>JAUMIR010000002.1:213237808-215737808 GCA_030847615.1 Gambelia wislizenii
ATCTTCAGAAGAACGCATAGGCAATCAGCCCCCACCCCACCCCCACTGCACAAATCTTGCCAAGAAAACCTTGCACCTTCATACATTTCCTAATTAGGTGGGTCATCCACCCAAGCCACTCTTTTATCTCTCCACTGTTCATTTTTCCATCCCCTCTCCCCATGCTTGTTCTTTAAAGTGCTGTCATTCTTAGTACTACACCCTAAGCAGCCTGCAGCTGTTTTAAAGAAGACTAAGGGCTTTTTCGGACAGGGTTTTGCAACGCTAGCAGCCTCGTCCCTGTTGCAAGGCTGCTGCACTGCAAGGCGTCCCTTTCAGATGACGCTCTCCCCTGCCAATACTGTTGCATAACTGCTGGGACGCTGCAGCGTTATATTTGGTGGTTTTCTAATCACGAAATTTGATCGTGATTAGAAAAGCACCAAATATGGCGCTGCAGTGTCCCAGCAGTTACGCAACAGTATCGGCAGAGGATCGGCAGGGGAGAGTGTCATCCGAAATGGACGCCCTGCAGCGTAGCAGCCTTGCAATGGGGATGAGGCTGCTAGCGTTGCAAAACCCCGTCTGAAAAAGTCCTAAGTATAAGAAGCAGTGGAATAAAATACTATAAATTCGGATAAAATAAATTCAATCAAAAGCGACCAAATATGAAAGAAAACTGTGGTTATACTTCTGATCCCTGTCCTGTCAATAAAATTCTATATTCCTCCACTCAGAATATATTAGCTATGATCCTTTCTAGCCATGCTTGTTTATATCAGTGAATTCACATATTCACATATGTATATGTATATGGACCTCCATATGAGCAACCAGCTGAATGAGCCAGTGAGTGTGTGGCCCCTTCCTCTTTCAAACATCCCCCCCCAGCACAACTGGCTCATTCAGTCACTCCCTCACACACTCGGGAGGAGATCCACATACATAAATTGAAGGGGGAAAACACCAGGCTGATTGGGGGGTATTGGAGGGGTGCAATGAGGAAAGGTGGAGGAGGCTGTCTGGCTCATTCACTCGGTGGTTCACACAGTGTGTGTGTGTGTGTGTTTGGAGACATTTGAAGTTCCCTCCCTTACTGATGATCACTCACTGGGGGCAAAGGGGGAAAGGGGATTGGAATGGGGAGGCATCCAATCAGTGTAAGGTGGGCTGTTGAATTGACAGGTAAACAATGAAGGCTATTGGTTGATTGGTTTTTGCATGGTAGGAAGGGGAAAAAAATAGCAGAGCCAAGACAGCCATGTGGTAGAAAATAATGCAAGAGTATGGAGATGTGGACTGCTTCCTTGAACCAAAGTGAGTTTGCCAGGGGGAAACATGAAGCTGGTTATGTCAATCTCATCTCAATGTGCATGGTGTGTGTGGTATTTACAGGGTTGCTGCAGGGTCACTGCAGACCAGGAAAATGTGATGGGAAGCTGAATTTTTTTGGCAGTCTAGACACGCCCTTGGAGAGATACAATTAACCCTTTTTCTGGCATGGTAGGAGAGTCCAGAGGACAGGGGCTATAAAAGTAGCCACATATGTACCCAGGGACTCCTGTATCTGCTGGACCTATATCCATGGATTCACTTACCTGTGTCCAAAAAATATAGAAGCTGACCATAGAGTTACACTGGTAGACCTAGAAGATGTCTAGAAAGATGTTCTCTCTAGGCATCTTCTAGGTCCTCCAATGTGACTCTATGGTATGCTTGGGCAGGAAGTCATTCATTTAAATAAGGTTCGCAATTATCCATGGTTTCCAGTGTCCATGGTAAGTCTGGTAATGCATCCCCCACAGATACAGGGGTCATACTGTACTTACAGCCCAGTTTTCAATTTCTAATACAGTTTCCAAAGCTTTGCACAATGGGTTTGGGGCTAGAAAAATTTTGTCCAAATTTTTGTTGCTATCATGGCCTGTCATTCACAAAAGCAGGCCATTAACAGATGCTATTGCAGTCATGAAATGGCCCCAAAAAATCATTTTTGAAAGTAACTCTGTCTTTTGGTATGCCATTTTGTTCACCTTGGCCTCAGAATTCACACTTTCTCACTGATTGAAACAGCAATGGTAAATTCCTAGCAATGCCTGTGCATATCTTAACTCTGTCATTTTCCATAACAAGAGAACCAGGAGCCTATATATTGTTGCTAGAAAAAAAAAGAGCCCTAATCACTTAAGACCTTATTTACCTCTGCTTTACAAATCCTGGCAATACTTTATTTCAGATAAAACCTTTGCCCTTGAATAAGGCTGCTTCTTTTAAACCTGGTGCAGATTTTCCAGTAAGCAAGATAAAAAAGAAATATTGATATAGACATAGTGACTGATGGATAAGTGAGATGAAAATCAACACCGTGGAATGGAAAATTATGCAGAGAGTGTTGATAGCACCATGCTATTTGCGCAACCATAGCTAAGTACACAAATGTAGTAGTCTATTAAATGTTTTCACGTTAGTGCAGGAAATTACTGTTCCACTAATGAGTACAATCACATTTTTAAAAGTCCCAAGGTCATATGCTCCTCAAACGAAGGTGTTGATCTAGGTATTCCTCCTAAAATCCAATGCTCTTTAGCCTGCACTATTTTTCCTTCTTCCACATTCAAGGACACACTTTCGATCCAAATTTGTTTGATGGCTGATGATTCTCGGACGTGTTCTGAAACACATAGTTGATTCAAAAGGAATACCAATCAGGAATGGTGAATCTTACCATCATTCCATATGAAAAGAATGCATCATAAGACAAAGTAGGATTGAATTCCCATGGGGTTGTGTGTTGTAGGGAAAGGTTTAATCATACCTTCTTTCCTGGAAGTTAGTCCACCATGAAACATTGAGGAACCCCTGCCAACCATCTTTGTTCCAGGACCCTTATTTGAAAGCCACTCCCTAAATGGTGAAAATACTCCTCATGGAATTCAAGGAGAATTCTACCTGTCTTAATAGCATTCTGCATCATTTTGTCATATTGGGAAGGAGGGGGACCCAAAATGTCAAAAACTCAGAGGGAAAAGCCTTAGCAGCTTTCCTGGAGTTTTTTGAAAACATTGAGGGGAACGTGCATTCCTCCTTGTTGGGACAAGTGATTCAATATGAATCATTTTCCCATAGGAGAGGAAGCACAAAGCTGATTGGATGGATGAGCGCAGGGGAAAGCAGTGGGTTCTTTCTAACAAGGCAAGCACCCACTGCTGCCATGTTGGATTTTTGCCTTAGCAAGCAAGTGTAAGGCAAGAAAATGGAGTGGAGGTGTTTTTTTGGTTTTTGCTTTTGCTTTAGTGTTAAATTTTTAAAAAATCACTCTATCGCACCTTGGACATTGTTTTTGTTTTTTAAAGTCCAGCAGCAGCAAATTGAGGTAAGTACAAATGTGAATAAATCACTCGTGGCTGCCATCTTGCATACAAAGCTTATGGGGGCAAAAGCACCATTAAGACAAGTCGCAGCTGCTGTGAAATGCCATTACTGCGAGGCATTCTGGGTTTGGTTTTGTTGTTTTTTTGGCTTGTATAGACAAGCCCCTGCCTATCAAACCATTATGAAGTAAAAGTAATTAAGTATTAGAAGCCAGCATGGTGCAGTGGTTTGGGTGTTGGACTAGGATCCTGGAGACCAGGGTTCAAATCCCCAGTTAGCCATGGAAGCCTACTGGGTAACCTTGGGCAAGTCAGACTCTTTCAGCTTCAGAGGAAGACAAGGGCAAACCCTTCTGAACAAATCTTGCCAAGAAAACCCCATGACAGGTTCACCTTAGCATTGCCGTAAGTTACAAATGACTTGAAGGCATATAACAACAGCATATTAAGTATCACTGTTAGCAATATTTATATATAACCTAACACTGAGGAGTTCTGGAAACAGACTGCGGCACACAGAATGGGCCTTAAGAGTGGGTGAGACGGGAACTCACTCCTGGGTACTAAGCTAAAGGGAGTGCCAGACTGACTTCAGATGTTCATGGTTTTGAGTGTACAGTCTACAGGAGGCATGGGAAAGTTCCAGAGACAGGACCAGCAAGAGACCATACAAGTCCCAAAGCCCAAATGGGAAGTGGCCAGAAGTTCACGTCCAGCATTGTAAATCTGAGATTAGGGTCTAGGAGCAAACAATCCAGTGGAGTCGCATGACTTGTTTTAAAATAAAATGTTGCACCTGGTCTCTCCCTCTATCTCTCTCTTCCACTGCCCCCTGAAGATTTTGTCTGAAGAGCGTGGGAGTCCAGGAAGGACCACAAAAACACGGTGGGCCACATGATTCCTACCTTTGCTCTAGTCAGCTATGTCCCAGCTATGTGGGAGTGGGAGGTCAGTAGCAAGATCCAAAGCTAAAATTCCCCTGATAAAATTATTTCTGTCAGAGAAACTGAGGTAAGTTGATTTCCCATATACCCTGGGAGCACCCGGATGCCTTCAATTCCTTTGGCAGAGGGATGGGAAGCATCCAGAGCAATTTTCTAAGGAGCACAGAGAACTGCAAGGGGGCAAGGAGAACAAAAATATCCCATCATATTAATGTGTGTAATGATGGATTTCCATCAATAATAGTGGAATATTATGCTTGTTTTTTTTCCCCCATGTATCAGTAAAGTATATTTTCGCTTGTTTCAACTTCCTTTCTACTTTATCCATTTTTCCAAAGAATTATGCAATTTATATTAAATTGACTTTGTTTACAATGATTTAACAGTACATATCATTTCTTATATTATAACCATACATAACATTTTAACAATACATTTTAACAATATATATCACTTCACCTATTTCAAAATTTCTCTTCTAACTTTTATGTATGTTCCTTATCCCTTAATATTAGTCTTCCCTCATTATTTCTCATTTGTTGTCTCATGGGGTCACAATGCTTCACACTTACAGTTTCCTTATCTATTTTTGTGTTATTCCATTTATCTGTCTTCTTCCCTAATTAATTTGGCATGTCTTTTTTCTCCACTTATCTCCATTTTCCTACCTTTCCTTTCCTTTCCTCTAGATCTCTTATCCCATCCTTTTATTTAAACTCCTTGATTCTTTCCTTCCTCCCACCCATTTCTACCTCTCCCCCTTCCCATTCTGTCCTTGCTTTCCTTCTTCTATACACATTTATATCTTTCTCCTACACCTTTTCCTTTTATTATTCCCTATCATCTCTTATTCACACGTCTCCCTTCACATTTCACTTTCTCCTTTCCACTTACCATCTTCAAACCTTCTCTTACTTTCTCACATACCGTATATTCTGGCGTATAAGATGACTTTTGAGCACTCAAAAGTGCCCTCCAAAATTGACAGTCGTCCTATACGCCGGATACACTTTGCTTCGCCCACCTGCCTATCTCCTGCCTCTTCGCAAACGGAGCGAAGAGGCAGGAGATGGGGCAGGGGGGTGAAGCAAAGTGTTTTGAAGATCATTCGCCCCCCTCCTCTGCCTTCTCCCCCTTTGGGGAGCAACGGAAGAAAGAGGAGGGGGGCGAACATTGCGGTTTGCCGCAGCCGCTGCTCGAGCGCTTCGGCAGCGGCCGAGGCAAACCCGCGATTCGGCCGCTCTCCCCACCAGGGGCGAATGTGCCCCGTTTGGCCGCACAGTCTGCGGATCCCCCTCCTGTGCTCCCTCCTGGAAGGGAGCGCAGGAGGGGCATGGAGAGGCTGCGCGGCCAAACCGCGATTCGCCCCTTCTCCCCACCTTCCTGGAAGGTGAGGAGAAGGGGCGAACGTGCCCGGTTTGGCTGGGCAGCCTCCCGATCCCCCTCCTGCGCTCCTTCCTGGAAGGGAGCGCAGGAGGGGCATGGAGAGGCTGCGCGGCCAAACCGCGATTCGCCCCTTCTCCCCACCTTCCTGGAAGGTGGGGAGAAGGGGCGAACGTGCCCGGTTTGGCCGGGCAGCCTCCCGATCCCCCTCCTGCGCTCCCTTCCAGGAGGGAGCGCAGGAGGGGCATGGAGAGGCTGCGCGGCCAAACCGCGATTCGCCCCTTCTCCCACCTTCCTGGAAGGTGGGGAGAAGGGGCGAACGTGCCCGGTTTGGCCGGGCAGCCTCCTGATCCCCCTCCTGCGCTCCTTCCTGGAAGGGAGCGCAGGAGGGGCATGGAGAGGCTGCGCGGCCAAACCGCGATTCGCCCCTTCTCCCCACCTTCCTGGAAGGTGGGGAGAAGGGGCGAACGTGCCCGGTTTGGCCGGGCAGCCTACCGATCCCCCTCCTGCGCTCCCTTCCAGGAGGGAGCGCAGGAGGGGCATGGAGAGGCTGCGCGGCCAAACCGCGATTCGCCCCTTCTCCCCACCTTCCTGGAAGGTGGGGAGAAGGGGCGAACGTGCCCCTTTTGGGCGCACAGCCTCCGCATCCTCCTCCTGCACTCCCTCCTGGAAGAGAGCGCAGGAGGGGCATGCGGGGGCTATGCGTTGGAAGAGGGGGGTCGTCTTATAGGGCGAATATATCACAAACTCTGCATTTCCCCTTAAAAATTGGGGGGGTCGTCTTATACGCTGGGTCGTCTTATACGCCGGAATATACGGTACTTAAGTCTTCTTTTCTCAATCCTTCTTTCCTCTTGTCTTTATTCCTGTAGTTCCTTTCCTTTTCTTTTTCTCTTTCTCCTTTTGTAAGTACACTTTTCTTCAAACTGTACGAAGAAACCTTTATCCTTTAGGGAGCTCCATCAATTCTCACTTCTTCTTACAATATTCTCTCACTAGTTCCCAATCTGTTCCTTGTGTCTCCATTGATTTCTACTTTAGTTCTAATGTTAGCTTATCCATACACGCTGCATCTAGAACTCTTTCCAACCATTCATCCACTGTCTTCCTGCTGGCCGAAAGAAAAGCACAGCCCCATACTGTGAGCACACAGGCTTTCCTCCTTAAATGCTCAGAGGCTGGGTTGCTGGGAGATCCCACCCGCACCTTCCCTGTGTGTGAATGTGTATAGGAAAGGTTCGAAATGTGAGTTTTAAAGAAGCAATTCAGTTTGCCGCTGTGCTTTACTTTGGGCCATGAGGAGACATGGGGTGAAATGTGAGTTTTAAAGAAGCCATTCAGTTTGTTAAAACACAGAGAGGGGAGTGGCAAGGGGGGGGACTTTGCTTGCGTGCTCACAGCATGGGGTTGTGCTTTTCTTTCGCCTTAGACCCTCAGAGGCTGATGGGGGGGTTGCTTGCTTGCTGGGATCTTCCGTGTGTGTGTATGTGTGCAGGAAGTTTTCCTCCTTAAATGCTCAGAGGCTGTGTTGGGGAGAGCAAGGGCGGGGGGAAGGAATTTCCATGAATACATAAAACCGCGAAAGTCAAAGCCACGAATGTAAAGGGACAACTGTATATATGTATCATATTCAATAAATAGAATTCTGGCTTCAAAGGAAATTGGATTTGAAAAATTTCTTCTATAGTCCTGTGAATTTCTTTCCAGTATTTTTTAACATATCCACATCTCCACCATATGTGAAACAGTGAGCCCGGATCTACTTGGCATTTCCAGCATTTCTTATTTGTATTTTTAAACATTTTCCCCAGCTTTACAGGAGAGTAGTGCCATCTATGCAATATTATGCTTGTTTTCTAAGGAGATTATCGAACGCTGTAAATATGGCATGACAATAATGCCAGGAGATCGTGAAAAGGCTTTCCTTTCAGACAACGTCATCTCTGAGTCATCTTGCTCCCATGCTGCTCCTGTTCCGCCAACATTTCTTTTTATTGATGGGCTAAGATGTCAATAGATCACCTGTTCCATTTCTGAAACAGAATGACGGGCAAGTAAAATGGGGCCCTGTTATGCTGGTGTGATGCCAGCATCAATGGGAGGTCTGTTTCAGAACTCTTCTGGGTGTGATCGGGACATTCAGGTAAGTGACACCCTTTTTTGTACCCTCACCAGGTTACTTGGTATTTTTTAAGTGTGTTTTTGTGCTTGCTGTCATTTTTTAACTTGTATTTGACTTTTTTATTTTTGGATTTCCCACTTGCTTGTCCTCTTGCGAGAACAGCCTGGGATTTGAAACTCCTGGACTACTGAGGGGGATGGAGTATCACACGATCAAGGTAGGTGTAAAACTGGTCATTATTGTGCCAGGACGGGCTCAGGGCTGTGATGTCCTCAGAGGTGTTCCACAAAGGCTTGAAGGATGCTTGGCCCACCTCCTCCCGCAGTGGAGTGGTCACATGACAGGAGCCAAGCAAAGGCTGGCTTGGCCTGCACATTGCCATTCTATCCACTCCAGCCACAAACTTGCAGAAAGAAGCAGGAGGAAATTGTTCCCTACCCCCTCCAGTCCCTCTGAGGGAAGGTTTAATGGATGGTGTAATTCTATTGTTGTTGTTGTTTTAATCTTGACTTAGGTCTTGGGGGTTTTCAGCAACAAAACATATTTAAAGGGGGTCCCTGGTAAAGATAAGGTTAAGAGCCACTGTTTTAGCTAAAAGTCAGAACATGTCTATCCTTTGCTAGGCTTTGTGGTCCCATCCATGCACCACAACTTACAACACTGCCAGACGTGTTTGTCCAAACCTCTGTTTACCCTAGGCCTGGCCTAGTCATACATGCTGGAGGGAGTGAGGAGAAAAGTTTAAAGCTCCCCATTTCCATTGTCTCAACCTAATTACTACACAGTCATAAGATATCACTTAACCGTTGTTGTTGTTATAATTAAGGTGGCTCCCAAAGGTTTTTAAAAAATGAAACTTGGTTATTATTTGATGTTGAGCCATGCAGAAAAACCTGAAGGATCTATTTTAAAAGTAAATCACCACTCCGAGAAGCTTCCAGAAGAAACAATTCACTCTTTCTTGTATGACAGAGAAAGGACATCATGGAGAAAGGAGTCTGGGGCTAACCACAAATCTAGGAATCAGTGAGGTATCATTGGATAATTTGGTGCATTTCAAGTAGTGTCATTTTTTTAAAAAAAATAATAGCCCTGTTGTGATGTAATCTATAGTGATAACATTCAGATATTTTGCCAGTCCATTTGGAATTGCTCCCAGAGCATCTGTCACTACTGGAACCACAGTAGTTGTTTTCTTTTCCCACAGTTTCCTAGGACTTTATCAGATGTGGCAATTATGGTGTCATAAGGATGTTTAATTATCGCGAAAGGGTGCACATACCAGACAATGTCATCCTTTCATGATCATAGCTTGCCAATAAGCCATACTTTTTTATTGATGGGCCAAGCTGTTGATCTTTCATGGCACTTTTTTTGCTGGCATTGCCGGTGTTTGAATCCTCACACCATTAGACTCATAAAATGGCTCTGCAAGGAAGAAACCAGCCAGGGTCACCAAATATATGATGCAGAAGTATAGATCTGGGTCATTTTAGACATTCAACAACCTTCCTTCAAAAAGTAAAGATCAAAAGCCTAGTTCACAGCATTGCAAAAAAACTTCAACAATTGTCCACATTTGTTGCCAAAGGATCTGAAACACTAATGGGGCTTTCTCCATTTTTCACCAATTCTTGGGGGTTTTAATTTCTTTAAAAAAATAATTTAAGGTAGGTAATATAGTCCAAACACTCAAAGCATTTTGTTTCCTTATTTCATTAACCCTTAGCATTGCAAACAAGTACAGATGTCCCTCCATATCCACAGATTTGGTATCCATGGATTTAAGTATTCACAGCTTGAAAATTTTCTTTAAAAAATAATAATCCTAAAGCAAACCTTGATTTTGCCATCTTATATAAGGGACACCATTTTGCTGTGCCATTGCATATAATGGGACTTGAGTATTCATGGATTTTGGTATCCATGGGGTGCGGGGGGGTGGGGAGTTGGGTCCTGGAACCAAACCCCAACAAATATGAAGGGACAACTGTACAGATCGGGCCCCCCCCCATATCCATGGGGGAATACCTTCCTGGACTTCCTATGTAGAACTGAAACTGTGGATAATAATAGGCAAAAGGTGGGGTACAAAAATAAAGTTATTATTAAAGTTATAATAGCATATTCTATTAAAATAAAGGACTTCCTGTACAAACATACCATAGAGTTGCATTGGGGACCTAACAATTTCTAGAGAGGAGACCTCCCTAGGCATTTTCCAGTGCAGCCTTATGGGACTTTTTCGGACGTCTAAAATGTAACGGAAGCAGCCTTGCCACGTTGCGAGGCTGCTGCGCTGCAGGGCGTCCCTTTCGCATGACGCCCGTCCCTGCCGGTACTGTTGCGGTACTGCAGGGATATTTGAGTGTTATATTTCAGCAATTTTTACTCACGATCAACTTTCTAAGCAGTTACTTAGAGCTTGGAAGTACTGAATTACAAATAATGCAATTACCTGTAGCAAGTTAGTCATAAAGCTAACGAGGATGTATTGAAGTCATGTCAAAAGTAGCATAATGAATAAAAGTAAAGATACTTCATACTTTGGTATAATGAATAACAACTTGCAGTTCTTTCCAAACACTACTTTCAAAAGACGACTGTAGGCATTTTGACAATTTTTTTTCACGTTTTATGCCATCCACTTATCTATCATAAGGGTTTTTTTTTCCCCTCTGAAAAAGGCAAAACAGAGCAATAGAAGAGTAAGGATCAGTTCCAGCACCGTATTAGTGATTATTTCAGTTTCCAATTTTAGCCAGTAACTGGAATAGATAACTTTTAAAAACTAACTTTCAAAGCTATGGATTCGCACCAGTGATTTCTAAATTCATGTTTATAGCCATGACACTATTGTTGTTGTTGTGTGCCCTCAAACAATTTTAGACTTCTGGTGCTCCTAAGGCAAATCTATCATAGGGTTTTTTTGAGGCTGAGAGTGTGTGACTTGCCCAAGGTCACCTATTAGGTTCTCATGGCCAAGCAGGGATTCAAACCCTGGTTTCCAGAGTCATAGTCCAATGTTCAAACCACTACACCACACTGGACCAGTTATAAAAATTTTAAACAATTGTCTGATAATTATGTAATGCTCTTCAGCTCTATGTTTTAAAATTAATTTTACTTCTATTACTTCAGTTAATGTTAATTTTCATATCAATTCCAACAGAATTTCAAGTACATTTGAAATTTGAAATTAGATTAGAGTATGTTTCAAGATTGAATTCATTTATCCCTTGACCACTGCTCATTTTGTGTGATCTTAATCTTAATTTATTTCTCCAGAACTTTATGATCAGATCTTGATTTTTTCCCCTGACACCTTTTGTTTCAAGAATAATATTTTTGATTCATTTCTTGAAACTGCCCCTTTGATTAAATAGCAAACATATAATTCCAAAGTAATTAACATGGATGTTATTGGATGTACGCTGATGATTACATTATAGGACTGGTTATCAAAGGATTACAGCTAAGAGGTTTAATATTCTCCAACTGATCTCATAGCAAATTAATCTGGCCTGACCTCTAATGTTCTTTGTTATGTCACCAAAGTATCATTTCAGCTGTATCATCCTTTATTTGTTTAAATAAAAAAATAGACATGCTTTGTAACAACAGGATGCTATTTTTAGAGGAAGATGTAGTTTGTCATGTTTGTACTGGTGACTGAAAATATGGGAAAAGCTAACAAACTGACTACTCAAAAGAAACCTTGGCATTCACTGTAACTGACTTACTACTGCAAAAGGGAAAGGAATAATTCAAAACCACATAAAACAGCCCCAAAATGTTCTTTATGGGACTCAAGTAGAACCTAAGGAACAATTAGTAGTGGATGTACTGTACATTCATCACTTGGAGAAAAGAAAGTAGAAATATGAGAAAACTTTGGGAAAACCTGAGGCTCCTCTCCTCCATGAACATAACAGACCCTTTCAAAGATGATCAACAGGCATGATCAAGGCAGAGTTAATTATACCTGAGCGCCAATGTAATATTCTGTACAAATGAAATCAGTAAGGATATAGGTCTTCACTGATGGGTTTATCACAGGGAAACATGCAGCCCTCCAGATGTTGTTGGATTTCAACCCCCCCCCAACCCCACCTCCACCCCACAAATTCCTCATCATTAGCTATACTGGCTAGGACTGTTGGGAGTTGAAGTCCAACAACGTCTAGAAGGTGGCAGGGTTCCTGCCCCAATTTATCAGCAAAACATGTGTATGCTTACTCAAAAGAAGCTCTCACTGTATTCAATAGCAGTCATTATCAGGTAAGTTTATAATGGGATTGCAGCCTAAAAATCATTGGGCAGGATCCAAATTTAGCCATACCTTCAATAGGTAAAATAAATGAGACTTATAAAATGGGGCCTTGGTATCCACTGGGGGTTGGTTCCAGGGCCCCCTGTGGGTACCAAAATCCATGGATGCTCAAGTCCTGTTATATACAATGGTGTAGTAAAATGGTGTCCCTTATATAAAATGGGGAAATCAAGGTTTGATTTTTGGATTTTTTAAAAAATATACCATATATATTTTAAATCCATGGGTGATTAAATCCATGGATGCAGAATCTGTGGATACAGAAGGCTGACTGTACTATGTCATGATTTAACTCTTACCCATCTGGACATTTGTTTATCAATTATATAAAGTGCATGCATTTTTGCATGTCTGCCCATGAACAACTCTTTATTCATTAGTGTTCAGGCTCACAATGCTGAGTTCAATTGTACACCACTATTTCCTCACCCTCCTGGCCTCAGCTCCATGAAACTGTTTGCTGGTCTGCAAAACACAGCTCATTTCCATGCACTTTCCAGCGTCTAAGGACTTTATCAGACGAGGTACATGCCGCTAAAAAACCACATCATTTAGGATGCAACAATAACACAAAGGGTGAAATTATCAGATGTCCTTGTTGTTCAGCCATTCCCAGGCATAGCGCTGGTGCGGATGAGGTATCACTTTTTTATTGACAGGCTAAGCCATAGTCTTTGCCACATCTGATAAAGTCCCAATTCTGAAAAGCACAGTTCAGTTCAACACAGGGTTTTTAATGAGCAGCATGCCTAATCTTTAAATGCCTTTAAATGGACAGATGGAGGACAGCAGCTGAAAAATCTAACAGGCCATATGCATAACCTCCAAGGGATGCAAAAGTCCACCCTCCACATTTGTGGAGCACTCCCGCAAAAGTAGAAAAAATACACTGTCATAAGCTCCTCCCCCCAAAACATGAATGCTAGAAATTCCTTTCCAGCCAAATGTTCCAGCTCATTCCTCCCTTTCCCCAGCCTTCCCTGCTAGCCATCTAAGGGACAAGCTCTCTGGCCCTCAAATATCCCTTATAATAGGGAACATCTGACAATCCTAGCTGTATCCAAATCACAGGCTTGAGGTTCTCCTTCTTTGATACAATACAGCAATAAAACAGATTTTTTGCTTAAATATTGTTACCTAAACTAAAGCTTTGTGAAAGACTGCCTCCTATATGAGTCTGCCTAACATCTTAGATCCTCAGTGGAAGCCTTGTTGCATGCTCCACCACAAAGGGAGGCCAGGAGGTGAGGAGAGGATTCTTCTGCAGTGATACCCCAATTGTAGGGATTCTTCTGCAGTGATACCCCAATTGTAGGGCTTCTTCCCAAACATACCAAGGTTTGTGGAAAATGCCATTACTTCCAGTAGGCAGACTGCAGTGTTTTGTATGCCTGTGTTTAAAAAAACAGAGTTGGGCCATTAAAAAAAAATGATTTATTTTGATTTTAATGCATATCCTTATCTGCTGTACCTTGTTTCAGGCCCTAGGAGGCTGAGAAGTGATTAACATACTTTAATTAATAAAATAAAATTCCCAAAGCCACAAAATAAAACAGAGCTAGTGAACTGTGACAGCTAGATTTTTTTTTTTTTAAAAAAAAAAAACCTGTTCAGAATTTAAATTCTTTACCAGAAACAGAATTCTGTGCAATGACTGATGCATTGTCAGCAGAGAGGACTGACAATCAAAGGGCTCATCTGCATCAGGCAGGATACGCCGGCTTCCTGCCAGTATATCCTGCCTCCATAGTGGGCCCATCCCCCCACTTACTTGCAGAAAATGGGCTGGAGTCCACACAGGATGTTGGCTCATCCCTGAAGCCATTGTCGCTGCCACTGCCCCATTTTCTCACTAATGTGGAAGCCAGGCAGGGGTCCTGCCTCATGTTACTGTAGGCCCCCTGCATGTGACCAGCCTTGATCACATGCTGTATGAACCTTGCCTGGCTTCTGGGAGAGCCAAGGAGCTGGTAGCGGCAGTGAGGAACAGCTTTCTGGGATGGGGTCCCATGGACATGCAGGGCCTGATCTGGAGGTACTGGATTAAACCAGGTATTTTCTTAAAACAAGGTTAAGGGCCCTATCCTGGCTTGCCCCTGTTTCAGCCCCATATCAGCCCCAGTGGTCATTTGGACTGCCTGAGGGTAGACTGGGGTAAAAGTCCTTTATCTTTTCAACTGCAAGGCTCTAAAAAAGGGGAAATACAGTGTAGATATGCCCAAAGTTTCTGTTAGTGACCCACCCATAAATCTAAGAATGATCATTTAGGATTTTACTGAGCAAAATAAAAAGCTGTGTGTATTCGCATCTCTAAGCTTGTCATTTTGTCTTGTCTTGGAACAAGTGGCCAAGGTATGAAATCAGTCTCATGACTGTGTTATATAAATGTGAAATACAAGCAACATGTGACTTAGGGCACCAGCTTCACTGGTATTCATGCAAAGCATCTCACACTTCACTCACCAGACATGGAATGCTGATGCTGGGCAGCTTGAGAAATATTATTAACACTTTGAAGCCCACTGCTGAAACTTACAGAATAGTACCTCTCAAACAGTGCAGTCTACTCAGAACAAAAATTCTGAACTAGGCCAGTTAAACCAGCATTCAGCGATTCAACAGGAACAATGGCTCTGGACTGATAACTGGAAATTGGACCACTTATCCTTAAATCAAGGACAGACAGAGTGTGGTTCTCTAGACACTGTTGAACTGCAACTCCCAGCAGCCCTAACCAGCATAACCAATGGTGAGAAATATTGGGAGAGGCAGTTCAACAAGAGCTGAAAGGTATTGTTAAATTCTTCTCAACCCTAAATATGTTAAAGTAATTGTGTGGATGACCTTCATTATTACCGGAATATCTATCCTGAATTACCATACTAAGGACTTTTTCGGACAAAGAAAAAACAACACTAGCAGCCTCGCCACGTTGATCAACGATCGTGAGTAAAAATCGCCAAAATATAATGCTCAAATGTCCCAGCGGTACTGCAACAGTACCGCTAGGGACGGGCGTCATGCGAAACGGATGCCCTGCAGCGCTGCAGCCTCGCAATGTGGCGAGGCTGCTAGCGTTGTTTTTTCTTTGTCCGAAAAAGTCCTAAATATCAAAAAACCACAGCTCTTCACAGTAAAGCATAAAATTACAATGTAATATTCTTTTTAAAAATGCATATCATAAATATTAAAGGGGGAACAAATAATATTTATGCATCTCAGAATTGTGCATCTGAGGTGATTATTTAAAGATCAAATGGCAAATGACTCCAACGATAACAGCAATGGGAAAGGATTATATCATATGATACCTCTGGGCTTTATCAGTTTTTAATGCTTATTACATTAAACACAAGGAATGATGGGAGACTTTTCAGCTTCAGACCATGAATATTCCTGATTCTAGTGATGGAAAGAATGTTTTCATTTATTTTATTCATTTTCAGGTTGAAAAATGGGTTTCCCAACTGTCAGAAAATTCCAGTGAGAAAAATAACAGAGCAGAAAGACTTTTGCACAATTTTCTCTTGATATTTGAATGTCCCAAAGTGAGGTGGAAGAATTACTTGTATGAAAAGAAACTTGCGAGGTTTCTATGCAAAACGAAAAGATGTTTTCTGTACTGAAATGCATTTCTTGTGAAGAAAACCCTATTTCCTGCAATGGAGATACATTTTCTGCAGACATGTTATTTGTGCATGGAAAGACACATGTTTTTCTCTGCGCAATCATTCCTCTGCAATACTTTGGGACATTCACATAGTGGGAGACTATCACAGAGAAATATGCACTTTCTCCCACAGCAGTGAGAAAGCTACAGCCACTATTTGTCATGGCATTAAAAGATTAACACATGGCATGTAAAGTCAAGGACTTAGCTGCCTAGCTGATTTCATTATACTGAACAAGGAAACAAACTTTAACTTAGGGCTTGTTTACATGGGCTATTTATGCCATTTTGCCCCTGTCTCAGAGCCCTGCAGTCCCTATGATGCAGGGCATTTCCCCCATTCTGCCACTAGGCAGTCCTCACCACCCCTAGGCAGATATGGGGCTGAGACAGGGGAAAGGCAGGGTACGGCCCAACACAACCACTCATAAAAATACTCGGTTTAATCCATTGCCACTGACAAAAAAGTGGATTGGACCCTGTGAGACTCCAGAGGCCTATCCTGGCAGGCTGACCCCCACTGAGGCTGCCATCTCCCTGGCTCCCTGGAATGCAGGACGGAGTCCCGCAGCATGTGGCCAAGGCTGGTCACATGCAGGGGTCCTCAGTCACATGTTGTGGTCCTCCTTCCTGTCTTCCAAGTCAGTGAGGAAAATGGCAGCTGTGGCTGCAATGGCAGGCCAGTGGGCCTGTCAGGACTTCCTCCCATTCCGTGGAGTGGACAGGGGAACAACAGGCCTGATCCATGGTCAGGATAAGCCAGTGGGGAGCCAGCATGTCCTGGTGCATCTAGATGACTCCTTAGGGAACTACTGGAAAGCCATATTAACCAATGGAAATGCCGAAATCAGTGAAATGCCATGATTTTGCTGTTTGCTGCAAAGAATTAGAATTAGTAGCAGAACTAAGAATGAAGAGCAGTGAAAGGAAAAAGTGAAATGGATGCAAAGCCAATGAGCTTTACACCTGCATTGCTTTACATGGAAATATACCTGTCAGACATTAGAAGTCAATTGGTCTGCCCTAGAGCAGTTGCAGATATGGGGTAGAGTGGGCAGTCAATGGAATATGAATAGGGAAAGACCCATTGATATTTCAAGATCTTTTGGAAATAAGTGCTAGGAAATGATGACGTGTTGGTATTATTTAGAAAATCAGTCATACTCTCACATTTTAAAAAGCAAGTTTGTTGTTTTTTATCAAAGACCCTCTCCCATCCCATCCCTCCCAAATATTTTACGCATTGCTTCTGTACTCCTTAAAGCATCCCTTCCATGTGTTATCATCTTATCAACCATGTTCTGTCCACTGTCCCCACCTTAAGTGCTCCCCTCCATTCGTTTTCTTCTAAGCAACAATGTGGGCAAGTGAAACAGTGGTACATCCATGTAACTTGATGCCCCTAAGCCAAAGGATGAAGTTTTCCAAATTCTGGAATTAGGCACCACAAACAGATCTTTAAGATCAGTCCATGATACTTTAGCACTTGAGTGACAGGTCACAGGATTGGGCTATAAATAACACTGAAGACCTATGTTTCTTGACAACACTATAATGAAGTCTCATTAGACTAAATGCTGGCTCCATTTATATCAGTTATTTTTAAGAGGCAAACAAACAGCACACACTTTACTAGTCAAATGATTGCATTAAAATTTCATTCCCATTATAATTTGATTAGCCTGAAGCTGCTGAACGGTAAGATGGGAATCCAAATTGTGTTACTGACAATAATTACAAATACTCCTATAACTTGCACTTATACATTGCTGCTCACATTTGGGAGCTATACAAATGTTTGTTTCATTGCAATGCAATGCTAGGAACTTGCCACATAAAAACTGCTGTTACTTTTATTTGCTCCTGTTCATAGATTTGTTCCTCTTGTGTCTCTTTCTGTTGTTTTTCACAGATTAAAAATTATATTTCTGGTTAGTACTAATTCAAGATATTAAAATCATAAATGGCTCAGAAACCAGGTATGTGACAGAGAGATTGTTTCTGGACTTTCTTCCTGAGGAATATGGCCATGAGTTTACCACTAGGGATGAAATTCTTCACTAAATTTCTTCTTGAGGGAAGCAATAGAAAATTTCAGCAATTTTCTTCCGGCTGCAAGAAAGTCTTTGAAAATCACAGTGTTTTCCAAAAATTCACAATTTGGGACTTATTTGGCACAAAATCCACATGTGGGTGGGTTTTTTGTTTTGTTTTTGCAGAAAACAGTGTTTTCTGCAGAGAAAATAATATTTATACACAGAAATATTATTTCCTACACAGAAAAAGCTGTTTCCTGTGCAGAAAATAAGCTGTAATTGTGGATTTATTCTGCATTAAATTTGCACATGGTTGATTTGCATAGAAAACAGCCTTTTCTGAACAGGAAACAGAAAGGATATAATATTTATATAACAACAACAACAACAACAACATCGACATATCTGTGCAGGATATAATATTTCTGTATAGAGATATTATTTTCTGTGCAAATCAACTATGTGCAAATCTTGTGTGTAATAAATCCTAAATTGCAAGATTCTTGTTGGTCCAGGATTCTTCTTCTCAGGGTTTCTCAGCATTCTAAAAAACATGTTTTTCAACCATTTTTGAATATTTCTGCATATTCTTTCCATCCCAATCTACTACTCATGTCAGGATATCATGGGTGATAGTAGCTTGGCCATAGAACTCAGACAGAGATTAAGCTGTCCCTCACACTGCTGTCATTTAGCTGCCACTTATAAAACATACTTATTTGTGTAAGGCAAGCCAGTGCTGCATTTGTTTTTCTGTTGATTGTTTTACTACATATGTGTGTTTTAAAGTGTTTTTAATTGCATTTTACTTAGATCTAATCCAATAAAATCAATAAACAACAACAACAAATATTGTAAGCTCCTTAGATCATTTACCGTGACATTTGTAGCAGAATCATTCACGTTTCTTGGGAGTTATGAAATCAGAACACATGAGGCCCACGAAGAGCTTGTGACAAGATGCCCCCCCTCTCTGTCTGAAGATGCATCTAAGTTGATGGTGCATATATTATTTGGGTTTGTTTGTCCTTCTAGGAGCTTGGAATAAGTTTCCCTACTAGAGGCACAGTGGGTGCATATTTGATAAGGCCATTATAAATGGGTACAAAGTTAAATCTGGAATTGTGAGTTCATCATATTATCAGCATTTCAATAGCAGCTACTTGTTGCAACTGACATTTTAGAATTCTGACACCCTAGGGCTTGTCCCTGAGCATAATGTCCTCCTGTGGACCTTGCCTGGCCTTGCCACATCCATTCTTATAGCTTGCAATTGTCTTCATTCTAAACCAATCATCCATATGAGAAAGCTAGAAATGCACTGTGCTTATTATTGCAGTACATAAATAAATTGCCCAGGCTTGCAGGGTTCAGAAGCATCAGTGTTATTGGTAGTTGAGGGATGGAGACTTGAAATATGAAGCTACTGATGCTGCAAAGTTACTGGAGTTAAGCACTTCACTATTTTCGTCTTCAAAGCCTTGTTCTGGCACAATGGTCAATGAAATGGGAGGCATTTTACAGGTGTGCCATTTTGAGAATCACAGCAATAAGTGGAGCCCAAGAAGTACTGAAAATCCAAAGAATCTGAGTTTTTCTAAGTGGTTCTCATGCCACTCCTAGATATAACTACCAACTGAGGAGATGTGATGTTTTTCAGTGCAGCTTTGCTCTGCACTGAAAATAAAATACCTGTCCAACTTACATCTCCATGACAGTCTGCTTTGACATTTGAGCTGAAGGCTTTCATCACACATGCTTATTGTGCAAAAGAGTGGTAGCAAAGCAAATTGTGTGGTCTTAATGAAAATAAGCTAGTTCTAAATTTGATTTAGCATGGAGTGTGGGTGAGGTGATGTCTTATCTCAAAGACTCTTCCATCAAAATATAAATCCCTAAGTGACAACATTGAATATTGAGGTGAGAAAATACAGTAATAACCAGAACCTGGAAAAATTGTTTTGGGGCTATATTTGGGCTGAGAACTGTGAGAGTTGTAGTCCAAGAAGTAACTTTTCCAAGTGTTAGTAATACAAGAGCAGTCCAGTAGTTCAAGCATTGAACTGTGATTTTAGAAACCAGGTTCAAATCCACAATGAGGCATAGAACTCAGTGTCCCTAACCTGTCATCACCCTCTCTTTCATTTTGACCTACCTTACAGGGTTGATATGAGGAAACTGTGGGAAGGAGGAGAGCCATGTACACTGTCTTGACTTCACTAGAGGAAATGATATAAATATATGGCTTTTGGCAAGCCTTCCCACTCTTCGCAAACAATTGAACACCCCAGAACTGAAAGAAAAATAACAACTCTGCTAAAAAAATAAAATAAACAACAAAAGATTTCAAGGCATAATCTGAAAGCAATGATGCAGTAACTGTAGAGAAGATAAGTAGGTCTCTGTTTGGTTATTAGTGCCTGAGAATCCTATGTGTGCTACTGTGAGTATGGAACTGTGTATGGAACAAAGGTGGGGTATAAATGTGACCAGTAAAATAAAAATTCATGCCTCTGGAGCACACCATAATATATCCTCCCCGCACTCTCCGGTCCTCTGGGAGGAATTTGTTGCAGCCACAAAGACCTAGGCTGGCGACCACCTCCCAGAGGGCTTTCTCGGCTGTCGCCCCCAAATTGTGGAACAGCCTGCTGGATGAGATCCGCCTATTGACATCATTAGAGAGCTTTAAAAAGGCTGTAAAGACGGTTCTCTTCAGGCAGGCTTTTCTGGAATAGCTAACCCCGGCCTCAGGAACCCCCTCTGGAGGTTGCTTCTGGACCTCCAAGCTGATGCTGCTTGCTCGAAAGGGTTTTTAATAAATTGTATTATATACTGATTTTAATTTGTATTAATTTAATAATGTTTTAAGGGGGGAAGGGATTTTGAGTTGTTTTGTACTGTGTACTATTTTATTGTTGTAAGCCGCCCCAATTGCTCGCAGAGGGGCGGGATATAAATAAATAATAATTATTATTATTATTACCATGGAGAAGAAAACATACGGGGTGAGACGCAGAGTCCCTTGCATATGTGGAAAGCTTGTGCTTCTTTTTATGCAATGGATGGGGAAAGTCACTGGGTTCTGCTGGTGAAGCCATCCCTACCCACAGCCCCTCACTCACACCCCATCTCACTGCTAAGGACTGGAGACAAAATGAAGAGACAAGAAGATTTTCTTGCTGCTTGAATAAACAGAACTCCACTCACAGCACTCTGATGAATCCAACCCGTGAGGAAACAGGTACATTTTGACAGATGGTTGACAAGCCACTAGGAATAGCCATACGGAAGTCATACTGCCATAAACATTCCATAAACATACTGCCATAAACATTCCTTGCGTGTTTAATAAATATGAAAATTTAGGTTACCATCATCCTAGTTTCAAGGAAGAGCTGTATTTCTTTGATGTTCAGGCACAGTTGGAAATGTTCATGTCTTAATCCTCCTCGCTCATTGAAATACAAAGCTTGGGAGTGGAAATGTTAATTAAGAATAGAGAAGTCCCTCTTGCCAGAAGTGATGACAGCTCTGTTTCTTTGGCTGGTTTAGAACGTGTTTTCTTTCTGAAACGAGAGACCTTGAACAGATTTGTGTTACAAGAGTAGCATTCCTTTATCACTAATTAATTGATCACTTCGTTAATCCATTCTGTGTGATGCAATCGCTTAGACGGCATGCATTACAGTCTCTTCTCAGGTTGTTTGTGACCAGTGACTAAATGTATGGTAGATGTTTGCTATTTGAGAAAACAGGCCACAGTGAGGAATGCTGAAATGCCAAGGAAATAAAATGTTTTTCTTTCTTTAGACTCCCCCCTCTATTTCTTTTATGCGATCTTTGAATGCCTTCATTGCCAGAGGTCATCCCATGAATTTGCTGTTCTTACAATACTTTATTATCTTCATAGGACACAAAGTAAAAGTAGGACACAGCCTTTCAGGCTCCTGAATAATCTTGGTAGACATGGGAGAAGTGAACAAAACCTCTTGGTGATGGGGGGAATCTCCCAATGGGGATTATTTATTTATTTGATTAACACTCCAGCTTTATTAACACCAAAGCAGCTTATAATACAAGTTAAAACAAAATAGCTAAATGTGGCCTTAAAAACCATTGAATTATCAATCCATTTAAAACATTTATTTTAAAACATTAATTAAAAACTGAAAAACACATAAAATCCATATTGCCTATTTAAAAAAAAAAGTTTTAGTGATGTTCAGGTCAACGTCCTTTACTACAGATGTGAGTTGACTAGCAGCCTATCAGGATGAGGTCCATGAAAAAGCCTGGAGGGGAATAACTAAGTAGAGGGGTTTCCTAAAGATCTGTATGATGGCTGGAGCATACAGATGAGAACACAGTACCCATAGGTAGGGTAGCCAACTCTTGACGGACCTCTGGAATCCACTGAGTCACGGGAATGGGATGTCAGGGGGAACTAGTCTTACATAGATCCACAATGGGTGACAGAAACTACCTCCAGCCTGGGGATGGGTCACTGCCAGCCCATCAGCTGGGCCAAAGGGAACATCTAAATCCAGCTGGAGGAAGGCAGGACAGCCAGAGCACCATAGTTAGACTATCCAGGACCATGAGAACAAGACTGCAAGAAACCATCAGAAAGTGGAAGCAGATGAGCTGGAGGACAAAGGAGGACTGCATCAAAAGCAGGCTGGAAGGCCAATAGAATACTTGTTCCATACCTGAAACTGAAACTGATACCTGAACTAGAAGGTTGCAAAAAATCCCTTTCTACTTCAGTCCTCTCCCTTGCATTCTTCAGGGCTGAATGTCATAGCCCTGTGGTGATGGAAAGCCACTTTGCCAAGCCATGTACCAAGAAAGAAAGTGATGCGGATGGAGTAGAGATCAAGATAGAAGCACCTGTAACCCACCATCTCCAAAGGGAAACTGGAAGTGGAAATCCCCTGCCCAGAAGCAAGTAAAGTAGGACAGCTGGAGATGGAGCAAGGTGAATTAATTGAAGGAAAGGCCATATATAAATATATTTAACAATATTTGAAGGGCAGTCCTGTCCAGGTTCTCTTTTAGAGATAAAGAAGTATCAGAAGCTTGCATTTTTATCCCATCAAAAGTTAGACATCAGACTAAGCAGGCACACAGAACAGTAGTCTTCCTTTCCTACGACGGGTGCCTTCTGCAAGCGCGCTGGTGACTAAAAAGGCCAATCCGAGATAAACAAGTCCGGTTGCAGAAAGCACAGCAGAAGGTCTCCTTGGGTGATGTTTTTGGGTTGTGATTCTTTCTGCGTTGTCGTTTCTTTTCAAGACTTGTTCGGCATGAGTTCTCAAATAAGGCTGCAGTATTGTGGATAGTGTGTCTCCATGCCTCCCAATGTGAGGCCAGGGCGGACCACTGTTGTTGATCAATTTGGCCAAGCCTGAGGTGTTGTTTCAGGGAGTGTTTGTATCACTTTTTTGGAGCGCCCTCCTGACCTGTGGCGAGTTCACCGTAGAGTAGTATTTTTGGGAGGCGATGGTCCTCCATCCTAGAAACGTGCCCTGCCCAGCGCGGCTGTGTTCTCAATATCATGGCCTCAATGCTGGTGATCCCTGCTTGCTCAAGGATAGCAAAATTCGTCACATAGTCAGTCCAGTGTATATTTAGGATTGTGCGTAGACAGCGCTGATGAAAGCATTCGAGGAGTCGTGGGTGGTGGCGATAGGTGACCCATGTTTCAGATCCATAAAGGAGAACAGACAGTACAATGGCTCTATACACACTGATTTTTGTGCTTTGCCTCAGGTGTTTATTGCTTCAGACTCTTTTGTGAAGTCTTCCAAATGCACTATATGCCTTTGCTAATCTGTGATCGATCTCTTTGTCAATCTTGGCATCTGAGGAGATGATGCTTCCCAGGTAGGTGAACTGCTGAACGGACTTGAGCACAGATTCGCTGACGGCAATGTGGGGATGATGGTGTTCGTCCTGTGGTGCAGGCTGGTAAAGAACTTTTGTTTTCTTCAGGTTGACTTCCAGCCCAAACAGCTCTGCAGCTGTTGCGAAGCAGGATGTTAGGCGCTGCAGAGCTGCTTCTGTGTGGGCAACAAGGGCAGCAGCATCAGCGAAGAGCAGCTCACGGACTAGATAGTTTAGAGTCTTAGTGTGAGCCCTCAGACGGCTTAAGTTAAACAAGCTACCATCAGTACGGTAACGTATATAGATGCCGTCATCTTCTTCAAGCTCTGCCATAGCCCTTTGGAGCATCATGCTGAAGAAGATTGTAAATAAAGTTTGTGCAAGAACACAACCTTGCTTCCCTCCATTAGTTATTAGAAAGGGCTCTGAAAGAGCATCGCCATATCTGACTTGATCACACTGGCCCTCGTGTAGCAAGATAATCATTTTAAGGAATTTGGGGGGACATCCTAGTCTTTCCAGGACATGCCACAGAACTTTTCTACTCACAGTGTCAAAGACTTTGATGAGGTCGACAAATGTTACATAGAGACCCTTGTTCTGCTCCCTACATTTTTCTTGCAGTTGTCTAAGGGCAAATACCATATCTGTAGTACTCCTATTGGCTCTGAAGCCACATTGGCTTTCAGGGAGAATTTCTTCTGCAATAGCAGGAACTAATCTATTCAGGAGTATCCTTGCAAGGATTTTTCTAGCAATAGAGAACAGTGTTATGCCTCGATAGTTTGAGCAATCGGATTTTGCTCCTTTTTTCTTGTACAGGGTGATGATGACTGCATCTCGGAGATCTGATGGCAGTTCCCCTTTTTCCCAGCAATTCACAAGGAGTTTGTGGAATTTATCGTGGAGTGCATGACCTCCGTGTTTCCAAACTTCAGGTGGGATTCCATCAATCCCAGCTGCCTTGCTGTTTTTCATCTGCTGCATGGCCTTAAGGGTCTCTTCCAAAGTGGGAAGTATGTCCAATTAATTTTTCATTGGTTTTTGTATCAAATGTTGGATAGCTGAGGCTTGGACTACTCGGTTGGCACTAAAGAGATTTTGAAAATGTTCAGCCCATCAATTCAGGATGGAGGCTTTATCAGTAATTAATGTTTGACCATCTGTACTGTATAGGGAGCTTTGGACCTGATACGTAGGTCCAAACACTGCTTTAAGAGCTTCATAAAATCCTCTATGATCACCCAGATCTGCACAGCTTTGCATCTTTTCTGCTATATTGATCTACCACTTGTTCTGCATGTCTTGGAGTTTTTGTTGAAGTTTACTACATGTGAGATGGGAAGCTGCTTTTCTTACATAGCAGGTTGGCTGGGGGAGGTATGCCTGGTGAGCAGTTCTCTTCTTTGCCAACAGCTCCTGTATCTCTTGGTTGTTTTCATCAAACCAGTCTTGATTTTTCTTGTGGGAGAACCCAAGGGATTCTTCTGCAGACTGGAGGATACTGTTTTTGATATGTTGCCAAAGCACTGTGGGAGAAGGATCTGTAGGATGGTCTTCAAGTTTTGTTTGCAGATTTGCCTGGAAGTTGTCTCTCATGTTAGCTTGTTGAAAATTGTTGACTTGGAGTCTCTTCTTTAAGATGCCACCCCTCTTAGGTTTGAACTTAAGATGAAGATTTAGTTTACATCTGACGAGGCGATGATCTGTTTGGCATTCTGCACTGGGCATCACTCGGGTATGACAGACATAGTGAATGTTTCTCTGGCGGACTAGAACATAGTCAATGAGGTGCCAATGTTTGGATCGGGGATGCATCCAGGTTGTCTTCAATCTATCTTTCTGCTGAAAGATTGTGTTTGTAATAGTCAGCTGCTGTTCTGCACAGAACTCTAGCTAGAGTTCCTGCTAGATTATCAGACGAGTGTCTAAAACATGATTATGGCACTATATTTTACAGCGTTTGTGCTGTGGCACAATGACACATGTTTTCGCATGCTGCCATGATAACAATACAGAATTGCCCCAAGAATCCAGGAACACGAGCACTCATGCCACTTACTTCTGTATTTCTCTGTGAACAAGATTTTGGTGTGTCTCCCAGTAAGATGTGAGTGTGCTAACAAGTCCCAAAACACCAAAATCAAAAAGAAAACATTCAGAAAAGCATAGATACACATTTAGAAATTTGTAAGCAAGGCAGGGAGGTTCATAAAAAGAGCATACACTACCTAGTTTTCCTGTTTGCACCTGGAAGTGTTCTGGAGGGACCACCCATTGACGCTGGAATCACACCAGCAGAATGGGGCACCTTGTCGCACAAATGAAAATCCAGAAGACACACACTATGGGAGATCAATTTTCGACTTCTCCCCAACAGTAAAAAAGAACTCCCTCATAACATCAGCAGAATGCTTGCATAATGCTGGGGCATGATGTCATCTGATAAGGAAGCCCTTTTGCAATTTCATGGTGTCATTATAATGCCATTTTGATGTGTCTGATAAGCTCCTATATGTATATATTCATGTATAAGATCTCTATGCAAACCCATGTATATTTCTCCTCTTCTTCTGGGCAAACCATAAGTGTCCACACCAACTCCTGAAGTGTAGGACCCAGATTTTCACTGGAGGTAAGGCGTGGCTGACAGCCACTACACACTATAAGAATAACACAAATTGCAATTAAGTATAAGACATGGTAGCATGGTGTAAACTTTAGACCATAGGCAAGGCAACTACACTGCAGTAGATGGAAGTAAGTAAAATATAGTCATTAGATAGCCCAGTTTTCATTAAAATAAGCACCACTTTTAATGGAAGAGTTGGATTGAAATAAATTAAAATACAATACAAGGAATTATTGCAACCAATTGAGTAAGCAGAAATAAAAGATGAAGTCAATGAAGGCAGGTTAAGGCATTATGTGAGGAGCATTAATGGTAGACTATGCCCTAATAAGAGAATGTGGAGATCACATAAAACATCAGAACAAATCCATAAGTACTCTATGGGCTCATCTTCATGAGCCAAGATAAACCAGCTCCCTTCCAGTGTATCCTGGCCATGGATCAGGCCATGGATCTTCCCCCTTTACCTGGATGGAACAGTGCAGCCACAGTGGTAGCATCTCCCTCGCTATCTCTGAAGGCAGGAAGCCAGACCGCAAGATGTGCCCAAGGCCCCCTGCATGGGACTAGCATTGCTGTGGGCCTGCTTCCTGCTATGGAAGAGCAAGGCAGAGAATAGCTGCAGTGATGGACCACCATGCCAGAACAGGCTCTTGGTCACATAGAGCCTGATCCGTTTTTCCCCATCAGCAGTTGAGTAAAGCAGGTATTATTTTAAAAAGCTGTAAGAGGTCTTATCTCATCTTCTTCCACCTTAGCCCCGTCTTTGCCCTGGGGGTTGTGAGGAATGCGCATAGGCAGAACAGGGCAAAAGCCCTGCGTCATCAGAACTGCAGGGCTCCACAACAAGGGCAAGATGGGGTAAATTGTCTGTGTAGATAAGCTCTATGTTGATTAGCCAATTCCACCCTCCAATATTTCACAGATGAAAACTGGAACACATGTGGTCAGCAACATCAGAGCATGGTCAAGATGGCAAAACTCATTTATGAGGAAGAACACACAAACTAGAAGAGGTTGCAGCAGTTTGACTTTACCTGACCTTACTGGAAAGAGCAAGATCCCATCCCCTCCTCTCTTCTTTCCACACTGAACTAATTGAGAGGAAACTATTTTGCTGCCTGCAGCTGAAGGAAGCTGAGGATAATGGGGGGGGGGAGTCAGAGGGATGAGAGAGAAACTGAGACCTTTCAAAAGCAGCTGAAAAAAGTGGGATGACAGAGGGCAGTTGGAAGGTTCACTGTTCCTCATCATACCAAGTTTTTAAAATGACACTAAGCAGCCAGTGGGGATGTAGCTTTCTTTGGAACAGGCTAGTGGTTTAAATACCAGTGAATTTTTAAAAATGGTCAGCCAAGGTTTGGAAGGGGGCACAGAAAGTCTGCTACTATAAAGAAGTTGTCATGATGATCTATTTGTGTGACCTCTGTGATCCTAAGCAAAACATAGCAGAACACAGACATAAAACACTGGGCCTACATCCAATGGCTAATCCTAGTTAGAGTAGACTCACTTAATCAGTTGCTAAATGGGAAGTCAAGCCTTATTTAAATTGCAAGGATTCAAAGAGTCTACTCTATTTGAGATTAGCTATTGGATTTACATCTTTGACTCTATGTCAGTGTTTTTGAGTCCCTGCCCCCACCATTTATCTGTCATGGGGAGGGAGATTAATCTGTATTAAACAGCATCTAGACCTGTCTTGAGAATCCAGAAAACCCCCACAACATATATGGATTTCCAAAATAGCCAGTAATGTCTCTGCTACACTTCAAAATCTGCAAGGAACTTTCGGACTGCTGTCCTTTAAATAGACCTCTTTCTGAGAACAGGATCAATTTCTCTGTTGGAGAACATCACTGTTAAACCAACCACCTTGCATTTGGCTTCTTCCCAAATCAAAACTCTTCCATGCCTAACATCCCATCAGTTCCATTAAAAGCTGTAATTAAATGAACACTTCCCTGGGAGTACACTTCATTGAATATATTGGTGCTTACTTCTGGGGAGATTATCAGATGGGAACAAAAAAAAAAAGTGTACCCATCTCACTATATTCTCTCCCGCCCCCCTCCCATCCCGGCACGATAACCCCACGTTTCAGACCTACCTTTTCACACAACTGCCCCCTCCCCTCAGCAGCCCAGGAGTGAATGGAGTTCTAACAGAGCCCCATTCACTTCCTGGTTTGAGTTCCCAGCCATTCTCATGAGAGAACAAGCGTGCGCAGGAAATTCAAAAATAGAAAGCAAAAGAAACTTCAAAAAGTTACACCAAGCACAAAAACACAGTTAAAAAAATACAAGTCACCTGGGTACAAGTCACCCAGGTACAAACCTGGGAGGGTACAAAAAAGTGTGTCACTTATCTCCTTGTCCTGATTGCACCCGGAAGTGTTTGGCAAGACCTTCCAGTGATGCTGGCATTGCACCAGGATAACAGGGCACCATTTCACACACCCATCGTTCCATGACAGAAATGGAATGGGTGATCTATTCACAGCTTAGGCAATGAATAAAAAAGAGCGCGGGCAGCACAGAACCATCACGGGGCATAACAGGACAGGGACAACATTGTCTGAAATTAAAGCCCTTTTGCAATCTCCTGGCGTCCTTCTCACACCATATTTAGGGTATCTGAAAATGTCCTGAATAGGTATATGCATAAGTTTATACCACATCTCTGTATCATATGCATAGGATTATACCATGTCTCTGTAATAATTAAGCTTAAAACATTAGGGAATCAATGATAACTAGGAATTTTCAGCTCTTGTGTTTCAGTAGCAATGGTCTGACTGATATAGGACTTTATCAGACGAGGTACATACTGCTAAAACACACATCATTTAGGACTCGAAAATAACACAAAGGGCAAAATTATCAGGTGTCCTCATCATTCAGCTGTTTCTGGGGCATAGCGCTGGTGCAGACGGGGTGTCACTTTTTTATTGATGGTCTAAGCAGGGATCACCAGCATTGAGGCCATGATATTGAGAACACAGCTGTGCTGGGCAGGACACATTTCTAGGAGGGAGGACCATTGCCTCCCAAAAATAGTACTCTATGGTGAACTTGCCACGGGTCAGTGTAAGAGGGGCGCTCCAAAAAAACGAAACAAGGACTCCCTGAAACAACATCTCAGGCTTGGCCAAATTGATCACCAACAGTGGTCTGCCCTGGCCTCACATCGGGAGGCATGGAGATGCACTATCCACAATGCTGCAGCCTTATTTGAGAACTCACGCCAAACAAGTCTTGAAAAGAAATGACAACGCAGAAAGAAACGCAACCCGGAAACATCACCCAAGGAGACCTTCTGCTGTGCTTTCTGCAACTGGACCTGTTTATCTCAGATTGGCCTTTTTAGTCATCAGCGCATTTGCAGAAAGCACGGGATGAGTCCTTCCTGAATCTTTGTTTGTGAAGAAAAGCCAGAGAGAGAGAGAAGCCATCAATAAAAAGTGACACCTTATTCACACCCACACTGCACCCCTGGAATGGCTGAATGATGATGTTGTCTTATAATTTTGCCCTTTTTGCCACCTCTGATAAAGTCCTTAGTGTCTTAGACATGGTAATTTTGAATGCTCCTTTTCATTTTCTGCATGTGCATATCTTTAAGCCCCTATGAGACTTAAAGATGGCAAGCCACATAGCCTCCAGCCCATTCCCAGTGTCTCTTTTTCTCCTTCTTTTCTTAGTGAACTTCAAGCACATCTGCCTTCTGGCCTGTTCTGTGGCACTTCCACAACCAACTTGTCACTCCCATTCCCATGACAGTTCTGTTGGTAGTAACTGAAGCCTTTTCTGTTGATGATAGCTTATCACACTGTACTGTTATAAGCACTATTATTCCACTTTAACTGCTCTAGCTGCTTCCAGTGGAATCCTGGGATTTTCAGTTTAGGGAGGGGCATTTAAAATTATCAGCCAGAGAGCTTTTAGGCTTCACTAAACTACAAACCCCAGAATTACACGGGAGGCAGCCAGAGCAGTTAAAGTGGAATAATAGCATTACAAGAGTATAGAGTGATAAAGTCTTTTGTGCAACAGAAACAAAATTGTTCACATCATTTCTATTTTACAAAGTTGCCATTACATCAGTTCACAAAACTCAGGAACAAGAGTCTTAATGTAACACACTTTTAAAAATAAATACACACACACACCAAAATGGATAGATATATTATTGTGAGCATGACTCTACCCATTAATTGGAAAAGTGGGTTACAAAAATGGAAAATTCAGTCATATATAGAATAAACACCTCTCTCAGCCATGGAAACTTATTGGGTGATCTTGGGCAAGTCACATTTTCTCAGCCTCAGAAGAAGGCAATGGCAAAACCCCTCTGAATAAATCTTGCCAAGAAAACACCATGATAGTTTTCCTTTTCAGTTGCCATACATCTGGCATTTGGTACAGGAGGGGGTACCTAGTATGTGGCACCCTCACCACTGGGCAGCACCATTGAAAAAAGATATAGATAGAGTGGAACAGGTTTAAAGGAGAGTAATAAAGATGGCCATGGATCTAGAAACCAAAGTTTTTAAACAGGAATGTTTGAAAGAAGTGGGTATGTTAAGCCTAGACAAGAAGGCTGGATGGGGGTGGGGACAAGTACCTTCAAGTACCCGAAGGGCCATCTCATAGAGGAAGAGACATATTTGTTCTCTTTCACCATAGAAGCAAAACTAGACTGAATGGATTAAAGTCAGAGGAAGAAATATTTCAGCTGAACATTTGAAGAAACATGTTCAGAGTAATTTGGCAATGGGATCAGTGAACTAGGATATAGAGGGCTCTGTCTGAAGGTCTTGAAGCAGAAGTTGGACAGCTATACAGATCTGGATTATTATTATTATTATTATTATTTTGCACTGAGCAGAGACTCTAACTACACAAGAAAGAATCACAACCCGGAAACATCACCCAAGGAGACCTTCTGCTGTGCTTTCTGCAACCGGACTTGTTTATCTTGGATTGGCCTTTTTAGTCATCAGCACACTTGCAGAAAGCACAGGATGAGTCCTTCCTGAATCTTCATTTGCAAAGAAAAGCCAGAGAGAGAGATGATGATGATGATGATGATGATGATTTTGCACTGAGCAGGGACTCTAACTACACAGCCTAGTACAAGATTTCTCCATCTCTAAAGTTCTAACTTTGGACTTTTTCAGATGTCGATTTACCACAGAAGAAGGCTCGTAACACTCGCGAGGCTGCTGTGCGGCAGGGGCCCCATTTCGTACGACACCGTCACCCTACTGAAATCAACTGTTTCAGTTCTGGGAGAGATCGGAGGCAGCCGTGCCATATTTGGCCATTTTTTATTCATGGGCAACTTCCGTGAGTAAAAAATGGCCACATATGGCATGGCTTTCTCCGATCTCTCACAGCAGAGGGACGGCATCGTACGAAATGGGGCCCCTGCCGTGCAGCAGCCTCGCAAATGTTATGAGCCTTCTTCCGTGGTAAATCGACGTCTGAAAAAGTCCTGCGAGTGTGATCTAGAAAGATGCACAGATTTGGGCAAAAGTGTTGATGCACATTTCAAGAGGGTAATGAAGTTTCCAGCACAGCATGACAACACAGGGACAATCAAGTACAGTATATTGCCTCAGAAGAAAACATCTATTTAGTCTTCCTTTTCCCTGGCCTGAACATGAGGACAATGGGAGGTTTTCATTTACATGCAATAATGCTGCCACATAGCTAAAACTAATTGGTTCTAAGTGCCAATATCTAATTCAAGAGAAATGAACATCTGAACATATGTTTAAATATGAACAGGCGGACCCCTTATCTGCTGGGGATTGGTTCTAGGAGGGCCCGTGGATACTGAAAACTGTGGATTATAGCAAACACCTTTCAAAATAATGGAACTTCTGGTTTAAAATACCATTGAGTTGCCTTGGATGACCTACAAAATGGCTAGAGAGGACACATTTTCTAGGAAGACTCTATGGTAGGTGTGCCGCTTTGTGTCGTGTGGATAATTGAATCAGTGGATAAGTAACCAGTGGATACGGGGCTCCTACTGTATTTAAAATTCAATAAATATTTAATTAATATGAGCAGTGTAGTGTAGTAGGTTGAGTGTTGGACTAGGACTCTGCAAGAATCAGTTTCAAATTCCCACTCAGCTAGAGAAATCTATGGGGTGACATTGAAGAAGTTACACACTCTCAGCCTCAGAGGAAGGTAAGGGCAAACCACTCTGAACAATCTTGCCAAGAAAACCCTGGGATAGCTTGCCTGTAAGCCAAAGTTGACTTGGCACATAAGAAAAGTAAGCCGTAATAATTATATATCTCTGGCTTTTCTTTGCAAACAAAGATTCAGGAAGGACTCATCCCGCACTTTCTGCAAGCACGCTGATGACTAAAAAGGCCAATCCGAGATAAACAAGTCCGGTTGCAGAAAGCACAGCAGGAGGTCTCCTTGGATGATGTTTCTGGCTTGTGATTCTTTCTGCGTTGTTGTTTCTCTTCAAGACTTGTTCAGCGTGAGTTCTCAAATAAGGCTGCAGCATTGTGGATAGTGCATCTCCATGCCTCCTTATGTGAGGTCAGGGCAGACCATTGTTGGTGATCAATTTGGCCGAGCCTGAGATGTTGTTTCAGGGAGTCCTTATATTGCTTTTTTGGAGTGCCCCTCTTACGCTGACCTGTGGCGAGTTCACCATAGAGTACTATTTTTGGGAGGCGATGGTCCTCCGTCCTAGAAATGTGCCCAGCCCAGCGCAGCTGTGTTCTCGATATCATGGCCTCAATGCTGGTGATCCCTGCTTGCTCAAGGACAGCAACTTTCGTCACATAGTCAGTCCAGTGTATATTTAGGATTGTGCGTATACAGCACTGATGAAAGCGTTCGAGGAGTCGTAAGTGGTGGCGATAGGTGACCCATATTTCAGACCCATAAAGGAGAATAGACAGTACAATGGCTCTGTACACACTGATTTTTGTGCTTCGCCTCAGATGTTTATTACTCCAGACTCTTTTGTAAAGTCTTCCAAATGCACTATATGCCTTTATATATAGTATTATATATAATTATATATAGTATTAAAACATGTATGGTTTTGAGGTGACTTGTTTAATATTCACAAATAAATCAAACAACGTTATGTTTGAAAACTTGGAAACAGACGAATTGAGCACACATCTACCACATCCATTTAAGGTGTTGGGGGGGGGTTAAGTAAAAACTAACTTAAAAAAAAAAAACAGCAGATGTTGGCAGAAGGTATTGAGGTTAGGTTCCTTCCCAGTAAGGCATCTTTCTTATGTAGAAACATTTGCAGTGAAAATAACACCTCATGAAAATGTGGTACAACACCAGTGTCATTATGTCCATTTTCACTGAGACCTAGAAAGTTTTAACTGGTCTACAAAGAATTCTAGTTTTCACGATAATTCGTGACATTGAGAGGGTATCCTACAAAGTAACCTTACAAACCTATGTTTTTTCTGGAATGGGAATAGTCAGAGATAGTCATCTAAAGCAGTTATGCATATCTGACAAACCAAGTAGAGAGTACACTCTCCTGAATACACCAGGCATAGCAGAAATGCATTTAAAGGATCAGATATTGAAAGGATTTTATACTATTTTTTTTTAAAAAAAAACAGAAATCACTTTTTAGCTTGAATATTAACCAATTTTTATATAGGAAAATAAACATGGAGAAAACAGAAATTTATATCAGTCCAACATATGGTGTGCTTTCTTCATACTTAGTCAGTTCACATTTTGTCCATACAAAAAGCAATACAAACGATGTGTGTATCCCCTTTCTTTCCAACTGTGACTGACCTATATTAACCTGGCTATTCAATACCTTGGGTTTCACCTTTCCAGCACAAAAGAGACAGAAGTCTGCTCCCTTGTCCCACTTTCCTATTCTTTCTTTTAGCTCTGTGTTGTTTGGAAGAATGGAACATGTCATTGTTTTCCCCTAATGATGCCTCTCCGAGCTGATCAGGTTAACTGTGGGTAGCAGCTGGAGTTTAATTTGTGAGTGTACAGTTGAAAATTATACACTTATTGGATTACTGCTCCTCACCAAGATGTTGGCCCACTGCCTGGTTTGCTTCAAAAAATAAAATTGATCAAGGGTTTAAAGGAACTATTGGAATGACACTGAAATTTGTTACCATAGTGGCATTTGCTCTCAATACAGGAGTGTCCGAGGAGAATTGCTTACATATTTGTAGCAAGTGCAACTACAGCCTTTACGTTTGTCTAGATAATGTGTTGCTCATCTCTTTCCATTCCTGGATCTCAGTGAAAGTAGACATAGATAAAAAATTTATTCACATTGCCAGAACTACAATATCTCTATGGTACAGATAGGCCAAAGTGGAAGGTGGGTGAGGATAAAATAGATAGAAATGTCTAAGGACTTTATCAGATGCATAAATACGGTGTCATAACGACACCTAATTAACACAAAGAAGTGCGAATATCAGATGATGTCATCCTTTCACAATTTTGTATTGTCCAAAAGCTGTTCTTTCTTATTGATGGGCCAAGCCGTCAATATATCTCCTCTGGAGATTTTTTGCCAGCATTTGAAACCTCACACCATTGTGCTCACGTGAATACAGTGTCAATGGGCAGAAAACATCTGGGTGAGGTCATGAAAACCAGGTAGGGGATGCTCTTTTTATGAAACTCCCTGGTTCACTTTTAAGTTTTAAAGTGCAGTTCTATGCTTGTGTGTATGCGTTCTGTCCTTTCTTTGCTGTGTGTGTTTTTTTTTTTAAATTTACCATGCTCACATCTTCTCATGAAAATCAGTGAGATCATGAGCACGGAAGTGAACGGAGCTCTATTCATACTCCATTTCTGGTGAGGCTGTCTTTAATGCTGCTCAAGATAGGCGTGATAGGAAGAATTATTTTCTCACCAGAAAACCACTGCAACATTTAGTGGGAAAGTAACATTAATAGAGGTTTGTCTGATAAAGTTCTAAATCTAATTTCTTTCTATTCTGCCCCAGAATATGAACATATTTTTCCAGATTCCACCATTGTATTAGGAGTGCTATTTAGGCCATGGTATTAGTCTCTCAGGGTTAAGAGCAGTGTTGAGACTTTTTTTGTTGTTTTGTACATATTGCAATAATATTGCTAGCAGTCCTACTGAGACAGTACTCCTCCCCCGCACCTGCCCGAATTAGGGGCCCCAGGTGCAGTATACTACAGTTTTCTCCATCTTCAGTCAGCAAAGGGGAGGCTAATTTAATCATTTAGGCTGAAGTCCTGTCCTCACTAACCTAGGAGTAAATACTATTGAACACAATGTGCTTTACTTCCGAATGGACAGATATAGGATAGTGCTTTTCATTGGTTAGATTAGGGGTTAACAAAACCATGGCTCCAAATTTATCCCAGAATCCTTTGTGGCAGGGGGAACCATACCATACTATGCCACTGAGGGCAAAATAAAGTGTAATTTTAAGTAAGGGGAAATTGGGGGAAGCACACTTTGTTTTAAAGCAAAATCACACTTCCAGGTAATTTTCACAGGCATAGTTTTGTTTTAACGTTTATGCTCCCCACATGTTTTCAAAGGGAAATGCACTTTGATTTCCACAGCTGCAGCACTGAAATTTGTCTATTCAGGGGACACTGGACACAAAAAGGGCAGGAGACATAAGAAGTCCACAGTCCTGGTGATTGTCTACCCTGGTTACATGCAGCAAAGCCCAGAACCAATGACTTGGACACACCTGCTCTTGACCACCTTATACTCCTCCTCTTCCTGTTCCTCCTCTTCTGCTGTCCTTAAGTGGTACCTCGATACTGTGCTGGATGCAACACTTGCCTTTGCTTTACCTTTGGATTTTTATTTGTTTATTTGCATTCTTTTTATTTTGTTTTTGTTTTTAATTATAATCATAATAATCTGTGAGATGCAATGAGCCAATGTAACTTTATGGATCAAAACTAAGTGATTAATCATTTGCTTTTATTTGTGGTTGTGTTTTTAAAAGTATATATTAACTGACTCAGTGGTCCCAGTAGTTATCATAATAAAGTCAACATTCCATCAGCTCCCACGTTATAGCTGACAAAGCAGTGGCTCAGCAGAAAAAAAGCAAGGATTATTGATTACGAGTGGGACTCAGACTGATTTTATTCTAATATAACCCAAACTCTAATATCATTCAGCTCTCATATAAATATTTGCTCATCTTTCAGAATGGAAAGAACGTCCCTTTTTTTCCTTACAAGAATAAAAGGCAAGCCAATGAAAAGGAAAACACTTGATATAATGAAGATGTTCTTAATCAAGTTTAAGTATATATTTCTCTTTACCTCTACCATATTTCAGGATTGGCCATTACTACATGTATATCAATGAACTCTCATCACACACACGTTTTCTAACACAGTTTTATTTTTAGGCAAGGGCAGAAGTGGGGAGCATATTGGTTGGCTGTGCAGGTGGTGTCTTATAGTAGTTTGCTGTAAATCCATCTGTTCCTGGGGATTTTGCTGATTTCAGATTCTTGATAGTTGTCGATATTTCCTCTACAGAGAAAGGTGCAGATAATATTGTCCTTTGTTCTTCTGTTAGTTTTGCATATATGTTTTCTTGTATAGATTTTTTCCATTTCTTCCTCTTGTCCCTTATCTAGATTTTGACTTCCGTATAGCTGTAATAGCTTAAGAATGCTTCTATGATTTCCTCCTGATTAATGCATCTTTTACTTCTGTATTTTATTTCTGTAATTATCTTTTTCATTTTCTTTGTGCAGTTTATAAGCTAACCAGTGACCTGTCTTATTAGCATGTTCAAAGTATCTTTGCTTTATCCGTTTTAGTTTTTTTTCCTATTCCCTCCATATTCTCTGCTGCAATTGTGTTCTGTAAAATTTTTATTTCTCTCCCTATTTTACTATCTTTGGGGTTATTCCTTAGTTCTTCTTCTTTTAGTTTCAATTCTTGTAGTAATTTCCTTGTTGGCAAGCCCAACCACAGTTTTATTTTTAGAACTCCACTTTTCCTCCCTGAAATCTTTCCTGCTTTTGTACATCTTTATTTTTTAAAAAAAATCTGATGGTATCTCATATAATATGATAGAATACAGTTTTTTAAAGTCATATCTAAGATTAGCAAAGAAAGGGCTGAAAGACAAACATGATTAAACAATGTGAAACCTACATGCCCTGTCCTCGGGGTAACTGCAGAGTACATAGAGGATGCAGGTTAGTGTAATCTTACCCCCATATGAAAAGATGGTCTGGTTTTGGTACAGTGGGGTAGCACAAGAGAAACTGTTCAGACTTTCAACTATATAGATTTTTTTTAAAAAAAATAATTTAACATGTACAATAAGATCAGGCAGGAAGTCTAAGTAGTCCACAGCCTTGTACATAGAATAAGGCTGGGCCAAGATAGTGATTGTATTTTCTATATTGATTTATATATCTAATGATAGCTTGTTGCATACTACCCATATGCCACTACATACACTGTCCGGACCTTCAAATCCCAATCAGAATCCTAAAGAGGTGGAAATCTGACCATTTTGTTTTCTCTACCATTGACATTTATTTAGACATCTCAACTTCTGCATATCCCAACTATGAAGAAATTTGCCTTTTTTTTTTTTTTTTTTGTAAATTCTTTTACAAAAATGAAATGAAATTCTCTTCAATTTGGTGCTGGCCAAATTCCACAGGTCCAATTATTCCCAGCATGGAAAGGTCCATGTTTCTATCTCTGTGACATGTAAAATAGGGCACTTCTTGGGGGGAAAAGGAGACATGGTAACAGTAATTCACGTCTTATGGTCATGTGCTGTCAAGTCTTCTCTAACTTACAGTGATTCCATGATAAGGTTTTCTTGGTAAGATTTATTCAGAATAGGTTTGCCATTGCCTTCCTTTGAGGATGAGAGAGTGTGACTTGTTCAAGATTACCCAGTGGGTTTCCATGGATGAACATATATTCAGACTTTGGTCTCCAAATACTAGTCTAAGACTCAAAACCACTGGGCCACACTGGGTCTAATTCAACACTATTTTGGATCAATACAAAGGGCTTCAAAGCCAAACTTTTAAGAGTTAAGAACTTGAACCCTGAGGCCTCCATGGATGAATCTAAGGATGCATCTAAACTGTAGAAATAATACAGTTCAACATCACTTTAACTGCCATGGCTCCATCCTACAGAATCCTGGGATTTGTAGTTTTGTGAGGCACCAGCATTCTTTGGCAGAGGCGGCTAAAGACCTTGTAAAACTACAAATCCAAGGATCCCATAGGATGGAGCTACAGCACTTAAAGTGGTGTAAAACTGCATTATTTCTACAGTGTAGATGCACCCTAAGTTTCACTTTATCCTACATATTAATTTTTAAAATCCCACATTCTTTCCCCCTCAAATATGAAGATGTTTTTTTTTTTAATTTCAGTAAATTCTGCTTTTTAAAAATAGGCTTGAACAAAATTATCACTCATTCTTACTGCCCACTATGCACATTCATGGCACCAGCAGCCTTTCTGAGTGACTCCAGTATAAATGGAAATAATGCCTCATAAATTTCAGGGCTTTTCAAAAGGACAGATATGTGTCTGCCAGGACTTTGTTAAGTACAGGACAGCCTGTCTTGGGCAGAGCAGAATGGTGAGGAATATGCCAAGTCTAGGACCAAGAGGAATATGTGTGCACTGGGACATTTTTCAGAGAATCTCCCTTTCACAGATTTTCCTTGGACAATTCCCAGTGGAATCCCACAAGAATAAAAAGCAGTTAGTTTATTTTTGAATTTCTGTATCATCTCTCTACTGTTTAAAAAATCCTACTATTTATTGCTTGAGGAAACCCATTTAGGGGCAAGACAAGAAGAAAGCAAATTTCCAAACTTACTTACAAACGACTCTAAAGCTGGTTGCCCACATCTCTCTAGCCATCTAACTAAAATGGAAGAGCAAGAACAAGCAGGCAGTGACTTTAGGGAAGAAGGAGAAAAGAAGTTCCTGGGAAAAGCAATAGGGAACATAGATCTAGTAAAGATGAGAGGGAGAAATCCACTTAGACTATTGATTTCCTCCCACTTCTTTTCATGCTATGCACATTGGTGCTCTATTCTAACAATTTCATGGTAGCACTGGAGGCAGGTGGACCAAGGAGATGTAGGTCAGCATTATGCAGACACAAAACTGCTGACTGACTAGTGACAACAGATGTGCAGACACAGGCTAAAGCAGAACAATGTTTAAAGCAGGCCAGGAAGGATGTGAGTTCATCTTCTATGACCATATCACTTTGATAGCCTCTATTGTGTAGCTTGTGTACTCAACTACTCCATTCACCTCCATACCTTCTTCCTGCTCTGGCATTTTGTTTTCATTTGTTCGGTGCAGTGGGTTTCATTTGTTCGGTGCAGTGAGCTCTCCAAGCACTAACTTAGGTAGGGTTGCCAGTGTGATAACCAGAGAGGGTTCCTGTACCTTTAATGGATCGGCAGAAGAAGGAATTTCTGCAGGTGTCACTTGTTACATGGTTGGATGACTACCAAATCATACTCTAATTCCCTCTTCTATATAACTATTGAAGGCACAGGAGCCCACTCCAGTTTTCATTCTGGCAAGCCTAGGGTTCAGCTTCTTTCTCTGAGATCATCTTGCTATTTTTCATCCAAGAAGTTCAGAACATATAGAAATACTTGCACACCCATCCCTGTGCAACACTGTGAAGTACAGTAGCAACCCTGCATCCACTGATTCACCATCTGTGGATTCAATTATCCACGGATGGTGACAGTTGGGGGGTGGATGGGGGAGGGAGGAGAGGAGGAGAGATCATGCCTTGCTTCTCCCTTTGCCTCCAGGATCACTCCCAAGGATCATTCCTGGTGCAGAAACAGCAGCACAGTGGTGAAGAGAGGGGAGGAGAGATCTGTCTCCCGCTTCCCTTTGCCCCTGGGATCACTCCCAGGGTGGAAATGGCAGTATGGGGGTGACGGGAGGGGAGGAGAGATCTTGCCTCGCTCCTCCATTTGCCCCCACGATCGCTCCCTGGGATTGCACCTAGAATGGAAACAGTGGCATGGGGGCAAAAGGAGGGGAGGAGAGATCTGCCTCCCACCTCCCTTTGCCCCTGGGATCATTCCCTGGGATGTCTCGTGGGGTGGAAATGGCAGTGTGGGGGTGAAGGGAGGGGAGGAGAGAACTCACCTCCCTCCTCCCTTTGCCCCCAGGATCACTCCCAGGACAGAAATGAGGCATTCATTATCCATGGATTTTGTTATCCATGGAGCCCCCTGGAACCAATCCCCCATGGATACGGGGGCCCTACTGTATGTATGATTGAGAACTAGTGACTGGGTCAAAGTCACCTATTGACTCAATGTGGGCTATTGGTGGACTGCCCCTTAAAGGCCTGCCCTGTTGAGCCAGTGGTGAAGAATGTTGGGAGGTACAGGTCAATGACATCAGAGGCCTGCATAATTCCTGCCTTACACCATACATTAAAGTTTCTCTGTGAAGCGTTATTAAAACTACAGGCAGATTCTCTGGTTTTAATGCATTATAAGCTGCAGTCTTAAAGAAAGTATTGTTTTATATGTTGAGAGTCAGCATGTATCATCACCAGCTAGAGCACATAAGAAAGCAGATGAACCTGTGCATTTCACACTTAGATGCTATGTATTTTTGGTCAAGGAATCCTATCAAACAAACTCATGCAAATAGGCTCCTCTCTCATTTTCAGCAATGGAAATTCAGTATAAATGCTAATGAAATGAACAGTCTTCATATAATGCACAGTGACCTCATGAATTCTTCATAGGGTTTTCTTGGACAAGAAATACTCAGAGGTGGTTTGGACAGTTCCTTCCTCTAAAATATAGCCTATTGCACCTCATATTCATTGGCAGTCTCCCATCCAAGTACTAACCAGGGCTGACCTTGCTTAACCACAAAGATCAGGCGGGATCAGGTGCCTTTAGGGTATTTAGGCTATTACAAATAGCTCACTAGATGTCTTTATTCCCCCCCACCTTGAGGGAATATGCCTTTTGAAATGTATGTTGCTAGTGTGATTCAAAACACTAAAAAAAATTTTTAATGGAGAATACTGTGGAATGCAACTGATACAAAACCCTTTCCTTATGAAAGGTATTCCATCTCAGGCCAGCCTTGATTTACATACAATGTACGAGCATTTGAGAGCACACTGTGTGACTGAAGGCAGTATATGGGATCCTCAAGGGGTTAATTTGTTCATACAGCTTTTCCTCAAAGGCCAAGGATCTTCTTTTTAACAAGTGAGAGACAAATATTCCCAGAGAGAGACAGAGAACAGGCACACACAAATGTGATTTTCAGTGATAATGTTCGGTGCATTGAAGGAAAGAAAGGGAAAGGTAAGGAAGAAAAGGAAGAATTTGATACACAAACTCTTTTGAAGAAATATCCTCTCTCATCCCATCCCACTGTAATTGCCCTTCTCTATTGGCACATTCAGGTCATGTGTCCCTCTCCATTCTTCAAGGAGCTCTGAGGATCAATAGCCAACAGAAAGGGAAATAAAGTGGATATATAGTGTTTGCATTTTGCTATTCCAAACACTTTTTTAAAAGCATGGTTTTCTAGGAGCTCATTGTCACTGGCACTGTAATCCAGGGCCAGTCCAGAGCATTAAGCTCTGGAGCTGCCCCAGATAGACATAATGCTGGCTACACATACCAGCATGGATTCATTCCAGAGCTGTGCAGTAGACCAAATGGGCCACCGGGCCTACACTGCTCCTTTTAGCATTAATCTGCAAGTTGCTCTTTAGTTTTCAGGAAACTCCAGAGTACCCCCACACACACCATGTTTTGGATGTGTGGACAGCTGGATTGGGCTGGATCTGGAGTGACCCAGCTGTCCACACATCTACACAGCCACTGCAGCAGCCCCACTGCCCCATCCTCTTCGGTGACCACCACTGCCTTGCCCATTAGCCAAGCAGCTCTCTGTGAGAGCCTGGCCATCACCGTCACTGCTGATGAGGTCAGAATAGGACATCTATACAATCAATGAGGAGGAGGTAGAGTGACTCCCTCCTTGTTGATCACATAGCGTGGTGTCCCATTCTTACCTCAACAGCAGTGATGGCCAGGCTCTCGCTTGGCTGGCAGGTGAGGAAGTGGCACATCCAAAACACAGGGAGGCATTCTGGAGTTTCCTGAAAACTTCAGAGCAACTTGTGGTTTCAGTTAAGCCAAATTAACAGCTAAAAGGAGTAGATTCATTGTGTACATCATGTGTACAAATCGCATCAGATCCAGGGTGGGTACGCATTTTATCCTTGTGTAGACAAGCCCTAAGTGAAACCAATTGTTAGTGGCAACTAAAGTTGGCTCACTGAATCCATGCAACATATTTTAAATGTGGACTTCTCAAGCTCCCATTGATTGAATAATGAACATGTAGTCTAGTTGGAGCTAACATTTGGATTTAGTCCAGTGTAGCTTGCCAAAATTTGTAAATTATTTCAATTGTGTTATAGAAAGAACTTGAAAATAAATCAAATCTGGGAGAAACCAAAACTGTCATCCATCCAGGTGCAAGGGTCTGAGTGCTTAACTCTAAAAGAGCTAGGCTTGAATCTGAATGTACGTAATCATGTTGCCACCTCTTTTTTCCTGAGAAACTCCCTACCTGCCCTGAAGATACAACATGGTTCTCTCTCTACTGAGATTATTTGCATCTGTTGAATTGGTCCACTCAAAAGGAAGACATTTCAGTTCATTTCTGGAGAAGTTATCCAAATTCACAAATTTCTTTCAGGGTGGAATGAATTTGATGCCTAAAACAAACAAACAAACAAAAACCCTGAATGCAAACGAAAGTTAAACTGATGGATTTCCCTATCCCTAGGAGAAAGGGAAATCCAGATGTTGCCAAACTCCCTGGCAAGATCTTCAGCTCCAGCTACAATTTATTCATGTGCAAATGCCAGCTGGAAAAATGAAAGGAGTCATCAGAGAAACTCCTGTAGTACTCTGGTTTCAATTACAATTATCTTTATATAGCCCTTTAGAGCACAAACATTTCTTTACGGGCTTTTTTAAATTTTATTTTCCTACCTGTCAGGAACTCTAGAGCTTGATCCAGAGTTTTCTTCAACCTCTGAAAGGGTGTACAGAAGTCTGACATCAATTGCCCATCAGTTGCAAAGCAGTATAAAGCCTCTAGGGTGGTAAAGCAGCCTCATATAAACACCAGGAGCCTGTCCTTGCCTGGTCAATAAAGCACTTCCAGCCAGGCTCTTGTTTCCAGTTCCTCTAACACTCTCCCAGTGGTTGGAAGTAACTACAGTTCTCCCTTCATATTTGCTGGGGTTTGGTTCCAGGACCCCCCATGGATACCAAAATCCATGAATCCTCAAATCCCATTATATGCAATGGCATAGCAAAATGGTGCCCCTTATCTAAGATGGCAAAATCAAGGTTTGCTTTGTGGATTATTATTTTTTTTAAAATATTTTCAAGCCGTGAATACTTAAATCCGTGGATACCAAATCTGTGGATACGGAGGGACAGCTGTAGTAACAAATAAGTTACGCACTAGACACAGATATCTAGTTACCTTTAATTATATCTCCTTTGCTAATAGCAAGGGTAAACCTAACTTACATTGGTTGTAACTTAACGAGGCATAACGTCATCCCTTTTGAGGTGTAACTATAATTTTTCAAGTGTCTGAGAGTTAGCGGACAGAAGGACAGACTTCACATGATATAAATGTTGGCTTGTGCTGAGCCTTGTGCTACAGATGTTGAGGTGATGGCTGCATCTTCATAGCAGAAGTAATTCAGTTTGGCACCGCTTTAGCTGATATGGCTCAATGTTATGGAATTCTGGGATTTGTAAATTTGTGAGATATTTAGCCTTCTCTGTCGGAGCGCTTTGGTGCCACAACAAACTACAAATCCCAGGATTCCATAGCATTGCGCCATGCCAGTTAAAGCGGTGTCAAACTGGATTATTTCTGGAGTGCAGATACACAGGCCAGTGGCTTTATTTAGAGTTGTATATCATCAATGAAGACTATCATACTCCTATTACACTTAACCTTGAAAACTGGAGAAGATTATGTACAGTATCTTGTTAAATATTCCAAGTCTGGAAAAGCTACTGGCTGGGGATTCTGGGAGTTGTAGGCCATAAGGTAACTTTCCCAAGCTCTGCTGTTCATACTACTTCTGTCAAAATGGAAGTCTTCCTAGAAAAGATCCATGGGCGATTAACACAATGCCAAGTCATATTCTGAACACCCAGCTGCAAGCTTTTAAGCTATCCTACATCTATTGAGATTAATCATATAGACAAAAGGGAGATAAAAATTTGGTTTCTGTCATGCTGGTTTGAACCAAATATTTGTATGAACTTGTCTGCTCTACAATAAATGCTTTCTAACACTCCCCCTTTTAAAATATGGAATTGTCTGTTCTTTTTCATACTGTCCATTATCCCCCAGTTTTAATATTAAAAAGATCAATGCTTTTTTAATGTGGAAATTTTGTGCACCAGTCTCTCCATCCATTCAGCCAATTCCCATTTTAAGTTTCTTAAAGATTTATTTACTGATGGATTTTTGGCCAACTGATGAGTTACACAATGTTGTATCACAGGCAGGATGTAACCACTACTTTCAAATCCTTTAATTTTTTTGTGTCTTGTGTAGCCAAAGAAGCTTTATTAATGTTACACTGACTTATTTTACTGAGCTTTATGATTTAATGTGGTTTTCACTTCTTAGTGAGGAAAACATTGATCTGATTTTTTTTTTATTGATGACCACTTACAATTTTCCAGCCGCATTAGTGCATGAATCTAAATTTTGTCCTTCGTCCTAAGGTTTGAATATTTACTCATTTAACAAGCACCCAGATCATCATAATCGAGGGGCAGTGATTTTAAAAGAAATAATTAATACCTTTTCTCCACAGGGCTCTGAGGCTTATGTGAACCTTCCAAACAAAGATTTATGGATAGGGTCAGAGAAATAACGAGACCACACACGGATATGGGGTAAATAAAATGCATTTATTTGTTAACCCTACCGATTTAATTCCCTTTAAATCTTCAGCAGGGGGAGGCAACCTAGTGTGGGAGCAGCTGGGGCAGATCGTCCCTCTTGGACTTATGCCCCCAGCTTCCCCGGGTGAACACCTGAGCCCTTTTGGGTAACCCCAATGCATGGGGTTGCTCTCAAGCCAGCTCATGTCTGGAAGATCAACCTGAAAGCCCCTCACCCAATTCATCCGTATTAAGGTGAGGGGGGTATCCTTCAGGCCAACCCCAAGGTAGGTCTCCTTCTGTTCTCCCAGACCGTACGGCCTAAGGAGACCATTCCAGAGACCATCCCTTCACCAAAATTGGTGCCATAGGTGCCCACCGTAATCTATGCCTCCCCCTTCCCGACATTGATTAAGGGCAAGCATCCGCTTAGTCCCTTACTCTCCCACTAGCTCGTCTAAGAGGTCCCTCAACCCCTGCTGAAGATCCATAAGAAAAATTGTGTTGCCCATGTCTGAAAGGTGTACTCCGTCAGCTCTGTAGAGCTTGGGACTTTCAAACACAATTTTTGGGTGTGGTAGATACCACCCCCAGCCCTTAATGAGGAAGTTATTAACCTGCCTGTTCACCGTCCTATGAGCCTTGTCAATCAAACTGGGGTTCTCCTCCCAACACCACAGCTGTCTGGGCAGGATGGCCGACCACATGATGGTAACTGTGGGCCACAATGACCCAATTTCCATCATGTCTTGTGTCGCCTGTATAATTAAAGCCTTACCCTTCAGCAAATCGTTGCCTCCCAAATGAAGGATAAGGATGTCTGGTGGAGGCCCTTGTCTCTCCCCAAACAAAACAGCCATGAGGCCATGCCAATGAAGGTCCCTCTTCCTCAACCATTTAATGGTCACCCTGTCTCCCAGGCTGAGGTTAGGCCTGAAATGGCTGAGCCGGGCCTGTCGGGCCACCCAGTAGATCATATTGTGGCCGCAAATCAGCACCGACGTCTCACCGTCAAAGGTCTAGCACCAAGAAGACAAAAGGGGAAGACAAAGTTAGTGAAAAAATGGACGAATGTACCTCCTATATGAGGAGGATCTCCAGCGACCAATATGTTGAATCGCTGCGGGGTTCATGCCCATAGCTGCTGCAGTCGATGCAGCCCCTATCCAAAAGGAGTGTGTACCAAATCGGGCTCCCGTTAGCCCCAGCAGCTTCAATGCCTTCACCGTAACAGCCCAGAACTGGTACCTAGTCAGAGGGAAAAATCAGCGTGCACAAATAAAGGACCTTGTCTGTTTCCCCGAACCTGTAAAAAAGTTTGCAGAGCCCTAACTGAGCAAAGTTCAGGGTTATCACAACAGGACAATGTTATTATTTTTCCCCTTCCCACTTGGTCAGTCTTAGAGAAGCGGAGCTTGATTGTGACCCCATACTCACTGACCTGTACATACCTCAATTCCAAGGCTCTCCCGGCCTCATCGGATTTGGTTGCCCTGACGAGTTCATTAACTTGGAGGGCACCAAAAAACACCACCAAGGCTTCTCCGTGAAAAAGCAGTGCCTCATACAGGGACAAACACAGCCCTGCCCATAGCTTATATAAGCCAATCAAAATGTCGGGGGAAAGAGGCACCATTGAGTTAAGCTTCGTACCCTTCTCTCTGGCCCATCCTTCCAATGCCTTCCTAATACGGAAATCTCCTGTATTATCGACCACACCCAACGCTTTAAGCCAAAAAGCCAGGGCAGAAAGCCTTCTCCGAATGGATTGTCGGGAGAGGCCCTTTTTATATAAGAATACACAATAATGCATCAGGTGTGTCATAGGGATGTCCGTCCCCTGACTCAATCCCTCCCTTGCTCTAAACTGATGGAATTCCCACTCTGCCCAGCCATCTCCCTTCCTGGTACTGGGTGCAACTGACATACCTAGGGCCCTCCAAATTTCAGACTCCCAAGCTGCCATAGGCATGCTGGCATCCTGACGCCCTCGGATGCAGCATCTGGAGCCAGTTCTCTGAAGCAATCCATCTGCATGCAGAAAAGAGCATCAGCAAACTCGTTTTGCACACCGGATACATGACGCACAATGAACAAAATGTTGTGGCGAAGGCATTGCAAGGTGAATGCACGAACAAGCCACATCACCCTGGGGGATTTTGAGGTAAGAGTATTTATAACCTGCACAGTTGCTAAATTATCACACCAAAAATGGACGGATGAATTAGATAATTCATCCACCCAAATGGTGGTAGCAACCAGAATTGGAAAGAATTCAAGAAAGGTTAAATCCCTTGTTATTTCAGTCCCTGCCCAGTGCATCAGCCACCTCCTCGCACACCATTGGCCGCCAAAATAAACCCCAAACCCAATGGCTCCAGCTGCGTCAGAAGCTATTTGAAATGCACCCTGTAACTCCCTTTCCTCACACCAAAATGAGATCCCACTGAAGGCTTCCAAAAATTCCTGCCAAGTCTGCAAGTCCTCTCTGATTTCAGCTGAGATCCAAATCTTGTGATGAGGATGCTGCATACCTACAATTGCATCACATAGATGGCGAAGGAAAGCTCTCCCAGGGGCAACTACCTTGCAGGCAAAATTAAGGTGCCCAATCAGCACCTGAAACTGTCTCAGAGTGGCCTTGTGTCTCCCTATGAAAGCCTTAACTCGTCCCAGCAACTCTGCTACTTTTACAGCTGCTAGCCGGCATTGTTGATTGACGGAGTCAATCTCAATGCCCCAAAAAGTTAACTGTTGAGCTGGACCCTCAGTCTTTTCTGGTGCTAATGGTACTCCCAATTCCCCGGTGAGGCTTTAAAACTGTCGCAGCAAATAGCTGCACTTTCCAGAACTCAGGTGCCCAATAAGCAAAAAATCATCTAAATAATGGACCACCCCTTTCATACCTGTTCTACTTTTTAATGCTCATCCCAGGAAAGTACTAAATGTCTCGAAGACCTTACAAGAGACAGAGCAGCCCATGGGCAAAGCACAGTCCATGTAAAAACTCCCCTCAAATTAGAATCCCAAAAGTTCAAAATCATCAGGGTGGAGTGGGAGAAGGCAGAATCCAGGTTTAATGTCGCATTTCACCATCTCTGCTCCCAGTCCGTGCTGTCTGACCTCCCTTATGGCTGCATCAAACGAAGTATATTTAATCGTGCATAACTCACCGGGGATAAAGTCATTTACTGACTCCACTTTTGGGTAAGATAGATGGTGGATTAACCTAAATTCCCCCGGGCCCTTCTTAGGAACTATCCCCAATGGGGAGATCCGGAGGTTAGGAACCGGGGGACAATTAAAGGGGCCAACCACTATACCCTCTGCAACTTCCTTGGCAATTTTTTCTCTAACTATAGACTCCTTACCCTTAACTGACAACAGGTTGTTTGCCCTAAGGGGCATCTTATCTCTTGAAATGGGATTCGAAAACCCAAATGAAACCCTTGGGATATGTATGAGGCTGCCTGATTATCCGGATATAGTCGCAGCCACATATCCAAAACTTCTAACTTAATTGGGCTGGGGCCGTTTCTGAGGCTACCCTGAACTGCCAGCCCCTCTACCCCCTCCCTGTCCACCTCTGGACCCCCTAAACTGACCTTTTCCCCTTGGGCAGTTTCTAAAGGAATGAGAAGCCCCACAAATAGAACACTCATGGTTGAACCTGCAGGGCTTCCGTGAACAAGACCCGTGGGAACTGAACTCCCAGCACAACAGTTTTTGCCCTGCACTAGGTCCACTAGAGTTTGTTGCTGTCCCTGAAGTTGATGACCTTATCAAGTGTCTGCTGTGTGGGCGCTCATCCTGAATTGGTCGAGCTGGTGTCACTGTGGATGCATCATATCCCAAGCACAGCGCTGGGTATATTGCCGCCCGCATATGAAAAGCTTCGTCATACAGAAGCCATGCTGAGCCGGCAAAGTCCACGTACGCCCTATGTATCATGTCTATATACTGAAACAGAGGGGCCGCACGTTGTGGATGAACCTTGGCTATGACACCAGCCATAATCAATAACCCAGATAACCAGTTTGACCAATTCCGCTCTACTTTTCTTTTCTTAATTTTTTCTTTCTCTTTCTCAACAATTTCCTCTTTGTCTTTCTTTTCTAATTCTCGGTATAATAGGGAGAACACATCTACGTACTCCCCCTTTAATATTTTTTCCCTGGTCACCTGCAGCAGGTGGTCCCCCAGGGGAAGTGACATTTCCCCAGAGGGGATGGCCGAATATGCAATCGAATCATACCCTGGAGTTTTTGAGGGCCTGGCAGAGTGAAATTGCCTGTTATGGGTCCTGGCATTCCCCCCACAGTGTAAGGTCCCCAGGGAGACCATTGAGGTGGTGTCTAATTGAGGGATTGTTGAGCCATCGGCCAACTCTGGTATGCTGCCTGAGATCCAGTCCCTTGTGTTGTGCAATTAGGTGCAGCTGGTGACCACACCCCCCCATGGCCATGAATGCCCTGTAAAGGGGTTGACCATATCAGAAGGGCACTCACCAGCAGGGTTCGGGACCACTTCAGGCAAAGGAGCCGCATGCGGCTTGGATGGCTATACGGGAATGTCCTCGATTGCCTTGGATCCAGGTGCATCACCATCCTGGATGTTCCTTTCCAAGGCATCTAGACAGGCAAGTATCTGGTTAGCCAATTTGCCTTTAGGTTTTGAAGTTTTTCGTTTGGACCCAGCCTTAACCCCTTCCACCCCCTGCAATCTTTCCAGATGCTGAATCCTCTCCAGGATGGCCTTCCATGGGAAGTCCTCCTCATCTTCACTTGATGAAAGGGGAGGGGAGGGGAATGTTGGGCGTTTAGGCGCAGGGGCCTTCCCCTTGCTTCCAACTTTACCCTTTTGGGGAGCCATTATTGCAGCACCTACAACTGGCAAAGAACAGATGCCATTGCCTATACACACTGAATAATTGTAAGCTGCCCTGGTCACACCCCTCGATGGCACCAAGGCACCCCGCCCTGGCCGCTAAGGCCCACCCAGGTCTCAGAGCACAACCCCCAGTCATGTATTACCAACAATTATGCTGTCGCTAAATTATTATTATTATTGCTGTTGTTGTTGTTGCTATTACCACCAAGGGAATCAATCCATTTGAACCACAAGGCCCAGAACCAGGCCTACAGGGCCTCACTCACCTGCCTACTAGGCCTCAATACTAGGCTCCACTCCCAACCTGCTAGGCCTTGCCTTACAGGCTTACTCAGGCTTCCTCCGTCCAAGACTCCACCCCCAGGTATTTGCTAACCCCAGGACCCTGTTTCAAACCAACGGACGGTAGGCCACAATAGGCAGTGGCCAATGATGCAATGTAACGGCCCAGGAGACCACACCCCCTTTTCCTACCCCCAAGCTCGCTGTGCCACCAAAGTAATCAAAATGTGCACCAAATCAGGCCGCGGACAAAACACCACTTGTAACCCCCCAGAGGGGCTACCCCTATTGTCTCAGCCCAGGGGTCCCTGATCGATAGAAGCACGTGGAGGCTATGCCTCTCGCGCTTACATCAGGCCGGGAATCCCCCAACCCCAAGCGCAGCGGTGCACCTACCGCTGCCCCGTTCGCTGATAGCATGACCCTCAATGCCCAGGAAATAGCCCGGCTCTTGGGCCAAGAAGTCACTGCCCGCCTCGACCGTCCCTTAGGAGGCTTGGACTGCCCCCCCTTTTGTTGGAGGGCTGCCGCCCCATTACTGACTAGGGCTTGCACTGCTCAGTACTGCCTGAGCAGCCCCTCCGCAGGGACCCAAGGGGCCTGGCCCAAAGGCCAACTTGCGAGCTGCTTGGCATGCCACTCCTCCTCCTCTCGATGTCCTATCCAAAGACTGACACTGACCAGCCGCTGACAGCCCGCCTCGATCGTGGCCTGTCTCAAGACTACTGCAAGGGGAAAGCCACTTCACATCAGTCCTCTCTCAAAGACCGCCCAAAAGGGAAAGAGGCAGAGGAGAGAGGCGGCCGGCCCTTTATCCTTTATGGCCCTGCCCCTCACCTCACGTCACCAGTGCTTGCCGGTGATAACTTCATATGGGTCTATCCCTCCTCCCTAACCATAAATAGGCTTCCCCACAGGAGGCTGCAGACGCGTGCATGGGGAGCCTGGTTCTCTTTATTTGTTCCAACATGAACTACTGTGTATAGTTGATGGGGATATATGTGTGACAGGTCTGGGTTATAGGTGTGCTAGAAGCCATAGTGTGAACCAAGACACAGGATAGAACATGGAAAATCTGGGTGAGGTCCATAACTCCTAGGTTCTCTAGCCATGCCAGCTGGGAGAGTCAAAGAGTTGTGTTTAAAAAGGAACTTTTCTGAGCTCTGACCAAGGATACAGGAACATGCTATAACTCAGAGAGACCTTGTTTCCCAAGCATAGCTCAAGTAGAACAGGAAGTACTCTTACAATCCTTCCTGCCCAACAGGATCCAATAGCCAACCTGGGTGGGGGCAATGGGCAGGACCTGTTCAAGTTTAGCTGATTCTTCCCGGAGAAGGCTGCCAACAGTTCAGTCATCCACCACATGGGATAGCAGCAAACACAACAGTTATGTGTGTGTATACAGTATGAGGGCCCACCACCAAAAGCCGTAAGACCGGGACTTATACCTACTGAATGTTCCATACCAATGTTGCATGGGTTCTCCAGCAACAATTAAGAAAATCCATGTTAATTGTCAGTGCTTCTGGATTATAACCACACTTTGATTCATTTCAAACCAGAAATGGTATTCCTCTGATACTAGCGCCACCCCAGTTCACAACCAAACTGATATCACAGACATGCGTTTATACAATCAATCTCTTATCATTATGATGGATTTAATTTCTGCATTTTCAAGTTCATCAAAGTCCATTTGTGAAACTGCCATTCCTCCTACAGCAGGAGGCATTCTCACTGTTTTGCACTCTACGTATATAGAGCTCAGGCAATCCAATAGTTTTCTGGCTTGAAACCCCTGAAATAAGTCCTGTGGTTTTACACAGCAGATTCTTTCCCTTCATTATAAAGAAACATTGTACTTGACAAGCCCTTTATTTTCCTGCCTAATTACGAACATCACTCCTGCTCTCTAGAGACAAAACCCAAGAACTGGGGGCTGCTTAGAAACAATGTGTTAACAGGATTTTAATTGAGTGTGTGTGTGTGCGCGTGCACATGAACTTGTCTGTCTGTACAGCCCTACAAACCACATCCTTATGAAAAACCATGTCCCTGTGAAAAATCCTATGGTTATGAAAACTGAACAATAAAGAAAGCTGATAGAAAGATAATCCCATTTGAAATGTGGTGCTGGAAGAGAGTTCTGTGGATACCATGGACCACCAAAAAGACAAATGAATGGGACCTAGAGCAAAGCAAGGTTGAATTCTCACAAAAAGCCAAGATGACCATAAACTGAGGTTGTCATACATTGGACATATCATAAGACAATGTGACTCACTGGAAGATATGACAATGTTCGACTGAGGAGATGATCAGATGCAGCAAAAACTGTGTCAGAAGGTTGCGATGAGAACAGAAATGGGGGATATTATCAGACAATGATGTCCTTCAGCATCCTAGGGGTGTAGCACAGGTGTGAGTAAGGTGTCCTTTTTTATTGGCAGCTTGTCCCCGTCAATGAAAAAGTGAAACCTTGTCCATGGCAGCGCTACTCCCCAGGAATAGCTGAGGATGCAGGCGTCTAATAATGTTGCGCTTTCTGTTCTTGTCATGATCTTCTTACATGGTTGGGGATCCTTTTTTTTTTTCCTTTTCTTTTTTTTGGCTGTATTTCCCCATGTGTGATAATGTCCTGTATCCCAGATGGATTGATTCAATTAAGGAAATCACGGCTGCCCAGAGTTTGCAAGAACTGAGCAGGGCTGTTAACAACAGGGTGACTCGGAGGTCTCTCATTCATACAATTGATGCAAGTGAGGCTGACTTGATGGCAAATTACAGCAATAAATAAAAACAAGCAATAAGCAATAGCGCACTTCTGTTCCTGTCCTCTGGAGGCTGCCTGTGGTACAAGAGGAAATATACATCAATTGTGATTTGTAGCCACTGATAAGCCCATTATACATGAATTTGTCCCATTTTTTTTAAGTTGCTCATGTTGGTGGCCTTTACTACTTTTTTTGCATTTTTAAAATTCAAATCTCATGCTTACAAAGAGACTTCACATCATTCCATCCAATAATTCATATTGTACCATATCATATCATTCCATTCCGTAAGTCATATATTTCTATATTCTCCTAATTACAATCCATTATATGAATTATTAAGTTATAGTCATTTTCCATTTCTACTATATATTTATTATATGATCTCAATTACAAACATATCTTCTCTTCACTTTTGACTTCCTCATGATTACCAATATTTTCAGGTGATCAAATAGATATTGTGTTTGACTTTGTATAATTGTTCAAAATTTAGATCTAAACTCCATATTTTATATAGTTAGGTTATCTATATTACTTTTTTGGACCCTTATTCATTAAATTTAGCTCTTAAAGAAATAGCACTTTCAGGGCCGGCTTAACCATACCGCCAAATCAGCATCTGCGGGGGACCTCACAAAGCCAGAGGGCACTACTCCGCATCCTTACCCTCCTCCTGAAAAAACCTCCTGCTAGCTTTTTTAAAAAAAAAAAAAACTTGTCTCCCAAACTAGAAAGTGAAAGAGAAAGAGAAAGATGGAGCTTTCTTTGTGTGGCTGATTCTGGAGGGAGTTTGCTGCTCCCTCGCCCCCTCCTCCCAGAATCGTCAAAAGGCAAGCCAGCCAGGCCTGTGTTGGAGAGGGGTGAGTGTGTGTGTGGGTGGGTGGGGGGAGGCATCTCTTTCCTTCTCTTTTTCCCCTGCTCTCTATTCAGAAAGGGATTATTTCTTTCTCTTTCTCTCTCCCTCCCTTCTTTCTCACTTTTTATCCCCCCTGTTTCTCCCTCCCTTCCTTCTTTCTTTGCCTTCCTTCTTTCTGACTTTTTGTCTCTCTCTCTCTCTCCTTCCATCTTTCTTTCTTTCTTTCTTTCTTTCTTTCTTTTTTCCTTCCTTCCTTCCTTCCTTCCTTCCTTCCTTCCACATAGATCCCCTCCACACCATCTTTCCAGCTGCTCTTAACATGTCCTGGTTTCTCTCCCCTCCCTCCCTTTCCCCCTTTCTCTTCAGCTTCCTCCCCTTGCTGCCAGCTGAGTTCAACCTGCAAAAGAAATTTGTGTGTGTTTGCCTATGTGCCTTCAAGTCATTGCTGACTAAGGCAAACTTATCATGGGGTTTTCTAGGCAAGGTTTGTTCAACGGGGGTGTGCCTTTGATTTCCTTTGAGGCTGAAAGAGTGCAACTTGCCCAAGGTCACCCAGTGGGTATTCATGGCTGAGTAAGGATTCAAACCCTGGTCTCCATAGTCATAGTGCGATGCTGAAACTTCTACAACACTATGGCTCTTTTAACAGAGGAATATAAAGAATACAAATAAAAATTTGGAGTAATATTACTGGGAACAATGGTTTTATTGCTGTCACTAAAACACCAGTATCCCTTTAGCTTTATGTGAGAGCCATTGCGCTAAGCAGTGATTCTTAACTTTTTCTTTACCAGGAAACCCCTTCAAATATCTTTTATTGCCCCAAGACTTAACTCAAGATTTAAAGCCCTAATAATAATAGCTAACAACAAAAACAATACAATTACACCAGCCATTAAACTTTCCCTCAGAGGCAGTCTTGCTTCTTCTTGCAAGTTTGTGGCTGGAGTGGATTGAATGGCAATGTGCAGGCCAAGCAAGCCAGCCTTTGCCTTCATTCCTGTCACATGGCTGCTCCACTACAGGGAGGAGGTGGGACAAGCAGTCTTCAAGCCTTTGTGGACCCCCTGTAAGGACATTGTGGACCCCAAGTTAAGAACCACTGGGCTAGAGAATGCTGGAAAAGGAACAATGCAACCAGACCTTGAGAAGGGTGCTGGCAGGGGGATTCTGGGAGGTGTCATCCAAGAGTAACTTTCCAGGGCTCTGAATGCAGCCTAGAATCATAGAATCATAGGGCTGGAAGGGACCCCAACAGCCACTCCATCCAATCAGCTTCTGCCCTGCAGGAACACACAATCCAAGCATTCCTGACAGATGGCCATCCAGCCTCTGCTTAAAAACTTCCAAAGAAGGAGATTCCACCACACTCCCAGGCAGTGCATTCCACTGCCAAGCATCTCTTGCTGTCAGGAAGTTCTTCCTAATGTTTAGGTGGAATCTCTTTTCCTGGAGTTTGAACCCATTGCTACGTGTCCTAATCTCTGGAGTAGCAGAATACAAGCTTGCTCCATCCTCAGGATGACATCCCTTCAAATATTTAAATATGGCTATCATGTCACCCCTCAACCTTCTCTTCCCCAGGCTAAACACACCCAGCTCCCTAAGCCGCTCCTCATAGGGCATAATGGCTTCCAGACCTCCCACCATCCTTCTTAGTATCTTTCTTGAATTGTTGTGGCCAGAACTGGAAACAGTATTCCAGGTGAGGTCTGATCAAAGCAGAATGGAGTGGTACCATTACTTCCCTTGATCTAGACACTATGCTCCTATTAATGCAGACTAGAATTGCATTGGCATTTTTGGCTGCTGCATCACACTGCTATCTCATGTTTAGTTTGTAGTTCACCCTTTTTTTTTTTTTTGAGGAAATCTACACCATTAGGTTAATTGCTAATTAACAAAAAAAATTATGTTTGTGCCTATAATATAGCTTTTAAACTAAATTATTGGTGGCAAGTTATGTAAAACTAAATTATTGGTGGCAAATTATGTAATCCCCTTATCCACTGGGGATTGGTTCCTTGCAGGCATGAATTCTGAAAACTGTGGATAATAGTGAATGCCATTGAAAATAATGGGACTTCTGGTTTATAATACCATAGAGTTGCCTTGGAGGACCTAGAAAATGGCTAGGGAAGACACATTTTCTAGGAAGACTCTATGGTAGGTATGCTGTTTTGTGTCCCATGGATAATGAATCCGTGGATATAGGGGTCCTACTGTAATCTGAACATCCTGTACTGTGAATAGGTTAGGTTACATTGACCTGAGATAAACATATGGGCCCCCCAAAATAAAGCATTGCTGGGGCCCCAAAATTCCTTAAACTTGCCGTGAGTACTTTACTTCCCTAGAGAGTATTTTTATGGTAGTGAGTTGCATGGTTTAACTATGCACCGTGGGTATTCCCTTTTATCTGACCTGAATCTCCCATCATGCAGTGGATGTACCAATTCACATCATGGGCAGATTTATACTCCTCTCGCATGTCTTCCACTGCTTGTGTCTTTATTCCCTTTAGCTATACAGTCCCAACCACTGTAACCTTTCCTCATTAGTGAACTTGCTCATTTTGCTCATTCTGAGCATGCTCATAGTAAACAGTAATTTACTATTACTAGATGCAATAGTAAATGAATCTGTATGCATTTACTATTGTGTGTCCCTCTGACATGTTAGCCCACTGGAGACTCTGTACATGTTAAGATTTTCAGCAAAAAGTTTTAGCAGAGTGCCCATCATCCAGGTGAAGAAAAGAAAGCAAACAGACACAAAGATAGTATCTAATTCTATTTGTCTTTACCAGGACATATTTAAAATATATGCAGTATCACAGAAAATTCTCTCTCTAAACTACATTTCTCAGTCATCAGAAAAACACAGTTTTGGTACTGCATAGACACAGAACAGTACACGACTGACTACAGTGTCACAGAGCATACTCAATAACATCCTGCTTGCAGAGGCATACACAGTTCCCATAGAGATTACATTTCCAGACAGATATGGCCTCTGTCTTAAGGCCACTTTCGCAGGCTGCTAAACCATAACACAGGCCAGCTGCAGATTGCTTACACTGTTAGCCCCCTGTAGGCCAATATGTTGAACTTCATGCTATTTGCTCTTTACAGCATAAATTTACTGGACTGCCTATCCCAGAATCCTGACACTCTCGACTAGAGATAGTCTATACCTCCAACAGAAATGAAAATGGAAGCATCGGATAAAACTGCCAGACTATCGATTATCACTTGTACAATTGCCATGGTGTTCACATGTAGGATTAGGAAACAGTTTACCACAATGCCTGGATTTGATTTGTCATGGCAGAAGTAGATTCCAGTGTGTCATCTTGTCCCAGTGCAAATAGCAGGGCCAATTTTAAGAAGGACCATAGAATTGGGTGGGTGTGGGAGAGTTACATTTCCTCATCTGCTGAAATCCTCATAATTAACAACCGCCACCTCTTCTCCTCAGCATTTTACTACACAACACAGTTGTAACACTACATCTAGTTAAACATTGAATTTTCTCCTTAGGAAGATATCTGATACAAGCTTCAAACAGACCTTTCTCTCCTAGGACTTTTTCGGACAAAGAAAAAACATCGCTAGCAGCCTCGCCATGTTGCGAGGCTGCAGAGCTGCAGGCCGTCCATTTCGCATGACGCCCGTCCCTAGTGGTACTGTTGCAGTACCGCTGGGACATTTGAGCATGAGTAAAAATCTGCTAAATATAACACTCAAATGTCCTAGCGGTACTGCAACAGTACCGCTAGGGACGGGCGTCATGCGAAACGGACGCCCTGCAGCGCTGCAGCCTCACAACATGGCGAGGCTGCTAGCGTTGTTTTATCTTTGTCCGAAAAAGTCCCTAGTGTCCTAATTAGCAGTGTAGTTCTTTTATGACATTGAATCTCCTTTCAAGAGGTAAGATGTGGCAAGTAAATCTTTCAGGACTTTACATTTAAGAAAATATGGGGCGAGAAGGCAGCATGGTATAGTCCAAAAGAAACCACAGCACTTGAACATTAATGGCTCCTATCCCTTATTTGTGCTGAATTCCTTTACACTTACTTGAGAGTAAGCCCCACTGAACTGAGTGGGATTTATTTCTGAATAGGCATGGCTGAGATTGCACTCTTTCACTCATTTATTCTAGGAATCGATTATTGAAATCTTGAAGGACTTTATCAGATGAACCTCCAAAAACATCTCTTTAGCACCCTATTTTCAGTGTAATTGTCCCAGCAACATAACCCTTTTTACCATACGTAGCTGTAATTGTGTTAAAAAGCAGCCCCAGCATTAGGATGCTAGCACTGTTTACTTCCTCATTTATGATCTCGTTGGTTCTCATGAGAAGACACAAGCATGGTAAAAAGTTTTTTAAAAACAGCAAAATCAAAAGAGAAAACATACACACAAGCACAGAAACACACTCACAAACTCTCAAGTAAACTAGGGAGATAATAAAAAGGCTGTCCTGTTCCTGCCTTTCTCATTCTCAAGCAGAAATGTTCTGCCTTTGATGTTATAATCACAAGAGGAAGCTCTCGATACTGGGACAAAAATGTCACAGCAGAGCTATTGATGGCTTGGCCTGTCAATAAAAATAACACCTTATTCACGGTAGCGGAACACTAAAAGACAACTTTGTGTGGCATGTGCGCCCTTTTGCGTTCATTAGGCATTGTTATGATGTCATATTTGCTGAATCTGATAAAGTCCTAAGTGGGTTGTAACCTAACTGTGCCACTGAAGGATAATGACTAGTAGTGGCACAAAAAATGAGCAGCTAAGGCTATGAAGAAGAGGTGTTTTGTAGCTTTTTCTGTTCTTGAGATCTGCATGCCATCCAATATTTCAAAGATAAAAACTGGGGCAGGTGTGGCCAAGCAACATCAGAGTGTGGTCAAAATGGCAAAAGTTATTAATGAGGGAAAACACACAAACTAGGGCCTTGCCTACACTGGCGAAATACCCTGGCTTGCCCCTATTCCAGAGCTCTGCAGTCCAAACGACATAGGGCATTTACCCCAACCTGCCCCCAGGCAGCCCAAACAATGCCCGGGACAGGGCTGGAATGGAGCAAAGCCAAGATAGAACCTTTCACAACTTTTAAAGAAAATACCTGGTTTAATCCATTTCTGCCAGATCAGGCCCCACATGTTCACAGGTGCACAACCCAGAATGCCATTCCTCATTGTCACCACCAGCTCCCTGGCTCTGCAGCATGTGACAGAGGCTGGTCACATGCAGGGAGCCTCAGACACATGTTGCAGGGCACCTACCTGGATTCCACATTATTGAGAAAATGGCGGCCATGGCAGCCATGGCTTCAGCAATGGACTGGCATCCTATTTGGACTCCAGCCCATTTTCTGCAAACAATGGGGGGGGGGACAGGGGACAAGCCAGTTCCAGACTCAGGATACACTGGCAGGGAACCAGCATTTCCTGCCTGGTGTAGATGAGCTTTGAGAGATGCTGTAGCAGTTTGCTTTTGCCTGAAGGGCAAGATTCTGCCCCATCTTCTCCCCCCACCCCAGTTAACTGAGTGCAAACTAATTCTGCATTTTGAGCTCAGGTTCCAACAACTGAAGTAAGCTGAAGACTAAGGAGGAAAGTGGTAGAAGGAGAGGCATTTCTGGGACATTTTAAAAGCAGATGAAAAAGTGAGAAAGCATAGGATTAACTGAGGCTGTGAAGTCGAAGGCTTTCACAGCCGGCATCCATAGATTTTCCTTGGTTTTTTTCTGGGCTGCGAAGCCACGTTCCAGAAGAGTTTATTCCTGATGTTTCACCTGCATCTGTGGCTGGCATCTTCAGAGAATGGTTGGGTAGGAGTGGGGGGGATTTATATACTGTGAACCCCTGTTGGAGAGGTTATGTAAATTTGTGTACCACAGCCACAGATGCAGGCGAAACATCAGAAAGAAACTCTTCCAGAACACAGCCTTACAGCCTGGAAAAAAACCAAGGAAAATCTAACTGAGGTTTTCCCTGCCAAACTGAGAGAGTTAGAGGGTATGAATATGAAATCATGCTGTGGAAGGCAACTAGGGAGCAGACAATAGGCTATCACTCAGCTAAATTCTCAATTTATTTATTTTTTTAAAAATCACACTCGGTAAAATAAGCCATTAATAAAATTTAAAAGAGCAAATGAAACAAGGACATGGTAATGCATTGTTAAAACCAGTCTTCTTTACAGGTGAATGTCAGCAAGTGTCAATTGTATCAGATGTTTGGTATTTGTATACTTCCTCTACTACTTTTACAGGGTACAGAAAATTCCATTCGTTTTTCACTCTATTTTCCTGACACTTAAGAACCTGGAAAGAGAATGACTATTTTCCTAGGATGTCCCAATCACATATTGAGAAACAATAGAATTTTTTTCTGTGCTCCAGATATTACAGTGAAAACAGGCTTAATCCAGAAATTTATGTGAAGATCAACTGTTATTTATTCCACTTATGAGTTTCTCTATTACTGCACTTACCTTTCAAAGGATTGGTAGCTTTCTTACCAGAGATTTTTTTTTTTTAAGAAGAGACACAGTGCAATGTGTGCTTACGAGCCTTATTTAGAGGTAAAGGAGGGAAATCAGTAGTTATTAGCAAAGAAACAAAACAGGGAAGGAAAACAGAAACAGAGACTAGAAGAGAGGCCAGTAAGAATTTGAATGTAGGTCTCAGCCTAAAAAATTTTCAGCTACTAATGTGAACACATAGTCTAAATACCCTAAAGGCACCAGATTCTGTCTGATCTTGGAAGCTAAGCAGGGTCATCCCTGGTTAGTACTTGGATGGGAGACCACTAATGAATGCCAGGTGCTGTAGGCTATGGAGATTATCAGATCCATTAAAAGATTGCTAGGAGCACTGGAAGGGCTGAGATTATCAGACAATGATATCCTCCAGTTCCCTGGAAGCATAGCGCAGCCATGAGTAAGTCATCCCTTGTTATTGGTGTCTTGTCCCCATCAGTGAAAAATGGAAGCCACACTTGCAGAAGTGCTACGCCCCAAGAATGGCTGAAGGATGCTGTGTCTGGTAAGGTTTCCCTTTCTGTTCTCCTGTTCTGATGTGGTTGGGAATGCGGTTTTTTGGCATGTCCCCCCACATCTGATGATCTCCTATATTTCAGAGGAAGGAATTTGCAAAAGGTATTTCTTACCTAAGAAAACCCAATGAAATTAATGGGGTTGCCATAAGCTGACAGGTGTCTTGAAGGCACACACACACACACCCTGTGAATAAGTAAAGCACTAGTGACTATGGTTATATGGCTCTATGTTCTCTATAGAGTGACAAATGAAAGAGACAGGGCTTCTGTGCCTTTAATAACCTATGTATGTGAGTGTTTTTCAGTAGCACAGGTTTTCTTATCCTTGCATAACAAGGGCATCAGACAAACTAATTTCCAATTTACAGAGTTTCCAGATGTCAGGGTATGGCCTTCAGTTTCACAGCTTGGAGCTTCTTCTCCAGTCCACAGGACAAGAGGATAGAATCTTGAGATGACAGCACTGCCTTGAAAAGTTTGTGTGTGTGTGTGTGTGTGTATTCTCCTTTGTTAGATTTGGGTGGTTTTTAAACTTGAATTACATACTCTCAGCAACTGTAGTATGACCCCCATATCCATGGAGAATCTGTTCCTGGACTTACCTTAGATACTAGAAACTGCAGATAATACATGATAATGAACCTTATTAAAATGAATTATTTCCGACCTAAGCATACCATAGAGTTGTACTGGAAAACCTAGAGATTCCTAGAGAAAGCACCTCTCTAGGCATCTTTTAGATCCTCCAGTGCAACTCTATGGTCAGCATACCATAGAATCATGCTGGAGGACTTAGAACATGCCTAGAGAGACTATATTTTTCTGATGCAGATAAGTGAACCTGTGGGTACCAGTCCCACAGATATGGGGGTCATACTATACTTAGGGGTTGTCTAGACTGTCAAAATACCCATCATAGAATTTGTGGAGAATACCTGTTCTCCCAACAAGCCGTGCAGGAGATGTGCCATATTGGGAAAAAGGGGGCCAAAAAATGACATAAATTGTGCCCTGAGAGACTTCATGGTTTTCTGTGAAGTGTTTAAGAAACTGTGGGGAGAAGCACATCACCGGTCATTTGGATGACCAATTTGCAGTGTTTCATAATCTGGGCCAGGAGGAAGTTGACAGTTGATTGGTCCATCATGCACACAGGGATGGGCTTTCCTCCAGTGAGTCTGGAAGTGCCAGTTTTACTTTCCAGATCAGCGAGGGAGCATTATTTCGCTGAGCTGAGGAGAAAAAAAATTACAAATGGAAGGTCTCCCTTCCTCCTTTTAAAACCCTACATACTGTAACTTTAAATACGTTTTTTTAAATGTAGAGCAACAATAAAATTGGTGGGAATAATAGTGCCCTGTTCTCGCAGCCACCATCTTGATTCACAGGAAGGGGCTCAGTTTGTGTCAGCTTCAACACACATAGCTGCACATGCAACTTTTTTTTAAAAAAAAAAAATCTAGACAAAAGGGAGCTGCTGCAAAGGTAAGTTAATGGCCATCCCCATGCACTTTTCCTCCCATCTAGATGTGCCCTTAACGTACCATGTGCAATGGTATTAGCCTGTCTCACATTTTGGCCCTGAAATCTCAGAGCTTGGAATGGTGCTAACCTGGTAACCCTATTTTTTGCAGATAAAAATGCAGTATCCAATTTGGGTCAAGCATATACATGCTAATAGAACATGATCCTCGTATTAGTTAACTGATGTTCTGGCAACAACGTTATAGTGTTAAAGTGGTTGTGCTACCGAAATCTGTCTCCATAATGCACAGTTTCTGTTTAATGCCCAGATATATGTAATCACCATCACTATCACTTCTGTTTCTATACCCCTTTCATATCTAACAATATTGATTTTTTTATTTTAAAAAATTAATTTCTAACAGTATTTCAGAAAGAAACATGCAGATAAAAGCTGTTTCTTTGCTTGTTTTGAAGTTCCCTCAATGTGTTATCTTTTCCATTGTGACACTTTCTAATCTTGGATGTCTCATAGGCAGGAAGGATTAAAAGACTTGCATTGTCCTGAATTCTGTCTGAATCAAATGACAGCCTTGTAGAATCAACTTAATTGGATGTGCATTCCCATCCCCCCCCCCATTCTCTCTAGATCACCAGTAGCTTAAACTGCAACCTGAACATGGTTTCACAACTCTCTTTCCAAAGAGATAAATCAGATAGACAGACAGATAGATGACTGCCTGGCTTTTCCTGAAAGAAACAGATGTTATATTTAATTTGTTGTCAGCAAATCTATCTGCTGATTTTCTGGCATGAAGATGCTATACTTCCTATTCTGGGGTTTATGAATGTTAAGCTCATTGCATTTTCATTTCTTCCCCCAATTAACTATTTTTATGCAGAGCCTTTTACACTTCTCATGCCCATAAATCGTCTTTTGGCTTCAAAGAGGGAGTGTATGTATTCAGCATCTGAAAAATCATGAAAACCTGATATTGGAAAAGTAATGGACCTTTGTCATCTGCAGCAGGAATAAGGACAAGATGTTGCTGCACTGCAACTTCTTCCCTCCCACATTATTGGGTATGCTGGGTAGTGCTGATGGGAGCTGCAGTCCAACAGTATTTGGAAATCACTCCCATCAGCTCAAACAGCATCTCTCCAGCCCTAGTACGTATACTGAATCACAGTGCATACTACTTTGACCCAAGAGCACCTAGGCTACTGATCTTCAGCTACTTGAACGAGAATCATATATGGGTTACCTAAATAGGACTACCACCATTTATATGTTTTCTTAGGGTTTGTCTATATGGCGAAAATACTCCTCATAGAATTTGAGGAGAATACATTGTGTGTCAATGGGATCTTGCATCATTTTGCTATATGTGGAAGTAGCGGGGGGGGGATGACTCAAAATACTCCTTTGCAGCTTTTCCCAATCTTTTAAAAAAACAACTCTGAAGGAAATGCACATTCCCACTCATTGGGGAAACTGATTCACTTTGCTGCGCATTCCCAATAAGAGCAGAAGTGGAAAGCTGATTGGTCGTATGTGCACAGGGGGTGGAGCTTGCCAGCAAGGCAGCACCTGGAACTGCCATGTTGGATTTTTGCCATAGTGATTGTTCACTGGCATGACAAAACAGCCTTCCCCCTTTTTTTCTGTTTATTTAAACAGAAGATCACACTTCCACACCTTGGATATGCTTTAAAAAAACCTGTTCAGTGGCAGCAGCTGGTAACAATAAAAATGTAAGTAATTCACTTGTGCCTGCCATCTTGATTCGCAGGCATGCCCATTCGAACAATAAATGAGTATGGCTTTGCATGCCTGCAATCTGGAAAAAAAACCATGGAAACAAATGAAAGCTGCTGTGAATTGGCATTACTGTGCATCAACCCACATTTTATTGCCTTGTATAGATGGGCCCCTACTTTTTCTCTTTTAAAGGGGAGCAAACTAAAACAGAGGGAGGAGAAAAAGAGTATTGGGGGTGGGGAGGAAAGGGGAAAGAAAGAAGGAAAGAATGATATATCCTTAGAGCTGTGGATTCCATGTAGCACAAGATAGGGGCAAAAGGTGAGCTTGATATCTGAAAAGAATATTGACTGAGAACATATTACACAAAGGCAAGACAATGTCCCAATTCTTCAAAACCACTATATATTGCTACTACAATAGGCCATAACAGCAAAGAACAGAAGGAATACACAGGGCAATAATTCTAGGTGATAGAGCTGTAATTCCAACCAGCTGAACCCCCGACCCCCAACTACAATAACAGACTGGAATCTGGATGTACATGCACAATATCCAACAAACTTGACTAAGCCTCTGACGATTTCATCTTTACCTGTGGCAGTCCTCTCTAATGCCCTAGACAAGATGGGCAACCCTACCCACTAGATGCATATATTCCTTGGTAATAAATAATCTAAAGGATCTATCAGAGCAGTTTCATATAGTGCCATGAATTCTACTGGTTGTTCCAACTAGAAAAGGTCCATTGGATCAATGGGATTTGTATACACACTGCTCACCATTTAAAAATTAATTCCATGTGTTTATTCTCACCAAGGTTACTGAAAGAATTCAGCTCAATATGGTTGCCCCATGCATATGCATGATACTGCAGGTATCACCCCCTTATTCACACAGGATATGTTCCCAGACTTACTGCAGATACATGTAACCACCATAGAATACCACAGAATCATGCTGGAGGACCTAGAAAATGCATAGAGTGTATGCCTCTGTAGGCATCTGGTGGAAATCTATGGTCAACTTCCAGGAAGGTTGACCATAGAGTCACACTGGAGGACCTCCTGATGCCTAGAGAGACCACCTATAGACCACTAGAGCAGGGCCAGTTTAAGGAATTTTGGGTCCCCCTGCAATGCTTTATTTTGGGGCCCCCATATGTTTATCTCAGGTCAATGTAACCTAACCTATTCACAGTACAGGATGTTCAGATTACAGTAGGTCCCCCATATCCACTGATTCATTATCCATGGGACACAAAACAGCACACCTACCATAGAGTCTTCCTAGAAAATGTGTCTTCCCTAGCCATTTTCAAAGTAACTCTATGGTATTTTAAACCAGAAGTCCCATTATTTTCAATGGTGTTCACTATTATCCACAGTTTTCAGAATCCATGCCCGCACAGAACCAATCCCCAGTGGATAAGGGGGGGCTACTATATTACATAATTTGCCACCAATAATTTAGTTTAAAAACTATATTATAGGTATTAATAAAATATTTTTTCTTAATTAACAATTAACATAATTGAGGTGTAGATTTCCTCAAAAAAAAAAAAAGGAAGTAAACTACAAGCTAAACATGAGTTAGCGGTGTGATGCAGCAGCAAAAAATGCCAATGCAATTCTAGGCTGCATTAATAGGAGTATAGTGTCTAGATCAAGGGAAGTAATAGTGCCACTGTATTCTGTTTTGGTCAGACCTAATCTGGAATACTGTGTCCAGTTCTGGGCATGACAATTCAGGAAGGGTATTGAGGAGCTGGAATGTGTCCAGAGGAGGGCAACCAAAATGGTGGGAGGTCTGGAAGCCATTATGCCCTATGAGGAGCGGCTTAGGGAACTGGGTATGTTTAGTCTGGAGAAGAGAAGGTTGAGAGGTGCATGAGAGCCATGTTTAAATATTTGAAGGGATGTCATACTGAGGATGGAGCAAGCTTGTTTTCTGCTGCTCCAGAGACTAGGACATGGAGCTATGGGTTCAAACTACAGGAAAAGAGATTCCACCTGAATACTAGGAAGAACCTCGTGATAGTAAGAGCTGTTCAGAAGTGGAATACACTGCCTTGGAGTGTGGTGGAGTCTCCTTCTTTGGGTTTTTTTAAACATAGGTTGGATGGCCATCTGTCAGGAATGCTTGGATTGTGTGTTCCTGCAGGGCAGAAGCCGATTGGATGGATGGCTGTTGGGGTCCCTTCCAGCCCTATGATTCTAGGCTGCATTCAGAGCCTGGGAAAGTTACTTTTGGATTACACCTCTCAGAATCCCCCTGCCAGCATCCTTCTCAAGGTCTGGTTGCATTGTTCCTTTTCCAGCATTCTCTAGACCAGTGGTCTTTAAACAGAGGCTGGATGGCCATCTGTGAATCAACAGATGCTTTGATCATGATTTCCTGCATGGCAGGAGGTTGGACTGGATGGCCCTTATGGTCTCTTCCAACTCTACAATTCTATGATATCCTCACAGGGGGTCCACAAAGGCTTGAAGGCTGCTTGTCCCACCTCCTCCCTGTAGTGGAACAGCATGTGACAGAAACCAAGGCAAAGGCTGGCTGGCTTGGCCTGTACATTGCCATTCAATCCATTCCAGCCACAAACATTCAGGAAGAAGCAAGAGTGCTTCTGAGGGAAATGTTAATGGATGGTGTAATTGTATTGTTTTTGTTGTTAGCTATTATTATTAGGGTTTTAAATCTTGAGTTAAGTCTTGGGGCAACAAAAGATATTTAAAGGGGGTCCCTGGTAAAGAAAAAGTTAAGAACCACTGCTCTAGGCCAATGCCTCTCACATAGCACTAATGGGATACTGGTGTTTTAGTGACAATAATAAAACCATTGTTCCCAGTAATATTACTCCAAATTTTTATTTATATTCTTTATATTCTTCTGTTAAAAGAACCAGAGTGTTGTAGAAGTTTCAGCATTGCACTATGACTATGGAGACCATGGTTTGAATCCTTACTCAGCCATGAATACTCACTGGTTGACCTTGGGCAAGTCACACTCTCTCAGCCTCAAAGGAAGTCAAAGGCACACCCCCGTTGAACAAACCTTGCCTAGAAACCCCCATGATAAGTTTGCCTTAGTCAGCAATGACTTCAAGGCACATGGGCAAACACACACACATTCCTTTTGCAGGTTGAACTCAGTTGGCAGCAAGGGGAGGAAGCTGAGGAGAAAGGGGGAAAGGGAGGGGAGAGGAACCAAGACAGGTTAAAAGGAGCTGGAAAGGATCTATGTGGAAGAAAGGGAAGGGAAGGAAGAAAGAAAAAAGGGAGGGAGGGAGGGAGGAGAGAGAAAGTGACAAAAAGTCAGAAAGAAGGGAGGCAAAGAAGGAAGGGAGGGAGGGAGAGAGAGGGGGGATAAAAAGAAAGAAAGAAGCCTTTTCTGAAGATAGTGCAGGGGGAAACAAGAGATGACCCCCCTTCCCTCCTGCCCCCCCTCTCTCACATACACACACACACTCACCCCTTTTGTTGTTGATGATGATGATGATGGGGGAGGAGGAGGAAGGAGGGAACAACAAACTCCCTCTGGAATCAGCCACACAAAGAAAGCTCTGTCTTTCTCTTTCTCTTTCTCTTTCTCTTTCTCTTTCTCTTTCTCTTTCTGTTTGGGAGAGGCTGCTTGTGGTTTTTTAAAGCCAGAAGGAGTTTTTTTTTCAGGAGGAGGGTTAGGTCCAGATGGGGCCCCCTGGCTGTGTGAGGCCCCCCGCAGATGCTGATCTGGCGGTATGGTTAAGCCGGCCCTACACTAGAGAAACCACCTCCAGATGCCTAGAGAGATGTCTTTCCCCCAACCGTGGGTAAGTGAAATTGTGGGTACCTGTGTAAATGGGGGGGGGCGGGCTATATATATGGGGGGATGTCCTTTACATCATCCTGTGAATGGCATTCACACATCTAGTGCATTATCATGTGAAAATCACCCATACAACTATTTCACTATAGCGTCTAAAGTGCAATAAAACAGACGTGCACACATTTCACAAAAGATTATAAACAAACAAGCAAATGATGTTTTTTTTTCCTCCACAGAAATAGGGAAAATGTGATATATGAAGTAGCTTTTCAAAAGAAAGTGTATGTATGAGGAATGAACTGCCCATTTCTTTACTCAGCTACCAGAAGAGCATGGAAGTTGTTTGATGTGTGTGGGGCGAAAAGGAGGCTAAGAGGCTGGGACTAGGATCAGATTGATTTTATCAGGCAATTTGCTGAGATAATGCACTGAATTTTGAAACAATGATCTAGGAACAGCCTAAACAACCTTTGGCATATTCCTTCAGATGCAGAAACGCTATGTCCCAATGCCCATGCCTTAGAATCAGGAAGCATGGTATCCCCACCCCCACCCTGGTCTCTTCCATTGATGTGCTCAGTATCTGGGAGGTTTCCTCATCTCTCTCCAATTCTCCTTCCTTTCCCACCTTTTATCTGTCTAGACAATTTATTTTGTATAAGATTTGCAGGACAGCTAATGCCTGAACAAAATATAAACAAAACAATGTGCTTGTTTCACACAATGGCATTGCTGTCCAGTAGGGTTCCTGCTCTCCTGCAGAATAAATAAAAGCATCCTGCTTCACTTAGAAATGCTTCACAAACATCACTCATTAATTAATAATTTAGTTGTGCTAAGTATTGCTAAGTATTAAACTTACAACAACAGAGGCATGTCCTTCCATAGTCATCACTGATTGTAGCTCTTGGACTACGTTCTGGAAACAGGTCTGGAAATGACACATAAACCAACTCGGTGTGAGGTACTGGCCTGGCCACCTCATTGCCATCCTTAATACACTGATGCCACCATTATTTAAAAAAAAAAAAACCCAACCCAGTAGATTTCCAGGGATATTTAATAACCCATCCATTTTTACTAGTGACTGTAAAAATGTAAAAGCCAGGCAGAAATAGTGAGTGGGTAGGCAGCAGCAGATGATGAGCCCCAGGTGCATGGGGGAGAAGGGAACCTGACACCCACTCCAAAATTCTAAATCAGTGAGATTGTATAAATCAGGACCAGCCCAAGATATTTTACTGCCTAAGACTAAGGCTAAGATAGCAATCCTCCATCCAATTCTACATGCAGAAACTGACTGGCCTAACAACTGAATCTTACTTCAGCATTAGCAATGCATTCACATCCTCCACTGTATGTGAAGACAGCAAACTTGTTTAAGGGATACAGGACAAGGAGTGTGTCACAGGCAGCTCGGTCCTCCAAGAGTTCACCAGAATGGCTGGAGGCTTCTGGAGGTGTGGCTAGGGGCTGCTGCTATTGACCCCCAACACCTTTTGCCTAAGGTGGTTGCCTCCCTCCACCTAATGGTAGTGCTGACCATGATGCAGATGACCAGACAAGCTAGGGATAAATACAGTTCCACCCCAGAGTTCATTGCTCCTCCTTGTTATCCCTGCCAATATGACCACAGTTCTTTATGGAATACTGGGTAGAATTTAATGATTCTTCTTCGTGGTCTCTGTGAATGCACACAATGGGTTAATCCTGCACCTGCGCGGAGCACTTTGGAAACTTCCAGAAACCTCAATTCAAACTTTTTGGTGGTAGCTCCTCCCCCTGCCCCCTGGCCTATATAAGCCCCCACCTCTCACCAACTGCTCAGTTCCTTTTTTTTCTGCCACGTGAGCAGTACTGAAGGAACACTGAAGGAAACCTTAGACCTTTTCCTATTGTTATTGGATCTTTCCTCACCTTGTTGCTGGCCTTTGGACTGAATTTGGACTACTCTTTGCTTGTTGATTATTGACTGAACTTTCTTCTCAGATTTGGATTTGGACTCCGGACCTCTCTTTAACTACGGTATAGTACTCTCCATTGTGAGGCCCCTACCCTTCCTAAGATGTCGGGCATGGGTTTCTTTAAGTCCTGTTCCCAATGTTGTGGGGAAATGACTGAATCTGATGGTCATTCTAAATGTCTCTCTGGGAGAGTTTCATGATGTTAAAATTTGCAGGCACTGCAAGGCTTTAACCCCCCACCCAGGTTCACTGCAAGAGAGACAAAAGACTGAAGGCCCTCCTTTATGACATCTCCTACATCTGCGACATCATCCCCTGTTAATAAGCCCAGTTTGGGGACCACACCAAAACTGCCCAGGGAACCCGAGAAACATGGTTCTGTGGCGGTACCATCCTCCTCCAAAGGGGCTGCAAAGAAAACCCCAACATCTATCCAGGTTCGGGAGCATGGTACCACTAAAACAGCGTGGATGATACCGCCTCAATATCAAAGAGCAAATGCAGACTGGTACCGCCAGCTAAGGTCCCAGAGGTTGCCGAGAAGGTGGATGAATTGTAGCCCCTTCTAACCCTTGCTGGGTCTAGAATGTTGGCCACAGGCTTCTTCAAGACCTGCTCTCAGTGTGGGGGATAAAATGATTGAGATGGATGGCTACCCTAAGTGCCTCCTATGTTTTGGGGAGTCCCACGATATGAAATCTTCTGAGCACTGCAAAGCCTTTACTCCCCAAGCCAGGTGAAACAGAGACAAGAGGCTGAAGGTGTTACTTTACAAGCGTGCCCTCTCTGCAACTTCTCCCCCCACTGAGCACCTGGGTCTGGTACCACATCGAAGCTGGACAAGGAACCCAAAGAATGGGCCTACTACCGTCTCATCTACCAGGGTACTGTGTGACCTGTGCGAGCGATACCACTGCTTCTTGACCAAGGTACCGTGTGAGTGATACTGCTGCCCAAGGTACTGTGTGAGCGATACCACTGCTTGTGAGCAAGGTACCATGCGAGCGATACCACAGCTTTTCGACCAAGGTACCGTGCGAGCAATACCACTGCTCGTGACCAAGGTACTGTGTGAGCAATACTGCTGCTCGTGACCAAGGTACCAGGCAAGTGATACGGCTGCTTGCGACCAAGGTACCAAGCGGACTCGTGCGAGCGATACTGCTGCTGTGTCAAAGGACAAACACAGATCAGTTCGACTGGACCAGGCTGTGCATGTTGCTGAGGAGGAGGAAGAGTATGAGCCACCTAAGAAAAAGTCAAAGGCAGCAGATGAGCAGTGATCCCCTGGCAGAGGACGATCCCGTGAATGCAGGAAAACCCGCAAGGGCTGTTTCCTGTCTTGTGAGTCACCAAAAGAAAGGGACAGAGACTGCTCTCACAGAACTCACCCAAATACTTCTCTCTCTGGTGAGGAAGGTACCAGGCAGGCCAAGGATTCTGCCTTCAACTAGGCTGCCTTCTAAGTCCCCTCTGAGGACACCGATACATCAGTCATGGTCCTGTCTGGCCTCCAGGTCTCGCACTCCTCGCCTGCATCCTCGGCACACACGTAGGTCACAATCAGGATCATACAGCTCTCACCACTCTGGTATGAATCTACCTGGTACGAAGATGACTGGTCCTGGGACAGATACGAGCAATGTACATCAGACAAGTTGCACTCAGGGAACACATCCCTGAAGTCATCTCCACAGGGGAATGGTGTACAACACAACCCACCATTCCCTACTGATGACATCAAGACGTTTGCAGAGGTGGTAAACTGCATGGCCGCATCACATGGCCTGACGGCCACTCAACCAAACCCATGTGGATGATCCGATTTTTCACGACCTACAGAGGTAACCCCCTCCATTACCTTGCATTCCCATATCACCCTTCCTTATATAGATCATCAAAGTGGCTTGGGCTACCCTGCCTGTCCTCTGTGCCACCCACTCCTTGGAGCATGGAGCATCTTATCAGGTTTCTGATGATGCAGCTCCATGGCTAGCCTCGCACGTGAAGCTGCACTCTAGCATAGTGGATGCGGCCCATTTGCGCACATCACATAGGGTTCATTCTCCCCCGACAAACTGGGAGGGTAAGGAGCTCGATGCCATTGGTCGAAAATCCTACTCCTCGGTTTGCCTACTAATTAGGATTGCCATGTATAGTGCATGCAGGGGGGCATACGAGCAACACATTTGGGATGTGGCTTCACCTTGTCTGGACAAAGTCCCCACACAAGACCTTGATTTGGTACATAATATGAAAGACAATGGCCTTACAGTGGCGAACTACCAGCAGCAAGCAGCTAAACATGTGGCCGACTGTGACGGTAAAGTATTGGCAAGCAGGGTGACAGTCTGCAGGTATGCATGGTTGTGTTCTTCTCGACTTTCCAGCACAGCCAGTTCAGTAATTGAAGACCTCCCCTTCGACAAACCTGGTCTCTTCCATGCAGGCACAGATACTACACTGGAACACACACACAATGAGAACTATGGTGAAGCGCTTTGACATCCCACCTCCAGGACAAACCTCTCAGTCACGACTATATGGGACGCAATTTCCCCCTTCCTTTTGTAGGAGATATAGCCCTACAGTGCAACACTCTCAGCATGCTACCTCTGCGTACCCACAATACCAGAGGAAGTTTGCTACTACATCAAAAATGAAGTGTCAGTTCTAAAAGAAGAAGACTGATTCATCTAAAAAATGAGTTTGACTACTCCCCCCTTACGCCCACGCCCACCTTGGATGCATATGCAGACAGGCTTCATGCTGCTTTCCACATCTGGTGCTCCATCACATCAGACCGCTAGGTCCTGAGTATCATCCTAAAAGGATAGTTTAGAGTATTTGCATGTCTTCCCCCCTCTGGGGTCTTCAGAGTTCCTTCCCCGCACCGCATGGAAGAGGTGGGCACTCTCCTTCAGAAGGGTGCCATAGAACCTATTACCCCACATCAGAAGGCAGAGACCTTCTTCTCACGTTTTTTCCTTGTCACCAAGAAGGACGGTGGACTGCGTCCCATTCTGGACTTCTGAGATGTTAACTGTCATATCGCTCCCAAGTGATTCAGAATGGTCACGCTTTCATCTATCCTCCTGTTCCTCCAGATCGGAGACTGGCTTGCTACAATAAGCCTTCGTGACACCTACTTCCACATCACTATAGTGCCATCACACAGGCGCTTCCTTGCATTTGCTATCAGCTCCCGCATGTTCCACTTCAAGGATCTTCCATTTGGCCTCTGCACGGCCCCACAGGTCTTCACCAAATGTGTGGCACTGTTAGTAGCCCACATCCACCTAATCTCCCTATACTCGGATGGCTGGCTCATCACAGGACTGTCCAGGGCGAAGGTTGCCAGGGACGCATCTTTGACCCGCTCCCTGCTCAAGGCATTGGGCTTCATGGTCAACCTAGAAAAGTCGCAACTCATAAGATTCATGGGAGCACAGCAGGACTCCACACAGGGCAGGGCATTCCTCCCAGAGGACAGGCTCGCCACCCCACAAGGCACAGCTCGCCACTGCATTTCACACAGAAGGGTGCTGGTGCACTTTATCCAATGGACCCTGGGTTGCGTGGCTTCCACCATAGCTGTTACTTCCCTTGCCAGACTACGTATGCGACCTTTGCAGCCTGGCTTCTCCAGGCATTCAATCCATTGATGGGCAGTTCATCCAAGTTGCTCTTTGTGCCTTGCCCAATACTCAGGGCACTGGGCTGGTGGACTCAGTCAGAGATGGTCCATTGCGCCCTACCTTTCGTGCCATCCCAACCCACCAAGTCTCTGATGACAGATGCATCCATGATGGGATGGTGCGCTCATTCACATGGCCTAGCCTTTTGTGGGCTGTGGTCACAGAAGGAGTCCATTCAGGGATAGGTAGCCCAAGTCATGTCAGACAACACCACCACCATCTCCTGACAGTCCTGGTTCTGATAATTCAGATGTTGGACAGGTGTGTAGATTGACAAATACTCCATCCCAATCTGGAATCATTCAAGCCAACGGTGTGGCTTATTACCAACTATTACCCATATTGGACACAACTAGGACCATTAATGTCCTTTCACTCAAAAGGCCTACCAGTACAAATGGCAGAAGTTCTGCCAAGTTCTCCATGGCAAGGACATTTCTCCTGACAATGCTACAGTTCCACTCCTTCTTGACTCCCTTGCCACCTTGTCATCTAAAGGACTCTCTCTGTCCTCCATACGAACCTATATCACAGCAGCATCCTGGAATTTTCAGCATCTTGGCATACAGTCATGCTTCAAGGACCCTTTGGTCCTCAGATTCCTCCAGGGATATAAGAACCTGCATCCACCAGTGATGGGCCCAACTAACACCTGGGACTTTACATTAGTTCTGGGCCTCCCTTTGAACCTATGGACAGGGGTGATATATACCTCCTATCTTTTAAAACTGCCATTCTGATGGCCATCGCTTCGGCGAGGCGGGCGAGCAAACTCCGCACCCTCAGAGGGTGGACCCTCCCTTTACCCGTTTTCATAGGGATAAGGTCATCCTCAGACCGGATGTGGTGTTCTTGCCTAAAATGGTTTCATCCTTTCACCTGAACCAGGATATAGTCCTCCTGACTTTTGATCCTCCCTTTATGGCTGAAAGATCTGGTTCACGCCATCTGCTCAACATCAAGTCAGCTTTGGAGCCCTACATAGACAAGATGACTTCTTTCCGCCGTTCCCACAGGCTATTTGTTTGCTACTCAGGCCCAAAGCAGGGTTTGGCCATCTCATAGCAACACTTTTCCAAGTGGGTAGCATCCAACATCTCTACCTCTTATGAGGTGATGGGTAAGCCCTTGCCCTCTCCAATACAGAAGCATTCTACCAGAGCAACAACTACTTCAATAGTATTCCTTAGGGGAGTACCTCTCCCAGACATCTGTAGAGCAGCCACGTGTCTGACACTGCTCACCTATAAACTAGACCCTGCCAGGAATGATGGATCAGCCCTAGGAAGGGTGGTGATAATGCCTTCAACCACCTGAGATTGACAGGTTTCCCCTTTCTATACTTGATTCTAATACTATCTATTCTTCTCCTTATATTGTTGTCCTACCATGAAGAAGAACAGGTTACTTATCATAACTATAGTTCTTTGAGTGGTCTTCTGTGAATTCACACAAACCCACCCTCCTCCCCTCTGGTGTCCTACCTCTTACATCATTTTTAATAAGTAGCTATAAGGAACTGAACAGTTGGTGACAGGTGGGGACTTATATAAGCCAGGGGTGAGAGGGTTGAGCTACCACCCAAAAGTTTGAATTGAGGTTTCTGGAAGTTTCTGAAGTGTTCTGCACAGGTGCAGGATTAACCCATTCTATGAATTCACAGAAGACAACTCAAAGAACTATAGTTACAGGTAAGTAACTCATTCTTCCTCATCTCCTCCACCCCCTCCCCTCAACAAAAGCACTTCAGTGCTGTTGTGCAATTTTAAAACAATAACTTTTTAAAAAAATGCCTATTAATATAAGTGGGGGAAGTAGCTGGATAAGGAGCTTGCCTGAAATATGGTAGAGTATTGCATACTGAGTATATCCATATATCAAGCCCATTACTTCTTAACTTCAAATCCATCATTAATATAGACCATTGAGGTTTACAGTTGTTCAACTATATATAGTATATACACTTGAGAAGAGTTAGTTAATGTTAAAAATGTTCTCATCTTACAGCCACACAATGTCAATTGGACTCAAACAAGCATCTAATGTATCAGTGACTGCTTATATTTCCCTGAACTCAGGGGTGCTGTGTCAAAGAAGTAATCCCAAATGTATCTCTGATTGTGTCTGTACTATTGTGTCTGGGCAGAGATAATGTTTTATAGGTCAGATTCAAAAAATAGCTTCCTTGTACCTTATTCATTTTTTAAAAAAGCAAATGGTGACATTTTGCATCTTGGTTTAGAATAAAAAGGCACATATTCTTATTTGAACTTGATGTGCTGCAATCATTTCAGAACTGCAGCCCTAATTCAGCCTCAAAATGTCCAGTCTGCTTCAGTAAAGGCTTCTGTTTCCACGTTTGGTTTTGGGGATCAGCTTTGCTCTGGAAGCTTTTAAAACCATGGAAGATTTACTCCTGATGAGAGTTTGGCCTTTGGGCTTGCCTGGCTCCAAGTGGACATGTGAAATCTAAACAAAGGAGTGGTCCTCCAGTCTGTGTCTCTGACCCTACAAAATGCATAGAATTATAGAGTTGGAAGGGACTGCAAGGGCCATCTAGTCCAACCCTTCACCATGCAGGAATACACAGCTAAAGCACTCCCGAAAAATGGCCATCCAACTCCTGCTTAGGAACCTCCAAAAGAAAGTCCACCTCCAAGGCAGTTCATTCCACGGTCAAACAGATATTTCTGGAGATTATCAGATGCCTCAAAAAGCCCAACAGGAGCACACGAGGATGATGTCACTGTACTAGGAATAGGTCCCGGTTTCTCACGATGTCATTATCGTCACGTGCTGCTTTCATGCAGACTCTGTGTTGCAGTGCAGAATATGCCATCGCTTTTCACTGATGGAAGTTTCCGCCAATGAAGATTTCTGCAATGTGCTCTACATGGGGCTACCCTCGTGCTTGGTCCGGAAACTTCAGTTGGTACAAAATATGGCAGCCAGAGTGGTCTCAGGAACATCTCAGAGAGATCATATAACTCCAGTATTAAAATCTCTCCACTGGCTGCCTATCAGTTTCCGGGCCCAGTATAAGGTGTTGGTTATTACCTTTAAAGCCCTAAATGGCTTGGGTCCAACTTATCTCCGGAACCGCCTCCTCCCATAAAATCCTCCCCGCGCACTCCGGTCCTCTGGGAGGAATCTGCTTCAGCCACAAAAATCTAGGCTGTCTGCAACCTCCCAGAGGGCCTTTTCGGTAATCGCCCCCAATTTGTGGAATGGCCTGCCAAATGCGATCCCTCAGTTGACAAGCTTGAGTAGCTTTAAAAAAGCACTAAAGATGGATCTCTTTCGCCAGGCCATTCCTGATTAGATCCCGGCCTCAGGAGCTCAGTCTCCTGACTTTTAAAAATTATGTATATATTTGTTTTTAATGTGTTTTTAGTTAGAAGGTTTTAATTTTATAGTGTTTAATGTCTTTTTGTGGGGGAGGGTGGGGGTGGGTGGCGTTTTTAGTCATTACTATAATGTTTTAATTGTTGGAAGCCACCCCGATTGTTTTTAGCAGAGGGGCAGGGTATAAATAAATTTTATTATTATTTATTATTATTGTGGCTTGTTCTCCACTGCAGCACAGTGTCTGCACAGAGGCAGCACACGAGGATGACAGCATATGCGAAACCATACAGTATGGTGATGTCATCCTTACAGGCTTTTTCATAGAATCATAGAATTGCAGAGTTGGAAGAGACCACGAGGGCCATCCAGTCCAACCCCCCTGCCACGCAGGAAATCTTGATGAAAGCATCCCCGACAGATGGCCATCCAGCCTCTGTTTAAAGACCTCCAAGGAAGGAGACCCCACCACGCTCCGAGGGAGTGTGTTCCACTGCCGAACAGCTCTTACTGTCAAAAAGTTACTCCTCATGTTGAGGTGGAATCTCTGTTCCTGGAGCTTGCACCCATTGCTCCGTGTTCCAGTCTCTGGAGCAGCAGAAAACAAGCCTGCTCCATCCTCAATGTGACACCCCTTCAAATACTTAAACAGGGCTATCATATCGCCTCTTAACCATCTTTTTTCCAGGCTAAACATACCCAGCTCCCCAAGTCTCTCCTCATAAGGCATCGTTTCCAGACCTTTCACCATTTTAGTTGCCCTTCTCTGGACACGCTCCAATTTGTCAATATCCTTTCTGAATTGTGGTGCCCAGAACTGGACACAATATTCTAAGTGAGGTCTGACCAAGGCAGAATAGAGTGGCACTATTACTTCCCTTGATCTAGACACTATACTTCTATTGATACAGCCCAAAATCGCATTGGCCTTTTTAGCTGCCGCATCACACTGTTGGCTCATGTTCAACTTGTGGTCTACTAGGACTCCTAGATCCCTTTCGCACGTAGTCTCATTCAGCCAGGTCTCTCCCATCCTATATTTATGCATTTCATTTTTCCACCCTAAATGCAGTACTTTACATTTCTCCGTATTGAATTTCATTTTGTTAGCTTTGGCCCAGCTCTCCAGTCTATCCAGGTCATTCTGAATTTTGATCTTGTCCTCTAGGGTATTAGCTATTCCTCCCAATTTGGTGTCATCTGCAAATTTGATAAGTATGCCCCTAATTCCCTCATCTAAGTCATTGATAAAGATGTTGAATAGCACTGGGCCCAGGACAGAACCCTGTGGCACCCCACTGGTCACATCTTTCCAAGACGAAGAGGAGCCACTGCTGAGCACCCTTTGGGTTCGGCCGGTCAACCAATTACAAATCCATTGAACAGTTAACTTGTCTAGCCCACATTCTATAAGCTTGTTTGCAAGAATGTCATGGGGAACCTTGTCAAAGGCCTTACTGAAATCAAGGTATGCGATGTCCACAGCATTCCCTTCATCTACCAAGCTGGTAACTTTATCAAAAAAAGAGATATGTATGCATCTGATAATCTCCACAGTCAAAAGTTCTTCCTGATGTTTAGCAGGAATCCCTTTTCTTCTAATTTGAATCTGTTGGTTCATGTTCTCATCTCTGGAGCTTCTGATCTCTTCTGGGAGAGAATGACTGTATGAATTTATCAATGACTACAAATAATAACAATAAATAATTACATGGAATTCTGCAAATTGAAGTCTTGTGTTTCGTGTTTCTTGTGCTACAATATAATGTGTAACAAGTGACTATGACCTACAAATAAAATAATTAAATAAATACATTCATGCACAATTCATAAATAATATCATTCTAAATGTCCAATCATATAAATGTCCAATATAACACTTTCCGCTGGAGTGAGAAGATTATGCGAAACAGACTCTCCAGTGCCTCAATAACTCCAAAACCAGTGTGCTGGTTTGACAGGTAAGTTGTGGAATTGAATTCTTCACCAGAGCTAGGTGAGCCAATAGTGGACAAAGATGTGTGTTGGTGATATGTTATGTATTTATATGCAAAACCAACACCGATGGTCACCTCTAGAGAAAAATTATAGTGGACCATTTTGTGGTCTTCCTCAGTGGTATTTTTACTTACTATAGATTAAAATAATACACAAAATAAATATGTATTTTAATATCATTTTCATAGAGTGAGTTCTTATTAATTCGGAGAAAACTCAAGCCGCTTACCTTCTTTATATACAATCACTGTGCAGCATTTCATTCTGCTCTCAGTATAAAAATTTCTCTGTTACACCATGGATTTTTATACATATTTTTTACAATTGCTACCGATTGACACATTTCCTAGTAGCGAATTACCCAGTTAACCTTTGTCCTACTAACCTCCCATTGACAAGGAACCCTAGGCACGGACTAGTTCATTCATGAAAACTGAAGGTTCATTGATAAAAAAAAAACCCCAGTGAAATCTATTACTTCATTCAAACCACTAGGGTGTTTTTTTTGTTTTTTTTGTTTTTTTGTTTTTTTGTTTGTTTGTTTTTAATCTAAAGATCCAAAATGCTTCACATTGTTTAAGTTTATTTTGGAGCGATCCAGTATTTAATGAACTATGTGTTAATTGTTCTATTATGAAAAACCTCAGAGATTCCAGGGGGTGTTTTTTGTTCAAAAAATGATCTACTAAAGGACAACCTACATTTTGATTCCTGATATTACTTTTATGTTCTATGATCCTGATGGGTTTTTTTTTCTTTCATGGATAAACCCACATAAAGTAATTGACATGGGCATATAATTATATAAGTGACGCTTTTTGACATGCAATTGATGAATCCCCTAAGCTGAAAACGCTCTTTTGTATATGGATTTTAAATGTTTTATGTTCATAGATTGGTTGCAGCACGTACACCTGCCACATTTATAATGGTCTGTCACTATGGGTTGTGTTTTTAAAGGTATAGTAATATTCAAGTGTACTAAAAAGTCTTTTATATTTTTTAGTTCTCCTAAATCCTATAATAGGTGGTAGAGAACACCCTGGAATTTCTTCAACCAAATGCCAGTGTTTATTAATGATGCCTTTTATTTTTTTTGTGACATTTGTTTGAATATTATGGATGTTATTATTCTATTGTGTGTGTGTGTGTGTTTTCCCCATTGGTCCTGAACAGGGTTGTCCTGTCTCTTCCCATAGCCTTTTCTTTTGCTGCTGTTATAACTCTTTGGGGATAAAATCTAGATTTAAGTTCTCTTTCAAAAATGATGGCTGACACTTCAAAAGCTTTATTGACTGTAGAGTTTTTTTTTCATCCTTAAAACTGGATTTTTCGCCATGGCTCCTTCCTATGGAATCCTGGGATTTGTAGTTTTACAAGGTCTTTAGCCTTCTCTGCCAAACAGTGCTGGTGTTTCATCAAACTATGAATCCCAGGATACCATAGGAAGGAACCATGGCAAATAATCCAGTTTTAAACTGGATTATTTGTTTAGTGAGAATGCACCATCAGTCAACTCCCTAAACCATTCCTCACATAACTTGGTTTCTGGAACCTTTATCATCTTGGGAGGAAAATAGATGGAGGAAATGTTTGCTCTATATGTTGCTAAAGTTCTCAATATTTTATTCAAAAAAAAAATGACATGACATTGCCTGTTTTACAGGACATACAGAGGCAAGTCCCAGCACAAACAGAAAGTTATTTTTATTCCAAGAGATATGGCAGGAAAAAAACCCTTTTGATTGTGGTAATCTAGCTTTGGGCTCTAAGGCATTACTCTTGGCCGACTGATTCAGGGAAATGAAAAGACCAGACACATAAAGAGACCAGACACAAAAGATGGGATACAATAATTGAGTTTACTTAACCCTGCCCATTTATTAACCCTCTAAAGATCTTCAGTGGGGGGAGACAACCTAGGGTGGGAGCAGCTGGTGCAGTAGGTCTGTCCTAGTCCTTACTCCCCACTTACTCCCCAGGGTAAACACCTGAGCCCCAGAGAGGAACAGTAAGAATTGATATTGCTCCCCAGCCAGCCCGCATCTGGAAGGCCAACCCAAAAAACCCCTCACCCAAGTCACAAGAGTTTAGATGAGGGTGTTTACCAGCCCCAAGGAGAGTCTCATTCACCCCTCCAAGTCACCTGACCTAAGGTGGCAGTTCCCAAGATCCCACTTCACCAAAATTGGTACCATAGATAGACACCAAAATCTACTCCTCCTCCCCCTTCATCTGGCCATAAATAAAAGGTTTGACACAGGGTTTGACCTATTTAGGCACCACCCTAGCCAATCTCCCAGTGCCGTCAGCACAGTATGGGATAGGCAAATAAATAAATAAATAAATAAATAAATAAATAAAATAAAAAACCTGTTAAAAGGGGAGAAAAAAAATCCTACCCAGCCTCAAAGCGAGCATTACCATACACAGGACTTTTTCGGATGGCGATTTGTAACACAAGCAAGCTCGTCCCTGTTGCGAGGGTGCTGTGTGGCAGGGGGGGCATTTCGGATGACGCTGTCCCCCTGTCGATACTGTTCCAGAAGAGCTGGGAGGCTGCAGCTCCATATTTGGCCATTTCCTAATCACGGTCAACTTCCGTGATTAGGAAATGGCCAAATATGGCACTGCAGCCTCCCAGCTGTTCCGGAACAGTATTGGCAGGAGGACAGCGTCATCCGAAGTGCCCCCCCTGCTGTGCAGGAGCCTCGCAACAGGGACGAACCTGCTTGTGTTACAAATTGCCATCCGAAAAGTCCTAATGTCAGTGGCGGGAGGGTGGGTCAATTCACTGGATAGGAGGGGAGCACAAGGTCCTTTATTCTAGAACAGTAAGATGTTTGGAACACTGCACCTTTTTTAAAAATAAAAGCATGCCCATTCTGATTTCCAGAGCCAATAATGAGCAAAGACACAAAAGAGATCAGTCAGTCAGTTATCACAGCATTATGAAACCTGAATGTTTATTGGTCAAATTGCCCACCCAGCTTCCGTCATCCCCCTTCCCCTCCCTGCTTGCTGGAGAGAGTCTGTGTGGATTGAAAATGCTCTTCTTAATAGTTTCAACTACAGTTGTCCCTTCCCATTCATGTGTTTCCCATTTGTAGTTTTGTGTATTCGCAGGTTGTAGCTACTGCTGGAATACGTTAACAGTACTGTTATGGTAAGACCTTGTCCTCCTTCTCCTCCCCCTCCTCATGTCTGGAAAAACCAAAACCTCCACACCAGCATGATTCTACAAGATTGGCAAAGTCCCTCCACCTCCTGGGAAGACTGGCTCTGCCCCCACTTCCATCCCATCCTCATCCCTCCCTTCTCTTCTTCCACTCCAACCAACAACATTGCCTGTTTCTCCCTTTCCCACATTTGAATGACAATGGAATTTTAAGGTGGTATAGCAATGTTTAGCTCCAGATCATGGTGCACAATTCATACCAGTTTGGATTCCAGGTGAGTGCAAGGCATGGGGTGTTGTTGCTGGCTGGGCAAAGGGAGGGGGAGGGGAAAGTTTTGTCTGCCTGAGAACTGTTGCTGCCGCTGTGGCGGGGACTATGCTTTTCACTTTGGTTTGGAAGAAGATGGAGTGGAATAAATTTGTTAAGGTGGCACAGGTCAGTTTGGGAGCCAGGATGTGGAGTGGTTTTATTGCAAGGATAGGAGGATAGAGAGAGGTGTGGTCTTCTTGGTGGTTGCTGTGGCAGCAGCTGCTGCTACTAACATTTAATTTGGAGTGCAGGGTGGCAGAGGGACTTTGCAAATCAGCTGAGGCATCATGCAAAGGCAAGAAAGGGAGGTTCTGGCAGTGCTGTTGGCAGGAGAGGAGAATACAGCATATTTGGTGTGGGGGTTAATTTATTTGCTGGGTTTTTTTGCACTTTTGTGGTGGTGCTCCATCCCTAACACCCATAAATGTGAAAGGACAACTATAGTTATTAATGAGGTGTTCTGTTGCAAGAAATCTCACTTGTTGCAACAGTTTGGATAAGCCCTTGGTCACCCTCCCCTGAACACATTCCATTTTGTCCTTGAATTGTGATGTCCAGAATTCTTGTAATTCTTGTAATTCTTGGATTTGGAATCCATTGGTTTGTGTTCTAATTTCTGGAGGAGCAGAAAAGAAGCTTGCTCCATCTTCTACAAGATCACACCATCTTCTCTTGGAATGGTTCCAATTATGTCTTGGAACCAAACAGACTTCCCAGATCTTTCCATCTCACATTCAGGAGATTATTGGACAGTGACAAAAATAGCATCCCTGTCTCACTATCTTCTATCCCGACCCCAGTCCAGCACAAGAATGAAGAGTTTTGCACTTACCTTTAATTGCACACCTTCCCTCCCCCTCAGCAGCCGTGGGCTGAATGCAGCTCCCCGGAGCTGCATTCACTTCCTTGTTTGAAATCCTGGGCTATTCTCATAAGAGGATGAGCATGTGGGAAATTCAAACTTAAAAAGAAAAATACACTTTAAAAAATCACAGCAAGCAGGAAAAACACACTTTAAAAACCCAAAGTAATCCAGGGGGGGGGGGAGGACTTACCTGGATGTCCCAATCGCACCCAGAAGTGTTCTGGTGTCAGGAAATGACATGGATGTGACCACAAGATGGAGCTGTAAGCTTAGTAATGAAAGTAGTTAAGCTCCAGTGGCAGGTGTGTGTGTGAGTTAGCACTTGAGAGTATGCACATCTGAGATGCCTGATGTAACAGGCATTGTTTAACTGCCTATAAAAAGGAGATGGGAATTATCAACAGTGTGGGTTTGTTGTGGATGGTGGTTGGCAAAGCAGTTTGTTGGTTTAAGAGAGATTGTCCTATACTCTGTATATTTATTGTAAATATACTGCAAACAAAGATTAAAGCCCTCAAGTTGAGTGAAGGCTGGCCTTGTTGCTGTCTTTATTTGGCAAGCCAGAGCTCAAGGCAGTGTGCTGGGGTGAAGGAATTTTTCCTTCTCAGCCTGAAGTCTTTTGCAGAAGTCTCTCCAGAAACCTTCTCCTTGGCGTCCTGTCGACGTGGAACAACTCTGCAGGTGGTCATGGTGGACACAGCACATCTTTCTACACCCCAACATCTGGAAAAGACTTCCTTCTGTGGCTGGCATCATGCCAGCATAATCGGGCACCTTTTCTCTCTCCCTTCATTCTTTGACAGGAATGGAACAGGCAATCTATTCATGGTTTAAGCCATGAATAAGAAGAAACAAGGCCCAAACAGGACCAGCATGCGAGCATAATAGGACAAGGACAGCGTTGTCCGAAAGGTAAGCCCTTTGGTGATCTCCTGGCATTTGTGTAACACCATATTAAGAGTGTCTGATAATCTCCCCAAGCCACCTCTGTATATTCCTCTTTTTAGCCAGCCACAGTTCAAGAGCTGACTCACTGCCATGGGCCAACAGCACAGAACAAAATTCACTACGTTATGATTGTTTATATTATAAATTGATGATTTCTGTAACAGGATGGTATGTAACTTTACTAAATGTTCATGAATAAATTGTTGATACCTATGCCTGTCCACCATAGAGCTCAGGTATGAATCAAGGCAATATGTGTATATTTATGGCTATAGATAGAAATAATATGTATAATTTAAAGAGAATTAAAACAGATCTCACAATAGTGACAAGAGTATAGACATTATCAGACGAATGTCTTATAAATGCTGTAATTCCACGAATGAGGATAGCGGAAACATTGTGGCATTATAACACTTATAATTGCACTTCACTGTAGTCACGCAAAAGAACCACCGTAGAATTATCACACGGTGACCACTATCACTTTAAGAATGGGAGTTTACTTCCGCGATTTAGCATGGGCAAGATTTCAGTGGTTCACACGAGAAGATGCAAGCATGCTAAAAATTCCAAAAACACCTTAATTAACAAAGTAAATGAACACAGCACTGAAACAAACATAAAAGCTGTCAGGGGGTGATAGGACATTCACTCCACGGCAGAAGCCAAAAACTGTCTCAGCAGACTAGGTAGCAACCCTTTCCCAAGAATACTCTCACACACAGAGTGTTTGGCATCCAGAAAACAGGAGGTGCTTTTAATCTTCAATACTGTCTGAAACATGGGTCACCTATCGCCACCACTTACGACTCCTCGAACACTTCCATCAGTGCTGTTTATGCACAATCCTAAATATACACTGGACTGACTATGTGATGAATGTTGCTGTCCTTGAGCAAGCAGGGATCACCAGCATTGAGGCCATGATATTGAGAACACAGCTGCACTGGGCAGGGCATGTTTCTAGGATGGAGGACCATCACCTCCCCAAAATAATATTCTACGGTGAACTCGCCACGGGTCAGCGTAAGAGGAGCGCTCCAAAAAAGCGATACAAGGACTCCCTGAAACAACATCTCAGGCTTGGCCAAATTGATCACCAACAATGGTCCGCCCTGGCCTCAATCGGGAGGCATGGAGACACACTATCCACAATGCTGAAGCCTTATTTGAGAACTCACGCCGGCAAAGTCTTGAAGAGAAAGGACAACACAGAAAGAATCACAACCCGGAAACATCACCCAAGGAAACCTTCTGCTGTGCTTTCTGCAACCAGACTTGTCTATCTCGGATTGGCCTTTTTAGTCATCAGCGCGTTTCCAGAAAGTGCGGGATGAATCCTTCCTGAATCTTCGTTTGTGAAGAGAAGCCAGAGAGAGAGAGTTTCAGTATGTACAGAGACAAAGTGCTATGCCAGGCATCAGAGGAGCATAGGAAGAGAATAAACACTGATCTGGCTTTCTTATATAAAACTCAGCACACCATTAGCTTACCAAGCACATGGTTACATTGCATCAGATTTCCATACTACATGGCTTTGTACTCTAGTAACTGCATGACTGGCAGTTCATGGAGTCATGGGGTCAGTTATCATGACTCAGCATGATTTCTGCAGTTGTCTGGCCATTTTTAAACTTAGGGTTCAGTAACCAACTCCTGACAATCCCTCCAAAATGGTCAAACTACTGTGCAGGACACAGGTTATCATTGCAACATAACATCATAAACATACATTGTTAGACATCAATCATCTGTCAGTTGACCTTTCCCTTTTTTGACCTTTCACCTTACACACTAGTGAAAAGGCCCAGCCTCTTTGCCATCTCCTCATGGCTTCCTGCTGGAAGAATTTTTCTGAGCAGGTCTGCAACATTGTCCTCTGACAGACAGTACTTCAGACACAGGACACCTTCCTGTATTAACTGCCTCACATTTTGGTAATGTACCACAATGTATTTTGTCCTACATTTCAAGTTTTCTGCTTCTGCCATTGCTATGCAGACTTGTGAGTCCTTGTGCACCTCAACAGGCATTTGGCATGGCTCCCCAAGATCTGCAAGCATTTGCCTTACCCACTGTACCTCACTTGCCATTTCAGACAAAGCTGCAAATTCAGCTTCAGTGGTACTTATGGCTACACAGTTCTACTTCCTTGATCTCCACACTATGGGACTCTCTGCATACCTGACCACCAACCCAGTCACTGACTTCCTGTCTAAAATCTCTGCAGTGAATGAACTGTCCACATAGCACTCCAGCGCCACCTGACTTCCTGTCAGCTTCAAGCTCACGTGCTTGAGGTTTGGTGCTCTACCATACAATAGACAATATGGGGGTCTGATTGACCCTGGACGTCCACAGTCTATTCATATGATAAGCAGTAGTTCTTATTGCCTCCCCCCCACAGCCCAGCTGGGACTTGTGCATCTTCCATCATGCACTCCATCATACTCTTTAACATCCCAATTTTTCTTTCAGCAAGCCCATCCTCCCCTGGAGATGCTGGGTTTGTGGTCTTGTGCCTGATGCCCCTCCTATACAGCCAATTCTGCAGATTGTTAGATAAGAATTCCCCTCCTCCATCAGACACTAGACTGGAAACCTTAAAAGACAGGAATTCACATTCCACCATGTTCACCCAATCACAGAATTGCTCTGCAGCTTGACTTTTTTCCTTTAGTAAGTACACGTAGGTGAACCTAGTGTGTCTGTCCACAATTACAAACAATGATTACCCCCTACAGTGAGTTTATAGGGGCTTGCCAAGTCAGCATGCACAACCTCAAAGGGTCTTGCCAAGTCAAAATACACAACTTGGTCTTTTTGGCAACTGGGAAAGCTTTCACCTTTACTTTTCTACACATGACACATTCTAAAAACCTTGGGCGGTGTTTCATATTTAGACTAGGGCAAACCTTTGCTAGCTCCTTTAACCCTTTGTAACTAGCATGGCCCATTAGTCTATGGTAATAATGAACACATTTGTCATGTAGGAGCACATTGTCTGCAGGATTCACATTTGCTACCTTCCCTTTAGGTAACATGTAATACAACCCATGTTTCTTTATCCCTCTTGCACAGACATTATTCATGTTATGTCTTTCTGTTATTATACATTGATCCCATTCAAATATCACCTTATAACCTTTTGTGGTAATTAGGGACACACTCAATATGCAATTTTCCAGTTTGTTAACACATGACACACCATCAAAATCTTTGTCAAAAGATGGGACATATGCAGTGCCCATTTTCTGCACCTTGCTGGGAGCACCATCTGCAAGTGGTTATAGAAGCATTTTTAACATTGCTTAACATTTTCACATCATTTATCATATGATTGCCCCACTATCTAATAACCAAGTTTTTCTCTCATTACCATCAGGATAGTGCTTTGCTATTAACACATGGCTTCCAGTCTGAGATGATGCACCCCTCCTTTGCCCTTTATCTCTGCTGCCCCTCATTTCCTCATGTGCAGGCATTTTACAGTCCTTTTGCAAATGTCCAGGCCGTTTACATCTGAAGCAGCATCTGACATACCTGCAGGTTCCTTCCTCCACAATCTGTGGCTGATTCTCCTCTGTCCTGGAATCAAACTGCTTGCGCTGGACCTCTTCCAGAATATGCCCAGCCACAAGGTCTACAGATAAATCACGCTCTCTAATGCTTTGCAGACTGTAGATCAGGAAATCCCATTCCTTTGACAAACAACCCAATAATATAAAACACTTGTGGGCTTCTGGAATCTCAACCCCCCCCCCCGTTGGCAACCTCTTGAAGAAGCCATCTCATCTCCTCCAAATGTGCCTTTACACAGCCTCCAGGGCACAGCTTTGTGTTATACAGTCTCTTTGTCCAGATCATCTTGGATAACCAAGATGAATTCTGATGAATCTCCTCTAGTATCTTCCAGAGTTGAAAAGCTGTGACTTTTTTGTGCAGTGTGAATCATTTGAGAGGGGCTTAGACATAAAAGAATCTCAGCCCTGGCTTTTTGATCAGCCAGTCTGAATGCTGCAATCTCAATTTCAGAGCCTTCCGGGATTACACTCTCATTCTCCAAAATATGCCACAAATTGTCTTTAATTAACAAAGCTTGCATGTATAATCTCCATACTGGATAACTGCTATCATTCAGCTTCTCAAAGTGTATGGAGCTTGCAGCCTCTGCCATGGTGCTGTCTCAAAAATAAATAAATAAATAAATAAAAAATAAACTTCACCAACTGTGAAACTCAAACAGCCAGCAGCTGGCAATACTCCAAGGTCAACTGAATCAGATAAAGCCTGGCTGAAACAGAGCTGAGTAAAAAAAAAAAAAAACTGTTTCTCAGCCACCGAGACAAAAACACTCAAAACAAAGGAGTTTCTGGGAAACTTCCCAGGTGCACCTTATCTAATCTGAGATCAATCAGCTGGGTCCATAACTATTGTAAGGGGATGATAGGACATTCAGTCCCCAGCAGAAGCCAAAAACTGTCTCAGCAGACTAGGTAGCAACCCTTTCCCAAGAATACTCTCACACACAGAGAGTGTTTGGCATCCAGAAAACAAGAGGTGCTTTTTAACCTTCAGTAGTTTCAGTATGTACAGAGACAAAGTGTTACACCAGGCATCAGAGGATCATAGGAAGAGAATGAACACTGATCTGGCTTTCTTATATACAACTCAGCACACCATTGGCTTACCCAAGCACATGGTTACATTGCATCAGATTTCCATACTACATGGCTTTGAACTCTAGTAACCTTTCTTCTGATGCAATCCTTCTCATGCAGCTGTGGCATGATTAGGCATGACTGGCAGTTCATGGAGTCATGGAGTCAGTCATCATGACTCAGCATGATTTCTGCAATTGTTTGGCCATTTTAAAACTTAGGGTTCAGTAACCAATTCTTGACAAAACCACTGAAACTAAATGGGACAGTTCATAAAAAGAGCGTTTTGTGCTTCATTTTCATCTTCTAACCGTGAGGTTTTCTCACTGAGGACCACCTACTCTTGCTGTAATCTCACGATTACAATGGGACATAGTTTTGCATGCCAGCAATGCTGCAAAAAAGTGCTATTGACGATCCATTGACAACTTGTCCCGTGAATTAGAAATAACATCTTTTTCGTGGCTGGAATATGGAGTAACCATGCAAAGACGATGACGTCGTCCAATAGCAGCGCCCATTCACGCTGCAATTTTTGCCATGTCTGATAATGTCCTATGACCTGGAGCTAAATCCAGTCCTAACTATATTGAATCAATGGAAACTTGCTAAGTTAATGCTTATGAAAGTTTCATCAATTCAACAAGTCTACAAGTAATGGAATTTAGGCCCAGGTAGGCTGTGCCTACTGAGTCAGCTGTGCAGACACTGGTGCTTGATGGTCAGCTGACAGCTTCAAAGCCCTGCTCTGGACAGTATCAAATAAGGGAATGTCCTCTGTAAGTAGAACATCTCCACCCTACCAAATACCTATTAAAAACAGCACAAAAAGAAAAGGAAGCAGCTGGGCTTTCCTAGGAAAGTCATTCTATACTGAGGGTGCCATTACAAACAAGAACATATCTCAAGTACTCTCTCGCTAAACCTCAGTGTGTGGAGACTTGTGAAACAAGAGCTCTGATTGTTTCACAAGTTTACCTAAGGGAAGTAGCCCTTAGGGTAACCAGATACCATGTTATTTAAGATTTAAATAAGAAAATAGTGGTCATAATCTGCTATACTTCTGCTAATCAAAGACATGTATAGTCGACCCTCTGTATCCACAGATTTGGTATCTATGGATTCCACCATCCACAGCTTGAAAATATTCCCCCCAAAAATAAATTCCAAGAAGTAAACCTTGATGTTTCCATTTTATATAAGAGATGCCATTTTACTATGCCATTGTATATAAAGGGATTTGAGCATCCACAGATTTTGGTATCCACAAAGCGTCCTGGAACCATACCTCAGCAGATACCAAGAGCCCACTGTATAAATCTGTGTCCCACAAAATCATGTGTTGGGCAGGACAAGCTTAAATGAGCAGTGCAGTCATACATATCTTTCTTTTGCTTCTCACTGCTGGAACACTAATGTTTTGCAAGACTGTGACTTTCATCACTGCTGAAAGGCCAAGGCATTTCAGAGGAATAAAGAGGCAGAATATTAAAAGATTAAGAAAAGATGTTGAAAGGGTTTCTTGCAAAACACAAAGCACCAATAGAGTAATCTTCTCAACAGGATATAGTACAGGTGTGGGATTTCTGTGACTAAGGACATGCTATTGGCATTGAGAAAAAATTTAAACAACCTAAGGGGCTTAATTACCAGCAGTAGTATTGAAACACTATTGAAGGAGGTCCTAGCAACTACAGAATCATTTCTTACTCATTGTTGACTATGGAATCAGGGAATAATTTTTCTCAACTGCCTCCATCTCCCTAGAGTGGGATGCCAACAAGAAATGCCACACGTATAGTTCCTTGCAGTTGGGATCAAAGTAGATCCTACGTGTGCTTCCAAACAAAGCAACCTTTTTCTTTTCCCCATCAAGTACATGACAATAATGGCTGCAGGAAGTAATTGAGTTTTGAGGATGAAATGCAATTGTACAGAGTTCTCTGCATCTCAATACCAGTGGTCATCTGTAAAGAGCAGAGAGGGAATTAAATGATTCCTACATTCAGTGGTTGTATGGTGCTGTAGTGTTGCTTTCATTTTTTTCTTCTTCTCCAGAACAGAGAAGGCACGTACAAAGGAGTAGGCATTGCTTATTGAATGAATATATTGATTTGCCAGCAGCATTGCCCACATTGAAGATTTCTATTAGTATTTGAAGAGTTAGAAAGGAAACCAGTGCTTAAACTATTTAATATGCCTAAAGGAAGCAACACCTTAATTCACATTTCTTTTAGAGGAACTGTTAGCTTGCCCTACTACCCCCTCCTTATAATATCTCATAATTGGAAATATTGGACTCTTTGAAGGGGTGTAGTAGATCAGGGTGATCCAAAAAGAGGTCAGGTGGAGGTCAGAAGGACCTGAGAAGATGTCTTAGAAATATTTTAGCAAGAAATGTATTTTAGCAAGAAACTAGGATTGTGCGGAAGCCTCAGCAATGAGTCACTCAACCTAAACAATCAAGCGACCTTTCCAACACTAATCCCAAGGAAATATCCTCTCAGAACATCTTCCTGTCCTGCAATGTGAGGTTGTCATTAACCAATCAGTTCCAATCTCCCAGCCATAAACAGCAATCAGCTAAGTTTCAGTTTCCTTTGTTTACCCAGTAGGAAACCCATCCAGGTTTTGTCCTAGATGAAGTACCCCCTTCAGAATATGAAGCAAGGTATAAATATCATTCTCCCAACAATAGAAACATGTGCCACTGTGGACAAGACCAGCCACTCTCTTTATGAGTGCACCCCTGGATCAAAACTTCCAGTACCACCCTAAGACTTCTGTCTGAGTACTTTAAAACTCCACTTTTCCAGACTGGTAGCTATCACCCTATTTCCCAAATCTATTCCTTCATTCAGTCTTTCTGCCTTACTCTTTGATGGTCTTGTGTTTTTCTTGGGAATGTGTCTTCGGCGTGTGAATGCTTTTTGTGCTATTTCCAATTAAAAAAAAATATTTCACTTCAACCTGGAATTCTCTGCAGTTAGTACTGGTATACATAGGTGAAAAGATCCTCACAGTTACCCTCCTCTTGCATGCATGCTGTTTGCACTAATAATTCCCCATTTAGATTTTGATATCACAGGTGAGTCTCAAAGCACACACACACACACACACACCTTTTAGAGTAACAGAACTTCCAAACACAATCTTGCAGACTGGTTAAGGAAACCAAGGCCTACATCCAATTGTTTGTCCTAACTAGAGTAGGCACAAACAGCTGTGTAAGTTCAGTTGATTCAGTGGCCTAAATATTTTTCATAATTTTGGTATTATTTATTAATTAATTTATTTATTCTTGCTTTAGTAACTGTCATTATTTCTATGACACATTTGGTCTGCAATCTCATTACACACTGAAATGAAAAAAGCATGTGTAATTGGCTATTGTATTTCAGTCTGGAGTGTATAAACTGTCAGAGATGTCATAACTGACCAGACAGTGTCAACAAACACATCTATTTCTATGTTGTTATTTTTTTTCCAGCTGACCACCCAAGCTTGAAAATATCACTCAGTTCCAAACACTTGCAACATTTTACAACGATTGGTTAGTCCAATAAAAGATCTTTTTTCCTCTGCCCTTCAGCTCCTTAGCTGGGAGGGGGTGAGCAGGGGCTACATAGACTGAAACGTAGGCAATTTAAAACAAGTTCAAATCACACCTGAAGTATGTGTCGATTGGCATGTTTCATTGTGTCATTTCCATTCCCCCATACATTGAATATTAGTATGTTGCACTGCACACAGCTCTAAAGTGGAGTGTTAATATTTCTAGTAAATTCTATGGATTGTATAAAGTGATCCTTCACAATGATCCTCTAGAAATCTCTCAAGTGGGATCAAATGCTACACTGACTTCAATTACTTACCCAATTTTCCCACTGTTCTATCTACCACTGGGGCTTGTTGATAAAATGTAGTCTGTGCATGAGCAGAGTGGCAGCTGCAAAGTCTCAGCAGCTTAATGTCTTTCCATAGATTGTTCACTGGGCACCTGGCCATATGCCAAAAATGTATTGGTGTGAGTCCTCTGCCAGTGTGTTATTGTGCCGTGGACCGTGTTTTAGTTTAGAAGCCTCCATCACAGAGTGAGTTAACTGTAAGACCTCCCAGTAGGCATCACACTATCATAATCGGGGATTTTGCTCTGATGCTCTTAATAGTGCTGGCAATGCTTTGGGAGAACTTTCAGGTCACATCACCTTAGACTTACCTAAAATAACAAGATATGATTTCATTTCCTCTGTTCCTGTTGGCGTAGCCTTCATCTTTCCAATCAAAATGACTAACTAACCTAATCCCTGTTTCTGCTCTTGTGACACCTAATTTGCCTGAGATAAACTGAAAACATAGGTCAGAATTCTAACACCATTGTTTCCCATTCTGCACCAAGCTCTTTCCTGGGCTGGACTATCCCTCCTTCCAATGCACACTCAGATTTCTACACTTTTAATGCCTGATACTTTTTAAAAATAGATAAATGTTGGCCACGTATCCCATCTAATAAGGAGTGACTCCCAGGATATGATCCATAGACCAGCTGTTGATAAAAGTATTTGAGGCAAATCTGGATCTGTTCTGAGAGCATTTTCTGTTTGGTGGTGTTTGTATTATATTTGATGCAAGACAAATCCTATAAAGAAAATGTGATCTGAATTAAATACATTTATTAAAAGAGACTTAGGACCAGTCTATATGAGGGAATAAAATGTGAATTGGTGCACAATAACACCAATTCACAGCAGGTTTCGTTTGTCTCCACGCTGTTGTTGTTTTGCAAGATTGCTAGTGTGCAAAGCTATCTGTGTTTGCCATCCACACGCATGCCAGAGAATCAAGTGGTGGGCACTCATGGTGGGCATGAGTGAATTACTCACAGTTTTATTCTCCCCAACTTGCCCCTGCCAAACAGTATTAAAAAAAAACAAAAACAAAAAAAAACCTAAATTCAAGTTTTGGAAGAGCGATCTTCCACTTATTTTTTTTTAAAAAAAGAAAGGCTGTTTCGTCATCTCAGTGCATGATCACTGCTGCCAAAATCCAACATGGTGGTTTTGGGTGCTGCCTTGTTAGCAAGCTCCTCCCCCTGCACACATCCAACCAATCAGCTATCCATTTCAGGAACGCACTATGCTGCTATTTGGTTGTCCTAACAACTGGGAATGTGCATTTCTCCCACAGCTTTTTAAAAACTAAGGAAAAGCTGTAAAGGCTTTTCCCACACAGTTTTTCCCAATTTTGCTCCCTCTGAAAAAAATGGACCACTGTAGGATCCCATTTGGACACATGGGATTCCCCCCCCCAAAAAAAAAAATTCCAAAAGGATTTATTTCACCATCTGGATTAACCCTTAGACAAGTTTCCTATGTATCTGGTAGTAATCCTTCCCATACAAAAAAAACTTCAATTGGATTTTTTTTTTCTTAGTGAATGTGCACAGAACTGTGACAGGAAGTTACATAAAAAGATAGGAATTTAATAGTGGGGGGTGTTTACTGTGGAAACTGGGTTCTCTGAAGGAAATGTCCTGGAAGGTTCCAAGAATGCCTACTATTGAGAAAGGAGTTAATAAGTACCAAATCAGACAAAAACAATGTCAAAACTGTGAAATGGCAAGCAGTGAATTTACATGCATGAGAATGACATTATATACCACCTATGTACTTCGCATGGAAATCCATCACACTAGAGAGTGAAGAATAACCGCTGTCACATCATGAGTACACCTGCAAAGTTAATAATCCTGAGTTTAGCCTAATGAACCACAGCCACAAACATTTTTTTAAAAAAATCTACAATATGGTGGCATTGCACACGTTAGCTGATAGGCATTCCCTGTTTGAATCATGTGGTGCTGTCAACCATTGGTGCTTCAGTGCAGCTAAGTAATCACATTCCCTGCAGCTCTCTTTCAAATTATATTGAAAATGCCAAAGGGAGGTGGACAATTTTTTTTCCAGTGATAAATCTTTGAGTTCTTGGGGTTTGTTTCCTGTAAGCATCTTTGAGATCCATCCTCTGCCATAGCATAAAAGCCAAGTACGCAAGCAATAGATCAGAAGTATCATCTTCTAAAATTTGCTATCTAAGTACAGACAGCCCTATAGAACACAGAACATCTACTTCCCATACAATCAGCCTATTCAGAACGATGCCATGGGTGTTGATACTGGATGCTTCCAACTCTGGCTTTTCTTCGCAAATGAAGACTCAGGAAGAACTCATCCCGTGCTTTCTGCAAGTGCGCTGATGACTGAAAAAGCCAATCCGAGATAAACATGTCCAGTTGCAAGAAAGCACAGCAGAAGGTCTTCTTGGGTGATGTTTCCAGGTTGTGATTCTTTCTGCATTGTCGTTTCTCTTCAAGACTTGTTCGGCTTGAGCTCTCAAATAAGGCTGCAGCATTATGGATAGTGCGTCTCCATGCCTCCTGATGTGAAGCCATGGTGGACCATAGTTGGTGATCAATTTGGCCAAGCCTGAGATGTTGTTTCAGGGAGTATTTGTATCACTTTTTTGGAGTGCCCCTCTTATGCTGACCCATGGCGAGTTCACCGTAGAGTACTATTTTGGAAGGTGATGGCAGGGATCACCAGCATTGAGGCCATGATATTGAGAACACAGCTGCGCTGGGCAGGGCTTCCAACAGGTCTAAGAGAATTAACAGGGTCACACTTGTCTCTTTCTCACACCCAAAGTCTTAATGCCAATGTCTAGAAACTTTTATGTTAATGGATTTCCACTCACCGAAAGAGATTTTTTCCCTACTTTTATCCCTTGCTCCCCTTCCCACACCCATTAAATGCAAGTTACTCTAAACATCAAAAACAAATATGTGGGGAGGAACAGAGCTATAAAAAGTTTCTTTACTAGTCACATGCTTGGGAGATTCTGTGAGTTTTAGTGAGGGTGAGGTGGAATTCAGACTGCCAGCAGTGTTTGTTCTGCTAGCAAGGGGACGCTGTTGGATACAACCATATATTCATATCAGCCCAAGCTCTCCCACCACTTGAGATGGGAAATAAAGATCACATGCCACATCATGCCATGGGGGCATCCACCATTGCCACTATCCTTTGTCAGAGGAGGATTCAGCTGTGCCCCTGCCACAGGAAGAAGAGTGCAAAGTGGTGAAATCTCCACCTCTCTTGCCCTGCATGAGAAGAAAGACAGTGTGGTACATTGCCCGCCCAATACCTGAGAAGGACTATGCAGTGGGAACTTCTGCCCCCTGCATTCCCACCAGGAAATCTTTCTAGACCTTCCTACCACAAGATCTGGATGTAAGGACCAGACGTTTAGGAATTAGCCTATTCTAGAAGAGTTACATGAAGTGGCAAAAAGGGTCCTGCCTTTTTGAGACTGGGGAGCACTAATTTGTTGCTCCCAATATCCCACTGCTTGAAGTAGGGTGTCTGGCTCCAGCTCATTGTAGAGCTGGCTCTGCCAATATATCACCAGTGAGACAGGAAGGACACAGCTGTTATCTGAGAATATAGTATGTGCACCTATAATCATTAATATACATGATTGGTAAAGGAGTCAGAGACATGGAAAGGTTTGACATTATTTTAAAAGATTTGTCTAATCCAGATGTTATCAGGTCCATCTTTTTTAAAAAAAAATCCATGGAAATCTAGAGAACTCTTTGTTTTCTATTTATTGACACTTCTGTTATGTTCACATATCTACTTCGTTGTAAGCCCCATTGATTTCAGTGACATAGATTTTCCTTGGTTTTTTTCTGGGCTGTGAGGCCGTGTTCTGGAATAATTTCTTTCTGACGTTTCACCTGCACCTGTGGCTGGCATCTTCAGAATGTGAAGATGTGAAGCTGTGAAGATGCCAGCCACAGATGCAGGCGAAACATCAGAAAGAAACTATTCCAGAACACAGCCTCACAGCCCAGAAAAAAACCCAAGGAAAATCTATGGATGCCAGCCATGAAAGCCTTTGACTTCAATTTCAGTGACAATTTCTCAGAGGTGTAGGATTCATGATGTCTGCCTCCCGCCCCCCCCACACACACATTACATACCCTGTTCCTCACAGAGGAATAAAAGGTTTTCTTTTGAGTTCTAAAAATATCTTTCATTACTTTACCCTTTATTTTCTTTTTAAAAAGTAATGTGTCACGATAGTCTGATGGGAGATACATAAAATTCCACAAGTCTATTTAATGGAAACTCCCAAATGTGGATGATATGGAAAAAGGCCCAGGGCTGTCAGTCAGCTGAAAGAAGAAGGTCAAATAAAGTCAGCCGCTATAACACTGTCGTTAGATATTAAATCCAGTATTTCACATTGATTGTCAGCATTCACATAGGGAACTGCTGGAGCCCATGACACAAATGGTGACATCAGCGTGATGAAATACAACCAGTATACACTGAGGTTGCTAGGATTGTAACATTGCTACAATACTTGAGAGAAAATTCACATTCCTCTTCCATCTCTTTAGCTGGATGGATTTTCTCCCTGCCATCTTAAAGCTGAGAAGCAGCTAATTTTATATTTTAGTATATAAACAGCAACTAATCATTGTCAATGGGTAATAAAGACTGATTGGCTTCCTTTCTTCTAAACAAATGGAGAGCACTGCAGATTTGAGGAAGCCAAGGGCCCTCAAGCTACACACTTTCAGATAGATCTCTGTGTGTTTAAGTATCCCCCAATAAACTATTTTTTTAACTGGGACAAAAAGAGAATGAATGTGACAAGAAGAAAGAAGACTGTCTGGTTTGTAATGAGGACAGTGGGATGTGGCAGAGACTAGGACACAGAGCAACAGATTCAAACTACAGTAAAAGAGATTCTACCTAAACATTAGGAAGAACTTCCTCATGGTAAGAGCTATTCGACAATGGAATGCACTGCCTGAGAGTGTGGTGGAGTCTCCTTCTTTGGAGGTTTGTAAACAGAGGCTGGATAGTCATCTGTCAGGAGTGCTTTGATCTGGCATTCCTGTTGGACTGGATGGCCCTCAAGCTCTCTTGCAACTCTATGATTCTATAAACAGTTTTTACATATTTGCACCATGGAATCACAGAATCATAGAATTTAGTGTTGGAAGGAACCTCCAAGTGTCATCTAGTACAGTCCTATGCCAATGCAGGAAATCAATAGCTAAAGCATGTCTGGACAGATGCCCATCCAGCCTCTGCTGAAAAAGCTCCAGCAAGCAAGAATCTGCCACTTTCTGTGAAATTCCACTGCCCAATAGCTCTTATTGTCAGGATGTTCTTTTACCCCGCACATGACCATTTACCCCATGGACTGCCCCATGTATTCCCAATTTTCAAAGCAGCTTCTGCCTGCAGCTGTCATAAAAGCCCTGTTGCATATGCATAAGCCCATAAACACTTGTGCAGTCAGGGCCCAGAAGATTATTACACCTAAACCACAGCATAATATGGATGCCATTGCTGGCTTTGCTACTCCAGAGGAAGAAAAGATAACAGGTAGAAGGTGTTATTCCACATCTAGAAGCCAAAATTACTAAACTGAGACTGTTGCACTTTAGACATCTCATGAGAAGACATGGCACACCAGTAAAGACAATAAAGCTTATTAAGATAGAAGCAATAGGAAAAGAGAAAGACCACATTCCAGATGGATAGACTCAATGAAGGAAGCCTCGGGATTGAGTTCACAACACCTGAGCAGGGCTGTTGATGACAGGGTGACTTGGAGGTCTCTCATTCATAGGGTCAGCATAAGTCAAAGTTAACTTGAGGACAATTAACAACAAATAAAAAATAAACACTGGTGACAGAACAAAATGAAGGAAGAACAAGAGTTCCATCTTGCTGATGTTTTACTTAACAGTTGGAAAGAATACTTGAAATATTGGGAAAGTGATACAAAATGAGCTTCTTGAATGTCAGGGATCCCTGAAAGGAGAATCCAAGATGAGTAAGAAACTTCAAAGTTTGGGACTTATTTTGTGGGGAAAATGAATGTGGCTTTTGTGTGTGTATGTGTGTGCAGAGGAAAACCTTTTCTGTTGAGAAAATAGCATTTCTGTGTAGAAATCAATTTTCCTGCTTAAAAGCAGCATTCTCTCCACAGAATTGTTTTCTGCACAGAAGATACTGTTTTCTGCAGGAAATTTTCTGCACAGGAAATCCCTGTGCATTTTTTTTTTGTACAGAATGTTTTATTCTTATTTTCTTTATTTATATCCCACCTTTCCCCCAATAATGGGTCTCAAGACAGCTTGTACCACCTAGTTTTGTATAACTAGTACAAATTAAAAGTTCTGAACTACAAAGATTCTTTGAAAATGAGTTTTCAACAACTTTCTTGCAGTGGAAATAAAACTAGTAAAATTATTCAGTCTTGTCTGTGAGAAGGAAATTTTTTGAAGAATTATATCCCTGCATAACAGTAATTCCTACTAATTTCAATGGGACACACTCTCAAGTAAGTAGGCACAACACCGCAGCCATACAAGGGAATAAAGAATAAAGGAGAAAAAAGCCAGAACCAAAGGGAAATCAGTGGGGATTTTTAAAATATATAGTGGAAGGGTATGTTGATGTTGAGCAAGTGTGGTATTGTGGTTTGAGTGTTGAAAGGACTCCAGGAGACCAGGGATCAAATCTCCACCCAGACATGGAAACTCACTTGGTAATCTTGGACAAGTCACACTTTCTCAGTCTCAATGGAAAGCAATGGCAAACCCACTCTGAACTAATCTTGCCAAAAAAAAACCCATGATAGGTTTGCTTTAGGGTCACTTGTCTACACTGGCCAAATACCCTGGCTTGCCTCCATTCCAGAGTCCTGCAGTCCAGATGACACAGGGTTTTTGCCCTGATCTGCCCCTGGTCAGTCCTCACCACCACCAGGGCAGATATGGGGCTGGAACAGAGCAAGCCAGGATAAGACCCTTTACCACATTTAAAATAAATGTTCCCTTTAATGTGTTCCCATGTGGTCATGGGAGCCTGTTGGGGGGAGGTCTGTGAAGTCCAGGCAAAAGGCCTGCAGCATGTGGCCAAGGCTGGTCAAATGCAGGGGGATTGCCACGTGGTATGGCTGGCTCTTCCAGAACTGGCAGAGGAGGGGAAATGACAGTGGTGGCTGCAGCAACAGACCAGTGTTCCTGTGTGGAGTCTGGGCCATTTTCTTCAGGTAACAGGGACAGCATGGGCCACCTCCACAGCCAGGATATGTCTGTGGGGAGCTGTCATATCCTGGCTGGTGTAGATGAGCCCTCAGAAATGTTTTGAAGGCAAACAACGTTGTTGTCCCTGCCATTTGACCTGAGTTTCACTCAGAATAATTTATTCAAAAAGATTCCAACTCTATGATTCTATGATTCTATGTTCATTCCAAGGTAGAGTTATATTGTCTCCAAAGTGAAGAATTTAGGTTTTAAAGTAGGGATGGGAATTGTGCATTCCTTACCATTGGCTATGCAAGCTAGGACTGCTGGGAGTTGCAGGCTAATCTGGAGGACTTCGTGACCCCCAAGGATGGTCCACTACAAAACAATGAAGTATTATTTATAGAGTAGCATAAGTGAAAATACAGGGTTGCCCCCAAGGAGCTTGCAATTAAGTTTTCAGTTGGAGAAAGGGAAATTCACTTTTCTGAATTTTACAATGTAGTTTGCAGTATGCAGAGAAATGCATATAATAAGGAACAGTGTGCTGGATGGAAACTCAGCACATCACAGAGAAGTGTACATAAAATCACATTATATTAGGAGAAACTGTAAAAATATGCATAGTAGAAGTGCATACAAAAAAAAATCATGCAGATTTTTAAAGAATTGGAAAAATGAGAAACCAGATGGAATGTAATAGATTCATCTGTCCCTAGGTGCGTCATTCAAAATACACCTACACAAGGAAGTTCTGTACAGTTACTGTCAGATTTCACATGGAACCATTAATTTATCTACTTGCTCAATGTCTGGATGCAGTTAATAAACCCTGTAGCATACTTCTTCATCAGATGTAGCCAGCTGCTCTAGAAAATAAATGGGTTGCTCAGGTCCAGACAGACAACTCTACACTAAATAGATATCAGTCTTAACTGTAGAGTCTCATGTATACCTGCAAGATGTAGCAGACTTCCACAAAGAATAGCTCAACAATAAGAATTATGAGAATCGAAAAGAGGGAGCATTATCTCATTGCCTAATACTCCTTACTTTGATCAGAGCAGATTCCCTTCAAGTTGGGTTCCCAGGAAACAATGCATGGGGCCTATTTTGCTCTTCAGCAGTCTGCAATTAAATGCAGCTCTCTCCTCTAAAGGCTGAGCATATGTGTCTTGGTAAAAGAAGGAAAACTGATATTTTACTTTCAATTTTCTCTTAAATGTTTCTATTAATATTTCAAAACATTGCACTGATATGCCTTCAACGCCCAAGGCTTAAATCAATCTACAGACCTTCCTCACCACCAGCTCCAGGATAAAAGATATAATTTGTTGTGTGGTGGTGGGGGGGGTCTGTTGCCTGGCAAGAAAAAAAAAGTAATGCCCACGAATTGACTAATTATAGAACTCTATTAGAACAACCTGAAAGCAGAATGTTCCAGTTCCATCTTTCTACAAAGTCTCTCTTTCACAATTCAAGGCACCTGATTCCAAAAACAGATGCAATAATGTCAGTTAATCATTTGTGCCTACAAGGAGGCAATTTCAGTTCTACTAAAACGATCCATATGTTTTGGCATTCCCTCAATTTTCTTTCGGTACTACTTAACATTTTATATAACCAAAAAGGCAATTTTTTCTTAAAGTATCCAGATTACTGGTAGGTTGGACAGGGTCAGCTGTAGTACAAGGTAATGCGAGATAGCCACCTCAGGCAGAAAATGCTAGTGTGGGTGGGGAGGAGAGAGTGAGTTTCGGTTGGAGGAACAGAAGACACCTTCCCATCCTTCACCTCATGCCAAAAAATTATCTTTGGGTTGGCTCTCTATTGCAGTGACAACAATTATTTGTGCAGCAGCACCTGAATGTAGGGATGAGGGGCTCATGGACCAAGCTGGGGGGAGGAGAGCTTCCTTCCACTCAGTCCATGAGGCACCATTTCACATTGGGTAGAGAAAGCTAAGTCTGCACCCTTTGCTATGCATTCCCTGGGCTAGTGAACAAGGGTTGTGTCCCATTTCTGGACTGAGGTTTGCCCAAAGCTCCATTCACATATTACACAAGTGGGTTGAATCAAGATGTCTCTTTGTGTTCAATCAATATACTTTTTAAATAGTCTTATCTTCTAATGAATTTGAAATAGTTTTCACTCAATCGATTGTTTGTTTCTAAAGTGTGTGTGTGTATTGTATTGATATTTTTGTATGTTAGTTTTAATAATTTGTAAACCACCTTCAATCCCAGTATTTAGGGAAACAATGCATGTAAATGAATAAGACAACAACAACAACAACAACAACAATAACACAACAGCAGAAGCAACAAAATATGAAGAGTGGAGTATTTTAGCATTACCTCCGCATCTCTAATTCCATCGTTCTCCTCATGTCTGAATAGGAATGTTTCCCCTACATATGGATGCTCTCCAGGTTATTGGGAACCAAAATAAATGAGGTTTTTCAGTCATGTGAACAGCATCCACATGTGCGGAATGCTCTCCTATTCAGACTCTCCTTGTGAGGACATGCAGAAGTCTAGATGGAGGAGGTTGGGGCTAACACACTACCCTCTCTATGTGTTGATTCAACACACTTGCATGAAGAGTGAACAGGGCTGCATAGCCCAGGAAGCACCATGCAACCAAAAGGGATCTATAATAATAACCAAAGAAAGAAGGAAAAAGGTACAGAAAGGCAAGGAATCAGCTGTAGTTGAGCACTGCGAAGCCAATAGATTTAATGGAAAAAGATGTGCATTAAATATTCCGCACTGATATTACTGGATATAACAAACAAACAAACACGCAAATATCCCTGAAATCATGCTCATTAATAAGTATAAAGAAACCTATTTTTCCCTGCTGGGTGGATTTTTTTCTTCTTTTAAGTGCCAACAATACTGTCAGAAGGTCAGTCCATTTTGGTTTCTTCTTTTAATCATTAGTTAATTCCTTTTTATTGTTTTTTTTAACCAAAGTATTAGTAAATCAGAGTACCTGATCATCTCCCAAACCACAATTTATTTTTGAGCCCATAGAAAGTTGTCCTATTTGCTGCTCAGCTTATAAGGTTGTTACAGGATATACACTCTAGAACCTGACAACATAGCAACCCCTGCATTTTTATGATTTTAAGAATACTATACATAACCACTAGCAATGGAATCCTAAAGTGGAGGAAGCAGAGTTTATACAACCTTAAACTGGGAGTTTATTTTCTGAGGAATTATTCCCTCTAGTCAAAAGTAAAGCTACCGAAAATAACATATATTGACTGACTTTGTCTGGTCCCAGTCCTTGGTTCATCAGCATCCCTGACAATACAGGGACTATCTGAGAAACCCTCTATTCTAAATAGGAAGCTTGTGAGCTTTGAACCAGATAAAAACTAATTCAAGGTTTTACAGGGATTTTTGTATTCTGGAATGGGGAAAACAAAATTTATGACTCTGATTATATTGTTTTTCTTCATCCAGACAAACTCGGGGACATAGAATCATAGAATCATAGAGTTGGAAGAGACCACAAGGGCCATCTAGTCCATCCCCCTGCCATGCAGGAACACACAATCAAAGCATTGCTGACAGCCATCCAGCCTCTGCTTAAAAATCTCCAAAGAAGGAGACTTCACCACACTCCGAGGCAGTGTATTCCACAGTTGAACAGCTCTTACTGTCAGGAAGGTCTTCCTAATGTCTACATGGAATCTCTTTTCCTGTAGTTTGAACCCATTGCTCCATGTCCTAGTCTCTGGAGCAGCAGAAAACAAGCTTGCTCAATCCTCAGTATGACATCCCTTCAAATATTTAATTTTGTGCATGCTCTGTGCAGGAAGCAGCTTTTTCTCTATATGCAGAAATAGAATTTTCTGTGTAGAAATTGCTGTTTCCTGTACAGAAAATGCTGATTTCTGTGCAAAACAGCCATTAGTTAATTTTGCACAGAAGTCCCAAATGAGAAACATTTTCATCAGACCAGGATTCTTTTCATCAGGATTTCATGATACCCCAAAAGCCATTTTTTAAAACCATTTTTGGGATGTTTTAAAATATTCTTCCCATCCCTAGATGAGAACTATGTGACCCTAACATTATCATTCTCCCTATGCCCCACCAACTTTCCCTAGCATTCTTTTTATGAAACTTCTGTGCCTGAAGGGATGCTGGCTCCAAATGTTAGCACCAAGGTTTTTGTGCATTTTTGGATGGCCTAATAAAGGTATTCAAACAATATGTCCTATAGTGAGTCATTCCATTAATCCATCTAGTTTAATATTGTGTCTACTGATTGGCAGTAAGCCTCCGGGATTTCTGGTGGGTCTTATCTAGCTTCCTGAAGATACCATGGGTTGAACCTGGGTCTTCTACATGCAGAACACTCAGTTATAGCCCTTTCTCTCAAAACAGCTAGAAATGGTTTTAGCCATTTCTTTGGGGTATTCCAGCTCTTTCCTCTAATTCATTCAGCATTTTTAAAAAGTCATCAAGAAATTTTCTCATGGTGCTTGGAAATCAAAAAGGCCCCAAGTATTAAGCAAATAAACACTTTGGGATTAGTTAAGCATCTGTGCGGTAGTGCGGACAAACAACAAAAACCTCCAGGCCTGGTGCCTATTAGATTATCCACAAGGAGGCAAGAGTTACAGAGATAGCTCAAACATCCATGAAAGCAATTAGGTTAAAATAGCTGTTATGGTTTCATTTGGTGCCAAGTCAAACTCCTGGTGTTCAGTTAGTATTTGTTCAGTCCCTGAAGTATGTTGATATTAAGGGAAGGAAGGTCCACAAGGGATGTCCCACAGTGGTCAATGTGCCAAGAGGCCAACATGAGCAATACAGTTTCCGCCACAGCTTGAGAAAGATACTGGAGGATGTTCCCCATATATTTGGAAGGGGAATGGACTGTGAAAAAGTCAAGCATGGCTCTTATCTCATGCAGCAGTTGTGAAATATCAAAAGGTGCAGAAACTGATTTTTCATTCTCAATAGTTCATTCTACCCACAGTAAGAGGCAGGATGGACTATAGCTCAATGGTAGATCATACACTTCACACATATGGTCTTAGATGCAAGCCCTGGAATGTTTGGTGCAGAGGTGTTCAGGTTCAGTACTTGACATCTCCACGTAGGGCCGTGAAAGGCTCCTTACTGAAATCCTAGACAGCCACCACCAAACAACAAAGTCCCTAATGAGATAGATGTTCCAATAATCTGGATTAGTGCAAAGCATCTTTTAATGCTCCAGTACATTGTATTGAACATATTTACAAATTAAAGAAACCCCACATTTTAGGGGAAAATGCAGCCATAGGATCAAATTAGAAAGGAAAATGTGTATTACTGTAATTTACTGTCATTTACTGTCCTTCAGTGGGATATTGTCATTAATACATGCCTCAGTCATCATACTTGCAAATTAAGTCCATTTTACCTTCCAATGACCCAATCACAAAACAAAGCATGCTAAATACAAAATCCATGGGTGAGGTCAATCACCTGATAAGACTAAAAGATGTCTTCCACTAGTCAAAGGAGCACTCCTTCCCCCCTCCCCAAATAATAAGCTTATTGTTTATTTCAGTTTCTTCAAGGTAAGGTGACACTTTTCAAGTATGCTACTTGCTAGTGGACTACACAATCAAAGATAACATGACTTAAAGGAAAGGGGTGGAGTTTAGTATAATTTTTATGATTATATTAAATACTTAATGTTTATAGTCAATATTTTGTCACAATATGACAAAATAATATGACATATCCCCAAAATAGTACTCTACGGTGAACTCGCCATGGGTCAGCATAAGAGGGGCGCTCCAAAAAAGCGATACAAGGACTCCCTGAAACAACACCTCAGGCTCGGTCAAATTGATCACCAACAATGGTCCACCCTGGACTCACATCGGGAGGCATGGAGATGCACTATCCACAATGCTGCAGCCTTATTTGAGAACTCTCACCAAACAAGTCTTGAAGAGAAACGACAACACAGAAAAAAATCACAACCTGGAAACATCACCCAAGGAGACTTCTGCTGTGCTTTCTGCATCCGGACTTGTTTATCTCGGATTGGCCTTTTTAGTCATCAGCGCGCTTGCAGAAAGCGCGGGATGAGTCCTTCCTGAATCTTTGTTTGTGAAGAAAAGCCAGAGAGAGAGAGAAACTTGAAACTTAAAAAAAGAAATTAAAATGGATGGAAACAAAGTGGGCAAATTCAGCCATCCCTTATCTACACATAATCACCATTCACACAATGGCTGAGATCCTACATGGTCAAGCACAACATAAGAAACATATTCAAGAATAGCTGTGTCAGCCATACAGCAAAATAAAACAAAATACAAAATCCACAAAAGAGTGATACATTTATTGGGCAACCAAAACACACAATGCAAGCTTTCTAAGTTCCACTGGCTTTCTCATCAGGCAAAAAAAAAAAAAAAAAAAAAAGGAAAAAAAGTTTAAAAACCATGCAGGAGAAATAAAAGTCATGGTGTTGGAGTTACAGACCTACATTTTTATCAGATTTTGTTTCTGTTGTAGTTTAGTTGGTTTGGAGGGATCTCAATGCAGACAGGGGCCACTCCCCTCTTGGCCATACCCAGACCAAGACAAAGGATAGTGTCATTTAAAATCCATGAGCAGCAGTGAAGTACTTACTGTTGGGATCCAAGGTGTCTCTGTCTTTTGTGAAGCCGCAGGCCTCGATCTTAGGCAGAGAACATTGAATTCCTCAAGAAGTCTCTGTACTGATACACCTGGAAAAACTGTTAGGTAAAACTCAGCCAATTATAGCCCAAAAGAAAAAGTTGGAAGTAGCATAGGAGTTACTCATGTGTGACTCCTCTACAGCTCCTCTGTCACCATACCCAGGACTTTGATATCCCCTCCTCCCCAGCCATTCTGTTGCTGGTAGAGAGTGAAGGAAGATGGAAAAATGACTGGCCAAGGAAGTGCCTGGTTCCCATAGCCAGTCAAAGATCAAGGACATTTTCCACCGAGATCTGCTGAGGTTCTCTAGAGGTTTCAGTCGATAATGCCATCGGTCTGAATCTGCCTGTAGGGGATAAGCCAGACACTGCCCTGATCTCCTCTCCTCTCCACCAGCAATCAAATCGCCATGAGGGGGGTATCCCAGCACAACCGTGTATCCTGAGGGGAATTTGGGGGCATTGGGGAGGTGCAAGAGATTACCAACCTACACAATAACCAAAAAAAGACATGCACAGGTGTAAGGTGGATTCACGCCTAGGCCTGTCACTAATGTGATGCCAGCAATACACTAAAAATGTTGAGTGAGAGGATCTGGATCACCACTGTAGCTTTGCTTCCAGATTCTACACATTCAAGCAAAGGTGTGAGAATATGCAAGTTCTCTGCATCTAGGTTCCCTCTGGGTGATCTGGGGCATCTCAGAAGGCAGGGTTTTGAATTGCATGTACACAATTTGTGTGTCTTGAGCAGTATATGCATAGCTCTCTTCAGTCTTTTAACTGAACAAATGGCTGTGGGCTCAATCCTACCCCTCTCTGTACATGTATAAAAGAAGCAGTATATTCAGATTTGTAAAAGTACCTAAAGAAAAACACCCAGAGCAAGAAAAACAGCAGTAATCAACTGCCTGGCATGTAATTTATATACCGTAGACTTTTTTTTATCAATTCAAATGTGTAGAAGCTGAGCATTAAATAGAACAAATGAGAAATTCTTAATGTTTCAGCTATGATTTTCTTACTGGAACAAGATATACTGTACCCATAACAGGGAGGAACAGGGGAGATTTGCGGGTATGAAAGCAAAGGCTTTAAAGATTATTTACAATTTTTTGTAGCAAGTTAAGATCATTATTCAAAACAAGTAACAAAGGGTATCTTAGGAGATTTTCAGACGCCTCTTTCAGCCTCTTGCTGCTGAAATGATACCATCCAAAAATAAAGGTGAGGTTTCTGTCGACTTGAAGAATTATCTTGGTGTGATATTCATGCTATTACACAGAGCTGTAGGAATTTCTACAGACCTGTACTCATCATTCTGTACCTGGCACCCAAAGTATTTGGTTCCATCATCAGTTTATTTCAGCAGCCATCTTTCCATTCTTCCTTGAATCAGGACTAAGGAGATTTTCAGATGCCTCTTTCAGCCTCTTGTTGCGCAAGCAGCCTCTGGAGCAGTATCGAGGCTGCTGCGTGGCAAGGGGTCCATTTTGGATGACGCCATTTCTCGACACCATCGACAGAAACCTGGCCTTTATTTTTGGATCATATAATTTCATTTCTAAACTGATGACTGTTCAAGCACTCATATTTATTATTTGATATTATTATAATGGTTACAGTATGTTAATTTCTCTTAGCTGGTTGGACAAAACCATTTTCAATTGTATTGTTAGCTGTATTAACTTCATTTATTTTCACGTTATCATCTCTTGGTCTTAGCCATTTCAATTCCAACTTTCACCACAGCACTGATCCAGGATTCTGTCCAAATCTGTACATGTATCCTATGAACTTTATCAGATGAGCATCTAAAACGCTGTAATTCCATGAGTAAGGAAAGCAGAAACATAGTGGCATAGCCACAGTAAGTTTTGCACGTCTCCATAATCGTGGGATTAAAGGTTGTGCTACAGTAACACTTGTCTTCACATTGCCTTCTAATGACACAGAATTAATGCTTTGTACTTTGGCCTGTGCATGTTCCTTTAAGGAAAATGTTCACTTACTTCTGTGATTTAGCATGCACATGATTTTGGTGGTTCTTGCGAGAAGACACAACTTCACTTAAAAACACCAAAAACATGTTAATTATGATAGAAATTCATATACAAACACTTAAGCAAACATAAAAATATTGTAAGAACAGGCAACAATTAATTAAAACAGTGTCCTGTGTATCCCTTGCATGTTCTCACCCACAAGTTTTCTCATTGGGAAAAGGGAGCGGGAAAGAGGGATTTCTCACTCTCTTCAGTACTGCGAAAATAGCAATATTGAGAGCAATTCATGGCTTAACCCATAAATTAAAAGTGACGCATAATTGACTGCCAGAGCACACAATGTGAATGAGATGACAACTGAGTTGTGAGATAGCAGGAACCCGTTCACGCTACCATGACATCGCAATTGTGCAATTTTAGCCTTGTCTGATAAAGCCCTAAGGCAAGGATGAAATTCAGAACATTTTCAGTTTCATTGTGCTTAAAATACTTCTGCTGTAAGCATCAAACACTTTTTGAAACCAAATCTTCAGAGAATGAGAAATAGAGACACGGCAAGCATGTCAGAGATTTTAAATGAGTCCCGTGAACTGAAAGTATTATCAGCATGCAATTAAACCTCGTAAAAATTCAGTGTGTGCACATGCAAGGGAAAGCTGTGTACAAAATGGCCTCATGAAATTCTCCAGCCTCTTCAAGAAAAGAGAAATTGGGGAGTCCCTTTTTTTTAATTTCTTCAGAGGGAAGAGAATTTTTTCCAAACGTTTCTCAAAGCTCTGACTTCCCATTAACAGTGGCAGTAATACTGCTTCTTTCTCCCCCATCCAAGATTTGGAAGTTTTGCTGACACTGTAAGTAGCAGCAGCAGCACCAAGAACAACTGTGTTGGCAGTCTCTCGGACCTAGCGTTTTCCAGGTCACCAGGGGAGCAGTGTGGATGACCATCACAAAAGGAGGAGGGGAAAAATACATGAAGAGAAAATTTTGCAAAGGGGCCTTCTTTCTCTAGGAAGTGGGGTAAGAAAGAGAAAAATATCCAGAATTTTTCTGCATTCTGAGAAATTTCAGCTCACCTCTGTATGCAATGTCACATGAAGTGAAAGTCCATAAACTTACCTTTATGAAGGAAAAAAAAATCAGAACCAGAAAGGGACAGATTGAATTTGTTTATTTAGCCACATTAATACTAATCCAATACCAGTATAAAAGGCACTGAAGTGTATGGGTTAAACAGATGAGATCACATGCATAGCAACACTGCATGCTTTTTTGGCCTGCTACCCCATTTCATAACAGCTTATGCCCTGCCATTGTTTTAGATGGAGCTTTGACATGTTAGCCTCATTGGTAATTTAGGGTTTTTAAATGTGCTTTAAATAAATTGGTACATTGAGGTTCTTGGGTGTACTAGGAAGTTATGAAGCTGTCTTGTCTTTGATTCTAAATGGAATTGAATGACACATAATAAAGGAGAACCCATATCACATTTTGATTCATTGCCTTCCTGATTCTGCTTAATGGCTGTTTTCCAAAACTACAAATGAAAGACCACAATATTTAATGTACAGTGGGCCCTTGGTAGCCACTAGGGTTTGGTTCCAGGATACCAAAATCCGTGAATACTCAAATCCCATTATATGCAATGGCATAGCAAAATGGTGTCCCTTATGTAAGATGGCAAAATCAAGGTTTGATTTTTTTTTTTTGGATTGTTACTTTTTAAAGAATATTTTCAAGCCATGAATACTTAAATCCGTGGATACAGAGGGACAACTGTATTTTAAAAAATCATATACAAAGATGGGGGATTTCATCACTCAATAAAAGAATTTGAAAGAATGCAAAAATTTGGGAAGGCTTGTGGAGCACATTGTTTGCATTCAGAAAGTCCTGTGTTTAGTCCTTGGTGCTACTAAAGGATCATATAAACACATGAAAGGTTTCTGTCTGTGTACTGTACTGGAAACATCTAGTGCTAGTTGAAGTATTCTGTATTGAACTAGATGGGAAAATGATGTGTTTCTAGCTAGATCCCTCTTGGGGCAGTACCCACTGTCTTCAAACAAGGATTGTATCTATTATTTAGTAGTATCTCTTTGAAAGACCCATTCAGAAGGCATACTCAGGGGTCGTCTACATGGCAAAATAATTACGAATGGCATGTGAAAGATCAGTGATCTGTTTCCACAGCCATTTGTAATTATATGTGTCATTCACGGAGGGGTGGCCAAAGTCACCTTAAAGTCTGTGAGTGGCTCGCCCGCCTCTTTTGCTGTATAAATCCGTGAGCTGTTCGAATTGTGTGACCATGTGTACATCACAGTTGCACAGATTCAAAAAGGCAGGCTTGTGATTGGCCGATCCAGCCAGGGGGCAGGGTTTGTAAAGAGGAGAATCAGCTGCAGCTGCCATTTTTTTAAAGGTATAGTGAGAACACAGCTGCGTTGGGCAGGGCACGTATCTAGGATGGAGGACCATCGCCTCCCAAAAATAGTACTCTATGATGAACTCTCCACGGGTCAGTGTAAGAGGGGCGCTCCAAAAAAGCGATACAAAGACTCCCTGAAACAACATCTCAGTCTCGGCCAAATTGATCACCAACAGTGGTCCGCCCTGGCCTCACATCGGGAGGCATGGAGACGCACTATCCACAATGCTGCAGCCTTATTTGAGAACTCACGCCGAACAAGTCTTGAAGAGAAATGACAACACAGAAAGAATAACAATCGGGAAACATTACCCAAGGAAACCTTCTGCTGTGCTTTCTGCAACCGGACTTGTCTATCTCAAATTGGCCTTTTTAGTCACCAGCGCGTTTCCAGAAAGCGCGGGATGAGTCCTTCCTGAATCTTTGTTTGCGAAGAAAAGCCAGAGAGAGAGAGCAGAGGGAGAGGGAGACGGAGCTAGCAGCAGCAGGAGGAAGAAAATGGTGGTTAGTTGGTTCCCTGAAGCTTGCCCAGCCCCAGCCCCAGGCCCCCTCTCCTCTTGGCTGGCTGGCTGTGGGCAGGAGAGCACACTGCAGCCTTTTCCCCATTTGAAAAAGTCCTGTGTGACTTGCCCAAGGTCAATCAGCGGGTTTTCATGGCTGACTGAGAATTTGAACCCTGGTCTCCAGAGTCATAGTCCAACATTGAAATCACTACTACCTCCCCACCCCCCACAAAAAAAAAAATACCAAGCAGAGCTCAACAAATGATTAGGGTAAGCCAAGTATCAGCTTCAGAGCTGACACACAGGGAGAAATGGATGGAGAGGACAGTGGAGGAGGGAAGTAAATCCTCTTCCAGCAGGATGAGTAGAATGGCCCTGCTTCCAACATTATCTCCCTCTCCTGTAGCCTGCTGCAACGGCTGATGGCAGTGACAGTTAAGGGTGTATTCCTATATAGGCATTCCTGAATCCTGAGTCACAGAGATGGTCTGTAGCACAGAGAGTCAAGGGGGCCATTTAGGGAGGATGACAGCATCCCCTCCTCCATGCCATTTCAAATGACGTGTAGCTGTTTCTCGGGAATTTCTGAGGGTATACTTTTTTTAGGGCAAAGACCACCAAATGCACTTGAAAATTGAACTTCATTTTCCTTCTTTTCTTTTTGAGATTTAATCTTGACTATACCTAAAAGCCTTGGGATATTTCTAAAATATCTGCCCTAACACAAGCGACAAATATGGAAATGCCCTTGTTTTGCAAAACTGATCACCTGCCCTGCCCTACCAAAACAGCACTCCAAGTTTTAAATTGCCTTCCTATTAAGAAGCCTTAAGTAGTGACCTTCTTCAGGTCCCAAGGGAATGTTTGCTCAAGCCAGCAGAAACAGATGCATGGCTTCTTCGTTTCTCACACAATGCTAAAAGGGAGGGGACCCACCATCTTTCCTGTAGGAGTGGGGTAGACGTTCTCCTTTCCATAGCCTGTCACTGTACAGTTACAGTTAAGCCCTGTGGTCTAATCTTTACTTAGCAGGAATGAGGAGGGAGGGCTGAGGAAGGAATCAGGGAGCCTGAAGGAAGACTTCTATGGGACAAATATGGCTCCCATACAGCAATGAACTGAACAACTGATATCAGCTCAGGATTTGTGACCTGACTATTTTCCTTTTCAAAAATTATGAGAGTATGCATGTGTAAGTCACTAACTCATATCTCTTGTCCACACCACAAGTTACTGCGATTAATTGTTCTTTCAGAAACAAAACAAAAATAGCCATCACTGAATATTCTGGGAGTGGTGAGATGATAAAATGGTTCATTTCATTTTTTTAAATCTCAAGCTCTTTCTGTCCTGAAGATGAAGAAAATTTTGGGAAGCGAAGCCCTTAAAACACAAACTGAAATAAAATCCTTTTTCCCATGTGTGCTGGACACATTCCGTAGCATTAGCTATTCTCAGCATTGAGAGGTCCATGTTGTACCTGACTGACATATAGGTATCAAGGATGAGGAGCCCATTAGAAAAAAAAAAATGTGGCAACACTGATTCAGTGCTAAAAGGGTGAAGCAATGTATCCAGGAATTCAAATAGAATTGTAGAGCTAAGCACTCAAAAAGCCATAATCTGGGTGGGTAAATCTGTCAGTTTCAGTTATTTCTACATTTTATTTAGAAACCAACCTCAAGTTCTTTCCATCCTTAATACAGAGAAAGTTGCAAAATTTAGTACACTCTTACAAAAAACAAAATCAAATTAAAATTCTCTCCCATCCCTATTCCCATCTCATCATTTGTAAATGGCAAAATTTCTTTGATTCCATGCACAATTTAAATCTAAACAGTTTATTTAAAACTATTGTAGTGTATGGTAACCACATGCAAGCCATCTTGGAACACAGATGTTTATGTTAGAGGAATCAACTGGATTTCTAATGGAAGAGGAGGAATGAGGTGTCAGTTTGGAGTATGAAGAAATAACTTTGGATGGAGGTTTGCAGCCCAAACAAGATAGTTCTGGAGATTCAGAAATTACCCTAGAGGGCTTAAATAGAGAGAATACTCGATAAATCATTGGAGACGCACAGGAGAGGAACAACATTGAGCATAGAGGGAAGAATGACTTATGGGGGACATTTTGGAAGGAAAATGACTACATTTGGTGGTTAATTAGATTTTGGGAAGGGGAAAATGAAGTCAGGTAGAAGGCTGTAGGAAAAGAGGAAAACTGCATTCCAGATGGATAGACTCAGTCAAGGAAGCCATGGCCCTGACTCTGCAAGACCTGAGCAGGGCTGTTGATAAGTTGACTTGGAGGTCTCTCATCTGTGGGGTCACCATAAGTTGAAGTTGACTTGATGGCAGTTAACAACAACAAAAAGGATAAGAATAACAGGAATGTTTCTCATGGAAGAATATCGCCCCCGCTCAGGTTTTGCGTAACTTGGTGGTCGATGCCCAATTTTTGAAGCTGCAAAGGTTTGATTAAAAAAACAAAGGTGGAATTTAAGTAGGTAAGAGTAAAGAAATAAGGATTGGCCTTTCTGATTTAAGATGTTAATATGAGGCTCGTTGTTTGATGGTGATTTAGGACTTTATCACACCCACTAAATACGGTGCCATAAAGACGCCATATAAATGCGAAAGGGTGTACATATCAGACAGCATCGCCCTTTTGCATTTATGTCTTGTCCTTAAGCCGATCTATTTCATTGATGGCCCAAGTCATCAATAGATCAACTGCACTGTTTTTTTCAGCATAGCCAGCATGTGTAACCTCGCGTCGTTCCCCCCCCCCCATGTACTTATCTCATCAATGGCCAGACCAGCCAGAATGCTTCCGGATGAGATCATGACATCCAGGTAGGTGATACACTTTTTAAAACCTACCCTGGTTTACTTGGGACTTTTTTGGACAGGGTTTTGTAACAGAAGCAGCCTCGTCCCCATTGTGAGGCTGCTACGCTGCAGGGGGTCCATTTCAGATGATGCTGTGCCCGCGCCGATACTGTTGCGGAAGTGCTGGGAGGCTGCAGTGCCATATTTGGTGATTTTTCTAATCACAAAAGTTGATCGTGATTAGGAAATAGCCAAATGTGGTGCTGCAGCCTCCCAGCACTTCCGCAACAGTATTGGCAGGGGAATGGACATCCGAAATGGACCCCCTGCAGCGCAGCAGCCTCACAACAGGGACGAGGCTGCTTCCATTACAAAACCCCGTCCGAAAATGTCCTTGGAAGTTTTTAAGTGTGTTTTTGTGCTTTGTGTAACTTTTTGCGTTTTATTTTTTGTTTTATGTTTGAATTTCCCACACAATGAAGTCTCATGGGATTTCAAATGAGGAAGTGAATACTTCGTTGCCAGGAAAGCCTTTGCTGGGAGAGAAGCTAAGTGTGGTGGGGGGCGTACTTTTGCTGGCATAAGAAATGGATTTTTTAATGCCAGCAAAAGAAAGTTTTAAGGGGGTTATCTAATAAAGTCCTTAGTGTAAAGGAAGGGGTCATAAAATAAAGCTAGTTGATTTAAGAAATTAATTTTTGAAAAGGTTATTAAGGGTAATTTATATATTTAGAAAGGACCGGAACATGAGGGGTGAAGGGAAGAATATAACTTTCTTTGTGGATGGTTGGGAGACATAGCTGATGTTATGATAGATAGAAGTTTAATGAGGAACTAAAGGAGGTACAGTTGCCCCTCCACATTCGCGACTTTCACATTCGCGGTTTTGATCATTCGCGGAAAGCTGCCTGCGCCCCCCCCCACTCAACACCCCACTCCCTTCCCAAGGCAGCCAGGGGCTTCTTAGGAAGCTCCTCGCTGTCTTGGGAAGGGGGGGTAAGATCCAGCTGGCGCGCTCGCGCTACACCCCACTCCCTTCCCAAGGCAGCCAGGGGCTTCTCAGGAAGCTCCTCGCTGCCTTGGGAAGGGGTGGTTGGGAACCAGCTGGCACGCTCGCACTACACCCCACTCCCTTCCCAAGGCAGCCAGGGGCTTCTCAAGAAGTTCCTTGCTGCCTTGGGAAGGGGGGGGGTAAGACCCAGCTGGGGCGCTTGCGCTACACCCCACTCCCTTCCCAAAGCAGCCAGGGGCTTCTCTGGAAGCTCCTCGCTGCCTTGGGAAGGGACTGGGGTGGAAAACCGCTCGCTGGCAGGCTAATTTCTTATTCGCAGTTTTTTCACATTTGCAGGGGTTGTCCGCCCATAACCCCCGCAAATGTGAAGGGATGACTGTAATTTGATTAGTTTAACAGACATACAGTATGTATAGTAAAGAGGCAAAGTGATATGGTTTTGTTTAATTTAGGTTAGGGGTAATATCAATAGTTGAAGATTAATATTTAAGATTGCTAATACTCAAATATATATAAAAGTTAGCTGAAGCTCAGGCTTGCTAGAGAGGTTAAAAACAATAAAAAAAAGGCTTTTTGGGGGTATGTCCATAGCAAAAGGAAAAACAAGGAAATGGTAGGGCCACTGTATGAAGAAAATGGTGAAAGGCTAACAGGGGACAGAGAAAAGGCAGAACTTGTTCACACCTTCTTTGTTTCAGTCTTCTCCCAAAGGGGGAGCAGTGCTCAACCTGGGGAAGATGGAGCAGATGATGCAGTAGGGGAAATACAGCACAGAATTGGTAAAGAGGTAGTTCAGGAATACCTGACTATTACAAATGAGTTCAAGTCTCCAGGGCCAAATGAATTCCATCTAAGGGTATTAAAAGAACTGGCAGAAGTAATCTCAGAACCACTGGCAATAATCTTTCAGATTTCCTGGAGAACAGGAGAGGTCCCAGTAGACTGGAAGAGGGCAAATGTGGTTCCCATCTTTAAAAGGGGAAAGAAGACCAATAATTATCACCCAGTCAGCCTGATATCAATACTAGGAAAGATTCTACAGCAGTTCACTAAACAGAGAATCTGTAAGCACTTAGAAGGGAATTCCATGATCACAAAAAGTCAACATAGATTTCTCAAAAACAAGTCATGCCAGACTAATCTCATCTCATTTTTTGATAGAGTTAAAAACCTGATAGATGAAGGGAACACAGTGGATGTAGTGTATCTTGATTTCAGTAAGGCTTTTGACAAGGTCTCCCATGATATTCTTGCAAAAAAGGTAGTAACATGCAGGCTAGACAATGTAACTGTTAGGTGGATTTGTAATTGGTTGACTGACCAAACCCAAAGGGTAGTTACCAATGGCTCCTCTTCATCCTGGAGAGAAGTGACCAGTGGGGTGCCACAGGGTTCTGTTTTGGGCCCAGTGCTTTTCAACATCTTTATCAATGACTTGGATGAGGGAATAGAGGGTATGCTTATCAAGTTTGCAGATTACAGCAAACTAGAAGGGGTAGCTAATACCCCAGAGGACAAGATCAGAATCCAAAATGACCTCAACAGATTAGAAAGTGGGGCCAATATTAACAAAATGAATTTCAACAGGGAGAAATGTAAGATACTACACTTGGGCAGTAAAAATGAAAGGCACAGATACAGGATGGTGACACCTGGCTTGATGGCAGGACATACAAAAGTGATCTAGGAATCTTAGTGGACCACAAGTTGAACATGAGTCAACAGTGTGATGTGGCAGCTTAAAAAGGCAAATGTGATTCTAAGCTGCATCATAGGAGTATAGTATCTAGATGGAGTGAAGTAATTATGCCACTGTATTCTGCTTCAGTCAGACCTCGACTGGAATACTGTGTCCAGTTCTAGGTACCACAATCCAAGAAGGATATGGACAAACTGGAACGTGTCCAGAGGAGGGCAACCAAAATGGTAAAAGGTCTGGAAGCCATGCCCTACGAGGAGCAGCTTAGGGAGCTGAGCATGTCTAGTCTGGAGAAGAGAAGGTTGAGAGGTGACATGATAGCCATGTTTAAATATTTGAAGGGATGTCATACTGAGGATGGAGCAAGCTTGCTTTCTGCTGCTTCAGAGACTAGGACACAGAGCAATGGGTTCAAACTACAGGAAAAGAGATTCCACTTAAACATTAGGAAGAGCTTTTTGACAGTAAGAGCTGTTCGGAAGTGGAATACACTGCCTGGGAGTGTGGTGGAGTCTCCTTCTTTTGAGGTTTTTTAAACAGAGGCTCGATGGCCATCTGGATTGCCACCTGTGAGGAATGCTTTGATTATGTATTCTTGCATGGCAGGGGGTTGGACTGGATGGCCCTTGAGGTCTCTTCCCACTCTATGATGCTATGACTTTCTGTAGGGAATATATAGTATATATGAATATATGAAATTTGATTTTGATTATTAACAAGTGTACCTTATTGAAAGGATGTTTATGATTTTTTAAAAAAGGAAAACAGACATTTACAGTATTCCAAAACTGTCCAAGCTAAGGGTTACTGTATTTCATAGGCTTATATGTAACAAAAACCTCATGGTCAACCCCACCCCCAAACAATGAAGAAAGCAGAGAACACTATGAAGTTACAGTAAACTATCCTGGACATGCAACATATGCATTATAAATTCTGTTTTGGTATGGGTGGCTGTTGTAAGGGGCTTCTCATCTCTCTAATTCTGAACAGTCAGCCCTCAACTTTCATGGGGGCTAGGGGTGCAGCAGCCCCCGCAAAAGTGAAAAAACTGTGAATATAGGTCCACTAGTTGGGATTTTTTGTTCATTTGTTTTTACCTAAGAGAACACTTCTTAAGGTATTTGTAGGTCCTCCAGCATGATTTTATGGTCAACATCCAGCAGAAGTTGACCATAGAATTGCGCTGGAGGACCTACAAATGCCTAGAAAGAACATATTAATCACATTTCTGAATAATCAAATCTGCAAAATCTTAATCCACAAATGTGGAGGGACAACTGTAATTTTAAATGTGGCTAGAATCAAGGAAAGCTACTCTTTCAGGGGCTCCTAATTACATGGACCTATGTGCCAAAAGAACCAGAGATAGCTTGCCAAATCTGTGCAAGGTGATGCCATTTTAAATATTTTTATAGCACTGACACTTAACAAATAATCTCAGTGTGCAATGGTTGATACCTCTCCTGATTAAGGATGTAACTGAAGAAAGAGAAAGTGTGATAGTCAAGGGACTTTATCAGATGCACTACAATGCCACATAAATGCAAAAGAGTGCGCAGATCAGATGATGTCTCCCTTTCATGTTTATGTATAGTCAAAATTCCATACCTTTTAATTGACAGTTTAAGCCATCAATAGATTCCCCTGCTGCTTTTTTGCCAGCATTGCCAGCATGGGAAGCCTTGGTCCATTTAACTCTCATCAATGCAGAATCAATGGTCCAAGTGGGCAGAAAACTTGCAGGTGAGATCGTGACATCCAGGTAAGTGACAAACTTTTTTTTACCCTCCCTGGGTTACTTGGAGGTGTGTGAGTGTGCTTTGTGTGACTTTTAGATGTTTATTTCTTTTTTATATATTTGAATTTCCCACATGATGAAATCATGTGGGATTTCAAAAGAAGAAGTGAATGAAGCTCCATTCACTTCCTCTTTATTGCCAGAGCTGCCTTTGCCAGGAGAGGAGGTAAGTGAGGGGGGAACGTTCTTTTGCCAGCATAAAAATGGATTTTTTTTATGCTGGCAAAAGAACATTTTAAAGGGAACGTCTGATAAAGTCCAAGGACTCCCTGATCTCTGAAAGCCCCAGTTAGCACTAATAAAACTGCAACACAGAAAGGTACAGACATTATATTGAACATCCAAGCACTTCTCTGGCCCAAGCCTCATTGAAATAAGCAGAAGGTTTTACAGCCATCTTCATGGGCCATTGTAGTAGCACTGAGAACTGCAGCTGGGTACATTTTAGCCCTCTCTGTGTAGGTGGGGCACCCAGCTGGATGGAACTTTCTTTAACTTCTCTGGCACAGACATCTGATTTATAATCCTGGGCAAATATGGCTTTTCCTTTGAACCATGTCAGATATATGAAAGATCTATGATTTCATTCATTATTGTTGCTTTGCTTCCTTTTCTAGGCACTGAACAGTCTGAAAAATGTTAGTGTACTTACCAGACAGGGCACATTAATCCCTTGGTTGTTTTTTTCCCCAGAAAATAGATGCTGTGGTTCTTTTCATTGTGGTCCATTTCACACTGACCATTATAGTGCTATGATTCCACTTTAATTGGCGTGGTTCCATCGTATAGGGTTTGTAGTTTGGTCAGAGGCTCCAAAGGAGTTCCCTGATGGAGTATTATAAATGCCACCCCCCTCCCAAATTGCACCTCCCAGGATTCCATAGGATAGAATCATGGCAGTTAAAGATAGGTGCCTTTCCTGTTGTCTTAGACTATGATGGAACTGAATGTAGTGGATATGGAGAGGTGTAACCTTGCAAATCCAGTCCCTTAACAATATCTACAGTTGTCTTTAATTTAGAGTCAGCTCACCCATGAGGTGGAGTGAACTCTGCACCTCACAGGGCAGATGGAGAAATGGTGGTCGGTTGAATCACACCTTCTCCTACTTGGCTTCTACATTGCTCCCACTGCCAGGCCCAAGTTGATGACTCACTGCTCTGAGTGGAGTACAGTCAGTCTTTCATATCCATGGATTCTGTAACCATGGGTTCAACTAACCTCAGCTTGAAAATATTCGGGGGGGGGGGGGACGGGTGATTCCAAAAGCAAACCTTGCTGTTTGGCATTTTATATAAGGGTTGCCATTTTATTATGCCATTGTATATAATGGAACTTAATGGAACTTAGCATCCATGGATTTTTTGGGGGGTGGTGGTGGAACCCAACCTTAGTTCATTGTTTAGCAGTGGCCCACTGTATTAGCAGGGGTGAGCTCGCTAAGGAAGTATTCCTCATTCCTGAATGTATATATAGAACAATCCTGTCACCAAAACAGGACATGATCCTTCAGATTTCTTCCATCTAATAAGTACATAATACAATGTGGTAAGGTGTGTTGTTGTTTTTTTTTAAAAAAAACAGTGTGTGTGTGTGTGTGTGTGGTCAAATTAAAATTAAATTCTATCCTGGAACATAACAAGAGAAGAAAGAGGCTGACTGAAGTGAGTGGATGAGGGAAACATAATAACCAGCATGATACATAGTCATGATCTGCTTGTTTTTATATATTTATGAAGTATAGTGGTAACAGCAGAAGAGTTTTTAGTTTATTGAGCAGCTGTTCAATGCAGTTCCTTTAATATGTCAAAACACAGAGATAGAGGAGTGTATCATTGGCAGAGAGACCTCTGTAAGGCATATAACAGTCACCTGGAAAGACCATTCTAGTCTATCAGTGTGGCCAAAAACATATGCTGTCTCATTTGCAATTAGTGTTACAGATCAAATGCTGTCACTGCAAAGATCTATTGATTTTCTACAGTTCACAAATGCAAGTGGTCTCATCATAAAAGGACAGCAAATGCATTAGACAAGGCTGACATTTGAACAAGGGGCAGCTCAATAATGTGGACAAAGATTTACTAAGGCTTTCAAATACTACAAATGACTCTTTCATTACACACAGGTATCCCTTCTTGTTTATAGTGCATGACAATCAGCTGTCATCCAAATTAAGTATGCTCCCTTCTCCAATTGTTTGTCTACATGGGTGATTTACCCCAGCCTGCCCACATTCCAGAGCCCTGCAGTCCAAGACACAAGATATTTACCCCAATCTGCCACAAGGCAGGCCAAATGAACCCCAGGGCAGATATGGGGCTGGAATGGGGGCAAGTCATGATAGGGCCTGATAAACATTTTTTAAAAAAATTCCCAGTTTACTCTGGTTTACAAAATAAAAACAAGATCAGTCCCTACATGTCCGTGGGAGCCCGTCCAGCACACTGCTCTTCACTGCCGCAGCTAGCTCCCTAGCTCTCCTGGAAGCCAGGCAGGAGGCCTTCAGCATGTGAATGAGGCTGGTGACACACAGGGGGCTTGCAGTCACATGTTTGGGGGAGGAGCTCACCTGGCTTCCACGTCAGTGGGGGAAATTGTGATGGTAGCCATGGCAGGCTGGCATCCTTTTGAACATCAGCCTGTTTTCTCCAGGTAATGGGGAGATGGGCCAGATCTGGAGTTAAGATACATCAACAGGGAGCCATCGTATCCTGCCTGGTGTAGATGAGCCCCAAGAATACATGGCATGCTTCAGACAGCACGGCTGAGAGCACAGTGCTATAGAACTTGTAGTTTAAAATATCCTGAGGACCAAAGGTTCTCCATTCCTGGAATGCATGTGCAGAAAGATTGTCATACCAAAACATGACTCCAGATTTCCTCCATCTACCAAGTACACAGAAAAATTGGGTAGAGGTTTTTTGTAGGGCATGAAGGAGTTGATTTTTTTACTGTTTTTATTTTGTGGGCAAATTCTGTCCTTGAAGATAGATATGAGGGCGGAAAGGGGCTTACAAAAAGTAATCAGCATAATGCATATGGAAGCAAGTTGCACTTTAGTGACACCCAGACCAGATTCATAGACTCATAGAATCATAGAGTTGGAAGAGGCCACAAGGGACATCTAGTCCAACCCCCTGCCATGCAGGAATACATAATCAAAGCATTCCTCACAGGTGGCAATCCAGCCTCTGTTTAAAAACCTCCAAAGAAGCAGACTCCACCACACTCCGAGGCAGTGTATTCCACTTCCCAACAGCTCTTGCTGTCTGGAAGTTCTTCCTAATGTTTAGATGGAATCTCTTTTCCTGCAGTTTGAATCCATTGCTCTATGTCCTAGTTTCTGGAGCAGCAGAAAACAAGCTTGCTCCATCCTCAGCATGACATCCCTTCACATATTTAAACATGGCTGAAATAATATTGAATTAAAAAAGATTAATTCTTTTTTAATTGCCCTCAGAGGTTGCCCTCCTCTGGACACGTTCCAGTTTGTCCATATCCTTCTTGGATTGTGGTGCCTAGAACTGGACTTAGTATTCCAGTTGAGGTCTGACTAAAGCAGAATACAGTGGCCCAGTTACTTCACTCGATCTAGATACTATACTCCTATTGATGCAGCCTAGAATCACATTTGCTTTTTTAGCTGCCACATCACACTGTTGACTCATGTTCAACTTGTGGTCCACTAAGATTCCTAGATCACTTTTGTATGTCCTGCCATCAAGCCAGGTGTCACCATCCTGTATCTGTGCCTTTCATTTTTACTGCCCAAGTGTAGTATCTTACATTTCTCCCTGTTAAAATTCATTTTGTTAGTTTTGGCCCAGCTTTCTAATCTGTTAAGGTCATTTTGAATTCTGATCCTGTCCTCAGGGATATTAGCTACCCATCCTAATTTAGTGTCATATGCAAACTTGATAAGAATGCCCATTGTCAAGGCCATATGTTACTAACATTTTTGCAAGAATATCATGGATGACCTTGCCAAAGGCCTTACTGAAATCAAGATACCCTACATCCACAGCATTCCCTTCATCTACCAAGTTTGTAACTCTATATAAAAAAAAGAGAGGTAAGATTAGTCTGGCATGACTTGTTTTTGAGAAATAATCCATGTTGACTTAGAGTGATCACGGCATTCCTTTCTAAGTGCTTACAGACTGTTTAATGATCTGCTCTAGAATCTTTCCTAGTATTGATGTCAGACTGACTGGGTGATAATTATTTGGGTCTTCCCCCCCCCCCACACACACCTTTTTGAAGATAGGGACAACATTTACCCTCCTCCAGTCTGCTGGGATCTCTCCTGTTTTCCAGGAATTCTCAAAGATTATTGCCAGTGGTTCTGAGATTACATCTGCCAGTTCTTTAATACCCTTGGATGTAATTCATTAGGCCCTGGAACTTGAATTCATTTATAATAGTCAGGTATTCCTGAACTACCTCTTTACCTATTCTGTGCTCTATTTCCCCTACTGCATCATCTGTCCCATTCTCCCCAGGTTGAACACTGTTCTCCTTTTCAGAGAAGACCAAGGCAAAGAAGGTGTTGAGTAGTTCTGCCTTTTCTGTCTCCTGTTAGCATTTTGCCATCTTCTCCGGCCCTACTATTTCCTTGTTCTTCCTTTTGCTATGAATATAACCAAAAAATCCCTTTTTATTGTTTTAACCTCTCTAGCAAGCCTGAATTCCATCTGTGCTTTAGCTTTTGTGACTTTCCCCCTACCTGAGCTTAACTGTTAATTGTATGGCTGCCTTTAAAGAGCTTTCAGAAGCTATAGAACATTCAGAATATACAGCCACAAAGGTGTTGAGATGACTACAGTGGACTGCAAATTAGACTCATTCCTGGTTCAGACCTATCTTTTATAGCACTCAGTTGGTTTCAGGGCCAAATTTAAATGGCTGGATTTGACCTACAGAAGTTTATTCTAATCCTCCTTGCCTTTTCACCCCTGTTTTTTTTAACAATGTGGAAGGTATGCATTTTCAGGCCGCCATGAATCACTTGAAGGATTTTTGCTCATTTCCATCTGTTGCTTTTTTTTAGCTAGAATTATGTTTCCTTCTATTCAATTTCTCATCCCCCTACCTCTAATTTAGCCATTGTTTTAAATGCATTTGCATTTGGGAGCCACTTTATAACTCTGTTGAGATCAAAGGATAGGATAAATGCCGTTCGTTCCAGCTAGAGAACAGTTGAATCAGCTGCAAGCCAGCTTGATTCAATGGTGTATGCCAGTTGGGAATAGCAATCGAATTTGGGTCTAAATGTTTTAACACATAAATACAACTAGTGAGAATTATGCCTTATATAGTGGTTGGGTGGTACACAGAAAGCCAACTTGAAACATAAGGGAGCTGGTTGCTGAGGCTTGTCTAGCTTAGGTCCAATCCATTTTTAAAGTAATATTTTAAGATGAAACAATTTCCCAACTGCTGGAACTAGAATTGGGCAATTCCATAGCATCTGTATACAGTAAGTGGCTGCTGTTACATTACTACATAGGGGAGCTGGAAATGTGGACAATGTTCATTGGTCCCATCATGCAGAAGGATGCCAGCTAGTGTGTGCTAATGTGCCTCAATAGAGCACACGGGACACTCTTGCCAGTGTCCTGTTTAACATCTTTGCAGTTCATTAATAGTTTTTCTTAGTGCCTCTGTTATATAGCTTAGTATATGTAAACTTGCATAACATAGATGGTGATAGAGGATTCCAGTGCAATGGCTTGCACCATTGCAACGGATAGCTTTTAAATAAGGGAAGATGCTTATATGAACTCTTGAGAGGTGTATGTCACATGGTTATCCTTGAATGATTATATCAATATTGACATTGGATCCACATCCAGAGTGTACAGGTGTGCCAAGCTGAAACAAATTTTCCCACCCCATTACTCCTACAGTTTCTCCCTGAAAACGTTACACGTAGTGTTGCAAGGATCCTGATAAATGGGGTGAGCTGTGGTGCAGGACCCTGAAGTTCAGCTAGAAGCACACTCCATGAAAGAAGCCATTCTTTTGTCTAGACAAGTCTACTGAAAGATATCATTTAGGTGAAGGTTTTCTGAGAGGGAAAGCTGAACATCCTCGTCATTTTCCCAGTGTCAGACAGATTGTGACAGACAGTGTCAGTGTCAGATTGTGAAAGCACATTGTGGTGATCTCTCAGGAGGGGGATGCATTATTATTGGTATGAGGAGTATCACATTCCAGGGGGGGAAAGTGCATGTCCAACTTCACATGAGATGCTAAATCCAGCTGTAAATTTTCTGTGGGTTCTTACATTGTTACAAAAGATTAAATTTGATGTACTCTGTATCTTGTTCTGACACAAGCTTGCTCTTTAAATATATATGTGATGAATAGGCTGAGTTTTCATATTTACCCTGGAGCGAGCAAACAAACAGGCACACCTGCATGAAATATGGAGGGCACACAAGAAACAAAGGAGGAAGTTTCACTAGGGCAGCTTCTGCAACAGGAGAGAAGAAATAACAGTGTAACAGAGATACCTGGGAAATTAGGATTCATCTGCTGCTTTTTCATCCCATGTTTAACAAGTAATGATTAATAAGGATTAAACGCACACATACACACACATATACACACAAATACAGGAAGCTGCAACTGTAAGGGATTTTGTACTTATAAAGAAAAGTCATATTTTAGACACTGACTCCTTAAGAACGTCTTCAGAATGGTGTGAGGTGTCCTACGCGAGCAAGGTTGACGAATCAGTGGCTCACTTGATGCTTTCCCTATCATCCTTGGTCACTGGCCATGTTGCCTATGGTTGATGGGGGCCAGCCTCCCATCAAGCTAGGAAGGCCCACCTCTGTAGTTAATCCCTCTTAACTACCTCTTAACCTTCTCTTCCTCAGGCTAATCATACCCAGCTCACTAAGTCGTTCCCCATATGGCATGGCTTCCAGACCTTTTACCATTTTGGTTGCCCTCCTCTGGACCCGTTCCAGCTTGTCCATATCCTTCTTGGATTGTGGTGCCTAGAACTGGACACAGTATTCCAGTCAAGGTCTGACTAAAGCAGAATACAGTGGCACAATTACTTAAGAGATTAAGAGAAGGTTAAGAGGGATGCGGAGCAAGGTAATTTTGCTGCATAAATGACTTTCACATCCAGAAAGAGCATAGTTCTGTATTTTGTTGTTGTTGTGTGCCATCAAGTCAGTTCTGGTTTACAGTGACCCTAAGGTGAACCCATCATGGGGTTTTCTTGGCAAGATTTTGTTCAGAGAGGACTTGCCATTGCCCACCTCTGAGGATAACAGAATGTGACTTGCCCAAGGTCACCCAGTGGGTTCCCCTGGTTGAACAGGGATTTGGACCCTGGTCTCCTGAAGCACTAGTCCAACACTCAAACCAACTGGCTCTATAGTTATGCATACTGCAGCCAAATATGACCCGCTTGCTTTCAAGAGAGTGGAGATAAAATGTGCAAGAATACTTTATTTTTTATTTATTTTAGAAATAATAAAATAAGACATTATATATATATATATAAAAATCTGTACAGTCCATGATTTGTGCAGTACATTAGGAAGACTTAGATACAAAAGGCTGCAAACAGGGAAATAGTAAGGGAGAACGATTGTCGAATGCCTATTGGTTTGTTCACCTTACAAACAGCTGCAGGACAGAAAATCCATTTATGAGACGAGAAAAAGAGAAGACTCAGGTTGCCTATGGGATGGCAACTATGCAGCACCCTCCTATCTTTAAAATGGTCAGCAGCAGCCAGGGTTTGTTTTTTTAAAGACATTACAGTACTTCTCAGTTTTACTTTGTAATCACACACACACACACACACACACACATGGACACAAGAGAACAATAATAGCAGACTCAGAACCCTTTGTCTTTGCCAAAAACATGAGTGATAAAATGAAGAGCAAACAAAAACAAAAGATGATTTGTGATTGCACTGTATACCCAAAGGATATACACATGAAGTGATCGTACTGGTGTGAAAACTTGCATGCCAGACGACAGAGCTACACACCCTACCTTGGATGTGCTTTGTGTAAGACAGTCCCATATAAGAAAAGGATTCTCATTCAAGTATTTTTAGGGAAGAGGAAAATTACTGCTTGTGCCTTCACTCATATTTGTGGCTTGAGGACTTAAGTAAGCAATCCACATTCCAGTGAAGTTGATGGGAAATTTCCCATCAGCATTAAGTGGTTGTCAATTGCACCACAAAGCTACACTGCTCAACACTTTGCACAATTGTCCTTATCACCTACTTGAAAAACATGCCATTTCTGTAGCTTCCCAATGATCATGGAACATAGGTTTCCTGAGGCATGGTTTATTCATTTGTTTTAAAAGAATTATGAAGCTAATTAAGGGCAGGTACCATGGTATCTATAAAGATGAAAAATTTTCCTAACAGTTTCCCTACACAGAAGAAAACAGGTAAAGACAAAGACCCAAACCAGATTTCTAATCTCAGCTACAGCAGACCTAGTGAGTCAACTGCTGAATGTTAAGTCAACACATTGATTTGATGAGTCTACTCTAGCTGGGACAAGCAACTGAACATCGACCAAAGGGTTACTTGAAGGGGTGGGTGGGGATGCTAAACCAGCAAAGAGTTCAATAGATTATCCACTCTCATCAAGTCTCTAGCAATCTGAAAGCAGGAATAAAAATGCCAATAGCAAGGAAAAACACAATCAAATTAAACATCCATGCCTAAATAAATAACAACAAAACACATAGCATTAGAAATCCCATAAGGCTTGCAAATATTTGCTAAAAACCATGCTAACCAGTAGCATCGTTAATTCTAACAGATGCCATCTTTCTGTCTTTTTCTTTTCAAATGGACTTCTATATACATTTTGGCTTTAAATATGAAAATACTTGATAAACTTTATAAAAGTGTACATTTCTTTTTCTTTTGTTTTGTTTTTTAAAAAATATGAAAACACAAAACCCTGCATCTTGGAAAAGAAGGATCAACAATCAATTCTGCACCAGAAAAAAAAAGAAGAAATAACATTTAAAAAAAAAGAAAAAGAAAGAAAAATCCCTTTCTGTGTGTTCATTTGTAAAACAAATATAGTCAACACTTTTTCTACCCACTCTTCCATTTAATATCTCAAGTCTTGCAAGTGGGAGCTTTGTGCATTTTGGAGTAGCTTCCTCTCTTTTGTTGTTGTTTTTGTTTTAACATGTCACTAAATACTCTTTGGTTTGAACTTTATTTTTCTTTGCAAAAATATGTCACAATAGCAGCACAAGTCAGGTTCAGTTGCTTTCATTGTTTCTCTGATCCAGAGACTCACCAGGTTTCCATGCAAATTTAGCTTCCCTCATTTTTTTCTTCTACAGAATTAACCTCAATATATTGTACATCAATGATATCTGCCCTTGAGAGGAAAAGCAAACAAACCCGTTTACATTTACTGTATCCAATTTTCGCAGCACAGAACCCATCTATTCTGCTTAGAGTAAGTTCCATCTTATGGGCAATGCCCCATTACTTCCATTTGTCTCCTTCTCACAGGGCAAAACCTCCACAGATGTAATAGAAAACACCATTAGACCCAGAACAAGCTATTTTTAATGGCATACAGTGGGATCCAATACTGTAAAGAGTTTCGGATTTGAATCCTTGGTGACACCCTCAATTCCTGCCTGTTGGAAGGGTTTGCATGTGTATAACTTATGGGTACAGCTAAAATGGTACACTTGATCTTAGAGGCACAGAGAATCTTTAAAGCATTCTTGGCAAGGGATCCCAAAATACCATGAAAGTCATGGTTCAGCAGACGGTCTCAGTAGCTGTTCAAAAATTCTGGTACAGACTCTGTGTCCACTAACCCACCAAGGCTGATCAAGCCATTAAAAACAAGAAGAGGGGACTCTTTTACAGCATTATTACCTTCAAACTGATAATCCCTTCAACAAACTGTCTAGACAATAGTAGCACAGACCCACTTGCTGCCACCCTAGTCCTGGGAAATACAAGGTGTCCCACCAAAAACAAAATCACTGAGATCCTTCCTTTGGATTATTCCATGCCAATTTCACCTCTCCTGGGACCAGCCTGTTGCTTCATTAACAGACAGCTGCTACAGTCCAGTCACCTTTTTCTGGTAGAATCTATGGTTTTACCAGTGCTTACCAAACAATAAATAGATTGAACATCAAATGGAGCCTAGTGCTGCCCTTGGTTGCCTTTGAAAGCTCAGTCTCTCAAAATGCCAATGCACTTTTAACGGGGTTCTATCTTACAGAAGCTGTTTTGGAATGTAAACATGGCTTCACATTAGACTTTCTGCCATCATCTTGCTGGTGTTTGCTCCCTCACACTCAACTTTGTTTCTTTCATATATAAGCTTATTTCCCCAAATTGGGGTGCCAGAGCCAAAGAGGGCTTCAAAATGTTCCCTCAGCTTTACTTTCGGAATAAGGTGCATTAGAAAATACTCTATACATAAAGGATCTTTGGGAAGGAAAAACAGTCTGAAAGCAGCCTGTTCTATTGAAATTTAAACAAAAAAAAAAAAAGGTTCACTGTGCAAAAGTGTGCATTTTTTTCCTCTTTGGTATTCATGTAGGTAGTTTTGAAAATTAAAACATATTTTAGATGAAAAATAAATCTCATTCCAATCCCCAACACATTTTTAAAGGGGAAACAAAATCTTGCTGTAGGCTACTGCCTGGCCTTGTGTTACATAACACTCCTTATGTAACTGGATAGTACTGAGAGAAATTGATTCTTGCCACCAAACTACTGACCTCAACAAAATGTTCGGCTTCCCCAGCATCACCAGTCACTTTGACTGATTGCCGGAGCTTTGAAACTAGCAAGTTCAACACTGAGGGTCTCCCCTCCCATCCCTACCTTTTATGTTGTTGTTTAAAAGGATATACAAAATAAACATGAATATTACACTACGACAAAAAATAATTATACTTTGTGTTCATGTAATTAGCAGCAACTTTTTTTAAAAAAAAATTGTAAGGCAGTCTCTTGCCTTTGTTATGCCATTAAAAACATTCTTGTTCCCAAGAGAAAAGCATTTTGGGAGAGAGAAAGAGAGAGAGAAAATAGATGACAAACAATACAACTCAACCAAAGCTTGCCTGCAAGTTCAAGTTTTGTAAAAAAATATATACATTAATTTATTCTACAACATATATGTGCTTTCTAGTCATGAGCAGACATAGTGCTTCTTGTTCCAAGTTCACACTTTTGCTGTATCTCCGCTGAACACAGCACTTAAAAACCAGCCATGGTTGACTCCTCAGGGCTGTATGCCCGTCTCTTCAACAGTACCATCATCTGAAAAATGGTTTGCAGCCACTTCTCACAGAAGTGTGCCTGTTAACTGAGAGATAGATTTCAAACAAAGTGGAAATCATTTCCTTCAGTCATATTTCAGATTCTCGCCTTAAAGGCCTAGGCTCTAGGGGCACTCCTGCTTGGCTGTGATGGTCCATATCTGGGTGGGTGTCTGTACTAGTGCTTTCAGGCACCCCATTGTCACTGTCCTCTTCCTCTTTGCCCGTTAGGGCTACTTCATTCTCATAGCAAAATGAATTTGTGTTAGAGAGGATGTATTTCTTTTCTGCTAAGTCTCTGGCACTGCAGAGGGGTGTGTTCGGCACTTCGTATGTTTTGTGGAACCTAGAGTAATCCACTTTGTAGTAGTTTTTCTCTTCAAATAGTACAGGCTCATAACGGTGGCCCCAGAGGATTTCATTTGCCAGATATGAGCTACGGCACTGGGTGGTCATAGCGGTGGCTTCCACCATGCCTTCTAATATTACTACAATTTCAAAGTCTGCATTGTCCATGTCTTGCTTACATAAGTCATACAAAGGACTTTCTTCATCTATTTCATGGACAATTGTAATGGGTGAAACCAAAAATATACGGTCTATCCCACTATCAAACCCAACATTGATGTCTATTTGATCTAGAGGGATGTATTCTCCTTCAGTAGTGATTCGTGATTTGAGGAGTTGGGCTCTCACATGTGCTTCTACCAAATGGCTTTTGCGCAGATTTCCAACCCGCCACATCAAGCACAACTTTCCATCCCTCATGGCTATTACAGCATTATGGCTGAAGATGAGAGTTTCATTTCTCTTTTTCGGTTTAGCCATCTTAGCCATGACAGCGCCAATGATGAAGGCATCAATGATGCAGCCAACTATTGACTGGAAAACCACCATGAAGACTGCAATGGGGCACTCGTCTGTAACACACCTAAAGCCATAGCCAATCGTTGTTTGTGTTTCGATGGAGAAAAGAAAGGCTGCAGTGAAGCTGCGCACTTCAGAGACACAAGGTCTATCCCCATTCTCTAGGTCTCCGTGCAATAAGGCAATCAACCAGAACACACAACCAAAAAACAGCCATGAGAGGATGAAAGCCAGGCAGAAGATAAGCAACATCCACCTCCAACGAATGTCGACACAGGTGGTAAAGATGTCTGCTAGGTAACGCTGGCCTTTTTCACCCACATTAATGAACTGAACGTTGCAGTGGCCATCTTTCTTGACAAACCGGCTTCTGCACTGCTGCCTGGTGTGTACTTTGCTCTTCCCATTTCCAAAGCCATTGGCAACTGCCATGGTTGCCAGCTTCATGCCGTCCTCTTCCGAGGAAACTATGCTGTAGCGGTTGGTTCGCACGCTGCCCATCGCTTCCGCTGTGGACTCTGGTGCTTCTGCTTTAGAAAACAGTCTGAGTTTCTGCAGAACCCTTTGGAGAAACAGTTTTGAATGTTCAAGTGGAACACACTCAGAGGAAAAAAAGGGAGAAGCTGGTGTCTCCGTCAGCCCTTGACTGTGCCAAGGAGAGAGTCTTCCGATAGTTAGCGCTATCTTAGCAACTAATCATCTGCCACGAGTAGACATGGCCTGCAACAAGAGGAAAAATATTGTGTGTCAGCAAATCTTGTTAGAAACACACCCCTATATTTCTGAGCCCCAACCCCCAATGGTTTAAAGTGTGGGTTCTAGTCTTGCCTGAGCAGCCAACACAAGAAGTTTTATTCATTCTAAGGTTGCAGTTGATTCACTGGCAATGCAAATTGGCTAGAGAGCTAAGGGTCCTCATCTTAAAAGAAAGTCATGCCAAATATCATGAGTTTCTCTATACAGTACAGGTACATACTGTATAGCCAATATATAAGATGTCATGAAAGATGGATATAATGAGATCATGCTAAAACTGCCAAAAGTTTATGAAAGTTTTTGGAACCTCATCTAATCTGCATGCAAGACCTGAGTTTCAAAAAGTTACTTTTTAGGAATACTACTGCCAGAATCCCTAAGTCAATATGGCATGGTCATGCTGGTTGAGGCTTTTGTAAGTTGTGCTCAAAAAAGCAGCCAAACTCTGTGTAAAGCAAGGAAATAAAACAGATTTCTAAACTGTCCAATAAGACAAGCTCTCAGGCAGCATTTTGCTTGGGGCTCACAGTCAGTTCTGTGTTATGATTCACAGACATATTTCTAGGTGCCCAGAGGGAATTTCCTTTAAGCCAGAGATGGTTATTTGCTCATCCTCCAGAGCTCATCTGATTCCATCTCCCATCAGCCCCAGCTGGGATAATGGGAGCTGTGATCCAATGAGATCTGGAAGCCACAGATTTCTCAGCTCTGCTTCAAGACATAGTACTGCCTTGCCACCAGTACCAACTCTCAGTAGCTACATATCACATGAGATGATCACAGCACAAGCCATTTAAGACTCCTAGAACAGAAAATCCTTGAAGTGATATGTACAAGTTGTAATGTTCTTGCATCCAATTAAGGTGTACTCTTTAGCTGCATTTGTCCCCCTGTTAAATACAAGTTTATTAGAAAGCATACACTGGGGACTGCTTTTATTGTTTCAGAAGTGAATTAATGCAACCACTACACTGACAGTAAATCTAAAGCTGTTTGATGGTAAGCATTTAACATTATGATAGTGGCTGCAAGTGCTACTTATTGCCAGTGGAGTAAATACGAATAAAAACTTTATGGAAATCTGTGCAAGACTGAAGTTTTGAAGGACAGGAGGAGCACTGAGTTCATTAAATCCAGTAAGTATAAGTGTGGTAACCATCCATTCCATCAGAGTTTAGGAAACTTAATTCTTAGGACTATAACTCCCAGAATTCACCAGATAGCATTTCTACTCACCATACTAGCTGGGAGACTCTGGGAGCTGTCACTCAAAATAAGTAACTTTTCAAACTCTGCTTTGCTCCCCAAACCAAAAAATATGACAAACCCTGTATTGTAAATGTGTATATCAAGAGCGAGCAATGCTAAGTACTAAGAGTATTTCATGAGCAAACCAAGTAATGGCCTTGTTTTTCCTCTGGTTATGGGCAAGTAGCCACAAGGAAGCTAGAAGAGGCAGCCCATTCTTACCCGAATCAGAAGACCCAACTCAGTAGTTAATATGTATTCATGCTGCCTAGGCACTTTAAAACCTGCTTCCTCATCCAGATCTCCCTTGCCAGGTTAGGGTATATACTTTTGTCAAGGTCTATAAAATGAATAAAATATTGGCATCTCAACATTGACTTCTATTGACAGCTATTAGTTTTTGAACTACAAAGTTAAAGGACTGCCATTTATAGCATGGACTGGCTCATGTCTTCATTACATTGCACACTAGCCAGTGAAAAGATGCTGATAACATCATAGGCATGTTTATGTTTATCAAAAATTAAATCCCACTATGAGTTCAGGTAGGTTGCATTAAGGCAAGGGTACACAGGTTTGCAACTCTGCCACACAATCTTAAGCATGTTTACTCAGAGGCAAGCACCACTGGATTTCATGGGACATGCAGTGCAATCCGATATATATATCTATTCAGAAGTAAGAAAAACTGATGTCAATGGAACTTACTCCTAGAGAAGTGCATACAGGAAACTAGATTTCTCTTGCTATTTTAAAAAAAACGTAGATTTCAAAGAAGGTTCAGTTTCTTTTAGCAAAATAAAATCCATCTTTTCTCATCTTCCATCTCTCCGTAATAACCCAGGTGATTTAAAATGGCAGCAGACAACACAAGCTAGAGTCATACTAACCTGATTTATTGTGTTTATGTATGTGTGTGTGTGTACATATATATATCCTGCCTTTCAATTGAGATTACTCAAGTTGACATTCATAAACTAATACAAGGCATCTTCTTAGTACTTTATTCCTAAATTAAGGAGGAACATATATCTTACATCATATGAAGTCCACCCATGCTGATATTTTTTTAAAAAACCTCATTGGTTCAAATGAAAGGCCACATCTTATCCAAAAGTAAAAAGTTCCTATTCAACAAACATCTGATCATAGTATACTTAACCCCAGAAGTCTAGCACAGCAACAAAAATAGAACTGAATTTTCTTAGGCGACATGATCTCCAAAGCACGGCAACCAGATGATGCTGTGCAAAGTTTTGTGTAATTTTCTGGGTCACAGCTGCATAAAGTAACCTTATATGTTAGGAACTTTACCCAATAACAGAAAGCAGATCTTCTTTCTGAAATGGCTTCAAATGGCTGAAAATGGAAAGTCTAGCCAGGATATATTAGAGCTCTTTCCATGGGTGTTGAAAACAATTTTTGATGGGTAACATCCTCCTGAAATTAGTCATCAGTATGTTTTTTATTTCATCCTATCTTTTGGCAGCTTCCAACAATGCAGTATTCTACAAATATGCATCGTTCCTCTGGTTATAAGGTAACATTACAGGCCTAAATATTTTATATTTATTTCATAGAATCATAGAGTTAGAAGAGACCTCAAGGGCCATCCAGTCCAACCCCCTGCCATGCAAGAATACACAATCAAATTATTCCTGACAGAAGGCCATCCAACCTCTGCTTAAAAACCTCCAAAGAAGGAGACTCCACCACACTCCGAGGCAGTGTATTCCACTTCTGGACAGCTCTTACTGTCAGGAAGTTCTTCCTAATGTTTAGGTGGAGTTGCTTTTCCTGTAGTTTGAACCCATTGCTCCATGTCCTAGTCTCTGGAGCAGCAGAAAACAAGTTTGCCCCAACCTCAGTATGACATCCCTTCAAATATTTGATGTAGAGATTGGTACATCTTCCTGTTTCACTTTCTTCTCCCCCACACCCCCACAATTCAAGCTCTTCTTGTCATGAATGTTGCAATTTGCTATGTGGGTATGTGTGTAACCATAGGGTCACCATAAGTTGAAGCCAGCTTGATGGCAAATAACAATTCATTAAAAATAAAATGAAATGAAATTCTTCTCCATCTGCATTGACCAAGTTCAACAGATGCACATCTTTCCAGCATTGAGAAGTCTATGTTTCAAATGGCTGCTATGCTGGTGTTAAAGATAAGAAGCTTCTAGAAAAAGAGGTGGCAACTCTAATTCAGTACTAATTCAGTGGCTGAATTCACTGGGGTTGAAACAGACATTTAAGAGTGAACGCACTCAGTGCCCTGGGCCTGGATAGACAAATCTATTGGCTTTGGTTTCTCCCACATTTGATTAAATACAACAGTTAGCTCAAATTCTTTCCCTCCTGAATGTGAAGATTTTTTTTTTTTAATTTAGCTAATTTCTTTATCAAAACTGAACTGAAAGAGGATTCTCACCAATCCCTAGTCTGAAATTTGCTTTCAAGGCAAAAATTAAGTTTTCTAAGAACTACTTATTTAATTTCTAGTTCAGCCAATATCTAACCCTATAAATCAAAACTACTTTCTAGGTTCAATTTATAGTGTTTTACTGTTGGCTTATAAATAAGATTGAAAGAGGTGCATAAGAATGAGTCCAATTCCTATTAATATATTGCATTCCAATTACTAAAAAGTTAAGTAAAGACCAGGAACTACATCCCATAATCACTATCATGTGGTACCTTTATGTTCAAATTATTTTTGTATGCCATGCTGTATAGGGTTAATTTTTCCTTGGATTTAAAAGAGCAAAACAGGCCAGTTATAAAATCTGAAAGGATGTCTACAGGAGACTTTCCAAAACCACCTTGACCTCTGGGCACTGGATCAAATTCCAAGCATCACTCAAACATAATACCAGCTTCCTATGAAATGCTTGCTCAATTTAGAAGCCTTGAAATAGCACTGAGTACCTATTATTGGCAGATTTCCATTACCGGTAATAGTAATTGTTCCATATGTTGTACATTTGCATGGTATTATTAGCTAATAGAGTTTCACCACTGCATGGATTATGCCTTTGGAGGCAAAATTTGTGTATAGATTGGTTAAATGGATCCTTAAACAAAGAGCCTGGGGTACAGCTTTTTCCATTATTTATAGACTCCGTCAAGAAGTTCATGCAACAAAACTCTAACCTAACACACACACACTACACCAGCCTTGGTTACAGGATAACTATGTTCTCAATTTTAAATGCAGAAATTGCCCACATCTTCTTTAAGTAACTAGGATACGAGCAGTGGAGGTGGGGCAGCAAGTTAACATTCACAGTGACTCTTCAGGCAAAGGCGATAATTCCCCATTAGTAGATGGAGAAATCAATCCCCACAGAGTGCATAGCAGAATATCTTCTAGTTATCAGGGGCTGGAAATACCTGGAAGATACCCAACATCTCTCTTTTACAGTCATGAATTTTCTGAGAGACGCATACACAAAAGCAATGCTACAGAGTTACACAGTTTTGGTTCCTCTCCATACCTACAACACAGATATAGCATCTGGAGTCAGCCCATCTCTTGTAAAGAAATGTTTCCCAGCCTATAGCTCAGCAGTAAAATGATCCTTTCTTAGTCCCTGGAGAGTCTGAACTCTCCCTCCCCTTCTCCGCCATCTGTCTGTCATGCGCTTGCCCCTGCACACATAGACCTTCCTGTAGAAACGTAGAGGCTCCATCAACCTCTCTAGCCAAAGTATTCAGCTCCACAGCCACCCAGGCCTTTCTGTTCAAGGAGTCACACATGCCTTGCCAAGCATCCAGAGTCTGCCCTATTCATGCAGAACAAGTTCACAAATCCTGAGAATCCAGCCAATGTCTGCATCTCTACACCCCCCTGCTCTTCCAACCTGTTTTTACATCTGCCCACCGCCAACCTTCACACACTCACTCTACTTGGAGAGAAAACAGCCCACTTGCTACAGGACTATATTACAGATCTGACTCCTCCACACCCTTAATCAAAGTTGTGTCTGGGAACAAAGCGACAAGTGCAGAGCCAGCTATGTGTCTCCTGAAGAAGCTCAGCACATGGTCTTTAACTCCGCTGCCTCTTTCAATATCCTGTATATGGATATTGCCTTTTTTTCTTGACCAACAATACTGGTGTGTGCGGGAGTGTGGGTGGGTGTGTTTTGAACCTGAGCAAGTTCTACCTACATGGAAGCACTGGACCACAAGAACTATCCTGCTGAGACACACACTCACACTGAATGGTTGAAAATTACACTGATGAAAGAATAGGAGGCAAGTTAAACACACACATGCTGATCAGAGATCTGAGGTGTCAAAAGGATTGAGAGAGGAGTGAGGGAGAGAGAAGGAGAGTTTGTTAATGAGCGCACAGCAGTTATTCCCCAGTTGACACTGCACAGCTCTGCTGAGGCTGTCCAAGGGACATGTTGCTAAGGTGAACCTAACTGCTACCTTCCTGTACCTTAGGTAAACAGAATGGCAGGGAGCCAGAGCACAAACCAATGATCAGAGCGTGCCTTCCTTTTTATTTGTCCAGCAGTCTTTTCAGTCTTCCATTACTGATAGGCAATTAATCTCAACTCAACTCCATTCCCACCCCCCTCCCCACTGGTTTTTTGTTAAGATGCAAAGGCATAGAGTCCTCCAGGATTTCACTTTGATAGAATCCAAGGGTTTTTTTAAAAATATCTTCCCAATAAATAAATAAAGGTGGATTTTTAAAAACAACAACAACAATAAGAAAGAACAAGAACAAAAATCTGACAGAGAAAACATATATGTGGGGGAAAAACATATATGTGGGGGAAGGAGAAGGTTTCTGATCTGACATCTTGATTGCTTGCAGGAGATGGCAAGATATTTCTAGAGGATGACCAAGTATCTAGAAATGACAGTGCCCTCATCAGGGGGTGTCACTCACAAGCTGCACATAAGGATGGAAAAGCAAAGGAGTGTAAAAAGTAAGTGGCAGGATACAGAAAATATACAAAGCAAGAAGTAGGAGGCAGGTGGGGAAGAAACCCTGAGAAACTGAAATATTGGAAAGAGCAAGGATGATATGGAAGAAATATCCTTTTATTTCTCACCATAGTTACTCAGCCGCAGGAGCTGCTAACATTCCAGCTACAGCACAAACTATTTTCAGATGGCAGTCTCTGACAGGCTACAGCGGAGCCAAAATGATTTGCTCTTTATTTTATTTTATTTTTTAAGAAGAAAAAAGAAGAAGGAAAGGGGGAGGTGGGGAGGAAACTCTGACGAATCAAGCTAAAAGTGATGCAATCTCTCCCAAACCCTAAGACACTCTTTTACTTCCAGCTCTTGGCAAAACAGTAATAATTGTAACTCAATATAAATAAATAAATAAAGGAAGGAAGGAAGGAAGGAAGGAGGAAAGGATCCACAAGTGGCTTGAGTGCATCTTGGGGTGGGGGGAGAGAAGCGCAGTCAACATGTGGCATTTTGGGCAGTTGTGAAAGATGTTGGATTGCACTTTGTGAGGACCTGAAGGTCTAGATGCTGTGACCTTTCCCTGACTCACCGACATAGTTGCAAAAAAAAAAAAAAAAAAAAAGGAGGAAAAAAAGGAAATAGCAAAAATAATCCAGAGCTCAGTTCAGCTGGCAGCAAGCATTCTTTGCTAACTTCCAATCCAGAAGCGTTCCATTGCAAAAGCAACTTGAGGCAGTGAAAGTTAAAAAGAGTACAAAAGAGAAGGCTCCGCAATTCTCAACAAATCTACCTTGGAACAACTGAGATTAAAGCCGGTGCTTGTTGAAAAGGGAAAAGAAGAAAGAAAAAAAGGAGGAGGAAAAGAGGGTGATGATTTTTTTTTGGTGTCTCCCCTACTTGTTGCAAGCTATAAACCTTAAAAAAACCAAAAAACACCCCCAAGCCTTCAAATTCTTGGGTTCAGTTATACTGTATTTGCATTGCAGAGTAACACTTCAGAAGCATTGGAAGCGCTTTCTTTTCCCCCTTTTTCTTTTCGTTGGTGCTGAGAAAGTTTTAAGGGTTAGGCTGGGGGGGGGAAAGAAAAAAAGAAAGAAAACCTCGCCTTACCTGTCGGTGGATTTTTAAGCTAGGCAATGAACCTGGTTCAAGGAGGATAAAATCCACGGGCGGAGGGTGAACAAAAACCATGCCCACAGCTCCCCTTCTCGCCTCGGCCCCTCTCTGGCGGCGGCACCCTTCGCAAAGGAAAGCCCCGAAAACGCGCCCGCCTCGCTCGCTGGCTTCTGAGGGCGGCCCATGTGATGCCGTTTTTTTCCCCGGCCGGCGGGCCTGGCTCCGCCCCCGGGAGCCCTCCCGGGCCAATGGCGAGCGGGGGGATGGCTCGGGAGCGCCTGGGGCTGCCTCGACGGCCCTTCGCCCGGCACTCGCCCCCACGGCCGCCCAGAGAGGAGGGCAGCCGGGCTCCCAGCGCCGCGGGGACAGAGGAGGGCAGCCGGGCGGGACGGGACGGGGCGGGAGGGAGGCCTCGCGGGGCACCGGCGGCTCAACACCTCCAGCCTGACGCGGCGACCACCTTCGCCTCCGGAGGCCGGCTCCCGCTCTGCCAGGGCGGCTTGACCGGGGAACGCGTCGGTGCGCCTGGGGCGCGGTGGGACGAGGGCGCAGCAACAGGACTCCTCGCCTGCCCTCGCTCTCTCCCTCCCTCGCTCTCTCTTTCCCTCTCTCTACCCCCTCTGTCCCTTGCCCTCTCCCTCGCTCTCTCCTTGCTCTGTCTCTCTCCTTCCCTCCCTCTCCCCCCTCTCTCTGTCCCTTGTTCTCTCCCTCGCTCGCTCTCTCCCCCTCTCCCTCCCCTCGCTCTCTCCTTCACTCCTTCCCTTCCCTCTCTCTCTCCCTTCCCTCTCCTTCCCTCGCTCCCTCTCTCTCCCTCTCTCCCTCCCCCTCTCTCCTTTCCTCTCCTTCCCTCCCTCTCCCTCCCTCTCTCTCTTCCCTCTCCTTCCTTCCCTCCCTCTCTCCCTTCCCTCTCCTTCCCTCGCTCCCTCTCTCTCCCCCTCTCCCTTCCCTCTCCTTCCTTCCCTCCCTCTCTCTCCCTTCCCTGTCCTTCCTTCCTTCCCTCTCTCCCTCCCCTTCTCCCTTACCTCTCCTTCCCTCGCTCCCTCTCTCTCCCCCTCCCCCTCTCTCTCCCTTTCCTCTCCTTCCCTCCCGCTCTCTCCCTCCCTTCCCTCTCCTTCCCTCGCCCCCCCTCTCTCCCCCTCTCCCTCCCTCTCTCTCTCCCTTCCCTCTCCTTCCTTCCCTCCCTCTCTCTCCTTCCCTCCCTTTCTCCCTCTTGCTCTCTCTCCCTCCCTCCCTCCCTCTCTCTTGCGCCTTTCTTCCCTCTTCCCCCTCTCCCTCCCTCCTTCTCCTTCCTTCCCTCCCGCTGTCTCTTTCTTCCCCCTTCCTCTCCCCCCCCTCTCTCTCTTACACACACACACACACTGTCACCCATTCAGACACAAGTGTCTCAGGTCTGGAAATTGTGTGCTTGCCGCTACTGACTCCTAAGAGGCAGAGCTGCCAACTTTGGCCAAGCAGGTTGGCTGCAAAGGGAAGGTGGCAGGAAAGAGAGCCTGAACTTGAACCTTGCCAATGGCTGAAGATGGGGGGGGGTCAGCACCGGAGTCTGGTAGTGCTAGAGATCTAGCGAGGCTGGGGGGTGGAGAGTGCAATGGTGGCACCATGCCTTAGTTACATCCCGGCTGGACTACTGTAATGCATGGGGCTGCCTTTGAAGAGTATTTGGAAACGCCAACTGGTGCAGCCAGATTGTTAACAGGAGCTGGCACCAGGGGTCATACAACCCCCTTGTTCCCACAGCTCCACTGGCTGCCAGTCTGTTTCCAGGCACAATTCAAAGTGCTGGCTATGACCTTTAAAGCCCTACATCGCTCAGATCCAGATTATCTGAAGGACCATAGTCTCCCTTATGAACCAGCCCAGGCTCTTCGATCTGCTGGGGTGGCCCTTCTCTCTGTCCCAGCACCCTCACAAGTGCATCTGGTGGGAACTCAGGAGAGGGCCTTCTCCATGGCTGCCCCCAAGCTCTGAAACGCTCTGCCCAGAGAAAACAGATTGGCACCCTCACTGCCTTCCTTCTGGAGCCAAGTAAAAACTTTCTTGTTTCAGCAGGCCTTTGCCAATCTCTACTAATGGCTGTGCTGGGGTATATATGTGTGCTATGTATGTGTATATGTATATATGTGTATATTTTTAAAATGTTAGCTGTTTCTAGCCTTTTTAGTTTTTTAATTATGTTTTAACTTTTGTATTTTGCTAATTTTAACAATGTATTTTTATTGTACACTGCTTTGAGTCCCAAACTGGAAAAAGTGGGATATAAATAAATAAACATATAATGTGGTACACAGGAGGAAGAGGTTCGGGCAACTGGAGATGAAGGACCAGCCAGTCTAGAAGGAGAGGCAAGGAAAGGGTTCCTTCCTTGACTCGAAGAGCAGCGGACACATCCTCCACTTCAGGGAGTCCAAGGAGTGTGCTGGGGAGACAAGCTTGCTACACCCACGGGCGGCCTGACGGTGCCCGAAAAATGAGAGGGAGGATGCTGAAGTTGGGGGACGAAGGGACCACAAAAACCGGAGGGGACTTTTAAGGCAGGTTTGATGCCGGGAGAGGGAGGCAATCTGTGCATAAGGATGATATTGGAAGGGTTACCAATGATTGTGTGTGTGGAAGTCAAGGGTTACGGGGAGGAATGCATCTGAGGAAGTTGACTGTGGGGGAATCCACATGACACAAATAATCCAGTTTGAAACTGGATTATTTGCATGGCTCCTTCCTATGGAATCCTGGGATTTGTAATTTTACAAGGTCTCTAGCCTTCTCTGACAAAGTGTTGGTGCCTCACCAAGCTACAAATCCCAGAATTCTATAGGAAGAAGCCATGGCAAATAATCCATTTTCAACCTGGATTATTTCTCTAGTGTGGATGCCCCCTGACTCTCCCAAAACTTATGCTACAGTTTTCTCTTTCTCAGTTAGTCTCAAAGGTGCTACAAGATCCCCTTGCTTACTGATATTTTGAATTTGAGCCTCTTTCTCCTCTTCTTTTCCTGGCGGAGATGCTTAGGCTGAAATTCCTCATGTGCAGCTTTCTCTGTCATAAAAGGGGGTAGTACGAATGGTAAGGAGCACAGCAGCCTGTTGAATTTCTGCCTGTTAGGTTCTATGCCATCTCTGGACCACTGGGGCAGGGAAGGGCGGTGGCACAGGCTGCACTTTGCCCAGAACCTTTTTTCAGGAAAATGTGACAACTTTAGGTAAGTGGGGTGGGGGGCAGGAAAGGGGTTAAACAGACAAAGAGTGTAATGAGAAGATTGGAGGATAATGTGTGCTTTTGAAAGGGAGAAATTAGGAGGGCAATAAAGGAAAAAGTCTGTGTTGTGCAAAAGAGCAGTTGTGGGGAGCAGGGAAAGAATTGAGGTTTCTTGTTGAGGCTGGGGGTATAAGAACAGGTATGAAAGATTATAATGGGGGTTGGGGAGAGAGAGAGAGAGAGAAAGATCATTCAAAGGCTAGAGACTGAACTGAAGAGAGAAGGTAGGCAGAGAAAGGGTCACTTTTTGGAACAGTTGCCTTGTGGAGGAGAGAAAAGGTGGAGGGGGTGGTTTCAGAAATGAAGACTTGTTATTGTTGGTGTAAGAATATCATGGGAAGAATGGAAAACCTGGGTCATTATTAACCAAGCTCTGTAAATTTACCACCAGTTAAAACCACAGTTTTATAACGTTGGTACCTAAAAGCACTAAATTGTTGTAATAAAGTCTTGTAAAAGATGTTGTTGCAGAAATCATGGAACAGCAGAGCCATGGATTGGAAAGTGAGTTTTGTTACACCGGTGGGCCTGACTGGAATCTTGTTCTTTGCAAGAGAGATAGGAGGAAAGATTTCCATGGGAAAACCAGTATTTTCTTTAGCATTATCTCACCTCACCCAGTACTGATCCTCTGACATTTTTATGTTGATAATAATGAATTTGGCACTGTGTGTGTGTGTGTGTGCACATGTGTGTGCACCTGCCTTTGTCACCTGTTGATTTAGTATCTGTAGTGTAGTGGTTTGAGCATTGGATTATGACTCTGGAGACCAGGGTTCAAATTCACACTCAGCCATGGAAACCCACTTGTTGGCTTTGGGCAAGTCACACTCTCTTAGCCTCAGAAGAAGGCGAAGGCAAACCCCTTTGAACAAATCTTGCCACAAAAATCCCATGATAAATTCACCTTAGGCTCTAAGTCTGAAATGACTTGAAGGCACACAACAACAACAACAACATGAATTTCCTAGGGTTTTCTTAGGCAGAAATACTCAGAGGTGGTTGGTCCCTTCCCTTCCCTGCCTACAGCACCTGGTGTTTGTTGGCAGTCTTATATCTAATTAGTTGGATATTTTAACAGATCACTATCCCAGGACAAGTGGTTGGGGGCAGTGTTCACTCCCCCACCCCCACTTACTGGGAAATGCTGCAATATTGTACTTGGAAACTTACCAAATGATTTTGTCTACAACGTTATCCAGTACGTCCAGCTGATTATTGTTACCTGAGTGTTTTGCTTCTGCTGTCCTAAACAGACATACAAAGATGTGTTTTTAATACTCTGCATCATTTCTTTTAATGTGCTTATATATTTAGATGAATGAAGCATGCCTTTGAAAAAGGAAGGAGGTGGGCAAAAAAACAAAAACCACATTTCACACAATAGGAAACAATGATATACCTTCTGTGGAAGCTATGTGTGAGTCTGAAATTGCTGATGTAAACAAAATTTAAAATGTTTTCAGGAGACTAGACACACCTGCATCTGTCTTGTGGGCAGTAAGGTTTTCTTTAGCAAACCTGACAATGGGGGAAAGAAGACCATGATCCCTATTCAATATCACCTACTTAAGTTATGAATAGGTAACTATGGTAAGTAATGTCTCTTGGCCCAACTCCCCCCCCCCGCCCCTCAACTACTTTACCAGGTAGAAGCCTCTCTGAGAGATGGAGGTTTGTTAACTGGCAATCAGGGCCCAGGAAGAGGATGTTTCTACCCCTGCCAGCAAACAAGGCTGCAACAAGGAATTGTGATCAGTCTGCTTGTCATTCTTGCAGTCTTGCTCGCTGGGGAGTGGGATTGAGACATCCTCCTCCTGCACCCTGAGTGCCAGCTGAACAGACCTCCATCACTTGGCCATATAAGCTTGGAAGGTCATTTATAATTGTGACTATGTAATGTTAGTGAACGGAGAGCCAGCATGGTGTAGTACAGGTCAACCCCCATATCCACAGATTCAGTATCGACGGTTTCACTTATCTGCAGCCAAAACAAATGTTCTCTCTAGGCATTTCTAGGTCCTCCAATGTGATTCTGTGGTCAACTTCTGGTGTTTGTCTCATTGAAAATAACAGGGTTCTCTGTTATTCACAGTTTTAAGTACCCACAGGGTCTTGGAACATATCCCCCATAGACTAGGGGATATGTAGTTTGAGTGTTAGACTAGGACACTGGGAGACTAGGGTTCAAATCCCTGTACTGCCGTGGAAATCCACCAGGCAAGTCATATTCTCCCAGTCTCAGAGGAAAGCAAATGCAACTCCCCCTCTGAACAAATTCTGCCAAGAAAATCCTATGATAGTTTTACCTTAGGGTCAGAAGTGACTTGAAGTCACACAACAACATTAGTGAAAACAGATCTGTTACCAATACAGAATGCCAGCCCATATTTGTATCATTTCATCCCTTGATTGCACACTTCAGGTGGATGTTCTAAAAAAAAGTATCATTCCTGGTATCACTTCTTTCTTTCTTAAGTTTTGTGTACAAAAGGGAATACGTGATTTTTGGCATCAAGTGCTCTTCATATGAGGGAGGGCAGTTTGAAGGAGTAAGAGGTTGGAGCTGTGGCATTACTAAGGCTGGTGTCACCCCTCTGATGGAGTCACCCAGTGCAGTTTGCCCTCTGCACCCCCCTAGTGCCACCACTGGGTTGCAGTGCAGGAGCGGCTTGATAGAAGCTAATGCATACATGCATGGCATTGAGGGTGCTTTCAGGGATAAGTTCAGCACTACCACCCAAAGGACATTTTGCAATTACCCTGTCTTTCCCCTCCATCATGTAAGAAACCTGTGGGAAGATAAAAGATGGGAAAAGCTGTGGGAAAACATGGAAAGGTTATTAATGGGTCATATGAACCCCCTACACAGTAAAATTCTATGAATGAGGTGGCATGATTGCACAATTAAAAAAAAAAAAACTTCTGTAAGCTCCCGTGTCTGCATGTGCAGCTGTGTCTTCTGGCTCATGCTGTAAATTTTGCTTTAAAAAAACACATGAGAATATGACATACATTACACAGTACAGTACATTGTCAATGAAATCAAAATACAATGTCCATGAAATCAAACTGATATACTGCATGAACTGCCCTAAAAACTCACCATAGCAATTGAAATACAACTGCCACAAAGAATTGTGTCACTCAGAAAGCCAATGGGTAATCCCATGCCTTGCTTTTAATTTGTTTTAGTTGGTTGCCCTTTAAATTACAAGGAATATCTTTCATATCCATTGGCAACATGTGGATTCTCTAATCAGATTGGCATGATTTTTGAACAGGGCCAGATTAAACCACTGTGCTTCAAATGCAGTAGGGTTAGAATCACAGCTGTCATGCAGTTCTCTAACGAAGGGAGACACGCGTTTGGCAAGAATTGGTTGTGCATGTGCTGTGTTTTAGGGATATGAGCGTTCAAAGCTGAAGCCACGTACTTGTACTGGACTTAGAATGTATGTCTGATTTTGACCTGAGAGAATCTCAGCTCTCCAGAGGATGTTTTAATTCTCATAATAATCTTTCTAGAGAGGACCTTCAAAAACTTGCAGTTCACAACACATTTGCTTTGCTTTCCTTTAGCACATGATAAGGCAACCCAGATCTGTGGCTGTGTTCCAGTCATGGGAAGTTGGCAATGTTGGTGTAGCATGACACCATGCAGGTGTGAGGTTAAATGTGAACAGAGAAGAAGTTGGGATACATAAATATCAGAAAGGGACAGAATCCCAGAATACAGTATGCAGGTCATCTTCTGGTGATGTTTGGGGAGAGGGATAGTTCTTCTCTACACACACACACGCACACACACACACACCAGTATCTCAGTCCAGATGGGATCATTCTTAACAAGCACTTACCATTGTGGGCTGCTTTGTGAAATCCTGCTGCCATGGCCTCTGGAATGGGGGGGGGGGGTCTAGCACCTCCCCTGCCCCGCAAGAATAGGGGTGGCTGAGCTCCCTTGAAATTATCTGGCAAAATGGGGCTCTGGAGCACCTGGCATTGTGTCACCATTCCTTTGCCTGGGAGTCTCAGAGAAGGAAGCAGAGAGGTTGGTGCTAGTTGAGCCTCCTCAAGAATTTTCAATCAGCCATTGTCACTGAACCTTCCCAGAAATAATAAAGGCTGTCTGCAATCTGCACTAGGCACACTTACTTGGGATTAAACAACACTGAAAACATGGAGGGCATACCATAGAATCATAGAGTTGGAAGAGAGCACAAGGGCCATCTCGTCCAACCTCCTGCCCTGCGGGAATACCAATCAAAGCACTCCCAATAGATGGTCATCCAGCCTCTGTTTAAAAATTTCCAAAGAAGGAAACTCCACCACATTCCCTGGCAATGCATGCCACTGCCAAACAGCTCTTACTGTCAGGAGATTCTTGCTAATGTTTAGGTGGAATCGCTTTTCCTGTAATTTGAGTCCATTGCTTCATGTCCTAGTCACTGGAGCAGCAGAAAACAAGTTTGCTTCATTCTCGGTATGTCATCCCTTCAAATATTTAAACATGGCTATCAAGTCATCTCTTAACCACCTCTAAGTACACAGCGTATGTGTAACAGTCTTCATATTTCAGGATATTTGATTGTGGGGGGAATAATTTCTTCTCCCCCTGTAAGTATGTGCAAGCAGGCAAAGTTTGTAACAACCAACCTGCCAGTTTTCCTGCCTCACCTTAAAAACAATTCAGGAATCCTTGCCTGCTGCCTACTGACCCATTAAATTGTATCCCATTTAAAACTGCATGCAGTGCACACCCTTAATCCTGTACTGCTTCTGAGTGTAGTTCCCTGTATATATTGTATGATTTGCCCAACGTGTGCTACTGGGTGTTTGTGTCTCCCTATTTGAAACTCTTTCCCACATCTTTCTGGAGATATTGAAGGTCCATCTGAAGGGCCTGTGATGGCAGAATGCATTGTTGCCACCTACATCACTCCTCTGTTGTGAAAGGTTTCAGGTTTCCCTGTCTCCTGATGCTAGTCAGCCACACTGTTGTAATTTACCTGTGTCTGAGGCTGAAGGTAGAAATAGGGGGAGAACAGAGATAGAGGACTTTTTCAGATGCCTTAAACCCGTCAGGGGAGGTCAAGAAAGGTACGTGGCTATCCCGTGGCAGGGAGTCAGTTTCGGACGCCACCGTCCCCCTCTCGTTTTCGTCTGTGTTGCTTCTGTGTTTGATTGAAGGCAAAGGCACCACTTTTTACTCACGTGAGTAAAAAGTAGTGCCTTTGCCTTTAATTGAACACGGAAGCAACACAGACGATGACGGGAGGGGAGCGGCATCGTCCAAAACTGACCCCCTGCCACGGGATAGCTGCGTACCTTTCCTGACCTCCCCTGATGGCTTTAAGGCATCTGAAAAAGTCCAGAGAGAGGCTGCTTTTGAACCATAATGCTAATTATAGTCTAACATTACAGAAGTGAACCTATCTTACCTCTCTTCCCATGCTTCTGCATTACATACCTCTGTCTCCTGCATGGCTACAAGGAGGAGTTGGGATATTTCTATTTCCATTTTAAAAGAAACACTAAACTGTGGTTAATATTAATGATGGCTAGTAGAAACAAGCCAGCTAAATTTAACTCTGGATTGTAAATAGGAGGGAAGGTTAAGAGGAGTGTGAGAAACCTGTAGTAGTGCAAAGACAGAGGAAATCTCTATGGTGTGTTGGGAGAAAAGTTGAATTTAACAAAGAACAGGCTGAAAGACAATTATTTAAGAAGAACACATTTCCACAGTTAATGTAGCCCTTTTGATATGGCCCTTAGAATGCATTGTGCACTGTATATCCAGGATTGCTTGTAGACCTTGACACCAGCTATGTATGTCTCTGTGTGTTTATCCTCATGTGTACTACACATATATACAGCAGCTTATCTTTCTGTTGCTCCCTAGTGCAATTAAGTATTACTGACATAACACAGCCCAAGCAAGGCATGGTGTTCCAAAAGTTGCTAGGTCTCCATATCAATTGTAATAAGTAGTGCTCATGTTTTTGATTTACAGATTGTTCACACCAGATTTCAGTAAGTGCAATTATGATTGTAAAGCAAATAAATATTAAAGTGCCTACCAAATATCCTTCCCTTTCCTTTACCCTGCCTGGTCTACAACATCTGATAAAGAAAACAATGATACAATGGCCTGCCAAAGGCTCTGAAGGAGCAAAAGTGAACTTGGTGTTTGCTATATTCACCATGTGGTTATGATGTGTTCAGGTGAAAAAAGCAGAATGCTGGCAGAAGGATGTCTTTTGAGTCTCCAGTTTTATAATGGAAGATCTAGGGAAGGGTGGCTTGTTAAGTGGGAAAAGTCACACAAACCCAAATACCATGGATCTGGGATATTGTGATTACTGATACTATGAGTGGTTTCTACATTTGTTCTGGATGGAGAGGACAGTCACAGTGACATATGGAGGCCAGATGGGATGACAAAATCTGGTTGTGATTTGAGAATGTTAGGAGAATTTAGGTATAATGTTCTTCTTTTTAAAAATAATGTAAAATGAAACTAGATTATGATTTGAGAATGTTTGGAGAATTTAGGAATAATGTTCTCCTTTAAAAAAAATGTGAAAATGAAACTATGGCCTAAACTCCTATTTTTAGATTATCAGACACACTTAGGCCCCGTCTAAGTTTTTGTTTACATGCTGGGATGGGAGAAGGACAGGAGAGAACATAGTGAGATGGGGATGCTATTTTTGTCCCCATCTGAAAATCTCCTTAGTTCTGACTACAATGGACTTGTTTAATCGATGGGATTCATCTTCATGTTGCCTATTCAACAAGTGATTGAATGGGTGTTCTCTAACTGGGACTAACCAACTGGATGACAGCCTGCATTGACTGCCTCAGACTATTTTGATCAAGAAATTAAACCTGTTAAAAGATTTTTTAAAAATTTGTTACAGAATTGATAATGACCACATGTATTTAGTATCTTAATACTTTACTCTCTAAATTTTTTTGTATCATATTTAGATTTATTTATTTATTTATTTAGAAACAGGGTAACTATTTTGAAGTTGCACATGTTGTGATTTGTAGTAGAAAAATACCATTCAAAAAATTAGTTTTTGAAGATGAAAGAAGTATGGGTTTCAACATTAAAAATTATTATCTACTGGTAGTTAATTTCCATAATGCAACGCCTACTCCTACATTTCCACTGAAAAATAAGATGCACAGCTTGGGCAGACTCAAATAATCAAGGCAAAATTTATAAACCATATTGTTCAACTGATTTCAGAACAAATAAATAAGTCCTAAAAATCTAGTGTCTTGAACTTCTTCAGTTGAAGATCAGGTTGTGTATCAATAGTTGATTCTTTGTAAAATTAGCTCTCGTCAAGCTGATATTTCTTAACCCTTTTCTAATCAAAACTTAACCTATTTTTTTTAATACAAGAGATTTTGTTTGGTACTGTTTGCAGTAGCATTCATGGGTAGGGAAAGCATAGGTCAAGGCATTCTCTTCCCTGCCTGTTGATGAGGGCAGAACCTCAGAATGAATCCAGCTTTTTATGTTGACTCAAAAATATTTGGGAGATTTCCTTATCTGTGCCACACAGTCACCCCGACTGGAAGAGCATTCTTCCCTTTAGGAGAGGGACCAGATTTCAATGGTACAGAACCTGCTTTGCATCCTGGATTCAATCCCTGGCACCACCAGTGGGGAAAAAAAGATTAGGTAGGTGGTAATACAGTGGGAAACCTTGAACTGATTCCACACTATACAGTTGTAGCACAATGATTCCATTTTAACTGCCATGGTTCCATCCTATGGAGTCCTGAGTTCAACAACTGAGGGAGGGATCGTTTAGAATTTTCAGCCTGAGAGGTCCCTCACCTGAATGCAAACCCCAGGATTCCATAGGCTGCAGTCATGATAGTTAAAGTGAATTCATAGTGCTATAATTTTGTAGTGTTCTTCTCTTCTATTGGAGAGCTGTTGTCAGTCAGTAGACAATACTGAGCTAAATGGACAAATAATCTGATATGGGATGAACACACAGCTACTGAAACAAACATAATAACATGCAAACTAAACAGGACAGTTCATAAGAAGAGTGTCCTGTGCTCCGTTTTCTCGTTTTCACCTGGAAGTTTTCTCGCTGAGGATCGCCCATCCATGCTGTAATCTCATGATTACAATGGGACATGGTTTCACATGCCATCAATGCTGTGAAAAAAACAATATTGAAGATCTATTCATGGGTTGTCCCATGAATTAGAAGAAACACCTTTTTCACTGCTGGAGCATGCTGTAACCATGCGAAGAAGACGGCATTGTGCAATAGGGGGACCTGTTTGCACTACTGTGGCATTGTAATTCTGCAATTTTTGCTGCATCTTATAATGACCTATATCTTCTATACAAACTCCCAGAGTCAGAACAACACCAAAGAAAAAGGAGAGGAAACTGGATTACGGAGAAGAAACAATGATGGAGATCAATTTATATTACATAGCGTTGTAGCTCTGTAATTATCTTCTAAACAATGCTTTTTAATGGAATCATCTGAAATTATATTTGCTGTAGGTATATATGCATGCTTCATCTGCCTTTGATACTATAAGCTAATAAGAATCAGATTGTGTAAGTTTTTTTAAAAAAATATTCAACAGATTTAGTTTATTTTATAATATAATTTATAAGATAAGGATGCTACAGATCTATTGTACTTCCATATGCTGGGATTTATGAGAAAATAGCCTCTTAATTTTTCATAGGCCTAGAGTGACTCTTATTTCTGGAATAAAACAGTTTAAATGGAATGGAAAATTTCTGGGGTGTGTTTCCCTTTACTTTTGCAGATAATAATTGTAAAATTATTTCTTAGATTTCTGTCCTGTCCATCCCAGAACAGAGCAAGGCAGCTGAAAAACTCAGGCTGTACAATGTGAAGTCAAAGGCTTTCATGGCTGGCATCCATAGATTTTCCTTGTATTTTTTTCCAGGCTGTGAGACCGTGTTCTGGAATAGTTTCTTTCTGAGGTTTCACCTGCATCTGTGGCTGAAGATGCCAGCCACAGATGCAGGTGAAATGTCAGAAAGAAACTATTCCAGAACACGGTCTCACAGCCTGGGAAAAAACCAAGGAAAATCTCAGGCTGTACAGTTAAAAAGTACAATCAAATGCTAAGTACTTGACACTTTTTAATTAAATAGCAAACTGTTCTTCCTGCCTATTCATATATTTTCTTAAGAAAAGAGTTCTAACTGCGAAAGCAAAAGAAAACAAAAACACCTCCCACCTACAGACTGGGTTGTAGCAATAAGATTGTCAACACTTTTTATCAGCTCCTGTTCCTCTGCCTCTAAAATTGCTTGATCTGTTGCTAATAATAACAATAACAATAACAATAAGTTATTTATTACCCGCCTGTCCCCTTAGGATTGGGGTGGGGTACATACATTGTCATACACAGGACAGTTTAATAATCTGGGACAGGGACACAACAGGATCGCAAAAGGATTTCCCTTTCAGACAACGTTGTCCCTGTCCCGTTCTCCGTCCGTGCTGCCTCCGTTCTGTACTTGTTTTTTCTCATTCACAGGGTAAAGTTGTTAATAGATCGCCTGTTCCATTTCTGAAACATAATCCTGGGCATCTGAAAGGGAGCCCCATTCTGCCGGTGTGATGCCAGCATCACTGTGAGGTTCCAGGGAGGTTCATGCCAAACACTTCCGGATTCGATTGGGACATGGAGGTAAGTGACACCCTTTTCTTTTACCCTCCCTGGGTTACTTGAGGTTTTTGTAATGTGTTCAGCTGTTTCTTTTACTTCTTGACATTTCTTTTTCTTTTTAAATTTCCTGCGTGATTGTTCTCTCATGAGAACGGCCAGGATTTGCTTTATGGGACCTGCATGCAGCTTTATGACAGCTGCATTCACTCCTGGCCTGCCAAGGAGAGGGGGAGCAGTGTCTGTCCCGAGATTAAGGTAGGTGCTTGAAAAGTTTTTCTTTAAAGTGTAACAGGGACTGGAGTGGGGTGGGGGGGTGGTTGCAAGACAGGGACAGTTTTTAAGGGCTTGTCTGATAATCTCCACAGTTAAAGATACAAGAGCAGAACAAGTGTGGTTTCCTGTGCAAGTTTTCCACTCCCTGCCTCTTTTCTTTCCTTTTTACTTTACTGCACCACACTCTGGCCTGCCCCTCTAGGTCATACCTTGGGAAGTGAGATAGTGGTAAACTTTACCTTTTACTTTAATTGTCTGGCATATAGGAGCTTAAGTCTTGGACACAGATATGTGAATATCAAATAAAATCATTGTTCAGCACACTGAAACATTGAGGTCTTGAGTCAACTCACTATCTTGCAGTCTAACCTGTGTGTACATACCTTCCAACTATCTTGATTTGGAATGGACCTAAATAGGAGTATAGTGTCTTCAATAGCAGTATAGTGTCTAGATCAAGGGAAGTAAGAGTGTCACTGTATTCTGCTTTTGTCAGACCTCACCTGGAAGACTGTTTCCAGTTCTGGGCACCACAATTCAGGAAGGATATTGAGAAGCTGGAACATGTCCAGAGGAGGGCAACCAAAATGGTGAAAGGTCAGGAAGCCATGTCCTGTGAGGAGTGGCTTAGGAAGCTGGGCATGTTTAGTCTGGAGAAGAAAAGGTTGAGAGATGATGTGACAGCCATGTTTAAATATTTGAAAGGATGTCATACTGAGGATGGAGCAAGCTTGTTTTCTGCTGCTCCAGAGACCAGGAAATGGAGCAATGGGTTCAAGCTACAGGAAAAGAGATTCCACCTAAACATTAGGAAGAACTTCCTGACAGTAAGAACTGTTCGGAAGTGGAATGCACTGCCTGGGAGTGTGGTGGAGTCTCCTTCTTTGGAGGTTTTTAAACAGAGGCTGGATGGCCACCTGTCAGGAGTGCTTTGCTTGTGTATTCCTGCATGGTAGGGGGTTGGACTGGATGTCCCTTGTGGTCTCTTCCAACTTTATGATTATATGATTAATCCTCTGTCATCCCGTTTTCAGCTGCTTCTTAAATGTCCCAGTTTCTCTGTCTTCCTCCCACTTTCACCCTTTGTCATCATCTTACTTCAATTGCTGCAAACTGAGTTCAAAGCACAGAAGTCGTTCCCGCTCATTAACTCAGCCAGGAGGGGGCAGGGGGTTGAAGAATCTTGCCCTTCACAATAGGCTCCCACTGTCACAGCTTTTTCTAGCCTCCTCATTAATAATTGTTGCCATCTTAACCATGCTGTGATATTGCTTGGCCACATGTATCCTGGATTTCATAGGTGAAATATTGGAGGAAATGCTGTCAGAATTGCTCTCATGCTTCAGCTGTGTTACTCTGTGCTCCCTGAAAGAAGAAGAAAATGCAAATATAATAAATATGTAAACGCTATGGTCAGTCCTTCATAACCCATGCCTCTTCTTGTATGGAAATGACTTCTGTACACTTTGTTTTCCCACAAGCTGCAAGCCGAAAAGCAGCTTCTGGGACTGAAGGTTCAGATGCCAACTGTTTTTAAATGCTTCGCAAACCCATCTGTTTGAAGACAAATGTTTCCTTAATGACCAGCACACAAGGAAGTTGATGTTACATGAAAACTTTGTTAAAAAAAATATCTTTTCCTGTTGTATTACTTGCCTAAGAAAGAAGGGGTGAGTTACAGTTGAAAAGTTAACCCTTACTGAAAGGTGAAGGTTTGTTTTCTTCCAGATACTGGCTCTGTCACTTGTCATTCATCCATACTTGTTTTAGACCAGGGATGGGAATTATGTGACTCTTCAGATGTTGTTGAGCTGTAGCTTTCAGCATTCCTCTCCACTGGGCTAACGTTGCTGGGAGGTGCAATCCAGAAAACATACGGAGAACAACATAGTTTCCACCCCTTCTCTAGAGTAATGGCTCTTAAGCTTTTCTTTAGCAGGGACCCCCTTTAAATATCTTTTGTTGCCGCAGACCCCCAAGACTTAACTCATTAGGGATTTAAAACCCTAATACTACTACTACTAATAATAATAATACCTGATGATAATAATACAATTACACCATTTATTAAACATTCCCTCAGAGGCAATGGAGGGGAAGGGAAGACTTTTTTCCTGCTTCTTCCTGCAAATTTGTGGCTGGAACAGATTGAGCAGCATTGCGCAGACCAAGCCAGCCAGCCTTTGCCTTGGCTTCTGTCTCGTGGGCTGAGCAGCCTTCATGCCTTTGTGGACCCCCTGTGAGGACATCACAGTCCCCTGGGGAGTCTGCGGATGACAGGTTAAGAACCACTTCTCTAGAGTATTAGAGATGTTCATCCACTATATTCTAAAAATGTACAGTATTCTATTTCCTATGCATGCAGGAATAGGGCATGCATTCCTCTTGTGCTGTGTTGTTCAGTTTGGAGTGGATTTGTAGCAGCTGCTTCTAACAGCATAGTGTAATATATTATCTTAATGAAAAAGAGAGTGGCCATCTTTTTTGACCATGTTGCTATAATTTTAATAGCTACCTGACCCAAAGAAGCAGCTTAGGAATTTCCTGGCATGGAGGCAGTTAAGGGGGTGGGGTGGAGATTACCTGCTTAATTTTGTTTGTGTTTGGCTTCTGTTAATGACATGGGAGCAGGGCCAATAAACAGTGAAAGATGACATTGATCTGCAACTAAGAATTGTTTGCTAAGATGGACTGAGGAACAGTGAGGCCAGGTGGATACAAAACACATTCTAGTCCTGTGACGCCCATGGTGTGTCTGCTTATTGAGAAGAATGTTTTTGTGAAAAGAAATGATTGAACATAGCAGGGGAAACCAAATTAATATTCGGGGGGGGGCATTTCTGGAATAGTAGGAACGTTCTTCTGCCCCCTAAACTGACATAAGTGAGTTGACAATTCCTGGAAGGAAAAGGGTTAAGAGCCAGCAATTTACACACAACACAGTGATTGAATGGCCTTTCATCCTCTTCCTTTAAAAACCTACCGCTTGTTCTACTGTTCAAAGAGGTTTCATAAAGATGAAGAAGCAGAGTGGAGATGAAGGCAATTGTTATTTGTCTTCTCCTGGTCTGCACAGGCCCAGCCTAACACATTGTGCTGCCTGAGGAGGAACAGTAAAAAGGTATCCACCCCTTCATGCACCATCCCAGAAATGGCACCTGAGGCAAAATGATATTATTTTGGCACCTGACACAGAGTATCTCAAAATCACCTCTCTCCTTCCTTGACAGTAAAAATACAATGAAAGGCAAACAAATAATTAACAAATTGCTGCCCTTTCATGTCACCCAAGATCTTGTGTCCGAAGCAATTGCCTCACTGCCTCATGTTAGGACATTACTTGGGTACATCTTGCCTGAACTTTTGTACAAGAAGGAAATACCTTCCGAAGATAAAGACATACACTGGTAGTTAATGTTCTTAGAAGCTTTGAGAATTAACACCACTCTCTCAAACAGGGTAAGGAGCAAAATTAGCTGTAGGTAGCATGAGGAACCTATTGCAACAATAGCTGGTATTTTCTTTTTTCTTTTTTTCTTCTGTGCTTCTACCAGGAAGGAACTTTACCTGCTTTGGTGAAAAGGCACTGGAACTTTGGCTTAAATAACACAAGTGCTTAAACAATAGTTCTTGCCTGTTATTTACAAAAGAGGCTTTTCTCCTCACGTTTCCACCCCAAATATCCTGTGACATCTCTCATATAATCCCAGATGTATTCCGGAGAGCACATTTTTTTCATTCCCCATCACATGTGAGACTTTTTCTTCTGGACTGATAGACTCACTGCAGGGAACCATAATTGTCCTTGTTTCCCTTTTGTGTATTCTGACTCAAAAAACATCCTATGTTGCAGGTAGCAGACCACTCTGTTTTTATAGCTAATTTTGTAATGTCCAATGTGGTGAGTGGCTCTACTGGCTTTATCATTTAAGGATGCTTTGATCTGTTCCATATAGTCACACAAAGTTTCCATTTATTCAACAACAGCAGCAATTTATTTCTTACCCATCTCTTCCTAAGGCTCAAGGCAGGGTACCACATAGAATAAAATACAATGCATAACTAAACACATAAACCCATTTAACGCTTAAGTTAAAACACATAAAAGTAAGATTTTAAAAACCTCTTTATATGTTGCACAGCATACATACAAAACCGATTTAAAACAGTTTAGAACAAATTCAGTCCCCATGGTGGTAGTGCCTACTTGGGTTCGCAGGCTGGTTGGAGAGGGCCGGTATGCTCCCCTTCTCCATGCTAACAATAGGAGGGGTGTCTCTGCATGATGTTTTATTATTTATAGTGAGCAGATTGCAGCAGAGCCCCAGTGCATCATGAGCTTCTGGTACAAAACAGGTCATAAAACATACAGGGTGCTCCAGTAAAGTTATAAAGCAGAACTTACATTTATTATGGCAGAGAATACCTCTTAGATAGGAAAAATAGATAGAAGAGAGCTATCTAACTTGGATGGAAGAGTCCCTAAAGCTGACTGTCATGAGTCCGTGTAAGGCATTTCAAGGCAGAGCTGCCTCATGCGTGCTAGCTTCTAGCTTCTGAGACAAAGAGTTTTAAAACACTAAAACTACTTGGAGGAAAGACCTCTGCATGCAAGCAGGAGATAAACACAGATCAGGAACACACACACAGAGCTGTAAACAAGCATTGATGCTTCTTTACTTCCAACAGTCTCTGGTGGGGGGAGGCATGTGGATTTGTGGAAAAGGTTCTTTGGCAGAAGCCCTCCAGGACCCAGTGGGTGTTGGGGCAACTGTTTGCTGGGGGTTGGGGTGAGAGACCTGCATAAAGCTCATGTAGACACTCCCTGGGCTTGGCACAAACTGGTTAAGAGTGAAAGGAGAAGCAAGAGCTCATTGAGAGGATATTATATGCATGGCGGTGCAGTCTTGTGTGTATTTACTCAAAGGCGAGTTGCACTTTTGACAGTTCCTGTGCATGAATACCTCTTGATGCCAGGTTTACTCTCAAGTAGGTTTACATTTGTCAACTCAGGAAAAACTACAGCCTTACAAGTTTGTGCTCTAAGCAGAAGAAGGAAGCCTGGTGGTAGCCCTGTAACTATAACTTCTGCAGGGTTCCTCAGAAGTAAATCCTAGAGGGGGAGAAGCAAACCATGCGCACTCACACCACATGGCTGCCATAATAACACAACTGCAGCAGAAGGGATTATTTCACCAGTAGTCCAACAGCAGCGATATTGCAGCCATTGATGGGTTTTTCCCATCAGTGAAAAGATATGAACCAAGAATGATCCAAATACAATGCAACAACAGGATAGACACGATATTGTGTGATAAGTCCCAGATAAAAACAATGTTATCCTGCTGTAATTGCACTTTACAAGCCTTGTGTGATAAAGTCCTAAGGCCTTCCAACTCTATGGTTCTACGATTCTATGGTTGGTACATTTTTGGTGTATAATTCTCCTAATACACACCATTTTGTCAGCAGTATTTTTTTAAAAATGTATGTCTTGCACACAAATCTCATGTATAATGGTTTTGTATATACCTTTTCCTCCTATAAATCTAATTGTATGTTTTTTTCCCCCATCATGAACTGGATCATAATTTTCAGAAATGTTTGGATTTCAGAGAGCTGCTGTATTCCAGTTAATGCATAAATCTGAGGAATGTAAGTTAGGCATGTTTATATCAAACTGAGAACTGAATAAAATTCCCCATCGCTACTGTTCATGTTCCATAGCAATTAGTACTTGGAGTAGGGTTCCCAAATCTCAGATCCTGACCCTGAGTCTCAAATCTTCTCTGGTCTTTAGAGTGAGGGAGCGGAAACTCAGAGCAAGAGCACTGTCTTGAAAAGATGACTCTCAAGGTAAGAGCACTCCCTTGAAAATTTCCTTGGTGTTTTTTTATTTGATTGGCATACTCTGTGCAAATGTGGTTGATACATAATGCATCATGTTTAATAACATCATCAGGAACTCCTCCTTGTAACTTACCCTTGTAACAGCACTAGGATCTGCCTCCATAACATCACAGAGGTCTCAAGTTTTGGCACTGTAATCTTAGGGCCTGGGGCAGTCCTGATCTGGCATCCCTAATTTAGAGGCATGTTGCCTTACTTACTGGAGATAATGTACTGCTAATTATATAAAGCCTTATCTTACAAAAGGAGAAGAAAGTTGGTAATGGCTTAAAAAAAAGAGGGAGGGAGGGAGGGAGAGGCATAAGAAGCCATCCTGGGGAATCCTGTTGTTTCTTAATAATTCACTGAACCAAGAATTAATAGGCCAGATCATTTCTTCTTGAATGTGCAAACTATAGGGAACATGTTAGGCTTCTCAGAATGATGCAGTTGTGGACTAACTGTGACGTAGGACATTTTCAGACATGTCTTACCATGCTAGAAGCTTTCGGGAGAGCTTCAGCACTGCTGCATGGCAGGGACTCCATTTCAGACGATGCCATCCCTCTGGTGAAATCATCCATGTCACTTCTGTGTAGGATTGGAGACGGCCACGCCATATTTTATTCACGGACAACTTCCGTGAATAAAATATGGTACAGCTGCCTCCAATCCTACACGGAAGTGACACGGACGATTTCGCCAGAAGGATGGCGTTGTCTGAAATGGAGTCCCTGCCACATGGCAGCACGAAAGCTCTCCCAAAAGCTTCTAGCACGGTAAGACGGGTCTGAAAATATACTGTGGGATCCATCTTAGGAATTAACTTTCCTCATGTTAACTGATCAGCTTTTCTTCTTCAGTAGCTAGCAGGCATGAGCCAGCCATTATTTTTTATAATCACCTTAATAGTTTAAAAGTCAGCTTTGATTGTTTAATATTATTTATGCTAATACCCAAATCTTATTAGCAGCCATTGTTGTAAAGGTTGGAAGGAAAAGTATTATTTCATATTTTACCTAGTATTCTATGTGAAATATTCAATAAAATTCTTAGAAATAGCTGTCACAAAAGCATAAAACATCTTGATACAAAAGAAGCTCTAAGCGTACTTCAGCCTGCAAGCTTTAGCAGAGGAATGGGGAACCTCTGGCTGCTCAGATGTTGTTGGGCACAAAATCCCATAAGCCCTACTCTACTTACCCATCGTTTCCTTCAAATTTTTCTGTCAGTTTCTTCAGGTGCTTCTTCCTGTGACAGCCAAGCAAGAGAGCAGGCGGAAACAGTGCTGCCAAGCGAGGAGAAGGGAGAAGACCTCTCCCTTTGGCTGGGAACTGCCTCCTGAGCTTTAAATTGTGGTTGAGGTGGCAGTGGTGGCAGCAGCAGAAAAAACTCTGCAGGGACAGTGAAGCCAAGGTGCCCCACAATTCTGTGGAGAATAATAATTTGCAAGGCTTCAGGGCGAATGTGGGGGCATGCGAGCAGAACTCTAAACAGAGATTTTGCCCCACATGTAGACAGGCCCACAGTTCTGTCTCCTAGCAAGATGGTACCACTTCCTGGTCACACTATTCACTTGCTTGCTGCCTGCTCATCCAGATGGTGGAAGGCGCTGGGCTGTCCATCGCAAACGAAAATTCAGGAAGGACTCATCCCGTGCTTTCTGCAAGTGCGCTGATGACTAAAAAGGCCAATCCAAGATAAACGAGACCAGTTGCAGAAAGCACAGCAGAAGGTCTCCTTGGGTGATGTTTCCGGGTTGTGATTCTTTCTGCATTGTCGTTTCTCTTCAAGACTTGTTCGGCGTGAGTTCTCAAATAAGGCTGCAGCATTGTGGATAGTGCGTCTCCATGCCTCCCGATGTGAGGCCAGTGCGGACCATTGTTGGTGATCAATTTGGCCGAGCCTAAGATGTTGTTTCAAGGAGTCCTTGTATTGCTTTTTTGGAGCACCCCTCTTACGCTGACCTGTGGCGAGTTCACCGTAGAGTACTATTTTTGGGAGGCGATGGTCCTCCATCCTAGAAATGTGCCCTGCCTAGTGCAGCTGTGTTCTCAATATCATGGCCTCAATGCTGGTGATCTCTGCTTGCTCAAGGACAGCAACATTCGTCACATAGTCAGCCCAGTGTATCTAAATATCCACTGGAATGGATGTGGCCAATATCTAACACACTGTTGTGGTAGAAATGTACTGTAGGATCCGCAAAATCGTCAACTGGGAGACATTTTCATTCACTTTTTTGTCAGTATAGTCTGCCTTCCACATTTGTGGGTTTAACTTTTGTGGATTTGATTATTTGTGAATTATTTGCTGCAGCCTCACTTCTGCCTTATGCCAATGTTCATGGGGACTGCAAGCCTTGTGAGACCGAGGGAGACTATGAATGCACAATGAGGCTTCTAAGTCCCTATTAAAAATGGTGTAGGGCAGCAGCAGAGGCAGCGGCAAGCCCCTCTAGCCACCTGCTTCTGCCTTGAGAAGTAATCCTATCTCCTCAAAGGCATCCATGTAGGCTGGATCTGTGGATCTGTGGGTCATTGCATGTACAGCCATAGGAGAAACTTCCCTATGCATTTGGTGTGCATGTTAGTGAGCTGAAAATGTCTGAGTTTTTTTTATCAAAAAGACAGGGTTTTTACCCAATATTGGCCCCGTCTTGGAGCCCTGCAGTCCAGAAGACAAAGGGTATTTACCCTGGTTTGCCCTTGGGTAGTCTGCACGACCCCCGGGGCAAAGACAGGGTAAAGCCAGTTACATTGCTTTTCAAAAATACTTGGGAAAAACTGGTTCAGATGGCAAAAAAAATGGATCAGGCCCTGCATGACCAGAGGAGCCCACACTGCAACACTGGCCTGTTGCTGCAGCTGCCATCTGCTGTTCTGATGCCAGGAAGCAGGCCTGCAGTATGTGACCAGGTTGGTCACACACAGGGGGCCATGCTCACGAGCTGCAAACTGGCTTACTGGCTTCAGAAAGTGGGATGCAGGTGGCAGCAGCTGACATAATGGGCCAACATGGCGGTCTGGATTCCATCCCATTTCGTGCCAGTAACGGGGGAAAAATGGGCCTGATCCACAGGCAGAATACGCCAGTGAGGAGCCAGCATATTCTGGCGTGTGAAGATGAGCTTGTTGTTTGGCTTTACTAAAAGGAGTGCCTAAAAGCACTGAAATAGCTTTTTCCTCTTTTTAAAAAAATCACAGTGTGCAAATGTAAGTGAACTGGCAGCCTTTAGTTTCTTGTAATGGATACCCCCCCTTGGCGAAGCTATGTTATGCTACAAATAGACTCTTGCTGTCTTTGGATGCTCCTTGCAGAGTGCAACTGGTATTAACTTGTTTATATCCTTAGCCTGGCCAAACAACCCCTCCCCTCATGCTTTTGCTATGGAATGGTATATAGTGTCAACCAGAGGAATGCGAAACTTAATTTTCATAGCATCACCTACTTAGCTAAATTTAATGTGCTATGTGCTGACAGTTGACAGTGTACAAGTAATTGACTGAAATTGATTGTATGATTTTAAAAGAAAAATCAAATCCTGCTTTCAAATGTGATAATGTTGCACAATTGTAACTGTTTTCATATCAGTTTAATATGTACTTCATCTAAAGTTAATGTTCAGTGTTTGCCTCTTCTACAAGACAAAAGAACATACCCTATCTATTGTGAATGGAATTTCCCCACTCACAGAAGGTATCTTACTCCAATTTTACACTGGAGCTCACCCACTACAGCAGGATCCCTGTGACCCTCTAAATTTCATTGGCTGGGGAAGTCACCATTACAAGGAGGGGCAAGGATATCTGCCTCTCTCAGTCTCTCAGTCTAGCTGCATGTACCTAAAATTGGATCCAAGCCAATGGGATTATTTAGTGCCATTTGTTATATGCCAACAAGCCCTTACATAGTCAGCAAACTCTAGAACCCTGTTCAGAAGGACGTGTGCTTTGGAGGCTATTATAGCTAAATGTGACCGCCATTCCTTCCTTAGCTGACTGGCCAGGTCAGTCCTTCTAGGTGCTGCCTGCCAACTGGAAGGTTGCTAATCTTGTTGAAATTACTGTAACTACAACAGCCATTCTTAGAGATAGCACAGTTGACCATGTATTTGAGAAAGTGGCAATGAGAAGGCAGGAGATAACCTATTTTTATATTCCACCTTTGAGATCCCCAAATGGTAGTTAAGTTGGTTTCAGTGAACCATGCTTACCAAGAGTATTGAATTAGATATTTGTCAACAAAATGCAACCAGTAGTTCAAGAAATCCCTGCTCCTCATACTCTTTCTGAGTGAATGTAGCAGCAGTTAATTCTGGATGAAGCATTAAACAATAGGATTGCTTTTTGGACAACAGGCTGGTCCGTATTTGAGTTCTAGTACAATTATCACAGCACTACTCTGATGATGAGACCACTGTCTGTTTGGCTTCTTCCCACATTTTTCTTAATTTGCAAGGGTGTGTCCACACTGCAGAATTATAGCAGTTTGATGCCAATTTACCTGCCATGGTGCCTGCCTATAGAATCCTGGAAAATGTAGTTTGGTCGGAGGCACCAGAGGAACTTTCCAGCAAAGAATTCTAAAGATCCCTCCCTCAACTATGGAGATTATCAGACATGGGGGAATATGCCAAAAAAATGTGTTCCCAACTGCATCACAAGATCAATACAAGAACCAAGGGCGACCTTACCAGACACCTGTGTCCTTCAGCTGCTCGGGGCGTAGCACTGCTGCAGACAAGGCTTTCTTTTGGCATTGATGGGGACAAGCCACCAATAAAAAGGGATGCCTTACTCACAATCGCACTACGCCCCTGGAAAGCTGGTGGACGATGTCATCTGGTAAGGTTGCCTCTTCCTGTTCTTGTTGCAAACTTTTGACGCAGTTTTTTGCCATGCCTGATAATCTCCAATGATTCCTAGGATGGAACCATGGCAAATAATTTTATTTCTTTCTTTATTTATACCCCGCTCTTCAGCCACAAGGCTATCAGAGCGGCTTACAAATTGTTTTAAGCAATAGCAATTTACACATCTACACTGCATTAAGCAGCTTCCAATGTGTGTTAGCTAATTGTCCCCACAAGCTGGGTACTCATTTTACCGACCTGCGAAAGGATGGAAGGCTGAGTGAACCTTGGAGCCCGCTGGAATCGAACTTGCAACGTGGTAACTTGTAGTACTGGCATTTAACCACTGCACCACCAGGGCTCCTGGTGGAATAATAGCACTATAAGTGGAATAATAGCACTATAATTGTGTGGCATGGACACAGCCCAGGTGTTTCCACCCTAAATATGAAGAAGTGTTCTAAATTTCTCCTCCTCCTCCTCCTCTTCTTCTTTGCCATGAAATTAAATCCTTTCCCATTTCATCTGGCCAAATTCAGTAAGTGGAACTATTCCTAGCATGGAGACAACCAGATTGTACCTGCTACTCACCTAGCAATTAAAAACAATAAATCCTCAGGGAAAACACAGGATTCAAAGCTAGAGCTTTGAGAGAAGAACTCAGCCTGGATGGCTCTCCAAGCCTGGATGGGGAAATTTGTCCATTTTGGATTATCCTACATTGATTTTTCCTGTATTCATTAAAAAAAAAATGCAAGGTGTGGTCAATTGTTATCTAAGATGAACTGAAATGAAATTCTCCCTCATCCCTAAGTGACATCTTAAAGAGTATGAATTCTCCTGGAGGCGAGAAACAAATGATTTTTTTTTCCAGCTAGTAAGTGCTTCCCAGTAGTGCCAGATTGAAATGAATCAAACACAGAGAACGAGCACTACGGTTCCTTGTCTGTTGCATCCTGTATTTCTTTGGCAGCCACAAGGTGGCGGAATGATGACCCGAAATATCCCTTATCATAGGTGACATGCCTGGGACAGCGCTCAGGTTTCCAGAAGGGCACGATGCTCGTGTTTGTTTGCATTTGTGTCTTTTTCACTTGGTGGGGCACCAGTGTGAAAACTGAGATTCAGGTTTCACATAAAAGTGGACAATTAAGAGTAAATAGTTTCATCATCATCATCATCATCCCAAAGCAACATTCACAACCTACTGAAGCTGTGTAAAACCAGAAATGGGAAAGTTACTCTCCCCCACCCACATTAAAACTGTCAAGAGTCTTACAAATAGCATACCACAGTGACTGACTAGAGTATTCTGGGAGTTAATGGTTTAAAAAGAAAAGTTTTCTATCCAAAGCTGTACAAAAAAATAAAACCAGAGGTTCCTATCATATTCCAAATACTTTGAGAAACTGAAGATTTCTACTTAGGATTAATTTTTGGGGAACGGAATGGAATCCAGGTTGGTTTGTTCTGAACTTCCATTTGCTCTTGAAGCTTTGTGTATTTCCTGGGTCCTTCAAGAAGCCCAGAATATCACTGCACAGAAAAACAAACAAATCTGAGAGAGGTTTTTTTTTTTTTTTAAAAAAAAAAATAGATTTCAGTGTGAGCTGTATGGGCTTATCTTGGAAAGATGTGACCAGTGGGGTGCCACAGGGTTCTGTCCTGGGCCCAGTGCTATTCAACATCTTTATCAATGACTTGGATGAGGGAATTAGGGGGCATACTTATCAAATTTGCAGATGATAGCAAATTAGGAGGAGTAGCTAATACCCTAGAAGACAGGATCAAAATTCAGAATGACCTGGATAGACTGGAGAGCTGGGCCAAAGCTAACAAAATGAAATTCAATACGGAGAAATGTAAAGTACTGCACTTAGGGTGGAAAAATGAAATGCATAGATACAGGATGGGGGAGACCTGGCTGAACGAGACTACGTGCGAAAGGGATCTAGGAGTCCTAGTAGACCACAAGTTGAACATGAGTCAACAGTGTGATGCGGCAGCTAAAAAGGCCAATGCGATTTTGGGCTGTATCAATAGAAGTACAGTATCTAGATCAAGGGAAGTAATAGTGCCGCTCTATTCTGCCTTGGTCAGACCTCACCTAGAATACTGTGTCTGGGCACCACAATTCAAAAAGGATATTGACAAATTGGAGCATGTCCAGAGAAGGGCAACTAAAATGGTGAAAGGTCTGGAAACGATGCCTTATGAGGAGAGACTTAGGGAGCTGGGTATGTTTAGCCTGGAAAAAAGACGGTTAAGAGGCAATATGATAGCCCTGTTTAAGTATTTGAAGGGGTGTCATGCTGAGGATGGAGCGGGCTTGTTTTCTGCTGCTCCAGAGACTGGAACACGGAGCAATGGATGCAAGCTCCAGGAATAGAGATTCCACCTCAACATTAGGAGGAACTTTTTGACAGTAAGAGCTGTTCGGCAGTGGAACGCACTCCCTGGGAGCGTGGTGGGGTCTCCTTCCTTGGAGGTCTTTAAACAGAGGCTGGTTGGCTATCTGTCGGGGATGCTTTGATCAAGATTTCCTGTGCGGCAGGGGGTTGGACTGGATGGCCCTCGTGGTCTCTTCCAACTCTTTGATTCTATGATTCTATCTACACAAGCTGTAGGTATTAAATAAAAATGCTTGTATTTTTGAAATACGAACACCTCGGGCCTGCCTCGAAAAGCAATGGGGTTCCTTCAGCATCCCATTCAAACATTCGCAAGCCCCTGTGGAGAGAATGTAAAGTGCCAAAAGGAGTAGCTGAAGAATCCTCAAAGGAAAACATTTGCCTTGGGATTTGGCATCTCTCAGGATGTGTAATAAAGCCACAGATGTCTTCCTCCTCATCCATTTTTATCCCACCCTTCTCCTGATAGTGGGACTCAAGGGGCTAACAACATATTTAAAGCAATAGAAATTGAAACAATACAAAAGTATTAATAAAGGTATAAATATAAAATTTTAAAAAACACTAAACAATTTGTGAAGTTAAAAACATTAACCATTAAAAATATTTTAAAAATGTATTAAAAGACTGAACTGCACAGCATTAAAAACCCAACTCTAATTAGTCTATAAAAGCCTGACAGCCACAGAAATGTTTTGACCTGCCATCAGAAGGATAGTAAGGACAGGGCCATTTTGGCATCTTGAAGGAAGTATGGCCATGCAATGCCTGTGTTGTCAGTACATACCTCTCCCCTTTTATAGGAAGAAATCTATCATTTTCTTTGCTTATTTTTGTCCACGTTTTCAGCTGTGTACATTGCTTTTACTCACCCCGCACACACCCACACCATTTTGGAGTTTTGTGATAGTGATCATGCACTTTTTGGCTGTACTGAGGTAACCAAACAGCAAGCATTTTTAAGCAGAAGGTTGTACTTGCACACCTTAAATTTATAGTAAAAAAATATACTATGCAGCAGCACCAAATTATGGAGAATAATAACATGAATAATACACTACCAGCCACCATCTTGATTCACAGGCATGGCTCCATGTGAACGTCAAACACAGATAGCTTCACATAACAGCCATTTTTCCAAAGGACTGTGGAGACAAAAGAACGCTGCTGCAATTTTGTGCTAATGTGCAGCAATCAGGATTATATACTCTTGTCTAGACAACCCCGTAGATATTTCTCTAGAAAGTTGCCCCTGGATGCCATATCTGATTTGTAGCTGGCTATTACTATATAAAGCTTTAATAAGACAGAAAAGTCTTTTATCAGTCAAACTTTATCCAACTTCTCCCATAACTTAGTTCTGAAGATAGTCAAAAGCCAACTTTAAGGCTATTAAAAGCAACAGACTCCTTGCAGATGTCTGCAGTATTTCTCAGCAGGGTGAGAAAGGGCCAAACAGTGATCAAAAGTTGAACAATTCTCTATAAATGTTTCTGCCTCAGTAATAATGTTATTAGAATGCAAAAAAGAAGTCAGTCTGTTGTATAGGAAATGAGCATATAACTTTCCTATTATTGATAACAGACTAATAGGTCTGCAGTTCCCTGGTTCAGCAGCTTAACGTTTCTTGTAGAAAGGTTTGCTTCCAACTAGCAAGGATTTTAGCTAGCAACCCTAGTTTCCGTCAACATATTCCATATGTATGCAAAGAAACCCATAGCCATTTTTGAGGCACAATTACAGAATAACATCACTCAAGGAGCTTTGGCTTTGAGAGGATCCCCTATGATACCAAAATGTACAACCCATGGACACCATTGCAAATATGAAGGTGGAAATGCCTCAATAAGCAGTAAAACATGGGGTGGGGTGGGAACATTCCCACAGCTCTTCATGCTGCTGCTCCTCCCCCCCCCCTTCCTCTGGGATTTCCTGCTGGAGAAACCTGGCGTGATCACTATTTTTGTCATGGGGAAAGCCAGGGGCACTAAAATGGCAATCCTTCTCTGCTGGTGGTTGGGTGAGCTGTAGCATGCATTCACTGCAACTGTGATCCTAATGGCTACAGGTGTTATGGGAGCTGTAGGAAGAAGGGTGTGAAAGGCAATTAGTGGGTGCTTTGGTATGTCAGAGATGTGAAGTCCTCTCAATCCTGTCAAGTCATGACCCCTTGATTCTGGATTCTCACTTGTATCTGCTGATCTTCAAACACAGACCCTTGTGCTCACTTCCATGGTCAGAGCATCAGGTCATATGGGACTAGATTATTGGCAATGGATGGCTTCTTAGCATGTACACTCCTGGCAGAAAACTAGGAGTTCTTAACCATCCACTGGCAGTAGTGCTGGTCTAGTGTCCTTGTGACCTTTCTGGGACATTATGGCCCAGATCCTCCTCCTCCTGGCCCTGGGATTGAAGTGGTAGGCTGTAGGAACAGTTTCAAGAGGTGTTGGAGAATGTCCAGGACTTTTATATGCTTCTGGGTCTACATCAAGTGATGGTTTCTTTGCTGGCCCTGCTGCTGTCTAGTTGATGACACCATAAAGATGTGTCCACAATAGTACATTGCATCACCCTCTCAAACCATGCCTCTAAAAGCATGTTAAGAGTATGTCACCATTTAGGGGAACATAGTTCTGATGTCTCAGGTATAGCGGAGTGCCAGGCATCATTTTCACTACTGTTAGCCATTTCCTGTGAGGATTCATATTGTGTTATTATAGGCATATCTTCAGGGTAGCCCCATCTTCACAATTATACTGGCGTGCTCAAAACCCAGGGCCTTGATGACTATGGTTGCTTCCTCAGCTGACTGTTCCTGCTGAATGCTTACCCTCAGTCTTTGGATAAGTCTTTGGGGATATGGAGACACATCCCACATAATGTCATGCAGATGCTGACCTTAGTGTGGTGCTAGTTCAAGCACAGCTATCTGATTCATCCAGGAGATTCAGTCCCAGATCTTCCCAGTCAACATCAAAGTGTTGGTGCTGGTTGCCTTCTCCCATATCTATTGGAAATATCTTGGTTTACATTTTGGTCTATGACTGTAAATAAAATGATGATGATGATGATGGCCTTCTCAGTATGTTTGGGTCTGCTCTGCAGACTGCATATGCTTTACACTGCTTCCTGGTTGTATGTCTTTCCTCCATTGACACTTAGGAAGGAGGTAATGTATGTTGCCCATGGGGTGGATTCTGACCAACAGTATCTTAAGTGTGACTGTGCTTGGGGCTGCTATCTTGTTCTCTTGTAAGTTAGAGACATGGCAACGTAACAAAGCCATGGCTTCGGCTCAGCATGCACAGGTTGGTGCCTTTAGATCTGTGTAGGAGCTTTCCCTGGCAGAGTTCCTTATTCGTGGCCCTAACCAATGTTTTCCAGCTTGGGACCAGCTATCTGACAAAGTGCTTCTTTTCCCATAGATTAGGGATGTGAAGAAAGCTTGTTGCTGTTTGTTAATCATATGGGATTTTGGTTTTCTCAATGCTTGCGCAAGTATTTACAAGCTCTGAAATTTGGTGCCTGCTTGACCCAGAATTTGCAGGTACTACATTTGCAAAAGAAGTAACGGGTCAGGCATTTCAATGGGAAATTTGATATTTATGATGTTTTTATTGCTTAAGTAATAAAATAACAGTGCCTCAGCCATTCATTTTACTTGTGTGAGTCACGGTCAAGGCAATTTGAATTACTCCACTGGGCTGCAAGAGGGCAGGGGGAGAGGGAGGAACTCCATTCCAAAGATGAATACAGGCCAATCTTCCTTGTTAGTGTCGTGCCCTCCCTGATAAGCCGAGTTGACCTTGTTCTGGTATTGGCTCTAGGGAATCCTAGATTGGCGTATGTTCTGTTGTTTGGAAGTTGGGTCAACTTGTCTTTGGGGGTGGAATGTCATGCCCTCCCCAGGATTCTGGGTGTTAGAGTCAAGTCACCTGGAGTCCCAGCTAAGCCTCAACATGAGGTTGGTTTCCTCTGGAAATTTCCCAGAGGGCCCCTCAGTACTGGATTCCAGCCAGCCTGCCTCAAAGGCTGGGAAAGAGAATTATTTTGCCTAGCCTCAAGGTCGACCATCTGAGAACCGCCCCCCACCCTTTCCTCATACTAACTCTTCCCAGGCAGCTAGGGGGAATTGAAACCTAAATGCTACTCTTATCTACTGCTTAGCACTAGGCTGGCCAGACCTGGCTTTGAGGTGAAACCGTATGCATATCCTTGCTCAATAAACCATGTTAAACTTACATGCGTGTTGAGTTAATGTGTGTGCATGACCTGGTTCATCACAGTAAGCCAGTTCTGCTAATTCTACCCGTTTACTGAAGATGAGATGTCTGAGGGTGCAGAGGCTGAAACACAGACGGAGAAAGACCTAGCCGCAGCCGGCAGCCAGGAAGCTGACTTGCCAGATGCCGGTGCAGATCTGGAAGCAGGAGAGCAGAGCCGGGAATGACGGAGGGCCAGAAAGCTGTTTCATCCCCCCAACCTGATGGAGTTGGGAGCCAGGCAGGCCCTAGGAGTGGGCAGCCTTCCCTTCTCCGAGACACCCGTGCGTGGGCGGGTACATCCATGGGAGCCCGCTGGCTCTGGCCAGAAGAACGAGGTTGAGAGGACCGCAGATCACTGAGGTGGGACCTACCCCAGACCAGCGGAGTTCATGAACATGGGGTGAGGCTGCCCCACACAGAGCTGGAGAGAGAGGTGCACCAGATAAAGCAGCAGATGGAGCTAATGCAAACTAGCCTTGGAGAAATCCTACAGCAGCTGCCCCAGCTACCAGCACTCCCAGGGAGAGAGAGGTCTACCTGGTCCAGGGTTGTTGCTGGCAGGGGCACTGGGGGCAGAGATTCCCGCACCTCCAGGAGGGATCCTGGCCCTGCTGGCTCCTGGGGCTCCAGTACCCCCAGTGGGCACTGGCCCAGTTGAGACTTGGCCACAACTGTGAGGGCTCAAGCACCAGGACCTGAAGGTAACGTTCGATGGGGATGCCACAAGGCTACCATTCTTCCTCACCCAGGTGATGGGATACGTGTCTCTTTGGGAGGAAGAGTTCCAGATGGAGGCTGAGAAAGTACAGTACGTCTCCAACCAGATGGAAGGAGAGGCAGCACAATGGTTGGTGGGGCTCTACGACATGAGAGCCCTAGAGTTAGGAAGTTTCCACAACTTCATGATGGCACTCCGGGCTCAATTCAAAAACCCATTGAGGAGGAGGCACGCATGTACAGAGCTACAGCGACTGTGTCAGGGCTCGAGTTCTGTGGCTGAATACGCTACAGAGTTCCACCGCCTGACCAGCCAGATTCCTGACTTGACCGAAGCCACCAAGGTGCAGTATTTCCAGGATGGCCTTAACGCCGACATCCTGGAATGGGCCCTAATCCAAGGGAACCCAGAAACCCTACTGGGGTGGGTATGGCTGGCTCGGGAGGTGGAAACCCTGAGGCAAAGTGTGAAACTGGTGAGGCAATGTCAGGGCCTGACCAGAAAGCCCAGCGGAACCCCGGGGAAAAAGACCAAGGCAGCTCAACCAACAAGTGGCACGGTGGCGGAGATGGAGAAGGAACGACAGATGTGAAAGGGCCTGTGTCTACACTGCGGGAAGGGTGGCTACCGCATAGTGAAGTGCCCAGAAAAACAACTGAGGAGCAGCCATCATGAGGAGGTGGCCAAGAAACCGGAAGGGAAGAAGACAGCACCGAAGATACCTTTCAAGCTGAAACCCAAAGCGATGGCTTGCTCCCTGGTTCCCGGTCACATGGCTGGGGAGTCCTCCTGGGAATCAGGGGAAAGTGGATCCTCTTCCGATGTTGAGCCAGCGGGAAATAGATCCAGCCTGCCCTACTAAGTGCCCGAAGGTGCCCTAACCCTGAAGGGCGCCCAAGTACTGTGGTGAGTACAGTCAAAACCACATTTTTTTATTAAATAGGGATTAATGCTAAAGGGCCTCCCCATAAGGTAATGGTGATGGCGGACTGTGGATGTACACAGGAACTAATCCACCCCTCCTCAGTTAGGGAATTAGCCTCAAAACAGTGAAACTGGACAAGCCCATATGTCTGTCCCAGATGGACGGAGGGATGATGAAAGGGGGCCCTGCAAGATGAGTGACTACCCTAGTAAAATTGAGAATGGGGAATCACCAAGAAGATCTACAGTTCGTGATTGCCCCAGGCCTTGTACCCACGGCAGTGGTAGGTTTAAATTGGTTGAAATTCCACAACCCCTCCATAGACCAGCTCAAGGAAATTGTGTCCTTCACAGACCCCTCTTGCATACAGGAACATTGTTTGGGCAAAGAAAGGGGGGTTCCCATGACAGAGGGGAATAGCCTTGATGAACATCACAGAATCTTTAGTTGCCCTGGTGCAGGGAAAGGTGAAAGATCTGCCGGTGGAGTACAAGCAGTGGTGAATCATTTTTGAAGAGAAGGAATGGGACATTTTACTCCCACATAGACCTCTTGACTGTACTATCGAACTGGTCACAGGGACCAAATTACCTAAGCCCAAGATTTACTCCATGATCCCAGCTGAACTGGATGCTCTGAGGGAATTTATAGATAAGAACTTGGCACGGGGCTTCATTAAGCCTACAACGTCCCCCTTGGGGGCCCCAGTGCTGTTCAGACACAATTGGGATTCCTCTCTGAGGCTCTGCCTGGACTTCAGGGGCCTAAATGAGGTCAGTGTCAGAAATCAGTACCCCCTGCCTTTGATGAAGGACATGTTGGCTCATTTGGCCAAAGGGAAAATCTTCACCAAGCTAGACTTGAGGGAGGCGTGCTATCGGGTGCGGATCAAGGAGGGGGATATATGGAAAACTGCTTTTAATTGTCAGTTGGGGACATTTGAATTTTTAGTAATGCCATTCTTCCTGTCTGGGGATCTGGGAGTCTTTATGAACTTGATTAACAATGTACTCAGAGAGTTCCTGTACAAAGGGGTATTGGTATACCTTGATGATGTGCTCATTTATTCAGAGGATTACACGTCCCATGTTAAATTGGTGAAAAAGGTGTTGAGTAAACTTGCTGAAAACCATCTGTATGCCAAACTTTCCAAATGTGAGTTCCACTGGACCCAATTGGATTATCTGGGGTATTGCATCTCCAGCAAGGGGATTGAAATGGACCCAGGAAAAGTAAAGGGGGTTCTAGCATGGGAAACCCCCAGAAACAGAAAACAACTGCAGAGTTTTCTGGGTTTTCCTAACTTTTACATGTCCTTCATCCCTGACTTTGCTGAGGTGGCCCTACCCCTCACAGACTTGCTAAAAACCAAGTGGCACAGTGGACAGAAAAAGCGCAAGGATGGAAAGCAGGAAAAGCGTCCCCAGAAAATTGTGTGGACTGATCAATGTCAACAAACTTTTGAGACACTGAAAAAGTTATTCATTTCTGAGCCGATTCTCAAACACCCCGACCCTGAGCAGGCTTTTGTAGTTCAAAAGCCTGAGCAGGCTTTTGTACTGGATGCCTCTGATGTGGCTATGGGGGGTGTTACTATAACGGGATGAGGGAGGGGTGCTCAAACCCTGCGCATACCTCTCTAAGAAGTTCAATGAGACAGAACGAAATTGGCCAGCTTGGGAAAAAGAGGCTGGAGCCATAAAAGTGGCACTGGAGACTTGGCACCACCTGCTGGAAGGATCTTCCCAGCCTTTTGAGGTCTGGACAGACCACAAACATCTGGAAGCTTTGAAAACCTCTCACCGGCTGAGCCCCAAACAAATGAGGTGGGCCGATTTCTTTTACTGGTTTAACTTCATGCTGCAGTTTCTCCCAGGTAAAAAGAATTTTTTGGCGATGCCTTGTCTAGGCTTCCACAACATGAAAGCAAAAAGAAGGAGGTCATTGACACTGTCTTCTCCCCCTCTCATTTGAGTCTTGCAGTCCTCACACACAGCCAAGCCAAACAGCGGGCCGCTGAGGTGAGTCCTGCCTTGGCCCATTCCCCGGAAGGGGACCAAGAACTCCCTACGCTGGTTGATCTCCCACCTTCCCCGAATGTTCCACCGGCGGTGGACACAGATCAGGGGTCCCAGGCTCCTACCCTACCCGGGACCTTGTCCAAGGGGCAGGGCTGGGACGGCCAGATGACAGACACCCGTGGTTCCTCTCCCATCAGGCCAAAGTGGACATGCGGGAGGGATTAGCTTGGAAGGGGGAGTGTATGTATGTTCCTTCAACCATGAGGCCCTCCATTCTCAAGCAATGCCATGATGTAAAAAGTGCAGGCCGTTTCGGCTATGTCAAAACGTTACACCTAGCCAGGAGGCAGTTTTGGTGGCCTCTCATGCGTAAGGAGGTGGAGGGGTATGTCAAAGGGTGTCCCGTGTGTGCCATGGCAAAAAGGGGCACAGGGAAGCTCAAAGACTTGTTAGTTCCATTGCCCACCCCGGCCAAACCCTGGGAAGTGATAAGCATGGATTTCATTGTGGACTTACCTGAAGGCAAAGGAAAAACTGTCATTTGGGTGGTGGTTGACATGTTCTCAAAGCAGGCCCAATTTGTTGCATACAAATGCATCCCCATGGCCCAACAACTAGCCAAACTATTCATTCAACACATTTACAGGCTACATGGGGCCCCTGCTAAGATTGTCTCTGACCGGAGGGTGCCGTTTACCTCCCAGTTTTGGAAAGCATTCACTAAGTTGTTGGGGATTGAACAGGGCCTTAGCAGCAGTCATCATCCCGAGTCAGATGGAAACATGGAACAGACGAACGCGACCTTGGAACAGTATTTGCGATGCTACATCAATTTCCAATAATCTGACTGGGTGAACCTGTTGCCTTTTGCTGAGGTGACTTATAACAATGTAGTACACCAAAGTACCGGTCTCTCTCCCTTCAAAGTTGTTCATGGCCAGGAGTTCAATCCATTGCCCTTGGGGGAGCTGGACTCTAAGGACCCTGTTCCTTTAGTTCAATGGAGTGCTCAAATTAAGGACGCTTGGCCCAAGGTCATGGCTGCCCTAGACTTTGCTAAAGCCCAATATAAGCGACAAGTGGGGAAGAAGAGGGATCTCACTCACCCCTATGTAGTAGGGGATCAGGTGTACTTATCCACAAGGTTTCTCAAGAGTCCCCAACCCTCGAAGCAGTTGAGGCCCAAATATATTGGTCCTTTACCTATTGTGCGTCAAATCAATCCTGTAGCTTTTGAGTTGTCTTTGCCTAAATTATTATCACAACGTCCATCCTGTCTTCCATTCTAGCCTGCTGAAGCCCGCAGTTTCACCAGGCCCACTACACCCAACGTCTGAAGCACTCACCCCAATGAAGGTTGATGATGACCAACACTTTTGAGATCTCGGACATCCTGGACTCTAGGAGGCATTAGCGGGGGGGGGGGGGTTCTCCAGTACTTTGTAAAATGGAAACACCTTCCAATGGGACATGCTGAGTGTGCTAATGTGGAACATATCAAGGCACCTCGCTTATTGCGGAAGTTCCATGCTCACTTTCCTGATAAGCCGAGTTGACCTTGTTCTGGTATTGGCTCTAGGGAATCCTAGATGGGCGTATGTTCTGTTGTTTGGAAGTTGGGTCAACTTGTCTTCGGGGGTGGAATGTCATGCCCTCCCCAGGATTCTGGGTGTTAGAGTCAAGTCACCTGGAATCCCGGCTAAACCTCAACATGAGGTTGGTTTCCTCTGGAAATTTCCCAGATGGCCCCTCAGTACTGGATTCCAGCCAGCCCGCCTCAAAGGCTGGGAAAGAGAATTATTTTGCCTAGCCTCAAGGTCGACCATCTGAGTCAACCGCCCCCTCCCCTTTCCTCCTACTAACTCTTCCCAGGAGGCTGGGGGGAATTGAAACCTAAATGGTACTCTTATCTACTGCTTAGCACTAGGCTGGCCAGACCTGGCTTTGAGGTGAAACCGTATGCATATCCTTGCTCAATAAACCATGTTAAACTTACATGCATGTTGAGTTAATGTGTGTGTGTGACCTGGTTCATCACAGTTAGACACTGTGGAAGGAAAAGACAGGTGAGTGTTTTATGGCCCTCCCCAGTCACCAGCAAAAGAGATGATGGAGGGTTAGGTAGGTTGTGTGAAAATTGTTCTTCCATTATAGCTTCAAATCAAGTATATGAATGCATGCATGATTCACATGCACCCAAGAAGAGATATAAGAAATCCCTCTGATATCCTACCTACAGTACCTCCTCTGAGCATGTGCAGAGCACTTTTCTTTTTCCAAACATGAATCCATTCTGGGATGCATTCTTCCAAAATTCATCCCTGAATTATTTTTTTCCTTTCAGCACCCTCTACTCTTTTTATGAATTCCATTTTGGTGGCAAAACTTACAGATCTGTGCTTTTTCAACATGCAAGTGTAGCTAGTCAAGCAGGCTAATCTGCTTTCCCCTTTTCTTTTTTGCTTTGGGCTTTGCACATGCTTAGTAGCTGATGCTGGAGGCAGCCGTTTACCTTGTTCATTGTACATAAGCATACACAGCTACAGTAGGATTACCTAGATAATTTGATATTCCGCATTTTAATTGTGTTAGTCTCTGTCAAGACAACTTGAATTACTTCACTGGGTTACTGGAAGAGAGGGGTAGAAGTAAGAATTCCATTCTAAAGATAAAGACAGGCCATCCTTCCCTGTTGGACACTGTGAACAGACTGCAAGAAGAGTTAGGGAGATAAAGACAGCTGAGTGTTTTATAGCTCTCATTCTTTGGGAATTTGTCAGGAATAGTTGCTTCTCTCTATGAGGGGTGACCCAGTTGAAATATCTCACTCTCCACAGAGCAACAAGAAGGGTAATAAAATTTCCCACCCCCTTCAGGGACAGGAATGATAAAAGGTATAGTATAGATTTATAGTGAATGACCTACCTTAAGCTACATGATGTAGATTTTACTAAAGACCTATCTCTTCTGGCAGGCCTACCCAGTTGATTTTAATCTATGAATTTTAAATTTGCATAGATGATTTTAATGTAATGTTTAATCTTTTGTGTTTTTACTTGTGTGTTTTAATGATTTTATGTTATATATTGTATTTTAATTCATATTGTACCCCACCTTGGGGAGAGGGAGGTAAGAAATAAAAATATTATTATTATTATTATTATTATTATTATTATTGTGGCACAGCTGTTCCACTAGTTAGTAAAAATGTACCCATTCATGTGAACATCCCCAGGCACTGGTATTTCATAGAATCATAGAATCATAGAATTGTAGAGTTGGAAGAGACCACGAGGGCCATCCAGTCCAACCCCCTGCCACGCAGGAAATCACGATCAAAGCATCCCTGACAGATGGCCATCCAGCCTCTGTTTAAAGACCTCCAAGGAAGGAGACCCCACCACGCTATTTGTTATCAGCTTTACTGAAAGTTGAATACCTTGTTGCAAACAGTAAATACTTTTAATAAATCGAAACTAAATTGGATCCTAGTTGCTGAAGCCAGGGAACAAATGTAGACTCAAGAAACTATATAGGCAATAAGGTCCAGTTGCAAAAGAGGTTATCTAAAATTAGTGTAAGGAGGATTTGGAAGAGATCCATTAAATCTGCTTGCCAGTCTCCTTGTGTGTTCTTGTGTTGCTGTCTGGGAGTGGACCACAGCAACTGGAGGCACCTGGGTAGAACTTCATCCCCCACCAGCCACTGATCTGTGGTGGAGGTGCACTCAGGCGCATTCTGGCTGTCTCTGAGTGCCTGGGAAAGGAGCATCTTTAGTGTAAGGCTGCTCCTTCCTCCTTGGGTGCTGAAGGGCAGCCAGGTTGTCCTGTGTAGACTTGCAGTTGATCAGTGGCTGGGGGAACAGAGTTGCACTCAGGAGCCTCCCTGGCTGTTGGTGCATACCTGAGGCAAGGAGCATTGTTTAAAGACAGGGCCGGTTTAAGGAATTTTGGGGGCCCCTGCAATGCTTTACTTTGGGACCCACATATGTTTATCTCACATCAATGTAACCTAACCTATTCATCATACAGGATGTTCAGATTACAGTAGGACCCCCATATCCATGGATTCATTATCCATGGGACACAAAACAGCACACCTACCATAGAGTCTTCCTAGAAAATGTGTCTTCCCTAGCCGTTTTCTAGGCCCTCCAAGGCAACTCTATGATATTTTAAACCAGAAGTCCCATTATTTTCAATGGCATTCACTATTATTCATGGTTTTCAGAATCCACGCCCCCCCCCCACCAAAACCAATCACCAGTGGATAAGAGGGGCCTACTGCATTACATAATTTGGCACCAATAATTCAGTTTAAAACTATATTATAGGCACTAACATAATATTTTTTTATTAGCAATTAACGTAATGGTGTAGATTTCCTCAAAGAAAATAAAGAGTGGACTACAAGCTAAATATGAGTTAGCAGTGTGATGCAGCAGCAACAAATGTCAATGCGATTCTAGGCTGCATTAATAGGAGTAGTGTCTAGATCAAGGGAAGGAATAGTATCACTCCATTCTGCTTTGGTCAGACCTCACCTGGAATACCGTTTCCAATTCTGGGCACAACAATTTAAGAAAGATACTGAGAAGGATGGTGCGAGGTCTGGAAGCCATTATGCCCTGTGAGGAATGGCTTAGGGAGCTGGGTATGCTTAGCCTGGAGAAGAGAAGGTGACGTGATAGCCATGTTTAAATATTTGAAGGGAGGTCATATTGAGGAAGGAGCAAGCTTGTTTTCTGCTGGTCCAGAGACTAGGACACGGAGCCATGGGTTCAACTACAGGAAGAGAGATTCCACCTGAATATTAGGAAGAACCTCCTGACAGTAAGAGCTGTTTGGAAGTGGAATACACTGTCTTGGAGTGTGCTGGAGTCTCCTTTTTTGGGTTTTTTAAAACAGGTTGGATGGCCATCTGTCAGGAATGCTTTGATTGTGTGTTCTTGCAGGGCAGAGGCCGATCGGATGGGATGGCTGTTGGGGTCCCTTCCAGCCCTATGATTCTATGATTCTGGGCTGCATTCAGAGCCTGGGAAAGTTACTCTTGGATTACACATCCCAGAATCCCCCTGCCAGCACCCTTCTCAATGTCTGGTTGCATTGTTCCTTTTCCAGCATTCTCTAGCCCAGTGGTTCTTAACTTGGGGTCTGCAATGTCCTCACAGAGGGTCCATAAAGGCTTGAAGGCTGCTTGGCCCACCTCCTCCCTGTAGTGGAGCAGCCATGTGACAGGAACCAAGGCAAAGGCTGGCTGGCTTGGCCTGCACATTGCCATTCAATCCACTCCAGCCACAAACTTGCAGGAAGAAGCAAGAGTGCCTCTGAGGAAAAGTTTAATGGATTGTATTGTTGTTGTTGTTAGCTATTATTATTAGGGTTTTAAACCTTGAGTTACGGTAAGTCTTGGGGCAATGAAAGATATTTAAAGGGGCTCCCTGGTAAAGAAAAGGTTAAGAACCACTGCTGTAGCCCAATGGCTCTCACATAACACTAATGGGATACTGGTGTTTTAGTGACAACAATAAAACCATTGTTCCCAGTAATATTACTCCAAATTTCTCTTTATATTCTTTATATTCTTCTGTTAAAGAGCTAGAGTGTTGTAGAAGTTTCAGCATTGCACTATGACTATGGAGACCTGGGTTTGAATCCTTACTCAGCCATGAATACCCACTGGATGACCTTGGGCAAGTCACACTCTCTCAGCCTCAAAGGAAGGCAAAGCCACACCCCCTTTGAACAAACCTTGCCTAGAAAACCCCATGGTAGGTTCGCCTTAGTCAGAAATGACTTGAAGGCACAAAGGCAAACACACACACACTCCTTTTGCAGGCTGAACTCAGTTGGCAGCAAGGGGAGGAAGCTGAAGAAGACCAAGGGGTGAAGGGAGGGGAGAGGAACCAAGACAGGTAAAAAACAGCTAGAAAGATGGATGGAGGGGAACTATGTGCAAGGAAAGAAAGGGAAGGAAGAAAGAAAGAAAGAAAGAAAGAAAGAAAGAAAGAAAGAAAGAAGCCCTTTCTGAGGGAGACAACACTCAAATTCCCTGTCTCTCTCACACACACACTCACCCTCTCTGATGTGCCTCTCCCTCCAGCTTCTGCCATGGAGGGCTGCTGTTTCTTTTGCTTTCTCTTTCTCTTTAGTTTCAGAGAGGCTGTTTTGTTTTGTTTTTTAAAAAGCCAGCAGGAGGTTTTTGGAGGAGGAGGGTAGTAGGGGGCTCTTACCAGCTGTCTCCTTCGTCAGATTAAGGAGGCCAACACGGGGGCCCTCTCTTGACCTCAGGGCCCTCTGCCAGTGCTGATTTGGCAGACAGGTTAAACCAGCCCTGTTCAGAAGTACTGGATACCTTCTTCAGCACCACCCCCAGAAGTGCATATGCAGGTATAATCCGAGTTTAAGCATATTTTACCAACAAGTGATAGAGAAAATTGTCCGATTGGCATACTTAAAGAAATGAAGAGTCCATTAAAAGAACCAAATAGTGGAAATAAACCTTTTTATATATTAATTTTAAATCACACAATTACATCATCTTCTCTAGGTTACAAATCTTTCCCCCCCCCCAGATATTTAAAAAATATTCTGCTCACAAAATGGTTACATTATGAAAAGTGACTAAATGGAAGCCCTCAACCCATAGATTTGACCATGGTCCTTATCTTCTCACATAAAACAAGTAGCAATTAAATCATTAATTAACATAAGTAAAGTGCAAGCAAAGAAAGTATCCTTGAATTGTGAGTTTGGCAAGATTAGCTACTTTTTTCAAAATCTGTGTAACAAATATTTTTCCATAATTTATACAGGACTCAAAGTACTGTATTTCAAACTGCAAAAGATAGAGAAAGAGACTCAAATCTAAGGGCCTTATTGCACTATACTGTTGTAGTACTATTACAGTTGTCCCTTCATATTTGCTAGGGCTTGGTTCCAGGACCACCCGTGGATACCAAAATCCGTGAATACTCAAGTCCCATTATATGCAATGGCATAGCAAAATGGTATCCCTTATGTGAGATGGCAAAATCAAGATTTGCTTTCTGAATTATTATTTTTTTAGTAATATTTTCAAGCCGTGAATACTTAAATCCATGGATACCAAATACGTGGATACTAAGGACATATTCTATTGATTAAATAATGCTGCAACATACATGTATACATTAATTTGAACTTGCTAAAATTTAAATAGTTGCTCATCACTCTTAAGCACACTTACCTGGAACAAGTTAAAATTAATTCACCTACATAATATAATTATATAGGATTGAGGATGATTAAATTCAAACACTCTTTCCGGAATAATTTCTGTCAATACATTTCCTCTCATGTTGGTACTGAACATTGCTGAGCATTCTTTTTACAATTATATTATTGGCCAATAAAATTCTATAACTTCCAAAGAAGAGTAATTTAATGGAAATGAATAACAGTTGAATTATCTGTTAAACATAAATACTCATTAAAATGAATTCTTAAATGAGCTGTGAGTTGTTTTTTGCATTTATGATTTTAGGACCAGATCCCCAAATAGTTAAGTGAAACTTGTGCGCTTGAAAAATCCTACCACCCTGCAAAAAGACCACAACAGCCATGACCACAGATTGCTAGATCTGAGATTCCATTGAAATTCTGCTTAAAGTCACCAGAGCCCTCTCATATGGCAGCTCCATAGTATTGACTGGATTAGAAACTTTGGCCGATTCTTCTGACATTTCAGAATGGATGATTAAATTGTCAGCACTAAATGACCGTGTTCTGAGTCCCAACAATGATGAAGATGTTCCAGGTTCTCCATCTGAGGCCTTTTCAAAAGTTGTGTATTCTTGTCCCTTCCTATCTAGGTGCTTTGCACTACAAAAAGGAGCATAAACCTCTGTGGTTTCTTCAAACTGGAGGCAGTTAACTTTGTAGTATTTTTTCTTCATCTGCAGAACATCATTGAATCTGTGGCCCCAAAGGATTTCTCGAGGCACATAGGAGCTCCTTGACTGATGTGATGTCCCTGTGGAATCTCCGGTGTAAACAAATGTCACCAGGATCTCAAAGTTGTCTTTAGCCAGAGCTTTCCTGTCCAGATCATACAGTGGACTGTCCTGGTTGATTTCGTGTACAATGGTCACTGGAGTAGCAAGAATGATCTGGTCGTTTAACAGTTTTAAGTCTTTGTATTCCATTGCCATTCTCCCCAGTCTGTCTTCCCCGTATCGCAAGAGCTGGGCTCTCACTGTGCCTTCCACCATATGATTGGGCCGGAAATCACCCACACGCCACATTAGACAGAGCTTGCCATCTCTTAAGCCTACTGTGGCATAATAGCTGAAGCGGATTGTCTGAGCTCGTTTCCGAGCAGTTGCCATTTTGGCTAGGGCAGCTCCAATGATGAATGTGTCAATGATGCAACCTAAGACTGATTGAAGGACAACTGTCAGTATTGCTGCAGAGCATTCTTCAGTGACACAACGGGATCCATAGCCAATGGTTGTCTGTGTTTCAAGAGAGAACAAGAAAGCTCCTGTGAAACTATGGACATTATCAACGCAAGGGGGTACTTCTTCATCAGGGGATAAGTCACCATGCTGGAGTGCAATCAGCCAGAAGACCAAGCCAAAGAACAACCAGGAAAGGATGTAGGACAATGAGAAGATCACAAACATATGACGCCATTGAATGTCCACTAATGTGGTGAAAATATCAGTCACATAGCTCTCCCACTCCCCAAAGATGTGTTTGAAGTATACGTTGCAGCTTCCATCTTTCTGGAGAAATCGCTTTTGCATTCTTTTCAGCCCCACTGAAGTTGTTTCTTCACAACTCTGTGAGTGTCTAAGTTGATTTGTTTCCATGCTTATCAGTTTATGGCTATCACCAGGCTCAACCATGCTTCTTGACTCTGCACGGTGGCAATTAGTTACATTTAAAGATACCAATAACCAGCTGGCTTCTCCCTCTCTTCATTTATAACCTACAAAAGAAACCAGAGAGTAAATATTTGAGATTTTTAGATTGTATGCAAGGTTAGATTTTAATGACCTCATATAATAGCTGCACCAGATTAAATGGGAGGGTGAGAAGGCAGGGAAACAAACTAGTCTTATATTTCTAGCTCCTTTATATAACACCTAGCTTTCAACTCTAAAGCAGCTGTACAGCTTTTATTTTTATATGTCTTGCATTTCTGGTTTGATTGTTAGAGGTTGGTGTGCTCACTCTGAATAGGCACAAGGACATAGCTCAGTGACAAGTTCCATTGGGCCTTAAACATCTCCCATACAGTGTTCTGGGTGGGAGGAAAACTAAAACTCTGAAAGTCTTCTTGAACTTTCTACAAGGCATGCAAAAAGCAAAAGTGGGTGTGCTTGTCCATTAAGGGGGGAAAAACCCACTGTAAAATCCACAATGACTTTACACTTGGAGATTCATAGGTGCTTATCACATTAGTCAGCTGTTTCAGATCATTCCTCTTAAAAACCATTTTCCCCTAAGAAAGATAGCAGGATGGCAATGTGTCCACACTATCACTGCATTTGTGCTTCAATGTCACTTGTCCAATTGCTTTCTTGGATAGTCCAACTACTAGAAGTAGTGTCAGGTTTCCCTGTTGGGGACTCCCATGGAATCCCCAAGGGAAGAGAAATGAAATGACACCCACACTGTCCCCTGAAATGCTCTTGTGACAGATCCCTTTCCAGGCTGCCTCCCCCCGAGTTCCAGGCGTGGAATCATGTCACTCAACCTGCCCTTGTTCCCCAGTTAACCCCTTCCTGGATTGGGTAATTGGGTACCAGGGTGGCCCCTTGTATGTGGACCTGTGGCTGTGTTGTGGTGGTTAGTGTGACCAGCCCTTCACCAAATGTAATATGAACAGACAGAGATGGGGTAAAAACAAACAAACAAGTGAACGTTTTAATAGACTCATGTAATTCATATATTAACCCTTGAACTCTCAATCAATCACAGCTCCCTAACCCCCCCCCCGTCAGTTCTCTCAGTAGTGGCACCGGGGTGTGTGCAGAGAGCCCAAACCACACCAGGTGACATCATCACAGGGAGGGGTGACATAGGTCTTAGTAATGCCATAGAGTTCTCCTATCTCTTTCACTGACCATTTCTCTATGCCATCTGTTCCTTATTTCTCTCAAATCTAAACCTTATCTGCCTTCTCACAGAGATAAACCTCTGTTTTTGCAACATCTCTTCCCTTCAGCCACTCCCCTTCACAGCTATCTCTGAGCTGTGATTGGTTGCCTTCAGCCAGGCTTGCCAAGCTCCTCCACAGCTCCCAATATCACAACAAAGTGGAATGAAATATTCACAACCAAAGTGGTTATGAAACTAGAGGTCAGATGAATTCCAGTAGGAAAAAATAAATAAATTTCCAAACCAACCAACAGTGATACAGTACAGTATAGCACTGGAAAAGCCACAATGTCATGTGATAAGATCCAAGCAAAGATGGGACTAACAGTGTCATGTGATAAGCTCACTAGTCCCTCCATTCAGTAGGTAATACTTCATAATTTGGCTTCAAGTGGCTGTTTTATCTACATCGCCTCCCAAAATTAGCTTCCCACTTTGCTAATATAAAGTTTGACATATTATTATTATTATTATTATTATTTATTTCTATCCCGTCCCTCTGCAACGCAATTGGGGTGACTTACATCATAAAAATCCCATACTTACATTAATACCCTAACCCGCCCACCCCTTAGAACAATATTAAATTAAACAGATTAAAAACATACAATAATTAAAAAGAGGGGGTGGGAATGAAATAATCCAGTGGCTGCTAAAGGGAAAAGGCAGCCAAATCTTCGGCCGGGATAGCTATTCGGGAAAGGCCTACCAGAAAAGATCCATCTTGACAGCTTTTTTGAAGCTGTCTAAGGTGGTAATAAGACGGATCTCGTCCGGCAGGCCATTCCATAATCTGGGAGCAGTAGCAGAGAAGGCCCTCTGGGAGGTCACCGACAGCCTTGTTTTCATAGGTTGTAACAGATTCCTCCCAGAGGACCGGAGTGCACGGGGAGGGTCGTATGGAAGGAGGCAATCCCTGAGGTAAGTTGGCCCCAAGCCATGTAGGGCTTTAAAGGTCATAACTAACACCTTGTACTGTGCCCAGAAACTGATAGGCAGCCAGTGGAGAGCTTTTGACACAGGTGTTATATGCTCTCTTCTGGAAACGCCAGAAATCAACCTGGCTGCCATGTTCTGAACTAGTTGAAGTTTCTGAGTCAAGCACAAGGGTAGCCCCATGTAGAGCGCATTACAGAAGTCGAGACAGGAGGTTACCAGCGCATGTAACCACAGTTTCGAGGTCCCTGATTTCTAGGAAAGGGCACAACTGGCGTATCACTTGCACTCATCTTCTGCTTCACTTCTGCTACCTGTGTGTTTTATGTAAGGGTAGAAAAGATCTGTGTAAAAGCTGAATTATGCTTTCTGAAATGGGGGCCAGGTCTTCTCTCTTCAAGGAGGAATTCCTAAAGCAAGAGTGGGAATTGCACTGCATTTCAGATGTCATTGAATTGTAGTTTCTAGCAGCCCTATCTAGCTGAGCCATTTGTAAGGAATACTGAGAGCTGCAGTTCAACTACATCTGGAGGGCCACAGTATTTCCACCCCAACCTGCAGTCCTCTGTGCCAATCAGCCTGATGGTGAACTTGAAAGTTTGCACACTTTGGTGACACTTGAGTAGCATTCCTCAAATGTGGAGAGACTGCTTTCTGAAAAGACATGGGTCTAGCTTTCCTTCCATCTTGTGCTTCATTGTATGCATCTGGCTGCTCCATCTCCAAACTAGACGTGACATGGAAAATCAGTGTTAAGATCACAGTGTTTTCATTTCTAACCTTAAAAGGTGAAGAGGGTTTCCAGTTGGATTAAAACAACTGTGTGAAGTATGGCTGTATGTATATATAAAACTCTTCCTATGTGCTGCTTCTCAAATCTAAGTCATTTACAGTAGGGGGGGGAAAAACCCAGAGGTACTAGTACTATGGGATCAGATTATACTGCAGCAGTTATTCTGCAGCAGTTATTGTTGTTTTTGTGTTCCTTCACACGTTTCCAACTTATGGTGACCCTAAAGCAAACCTATCATGGGGTTTTCTGAGGCTGAGAGTGTGTGAATTGCCCAAGGTTACCCAGTGGGTTTTTATGGCCAAGCAGGGATTCAAACCCTGGTCTCCAGAGTCAAAGTACAAAACTCAAACCATTAGTTGTCAGTTTGTTTCCTAGCAATCAAAGTAATTCCTTTAGACCCGCTCTAGGGTTAGCCTAATTTCCCCCCAACACACACACCAATTAAGGGCGAATTTGGGGTCTAAGAAGGCTTTGGATCTAGGAAATCCACACCCTCTCCTGTCCTGTTCACCACCATTCACCCAACACATTGATTTGATACCTTCCATGAGACTGTAGTTCTGATTTCATACTGGAAGCCAGAATAGAAACTTCCATGATGTCTGACAGGACCAGAAGGACAAATCTGAAATCAGATCTCTCACTCCAAAACTGGGGCTTCATCAGTGACCTAAGGGAGATGACCATCAACCCTATGGCCCAGAAACTTGCAGAAGAAGACAAGTGCCAGCATAGTTCAATCTTCAAAACAGCAGGAGCAGCTGCACACAACCTCAGCTGAACTACATTTTGCTTTGTAAGGGAGCAAAATGACAACATTTAATGATTTACCATATCAAACCTTTCATTCCACTATGTTCTTATACTAACTGGGAATCCATCACTAATCACAAGCCATAGTTTTGTTATCAGTGCTAAACAACAACTTGGGTCTGTTTTACAAGTGACTTTACTGCATGGAAGATACTGAGCAAGGCTTCCCTGAGGGAAATTGTTTTTATACTATGTCTGTAATCTCTTCAGACACTTTTCTCATGACTTGCCCAGATCAAATGGAGAGTTTCCGTGACATGATCAGCAACCACCAGGAATGTGTACTGCTGATATGAAAACTTTCCACACCATTTGGGCAAACTATGGCCTTGTCTACTTATGCTACAGAATTAAAATAATGTTAGGTGTGACAATGCATAACTGAGTATTTTCCTAACATCTAGCAAATAAAAAGTAATCCAACAGATGAAGGAGGCCTGGGCTACAACTAGAGCTGAACCAATTTTTTTCAGAACATACTAATCTGGGGACATCTCTGAAGGATGCTCCCCCCCACAAAAGGCAGCCAATGAAACACTTTTTCCTATGGCCTAAAACCCAAATAAAGAAGACCAGTTGAATCAACTGCTGAATGGACATCCCATTAATTTATGGATCTACTCTAGTTGGCATTGGCAAGTAGATTAAGGGCTTTTGAAGTCGCAGGCTTTCACAGCTGGCATCCATAGATTTTTCTTGTTTTTTTTTTTTCCGGGCTGTGAGGCCGTGTTCTGGAATAGTTTCTTTCTGACGTTTCACCTGCATCTGTGGCTGGCATCCTCAGAGAATGGTTAGGTAGTTGTGTGTGTGGAGTTCATGTGCTGTGAACCTCTGATGGGGAGTTTGTAAATTTGTGTAATTGAATGGTTAGTTTCTGGGTATAGAAATGCAAGGCTCATTAGTGTCTGTTTGGCTAATGGTTGGTTGATGGGCCATTATCTGCTGGGAATCCTCTTGTCCCTGGGTGGAATTCTTTTGTAAGGGCTGAATTTTGATTCTATTGTATTTCAAAACTGGGAGCCAGATTTTGTTTACTTTTAAGGTTTCTTCTTTCCTGTTGAAGTTGTCCAGGTGTTTGTGGATTTCAATAGCTTCTCTGTGCATTCTGATATGATTGTTGTTGGCCTGGTCTAGAATTTCTGTGTTTTCAAATAGCATTTTGTGTCCAGGTTGGTTTATAACATGTTCTTCTACTGCCGATTTTTCTGGCTGGCCCAGTCTGCAGTGTGTCTCATGTTCCTTGATTCGTGTTTGCACACTGCGTTTAGTGGTCTCTATGTAAACTTGTCCACAACTGCATGGTATGCGGTAAACTCCTGCAGCTGTGAGAGGGTCTCTTTCATCCTTCACTGAGTGTAGCATTACTTGGATTTTTCTGGTTAGTCTATAGATTGTTTGGAGGTTGTGTTTCCTCATCAGTTTCCCAATTCTGTCAACTCCTTTGATATATGGTAAAAATACCTTCCCTTTGGGTGGCTGTTTTTCTTCTTACCATACATCTTACCATGACAGTAAGAGCTGTTCTGCAGTGGAACACACTCCCTTGGAATATGGTGGGGTCTCCTTCCTTGGAGGTCTTTAAACAGAGGCTGGATGGCCATATTTCAGGGATGCTTTGATTGTGATTTCCTGCATGGCAGGGGGTTGGACTGGATGGCCCTTGTGGTCTCTTCCAACTCTACAATTCTATGCTTCTATGCTTCTATGATTCTGTGAATGGTTGGGTAGGTGTGTGTGTGGAGTTCATGTGCTGTGAACCCCTGTTCTCTGAGGATGCCAGCCACAGATGCAGGCGAAACGTCAGAAGCTATTCCATAACACAGCCTCACAGCCCAGAAAAAAGCCAAGGAAATTCTATAGATTAAGGGCTTGTCTAAATGGTCAATTTACCTAGGCTTCCCCCCGTGTTGGAGCCCTGCAGTCCAAACAATGCAGGCGTCTTACTCCACTTCACCTCCAGACAGTCCTGATGACATCTGAGGTAAAGCTGGGGTAATCCCTGGGAAAACCCACATCATGCAGGTAAACCCGGATGGGTCCGGCTCAGGAACGCAGGAGTCTGCACCTGCACACCAGGCTGTACCACTAGATCATGCCACTGTGAAGCTGGGAAGGCAGTCCGCTGCATGTCCTTGATCACATGTTGAGGCCTTCCTTCCTGGCTTCACAGAGCATGATGCACAAAAGCAGCAGAGGCACATATGTGTGGACTCTGCCCATTTTTGTCATAGTAACAGCCAAGGATGTGGGCCAGCTCTAGAGTCAGAATACTCCAGCCAGAAGGTGGAGTATTCTGACCAATGTAGACAAACTCTTAGGCATATACTTTCTCCACTATTTTTGTTTTGTTTGTTTTGTGCATCCACAGCCATTTTAACTCCACGCTGGACCTGGAACAGTATTAGGTCTAGAGCAATACATAAAATGGTCTAAGTTGTCCAGCTGTTTCCTGCTGTTGTCATTTGGTAGGAAAACAACAACTTTCATGGCAAAACCCATTGGAGAAACTGTTGGAAAATTATCTAACAATGAAATAGTCCCTGCAACTCCTCTGCCCAATAGGGTGGCGAACTGAGAGATCATTTCATCGTAGGTCTTATATACTCAGTTTTTGTTCCCAGGAAGGTTTAACTGGTGTTGGCAACAATTAAATGAGGCATTAAGAAGTGGTGTTCCCTACCTGTACTCTGTTCTACCATTTCAGTACATTCGCCTTCATGTCGAGATCCAGCCCTTTCCAACCGATTACAATGAACAATTGTAAGCTTGAAGTCCCAGTGTAGAAGCAGCAGCCACTGATTTCATTTCAGTACCTTCCACGCAGCTTCTATTCCAGCTTCTGAGATTTCATAATCAAAACTTGAGACATAGGGACAACCCCCTTGTGATGTCATAGGAGGTGGTCTTGGTGACATTACAAGGGTGATGTTACAGTGTAACATTACAGGGACAGTCCCTTGTGAGGTCATAAGCCACAGTAGCACTGAGTATGCCATTCAAACAAAAAACACCAAGTCTAGCAAATGAGGAAAATAAATGTATACATGGTTTTCAAGGCAGTGCTCTTGCCCTGAGATTCCTTTCCCTCACCCTGCCAAAATTGCCCACCCCTATTCAGGGACCAGGCCATGATCTGGGAATCTGAATCAGGAGTGGGCAATTCTGGCAGGCGAATGTTCACCCACATACCCCATACCCTCCAACTGTCCCAGTTTGGCACAAACCGTCCTAATGAATGCTCTGTCACTCCACTTTTTCAGCTGCTTTTAAAATGACCCAGTTTTTCTCTCCTCCTCCAACTTATGCCCTTTAGTCCTCAGCTTACTTCCATTGCTGCAAACTAAATTCAAAATGCAAAAGTAGTTTCCACTCAGTTAACTCAGCATGGGGGAAGAGGAGAACAGGAGGTAGAGTCTAGTCCTTCCCAGTAGACTCAAGCAAAAGCAAACTGCTGCAGCCTCTCCTAGCTAGTCTTTTCTTCCTCATTAATACATTTTGCTGTCTTGACCACTGCTTGATATTGTCTGGTCTCACGTGTCCTGTTTTCATCTGTGAAATGTTGGAGAGTATGATACCCTGAAAACAACAATGAGCAACACTATGCCTCAAAATCAAAGGTAGGACAGAAAAATATAGAAGAGAAATGATCATTTCCATTCTGGAAATCTGGATTTGGGGTGTTTGTGAGGATTTTCAGCCTACCCCCATCTATCACCAAAAGCATTGCTCCTGAAGGTCTGCTGGAGTAGTAGAAGTGATTTTTTAAAAAACTGGGATATCCTTGGAGACATGACAGGTTGGGCTATTTAAAAAAGGTATTGGGGTCCTTTGCAGCCTCCTGCCAACATTTTGCCCACTTCTGTTCACTGTGCTATGCACACACATATACTTGCTTGCATGTCTAATTTTCAGTCATGAAAGTGACAGGTTAAACCAGTGGATCTTAACCCAAGTCTTAACTCAAGATTTAAAACCATAATAATAATAACAATAATACCAAATAATAATAGTAACAACAACAATACAATTACACCATCCATTAAACCTTCCCTCAGAGGCACTGAAGGGGAGGGAAGCAAGAAGACTTCTCTCCTGCTTCTTCCTGCAAGTTTGTGGCTGGAGCGGATTGAATGGCTGTACAGGCCAAGCTAGCCAGACTTCGCCTTGGCTCCTGTCATGTGGCCACTCCACTGCAGGGAGGAGGTGGGCTGAGTAGCCTTCAAGCCTTCATGGACTCCCTGTGAAGATATCACAGCCCCCTGGGGGTTGCCAGACCACAGGTTAAGAAACACTGGGTTAAACGATTCCTCATCTCCAAGCTGTACATTTTGAAGGGTCCATTCCTTGAAGTACATCTTATTTGGGATGTGCGAAAAGAGCAAAAAATAAAAAAAAATAAAAAAAAATCCCTCAAGCACACCAGGAATAATGTCAGCCATGCAAACACACTTTTCCAAAACACTTAAAAGCCTAGCATACTTTCCTTTTCTTTTTTGGGAAGAGAACAAATGTGACATATGGTGTCGTATCCTCAGAATGTGGCCTTCATTAAAAAACACAACATTCATGCTTCCAAAAATACTTCTTGGAACACAGTTATTGGAAATATTCATATGATTTGCTGTAACTGTGGCTTTAAAAATCCTTGCTGTTTTCATCCGTGAACCAAGGTTTTCTTAAGCTGTCTTTGAAAAACAAGCAGCAATTGGAAACTGTTGTAAGGTTTCAAGGAGCTCTACAACAACAGGTGTGAAAAGGAAGGGAACTACAACCAGAGGCCAGTATTATTCCATTTAGAAGCATGTTGGAGGAGTGGTATAATGATCATTTTTGTTTTTTGTTTTTGGTTGATTAGATCAAACAACAGTTCATGCCTGAGCTACAAAAAAACGTTAAGTAAGTGTGAGTCACTGCTTAAAAGATGAAAAATCTTAGAAGGGAAGAGGTTCCAGGTAAGGCAGATAATATGGAAAAAACATTTGAGAACAAGTATTTGTGATGGACTTTAAAAAAAAAAAATAGAGGGACAAAAGGGACCCAGGAAAGCTACTGGGCTGTCACAGGGAATCTACTCAACTATTCACTCAGCAGGTACATACATGGCATAAAGTGTGGCATCAGTCTAATTGCTAGTCCCAGGTAGAGTAGACCACTGAATCAATGGGAACATGGCAAGTCAACTTTGGGATGTGTTCTGTTGATGCAATGGATGTGCTGTGATTAAGCCAGGCAACTAGCTTTAGGCCCAAGGGCCACATATGACCCCTCCAAAATGGAGTTATGGAACTATGAATTCTATGGTGTGCCATCAAATGTCGGCAGCACTGCATGGAAATAGACTGCATTTTAGAGATAAAACAATGTACAGTAAGTGTGTGTGTGAGAGAGAGAGAGAGAGAAAGAGAGAGAGAGAGAGAAGACACCTGGACCAAGGTTGCAGCTTGTGGTGGGAGCCAGAGAGCTGAAATTGTACTCTAGACTTGGTGAAATTACTCATCTCTGGCATAAATAGGACATCTTTAGCTGGAGTGTGGTGCATGTGGATGCTCTTGCACAAAAGGTTCATGTTGTTGCTTTTTAATTTGTGGGGAAAGTACAATTTTGCACATGGAAGTGACAGTGATTGGATCAATATACACTATAAAATGGAGAAATCATCCATGTAACTCTTGCATCAAAACCAAAATGATCCCTCCAGTGGCTGGTAGCTCCCTTGTCAACAGGCCAGTGATTCTGCTCTAAGTTTTAGTCCAAACTTTAATGGAGCTATGCAAGGTGCTGAACCTATTTGGGGAATAGAATCTATTTTAGGAATGGGGTTTAGCACCTTGGACAACTTCTTTAAAGTTCAGACTAAAACCCAGAGTGGCTGCACTGCTTCAGTGACATGGAAGCCAGCAGTTGCTGCTAAATGGCCTACAAATGAAATAAGGTATTCAAAGTAAGGGAATAATAAATTAGAAGGGGACAGAAAGACACTCTTTGCCTGACATGCCATCTTGTCCTTTGTTGCTACAGCCCCACTGGCTGCTGGTCCATTTCTAGGCACAATTCAAAGTGATGATTTTGACATAAGAAGCCCCATATGACTCAGGCCTAGGTTATTTGAAGGACCATCTTCTCCCTTATGAGCCTGCCCATGCCTTGAGATCTGTTGGGAGGCATTTCTCTTTGTCTCACCACACTCACAAGTACATCTGGTGAAAACACAAGAGAAGGCCTTCTCAGTGGCTGCCCCCAGGCTCTGGAAATCTCTTCCCAGAGAAGTTAGACTGTCACCCTCCCTACTTTCTTTTCACAGACCAGTAAAAAAAATTCTGTTTTGACAAGCATTTGATAATTGATTGTATAAGGCCCATCTCACCTAAACAATGTGCTAGATCTTGTAAATTGTTGTATGAATTGTGTGCATGTTTAATGGTGTATGTTTTTTTTTTAAATATATTTATTTAAATTTCCATCATCACCATCCTTTCACATATTTACATGTTTCCATACAACAAAAATTGATTTACAACTCATAACTTGAATTGTCTTACATAGTCTTAATTGTCCAAAACAAACAAAACATAACAACATTTCCATTTCATACCTATTACCCCAACTTAATATACCTTATTATTCCAGATCTTACATTCCATCCTCCATCTCCTTTTTTCCCCCTGTTCTCCCCCCTCCTGACTTCCTTTGACTTACTTGTCCAAAAACTTTTTATTGTGCATTATTTTCATCGTATCTTGGCTTCTCATCCCCTATTCCTTGTTTCTAACCTTCTAAATCTCTGAAGTTGCTTTCTTTTGAATCCTCGATTTTGTCAGTCTTATTTCCATTATTTACATCCTTGCCTATTCAAATATCATGTTATTGCTTCCCATTCCTTATTTATTTCTTCTATTTTACCTTTATTAATTATTCTCGTCAATTTATCGTTATTTTTCATTTCTGCCAATTTACTTAACTATTCCTCCACTTCCGGAGCCTCTTTTCTTTTCCAATTGGCCGCTATTGTAAGTCTGGCCGATGTGATTAAATACAACAGTACTCTCCAGTGTTTCCTCTCTGTCTGCTTTTCCAACACTGTTGTCATATTCAACAAGTATAACTTCGGATCCATAGTGAAGTTAATCTCCAACATCCTCTGTGTTAATTTGTGTACCTTACCCCAGTATCATTTTATAATTGGGCATCCCCACCACATATGGTGCAATGATCCCACTTCCTTTTCACATCTCCAACATTTTTTGTTTTCTACTTTATATACTTTACTTAATCTCACTGTGGTAAGGTACCATCTATTTGAGATCTTACAGAAGTTCTCCTTTAAATCTTGATTTGCTGTAAAGCAGTTTGATTTGTTCCAAGCATTTTCCCATTCCATAAGACTAATCTGTTCTCCTATATCCTTTGCCCACCTCACCATGGAGTCCTTCACCACTTCTTTCTCTAATTCTCTTTCTAGCAAAAGGTTGTAGAGTTTGGTAATTTTCTTCCTTCCTGTATCCCAAATAATGTTATCAATCTCATTCTGTTTCATCTCAAAGCCATACTTAGTCTTATCTTCTCTATATCTATTTTGTAATTGATAATATGTAAACCATTGGATTTCATGACCTAATTCTTGCAGCTTTTCTCTTGTATACAAACTATATTCATTTTCCTCTGTTCTTCTTATCAGCTCTTTATATCTTATCCACTTTCCTTGTTCTATCCATTTATGCTTCTATGGGGGATACCCACATTGGCATTCTGTCATAGAATTTTTGTTTTATAATATTCCATGTTCTTAACAAAGGACCCCTCAAAGTATGATTTACAAATTCCTTATCTATATTCACTTTCCCATACCATAGGTATGCATGAAATCCAAACTTTATATTAGCTCTTTCCAAGTTTACCTTGGATTATTTAATTTAATCCAGTCATTTAACCAAATTAAGCCACACGTGTTGTAATATAATCTAAGATCAGGGACAGCCTGATCTTTGCTTTGCATCTATCATTGTTGTCCACTTTATCCTTGGTTTCTGTCTGTTCCAGATAAAATCTTTCAGGTCCTTTGTCCATTCCAAGAAGGGCTTATCATTATTTATTATCATCAGGTTTTGAAAGAGAAACATCATTCTTGGCAACACATTCATTTTTATTGTTGCTATTCTTCCCAATAAGGATATGTTCATTTTTTGCCATCTTTTAAGATCCTCTTTTATTTGCTTCCATATTTTCCCATAATTGTTGTCATATAATTCTCTGTTTCTCTTACTTACCCATATCCCTAAGTATTTTGTTTTGTTTACAATCCTAAATCCTGATATCTTTTCAAGTTGAAACTCTTCCCCTTTAGCTAGATTTTTAGATATTATAACTGTTTTCTCTCTATTAACCTTAGATCCGGAAAAGGTCCTGAATTTTTCTAGCATTCCCATTAGTTTGTCCATATTGTTTAGGGGATCCTGGAGAACTAGCATTATATCATCCGCGTATGCTAAAGTCTTGTATTCATAACCCTTATACTTCAGCCCTGGTATCGTACTATTATCCCTAATTTGCTTATTCAGTATTTCCATAGACATACTGTATATTAATTAATTCTGATCTTTCCCCATTTACCATTACATATGCCTTTTGTTCTCTATAAATTTGATCAATGGCTTGGTAGAAACTCCTTCCCACCTCCATTTGCTTTAATGCACCTTTCATAAATGGCCATCTTAAATTATCAAAGGCTTTCTCCATATCTGCAAATATTAAGGCTACTTTCTTATCATTGTTTTTCTCATAATATTCTAGGATATTTAAAGCTGTTCTTATATTATTTGCCATGGTTCTTCCTGGAAGGAAGCCTTTTTGGTCTACGTGAATATAATCTAGTACTGTTTTTAATCTGTTAGCCAATATCATCGCATAAATCTTGTAGTCTACGTTCAGTAGAGATATCGGCTGATAATTCTTTACGTCAGTCATATCTTTGCCTTCCTTAGGGATTAGGACAATTTCTGCTGTCTCCCATGATTCTGGCACACCTTCTTCTTGGATCTTATTCATCATCTGACACATTACTTCTGTAATATCTTCTTCCAAGGCTTTATAAAACTCTGCAGTAAACCCGTCTGGGCCAGGTGATTTACCCGCCTTCGAGTCCTTTATTACCTTAGAAACTTCTTGCGTTGTTATAGGTGCGGCAAGTTTCCCTTTATGTTCTTCCAAAAGTCTTCTTATTTCACAATTACTTAAATATTCCTCCATTTCCTTCTCTTCCCTTTCTCCTTTTTCTTTATCCGCATACAGATTTGTATAAAATTGAGTAAATATCTTTTTTATTTCTTTTTGGTTAGTATAGGTTGCATCTTTCTCTTTTATCTCAATTATAAGCTTTTTCCTTCTCTTTTTAAAGTTTACATGCTAACCACCTCCCTACCTTGTTAGCATTTGCAAAATGATTTTGTCTAATTCTTCTAAGCTTGTGTCCTATTTCATCTATTATCTGATTTATTTCATTTTGAATATTTCTTATTTCTCCCAACGTTTTCCTGTCCTTCGGTTCCTGTCTTAGTATCTTTTCTTTTTCTTTCAGCTCTCTCATTAAGCTTTCCTTTTTTGCCCTCTTTTGCCTATAAATTTCAGCTCCCCGTTGTAATAGCAAATCTCTCATAGTTGCTTTATAGGCATCCCACATTATCTTACTTGGGACTTCTTGCGTGTTGTTTAATTCAAAATAGCTCTTTGATTCTTCCTTTATTCTTTTAACAAATTGTTCATCATTCAGTAAAGTGTCCTTCAATCTCCAGGTATATTCTTTCTTTGTAGTGCTTATTGTCATTATTAAAAGGTTATGGTCTGACAGTACTTTTGGTAACACGTCGATGTTTTTAATTTTTATGCTAAGTTCTTTTACTACCCAAAACATATCTATTCTGGACCAAGACCGATGAACCTCTGAGTAAAAGGTATACCCTTTCTCACTTCCCTTTTTGTATGGCCAGACATCAATTAAATTATATTCGTCCATTATCTCCTCACATATCACTGGAAGATTACCATGACTTTTCTTATTCTTCCCATGTTCCGACCTATCTCTAAAGCTTTATAATACTCCATTAAAGTCCCCTGTAATGATTAAATTCTCCGCATTTAGTCTCTCTAATTCCATTCTAAGATGTTTATAAAATTGACTTTTCTTTACCAATGGGGCATATACCGCTATCAATGTTCTGATTCAACCAACTTATCTCCACTCCCACATAATGCCCATTTTTATCTTTTACAATCTCTTTGGCCTCGAAACTGTTCTTCACATATATCGCTAACCCCTTTTTTCTAGTCAGTTGATGCACAAAAACTTGACCTAGTTTTTTGTTGTTTAGATATTTATTATCTTGATTCCTTATTCTAGTTTCTTGAATCATTACAATGTCTGTCTTTTGAGTTTCTAGATAGTGATACACTCTTCTCCGCTTTTCCGGTGTGTTTAATCCCTTAACGTTCCATGTTATTATTGAAACCGCCATATCTTAGTTCGTGATATCGTCATCTCCTTCACCTCTCCCATCTACTTCTACTTCCTCCTCTTCTTCTTCTCCCTCTTCTTCTCCTTCTTCTCCTTCTGAATTTCCCTCCATTTCGTCCTCTCACTCATTTGCCTTTCCTGCATCTCCTTTCTCCTTCTCCTCCCCCTCTTCTTCCTTTCCCTCTACATTACCTGCTTTCTCTCCCTTTTCTCTGTCCCTTTCTTTATATCTCTCCTCTATTTTCTTATCTTCCTCCTCAACTTTTTTCTTTCTTCTCCTTTTCTGATCATATTTCTTTTCATCCTAACTCATTTTTCCAAAATTCCTTCACTTTTTCTATTGTGTTTATCCTGTATCTTTTCTGATAATAATTAAATGAGATACCTTCAATTCTTTCCCATCTATAATTTATGCCTTTATTCCTTAATTTCTGCATCAGGACTTTATAATCTTGTATTCTCCTAAGAATTTCTGGTGAATTTCTTTAAATACAAGAAATACAAGAATTTCTTTAAAGATCTTAATTTCTTGTCCTTGTATTTATAGGTTAGCATTATAACTTCTCTGTATTATACTATCCCTTATAGATGATTTCGTATAGGTGATCACAATGTCCCTTGGGACTTTCCTCTCTTTAGCTGTAGCTGAATTTAATCTGAAAATTTTATCTGTGTAGAGAGATAATTCCTCCTCCGTCATATCTATAAACTGGGCCATCTGAGGAATAATTATTTCACTTAAATTTTCCTTTATCTTCTCTGATAGCCCTCTCAACTTGATACATTTCTCCCTGTATCTAAGTTCCTGAATTAGATTGATATTTCTATCTTTTTCTTGTTCTGATCTTAAAATTTCAGATTGCTTCTCTAGCTCTTGGGTTCTGTTTTTGACATCGGCTATATCACTTTTCATCTCTTTCATCTCTACCGTTAATTTATCCAACCTCTTGCCAAGTCTCTCCATATCTGCTTTCAATTCTTTCTTCAAACTTTTAAAGTCCTCCTTCATCTCCCATTTCATCACTCTCAATTCCTGTAATATCTGTGTATTTATATCAGCTTGTTTTGGCATTTCAATGGATCCTCTCCTTGTTAGTATAGTTTGTGACATCGTGTATGCTCTTGACCTTACGCCTGTTGCCATTTTCCCTCCTTGCTTCCTAGCCACCTCAACCTATTTGAAATGAAACACCTGTCCTTCTAACCTTGAATGCTTCTGTGTGTAATGTTTTTATTATCTAAACATCCTCACTTAAAGGATTTAGAAGACTCTAACTACTCCGATCTCTTCCTTCGCCTATAGTTCTTTGTGTGTTCCCTCTTTGCTTATCTTTATTTTATCTCTACCAACCTTCCAACCTTCCTCATCCACTTCTCGTTTATAAGTTCTCCTTTCCCGAATAATTCATCACTTTTCATCAGTTCATCAATTCTTAAATCTTTAAGTCCTCCCTCTTATTTCAATTCATAAATCATTTGATATATTCTTACTAGACTTATATATTCTTACTCTATCAATTCATATCTACCTCAGTTACTAAAATACAATTCTCTACAATTCCATATCATTTCATATCATTCCATCTCATTTCATTAACAAAACATTTCAAAAAGTGATCACTAAATTCAATTACCTCAATTAAAACACACTTATTTTAAACTCTCACCTTGGTCTTAATTAAGATTAAACAATTCATTAAGTAAACTAATTCATTAATTGGACTCATTCAGCTAATGAAATTAAATAATTAAATTAATTTTATTTATCTCACCAATTATTCAGGTTCTTCAATTATGATTCTGATTAGTTAAACCACTTAACATAAGATTGCATAGGACAGATATAAGCAAGTAAAGGTTCTCAATGAGATTAATTCATTCTATCAAGTTCAATACATATCCAATCAATCCTTACAGTTCATCTGCCAACTACCCCCCTAATTGATTGTCTTCAACTCTCTTACTGTTCCACGATTCCACAGTTCCAAAGTTCCCCACTTATTTAGCTCCAATCTTTCTCAAAGTCTCTCTTGTCCTCCAGTTCTTCGCTCTTTTCCTTCTCCTTCTGACAGATTTTTGATGGGTCCTTCTACTTCACCCCTCTCTTCTCTTCTTTCTCTTCTGTCGTAACCACTGACACTTTCCACTTTTCTCTATCTTTTTTCTATTCTACTTTTTCATGATTACTGTCTGTTTTCAAATTTACTTTCCGTCTTTCCCTTCTCCCCTGTACTCGGAGGCACACCCAACTCTCACCAACATTGTCCTCACTTCTCCGTGTCTTCCAGCTGTTCTTAATTACCTCTTCTGCCGTTCCGTACACCTTATGCTTGCCGCTGACAAAATCCTCTCTGCTTAAGATGTTAATGACCTTTTTGGATTTGTAAGCTTTTATTACTTTGCTTAGTTCCTCTCTGCTGTTAATAAGCCCGCAGGCTGCACGGAGGCTCGGAGATGCCACTCCCATAAAGAGACCATGGCTACCAAACCGTCTACCGCTCGCTCTCTTTCCTGGTGACTTCTCACCAGTGTCCAAAAGCAGCGCTTCTGGATGCCAGCCAGTCCCACGCACCCTGTCTTCCCCAACTAGGGTGTCTTGGAGGGTCAAAATCCCCAAGCTGGTCTCTTTCGGTAGTCAGACAGACTTGTGGAGCTCGTTCGCAAGCCGACCGTCACCTCCTCCCGTGGAACCGGAAGTCCTAATGGTGTATGGTTTAATCAGGTTCCATTTTTTATTGTTTAATCTCTTTTTAACTTTTATAGTCTATGAATTTTTAACCATGCACCTTTTTAATTTGTTGTAAGCCACTTTGAGTCCCAAACAGGGGAAAAGGTGGGATGGAAATAATGATGATGGTAGTGGTGATGTTTTTACTGAATGTTATCTTCATAAATTATTACTATCCTATTTTTGTAATTCTTTTTAATTTGGCAAGCTACTTTGAAGACATTATTTGCTTGGAAAAGTGGTATATAAAATTTATTTAGTAAATAAAATAAAATAAGCCACTCCTCATAGAGCATGGCTTCCAGACCTCCCACCATCCGGTCGCCCTCCTCTGGACACATTCCAGCTTTGCAATCTCCTTTCTGAATTGTGGTGCCCAGAACCGGACACACTATTCCAGGTGAGGACTGACCAAAGCAGAATATAGCGGCACTATTACTTCCCTTGATCTAGACACTATACTCCTATTAATGCAGCCTAGAATTGCATTGGCTTTTTTAGCTGCTGCATCACACTGCTTACTCATGTTCAGCTTGCAGTCCACTAAGACTCCTGGATCCTTTTCACATGTACTGCCCTCAAGCCATGTGTCACCCATCCTATATCTGAGCATTTCATTTTTACTGCCCAAGTGTAGTATCCTACATTTCTCCCTGCTGAAATTCATTTTGTTAGTTTTGGCCCAGCTTGGTAACCTATTGAGGTCACTTTGGATTCTGATCCTGTCCTCTGGGGTATTAGCTACCCCTTCTAGTTTGCTGTAATCTGCAAACTTGATAAGCATACCCTCTATTCCCTCATCCAAGTCATTGATGAAGATGTTGACTAGCACTGGGCCCAGGACAGACCCCTGTGGCACCCCACTGGTCACTTCTCTCCAAGATGAAGAGGAGCCATTGGTGACTACCCTTTGGGTTTGGTCATTCAACCAATTACAAATGTGGGGTTTGGCTGAACAGCCCAGAGGAGGGGGGAAATAAACCCTTTACTCATGAGTAAAACCCCAGGGATCTGCCTGTTGGTGTGCTTGGGGCCTGCAGCTAGTGGAAGCATTCCACCTGTTTCCACTTCAAGTGTGCTGACTGGCAGGCCAATGGAGAGCTTTGATTGGTTGGGAAGTTTCCTAAGTGGCCAATCAGCACACTGGGAACAGCAACATGGGAACGGCAACATACCTAAAAGTTTGAGAGATTGAGAGAGAGAGAGAGAGAGAGAAAGCTAGATTCCTATTCACATTCCAACACTTCCTTTGAAACCCATGAAACCTGATCACCCTGAGATATGGCAAAAATGATTCTCAACTCAATCATACTTTAGTCAAGTGTTTGGTCATAAAATATTATGAAAGCAACAATAAAAACCCATTTTCCAAAATAATGCTATTCTGAGAATCTGGGATTAAAAAAAGAAAATATCCTGGGACTTTGCCTGAAATTGGGGGCTTTCCCTCTATAATCTCCAAAGTACACAGTGAATTCCACCCAAGCTTCTGTTTAGTAATCACATCATACTTTCCCATTACCCATCAGTGAAGTTCTAGAAAGAGATTCAGGGTGTTGTTTGGGTTTTGTTTTGTTTTTTAAAGTCCTTTACTGGTGAAGTTGTGTAACTTTGTGAGGGTTTCTGTTTTGAGAATAAAAGAAATTAAAAGTGCTGAAACATTTCGAGCTGTTTGGGAATTGAGACATCTGTTTGTTGGACTATTGTTATTTCTTTTTTGAGAAAAATATTTGTTTCACCAGAGCATCTTGAAAGAAGCTTCTTCTCTTTCATAAAGACCTGGAGAAGTCAAAAAATCACACTCACATAAAGACAAAGACTTCAGTCGAAAGAGTCCTGGGATTCCAGTCTTATTGGTTCAAGGGCTTCCTGCTTTGTTCCCCCTTCGCTTCCATGGGGCTGTTCATAACCCATAGAGATTAGAAGGATTAGAAGACCAGGAGCCCTCTCATGCCACACAATTATAGCATTGTAGTTCCACTTTGACTCCTGTGGCTTCATCCTATCGAATCCTGGGTTTGGTAGTTGAAGGGGGTGGGTCTTTAGGACTTTCAGCTAGGGAGTTCCTCCTCTGGAACCTCTGACCAAACCACAAACCACAGGATTCCATAGAATACAGCCATGGCAGCTAAAGTGGATTCATAGTGCTATAACTGTATGGTGTGAAAAGGCCCCAGGTCCTTTTAATATTTTATATTTAAATAAAGACTAATCTGATCTCTTTTTTTGATAAAGTTACCAGCTTGGTAGATGAAGGGAATGCTGTGGACATTGCATACCTTGATTTCAGTAAGGCCTTTGACAAGGTTCCCCATGACATTCTTGCAAACAAGCTTGTAGAATGTGGGCTAGACAAGTTAACTGTTCAATGGATTTGTAATTGGTTGACCGGCCGAACCCAAAGGGTGCTCAGCAGTGGCTCCTCTTCGTCTTGGAAAGATGTGACCAGTGGGGTGCCACAGGGTTCTGTCCTGGGCCCAGTGCTATTCAACATCTTTATCAATGACTTAGATGAGGGAATTAGGGGCATACTTATCAAATTTGCAGATGACACCAAATTGGGAGGAGTAGCTAATACCCTAGAGGACAGGATCAAAATTCAGAATGACCTGGATAGACTGGAGAGCTGGGCCAAAGCTAACAAAATGAAATTCAATACGGAGAAATGTAAAGTACTGCATTTAGGGCGGAAAAATGAAATGCATAAATATAGGATGGGAGAGACCTGGCTGAATGAGACTACGTGCGAAAGGGATCTAGGAGTCCTAGTAGACCACAAGTTGAACATGAGCCAACAGTGTGATGTGGCAGCTAAAAAGGCCAATGCAATTTTGGGCTGCATCAATAGAAGTATAGTGTCTAGATCAAGGGAAGTAATAGTGCCACTCTATTCTGCCTTGGTCAGACCTCACTTAGAATACTGTGTCCAGTTCTGGGCACCACAATTCAGAAAGGATATTGACAAATTGGAGCGTGTCCAGAGAAGGGCAACTAAAATGGTGAAAGGTCTGGAAACAATGCCTTATGAGGAGAGACTTAGGGAGCTGGGTATGTTTAGCCTGGAAAAAAGACGGTTTAGAGGCGATATGATAGCCCTGTTTAAGTATTTGAAGGGATGTCACGCTGAGGATGGAGCAGGCTTGTTTTCTGCTGCTCCAGAGACTGGAACACGGAGCAATGGGTGCAAGCTCCAGGAACAGAGATTCCACCTCAACATTAGGAGGAACTTTTTGACAGTAAGAGCTGTTCGGCAGTGGAACGCACTCCCTCGGAGCGTGGTGGGGTCTCCTTCCTTGGAGGTCTTTAAACAGAGGCTGGATGGCCATCTGTCGGGGATGCTTTGATTGTGATTTCCTGCGTGGCAGGGGGGTTGGACTGGATGGCCCTCGTGGTCTCTTCCAACTCTGCAATTCTATGATTCTATGATTAAAGGTGCCAGCACGATATAGTGGTTTGAGTGTTGGGCTATGACTCTGGAGACCAGGGTTTGAATTCCCTCTCTGCCATGAAAACCCATGGGTTGACCTCAAGTCACACTCTCTCAGCCTCAGAGGATGGCAAAGGCAAACTCCCGCTAAACAAATCTTGCTGAGAACACCTTGTGATAGGTTTGCCTTAGGGTCACTGTAAGTCTGAAATGACTCAAACACACACAACAACAACAAATTTAGATAAAATTCTTCCTTCTCCAGGGAGATTATCAGATGCACTAAATATGGTGTGATACCGATGCCAGGAGATTGCTAAAGGGTTTGATTTTCAGACGTCGTCATCCCCAGGTCGTCATGCTCCCATGCTGCTCCCATTTTGCCATTGGTTCTTTCTATTCATGGGCTAAGCTGTGAATAGATTGCCCATTCTGTTTCTGTAACGGAATGATGGGTGAATAAAAAGGTGCCCGGTAAGTGGGAGGTCTGTGCCAAACACTTCCGGGTGTGATCAGGAGATCCAGGTAAGTGACACACTTTTTTGTACCCTCTGCATGTTACTTGGTATTTTTAAAGTGTGTTTAGGTGCTTGGTTTGACTTGTGTGTGTATTTTTTCTTTTTAACTTTGAATTTCCCGTGCACTCATCCTCTCACAAGAACGAGTGCACTGTGATTTCAAATAAGGAAGTGAATGCAGCTCCGTGAGAGCTGTATTCACTCCTGGGCTGCCGAGGGGAGGGCAGCACATACTATAAGATATGACTGAAAATGTTTGTTTGTGTGCTGGGACGGGGACACTATTTTTGTCCTTGTCTGATAATCTCCCAGGTGATGCCCAGGGACGTTGCCTTAAGAAGTCTGAAATTTTACCCAACTCACTGCCAAGAAACTGTTGTCTATTAGTATAATGTCAACTTTAAAGTACCTGATTTCACAGGTGACCTGTTGCAAAATGCATCCTGATCAGAAGGTTATCTGGAAGCAAGGATTTCACAAATAAGGTGATCTGATGCTTAGGAATTTGATTTAATTCTACTTGCTTTTATTTATTTATTTTTGTTTGCTGTGTTTGTTTTTAGCACATGATTTTTAATTAGATTATTGCTGTAAGCTGTCTTGCAGAGAAGAAATTTAAAGCTTTAAATATAGACATTAGGATAATAATAAATTCCAAAAGAAATTGTCTCAATTACTTCCCTCTCCATGATAAAATCAAAGCTGTAGGCTATATTAGTTTCTGAGGAGTCCAGTTGACCAAAGGCCTGAACCACAATAAGTGTCCCTTGTAGACAGACAAAGTCACTCATCACTAGCTTTAGTCTTTCTTGTCATTGTCATTTAGCCCTTGAAACATGATCTTTGAGCCCATGTAGCCTTTTGGTGGAGTTCAGATTTCCTCCTTGAGAGATGCTTCTCCTGTGTGTTCCATATTTACAATCTCTTTATTATCTTGTTGTTCTGCCCAAGATTTCTTATCAGCCAAGTCTGTCTTCATGCATGATCTTAGTTTTCATTCCTGTCAGTAAACTGATTCCACCACAGCTTTAGAAATTACTCTGAAAAAATCACTAGTTACTGGTATAGTTGCAATGTTTTTAAAAGTAGCTCTTCACTTTTCTGTTTCTCAAAAGTAACTAAATCAGTTACCTTTTAGCAGTTAAAAAACAACAACACTGAACACTACAAGCTAATGGCCAGTGGCTGAATCCCATAAGTACAAGGCACAACACCACCCAGCACATGAGATTTGTGATATTCCACCACCATTTAGTAAGTCAGCACTTGAATCTTGTGATATTCCTCCTCCTCCATTTAGTGAGGCTACAGCCCCATAAATAAATAAAAAAGGAGCTAATAAATTCTGGTTATACATACTTCAAGAGGAGTTTCTCTCACACCTTGTCTAGGGGGTCTATTTACCCATTGTGGTCTCATCTTGGAGCCCCACAGTCCTAATGATGTGGGGCTTTTGCCCTGTTTTTCCCCCAGGCATTCCTCATGACACTCAGGGCAAAGATGGGGCTACAACAGGGCTAAGATGGGGTAAATCCCATTGCACCATTGGACCTGTGAAAAACTGTTCCAGTTGGAAAGAAACAGATTAGGCCCCGTATGACCACAGGAGCCCATACCAGCACATTGGCCCATCACTGCAGCTGCCATCTGTGTCACTCCCTCCAAAACCAGGAAGGAGTCCAGCAGCATATGACCAAGGCTGGTCACATTCAGGGGGGCTTGATCATGTGCTGCAGGTCAGCTTCCTGGTTTCAGAGAGTGGGGTGTGGGTGGTGGTTGCAGGGATGGGCCAGCATGGCATTCTGGACTCCATCCCATTTTATGACAGCAACAGGGGAGGAATTGGCCAGATCCACAGACAGAATACACCGGTGTGGAGCCAGCATATTCCAGCCCGTGTAGATGAGCTCTTAGTCAGAATTGGTTGCCGACTGCTGTGCAAATTAGCCACTTCGCAATATGAGATGAACTGTACTGCAGTTATTTTATATCCTCACTACAAACAGAGATGCTCATATCTAACAAAACTAGTACCACAGTTTTCTGCAAATAAAGAAATAATAACTTGGACTGTCTACCATTTATCCAGTACAGACTATGGATGGAAACAATCTGCCATTAATAGTACTGTCACCACTCAAAAGTATGGTGATTCTAACCATGTGGCCAGCCGCAACCACATGGTTATTTTTTTAAAAAAGAAAGAAAAACATTTCAACACCCCTTTTTTCTTTTTTGCAATAATCCTTACTTCAGATGCCACTGGCGCCTGCACACAAACTTTGATCCTCAGACCACGGAGTTTCACTGGATGACCCCAAGTTTTGGCACTGTGTGTGAGAGAAAAAACATGTCTCTTTTTCTTGTCTACACACCATTCCAAAATGTGAAAAGCTCTGCCAGGCCCCTGATTTAGGTGTCCTTTTTCTGAACTAAAGAAGTCCTCAGTTTAGCACCATTTTCACAGACTGTAGGAGAACTGGATTTTCCCCAACTTTATGGTGTCTTGTTTGAGATATGGTGGATGGAACTTCCCATAGTATCTTGTCTGTGATCAAACCACCAATGCTACATAGTCCCTTTCATTATAATTTAAACAGTGGATTATTTACTATTTTCTCTGGTGCTGCATGCTGAGGGAGATGCATTCAAACAGCATTAAACTTTGACCTGAAGGGCAATCAAGCCTGCAAGCTGCTTACAACAGCTGGAAAATTTCACTGACTTCAATGCCTAGTACTCTGTTTCTATAGTTCTGTGTGATCTACATTAGTACTGGCAATGTCTTCTGCCACCACAGCAAATGGAAGATCTGCTGCTTGTAGGCATAATAATGGATTTCAAAGCCTGCATGCAAGTTAACACCAGTGTTTGCAGCTCCTTACAGTGAAAAGAAATAATGTACAGTTAGTTGGTGATTGTCTTCAGTGCTCTTCTTCCCCATCAATGCCATGATATGTGGCACAACAATAGCCCACACTCAAACAAACATTTTGCTGCAAGGTCACTCCTTGGGCTTATCTATACCAGCCAGGAGATACCGGCTCTCTGCCAGCTTATCCTGGCTGCAGGGCTGGCCCGTCCTTCCCCTGTTACCTTGACAAAATGGGCTGGAGTCCACACAGGAACACTGGCCTGTCCCTGCAGCTGCCATTTTCTCTGCTGTCTCGGAAACCAGGAAGGGGGCATGCAACATCTGACTGAATGCCCCCCGCATGTGACCTATTCCCTATTCACATCCTGTGGGACACCTGCCTGGCTTCCAGGAGAGCCAGAGATATGGCGGCAGTGTAGACACTGCAAATACCAGAGTGCCAGATAGGCTCCTGTGTACATGTGGAGCTTGATCATGTTTTGGCTGCTGGTAACAGAGGAAACTAGGTATTTTCTTATAGTGGTTTATTGAGCCCTATCCCAGCTTGCCCCCGTCTTAGCCCTGTATCTGTCCTGGGGGTGTGTGTGTGACTGCTCAGAGGCAGAATGGGGCAAATGCCCTGCATCACCTGAACTTCAGGGCTCTGAGACAGAGGCAAACCAGGGGATTTAGCCTGTGTAGACAAGGTGCTTGGCTCAGAATTAACCCCACAAGCTGTAGATGTTATAATGGATGTGGCATTATATCTGTCCTAAGACTAAAGGGCTAATAGGCAGGATGGGTTACAAAGCAGATTTACATGGAACTAAAACAGATCTTCAGTCTTTTACTTTTTAAAAGAGGCTGGGTGCCCAATCATCTCAATTTTGTGTTTGTAGTTTATACACAATGGGTTTGATCCAGCCTTAGTCATACTTAGAGGAGATATACTGAAATCAGATTTCAATGGCTCAACTCCACAGCTGGATCCAACCCCACATTTTTAAAAAATTAAATGTGAGGAAACAGAGCCCTAAAAGAATGCTAGAATTTTTATGCTACAGCAAGTATTCAATGCCAATGCCAATGTAAGTATAAATTCAAAATATAGGAGCATGTGTGTACATCCTCAAAACAAAATATTTGAAAGTATGCCAATAAAATACTTTAAAACATTTACCCACTGTCAATTAATAAGAGAGGGATACCTAGAGGTAATACTCAGAAAAGCAATTAGAGAGAAATGGGTAGTCAGTTTAAAAAGGGAGGGGAGGGTATTGCCTTGTGTCTTTGTAATATGTTTACTATTGTATATGTCTTGTGTAAATGTTGTATGTACCTTTATGTGTTTTATGTGTTCTTTTTTTTCTTTTGAAAATTACTTTGAATAAAAATTATTTTAATTAAAAATAAAACATTTACCCACTGTCGTTCTTATCATTTACCCAAAAGGTTTTCCCTTCTTGAATACTCTCCATACATCTGTGTATCCAGCTGTGGCACTCTGCTTAATGAGGCTACAGTTTTGAAAGGACAAGAATGGGAGTCCAAACAGCAGGTGGGCAATCTGGGGAAGGGAGTGAGAAAATGAAGTTTCCCATTCAGTTTGAAAGTTTACTTTAAAACAAATTAATGAAGTAAAACACAACAACTTACACTTGGAAATATAAACATGCTCAGAATGGGCTGGAATCTATGTTTGTTGGGGGCAAAAAACTACATAGATCACTGTTTCAATAAAGAGAGGTGCCTTAATATGTCAATATAAAAGTGTTTATTAAACAGTTGAAAGGCAGACATAAATAGCACAGAGCAGAAGGCTGTTATGCAGACTTGAATGTCATGCAATGGTGCTGTCACCCACACTGGAACAGCTTACAGTGACATTTAATTCATCTAACCGAAACCAGATCCTATAATAAAAAAAAATAAAAGAAGAGGAGGTACTTGGCCACTCAGAGTTGACAGAAGGACATAGGGAGGCCATTGCAGTCAACTTAAACTAGTTCCTTCACAGCAAAGATTCATGGCTTCCAAGCCAAAAGGAACCATTCCTCTCACCTGACATTGCCTCTTGCATAAAACAGGACATAAAACTTTAGTTACTAGTTCTGCTTTAAGATGAGAAGTGAAGTTTAATGGTGAGTAACCCTACTGAGACATAACTCAGAACTAGTAAGTATGCTTAGGATTGCAGCCCAAGCTGGGGTTCAACAATCCCAAACCTGCATCTATTAAACAGTTAGCAAAGTCTTCATTTTTAATAGGGCACACTGGATAGGCAGATCTCTCTGTGCTGAAAATTAGTGTCATCGTTAGAGCTAGTCTTTCATCCAATCAACTGAGAAGATTTTTAAATTCAGTACAGTTGGACCCCCATATCCACAGAGGTTCGGTTCCTGGACTTGCTGCAAATACCAGGAACTGTGGATTATAGTGAACCCTATTAAAATAAAGGACTTCCAATGCAAACATACCATAGAGTTAGAGGACCTAGAAGATGCCTAGAGAGGACACATCTCTAGGCATCTTCCAGCATGACTCTATGGTATGTGTCCCTATTTTTCAGCTGTGGGTAACTGAAACTGGATATTGGTTCCATGGACACAGGGGTCCAACTGTATTTTAAAACTGTTTTCTTCCTCCCTTCCTCCATTCTTTACCCCAAGTCCACTTGTGTGTCTTGTTGTTGGAAAACTATTTAAGAGCCATGGGCCTTTATGGAAATGTTGCTAGCTTTCCTAATTCTTTGTAAAGAGGAATATATGCACTGAAATATCTAAACAATCTATGTTATCTTTATGATCAGGAGCACCCTGTGTAGTAGATAAGGTTGCCAGCTCAGGACTAGCCCAGGGCCTCAGATTTCAGGGCCAGGACTGGAGACCTAAGGATGGCACGCATGAACACGCACATGCATGCACACACACACACCCCTCATGATATTACAGGGGACAGGTCCTGGTGATTCCATTGAACACAATACCTTAAGCATCAACCACAGTTACGTATCATACATGGCATCTGCCTTTGAATTAAAAACAACAACAAATCTAAGTAATGAGAAATACACACCCACACCCCCTACCCATTCCTACCTACATTTTTCAAGGCAGCACTCTCACCCCAAGATACCTCCTGCTTGTCCTGAGAACTGGGGAAAAGCATATAAACCCTGAGATCTAGGAATGTTATGCTGAGTGTGTATGTACTAGAGACAGACAGAGATAGATGTGGAGACTGATTGACCCCAGCAACTTTATGACTGCCTACTGATTCATTTCAAGTGTTCATCATCTCCTTCACATGGATTCTCTAGATAGATTAAAAAAAAAATCCTCTCATTACTGATCACAGATTCTGTACTGGGCATATGAAGTACTTTCCCCCCAAATATTATCATTCTATCTCATCAACGCTTTGGCTGGTCTATATGGCCATACGATCATTACTAGTTTCACCTTATGTCTATTTATGTGAACTTGACCTCTTTTGTGTGCCTTTTCTTTGTGTGAAATATTTCTCATGAATAAGAGAAAAACTTTCTCGTACACAGTCATCTAAACTTTAAGAAGTTCTGATGAAAAATGGTTTATGACTTGTGTGTTCTGCTCAATTGGCACCAATCTCACAGTGCAAGGTAAATGGTGGGTGTGAAGCATGCCATGGCAGATGTGGGAGGATTGGAACAACAGGCATTTTCCAAGCAGGTACTACATGCTATATCTCCTGGGTCCTACAAATTCCACCAAAACATTCCTGATCTTGGGAGAGATCACCCACACACACACCACAACCTCCCTGAAAAAAGAACACTGGATCAGTCCTGGAAGAAGTGACATCAGTCTTCCCCTAAAGCACTGTATCTGGAGAACCCTGGTAGAACCATTCACTGTGATTTGAGTGGTCTTCTGTGAATTCACACAATGGGTTAATCCTGTGACTGCACATAGCACTTCGGAAACTTCTAAAAACTTCATTGAAACGTTTGGGCAGTAGCTCCTCCCCCCTCCCCCCTGGCCTATATAAGCCCCCACCTCTCACCAAAATGCTCTGTTCCTTGTAGCTGTGTTAAACAAAGTATGTGAGAGGTAGGACACCAAAGGGGAGGAGGGTGGGTTTGTGTGAATTCACAGAAGACCACTTGAAGAACTATAGTTATAGTAAGTAACCCCTTCTTCTTCTTCGTGGTCTCTGTGAATGCACACAATGGGTAGATTAACAAGCTCATGAGTCAGGATGGAGGGGGTGTCCAGACTAAGAAAAATAAGACAACAGTGTGTTATAACCAGAACAACTATATTATAAAATATACTGTGAGTAATGAGCTAATCACCTGAGGGTGGTTGAGCAAGGACGCCCTGGCAAGGGCTGTGCCATTAGTAGTAGAAGAGTCCAACTGTAATTCTTCACAAAGGTGAGCGGCATTGCCCACGTGGCTGCCCTGTAAATGTCCAGCAGTGACACGCCATTCAGGAATGCTGCTGAGGTAGCTGTTACTCTAGTAAAGTGGCTTCATATAGAGGAAGGTAGGGGCACGCCCATAACCTCATGTGAAATCTGGATTGTTGAGGCAACCCACTTGGAGAATCGCTGGGATGAGACTGTGAGTCCTTTCTTAGGGTCAGAATAGCAGACAAACAATTTGTTGGTGCAGCAAAAAGCCACCGTTCTGTTCAGGTAAAGCTCCAGTGCCGCTTAGACTTCAAGTGGATGGCGGGTGGTAGTGGTGCTTGATGACGTTGGTGTGTCAAAAGGTGGCAGGACTATACCTTGATTAAGGTGGAAAGAAGAGACCACCTTGGATAGGAATGCCACATTGGGATGAAGAACAACCTTATTTCTGTGGAACTGGGTATAGGGGGCATCCACCCTGAGGACATAGAGTTCATTCGCCCTTCTAGCAGAGGTGATGGCAACTAGAAAGGCCATTTTGAAGGACAAAAGACAGGCGTTGACTGAGTCTAAGGACTCAAAGAGAGGGTTCGAGGCCACCCGCAGGACTAGCTGGAGATCCCACAAGGTGACGGGACCCACCACCTGTGAGTGTAAGTTCTTGTAACCTTGCAAAAAGTGACGGATAAGGGGATCTGTGAAGCAGGAGCTGATTCCTAGATGTTGTAAGTGAGAAGATATTGCTGCTACATAAGTCCATACAGAGGAAAGGGAAAGAGCCTTTGCTGACAGGGAGGCTAGGAAATCAAGGAGCGGGATCGACGCCTCATCAGGAGAGATTCCTTTAGAGTGTAAGAAATCACAGAACTTTTGCCATTTATACCAGTAGGATTTTAATGTGGAGGGACGTTGAGCTGCTTGGATTATAGATCTTGCTGCATCCGACAAAGATCCTACTGCCCGATGAGCCAGGCTTTTGGCTTGATTGCCTCCAAGTCAGGATAAAAGACTGGGGTGTTCTGTATGAACAGAAGGTCCCTCCTCAGGTGGAACCGTTGCCTGGAGAGCAGGAGAAGAGGGGCAAACCAAGATTGTCTAGGCCACCATGGTGTGATCAGTATACAATGTGAGTTGTCATATCGCAGTTTCACCACAACTCTGGAGAGGAGTGGAAATGTGGGGAAGGCGTACATCAGGGTCCACCTGAACAGAAAGGTGTCCCCCAGGTTCCTGTGCGAAGGTTGCTGTCTTGAACAGTAGAGCCTGCATTTGGTGTTCTGCTGTGTCACAAAGAGGTCTATTGTCGGTGAGCCCCATGCCCTGAAGATGGTCTGCAGGACATCTGTGGCCAGTGACCCCTCATGGCAATTGGTCTTGACCAAGTTCAATGAATCCACTACTTTGTCCTGCTTCCCTGCCAAATGTATCACCATTAGGAATATGTGTCTGGGGATGCCCCAGTTCCAAATCTGGAGGGTCAGGTCCAGCAGTGTTTGTGTCCTGGTTCCTCCCTGTTTGTTGATGTAGAAGACTGTAGTGGTATTGTCTGACACAATCTGTACCACCATGCCCTGGAGAGAAGATCCGAACACTTTCAGAGCCTTGAACACTGCTAGGAGTTCCATGACATTGATGTGATGCTCCTTTTCTGCTGTTGACCAGAGGCCACGAACAGTCAGGCTGTGAGAGTGTGCTCTCCATCCCATCGTGGATACATCCATCGTCAGAGACCTGGAAGGATGAGGGATTGCAAAGGAGAGACCGCACCGCACATTCCGTGGAAGGGTCCACCACTCCAGTTATAATAATAATAATAATAATAATAATAATAATAATAATAATAATTTATACCCCTCCCCTCTGTTAAAACAATCAGGGTGGCTTACAAAAATTAAAATACAATACAGATAAAAATCCCTAAACACTACCCAACCCCACCCTCCCCCATAAAAAGATATTAAACAAATATAAATTAAAAAGCAACTAATCTAAAATCACATTTAAAAACAATAAATACAATAACTACCCAGCAGACTAAAAGAGGCCAGGAGACCCTGAGGCCAGGATCTAATCAGGAAAGGCCTGCCAAAAGAGATCCATCTTTAGTGCTTTTTTAAAGCTACTCAGGCTTGTCATCTCACGGATCTCATTCGGCAGGTCATCCCACAATTTGGGGGTGATTACCAAAAAGGCCCTCTGGGAGGTTGCAGACAGCCTAGATTTTTGTGGCTGAAGCAAATTCCTCCCAGAGGACTGGAGTGTGTGAGGAGGATTGTATGGGAGGAGGCGGTTCCGGAGATAAGTTGGACCCAAGCCATTTAGGGCTTTAAAGGTAATAACCAACACCTTATACTGGGCCCGGAAACTGATACGTAGCCAGTGGAGAGATTTTAATACTGGAGTTATATGGTCTCTCTGAGATGTTCCCAAGACCACTCTGGCTGCCATATTTTATACCAACTGAAGTTTCCGGACCACTCAAGCAATCCAAGAGGATGCTATGATCTATTGTATCAAAAGCCGCTGAGATGTCCAAAAGCACCAACAGGGTCACACTACCCCTGTCGATGCTTAGATGCAGGTCATTGGTCAAGGCAACCATGGCAGTCTCAACTCCAAATCCCATTCCAAATCCAGTTTGAAATGGGTCTAGATAATCGGTTTCATCCAAGACCACTTGGAGTTGAAGTACAACTGCCCTCTCGATCACTTTGCTCAAGAATGGTAACATAGAAACCGGCCTATAGTTGTTCATGTCCAGGGAGTCAAGGGAAGATTTTTTCAGGAGCGGCCTAATGGCCGCTTCCTTTAAACAAGATTGAACACACCCTTCTCTGAGGGATGCATTGATGATGTCCTTAAGGAACACCATCAAGGCACCCCCCCTGGATGGCCAGCCATGAAGGGCAAGCATCAAGAGGGAAGGTCGTCTTCCTCACCCTACCAAGTAGCTTGTTCACGTCTTCGGTACTCATGGATTGAAATTGATCCAGTAAACTTACATCAATGGAGTTGCTGGACACCTCGTCAATTGTTTCTGTCAAATTACTGGCATCTAAGTCGGCTCTTATCCGAGAGATTTTATCTGCAAAGAATTTGTTAAACGTGTCACAGCAGGCCGTTGTTGGGTTAAGCAACGGTTCTGCGCAGGAATAACCTGCGTCATCTCCCTTACCACCCTAAACAGCTCTGCTGGATGGGACTCTGCAGACGCAATACGTGCAGAGGAGAACGATCTGAGTATGGGGCAGGGCACTGACAGTAGCATGGATGGGTCGTCCCTGAACAGGCTGAATCCTCATAGAAACCATGATTGTAATGGTTGCATTTGAAGTCTGGCGAAGGGGGTCACAGCCGTCATGGATGCCATATGTCCCAGAATGGTTTAAATAAAGTGCACTGTTACTCCGAGCAATGCAGTGGAACACCATGGTTTGCAGTGTGCTGAAGCAGTCCTCTTCAATGAACTTTGCAATTCTTGATGGCTCCAGGTGAGACTTATCCATGTTGACCATTAGGCCCAAGTCCTTGCGCAGGGATATTGTCAGGGCTACATCACCTGCAACCTTTGATCTGGATGGGCCCATGATTAGCCAGTCGTTCAGATACAGGAAAATCACCACACCTCTCATATGAAGGTGAGCAATCACTGGTGCCATGCATTTTGTGAACACTCTCGGAGCTGTGCAGAGACCAAATGGAAGTGCCTTGAAGCAGTACTTTTGGGGGCCCACCACGAATGCCACGAACCTTCTGTGGGACTGTGTTATCGTGATGTGAAAGTATGTATTGCGAAGGTTGATGGTAGCAAACCAGTCTCCAATGTGGAGGAATGGAAGGATAGAGGAGAGTGTGACAATCTTGAAATGCTTGTGGATAATGTAGCAGTTCACGTCTCAAAGGTCCAAAATAGGACGCAGTCCACCATCTTTTTTGTTGACTAGGAGGTAGCGGGAGAAAAAAGACTTGCATTGCTGGCACCTGGTGATCTCTTCGACAGCCCCTTTTTTGAGTAAGGTGCTAACTTCTACTTCAAGATGTACGGAGGGAGGCATGGATCTGAGTACTCCTGTAGGTGGAAGCCTGTCGAACTCTATAAAGTAACCCTTCAGTATAATACTGAGGACCCAGGAGTCTGATGTTATTTCATGCTATTGGTGGAATGTAGCAAGAAGCCCGTCCGATGGCACCTGGATCAATGGTGCAGGTGTGGGGAGCGGGTAGCCAAACCCACTGCTTGGCCTGGTCAGGCTTCTTTTTCTGGAACTGAGACTTGGATTTCGAGGTGACCAGAAACTTCTTTTGATATTGCACATATGCCTGAGAGGTATGTTGAGAGCGGCCCATTGGCAGGCTGTACCGCCTGCGAAACGTTGGCAGGAAACGCTTGGCATAGAAGCGGGACCGTCAGAGGTAGAATGCCAAAGTGTTTAGCGGTCATCCTCATTTTGTGTGTGTGCTCCAACTTCATGTCCATCTCTATATGGAAAAGGCTGGCCTCGTTGAATGGGAGATCCTCAATCACTGACCTGCCTGTAGAGGAGAGTCCAGAGGAGCAGAGCCACGCATGCCTATGTACAGCAATGGTGTTAGCAAGAATCCTCCCGGCACAGTCTGTCACATGCTTAGCTGATTGGCGCTGGTATTTAGCTAAGGTGAGGTCATCATCTCTCATAGTGTGCACAAAACCAAGGTCTTGCTGAAGAACCTTATCTAAGTAGGGAGAAATGATGTCCGAAAGGTGCCTTTGATAAGCCCCCATACAGGTGGCATAGTTCGCAATTTTAATGAGGAGGCACACCAAGAAGTAGAACTTCCTCCCTATGACATCCAACTTCTTACCCTCTCGGTCCATAGGGGAAGAGTGGACCTTGTGCGACATGTGCATCTGGGCTGGGTCCACAATTATGGAGTTTGGCTTTGGATGTAATGACAGCCATGGGGCCGCGTCCTCAGATACCCTGTAAAGGTGTTCCAGTGTCTTGGATGTGGGAGGGACAGAAGAAGGAGTAGCCCAAGCTGTCTTGACAATCTGCATCAGAAAGGCTGATAAAGGAATGTGCGGCAAAGAGGGGGCCTACTTCTGAAGGTCATGGAAAATGTGGTCATCCACGTGCACATCCAGCTGGGTGGTTGTCAGCCCCAGTGATGCAGCCATGCGGTTCACAACTTCCACAAAAAAATGAACATCATCTGTGGGAGATGGAGGTTCGATGTGTGCACCCTTGTCCTGAGGGGATGATTTTGGCGATGGTGGCTTGGAGGTTGACTCATCCTCAGATTTGCTGTCAGGTGTTCTCATGACTGGTGGAATAAGCAGTGTTGGCCATCCCACTGTGACCGGAGTCGGTACCTTACTAGGGTCGGCTGGTTTAGGTGAAGGAGTCTTACAAGGTGGCCGACTTGTCTTATGGGGTGAGCTTGGGGTATGTGGAGAAGGACATCTCAGGACCCGCTTTGCTGGGGAACTGGATCCCTGGTCACCCTGCCCCCAGCGAGGAGAGTCAGCCCGTACCAGTTGGCGCAGCTTCAGGTGCTGGTATTGGTCATCAGGTGAGTGATGGTGCCATTGTGGTGGTATCGTCTATTGCACGGTACAGGGGAGTAGAAGCAGTACCAGGGGTCGGACCCCCAGTAGTACCAGTCATAGTGAAAACACCAAAATGGAGGGGTATCATAGCGCTACTGCCCGTACCTATCCCAGGACCAGTCATCCTCATACCAGATGGAGTCCTCTTCTGTGTACTGGGAGCGCATGATGGAGAGTGGGAAGGATACGGCCGCTGGCATGGCGAGAGGGAGCGTGAGTCACAGTGGGACCGAGACCTCAGTAACGGTTCCCTCGGTAATGGCAACCTCGGTACCGGTGGCTTTGAAGGTGGTCTTGGAGATGGAGTCTTCTGTGTGTCTGGTACCACAGTCACAGGTATCTGGCACAGAGACTCTGGAGAGTGGGACCGAGACCTGGGTTGTGTCATCAACAGAGAACGGGACCGACTGTCACCAGCAGAGTGTGAGTGTATACTTGGTTGCCCTTGCGAGCGGGATTGGGAATGGGACCGCTGACGGAACCAAGAGTGGGACCGTCAAAGGCTACAATGAGATCCAGAGCAGTGTTGAGAGAAGGACCAGGAGCAAGAACGGAAGCAAGAATGGGATCAAAAGCAGGACCAATCATGCTGGCGGACCACGATAACAATGGCTGGAGGCGAACTTGAGTGTGACACTCTGATGATCCTGATACTCAGAGAAGAGCCATCATCTGCTTCATCCATACGGTAACCTTGCTTGGTTTCGCAGTACCGCTTCGGAGACGGTATCATCAGGTGTCTCTTTGCAGGAGGCAATACTTTTTGCTCCACTCTTAGGCCTCTTCATTTTAGGATCGTGAGACGGCCTATCCTGCTGTTTGGGTCTCTTCCTCTCACGGGACCGACCCCATCGAGGTGACTCTTTTCTCCCACTGGCCTTGGCCTTCTTAGAAGGCTTTTTCACCACATCCACCTTATGTTAAGATTCCAGTACCTTGCCTGATGGTACCACTCTCTGACTGCTCTTCAAAGTCCCGGTATCGTCAGAGCGGGACTTGGCGGTACCGTTGTCTCTCGCCCGACTAGACATCAGAGTGGGTTTCATTATAGTCTAGGACAGTATCGAGGCGGAACCCTTTTTCACCGGGACCATGGATGATTTAGGAGTCATCCCTGAGGCCGAGGCCTTAACAGATGCCGAGGCAGGCAGGGCCTGGTTGTAAAGAAGGGCCTTAAGCCTTTTATCCTGGTTTCTCCTGGCCTATGGAGTAAAAGCCTTACAGTGTCTGCATGTCTGCACATCATGGGCTTCCCCCAAGCATAAAAGACACTTGGAATCACCATCAGACTCTGTCATTTTAGCAGACCACTGGGAGCAGGATTTGAAGAAGCCTACACCAGGCATATTCAAAAGGGGAATAGAAGAAATCACAGTACTATTCAAAGTCCAGGTCAAACTGAGGCAATCCAGTCCAAATAAGCCAAATCCAGAAGGAGTGAGACAAATAAGGGTTGAATTCCAGTCCAAGGTCAGTATTTTTATTTTATTTTTTTTATTTTTTGAAAAGTTGGTCAGAAAGAGAACAAAGAAAGGCTGAGGTTCACTCTGAATTTCCTTCAATGCTTCCCATGCGACGGGGGAAAAAAAAGGAAGTGAGCAGTTGGTGAGAGGTGGGGGCTTATATAAGCCAGGGGTGAGGGGGTTGGAGCTACTGCCCAAAAGTTTAAGTGAGGTTTCTAGATACTTTCGAAGTGCTCTGTGCAGGTGCAGGACTACCCCATTGTGTGCATTCACAGAGACCACGAACTACTCTTCCTCCTCTTCTCCCAGCTCCTTCTGCAAACTTGCTATTTTCTTTTCATGAAGAACTTAAGAAATCTCTCTCTTTTTTTCCCCCAGACACACTGCACACCTTGGAATCCAAATTTCTAACAATATCTTCAGGAATCAGATTCAGATTTGATCCATTTTCAAGGAACCTTGCTTCAATGTGGACATCTCTCTCATCTGTCCGAATCAGCCTGATTAGGTTCAGAATCTGTCTGAATCTAATCACATCTCTGTTTCTGGCTGCCTGAATCCATTCTGGGGTTTTGGCAGAGTTGAACTAATTCATTCTCCGAGGCAAAATACCTTGGCGAACCACCCATTTCTACTTCTTAGTCAATTAATTCACACATTATTCAATTTGTAAGTTTAGGGATTTTGATTGTTTCTCTCCAGATTTCTAATTCCAAGGAGCCTATGTTCCAGCTTCTAAAAAACAGTAAACCCAAATCCTCACTCCCAGCTCTTGCTGGCAGAGAATAATTGAGGCTTTAAATAAGACATGATGTAATCCAATAATACATTCAACAATAGGTAAAAGGCAGCTCACCAACACTGTCAGGATCAGGTTAGACCACTTTCTGGCAACACAGCCCAAACTCTCTACTATTTTTAATTAACAGAATATTTTTTGTCACTTAATGCAACAATGCTTAGTTACCAACAGCGGATGTGAATAGACACTGAGAGGCATTGGTTTCATAACAGGATTGTATAACCACGTTAGAAAATGCAAACACTGTAGATTATTTATACCTAACATGAATATTATATGCCCACAACACAGCTGTTCGGAGCAGAAACACAAGCAGTCCCTGCAAGAAAATGTCTTCTTAGTAAGAGTGTCCAGTTCAGCATTCCAGCAGAAGTCTTGTAACATATCTTTGGGTTAACCTATTTAGAAGGGCATATGTGGAAAAAAAATCTACATTGCAAAATATTGCATTTGCATTTTGAAATTGTGCTAAATATTTCCAAAATTTAACTCAAGTATAGACATAGTTTAAGAAAGGCATTCTGAAGGAATGTACACAATGAAGGACTCATTATCAGAACAGAACAGAAATTTTGCTGTGTTTGGCACTGCATTGGCCAACCCAGAAAGAATGTGTCCAATTCAAGCTCAAGGGGTATACATTTGATTAAAAAAAAAAAAAGTTTGGAGGGTTGCCTGCTGAATCTTGATCCCATGCAATTTGACAGTGCACTCAGCACTGACCATGCACACACTCTACATGAAGAGTTGAAGGCCAGGATGCAGCCATCCCCTCCTCACAGCCTGAAAAAATGATAGCACAGCTCAGAGCAGTAATTGACGGTTTGGCTGGGAGAGTCTTTTATTTATTATTTTTATTTATTTAATGTATTTCTGTATCATCCCCACCCCACCCTGGCCCACAATTGCTCTTGAGATGATGGACAAATCTCTCTGGTTTTTCTTCGCAAATGAAGATTCAGGAAGGTCTCATCCCACGCTTTCTGCAAGCGCACTGATGACTAAAATGGCCAATCCGAGATAAACAAGTACGGTTGCAGAAAGCACAGCATAAAAACCAATTAAAACAACACAGAAATAAATACATTTTTAACATTAAAATACTCTTTAAATAAAATCTCAGATTTCCTGCGTGGCAGGGGGGTTGGACTGGATGGCCCTCGTGGTCTCTTCCAACTCTGCAATTCTATGATTCTATGAAGTCTAAAAACAAACCTAGAATTCAGTTTTAAAACAGTTAAAACACTGAATGCCATGTGAAACAGCACTGCTTTGGCTGCCTGCCAGAAGCTTAAAAGAGATGGAGCCAGCCTAACTTCATTAGGTAGGGAATTCCATAGTTGAGGCGCTGCTACAGAGAAAGCCCTGTTACATGTACCCACCAACTTAACTTCATGAGGTGTTGGGACACACAACAGAGCCTCCTCTGGAGATCTCAAATTTCTGGTAGGCTCATATGAAAGGAGGCAGTGTTTCAGATATCCTGGCCCCAAGTCATTCAGGGCTTTGTAGGTCAACATCAGCACCTTGAATTGAGCTTCAAAGCAAATTGGAAGCCAGTGTACTTCTTGCAAGACCGGTGTTATATGATCTCTAAAGGCACACCTAAGACCAGTCTGACTGCTACATTTTGCACTATCTGTAGCTGCTGAACACTTTTCAAGGGCAGCCCAAGTAGCAAATGGGCCACAGTTGTTCTAAATTCTGGAGTGAAGGACTTTCTATCAAATATACCATCTCTGGCTTCCTGAGAGTTGTCTCCCATAAATTTGGTAGGAAGTTGCTGAAGAAAACCGAATCTAATTTACTACTTCAAACCCAGTGAGAGAAAAATAATGAGCATTAACTGAATTTTCCAATGAATTTATTCAGTTCCTGATCTTGGATACTATTAATCAAATTGTGCACATATCTTTTGGTTCCCATTGGAACAAAACTGTGAGCATCAGATCCTTTTTGTTTTGTTTTGTTTTTGGATTATATGCTTTAAATAAATGCACACCGTTAAAAGTGTACCTCTTGGGGAAAATGTGTACAAGTATTCTTTAGATAATGGGGAAGATGCATATCTTTTGAAAAATGTTGACAAACACACCTTATGCAATGGAGAAATAATGGAGGAAAAGTGCATAGCAAGATACACAGGAAATTATTTCTACACAAGAAGAAAATACACAGTCTTGCAATCTGATAGCAGACAAGGACAGGTGGAAAATACAAGTGAGATCTGGAGAAACACAACAAAATTGAGACTGAGAGATCACAGCATTCCTATACACTACTCTCCCCTCCCCTCCCCTCCATGGGATCCTGATTGTATGAGTCCGTTGACATTAACTAGGGGTGTATATCTGTTGCAGATCAAGGCTGAATCATCTTAACTGATGCTGTTAAGAGGTAAAGATCTGCATTTCATTTGAGGTTTTTCCTTAAGGTGGTTAAAATAAAATTTATATAATTTTTGTAACTCCTGAAGCTTTTTTCTTTCTTTTTTAAATTAGCATTTGATTTTGATACTCAGATCAGGTTAGAACTGGACAAAATTTCATAGAATTTCTCTGAAACGTGTAAAAGCATGGAATCTAAAGCTGGAATTAATGTGGATCCTTTTTCCCATGTCATTTTACTAAAATGTCAATACTTATAAGTTGCATGTTTTGGAAATTCTAGTGGCAGTGAGTTCCCATTAGAATTCCTCCCTTCCTTCCAGTTGCCTATTTTTCACTGTCAAAATTGTACACACAGGGCCACAACTGAGAAATGTGAGTTTGCAGCTGCAGACTATGTGAGTCTGCGGGCACCATGAGCTGGGCGGAGGAGAGAGACAAAGAAAAACCAACAAACACGTAGCACAGAAAATGCTCAGGAATATTGTCCTCAATACCTTTCCTTAATACGTTTTTAATACCTATTTTAGGAAATAGCAAGACTAGCACAAACTAACCTCAGAGAAAAGAACAAATTAGGTATTCTGATTATGCCAGCTACCCACAGTATTTACTGGAACTAGTTGTGGAAAAATTAGCCAATAGATATGTACTTGGAGCCTGGGAGACACAGTGTTCATCAGACCAAGAGCACAGTGTCATGTAATTGGAGGGGAGATGATTTCCCTTCCAGCATGGGGAGAGGAGCTGAGGTACCCAGACCAAGAGAGTGAAATAAGTATCTCAGGTCAAATGACAAGCTGAGGTCAGAATCCAGTGAAGGGAAGTGGGTTAAGCAGCTATGGGGGCAGAGATGCAGCAGGATAAGTGAGAGACCAGCTGCTAAAAGTCTCGGAGGATCCAGAAGAAGAATAGGAATAGAGGAGAGAGCAAGGCTGCCAAGCAGGACAATTGCCTTGTTGAATGACAAGGAATTCATAGAAGTAAGTGAACACAGTTGTCCCTCCATATCCACAGATTTGGTATCCACAGATTTAAGTATTCACGGCTAGAAAAAAGAAATGAAATTCTTTAAAAAATAATAATCCAAAAAGCAAACCTTGATTTCGCCATCTTATGTAAGGGACATCATTTTGCTATGCCATTGCATATAACGGGACTTGAGTATTCATGGATTTTGGTATCCACAGAGGGGCCCTGGAACCAAAGCCCAGTGAATATGAAGGGTCAGCTGTATAGGGAGGGGAAGAAGAAGGCTTCAAACAGGATAACCAGGTGGGGCAGATAAAGGAGAGGAGTCAAGAAAGTAACTTCAGTCAAGGAGGTTGCCCCAAGCCCAGCAGAGGAACAGAAGCTCCAGGGGCTGGATTTAAGCCACTTGCTCTTCACGCTCAGGAGCTCCAGGACAATCCAACCTGAACCCTTGCAACTACCTGCTACACTTGCTTCTTTTTCAACAGCCCTTGTTCCTATCTACCCTTTCCCCACATACCCTTTTCTACCATATCTTTCTCTCCTTCCACAGCTCCTCTTAAATGTTGCTTTCTCCTATAAGTAGGATTTCTCCTTCCCCCTTCCCTTCCTAGTCCTGTATTCTCGCCTCTCTCTTTCCCCCCATTTTTAACCCTGTGACACCCAAGAAGAAGCCCATATTGTGTGCTTCTGCAGATCAAGTACCAATGTCCATGTTCTCCTCTGAAGCACCAAAGCCTTGGAAATTGGGTCTCCATGGTTGCTTGCCTTTCAGCACAAGTGGAACCCCTTCAGCTGCTGAGGGACAGCATGTGGTTCCTGACCCCCAGTCAGTTTGCCTTGCTCTGCAGGGAAACACAGTACTATTAGCATTCTGGGGATCTGATTGTTATCATGCACGAACCAGATTTATCATCCTTTGCACAAGGAGTGGGGTCTTCACTCACTTGGGATCTCTCATTACTTGTGATGTATCAGCTTTTGAAATGAAAACCAGGTTGCTGCAGCAGTTATCAGCCTTGACAGAGTGGCCTCATTTAAATCAATCTATCAGTCCTGAATTTTTAAAAATCCTTCCTCAGCTTCCAGTCCATGAATTTTGCAAGGAAGAGAGATTAACCCATACCGACCATTTATTTACCTACTTTCCTCAAAACAAAAGCCCCAAAATTCTATTGTTGCCCAGCTATGAAGCTCGTCTTTTAAAGGCAGCCTAAGATATGCCTTCAGCTCTGGGGTCCCCAATCCACTCACCAGTCTGTTCACGAAGAGGGCAGCTGCCACCACCAGCACCAGTGCTGCTTGCGAGCTAGCTAGAACCACGGCAGTTACTGAAGTGGAACAAAATGGTGTTCTTATTTTTTTTTTTTCATTTATGTCCCCACCCCACCCCAGAAAGCAACACAGCTCAGCTAGCCTTTTTGGTCTAGCTTGAGGTCTTCATTCTATGGGGTGCTAAGCAACCTTGGCTTCTACAGCTCATTGAGCATTTAGGACGAACGAACGGGCACTTCACAATAGCCCTGGCAGTCATTCAGACTTTTGCTTCCGCATTAAGTGTTAGATACTTCCAAAAAGTAAAACAAAACATAGAAAGAAAAGAGAGAGAGAGAGATTGAAATAGAGAGAGAAAAAGTTGCATGTAAATGGTCAGCTAGGCTCTGAATCATTGTTGTGGCTTTGCTAATTTTTTTTAAAAATTGGATCTTCTGCCTAAACTTGCTTCTGATGTTCTGCTTAATTGTGCCTGTTTTAACTTTTGCTAGTGTTTTAGCACGAGTTCTTCAGATTTTGTATGCTTTATATGGTTTTTTAATTTTTTTAAAAAAACTAAACAAAAACACCATGGATTGAGTTTTGTTTGTATTGTGGGCAAGACTTCAAGAGTCAGTTTGACAGAGGATGTGACTTACAAGTGTTTGAAATAAATAAATAAATTTGGAGCTCTAAAAATATACAGACTGCCAGCCTTTTAGGAGGCAGACAATTAAAATAATCTGTGTGTGTGTGATTTGTGGGAGACTCTGCTGCAGCATGTGACTATCCCAGTGGAGAGTTTCAGTGTTTTCTACTGCTTCTGATTAAAAAGTGTCCTAGAGCTCAGTTAAAAGATTATTCAACACTGAAGGAGATGGGAGAGGACTGGATCAAGGTTGAGCTGAAATAGATGATGTATTTAAGTGGGGAGGAGATTTAGGGGAAGAGACATGTTCTGCTTCAGGACTAATTTGGAGGAGGGCAGAAGGAAAGTGGACTCAAAAATGTATTGTCATTCAGGAAGACAGGAAACCAAAATCTAAGTCTATACAGCCAGATCCAAGGGTGTAGATATGGGGGGCATAATGGAGGCACCCCCCCAATAAGAATTCTTCCCCCCCCCATGGAATTTTCCTTCAGCTCCCAAATTTCTAGCATTGGAGTAACTTGAAACTTCAGTTGAGCCTTTAGAAATATCATGTAGGCATCCTAAGAAAAGACGCGAGCATGATGCAGTGGTCTGAGCATTGGACTATGGCTCTGGAGACCAGGGTTTGAATCCCTGCTCAGCCATGGAAACCCACCAGGTGACCCTGGGCAAGTCACAAACTTTCAGCCTCAGTGGAGGGTAAAGGCAACCCCCCTCCTGAAAAAATCTTGCCAAGAAAACCCTGTGGTAGTTTCGCTTTAGGATCACGATAATTTGGAAATGATTTGAAGGCGCACAGAAACAAAGAAAAGGGACAAACAAAGTTACCAAAGAAATGTGAACACATCAAATAGAAAAGCTCTAGGTGCAAATGATTTTCAGTGCCTCACCTTCTGCAATGACGGCTGAAGGAAAATTTCACGGGGGGGGGGGGAACAGAATTCTTATTTGAGAGACAACAGAGATTATCAGACGAGCCTTTAAAATCATTTCTGACTCACAATAAGAGTGGACACTATATAAATGTCCTGGGACAATAACTGTTTTTATCACACATTGCTGTAATAATGAGAAAGAGCAGCCCCAGCATTATCAGAGCACAAACGCTAGTGGGGCATGTGATCTCTGTGGTTCTTGCGAGAAGACATGAGAGCGCTTAAAAATCTAAAAACTGCTAAATTAAAAAACAAAATGAATACACAAGCACTGAAACACACTTTAAAACTTGCCTGCAAAATGGGAGGGTCATAAAAACAGTGTCCCGTACGTAGTTTTCATGTTCTCACCCAGAAATATTCTGGCGGGGACAACCCACTGATGCTGTATTCACAAGAGCAGAATGGTGCACAGTTTCAGAATTCTGTGACAAAAACACCATGGCAGATCGATTGACAGCTTTGGACCATCAATAAAAAAGAACGCCTTATTAACAATTGCATAATGCCATAGCATGACATTGTGTGATATGGATGCCCTTTCACATTCTTTTGGCATCTTTATCATGCCATATTTGCTGCATCTGATAATCTCCAATGTCTTTATTCCCCCCACCTCCTATAGCTACATCCCTTCTTATGCAGATGTTACATAACATAAGGAATAAGATTGTCACCTATATGTTTCAAGACCACTGTGGATAGCATGGAAGTTCCCTAAGTGTGGAGGCCATCACAGCATGGAAGGGGAAACTTTGCTGACTTACCAATCCCTTCCCTTCATCATCCATCCATTGCATTTATGTATTGCCTCTCAGCCTCCTAAGTCCCATAAGATAACGCACCGTAGATGAAAAAGTTAAATGCATAGATTTAAACTTTTAAAAACAAATTAAAAGCACTTCTTTAAAAATAATATACAATCAAATAGTTTTGAATCTGAATTTATCTCCCAGGAAACATTGGGGGTCATTAAGAAATTCAGTGTGGCATAGTGGTTTGAGTGTTGGACTACGACTCTGGAGACCAGTGTTCGAATCCCCGCTCAGACATGAAAACCCACTGGGTGACCTTGGGTAAGTCACATTCAGCCTCAGGGGAAAGCAATGAAACCTCCTCTAAACAAATCTTGCCAAGAAAACCCTGTGATAGGTTCACCTTAGGGTCTCCCTAAGTTTAAAACCACTTGAAGGCACACAACAACAACAATATTCCTTTATCCCACCAAAAATGTTCTCCCATGGCAACAGGCATCAGCACTAGGTAGGAACCAAAAAATATCTGCTGAACCAATATCCACATTTTCAGTTATCCATGGCTGTGGGGAAAGGGGGACAAATACCATAGAGTCCCAATGGAAAATGCCTAGGGAGATTCCTTTCTAGGAATTGCTAGGTCCTCCAACTCAACTCTACAGTATATTTCTACAGAAAGTCCTTTATTTTAATAGGGTTTGCTATTATCTGCAGTTTCACTTACAAACGGTAAGTCCAGGAACTTATCTCCTGTGGATGCAGGGGAGGGAGTGACCTGTACAGTCTTCTGGCTGTCCTGAACTGAATGCCAGCACAGTTGTCACAACAACCACAGCAGCCACAAGTAGAGGAAGGGAAAGTATCCACAGCAGCTCCTACTCAGTAGCCTATTGATTCTTTATCATCTTAAACTCCTAGAGCAGAGTCCTGCTAAAGTTCACTGTGAGGCAAGCCTCCTTTATTTCTGGGGTAGGTTTTGCTTTCATACAGCAGGACCCCCATATCCACTGATTCACTATCCACTGGCTGAATTACCCACAGGACACAAAACAGCAGATCTACCATAGGAGTCTTCCTAGAAAATGTGTTCTTTCTAGCCATCTTCTAGGACCTCCAAGGCAATTCTATGGTATTTTAAAACAGAAGTCCCATTATTTTCAATGGTGTTCACTATTATCCATGGTTTTCGGTATCCACGCCCCCTGAACCAACCCCCAGCGGATACAGGGGCCCTACTGTACTTTATTTCCAAGGGTTTCCCTTCCCCATTGTCTCAGAAACACCATAGCTCTTCCACCATTAAATGCTTTCCTTTTCAGATTACCCCAGGGGATGCAAGATGCCATTGATTGGCAGCAGCTGTAGTGCCCTTGATTTGTCAGCCCAGTTACTTAAAACATTTCATGAACTCAACATTTCTAGAGTGGTTTACTGTAGTCCTCATAGGAGACACTAACTCAAGGGGTTTCTGTGCTAAATAATGTTATTAAAAGCATATCTGCCTTACCCTGTTGGTAGTGGACTGATGGGAGCTCCCTTTGGGCAGCTTCCAGATGGACCATTTTATTCATTCAAAGTGCCGGAACATCATAACACGAAGTTCTGTCCAGCTCAGCCCATCTGTATTCTAATGATTTGCTGCCTTCCATCCTAGCCTATTCTGCCTTTTCTGACGGGTCTTCCTGAGTGTCTTGTTGCCATTCTCCTTGCCCTCAAGCTGTCACAATGGATGCAGTGTTTCACTTTGCTCCTTCTAATGCTGTGCATGCAACTCACATTCTTCCAAAACAGAGAACTCAGCTTCCTAGTCAGGAAAGAAAAGCAAAATGTAAGGAAAAGCTCTCACAGTGAGGAAAGCCACAACAACTTGCCCTCAATTGATGATGAAACATCTCGTCCCTATCTGACTTTTTTCCATTCATGTGTCATTTTAATACTTCTGAACACATTATGAACATAGCCACAATATTTTCAGTCTTTCTATTAGAAATATTTTGCATATTTTGCTAAATGATATTTAGGGAAGACACTCTGGAATCTAACAAATTGCTAAAGCTAAAAGGAAACTAAAACATGATAAATTTTAGCAAGATTCGGTTCTCTATTCCCTGTTTTAGTATACGGAGATGCAAGTAAACATTGTGTTCTAGCATGATATAGTGCTTTGAGCAATTATTAGATCCCTAGGAAACAAGGGTTCAAATCCTGACCCAGCCAGAGAAACCCACTGTGTGACCTTGAGCAGGTCACACTCTGTCACCCTTAGAGGAAGGCAATGGCAAACCCACTCTGAACAAATCTTGTCAAGAAAACCTGTGATAGGGTTTGCCATACATTGGGGTTGACTTTAAGGCACATCTGCGGCTTTTCTTCGCAAATGAAGATTCAGGAAGGACTCATCTGCAAGCGCGCTGATGACTGAAAAGGCCAATCCAAGATAAACAAGTTTGGTTGCAGAAAGCACAGCAGAGGGTCTCATTAGGTGATGTTTCCGGGTTGTGATTCTTTCTGCGTTGTCGTTTCTCTTCAAGACTTCTTCGGCATGAGTTCTCAAATAAAGCTGTAGCATTGTGGATAGTGCGTCTCCATGCCTCCCGATGTGAGGCCATGGTGGACCATTGTTGGTGATCAATTTGGCCAAGCCTGAGATGTTGTTTCAGGGAATCCTAGTATCACTTTTTTGAAGTGCCCCTCTTACGCTGACCTGTGGCGAATTCACTGTGGAGTACTTTTTTTGGGGAGGTGATGATCCTCCATCCTAGAAACGTGCCCTGCCCAGCATAGCTGTGTTCTCAATATCATGGCCTCAAGGCTGGTGATCCCTGCTTGCTCAAGGACAGCAACACTCCTCACATAGTCAGTCCAGTGTATATTTAGGATTGTACATATACAGCGCTGATGAAAACGTTCGAGGAGTCGTAAGTGTTGGCGATAGGTGACCCATGTTTCAGACACATAAAGGAGAATAGACAGTACAATAGCTCTATACACACTGATTTTTGTGCTTCGCCTCAGGTGTTTATTACTCCAGACTCTTTTGTAAAGTCTTCCAAATGTGCTATATGCCTTTGCCAATCTGTGATCATCTCTTTGTCAATCTTGGTATCGGAGGAGATGATGCTTCCCAGGTAGGTGAACTGCTGAATGGACTTAAGCACAGTTTTGCCTACGGCAATGTGAGAATGGTGGTGTTCGTCCTGTGGTGCAGGCTGGTAGAGAACTTCCATTTTCTTCAGGTTGACTTCTAGCCCAAACAGCTCTGCAGCTGTTGCAAAGCAGGATGTTAGATGCTACAGAGCTGCTTCTGTGTGGGCCACAAGGGCAGCAGCATTAGCGAAGAGCAGCTCACGGACTAGATAATTTAGAGTCTTAGTGCGAGCCCTCAGACAGCTTAAGTTAAACAAGCTACCATCAATATGGTAACATATATAGATGCCATCTTCGAGCTCTGCCGTAGCACTTTGGAGCATCATACTGAAGAAAATTGTAAATAAAGTTGGAGCAAGTACACAACCTTGCTTCACTCCATTTGTTATTAGAAAGGGCTCTGAAAAAGCATCGCCATATCTGACTTGACCGTGCTGGCCCTCATGTAGCAAGATAATCATTTTAAGGAATTTGGGGGGACATCCAGGTCTTTCCAGGATCTGCCACAGACCTTTTCTACTCATAGTGTCAAAGGATTTGGTGAGGTCGACAAATGTTACATAGAGTCCCTTGTTCTGCTCTCTACATTTCTCTTGCAGTTGTCTAAGGGCAAATACCATATCTGTAGTACTCCTATTGGCTCTGAAGCCACATTGGCTTTCAGGAAGAAGTTCTTCTGCAATAGCAGGAACTAATCTGTTCAGGAGTATCTTTGCAAGGATTTTTCCTGCAATAGAGAGCAGTGTTATACCTCGATAGTTTGAGCAATCGGATTTTGCTCCTTTTTTCTTGTACAAGATGAAAATGACTGCATCTCGGAGATCTGATGGCAGTTCCCCTTTTTCCCAGCAATTCACAAGGAGTTTGTGGAATTTATCATGGAGTGCATGACCTCCGTGTTTCCAAACTTCAGGTGGAATTCCATCAATCCCAGCTGCCTTGACGTTTTTCATCTGCTGTATGGCCTTAAGGGTCTCTTCCAAAGTGGGAGCTATGTCCAGTTCATTTTTCATCAGTTTTTGTATCATATGTTGGATAGCTGAGCTTGGACTACTTGGTTGGCACTGAAGAGACTTCGAAAATGTTCAGCCCATCAACTCAGGATGGAGACTTTATCAGTAATTAGTGTTTGAGCACCTGTACTGTATAAGGAGCTTTGGACCTGATAAGTAGGTCCAAACACTGCTTTAAGAGCTTCATAAAATCCTCTAAGATCACCCAGATCTGCACAGTATTGTGTCTATATTGATCCATGACTTGTTCTGCATGTCTCAGAGATTTTGTTGAAGTTTACTACATGTGAGACGGAAAGCTGCTTTTCTTACATGGCAAGTTGACTGGGCAAGGTATGCCTGGTGAAGAGTTCTCTTCTTTGCCAACAGCTCCTGGATCTCTTGGTTGTTTTCATCAAACCAGTCTTGATTTTTCTTGTGTGAGAACCTGAGGGATTCTTCTGCAGACTGGAGGATACTGTTTTTGATATGATGCCAAATCACTGTAGGAGAAGGATCTGTAGGATGGTCTTCATGTTTTGTTTCCAGATTTCCCTGGAAGTTGTCTCTCATGGTAGCTTGTTGAAGATTGTTGACTTGGAGTGTCCTCTTTAAGATGCCACCCCCTCTTAGGTTTGAGCTTAAAATGAAGATTTAATTTATATCTTATGAAGCGATGCTCTATTTGGCATTCTGCACTGGGCATCACTCGAGTATGACAGACATTGCAAATGTTTCTCTGGCAGACTAGAACATAGTCATTGAGTTGCCAATATTTGGATCGGGGATTCATCCAGGTTTTCTTCGAGCTATCTTTCTGCTGAAAGCTGGTGTTTGTAATAGTCAGCTGTTGTTCTGCACAGAACTCTATCAAGAGGCATCCATTATCATTGCAATTTCCAACACCATGCTTGCCTAAAACACCTTTCCCGGCTTCGGAGTTCTTTACGACTCTGGCATTGAAGTCATCGAGGATAATAATTTTATCTTCTATGTGGACTTTTTGTATGAGGTGGTGTAGATCTGTGTAGAATTTGTCTTTCTCTACAGGGTCGGCTTGCATAGTTGGGGCTTATATACTGAAGAGAACAACATGTGGGAGGCATAAGGAAATGATGCGATCAGAGTGTCCTGTTGGCAAGATTTCAAGTTTGGAGGCAATGGAGTTTTTAATCATAAAGCCTACTCCTGAAAGATGTTTTTCAGTTTTGAGTTTACCAGACCAGAAAAGTGTGTAGCCAGCGCCGTGTTCTTTAAGGCTACCTTCCTCATGGAGACGAACTTCACTAAGAGCAGTGATGTCAATATTAAGTTGTGATAGTTCATGGGCTATTAGAGCAGAGCGACGCTCAGCCCGTCCACTATCTGCAGAGTCTTGCATGGTTCTGATGTTCCAGCATGCAAGCATCAGTTTGTTTACACCTTTGGAGGCTGGTGTGCCTTTGTTTCTTTGCCTTGGTTTGACCACATCAGAAGATGCCCGTTGGCTGCAGCTAGCCTACCAGGTAGATGGGGATTAGCTTTCATTAGGCAACCTTTTCTAAGCCCCTCTCCATATGGAGCAAGCAGTGCTCTCCTTTAAAAAGGCTGCTTGGTCATTCAGGATGCTGCCGAATAAGACTGTCATCTCCCAGGTCAGCCTCGAGCGACCAAAGTCCTGAGCCGCCTGCATGCAGGGTTGGGTCTGCGGCTTCCATTGCATCTTTACACCTGCCATTTCGTCCCTCGCCTATCACTGCAGGGATTTTTCAGAATTGGATTTGTCCTTCGAGCCTGTGCAATGAATTTTTCTGGTGGAGTGCAGCGTGCACAGAACTGGCCTCACCCTTTAAACCAAAGGTTCATCTGTTGTGGCCTTGCAAGCATGGACGGTAGCAATGAGGTCCTCGGGTTGTAGGTTTGATTAGAGTTTCCTTCTCTTAGATGGTTGACCTGTCGGGGATGCTTTGATCAAGATTTCCTGCGTGGCAGGGAGTTGGACTGGATGGCCCTCGTGGTCTCTTCCAACTCTACAATTCTATGATTCTATGACCTTACAGGGTTGGATGAGCACCATCTGCCCGGGTTTTGGATTGGAGTTTTCCTTCTCCTAGGATGGTTTCTATAAGGCTAGAGATCCCATCCTGCCCTTTGGTGCACTTTGTCAGAGCCTTTGGTTTTGACCTGCCTGGCATGGGAGGCCCTACCAGTGGCTATTATGCCACTGCCAGCATAGCTCAAAACTTCATTAGGGTACGCAAGCCCCTCCCCCACAACAAGGGGGCATCAATGGGGAGGCTTTATGAATTTAATTGGTAAATAAACAGAAACATGTCTAATAAGTCCCATGTCAAACTTTGTTAATTCATTTTTACATGAGAAGAACATGCATGCCTATTTCAGGCACATGGCTGTCACTGCCAAAACAGGCATATCTACGTTGTTAATACATGACAATAAATATGAATGTCCATTCTTTTTTGGCCACTGTGACATGCATGGGGGGAGGGATCACTCTGTTTAAATGCATCAGCAACCTGGTTCTCTGGTTAGTGCCAATATTCTAGTTAAGACTGGTACAGCAAAACAGCACATTGAGGATCCTACAACCTCATGTAGTGCAACACCAAGATGCCAAATACTGAGATGCTAAACATGTAAATTTGTGCAAAATATATTTTGTGTATTGTACAGCTCTCTCTCTTTCTCTGGGTATATCTACACTGCAGAAATGATGCAGTTGACATCACTTTAAGTGCTCTAGCTCCATCTTAAGGAATCCTGGGATTTGTAGTTTTACAAGGTCTTTCACCTTCTCTGTTGTTCAGTCCATGTTCCACAAATCCCAGGATTCTGTAGGATGGGCTGTTAAAGTGGTGTCAAACTGAATTATTTCTACAGTGTAGATGCACCCCCTCTCTCCCTATGGCTGCATCTGCATGGCAGAAATAATCCAGTTTGACACTGCTTTAACTGCCATAGCTCAATGCAATGGAATTCTGGAATTTGTAGTTTGTTGTGGCACCAGAGCTCTCTGACAGAGAAAGCTAAAATCTCACAAAACTACAGATCCCAGAATTCCACAGCATTGAGCCATGGCGATTAAAGCAGTGTCAAACTGCATTATTTCTGCAGTGCAGATGTAGCCTCTTTTGCTTGCTCTCCCTCTTCAAAACTAGTGTCTTTTCCCCCCTTTCCTTGGCACCGAGGAAGCAAGAGAGAGCCCCACGGCCATGGCAGTGGCCATGGCTGCCAAGGAGAAGAAACAGGAGAGGGCAACACCACCCATAGACAGAAAGGAAGGTGGGAAGGAATTAGCCCAGGTCTTCAATTAGTATCAGGATCTCTGGGAAGTTTTTTTCGGAAGAAGAAGAGTGTTCCTTTCCCCGTCACAGACAAACCGATTGTGCCACTGAAATTGTACCGGGGGCCATGTTACCCAAACCAAAGCTATACACCATGACTCCCAAAGAAATGGGGGTGCTAAGAGGGTTTGTGGACAAAAAAATTGGCACGAATTCATTTAACCAGCCACATCCCCTATGAGAGCTCCCGTGTTCTTTAGGGAGAAAAAGGATGGGGGGTTGAGATGGGTAATGGACTATTGAGGGCTGAATGCCATCAGCATGAGCAATAAGTACCCCATCCCACTGATTTGGGACTTGTTAGGGCAACTGGCCACTGGCAAGATCTTTACCAAATTAGACTTGCAGGATGCTTATTTTAGAGTTTGCTCCTGGAATGAAGATGAGTTTAAAACAGTTTTCAACTGTAGATTTCCCTTGGGTTTTTTCCGGGCTGTGAGGCCGTATTCTGGAATAGTTTCTTTCTGACGCTTTGCCTGCATCTGTGGCTGGCATCTTCAGAGAATGGTTGTGTAGGGGTGTGTGTGGAGTTTATATGCTGTGAGCCCCTGTTGGGGAGTATATGTAAATTTGTGTAATTGAATGGTTAGTTTCTGGGTATAGAAATGCAAGGCTCGTTAGTGTCTGTTTGGCTAATGGTTGGTTAATGGGACATTATCTGCTGGGAATCCCCCTGTCCCTGGGTGGAATTCCTTTGTAAGTGTTGAGTTTTGATTCTATTGTATTTCAAAACTGGCAGCCAGATTTTGTTTACTTTTAAGGTTTCTTCCTTCCTGTTGAAGTTGTCCAGGTGTTTGTGGATTTCAATAGCTTCTCTGTGCATTCTGACATGATAGCTGTTGGCCTGGTCTAGAATGCCCACTGGGATCCTTAGCCAAATGACCTGGTCATGCCATTTGGGTAAACTGGTGCCTCTGGCATGTTCATGAACCTTATAAATGAGGTGTTACATGAGATTCTGTATAAGAAGGTTATGTTGTTTTAGGATGATATGTTAATTTACCCTCAGGACCATAAGTCAGGAAGATTTTGATCAAACGGCTAGAGAACAATCTGTTTGTTAAACTGTCAAAATGTGAATTTCATTCTAATAAATTTGATTACCTGGGGTGCCGCATCTCCACAAAGGGGATAGTAGAAATACATGGCCTTTCTCCCCGCCCCAATGGTGCAGCTATGGTTAGCCCAGAACTTGAAAAGGTTACTTTTGGGGGCCTCCGATCATAGGATCCTCCAGTTAACATGGTCAATGACAACTTCCCATATCAGGAACTATTGTGGTATAGTTGTTTGAGTGTTGGTCTAGGACTCTGGGAAATCAGAGTCTGAATTCCTGCTCAGTCATGGAAACTTACTGAGTGACCCTGGGCAAGTCATAATCTCTCAGCCTAAGAGGGAGGCAATGGTAAACTTCCTCTGAATGCATCTTGTCAAGTTGGAATTCCAGAGCCTAACTTTTACCAACTCTAGATAAGCCAAACAATTCTGTTGTGCATCTGCCACAGCTGAAACAAGGCTTGACTTTTATATTTCTTAAGCAATGTATCAATATTGCTCAATGTGATACTAAAATTAAATTTGCTTCAAGTTTCATCTCTTAATCCCCAAAGGCAAAATAAATCTTTCTACAGTAATTCACATAGAAGAGACTGGTTCCTGGGGTTTTACATAATAATTTCATAGTCTCAAATGCCATAAAACTTTTTCTTTCTTCATTTAACACTGGGCAGTTGAAGGATTGTTCAAAATCTGAAGCTGTTTTCACTCTCCACTTACAAATGCACAAGCCAAATGCTCTTAAGGTTCCATGTTTGCAGACTGGGTTCTGTTCCATGTTTGCAGACTTTGATTCTTGTTTCATATGCTGTGTGTATTGGTAATGTTTTCCATAGAGAGTGAGATCAGCGGTGTTATGTCTATAGTCAGAGCTATGTGGAGCTACAGGTGATACATTTGAATTTGGGAGGAAATACCTCTTGAATGCACAAGGGAGTTCAATCATAACTATATATCATACACAGACATAGTGAAGCCTGGTTGTCATTCTTACTTCCTGCCTATGCTACAACATCAACTAAGTTTTAATATAGCCCCTATGTGCCTTGCTCCAAATGTTTCCAAAGAAAGATTTCAAAAAAGTATGTTTAAGTGACAGTCTCAGTTATGAAGACTGTGGTTTCATTCCATTGGCTCTTTTTCCTCATAGGGTACAGCCCTGTACACAGCCAAATGCACTTATTTTTGGGTAGACATGCTATCTCCATTGGCCATTGGGGCAATGTCTTTTCATGTGGGTAATCCTGTGGCAAATGAGAATGCCGCTGGACTGCTTTATTGCTGCTCTGCTGCCCCTTGAAGTTGTGGTCAAGCTTTTGTCTCATTTTGTTTTGTTTTATCCTTTGTTAAAGGAAAGCAGTTTTTAAAACGGCAGTGATCACCACTATGCCACCTCACTTAACTAATGGTAACTTCCAGTATCAGGTATCAGAGTAGTGTAGTGGTTAGAATTGTTGGATTGGCATTCCAGGAGATCACAGTTTGAATCCATGGCTCACCTATGGAAACGCACTGGATGGCCTAGTGCAAGTCACAGCCTTAGAGGAAAGTAATGGCAAGCCTCCTTTGACTACATCTTGTCAAGAAAATCCCATGATAGGTTCACCTGAGGGCCAGCATAAGTCAGAAAGGACTTAAAGGCACATAGCAACCACCACCACAAAGTCCAAGTATCACAAACAACTGGTTAACTTGATACAATATTTGGTGGCCATTTTCTTTGCACAAACCCTTTCCAAATCAAGAGGAAAGTGTCTAATCGAGCTTTGCATATACAGTATGTTCAGCGTACAAGTTAAACAGATAGGTTGATAAAATGCAGCTTTGTTTGACCCCCTTACTAATTGGAAACCACTCTGTTTCTCCCTATTCTGTCCTAACAGTGGTGTCTTGCCCTGAGTACAGGTTATGCACAATCAAATAAAGTGTCACAACCATTTCTTTAAGAGCGCTCCATATTTTTCATGATCTACTCAATCAAAGGCTTTGCTACAATCTATAATGCACATGCTGATTTTTTTTTTCAATTCTTTGGTGTACTCCATTATCCAACATATGTTTGCAGTATGATCCCTAATGCCTCTGCCTTTCCTGAACCCAGCTTGGACATATGGCATTTCTTGCTCCATATGTGGTAAAATCTTTGCTGTAGAATTTTGAGCACCACTTTGCTTGTGTGGGAGATTAAAGCAATTCTCCAGTGGTTACTCCAATCCCTGGTGTCCCCTTTCTTGTAGATTGGAATATATATTGAGAGTCTTCAATATGTAGTCTATTCTTTTGTTTTCCATATTTGCTGACAGATTTTAATAAGAATTTGAATGGATTGAATCTGTTGTTTGAAACAGCTCTATTGGTATGCCATCTGTTCCTGATGATTTATTTCACTCAAGTACTTTGAGTGCAGCTTCCACTTCTCTTTTTAAAATTGTGGATTCATCTTTAAATGGCCCTTCCTTAAATTAATCTGCCATACTTTCTTCTCTTTTATATAGTTCTTCAGTGTGTGTTTTTCCATTGGCTTTTTAATTTCTTCTTGATCATGCAGTGTTTTCCGCTGCTGGTTGTAGAGCATCCCCATTTTGGTTTTAATTTCCCTTTGATTTCTTAGATCTTGTGGAAAAGGTTTCTTGTTTTACCTTTTTTGTTGTGGTCTTCTGTTTCTCTGCATTGATTGATATAGTAGTTCTTTTTGTCCCTGCACACAAGTTGTTAAACAGTTGCATTTAGGATTCTGACCATATTTCTGTCCCCTTTAATGTTTGCATTTTTTCATCTGTCATGCAGTGAGGCTTCTCTCTCTATCTCTCTGGTTGCAGATACTGTCTTTTTTCATTCTTCCCTCACAATGCACAGTTCTTAGATCACAGTTCTTCTGACTCCCAGTCAACTAGGCTTAATAGTGCAAATCTATTTTTAATTTTTACATCATCTTTAAATTATCTGAACATCCTTTGGGCTTCAGTCCAGATGCATCATCAGCCAAAATGCTATTCATAGTTGTCCTCTGCTCTTCACCAGTAATTCATTGAATGCCTTACAACCTTGGAGTCTCATCTTCTGGCAAAATCTATTGTTTCATTTTGGATTGTTTCATCATAGGATTCTCAAGGTAGAAGGCTTCAGGTGTGGTTAATCATAGCTTTCTAATGCTCAGTACTAACAAGCATTAGGTATGGTGCCACTGCTGTTGTCTTTGAGATATCCTCTGCCATTGTCACACACAGCCCCCCCCCCCACACTACTGCCCAGTAGCTGTTTGGCATATTTAGTCTGGCTCCTCAGCAAAAGCCTGTCTGACATGGGAGACCCTACCAGCAGCACTGATGCCATCAGCATAGCCTCTTGCCTCACAAGAGCACACAATCCCACCACTACTAGAAGATTGTGCCATGGTCAGAACATCCTTGTTGCTGTAAATATAAGAAACAGCTTACACCACTGTGGGATATTAGTGGAGGAATTAGTTCATCAAAGATCACCTCAACTATAGATACAACATTCTTCTCTTGATCTGTTAGTCTAGGAACATTCAGATGAAGAGGGTCACTACATCAGAATAACAATAATGAGTTTAAGATGTTAGATAAGCACAATCAAGAAGTACAGAAGTATTTGTTATGATTATATGACTGAACTTCACATAATCTCAGTAATACAATCAATGGCTGATCTGATAACCATCTGGGCATTGTGTATTAGCTGTAGTGTACATTCCTATTAAGACTGGGTAATTCTTAGCTGTCCCCACACCTAGTTGGATACAATTGTTGGCTCTTGACTGAGGGCTTCTGTACATGGACAAAAAAAAAAAAAAAGAAAACAATACTTATCCTGTAGTCGTGATGCAGTTGCCACATGATTTTTGAGATGACTTGCATCTTCATCATGTTTCTGAAGGAAAACCTGGATCTGAAAGATTTGAGGTTTGCTCTGCATTTGAGGGGAAAACCTGGATTATTGACCATGTGGCAGCTGCAGATTGCCTTTGGAAAGAAGCTGGGGCAGGGCTTCCAGTGGATGGGATTCTGCTGTGCTGCTTCCTTCCCCACAACTGTTTGCATATCTGGGTAAGTGTATCTTTGCTTATCTGGTAATGCAGTACTCTGGGACTATGTATATTTGCATGCGCGAGTGAGCAGGAAAAAAACAACGGAGCAGCCCCAGCCATGTGGAAATAATGCAATGTATATGATATGTGATCAGCATTGGACTACCCTTTTACACTGACGTGGGTTTGCCTATGGTTACAGTGTGGAGGGATACACCCGGTGAGTGTAGCATTTACAGGGCCACTGCAAATCAAAAACATCCACGGGGGCTACAAGGTGAGTTTAGGGTTTCCTGCCAGTGTAGACAAGCCCCAAGACAGCCTGGATTCCAATCCCTGCTAAGCTATAAACATCTTGCTGAATAACCTTCCAGGCTTCAATACTATATGTGCACTATTGTGGATGTTAAACTCCACTGAGCTGAAGGTGTAGAAATTGATTGTACCACACTGTCTGTATCTTTCAGCTTATCCTGCCTAGGGCAAAAATTGTTGGGGGTGGGGGGCAGGTGAGGATATCTTGAGCCTTGACGAAAGACAAGATACAACTGTAAACAAATAATGTCAACACATTTCTAAAAGTAACAATGTCTGTGTCAAGTCTTTCAGTATATGATTGTTGGGTTTGTGTTGAGCAAACACAGGTTAACATGTCTCTAAATCTGTTACTCAGCCAGATGCTCCACACCTAATTCATTTTGGGCTGGAATAGGTTTGCTTTATAATGTTGTTATGCCAGTCAGAGGCTCATTTTATTTCTCAAAGGCAAACATAATGAAATGAATGAATAGATCCTTATCACAACGACACTAACTGAGATACCTAAATAAAGTATTAAAAATAACAACAGGTGCAAGAAAAGTCAGCCAAAACTGGCCTTGAAATGGTTTTATTGCCATTAAGCAACTCTTGAAGAATGTTTGGGGAAACAAAACTTTCTTGGCCTTCTGTATAGATACAATTGACCTTTGAGAAGTTAATGTGTTACAGTCTCAACACTTTACAGTCTACACAGTTTATTACAGGTTAACAGTTTAAACATGTGAGTAGAATTTATGCCAAAGGAACACTTTAAGAATCACAGGACTTTTTCGGACAAGTAAAATGTAGCACAAGCAGCCTTGCCACGTTGCGAGGCTGCAGCGCTGCAGGGCGTCCCTTTCGCCCACATTTTTTTTGGCAATTTTTACTCACGATCATTGATCGCCAAAATATTCCACTCAGATATCCCTGCGGTACCGCAACAGTACTGGCAGGGATGGGTGTCATCCGAAAGGGACACCCTGCAGCGCTGCAGCCTCGCAACGTGGCAAGGCTGCTTGCGCTACATTTTACTTGTCTGAAAAAGTCCACAGTTTAACTTTCCGCTGTAGTATATAGAAGGGGTGAAGAACTAGGACTGATCTAAAGATTTCATGCAAATTAGGTATAAAACCCCAGCACCTACCTAGAAAATAAGAAAAAAACACAAGGAGGTTTAACAAACATAGCCAAGGGGAGGAATATCAAATTTGCTGTACAGCCACACCTGGAGAAGCACACTTTGCACACTCTCTGCTCTAGAATAAAATGCTACATCATGGTGTTGTTTCAACTGAGGTGTAAACGCTTCTGTCTGGCTCCTGATTGCTCTCCAAAGTAAAAAGAAAGGCAGAAGAATGTAGCTACCAGAACCACTTTTATAGGAAGTCCCATCCCTGGAAATGTCTAGACCAAGGGTGATGAATGTTTGGCCCTCAAAATTATTTGGGGTACACCTTCCACTTACCAGTGGCCATTCTGAGTTGTCAAGGATGGGGTAATGGAAGCGTTGTAAGTCAAAAGGTCTGGTGGGCCAAAGGGTCTGCCCCTCCCTCCCACACACAGACATTCTCCACATTTCTTTGGTCACTTGTAAAAAATCCCAAATTCTCCCTCTTTCACAGCCTATGCATTGGGAAACTCTCCAAGATTTTTTCAGCCTTCCTTTTGCTGTAGTACTAATGACAGAACATGCTAAAGTAGGCCGTTATAGCTAGACCACCAATTTTTTAAAAAAAAAATCCAAAATTTCATTTCCATAAATGTATGTTCTTTGACATCACTCTGACACTTAAGTGATCAAAGGTCCCTTTAGAGGATGATATGCTGTGATCTCTGTGGTGAAAGTGATCCATATAGAAATGATTTTTTTAAGATCCCCAGGTAACAACACTTATTTATTTAGGCAGGCAGGCAGCTCACGTCATGAGTTCAAGGCAGCTTGCAACATGATTTAAAAGATGGTACATAAAAAAACCCTAATGATAAAATTGTTCAAATATATTTAAATAAACTGTCATATTAAAATATGAGTACATTAAAACATGTAAAATCATTTTAAAATATGACAAGGAAAATAAAAGGACAGCACAGACATCCCATTAAAAGACCATACTGCATAGCCAGTTAGTCAGCCAAGGACTTTATCACATGAGGCTGAAATCGCATATTTAGGACAGGATAGTAGCATGAACGGGCTCCCATTATTGCATGACATTTTCATCCTCTGTGGACATTATCAGACACAGCAAAAAGTACCTTATGAGAATGCCAGGATGATGTTCCTGTCCTGTGAATGGGACCTGGCTTCACACAACATTGTGCTCATCGTGTTCTGCTCCTGTTAGTAAGGTGGCACTTTTCATTGATGGGAACGTTGTCCTGGCATTCTTGTAAGGTACTTTTTAGATGCATCTGATAATCTCCTGTGTGTGCTCCGTCCATTAATTATGCATAACTTTTTATTGATTGGCAAAACCCACCAATAGCCCTCAATATCAGTCTTTTCACAGTATTGCCAAGTGTGCAAAATCACATCCGACTGTAATCACATGATTACAGCATGAATGGGTGGTTCTGTTTCTCCCCGCTCCCTTCTCCCAATGAGAACACATAATGAAACTTCCAGGGGAGAACATGAAGAGGACCAACAGGATGCTGTTTTAATGAACTGCCACTTTTACTTGGTACATTTTAATGTTTGTTTAAATGTTTATTTGTGAAGTTTTTTTTCATTATGTATTTGTTTTTGGTGTTTTTAACTGAAATCGCATCTTTTTGTGAGAACAGCTGAAATCTTGCCCATGCAAAATCACAGAAGTAAGAGAAATTTTTTCTTATTTTTCAACAGAAGGCAATGAGAAGAGAAGTGTTATTCTAGCATGAGCCAAAATCACATTTATTTATTTATTTATTTATACCCCACTCTTCAGCCACAAGGCTATCAGAGTGGCTTACAAATTGTTTTAAGCAATAGCAATTTACACATCTACACTACATTAAGCAGTTTCCAATGTGTGTTAGCTAATTGCCCCCACAAGCTGGCTACTCATTTTACCGACCTACGAAAGGATGGAAGGCTGAGTGAACCTTGAAGCCCGCTGGAATCGAACTTGCAACATGGTGACTTGCAGTACTAGCATTTAACAACTGTGCCACTAGGGCTCCATTTTTCAACCATTACTGGTGCTTGTGCAATAATTCAGTGGTGGTAGTCTGAAACATGGGTCACCTATCGCCACGACTTACGATTCCTCAAACGCTTTCATCAGCACTGTATATTCACAATCCTAAATATATACTGGACTGACTGTCAGGCTCATCCCTGAATTCTGGGATTTGGAGTAGAATTCATGGAGGATCCTGACATGAGGCGGTTTCCCCCTGGCTGGGCCTCTGGAGTTTTGGAGGGAGGCCAGCTCGCCTGGTTGGCCTGGGAATTCTCCTTTCTCAGAGAGGCTCAAGGTCAGGGTGGCCAGGTGCAGGCTGACTCCTTGCATGCCCTGAATGCTTTTCTCATGCTGGGAGGGTTTATCTGAGGGGTTGCTATGGCTGTGTTCAGTTTCGGCTTTGTTCTATGTTCCTGACACATGAATCCATGTCAATAAAGCAATTTATTGAATGCATGAGAGCATGTGTGCTTGGTACATCACACTGACTACATGACGAATGTTGCTATCCTTAAGCAAGCAGGGATCACCAGCATTGAGGCCATGATATTGAGAACACAACTGCGCTGGGCAGGGCAGGTTTCTAGGATAGTGGACCATCGCCTCCCCAAAATTGCACTCTACAGTGAACTGGCCATGGGTCAGCGTAGAGTGCAATCCCCAAAATTGCACTCTACAGTGAACTGGCCATGGGTCAGCAATACAAAGACTCCCTGAAGCAACATCTCAGGCTCGGCCAAATTGATAACCAACAATGGTCCACCCTGGCCTCACATCGGGAGGCATGGAGATGCACTATCCACAATGCTGTAGCCTTATTTGAGAACTCATGCCGAACAAGTCTTGAAGAGAAATGACAACACAGAAAGAATCACAACCCAGAAACATCATCCAAGGAGACCTTCTGCTGTGCTTTCTGCAACCGGACTTGTTTATCTCGGATTGGCCTTTTTAGTCATCAGCGTGCTTGCAGAAAGCACAGGATGAGTCCTTCCTGAATCTTCGTTTGTGAAGAAAAGCCAGAGAGAGAGAGAGAGAGAGAGTATTAGGTGATTACAGCAATGTGTGATACCTACTCTGATCATGTCACTACATTTTTACTTTCCTCAATAGTGAAATTACAGTATTTTTAAGACACTTGTCTGATAAAGTCCTTATTCACTGTTCTAATATCAAGATCTTTGCCTGCTGACAGAAGGAGAACCAAGGGAGATGAGCAGCCTAGTCTCACATGGGAGAGAATTCCGTAGCCTATAAGCAACCACTGAGAAGGCCATTTCTTGTGTTCTCATCAACTGTACCTGTGAAGTTGGTGGGGCTGAAATAAATCCCTCCCCCAAGGACCTCAACACTCATATAGTGAGGCAATTTGGACCTAAGGCATACAGGACTTTACAGATCATCATCAGCACTTTGAATTGTGCCTGGTAGGCAGTGAAGCTGTTACAACCAGAGAGTTACAATTGGCCCTCCATATTCACTGGGGCAGGGGTCCACCATGAAAGTAGAAAAAAACACAAATATCTCTATGCCCCCTAACCATATTTAACACACACACAAAGTATGATTTGCAGATTCAACTCCCTCACATGCCTTCAAGTTGGTGGAGTTTCTTCACAAGGCAGAAGTGGGCAGCTGGTGGGGCTTGCTGCCACCTCAGCTGTTGTTCTAGACCATTTTTATTAGGGACTTGCAAGCCTCACTACACATTTGTAATCTCTCTCAGATGTATGAGGCTTGCAGTCCTTATTAAAAATGGAATAGGGCAGTGGTGGAAGCAGCAACAAGTAATCTGTAATTAATAAAATCTGCAAAAGTTAAACCCACAAATGCATATGTTCCCTGTAACCTTAAAGCATGACTCAATGTTATGTCCACTTTCTATGTTGTGGTAGCACTGGAACAGCTCTAGTGGGGGGGGGGACTAAATAATTAACATTGGATGGTATCCTCTTCAGTATTCACAAGATCTCATAATTAAGAGCTCATAAATTTTGGGATTCATGGTTACAGCTATTAATGAACAAACATGACCTCTAAACCTATGCTCTTAAGCCAGGCAGTACCCCAAACAAAGGGCACTGGGAAATTATGGCTACAGCACTCTCCACATCTCAGCGCACACTGAGGCCTCATCTACATGGATGAAAAAAAAGTCTGTATGGGGGTAAAACGTTCGAAAAGGCAGTCGTACGAATGTGTATGATCTACCTACAAGAATAATATTATCCCCTAAAATCCATATGACCTCCCCTTACCCAGTTGGCCAGAGCGAGCGATCCAAGCAGCAGTTTTAAATCTACTGCTGCTTTTTATTATTATTATTATTTAAAACGGTGTCTGACATTCGGACAGCCGTGATTAAGTCTTTATATTTTAAAATAATAACAAAAAAACGTATCATGGAGTTACTGGACCCTTGGCTACCCAGGACTCCAACATGGTGGCTGCAGGTCCTTTCTATCTTTCCTAGTCCTGCCCCCTTTACCTGGCCAGCCAATCAGATTGCACTCCTATTCGTATCTGTGTGAAAAGGAGTGTTTAGACAAACAATCATTCGAAAGCTGTCCAGAGTAAACCCTGAGATCCGGATAAAGAGCCGGATCCGCTGGACATGGACTAAAAGATGAATTTTATATACACACACACACACCCAAATGACATATGTTTATTCAAACGGCGGTCTGTACAGATCACAGATTTTTCAAATAAATACGTGTCATTTTTTGTCGTGTAGACAAGACCTGAGACAAGCAGCTGAGGCAGGACTTCTGAGGAGTTTCTCCACTCCAACTGCCCATTTCAATGTATCCTACAACTGTAAGTGCCACAGTTGTCATTTCCCAACACTCTGATCTACAGTGCTTCAGAAACCATCAGTTGGGTTGCTACCTGGTTTAACTAGTAAGGTTTTTTTGGGGGGAGGGGTCAGAAGTATCTAGGACAATTGAGCTCTGTCATCATAGCTCCATCTGATGATACAGAATTGTAGCTTTAGACTTAAATAAATTGGTCTTATGGACAGGTTTAGGTGATAAATGTGTAGGCCTCTGAACAAATTCAGGTGTGTGTTGTTGTTTTGTTTTGTTTTGTGGCTTAAGCACATATTAGCAGAATCAGGTACTATTGGCAGACTCTAGAAGAATGGGCCATCCTTTAGACATAAAATATGCCCAGTGTGTATCAAGTCACCTATTCCCATGAAAGGATTAAGTGGCAAATATAACAAATGCTGAATTTTTTCAGCAGAGGACAACTGTCATGTTTATCATAGTTTACACCCTGTACAGGAAGCACAGATAACATACAACAATTTGGAAGACAGCCAGTAACATTATAAGAAGTGAAAAACAAGCTGGGGGCAGTGACATCACAAAACATCCTGAGGAAAGCAGAAAAGAGGAATCTTTGCTGCCAACAAATGGTAAATCATTGTTAGCAAACATTCCTTAAGGACACAGATCTCTCTATCCTCCTTTACAGGCCAACCCGAATTGGAGCAGCACACAAGTGCCATAAAATGTTATGATGTTATGGGTCCTTGAGATCCAATGACAGCCATTGAATCTTAGTGTGTTTTCCAAATCAGAATTGCAGATCTCTTTGTTCTTACTCATACAGCTCCACTCAAAGAACACACTTCTCATACACACCCCAAAATGTTTATGAAGAATTCATTACCCTCTAAGTCCATTTCCTACTCAAGAACAAACAGAAAAGCAAAAATCTGCATCATCGTCTAGCTCAGTTGATGTTTTCATTAGTCATAAAACAAATCCAAGGAAAGCACAGCATGGACTGCAACACCACCTATCTCATACATCCTTGAATTCACAGATGGGGATGGTGGGCTTTTTGCCAAAACAGAGAGGCTGGACTCAGGTATATGAATGGGGGAAAGTGGCAGGCCAGAACTTTTATTAAGTTCCAATACAAAACCAAGCAAACACAGTATACCTTTGGGTAGGAAAGGGGAGAAGCCCTGTGTGATATTGGCCCCAACAATGACTCATCCAGGCATGCCATGTACCTCAAATGCCTCAGATATGCTTGTGAAGGGCATAGCTAATCCATTCAGAGATCAGCCAGACCCATGGGGTGGACGTTAATTGCAGTTGCTCAGACTTGCATGATACTCCTCCCTCAACATTTGTCATTCCCTCCAGGTTTTTCACCTGCAAATTTAGGAGTCCCCCCCCCATTAATCTATATTCTCCTCAATCACCATCATGCCTGCCACTGCTGACAAAGTGTCTTGCATCATGTGTGATGCAAGAATGATAAGCTACAACACAACCATAAAAATCTCAGAAACAAAGCAAACTGCAATGGACTTGGAGAGCCCAAGTTGTCAGGGAAGCATGACAAACATGTGGAAATGACAGGGGAGAAAAACCCTGCTTGCTCTCAGATGGACAACCTGTGAAATGAGGACTCACAGGGTGTGAGCAGACTTCTAGGCAGGGAGGCTGGATCATGGTGATGATTTGCCAAAAATGGCCACATCCCCCTCTATTGATAAAAATCAATAATTTACAATATTTTAAAATTCCTTAGGAAGCCAGTGTTGCATATGTTAATATGAGTGTAGTAAGTGTATAAATGTTTAGAAGAAGGTGCATGTATGTGTATGTCAATTCTATATGTTAATGTAAAGTATGTCAATGATATATGTTAGTAAGTATAAAGTATAATGTTTAATGTAAAGTATGTCAATGATATATGTTAGTAAGTATAAAGTATAATGTTGTACTGTTACATAAGAGATTTTATATATATATAAAATCAAAAATGGCCACATCATCCGGTAGGCAACCACTATGAGGTGTGCTGAAATCTCATGGGACCTGCATGACAACACAAGATTTGGAACAAGATATCTCTGGGGAAGGTTACCAGGAATCAGTGGGCAACTGCACCAACGAGGGGGACTATTTTTTTTTTTACCCTCTCCACACCCCTGAAAGGCTACACCACACCACAAATGTGGCATTACATCTAATGACATTTCTGGACTTTTTCTCGATGTTTGGGTGGAAAATTGTAATGATTTTGCTGCTTTTTTACTTCTGGGGAACCAAAAATAGACCAGAATATTAAAAAAAAAAAACAATGGTGTTTGGGGGTCTTGTAGGGGTGTCCTAGAGGCAGCAAAGGCCATAAAAAGGAGTCCAGGGGGCATATGCAGTCTGCATTTTTCCCATGCTCACCAAGAATTGCAAAACTCCCCAAACATTTCCCAGTCTTTGGCCAAAGAGAACTCAGCTGGACCAAGCAGCAGAGCCTTTCCCACACTACAGCTCCATTGCCCCACCCCATATTCATGGTGATACTGGACACTTTTTCCTCAATGAAGCTTATTATAAGGTTTCCTGGTTTGCCTGGGCCTAATCAGACATAAATTACAGATACCCTAGAGGACAGGATCAAAATTCAGAATGACCTGGATAGACTGGAGAGCTGGGCCAAAGCTAACAAAATGAAATTCAATACAGAGAAATGTAAAGTACTGCATTTAGGGCGGAAAAATGAAATGCATAAATATAGGATGGGAGAGACCTGGCTGAATGAGACTACGTGCGAAAGGGATCTAGGAGTCCTAGTAGACCACAAGTTGAACATGAGCCAACAGTGTGATGCGGCAGCTAAAAAGGCCAATGCAATTTTGGGCTGTATCAATAGAAGTATAGTGTCTAGATCAAGGGAAGTAATAGTGCCACTCTATTCTGCCTTGGTCAGACCTCACTTAGAATACTGTGTCCAGTTCTGGGCACCACAATTCAGAAAGGACATTGACAAATTGGAGCGTGTCCAGAGAAGGGCAACTAAAATGGTGAAAGGTCTGGAAACGATGCCTTATGAGGAGAGACTTAGGGAGCTGGGTATGTTTAGCCTGGAAAAAAGACGGTTAAGAGGCGATATGATAGCCCTGTTTAAGTATTTGAAGGGATGTCACGCTGAGGATGGAGCAGGCTTGTTTTCTGCTGCTCCAGAGACTGGAACACGGAGCAATGGGTGCAAGCTCCAGGAACAGAGATTCCACCTCAACATGAGGAGGAACTTTTTGACAGTAAGAGCTGTTCGGCAGTGGAACACACTCCCTCGGAGTGTGGTGGGGTCTCCTTCCTTGGAGGTCTTTAAACAGAGGCTGGATGGCCATCTGTCGGGGATGCTTTGATCAAGATTTCCTGCGTAGCAGGGGGGTTGGACTGGATGGCCCTCGTGGTCTCTTCCAACTCTGCAATTCTATGATTCTATGATTCTTTCTTGAACTCTAGCAATGGATTTAGTCCAGATGTAATACTAAAGTGCTAGTACAGGCACATTCAGGGTGAACTTTGGACCAGTCCACTCTTCCATTCCTTCTCCTTCTCCAGCACATCTGCAAGGAGGAGATTATGGGTGTCTGCATCCACTTCTAAATTTACCTGTAATGGAGAAAGAAGGGGGGGGGACATAGCTTTCCATGCGTTGGCAAGGAGCAGGGGAGGTGATGACTGCTGAGTCTTCCTCCATCCTATAGTTTTCCTGACGCTATCCACACTATCCTAAAGGATCACCCAAGCTTCAACAACAGGGGCTACAGGGGAAAGGAAGAAGCAGCAATAATGACCACATCGTGGTTTACTGTGAATAGGTGCACATTTTCACCCATTTGCAGCGAAGTTGATTTATCTTCACCATTTCTGTGCCTATTCGCATTCATTCATATTCATTCAAATTGAGCAGGCACACATGTTCATAAAGGGCAATTGAGCAAAAATGCACAGCGATGCGAATTGGGATGGCCACACATCTGAAAATGCATATCTATGCACATTTTCCAGGAAGCTTCATGGAAAGCCTCAGATCCTTTTATTGCATGGTTTGCGGAGATTTTAGCCCCCCTCCCTCCAAATACTGTGAATCCCCTTTAGATCTCATTCAGACAGATTGTATTCTCTGTGAATTCTATGGGGAATATTTTCATTGTGTAGATAAGCCACAAGCAATTCTTTATCCTGCAAATGAGTCCCAAGACCCAAGAGGTGCTTGTGGGCCAAAACACTAAGCAGAAGTTGCCATCTACCATCCTCTGCCTCTAAAAACCTTTATTTCAGAAACTTGAGCCTTCCATTTAAATCCCCTAGAAACACATTGAACTAAACCAAAGAATTTAGATCCATAAAATATTTCATCCCACAGACATACGCACCTTTTGACATGTTAAAGGAGCCAAGGTCCAATGAGTGAGACAATGTGTAAAAATAACTGGATGGAGCAAGATATATCTTGGCAAGAAAGAGCCTCCCTATTCAGAGAAGAGGAGGAAGAGGGGAATTCTGACAGCATAGCACAGAGTCAGCATCACTCAGCAGAGGGGTTTAAGTGATGACCTGATCTGGCTTGTTGACTTCTGAGAGGGCCTTGCGTGTTCAACTGGTTTGTTTGTTATGCCTCACACACAACCCTTTTTTGGCTTTCAGGGAGTGGTTGAATCCGCAAGACCACAGGTTCAGTATATGCTCTGTGTCAGATTTCTGGCAAACTCCAGAATGGGGTCCTCCTCCCATCACAGCCAGTTCATTCACTTTCAGTACACATTGGTTGGATTTCATTGTTGTCCCTAGCCCCATAGCTAATATGTATTCTTTGGCTAGGTTTAAAATCAGATCAAAAGCTAGTCATTTACTATAACTTGTTTCACCAGACACTTGATTTAATTCTCATTAACAATTGCCACCATTGCAAAAACAATGTTGCCCCAGTCAAGAGAGACACTATAAATCACAGGCAGCTATGATGGCAATGCTGGTTTTTTTTTCCCCATAGTAATTAAAATTCTTTGAGCTGTTGCAACACCTGTAGAGCTGCATTCCGTAGGTTGCTCAAAGGTTCTGATTCCGTTTGGGATTATTGCTTTGGCAACCATGAAACCCTCCTGGACCCACATAAATAAAATGAAAAACAGCCTAAATACTACATTCTAAAGAACATTTATTCATGAGCTGTCTGGAGAGAGAGAGAGAGAGAAATGGGAATAGAGAACAGCTGTCTAGTATCCTTTCACGTAACGGAAAAAGTATGGAGTACTGAGCAGTGTTAAGATAAAATAAGTTTAAAACAAACAGATGGAATTTTGTTCTCATCTGCATCACATTTATCTGTGAAAAAACTGACCATGGGATAAATGGATGGCCAGTAAAACCACTAAGAAGAACTAGAGAAATTCATGAAACAGCAGAAAGATAAACCTAAATTTTTATTGCAAATGAAAGCGGCTGACTGAGACTTAAGTGTTGCCGGGGTGTGAAGGAAAGTGGAACAGTTTGTTCTTTGTTACTTAAATCTTTATATGCATTGCATAAATGACAAAAATGATTTAATACATGATGCCTTGTAACTCCTGGAGGAACAATCAGATCTTTGAAATAAAGATATAATCAAACAACCAGAGCAGCCTAGTTACAGGAGACTGTGGAGCTGATTTCTCTTTCTGGCAAAATTCACCAAGAGACAAAATATATGGATATAGGAATATTTATGTATCTTCCTGTCATAAAGGCCAGGTACTAGAGCTCACATCACAATAAATTTGTTTCTCTTTAATGTGACCATTTTTGGTTTTGTCACAAGAAACTATAATGGCTTGCGCTCTGAATACTGCAAATGCTGAACGCTTATACGCCTAAGAAATTGCCCTGCACATCACCAAGCAAACAACAATGTTAAAGTGCATACTAGATATCACAGAGAAAAGTCAAGGGGGGGGGGAGAGAGAGAGGCTGAATGTTGGAGAAACACTTCAGCCAGCAATCAGAGTTGTGGAAAACTGGCAGAAATATGCAATACTCCACAATGTTTCACAACACAACTATTATGCTCTGTAGTTATAGGAGTAGGCAGCTTTTTTTGGTGTCACGTAAGTCATAACTATATGCTGAAATTGCTGGCATTAGGGGAGAAAATATATTGGGCTCTGCCCTACCACTGGGATGAGTGAGGAAGTTGCCCCACATTGCAGATGCTGGAGACCACAAAGACCTACAGTATATGTGCCGTGCAGCCTCCCTTACATTCCCAAATTTTTGTCCTCAGGAGCAAGAAAGTATTCTCTTGCCCTATAACCAGTGTTTAAGTAAAATCCAATTGCCAATCCAGTCAGTTTCTTTAAGTGAAATGATGATGGATACCACTTCATCTCTTGCCTCAGTCAGCAAAATATCTTGGACCCAGCTCTGGGTAAATAAGGATTTTTGCTTCCATTCATAGACAATGAAAAACTGAACATCATGGGATACAAACTGAGCTCTAGGAGTTTTCAATAATCAAAATTTAGATTATTCAACATGTGTTAATAAAACTGGTCTCTATGCCTCAGACAACAAACTCTTCCAAAACCTGAGGTGTGTATGATGGCCATGTGGAGAATTTCACAGTAATTTTACTTGCCTTTTAGCAGAGTGGTCTGCTAAAAGGCAAATAACTCTGGCTAAGTCTCTTTGGGAAACAACAGAGACAATACTGTCTTCTCAGAGAGAAAAAGAAAATTACAGTTCAAAGTAGCCTTTCATTTGCAAAGGAAACATATTTAACAGCAACACCAGTGAAGTAATTTCAAAGTGAAACAGCTCTGAAGCAGCAGTTTCTATATTCATGAAAATAAGAAAAGTGTTTTATGACAAGAGAATTGAGTGTTACCTGATGCAGCAAGCCTGTAGGGATTCATAACCTTGTTCTCGGGTCTAACAGGCACAGATCCATTTTTTTTCTAGCATTTTGCAGTAAGGTGTAATCCCTCCCTCTTTCAAATTGTAAAACAAACATCACATGTCTGGAAATACTCAGAAAATATTCATGTATGAATTATTTTTCCAAGTGATAGGGCTGAAGAGTACCAATGTACTTAACAAGCTGACCTTACTTATGCTTAGATTTAAATTCCTGATGAATAATGGTCTTGAGAAACTGAGATTCATTTCCCCTTCTGTACAATGGAAATAATATAACAAACTTTTATTTAAAACATGGAGCCATGTGATTCTATAGAAGTAAATATGACACAGAGGCCTATGTCCGCTTAAGGATTAACAAGTTTATCTAGCCATGAACTTTCAGTAACTGTATGTAATTATTACCTTTCTTGCTGTAATTTTATATACATTTGTTTATAGTATTCATATGTTACCTGATAACAAAAGTTATCTGGACAGTTTACAGTAAAATAAAACAACTGCATACAAAACCATAAGATCTAAGTACAGTATAAACCAGCGCCAGAGGATAAAACAATATAATTAAATTCATAGTGGCATCAACATTTAACTCCAAAAATAAACAATTCTATAAATTTGAAAAAAAGGGGTTAAAATGTAAAAGCCCCCACCTCCCAAAATAAAAAGACACTTCCCTGGCATGGATAAGACAAGAATTTACTGCCAAATAAACCTCTGTGTCAAGAGCCTTTAATAATAGAAGGATACATTTCTCTAAAAGCCATCACCCACCATATTTTCTACATTTAAGGCAGGGCTGGAACTGTGTGGCCCTTTAGATACTGATGAACCACAACTCAAGCATTCCTTACCCTTGGCTATGCTAGCTAGGACCGCCTGGAGATAGAGGTCAATCGTATCTTTAGGGCCATACTATTCCTACCCCTGATTTGAAGAATGCAGTCTGCCTTCCATATCCACAGATTCTACATCCACAGATTCAACCAACCACAACTCGAAAATATTTGGAAAAAAATCCAAAAAGCAAACATTGTTGTTCACAATTTTATATGAAGGACACCGTTTTACTGTTCCACTCTATATAATGGGACTTGAGCATCTACAGATTTTGGTATTCAGGAAGGGGGGAGTTAAAACCAAACCCCAGTGGATACCGAGGGCTCATGGTATAAAGAATTCATTGTACATTCTCCTAACAAGAAAGTGCTACACAGAACACAACTCATAAGGAAAATATGTGTAATATGTTTAGAACAAGAAATTTTACCAAATGCAAAGGTCAGCATACTGCTTAAGCAGTATTAGAAGTGCACTGGGTAAGTTATAGCCTAAAAATCTGCTCCTTTGTGTCTGTACTCTCCTGCCAGAGTCCATCAGGAATAAGACGCCTAAACAGGGGAGGACACATTGTTGTAAATGAGTCTGATGCCCTAGGCTCTCTTCTCTAGTCCTCAGTGTGAGGGGGAAGAGTCTAAGGGCAAGAGTATTGTCTTTAAATCTCTCTCTCTCTCTCTCTCTCTCTCTCTGTGTGTGTGTTTCTAATTTATTAGATTTTGGTGATTTGAATTCCATACTCTGTGTAACTATAGCTGATGCTTAATGTAATATACTTAGTGACTTTACCAGGGTCTACTTCTTGTAGTCTCTGGCTTTTCTTTGCAAACGAAGATTCAGGAAGGACTCATCCCACTCTTTCTGCAAGCACGCTAATGACTAAAAAGGCCAATCCGAGATAAACTAGTCCAGTTGCAGAAAGCACAGCAGAAGGTCTCCTTGGGTGATGTTTTTGGGTTGTGATTCTTTCTGCGTTGTCGTTTCTCTTCAAGACTTGTTCGGCGTGAGTTCTCAAATGAGGCTGCAGCATTGTGGATTGTGCGTCTCCATGCCTACTGATGTGAGGCCAGGGCGGACCACTGTTGGTGATCAATTTGGCCGAGCCTGAGATGTTGTTTCAGGGAGTCTTTGTATCGCTTTTTTGGAGCGCCCCTCTTACGCTGACCCATGGCGAGTATACCGTAGAGTACTATTTTGGGGAGGCGATGGTCCTCCATCCTAGAAACGTGCCCTGCCCAGCGCAGCTGTGTTCTCAATATCATGGCCTCAATGCTGGTGATCCCTGCTTTCTCAAGGACAGCAACATTCGTCACATAGTCAGTCCAGTGTATATTTAGGATTGTGCGTAGACAGCGCTGATGAAAGCGCTCGAGGAGTCGTAGGTGGTGGTGATAGGTGACCCATGTTTCAGATCCATAGACAGTACAATGGCTCTATACACACTGATTTTTGTGCTTTGCCTCAGGTGTTTATTGCTCCAGACTCTTTTGTGAAGGCTTCCAAATGCACTATATGCCTTTGCTAATCTGTGATTGATCTCTTTGGCAATCTTGGCATCTGAGGAGATGATGCTTCCCAGGTAGGTGAACTGCTGAACGGACTTGAGCACAGATTTGCTGATGGGCCTAGCAACATTACAAGAGTCCACCCCCTGGGACGTCAAAAGGACCCATCGTCTGTGACATCATAAGGGGTCATTGTTACATTTCAGTTTTAAAATCTCAGTCCCTGAGATAGCTCTTACCTGGCAACTCTATCTGACATAGCTTTGGAGACTATCAGACAGGAACACACAAACATTCATGCCCCACTACCAAAATAAATAAATATCCCTGTCCTGGCACAATAACCAAAACCTACCTTGAGTAATGTTGACAGGCAGCCCAGACATGAATGGAGCTCTAACGGAGCTCTCTTTACTTCCATGTTTGAAATCTTGCTGATTCTCGCGAGAAGACACAAGTGTGGCAAATTAAAAAACAAAACAAAAACAAAAAAGGTGCACACAAGCACAGAAACACACTTTACACAGTACAAGTAACCTAGGGAGGTTCATAAAAAGAGCGTAGCCTACCTGGTTTTTGTGAACTCACCCAGAAGTGCTCTGGCAAGACCACCCATTTACATTGTATTTATGGGTGACAATGGTGCAAGGTTTCAGATGCCAGCAATGCCAGCACCAAAATGGAATGGGGGAATCTATTGATAGCTGAGCCCATCAATGAAAAGAAATGCCATACTGATGATAGTGGAATGCAAAAGGAGGACATTGTCTGATGTTGGAGGCCTTTTGCGTTCCTTTGGCATCATTATCACACCACATTTGCTGCATCTGATAATCTCCTTTGTCTAGTGATGGTTCTGCTTGTATTGTTTCAGTGGCTGAAGAAACCAATGTAATTAAGTACAGATGACAGATGGCACCAAAGTCAACTGGTACCAAAGAAATCCATATTGCCATATATCTTGCTTCCTTAGTAAAGGAACCAGGGAATTCTGTAATTGGGAATTTGTGGAAATATTATCTAAAGCATCTGTGCCAAAGCTTACACTAGCAAATTGGCCTCCTAAAATCACCAAAATTACAATGCTTTGGAAATGGCACTTCCTTATGATTTTAAAAGTACAGAAATCAAACAGACAGGCAAGATCTAGCAAGCGACATCACCCCAGACTCAAATTGTTTTAGTACAGTTACTTTATGCATACCTTGTTAGTCATCAAGAATTAAGTCATCAAATGATGTACATTTTTCCCTATCACACTCCTCAGTTCACTCATTATTTCTTCACCTTCCTTGAAACATCCCAATTCCAGCCTGATCCAAAATGCCTGAATATTGTTCACTTCTCTCAGTGGCAGCATTGCGTGTGTGTGTGTGTGTGTGTGTGTGTGTGTAGAGGCTGAACCACACCAGGTGACACCGTCAGGGGGAGGCGTGACACACCAGCCTTTGTGATGCCACAGATTTCTCTTCAGTTATTGTGTCCCATCTTGCATTCTTTGAGAACCTCACTTTTACACAGGGTTGCATATTTCCATTAGTTGGGTTTACAGTGAAGTTTATAAAGAGCTATGCAAACAGTCTATGCTGCTTTCACAAGGAGGAAAGATGAAAGTTATGAGCAGAAACTTATATGGGGAATGTAAATCTTGCCTTTATCATACTCGCATGCAAGGACAAACCATTCCTGTAGTTCCCCACTGCAGGAGAGAATGAAGATCTTTCTACGGCATTCTTTCCAGTATTCATGCCTTGAGAAGCATTCTGAAGTTATTCTGTACAGAAATACCTGTGGGTTTTTTTGTATAGAAACATCTCACTTTTTTTGTGCAGAAAACACAGGTTCTGCACAGGAAAAGGTGGCTCAAATGTTGTTGGTCAATTCTAGCTAGAGTGGGCCCATGAAATAAATTGCCAAATGTTGAGCGGACATATATGTAAATTCCACTGACTCAGTGGGTCTACTTTAGTTGGAACAGGATTTAGGCCAGTGTATTCTTTGCAAAAGCACTGTTTCCTATGCAGAAAAATTATGTGTCTTTCTGTGCAGAATAATTTCCCAGAATACTTCACAAAGCAGGAATACTGGGAGAAAACTGCACAAAAATCTTACTGCTACATTATTCTTCATTATTTTCCTCATAGTAGGGAAACCTATTTATCTGTGGGAAAATGAATAAAAAACAATACTCCCCTCCTTAATTTTTCCCTTCAATGAGGAAAGAGTTTAACAATTATAGCATAATCCTGGGACAAAATGTTAAATGTCGCATTTGTTCTTATCAAGTTGTTCAATTAAAAAAATAGTTCAAATGGAGATAGAAAAGCAACTTTTTAAAAATAGGCCGGAAAAATGCCAGCATAATTTGTCTCATTTTTATGCCAGCAAATGAACACCACATACCTCATTTACATACATCCTGGCAAAAGGCTTCCCAGGCAATGAACTAGGAGTAAACAGAGCTCCATTCACTTCCTTGTCTGAAATCCCTCAGATTCTTGCAAGAATACCTAGCATGGGAAATTCAACCCCCCAAAAAAATAACACTTGAAAAGTTTTGAAAAGCACACAAACACACTTAATAACTTCCAAGTAATCCAGGGAGGGTCATACAAAGAGTGTCACCTACCTGGATGTTGCGATCTCACCCAGAACTGTTCTGGTTGGACCAGCCATTGATGCTGCATTCATGTGAGTACAATGGCATGCAGATTCAAACGCCAGCAATGCCAACATAAAAGCACCACAGGGGATCAATTAACGGCTTGGGCCGTCAATAAAATAAAACAAGTTTGAATTGATATCAACACATCTAGACTGTACCAATTATTATTAAAATTTAATGTGGAAGAAGAGGTAATTAAAGAATATATGGTTAAATGGTTGAGAGAGTTTGGTCATAATATCAGTTTGGAAGACTGGGAAAAAGTGGGAAGAAGGATTGTCAAGTTTACCAGGTCATATAGTCTATAAGAAAATGCTTTAAAATTGATGTTCAGATGGTACCTTTCACTGGTAGAATTGCAAAAATATCAGGTAGTGCACAAAATAAATGTTGGAAATGTCAGGAAGAAAAGGGTACCTTGTTCTACCAATGGTGGGATTGTAACAGGGCAAAGAAATTTTGGTTCATGATCTGACTGAAAATACAAAAAATCTTTGAAATTAAAATTGACATGTCTCCATAAATCTTCTTACTGGGAATATACAAATTTAGAGTGAATAACAGAGAGGTTAATATTGCATATGACTATGATGGCAAGCATTGTTTATTCCAGGCATTGGAGGAAACCCACAATACCTTCAGAAGATAAATGGTTTGAGAAATTGACAGAAGTAGCAGAGATGGATAAACTTACCCACCTTTTAGAAAATAAACCAAATGATATTTTTTTAAAAGTATGGCAACCTTTCTTTGAGTATTTGCAAATTGCCAAAATTTGGAAACAACTAGTAATTACTGTAGATGGAAAAGTTGGAAATTTTTATTTTTATTTATTTATTTTTAAGAAACAAAGGGGGAAAGAATGTTAATATGAGTCAATCAACTCTTATGATTCAAATGAATATGATTGGAATTGGGAGGAGAAGAAAGAAAGGGGGGAAGGAGAGAAAAATGAATAAGAAGGGATTTAGGTATGTCTGTGATGATGGAAACTTTTCATAAATATTTTGTTGGCACTATTCCAATAATGGAGAAAGGTATTCTTCCAATTTGACATTGGATGATTACTTAGATGAAATGATAGATAGTATAAGAATGCCCTATTTTCTCTTTTCATATATGAATTTCATCATATACATATTATGGGGGTTTTTTTGTGATAAATTGTTGGGAAGGAGGTAGAGGATTATGACTTAGATTCCAAACTGATGCTTTGTCAGAGGGAGAAGTTCACAATGTGTTTCTTTGTTGCATTGCAAAGTCAACAATGTTTAGTGTGTCTAATATGTTCAGTTTGTCTCTCTCTCTATATGTATATATGTTATACTGTATATGTTTGTAAAAAATAAAGTTTAAAAAATAAAATAGGGTGGGTTTTTAGCAGTACATGATCGCGAAAGGACGATGTCATCTGGTATGAACTCCCTTTTGCAATCATTAGGCATCCTGATGACACCTTATTTGCATGGTATAATGAAGTCCCAAGACGATAATTTGTTTTACCTTTTTAAGAAAATGTCTATTTGTGTAATAGACATTATCTCTGTATAGAAGCAGGAATATTTCTTACAATGATGTTTGCCACCTTCACTTTTTATGACAAGCATTCATATTTAAAAAAATCATATTCATGCATAGCTACATATCTCTGCTTTCCTGTTATTTGGAGAAAAAGCCTATGCAATTGATTAAAGTAGCAATCTTTTCTTGATTTACCTAAGAGTAAGCGCCACAGTATAGGACTGTGATGAACGTATGTAAATAAGCCCCCCTGCATTCAATAGGACTTAGGCCATAGAAATTGCTATCTTCATGGGGTTTTTTAAATTAATCTTACAAACTAAACAATTACAGGAGAGTCCAAGGACTTTATCAGATGAGCCTCTTAAAACACCTCTTTCCCACCACATTATAAAGCATAATTGTCTAGCACAATAACCCCCTTTAACAAACCTACATGCAAGAGTGACAAAAAGCAGCCCCAGCATTACCGGAGCATGAACACTAGTGTATTTACTTCTGCGTGTATGATCTTGGCGATTCTCATGAGATGACATGAGTGCGGTAAATTTTTTATAAAAATAGCAAAATCAATACACAAAGTATATTGCACAGAAACACACTTGAAAACACAGAAACACACTTGAAAACTTCCAACTAAACCAGGGAGGTTCATAAAAAGGGCATCCCGTACCTGGTTTTTGTGATCTCACCCAGAAGTCATCTGCCCATTGACACCGTATTCATATGAACACAATGGCGTGTGGTTTCATAAGTGGGCAATGTTACAAAATATGCAGAGCGCATTCACTCTCTGCCCATCTGAGCAGAGATGCATGCAGTGAAATAGCGTGGGCTTTTGGGCAAAGCCATGCACACCTCTGGTGTAAAAGAAAAATAAACTGTTTTTCTTTTATGGTTTTATTAAAAGCAAGACAGAAAGGAAATAAACAGCAGAAGGCATTCATCCATGCTTCTGTATGCTCCAAAGTTCCTCAGAAACTAAGAGAAAAGAAAAGGAGCCCCCAAAATGCAGGAGGCACACACACTAGCTCCAAAATCCCCTCCCAGTTATATACTTTTCCAAACATTCAATCTTTCTGAGAAGCAACAAGAAACTTGGAGCCTTTTAGTTTTGTTTCTCGCTTTCCAACTCCGAAGGACAGAGAAAAACATAACAACAAGAGACAGATTTATGAGTTCTAGTAGACAAGCTGGCGTCTTCAATGCCTTGGGGAATAAAATTACCCAAAGGGGGGAGACAAACTTCTAATTACAATATCTATTTTCCCTGACAGGCAAAGCCACCAAAAAAATGCCACGGCAGATCTATTGATGGCTTGGGCCATCAATAAAAAGGAACACATTATTCACCTCTTAAAATCACCATAGCATGATGTTGTGTAGTATAGGTGCCCTTTCATGTTCATTAGGCATTGTTATGATGCCATATTTGCCAAGTCTGATAAAGTCGTAAGATTCACAGGATTTTTCATATTTCCTCTGAGCGTGGTGAGAGAAGTTTACCCATAGAGAATAGACTTCGCTCTAATTCTAGGAACTGAAATGCCCATCTGCTCTATAGTCTTGGAGAGTGCACACTCACACACGTGTGCATGCACACACACAGAGGCTTTCTATGGGTGTTTTGTGGGTTTTAGAGGTGGATGCAAATTATTATTATTATTATTATTATTATTATTATTATTATTTACCCCACCTCTCTGTTACAAATAATCGGGGCGGCTTACAACAATTAAAATACAACAATGCTGACTAAAATCCCTAAGCACCATCCACACCCACCCTCCCCCATAAACATATATTAAACTAGTATAAAATTAAAAACCACCTAAACTAAAATCACATAAAAAAAACAAATACAAAAATCAACAACCAGCAAGACTAAAAGAGGCCAGGAGATGCAGCTCCTGAGGCCTGGATCTAATCAGGAAAGGCCTGCCGAAAGAGATCAATCTTTAGTGCTTTTTAAAAGCTACTCAAGCTCATCATCTGATGGATCTCGTTCAGCAGGCCATTCCATAATTGGGGGGCGATTACCGAAGAGGCCCTCTGGGAGGTTGCAGACAGCCTAGATTTTTGTGGTTGAAGCAAATTCTTCCCAGAAGACCAGAGGGCGCAGGGGGGATTTTTTGGGAGGAGGTAGTTCCAAAGATAAGTTGGACCCAAGCCATTTAGGGCTTTAAAGGTAATAACCAACACTTATACTGGGCCTGGAAACTGATAGGCAGCCAGTTAATCCAAAATCAACTCAGTATAGCCATTTTATTTTGCTTAACAGCAGGGCCAGCCTCAGAGAGGAAAATCACCTAGCTGGGTTGCTCAGAATACAGTATGAAAGGCAGTCAGAGAAACAGAAGAGGGACAAAGCATATTTATTATATGTATGATTCATATCTCTGCTTTCAAATTCACATGGGGATATAAAACCTTAAAGTCAAGTTGGTGGTTTCAGTATCAGCACAGTTAAGGCTTAATCTGAATTTTAAAAGCACTACCAGCACTAAATCCCATCTTGCCTTAGAAGCTAAGCCATGTTAGCGCTGGTTAGTATTTAGATTGAAGACCACCAATGAATACTGGAGCTGTAGGCTCTATTTCTGAGGAAGGAATTGGCAAAACCACCTCTGAGTATTCCTTGCCTAACAGACCCCTATGAAATTCATGGGGCCATCATAAGTGGACAGGTGACTTGAAGGCATATAGACACAAACAAGATGCTGCACCATTTTTTATTTTTTATTTTTTTGAATAGGGTTCAGCACATTGGATAGATTCTTTGAATTTTGGATTAAAATCCAAAGCTGATTCACAACCCAACTGACCTCAAAGCCACAAACTGCTGATGCAGTAACTTAAATTCACATCAGAGTGTGCTATGGGGAACTGAAGGCATTGCCACTTCAAATTAGAATTTTCCCCTTCTAAATGAAATTTTCCTTGACTCCCCAAATTTCTACCATTGCAGAGACTGAAACATTGAAAATTGTTCACACCTACAAATCTTTAATTTGCTGAGTTTGCATCCCCTTGGTCACAGACCTGTCTCTTTTCTTTGGATGTGTAGGCTGTATTTTTAAATGCTCCACTGAAGTTGCAAGATACAGGTATGCTAGAAACTTGGAGACTAAAGGAAAATTTCACTTGGAGGGGGCAGAATTTTTATTTGGGGACAGAATTTTTATTTTGGGGAAAACAAAACAATGGCTCACAGATTGAAAACACTCATTATACATTTCAAACTACAAGAAATGGGACAGCTGGGATTGTAGTAATCACAGGACCATTGCATTAATCTCCCATGCAAGCAAAGTGATGCTCAAAATTCTACAACAAAGGATTTTACCATATATGGAGGAAGAAATGCCAGATTTCAAAATGGGTTCAGGAAAGTAAGAGGCATTAGGGATCACATTTCAAACATACATTGGATAATGGAGTGCACCAAAGAATTTCAAAAGAAAATCAGCCTGTACTTTACAGATTATAGCACAGCTTTTGATTGTATAGGTCAGGAAAAACTATGGATCACTCTTAAAGAAATGGCTGTGCCACAACATTAGATTGTTCTGATTCATAACCTGTACTCAGGACAAGAGGCCATGATAGGCACAAGTATAGAGAAACATAATGGTTTCCAAAAGGCAAGGCTGAATTTTATCACTTTTTGTTTAACTTGTATGCTGAAAATATGCACAAAGCTGAATTAGACACCGAGGAAGGAAGTATGAAAAACGGAGGAAGGAACATCAACAATTTAAGATATGCAGATGAAACTCTACTACTAGCAGAAAACAGCAAAGTCTTGGAACAATTACTGAAGAAAGTCAAGGAAGAAAGTGCAAAGGCAGGTTTGCAGTTGAACAATAAGAAAACAAAAATAATGGCCACAGATTATTTAAAGCAGACAATGAAAACATTGAAACAAACATTTCCTATAACTTGACTCCATCAGTAATCAAAATGGAGATTGCAGTTAAGAAATCAGAAGACTAGGACTTGGAAGGGCAACTATGAAGGAACTGGACAAGGCCCTTAAGTTTAAAGATGTATCATTAAATACTAAAGTCAGGATTGTCCATACCACCACATGTCCAACTTCTGTGTATAGTTGTGAAAGCTGGACAGTGAAGAAAGCTGTCAGGAAGAGAATCAAATCATTTGTGATGTGGTGTTGGAGGAGAATTCTATGGATACCCTGCATTGCTGAAAAGACAAATGAATGCATATTAGAGCAAATCAAGCCTGAACTCTGCCTAGATGCTAAGATGACTAAACTGAGAATGTCGTACTTTGGGCAGCACTAGGGGGCTGCAGAGAGGCCGAACCGCACCAGGTGACACCATCAGGGTGAGATAGATCTCATGAGAAGATATGACTCATTAGAAAAGCCAATGATGCTTGGTAAGCTAGAAGACAGTAAGAAAAGAGGAAGACTGCATTACAGATGGATGGACACAATCAAAGCTACAGCCTTGAATCTGCAAAACCTGAGCAGGGCTGTTGATGATGGGGGACTTGGAGGTCTCTCATTTTTTGGGTCATCATAAGTTGAAGTTGACTTGACCATAGTTAACAACAACATAGCCATTTGGGTGTGCTGATGTAGATTTGGGGTTTCTGCACTCCTTCTGATGCCTAAACTACTTGTAGTTACTACAGTGATAGAAATCTAGGGGGCAGGGGGCAGAATTCTAATTTGGATGCTCTCATTCACATTCCTTGATTCACATGAAATGTAAATATAGAAAACTCATGCAAAATTTTCTAGCTTTAACAGAGTTCAACTGCTTAACAATAAAGTTGTCAAAGTTCAATGCACTGACAAGGTGTCTAGCCAGCAGGCACTATCATGTGAGGAAACTATTTAAGGTAATTATCAGGTTCATGCTCTCCCATAACCTGTTCTTTAGATGTGGAAGAAGATAATGTTCCAAGTTCATTAAAGGTCTAGAGCAGTGAGATTCATTGGGGAGGTATCAGGGTCATTTCAGATTTATGGTTTTAAAGTTTAATGAGTGTTGGCTTATTCATTTATTAAAATATTTATATCCTGCTCTATTAACACAGGATCACAGGGTGATGTGCAAGATTATCAGTTTTCATGTATTTCTGTTGCTTTCTGGCACAATGTTTAATACAGACATTTTCCACAGGTGTTCATTTGATACATATATCAAGGTAGATCTTTTTAATATTGATATTTAATAGCATTATACAGGTTTAATATTTATCACTATACAGATATGGCAGTCCATCAACATATCCCCACCTAAGCAGCTTACAAAACTGAGAATAAAATACAAAATTAAGATGCAACACAGTTGTTGAAATAATTATTCAAAGTGGAATATATAAGCAACCCTGACTCAGAAATTTCCAAAAAAAGGCCTATTTTCTGTATGTTTGCAAATTCATTGTACCGATAATGGCCATGAGAGAAAATGAAGTAGAAATACTGCCTATATAACTTAAAACAAGATAGCAAATGCTTGTCTGTACCCTCTTATACCCAGGAAACTTGAGACGTTTGGTACCTAATAGTCCCAATTTTTGTGTTCACAAACACTTATTTGGGGGAGGAATTCCTATCTCAGCAAGCCAAAGGACTTTATCAGATGGGGCTGTAATCATGGAATTACAGTGTGACAGTACCGCAAATGGGTTCCTGTTGTCACACGGTCAATGTGTGCTCCATCCTTTAATTGCTCATCACTTTTCATTGACAGTAAAATCTTTTTGAAGTATTGACAAGTGTGTGAAATCACATATTGCCATAATCATGCATTTACACCATGAATGAGTGGTCCTTTTCCCTCCTCCCCTTTCCCAACAAGAAGAAAGGATGCACAGGATGCTCTTTTACTGAATTGTCACCTTTCCTTGGTACATTTTTATGTTTGTTTATGTGTTTATTTGTTAATTTCTTTTATTTATGTGTTTTTGGTGTATTTAAACAAAGTCATGTCTTCTGGCAAGAATGGCTGAAATCTCACCCATACAAAATCACGGAAGTAAACCCCCATTCTTAAACTGCTAGCAGTGGTCATGCAATGATTGTGTGACAGTAGTATTGCACAATTATGGCAACATGTGATAATTACTGTAATCATGCCACTATGTTTCAGTTTTCATCAATAGTTGAATTACAGCAGTTTTAGATGCTACTCTGATAAAGCCACAGTTTGTTTGTTTTTTTTTTAAAAAAAACCCTCACTGGCTTCATTAAGGCATATTATCAAATGCTTTTTTTTTTTAAGCAAGTTATGAATGCAAAATATGAACTGCCTGCATTAGGCATAACCCTGATAACCTCTGAAAGATCCAGTGGCTTTCTCTTCTCCGTCAACCTTTAACAAGAGAACTGATAATTGCTGAATTGATTTTCTAGGAGATCATTCACACGACACAATTGCAGTGCTAATATTCTACACCCCATTGAATCCTGGGGTTTATAGTTTGATCAGAGGCGCCAGAAGAGCTCTCTGGCTGAGGAGTCTAAAGGCCACTCCCTAAACTGTTGATAAGATAGAACCATGTAAGTCAAAGTATACTTCTTTGCTATAATTCTGTATTGTGAGTGGGCCCCAGGTGACATCTGAATAAGAATGTATTTCAAGCAATCAGCTGGCCTGAGTGGAAGTAACTGAGATGGTAGATTTTATAACTAGAGCTTTCAGAAAGGCTTGCAGCTGAATCAAGTCCCTATTTAGGACTTTGGAATTACTGAGGAAACAAATGTCATTTCCTTACTTGCCTTCCCATATTAATGAATATGAAGAAGACTAGCAGGCAGGCAAGGAGGCAGTTAGATATATGTTGATATATGTTGCAAGGCAAAATAAAATGTGTTCACCTTTTAATGTTTTTATAATATTATTTATTATTATTTATTTATTAAATGAAACAAGGGCAGACCAGAAAAGAAGCCTTTCTATGGATAGGGTCATTTTTTTATTTTAAGTTCCTCCTTCAAAGATATTTAATTTTGGAGGAAAGTAAGGTGGAGCAATAATAATAATAATAATAATAGAATCATAGAATCATAGAATTGCCTATTATATCATATTTGTTTTGTAGTGCGAGGAGTTCAAGTTCATCTTGCTTATTTCCCATGCTCTGTGCATTAGTGTAGAGACATCTAAGACCATGTGTTCCCTTTACTTGCTCCCTGTGCAAGTTTTTTTGCCTCCCACTGTTGGGTCCTTGTGTTGTTTGCCTTGTTCCCTCTATGACAGTTTGACTATTTTCTCCAGCCATTTTTCCTTCCGGAATACTGTCTCCCTCCCCCATTTGACTCAGTTTAAAGCCCTCCTGATCAAATTCTTGAGACTGTTGGCAAAAATGTTTCTTCCAAATGTTGTAAGATGCACCCCATCTCTTGCCAGAAGTCCCCCCGCATGGAAGCGCAGTCCATGATCCAAGAATCCAATTTGTTCTCAGCGACACCATCTACGGAGCCAGTTGTTTACGTTGGCTATTTTCCTCTCCCTTCCTGGACCATGCCCTTCAAATGGCAGAAGAGACGAAATGACAACCTGTGCGTCCATTTCTTTCAGCTTCCTCCCCAGGGCCTCATAATCTCTTCTGATCTTGGGAAAGCTGTGCCTTGCAGTATCATTGGTTCCCACATGGGCCAAAAGGAAGGGGTAATCATCAGTAGGCTTGACAAGTCTTGTCAGCCTCTCGGTCACATCACAGATCTTTGCCCCAGGGAGACAACACACCTCCCGAGTCATCTTGTCAGGCCCACATACCACTGCTTTTGTACCCTGCAGCAAGGCATCCCCTCCCCCACCACCACACGCCTCCACCGAGGCTTCGCAGCTGCTGTTCCTTGCGGTGGTACTCTCAGTACTAATAAGTAGTTATCTTTCCCTCCCACCTTTCATATCTCATCCCTTTCAGTACCCTCTGTATTTTCCCATTTGTGAATAAATAAAAGAGGGAGAAGAGAGTAAATTTGTTCAAAACCTGAAATTTGGCTTGTCTTCCACATGTCTTATCAAAGGAACCATTTTACATATCTTTCTGCCCACTCCATATTTGACAATGAGAAAGCTGTCAGGCCAGCTTATTTAATAAGTTCTTATCCTTAGGAAAGCCACTTCTAAAAGTAGTCAAGGTGTAACCTTAGGACTATGGAAAGCCAGGTATGGCTGTAATATATTACAGATGGCAATCTGACTCTGTTTTGTTCTCTATCACTATAACGTTCTTGTAACAAAACAAAACAAAATGTTAGAAGGGTCTTAAGTTGGAAGGAAACAAGCTGTTTCCTTCCTTGCTCTTGATAGTGATCTCCCTGCCATTTCCCTTCCTAAGGGAAAGCACAGCACTGCTGCCATTTATTGTCCTCACTCAGCTCTTTGGCTCATGTCATTAAAGACAGGAGGAAATAAATGGTGTTGTAAAAAGCTATAGAGATATCATCTAATTAGTGATAAATCAAAATTTAATATCCAATGACCTTTAAAATCTGAATATGTTGGCCAAGGCCCTATGCACTCTTAGCACAAATATATGTCAGCATAGTTGTGATGGAATCTACACCTGAACAAGCAATCCCACAATGGGCATCTCAGACTTGAACTCAGCCATTGTATAATGGTCAGTGAGTTCCCCCACCCACCAAGTCAAAAATGAGAGAAAAGGTTGCCATGTGTGCTTATGGGATGAATGGCTGCACTACAACTACACTTATGTGGCTTTTGCACAACCACTTGTAAGATTATTTTATACTGGAGTACAGTAATGCCCCAATAGGATTTCTGCCATCAGTCTTGATCCAACATCTTTCAAGAGAACTTCTGTTTGAGTGATGGGACCTCTCCTTCCTCCTCTTACCCTTCCACCATCCTAAGCTGCTCTGGAGATTTAGAGTAGATCTGGGTGAGTGCCTAGGGGGCTGAAGGGAAGAGGATTCTGTTCTAGCAGCAGTTTCCATTACTTGTGACAGATATGATATGAGCAACTGACAAAATCTTAACTTGTGTGTGATTCTGCCCATACACATGTGCAGTCCTCTTATTTCACAAGGCCTTGCAGAACCTGATCACCTGGTTTGCTATACAATATGTAGAGAGCATAGCCCTGGGATGCTCAGGTGGCCAGAACTAGCACCTGGAAGCTGTTAGCCCCTCAGGCTTGCGTTATAATCTCTCCTGAAGCTACAATAGACATCAGTGCTGCCTCTTTAGTCCAGAGGAGAGTGCACCACTACAGAAAACAAAAGTGGTAGTGCAGAAACAGGATTCATACTCCCCCCCCCTTATTAGCACAAGTACCCAGAAAGGAATGTTCTGCCCATTCTGTTCCTATAAAGAGAGTCTGCCCACATAAAGGGAGAAGCGCTATGATTCTGTCCTATAAAACACTCTCCCCTGACTTCATATTGCATTGACTATGGTGAGTAGCTATAGATGAGGCAAAATGAGGACCCTGCTTCATCAAATAAGAATTATGCTCCCTCCAAATGAAATTTTCCTTCAGTCGCTAAATCTCAAGCTTTGCAGCAACTTGAAAGTCCAGTTAGAAAGACAGTTTAGGCATCCAAAGTAAAAGGGCAAGCAAGATTACCATGAGAATGTAAACATGGAAAATGTGAGTAGTAGATTGTGAATGATTGTCAGTGTTTCATTCTCAGCAACATTACAGATCTGGGGACTGAAGTGGGACAAGATGTGACCCAGGGTCCATAAATCAATTCATAAATCCCCCTCTGAGGTTTGAGACAGAATTCTTATCTTGAAAGGGAAAATCTGGTCTTGTACCCCTTCACCTTCACTGCAGGTGGAGAGAAAACATGGATGAATTAGGGGCATGCCAAGGACAAAACACAGGGGATGTGAGATACATTGGCTGGAATCCTGTTAGTCCTTGCTAGTGTATAGGCTTCTTGATTCAATTGTTGAACGGTGAGTCAGTACATGTAAATTCAAAGAACATGTGAGTCAACACATAGGCAAATCTAATTGATTCAATAGGTCTACTACAGTCAGGACTAGCAGTAAAATAAAGGCCACCATAATCAAAGCCTTATCCAGGTCTCTGCCATGCCGTCAACACACAGGATAATCTAAACCAGCTGAAGAGCTGGTCTAATTTTTTCTATTCTGTTGTGAGCAATGGAGGAGAAATTGTTTCTTTGAGGAGGGGGGACAGGAAGAAAACATTGAGGTATGCTGTTCCTCCCTACCTTCCAGCCTTCTAGGAAAACCCTAGACCACTCAGAGCTAGCCATAAGATGGTCCCACCCATCTGACAAACAAAATTGCATGGTGGCTCTTCACATTACGATGGCACAATGCAAGTTAGAAGAACACCCCAAATCAAACAAAATATAATTCCATTTACTTGTTTTCTGGATTCCTACTGAGGAAGTTTGTAGTGACTGTGAGAACCTAGGAAGATGTGAGATATGTTTCCCACAATAACCTAAATTATGGGGGTGTTGAGAGATAGTGTGGTGAAGCAAACAGACTGTTGAACTGGAACCTGGAACATACCTTGGCCTTGTCCAGATAGGCAATTTACCCCATCTTGCCCCCAGCTTAGAGCCCTGCAGTCCAGACAACACCGGCCATTTACCCCATTTTGCCCTGGGCAGTCCACACAGTCCCCATGGGGTCAAGATAGGGGGAAGACAAGGTTAGGCTCATTATACCATTTAAAGAAAAATACCTGGTAAAATCTGCTTCAGCCATCAAATAACATGACCACAGGAGCCCATTCCAGCACGCTGGCCCATCACTGCAGCTGCAACTGCCATCTGCCTTGCTCTTCCATTGTCAGGAAGGAGTCCTGCAGCATGTGACTAAGGCTGGCCACATTCAGGGCGCCTTTCCCACATGCTTCGGGCTGGCTTCCTGGCTTCAGAAAGTGGGACATGGGCAGTGGTGGCTGTAGAGACCAGCCGACAATGAGGTCTGCACTCCATCCTGTTCTGTGCAGGTAACAGGGGAGCAATGGACTAGATCCATAGGCAGAATACACTGGCAGGGAGCCAGCATATTCTGCCCATGTCGATGAGTCCAGGACGAAAACCACTGGATGGTCTTAAAACTTCTTGGCTTTTCGTAAAAATAATATAGAGGAAACATTCTGAGTTTCATAGAGAAAAGGTAGGATATAAATATGGATGATATAATACTTTTAGCATGTGTATGCACATCACACTGCTTTTTTTTCCCCTATCCAAGGACTGATACATCATCTCTCTATATAAAACTCTTGGGTATATTTCCTTACCCAGTGTACTGATTGACCGCTTAGGAAACCCAACTAATCCCTCTCAGTCCCTCATCCAATCATCACCCACCTGCAAATTCCCTCTCCACCTCACAATCCACTCCTGCTACTCAATCTGCATCTATACCCCCAGCCTCACAAGGGCCTCTCCTTCCTCCCACTCCCTCAGCCACTCACCACCCACATGTAAAATGATGCAATCCCCCCCCTAAAATAATACCATGTAGCTGAACCATGTGAAAGGATTCTGAGAAAAACCACATAAAACATTTTATGAAATATATAAAATGAGTTATTAATTCATAACCTTTACAATCCCCTATAACGGTGTATGTTACATTGGGTGCAGCTATCCTAGTTTTAATGCCCCACTCACACTTCTTTTTATTTTTCATTCTGTTGTATCTATCTTTTTTAAAATAAATTATTTTATAGCCTTTTCTATTTGTGCAGTTTTCTTATTAATCCATCAGAACTTTGTGGACATAGAAAAAATGAAGTGAAAATATGTCATTGACATTTGCCAATAAGATCTAACTTCACCAAGCTTCATGTCAACCAGATAGAGGCGTTGACATTCATCTTTCACAAGCCATTTAGCAGTCTATTGGCTATAAGAAAGATTAACACTTGGGAGAGTAAGAACAACAGTTGCTATATTATACACAAATATTATCATTTCAGTTATGTGGGTGGATCAAACCACAAAAGGATAAAGATAAGTCTGGTTAAGCATTATCAACAACTAGAATATCAAAAAGAGATAAAGGAGCAGGATGAAGCCTTTCTATGTATTCAATGAGATGGAATTATTTTCCACAATGACCTATGTTTGTTCAATGACTCTTCAGAAAGAAAGGAGCAAGCTTGAATAAATTGAATGCATCTGGGCAGTACTGTAGATATGAGGCTATAACTTTTCAGATTACTTCTATTTCTAGCTTAGTTGTGCTATTTTAAAACTGCATGTCAATTCTGAGTTTATTTAGAGGATTAATTCACATGATCAGTATTTGCCTTATTTTCTATATGTGGTGATCTTTTTTTTTTAAGTTTACATTTTCAATTAGATAGAAGGGTAAAGTCCAGCCACATGCTTTTTTAGCCCATTGAAATCAGTGGGTTAAATCTAATTGTTAGTCTCAAATAGAGGAGACCTTTTGAATCAATGGAAATTATTTAATTGTCTACTCCAGTTGGAAATGATAATTGCATTTAGGCCAATGAGTTTCAAAGCTGATTGACTCTGAAAGAAGTATGGCTACCATTACCAGCATTATAGACTAAATTGCTAATTATAATTACATGTACATTACATAATGACACTACCCTGGATGGATCAGTCTGAATTAATTTTTTTAGAAAATAATATTTATTAAATAATACCAAATAACAAAGGGAGAAGGGGGAATGGGAGAAGGGCATATCAAATGACAGCACAGATAAAAGTCAAGCTTGATTTTCTTTGTCTGAATTACTTTTATATTTGTGCAGTCATAGGTCTGTTCCATCCTGTTCCCCACATTTAACAAAATGCATTCATTTTTGTATTCATATGCACTTTCTCTAAAGTATGTATAGAAACTTCTGAAAGAAGACTATTGTTTTTCCAATTCACATCTTAGTCTGAGAGGTACACTCATGGAATACAAGCATGGCAGGAAGAAGGGAGGGGACTTTTGATGGTGGAGAATATTTGACTGTGTGTATGTGTGTGCATGCATGTGTGCCTTCAAGTTGTCTGTCAATGTATGGAGAACCCATGAATTTCATAGAGTTTTCTTAGGCAAGGAGTATCAGAGGTGGTTTTGCCATTGCCCTCCTCTGAAATATAGCATACACCACCTGGCATTCCCTTCAGGTCTCCCATCCAAGTACTAACAAGGGCTGACCCTGCTTAGTTTCCAACATGTTGCCTTGAGGTTCCCTGATTCTCAATGCCCAAGAAGACTCTTATCATATGATTTTTCTGAACTTGTAGATTGCTTTTACAAAATCAAAGAGCTCAGAGGAGAAAAGCAGAACTCGTTTTGTTTCTGGAGCTCACTCTGTGTCATTGTTTTCTTTGTTTAAATGCTTTGCTGAGGAAATAGGTGCTGATAGTCTCTGGATTTTCTTCCTTCATATAGATGATTCTGCATGTTGTGACAAAATATGGCAACACACAAGGTAAGGCTGTGGCTTTAAATGTACTCCAGAGGACCCTATGGCATCAAAACATACAATGGAATATACAGTATGTACCTGTCTGGAATTATAATACAGGTTCAGTTTACTTCAGTAGATGGTTAAGCTGAATGCTTAGTTATTTCTGAGTCTGATGAAGGTTTTAAAAAATAAAAATAAAAAGCCCTCACAGTTGTTGTTTTTTAGAGTAGGCGCTATCCTTTCAGCACCACAGTAGCAAGTCATGAATAAAGATAAACAGAACACAGGGACATATTTTATAATGTGCAGATTTCTTAAGTGAAGCCACAATCAAGTGTTGGGGGGGGGAATAAAAACACTGTTTTACCCTTGGCAGTGATTGTTTTTAAATGCACATCTGTGCAGACATATATTGTGGACATTGGTAAAACACTGCCCCCCCCTCAAAAAAAAAAAGATGCTGGGTGCAAGTATGATCAGTCTAAGATGGATATTTTCCAGTGTTTTATCAATGCATACATAATATTAGTGATGTGGAGAAGAAGGGGGAGAAGGAAGATGCAAATGAATGGCAAGCTGTGGCATTTTAAAATCAGTTTTAAAACTTCTGTGTCTTACCAGGATTTAGGAAGAAATGGAACAGGTGGCAAGGGAATCCTGCAGTTGAGTAAAAAAAAGAATGGAAAGAGAGAGATTTGTTCTTCTCTTTTCCACATCTACAGCTGCCATCTACGCTACTCAAGGCAATAACATCAGGATTTGGGATGGAAATATAGCCTTTGACAGTCCTACTAACATATATCAAGTGTGAGTCAGGAAGAGCAGAAGTGTCTTCCCTCCTTTTATGTAACAGACTGAATGAGCAGAACTTCATAGTGGGTGGGGGGATGCTTCATACTATTTAGTATGGAACACAAACTAGTGGATCCCCACCCAAATCTGAACTCACTCTCAGCCCTGCCACTAATGTTATAGTTTCTTAAAAACCAAGAGGCAAGAGATGTGTGAGGTATAATGGCAATGGCCAATGCACCTTAGTAGATGTAATAAGGCAAGTCTATCAAGCTGGGAAAGAAAAAAGCCAATGCGGATGAATCACCAAATTCAAAGCCCTGCCATGCTCATGCTGACATGAGAGGTGATGAAGGTAGGGAGGATGCAGCATTCTTCCTTTGGCTTTATCTCCTTTGGTGGCTTTATTTTGTGCTTATGGTTTCATTCCAATTTCTCCAGCAGGTGGTAAATCGAGATGTTGCCAGGCCAGTTTCTCTGGGAAAAGAATTCCAAAGACAGGGTTGCATAATTGACTTAACTTTAAATTCATGGAGGTGGGGGAGCAAGCAGGGTTTCCAAGGCTCATAATAACTGGGCAGGTTGAAGCAAAAGAAGGATATCCTGCAGGTACCTCAGTTCCAAGCTGTTTAGGACTTTATAAGTTGAAAACAGCCTAGAGATGGACTAGCAGCTAGGGCAGTTGTTTTACAACTGATGTGATATGTCTCCTATGTTCAACTCCAGCTAATAACTGTCCTACAGTAGTCTATACTAGATGAGGGCCAGCATGGGGTAGTGGTTTGAGTGCTGAACTGGGACACTGGCTAGCAAGGATTCGAATCCCCACTCAGCCCAATGGGTGACCTTGGGCAAGTCATACTGTCTCTCAGCCTAAGAGGAAGCCAATGACAAACCCCATATGGGGTTGCCATAAGTCAGAATTGGAAGCACATAACAATACAACAATTCTATACTAACATTACGTTCTGAAACAGTCTTCAGAGGCAGCCTTGAATAAAACACATTAAAAATCTAAACAGATTTTTACTATCATACACCAGCCTCAAGTAATGACAAATGCTCCAAGCTATGAAGGATAGGAATAGATTGTTGAAATCTTCTAATTTTAGAGAATTGTAGGATGGGGGCTGAGCTATTTCTCGGTATTAAAAACAAGAACCAATGAGTATCTAGATGCCTTACACCTTTTCTTTTCAGTATAAGAATAACCTTGTCCAAGACAGATTGATTACAACCATCTAGTCCAGTGGTTCTTAACCTGTGGTCCTGAAACCCCCAGGGATCCACAATGTCCTCACAGGGGCTCTGTGAAGGCTTGAAGGCTGCTCAGCCCACCTTCTGCCTACAATGGAGTAGCCATGTGATGGGAGCAAAGGTTGGCTGGCTTGGCCTGTGCATTGCCATTCAATCTGCTCCAGCCACAAACTTGCAGGAAGAAGCAGAAGAAAAGTCTTCCCACCCCCTTCCAGTGTCTCTGAGGGAAGGTTTAAGAGATGGTGAAATTGTGTTGTTTTGTTGTAGTTTTAAATCTTGAGTTAAGTCTTGGAGGTCTGTGGCAACAAAAGATATTTAAAGGGGGTTCCTGGCAAAGAAAAGGTTAAGAACCACTGATCTAGCCCCTATATACATTTCTGGTTCATTGACCCTTTACCTATAACTCACATTCTACCAATGTTGGTCATTATCATAACTCTAACTCAAACCTGCCATCCCTTTGGAATCTGCCCACACATAGACCTTTTGTATAGTTAGGGATATTTTAAATGCAACAGATGAAAAGCAATGAGAACAACTAGCACATGGCATGCCAATGTGAAGCACTACCCCATTCAAAATATGAATTAAGTTCACATGAGTGGGTCTTATTACATTATGATTGTTATAGTAAGGTAAACATGTACAACAAAGAATACCAGGTTACACAAATCAGTTAACACTGATCTAATCTGTGTTTAATTTTCCTATTTTCCATATGCCATTGCCTTGTAACAAGGTGTATGTGAAATGTGATTGAAAAACCTCAATGGGAGATGGTTCAGGGGGGATGTTCTAATAAATGATTGCCCTCTTTGCAGTATTTGGGGTCAGGAAGGAATTTCCCCCAGTAATGAGCTAAACAGCCCTGTTCATTTGCCTGGAGGTTCCCCCACCTCTGCAAACACTTATACCTCTGCATGTGCCTACGTGCATGTGCAAAGGGGTGGGTGTGAGCTGCCTTGCTTTGTGTTTGTGGCATGTGCACCTCTAGTTTACATAAGCTGATCTAATAGATTTGAAAGTGTACTGCCTATGTTTTACTGTCCTCCACTCCTGATCCCACATGGCCAAGAAGGGGAATGGCCTCTGCCCGTATTGATATCCTTCTACACCATTGTAACTGACAATACAAGTAATGTCTGAGACAAAATGTAACTCTAACATTGTCACTTTTTTTCTCCTGTATGACTTTTAACATCTTTACCTAATGAAGAAGCCAGTGAAGTTTCGAAAGCTTGCATTATGTATTTTGTGTTTTTTTAATTGGCACAATAAAGGTATCACTGTTTTGTGTATTTGGTATTTTGTTGTATTTTGCTCCATGGCCAACATGGTTACCCATGAATATATAGGAGTGTAAGCTGATCTGTGAGGGGAAAGGTCTGGTAACTAGATAGTTCTGCTTTTTAACTAGATGGGGCTTTGGCAAGAGATATTTTTGTTTACATTCTAAGGTTCTCAATGGAATCATGCCAATCCCAGGGCTGATTCCCACAATCATGCCTAAGGAAACTCAATGAAATTTATGGGGTCACCATAAGTCAACAGGTGACTTGAAAGCACACCCACCCACACACATACACTTCCCTGAGTGACATTGGAACTGCAAGTCTAAGAACCATTCTACATATTACATCATTTGTTTATTTGTTTATTTTAATTTATCCCATTTTGGGAGTAAGGTGGGCTATAAATCCAATAAATAAAATGAACAAATGTATATCCCACTCTTCTCCCAGTTTGGGGCCCAATGCAAGCTCACACCACACATTACATTGCATCCTTATAATATTTGTACATATCAACACAAATTGTTCAGGTAAAACAGTAATGCATGAACATGACAATGGTGGCTTTTGCCTAACATGTATTATCAGCCATAGTTGTTTGCACCTTTCCCAAGGTACCTTTCCCAAAGTACTGAACTGCCACAATATTATGAAAACAGTGAGCCACGGCTTATCTACATGGGTGATTTACCCTGGCTTGCCCCAGTTCCAGAGCCCTGCAGTCCAAATGATACAGGGCATTTACCCTGATCTACCTCCAGGAAGTCCAAACAACCCCCAGGGCAGATACAGGGCTGGAATGGGGACAACCAGTGGTAGGGACCAATTAAAAATACCTGGTTTATTGATTATATATGTCAATTTATCATTCTCGAACATCTGTCTTATTTTTAATGTCCATTCATTGATTGAGGGAAGGTCTTTTTTCTTCCAGTTTGCGGCCACTATTAGTCTTGCTGCAGTTACTAAATAAAGTAGAACTCTTTTATGTTGTTTTACAAAGTTTTGCTCCAAGCTTGACATTATGTTTAATAGGTATAATTTTGGATCCATCAATAGTTGTATCTTAAATATCTTTTGTATCTTCATATGAACTTTACACCAGTAATTTTTCAGCTTGGGGCATCCCCACCACATATGATAAAGCGTGCCGATTTCTTTACCACAGTGCCAACATTTATTTTCCTTCGTTTTATAAATGCTGCTAAGTCTCGATGGCGATAAGTACCACCTATTTACCACTTTAAAATTATTTTCTTTGAGGGATATGCATGCCGTGAAGTTATGTGTGTCTCTCCAAGCACTCTCCCATTCATCCATGGTTATTGGTTCTTGAAGGTCTTGCGCCCATCTTACCATGGCATCCGATATTCTTTGTGAATATTGGAAATCGATATGGAACTTAGATATAAATGTATAAAGATATAAATATATAAATATATTAACAATAAGAACAATTAAGAAAGCTTACAGTAGTTGAAGAGAATTACAGATAAGGACAAATGTAAAAATCAGGAGCATGAATCTGATAATCTAAGAATACGTAGATAACACTGTTATGGATGGGTAAAAAGCAAGTAGAAAAATAGAGCTAAGAGAACAAGAAGGTGTAAAGCAAAATAATATGGAAGGGGACATAATTGAGATAAGACATAATGGTACAGGAAAGTAAATGTCGAGGTGGAAGGGAGATAAAGTTGTGAATACCTGTGATGCTCCGCTCAAAGGAAGGGGTACAAGGGAGGTCAAGTAAGAGTGAGTGAGAGAAAAACTGAAGAAAGAAGAGATAGTATGTGAACGATGGTGTGAGAAAGAGGAAGAAGAAGAGAGAGTAGAGTGGAAGAGGGAGAGGTGTTAGAGGGTAGAAGGTTGTGAGAGATTTTAAGTATGGATTATGTTATATTAGAAAAGGTATTTGTATGTATTTGGATGCGCTTGGTTTGTGTTATATTGAAGGTGAAAAATATAAAAATAAGAAAATAAGAAAAAAAATACCTGGTTTACCTAGCAGAAACCAAATTAGGTCCCGTGTGTCTACAGGAGCCCATCTAGCATGCTGCTCCTTACTGCCACCACGAGCTCCCTGGGTCCACCTCAGGAAGCCAGGCAGGGGTCCCTCAGCATGTGATTGAGGCTGGTGACATGCAGGGGCTGCAGTCACATGTTGCAGGCCCCTTTCTGGAATCTGTGTCAGCAGAGAAGAGGGAGGTGGCAGCTGCAGCAATGGGCCAGCGTCCCATGTCGACAAGGTCCTATTTCCTCCAGCTAATGGGAAAAAACAGGCCAGATCTGGAGTCAGGATAATGCTGGCAGGGAGCAGGTGTGTCCTGCCTGGTATAAATGAGCCTATAGCCATAAATCGAATTGTTCGTCCCAACTAGAGTAGACTCATTGAATAACTTATGTAAATTCCTCTGATTCATCCAGTCTACTCTAGCTGGGACAAACAATTGGATCTAGGTCATTGTGTTTAGTTACCAAATAGTGCAGTTGTGTGAAGGTTAGGTAGGGAGAATCAAAGCTGGAGAAATCCTTGCCTCCTGAGCCCTGCAGTGCTCATGCTGTCCAAGGCAAAAATTTGAAGGAGGAGGGTTTTTTCTTTTTAAAATACACCTAACTGGTTTGAAAGGAAAGGGGAATAACTTCATTTCCAGGACTGACACAGCTGGCTACTCATTCTTTGGGTAAGTTTAGGGAACATAGCAGCCAACAACCCACCCAGCAATGACCAGAGCTAGTCTAGGAAATACAGCAGCTTCCCCCAATCCAGCCATGCCACACTCCCTTTCAACCTCTATTGGGGGAGGAACAGTAATGGCAATGTAGCATATCATGGCTGTGGTGATAAAGGTCACCAGCACTAAAGATGCCTGCAAGGATAGTTATCCTTCTGATCCGCTCTGGTCCAACAACAGGAAGAAAATTCTGACAATAGTATTTTTGCCTGTGCAAATAGAAGCAACAAGGAATCAGTTTGCCAGCTCCTTAACAAGGAAAGAGGGTATGTGATTCATAGGATGGTACAGAACCTGTCCAACCCTCCCTTACATGCCACTGCACACTCAGCAGCTGTGCACCAGTTTCTCAGAGCCCTTAACAGATCTGCTTTTGACTGGGCACAGTGTTTTCTTTCTTAAGCCCATTAGGAGGATTTAGAAGAACCTGTTTTAGCACTGATAATCTTGAGTGAAGGAAGGAAGAAGAATGAAACCACTATTAATTTCAACATAGGTTGTTTCCAAGAAACCTATGGTTATGTGGGGTCATAAATAATCATGTATAAAACACAAAGGTCACTGACAATGAAAATTAAATCAGATAAAGGGAAAACTCAGCAAGCAGCAGAACTGCACCACTTCCACACAGTACAAGCACTGTTAATCTCATTCTAAGTATGACGTTTGTCTATTAAATAACGAGACTGATACAATACCCCATCTTCATTAATATGTATTATAATTCTAATGCTTGTCCCCTTCGACATACTCCCTGTTCACACTCACACACTGATGCAGTCTTGTTTTCCACTGGCCGAAGGCCGATCAGTTTCTGTCAGCTGTTTCAACACATCTACTGTTTTCTTCTTTACTGCATCAATTGACTCAAAATGTGTTCCTTTAAGCACTGATTTCACTCTAGGGAAAAGAAAAAAGTTGCATGGTGCCAAATCTGGTGAATAAGGGGGATGTTCAAGCGGAGTAATGCATTTATCAGCCAAAAACTGCTTCATAGAAAGTGCTGTAGGAGCAGGTGCATTGTCTCAATGAAGAATGAAACCATTTTTCTACAGTTCTTGCCTTTTTCTTACTCTTTCTCTCAGCTTTGTCAAAACTTCCTTATGATAATGTTGGTTCACTGTTCTGCCTTCTGGAACCCATTCTGCCAAAATTACACCTTTGATGTAAAAAAAAAAAAAACCCAATGAGCATGACTTTGAATGTTGACTTGCTTTGAGGTACTTTTTTCATTCTTGGTGATGATGGTGTTTTCCAGTGCATTAACTGTCATTTTGTTTCAGGATCACACTGGAAGATCCAGGTTTCATCACAAGTTTTGAAAAAGGTTTGGGTCCACCTCAAGTTGCTGCAGAATGCCATGTTGCTCGACTTTTAAACTTAGCATTTTTCCGGCACACAACAGACAATGCAGTTGCTTTAAATGATGACTGACAATTAACTGAATGGCCAAGAGTGTTGATGTTTGTCATGGAGGTTCAGACATGTTCAAGGTCACCACTCAAGCATTCACAATCAATTCTCCCTGATTTGTCTGAAAGGTAGACACACAGTCTCATTATTTAATAGACAAACCTCATATTGTGGGAGTTCCATTCCAAGAATCAGGGCAGAAATTTGTGATCCTGAAACTCCACAAGCCTAGTGCTAACAGTTACAATCATTTAAGAACCGGAAACCATCCTAGTGTTATATTTCTGGAAGTTTCTTATTTTAATTTGCTTTGGAAATAGCCCCACAAACAGTGTCAGCTACTGAATTTTCATTATTGTGAAAACAAACAAGTAAGAACGATATATGTAGTGATGAGAAAAATTAAATGCAGAAATCCCTCCCATTTTTTTGAGGGGGAAACATTGCATAACAATTTTCTTTCAGTGGCAGCCAATAATTTTGTTTGCAGCTAAGACTGCCTGCTACTATCAAGCAACAAACAATGCTGCTCAGATTTAAAAAAAAAATGATGGAGTCCTTCTGGTGAGGCAATGAGATTTTCCCATCAAAAATTGCTCTTTTGTCTGGGTGAAAGGTTGCTTGTGATTGTATCAAGAAGTTTTTCTTAAGCTGAAGCTTCTGTCAGGAAATTTTCATTTGATATACAGTAAAAAGTTAAAACATGTGATAGATCAAGCGGAGGCAGTTCTGTTCCTTAGTGTTAATCAAAGCATATGGTGGGATCTGTTGTCCACCAGAGCAAGAAGATACATGGTGAGTTCTCATTGGGGGGGGAAACAATCTACCCACAAAAAGAAGATTCTGCCTATAGATTGGCTTCTGTATTGGGAACAATCATGCACAACCAGATCCTGCCTATGAACCATAGTTATCTGGCTCTCAGGAGCCCCACAGGATTAAACCCTTTATCGATGTGGGATAAAAATATGATTATAATATAAACCTACTAAAAAATGAGAATGTGTGTGCATGTTGGGGTACATGGATGACATTCTACATAAAAATTTAGAAAGTTTTGAGACTGCAATTTATCCCCAGACATTGCATGTATGTCAGTGTTATTAATATGAGAAAGGACATTTGGTATCTGACCTTATATAGCCTTACTAGACAGATCATTTTGCAAGCCATCTGTCACATGAGGCAGCAACTGTTCATCAAATTATGAGCATTCCAAACAGCTAAATATACCTCGGGAAAACAGGCTAATACGAAATCCCATTTCTCCAGTATTGACTTGTCTGCCTACAGTTCACTAAAGATTTAAGGAATATTCAGAAATTTTCTTGTCCTTCATGAGAAAGATTATCTTAGCATGTCAAGTTTCCCCATCAAAACAGTCAACTGGTACAGATTTTTTCAATAAGGTAAAAGACCAGTGCTCTAATCTCCCAGTGGTTTTTGAGCAGAAAATGTTTTATGCCTACAGCACCTGGCTTTTGTTGGCACTCTCTCATCCAAATATTAACCAGTGCTAACCCTGCAAATGAAAATTCTGCCAAGAAAAATTCCAAAATACAAAAAATTATTGAAGAAAATGTGCAAAAATTCTCATAATCTCACCAGTAAAGAGAAACCTGTAAAATTTCTTCATTCTCATGTGCAGAAATGAAATAAAGATTTATATCCCTACAACTCATCTATTAAGTCATGCTTGAGAGGCACTCCAGAAGCAACTCTGTACTTATAATAATGATTTTAAGGCCCATGTTTTGAGTGACACAGCAGTGGGCACTTCTTGGGAGTGAATTTGATATGACACACATGTATTAAAAATTATATTGCCATAGGTCTTAACAAAGGCTCTTGAGACACTTATTGATGGAAAGTGTGGAGCATCTGAAGCTATCCTAAGATGAACTCCACTGTCCACCTTCTGCATCTCAAATTATCACCAAAATGTATTGCCATGGGCACTGCTTGCGTAGGTACTAAAAAGGAAATGAGGCCCTCCGCTGTGATTACTTGTATGAAGAATTTCATGCAGGAGCAGAATAATATCATTTTTAAATAATAAGAAAAAGCAAATTATAGGAGGTACATTTGATAATATGTGATATATTTCTATATAACTTCCACTTAACCACATCTTTTACTCCAGGCCAGAGCTGGGCAAATTTTGGCCTTCCAGATGTTGTTGGACTGCAACTTCCACCAACCCTAGCCAGCATAGTCAATGGTGTAGAATGCTGGGAATTCAAGTCCAATAAGATGTGGAGGGTTATGATTTCCCCACCCCTGATTTATTCTGAGTACTAAACCTCAGTCTGTTTATAGAATTCTGGGGCATGGAGGATGTGACATAGACTTTCCTGTGCTTCCTTGTGTTTCATAACAATTCCAAGGAAATCTTTTTTACAAACGATTTTACCATGTTTAAGTGAGACAATATTTCTAAATGCAGAAAATGAAATAAAGGAACAACATTTGTTTAATGTTGCTCAACAGCAATTTTGTTCTTCTTGAGGAAGACTTGATCTACTTCTATTACTTTACAAAATTCCTATTGGTTGCCAGGGACCTAAATCACCCACTAACACAAGCAGTGTGCAGTCTAAGCAGGGTATGTGTCCCATCTTACCACAGTGGAGTGAATTCCCCCACTCAAAGCCAGTGGGCTCACTAGCAAATGCTGTAAGAGCTAATGGAAGCAGCTAGACGGCCAATGGAAGAGACACAAAACACTTTGGTCTGATTCAGCAAGCCAGTTCTAATGTTCAGCTTGCTGTTATGCTAGACCACAGGGAGATTACGAAAGTGACACAACATAGTCGATCATTGTTATACCAGAGTTCTATGTCACATGATGACATGATGACACCCCATGGAGACAGCATTACTACAAACTTCAGAAGTTTGTTCAAGGAGGAAATGAGAACAGCAACAGAGGAGTTATCATTGTCATTCTTTTTCTTGGGATTAATGTTTCTCAGTGCCTGAAGAAGGAACAGTCTCTGCCTGAATCCATCCAAATCATTTACACGCTGACATAAGTCTGGTCTACACATGTGGCAGAATGAGATTCCAGGAGGCAGATGGGGGTTGCCACTTTTATAGCAGTCCACTATACTAAGCTTCCTGCAAAAACTTTTCTTTAAAAAAAAAATGTTTTAACAAAGCACTTCAGGGAGAAAGGTTTTATCCTTGCCTATTTCCTGCTGTGCTAGTTTTCTGCTTATAATGATTATTTTTAAAGCCTACCTTGAAGCATCATCTCCTCAGATACCAAGATTTCCAAAGAGATCAATCACAGATTAGTAAAAGCATATAGCGCATTTGGAAGACTTTACAAAAGAGTCTGGAGTAAGAAACATCTGAGGCGAAGCACAAAAATCAGTGTGTATTGAGCCATTGTACTGTCTATTCTCCTTTATGGGTCTGAAACGTGGGTCACCTATCGCCACCACTTACGACTCCTCGTACGCTTTCATCAGTGCTGTATATGCACAATCCTAAATATACACTGGACTGACTATGTGACGAATGTTGCTGTCCTTGAGCAAGCAGGGATCACCAGCATTGAGGCCATGATATTCAGAACACAGCTGTGCTGGGCAGGGCACATTTCTAGGATGGAGGACAATAGCCTCCCCAAAATAGTACTCTACGGTGAACTTGCCATGGATCAGCATAAGAAGGGCGCTCCAAAAAAGCGATACAAGGACTCCCTGAAGCAACATCTCAGGCTCAGCCAAATTGATCACCAACAATGGTCCGCCCTAGCCTCACATTGGTAGGCATGGAGACGCACTATCCACAATGCTGCAGCTTTATTTGAGAACTCACACCAAACAAGTCTTGAAGAGAAATGACAATGCAGAAAGAATCACAAGCCGGAAACATCACCCAAAGAGACCTTCTGCTGTGCTTTCTGCAACTGGACTAGTTTATCTTGAATTGGCCTTTTTAGTCATCAGCCCACTTGCTGATGAGTCCTTCCTGAATCTTCATTTGTGAAGAAAAGCCAGAGAGAGAGGAGTTTTCTGCTTATAGTTCATTATTTAAAAAAAAAAAATATGTAGGAGATTCGTGAAAAATGTGGTCTCCTCATGCACATTCCATTGTGCCACATTAAGATCTTTCAAATGCTTCATTAGCACCTCATTCTACTATGTGGGTATAGACCTGAATGGAAAAAGAAGACATCAGAGCTTAAAGAAACAGTCAGAAAAGAATACCTAATCCATTTAACCTGCAAGACTCACTGAGCTCATTGTGACTAACTTCTCAGCAGACTTGTAGTAGATCAGATTCCATGACAAGAATGATACTGTTAGGTTGTGATCCAATATCCACTTACCTCAAGTAAACAACAATAAACTGAATAGGACTTAGAGGTTGTCTAAATGGTCAAAACAATCCTAATGGAATTCGCTGGAAATATGATCTTTCTTAATAGGAACCCGCATCAATACACCTTATTCAGAAGGGGGGCAGCTAAAAAACCTCCAAAAACTACACTGGAAAGTCTTCATGACTTTTCCCAGGGTTTTTAAAAAGCTCTGTGGGAAATGTGCGTTCCCACACATTGGGACAAGCGATTCAATTTTAATTGCTTTCCCATACAAGAGGAAGTACAAACCTGATTGGCCAGACAAGTGCAGGGGGCAGGGCTTGCTAACAGGGCAAGCACCCACTACCACCATTTTGGATTTTTGCCTTAGCAAGTGATCATTAAGGTGAAAAAATGGGATTTGTATTTTCTCTCTCTCTTTCTCTCTTTGGTAAAGGTGAAATATTGCTTGTGCGCACCATGAAAATAGTTTTTTGTTTTTGTTTTTTATGTTCAGTGCTGGAGATTTTAAAATGTGAGTAAATCACTCATGGCCGCCATCTTGGCTAGAGGGCATGCAAAGTTTATGGGGGCTGTAAAACTGTTAAGACCAGTAAAACTGTTAAGACCAGTTAAGACTTGCTATTACTGAGGAGCAATCCATTTTTTCAGTCTCGTATAGATTCGTACTTTGGAGCAGATCAGTCTAGGATTGCCCTGCCACAATTCTAAGTGAGAATGTGATGGTGCAGAAATGAGACCTCCAGGGAATTAATGATAAGGACTTAGAAACAAGGGCAGCTAGTGGGTTTGCTGCTGAAGGGTCAGTAGAAATCTTGGTTTTACAGGAGCCCTCCAAGTGCTGGACCTTGTTATTTCCAACAGAGGTTTGGCAGCAGGACAGCTCATGTATAAACTAGAGTGGCTGGAGGAGGAGTGGCCATAAAATTGAGAATGGATTTGAATGCAATGCCCTACAGCAACAGATCCATGGGCCACCCATGCTCAGCAGCCGTATCTTAAAGTAATCTATACTAGGGCAAGAATAGGTAACAGGAATATCATGCCATCACGATCACCAGTCACATTCAGTCTTTTTGGTCTCTAGCCCAGGACACAGACTGATATTTGAATTATATTAGTAGACTTTTAAAGTAAAGATTCTTGAGATGAAGAAAACAGATCTGAAAATGTCTGCTTTGGCTTCTGAAAGAACGGTTCCCTGTAGTTTTTATTAAATGCTATTATGCATTTAATGGCTGAATTATACAAATCCATCATGACTAAAAACTGCAGCCATGGTTATCACAGCAGTTAAGCTCTTACCAGAAGCACACAGCTTCTGAGTCAGTCAGGCTCATGGAAAGAACCTATGTGGACAAACACCTTTCTGCCCTATTTCCCTTCCTCCCCTCCCAACTAAAATTATGTTCATACAACTCTAGGTCTGGGTTGTGCTTGACCTCTTTAGCTGCAGCAAAGATGAAGTCACAAGTTAGGAAGAACCTTCCTTACCCCCAGCAACAGTAATTATCCAGGAGGAAACAAACCACAAAGGGGAGTGAGGGATCATCAGAACCTCTCTTGCAACTCAACTACAGTGGCTTTTCAAGCATAACAAAAATTGCTACAGCCATTGCTTTGAATAGGCAGAGAAAAAGATGAGTGGGTTGGATGGCAGTTGTACTCTCATAAGCCAACCGTTTTGTTTTGTTTTACTAACTTATTCTGCAAAGGTGCTTAATATTTGACACACATTTTGAGTGCAGAGACCCTGAGGGTTGAACCTGCCTTTCAATACCAGATAATCCTTCCCTCTGGATCAGGGATCTTGACCAAGGAATCCTCTCAAACCCAAGAGCTGTGACCTTACCAAGCCAAACCCTTTCTGCATCAACTTGCCTGCCAAGAGACTCCTGCATGTTGAAGGGGAAACAGTGTTGGGTTCAAGAATAGAGGCATAATGAATTGAAGACAGCAGTTTATTTAACAATACTTTGCTAGTCCAGAGTCAGTTGGCACTGAATTTGAGCAATCTGGCACCAAAACATATATACAGTAGGACTCCCATGTCCACTGATTCATTATCCACTGATTCAATTATCCACAGGACACAAAACAGCACACCTACCATACAGTCTTCCTAGAAACTGGATCTTCTCTAGCCATTTTCTAGGTTCCCCCAAGGCAACTCTATGGTGTTTTAAACCGGAAGTCCCATTATTTGCAATGGCATTTGCTATTATCATGGTTTTTGGTATCCACAGTGGGGGGGACGGGACAGAACCAATCCCCAGTGAATACACCTTACCATTTATAGCAGTTTTGGAAAACCTACCTACAGCATACAACAATATATAGCAAATCATAGGCGGATACTGGAGATGTACTATTCAGTCATGAAAAAGCAGTCATTAAGTCATAATGGAAAATTATCAAGCAAGCATGAAGTAAAAAACTATTCATGCTGAACATGTTCATATATTTCATATATTTCAGATTGCTTTTGTTATTAGTAGACAGCAGCAGTTGTTGATACAGTAATGATTAATCTGCTTTTCCTTATATCTCCTATGAAATCAATAACTCTGCAAATCTTAATTTTTCCTTGATTGTGAAGACTCTCTTTACCATGGTTCTGCCTTACTTGGTCCTTATTTTGATCAGCCTTTGACCTTTCCCTTCAATGTATGCCACAGGAATATTCTGGGACATGTTCTAGTCCATCAGTCCTCAACTGCCAGACATTGAAGTTCAGCTTCCAGAACCTCAGCCAGTATGGCCAATGGTGAAAGATTTTGAAAGTGGAAATCTAACAACAGTTGAGCCTCCCTGAACCACTGCCCTAGAATATGCCCAAGAAACCATGGGGAGACATGTTAATACAGAAAGGATAATTCAAAGATAGAAAGCATGAGAGCCATTGCTCAGAGTCAGCCAAGGCGGATGGGTACTGCTCCTTGTTTTTGGCATGGCCTAGAAGCCATCTCTACTTTATTATTACCTCTGATGTACTTTGTATATGAGCCTTTGCTTTTGACACAGGTTATGAGGCCAACCCCCAGGAACTCATCTGTAGAAGTGACTGAAATTAGGAGAAAAATGTGTTTCACATGCACACATGAATGCATGCACATATGCACATGCACACAGAGCCAACAGGGATTCAATAAGCAGGGGAATGGAACTGCAAGTCATAAAACTGGAGAAGGACTGATGGTGAACCTTCCATAATGGAGAAAGAAGCTACCTGCTATCACTTTCCCTAAGAACAAGCCAAATGAAAATATGTGACTGGGAAAAGGCCAAAGTATACCACAACAGGACTGCATATAATTTTTTTTCTAATATCCATAAGCATTTCCAGTTAACTAGTGTTCCATGCCCAAACACATAGGATTTCATTGACTCTCACCCTTTACCAAAAGCAGATTTCTCCCTTGGCTTCCTGACCTTCGTGATGCACTGGTTGGACCTCACAGGGTAAATCTACCATCTCATACTATTTCCTCTCAAGACAACGAACCCTATATTCCTCCAAATACGTTTTCTTCAGGGAGAGTTTCTCCCTTAAGCCTTGCCTGGGGCCCATTGATTGCTCAACCTCCAGCCGCAACATATACAAAAACAAATGAAAGAAAGGAAGGAAAGGAAATAAAGGGTTTGCACTGCAATGGAACATTTTTCTTCATGGAAAAATACCTACAGAGGAACACATATGGAAAATGTTACATTGCCATTAGGATCTCTTTTGCATGGAGCCCTTGTTTTAGCATCACATCAAATTCACTGTGATTGCTTTCCTTTCATTAGATTAGATTTCCTGCTCACTCCTGATTATGAATCTTTCAGAACCCATGTGGATTTCATATTCTAACAGTCCTCAAATAAATTTTGACTCCAAGGATATTATGGGGCAGGGAATATTCCTTCAGAATCAGTCCTATATTTTTAAGAGGGACTCACTGCCCACCCTGTTGCTGGGTTGTGAGTGCATTTGTGTTTTCCCTGTACCATGTTAAGATTTCAGCCCTTGTAAAACCAAGGTCAACTCGCACAATCAAAAGAGTTCAGCTTAGGGACTCTGACCAGCTTGGCCAAAGACAAAAACTGTTTTGCATGCTAAGAAAGTCAAATAATTTGCACCCAGAAAACCATTAGTGTCAACTAGGTATGCTGCCCCACACCTTACTTCTCCTTCTCTAAAGCATCTTTCTTTTTTCTGAGACAAGGTTGTCACAATTTTGATATTCTGCTATTTCAGAAAATCAGTATGACCACAAATATTGGTGTTGATAGCCAATGTACAGAAGTAATAACAAAGTAATAACCATACTGAATATTAAGTCACTTACTGTTGCTCCTTTGCTACCTTCATGCCTCCTAGTCAGGAAACTGTAAGGCAAAAAGAAGGCTGGGTTAAGAATAAGCTGAATCCAAAGCCACAAACTCCAAAGATCCCGGTTAAACATTTACCCCAATTTGGAGCTGCAATCTAGCTACAGGAATCTGCTTAGGTAGCTGCTGGCATCTTGAGAATCAGGTGACAGTCAGTCAGTTTGCTTGCCACCATGCCTGCTGCATCAAAAGTGTGCTGAAACATGCATAAAAGCTATTGGAACACATCCAGGCCAGAATTTCAACAACAGCAAGAAGGAGGAAGATTTCCTGGGTTGAAATAAATAAATAAATCCCATTTAGAATACAAATATTTGCAATCAAGTCTGATTAGGTAACACACAATGAAATGTTACTCAGAGAGAATGGCACAGTTTTCAGTTTTGTTCTTTTTCCCAGTCTCAGTTTTCCTATTTGTCATACTGGGTGGAAATATCCAAAGACATGGGAGTGTGAGGGGCTAGGCTTCTAACAAGGAGAGGAATTATGAACTGGATGGAGCAAGTGTTAATCAGTGCTAGACAGCAGGTAAAGGGTTTCCAAAAAGGAACACAATGTCCTACAGACACAAAGACTAACTGTGACATTTTGTGATTCTGAAATGTTCATCATGGGGATATGTTTGAGACGCATTCCTTAGCACAGGTCATCTAGAACTTTGCAACTTTTTTGAACACCTTACCTGAGAGCTAAACTACATGCTACGGGAAGTGCGGATGAGGTTCATTTTCTTCTTTGACTTATAAATAAGCATGTAGGACACTAATCTAGATCAGAACTATATGTAGATAGGAGACAATCTCCATTGGTGGCAAAGGAAAGGGAGATTAGCCTCCATAAAGTCTGAATGCACAAATCTGGGGGGAATAGACAACATAAAGTGAGCAACCAGCAGGATATCTGCTGATCCTAATTCTGTTCCAAAGCTGTCTGCCTGTCTGCCTGCCTGCCTGCTTGCCTATCTATCTGATTGATTGATCAATCGATCAATCAATCTACACACACACATGAGGAGCAGCTTAAGGGTCTGGGAATGTTTAGCCTGAAGAAGAGAAGGTTAAGAGGTGATATGTTAGCCATGTTTAAATATTTGAAATGATGTCATATTGAAGATGGAGTAAGCTTGTTTTCTGCTGCTCCAGAGACTAGGACACAGAGCAATGGACTCAGGAAGAGATTCCACCTAAACATTAAGAGGAACTTCCTGACAGTAAGAGCTGTTCGGCAGTGGAATGCTCTACCTCGGAGTGTGGTGGAGTTTCCTTCTTTGGAGGTTTTTAGGCAGAGGTTAAGATGGCCATCTGTCAGGAATGCTTTGATTGTGTATTCCAGCGTGGCAGGGGTTAGACTAAGATGGCCCTTGTGGTCTCTTCCAACTCTATGATTCTATATATGCACACACACACCTTTCCCCCCCCACTTACACACTTAATGCTATTTCTCATATCTGCATATTTCTCATATCTGCATAATTCTCCATTCTGAAGTGACTACTCAGGAAGCAACTTCTTTTCTAAAAGATGTAGCACTGGAAGGTGCCTAATACAGCTATCCCATCATAGGAGATCTGTATGGGATACAATTCTAGGAAAAAAGAAGTCCATTTTCAAATTGCTGACCAACATTCATACCTCATTTCACCAGCCTATAACAGAACTGTCAGTGGACTTTCAAGTCTCCTGTGTATGACTGGATTTCATCATTAGGTGATGAAAGGAGAGGCCTGTAAGATCAGCAGGCCTGCAAGGCAATCCCACATACATTGTACACTAGCTGCTAGCTGACCCTGTCATTGCTCATGCACATGGAAAACAATTGTGTGTGCCTTCAAGCCATTCTTGACTTATGGCAACCCTAAGGTGAACCCATCATGGGGTTTTATTGGCAAAATTTGTTCAGAGGGGGGTTGCCTTTGCCTTCGTCTGAGACTGAGGAAGTGTGACTTGCCCAAGGTCACTCAGTGGGTTTCCATGGCTGAGTGGGGATTTGAACCCTGGTCTCCAGAGTCATAGTCCAACATTGAAACCACTACACCATGCTGACTCTCTATGGAAAACAATAAATGGTAGCATTTGCCAGCATTTACATGCCCATGGTTCATGTACCTATTCAGCTTTATTCATTTAAATGCATCATGAGACAGGGAATTGGAGCAGCAATAACTAAGCACCTTGTAGAAATGTGGAAGGGAAACTGGGCCACTTGTAGGTTTGAACCAGAGAGTCACTGCCCCAAAATATATACCTCAACATATTGTCTTCAAACAAGTCACTTTGTCCCTAATGAGCAGGAAGTATCATTTCTCTCAACTTATGCACAAACACATACATACATACCACAGTATATGACATGATTCTTTATCACTTCAGGCTGCAGGAGAGGTTTACTTAATGGATCCATGTCATGACTTGCATTTTGTGTGTACCCCCAGACACTAGTAGTGTCTGGGGGTCTGGTGGTAAGCTATAAGACAGCACAAGTAGGAAAGTAGTGTGAGATAAGAAGTCGCCATAAGAATCCCATAAAGAATAAAGAGCAAAAGGGACAATAAAAGCACATGTGCAAGTGGAGGCAATAAGGAGGGAGAGCAAAGCTACGTTGTCAAAGCCATGGGTCAAGAACCAGTCCTGCAACAGAAGAAGAGCCTGTTTAAAAAGGAAAAGGATTGGGGAGCAAAGTATTAATCTCCTGTAATTGTTCATTTACCTAAACCCCTAATAGCTAACTAGCAATTATCCTACCCTTCCTATTCTTTTGAAGGGATGCTTATCCTGACACCTATCATCCCATTTGTGATCTGCCATAGCCGCATTGGATCATCTCCCTTTTCCTCCAGATGTCCTGAGGAATACACTCTGTCCTAGGCATTTTCATTTTGAGGCTAGCCAGATGAAACAATCCTATAATAATGCTGACATAATGGTGTATGGCAGCCTCTGCTTTTCTTTGGAAGGGAGGGATCAAACAAGCATGGGACAGGAATACTTAAACTGTGCTCATTCCTGCATGCCTTTTCCTTCAAGATGTTCTTCTAATCTAAATAAAGCCCAAGGAAATATTACAAACACAAGGACACATCCAGTTCCCCAGGCACAAATCAAGGCACATGTGTAGACGAGGGATGAAAATCTTGCAGGCAAGAATGAATTTCATTCTCTCGGGCAAGAATGAATAAGTCTACAGGTTTTCTCCTGTCTGCAGGAAAATCATTGGAAACTGTTTGTAAAGACTAATCATAGTTCAGGATTTATTCTGTGCCAAAAAACCCAAAACTACTTTCTGCAGAAAATTGCATTTTCTACACAGAAAACAAGTTCCTATGCAGAAAACAACACATTTTCTGCACATAAAACAGTGTTTTCTGTAGTAAGTGTTATTCTCTATGTAGAAAATGCTGTTTTCTGTGCAGAAAACTTGTTGTCTTTGCACAAATGTTGTTTTCTGCCATTTTCTACTCAAAAAACCCACATGCATTTTTCATGCAGAATAAATCATGAACTTTGGAGATTCTAGGATTCTCCTTTCCTCTCAGGATTTCCCAGCACTCAAAAAAACAGTGTATCTTCTGATATTTCCAATATTTTTTAATATTTCAAACATATTTCAAATACTTTCTAATCTTCTTTCCATCCCTAGTATAGATGGATTATGGTGCTGAAACCCAGAGCACAAATGACCAATAGGACCCTTGTCTGTTCCTCATAGCCTGTGGTGCCTACTGGCAACTGTGATTAGTTATGGGTGAGAGGATAATATGCGAACAACAAATAGAAAAGAAACAAATTAGAAAAGTTCTACATGGCTGTTCTCCTCTCCCTCCACAGAAAAGTCAAGAATGAGAAGCACAGGAGGTATATTGCTTTTGGCAGCAGAAATCTAATCCTTCCTACTTTGGTCAGCATAACCATTTGTGTGTGTGTGTGTGTGTGTGAGAGAGAGAGAGAGAGAGAGAGAGAGAGAGAGAGAGAGAGAGAGAGAGAGCAAGAAGTACAGGGCAGGAATTTTCCATTCCTGGCCACACACACATATATATTGATAGGCACATATTTCTTCTCTATCAGGTAATTTTTGAACTGAGACGTTTCCATCCTGTCTACACGTCTTGTTTTGTCTAGGGCATTTCTGTGTTATTTAAGACTCTTTTTACTCAGGGAAAACTTAATGGTGCTTAGGATGTTGCCTTTGTGCAGGTTGAAACTTGAGAACACTCAAATCTCTGCAGTCAACAGAGCTGAAAGCTGGAGGCCATGCTAGTGGAAAGTCAGTACCTTAACAAAGACAAGGTGTGCTCATGTTCTTTGCAAATGTTATAACAACAGGTTTAGTCTTTTATGTGAGGGTGGGGTGGGGGGTGTCTATTTCTCTGTTGTAGCCACTGCTTTTTGCCTCTTAGATTTAGTGCTGCAGTTCAATGTTCTAACAGAAGGTTATTTTCTCACCATCACCACCACCATATATCCAATCCTCCTCATCCCAGGCCCATGATACAGCTTGCTTTATGTATGTTTAGCACAGGCAAGGCTGGAAAACAAGTTAATGTCTGTTTAATATTTGGGACTCTGAAAGAATGCATTGGCCGTCATTGTTGGCCCTCATGGAATGTGTGGCTGTGTCTCATGTGGGCAGCCTGAGTCAATACTTTCAACATTAAAACAAGTCATAATTAAAATATGCATGGTCTACAAAGGCTTTAATTACCACGCCATGCCGGGTGCCTTTCCCTGGCAACATTGCGCCTGTAGGAAAGATGAGGCTGCACCACTACAAAGGCAACACTAACGACGATGCACACAAGATATAAAAAGAATATAAGCTCATATTTGAAAAGGGAAAACTGGGGCAAAAAAAGTATTGCACACATGAATAGCCTCATTTTGCAAGTTTGAGCTTCACAACATGTGCATAACATGCTGCTTGGAGACCAGAAAGTTGTGCAAATGGTTGTCAGTCTGATTTTTAACAAACTTTCCCTCTCTCTGGACTTTATCAGATGTAGTCTTTAAAACGTTCTTTTGCCAGCATAAAAAAAGCATTTTGTTATGCTGGCAAAAGAATGCCACCCCCCCCCCCGGCACTCACCTCCTTTCCCATCAAAGGCTGCTCTGTGAATGAAGAGGAAGTAAAAAGAGCACCGTTCACTTCCTCGTTTGAAATAAACCTTAAAAAGTGAAGCAAAGCACATACACACAATTTGAAAGTCACAAGTAACCCAGGCAGGGTCATAAAAAGAGAGGAACTTACCTGGATGTCCTGATCTCACCTGGAAGTGTTCGCTTTGGAGTGACCATTGTCAGGGTAAGTACATTATTTCAATGGCCTGAGGTATCGCATGCAGGCACTGCCGGCATAAAAGCTGCAGGGGGATCTATTGATGGCTTAAACCATCAATTAAATATAACATGATGTTGCCTTTTTAAACCGCAAAAGGGCAACATTGTCTACACATTAGGTGAAATTTCATAACAGTGAGAGTTGTTCATCCCTGGAACAGAATGTTTGTTTTCCTTCACTGAAGGCATTTCAGAAGAGGGTGGGTGGCCACCTGTCAGGAACGTTGTGGCAGCATTTTGCATTGCAGAGTCTTCAAGCAGCAGAGGTTGGACTAGATCAGGAATGAGCAACAGCTGATCCCTGGGCTGCCTGTGGCCACCCCACCTATTTTTTCAGCCCTCGTCATAACTGAATTTCATTGGGTTGGTGTGGCATTAAACATTCCAATAACATTCCAATAAAACAAGGAGGTTTGTGCTTTTGGAAGCCTGATCTTCCATAGTACAAAGGTGAACAAAGTGTGGCCTGTGGAACCAGTACAGCCTTCCTAGTCATTCTTGGAACACTAGGGTTCTTTAAAAAAAAAAAAAGTCCCAGATGCCCCAAAACACCCACAAGGGGGCCTGGGAAAAATTTGCCACATCACCCCCCTCCCTCACCCACATACACACCAGGCTAAGTAACTTCCCAATCACTTCTAGTAATAATAATTAAAAGGCCTTTCCAGGGCCTAAAATGGCCCAGGGGAGCAAAAATGTGGTAAAAATGTTCCCCATTTTGTGAAGCAAAAAACTGAAATATTTCGAAGGGGGAAGCAGGGGTGTGGCCCTCCAAGATCTCTTGCCAAGGACAAAATGGTCTACTCCTGTGTGACTCAACAATTTTTTTAAAAAAAAAATAGCAATAGAGCAGCTTTCCGCTACAGCAGTACACAGTGGGGTGTGAAGTGGTCCACCACAAGTCCTGCAAGGCTCCTATCACACAGAAATGGCTTATCCCTGGACTAGATTATCTTCAAGTACCCGTTCAACCAGGGGCAACACTAGGGGTGTGTGGAGAGGCAAAACCACACCAAATGACACCATCAGGGGGAGGGGTGACACCACCCTTAGTGATGCCACAGCTTTTGACTATGATTTTATGGACTTTATCAGACCATCACCCCCCATTAATGTTCTTTTGCCAGCAGAAATTGTGAAGTTTTTATGCTGGCAAAATACTACCCGCAACCTATCTTTGTCAGCATCAGTGAGACTTTTGTGGCAGTAACAGAGAACGTACGGAGCTCCATTTACTTCCGTGGTTGAGATCTCATGGATTCTCGTGAGAAGATGCTAGCGTGGGAAATTCCAAACTTAAAGTAAAATAAAGACACAAAAAGTTCACACAAGCACAAAAATACACTTTAAAAGTCCCAAGTACACCGGGGGGGGGTCATAAAAAGAGTATCCCCTACCTGGCTGTCGTGATGTCAACCAGAAGTGTTTGCCCATTGATGCTGCATTCATGTGAGCACAATGGCGTGAGGATTCAAATGCTGGCAATGTCGGCAATGTAACAAAGCAGAATGAGAGATCCATTGATGGCTTGACCCATCAGTAATAAGGTATGCCTCATTTACATTATGGGATCGCAAAAGGATGATATAGTCTGCTATGTGCTCCTTTTTATGATCATTAGGTGTCCTTATGACACCATATTTGCCCGCTCTGATAAAGTCCTATGACTCTACAACATGGGTTGCACTGTACCTGATTCTGGGGCTCTCCTTTATCATAGATCTACTATGTTGTGTTAGGTTTGTTCTTCAATCAGACCATTGCTCAATCTAACCCATTATTTCCCACTGTTGTTTACCTGAGTGTTGTGCGCTGTGGGTGCAGACAACACAGGGGTTTTGAGGGATGCTTTCCTGGGCTCCTGCTTCTGATGCATTGCATCTGGTAGTGCCAGAGGGTAGAGTCTGGGAACTCTCAAATGCTTCCAGCCTGAATTCATTCCCCAAACTGTAACATATTAGCATGCATGCCTATGTGTGTGCATGCATGTTAGAGAGAATTACCCCATACTTAGGACTTTATCAAATGTTCCCCTTGAAACATTCATTTGCCAGCATTAAAAAAATCAATTTTTTATGCTGGCAAAAGAACATTCCCCTCCCTCCGCACTTACCTCCTTTCCCGGCAAAGGCTCCTCCGGTAATAAAGAGGAAGTGAATGGAGTTCTGTTCACTTCCTCTTTTGAAATCCCACGTAATGAAATTGCACAGGAAATTCAAAAATAAAAACAAAAATACATGTCAAAAAGTTAAACAAAGCACATGCACGCACACACAAACCTCCAAGTAACCCAAGGAGGGTCAAAAAAACTTTGTCCCATACCTGGATGTCCCGATCTGACCCGGAAGTGTTCTGGATAGTCCGGCCATTGTTCAGGTAAGCAGCTTCACATGCCTGCAATGCCAGCAAAAAATCTGCAGGAAAATCTATTGACGGCTTAAGCTGTCAATTAAAAGGTACAGGTTTGGGGCTGTTTTTAACTGTGAAATGGTGACATCGTCTGATCCACACGCCCTTTCACAGTTATGTGGTGTCCTTTTGATGCCATATTTAGTATATCTGATAAAGTCCTTAATCTTGTTAAGGAACCATTCTATAGAATGCAGCAGTAGTATGCTCAGGTTAAACATTTTACAGGCATTTAGGGAGAATTTTAAATATATATTTTTAATATGCTGGGGGATGTACAGTGCCCTTGGTATCCACTGGGGTTTGGTTGGAGGACCCCTCATGGATACTAAAATCTGTGGATACTCAAGTCCCATTATATACAACGGCATAGTAAAATGGTGTTACTTATATAAAATAACAAAATCAAGGCTTGCCTTTTGGAATTTTCTTCTTTGGGTATATTTTCAAACTGTGGATGGTTGAATCCATGGAGGCAGAATCTGTGGATATGGAGGAACAACTGTATATGATCAGAGATTGATCCAAAAGAAGGCTTTACAGCTGGGTGCTAAATATCTCAAATAGGTTCCATGGATCTGACAGCAAAGACATCTTGGACTTTATCAGATGAGGTACATACTGCTAAAAACCCATGTCATTTAGGACATGATGACAACACAAAAGGGCAAAATTATCAGACATCCTCATCATTCGGCCATTCCCAGGGCGTGGTGCTTGCACAGATGAGGCATCACTTTTTTATTGATGGGCTAAGCCATCAATAAAAAGTGATGTCCTATTCACGCCTGCTCTACGCCCCTGAAACAGCTGAACAACAACATCTGATAATTTCACCCTTTTGTGTGCTCATTGTGTCCTTATGATGCAGTTTTTACTATGTTTGATCAAGTCCCTCATAACCTGTGTTTGTACATATGGGACACAAGTCATGTTCTTGTACCCATACTTGTCACATGTATAAGAGTGGAAAGGTTAATTTCTTGGCTGAAAAATGGAAAACCAGTTTGGAAAAATAACACAGAAGCAAGAATTTTGTGCAGTTTTCACCCAATATTCACACATCACAAAAAGTTTCAGAAAATTATCCTGTACAGAAATACATATTGCGGGTGGAGGAAGGTAGGTGAAAATGATGGCTTTGTGAAAAAAAATACATTTTTCATAAATCCTCCCTCCATTTCCAGAAACACAAGTAGGTTTGTTTGTTTGTTTTGTTTTGTTTTGAGGGAGGGAATGGGTTTGTTTGTGCAAAACCAAAGATTTTTGCATGCAAAAAAAATTGTTTTAGGAAATAGGGGAAAGGGGTTGTTTTTGTGCCAAATCTTCATATTTTCTTCATGCTAAAATCACTGTTCTGCAGAAGCATGCATACCTTTTTTGTAGCTGTATTTTTCACATAAAAAGCATCTTTTAAGTAAAAACCCTGCTGTTTCAGCTTTTCTATGCAATTCATAATTTGGTATAAAAGAATTATCTACTTATGTTTCTGGAAACAGTGTTTTTTCTACAAACCTTCCCCCCCCCCCAATGATTTTTGCCCAAAAGAACCCATAATTTCACTCAAAAACACAACATGTATTCCTGTACAGAATAATTTACCAAAATATGTCAACTTGTGTGAATACTGGCTGAGATCCTCAGATGCAGGGCAGGATATAAATATTTTAATAAAAGAAATAAATACAACTGGGCAAAAACTGTACAAAAATTACCAGTTCCCACAGTGGGAAGAAAATGGCAGAAATTTTTGTCCTCACAGAGATCTACATCAAACAAAAAAGTCAACTATTTTCTCCCCTACTCCTGAACACACTTGCTTGCCATAGCTTCTTAAGGCACAGTTGGTTCCTACAATGGAACTCTTGGGAGTTGTCTACAATGGCCAGAATATACCAGCTTCTCACCAGCATATTCTGGCCCCAGATCAGGTCCATTGCCCCTCCATTACCTGTATAAAACAGGATGGAGTCCACACAGACACAGCCTTGGTCACATGCTGTGGGCCTCCTTTCTGTCTTTGGAGAGTGTGATGCAGATCACAGTGGTGGCAGCTGCAGAGATGGGCCTGTGTGTCCATGTGGATTCCTGCAGTCCCATCGGACCCATCCATTTCTTCCTGAATGAGGTGGTTTTTCCAGGGTATTTTGATGAAATGGTGTAATGGGCTTTACCCTGTCTTCCTCCTATCTTTGCCCCAGGCATCCTGAGTATTGCCTGGAGTCAAAACAGGGCAAGAGCCCTGCATCATTTTAATTGTAGTGCTCCAAGATGGGGGGCAAGATGTGGCAAAAACCCTTGGATAAATAGATGAGGTAAAAACCCTTGGACAACTGATTTGGTGGAAGCAGAACACCACCCAGGTTTAATGAAAAACACAATCTGGAGGAAGAAAAATATATATTAAATGCACCACTTGTAGTGTCACTACATGGAGAGAAAAAACAGAAATTGCAGCTGGGACATAGGTGCTGCTGTATGTAAATCATAGTTTAAGAGGAGAAAGAATTGCAGTAAGTAAAGCAAAGAAGGAAAAAGAGAGAAAAAAGTAGGACTGAGAAGGCTTTGCCTCATCCTCTGTAAAGTTCAATACCAACAAGCCTACATCTTGACTATGAGGACAGATTCTAGGCTATCATTGATTTCACTGTCTTCAAAACTGAGTAAACTCTTTTGTTTCATTTACTGAATTTATGTAACACCTTTGATATTCTTGCTTCTGGCTGTATTTGACTGCCTAAGAGTGGATGGCTAGAGCTGAAGGGTACCATTATAAATTTAGCTCTTCTGCATTTTATTTTATTTTTAAAAGATATCAATAATGATACCTTTTCCAAGAAAAATGAGTGAGGCACCAGAATACAGGTGAAACAAAGGTAAACAGGATGAGGTGGCTTATATTGTTTACTCATACTTTATAATTGAAGATGAAACATAACCAATGAGAAAGTAATCATGAGTAAGGTTGTGATTAGGGTTCAGAGTCCCATCTGGACATAAAGGGCTCCTTCCCATGATGATTCTCCCCCACACTCCCTGCTTCTCTACTCACACATTACTCTTTTGACAGAAACTGTAACATAGACTTTGCCATTAGCAGGAACAGTATGATTGTTTCATCATGAACACAGTTCACATACTGGCCCTCATTCATGTCCCACCACAGTTACAGTTTCTTCAACTTTGTAGTGGTCTCATAACTATGAGTTGCATTTTGAGTTGAAGCCTAAGAAAGAAAGCAGGAGAAAAGCATGTAACCATGGTAGGAAAAGAGTGGGTTGCTCATTTATCTCTTCCTCATGTTCAAAATATAAAGCAAAACACTTATTAACAGAAATGGTAGGGTTATATCAGGACTCAAGGCTCATCTACACAAGCCAGGATATGCCGGCCCCCTGCTGCCATTTCCTGGCCACGGATCAGGACCATTTCCCCCCATTACCGCCTCCAAACAAGCCAGAGGCCAGACAAGCATGCCGGGTCATCACTGCTGCTGCTGCCACCGCTATCTCCCTCACTGTCTTGGAAGGCAAGAAGCTGGCCCACAACACATGACAAAGGCCCCCTGCATGTGACCATCCTTGATCATATGCTGTGGGACTCCTTCCTGCCTTCCAAACTTATTGAGCCCAAACCAAGTTCCAATTATGGAGACTTGAGTTTAGGTTAAGGCAAACTTAAATAGGTAGGTCTTCAAAACCTGTTTAAAGAATCACAGCAAAGGAGCCGAATTTCTTGTGACAAGGAATTCCATAATTATAGAAGCCATCAATGAACCAGCCCCATCAACACAGCTCACCAGCTTGATGGATCTCACTAGTACCTTTCAGACTAGAGGATCAGAGACAGAAATTAGTAGCCAAGCAGATTAATATGGGTGAAGCTAGTCTTTCAGGTGATCCCTTCTCGTGTGATTTAGGCTTTAAAGCCAATGAGCAACACTTTGAAGTGGACTGAGAAGTACCTAGCAACCAATGAACTTGATACAGAAATGACACAGTACACTCCAGTTGCCTGGTCCCTGTAAGCAAACAGGCAGCTCTACTCTGTACCAGCTTCAAAGGCAACCCACTGCAAAACATAATGGATATGTAAGAGTCAGGGTGTGACTTCTGCATGGACAAGGATCTGCTGTCTTCACACAGCAGCACAACCAGAGAACACAGCAGCACAACCAGCAGCCAAAGTTAATAAAAGCCACTCTGGGCTCTGGTCACTGACTTCACCTGCCCCTGCAGGAAACTCCCTCTCCTACCCATGCAAAAAAAGTCCTGCTCCCTTGCTCCTTCAAGAGAGCAACCATATCTAATGTGTTCTGTGCACCTATCTGTTCCATTTTCCCCACCAACAGAACTTCTATAACTTATGTAGATTAAGCTTCAGCTTGAGAGCACTCATCCATCTGAGAACTGCTTCTAAATACTGGTTACTTTCAGAGCTGCATGAATATGTGGATGGAAGTAAGAAGAACTGTGTGTCATCAGTGTATTGATGGCAGTTTAGTGTATAGTTTTGGATGTCTTCTCCAAGTAGCTTTGTGCAGATGTTAAAGAGTACAAAGAACAAAATGGAATACTGGGACACCCCCTAGGTCAAAGGCTATAGGGTAAAAAAAAAGAGTCCCCCAGCATCAACACCTCAATCTTTGATCCCAGAATGGACTAGAGGGGTGGGGAGATCTTAACCCACCTGGATCTCTTGAGTACTTTTGATGCTATCAGTCATGTTATCTGAGTCACTTGACCCCAAGGGGGTTAAGTTCTCCCCACCAGTCCCCTGACATAGGACTTTATCAGATGCGGGGAAATGTGGCACAAAACCATGTCCCCAATGATGTCAGAAGAATGCTAGAAGAACAGAAAGGGCAATGTTACCAGATGCCCACATCCTTCAGCCAATCCGGGGGGTAGTGCGGGTGTGCATAAAGTGTCCCTTTTTTATTGATGGGCTCAGGTATGAATAAAAAGGGACACGTTATTCATGCCTGCACTATACCCCTGGAATGGCTGAAGGATGATGTTGTCTGGTAATGTCACCCATTTTTGTTCTTGTAGTGTTCTTCTGATGCAGTTTTTGCCATGTCTGATAAAGTCCATAGGCTATTAGAAGGACCAAATCAGTTTCTGTTCCAAAACCAGGTCAACTAATCTACATACATCATCCAAGATTACTGTCAAGATCAGTCCCTGAAGGTGCCTATTCATGCCATCTTAGTGTGGTTCTGTAACCTTAATATCACTTTACTGTTCATTGTGTTTTCATTCCTCTGTACTGGCTCATGAGTGCTTTGGAGTGGGGAGTATCCCATCACCATGGAAAATAAGGTGGCAGGCAGCTGCAGAAGTTGTCTGGGAACAAGAGGAGGTAGAATGGTCTGGGAAGAAAGGATGGTAGGTAACCAATAGCTTTGTAGCCCACCAGATTTCATAGACTGAAAACTGTTTTTAGTATACTGTCTGTCCTCTGAGTTCCATTCTGAGCAACAACCTTGTATGATATGCTTTCTGGATTACAGCACCAATAAAGCTTTCTGTTTAACTCTGAAGCTGCCGGTCACTGTGTCTGGGAATGCAAGGACATGACAGTTACCTGAAGGCACAATCTTTTCCAGTATCTTATGCCAGAATATTGGATGTAAAAATGGATGATAATTACCCATATCTTCAGGTCCTGCATGCTGAAACAGGCATCACACCATGACTGGATGGTTTCCTAGCTATAGCCATCATTGGTTCTATTAAAACTGTGACTACTTAATTGGAGTGAATAAAACAAACAGTTAAAATATGTAGACACTGTAGTTCTTCAAAACCACACCTTTGGACATTCAAGAAAAGATCAAAATGATTCTTGAGAAGTTGGCAGATATCATCTGCTACATAAAAAGAAATGATTGAACTGTGCTTTTATGTAGGGAGTCATTTTTCTTTTTATACAACAGATGTCAAAATTTATGTGCAAAACATCAGAGGGAATTGTGTGAAAAAGCTTTGGAAGTAGAGCATCTAACTGGAATGTGACAGGAATCCAGCCCTCAGACTGGAGCACCCCTGTACCTTTAGTAAACGATTTTCTAAATTAATCCAAAAGCTCAGCTTTGATTGGATTAACAATTCTGTTTGACAGCCCAACAGGTCTCTCTGAATTAGTTGGTGTAGGGAGTTTTATACAAAGTGATATATTACCCTTGGACAGACATTTTGGTTCTCTGTATTGAACACAGAAACATGAGACTGACATCTAATATGTAAACAAGAATGAATGCTAGTGGAAAATATCTTAAGAATTCTAGGCAAAGTTCCTCATTGTTCACTCAGATATTTATGATGTCTTCTAACAATGAAGTCAGTGTTCCCAAAAAGTAATGCTAATTGTCCTTTCCACTCTAGAAACATAAAATAACAAAGTTCACCTTTATCTAATTTTAACAGAAATTATTTGGACATTCTTGCAGCCTAATCCTAAAATCCAATAGACTCACAAACAAGCGTCCACAATGGGTGCCACAGACATTATAAAGGCATAAAATATAGCTTGATCACATGCTGAAATGGATGTTGACTACAACCACCATTCACAGTGACACTGTGGGAAGTACAGCAAATATAGACACAACACATGTCCCTCATATTTGTTTAGACATTCATTAGAGAGGAATAAATATTGGGGCTGGGCACCTATATCAGGTGAACTGAAAAATTGAAATAAATGTGCCTTATTGGATATATATTTAGACTTTCACTAACCAGTCTAAAGCCATCTAAGATAAAGAGGATAGTTCTTCAAGCTTGCAACTTCATTTGAAATTTTGGAAAGGTAATTTCTTTGTATTGATTTTTTAAAAAATGTCATCAAACTTGAAAAAGTAATGTAAAAATATATTTTTAAATGCCCTATTGTTCAGCTGGCCCCACACACAGTCAGGAGGAAGCTGGAAAAGCTCAAGAGGCTGACATCAATTGTTTCTGGCAGAACAAGAAAATGTAAGGACATTATAAAACCAGCATCATAACGACACCCTCTCTCTCTGGTTTTTCTTCATAAACAAAGATTCAGGAAGGACTCATCCTGGGCTTTCTGCAACCGTGCTGATGACTAAAAAGGCCAATCCAAGATAAACAAGTCCGGTTGCAGAAAGCACAGCAGAAGGTCTCCTTGGGTGATGGTTCTGGGTTGTGGTACTTTCTGCATTGTCGTTTCCCTTCAAGACTTGTTTGGCATGAGTTCTCAAATAAGGCTGCAACATTGTGGATAGTGCATCCCCATGCCTCCCGATGTGAGGCTAGGGTGGACCATTGTTGGTGATCAATTTGGCTGAGCCTGAGATGTTGTTTCAGGGAATCCTTCTATCGTTTTGTTTGTTTGTTTGTTTTTGGAGTGCCCCTCTTACGCTGACCCGTGGCGAGTTCACTGTAGAGTACTATTTTGGGGAGGCTATGGTCCTCCATCCTAGAAATGCGCCCTGCCCAGCTCAGCTGTGTTCTAATATCATGGCCTCAAGGCTGGTGATCCCTGCTTGCTCAAGGATAGCAACATTCATCACATAGTCAGTCCAGTTTTAGGACTGTGCATATACAGCACTGATGAAAGCGTTTGAGGAGTTGTAAGTGTTAGCAATAGGTGACCCATGTTTCTGACCCATAAAGGAGAATAGACAGTACAATGGCTCAATACACACTTATTTTTGCTCTTTGCCTCAGGTGTTTATTACTCCAGACTCTTTTGTAAAGTCTTCCAAATGCGCTATATGCCTTTGCTAATCTGTGATCAATCTCTTTGTCAATCTTGGGATCTGAGGAGATGATGCTTCACAGGTAAGTGAACATCAGATGTCACCCTTTCGCGGTTAAAATCAGCCCAAAACCTGTACCTTTTAATTGACGGCTTAAGCCGTCAATAGATCCTCCTGACACTTTGGCATGCAAAACCTTTGGCCATTTAACTCTCATACTTACCCCAACAATGGCCAGTCTGGTGCAAACACTGCTGGGTGAGATCAGGACATCCAAGTAAGTTTTACTCTTTTTATGACCCTCCCTGGGTTACTTGGGTCTTTTAAAGTGTGTGTGTGTGTGTGTGCTTTAAAAAACTTTTTAGGTTTTATTTTTTGTTTTTAATTTTGAATATCTTGAACAACAAAGTCTTACAGGATTTTGAGCAAGGCAGTGAATGGGGCGCCTTTGCCGGGAAAGGAGGTCAGTGCATGTGGGGGGAGTGTTCTTTTGCCAGCATGAACATGGGTTTTTTTTTTTATGCCAGCAAAAGACGGTCTAAGGGGGTTAGTCTGATAAAGTCCTATACTAGGTAGAGAGCATGTTGCAGCTTCCATAAAAAGTAAAACTGTTTTCAACTATTATTATTACCAAACTGTATCTCTTACAAAACAGTGTGGGACAATTTACCAGAACTAGACAGCTGAAAAGCAATCCTACACCAGCAAGTGTCACAGCACTTTGACCGTTACCATTGACACCTGTAGAAACTGTGCAGACTTCCTTTATAGAAAGCCAGTAGCCAAGGCCAGTGAAAAACTCGCAGACAACATTGGCCCCTTCTTCTTGAACACACCACCACAAAGAAACGAATTCTGAGCACATTCTTGTTTCCTGCAAGAGTAGTTATGAGTAGCATCTGCTTTTTTCTTTAATGGAACAGAATTTTAGGAAACAGTCTAGCTTCTTATTGGATTCCATATGTCCAATTACAGAAAAACTGTTCCTTTTTGGCACAGCCTAAAACGTGCTTAGCTGCATATTAGAATAAATCATGAATTCAGTTGTCATTCACATAATCCTCAAATAATGTGTGTGTGTGTGTGTGTGTGTGTGTGTGTGTGTGTAGCCCTGTTCTCTTCCACCATAGCACCACTTCCATGGTGATGGGATTGTGTGCTCCTGTGTGGCAAGAGGCTATGTTGACAGCAGCAGTGGTCTCCTATGTCAGACAGTTTTTTCTGGGGGGTCAGACTAAATGTGCCAAGCAGTTACTGGGCAGTAGTTGGGGGGGGGGGGTGGAGGTGACCATGGCAGAGGATCTCTCAGAGACAACAGTAGTGGCAAAATGGCTATTGCTTGTTAGTATTGCATAGAAGGAGGCACTGTAAACCTCTTTTTAATGTCTTTTACCATTAAAACCCTACAATGAAACAATCCAAAATCAAACAGATAGGACCAGAAGAGGACACTCCCAGGTCAGAGGGCATTCAACAACCTACCGTGGTAGAGCAGAGGACAGCTACAAGTAACACTGTGGCTAATGACATAACTGGACTCAAGCTGAAAGGACCTTCAGCTGTTGATGTGCACAGAGGTGAAAGGAAAGTCTGAAACTGCACAACACATATTATAAGAATATGGAATGTGAGAAACATGAATCAGGGGAAGCTAGACATAGTAAAACAAGAAATGGAGCATATAAACATTACAATACTTGAGGTAAGAGAGCTAAAGTGGACAGGAATGACACATTTTGTATCACATAATTACACAGATTTTTACTCAGGAAATGACAATCTAAAAAGAAATGGGGTGGCATTAATAGTGAGGAGAGATATAGCAAAAAAAAAAAGTCAAAGGATATCACACAAAGTCTGACTGAATAATATCAATATAACCATAACCCAAGTTTATGCTCCAACTACAGATGTAGAACAAGAAGAAATTGAAAGATTCTATGCTGGACTCCAGGAGGAAACTGACCACACACCAAAACAGGACTTCTTGTTAGTCATAGGAGACTGGAATTCAAAAGTAGGAAACAGAACAGAATCAAGTATTGTAGGAAAATATGACCAATATGACCATCAGAAATGAAGTAGAAGAGTGACTGACTGAATTTTGTAAGGCCAACACTTTGTTTATTACAAACATATTCCTCAAGCAACCAGAGAGTCAACTGTATACATGGACATCATCAGATGGCCAATATACTACATAATTGGGAGCTACATTGGAGAAGCTCCATTCTCTCTGCGAAAACAAGACCAGGAACAGATTGTGGCACAGTACAATATTAAAACTGCTAATATCAAAAATTAGAGTAAAGCTAAAGAAGAATACTAAATGAACCTTTGTGCCAAAATACAACTTGAAGAACATCCCCATAGAATTTCTCTGGCTTTTCTTGTAAACGAAGATTCAGGAAAGACTCATCCCATGCATTCTGCAAGCGCACTGATTACTAAAAAGGCCAATTCGAGATAAACAATTCCGGTTGCAGAAAGCAAAACAGAAGGTCTCCTTGGGTGATGTTGTACCAATAGAGTTGCTTCAGTTTATAGAGACAGAATCTACGTGATATGGAAAACAGATATGGAAAACAAAAGTGTGCCAGACAGATTGAAAATGCTCAATATATAGGTACTGTACATTCCAATCCCCAAGAAAGGGGACACTGGGGATTTTGGTAACTACAGGACCATTGCATTAATTTCCTATGCAAGCAAGGTGATGCTCAAAATTGATGGAGCAGGAAATGCCAGCTGTCCAAGCTGGGTTCAGGAAAGGAAGAGGCACTAGGGGTCATATTGCAAACATACTCTGGATAATGTCAAAGAATTTCAGAAGAATATTAGCCTTTATAGATTATAACAAAGCTTTTGATTGTGTAGAGCATGAAAAATGATGAATCTCTCTAAAAGAAATGTATGTCACAACATTTGATTGGCCTGATCCATACCTTGTACTCAGGACAAGAAGCCACCATCAGGACAGAATATGGAGAAATGGAATGCTTTCCAACTGGCAAGGCTCCACTTTATCACCCTATCTGCTTAACTTATACGCTGGACATATCAAACGTAATGCAGGATTAGAGGTGGAGGAAGGAGGTATGAAAATTGGAGGAAGGAACATCCTCCAATTTAAAATATAAATATGCAGGTTTTACCATACTACTAGCAGTCTTGGAATCATTACTGAAGAAAGTCAAGGAAGAATGTGCAAAAGTAGGTTTACAGTCGAACATTAAGAAAAAATACAGATTCCATATGATTTACATAACTTGAAAGCAGCTGATGAAGACATAGAAATAGTTCAAGATTTTTCATTCCTTGGCTCAGTCTTAATCAGAATGGAGACTGCAGTCAACAAATCAGAATAAGACTAAGGGCTCATCTACACAGGCCAGATTATGTCAACTCCCCACCGGCATATTCCGCCAGCATATTAGGCCTGTGTATTACTCCCTATTACTGGAACAAAATGGGCCACAGTCCAGATGAGCACACCGGCTGGGCCTTGCAGCCACCACCACTGTCTTCAGTATCACACTCTCTGACATCAGGAAGCAGGCCAGCAGAATGTGAGCAAGGCTCCCTGTATGGACCAGACATGGTCACATGCTGCAGGCACCCTTCCTGCAGGGTGAGGCAGAGGGCAGTGTGCTAGAACAGGCTCCTGTGGTCACATGGAGCTCAATTTGAGCATTAATTTAGAACTCTGTAATGGGTCCTACCCCATGTTCCCCCTGTCTTAGTCCCATCTTTGCCCCAGGGATCATGAGGACTGTCCAGGGGAAGAATGGGGCAAAGGCCCTGAACTGCCAAGACTTCAGGGCTGCAAGATGGGGGCAAGATGGGGTAAATAGCCCATGTAGACTTGGACTTGGAAGGAGGGCTACAAATGAACTAGACAAGATCCTGAAGTATAAAGCTATATCATTGAATATTAAAGTTAGGATGGCCCATGTTATCATATTTCCCCTTTCTATGGGGCTTATTGTACAAGGGAAGGGAAGCGAAAGTAACACTTGCGAGCAGCATGTCCCACCTTGCCTTATTGCATGACATCAGTGTGCTTCAGCTGATCTCCTGTTCCAGTCCCATGGCAGACAGTGGTAAAGGTGAGTCTATTTGCTAACAGATTTTTCCAGGCAAGGCAGGATGCGCTATTCTTGGACTTTAAAGCCACTTCCCTTCCCTTATGCAATAAGGCTTGGTGTATAGTTGTGAAAGCTGGACAGTGAAGAAAGCTGATAGGAAGAAAATTATCTCATCTGAAATGTGGTGCTGAGTAAGAGTTCTATGGACTTCTAGTGTACTGCTAAAAAGACAAATGCGTTCTAGAGCAAATTAAGCCTGCAGCCTCCCTAGAAGGCAAGATGGCAATTTTGGCTATATCATGAGAAGTCATGACTCACTAGAAAAGACAATAATGCTTGGTAAGGTAGAAGGTAGTAAGAAAAGAGGAAGACCACATTACAGATGAACAGCTCAATCAAGGAGGCCATGGTCCTGTGGGACCTGAGCAGGGCTGTCGATGATAGGAATGATTTGGAGGTCTTTTATTCATTGAAGTCAACTTTACAGCAGTTAATAACAACAAAGTCCTGCTCTTTGTTCTTCCCTTTCATATACTGTTGTATTAAGGGTTATGGTCTGAACTGAATGGGATTTGTCAAGTGGCCCTTATATAACTTCCATAAATGGATCAAAGGGGGAGAAGTCCAAGAAAACTGGCTTTTAGGAATCAAGAGCAAAGATTATGAAAATAGACAATCAACCATGAAAATAACTTCTACCCAACAATGCTCTATAATACCTCCCACCAAACAAATAAGATCATGTATATATAATCAAACTACTTATATGAAACTCTTGTCCTCTGCTAAATTATGTCATCATTCTCCTTGTATGGCTCACTTCTTTGGGGCACCCATCTTTTGATCTGTTTCTCAAAGGACTTCATCAGATGGACAAAATATGGCATCATGATGATGCCACATAACAGCGAAAGGGCACACAGATCAGAGAGTGTTGCCCTTTTGCAGTTATGCCCTGTCAAAATCCCGTAGTTTTTAATTGATGGCTTAAGCCATCAATAGATCCCCCTGCTGCTTTTTTACTGACATTGCCAGTGTGCGAAGCCTTGGGCCATTTAACCCTCATCAATGCAGAGTCAATGGTCCGACCGGGCAGAACACTTCCAGGTGAGATCATGACATCTAGGTAAGTGACAAAGTTTTTTTTTTTACCATCCCCAGGTTACTTGGAGGGTTCTTTTAGTGTGTGTATTTGCTTGGTGTGACTTTCACATTGTTATTTTAAGTTTTATTTTTGAATTTTCTGTGCCTTTGCTGGGAGAAGAGGTAAGTGCGGGGTGAGGGGGGCGTTCTTTTGCCGGCATAAAAAAAATATATATCTCTTATTCCGGCAAAAGAACATTTTAAAGGGAACCTCTGATAAAGTCCAAAGTGGTCTTTCAAAGTCCAGGAGGAAAATGTTTAACAGATGCATTTTATTTGTATAAAGCTGCTGTGTGAGACAGCACAATCTAACAGTAGGGAAATTTAGAAGAAATAATTGGGGCAGATTGTTATTTCATTAATTCTGGATACCACGGAAGCATTGTCTGTCCTGGTCAATTATATCAGACTTGTGTTAATGATACACAGCAAATAGTACACATATTGGAGTTGAATTACAGTTTCCATTCCATAACTGCCATATGGACACACCAGGCCTTTTATTTTAAGAGAGGTTATTACCCTTCTGAGAATGCATAAATTGTTCACCCTTTGGCCTTGGAACACCAAAGCAGTGCTTCACTAATCCCTAGCCCTGCAATGCCTGGTGTGTTTTAGTCCCTTAAATAAAAAACACATTTTCCATTTATACTCATCTCCATTGAAGATCGTTGGAGTAATAGAAGCCCTTGTGTTGAGTCTAATGAAAAGGAACATGTTTAGAAGCATATTAATCTTGTAACTCTGCCACTTTTATATAATTCTATGCAAACTACCACTGGTTAGCTGTGATTAGCTCTTTTCCAATGGCTTTCTTTTGATTAAAGGGAAGACACACACATTTTACTGTAGTACATAAATAAAATAGGTCTGTTGGGAGTCTTCTAATTCTTTTACATATCACTCTTGGATTTGGTGATTGCATAAAACTGCAGATTATAGTATTTGGTCAATATTATAGACTCACGGCAAGGAGACATTTGTTTTCTTTTTAGATAACTCTGTGAATGTATGCATTTGGCTGTTATGTAACAATTTATTTACATCCCTCTCTTAGCTGTTTCCCGCACTCTGGCAGAAATATCATTTCTTGTCTTTCTGGGAAAAATGTCCTTAATACCTCTGCCTTTGTCTTCACACCTCATGCTAGAACATTGGCATCTACTCCACCATTCATACTTTGAAACAAATCTCTGGGTTCATCTACACTGACAGGAAAATCTAGCTTACCTTTGGGTTATCCTGGTCCACAGTGACCGCAGACTTGTCTACACGATCACCACACACACTGAGACAAGCCTGGGTACACTATCCACACAGTTCTCCCTTTCTTTTTCTTTTTTTAATTTATATTTTTTATTCTTATAAACACCTTGCAGAATTTACAGAAGCAAAAGGAAAAACAAAAACATATCCAATCAAATATAAATATCCCGACTTCCTTCATTAAAAATAACTCAAAGTATTTGTTATATAAGATTTCTTTTTGTCTTTCACCCTATCCCTTTAACATTGTCTCTTTATCTTTTTGCTTTCTTTATACAATGGTTTATGCCAATTCTGTCTCATCCCTATTTAGGATATAATAACGCAGCAATTCATAAGGATTTCAATAAGCATATAGTAAGGAGAGCGCTACTATTGAACTGGAATAAAGTACAATAAGCATATAGTAAGGAGAGCGCTACTATTGAACTGGAATAAAGTACAAAAGCAATATTTTGGGAAGATACCAAAGAGGAATGAAGAATGAAAAGACAGTTCTCCCTTTCAAACTCACCCCGGTCCACTAAATCGCAGTATTCATGGCCACACAGCCATGGCCACTCCATTTTTCCCCCTTCCTCCATGCATACATATATCTTTTCCCACAGATTGTGGTGGTGGGGGGGAATTTGGTCATCCTATTAAGTGAAGGTACACACAGCTAACAATATGGGTATGCTGGTATGCATGTCTCCAAACTGCCGTGTATGCAAAAGAAAAGAAAAAGGAACCGCTAAAAAGTGAAATTGAAAGAGGAAAAAGGGCACTTCCTGCTGGGAAAGGTCAGATGGCCCAGGGAGCCTCCCCCAACCTCTTCTACCCACCCACCAAAACTCCTCCCCCCAGCCCTACACCGACATCTCTATGGAGCACAGTCCACACATACATGCAAATATCTGGATTTTCAGCTTAAATCTGGAGTAAATCCTAACTCTTTTTGGTCTGGGTTAAATCCCTAAAGGGCTGAAAAGACCCAGATTTGAGCCATACATCATCTGGACAGCTTGCTGTGAAAATGAGGTGAGATCATTTTATTTGACCCTTGGAGAAAAGCCCTGTGAAACATACATCTGAGGACTGCAGTGCAAAGTGATACAAGTCTTCTCAGAAGTCAGTCCAATTCTCAGAAGTCAATCCATTTCAGTTCAATGCTAACTCTATTCAGTACAGAAATACCTGTTTTACTACAGTCTTACAGCACAATAATTTGTGGTCCCACTGTGTTCAATGGTTGTTATATCCAGATGTTGGTGTATAGAATCATAGAGTAGGAAGAGACCACAAGGGCCAATCAATCCATCCTCCTGCCATGCAAGTATACACAATCAAAGCAATCCTGACAGATGGTCATCCAGACTCTGCTTAAAAACCTGCAAGGAAGGAGACTCTACCACACTCCCAGGCAGCGTACTTCTTAAAACAACAAAAAGCTCCAGTCTCCCTTAGTCCCTGTTATCTTCCATACTGTCCCCAAATATGTAAAAAAGCTAAAATTTCTAATGAAGTTGATCCTAATAACATTATTGACCAACTACTGACTTTGGATTTCATTCTTCCCATTCTCCATCACAGAATGCAGCGCTCAGTGTGATCTGAGACCCATAGCACTTACCACTACTTCAGTCACCCTGAAAATCTCCATTTTGAGATGGGTGCAAACTATAAGTTATATTTTAGAAATATAATGAGATATTAAGTGATGTTTTGGTTGGTCCTAATGAAGGTATTGACCAAGTGTAGATTTTGTCTGTTTCTCTCATGAATCAGTATGGCTTTGTTTGTTTGTTTTTTAATGGAAACTCATCATCTGATAAGTCCTACAAAATAACTGTAACGTGATCAAGATAAATAATAACTTTTAAAGTATTTTCTATAGTTCCTGATTACCAGAAATAACCACTGAGGCATAAGCCAGAATTGTCTGTAACTCCACTTGCTAAACGCATAATCTGTTGACCACATCTATGAAAGTGTTCTGGTGAACACTGAGGAACTTATATTTTCTTTGGATTTTTTCCAGGATGTGAGGCCATGTTCTGGAAGAGTTTACTTCTGATGTTTTGGCAGTTCATTCCACAGTCCAGGGGCAGCCAACAAAATGGTCTTCTTGGTGACAGTTGCCAGTCCTGGCTGGTTGAAGTAAATGTCCCTCAGAGGACTTGAGTGTATGGGATGGATTGTACGGGAGGAGGCAATCCTGAAAGTAACCTGGACCCAAACCAGGTTGGGCTTTAAAGGTAATAACCAACACTTTGTACTTTGTCTGGAAACTAACTGGCATCCAATGAAGTGATTTTAATATTGATGTAATGTGCTCACTCGTGAATGTACCTGTAATCAGCCTGGCTCCCATATTTTGAACTAAATGGAGTTTCTGAACTTGGTACAAAGGTAGCCCAAAGTGGTCTGTCTGGTAAATAATGAGACTGATACAATAACCTGTCTTTATTTATATGTATTACAATTCTAATGCTTGTCCCCTTCAGTATACTCTCCGTTCACACTCACACACCTATGCAATCTTGACTGTTCAAATGCGTGGAGCAGATCATTTTCTGTCAGCTGTCTTAACACATCTGCCATTTTCTTCTTTACTGCATCAATTGACTCAAAACATGTTCCTTTAAGCACTGATTTCACTTTAGGGAAAAGAAAAAAGTCACATGGTGCCAAATATGGCAAATATGGAGGATGTTCAAGTGTAGTAATGTGTTTATTGCCCAAAAACTGCTTCACGGAAAGTTCGCGTGAGCAGACACATTGTCTTGATGAAGATTGAAACCATTTTTCCACAGTTCTGGCCTTTTTTTTCAGACTCTTTGGACTTTATCAGACCACCCCACATTAATGTTCTTTTGCCAGCATAAATTGTGGTGTTTTTATGCTGGAAAAAGACCCACCACTACCACACTTAACATGACCAGTGTAAAAGAGGCTTCCCTGCCAGTAACAGAGCGCAAACAGAGCTCTGTTTATTTCCGGGTTCCTGATCTCAGTGACTTTTGTGAGAAGATGCTAGCACGGGGAATTTAAAAATAAAAGCAAACACACACACACACACACAAAATACAGCAAAGCACGGACACACACTTTAAAAGTCCCAAGTACATGGGGGGGTCATAAAAAGAGCATCCCCTACTGTCATGATCTCAACCAGAAGTGTTTGCCCATTGACGTTGCATTCACATGAGCACAATGGTGCGAGGATTCAAATGGCGCCACAAAAGCACCGCGGGCAATCTATTGACAGCTTGGTCTGTCAATAAAATAGGACAGCTTTTTAACAAGATATGACCGTGAAAGGACATCATCTGGTATGTGTGCCCTTTCGTGATCATTAGGTGTCCTCATGATGCCATATTTGTCTGGTCTGATAAAGTCCTTTTTCTCAGGTTTGTCAAAACTTCCTTATAATAATGCTTATTCGGTATTATGGCTTCTGGTACCCATTCTGCCAAAATTACAACCTTGATGTAAAACAACAACAATGAGCATGGCTTTGAATGTGGACTTGCTTTTTCTCATTCTTGGCGATGATGGTGTTTTTCAGTCCATTGACTGACATTTTGTCTCAGATCATACTGGAACATCCATGTTTCATCACAAGTGATGTTTTTTAAAAAAAGGTTTGGGTCTGCCTCTAGTTGCTGCAGAATGTCAGCGCAAACTTCCTTGTGGCATTCTTTTTGCTCTGGTGTGAGAATCCAAGGGACCATCTTGACACAAACTTTTCTCATGTTGAGATCCTCAGGCAAAATTTTCCACACAGTTTCAATGTTCATGGCTTCAGCTATCATTCAGACACTGAGTCGGAGGTCTCAAACTGGCTGATTTTTTCCACAATTTCTTTGGTTCTTAAAGTAGAAGGTTGTCCAGGGCATTCATCGTCTTCCACATTCTCACATCCTCCTCTGAATGTTTTGTGCCACTCAAACACACACACACATGAGACATGCAGTCTTCCCCATAGGCCTCAGTAAGCATTTGAAAAGATTCTGTTGGTGTTTTATTCAATTTTACTAAAAAGTTCAAATTGACACATTGCTCACCTTTTAAACTTAACATTTTTCAAGCACACAACAGACAACACAGCTGCTTTAAATGATGACTGACAATTAACTGAACAGCTGAGAGTGCTGATGTTTGTCATGCAGGTTCAGACATGTTCAAAGTCACCACTCAAGCATTCACAATCAGTTCTCCCTGATTTGTCTGAAAGGTAGAAACACTGTCTCATTTATTTAACAGGCTGACTTCGTACAGCACATTGCAGAAGTCCAACCTTGAGGTTACCAGCACATGAACAACCATCTTTAGGTCTTCCAGTTCTAGGAAGGGGTGCAACTGGTGTATCATCTGGAGCTGATAATAAGCACTCCTGACCATTGCATCTATCTGAGATGACATTGAGAGAGATGGATCCAGCAGCATTCCCAAGCTATAAACACAGTCTTTCAGGGGGAGTGTAACCCCATCCAGAATTAGTTGACACACCTCCATCCCCAGATTAGGTCCCTTAATAGTAAGCAGCTCTGTTTTGTCTGGATTCAATTTCAATTTGTTTTTCTTCATCCATCCCATTACCTCCTTGAAGCATTCATTCAGAGGAGACACTCTATCCTTAGGTAAAGCTGTTTGTCTAGTTTGTCTAGCTAGTTGTCATCCTTCCCGTTTCAGCTCCCTGAGAATTTCTGTATACTAAGAAGCCTGATTATGAATGAACAACATAATGACATGATGTAGAGTGAACACTTGTCCTGTTTTTAAGAAGGCACCCCTCCATTTCACAACTAGGTGAAGTCTAGCCTGTGGGGTGCACGCACCCTGCTAACAGCTTTTGTGCACTCCAACCCAGTGCAGAAGAAAAAATTAAATTTTAAAAAACCTGATGTGCTACTAAACATCAGCAGCTGCCAAGCATCAGCCACACAGTTTGCCACTGAAAATTTGACAGCAGCAACCCACTAAATGCACCAACACAATGCAATGGACTAACACGGTCAATTACCTTGTCAGTTACCAGCCAAGCATTTCAAAGCATTTCTCAATCAACTGGAATATGAATAGACTCAAACATAGTCTCTTTGATGGACTGTCAAAGAACAGTCCTCTTTTTGAAGTTGTCCTCTATTTGATTGCTCCAACCAGTCCTGAGGCTAACAATTTTATCTATGGGATATTTTGATGTCAAGGCACCCTTTCCTATCAAGGACAAGAAAATATACACATATTCTTTGCATTTTTACTCTGGAGCAAAGAGGAAAAAAGGGGAGGAAGAGCATGAACTCCACATAGTGAATGATGAAATAAAATGACCACCATTGTCTTGGGGACAACACACTGAGCCCACCCCTTGGGAGACCAACAGGGTGGGAAGATGTGGGTAGCCCTCAGTTTCCCTCCTGCTACCTTGAAGTGGAATCAAATATCAGCTTAGAGATCTTTGCCCCCTAGATTCCATACGGGCATCTCCTTTGGCAATGCAGGTAATTATACTCCCACTTACTACCAGAAATGGATCCAGGAACAGAACTCCCAGCAGCCCATTTAGCCATAAGGACTGCTGGGGTAGTGCATCATAGGGCGGTACAAATAAAAAGGATCCCATTATTCCCCATGTCTTCTTTCATTCCTTCTTGCCATGTCAACTGGAAAACTGTTGTTATTTCTCTCATCCATAAATCTGATACACTTGAGCCATTGCTGTTAATGCTGGCCAATACTGATCATCTAGGTGCTTCATATCAACATCTCCTCCCACTAAGTGTCATCAAATTGGACTTATCAAATTTAATCCACCAACTGTCACTCAGATTCAGCAAAATTTGCTATCGTCCATTTTATTCCTACCATCAATTTTAATGCATTATGGCTATTCTAATATGTACTGGATTCAGCAGGATTTTTTGGGGGAAGGGGAGGCGGCAGGGCCAAATTGACCCTCATTCCTTCAACTGAGAAACCTCATCCTTAGTTAGTAGAGATCTTTCTCCACCACTAGTAGAAGACACAGTGCAAAATAAACTAAAGATTTTCATGCGCTCATAATCAACACAGGCCACATAATTCTCAGTGCAGAGTGTGCTTATTTTTGCATTGAATCTGTTTTTTTTTAAGTGTATACAATCCAGACAGTAACAGCAAACTTAGTTTTTCAACAGAGTCTAGTGGTAGCCCAAAGACTAACACATGATTATAAAAACATGAGAAGTGATTAGACAGCACATGTATTACAATGCATTATGGGCAGTTTTATATTTTGAGGAACTGTGAATATAAGTATTTATTGAGAGTAATTCTGAGTTACTGAGAAAATCTAAGGTCCAATGATTCCTTTTATATCTTCCACACTCTTAACATTTAGCAACACCATTTCTTCTGAGCGTGAGTGGATGTGTGAGAGTATGAGTGTGAGCTTGTTCTGCTCTTGCCACTGTTCTCTCAGCAAAACCATTCAATCTCCCTGCCTAAATAGAGTAGCCCTATCCTACAGAGCTGTTGTAAGAATCACTGTGATAACTGACATAGAGCCCTTTGAAGTGCCATATATATGACAGGTGAGGCAAGGCCTCTGAGGAAATGGGATTGTCACATCAGTTTGCCACAGAGGTCTATGCTGCAATATATTGGTTAGACTTGGTTATCCCCAAGAACTCAGTGCTATTCAACATCTTTATTAATTACTTGGATGATGGAATAGAGGGCACATTTATCATATTTGTAGATGACACCAAATCAGGGGGCTAGCAAATACCCCAGAGGACAGGATCAGAATTCAAAATGACGTTAACAGATAGCAGAGCTGAGCCAAAATGAACAAAATGAATTTCAACAGGGAGAAATGTGGAATACGACACCTGGGCAGTAAAAATGAAATGCACAAATATAGGATGGGTGACATCTGGCTTGGTGGCAGTACATGTGAAAGTGATCTAGGAGTCTTAGTAGATCACAAGCTGAACATGAGTGAACAGTGTGATGTAGCAGCTAAAAAAGTCAATGTAATTCTGAACTGCATCAATAAGAGTACTGTCTAGATCGAAGGAAGTAATGGTGCCACTCTATTCTGCTTTGATCAGACCTCACCTGGAATACTGAGTCCAGTTCTGGGCACCACAATTCAAGAAGGATATTAACAGGCTGGATTGTGTCCCCAGGATGGCACCAAAATTGTGAAAGTTCTGGAACTCACAGCCTGTGAGAAACAGCTTAGGGAGCTGGGCATGTTTAGCCTGGAAAAGAGAAGGTTAAGAGAGGACATGGTAGCCATGATAAATATTTAAAGGAATGTCATACTGAGGTTGGAGCAAGCTTATTTTCTGGTGTTCTAGAGACTAGGACACAGAGTAATAGATTCAAACTACAAGAAAAGAGATTTCACCTAAACATTAGGAAGAACTTCTGGACAGAAAGAGCTGTTTGACAGTGGAATGAGCTACCTGGGAGTGTGGTAGAGTCTCCTTCTTTGGAGGTTTTTAAACAGAGCCTAGATGGCCATCTATCGGGGGTGCTTTGATTGGGTATTCCTGCAAGGCAGGGGGTTGGACTGGATGGCCTGCGTGGTCTCTTCCAGCTCTATGATTCTATGATGTTAACTCTTCATACTACTGCTACTGATGATGATGAGTTTGGTAGTGGTGCTGGTAATGCAGTCTTTTCACTCAAATTGCATGGAGGGGGAAAAAATAAGAAAACATTGCATTTCATTAAAAGCATTTTCATGCTCACTGCTCTTTTTGAATTGACTGAACTGTAGATATTACACAACCTCCTAATGTGTTTCAAGGAAGCTTTCTATAGCAAAACATTTGCTTCTACTCAAAATGGTATTCAAAAAGCATGGTACTCTTCATGTTAATACTGTTTCCCCCAGTTTACTGCACATAAACTGAAATTAACCTCTATGTTATGCCCCACAGCTACATTAAGAGGCAGCCACTGGGTATCTAATGGATCTTTGTGACCGCATTCTCTTGGCTTGAACAGGAACAGACAGCAAACAGTAGTTAACATTCAAACACCTGTTAAAAGTCTGGCTCTGACAGGATTAGAGTGCTCCTTTACAAGTAATGGACTTTCCCCTCAAAAGGGCATCATGAATAAAGGTAAAATGCTTCTGATTTTGTTTGTTTATTCCCAGGCAGATATCCCAGGAAAGAAGTACTAGAATGGGAGGGACATAGATTACAAAATTTGGTGAGTACTCTTGAATTACTTATGTACCCCCTCCTCCCTTCCCCCCGCCCACTCCCCATGCATCCACCACCCCTCCCTGAAAGCCGCGGAACCGCGGCTTTCAGGGAGGGGGGTGGTGGAGAAGCCCCCTCCTCCCTTCCCCCTGCCCACTCCCCATGTGAATATTGGTTCCGTGTGTATGTGTGACCTGTATGCAGTCAAATAACCAAGTTCCAGGATTTTGCTTTGTTCCAGTTTCCATGTAAAGCAGTCAGTTTAGAAGCTGTTCTTGAACAGTGCAACAACTCTGAGAGCTTAGCTAGGCTGAACCAAGGCTATCTAGTTCATCTTGCTGTGGGCATGGAAGACAGGATGAGATATGAAATTATGCTCAATTTGAAATTATGCTCAATTTGAGAGGTGTAGCTTGTACATACATCCCATTTTGATCCACCCATCATGGGTGATTGTGAATGTCCATCATCCAAGTTAAGAGAGTAACAGTTCTTTTGTGCTATAATGATTTGTGGACCAGACCTTTTTCAGTAGATTTCATGGAGTGTTATCATCAGCTGCTAGATTGTATAAACAGGCATGCACATTTTCTGACAAAATGGGCTCTATGTCACAAAAGTTTATTAACATATCGGACGCCCCAAGGCTCTTTGTTGATTTTGTTGCAACAGACTAACATGACTGTCTGTCCTTCTGAAAATTATGGTCCAAAGTATTATGTATGTTGGTATTGGTGATGCCTCTGCTTAGATTTGGGAAGACCCCTTCTTTCTTTCTTTTTTCTTTTTGTACTGGTTTAAACAACACAACTTCCTCCCAGATTTTTATGGGAGTTGTCCTGTGATGGTGTTGTGACTTCCATATGAGAGGAGACTAGCCTCATGGTAGGCCTTCATCACCTAGGCTTTTGGGCGCACAGCCTCCGCATCCTCCTCCTGCGCTCCCTCCTGGAAGGGAGAGCAGGAGGCGCATGCGGGGGCTATGCGTTGGAAGATGGGGGTCGTCTTATAGGGCGAATATATCACAAACTCTGCATTTTACCTTAAAAATTGGGGGGGTCGTCTTATACGCCGGGTCGTCTTATACGCCGGAATATACGGTAATTTTTAAAAAAAGGGTAGAGATGTGCAGACAACCAAGTTGCATGAATATGTAATTTTGACTGGTGGTTCCCATGTCAGGAAGGCAGTAAATCCACTCTGTGTTTTAGTCTGAACTTGAATGGAATTATCTAAGGTACTGAACCCTATCTCCAAAACAGATTCAGATCCTTTAAATTTCAGACTGAAAGCCAAGGTGGATTCATCACAATTCACTGACATGGGAGCCACCAGTTGCAACTATGAATATGGTATCTGCTCCATCCATGGAGCACAATCCCCAAACTATTAACTTACATTACAAGTCCCACAGAGTTCAATGGGAATTGTTTCTGAGCAAGTGTTCTTGTGACTGATGCCTTAAAAACCAATCAGATGTTTATCTACTTGGAAAAACTCAATTGAGTTAAGTAATACTTACATCCAGCCAACTGCTGAGCTTTCCAACTTTTTTGTGCCACTGAACGCATTCAGCAATTTCAGACATTGTTTTGGCCACCATAATTAGCCACCAAAGGAGATGTAGCTAGTCACAAAGAACCATTAGGTGTGGATCAAGATAGAGATGAAGAGATGTAACATGCAAAACACCTCCTTCAAACCCAGTTTTCTGTTCACAGAGAAACAGAAGGCAATCTCTTCTTCTCCCTGCCCCCGTGAAGCAAACTGAATCTCCCTCACACCATCTCTTTTTCTCACACACTTCAGATCACTGTCTATGCTCTCTCTGTATCACAAAGATACATTCCATCATTAACCACCTAGATGCTACATCACTTTCTCTCTGTTACACACCCACACCCTACACATACAGGACATTATCAGACACAGCAGACATCACAGGATTACGACATCAGGGTAGCGTGAATGGGCCCCGCTATCATACAACATCATCATCTTCACATTCTTACACTGTTCTCCAACCGCAAAAAAAGGCGTTATTTACAATGCACGGGACAAGCCATCAATAGATCCTCAATAGTACCTTTTCATGCTATTGACTACATGCAAAACCATGTCCTGTTGTAATCGTGAGATGACATCATGAATGGGCAGTCCTCTTTCCCACATCCCCATTCCCAGCGAGAAAACTTCCAGGTGAGAATGCAAAAACGAAGCACGAGACACTCTTTTTATGAACGGTCCCATTTAGTTTGTATGTTTTTAGGTTTGTTTCAGTGTTTGTGTGTCCATTTACTTTGTTAATTAAGGGGTTTGGGGAGTTTTAAGCACACTCATGTCTTCTCATTAGGGTCGCCAAAATCTCACCCATGCCAAATCATGGAAGTAAACTCCATTCTTAAAGAACTAGTAGTCATCATGCAATAATTCCATGGTGTTTCCATGGTGTGATTACAGCTATGTGCGATAGTAAGTGTTATAATGCCGTGCTGTTCCCATCATCATCATTCACTGAATTATAGCATTTTAGCCGGTAGTCTGATAATGTCCACAGAAGAAAGGACCCCCTACACATGTACTTTAATATGCACACAAACCCACATTCTTTCCTTCTCAGGGCAAACACATGAAAATATTTTGCTGTGTCTCAGATTTCATCTAAATACCCACCATCACTCCTAAAGTCCCTTATGTCTGTCTCTCTAGCAGCTTGCTTCTTTCTGTTTTTTTTTTTTTTCCTTAAGGCTATAGTCCTAAGAAGATAGTCACCAGGGATAGGGAAAATTTCACCCTCTAGATTCTGTTGCCCCTCCATCCTCACTATTGGCTAATGGGAGTTAGAGTTGAACAACAAAAATAGGAGTATAGTGTCTAGATCAAGGGAACTAATAGTACCACTCTATTCTGCTTTGATCAGACCTCACCTGGAATATTGTATCCGGTTCTGGGCACCAAAATACAAGAAGGATATTGACAAGCTGGAACGTAACCAGAGAAGGGCAATCAAAATGGTAAAAGGCCTGGAAGCCATGCCCTATGAGGAGTGGCTTAGGGAGCTGGGGATGTTTAGCCTGGAGAAGAGAAGGTAAAAAAGGTGACATGATAACCATGTTTAAATACTTGAAAAGGCATCATATTGAGGATGAAAGAAGCTTGTTTTCTGCTGCTCCAAAGACTAGGACACAGAGCAATAGATTCCAACTAGAGGAAAAGAGATTCCACCTAAACATTAGGAAGAACTTCCTGGTGGTAAGAGTTGTTTGACAGTGGAACACACTGCCTTGGAGTGTGGTGGACTCTCCTTTTTAAACAGAGGCTGGATGGCCATCTGTCGGGAGTGCTTTGATTGTGTATTCCTGCAGGACAGGGGGTTGGACTAGACAGCCCTTGTGGTCTCTTCCAGCTCTATGATTCTATGAACATCTGGAAAGCCAGACTTTTCCAATCTCTGCTATACATATTTACCTGGAAATAAGTCCCATTGAGAAAGCATGTGTAGAATTGGGCTGTGAAATTCCTAGGAATAAAAGCTGAAGTTCTGTGTGCCATCAAAAAAACAAAAAAAAAAACCCACACACAAACACAGAAGTGTTTTCAGTGAATAACATGAGGCTACCTCTCTTAGCATTCACAGTTATTTTATATACGTCTTCTTTTTTTAAAATGAACAATGTGTGTGATTAGGAAATGGGGGAGAGATTTGTTCAGTTCACTTTTCAGCATACGCCTACCTATCCTCTACTTCCTAAAGCAATATGTGAACTGAATATCTTTTGGTAATTAAAAATGCAGTTCTCCAATTAAGTAATGGGTACAAAGATTTGTACCCATTAAGGGAAGGGAACTGTACATAAAATTGCATATATTTGTGAAAATAGCACACACATTCATTACATTAGAATCTTTGAAGCAAGTACGTATTTTTCCCCAAATATTTTTTGGTCCTCACACTTCTCCTAATTTTGCATTTTAGCACCTTTTAATATTGTGGGAAATGTTTCAAATTTTGATGCAAAGACAGGGCAAAGAATTTTTGAAGCAAGCAAACATCCATTACTAAATACATTTTGCTAATCACATTTCTCTGAATTTTGTAATCCACTTCACCAATCAAGTAATACGCACACACAAACATTTACACTGGAAGGAAAATATACAGAAAAGTGTATATATTTGAGAAAATATCATGTGATGCTACTTATAGATCAAGATCCTGTATCACATGCATGGAGCATAACACTCTGTGGTCAGCATTCTGCTAGAGGTATAAGGATGTGTACGTTGACTATACACATGTTTATGTTTACTTTTGATCACTACAGAAGTTGGCATTCACTCCCCCCTCTGCAGTTACCAAAACCTCTCAGACTTACTGGTGGCCCACTGTATCCCCCCCCGCCTCAATGGCCAATCTGTGGCTGGCAGGGAGCAGGGGCACAGCAGCATTTGGCCATGCCCCCATAGCCAGATATGAAGAGATTGGCTCAGCTACTGCAACCTCTAAAAGACCCAACATATCTCAGCAGCTGAGATAATCTCTGCTGCTACCCCTTCCATTTCCCACTGAGCACAGATTGGCCTGGGGGGTGGGGTGGCTTCAGCAGGGTTACAATAGGTCGGAGAACTGGTAAATGGCTCAGCATAGTGGTAGTTCCACATGTGGAACTATATGCTGCATTAGATTGAGGCCCATGTGGGCAGATCAACACCTTTCTCCTCCTCAACAGCTGCCAGGCCCTGTGAAACAATGACATGACTATCAAATGGCTGAAGAGGGAGGAAGGGAGGTGACCAGGCAGTAGGGACTGCCTCTCCACCCTGCTGCAGTTTTCCAAGGAGAAAGGAATGGGAACAACCACCTCTTTCCTTTTTACAGAACTGACAGGGAGAGGAGGCAATCCCACCTTCTTTCATCTTCTTCCTCTTGTCTCACTGGTTAACAGGTATAAGAATGTCCAGAGGGGATTGGATGCTTACCAAGGGAGGTTTTGGATGGCGTGCTAGGGGCTATTTTACATAACCTCTTTAACTCTCCCCACCATCCAAACAAGGCTTATGTGCATAGAACTTCAAGTTACACACATGTAGGATCCTCACCCTAATGAAAATAGCATGATTCCATATGTGAAGGAAATGCACTTGTAAAAATGCATATATGCAAGGCAAACTGCATACCAAAATTATAACTGTGAAGAGAAACACACATGGAAATGCATATGAATTTTTATTGGGAGGTTTTTTTAAAAAATAATAAGCAAGAATCGCAAACTGTTGTGGGAAAGAGGGTGAAACAAAATTAAGAGTGGAGATATTAAGACAAATGGAAAAACAGAGTGCTCCAACTTCACTGGGGAGCATTCTGTCCATTCTTTGGTAGATGGAAAGAATCAAAACACTAAGTGCAGAAACTGCTTGAAGGCACTTGGATAGCAATGTGTTATTTACCATGTGCCTTCTTGTCTCATCTCTGTGATCAGGAATGAATGCAAATAGCATAAGCAGCTATTCCCCCCCCCCCCGCTTCATTTCAAGAAGAAATGAATGACTCCTAAAAAGCTGTCACAGCTGACACACATTCTAGCAGCAGCAGCCTGCTAATGGAAAGAGTTTTTCCAATAATGTCTTTAAAATAAAACCCTGTCTCATAGAAGAATTTGCTTGGCTGCCAAATGTAAGAAAATGACCACTATTAAAACCAGGCTTTCATTTCACTAATTATATCCATGGCACTTGTCATGTGTATCACTATATAGTCAATCCACATCTTGGACCCCATTTGGGAGAGAAAGATGGGATATACATTCAACAAACGAACAACTGTCTTGCTGATTCCCTGCTCCCCTCCCCCAGCATTTTCTCTTCATTCTTCATAACACTGTGATGTAGGCTGTAATCCTATATACACTTGCAGATGGGATTATTTCATAGGACTGAACTGTTACTGATGTGGGTACTAAAGCTGCCTTGGTTAGAAATAGCTCAGTCACATTCCACAGCTGGTAGAATCTGGTGCCATTTTGCCCTGACAGCTGGTAACCTGTCTTGTTTGATGTTGATCATTTTCTCTTTCCTATAGGGCCTGTCCGCATTGCAGAAATACAGTAATTTGATGCCATTTTATCCACCATGGGTCTATCTCATGGAATCCTGGTATTTGTAGTTTGTTGAGGCACTAGAGTTTTCTGATAGAAAAGGCTAACGGCTTGTTTAGATGGGCAATTTACCACATCTTGCCCCAATCTTAAAACCCTGCAATCCGGACAACACAGGCTTTGCCCTGTTTTGCCCCTGGGCAATTCTCACAACCCTTGGGGCAAAGCCAGGGCCAAGAAGGGGCAAAGTCAGTTAAACTGTTGGTTTTTGTAATACTTTCGATAAAACACTTCAGCCACAAAAAAAATAGATTGGGCCCTGTATAACCACATGAGCCCAGACTGTCATGCCAGCCTTTCACTGCAGCTGCCATCCACACTGCACAGGCTGGCCACATGCAAGGGGGCTTGCTCATGTGCTGCGGCCGGCTTCCTGGCTTCAGAGACTAGGGCATGAGTGGTGGTGGCAGTGGCTTCAGAGACCAGCCAGCGTGCCAGTCGGGACTCCATCCCATTTCATGCAGGTAAAGGGGAAGCAATGGGCCAGATTTATGGGCAGAATACACTGGTGGGGAGCCAGAGTGTTCTGGCTTGTGTAGATGAGCCCCGGATACCTCACAAAACTACAGATACCAGATTCCATAGGATAGACTTATGGTGAATAAAGTAGCATCAAACTGCTATATTTCTACAGAGTAGACATGCCTTATAGACAGGCCCAATTTGTGATAATCTCAGGCATGTTCATTCTGTTTGTCAGCAAGTGTGGTGTTAAAATGCCCATGACTGAGACATTTCCTTTTGAAATAAGGATATGTGGCCTGACCTCTCATACAGTTCACAGTATTATGAGGAAAGGTTTAGTGGGAACACAGGGAACAGGATTTTGGGAGCAAGCAAGCAAATGTCCACATCAGAGCAACTTTTTCTTCAAGGAGGGAACTGTAGGACCATGTTAACCCTGTCCATAATATCCAAATACCCTGTGGCCATCCACCCCAATTTGTGTGCATTAGGCAGAATGTGTCAAAAGTAGAAGGAACGCCTCTGTTCCCTTTTCTATTGATAACTGGGAGATGAAGTGTCTTCTGAATGATGACCCAAGTCAGTTGTGGCTTGTGCCTCCCCAGCAGCGGCGTGGTGAATCCACTCTGGGTTTGGGAGCATACTTCAGAGAAGGCGTCCAAATCTCCAAATCCAATTTGGTAATAGGATTCCACACCTTTCATAGCTCCTTTAAAGCTTGGACTAGAATCAAGAGCACATTCTCAACTTCACTGACATCAGAGCGTAAACGCTTAAAGCACTGTAGCCATCCTGTGGAATCCTGGGATTTGTAGTTTTACAAGGTCTTTATCCTTCTCTGATAATGAGTGCTGATGCTTCACAAAACTACAAATCCCAGGATTCTGTAGGATGGAGCAATGGCAGTTAGAGTGGTGTCAAACGGTGTTACTTCTACAGCACAGATGCAGCCTCAGAAGGCAACATCAGCAATGGACAATTACAGCAGATCTGGATGCGTGTTTTCTATCCCACTCACATAGACTGCCAAAAATATAAAATCATGCACACACATACATATACCCTTTAAATGGCCAGAAGTCTACTTCTGGCTTCAAAAAACTGGGATTATTTTTTGCGTTAAACCATATAGGGGGGCTCTGCAGCCTATTTAAAAGGTGATTGGCTGCTTCTGGAGGCTTTAAGGGGAGGAAATTCACTCCTTTGGAGGCAGAAAAAGAGTGGTCTGAAGAGTCTCAGGGAGACCTCAGGACTGCAGACCCAGGGTTACATTTTGCACACTCTTGTTCTATGCTAACTCTTTAGCTTCCCATCAGGCCTCAATATCCGTAAGACACCAGATCCCATCTGATCTTGGTCACTAAACAGGGTCAGCACTGGTTAGTACTTGGATAGGAGACTACCAAGGAAAACCAGATGCTATAAACTAAGGACTTTTTCGGATGTCTAAAATGTAATGGAAGCAGCCTCGCCACGTTGCGAGGCTGCTGCGCTGCAGGCCTCCCTTTCGCATGACGCCCGTCCCTGCCGGTACTGTTGCAGTACCGCAGGGACATTTGAGTGTTATATTTCAGCGATTTTTACTCACAATCAACTTTCGTGAGTAAAAATCGCTGAAATATAACACTCAAATGTCCCTGCAGTATCACAACAGTACCGGCAGGGACGGGCGTCATGCGAAAGGGACGCCCTGTAGCGCAGCAGCCTCGCAACGTGGCGAAGCTGCTTCCGTTACATTTTAGACGTCCGAAAATATCCTAAATCTCAGAAGAAGGCAATGGCAAATCAGATCTGAGTAGTCCTTGCCTAAGAAAACTCTCTGAAATTCATGGGTTCATCATAAGTCAACAGGAGGCTTGAAGGTACATAATTGCATACAATCCCATGTGCTAACAAAAAAAATAATTTTATAGGATAGGTAAAACAGAAAGCTTACAGACACAATCATAACTCAAAGTGTTATCACTGATGTGTAATGTGCAGATCAGAAATTTGGAGCAATATTCAGATCAGAACATAGCTTTCCACTGGATTTAGCACTTTTCCAAACATTGTCACACAGCTCTGGACAATGTAAATGTTATCAAAATAGGGGTATTATGTAGTAATTTTAATAACTCATAGACATTTAGAAACACATTTTGAGGGGGGAACACACATTTATATGCTTATTAAAGTAAGTAAATACATGTTGAGAGGTTTTTGCCTTTTAAATTAGCAGATAAATGCAGACAGAAGCTGATAGAATTATAGATAAATGTATATATATGCAGAAGTGACATGGGCTATAAACAGATGAATTTGCCCATGCTTTCTTTAAGATCTTTTTGGTCTGGATGGGAAAAATCAAACCAAATTCTCTCCAGGTACTCCATTCTCCTCTTTCTCTGCTTCAGTGTCCTTCTCTTTCCAGCCTTTCTAGAGAAGGGAGCTCGCCGCTGGCCGGCGGGCCAGTTTGCGGCCCGACCGGCGGCCCCCAGAAGCGGCCGTCCGCTCTCCCCCCCCCCCGCGCGCCTGGCGCTGTCTGGGGCGGGGGGGGGGGAGCGGCCGCATGGCACGCCATGCGCGCCGCCATCTTCCCCTTTCTCCTTCCCACCGGCCTCAGCGGCGGGGAGGGGAAGAGGAGAGCGGACCAATCAGGAGCGAGCATGCTCGCTCCTGATTGGCCAAGGATCTGGGATAAAGGACCGCGCACGCGCGGGCCCCTCCCAGATCCAAGGCGGCGACGGAGGAGGCGGCAGCGCCCTCCGTCTCGCCGAAGAAGCAGAGGGAGCGCAACCCCCCCCTTCCCAACAGGTACGCGCATGTGGGAGGCTCTCGAGCGAGCGGCTCTCAAGCCGCCGCGGGAGCCGGGAAAGGGGGCGTAGGCTCCTGCCGAGCGCCATTGGGGCACTCATGGGCAGGGCCTAGGAGGCTACACCGGGGGGTGGCACCTCTCCGGCGGGCGGGCCGGCTCCCCAACTGGTCGGGGGGGGGCTGGACCTAGTAGGCTGCGACGGGGGGTGGCACCTCTCCGGCGGGCGGAACGGCTCCCCAACTGGTCGGGGGGGGGGCAGGGCCTAGTAGGCTGCGCCGGGGGGGTGGCACCTCTCCAGCGGGCGGAACGGCTCCCCAGCTCGGCGGGGGGGGCAGGGCCTAGGAGGCCGCACCGGGGGGGGGCACCTCTCCGGCGGGCGGGCCGGCTCCTCAGCTGGTCGGGGGGGGGCAGGGCCTAGGAGGCTGCACGGGGCGGGCACCTCTCCGGCGGGGCCTGGGAGGCTGCACCGGGGGGGGCCACCTCTCCGGCGGGCAGGCCGGCTCCCCAGCTGGTGGGGGGGGCAGGGCCTCGGAGGCTGCGACGGGGGGTGGCACCTCTCAGGCGGGCGGGCCGGCTCCACAGATGGTCGGGGGGAGCCGGGAGCATGGGGCGCCCATCCGGCACCATCGGGGTGGCTCCCCGGGAGCGCGCGGGAGCGGGGAGGAGGAAGGGCCACCGGCGGCATCCGCGGCAGGGCGGCGGGTTCCCTATGCGAAGGATGGCCCCCACGCAGCTCACGCGACACCAAAAAAAAAAAAAAAAGGGGGGGGGCGGCCGTATCGCCTGGGCGGTGCGCCCAGAAGAGGGTTGGGGCGGCAGGCCCACGAGGTCCCCAGGCTTTGGGTGGCTGAGCCGGGTGGGACGATCACAACGGGGCTGCGGATGGCACAGTTGGCACCCCCCCCCAGCGGCGGCTATGGGGGGAGTCCCTCCTCGGGGGCTTGTCCCACTCACCCTCATAGGGTGCAGCGGCAAGTGGGGGCCCACCCAGGCGGGGTGCATCTGCAAGCTGGCACAGACAAGCAGCAGCCTATCGGGAGGCTTTTCTTTTTCCCTTGCAGGTCTCGGGCCGCAGGGCGGCGGTCGGCATTCAATAAAAAAAAAAAAAAAAAAGTTTCAACCAAGCACTCATTCAGACGCATAGTTGTCATGGGGCCTAAGAGGGCTACGAGGCGCCGCCAGAATTCAGATCCAGGGCCACTGCAACCGGACCAGGCCACCTTGTCGAGCGTTGGGGCGGGGGCCCAGGGCCAAGGGGGCAGCGGTAGCGACCCTTCAGTGCAGGCACATCGCCCTCCGGTGGAAGCCTTTGGCCAGCCGGCTCCCACATTGGCGGATGTCATGGGGGCCCTGTCTGTTGTTTTGCAAAGGATGGATGGGGGGGCTGCGGCGGGCAGTTCGCCGGTCCAGGCGGTCCCGCAGGCGGTGGCGGCAGCCGACGATGCGGTGCCCAGTACTTCCCACAGTTTAGGTGTGCAAAGCAGTGGCGGGCAGCGCAGACGTTCCAGGTCAAAGGAGAGGAGCGGATCCACGGAATCCAGGCGGTCGGGCTCGAGGGGATCTTCTTCAAGACGCCGTAGCAGGTCCGGCGGGAGGAGCAGCCCACGCAGGAAACGTCGACGATCCCGTTCCGGTTCCTCTTCAGGTGAGTCCTCCGATGAGGACAAATACAGGTATTGGGAAAAGGGAGCGTTCAAACCTGGCTTGCCAGCCTGGGCTCTCAAACTGCGCAGGGAGCGGGAGAAAGCCAGGGAGGACAGAAAAGCAGAAGGGAAACACCCTCAAGGGGAGGAATTACGGGAAGCCAAGTCCAAAGAGGATCCCCCAGGTGGGCACTTGGATCACAAGGTGCGTTCCAAGATTTTGCAAGGCTATTATGTGGACATCTTCACCCTGGCACCGCCCCCCGGGGCCGAGGCCAGGGTGCACAAGAGCGAGAAGAAAGACAGCGGCAAGGCCGGCGGTGAGGCCTTGGAACACACCTTTGCCAACTGGCTCAACGGGTACGCAGTTTACATGGGGGTGGTGGCGTTGGTGTTTCCCGAACGGGCTTGGCACCTAATTAACCACTTCCGCCAGGTTTTGCTGGTGCGGGCCCAAGCAGGGGATGCCAACGCAATCCTGTACGACATCGAGTGCAGGAAAAAAGCATCTCGGTCTCCCATGCACAGATGGGAGACCATCGACTACCCAAACTGGCTGCAGGCCACCGGGCCGGGCAGACGGGAGAAGGGTGAGGCCCAAAAGGGGGCGCGCAAAAAAGAGGGGAGGCGACAGGTGTGCTGGGAGTTCAATGGGGGCAAGTGTTCCAGATACAAGTGCAGATTTGAGCACGCCTGCGACATCTGCGGTGGGGGACACCCGAAGGTCAATTGTTCACGGCAAGGCGGCAGTGGCCAGTCCTTTCGGAACAATCGACCTGCCGCATCCAGCAGCAGGAAAGAGAGCGGGCCCAGCGGGACCACCTCCAACAGCAACTCAAAATGAACCGGGGGTCGGGGTTGGGAGGCCCATGGCGTTCACTCCAGTGAGGGTGGAAGCTATGCGGCCTCTCTTGGCAGCCTACCCCAAAAAAGAGGCAGCCAATTATTTGGCGGAGGGGTTCGAACATGGGTTCCGCATACCTTTTCAGGGCGCAAGGGAAGCCACCATGTCAGGCAACTTAAAGTCTGCAGCACAGCTGCCTGAGGTGCTGGCTCACAAGATCAAAAAGGAGGTTGAGGCTGGGCGCATAGCAGGGCCCTTTGAACAACGACCCATGCCCAACCTGCGGGTCTCCCCATTGGGGGTGGTACCCAAGAAGGCCCCAGGCGAATACCGGCTCATCCATCACCTGTCCTACCCGAAAGGGGCGTCGGTCAATGACGCTATCCCGCCGGAGCTTTGCACGGTGAGGTATGCCTCATTGGACTACGCGGTTCGCCTGCTGCAAAATTGTGGGCAGGGGGCGCTGATGGCAAAATGCGACATCCAGTCGGCCTTCCGGCTCCTGCCGGTACACCCTGACGATCATTGTCTTTTGGGCTTCAGGTTCCAAGACAAATGGTACTATGACATGGCGTTGCCCATGGGCTGTTCCATCAGCTGCTCTGCCTTTGAAACATTCAGCACATTCTTGGAATGGGCCTTACAGCGGCGAACAGGTTCCCCATTTGTCACACACTATTTGGATGACTTCCTCATGATGGGCCCAGCTGGGGGGGAGGAATGTGGGTTTCTGCTTTCCTCTTTCCAGGATCTGGCAATGGAACTGGGGGTACCGTTGGCACCCGACAAGACGGTTGGTCCAGAGACGTCCCTGGTGTACCTGGGCATCCAGCTTGATTCCGTTAAGGGGATTTCCAGACTGCCGGACGATAAGATACACAGCCTGAGGGCAATGTTGGCTGAGCTGCTGCGAAAAGAAAAAGCCACACTTAAAGAAGTGCAGTCGCTCTTGGGGCATCTGAACTTTGCATGCAGGGTGGTGTCCCCGGGGAGGGCTTTCTGCATGCGGATTGCACGACTCACCGGGGGAGCGCGGGCGCAGCACCACCACATCCGCCTCACAAGGGGGGTGAAGGAAGACATCAAGTTGTGGCTATCTTTCCTTGACACCTACAATGGGGTAACCACGTGGCAGGGCCGAATGGAGCTGGGCAGCAGTCTGCAGGTCCACTCCGACGCAGCAGGCAGCCTGGGCTTTGGGGTATATTACGAAGGGCACTGGTGTGCTCGGCGCTGGCCAGATGACTGGGCGGAAAAGGGCATCACCAGGGACCTCACTTTTCTAGAGTTTTTTCCCATAGTGGTGGCCATCACATTGTGGGGTGGGCAATTCAGGGACAAGAAGGTCTGCTTCTGGTGTGACAATCAGGCGGTGGTGAGGATCATCAACAGGCAGTCCTCCCGGTCAGATAGGGTCATGCGGCTGGTACGCAAGTTTGTGCTTACCTGCCTGGGGGCCAACATCAGCTTTCACGCACGGCACATTCCCGGCGTAGATAATGAGATCGCAGATGCCTTGTCTCGGTTTCAGACGGACCGGTTCCGCATGCTGGCGCCGGACGCAGACGAGACGGAGACCCAGTTCCCGGCAGACCTCTGGAGCCTTGGGAACGAACCGTGATCCAAGGGGTAGTGGACTCCTTGGCCCCGTCTACGCAGGCCAGCTACCAGAGGGCAGCGGAACAGTTCGCGCAGTTCAGGCAGCAGCACGGCTACGGGTGTGCTGGCCAGGCTACAGAGAGGGAAGTCTTGCACTATCTGGCTTCCTTGAAGGACAAGGGGCTGGCTCCGAGGACAATCTCAGGTCAGGCAGCAGGCATTTCCTTCCTCAGCAAGGCAGCGGGATACGAGGACCCTTGCAACTCCTTCATGGTAAGGAAAGCATTGGAGGGATGGAGGAGGATGGCACCAAGGGTGCGCGACGCGCGACGCCCTCTGTCTTACGCGGCGCTAGCGCAGCTGGTGGATCATCTGCCTGCCATATGTCACTCCAGCTATGAGGCGATGCTCTTCGGGACAGCATACACGATTGCCTTCTTCGGGGCCCTAAGGGTGGGGGAGGTAGTATGCTCCTCCAAGACAGACTCTTCGGGCACGGCACTGCAGATCGGTGACGTCTCGCTGGGGGATCACAGCTTGTCCATCCGCATAAGGCGATCGAAGGCGGATCAACGAGGCCGCGGGGCCACCCTGCATCTTCGGAGGGTCGAGGGTCCTTCTCTGTGCCCCGTGGAGAGCATGCGGAAGTTCTTGGCAGTGCGAGGGCAGGGGCTAGGCCCCTTGTTCAAGCATCAGGACGGGATACCTCTCACCAGATTCCAGTTTGTGAGCGTGTTCAAAATGGCCATTAGGGGTTTGGGCCTCCCAGACGAGGACTTTACCAGCCATTCCTTCCGAATTGGGGCGGCAACCATGGCGGCGGAAGCTGGCATGTCGTCAGAATCAATCATGCGCCTGGGACGGTGGCGGTCCAGGGCCTATGCGGCCTACATCAGACCGGGACGGGCACTGCCAGCCGGGGCGGCAGCCCTCGGGGACCAGTAGGCCTGCCTGTTGAGGGGGCGATGGTTGGCGGAAGGCGAGTCCATGGGAACGCCTTTGTGGCGGATGTATTGGGTCGTGAGAAGTGGTCACAATTCAGGGGTCTCCATCAAGTGCAAGTTCAAGTTCAAGTTCTAAGCCAAGTTCAAGTTCAAGGGAGACCCCTGCTAGCTGCTAATTTATGCTTGTTTACAGGGAAGGAGAGAACGTCGAGCGGGTGGCTCGGCCAAAGCCTCTCTCCTTCGTACAAGGGAACCGGGATGGACCGGTTCCGGCGCCACCCACATGTGTGGGCGGCGTGGGGGTCACGACCCATACATTGCCGCCAACCATCAGCTGGCAAATTGCGGCCAATTATTGCCAACAAAAAGTTCTTTTATCTACCTCAATGTATGTATTTTACTAACCAGTATCTAATCATGTTTTCTGATGTTTACATTTGTAATCAATACAAAGTTAATCCAATTTTAGAGTCTGTGTTTATTCAGGATGGAAGGCGGTGGGGCTGTCCGGTCTGGGCCCGCAAGGGAGCTCGCCGCTGGCCGGCGGGCCAGTTTGCGGCCCGACCGGCGGCCCCCAGAAGCGGCCGTCCGCTCTCCCCCCCCCCCCGCGCGCCTGGCGCTGTCTGGGGCGGGGGGGGGGAGCGGCCGCATGGCACGCCATGCGCGCCGCCATCTTCCCCTTTCTCCTTCCCACCGGCCTCAGCGGCGGGGAGGGGAAGAGGAGAGCGGACCAATCAGGAGCGAGCATGCTCGCTCCTGATTGGCCAAGGATCTGGGATAAAGGACCGCGCACGCGCGGGCCCCTCCCAGATCCAAGGCGGCGACGGAGGAGGCGGCAGCGCCCTCCGTCTCGCCGAAGAAGCAGAACCCGCCCTCCCTCCCTCAGTTCATTCTTTGTCGCAATTTGCGGGCGGATGTATTGGGTCGTGAGAAGTGGTCACAATTCAGGGGTCTCCATCAAGTGCAAGTTCAAGTTCAAGTTCTAAGCCAAGTTCAAGTTCAAGGGAGACCCCTGCTAGCTGCTAATTTATGCTTGTTTACAGGGAAGGAGAGAACGTCGAGCGGGTGGCTCGGCCAAAGCCTCTCTCCTTCGTACAAGGGAACCGGGATGGACCGGTTCCGGCGCCACCCACATGTGTGGGCGGCGTGGGGGTCACGACCCATACATTGCCGCCAACCATCAGCTGGCAAATTGCGGCCAATTATTGCCAACAAAAAGTTCTTTTATCTACCTCAATGTATGTATTTTACTAACCAGTATCTAATCATGTTTTCTGATGTTTACATTTGTAATCAATACAAAGTTAATCCAATTTTAGAGTCTGTGTTTATTCAGGATGGAAGGCGGTGGGGCTGTCCGGTCTGGGCCCGCAAACAACTGTCTTCCCCCAGACCCATGTCATAGTCAAAGATTGTTATGTAGTCCTTAGAATCAACCTTTCCTTTACAGCTGTAAATCCACCAGATTTTAAGAGTAGAAAACCTTGTCTGTTTTCCTTCAAACCACTTTGTGCAGGTATGTGTGTGTGCTCTTTCTCCCCCCCCCCGCAATCCTATACACACACACTCTCTCTCTTTTCCCCTTGTGTGATGTAGCAGCTTTTTAAATAACAATGTCCCAACCCACACACTCAGCTCCAGGTGGTTTACATTACATGAAAAGATCTGAATATTAAAACAACACACAACACTGTAGCACTTATAATTATTTAACATGGACACAATTATCATATACTGTTGAACTTAACAACATTCCTCTTGACCTAAGCTGAATTTTCCTGTTCAAAGATATTTCTGTGTTTGTGTGTGCCTTCAAGTCGCCTGTTGATTTATGGTGACCTCATGAATTTCATAGGGTTTTCTTAGGCAAGGAATACTCAGAGGTGGTTTTGCCAGTTCCTTCCTCTAGAAAACTAGTTCTAGGAATCAGACTTTCTCAATAGCCCTGTGCCTAAACTGATATTTAAAATGTTCTATGCACTGTGTTGTGTGAATCATACTAAATTAAGGGCTTGTCTAGACAGGTAATATATCCTGTCTTGCCTCTGTCTAAGAGCCCAGCATTCCTGATGATGCAGGGCTTTTCCCCCTTTCTGGCCCCAGACAGTTTTCACCACCCCGGGGCACAGAGCGGGCTAAGCCAGGGGGAAGATGGGGTAGGGACCCTTAATTGCATTTTTTAAAAAAACAAAACACCTGGTTTAATCCATTCCTACTAAGACGTCTTGCTCTTCCAAAGCAGAAAGGGGTCCCACGGTGTGTGACCAAGGTTTTGTCACATGTTGCAAGCCAGTTTCCTCACTTCCAGGAATGCATGAGAGGCGGTGGCAGTGGCCACAGCAATGGGCTGGTGTGTGTGTCTCCAGTCCATTTGGAGACAGTAATAGGGAGGAACAGACCTGCCCCATGGCCAGGTTACACTGGTGGGGAGACAGCATGTCCTGGTTTGTGTAAATGAGACCTGAAATGAAATGCAAGCAGGTTCAGCCATTTTAAAAAGGCTTATGTGCCCCTGTGAAAATCACATCTCCTTTGGAGCCTTTTCATGGGTCCTAAGCAGGTGTTTTAAATAATTTTGTCCATTCCAAATGAATACAGACAGCACTGCTCTCATTCTGAATTGGTTTTATAGCATCATCACTTTGCCAAATCTAGCCATGTAGAATGTGACTTCAGTGTAGAAGTTACAAAACTGATCAGGATATTTATTTTTTTAAAAAAAAGTATCTTAAAATGGCACTCCAGTTGGTATAAAGGGCAGCAAGCAGCAAAAAAGGACTGGGAGATGGATTCTGATTTTTCTTCTTTCTTTCTTTTCTTTTTTTTATTATTTGTCAGATAAAAAAAAAAACAGCAACTCTGCACTTTCAGCACAGCGACAAATAATTAATCCTACTATGTTTTAGCTAAACTTGCTGTATATCTTCTTCACTATTCATGTCTTAATCTATTGGGCCTACTTGTCATGATTCTCAAATGACCCCTGCACTATTATTCTGCCCTTAATTTGTCCTCTGTTATGAACAGATCAGCGATAGTCAGTATTCACTAAAGACTGAGATATACCTAAGAGAGAAAAAAATAATCTAGAACTCCATGATTTCACTGGAAACTTCTGAAAGTATAGGAAGCTGTTTCTTGACTGGAAAATGCTGAATAAAGTGGAAGGCATGTGCAATATGCATAACTGTACTGTGCCAGTTCAGTAACAATCCGCAAGTAAGGCGTCATTTAATTTTTACAAGGCAGTAAAAGTTGCACTTCATCCCCACATTCATTTCCCCTTTATTGGCTGTCAAGCTTTCACTTTAGCAAAAAGAAAAATAAAGAAATATATAATAATAAAATTAAATCACTAAAGCAGCAGGGAGGGGCAGGGAAGGGATTAGGAAAAAAAACATGAGCACTGAAATTGTTTTTCTTTAATGCATTTGTAGACAACTGGTTGCTCACATTCCTTTATGTCCTTTTACTTGTCCATATCCTGACAGAACATTCACTTCCAAGCCCTTGGGCCAGTTCATACAGCCAATTAAAGAGTCATTGAGTCACATGTTTCTCATTTTCATCATGACTATTAAAATATATTAAGGGAAGGTGGAATCCTAAGGTCTTGGGAAGTTTTTCCAGTGGCCATGAGAAACTGAGCCCACCCACCCACCCCACACACAGACTTTCTACTGAGAAGGTGGTATTTTCTGGAGGTACTTCCTTGACTGGAAGCAGAAAGTTCCTCTGCCTCTACTACTCCACTGCCACTGATCTGTGAGTGACATGGAAAAAAGATTACTATCTTGCCTTCTATTGCTTTCTCTGACTGGCAGTAATTCTCCAAGAGGAAGTATTTCCCATCATCTACAGCCTTATCTGTTTAATTAGAGTTCCTAAGGGTTGAACCTGTTCTGAATGCAAACATGTGCTCTACCTCTGAGGGCTTGTCTAGATGGGCAATTACCCTAGCTCTCCCTCCCCCTGCACCCTCTTGGAGCCCTGAGGCCCAAACAACACAGGGCTCTTACCCCAATTCACTTCTGGACAGCCCTGATGATGTCTGAGGCAAAGCCATGGGGAAGCTGAGGTAAGGCCATTTAAAACATTTTAAAATAACCCCCAGGAAAACCCACATTATGTGGGAGAAACCCGGATGAGTCCGGCACAGGAACACAGGATCCGTATCTGCATACCAGCCTGTACTGCTGGACACTGCCACTGCCACTACTGGTGTCACTCTGCAGCTGGGAAGGAGGGACCCAGCATGCGATCAATGCCCTTTGATCACATGTTGAGGACCTTCTTCCTGGCTGCAGAGAGTGTGACATGCAACAGCAAGGGATGTACCTGCCAATACCAGCCAGCATGTGCATGCAGCCCCCAGTGTGCGCATACAGACCTCTGCCCAATTTGTCATGGTCACAGCTGGAAGGCAGAGTATTCTGTCCAGTACAGACAAGACCTGAGTTACAGTCCTTTTCCTAATTCCCCTAATCCTATTCAATTTCTTGTGTTAAAATGTGCAAAGAATATTATGATAGCAATAGTATCTTTCTCCCTTCATTCACTGCTTGTCTGCAACTTCCTAAGAATGATATGTGTTATACAAACTCAGCGAGAAGCCTTAATCAGTCTCTTGGATCAAATCTGAAACTATCTTCCTGTTTTTACAAACGAACTGGATGCATGGAGCAGAAAAGGATGAAAAGGGTGTTATAAAGAAACGTTGTTGCTGCTGTTGCTGCTGCTATTATTTGTAGAGAAGAATGAATAGCTCTAGTGACTAGACCTAGTGAATCAACAAATTGTGCATAAGAGTTGGCGGACCAGGTTTCTATTGATTCAGTGAGTCTACTCTAACTGAGACTAGGGAGATTTTCACATGGGCTATATATCCCGTGGCAGGAACAGAACAGGGCCAGGAAAGGTTTTCCCTTTCGGACGACGTTGACCCCATTCTGTCCTGCATCCGTGACTGTTCCAGAACAATGTAATCACAATTTTTCATCATGAATAGACCTCCCGTTCTGTTGCTATTATGCAATCACGGGTGTGCAAACAGGAGCCCCGTTCCTGTTCCGAAATGACAGCTGCCGAGGGGAGGTCCATTCTGAGCACTTCCTGGTACGATCTGGAAATCCAGATAAGTGCACCCTTTATTTTACCCTCCCTGTTTTGACTGTGTGATTTAAAGTGTGTTTTTGTGCTTGGTGAACTGATTTTATGTTTGGGAGAGTTCTATTTTTTAAATTTACCGCCCAGCCGTTATCATGTGATAATGTGATAACGGACATTTTCAGACGGCTGGTTGTAAAAGCAGCCTTATGACGGCTGCATTTACAGCCAGCCAGCGAGGGGAGGGGGAGCCCGTTCCTGCCGTGGAATTAAGGTAAGTGTGTGAAAGATTTACGTTATTCCATGGCAGGAATAGGAGAGGAGGTGGCAGGGCAGTAATAGGGCATTTTGGCCCCATGTGAAAATCTCCTAATAATAGGTTTCAGGTTTATGTAATTAAAACCAGTCAGAAGAAGAACTGTACACCAAACATAGCCATAGAACAAGGGTCTTTGAAGCCCTCCTGAAATCCCCAAAGCCCCAAGAGCCCCACCTCAAATTTAATTTTTGTATGATTTTTCAACCCCCCAAACAACTCAACATCAGTGCAAAATACAGCAATTCCCAAGCCTCCTATCCTCCCCCCCCAAATAAAAAGGGGCCCCTGAAAATTGGCCCAAATTGAATCCAATTTGGATCAAGTAGTCCACATTTTACCTCATTTTCCTCCTCCTGGCCCCAAATTGGTCTGCCTAGAAATGGTGCTTGTGCTAGATTTATTGATTGCTCCACCTAAGATATGTGTTGTTGGTGGAAAACATGCCCTCTGTGTATGTAGTGTTGTTTGTTTGCATAGAGGAGTGAAGGCTGTTTACAGCTGCTGAGCTTGGAGGCACCCAGACATGGGCTTGGTTTTTTTGGGGGGGCGGGGGGAGAGGAACCATTGTACTATCTATTCAGAGTTTTTTTCTGGGGCTGCATCACAATGACACCACACACTGCTGAAAGGATCAACCCCTTTTTGTAATGCCTTTGGCATCAAATGTGCCAACATAAGAATGTTTGTGCTTCAAAGGGGGAGGACACACCATGGCAATGGAAGAAGAAATCCCTCTGAGAACTGGTGTGTGGTGTGGCTCCTGCCAGTCCCATGTGGACTGATCACCTTTCCCCCAATCCAACTACCCATATTTGCTTCCCACACAGAGTAATGGTTGGGTTCCCAGGGACAAAGACCCCTGCCTTCATGGTTTCATACAAGTCAGAGTTCCTTATCACCAAACATCATGGTTCCTCCCACTCCATCCTATATCTGCATCCACAAAGTGGCCAGTGTGGCCACATGTGCTCTGCAGAAAGGATAGAGTAACAGTTCTTCCTGTTGATGAACTCTCCACCTTGGTGGACAGGGGACAAAAGTGCCATGTGGTAGCCATAAACCGCTCAAACCACCTGTGGGATGCCCAGCTCTATGAAGCCATCTATGATCTGAAAAGAGAGGAAAGGAGGCAGGGAACATAAACAGAAACTGCAAATTTCAGGCAGAAGGAAAACATGCACAGTAATGCAGTTATGGATGTACAAGCTCACCCATATTACCTGTCATAATGCAAGATGTACAAGCAAACACATACAGAGGCACAAGCAAATGTAATACACCCCCCCCCAAAAAAAACCCATACACATGTGTATCACCAAGAATACTGGCTGGAAATGCTGACAACTAAATCACACAATTGGTACACCAATATATTTGATTCTTACAATACACTGCTGTAAACATATCTTGACAATAGATGCTCACAGCTGGTATACCGCCACAACATCACAACTGCCCCCCCAAAATCATAGTCATACATACCTTCCGAGGATCTCCAGTTTAGATTGCCCATGGCAGAAGAATCTTCTCCATCACTAGGACAACCTCTATGAAGATGGCAGCAATGGTGGAGCACCCAACCCTGAATTGGTTGCAAATAGCTGCATAGGATCCGCAATGGCAGAGAAGCCAGGCAGCAGTTGCAATCCACTTCTCCATGAGGATGGACCTCCTCATGTTGGTGTCCCACTTAGCAATCTCTGGATGGAGAGCTTCTACCAACCTGAGGAAGATCCTAGAGAACATCTGCCACTTCTCATCCAACCACACAGACATCACAAACTGCTCCTACCACTCTTTGCTGTCTGGGTACACCCACCAGTGATGATCCTGCACTGGAAACTGCCTCATAGTGCACTCAGAGCAAAAAGTGTCTCATTGATCACGCTCATTGCCACATTTCTGACTTGGAGGTATCCCTCCAGGTCGTCAGAATCCTCCATGTCCTCCATCATGTGCATGTACTCTTTTCTGGCTCTTGCCAGAGCACAAAAGCAACAAAAAACTGTCTTTAGCAGTGCACATAGTCCAGTGTCTCACAAGTTGCAATGATTGCTTGCAGCAGTGCCATCACAGCCATGCAGACCTTGATAACACCTTGTATGGTGCTTGAGAAGTTCCATCCCCAAAAAAGTAGGAAAAATAAAAACAAGACCAAATGGACCTGGAAAAAAAGAATCAAAATGTACCTTTTAAAAAACTATTTGGTCAGAGTAGTTTTTTTTTTTTTAAGCTGTTGCGTCCTGAGAAAGCTGAGAACAGCTGTGTGCTTGCCACCCAGAGAAAATCCATGACAATTACCAGGTAGGGCAATGGCAGTTCCCACACAAGCTCAGGCTCACAGATCATCTGTCACCTGACTCCCTGTGACAACAGCCAATGGCAGTGAGTCACCACAACAGGAAGTACATGACAACAGAAGTGGGAGGTCACACATGCACAACTTTGACAGGAGAGAAAAAACAACCAATTGGTCACACCGTTTGGACAAAAAAAAAAAAGCACTGTAATTCTCAGCCTCCATCTTGAATCACAGTCATGGCACAGTGTGTACCTCAAAGATGGATAGATGTGCATACAATAAATTTTGGCAAAAAGACAATGTAGACAAAAGAGCACTGCTGCAAATTTGTGAGAATGTGCAGATGCACAATCTGCATTATATCTTCTCGTCTAGACAGCCGCTTAAATTCAGAGTATAACAAACAGATCTGAATGCAAATTGAAATCCTTTTGACTTTTTGCACGTGTCAGAGGGAGCAGCATTGTGGCCTAAGTTTTCCTAAGAATTGCCATAAATGAAAACACCTTTAATTAATAATCCATTCCAGGCACAATTCACACAGGAAAAGGAAACTTTCACACATACCATAGGTATTTCTCACATTGTTAGCAGTCTTAAAACTATTAGTAATTGTAGCAAAAATTATCAGCTTGGAACAGAAGCTTCATGGTGCTCACTTTACACATTCATGCTGTCTGTGTACACACACAAACATTTAGAGACACTTAACTCTGTACTCATAAACCTGTTGCAATGACTTTTTCCCTCCAAGATTAACACGTACTACCTCTCCCCCAAGTAAGACTTTTAAATCCAAAACAGCCCACACTTTCACTGAGAGAAAATTGGGCATGCAAAAACAAATACAGAGAGCTACAGTTAGCCTGCAAACCAAGCAGAACAATCCAATAGTATCTGACAGTTGCCTATGGATTGCTTACAGCAAGATGCCAGTATGGTCTAACCTGGATTCTGTGTACTCCCAATATAAAACTGAAGCAGAGAAGGGCAGCAATGCAAAAAAAGGGAAAAGGAAGCAAGAGAATGGAGGTCGTCAGAGGGAAAACATGGATACTCTTTAAAAAGTAAATTCTAGTCATGGACCTCTGTAACTTGGGGAAATACTTTTCCCACACACAACACTGTTAAGTCAGAGATTGCTCAGCCCAGAAGAAATGTAAAGAAGCTTTCCTCTACACCTTTTGCCATGTGTAAAAACATCAAGGAGAAAATAATTACAACACATCAAATAACAACCAAGCAACAGCATGGTAGAAAAGCCAGCCACACCGTAAGCTAAATATCAATATTGGCTTGAACTTTACATGCTTATTTCCATGAAGACTGAATTCTAAGGATGTTCAGTCTGAAAATTCTTGGTTCAGGAATGTCTAAATTCAGGCATTTTGAAGAATGTATGAGGATTACATTTGAGGAGAGGTGAGGGGGAAGCTAAACTAATATGGCTTCACTTGGGCCAACTTAGAAAAATGCTTGCATACCTTTAAAAATGTGTGCCATAGGACATTATCAATCTAGTGTCTAAAAATGCTGTAATTCCATGAATGAAGATAGCAGGAACATCATGGCATTAAACACTCATTATCACATGTCGCTATAATCACACTTGTTTATCTCGGATTGGCCTTTTTAGTCATCAGCGAGCTTGCAGAAAGCGCGGGATGAGTCCTTCCTGAATCTTCGTTTGTGAAGAAAAGCCAGAGAGAGAGAGGGGATAATCACATAAAAGAAACACCATGGAATTATCACACAACAACCACTAGCACTTTAAGAATGGGAGTTTACTTCTGCAATTTGGCATGGGTGAGATTTCAGCGGTTCTTGTAAGAAGATGCAAGCATGCTTAAAACTCAAAAAAACCCTTAATTAACAAAGTAAATGAACACACAACCACTGAAATAAACATTAAAATGTGCAAACTAAAGGGTTCATAAAAAGTGTGTCCTGTGCTTTGTTTTCTCATTCTCATCTGACGTTTTCTCACTGAGGACTGACCATCCATGCTGTAATCTCACAATTACAATGGGATGTGGTTTTGCACACAGTCAATACTATGAAAAAAAGTGCTATTGATGATCTGTTGACATCTTGTCCCATGAATTGGAAATAATGCCTTTTTTTTTTGCAGCTAGAGCATGGAGTAAGAACATGAAGATGACAACACCGTGTGATAGTGGGGCCCATTTGTGCTACCCTGACATCATAATCCTGCGATTTTTGCCACATCTGATAATGTCTATTTTCAGGGAAATTTCCTCCAGAAAAACAAGCTGACACAAAGAAGCTTACACGCAGCATATCTCACTCCCTGAAAGCAAGGCAGGGTTGTTTACATTAAAGGAGACCATTAGATGCCTGGCTTGATGCCTGTCCTGAACGATAACCAAAGCTGCTACCAACAATATTAGCTTGATGGAAATTTACTACCAGTGCATGCACTTTGCAGGGTTGACCTGCAGGGTTTGGGAAATTATATTAGAGTGTATAAACTGTGAGCTCAGGGCTCTCATTCTGTCCAGATTCTGGTGTGAGAGCATATGAGACAGAAATACATTTGCAAGTCATATCCTTCATTCACCAACTTGGCTCCTGGTTGGACTAAGCATGGCACAGAGCAAATTTTCTTCAGAGGAATGATGTTCTACATACTGGCTTGATCACCACAGTCATCCTATCTACCTGGTCACACCCTTTCATTACCTGAGCAGTGACATCTGAATGAAGGTCCTATGCTTTACATGGTCTCCAAGCATGCAGCTCATTGTACTTACATTTAGTTGAACGTAGATCTCACCACTCCATGCAGTGCTCAGGAAATGAAGAGATGGGGCTTGGTGCACACAGGGATGTTGGAGGTGGGGCCAGGGTCTCCGTCCCCACATTTAGTCGAACCACAGTTTTCAGAATACCTAAAGAGGGCATAACTCCATCTTGTAAATATGTTATCAACTGAAACTGTTTTTGATGTTTACCCTTTTAAAAACCTTTGTATTTAAATAAATATTGAAAAAAGTTTGTATTTTAATACACTTCACTATGAGAAGGAAACACCAAGAGGCCGGTGTTCCAAGTTGATAATTTTTGGTACTATTACTATTTGGGGGGATGGGTGCTAACAAATGTGAGAAATACACACTATGACTTAAATACTACTATCTACTAGAGTAGACCCATTAAGTCAGTTGCATTAACTTATACTTTAGTTTATTAATGCTCAGGCCATAGGCCATCCACATACAAAACAAATAGGTAGAATTAAAAGTACAATATGGAATAAGTACATCTTGGCAGTGGAGGTGGCCTGTTCTGCCCTGTTATCTGAAGAAAATGCGCTGGAGTCCACAGAGGAATGCCGGCCCATTACTGCAGCCACCACCACCATTTCCCCTGCTCTACCAGTCTGGGAGCTGGCTACACCATGTGACAAACCCCCTGCATGTGACCACCCTTGGTCACATAGCACAGGCCTCCTGCCCAGACCCAGAAGACTAAGGGTGACTGGCAACAGCAGTGAGGACTTACATGCTGGGATGAGCTCCCACAGACACATGAGGTCCAATCCATCCTGTCCTGGTGGTACCGCTTTAACCTGGGTAAAGAGCCCTATCGGTCTTGCCCCCATTCCAGCCCCATATCTTTCCTGGAAGTGAGGACTGCCTGGGGTCAGATTGGGGCAAAAGTCATCTGGACTGCAGTGCTCTGGAACAGGAGCAAACCAGGGTATTTATCCCATGTAGATAAACCCTAAGTCTCTTTCTCTGGATTTTCTTCACAAACACAGATTCAGGAAGGACTCATCCTGCGCTTTCTGCAAGCACGCTGATGACTAAGAAGGCCAATCCAAGATAAACAAGTCCAGTTGCAGAAAGCACAGCAGAAGGTCTCCTTGGGTGATGTTTCCGGGTTGTGATTCTTTCTGTGTTGTTGTTTCTCTTCGAGACTTGTTCGGCGTGAATTCTCAAATAAGGCTGCAGCATTGTGGACAGTGCGTCTTCATGCCTCCCAATGTGAGGCCAGAGCAGACCATTGTTGGTAATCAATTTGGCCAAGCCTGAGATGTTGTTTCAGGGAGTCCTTGTATCGCTTTTTTTGGAGCACCCCTATTATGCTGACCCGTGGCAAGTTAACCATAGAGTACGATTTTTGGGAGGCGATGGTCCTCCATCCCAGAAACGTGCCCTGCCCAGCTCAGCTGTGTTCTCAATATCATAGCCTCAATGCTGATGATCCCTGCTTGCTCAAGGAAAGCAACATTTGTCACATAGTCAGTCCAGTGTATATTTAGGACTGTGTGTATACAGCGCTGATGGAAGTGTTCAAGGAGTCATAAGTGGTGGCGATAAGTGACCCATGTTTCAGACCCATAAAGGAGAATAGACAGTATAATGGGTCTATACACATTGATTTTTGTGCTTCGCCTCACGTGTTTATTATGCCAGACTCTTCTGTAAAGTCTTCCAAATGCGCTATATGCCTTTGCTTATCTGTGATCGATCTCTTTGTCAATCTTGGCATCTGAGGAGATGATGCTTCCCAGATAGGTGAACTGCTGAACAGACTTAAGCACAGATTTGCCTACAGCAATGTGGGGATGGTGATGTTCATCCTGTGGTGCAGGCTGGTAGAGAACTTCCAGTTTCTTCAGGTTGACTTCCAGTCCAAACAGCTCTGCAGCTGTTGCGAAGCAGGATGTTAGGTGCTGCAGAGCTGCTTTTGTGTGGGCAACAAGGGCATCATCATCAGCGAAGAGCAGCTCATGGACTAGATAGTTTTGAATCTTAGTGCAAGGCCTCAGACGGCTTAAGTTAAACAAGCTACCATCAGTACGGTAACGTATATAGATGCCGTCTTCTTTTTCAAGCTCTGACGTAGCCCTTTGAATCATCATGCTGAAGAAGATTGTAAATAAAGTTGGAGCAAGAACACAATCTTGCTTCACTCCATTATTTATTAGAAAGGGCTCTGAAAGAGCAGCGCCATATCTGACTTGAACGTGTTGGCCCTCGTGTAGCAAGATAATCATTTTAAGGAATTTGGGCGGACATACTAGTCTTTCCAGGATCTGCCACAGACCTTTTCTACTCAGTGTCGAAGGCTTTGGTGAGGTCGACAAATGTTACATAGAGACCCTTGTTCTGCTCTCTACATTTCTCTTGCAGTTGTCTAAGGGCAAACACCATATTTGTAGTACTACTATTGGCCCTGAAGCCAATAGGAGCTTCAGCAAGAAGTTCTTCTGCAATAGCAGGAACTAATCTGTTCAGGAGTATCCTTGCAAGGCTTTTTCCAGCAAGAGAGCAGTGTTATGCCTCGATAGTTTGAGCAATCGGATTTTGCTCCTTTTTTCTTGTACAGGGTGATGATGACTGCATCTCGAAGATCTGATGGCAGTTCCCCTTTTTCTCAGCAATTCACAAAGAGTTCGTGGAATTTATCATGGAGTACATGACCTCCGTGTTTCCAAACTTCAGGTGGGATTCCATCAATCCCAGCTGCCTTGCCGTTTTTCAACTGCTGTATGGCCTTAAGGATCTCTTCCAAAGTGGGAGCTATGTCCAATTCATTTTTCATTGATTTTTGTACCATATGTTGGATAATTGAGCCTTGGACTACTCGGTTGGCACTGAAGAGACTTTGAAAGTTTTCAGCCCATTGATTCAGGATGGAGACTATCAGTAATTAATGTTTGACCATCTGTACTGTATAAGGAGCTTTGGACCTGATAGGTAGATCCAAACACTGCTTTAAGAGCTTCATAAAATCCTCTAAGATCACCCAGATTGGCACAGTGTTGTGTCTTTTCTGCTATATTGATCCACCACTTGTTCTGCATGTCTCAGAGTTTTTGGTGAAGTTTACTGCATGTGAGATGGAAAGCTGCATTTCTTAAATTGCAAGTTGGCTGGTTGAGGTATGCCTGGTGAGCAGTTCTCTTCTTTGCCAACAGCTCCTGGATCTCTTGGTTGTTTTCTTCAAACCAGTCTTGATTTTTCTTGTGGGAGAACCCGAGGGATTCTTCTGCAGACTGGAGGATACTGTTTTTGATTCACTGTAGGAGAAGGATCCATAGGATGGTCTTCAAGTTTTGTTTGCAGATTTACCTGGATTTTGTCTCTCATGGTAGCTTGTTGAATATTGTTGACTTGGAGTCTCTTCTTTAAGATGACACTCCTCTTATCGCATACCTTGATTTCAGTAAGGCCTTTGACAAGGTTCCCCATGACATTCTTGCAAACAAGCTTGTAAAATGTGGGCTAGACAAGTTAACTGTTCAATGGATTTGTAATTGGTTGACCACCGAAACCCAAAGAGTGCTCAGCAGTGGCTCCTCTTCCTCTTGGAAAGAGGTGACCAGTGGGGTGCCACAGGGTTCTGTCCTGGGCCCAGTGCTATTCAACATCTTTATCAATGACTTGGATGAGGGAATTAGGAGCATACTTATCAAATTTGCAGATGACACCAAATTAGGATTAGTACCTAATACCCTAGAGGACAGGATCAAAATTCAAAATGATCTGGATAGACTGGAAAGCTGGGCCAAAGCTAACAAAATGAAATTCAATACGGAGAAATGTAAGGTATTGCACTTAGGGCAAAAAAAATGAAATGCATAGAGATAGGATGGGGGAGACCTGGCTGAATGAGACTACATGCGAAAGGGATGTAGGATTCCTAGTAGACCACAAGTTGAACACGAGTCAACAGTGTGATGCAGCAGCTAAAAAGGCCAATGCGATTTTGGGCTGCATCAATAGAAGTATAGTGTCCACTTCAAGGGAAGTGATAGTGCCGCTCTATTCTGCCTTGGTCAGACCTCACCTGGAATACTGTGTCCAGTTCTGGGCACCACAATTCAAAAAGGATATGGACAAATTGGAGCGTGTCCAGAGAAGGGCAACTAAAATGGTGAACGGTCTGGAAACCATGCCTTATGAGGAGAGACTTAGGGAGCTGGGTATGTTTAGCCTGGAAAAAAGACAGTTAAGAGGCGATATGATAGCCCTGTTTAAGTATTTGATGGGGTGTCACATTGAGGATGGAGCAGGCTTGTTTTCTGCTGCTCCAGAAAACAAGCAATGGATGCAAACTCCAGGAACAGCGATTCCACCTCAACATTAGGAGGAACCTTTTGACAGTAAGAGCTGTTCGGCAGTAGAACACGCTCCCTCGGAGCATGGTGGGGTCTCCTTCCTTGGAGGTCTTTAAACAGAGGCTGGATGGCCATCTGTCGGGGATGCTTTGATCGTGTTTTGCTGCGTGGCAGGTGGTTGGACTGGATGACCCTTCTGGTCTCTTCGAACTCTACAATTCTATGATCCTATGATTCTACGTTTGAACTTAAGATGAAGATTTAGTTTACATCTAACGAGGTGATGATCTGTTTGGCATTCTTCACTGGGCATCACTCAAGTATGACAGACATAGCGAATGTTTCTCTGGTGGACTAGAACATAGTCAACGAGGTGCCAATGTTTGGATCAGGGATGCATCCAGGTTGTCTTCAGCTAGTAATAGTCAGCTGTTGTTCTGCACAGAACTCTAGCAAGAGGCATCCGTTATCATTGCAATTTCCAAGACCATGCTTGCCTAAGACACCTTTCTAGGCTTCGGAGTTCTTTCCTACTCTGGCATTGAAGTCACCAAGGATAATAATTTTATCTTCTACAGGGACTTTTTGTATGAGTTGGTGTAGGTCTGTGTAGAATTTGTCTTTCTCTACAGGGTCAGTTTGCATAGTTGGAGCATATATACTAAAGAGAACAACATGAGGGAGGCATAAGGAGATAATCTGATCACAGTGTCCTATTGGCAAGGTTTCAAGTTTGGAGGCAATGGAGTTTTTAATCATAAAGCCTACTCCTGAAAGATGTTTTTCGGTTTTCGGTTTGCCAGACCAGTAAAGTGTGTAGCTGGTGCTGTGTTCTTTAAGGCTGCCTTCCTCACGGAGATGAACTTCACTAAGAGCAGCGATGTCAATATTACGTTGTGATAGTTCATGGGCTATTAGAGCAGAACAATGCTCAGGCCATCCACTATCTGCAGAGTCCCGCATATTTCTGATGTTCCAGCATGCAAGTGTCAGTTTATTTAAACCTTTGGAGGCCGGTGTGTGTGTTTGTTTCTTTGCCTTGGTTTGAGAAGGCACATCAGAAGATGCCCGTTGGCCACAGGTAGCCAACCAGGCAGTTGGGGATGAGCTTTTGTTAGGCCACCTTTTTTTAGGCCCCTCTCCATATGGACCAAGCAGTGCTTTCCTTAAAAAGGGCTGCTTGGTTGTTCAGGATGCTGCCGAATAAGACTGTCATCTCCTGGGTCAGCCTCAAGCGACCAAAGTTCTGAACTGCCTGCATGCAGGGTTGGGTCTGCAGCTTCCAGTGCATCTTTACACCTGCTGTTTTGTCCCTCGCCTATTGCTACAAGGCTTTTTCCGAATTGGATTTGTCCTTCGAGCCTGTGCAATGGATTTTTCTGGTGAAGCGCAGCATGCACAGAACTGGCCTCACCCTTTAAATCAAAGGTTCATCTGCTGTGGCCTTGCAAGCATGGACGGTAGCAGCGAGGTCCTTGGGTCATAGGTTTGATTAGAGTTTCCTTCTCTTAGATGGTTGACCTTACAGGGTTGGACGAGCACCATCTGCCCGGTTTTGGGATTAGAGTTTTCCTTCTCCTAGGATGGTTGCCATAAGGCTAGAGAGCCCATCCTGCCCTTTGACGCTTTTTGTCAGATTCTTCGGTTTTGACCAGTCTGGCATGGGAGCCCCTACCAGTGGCTATTATGCCACTGCCAGCATAGCTCAAAACTTCATTATGGTATGCAAGCCTCTCTCTCATGACAAGGGTACATCAATGGAGAGGACCGGACACCCTAATTTGGTGCAAACATAGCTGAATACCCAAGAATCCAGACTCAGGACTTTATCAGACCACCCTCCAGAAACATTCTTTTGCTGGCATATTTGAAACTTTTTCATGCTGGCAAAAGAACCCCCTTTACCAGACTTACCTTGAGCAGCATGAAAAGGCAACCCCAGCATAAACAGTGCACGAACTGAATTCCATTTTCTTCCTGGTTTGAGATCTTGCAGCAAATTCAAAAAATAAAGCAATATCAATACACAAAACATTAACACAAACATGGAAACACATTTTAAAAGTTCAAAGTACACTGGGGAAGTTCATAAAAAGAATGTCCCTTACCTGGCTGTTGCAATCTCACCTGGAAGTGCTTGGTCATTGATGCTGTATTCACGTGAGCACAATGGTGTGAGGTTTCAAATGCTGGCAGTGTCGGCAAAAAAGTGCAATGGGAGATCTATTGACGGCTTGGGCTGTCAATAAAAAGGAACAGCTTTTTAACAATGCATGATCGCAAAAGGGTGATTTCATCTGATACGTGCACCCTTTCACATTCATTAGGCGCCATTATGATGCCATATTTGCCTGGTCTGATAAAGTCCTCAGTCTTTTAAGAGGAAATAAATGTGATAGTTTCAGTTTCTTCCTCTTTTGAATAATCTTAAATCTCAAACTCATAGTGAGAGGGTGAGGGACAAGAGCTCTCCGGCTGAGAAATCTAAAGGCCTCTCCCTAAACTGGAAATTCCAGGATTCCACAAGATGGAGTCTGGGCAGTTACAGTGGAATCACAGTGTTATACTTTTGTGATGTGAGAAAGACACCCAGGTTTCCTTCAATATATCTAGCTCCTTTGGGGGACAAGTCAACAAAATAATGTAATGATCCCCCAATTTTTTCATGTTACTCCCTCCACTTCTTTGCCACTGAAGAGCTTTTTCTGACTGTCACTGCCTTTTGAAGGTAATTTTACTAAGGCCGATGCAGAAAGGGAAAAAACCTCACCCTTCTCATTCCATTGCTCATACAGATTCAACATGCAGTTGAATCATACTTCAAAGTTGGCAATGGGTGGCCTTCCTCACCACACCTGAAGACAGTAGACCAGTTTAAGGCTTGAGGGACAAGCTATGTCATGGGGCTCTGCTGTTGATGAGAGGGAAAGAGTAAAGAAGGGCTCAGGAGAAACAGAAGGGAGGTAGAGTTCCCAGTTCTCAGGGCCTAACCCTGAGCTCCCACTTTTCATGGGTCATTTCTAGGCAGGAAGCAAGGGTCCAAATTCTCCAGTTTTGGTGGGCTCAACTCCAGGCAAGAGGAAAAGGCTGTATGAAAATCTCCAGGTCACCTAGTAGAGTAGCATCTTCCTACAATCAATAAGTCTTAACTGATTTGTTGCTGAAATTTCCAAAGACTCTCCAAAGTTTTTATGTGTTTGCTTAATTACTCTCCTGACAGTCACTGCAGGGTCAGGGCTCACCCTCTTCTCTTTTCTGTATCCACCTTCTGGCTAGAAGCAAGTAGGCTAGATTATATTATCCTTATCCTGCCTCCTTTAGATGGTGAGAAGAAATAATCTCATTTCTTCCACAATCTAGGAGCAGTCCCTTTAGCTAAGGTTTCTGTCTTAATTTCCAAACAGGAAAATATGTTCTCTCTGTGCCTTGGTATTTAAATGCATAACCCTTAATGACATCACCAGGAGCCATCCATAGGTCTTAGGTCTGAGCCCAGCAACCTCAGGACCTTGAACGATCCTGAATTGGCAAGTCTACATAGAAAGTACTATTACTGCTCCTGCGTTATCTGCCACCTGAGGTGGTTGCCTCACTCTGCCTAATGATTAGGCCAGTCTTAGAATCATAGAATCATAGAATTGTAGAGTTGGAAGATACCACGAGGGCCATCCAGTCCAACCGCCTGCCATGCAGGAAATCACGATCAAAGCATCCCTGACAGATGGCAATCCAGCCTCTGTTTAAAGACCTCCAAGGAAGGAGACCCCACCACGCTCCGAGGGAGTGCGTTCCACTGCCGAACAGCTCTTACTGTCAAAAAGTTCCTCCTAATGTTGAGATGGAATCTCTGTTCCTGGAGCTTGCATCCATTGCTCCATGTTCCAGTCTCTGGAGCAGCAGAAAACAAGTCTGCTCCATCCTCAACATGACACCCCTTCAAATACTTAAACAGGGCTATCATATCACCTCTTAACCATCTTTTTTCCAGGCTAAACATACCCAGTTCCCTAAGTCTCTCCTCATAAGGCATCATTTCCAGACCTTTCATCATTTTAGTCGCCTTTCTTTGCACACACTCCAATTTGTCAATATCCTTTTTGAATTGTTGTGCTCAGAACTGGACACAGTATTCTAGGTGAGGTCTGACCAAGGCAGAATAGAGTGGCACTATTGCTTCTCTTGATCTAGACACAATACTTCTATTGATGCAGCCCAAAATTGCATTGGCCTTTTTAGCTGGCGCATCACACTGTTGACTCATGTCCAACTTGTGGTCTACTAGGACTCCTAGATCCCTTTCGCATGTAGTCTCATTCAGCCAGGTCTCCCCCATCCTATATCGATGCATTTCATTTTTTCGCCCTAAGTACAGTACCTTACATTTCTCCGTATTGAATTTCATTTTGTTAGCTTTGGCCCAGCTCTCCAGTCTATCCAGGTCATTTTGAATTTTGATCCTATCCTCCAGGGTATTGGCTACTCCTCCCAATTTGGTGTCATCTGCAAATTTGATGAGTATGCCCCTAATTCCCTCATCTAAGTCATTGATAAAGATGTTGAATAGCATTGGGCCCAGGACTGAACCTTGTGGCACCCCACTGGTCACATCTTTCCAAGACGAAAAGCAGCCACTGCTGAGCACCCAATTACAAATCCATTGAACAGTTAACTTGTCTAGCCCACATTTTACAAGCTTGTTTGCCAGAATGTCATGGGGAACCTTGTCAAATGTACGGCAATACATTTTTACGGTAAAACAGAAGAGTCAAAGAGTAATGGATGGCAAAATTAAGAGAACTCTTTGCCACCTAAACTATTTAGTGTATTTAGAGAACTGTGTGAAATGCATTCAAAACACACTTATCCAAATCTCCTCACATTTAAATAATCTTTAGTATACTGGATCCAGAATTAGATGAGCAAAATCCCACTTTTCCCCACTTTCTGCTTCACCACCTTGAGTTTCCAGAGTCACTTTTTGAGGTCACAGGATCCTCTGGGATGCTGTATGATGGGATAGAAAGGGATTGCAGCAGGCTAGGAAAATAAGGAGAGTTTGGGATGCCTACCTTACACAGGTGGAAGTGCCTTTCCACTCATGAAAGACATTTTTGTATCAAAGCTAATTCAAAAAATCAAGATGAGGGGTTTCTTGTAATTTAAATTCAAACATCCGAATCCCTATCTATAAAGTGACAATTTAGATTCAAACACAAAGAGAGTTACAAACTATCAGAACACAACTAAACAACCAATGCAACCAGTGATGGGGAACCTTTCAGCCCAAGGACCATATGCCCTCTGTATATAACGTCTCAGGGGACACGTGCCAACAAGGGCAGCTGGTAGTTTCCATCTCAGGGGTGCAGTGAGTCCATTCTGGATTATTCCAGACTTTAAAGGAACCATCCAGCATGCTGAACCCTATCCCAAAAACAGGTTCAATACTCTGCATAACCTCTCTAAAATCCGGAATAAAACCAAGAATGGATTGATCACAGCTCTTGACATGGAAGCATCCAGCCACCCTTTGAATACCAGCAATTCAAAGGCACTCCAACACCATTGATTTCCCCCATACAGAACCAAGTGGGGTGGGACAGCAGGAAACCCAAATACAAAGTGTCACAGAAAACTGGAAGGAAGGGAGGTTAAACAGAGGAGAGAGAAAAGCCCTCATGAAGGTATTTCCTCAACTTTATCTGCTTGCAGTTCTTGTTTCAGTCCAGTAGCCTTACTTGATGATGTTCAGTTTTGGGTACGAAACCTTTAATTTGTGTTTAATTCCAACTTTCAGAATGAATAGGCTGGAATTTCTTAATCACAGTCTCTTCCTCTTCACGCAAGATGTCTGTGTGTCGGGAAAAACATCTCAGCTATTAATGTTTTTCCAGAAAAGAAATCTTGATCAAGTGAAAGGCTGCATAGTACTTGAACAAAACTTTCCATTTTAATGAAATACATTTTTCTTCTTTGGCAGAACAGGAAAAAGAACATGTTTTTAGATGACAGGAAATCGTTTTTCACCATCTCTATAACAAATTCTTGTAAAAGGGGAGTCTGGCCCAGGTGGGTTCATCTAGATAAGAATGAAGGAGTCTGACTTTGCCTCCATAGGGCTGTCAAATGCTTTTTCAACATCTCTCTCAAGGTGGTTCCACATTGATCAAAATTCCAATATGTGAGTCTCTAAGAATGCAAGTTAGCCCATGATGTATTTTCAGTACAGGACCTAGCCCTGCAATGTCACCACTGCTGGCCTGATATGTTTTCTGGTCTTGAAGTAGAAGCCAAATAGTGCCACTGTCCCTTACCCACCCTACCATAATGGGGTCAATTCATGAGAAAGTCCTGCTTCATCCTTCAGACAACAATGCCCACATTCCTCTCTCTCTCTCTCTCTCTCTCTCTCTCTCTCTCAATCTCACACACACACACACACACACACACACATGTACCATCTAAAGGAGTTCAGCTCACTTTGTTCCACAGCATAGAGTTTAAAATTATTGTTAATTATTGTTACAAATAGTGTTAACCTGTTTTTTGTTTGGGGGGGAGTTCAGTTGCTAGGGCATAACAAATATGTATTATGACTGTAATATAACACAGGGTATCTTCACTAGTTGCTCTAGTTGGGGACTTACTCTGCACAGAAATCACACATGCTTGCTTTGCATCAAAAAATTGTGTGTGTTTGTGTCTGCAGGAAACACCATTTTGTGTGCAGAAAATAAAACTGGCTGGGATCCAATAGTATTATTTTCTGCACACAAAATGGGGACTGGCTTGTTAATAAGGACTTTAAACGCTGTAATTCTGAAAATGAAGATAGCTGGAACATCATGGCATTATAATACTTATCATCACACACAACTGTAATCATGCAAAAGAAACTCCATGGAATTATCACATAATGACCACTAGCGCTTTAAGAACAGGCGCTTGCTTCCTGGATTTATCATGGGCAAGATTTCGGTGGTTCTTGCAAGAAGACACAAGTGTGCTTAAAACTTTTAAAAAAACCTAAATTAACATAGTTAAGGAACACATAAGCACTGAAACAAACCTTAAAACATGAAAACTAGATGGGACAGTTCATAACAAGAGTGTCCTGTGCTTTGTTTTCGTGCTCTCACACGGAAGCTTGTTCACTGAGGACCGCTGATTCACACTGAAATTTTGCAATTTACAACAGGTCGTGTTTTCACACGCCCTCAATACCCCCCCAAAAAGTGTTATTGGCGATCTATTGATGGATTATCCCATCATTTAAAAGCAATGCCTTATTCGCAGCTGGGGCACAGGGTAACCATGAGATGATGGTGATGTCATGCAATAGCTGCAGCCGCTCGCGCTACCCAGACATCATAACCCTGCAATTTTTGCCCCGTCTGATAAAGTCCTAAAAGACAATGTCCTAAATCTGCCTTATGACATTGGAACTCACCTTTTCACTCATTGCATACATCAGAATTTTTTTCCAACCATGCAATGAGCAAAAGCCTACCCCCAAACCCACCTTGTAAACAGAGGGCCCCCACAGCCATCAACAACCCAACTATTTCCATGTTGCCAAAGAGTATGAGGAGTAGCAAAAACACATTTACCTATTTTCCTTTAGCTGAATGCACTGTGACAGACACTGGCAGGGACTTCTGGGAGTCCCTGGGATGCCCATGAGCTTGCCATCCTTGCAGTACATCCAGCTATGGGAAAATAGCTGTTCCCATTGTTGCTGATCCTCTATGACAGTCTAGAAATGGTCATGTCCAGTTTGTCAGAGAGCAAGAGGATCAGCAGTGATGCATCCAGCTATTTTCCCTTAGCTAGATACACTGCAAGGATGCACAGTTTACAAGGTAGGTGTGGTGGGCTGGCATTGGGAGATGTGACATGGTGGCGTAGCTATGTGAGACACATAAGTCTCCTGATGCAGCATCTCACCCAGTGTTTTCTGCACAGAAAATGCTGTTTTCTGTGCAAAGCAACCTATGGAGATTATCAAGCACTTAAAGAAAAAAACAACAACCCAAGGAGCTTGCAAGAATGTCACTGTACCTCCGACGGGTCCTGATATCGCACAATGTCATTCTCCTGGCATGCTTGCTCCATTCTCCCTCCATGCTGAAGCAACGAAAAAGGCACCACTTTTCATTAGTGGAAGTTTCTGCTAATGAAAAGTGATGCCTTTTTTGTCACTTCAGCTTGGAGAATGGAGCAAGCATGCCAGGAAGATGGCGTGTAGGATATTGGGACCCATTGGCGCTACAGTGACATTGTCCTCACAACTTCCTTGGGTTCTTTGTTTAAGCATTTGATAATCTCCTTTTTTTGTTTTCAGTTTTCAGAGACTTTTTCATAGTGCGAAGAAAATTGCTAAAATTATTCATTGTTTCCTTCAGGAAGAAAATTAGTGAAGAATTACATTCCTATGGTTCATAACCTTGGACTTAACTCAAAATTTTTGGCATGTAGACAAAGAACCTGGAACTAACCCTGGAACTTTTATTTTACAGTTGGAGAGATGCAGTAAGGTAATGTCCTTTCTGTAATAATTCTCCGTGTCCTCTTTTAAATGACTGGACTGATATTAGGGTGGGTTTTTTTTTATTCTTAGCTACATTTCAGTACTAATACTCATAGTCATCTTGTATTAAATTAAGGACTCTCCTGCTTCTGTAGATTAATTATTACCCATCTCATTAATGGCTTTCATATCCTTATTGTCTGAAACAGACTCCATTCCTTGAACTGATAAAATATACATGTTTCTCTTCCTTTCCCTTGACAACTTGTTTTATATTCTGCCTCACTCTCAATAAAATTAATTAATGATATCTCATTAATCTTTCTGCTGTATCTCAATAGACCTTGGCACATGTAGCCATAATCTATTCAACCAGTAAAATGTGTGGTCTGGATAGACTTAGGGCATTATCACACACTGCAAAAATTGCAGGATTACGATGTCACACTAGCGCAAATGGGCCCTCCTATCAAATGACATCATCATCTTCGTGTGGTTATACTGTGCTCCAGCCACAAAACAGGTGTTATTTCTAATTCATGGGACATGCCATGAATAGATCACCAACAGCACTTTTTTCATGCTATTGATGGCATGCAAAACCATATCCCATTGTAATCACGAGATCACAGTGTGAGTGGTTGGTCTTTAGCCAGAAAACATCCTGGTGAGAACGCAAAAATGAAGCACAGGACACTCTTTTTATGAACTGTCCTATTTAGTTTCAATGTTTTAATGTTTGTTTCAGTGCTTGTGTGCTCATTTACTTTGTTAATTAATGTGTTTTTGGAGTTTTAAGCATGCTTGTGTCTTCTCGTGAGAACCACTGAAATCTCACCCATGCTAAATTGTGGAAGTAAACTCCCATTCTTAAAGTGCTATTGGTCATTGTGTGATAACTCTGTGGTAGTTCTTTCGTGTGTTTACAGCGATGTGTGGTAATTTAAATGTTATAATGCTGCAATGTTTTGGCTATCCTCATTTGTGGAATTACAGCATTTTTAGATGCTCATCTGATAATGTCCTTATTGTCCCACATCTGCAAATTTTGAAAACTGGAAGAGAAATGCAGCCACCTGTTTGGAAGTTAGTTTGGTTTTTAGCAACAACCTGAGAATTTTTTTTTTTTTTAATAGCACTTTATCATCCTGAACCTAACAGCAGCAACATTTTTTGGGTGGGATCCATAAAAAATGTCTAGTTAGGTAAAGCTAGCTGCAGTAAGAAGACCCTCTAGACATGCTGCTTTCATGTGGCTACCAGGAAGTGCGGTGGGGGGGAAGTGACTTATGGAAACAGGAAGCTATCATAGTGAGTCAGGCCTCTAGATATGTTTTGTACACACAATGGTGCTAGAGTGGGTTTTTTTTCCTCAGGCCTATCTACAAACTCCAGAAATTAAACCTCACACCACATGTATGCGAAGTGTATACTCTACACCACTGATCTATGAACCTTTCCTTGAAATAGGTTGAAATGTGATGCTTTGATTACAAGAGGATAGTTCTGCCTTCACCCATTCCATAGAGACATCAGATTCTCCAAATTATTGCACTGGTCACAGTGTAAGTAATGACAATATAAGAAGTGACGGCAGAGAATCCCTTTCACAAAGTGAAAGATTGTATGAGAAGGCTGCACTATATGCGTCCCCTCCCCCAGCCAACCTGTTGGCCCACATAGCCATGTGAAGTGTGCATGTACAAGCTATGTGAATTTTCACTTCCTTCATTCTAGGATAAAGAATTTCAAAAGTTTTCTCCCTCCAGTTTCTGTACATTTCTCAATGATTGGAAACATTGCAACATTGCACCAGAGTGGTCTGATCTGGTAGGTGCAACACCACTTCCTGCTCACAATGCACTATGATTTGGTTTGTGGCATAAATATGTTTAAAATGACAGATAAGCAGAGTTATATGTGTGAAAGGGAAATACTGATGTTATGGCTGCGTGTTAAAACAATACTATTGTTCACAAATTTGGAAGCTTGGATGACTAAGCTGGTGAACTCTAGGGAACTCCAAGCAGAGGCAGTCTAAATGAAAGAGATGGGATGGATGAATATAGGAATGTAATTCCTCAGTAAGTTTCTTCTCAAAGGTAGTGTGACAGATGGCTGGATGAGCAAATGGGAGTAGTATGTTCCAGGAGCCAATCCTATGGCAGAAAACTGAAAGAGGAGGGGCTTCTGGAAGTTTTAAGTATGCACGACAGTTGGAAAGAGTCAGTTAAGTGTCCGTTAAGCTGAAATTAAGCCCTGAGTTTTGAATGGAAGGGAGTTGATGACAGTTGGCTGGAGCAGAAGGCTCCATATGTGTGCGCTGTGTGAGAGGCTTGGATGAGGCAAAATGGTGTGCAGAGGTTACTAATTTGGCATAGAGGAGTGAGTGGACAAAGAGCGAATGAGGCTGAGAAATAAGGAATGACATTATAAAGATATAAGTGCTTTGTTTTATAAAGATATAAAACAAAAGATTCCACCCTGAAGTATGTTTAATCTCTTTAATAAAGTTGTCTTTTGTTGTTAATATAAATACAGACTCTGGCTCATTCCTAAAGAATAAAGATAACTAAAGGCAAGCGACCATAACACACTATCTACACATTTAGGTTAAAGGTATATTCCCATTTCAAAAAAAGTCACTGAGGGAACCATATAAAAATTTAGGTGGGAGGAACAGAGGGTAAAGAGGTGGCAAGGGTGAATCCTGAGGTAAAGTGGGGCTGGTGCTTTGAGGTTTGCCCTTAACCACCTGGTTGTTGTGAGTTGTTGCAGGTTTGGTGGCAGCATCACAAAAGTGGTGGCAGCGGTGGGATTTGAAAGACCCCTGTATCACAATGGATGCAAGCTCCAGGAACAGAGATTCCACCTCAACATTAGGAGAAACTTTCTGATAGTAAGAGCTGTTTGGCAGTGGAACACACTCCCTCACAGCGTGGTGGGGTCTCCTTCCTTGAAGGTCTTTAAACAGAGGCTGGATGGCCATCTGTCGGGGATGCTTTGATCAAGATTTCCTGCGAGGCAGGGGGTTGGACTGGATGGCCCTCGTGGTCTCTTCCAACTCTACAATTCTATGATTCTATGATTCTATGATTCTATGATCACAGGTAGCACCAAGTTTCAGCAATTTTCTTTCCACTGCAAGAAAGTCTTTGAAAACCATGCAGCTTTCAAAGGCCATTCACAATTCAGGACGTATTCTGCATAAAATTCATGCAGGATTGTTTTGTGCAGAAAACAGCATTTTCTCTACAGAAAATGCTCTTTTCTATGTAAATCAGCCATGTGCAAATTTTATGCAGAACAAATCCCCAACGGCAGATGGCAGCTGCAGCAATGGGCCAGTGTGGCGGTGTGGGCTCCTGTAGTCAAGCAGGGCCCAATCAGTTTTTGCTGGCCGAAGCCGTTTTTCCCAGGTATTTTTTTAAAGTGATGTAACAGGCTTTACCCAGAGAGTCAAGCAGACTGCCTGGGGGCAAAACATGGCAAATGCCCTGCATTGTCTGGACTGCAGGGCTCCAAGATGGGGTAAATAGCCCATCTAGACAAGGGCTATGTCACTTACCGGATGCTAGATTTTGTGTGTTTTTTCTCTTCTCCCCAAAAAATCATTGGAACCATTTGGGATCCTAGCCTGAAAATCATCAAAATAGCACATTAAATCAGTCACCTACAAATCTGGTGGTAAAAATTAGGATAGGCAGAGCAGTATTTCTATTTAGGCCTATGTGGTCTTCAAAACTTCTCCTCAGAGCTACAATCACCACTGCTATGATTTTTTTTTTTAAAAAAAAAGTATACATTTTTTCCTGCCACAGGCCATTCAGATAATACCTGGAAAACAGCAGATACCATTTTATCCAATTTTATCTATTTTAGCAGCTACAAATTTATCCTTACAACAGTCCTGTGCATTTTTGAACAAGTTTTTAAACAAATTATTTATTTAATATTTAATAAAACAAACATTCCCTGTATGCTTCCTGATGTAATCCTATAGTATCTGCTGAACTTGTATATTAGAAAAAGCAGAATTGCAAACACACATGCAGACTAAAGTGCCAGTGAATAATAACCTAATTATCTTTAAATCCTGCATGGGACAAAGGTTGTACATTTTTCTATGCTTCCTACACAAAATATGAAACTGCATAGAAAAAAGTGAAAACCACAAGCAGTCTTCTCTCGTGTCATAACCAGATTTGGAAGTCAAGTTTACATGTATGTACAAATGCACACATATACACCCATATATGCTAGTCTCTTGTTCACAGAATGGGCTGGGGTTGCCCCAGTGAGTGTAGATTTAGGAACACTGTGTATGTAAGCTTAGCAGCACCCTCACATTGGCCAGCTCTCGTCCTCCTAGCCATTAAATGGCTGTGAGGGATTGCTCCCACACTGCAGATGCAGTTTTCCACAGAATCAGAAGGCAGCCCAGTAGACCTGTGCCAGCAGTGTGATGTTCCACTTGTGTCACATAGGGTTTCAGCTCCATATTGATATTCTAACAGATTTCAAAATACTATGGTATCCACAGGCACATGCAATAGCAGCATTGCTGTTGTTGATTTTTTGTTATGTACCTTCAAGTTGACTCTGACATATGGTGGCCTTCTCATAAGCTTTTCTTGGCAAGATTTGTTCAGAGGGAGTTTGCCATTCCCTTCCTCTAAGGGTGAGAGAATGTTACTTGCCTAAGGTCACCCAGGGTTTTTTTCAGGACTGAGCAGATATTTGAATCCTGATCTCCTAAAGTCCTAGCCCCATGCTCAAACCACTGCACCCCACTGGCTCTCAGTAGCACCATAGATTTGCAAAATGAATTCCAACAATCTGTTAAAAAATGGGGGGGGATCCTTTTTATATATGTATTTTCAATATTTTTAAAATATTCACACCAAACAAACATATTTGACAATGGTCCATCTCAGCTGCCTCTTTGGCTATTCTGTTCAACTCTGCTTTCTAGCTTCTGTCTAATATATTTTTGTTCTGCAAGTTAGCATGAAACATGTGTTTTATCTTTTTATAAGATCTCTTTGTGGGAGGAAAGGTGGGTGGAATCTGTTGGCAGCGATTCATTTTCCAGTACTTTTACCACTGAATGAGTAAAAGAAACCACTGAAAGAGAAAATAAATGTGATATAGAGTAGAAAGACAGGAATAACCTAAGCCTCACATGAGCAGATGTCATATATCTTCTTTTTAATACCTGGAGACAGAAAGAATAGGCAAATCCGTATTAAGTTCAAATGAACTAAGTTTAACACTTTGACTGTAATGTATTTTTTTTTAAAAAAAAATGAGTATTGGGTCTGCACTGTACAGATTACAAAACATCTGCTGCCTGACATTACATGTACCATGATTTCTGAACTACAGTGGGCCCTTGGTATGCGCTGGGGTTTGGTTCCAGGACCCCTTGTGGATACCAACATCTATGGATGCTCAAGTCCCATTATATAATGGCATAATATAGTGGATCTTAACCTTTTCTTTACCAGGACTCCCTTTAAATATCTTATGTTGCTGTGGACCCCCAAGACCTAACTCAAGATTTTAAACAACAACAACAGAGCACTGAACAATTAACAATTACATAATCTGTTAAACCTTTCCTCAGAGGCACTTCTCCTGCTTCTTCTAGCTAGTTTGCAGCTGGAGTGGATTGAACAGCAACACGCAGGCCTAGCCAGCCAGCCAGCCAGCCAGCCAGCCTTTGCCTTGGCTCCTGTCACACGGCAATTCTGCTGTGGGAAGGTAGGCTGAGCTGCCTTTAAGCCTTTAAGCCATCAAGCCTTTGCAAACCCCCTGTGAGGACATTGTGTGGCCCTCTGGGGGTCCCCAGACCACAAGTTAAGAACCATTGGCATAGTAAAATGGTGTCCCCTATATAAAATGGCAAAATAAAGGTTTGCTTTTTTTACTTTTATTTTTAAAAAACACTTTCAAGCCATGCATGGTGGAATCTGTGGATGCAGAATCCATGGATACAGAGGACTGACTATAGTTTCATTGGGTCTTTATAATTTACAGGTGGGCAATGCAAGGTCCTCCAGAATTTGTCAGCCTGCAAATTCCCTCATCTCTTACCATCATTTGTGATGGACAGGACTGATGGGAGCTGTAATCCAACAGCTTCTGGAGGAACAACCACCTTGCCCACCTCTGTCTTAAACTGTTTAAGCCAAGGGTGGGAATTAGGTGGCCCTCCAGAGACTGTGGGACTGCACTTCCCAGCAGCCCCTAGCTAGCATATCTAAGAATGGGACAAGGTGAGAATTGCTAACATATCTGTGTACAGATTGACCAAGATAGTGTTACCATGCCCCCTCCCTATAATATCTCATAATTGGCAATATTAAGGAGCTTCAAGGGGTCTAGTAGACTGGGGTAGACCAAAAAAAGTGAGGTCAAATGGAGGTCACAAGGACCTGGGATGGTTTCATGGAAAAATACTAGCAGACACACCCAAGACAGGGTTGAGTGAAGCCCCTAGTAAACAACACCATTACAGAGTTATCTCCAAATCCGCCCTTGGTCCCCCTTGGCTATTAGTCACTCATCATAGACAAACAAGTGATCAGAAAATATTCCTTGAAACCCCTTCCTGTCATACAAATCAAGGTTGTCATAAACCAAACAATTTCCATCACTCAGCCATTAACAGCAATCAACAGAGTTTCGGTTTCCTCTGTTTATACAGTAGGAAACCCATCTACACTTCATCCTAAGCCCAAATACTCCTTCAGGACATGAAATACAGTATAAATATTAGTCCCAGTCTAAAGCAAGGTGTGTCATGGTGGACAATACTCTGCAACTCTCTCTGTCAGCATGCCCCCAGATTGGATTCCAGTGCCACCCTCAGACTTCCATATGAGTTCTTCTCTGCTTTTCAAGACTGGTAACTATAGACCTATCTTCCAAATCTATTCCTCTATCCAACCTGTTCTGCCTTAACTCTTCATTAGCATTGCTTGGTTCTTGTGAGCGTGTGTTGCATGTGTGAATGTTTTCTGTGTTATTTTCCAATAACCCAGAAATATTTCACTTTAACCTGGAGTTCTCTGCTGTCAGTAATGGTATACACAGGTGAAAAGATCCCAAAGTTACCTGCCTCTCACAGCATTCAATTTGAGCAAAAATAATTCCCCCAATTAATAATAGATCACATGGACACCACCACCACCACCTAGTCGGATAACACTAGCATCACCCACTCCACTGTTGCTCTCTCCACGTAGGGTGCAGTAGTCTGAAAGGAGACCTTCCACAAGAGGTATAGGATCTTCCACAGAATCAGAAACTCTGCTTGCATAGGACTATACTGGGAATCCAACAGTGCACTGTAATTATGTGGCTAGGAAACCAAGAAGGAACATCCTTAAGGTACAGTCCCTGAGCACATGGTCTGAGGGGGTGGGGCATCTAATTTCACAGTTAGACTAAAAGCACAGAGAGGACAAAGGTCAGCCTTAAAAGAGCCTTCTTTTGAGCCACTGAAACTGCCTGGGGGAGGCGTTAGCAGCCACTAGCTCTATATAACTACTGCTACAGACTTTCCAGGTTAATCTTGGAAAAGCAGCAAGAAGGTGAGCCGTGTGTGAGGGGTCAGCCTTCATTTTTCCACTGTCTTTTTAAAGGCACAGAGGAAGGTGCATGCAGTTCTAACATAACAGATGCATAGGAGCTCTTCTGAGAAAGAAGGCCAACAGGTATTGGGTGGGGGTGGGGGCTACTAGAAGAGTTTGGACAGGGAAGCCAAAAGTTCTCTTTCAATGACTACTTAAGAAGACTGAATATGCAGAGTTAGGGAGCTATTGCAGTCACCTGCAACACCTGTGGGATGTTTGTCTTCTTGCCAGAGAATATGGAGAGCTACATCTGCACCAAGTGCAAGTTGGTGCCCTTCCAGAAGAGAAGGTCAAGCATCTTGAGAAAAGAGTATCTACTCTTCTGAATATTATGGAGCAAGAGGTTTTCTTGGAAAGAGTGGAGAAGAACATTCTAGAAGCAGAACACATTGGGGAGGTGTCTGCGGAGGGGGCCATTACCCAAACACAGGAAATGAACACTCAGATGAATGTGACATAGAGAAGTAGAAAGGCCAGGGCTCATTTGGCCAGCTTGAAGCTACAGAATCAATTTGAAGCTGTTTCTCTTTCCAGAGAAGAAGAGGAAGAACAGTAATGCCAGGCCTCAGGGAACATACAAGAAACCTTGGTAGATCCAGCACATGAAGTGGCCTCTGCTAAGACTCAAAAGAGGAGGGTGATGGTGGTAGGGGATTCCCTGTTGGGAGGAACAGAAACAGTAGTCTGTAAGCCTGAAAAAATGTCTCAGGAGGTATGCTGTCTCCCTGGGGCAAAAATTCAAGATGTAACAGAGAGGCTGACAAGACTCATCAAGCCCTCTGACTACTGTATTATCCCTTCCTTATGCTCCATGTGGAAACCAATGATACTGCAAGGCATAGCCTCCAGAAGATCACAAGGGATTATGAGGCTTTGGGTAGGAAGCTGAAGAACCTGGATGCACAGATAGTCATTTCATCTGTCCTTCCAGTAGAAGGGCATGGCCCAGGAAGGGAAAGAAGAATAGTGGAGGTGAACAAATGTCTATGCAAATGGTGCTGCCGGGAACAATTTGGCTTCCTGGAGCATGGGATACAGTTTCAGGGAGGTGGACTTCTGGCAAGGGATGGGTTGTACCTCACAGCAGTTGAACTCTTAGCACAGCAAAACAAATATGATAAAATAGGCATCACTGAAACCTGGTGGGATGAGTCTCATGATCAGAATGTAGTAATAGAGAGGTATAGCCTATTTCAGAGAGAAAAAGACCAAACAGCAAGGGTGATGGAATAGAATTATATGCTAAGGATGTGTACACATATGAATACATCCATGATTTAAATCCTGGGAGCCAAGTTGAGAGCATCTGGGTAAAAACGAAGGGAGAGAGAAACAGCAAGGATGTCATTGTGGGGGTCTCCTACAGACCTCCAAGTCAAACAGTGACTTGGATGATGCCTTCCTGGAACAGATGACTGAACATTCAGAAAGGAAAGATGTGGTAGTAATGGGGGACTTCAAATATCCTGATATTTGTTGGAAGTCCAACTTTGCCAAGAATTTATGGTCCAACAAATTCCTCACTTGCCTTGCAGACAATTTCATTGTCCAGAAGGCTGAAGAGGCAACAAGGAGATCAGCTATTTTATCTCTGATCCTAACAAATGGGGATGACCTGGTTAATAGTGTGGAAGTGGCAGGATCCTTAGGGGGGAGTAACCATGTTCTCCTGGAGTTTGTTTTACAGAGGAAATGATGTCCCTTATATAAGATGGAAAAATCAAGGTTTGCTTTTTGGATTATTATTTTTTAAGGATATTTTCAAGCCATGAATACTTAAATCCATGGATACCAAATCTGTGGATACGGAGGGACAACTGAACATGAAATGGAAAAAGGGAGAAATCATCAAAGAAGAATTCAAACAAATAGCCAGCTCATGTAGGGGGAAAGTCAGAAAAGCTAAAGCACAGATGGAGCTCAGGTTTGCTAGAGAGGTTAAAAACAATAAAAAGGGCTTTTTTGGTTATGTCCACAGAAAAAGGTAGAACAAGGAAATGGTAGGGCTGCTGTACAGAGAAAATGGTGAAAGGCTAACAGGGGACAGAGAAAAGGCAGAACTACTTAACACCTTCTTTGCTTCAGTCTTCTCCCAAAGGGGGAACAATGCTCAACTTGGGGGAAATGGAGTAGATGATGCAATAGGGGAAATACAGCACAGAATTGGTAAAGAGGTAGTTCAGGAATACCTGGCCAGTATAAATGAGTTCAAATCTCCAGGGCCAGATGAACTTCATCCAAGGGTATTAAAAGAACTGGCAGAAATAATCTCAGAACTACTGTCAATAAGTAGTTCTTTAAAAAGTGGGGGGGGGAGAGAAGACCCAAATAATTACTGCCCAATCAGCCTGACATCAATACTAGGAAAGATTCTAGAGCAGATAATTAAACAGACAGTCTGTAACCACTTAGAAAGGAATGCTGTGATTACAAAAAGTCAACATGGATTTCTCAAAAACAAGTCATGCCAGACCAATCTTATCTCTTTTTTTGATAGAGTTACAAACTTGATAGATGAAGGGAATGCTGTGGATGTAGTGTATCTTGATTTCAGTAAGGCTTTTGACACAGTCCCCCATGATATTCTTGCAAAATATTTAGCAACCTGTGGGCTAGACAATGCAACTGTTAGGTGGATTTGTAATTGGTTGACTGACCAAACCCAAAGGGTAGTCACCAATCACTCCTTTTCATCCTGGAGAGAAGCGACCAGTGGGGTGCCACAGGGTTCTGTCTGGGCCCAGTGCTATTCAACATTTTTATGAATGACTTGGATGAGGGAATAGAGGTTATGCTTATCAAGTTTGCAGATGACACCAAATTAGGAGGGGTAGCTAATACCCCAGAGGATAGGATCAGAATCCAAAATGACCTCAACAGATTAGAAAGCTGGGAAAATACTAACAAAATGAATTTCAACAGGGAGAAATGTAGGATACTACACTTGGGCACTAAAAATGAAATGCACAGATACAGGAAGGGTGACACCTGGCTTGGTGGCAGTACATGTGAAAGGGATCTAGGAGTCTTAGTGGACCACAAGCTGAACACGAGTCAGCAGTGTGATGGAGCAGCTAAAAATGCCAATGTGGTTCTAGGCTACATTAATAGGAATATAGTTTATAGATCAAGGGAAGTAATGGTGCCACTCTGTTCTGCTTTGATCAGGTCTCACCTGGAATACTGTGTCCAGTTCTGGGCACCACAATTCCAGAAGGATATTGAGAATCTGGAACGTGTCCAGAGGAGGGTGACCAGGATGGTGGGTGGCCTGGAAGCCATACCCTATCAGGAGTGGTTTAGGGAGCTGGGCATGTTTAGTCTGGAGAAGAGAAAGTTCAGAGGGGACATGATAGCCATGTTTAAATATTTGAAGGGATGTCATACTGAGGATGGGGCAAGCTTGTTTTCTGCTGCTCCAAAGACTAACTAGGACATAGAGCAATGGGTTCAAACTACAGGAAAAGAGATTCCACCTAAACATTAGGAAGAACTTCCTGAGAGTAAGAGCTGTTCGGAAGTGGAATACACTGCCTTGTAGTGTGGTGGACTCTCCGTCTTTGGAGGTTTTTAAACAGAGGCTGGATGGCTAGCTGTCTGGAATGATTTGACTGTGCATTCCTGCATGGCAAGGGGTTGGGGTGGGTGGCCCTTGAGGTCTCTTCCAACTCTATGATTCTATGATTTGCAGTCCATCAATACATTTGGCCATGTGTTTCCTTTCCTCTCCTTAGCAATCTAGGGTGCATCTACACTGTAGAAATAATGCAGATACCGCTTTAAATGTCATGGCTCCATCCTACAGAACCCTTGGATTTGTAATTTTGTGAGGCACCAGCACTCTTTGGCAGAGAAGGCTCAACACGTTGTAAAGCTACAAATCCCAGGATTCTGTAGGACCTCTACAGCACTTACAGTGGAGTCATAGAATCATAGAATTGCAGAGTTGGAAGAGACCATGAGGGCCATCCAGTCCAACCCCCCTGCCACGCAGGAAATCTTGATCAAAGCATGCCCGACAGATGGCCATCCAGCCTCTGTTTAAAGACCTCCAAGGAAGGACAGCCCACCACGCTCCGAGTGAGTGTGTTCCACTGCCGAACAGCTCTTACTGTCAAAAAGTTCCTCCTCATGTTGAGTTGGAATCTCTGTTCCTGGAGCTTGCACCCATTGCTCCGTGTTCCAGTCTCTGGAGCAGCAGAAAACAAGCTTGCTCCATCCTCAACGTGACACCCCTTCAAATACTTAAACAGGGCTATCATATCGCCTCTTAACCGTGTTTTTTCCAGGCTAAACATACCCAGCTCCCTAAGTCTCTCCTCATAAGGCATAGTTTCCAGACCTTTCACCATTTTAGTTGCCTTTCTCTGGACATGCTCCAATTTGTCAATATCCTTTCTGAATTGTGGTGCCCAGAACTGGACACAGTATTCTAAGTGAGGTCTGACCAAGGCAGAATAGAGTGGCACTATTACTTCCCTTGATCTAGACACTATACTTCTATTGATACAGCCCAAAATTGCATTGGCCTTTTTAGCTGCCGCATCACACTGTTGGCTCATGTTCAACTTGTGGTCTACTAGGACTCCTAGATCCCTTTCGCACGTAGTCTCATTCAGCCAGGTCTCTCCCATCCTATATTTATGCATTTCATTTTTCCGCCCTAAATGCAGTACTTTACATTTCTCTGTATTGAATTTCATTTTGTTAGCTTTGGCCCAGCTCTCCAGTCTATCCGGGTCATTCTGAATTTTGATCCTGTCCTCTAGGGTATTAGCTACCCCTCCCAATTTGGTGTCATCTGCAAATTTGATAAGTATGCCCCTAATTCCCTCATCTAAGTCATTGATAAAGATGTTGAATAGCACTGGGCCCAGGACAGAACCCTGTGGCACCCCACTGGTCACCTCTTTCCAAGACGAAGAGGAGCCACTGCTGAGCACCCTTTGGGTTCGGCTGGTCAACCAATTACAAATCCATTGAACAGTTAACTTGTCTAGCCCACATTTTACAAGCTTGTTTGCAAGAATGTCATGGGGAACCTTGTCAAAGGCCTTACTGAAATCAAGGTATGCAATGTCCACAGCGTTCCCTTCATCTACCAAGCTGGTAACTTTATCAAAAAAAGAGATCAGATTAGTCTGGCATGACTTGTTTCTCTGAAACCCATGTTGACTTTTTGTGATTATGGCATTGCCTTCTAAATGTTCACAGACTCTCTGTTTAATGATCTGCTCTAGAATCTTCCCTGGTATTGATGTCAGACTGCATTATGTCTATAGTGTAGATGCACCCTTAGAAGAGAATGAACACCAAGTCCAGTTGTAGATAGGCACAAACTAACAATTTCTGTACTGTCCTCCAAAACAGCAAAACAGAGACAGTGGTCTATCAGAACATGTGAACTTGATTATTCGAAGTAAAAGTGAGTATAAATTATGGAACATATAGAAATTACTCATATGGAAACTGAAGTTTAGCTTCTGCCTCTCTTCTTGTCCCTCCTCATATGCACGCGAGCCATGCATTGCTTTGTCCCGTATGTAAAATTACTACTATATGTAATTTTAAGGGGGGTTAATTGTTTTAAGTTATTACAATTGTTAATGCATTTGTTTTTATATCCAATTGTTGTGAGCTGCCTTGATTGCCTAATAGGCAAAAGGTGGGGTACAAAAATAAAGTTATTATTATTATTTTAAATCTCTCTCTCTCTCTGGCTTTTCTTCGCAAACAAAGATTCAGGAAGGACTCATCCCACACTTTCTGCAAGCGCGCTGCTGACTAAAGAGGCCAATCCGAGATAAACAAGTCCAGTTGCAGAAAGCACAGCAGAAGGTCTCCTTGGGTGATGTTTTTGGGTTGTGATTCTTTCTGCATTGTCATTTCTCTTCGAGACTTGTTCGGCGTGAGTTCTCAAATAAGGCTGCAGCATTGTGGATAGTGCGTCTCCATACCTCCCGATGTGAGGCCAGGGCGGACCACTGTTGGTGATCAGTTTGGCCGAGCCTGAGATGTTGTTTTAGGGAGTCTTTGTATCGCTTTTTTGGAGCGCCCCTCTTACACTGACCTGTGGTGAGTTCACCGTAGAGTAGTATTTTTGGGAGGCGATGGTCCTCCATCCTAGAAATGTGCCCTGCCCAGCGCAGCTGTGTTCTCAATATCATGGCCTCAATACTGGTGATCCCTGCTTGCTCAAGGACAGCAACATTCATCACATAGTCAGTCCAGTGTATATTTAGGATTGTGCGTAGACAGCACTGATGAAAGCGCTCGAGGAGTCGTAGGTGGTGGCGATAGGTGACCCATTTTTCAGATCCATACAGCACTGATGAAAGCGTTCAAGGAGTCATAAGTGTTCTTACCCATGTTTCAGACCCATAAAGGAGAATAGACAGTACAATGACTCTATACACACTGATTTTTGTGCTTCACCTCAGGTGTTTGTTACTCCAGACTCTTTTGTAAAGTCTTCCAAATGTGCTATATACAACCCAGTGAACCAAATCTTTGTCTGAACCAAACTAAGTAGGAAAGAAATTGCAAGGTGTCTTCCTGCCTCTATGGCATATTACAAAGAAGAACTATAGGACAATTTGATAAGCACTAGTCAATGGAATTTAGTACATTAGAATCCAGTTTTTACATGGTACACCACGTATGTACAGAACCAGTTCCTGTAAATACAGGTATAGTTATGTTCTCTGTATCAGATGAACTGAAGACAGAGAGAGATGATGGGTTGTTAGGTAGATAGGGAGTTAAGCAGGTAGGTAGGTAGGTAGGTAGGTAGGCAGTCAGACAGGCAAGCAGAAAGACAGATATTAGAGTGATTAGCAAACAACCTTATAAATGAATTAACAGAACATTTCAGCTCTATTGACACAAATAGACAGATAGACAGGAGTATGAACTCCTAAATCAATTAGATTTATGTTTGTAAACATGTCTTGCCCAATTTGCAGTTTTCAGATTCCCCCAGAATGTATGGCCACTAGCTAAATTGAATGGGGATTCTGGGAGCTATATTCCAAAAACATCCTAGTTCTAAAATTCCTTTGGACTTTTTCAGACAGGACTTACCACGCAAGAAGACTCTGGAATAGTTATGATGTTGTCGCGCGGCAGGGGGTCAATTTCGGACGACAACGTCCCTCTCTCGGCATCATCCGTGTCACTTCTGTGTATGATTGGAGGCAGCCATGCCATATTTTACTCATGGAAGATGTCCGTGAGTAAAATATGGTGCAGCTGCCAATCATACATGGAAGTGACAAGGATGATGCCAAGAGAGGGACGGTGGCGTCCGAAATGGACCCCCTGCCATACAACAGCATTGTAACTATTCCGGAGTCTTCTTGCGCAGTAAGTCCTATCTGAAAAAGTCCTATATTTCAGAGCTTTATTGCAAAGAAGAGTAGTTCCATTTTCATGCCATGCTGACTAATCTGTGAATGGCTGTCTGAGCTTATGGGGTGCATCGCTAACCATCATGGCCCCCCTTCAGTTCTGCTGTTTTTCTTCGGTCTCTCTGGCACAGGTTTCCATTTCCTGCAGCTCTGTTATTTTGTGTGTGTGTGTGTGTGTGTGAGAGAGAGAGAGAGAGAGAGAGAGAGAGAGAATTAATATTCTGTAAAGATGTAAAAAAAATTCTGATAATTTAAATACCAAGAAGACTCTGCTATGAGTGACATTGCAAAGGGCAAATGAAGGATTACTTGCGTTTAAACTAACATTTTGGTTAACGTCCTTTGCCACTTTTCCATCCCTCTTGTGAAAATGCATTCACTGTTAACTTTCTTTTTCCCTAAGTCATGCTAGCCTCTCGACTGATGGGTTGGTGTTTATCCAGATCAATGTAGGCTAAGCAGGATTATAAAATCAGATTTATTCAGGGCCCATAATTCTGTCATACCAAGGAACACACTCTTGTGGGTATGAGGTGCTTAATCTTACAGATTTACTAGAAGGATCTATGGCTTTAGGACTGCTGTTTTGCGTCATGTCCTCAAAGCTGCTTTATAAACTGGTTGGGAATATCAAAGAGGTGGAGATTAAAAAAAAAAAAACTGTTTCAAACTGTAGGTTCTAAACACAGAAAACCAAGGCAAGGGAAGTGACCTTTAGCAGTGTGCCTTGATTACAGTTCTCTCCTGTTCTAATGGAGTAGGACTGATTAAAAGTAGTGATTGAAATGGCATATTTTCAAGGAACTGATGGCTAAAAATGTCCCAAAGGCTCTAGTGAAGAAGATATAATGGATGCAGCACTGGGCTGCTAAGAGAGGGTGTTGGTGAGGCTACAAGGTGTTTTATTTATTAACCAGCATTGTATTCCCACCCTTCCTTTGAGGAGATCAAGGGATTATCTTTACAACAACCCTGTGCAGAGGGTTTGGCTAAGACCAAGTGACAAGGTCACCAAGTAAGTTTTATGGCTCAATGAAGGTTTAAAAGAAGGAATTATGCTTTATTGCTTTTATTTTTATTGGCTTCCATTGTAAAAACTTCTGCTCTGTGCCAAGAAGTGTCATGTCTCATACCAAAGGCCTATGTAACCCAGCATTCTTTTTCCCCATGGCAAACCAGATGTCTCTCAGAATCCTACAAGCAGGATATGAGAACACTAGTGCCCCATGGCTCCTGTTCCCAAGCAACTGGGATTCAAAGGCACAGTGCTTCTGAACCTGGAATTAAAACACAGTCATTCAACTACTGGGTCCTGGATCTAGGGCCTAGATTCCTAACAGGTCCTACTTAGCACTTCTGCTGTTTGTTTCCTTCATTGTAGCACTGTTTCTAAGATTCACCTGGATCTTTGAGAGACCCCACTCATTCCTATGGGAGTTTTCCTACACACACACACACACACACACACACACACATTAAAAATAGGCACTGGGGCTGTGGTCTAGAAGGGAAAGCTAGGGATGGGAAGAATATTTAAAAATATTTCAAAATAGTCAAAAGAAAATGTTTCTAGTGTGTTGGGAAATCCTGCTGGGAGGAATCCCCGACTGGCAAAAATCATCACAGTTTGGGATTAATTCTGCTCAACGTTTGCATTTTCTGCACAGAAAACAACATTTTTTGAACAGAAAGCAGCATTTTCTACACAGAAAATAATATTTCTGTGGAGAAATATTATTCCCTGCACAGATAATGCTGTTTCCTGCCCAGAAAGTGCTGTTTTCTGTGCAAAAATACCATGTACAATTTTTGCATAGAATAAGTCCTGAACTGTAAATAGCCTTCAAAAACTGTGCAGAAATTGTTAAAATTCCTTGTTGCTTCTGTTGCGAACAAAATTAGTGAAGAATTACATCTCTGAGCAAAGCATAAAGCCTCCTTTTCAGTGGTATACTGAAGCCAAGACATGTAGGATCGAAACCTTGGGGTGTTTTTTTTTATTAGCAGGGACAATGACATCATATGCCATTACAACCCCCATTTCCCTTAGTTCCACTGCATTGGAATTTCTCAGCAGTTCTGTATTGTTATGAGTTCTCCATGTTCCAGTCACAAATATTTGGGATGACTCTACAAAGGACCCATTCCTCATAGAGGTGAAAAACTACTAGGAATTGTTCCAGATCAACACAGCCATCTGCCCTTCTGGGCTTTCTCACTATCAGCTTGGGTTGGGTAGTACCAATTCATGTCTGGGCTATAGAGATTGTCCCAGGAGAAATTCAAACAGAGCCATATATAGTGTCCCCATCTCACTACATCTCTCCCGCCCCACTCTTGCCTCACTTCCGTCCCTGTTGCACTTAAAAAAAAAAAAAAATCGGACCTGCCTTTCTAGCACAACAGTAACTGCTCCCCTCCCCTCCAGCAGTCCAGGAAGTGAATGGAGCTCTTGCCAAGCCCCATTCACTTCTTTATTTGAAATCCCGGACCGTTCTTGTGAGAGAATGAGCACGGAGGGGGGGGGATTTTAAAAAGGGGAAAGAAAGGTTTAAAACTGAGAGCAAGCACAAAAACAGACAAAAAAAATTCCAAGTAACCCAGGGAGGGGGGAAGGGTGTCACGTACCTGGATGTCCCAATTGCACCCAGAAGTGTTCAGCAGGGACCTCCCACCGCAGCTGTGCCAGCATAATGGAGCACAGTTTCAGATGCCTGTGATTCCATGACAGAAATGGAACGGGCAATCTATTGATGGCTTAAGCTGTCAATAAAAAAGAATGAGCGCAAAACAGAAGGGGCATGGGACGAGGATGATGTTGTCTGGAAAACTGGCCCTTTGGTGATCTCCTGGCATTCCTAGAACACCATATTAAGGGTGTCCAATAATTTCCCCAGTGACAGCTTGAAATTTACCATTGTACCATTGATCACTGCCTTTACATTAACCTACTGAAATAATTTTCTCTGAAGAATTAAATATTTTTTTGCACCATTGAATGAGTCATGGTATTAAGGAGAACTTTCTTGTTAGGTGAAATGGTGGAGGCTACAAATTCAGATGCCCAGATAATGGAAACAACTACTTACAAATAATATGAGCCCGAGGGGAGCGTGACTAGCCACAGACAATGGCAGACATATAGTTCAAGAGCTCCACTCAAATTGATGAAACTTTCTAAAAAAAAAAAAAAAAAACTAGCAGGATTTCAACTTCTCTCTCTCTCTCTCTCTCTCTCTCTCTCTCTCTCTTGGCTTTCCTTCGCAAACGAAGATTCAGGAAGGACTCATCCTGTGCTTTCTGCAAGCACACTGATGACTAAAAAGGCCAATCCGAGATAAACAAGTCCAGTTGCAGAAAGCACAGCAGAAGGTCTCCTTGGGTGATGTTTTTGGGTTGTGATTCTTTCTGCATTGTCGTTTCTCTTCAAGACTTGTTCGGTGTGAGTTCTCAAATAAGGCTGCAGCATTGTGGATAGTGCGTCTCCATGCCTCCCGATGTGAGGCCAGGGTAGACCATTGTTGGTGATCAATTTGACCAAGCCTGAGATGTTGTTTCAGGGAGTCCTTGTATCATTTTTTTGGAGCACCCCTCTTATGCTGACCCATGGCAAGTTCACAGTAGAGTACTATTTTTGGGAGGCGATGGTCCTCCATCCTAGAAACGTGCCCTGCCCAGCTCAGCTGTGTTCTCAATATCATGGCCTCAATGCTGGTGATCCCTGCTTGCTCAAGGACAGCAACATTCATCACATAGTCAATCCAGTGTATATTTAGGATTGTGCGTATACAGTGCTGATGAAAGCGTTCGAGGAGTCGTAGGTGGTGGCGATAGGTGACCCATGTTTCAGATCCATAAAGGAGAATAGACAGTACAATGGCTCTTCATCTCCTCAGATGCCAAAATTGACAAAGAGATCAACTTCTACACTGCTAAAAACCACCACTCCCCTGTATGTCAGCAACCAAGCAATCTTCTGACCACTCAATAATGGACTTTTACATCCCATTGAAAGAATTCAAAGTGGCAGCAGAGGGAAAGGATGAACTGTCTAACTTCAACATGGCACGAGGCCCAGGCAAACCCATTAAAGGCAGGAAAGTGGGATCACCAGCTTTGACAGATCTCTCCTTCCCTAATCTTCTGGAACATTTCAGGGGAAATTTGGTTAAAGAAGTTCAAAAAGACTGGACAAAAGCCTTGAGCCAAGCTCTAACACCGATCAGCACACAACTATCTACAATTGCTGATCAATTGCAAAACCTAGAAGAGACAACCAACACGACGTCCAACATCAGCATACAGCACAACCAAAGACTCTGCAAACTGGAGGATGCTAATTTCCTCCTGCAGAATAAACTGGATGACCTTGAAAACAGAGAGCGCCACAGAATATTTGCCTGAAAGGGGTCCTGGAATCAATCCCCTCAGAGAGTATTCATTCAATGCACTATGGTGTTTAAGAGTTGGTCTAACTCTTAAACAGCATAGTGCATTGAATGAATACTCTCTGCCCCAAACTGCACATCAAGACCCAGGATATAGAGAGGATCCACTGCCCTCTAGGGCTGAGACAATCTGCTGACAAGCTTCCAAGAGATGTCATAATGCCCTTCACTAGATTCACCATGAAGACCCTAGTGATGACTAAAATCTCAGCCATACCTGGTCTGTCCTGCAAAGGTCAGAAAGTCTCCATTTTTCAAGATCTATCAGCAGAAACCCTAAAGAAATGTTGATCTTACTCAGTCTTACTCAGAGAACAGAAGATTAAATATAGATTGGGGGTCCCTTTTAAGATCATGATTTCCCGCAAATCAGGTGCCTTATCAGCATCAACTATGGATCAACTGGACACAGCCTTTGAAGCAATGTACATTCACCCGCCAAAAAACTCCCCTGATCAGAAGGAGTCACCTATGGTCCCTGGACCCCTTCATTTCTGAAAGATCATAACACAGACTGGCATACAGTATCTAGGAAAAAAGAAAAGAAATCCAACCACCTTACATCCTTGCCAAGGTCACAGTAGAAGTCAGTAAAATCCAGACTCCATCCAGAATTCCACAATCAATTCTTTTCCACTTCAGAGCTGTCAGTGCTGGGGAAAAAATGTTTAGGATAATCCACCATCTTGTTGGCTTGTCCTTGTACCTGGCAACTGTCAATCTGAGACTCCATCTTGGCGAAGGACCAGCACCAGGGGTCTCACTCTGTCCCCTGTCATACTTTGTTGGAAACCAACTGTAGCCTGATAATGCCAGCCAAACCATCGTGGCACAGATACAGACTGATAGAAAAGATCTTCTTCACCAGAACCCTGTGAAACAATATCAGGAACTTTTCAATGGGACTTGGACTACTTATCCTTCCTAATACTCATAAGAAAAGGAAAAAATGTATTTGCTAAGTTTCATCAGCGAGCTCTGCTCTCTCTACCTAGAGATAGATCAGCTGCTCTTGTTACACCCCCGACACCCAATGGAGATCGGTTCTGTAAGTATTGATTGGGAATTTGATTTTGAATCAATTTCCCTTCCCCTTGGTAGCATATTGAATGTTTTCAATAATGTTATTTGTTATTGTTGCTCTAAGCTTTTATATGCTTTTCAGTATCGTACATCTTTCTTGCTTAAGAATGTCAACAGGCTGTCACTGAGGTTTGGCTTCTATTCTTCCCTAGAAATCTTCCTGCAGCTTCTCCCATATTGTAACAAGTACCCTAAAAATTATCTCCTTCAATGTCAGAGCTCTATGCTTGGACATGAAAAGAAAAAAAATCTCCAAAGAGATTAAGCAACTAAAACCAAGCATAGCACTTCTCCAGGAGACACATAGACAGGGAATGAAGCCAATCCTCCCATAAAACTTTTTCCCAATCAATATGTGGTAGGGGGCTCGGGGAAGGCCAATGGGGTAGCTATACTCCTAAACAAGCTATGCCTGTTTAAGGTTACCTCCGAGCACAGGGACTCTGCTGGACGCTATCTCATTCTAACAGGAGACCTGCTAGGCAAACTGTACACAATAGGCACCTTTTATGCCCCAAATACAGACCAGCTATCCTTTATAGACTCCTTCCTGCACAACCTTAAACAGATAGCCCATATATGTTTGGTCATATGTTCAAACATATGGGGAGATTCTAGTTACATTCTTCACCACTCACTAGATAAATCCTTTAAACCTCAGAAGTCACAGAGGGGGCCATCACCTCTGGAAAAACTAATCACTTATTCCAATTTGATAGACCCCCGGAGCATCCTCCATCCAACGGAATGCGACTACACTTATTATTCGAAGGCTCAGAAATCCTACTACTGAATCAATTGTTGGGGTTTTTTTGTCTCGAAATCCCAAATGCATTAGATATCTAATTCAACTGTAGAGAGTATTCTTTATTCTGACCATTCGCCCATAACATTAGATTGGGAAATACATGACAATGTCTGATTTCCAAAGTCATGGAAATTCAATCCCAGATTATTTTATCACAACCAATTCAAGCTCACCATCAAAAAAATATCAAAGACTTTTACCAAGAGAACAGGACAGAAGGGATGACATCACTCTTTTGGGATACTTTGAAAGTGGTCCTAAGGGGCCACCTCATACAAGAAGGATCCAGACAGAGAAAGCTCAGGGACAGCTGCAGGTTAACCCTCCTGCACAAAATAGACACCTTAACAAAATCCCATAAAATTTCCCAAAATAGTGGGGAATACCAAATCTTGCTGAAAACGAAAGGAGAACATGATGACTTAGACTCAAACAAGATAACAATCTGCGATGAAATATACAAAAGTATATTCGTATGAAAATGATAATAAATCCTCCAAACCCCTTGCCAGACTGGCAAAAAAGAAAGCAGAAAGCAGGGTGATCCCAACAATAAAATCTGGCATCGATGAGATAAAGACCTCTTTGACAAACATCACAACATAATTTTTTTCCTATTTACCTCCCTCTATTCAGCCCAGCCAACTCCACCATAAAAAAATTGATAAGTTTATGCAGGCGCTACCAATTAAACCCATTCTAGACCAACACAAATTATCACTAACAACCCATAACAGAGGTAGAACTTAAACAGGTTGTCCAAAAATTGACATCTGGGAGGTTCCCGGGTCTGGATGGGTTTATAGCAGATTTCTACAAATTATTTTATGAGGACCTAGCCTCCCAACTATTGGAGTTGTACAATGACTTCTTAATCGCAGGAAAATGCCCCCAATCATGGCTCACGTCTCAAATAATTCTGAATTCCTAAGATAAAGGAAACTCAAGCTGACTCACCGGCCTTTCGCCCAATATCACTAATAAACCAAGATGCTAAAATACTCACGGCAATATTGGCCAAGTACATTAATAACTTTATTGATAATTATATAAATCCTGATCAAGTGGGGTTCATACCTAACAGATGATTAGCTGATGCAGTCAGAAGAGTCCTAAATGTAATCCACCATGCTAACAATATGAAAAGGCCCAGCACTCCTCTCATTGGATGCCTTAAAGGCTTTTGATAGAATAAATTGATACTATTTGATGGGAGTGCTCAAAAAATTGAAATTTGGTGACCACTTTATCAAACTTTTGAAGTCACTATACGACAACTCCTTAGCTATCATGACAGTTAACCGGGTACACTCGGACCCCATCATATTGCAGCTTGGCACCAAACAAGGCTGTCCTTTGTCCCCAATACTATTAGCTAATGCAGTCGAACCCCTGGCAACCGTGATCAGGAATAATCCAAATATAACAGGCTCTCAAATTGGCACCAAAACTCACAAAATTAATTTATTTGTAGACAATATACTGATCTTCTTGGAGCAACCTAGAACTTCATTCCCACAACTAAAAATAATCTTAGATGCCTTTGATGTATTTGCATGTCTCAGAATTAACTTCACAAAGTCTAAACTACTATGCCTTAATAACCCCCCCCCCAAAAAAACACACAGAAGGAACTGCAAGATATGACCAAACTCTGACTTTATCATTCAGGTTTTACTTACTTGGGCATCTGTATAACAAAGGACAGTCATCAATTAATGCATAGGAATTATAAGAAAGTTACTGGATGGATAACTAATCAACTGAGAGAATGGAAACCTCTGCATCAGAATCTGTAAAGGAGGATAGCCCTTACAAAAATGTTTATAATGCCTCGGCTTTTTTCTTTTCTTTTCCAGGCAGTTCCATTGACGCCCCTCCAAAAAAAAAAAAAAAACCCAATAAATTTAAATTGTGTCAAAATCTTCTTAACTTCTTTGTCTTCAATCATAAATGGCCCAAATTTAGAAAAACAGCTAGGCACTTACTGACCAGGTCAGGTGGCTTAGCAATTCCTAATATAAAACTTTACTATGAAGCCTTTCAGCTCTGCCAAACTTCCCTATTAATATGTGGAGACCATAAGGTGCCATGGGTGGAGAAGGAACTAGATAGTAAGTTTTTCCCCAAACATGAAATTTCCAAGGATTGGAAATAGAGCCAAATTCCATTTTTGTATAGTTTTTTTAAAAAACTGTACAAAAATGGAATTTGGCTCTATTTCCAATCCTTGGCTATGGGCATCATTGCTAATATGGTCCAAATGAAAAAAAACACAATTGCACCTGCTCCTTCCCCAAGACAGGATAAAAACAGTTTAAAGACTGGGAAATGAGAGACATTTCTCTAATTCAACACTTGTTCTCCAAGAGTAAACTAAAATCTAGAGAAACACTGATCACCCAACTGCACCCATACCCCGTCTCCTGCCATCAGTTAAATCAAATTATCTCTTTTGGCACTAAGTTAGCTTGTCAACTAAGTTGACAGGCACACATAATTTCTTGTGCTCTTTAACTTTCTATGAACAGAAATGTATGGCTCCTGATTTAGCACTAAGGGGCTAGCCTCTTTGATCTACACCACTTTGGTGGAGTGTACCTATGACACCACACAGAGCCTAAAAGAAAACTTGGAAACAGACCTTGGCATTGTCATACCAGATTCAGATTGGTCACATCTATGATCCTCTTATCCTTTTAAGACCAGATCTGCTAGAGCCAGAGAAAGAACTGCAAAACTCATCCATCAGTGGTATAAGACCCTGGTATAGTTAGCAAATATGGTTAAAAGCATGCTGCCAATCTGTTGGAGGGAATAGACCACATGGTGGATATATCAGCACATGTAGCTGGACTGCCCAAATGTCTATGGCTTTTGGCAAGAGATAATTGGACAATTAGAAATGGTGACCAACCAAGGGATAAACTTCTGTCCATCACTCCTTTTGCTGTTACTCTATATTGGTGAGAACAAGTGTCTGAAGCACCAATCCTTGATCTCATTTTTCCTTGTAGCGACACAGACAGAAATTGCATCCGCATGGAAAATGTGAGAGGTCAGTGTGGAAAGATGGTGGAAACGTGTGTGGGATCTCTGGCTGTTAGAAAAATTGGCAGACAAAATGAACACAAAAATATGTAGGTTCACTTCAAAAAGCTTTATTGAATGCTGGTTTCCACTTATTGACTATGTTAATTCCTAAGCTCCCAGCATGGCACCACCATCAACTCACTTAAATCTGTGGGAGGACACATTTGAAAATCTGGTGTCATCGCAAATGTAATAGAATATTGCCACGACTTCCTGATTCCACCAACATAAACTTGAGAAGGATAATGCTACCAACTTGACAACTTGTTGAAACTTCACAATACTGATTGTTTTTATATAGGTTAAAAATTTGTTCCTTCTATGTTTTATGTTTTGTTGAGATCTGTAAAAATCAAAAAGATCAACAAGAAAACAAATAATATTAGCCCCTCTTCCTGCCCAACCCCTGAAGCTTGGTGAGTTAAATTGGCCAAAAATTTCAGGAGGGGTTACCAAGGGGCGTCAGCAGCATTTTTTTACTAGCCTCTTGGAGTTTGCTTGCACCACCTCTGGATTCAGCCGTGGAACTCCTTTCAGTGGCTGCCACATAGGGCTTGTCTAGATGGGCTATTTACCCCATCTTACCCCTATCTGGGAGCACCTGTAGTCCATACAATGCAGAGTTTTTCCCCATTTCACCAGCAGGTAGTCCTGCCAATGTCCATTAAGTTATTTTATTAAAATACCCAGGAAAATTTGTTTCACATGGGAAAACCCCACAGGAATGCAAGAATCCATACCTACACACTGGCTCGTATCTGCAGCTGCTGTCACTGCCACTGGTGTCTCTCTGAAGCCAGGAAGGAGGCCTTGGCATGTGACCAAGGCCACCTGCACGTGACCAGACTTGATCACATGCTGAGGGCCTCCTTGCTGGCTTCAGAGGGACAACAGCAGTAGCAGGCTGTAGATATGGGCCAGTGTGCAGGTATACGCTCCATCCTGTTTCATGTAGGTAACAGGGGGTAAACGGGCCTGATCCAGGGCCAGAAAACACCAGCAGGAAGCCAGCATATTTTGGCAGGTCTAGACAAGCTCCTAGTAGCCACCCATCATGCCCAATGAACCCCATATTTGGAGATTCTGGGTGTGGAAGTGGTTATCAGACAGCAACATTGTTGTTTTTTCCTGTGTGGTTTGTGTGGTCAAGGACTCCTGCTACTGTGGGAATAGCACATAGCAAACAGCAAAAAGAAAAATACAATCATGTAATCATAGAATCCTACAGTTGGAAGAGACCACAAGGGCCATCCAATCCAAACCCCTGTCCTGCAGGAATACATAATCAAAGGACTCCCAACAGATAGCCATCCAGCCTCTGTTTAAAACCTCCAAAGAAGGAGACTCCACCATACTGTGATGCAGCATGCTCCATTGTTGAACAACTCTTACCATCCGGAAGTTCTTTCTAATGTTTAGGTGGAATCCCTTTTCCTGTAGTTTGAGTCCATTGCTCCATGTCCTAGTCTCCAGTGCAGCAGAAAACAAGCTTGCCCCATCCTCAATATGGCATCCCTTCAAATATTTAAACATGGCTATCATATCCCCTCTTAACCTTAAATCTTCTCCAGGCTTAACATACCCAGCTCCCTAAGCCACTTCTCATAGGGCATGGCTTCTACAGTTTTCACCATTTTGTTCGCCCCCCTCTGGACATGCTCCAGCTTGTCAATATCCTTCTGGAATTGTGGTGCCCAGAACTGGACACAGTATTCCAGGTGAGGTCTGACCAAGGCAGAATAGAGTGGCACCATTACTTCCCTTGATCTAGAGAATATACTCCTATTGGTGCAGCCTAGAATTGCATTGGCTTTTCTGGATGCTGCATCACACTGCTGACTCAGGCTCAGCTTATGGTCCACTAACACTTGCACTGTTATCAACCCAGGTGTCATCCATCCTATATATGTGCATCTCATTTTTTCTACCTAAGTGTAGTATCCTACATTCATCCCTGTTGAAATTCACTTTGTTAGTTTTGGCCCAGCTTTCTAATTTGTTAAGGCCATTTGAATTCTGTACCTGTCCTCTGGGGCATTAGCTACCCTCCAAATATAGTGCCATCTGCAAATTTGATAGGCATGTCCTCTATTCCATCATCCAAATCATTGATAAAGATGTTGAATAGCACTCGGCCCAGGGCAAAACCCTGTGGCACCCCTCTAGTCACTTCTCTTCAGGATGAAGAGGAGCCATTAGTGAGCATCCTTTGGGTTTAGTCAGTCAACCAATTATGAATCCATCTAACAGCTTCTTCATCTAGCACATATTGTTTGCAAGAATATCATGAGGGACCTTGTCAAAGGATTCACTGAATCAAGCGATGCTACATCCACAGCATTCCCTTCAACTAACAAGCTTGTGACTCTATCAAAAAAAGAGATAAGATTAGTTTCGTATGACTGGTTTTTGAGAAACCCATGTTGACTTTTAGGACTTTTTCGGACGGCGATTTGTAACACAAGCAGGCTCATCCCTGTTGCGAGGCTGCTGCATGGCAGGGGGGGCATTTCAGATGACACTGTCCCCCTGCCGATACTGTTCTGGAAGAGCCGGGAGGCTGCAGTGCCATATTTGGGCATCACGTGATTAGGAAATGGCCAAATATGGTGCTGCAGCCTCCTAGCTCTTCCGGAACAGTATCGGCAGGGGGACAGCGTCATCCGAAATGGCCCACCTGCTGCGCAGCAGTCTCGCAACAGGGACGAGCCTGCTTGTGTTACAAATAGCCATCCGAAAAACTCCTTAGTGATCACAGCATCCCTTTCTAAGTGCTTACAGTCTGTTTGTTTAATGATCTACTCTTGAACCTTTCCTGATATTGATGTCAGTCTGACTGGGTGGTACTTATTTGGGTCCTCTTCCCCCTCCCCTTTTAAAGATGGGGACAACATTTGCCCTCTTCCAGTCTGCTGGGATTTCTTCTGTTCCCCCGGAATTCTCAAAAATTATTGACAGTTGTTCTGAGATTTCTTCTGCCACTTCCTATAATACACCCTTAGATGTAGTTCATATGGCCCTGGAGACTTGAATTCATTTAGAGTAGAAAAGTATTCCTGTATTTTACTAATTCTGTGCTGTATTTCCCCTACTGCATCATCTGCTCCATTTTGCCCAGGTTGAGCACTGTTCTCATTTGTGGAGAGGAGCAAGGCAAATCACATACATTTTTCTCAGAAAATTGTTTTGGTTCAGTTTTAATCTTACTTCCCCTGCTTTTTCATCTCGTACATTTGGCCCCAAAAAAGCTTCTACTGAATCAGTAATTTCTATGGAAAGGGGATATAATGAGAATTCAAGTTACATAGGTCACTGGGACAAGATGAAACATGATCCCAAATAAACTCACTAATGAGCACTTTGTCCCTTGCCTACTGAGACTGTGTAATATATGGTTCAAGGAATCGAACAATAGCTGATCGATAGCAATATGGCAGAATTTGCATCATCTAGCTTTGAGAAATGTTATCCCACTCAAAAGATCACTGAAGTGATCTAAGCAAAGTTTTAACTGGAGCTCCATGAACAAATAAAAATATTGATGTTTCAAACATACAAGCACACTTTCTGTTTTCTTGAAGAAATTAGTAGAGTTCTGGGTCATCTCAGTAATCCATGTGCTGGGTCAATCTGGATAGTGTGGGATGTCCCAAAATAATATTTCTTGACCCACTTTTTAGAGCACACGTATTCGTTATGTATTGTTATAGGATTATTGTAACAAGAAAATCTAATGTCTGCTGACATACAGGAGTAGTGTGACACACATTTTAAAGCAGGTATGTTATTTATGGGTTGTTGTTATAGAATGAATCATAAAATAGAATCATAGAATCATAGAATTGCAGAGTTGGAAGAGACCACGAGGGCCATCCAGTCCAACCCCCTGCCATGCAGGAAATCACGATCAAAGCATCCCTGACAGATGGCCATCCAGCCTCTGTTTAAAGACCTCCAAGGAAGGAGACCCCACCACGCTCCGAGAGAGTGTGTTCCACTGCCGAACAGCTCTTACTGTCAAAAAGTTCCTCCTAATGTTGAGGTGGAATCTCTGTTCCTGGAGCTTGCACCCATTGCTCCGTGTTCCAGTCTCTGGAGCAGCAGAAAACAAGCCTGCTCCATCCTCAACGTGACACCCCTTCAAATACTTAAACAGGGCTATCATATCGCCTCTTAACCGTCTTTTTCCAGGCTAAACATACCCAGCTCCCTAAGTCTCTCCTCATAAGGCATGGTTTCCAGACCTTTCACCATTTTAGTCGCTCTTCTCTGGACATGCTCCAATTTGTCAATATCATTTTTGAATTGTGGTGCCCAGAACTGGACACAGTATTCCAGGTGAGGTCTGACCAAGGCAGAAGAGAGCGGCACTATTACTTCCCTTGATCTGGACACTATACTTCTATTGACGCAGCCCAAAATCACATTGGCCTTTTTAGCTGCCGCATCACACTGTTGACTCATGTCCAACTTGTGGTCTACTAGGACTCCTAGATCCCTTTCGCACATAGTCTCATTCAGCCAGGTCTCCCCCATCCTATATCTATGCATTTCATTTTTCCTCCCTAAGTGCAGTACCTTAAATTTCTCCATATTGAATTTCATTTTGTTAGCTTTGGCCCAGCTCTCCAGTCTATCCAGGTCATTCTGACCCTGTCCTCCAGGGTTTTAGCTACTCCTCCTAATTTGGTGTCATCTGCAAATTTGAAAAGTATGCCCCTAATTCCCTCATCCAAGTCATTGATAAAGATGTTGAATAGCACTGGGCCCAGGACAGAACCCTGTGGCACCCCACTGGTCACCTCTTTCCAAGACGAAGAGGAGCCACTGCTGAGCACCCTTTGGGTTCAGCTGGTCAACCAATTACAAATCCATTTAACAGTTAACTTGTCTACCCCACATTTTACAAGCTTGTTTGCAAGAATATCACGGGGAACCTTGTCAAAGGACTTACTGAAATCAAGGTATACAATATCCACAGCATTCCCTTCATCTACCAAGCTGGTAATTTTATCAAAAAAAAAAAAAGAGAGAGAGAGAGAGAGAGAGAGAGATCAGATTAGTCTGGCATGACTTGTTTCTCTGAAACCCATGTTGACTTTTTGTGATTATGGCATTGCCTTCTAAATGTTCACAGACTCTCTGTTTAATGATCTGCTCTAGAATCTTCCCTGGTATTGATGCCAGACTAACTGGACGATAATTGTTGGGATCCTCTTTTTCCCCCTTTTTGAAGATGGGAACAACGTTTGCCCTCCTCCAGTCTGCTGGGACTTCTCCTGTTCTCCAGGAGTTCTCAAATATTATTGCCAATGGCTATGAGATTATATTTGCCAGCTCTTTTAATACTCTTGGATGTAGTTCATCTGGTCCTGGAGATTTAAATTCATTTAGATTAAGAAGGTATTCCTGTACTACCTCTTTACTTATTTTGAGCTGGATTTCCCCTATTGTGTCCTCTGTTCCATTATCCTCAGGTTGGTCCTCCTTTTCCTTTTCTGAAAACACTGAGGCAAAGAAGGTGTTGAGTAATTCTGCCTTTTCTCTGTCCCCTGTTAGCATTTTGCCATCTTCTCCACGTAGTGGCCCTATCATTTCCTTCTTCCTCCTTTTGCTGCGGACATACCCAAAAAAACCCCTTTTTATTGTTCTTAACCTCCCTAGGAAGCCTGAGCTCATTCTGCGCTTTAGCTTTTCTGACTTTACTCCTTACATGTGTTCGCTATCTGTTTGAATTCTTCTTTGGTGATTTCCCCCTTTTTCCATTTCCTATACATGTTCCGTTTAAAACTGGACATCTGGCATTTCTCAATTCATATATGGTAAAAGTCCTCATTGTAGAATTTTGACCATTACTTTGCTTGCATAGGGAATTAAAGCAGTAGTCCTGTGCTTACTGCAATCCCTGGGGTTCCCTTTCTTGGTGACTGGAACATATATTGATTGTTTCCAATCTGTGGGCCATTGTTTTGTTCTCCACATATTGTTTGTGTTTATCCAACCATTTCTCCCTTTCCCTTAAACAGATAAAGTCCCACTGATGACTTAGGACTTTTTCGGACAAGTAAAATGCAACGGAAGCAGCCTCGCCACGTTGCGAGGCTGCTGCACTGCAGGGCGTCCCTTTCGGATGACACCCATCCCTGCCGGTACTGTTGCGGTACCGCAGGGACATTTGAGTGTAATATTTCGGCGATTTTTACTCATGAAAGTTGATCGTGAGTAAAAATCGCCAAAATATTACACTCAAATGTCCCTGCGGTACTGCAACAGTACCGGCAGGGACGGGCGTCATCCGAAAGGGACGCCCTGCAGCGCAGCCGTCTTACAACATGGTGAGGCTGCTTCCGTTGCATTTTACTTGTCTGAAAAAGTCCTTAGTGCATCTTCTTATGCATGTCCTCAGCTGAAAACTGCCCATGCTGGAGGAGTAGCACATACCACAGACCAATATTCAGGGTGTTACCACAGGAAACTATTCCATATGGCAAAGATAGTGCATTAAGAGTCTCTGCCATTTGCTGTCCTTTAGTCATCCTGGTACTGACCTGGACTTCTTTAAACACAGGAACTATAAATAATCAAATACAGACAGGGCCAGCCCAAGGCTTTTTGTTGCCTGAAGCAGAGCACAAGTTTAGGCATCCTCCATTCCACATACAGAAGGCTGAATCTTACTTCAAGACATATGACACACAAACCAGGGATTCAGGAGCTGGGACAACTCCTGCTGTTGCCCGCCCCCCAATAGCCATTGTTTACAGCAATTGCCTGACTGTGCCTAATAGCAGGACTGGCCCTTTTATTTTCAATGAGACTAATGCTGGAAGTTGACCATAGAATCACATTGGAGGACCTAGAAATGCCTAGAGAAAACTTTTTTTGGATGTGGATAAGTGAAACCATGGATACCAAATCTGTGGATACAGAGGTCGACCTGTATTCTAAATAATAGAATAATATATAACCCAATTGTTAATAGTGTAAATATAAAGAGTTAAATGTACAGTGATACATATTTGGCTTACTAACTCAGAAGGGCAGAGTGCAATGAAGGGAGGGAGGGAAAGAGAGATCTGAACATTGTAATACTCATATAAGTCTGTAAATTAAATAAAAAACGTTTTAAAAGCACAATTTGAGCTATTTCCATAAAACTTTAAAGCTGAATTCTACCAGTTGCTTTTTGTGCAACCTTGTTCTTGTGTGAGTGTATGAGGAAGAGGTCATAAGTCATTTCCCCCTAGCACTACCACAAAACAATTGAAAAATAATAATTTACTACACTTCCGACTGATAATTCCTGGGAGGGGCTCATCTACTTGGGAGTCTTAGGACTTTATCAGATGGACAAAATATGGCATCATAACAATACCACATAACCATGCACAGATCAGATCAGATGACGTTGCCCTTTTGAGGTTATGACCTGGCCAAAACCCGTACCTTTTAATTTATGACATAAGCCATCAATAGATTTCCCTGTTCAGCTTTTGTGCTGACATTGATGATGTGCAAAACCTCGGGCCATTTAAATCTTGTCACTGCAGTGAGAGTGGTCTGGCATGAACACTTCTGGGTGAGATCAGGACATCCAGGTAAGTTTTGCTCTTTTTATACCCCCCCTCCCAGGTTACTTGGGACTTTTAAAGTATGTGTGGGTGCTTTGTGTAACTTTTTATGTCTTGTTTTTATTTTTTTTCTTGAATTTCCCATACAACCAAGTCTCGTGGGATTTCAAACGACTACACGACAAAAAAAAACCACCAAAAACTGGCAAGAATGCGGGCAGAATACCTTTAGTTAACATGAGCTCCAGCTGGGATTCACCATATTCAGAAGGAGGGGGGTGAAAACTCCACATAGACCATGATAACAGCCTTCATTGTTTCTCACAATCTTTTTTTTAAAGTGCATGAAAATGTGCATAATTGGTCATCCGTACACCCAATTCGAAAAGGGGACATAACAGATCTGAAATCTGATTGGTCAAACCTTGGAGGGGGCAGGCTTGCAAGGGAGGACTTGCAATGCTGGAGCTGCCATTGTTGCTGTTTTTGCCGACACTATCGTTCAGCCGGCAAAGTGGCAAAGCAGAAGTATGAAGTTTTATTTAAGCGGAAAACAGCTCTTCCACATCTGTCACTTTAAGAGAAAAAGCGGGGGACGGGGGGAGATTTTCCAGACTCAACTCACTCATGGCCACTTTTTTTTTTCCTGTGGATGTAAACTGCAAAAATTTCCCTTCCAAGCTTGCGAATGAGCACAAATGGGCACTGCAGCGAAAGGGAGGTAAGCTGCTATTTTTCGCTACAAATTCTCCCATGTAGCTGCGCCCTTCCTCTTTATTGCCGGAGCTGCCTTTGCGCTGGAGTGATATTTTGATTTTGCAATAAATAGGTAAAGAAACAATACCATGTTTTCTCACCTTAGCTCTTGCTCACTAAGGCTAAAAATCAACATGGCGACACTGGGCACTTGTCCTGTTAGCAAGTCCCATCCCTGCACTCATCAATTAGCTTTGCACTTCCTCTCCTATGGGAAAGTGATTCATGTTGCACATTTTCCCTGCAGTTTTGTTAAAAACTCAGGGGAAAGCTGTGAAGGCTTTTCCTGTATAGTTTTTTACATTTTGGGCCCCTTCCTTCATAAAACAGCAAAATGACACAGCTTGCCATTTAGACAGGTGGGGTTGTCCTCACATTCCATGAGGAGATTTTTTGCCATTAAGACAACCCCTCAGAAAGGTGCTGGAGCAAGATATCATATAGAGAGGGGGAACAGAGACAAACAGAAGAAAAAACAAATCAGTACTTGGTTTTTATTTGAGAATCACCCAGTTGTTTCACAAAGACACTGGAGCCACACACAAAGCTCCTCATGCAATTAGTTGTATGGAAAATCAGCAACACATCTGAATGGAATTATCTCTTTAAAGATTCCCTTCTATTTAGCTTTCCCCACTGCAGCTGGACAAGTTATTAAAGAGTGCTATGGAAACTTTATAATGAGCTACAGGTAAAGTGTCTTTTCTTCTACTTTAGGATAGAGGAGACTAAACGGCAGCATCTGTGTATCCCACTGCATGATGGCTGAATCCTCCGCTCCCACATATGATACCCTTTAAGCATGCACAGAAGGGTGTAGAATGTTTCAGGAAGTGGACTATCATCCCCGAGAACTTATGCTATAATAAAATCTAAGCTTGGGAAATTTGTTTTTGGGAGCTACAGTCTGGCTGGTGACATACACAGGCATAACTGGGGGGTATGTCCAATGTATAAACTTTTTTCAAACCTTGGAAAAAGGAGATACCCAGCACCTCCATCTGCAAGGCCTCAAGCCATTTGGAGCAGAGACGTTCTTTCCTCTCTCGGTGCTCAAGAGCAGGCAGCATGAGCCCAGGCATGCTTCTGCAGTCATCGCTGGGTGATGAGATGGAACTGTGCCTGGCAGACCCCAGCTACTATTGCTCACCTGGGGAAGCAGCCAGGTAGAAGGAGCAGCCTTCACCATCTTTGCCATCTCCGGAGTATGCTGGCAGAGACTTGCAGTCTACCTGTGCAATGTAGGATCTAAGTCCTGGACTAAACTCTGAAATAAATTTGTTAGTCTCCCAGGTTCCATGGGACTCTTAGTCATTTTTGCAGCAAAAGACTAATACAACTGACCCTTCAGAAATGTTTAGCAGCAACCCATTTCAGAGAGCCAATGGGCTCAGTTACATGGCAAAATAAGTTGGTGAAGAAATTGCTAAGACTCCTAATAGTTCCCACACATCGCTCCACAAAGTTGCCTCATTCAGAAGGGGGGAGCTAAAAACCACAAAAGTAGCATAATACAGGCTTTCACAATTTTTCCCGACTTTTAAAAAAAGTTGCACATCTTAGCGCACTATTGATTGTGTGAACTACCATTAAAAAAGTCAGTGTGAACTACCAGCAATCTTCCCAAAACTGCCCCAGAAAAGGTGAGCCATGATTGGTTGGACTGACTGCGGGGTGGGCAGCAAAGGGAGACTGCTGTGATCATGTTCGTGTGTGTGTGTGTGTGTGTGTGTCATCCCCCCCAATACCATCCCTCCTTCCTCCTGGGCTCCTCCGTGCCTGAAAGGCTCCCTCCTTCCCTCCCTCCCTGCCCTTCTCTGTGCTTTCCAGCAGCTTATCTGCTCCACCAGGCATTTGCTCCCTCACCCTGCTGTGACCACAATCTTGTGTGAGCTACAAAACTGAAAACTAACCTGATCAACCAATTTAGCAGTAAATCATGTAAACTATGCAGCACTGGTGCAAAAAAGCACTAAAGCACAAACTATCGCAATAAAAACTGCCGTGTAACTGAGCCCTATGGAACATAAGATGTCAGCCTCTTAAGATTGACAAGAGCAACAGCTGGAACAGCATCATTTAACTCAACATTTCTCCTGCTTTTAATTCAGGTGCTGAACAGTTAAAAGAAACAAAGCCCTACCCAAACAAGAAGCAAAAAGAAATTCACTGCTGCAAGACAATGAGGCTAATCATAGGATCAAGTAAATAGCAACAGAAACACATGGGCTTGTATGTATGAAACTCACCATGCAACATTAGGCTAGCTATATTCTCTCAGCCAAATTGTCACTGCAGATTTGTTGGAAGATTGTTGGAGAATAATATCCACCACCTTGAACTCTTTGGAAGGAAGGGCAGGATAAACATGAAAGTGAGTGAAACAATCAGACAGGATCAAACACATTAGAGTTGCCAGATGCTGCCAGTAAATGGACAACTCAGAGCACAACCTGGTTTTCATGCCCATGCATTAGCTTCCTTCCCTTCCCCTTTTATTTGTTTATTTGTAAACTAACTGCAAGTTTTAAACACTCAAATCAGGCTGAATCTTGGAAGTTTTCCATGGGATCAATAAGCTATATGTAATAACCTATTTCTATATATTGCCACTCTTAAAACATTCAATTTGATTCTTTTAGCAGGTAACACAGGATGTATCTACACTGTAGAAATAATACAGTTTGATGCCACTTTAAGTGATATAGGTCAATCCTATGGAATCTTGGGATTTGTAGTTTTACAAGGTCTTTGCCTGCTCTGCCTAAAAGTGCTAGTGCCTCACAAAACTACAAAACCCAGGATTCTGTAGGATGGAGCTATGGCAATTGAAGGGATATCAAACTACATTATTTCTACAGTGTAGATGCACCCACTGTCTCTGGTTCCAGTGGAATCTTTGAGTTCTAGGTTAGGTTCAGTAAGTCTCTCCAAAACCTCAGAAATGACCCAAAAAGGCCAATATCCCCAGAGGTTCACAAATTCAGTAAATGAGATCCATAATTCAATACATGTGTCTTTACTTTTTTCTTGAAGAGCTGTATTCCTTACTGTTACAGTAGCACCCCCTCATTCCCTGATTCACCATCTGCTGATTCAATTATCCACAGACGGTGATGGTGGGGGTGGGCGAGGGAGGGAGGAAGCAAGCTCCCCTCCACTTCCCTTCTTTTCCACGGGATGGTTCCAGTGCCACAGGTTCTGGTGGTGGAGCTGGCAGGAGTGGATGGAGAAGGGAGGGAGAAGGGAGCTCACTTCCTCTCTCCCTTCTCTGCGGGGTGGGGGGTCCAGTGGTGCAGCATGGCTGGTAGGGGGAGGGGTAGACAGAGAAGGGAGGGAGGAGAGGGATCACCTCCTTTCTCCCTTGGCCACAGGGGGGCGGTGCGGCAGTGCATCATGGCTTGTGAGGGGGATAGACAGAGAAGGGAGGGAAGAGGGGGCTCACCTCCTTTCTCCCATGTCCACGGGGGGGAGGGGGTCCAGCAGCGCAGCATGGCTGGTGGGGGAGGGGCCCCATGCCTTTCTCCACCACACCAATCCATCTCACTTTTAGCAGTTGTAATCCTTACCAGAGATAAGAACAAAGAAACTTTTCAGTGTATAAGGTTTCTATTCTTACCCTCAAAGAGGGATAGTAACAATAATCCTATAGTTGCCATGTGTCCATCTTTTTAAAAGTCTAAGCCAGCTCAGCTCTAGGTAATATAAACCAGCCACAGCTAAGGATAGGGGAGAATTTTGTGTGGCTCAAGGATTTATTTATTTTTAAGGAATTGACCAATAGTCACAAACACGGGGACAGGACATCACTGGCAGACTCATCCTTCCCTAGTCACAATACTGTTGAATTTGGGGGTAAGGAAGCACTGCTCAGACTAAGCTGAGTACTGTACATGTTTTGTCCATTCCCAGTGGATAATCTACTCTGTTTGACTAGCCATTGGAACAGTCTCCAACATCCAAGGATTGGCACAACTTGAAGCATCCTGCCTCTGCTTGTGTTACTTGTAAACATCCACTGTTATGACACATGCAGTTCTATTCAGAGCAGATGCTTCTGCATGTTCTTTTTTGGGGCGGGGGGGGGGGGAGTTCCTGAAAAGTGTAATGAGAAAAGTGTAATGAGAAAGTGTAAGAGGGAAGAAGCTCAAGATGCAGAAATCTGCATTCAAGATTACAAAAATCTAATCTGAATAATGAAGACAGCAAAACATAAAACTGGCTAGGAAACTGAGATTGATAAGAATGAATTAAGATAGCTGACCTAGGCTGCTGACACATGGCAGAAATAATGCAGTTTGGCACAGCTTTAATTATCATGGCTCCATCCTATGGAATCCTGGGATTTTGTAGTTTGTTGTGGCACCAGAGCTCTCTGACAGAGAAGGTTAAATATCTCACAAACCAACAAATGCTAGAATTCCATAGCATTGAGCCATGGCAGCTAAAGTGGTGTCAAACTGGATTATTTCTGCAGTGTGTCAGCAGCCACAAGGCTTGTCTACATGGGCAATTTACCCCATCTTTCCCCCATCTTGGAGCCCTACTGTCCTGATGATGCAGGGCTTTTGCCCTTAGGGAGTTTTCATGACTCCCGGGGCAAAGACAGGGCTAAGTGAGGGGAAGACGGGGTTGGGCCCATTACAGCATAGAATCATAGAATTGCAGAGTTGGAAGAGACCACGAGGGCCATCCAGTCCAACCCGCTGCCACGCAGGAAATCTTGATCAAAGCATCCCTGACAGATGGCAATCCAGCCTCTGTTTAAAGACCTCCAAGGAAGGAGACCCCACCACACTCCGAGGGAGTGCGTTCCACTGCCGAACAGCTCTTACTGTCAAAAAGTTCCTCCTAATGTTGAGGTGGAATCTCTGTTCCTGGAGCTTGCATCCATTGCTCTGTGTTCCAGTCTCTGGAGCAGCAGAAAACAAGCCTGCTCCATCCTCAGCGTGACACCCCTTCAAATACTTAAACAGGGCTATCATATTGCCTCTTAACCATCTTTTTTCCAGGCTAAACATACCCAGCTCCCTAAGTCTCTCCTCATAAGGCATGGTTTCCAGACCTTTCACCATTTTAGTTGCCCTTCTCTGGACATGCTCCAATTTGTCAATATCTTTTTTGAATTGTGGTGCCCAGAACTGGACACAGTATTCTAGGTGAGGTCTGACCAAGGCAGAATAGAGTGGCAGTATTACTTCCCTTGATCTAGATACTATACTTCTATTGATACAGCCCAAAATTGCATTGGCCTTTTTAGCTGCTGCATCACACTGTTGACTCATTTTCAACTTGTGGTCTACTAGGACTCCTAGATCCCTTTCGCATGTAGTCTCGTTCAGCCAGGTCTCTCCCATCCTATATCTATGCATTTCATTTTTCCGCCCTAAGTGCAGTACTTTACATTTCTCCGTATTGAATTTCATTTTGTTAGCTTTGGCCCAGCTCTCCAGTCTATCCAGGTCATTCTGCATTTTTCATTACAGTATCCCAACTTACTTACCATTTCCTACTTCTCTAGTATGGAAACCTTTGTTGTTGTTGTTGTGTGCCTTCAAGTCATTTCTATCACCTATCATAGAATTTTCTTGGCAAGTTTTATTCATGGAAAAATTGCCATTGTCTTCCTTTTAGGTGGAGAGACAGTCTGGGTTGCCCAAAGTCACACAGTTGTTTCATGGCTGAGCAGGGATTTGAATTCTGGTCTTCCAGAGTACTTGTCCATTACCCAAACCACTATACCACAATCCTTTCATTTTTCTGACCCAGATGACTGAGGGCTCTTACAATGAAAGAAGAAGTATATATGGATGTGGCTTGATCAGAATATCTTGCACCTCAAACACTTTTCTGTCAACACCCACTCTTTGCTTTTGCTGTACAGTACTGTGACCTGGCTTGTGTATACATGGATCTTAAGGGCCAGTGGAGGAATGAACAGGCCATTGACAACAGGGTACCATCAGGGAATTATGGCTGGTGGCTTCCATTTCAGTGAAGCAGTGAATCTGCTCCAGGTCTTAATATGAACTTTAAGGCAGCTATTCTAGGTCCTGAACCCCATTCCTAAAATAGGCTCAACACCTTGAACTAAAGCCCAGAGTGAAGTCTTCATCCTACTGACATGGCAGCCACCAGTTGCCACAGTCATCAGGCTTTCCACCTCTAATACTGTGTGCCTTTTGCAACCATCTGTAGGCATTTTGGCCTGCTAAGGAACTGATACGGTAGTTGCATGGAAGCTTCGCTGTTCCCTAGACACAATGGGCCCAGTAGCACAGTTTATTATTGGACTCAGTAGACTCTTAAGTGGCCTGATAATTTCCAGAAGAAGCCAGAGTTGTGACATTACTCATCTTGTCTGAAGGATTCAGTGAGGATTTGCAGCAGAGAAAAAGAAAAGTTCCATTTTTGGCAGAAAAGAGTGGCTCCACATGAATTAACTTTCAGAACTGATATTTAAGGATTTTTTATTAGTCTGTAGGATGTCTCTCCAAGTCTTGCTGGAGTCAATGTGCTGAAAGGCTGTAGACTCAGTTATAATAAAAGGGACATTATTTTTAATTGTTTCCTCTCGGTATTATCACATTGGAGTGCGGGTGAGTGGAAAAGAGAGCTTTCAGAGCTCCAGTCCGTCGCCTTTTGGACTGCTGAGTTGTTCCCATTCTGGGCTGGTTAAGAGAGACAAAGGAGGAGAGTTTGAAAACATTTGGCATGTGAAATGGAAACCAACCAGTACTCATTCCCCAGATTCACTGAGTCCTGAACCATGGAGAAAAGCAGTACAGATTCAGTACATCTGTGAAGACAAAAGCAAAGAAACTAAGAGCACAGAAATGCTCACAGAGAATGAAAGAACCTATAGCAATATAATTTAATTCCCACCGCCAGTGGCCTGCATACAGTTATTTGGATTGTCAGCCATCTAACAGTGGTGTGATGAGTTGATCATTTCACTGACTTATCTGGTATTTAGGGTTCTCTTCATCCTGGAGCTATCTATAAATATAGTTATTTATAGTGATGATAACATTTAAGTGCTGCACAGAAAGGGCTCTGCCTTATGCCTTCTGTGGCTGACACTGCAAACAGCCTCCCCAATCCACAAGCCAAGAATCTTCAGTTGCCTATGCTCAGCAACTGATCATATAATGGATCTCTCAGTGAGTTACAAGAGGAAAAACAACCACATGTGTCTGTTCCTTATCATTCCTTATCATTCTCCCCTGAACTTTGTAACTTGCCCAGTCTTGAGATTCTTGATATACAATACAGGGAAACAGTGTGCTAGAGAGTCAGTTACCTCCAAGAACCAATGGCCTCTACAAATTGTCTGAGAATCTTTTGTGAAAGAAAATGAAATTAATGCTCCAAATCCAATTACTAGTAATAAATGGAGTAGGCCCATTCTACTAGTGTGATTCCCAAAAGTGTTAACTTATTCAGTAACTGATTTAATGTGTCCACTCTAGTTGGAACTAGCAACCGGATTTATGGCAACATGCTCCTGTACTGGGCTAAGCTAAATTCAGCGTACCGGCCTCAGAATTTTAGGAGTATTGGGTCATTCTCTTGGGCAGAAGCAAATGCATACAGATAATAAGTGATGTGGCACCACAGGCTATAAAACTTTCCCCACTGATGAGCAGAGCAGGGACACTATAGGGCTATTGTATATGTGAAATAAGAATGGAAACATACTTGGGAAACATGGGCAAAGATGTAGTAGGAGTCTCAGGACTATTTCTAGGACCACAGAATCATAGAATCATAGAGTTGGAGGAGACCACAAGGGCCGTCCATTCCAAACCTCTGGCATGCAGGAATACACAATCAAAGCATTCCCCATCCAGCCTCTGCTTAAAAACCTCCAAAGAAGGAGACTCCATCACACTCCGAGGCAGTGTATTCCACTTCTGAACAGCTCTTACTGTCAGGAAGTTCTTTCTAATGTTTAGGTGGAATCTCTTTTCTTGTAGCTTCAACCCGTTGCTCTGTGTCCTAGTCTCTGGAGCAGCAGAAAACAAGCTTGCTCCATCCCCAATATGACATCCCTTCAAATATTTAAACATGGCTATCATGTCACCTCTAAACCTTTTCTTCTCCAGACTAAACATACACAGCTCCCTAACCCACTCCTCATAGGGTATGGCTTCCAGACCTTCCACCATCCTGGTCACCCTCCTCTGGACACGTTCCAGCTTCTCAATATCCTTCCTGAATTGTGGTGCCCAGAACTGGACACAGTATTCCAGGTGAGGCCTGACCAAAGCAGAACAGAATGGCACTTTTATTTCCCTTGATCTAGGGACTATACTCCTATTAATGCAGCCTAGAACTGCATTGGCTTTTTTAGCTGCTCCATCACACTGCTGACTCATGTTCAGCTTGTGGTCCACTAAGACTCCTAGATCCTTTTTGTATGTATCATCATCAAGCCACATGTCACCCATGCTATATCGTGGATTTTGTTATTACTACCCAAGGACTTTTTCGGACAACAGTTTACAACACTAGCAGCCTCGTTCCTGTTGCGAGGCTGCAGCACTGCAGAGCGTCCCTTTCGGATGACGCTCTGCCCTGGGGTCCCTCTTGCGGTACTGTTGCGTAACCACGGGGACGCAGCAGCGTTATATTTGGCATTTTTCTACTCACAAAAGTTGATCGTGAGTAGAAAAATGCCAAATATAATGCTGCTGCGTCCCCGCGGTTATGCAACAGTACCGCAAGAGGGACAGCAGGGCAGAGCGTCATCTGAAAGGGACGCTCTGCAGAGCTGCAGCCTCGCAACGGAGACAAGGCTGCTAGCGTTGTAAACTGTTGTCCGAAAAAGTCCCAAGTGTAGTATCCTATTATTTCTCCCTATTGAAATTCATTTTGTTAGTTTTGGCCCAGCTTTCTAATCTGTTCAGGTCATTTTGGATTCTGATCCTGTCCTCTGGGGTATTAGCTACCCCTCCTAATTTGGTGTCATCTGCAGACTTGATAAGCATGTCCTCTGTTCCCTCATCCAAGTTACTGATAAAGATGTTGAATAGCGCTGGGCCCAGGACAGAACTCTGTGGCACCCAACTAATCACTTCTCTCCAGGATGAAAAGGAGTGATTGGTGAATACCCTTTGGGTTCTGCCCATCAGCCAATTACAAATCCATTGTAAATAGATTACCACTGCAGGACTAACCCTACCATTACACCAACTGAGGTGATTGCCTCAGGTGAAGGTTGATCTGGGGTTTATTATTGTTGAGTTGGGGATGGGGATTGTATCCACAGAAGGAAATTTTCTTAATGTCAAAATAAATTGGCTGGTGTTGGATTCTTGATTTGGTGGGTACCACTTCCTGCTATACCTCAGACTAACAAATTGGCTTCAGCCAGCTCTGGCTGGAAATCCTGAGAAGTCATCAGTGAGGATATGAGTCACTGGGGCTGCCTCAAAGTAAGTAGACAAGAGCCAAGCATCCCAAAAACAGTGGCTGAGCCAAAGTAAGCACCTTCTTGAAGCAATAGCCTGATCACAACAAATGTGTCAGCATGTCTACCTTAGCTCAAGATCCATTATCCATTCATAATATACAGATTATTCACTTGCCATCATGAAAGTCAGGGGGAGCATTTTTGGTGGGCATTGGGGACATTTTTCCCCCTCACCACACCCTGGGGGTGACACAGCCTGCCAAAAATGCTGAAAACTGAGGAGGCAGAAGTGATCAGAAGTTCATTTTCAGCCTTGGGGGGGGGGGTTAGAGGTGCTTTAAAAAGTTAAGTGGAGGTGGGGAGGGTGCTTCCTATTTAAAAGGAGAATTCCCAATTATGAGGCTCCCAGGAGAGGCAAGTCACCCCTTTCTGCCAGAAAAAGGGCAGTCCAGGGGAACTGGGGCATAGGAGGTTGAAAAAACAACAGTGGGAGATGCATAAGCCCCCATGGCCATGCTCTAAGCATCCCTGAGGTAAATAAAGAAAATCACCATTCTATTCCTTTCCCTATTAGAAATGAGAAAGGAATTTTGGGCTCCAGCAACAACAACAACAACAAGTGACACCTTATTCATGCCCGCGCTACGCCCCCAGGACGCCTGAAGGACGAAGTTGTCTGATAATTTTGCCCATTTGTGTTCTCGTCACATTGTTCTGGCGTGTTTTTGCACATGTCTGATAAAGTCCTAGGACAATGGAACCAATAGGATTCCAGAAAGCCTTGGAGGGGTTAATAGTTGGTAATGCCGGTGACCCTGTCGAAGCTTTGGTTAATACCTGGAACACCGACCTTACCAAGGCTAACGACACGCTCGCTCCCGAGCGTCCTTTCCAACCCGCTTCAAACCATAAGCCATGGTATACATCAGAGCTTAGGAAAATGAAGCAGGTTGGACAACAACAAGAGCGCAACTGGCGGAAAACTTGACTCTTATCCAACAGGACTCATCATAGGAACTTTCTTTGGTCCTATCGAAAGGCAATACGTGCAGCACAGAGATCCTTCTCCTCTGCACGTATTGCGTCTGCAGAGTCCCGTCCAGCAGAGCTGTTTAGGGTGGTAAGGGAGATGATGCAGGTTATTCCTGCACAGAACCCGTTGCTTAACCCAACAACGGCCTGCTGTGACACGTTTAACAAATTCTTTGCAGATAAAATCTCTCGGATAAGAGCCGACTTAGATGCCAGTAATTTGACAGAAACAATTGACGAGGTGTCCAGCAACTCTATTGATGTAAGTTTACTGGATCAATTTCAATCCGTGAGTACCGAGGATGTGGACAAGCTACTTGGTAGAGTGAGGAAGACGACCTGCCCTCTCGATCCTCACCCTTCATGTGCCTTGATGGTGTTCCTTAAGGACATCATCAATGCATCCCTCAGAGAAGGGTGTCTTCCATCTTGTTTAAAGGAAGCGGCCATTAGGCCGCTCCTGAAAAAATCTTCCCTTGACCCATTGGACATGAACAACTATAGGCTGGTTTCTATGTTACCATTCTTGAGCAAGGTGATCGAGAGGGCAGTTGCTCTTCAACTCCAAGTGGTCTTGGATGAAACTGATTATCTAGACCCATTTCAAACTGGCTTTAGGATGGGATTTGGAGTTGAGACCGCCATGGTTGCCTTGACCGACGACCTGTGTCTAAGTATCGATAGGGGTAGTGTGACCCTGTTGGTGCTTTTAGACATCTCAGTGGCTTTCGATATGACAGATCATAGCATTCTCTTGGATCGCCTGAGGGGGTTAGGAATTGGAGGCACTGTGCTCCAGTGTTTCCAGTCCTTCCTCTCGGGCAGGTCCCAGAGGGTGTTGCTCGGGGACAGCTGCTCCAGCAGAAAGGTGCTTACTTGTGGAGTTCCGCAGGGCGCCATCCTGTCCCCGATGCTGTTTAACATCTATATGAAGCCGCTGGGTGAGATTATTCAGAGTTATGGGGCTGGGTGTTATCAGTACGCTGATGACACCCAGATCTATTTCTCCTTGTCCCGATCGTCGGCCTCAAATTCCGATGGTGTCTCTCCTCTTAATGATTGTCTTAAAGCAGTAATGGGCTGGATGAGGAAAAATAGATTGAGATTAAATCCAGACAAAACGGAGGTGCTCATGGTAGCAGCCCCAAAACCAGGAGTTGGGTTGCAACCTCCAGTCCTGGATGGGGTCACGCTCTCCGTTAAGGACTGTGTTCGCAGTCTGGGGGTGCTCCTTGATTCATCGCTACAGATGACTAGTCAGGTGAATGCGATGGTCAGGAGTGCCTGTTATCAGCTTTGGCTGATACGCCAGCTGCACCCTTTCCTAGAAGTAAGGGACCTCAAGACTGTGGTGCACGCGCTGGTAACCTCTCGTCTAGATTTCTGCAATGCGTTCTACATGGGGCTACCCTCATGCTTGGTCCGGAAACTTCAGTTGGTACAAAATATGGCAGCCAGGGTGGTCTCGGGAACATCTCAGAGAGACCATATAACTCCAGTATTGAAATCTCTCCACTGGCTGCCTATCAGTTTCCAGGCCCAGTATAAGGTGTTGTTTATTACCTTTAAAGCCCTAAATGGCTTGGGTCCAACTTATCTCTGGAACCACCATACAATCCTCCCCGCGCACTCTGGTCCTCTGGGAGGAATTTGCTTCAGCCGTAAAAATCTAGGCTGTCTGCAACCTCCCAGAGGGCCTTTTCGGTAATCGCCCCCAAATTGTGGAATGACCTGCCAAACGAGATCCGTCAGATGACAAGCCTGAGTAGCTTTTAAAAAAGCACTAAAGACGGATCTCTTTTGGCAGGCCTTTCCTGATTAGATCCTGGCCTCAGGAGCTCCTGGCCTCTTTTAGTCTGCTGGCCATGTATTGTATTTTAATTTTTTTAAGCCGCCCCGATTGTTTTAACAGAGGGGTGGGGTATAAATAATAATAATAATAATAATAATAATAATTATTATTAATGTTGATTTCACCCCATTAATGCTGGTTAACATTCCTGCCTTAGCATTAATGTACAGGAGTTAATGTGAAGGATTTTCATTATTGATTTATTTTATTTTATTTATCAAAATATTCATATCCCACCTTATATCCAAGGCTCTCAAAGCAGCATACAGTAAAATCAGTTTAGGACAACAATTAACAATACTGTTAATTTTAAACTAAAAACATATGAAATCATTTATCTCTTAAAACCAGGCAATTTAAAACCAGTTAAAACAATTTAAAATAACTAGCTGTACCCAACATAACATATGCCAATGGTGCGTTAAGTGTGAGTTGCTCTGTTGCCCTGCCCCCACTGCCGTCAGTTTACTGCCTGGGTCCTGTCACAGCAGCAGGAGGGGTGATGGGGGCAATGATGTGACCCCCTGGGCGATATCAAAACCCATATCAAAAGTTGGTCTAGTTCTATAACAGAATCAATAATGTCTACTATTCCAAAAATCCTGTTAATTAATTGGGAGGTCCATCTTCACTGACTCAATTCTTACAAAATAAACCACACACACACACACACACACACACACACACAGAGCTTGGGTATGTTTTCTTTACTAGTGTGCTAATTGGCCACTTAGGAAAGACACCAACAAATCCTCTACTCCCTCAGCACCCACATGCAAATTCCCTCTCCACCTCACAGTCCACTCCTGCCACTCAATCTGCACCTATACCCTCAACCTCACAAGGGCCCCTCCCTCCTCTCATTCTATCAACCAATCACCACCCACATGTAAAAAAAATGCAATACTTTTTTCCTAAAACAATTGCATGTAGCTGAACCGTGTGAAAGGCACACTGCCACTCCAAGTTCCATATTGCAACCACCGCTTGAAACCCCAGCAGGGCACATACTAACACTAATACTAGTAATAATACAATAACGCTAGTGGCTCTTAACCTTTTCTTTACCAAGGACCCCTTTAAATATCTTTTGTTGCCATGGACCCCCAAGACTTAATTCAAGATTTTAAAGCCTAACAACAACAACGTTAATACAATTACACCACTAGCTCTTAACCTTTTCTTTACCAGAGACCCACTTTAAATATCTTTTGTTGCCATGGGCTCCCAAGATTTAACTCAAGATTTAAAACCCTAACAATAATAAGAATAGATTTTCCTCGGTTTTTTTTCCGGTCTGTGAGGCTGTGTTCTGGAATAGTTTCTCTGAAGATGCCATCCACAGATGCAGGCCAAACATCAGAAAGAAACTATTCCAGAACACGGCCTCACAGCCGGGAAAAAAACCAAGGAAAATCTATGGATGCCAGCCATGAAAGCATTTGACTTCACAATAATATGAATAATACCTGATAACCAACAACAATAATACAATTATAACAACACCGCTTAACCATTTCTTTACCAGTAGTCCCTTTAAATATCTTTTGTTGCCATGGCCTCACAAGACTTTAAATTTAAAACCCTAGTAATCATAGTCATAATCATACATTAAACCTTCCCTCAGAGGAACTGGAGTGGGAGGGAAGACTTTTCTCCTGCTTCTTCCTATAAGTTTGTGTCTGCAGTGGATTGAATGGCAATGTGCAGGCCCAGCCAACCAGCCAGCCTTTGCTTTGACTCCTGTCATGTGGCCACTCCACTGCAGGCAGAAGGTGATCTGAGCAGCCTTCAAGCCTTCATGGACCCCCTGTGAGGACACTGAGGACTGCTGGGGGTCCCCAGATCCCAGGTAAAGAACCACTGGTCTAGATTCTTGATGAAAGTAGCATGCAAAAGCTCTGCCTTGTTTAGAGAAGAAGGGGTCCAGGGACCCTTGTCTACCACTTGTTAAAATAGAAATAAATAGAAAAGAGAGCAAAGGAGTCTCTCCAGCAAGGGGCAGAATGGTCATCTCTAACTTTTTTGTTAGTCTTCGGATTTGCCTTTGCCCCATCCACAGACTGCAGAGCCTCAGTATTCCACTCCAACGCCTTTAAGGGAAGCATGCTGGATTCCCATTGGGGGGGGGTGTCTGGTGGCCAATGAGAGCCCACTTTGCTCCATTCTATTCCCCCTCCCTCACCAGCTTGGCTCCTCCCACTGGCCAGACGGGGGTTTTTAAGCAGGCAGCAGCCCATCCGGTGCAGCTTTTGCAAAGAAAGCCTTTCTTCCCATGGGAAACAGATCCAGGGACAGCCAGAGGACCCCAAGGGGGAAAAAGAGGGCCTAGAATCCCAGGGTGGCCTCCTGCCTCCCTTCCCACCCTTTTCCAGTTTTTTTTTTTCAGCCTGTAAGTTCTTCAGGGCAGAAGGTGTCCACTCAGTATAAGCTCACTGAGAGGCACCTGGCACAGCCTGGGGACAAACTAACCCAGGAGTAGCCAAACAGCAGAACTACACAGCAGAAAGGGCACAAAAACAAAGGCTTCAGCTAGCAGCTGGTCCACAGCTCTGACCCACTTTCACACACAAGTAGACTTACGGGCAGTAAGGTTCATCCAAAAATATCTGGAGGCCTTTATCTTCAGTTTCAGTATAAACAAACCTAACAGCAACACTCCTTTTTCTCCACAACATCAACCCACACACAATGAATTGTGTGTTTTGGCTATATAGGAGTGTTTCCTCGTCATCCCTCTGCCTAGCCACAGCTGTGAACAAACCCACTTCAGCTGTGCTAGTCTGTGGTCTGTTGCACCAACAATTTTCCTTTTGCACTTAAAGCAATATTACTCTGACAGAAGGAGGTGTGAAAGGGCTCACGGTTTTGGGGTGCAGAAGGGGTAAAGAGCAGAGGAAGGGGAAAAATCCTACCCTGCAAGGTAGGACAGGAGCAAAAAGAAGAAAGAGGAATGGGGGACACATAGAAAGCCACATTATTTTTCCCCATACATGCATATATTATTTTTTTCCCATACATGCATATTAGGAGCCCTGGTGACGCAGTGGTTAAATGCCAGTACTGCAAGTCACCATGTTGCAAGTTCGATTCCAGAGGGCTCCAAGGTTCACTCAGCCTTCCATGCTTTCGTAGGTCAGTAAAATGAGGACCCAGCTTGTGGGGGCAATTAGCTAACACACTTTGGAAACGGCTTAATGCAGTGTAGATGTGTAAATTGCTATTGCTTAAAACAGTTTGTAAGCCACTCTGATAGCCTTTGTGGCTGAAGAGCGGGGTTTAAATAACTTGGAGAGAGAGAGACAGAGACAGAGACAGCAAGGGGAGCTGGTTCAGTATTTAGTTACTGCAGCTCAACAGGCATAGATGTGGCTCCAGGCCGAGGAGGTGGTGCTGAAAAACACCCTCAAGCTCCTGATTGGCCAGCCAACAGAGCGCTATGACTGGTTGGGTATGTTTCCTAAGTGGCCAATCAGCACACTGGGAATAGCAACATACCCAAAAGAATTATCTATATAGATGCTAACTTAACCACAGTGTGTGTGCAAATTGGATGAAATCAGTTGAATCCCAAAGGACTGAATAAAAACCCATGTTTTGACTTGGTACCAGAATGATGCCAGCATTGGTGCCAGTTGAGCCTCTGAAGGGAGGGTATTCCACAATCAGGGTACTGCAGTGGAGAAGGCTCTCTCCCATGTCTTCCCACAATGTGTTGACCCCCAGTAGTGGGACACAGGCAGGCTTATATAGGGAGAGGCACTCCCTCAGGTATCAAGGTTCTAAGTCATTATCCCTCAAAGTCAAGTTCTCAAGATAAAAATTTGAAAACAACACAGATTTGGAATTTTCAGTTTCGCAGGTGTATGTGAAATTGTATTTCAGACCCTTGCTATGCACACATTTTACCTCACGTGGTTTCAGTAAGAACTGCTGGCTGGGACTCTTGCGGTTTCATGGGGCATGGGGGTGATGAAAGTCTTCACACATTTCCTACTTTTCCAGTGCTTGCTCAGGTTTCATTCAGACTCACACCAGAAACCACTCCCTGTCCAGCCATCTCACAAAAACCTTTCTGAGTTTTGGCATAAAAGTTGGGCTGACCGTGAAATAGCATTATAAATTCTTTTTCTCTACCGACAACAGGAAGGGAAAGGAACAGAAAGAAACTTCATGTTTTAATATTTCCAGAATATTAAAAGGCCCTTTTAGTCATATTTGCATTTTTTAAATTCTTCATACCGTTATATCTGTTTAGGAAAAAAAAATACATCTGGGTTTAAAATGAAAACAAACTTGTTGAGAAAAAAGCACCATGTTTATTAAAAGCATTGACATCATATCCAGTCTATTAAATAACATTCCTAAAGGAAAGTCATTTACAAATAATAAGAAAGGAAATAATGGTTTGTCTGAGTTCCCAAGCCTATTGTGAAGCTGAAATAAGCCCAAAGGGGTGGGGGGGGGGAGGAACTTCCACTATCCGTAGTTGTTTAGGTCATTCCTTTCAGGAATGAGAAATCAGAAACAAATTAATTTGTATTCAGATAGGCTGATTCCTTAAAAATCTTCCTGAGGTAAATAGAACTGAATTGCATCGAGTGGGTGGTCAATTGACCATACTTGAAAATACATTGCTTTTCATGCTATGTGGAAAGGCTGGGTGTGTGTTGGGAGATTATCAGACATGGGGGAACACACCAGAAAATTGTGTTCCCAACTGCGTCAGAAGATTGCTAGAATTACAAAAAGGGTGACCTTACCAGACGCCTGTGTCCTTCTGCTGTTCCTGGGGCATAGCGCTGCCGCGGACGAGGCTTCCCTTTTCATTGAGGAGGATAAGCTGCCAATAAAAAGGGATGCCTTACTGACACCTGTGCTATTCCCCCAGAACACTGGAGGACAACATCATCTGATAATCTTTCCCCTTTTTGTTCTTCTAGCAATCTTCTGTTTGCTTTAGACACCCTATATTTTGTATGAGCATAACAGAGAATAACAGAATAGGCAAGTCCAGTACTCTCTCTGCCTAACTGATTGCTGGTGGTGGTGGTGTGTGCCTTCAAGTCATGTCCAATTTATGGCAACCCTAAGGCTGCCATTGGGGCTTTCTTGGCAAGATTTGTTCAGAGGGGGGGTTGCCTTTGCCTTCTTCTGAGGCTGAGAGAGTGGTACTTGCACAAGGACACCCAGTGGGTTTCCATGGCTAAGCAGGGATTCAAACTCTGGTTTCCAGAGTCATAGGCCAGCACTCAAACCACTATACCACACTGGCTCCTTGTCTAATTAACCCCAAATGGCTTCTCTTTCTTATTAGACTGAGATGTTTTGGGATGGTTCCAGGAATGGCTTTTATTATGCAACTGTCCCACTTCAATTATGGGATTTTATTGGGGGATTATCCAGAAGGCATCAACAATCTTTCTGTGTGTTCCACTGCTGCTTTTTTTTTCTTACCAAATAAAATCAATTAAAGAAAGGAAGATGGAGTAGCTGCACAATGGATGGTGACTGGTAGGACTAAGAACCATCCATCTGGATGCACCTGCAAGGAGCTAATACCCTTTTGAGGGTGCTTTTGGACCCTGAATCTTGAAAAACCGATTGCCACAATCCAACTGTAGCCAAGGCATCAGCAGAAGCAGCACATCAAGCCATATGCTAGATGGTTTAAAAAATGAAGCTACATGAACATTTTTAAGCAGGATATATGAAGAATGTGTGTCTGCAAGAGCCTTCTCTTAGGAGTAAATCTTGTAGCACTTGAGTACAGTTAAATTGAAATTCTTCACCCCCTTTCTCTTCCTTTTGTTTCCTTTGCTTATATCTGGGCACAACATTTTCCCTTCAAAATGACAAATTGCAACTGATAGCAGAGAGCCCTGAGTTATTCCCACAACAGAATAAAAATGGGCAGAGATGGCATGACCACTTTTCCTTTTTATCTGGACTCCCTTCTCCTGATAAAAAGGCAGGCACTGGTAGCAAGATGGGATTCCAGTGACCATTAATCTCCTTTCCTAACAGAATTTATCACTCAAGGTTAGAACTCCAGTCTTTGATCTTTTGCCACCAAATGACAGTGTTCAGTCAAGAGGCAGGAAATGCCCATCCTAGCAAAAGGGTGGTGCTCACATTTGTAACATCTTAAGTGTTGGCAGACATAGTTTATCAAGAAGTAAACACAACAATGCCTGTTTAAGGCTACTGTGCCTATTACAGCCTAAGTTAATATTTTCAGTTAAGCATTGTTCTAGCGTTCACAGCTGTCCTTCTGCCAGCAGGCAATGGCCATGTTATTCAGGTGGGCTTCTAAGAACTGACTGGGTATAGAGGGAAGGGATTTTAATAGGTGGGTGGTGTACTTTCCTTCTTTGCTGAACTTTTAATTGTTATTAATCCAATATTATATATTTTGTACTATACCCTCTAAAAGTTGAGAGCTGCCTTAAAGACAAGTTTGGGGACAAAGGTAGGATTTCAATAAATTGATGGAAAATGAAATAAAAAGGGAAACATAAGAAGTTGCTTCAAAACAAATCAGACTGTTAATTTATCTCAGTAGTATTGTCTGCTTTGACTTTTATATCTTCCTTTTTTCCCAATATGAGGTCCAGGACAGCTTATAAAAGTAGTGAAAACAAAATACAACTGAAGAGGTTAAACCTTTGTCTCTTTAATATGAGATGCAAAGGATTTTGCATACCAAGGATGCACCAAGTTGTTAATTTCCTCTTCCATACTAGGGATGGAAATATTCAAAAATATTCAGAAAATAATCAAAAACTTATTGTTCAAGTGTTGAGAAAGCCTAAGAAGAAGAATCCTTGACTAATGAGAATCTTTGTACTTCAGGACTTATTCTGCACAAAATTCACTCATAGTTGTTTTGCAAAGAAAACAGCATTTTCTGCATGGGAAATAATATTCCAATACATTAATATTAATTCCTGCAGAGAAAACGCTGTTTCCTGTGCAGAGAATGCTGTACTTGGGGATTTAATCTGTGTAAAATTCACAGATTGTTGATTTGCGTAGAAAACAGCATTTTCTGTGCAGAAAAAATCATTTACTGTTTCTTTCTCTCTGGGTTTTCTTCACAAACGAAGATTCAAGAAGGACTCATCCTGCGTTTTCTGCAAGTGCACTGATGACTAAAAAGGCCAATCCAAGATAAACAAGTCCGGTTGCAGAAAGCACAGCAGAAGGTCTCCTTGGGTGATCTTTCCGGGTTGTGATTCTTTCTGCGTTGTTGTTTCTCTTCAAGACTTGTTCGGCGTGAGTTCTCAAATAAGGCTGCAGCATTGTGGATAGTGTATCTCCATGCCTTCTGATGTGAGGCTAGGGTGGACCATTTTTGCTGATCAATTTGGCCGAGCCTGAGATGTTGTTTCAGGGAGTCTTTATATTGCTTTTTTTGAGCGCCCCTCTTACACTGACCCATGGCGAGTTCACAGTAGAGTACTGTTTTGGGGAGGCAGTGGTTCTCCATCCTAGAAACATGCCCTGCTCAGTGCAGCTGTGTTCTCAATATCTTGGCCTCAATGCTAGTGATCCCTGCTAGCTCAAGGGCAGCAACATTCGTCACATAGTCAGTCCAGTATATATTTAGGATTGTGCGTATACAGCACTGATGAAAGTGTTCGAGGAGTTGTAAGTGGTAGCGATAGGTGACCCATGTTTCAGACCCATAAAGGAGAATAGACAGTACAATGGCTCTATACACACTGATTTTTGTGCCTCGCCTCAGGTGTTTATTACTCCAGACTCTTTTGTAAAGTATTCCAAATGCACTATATGTCTTTGCTAATCTGTGATCGATCTCTTTGTCAATCTTGGCATCTAAGGAGATGATGCTTCCAGGTAGGTGAACTGCTGAAGGGACTTAAGCACAGAGTTGCCGACGGCAATGTGGGGATGATGGTGTTCATCCTATGGTGCAGGCTGGTAAATAACTTCTGTTTTCTTAAGGTTGACTTCCAACCCAAACAGCTCTGCAGCTGTTGGGAAGCAGGATGTTAGGCACTGCAGAGCTGCTTCTGTGTGGGCAACAAGGGCAGCAGCATCAGCAAAGAGCAGCTCACGAACTAGATAGTTTAGAGTCTTAGTGCGAGCCCTCAGACGGCGTAAGTTAAACAAGCTACCATCAATACGGTAAGGTATATAGATGCCGTCTTCTTCTTTGAGCTCTGTGTGCAATGACGTTTCTGCACTGAAATATTTTTTTTTCATGCAGAAAATGTTGTTTTCTGTGCAAAAGAATCACATGAGAATTTTGCAGGGAATAAGTCCTGAATTGCAAATAGCCTTCAAAAACTGCATTGTTTTAAAAGACTTCCTCACAGCAAGAAAAAATAGTTGAACTTCCTGGTCATTACCCTCATGAAGAAACTTTGTGGAAAATTACATAAGGATTACAAATCCATGTTATGAGTACATGAAGCTGCTGTAACCCATGTTGTTTAATGTGACTGGAAAAAAGAACTCCCAGGCATTCGTACCAGAGCTCCTTTGGGTGCATCTACACTGTATAAATAATGCAGTTTGACACCACTTTAAGTGCTTTAACTCCATCCTATGGAATCCTGGATTGGTGGACTGGTAGTTTTATACTTCTCTGCTAAAGAGTGCTGGTATCTCACAAATCTACAAATCCTAGGATTCTGTAAGATGGAGCCATGGCAGTTAAAGTGGTGTCAAATTTCTACAGTGTAAATGCACCCTTTGTCTGAAGATACCAGGTTTTAATCCTGGGACCTTCTGCATGCAAAGCCTGTGCTCCTTCATTAACCTATGGGTTGCCCCAACTCAATAGACTAAATCCAGTTGTTAGCCACCAACTAGAGTGGATCCAGTTAATCTATTGGCAATCTGGTTTGGCAGCTGCATGTATGTAGATTCAGCCCCCTCTGAAATTTCAGATTAAATAATGAGCTTGCTTTTCCTAGAGCATTGCATTGCAGGACAGAAAAATATGATAACCACTGGCATTGATCAAAGCTAAATAGCCATTTGTCCCATTACTGCCCTGCTCCTGGCAGCTAAACCCACTCAAGAGAGGAAATGGCTTGCAGCTCTGTTTCAACAAGGACTGGCACAGCACATTTTGATGCTGGAGCATGCACCTCCTAGGGGTGAGTACGTCTGGTCCAAGGAGATTACTAGATGGGGAAAACATCCCAGGACAAGGACAACAGGAGACCACTAAAAGGCTTACCTTTCAGATGATGTTGTCCCTGTCCTGTGATGCTCCTGTTCTGCTCCTGTTCCCCCCACCCCCACTTCCTCTTATTCATAGAGAAAATCCATGAATAAGCAGCCCGTTCCATTACAGAAATGGAATCATTTTGCGACAGCTCCATTCATGCCCAGACTGCCGAAGAGAAGGCAAGCACTCCAGATCACATGGCTAGCGAAACGTTTGAATTTTTTTTTCTTTTGTTACAGGGACGGGAGTGGGGTGGTGGTGTAGTGGTAGTGGTGGGGGTAGCAGGACAGGACCAGTTTCTAGGGTCCCATGTGATAATCTCCCTAGTGTCACTTCTGTTCTATATACTGAGGCCTCAGTCCAATGTTCAGTCCCAAAAAGAGCAAACAGTGCTGAATAAATTGCTGAATGGTGAGGTGACAATGTGTACATTCTCATTAAAAGACACAGTTGGATTTAGGCCTAGGTGTTAAGAATGGAAAAGGTGTATTTACATCAAGAATAATTTTTCATATTAAAATTTCCCCCCGCACACACGCATACAGGTCTGTGTGTTTTCTAAGTATTTTTCACACTTCCCTTTTCCTCATAGCAAAAACGTAATAAAATATTTGCTTTCCACTTAAGCCTTCTGTTTACCAGTAACCTTCATCAGAGGAAAATATGTTGGTGGTTTATCACAGGCGATGCCATGGTTGGCATATGACATCGTGAATGGTGCTCTAAATTCACTCTGCCTTTTCTGGGGACAAGTGATACCCCCCACACAAAAAAAATAAAAAAAAATGAGTCAGTTTTGCTTATGTTTCCATGATCACTGTACTACAGATTTCATGCTGAATGAAGTCTGAGGAAATAAAGGATTTTGGTCCACCTTGTCATGACTGGAGTTTACAAGAAGGTTTCCTTCAGTCCTCTGACACATTAAATGATGCATGATGGGGCCAAGAGGCTATGCTGCACAGCAGTGTTCTCTGTCACCAAAGCATGTGCAGCCAATGTTTTCCTCTGGCTATGTATTTGTCAGCCATGTTAAACATGGACACTGGAATGGCAGGGGAGACTTCACCTCCTCCAGACTAGCTGAGGGGACTGAAACCTACCCACCTGAGAAAAAAATGACAAGGCAAATTGGGCCACCAAGTCTCCAATGTATAACCTCCTTAGGAATTATCAGCCAAAAATGTGCTAAATAATCAAACACGCAAACAGAAAATACTAAAATAGCTATTGTAGTTGAGCTCTCCCTAGAATAGCAAAGGTTGGGTGCTACCTATCCTATGCATACTAACTTGGGAGTCAGCTACACTGGATACATGGAGGGCATGTCTAAGTACACATTGCGCTTGTAAGAGTCTTAATTTTTAAGAATGGTTGAATAATAATAAATGGAAAAAGTAATTTATCCTCCCGACTGTGCCCTACCTCTGACTTCTGTGTACCTCATGCTTGCTAGATGTACTGTACAAGTTTTTGCATTTTCTTCTGAGAATATTATCTCAGTGATCTTCTGACACATCTCCACATATGTTGTTTTTAAAGTAGTGTAGAGGAGCAATGTACGATACAAGACCTTATAGGCATTTTTTCATTTGCATAGGGTCTTACATATTTTCCCTTTGCTTGATATATTCATTAGATTGTTATTTGCTTAATTTTGTAATATTTCATTCATTATTCTGCCATTGCTTTCATGGCAGTATGATTGTTTCCCGCCTCCATGTGTTGTTGTTATTTTAATGCAATGCATTCTCTGTTTTCATTGTTTTGTAAAATATATGCATGCAAGTAGGCAAAATTAATAGTTGCCTAACTGCCAATGTTGAAGCCCACCTCACCTTAAATACAGTTATGAGGACTCTGATGTGAAGGGACCTTACACATGGCCATCAAATGTGCAGCTGAGGAGGTGTCAACATGCCCACCACAAGTGACAGAATTACAAAGTAAAGTCCTATAAAACTATGAATCGAGGCAGTGAATCACCTTCCAAACATTCATTGAACCTGTGAGGACTAGAGGTCCAAATTAAGGCCTCCCCACTCTTCTGAATCAGTTGCTCTTTGTCTTTAAGGTATCTCACCATCAAAATATGAAAGCAAATGAATTAACTGTAAGCTTATCTTATGAAAGGCTAGAACATTCTCTCAGACACTCTGAACCCATCTTTGAATGGGGGATACAAGTGTTTTATATGGGGAAACTGTCAAGTAGTTCATCCTGAAACTTGTAGTTTGAAATGGTACAGTCCCAGCCCAAGACATTTTGCTATCTGAAACTCAAGGGCAAGATGGTACCCCTTCCTAATTCCTGTACAAAAGCCAACCAGGCTGGGAGTTGAACCTTTCCCAGCACTGGTAAGAGGGACCAAACTCCTCCACTGCTGTTGGCAGCAGCAGGCTAGCTTAGGGGATGCAAAGCAGCCCCAGTGGCACACAAGCTCTCTCCTCCAAAATCTTGTGTCTGCTCCTCTCTGCCCCCTCACATCTGCACTTAAGGCACCTGCTTCACCCTGCCTAATGATAGGGCCAGCCTGCCTCAGAAACAAAGATATCACTTCAGGATTCTTTTGATCTGTTCTTGCTGTAAGAGGTACAGAGTTTCTGAGAAGTTAATACATGGCCATGACAACGAGCAGCGTTCATCAAACTGGATTTTGTTGGTTTTGTATGCATCTCCTGTTTTGTTAGCTGCTTTGTACATTTTTGGTGGGAGAATTATATAACAATCAAACCAAATAAATTTAGAGAACATCCATGAACTTCGTCACTTTCCTACCACAGGCTTGTTTGTTGCCCAGTCTCAGTGTAAAATAACATTGCGAGAGACAGGATATATCATCCATCCTGATTCATCATTTCCTGAGGACACTTTCACTTAGCAGCAGTAAAAAGTCACACTCTCCCATCTCCTCCCTGCTGTCATAATTTTAATTGTCTACATTTAATCAAGTCATGTCCATTATCCTTGATAAGCTACAAGCTGAAATGAATCAATAAAGCATTAATACACAAGACAATTATAGGGTTCAAAGCATTTTGAAGGCATTCTGCATTTTCAGCTTCTGGTACTGATATAAGTAGAGGAATACTTGTGGTTTCCTACTTGCATGAAGTGGAAGATTTCCAAGAGCTGGTGGTAAAGTTTGCAAAAAAAAAAAATAATAATATCCTAATGAATGTCTGCCTTCATCAGACACAACAAAGATCTCTCACGTCTTGGGAGGTTAACTGTTTATATGGATACGGTGCCCGAATGACACAATCTTACCCTTCCAGAAACAACTCCACATGACTACCTAAACTTACCCCTCCAATGTGTTAGTCAAAAATAAAAATAGTAACAAGGGGGTGGGGGGAGCCATGAGATTTATTTGGCTTTGTTTTGCTCTGACACTCAAAATATTTAGTTCTCAAATCTTTGTTTTGGCTACCCAAATGTCTTAATACCCATGGTCTAGCAGTATATATCCTATAGAACTTAAATATATACAGACATACAAGCAGCCGTCTTCTGCATTTGCAAAGCTTAGGATATAAAGGATTCTTTTTCTACTCTACCTTCTGTTTGCCATTTATTTTTCCACGTTATAAATACTTATTGGAAACTTCTTCTTGGAAGGAAGAAATCTTGTGGATTGTAAACATCGAGGAATTAGATTGTTTAGGATACAGAAAGGAGTAGTGGGAACAAGCCACAGAGGTGAAAGAGAGGAAGGAAAATTGAGACGGAACATGAGGGCACACTTCAAAACCTGAGACTGTGTCCGTGTTTGGAAAATTCTTCCCTGCTAAAGTGGTAAAATCCTGCCTTTTTTTGCTGGGCATGCTCCTCCTTCATTGTTCTTGCAAATAGTAGACACAGGAGATTTTCAGACGCCTCTTTCAGTGTCTTGCCGTGCAAGCAGCCTCCGGAGCAGTAACGATGTTGCCGCGCAGCAAAGGGTCCATTTTGGATGACCCCGTTTCTCTCTCGGCGTCAGCCGTGAGTGTTGCAGCTAGCATTGGAGGCAGCCGCGCTGTTTTTTACTCATGGAAGTTGTCCATGAGTAAAAAACAGCGCGTCCGCCTCCAATGCTAGCCGCAACACTCACAGACGACGCCGAGAGAGAAATGGCGTCATCCAAAATGGACCCTTTGCCACGAGGCAGCCTCGTTACTGCTCCGGAGGCTGCTTGCACGGCAAGACACTGAAAGAGGCATCTGAAAATCTCCACAGAAAGCGATAATAAGTGTTCCATCAGTATTATATGTTGGGCATATGAAGCTGCTTACACCAAGTCAGACCACTGCTCCATATAACTCAATATTGGTGACCATGACTGCCAGTAGTTCTCCCACACTTTTGCCAGCCATACTGTAGGCTGAAGATGGTTGATCATATCTTTGAATGTCTTAATGTCCCACCAACACATCACATTAATGTCCCACCAACAGTATCTTAATGTCCCACCAACACATACATATGATCTGGAAATGCCGGAAAATGAAACTGAGAGCTTGTTTACATGGCAGGTTTTATTGTGTTAAGTTGGGTTTTAGCGCTTTCCCGCATCAGTGGTAGGTAGTTTACACGGTATATGTCTACACAGCTATATTTTGTGGCTCTTTGATTTTTTCCACTTTGAGATTCACACAGCCAAATGTGCTGGGGGCATGGCCAAGCATTGGAGAGGAGACAAAGGAATGCTATAGGAATGTCTGCCCTTGCCCCAACTCCGTGTGCTTAACAGCTTAGAGGCAGTCACTCTTTGCCTCTCCCCCCCCCCCAGCTCCCTGACCACAAATCAAACGGAAGGTTTTTCTCTCCTTGCTTAACAGCATTTTCTACCAAATAAACAGACTGTCAAAATAGCAGTGCAGCTCTGCTGCAGCCCTTAGTGAAATGGTTTCTCTCTCTCCTCCAAACACAAGATCACAGCTGACGAATGGAGCTTTACATATACTTGCAAAACAGCAGAGAGGAGGAGAAGGAATGCTCCCTGACTGAAAATTGTTGGGAATCCTTTTTGTTTGCAAACTGGCTTGCAAAATAGCAGAGAGGATTTTTCAAAGTTTCCTCTAATTGCTACTGACTCTCCCTCCCTCACTCCCCCTCTTTTAAGCCCACCCCGTCATCATAGCAACCAATCACAGTGCAGCTCTGCTGCAGCCCTTAGCAGAATGGTTGTTTACACTGCCAATAATGCGCTACATTGCAAATATACTGGCAAAAGTAGCGACATCCCTTGCCACGCTATATTTGGGTGTTTTACCTTCCCCCCCTTCTGAATCAGGCAATGCTGTGGTGCGATCCATGGGAACAATGAGCTATCTTTGCGGTATATTTAGAGGAATATTTGCCCGTGTAAACGACCCCTGAGATTTTTGGCATACACATCATGTGCTCTGCTGAGTCTCTGAATTTGCCTTAGTGTGTTTGTACCTTAAGAAGCCTAGGGGCTTGTCTAGATGGGCAATATATCCCATCTTGCCCCCGTCTTAGAGTCCTGCAGTCCTGATGATGCAGGGCATTTGCACTGTTCTGCCCTCGGGCAATTCTCACCAAGCCTGGGCAGATATGGGGTTCAGACAGGGGGAAGGTGGGGTAGGGCCCAATACAATGTTTGTTTGTTTTTGTTTTTTTAAAAAAACAATCCTCTTTTAATCCATTCTCACCAGGAAGGAATGGATCAGGCCTCACAAGACCACAGAAGCCCATCCTGGATGGCTGGCCCTCACTGCTGCTGCTGGTCTGGCTTGCTGTCTTGGAGGGAAGGAAGGGGTCCTGCAGCATGTGACCAAGGCTGGTCACATGCTGGGGGCCTTGGTCACATGTTGCAGGCTGGCTTCCTGCCTTCCAGGAGAACCAGGGAAATGGCAACAGCAACAGCTACAGCAACAGGGTACCATGCCCATCTGGACTCCAGACCATTTGGGGATGGTAATGGGGAAACAACAGGCCAAATCTGCAGTCAGGATATGCTGGCAGGGAGCTGGAACATTCTGGCTCATGTAGATGAGCCCCGAGCTCTCAACATCAGATGAGAAAGTAAGCCTGCAGTTTAAAGGTGACCACTCACTTTCAGTTGCAAACAAATATATTATGTTCAAGAGCAGTCTACCCCTTTCTGAAGCAAAGTTCCATAACCACAGAAAGTTATTATGCTAGGGAGAAGTACAAGACTAGCAGCCATCATCTTGTTATCTAGTTTCCTGTGTGCAAGAACTTTTTGTAGAAAGGAGACTTCTGTAATGCAGGTCACTACCTCTGCCTTGAAGTAATATAGTTCAGGCATGAGTTTACATTCTTCCTATCCTATTTATGAATCTAGAACTTGAGTGAATCTTTTATACTATAATTATAGTACTATATTCAATTTTATCTGCCATAGCTGCATCCTATGGAATCCTGGGCCTTATAGTCAGAGGCACTAGATGAATTCCTTGGCAGGGAATTCTAAGAACCCCTCTCTAAACTGCAAAACCCAGGATTTCATAGAAAGTTGCCATGGGAGTTGCAGTCATGGCAATTTAAGTGATATCAAGATGCTATAATTCTGTAGTGTGAAAGGGTCAAGTCTATACACACAGGAAAATTAAGTGGTGTTGTAGTAGAATGGATTGTATCATTTCAGACAGGAGGTGGGCAGTGCCAATTCTGAATGCCTGTTTAAAAGCAATTCCACAATTGTCCAATGGTATGTGATTGTAATTTGTGCACAAACCATATGCTGCTACAACACAGCTGTGTATTTTTTTATGTGTACATATGCTTTATTGCAAAGAGTAGAATCCCATGATATTTTGAAACCTGAGTAGAATGGGGGTTAATCCTTAGAAGTAGGAATTTGATAGCATTTGTACAGAGAAGTGTTATATTCAAATATCACACAACAAAAATTATGAATACCACTTTATGTAGAGTAAGGAATATTTTTAAAACCTAAGAACAAAAGTAAGACAACAGATCCACCAACACAATATCAGCAGGAGTGCAGGCCTCCACTCACACACTTCTTAGAATAGGCTGCATCACATCCTATTACAGTCAAAGACAACTTCTTAAAAAACAGTAATCCTTTTATCATATATTTCATACACCATATAGAGAAGAAAGCAGAACTAGTACCTCTAGTACCTTAAAGTAGACCTAGTACTCTACTTACTAGAAAACTCAATAAAAATTTTAATTAAAAAAGTAGACCTAGTACATTTTGCTCACTGCTGATTGAACTTCCAGGCTCCAAGCAACCAGACTGGAATAATCTCTCTCTCTCTCTCTCTCTCTCTCTCTCTCTCACACACACACACACACACACACACACACTTTATAGAATTGTGGTTGTTGTGTGCCTTCATGTCATTTCTGACTTATGGTGACCCTAGGGTGGACCTATCATGGGGTTTTTTTGGCAAGATTTGTTCAGAGGAGGGTTTCCTTTGCTCTCCTCTGAGGCTGAGAGAGTGTGACTTGCCCAACGTCACGCAGTGAGTTTCGATGGCAGAGCGAGGATTTGAATCCTGTTCCCCCAGTGTCCTAATCCAACACTCAAACCAGTCAACCTTTCTTCCTAGAGAAATATCTCTCTTCTTGAAGCTCTATAATTGTCTTCTTTGATATTGTCTTGTGTTTGATGAAATCTTTGAAGAGCTTCAAGGAGTCCTTTTTCATTGAACACCAGCCTGAGGTTCTGAGGTACACCTCCATCCCTCCAGCCACTGATTATCTATGGGGGTGCATCCAGGAGCTGTCCAGCTGATTCCAGGAATGAAGATTCAGCTTCCTCTCATCTCTAGGCATTAATGGCTCCTCCTCCTCCTTGTAGGTAAGGGCACTCAGATGGCATCTGATTATACTCTCACAGCCAGTCAGTGGCCAGGTGGTGAAGCTGCGAGGGAGTTTCACCTGCCTTTGTTCAGCCAGGGAAGGAGAAGAAGCAACTGTCATTCCCCTGAGCACATCCACTGGACCAAGAGTATCTTGGCCTTTGAATGTAATATTGGACATTTTATAGCCTCACCCTTCCCTTCTCATTACACTGACAACTTCACGTGACCTTACATGCCTTCACATGACCTATATGCCTTCTTCCTCTCTTTGTTTCTCTCTCTATCTTCTTCAATGGTCTGTCATAGAATCATAGAATTGTAGAGTTGGAAGAGACCACAAGGGCCATCCAGTCCAACCCCCTCCCACGCAGGAAATCTTGATCAAAGCATCCCTGACAGATGGCAATCCAGCAAAGTTCCTCAGGAAGGACTGTCTCTCCTCAGTCTTTCCCTTCTTCTTTCGTTCTGGTGTGATCCCTCTCTTTCTCCTACTCCTGCTTTGTTCTCAACACCAGCACAACAGCTCACCACAACACCTGTATGAAGGGTATGGGGCAGTAGCCTGCCACAAGGACCAGCAGCTCATAAGATCTTTATTTTCCTTCCTCTTCCACCCCTATACAGTGAATAGTCAACAATTTGTTGATGTTGTATCATTTTGCCCTGTTTTCAGCTCTTGTTATGCTAACATCCAAATGTGACACCATTGCATCTTTGTAAAACAAAACAAAACAAAAATATTAAATCAGGATAACACCTTAAAATCTAACACATTAATTTCAAGCTGTGCATTTAAACTCAACATTTGCATAACTTGAATTGATGGACTATACAAATGTTATTATAGAACTGTACATTTTGTGTCTGGATGCACTTTCACATAAAAACACTGTTTCAAATAAATAGCTCTCTCCTACTGCAACATGGAAGGGTCCCCTCTTTTTTTTCTGTGCTGGTTTTGTAGTTGCAGAGGGTTTTAACATAGGACTTTATCAGACAAGCCCCCTTAAATGTTCTTTTGCTGGCATAAAAATAAATCCATTTTTATGCCAACAAAAGAATCTCTCCACGACACTTACCTTCCCTCCTGACAAATACTTCTCTGGCAATGAAAGAGGAAGTGAACAAAGTCCCATTCACTTCCTTCTTTGAAATCTCATGAGACTTCATTGTGTGGAAAGTTTTAAAATTAAAAAAAAAAAAACCATAGAACAAAAAGTTACATCAAGCACATGCACACACTTAAAAACTTCCAAGAGAACTGGGGAGGGTAATAAAAAGTGTGTCACCTACCTGGATGTCGCAAGCTCACCCAGAACTGTTCTGGCCGGTCCAGCCATTCATGAAGTAAGTATGTGGGGGAAAAGACATGAGGTTACATACGCTGGCCATGCCAGCAAAAAACGGCACAGCCGATCTATTGACAGCTTGGGCCATCAATAAAATAGATCTGTTTAAGGATAAGTCATAAATGCGAAAGGGCAATATTGTCTGGTATGCACGCCCTTTCACGTTATGTGGTGTCATGATGTCGTATTAAGTGTGTCTGATTAAGTCCATAGAAGAGGATTCAAAAGGGTGATCACTCATCAGCAGGCTTGAAATTATAATTCTACAACCACACAATTCTGCTACATCATTCTTCTGCATATCTTGACCTAATGCTCAGACATCTTAAATGAATAACAAGCAATAGAAATTATTCTAGAAATTATTTGTTGTTGTGTGCCTTCAAGTCATTTCTGGTTTCTGATGACCTTATCACAGGGTTTTCTTGGCAAGATTTGTTCAGAGGAGGTTTGTCATTACCTTCCTCTGAGGCTAAGAGAGTGTTACTTGCCCAAGGTCACTGATACAGTAAGGTCTAAATAAAATCATCCAGGGTTTAGAAGAAGCTAATGACTCATACTACAGTACTGTAATGTGTTTTTTTATAGAACAAAAATGGACATTACTGAAAAATTGTGCATATCAACAAAAAACAATATGCTCTTTATGCACTTTAGTTAAATTTATAAAGGTAGAACCATATTGTTGTCTGGCTATTGATGGTCTAACCCAGAATTCTGTTTCTGCCACTGCTGAGCCAACAATACCTGGTTGTTGTAGCAATAAGCAACAGAGCATCTGCATAGAATAAGACACTTGTGACATCTAGGGATGTGCTATCTCTCCCTCTCTCTGGCTTCTCTTTGCAAACAAAGATTCAGGAAGGACTCATCCTGCACTTTCTGCAAGTGCGCTGATGACTAAAAAGGCCAATCTGAAATAGACAAATCTGGTTGAAGAAATCACAGCAGAAGGTTTCCTTGGGTGATGTTTCCGGGTTGTGATTTTTTCTGCGTTTTTGTTTCTCTTCAAGACTTGTTCGGCGTGAGTTCTCAAATAAGGCTGCAGCATTGTGGATAGTGTGTCTCCATGCCTCCAGATGTGAGGCCAGAGCAGACCATTGTGGGTGATCAATTTGGCCGAGCCTGAGAGGTTGTTTCAGGGAGTCCTTATATCGCTTTCTTGGAGCGCCCCTCTTACGCTGACCCATGGCGAGTTCACTGTAGAATACTATTTTGGGAGGTGATGGTCCTCCATCCTAGAAACATGCCCTGCCCAGCGCAGCTGTGCTCTCAATGTCATGGCCTCAATGCTGGTGATCCCTGCTTGCTCAAGGACAGCAACATTAGTCACATAGTCAGTCCAGTGTATATTTAGGATTGTGCGTAAACAACGCTGCTGGAAGCGTTCGAGGAGTCGTAAGTGGTGGCGATAGGTGACCCATGTTTCAGACCCATAAAGGATAATAGACAGTACAATGGCTCTATACACACTGATTGTTGTGTTTCGCCTCAGGTGTTTATTACTCCAGACTCTTTTATAAAGTCTTCCAAATGCACTATATGCCTTTGCTAATCTGTGATCGATCTCTTTGTCAATCTTGGCATCTGAGGAAATGATGCTTCGCAGGTAGGTGAACTGCGGAATGGACTTAGCACAGAGTTGCCGACGACAATGTGGGGATGGTGGTGTTCATCCTGTGGTGCAGACTGGTAAAGAACTTCCGTTTTCTTCAGGTTGACTTCCAGCCCAAACAGCTCTGCAGCTGTTGCAAAGCAGGATGTTAGGCGCTGCAGAGCTGCTTCTGTGTAGGCAACAAGGGCAGCATCATCAGCAAAGAGCAGCTCATGGACTAGATAGTTTAGAGTCTTAGTGTGAGCCCTCAGATGGCTTAAGTTAAACAAGCTACCATCAGTACGGTAACGTATATAGATGCCATCGTCTTCTTCGAGCTCTGCCGTAGCCCTTTGGAGCATAATGGTGAAGAAGATTGTAAATAAAGTTAGCACAAGAACACAACCTTGCTTCACTCCATTAGTTATTAGAAAGGGCTCTGAAAGAGCATTGCCATATCTGACTTGACCGCGCTATCCCTCGTGTAGCAAGATAATCATTTTAAGGAATTTGGGGGGACATCCTAATCTTTCCACAGACCTTTCCTACTCACGGTGTCGAAGGCTTTGTGGAGGTCGACAAATGTTACATAGAGACCCTTGTTCTGCTGTCTACATTTCTCTTGCAGTTGTCTAAGGGCAAATACCATATCTGTAGTACTCCTATTGGTTCTGAAGCCACATTGGCTTTCAGGAAGAAGTTCTTCTGCAATGGCAGGAACTAATCTGTTCAGGAGTATCCTTGCAAGGATTTTTCCAGCAATAGAGAGCAGCGTTATGCCTCGATAGTTTGAGCAATTGGATTTTGCTTCTTTTTTCTTGTACAGGGTGATGATGACTGCATCTCGGAGATCTGATGGTAGTTCCCCCTTTTCCCAGCAATTCACAAGGCGTTCGTGGAATTTATCGTGGGATACATGACCTTCATGTTTCCAAACTTCTGGTGGGATTCCATCAATCCCAGCTGCCTTGCCGTTTTTCAACAGCTGTATGGCCTTAAGGGTCTCTTCCAAAGTGGGAGCTATGTCCAATTCATTTTTCATCGGTTTTTGTATCATATGTTGGATAGCTGAGCCTTGGACTACTCGGTTGGCACTAAAGAGACTTTGAAAGTGTTCAGCCCATCGATTCAGGATGGAGGCTTTATCAGTAATTAATGTTTGACTATCTGTACTGTATAAAGAGCTTTGGACCTGATAAGTAGGTCCAAACACTGCCTGAAGAGCTTCATAAAATCCTCTAGAATCCTCCAGATCTGCACAGCTTTGTGTCTTTTCTGCTATATTGATCCACCACTTGTTCTGTATGTCTCGGAGTTTTTGTTGAAGTTTACTACATGTGAGACAGAAAGCTGATGTGCTATAGTGGTGGGGCAAATAAGGTCATTGCCCTCCATTAAGAATTCTGCAACCCAGTGTAATTTTCCTTCAGTCCCCAAATTTCTAGCATTACAGACAGTGAGTCAGTGAAAACAATTCACACTTAGAATTCTTATATTTGCTGTGTTTGCATTCCCTTGGTCACTTTGCTTGCCTCTTTTCTTTTGATACCTAAACTGTAGTTTTAAACACTCAGCCTAAGTTTCAAGCTACTGTAATGCTAGAAATTTGGGGACTGAAGAAATGTTTCATTTGGGGTAGCGGAATTCTTATTGGGGCAGCGATGCCCTCGTTTTGCCCATCTCAGCTTAGCTACATTCTTGGTATTTGCTCTCAATTACACACATTGCACAGGAGTATGCAACCAGTGCTGGCTTTTGAAAAACAAACAGCATTTGTTCCAGGTGCTCCAGTGCTCCAAGAAGACTACAAACCACAGTCTTCTGTATCCTCTCTTAGGTATTTTGCAGCTACCATTTTTTCACCCCGGTCCCCATGCATACGAGGTATGCATACTCCCCACCAGTGTATCCTGGCCACAGATCAGGCCCATTCCTCTCCCATTCCCTCCACAAAACAGGAGGCATTCTGGCCTGTTGCTACACCCGATGTCACCGGTGTCTCCCTCCCTCTCTCTGAAGACAGGAAGCTGTAGTGCAACATGTGACCAACACCCCCTGTGTGTGACCAGCCTTGGTCACATGCTGTGGTCCTGCTTTCTGGAGAGAGCAAGGGAGACTGGCAGGTGTCGTGGTGTGCTTGCCTCCTGGGATGGGCTCCTACAGTCATGCAGGGCCCAATTCGTTCCTTCCCAGCAGGAATGGATTAAAGCAGGGGTTTGTTTTTGTTTTTGTTTTGAGTGTGGTAAAGAGCCTTACCCCATCTTCCCCATGTCCAGGGTGGTGAAAACTACTGAGGGGCAGAAAGGGGCAAAAATCCTGCATCATCAGGACCATAGGGCTCTAAGATGGGGAAAAGACAGGGTATATTGCCCATGTAGACAAGACCTATGGATGCGGAAGTAACATCTCAGTAACAAAAGCTGGCATTTTCAGCTAGCCCAGGAATTATAGGACTTTTAGCTAGCCAGCAAGTAAGAAAATAGCACTAGCGCTCCCATTACTTAGGGTATGGCAATGGCCTCAATTGCCATGCCTCAATAGCAGTAATAGCCCCCAAACCATTCCTCCTGGATACTCTGGCCATGCCCTTCCATTGAAGGATAGACTGTATATACAATTATCCTGTCTTCCACACCCTCCCCCCCCCACAAACTGCCTTCAAGCAAGGTGGAGGATCCCACTGACAGTATTGAAGTGGGATTCCAATGCCTTCGGCAGCCAAATGTCTTGAGTCACCTCTGCAAGCAATGGAAAAAAACCAACCTACAACTATGGTCTTGCCATCACATCATCCAATAGCATTGTGCCACAATATTCTTTCCACCTGAATCATAAAGGCATCATTTGTTTCCAGCAGAAATTCCTTCAAGCCACCGAAGATGTGGGGTGGGAAGGTGCTGAGAAATTTGGTCCATTGTGTCAAACTACATTTAACTGTCTACAAGGTTTTATGCAAGAAGGTCTATCTAATCCATCACTGAATTGTTGTTAGGCAAAGTTCAGTGGCAGAAAAATTGGTAGCCTTAATCACACCAGCTGTGGCTTACTCCTGAGCTAGTGCAATAAATAAATAAATAAATCAGCTGGGAGTGGAAAGTCAGAAAATCCCAGGAGGTAGGAAGACAATCATGCAAATCCTATCACTGTTACACCATATCAGTACTTGTGAGTTGAGTGGTGTATGTATACGTGTGTGTGTGTGTTGGTGGGAGCACTAATGGTCACAACAAAGACTACATAACTTGACTGCAAAGATCAGGAGCAATTGAAACAGCACTCCTGGCCCCTAAAATGAGATCCATCTGGACATACCCTTAATCTAATTGGTTTACTGGCAGACAATACAGACGGAATGCATCTACTGTAACATGGTTTTGTCCTACTTCTTTCCATCAGTTTCGACCCAGATCTTTTTTCCTTTGCTCTTCTGCTTCCTTGAGGGCTGCAAGAATTTTCCATTTTCTTGGCCTAAAGTCTTTGCTGCTTATACACATAGACCACTTGTTTCGCTATATAGTCACTGCTCTTGAAATAATGCTGACCCTGTTTCTCCCGCCCCACCCCCTGGTTTTGAAGATCAATCAGGGTTTCCTGCCACAATGCTCTTCCCATTTCCTTGGAGGGGGGAACCCATAAGTACAAAATTCCCAGTGGAAAGACCACAGGGACACATTTTCCATTAAACATGCCACAACAACAGTCTTTCCATTGAATACACCACAAGCTAAGGCTTTTGAGGTATCAAAATGCTGAGATGAACTCATAATGCTCATCTTGGATTCATTATATCCAGAATTATGTTGTTTATTTTATTTTTCAAAAAGTCTGATGAAAACATATTTTTCATCAGTGTAGACTGTGTGCTATGGGTGTGCGTGTGTGAGTGTGAAAGATTGAGAGAGAGGAGACAGAGAGCATAAAAACAAGACTTCAATGGTGCCAAGGTAATTTTGCACTTGCTTTGTGAGTAAAATATAAATAGGTTTAGTGAGTTAAAAAAAATTCCATTAAATTGCTCAAAAATGACTCAACAGCTGGAAAAGCAGAATTTTTGATAGTATTTAAAGCTGCTTAGCAGCTGGGGAAGAAATGGCTGTAAAAACACTTAACATTTACAGCTATTCAGTGGCTGGAATTGCAACTTATAATAAAAGGGTTTTAACAGTTCAGTGGCTGGAAACTGCATACACACACATATACTATTTATGCACATCAACTTTCTCTCTCTGTGTGTGTGTGTGTATGTTACTGCTGTGTGCCTTCAAGTCACTTCTGACTTATGGAGACCCTAAGGAGAACCTATCACAGGATTTTCTTGGCAAGGTTTGTTCAGAGGGGGTTGCCATGGCCTTCCTCTAAGGCTGAGAGAGTGTGACTCATCCACAGTCACCTAGTGGGTTTCCATGGCTAAGCAAGGATTTGAACCCTAGTCTCCCAGTATCTAACACCCAAACCACTACACCACACTGGCTCTCATGTGTGCATATGTGTGCATGCATGCATGCATACACTATTTTGGAAACTTACAGCATACATATACACACATACACACAAACACATAATATTATATTTTTTGACCCTAATCTGAAATGAATGTGCTGAATTTCAACAATGCGATGTACTTATGTTCAGATGCACCTATAGATTGCACCCTGTAATCAGAATGTACGTCCACCCTCATCTGTGTTAGATTCACCCCGTGATTAGATACAACTTTCTGTAAAAGCCCAGAGGCACCCTCTCCTCTATAATTACATCATATGCCTCAGAACTGAGTCCTGGAATTGAAAGTTCATTGAAGGCTTCAGCCTTGGCTCAGATTAAGTCACACAAAGTTACATGTCTCCTGTAGTTACTGTTGGAGGGTGTGTGCAGAAGCCTCGGACAGGGCATGCACCCAAGGCAAACAATTCTGCTTTGGAGGTATGAGGACTTCCTCCAAATATGAAGTGACTCAGGTCCAAAGTAGTCAGAGGTAAAGCACACTGGTCCTAAGTTTTCAGAACCACAGAAAAATTTGGAATGGCATTTTTGTTTTTAATTTTGTTGAACAAACTGATACAATTTTGGAACTCACATTAAGTCTCTGAGCTCCCCAGTATAGAAGAGAGAAGAGGCAGAAAAGGGAGGTGTTGCTTATAATTAACAGCTGTAGCTTCCAGTCATAGAATAACTTTACTGGTGCTCTCCATTTTACTTCCAACCACAGTACTTAGGCGAGAGAACAAAAGTGGCTGCTATTTCAGTACTTCATATCTTTTTGTGACTTTTGATAGCAGTGGCAGCAACAGCAGTCAAGATTTCCAAAAGATTCCCCCCCCTCAAAGTGTCTCATGCTTAGCTGGTCCCCTCCCCGCACTCAGGTTGACACCAACCTCCCAGTCAGGTATGCAGATTTCTATCAAATCCTGGCAACCTGAAACAAGCTTCCCCTGCACTTAGAAAAATAGAATCATAGATTCATAGAGTGGGAAAAGACCACAAGGACCATCCAGTCCAAACCCCTGTCATGCAGGAACACACAATCAAAGCATGGCCATGCAGCCTCTGTTTAAAAACCTCCAAAGAAGGAGATTCTGCCACACTACGAGGCAGTGCATTCCTCTTCCAAACAGCTCTTACCATCAGGAAGTTCTTCCTAATGTTTAGGTGGAATCTCTTTTCCTGTAGTTTGAATCCATTGCTCTGTGTCCTAGTCTAGTCTCTGGAGCAGCAGAAAACAAGCTTGCTCCATCCTCGATATGACATCCCTTCAAATATTTAACCATGGCTCTTATGTCCCCTCTCAACCTTCTCTTCTCCAGGTCAGAATAAAAAAGGCCAGAACTGTGGTAAATTGTTTCATTCTTCATCAAAACAATGCACCTGCTCACACAGCACTTTCTGTGAAGCAGTTTTTGGCTGATAGCCGCATTACTCCACTTGAACATCCTCCATATTTACCAGAGTCTCCTTCTTTGGAGGTTTTTAAACAGAGGCTGGACAGTCATCTGTCAGGAATGCTTTGACTGTGTTGGACTGGGGGTTGGACTGGATAGCCCTTGTGGTCTTATCCAGCTCTATGATTCTAAGCAGATGCTGGGAGAAAGGAAACAGCAGCAAAATGCTGAAAGACAGAAGTGACAGGCACTGTGTTCTTTAAGCTAGCCTGATGCCTATAGTGGTGGGATGCAATTTGAGCAGCAAACCTGCATGTTTTGGATGTATGCATTATCATTTAGTGCATTAGATGTGCCCTGTATACCTATCCAGAAATAAACAGATCCCCTTATCGGGAAGAAAGTTTCTCCCACATTTTTTCCCTGTTGTCATCAGTGTAAGGATGTAGGGTTTTCAACAATCAGCCCATGTTGGCCAGATAAATGAATAAATAAAGCTTGACTTCTCATAAAAATAGAATCATAGAATCATAGTGTTGGAAGAGACCACAAGGGCCATCCACATGTAGGATGGAGCCACGGCAGTTAAAGTGGTATCAAAACTGCATTATTTCTACAGTGTAGATGCACCCTAGATTGCTAAGGAGAGGAAAGGAAACACATGGCCAAACATATTGATGGACTGCAAATCATAGAATCATAGAGTTGGAAGAGACCTCAAGGGCCATCCATTCCAACCCCCTGCCATGCAGGAATACACAATCAAATCATTCCCGACAGATGGCCATCCAGCCTCTGTTTAAAAACCTCCAAAGAAGGAGACTCTACCACACTACCAGGCAGTGCATTCCACTTTCAAACAGCTCTTACTGTAAGGAAGTTCTTCCTAATGTTTAGGTGGAATCTCTTTTCCTGTAGTTTGAACCCATTGCTCCATGTCCTAGTCTCTGGAGCAGCAGAAAACAAGCCTGCTCAATCCTCAGTATGACATCCCTTCAAATATTTAAACATGGCTATCATGTCCCCTCTTAACCTTCTCTTCTCCAGACTAAACATGCCCCGCTCCCTAAGCCGCTCCTCATAAGGCATGGCTTCTAGACCACCCACCATTCTGGTTGCCCTCCTCTGGACACATTCCAGCTTGTCAATATCTTTCTTGAATTGTAGTCCCCCCAAAACTGGACACAGTATTCCAGGTGAGGTCTGACCAAAGCAGAATACAGTGGCACTATTACTTCCCTTGATCTAGACACTATACTATGCTGCAGACACCCTCACCATCCCACAATGACCATTAATTGTTGGACACGCACAAGACATAAGACATACAGTAAAATTAACAGTCAGCAACAGAAATCAATGGAAGAAGGAAGATCTGTGAACCAAAGTTAGATATGGAAAATAAGAAGCTGAAAGAAGGCATGAAGGGGCGGGTGAATCAGGGGACTGGATGGGAGAGGGTCCTGGAGACAATTGTGCTTTGGCAAGATCCATGGAAAATAAAAGTACAGAATAGTAAACTCCTTCAAGTACACTCCATGATCTCTGGCCAGCTGCACCAGTTTGAACTTCAGAGGCTGTATGAGAGCGGATGCTGTTAGCATTCTATGGGCTAGCAACAAAGCACCTTGTAACCCATTTTCTGTTCCTGGAAACACCACAAATATTAAATCATGGGGAAAGATCTGAATTTGAAGCTGGAGAGTAAGACCTGATAAGAATCACAGTGAATTACTAAGTTTGGGAAAGGGTAGGTGCTGATTTTTGCTCTGATGTCAGGATGAGCCAGGCAATTTAATAGTATTTTTTGAGAAGACTCCTTAAAAAAAAAAAAAAAACAGTATGAAAATGCCAGGCTTTCCTCTTTGTTATTTTTATTTTGAACACAGTCTATCAATACAGCCTAGAAAATGGATTTACTAAGGCGTGTTACTCTTATACACAGATTTCACATTATTTCCTTTTGTCATAATTTGCATGCCCTTGAAGTTCTTCTTAAAATATAGGCAGATGTCATCCTTCAACCTCTTCTAAAATTATTTATTTATTTATTTATACCCCGCTCTTCAGCCACAAGGCTATCAGAGTGGTTTACAAATTGTTTTAAGCAATAGCAATTTACACATCTACACTGCATTAAGCAGCTCCCAATGTATGTTAGCTTACAATATCACACATATTTACTCTTTTCAGGCAGTCTTGGAAAATGAACAAACTTTCAATAGGTAGGGAGGCAAGCTGTGTTGCAGTCTCTTACCACAAGACAACAGCAGAGCTTGGGGGCAATTTAAAAACTAACTCATTGTGCTACTCAACTTAACGGCTGGTGCTTTGCACTTCCTGCCATTCTTCCTTCTATTTCATTGAACTTGCATTCCTTGAAAGTCAAACTCACTGGTTTTGGTCCAACCCTTAAGAGCAATTAAAAAACAAATTTGCTCCTTCCTGTATATAACAGCCAATCAGATTTTTACAGGCAGCTATCCAATTGCCTCTTGGACATCTCTTTTTCAGGCCAACAACCCCAATTCTTTCCACTTTTCTTGCAGTTCCTCTAACCATCCAGGTGTCCTATCAACCTGAAGCAGACATAGGCAGATAGAGGGCTGGGCCCTTAATGAAGGAGTGGGGATTGTGTGGCCTATATGTGGCCCTGGGTTTTTTTTTTTTTAAAGGACTCCACAGTCACGACTCCCAGACTCCACAAAAGCCTTTGAACTCCATCTGCTATCTGAAAATATTTCAGGTGTATTTCATCCTCAAATGTTCAAATTGCCATTCCAGGAGGATTACAAAAATGGCAGGTTGAATTTAATCTCACTTGTGGTGTTACTAAGGCCAGTTGTCACCTCTCTCTCTGACAGTGTCACCTGGTGCGGTTTGGCCTCTCTGCACCCCCCTGATGCAACCACTAAACTCACCCAGTCCCCCCCCCCCAAAGAAAGAACTGACCAAAGACAACTGGAAATGACTTCTGGTTGCAGTTCTCAGCTTAAAATGGCATGGTGCAGTCCCCCATTAAGGACGTAGGGGGCAAGTGCAAAAACTGGTCCCGACACCCACCATGGCTGCTTACCCCTACGTTAAGGCTCATGGGGTAATGTTCTGACAAATGCCAGCCGTATCTTTGTGTCAGCACCTCCAATCATAATAGCATCTGCCCATAAACCAGTAAGGACTTTCACTCCTAAAGTGTCCTATTACCTTTGTGTCAACATTTATTTTATATATCGTATGATGAGCAAATATTTTTGCACAAAAATGCCATGGAGGTATTAAAGACAGGATAACCACAGGGCCGTAGCTGATGAGGCAGTCTTGCAGTGTTATCAGTGTCAATCTCATTCTGTTCATATTTAGCTGTACTCTACCTACTGGTTTACGCCTTCCTTCATGAGGTATTGCACTAACCCTATGTCATAAAAATTTTGTTGTCCATGGGAAACATTTCCATATTCAGGCACCCATTTCCCTATATAGAAGATGCACTTTGTGTTAGGCCATCCTTGGCTTGTCTTTTAAAGTTTCCTGGATTCCCGGGCTGTGGTTCTCCTCACCACCCTTGGAAGTCTGCTGAAACCCGCCCTTTAGTACTTCCATATTTCTAGATGAAAGAGATGGCAGATTGGCAGGTCTAATATTTTGTAAAATAAGTCTGAATAAATTCCAGCTGTTACAATATGATCAGTCTATTTTGGCAAAAATAGATATGCAGTGCTTCCTCCAGGGAATATTTGATTTCACTATGAAAGTATGTAATTTATGAAATTAGAAGACACACCTATTGTTATTCCAAGCTCTTTTAAATATACTGTAAGCTTTTAATTACCTTGCAGTATGTTATTTTAGTACCTCCTTTTCCACTGGCTTTGAGAAGGAGAGCTCCAGAAAGTTGTACTTCAACAGAAAATTAACACAGAAAAAAATATGCCCACCAATACATTAGCCACTACTTACTCATTCTGATGCAATTTTTGTTCAGAGTTCACCAGACAATCGCTATCCCAGACCATGAGGTTTCTTTTATATGTACTGAAGAAGCCCTACACAGAATTCCCACCAATAGAACAGCCCTGTTCAATGTGATATAGAAAGTTGAGTTTTACAAAGGGCTAGTCTACACTTGCGGCAAAAGTCCAAATGGACTCCTGCCCCTCCTGCCACCACACTTGCCCCAAAGCCATACCAAAGAATGTATTCTCTGCAGAGACTTCAGATACATTGTCTTCACTATGTGGACTGTGACTGTGGAGTTTCACCCACATGCGCTGCCACTGCAAGCCAGGTCAGATCCTGACAGGCACGACATTTTAAGCTGTGTGTTTAAGCTCCAGAGGCAAGTTTCTGGTAAGTTCCCTGCTGAAGGCAGAGGTTTTTCCCCTCCTCCCCTACCCTCTCTCACCCATTACTTGCTTCAGCACCTCCTGTTTACTTCATCAATCAAAGCAATGGGCAAACAGGTGGGGGAGGAGGCAGAGAGCTGCTGAGGGGAAAGGAGAGGAAAAACCTCTGCCTTCACTTCCAGAGATTAAACACACAGTTTAAAATGTCATGCCTGTCAGGATCTGACCTGGCTTGTGGTGGTGGCAGTGGGAGTGAGCAAAACTCGGGGGGGGGCAGAAGAAAAAAAACCCCAAAACATCATGGTAAAATGCCCTGAATCTGGGGTGGATAGTGCCATGCATCTTGTGGCCTTATAGGCCCAAATTTGGGGGGAAATACATGCGTTGTGTGGCCTTGTCCCCACAGATTCAGGGGGGATGCAGGGTTTAAGCGTGTGTGTTTTTTAATGTAGACAATGCCAATGTTTTTGTGAAGGCTGTCAGGCCATATTCTCTGTCAGGACAGGTAAGGCAAAAATCACAGGGTAGGGCAGGCAGATAGGGAATATTTTCTACTGGTATTGGCAATAAAACAAATGCAACACACATAGTGCTGCTTCTTTATTGTCAGTTATGATACTACATAGTCAAGTCTGATCAGTGATGGAATTCTGAGATACCTTTTTACTCCCTGAGGCAGTCAGACATTTTACAATTGTACACATGCATGCACAGACCCCCAATTCCCCTTACTTCTCACTTGGTGGATTAGCAACTACTAGACGGTTGCACGATGGAGAATCTCAAGACTGTAGTGCCCACTGCACAATTGCTTGCACAGATATGCTGGTGCTTATTGATGCTACACTAACCTTATGTTGCATAGTATCCTGGACTGACTATGTGACGAATGTTGCTGTCCTTGAGCAAGCAGGGATCACCAGCGTTGAGGCCATGATATTGAGAACACAGCTGAGCTGGGCAGGGCACGTTTCTAGGATGGAGGACCATCGCCTCCCAAAAATACTACTCCACGGTGAACTCTCCACGGGTCAGCGTAAGAGGGGCGCTCCAAAAAAGCAATACAAAGACTCCCTGAAACAACATCTCAGGCTCGGCCAAATTGATCACCAACAATGGTCTGCCCTGGCTTCACATCGGGAGGCATGGAGACGCACTATCCACAATGCTGCAGCCTTATTTGAGAACTCACGCCGAACAAGTCTTGAAGAGAAACGACAACACAGAAAGAATCACAACCCAAAAACATCACCCAAGGAGACCTTCTGCTGTGCTTTTTGCAACCGCACTTGTTTATCTCGGATTGGCCTTTTTAGTCATCAGCGCGCTTGCAGAAAGCGCGGGATGAGTCCTTCCTGAATCTTCGTTTGCGAAGAAAAGCCAGAGAGAGAGAGAGAGAGAGAGATCCTGGTCCTTAACTTTGTGTGAATTCAGAGGAGGTATTGTACTGGGAGAGGGAATTGCATTCAGAGGCTGCTCTGGATCCCACTTCCCTTCCCTGTACCCCAGGACATCTGCAGCAAAAGGATTCCCATACTGCCAGCATCTCTACAGCCCGGTCACGCTACCCTTATCTCATGTCAAGAACTTCTGTCTAAAAGGCCCTGTGGAATGACAGTCTGCCTTACTTTGTTGGAGTCTGTGCCTATCAAAGCAGGCTTAGCCCTCTTAATGGAAAAGGCATCTCTCATGGAAGATGATGTTAACCACCATGACATCCTGTTTAGGGATCAGCCTGGAATTATTGAGAACCAGCATCATGTAGTGATTTGAACATTGGACTAGAACTCCAGGAGACCAGGGTTCACATCCCCACTAAGACATGGAAATCACTGGGGAACCTTGGGCAAGTCACAACCTCTCAGCCTCAGAGGACGACAAAGGGGCAAATCACCTCTGAACAAATCTTGCCAAGAAAAAATCTTGTGATAGGTTTGCTTTGGGTCACCATAAATCAGAAAGGACGTGAAGGCACACAGTAACAACAACAATTGGGATTGTCAGCTGCTAAAGCAACATTTGAGCTTTGCTCTAGTGAGATCTCCAAACAGAACAGAACCTGGACTTGCCTTGCCTTAGCTGGCCCTGCTTTGCTTCACTGATACTGTGCTTTGCCTAGCTTGTCTCACCTTTTCTAGATCTTGACCTTTGATTAGGAATCACTTGATCAAAAGCCTGACTCATACTGATGTGTTTATTATCTGGAACAGAACAGCACCCTCAAGGACTTCCTCCCTAAATTTTCACTAGTGAAAAATTTGGTATAACAATGGCTTTAACAACCATGTAAAAATGCCTTTCGTGTTCCTTAAAATGGAAAGATATTTTTTAAGTGAGGTAAACTTCAGGGGATTTGAGGGGGTGAAAGTCTTTGATGAGGATAGAAGTTTGTTTCTGATCTATATCTGTGGAATCTGCATAATTTGCAATAAATAAATAAGTCAGAGAATATACCCAATGGATCCATATTGAGTAAGTTATAGCAATCAAGTAGCCCTGCCAGGTTGCAAAAAGAAGAGTGGTTCTGCACTTTTAAATTCATCAGTGAAATGGAAGACAAAATATCTATGCTGGACCTCAGGAATATCACAGAACAGGCAGCAGGAGATTAAAAAATAGAGGACCAGAGAAGAAAGAATACAGTGCAATGAACTGCTGAAGGAGTAGTGTAAAAATATTATATTCCACATGCCTGCATCATGCCCAAGAAAGATTCCAAAAATGAAAAGACCACATGGGTTTTTCGTGTATTTTCTCCAGGCTGTGAGGCTGTGTTCTGGAAGAGTTGTAAAAGAGTCCAAAACACAGCCACACAGCCCAGAAAAAAACCCACGAAAAACCTATGGATGCCAGCTGTGAAAGCCTTCGACTTCACATCAAAAAGATCACAGTTGTGCTAACAGTAAATCAATGACTTAATATGTCTCAGGATTTTATTAGGGCTGCCACTGATGTGGTTGACTGTTGATCATACCTCTTTTTGCTAACTGAGGACTTTTTCGGACGCTGAAAAATAACGCAAGCAGCCTCGTCAGCTTGCGAGGCTGCTGCGCTGCAAAGCGTCAGTTTCGGATGACGCTCGCCCCTGCCGGTACTGTTGCGGTACCGCGGGGAGAGTTGAGCATCATATTTCCTTGATTTTTACTCACGAAAGTTGATCATGATTAAAAATCAAGGAAATATGACGCTCAACTCTCCCCGCGGTACCGCAACAGTACCAGCAGGGGCGAACGTCATCCGAAACTGATGCTTTGCAGCACAGCAGCCTCGCAAGCTGACGAAGCTGCTTGTGTTACTTTTTAAACATCCGAAAAAGTCCTAACTCCTAGATAACTAAGGTTGCTGTCAGAACTGCCCCTTCCTGAAGGGGCTGCTTCAGGTGAGCTTTTCGAGATAGCATGCCTTCAGGAACAGGTTTCTGAATACCAAATATATGAGTATCATCATAAGCGCTCTTAGAGCAGCACTTTGCAACAGCAATATCTGATCTCTCTTCCAAGACACACAGGAGGGAAATTACTACTGGACAGATATTCAAAAGTCTAAGCACTAACCCCAAGAAAACATCCTCAGTGCATGTAAACATTTTCTCTCTTTTCTTTCTTTTAGTAGAGTCAACGAAACTGTATAAACAGCTCTGGTTTACTTTGCTCAGCCTTCACTTCTGAACCACAAAGTAGAAAGCTCAGTTCAGAAGCCAGTACATACTGTAACTTCCTTCTGATCCATGATCCAATACAAATACAGAAACCGAGTAATATTTCCAGCTAGTCAATCCAGGTCCTCAGAGAAGAAAAGAAATGAGATCTTGGTTTTCCTAAGACAAAACAATGCCAAGGAATTCACAAAACAATGCTTGAGCCCTTGGGAAATGCCCACTCTGTCAATACACACAAACATACTTCCATGTTTCCAAACTCTGAAGAAACTTTCTGTGCTTGCCAATTTCTAATATATAGATCAACTAAAATCATATATCATTTTAAATAAAATAATATGAAACATGAATATGCAAGGTCTGTATCTTATGTATTAATATTTCAGGATCTTCCTTTTGGCAACAGCCAACCACACTCAAACACAGTCTTTGGCGGTGAACCATTTCTAGTATGTTCTTCTAGTATGTTCATCTTCCAATTTTCTCCTCGTCTTCTTCATAGAAAATCCTCTTCAAATCTCTGTGTACATGAAGGCGCTCAAAATATATTGCAAGATGTGTCTGGTTATGGTTGTATCTAGTAGCACATTCAAGATCAACATTTTTCCACCCACTCTGCTTCTCTGCCTCCATCTGTCTGTCTGTCCATCTCTCTCTCTCCCTCCCTCTTTCTCTCTCTCTCTGTCTAGCTTCTGTGGTATGGTGCTATGTCATGTGCCTAGATGCATCATCCAGATCTGGTTCAGCAACTCCAGATGCCTAAGTATACCACAGCACCAAAAGCCACCTGGCAAGAAGCTTTGTGGTATACTATACTGGCATGACAATATCAGTGTAAGTGATGATGGCAGGAGATAGAAGGCTGCAGTTGTTTCACTCATGAAGTCATTGAGGAAATGGACTACTCAGAACTGGCAAATTTTGTCTACCTTCCTTCACTATGGCTCTGCAACCCATCTAACCCCCAAATTACAACTGCTAGCACAGCTGATCAGGATAATTTCAGCCCATCATTGGCTTCATTAATCTGTCAGTGTTTAAGGTGCTGAGTGTGTGTATGTGCCTTCAAGCTGCCTCTTGACTTAATGGCGACCCCATGAATTTTTCATAGGGTTTTCTTAGGGAAGGAATGCTCAAAGGTAGTTTTGCCAGTTCCTTCCTCTATAGCCTACAGAACTTGGTATGGTATTTATTGGTGGTCTCCCATTCAAGAACTAATCAAGGCTGACTCTTCTTAGCTCCCAAGATCAGACAGGATCTGGTGCCTTTAGGGTATTTAGGCCACATTTAATGTGTTAAGAGAGGTCTTTATCATTTTGGCCATGACAAACAAACTCATCTGGATTTCATCCACAGATGCTTGAGCTGTATTTCTGACACAATTTTACTTGAATGTAAAATAGTACGGCCTTATTACAGCTGCACACACACAGGTGCAGCCAGGAAACATCAGCACTGTGTTAAAATGGCAAATGCTTCAACATTTAGCAGTGTGTGTGTGTGTGTGTGTGTGTCCGTCCGTGTGTCCTACACATTTTAATATGGAAGTTTTAGGAGATGGGAGCCAATTTTTGCTCCTGTGCACCCAGTGGGTCATACCACCTTGAAAATCTTCTTATTTCATTTTCAGCTGGCTTACTTCATGTTGGGGGTAGTTCAGAAGTATCTATCACTCCTTGGAAGGCCTTCAGAAGTACAGAATGACCCATATTGGGTGATTTTCACATGTATTCTATTTTGGGGGCTCAGGGACTTGAGGGGCTGTGCAGGTTTCTGGAGAGAGTGTCTGGGGAATGCTGAAAGCCCTACTTTAAAGTTAAATGGCTGTCCTTAAAATGAGTATGGAGTTAGTCTTACATTGTGCCATTGAGAATCAGTTTTGACATTAGATTCTTTTTGAGTGACTAACATAGGGACTAAATCTATCTAAAAGACTATGGACTTTTTCAGACACCCCGTACCATGCAAGAAGCCTCCAGAACAGTTATGATACTGTTGTGCAGCAGGGGGTCCATTTCGGACGACACCGTCCCTCTCTCGGCATCGTCCGTGATTGTTCCAGGTAAGATTGAAGGCAGCCACACCATTTTTTATTCACGGACAACTTCCGTGAGTAAAAAATGGCACGGCTGCCTTCAGTCTTACCCAGAACAGTCACGGACAACACCAAGAGATGGACAGCGTCATCCGAAATGAACCCCCTGCCGTGTGACAGCGTCGTAACTGTTCCGGAGGCTTCTTGCACAGTAAGGGGTGTTGGAAAAAGTCCTGTCTAAAAACCCATCTCTCTCTCTCTCTCTATGAGGGGACTGAGTTTTAAGAACTTTGGAGGAAAGCTTTCTCTTAGTCCCACCACAAATCATGATTGTGAAGATATGGGAGAGAGCGTTCTCAGTGGCTGCTTCCAGGCTGTGATACTCCTTTCCATGTGAGATCTGGTTGTCCCAAAATGTCCCAAAATGCATCAGAAGAATGCAACAAGAGCATAAAGAGCAACATTATCAGACACGCGCATCCTCAGCCATTCCAGGGGCATAGCGCGGGCATGAATAAAGCATCCTTTTTTTTATTGAGGGACTGTCAGTAAAAAGGAATGCTTTATTCACACCCTCACTATGCCCCCAGAATGCCTGAAGGATGACATCATCTGATAATGTCACCCATTTATGTTCTCATTGCATTCTTCTGACATGTTTTTTAATGTGTCTGATAAAGTCCAAAGAGAAAGACCTTTTTCCTTAGGCAAGCCTTTGATTCTTAAAACATGTGGCAGAAGGGTCTTTTAATGGTGGGTGCTGTGTGTTTATCTTTCAACTTTTTAATTATCTTTTAATGCGCTTTAAGCATGTTTTTTTTTTCCCACCACATTTTATTTTAAATTTTTGTGACCCACTTTGGTCTCCATGTGAGAAGGGTGGGCCATAAATTAAGTAAGTAAATCTCTGTGTGTGTGTGTGTATGCAATTTTTTTAAAAAAACTATCATGCTAAGGTTGATGATTGTGTATGAACATCTCGCACGATCTTCTGGCTAAAGTATTAATCATATACTAATCAGATGTAGGCAAAAGACATTTCCATTGTCTTCTGTCCACTGATGTCTCACAGAAACTAATTTCAGTTGCCATCTGACCAACATACAAGCAAAGAAAATCAGTCAGGCTAGGAAGTGATTCCAGTTTCAAGGTATGCAGAAATTCTGCAGAAGGATTAGAGATGAATTTTCATATCGCAATTTCTGAGAAAATAGCCTTTGCAACTGAACACTGATTTTGAATACTGATCAGTTTAAATTGTATATTCTATCTTTATTATGGCTTCCTCCACATGGATTGCATCTTGCTCCATGGGGAATACATGCTTTTATTTTATTTATTTATTTAGTTAGTTATTTATATCCCGCTCTTCAGCCACAAGGCTATCAGAGCGGCTTACAAATTGTTTTAAGCAACAGCTATTTACACATCTACACTACATTAAACAGTTTCCGATGTGTGTTAGCTAATTGCCCCCACAAACTGGGTACTCAATTTACCAACCTACGAAAGGATGGAAGGCTGAGTGAACCTTGGAGCCTGCTGGAATTGAACTTGCAACGTGGTGGCTTGCAGTACTGGCATTTAACCACTGCACCACCAGGGCTTTACATACAGAATATGTCTGACATCTCCAGAGAGGGCTGAGAAAGTTTCCTGTTTGAAACCACAGAAAACCACTTCCATTCAGCATGAAATGAAATAGGCCAATGATGGGACTTGATACCTTGTCTTTACATGCTTGTAACTTGGTGACCTGATTGTCACTTTTCCATGTAACACAGAGAACTTAGAGAAATCATTAAAACTCTTCTTTTCCATTTAAGTTTTTTTTTAACTTGCAAAATGATCACAATACCTGTCTTAGCTGGGGGTGTTTGTTCAAGGCAATTGTCTACAGGAGCAAAATCATTTTCATAAATCTGCAGCTCAGAACAAGAGAACCTGGCTGGTTTGGGAAAATATGGGGTATCTTGCAGCTATGCAAAAAGGTTAAGCCTCCCCTGCCCCTAAAATTATCATCAGGCTATTGGCCTAGAATCTGTTCAGTTCCTGTTTCAAAAAAGGCCTCTCCTGGTCATAAAATGGGGGTGGGGTGGAGGACGTGTGGTAGAAATTATTTTTGGGGGGGGGAAATGAGCCATGGAGTCAAGAGGGCCTCCAAACATAGTGGAAATGCTCCCCACACTCCTAGATGCAATTTGGAGGCATTTTGGAGCAAAACAAATTGGGGGAAAAAGTGACTCCTGGTGTGCTCTGGGGGTCACAAAAATGGTCTTAGAGACCATGTGTAGCCCATCAGCCATACTTCCCCCCCCCCCCGGCCTAGACAGATGCCTGTTTATATTCTGAAGTATCTTAACATCAGACTAGTACAAATATAAGGTTAAAAAAAAAATGGAACACAAAAGGAGGACAATAAAATTCTACAGCTGTGCATATCCTCCTGTGTTTCCCCTTCTCTTAACTCTATTCTTGGATTTGGGATCTTTCTAAGGGAAATGCATGAAAGCTAAAACTCTATTATGAAACTTGGCCAGGGGTGATACATAACAATTTTGCAAAATAAATGTGAACATACTACAGGTTGAGTATCCCTTATCCAAAATGCGTGGAACCAGAAGTGTTCTGTACTTGGTGCATGCATGCATTTTGGAATGCTTACATATACATAATGAGATATTGTGGAGATGAGACCTAAGTGTAAACATGAAATTCATTTATGTTTCATATCCACCTTAGACACATAGCTGGAACATAATTTCGTACACAATATTTTTTCATAATTTTGTGCATGAAACAAAGTTTGTATACACTGAATCATCAGAAAGCAAAGGTATCACTATCTCAGCCACCCATGTGGGCAATTTTGGATTTTGGAGTATTTGGGATTTCAGAATTCTGGATAAGGGAGACTCAACCTGTTTTGAAGAACAGAGTTGTGTGAACTAGCAGATGGGCACTAGTGCAACACTGGACCTAGGCCTGGTGAATCTTCAATGACTCACAGTTGCATTCATCCAAATCAGCAGCACTGCTGGAGTTTATTTGCTCCCCAAGATCAATGTGTTATCATTTCAGGCAGCAGGAATAAGAGAAGGCCTTTAATGGTATACAAGCCCAGCAACAGAAGCCAATAAAAATAACCATCTCCTTTCTCAGCAGAGTGCTTGACTGACTTCTGTGAATTAAACATAAATATTGCACAAGGTATTTTTAGAAAAGCATTACAAATATTATCTTTTATATTACATGTTGCTAATTGGAAGAGAAACCTTATTTTCTTTTGTCTCTTTTTTGAATCTCCAACCACCCACCCCATACACACACATACAAAACCCAAAAGAAGTTAATGTTTATAGCAGCTCTAGAGCTGGAAAACCAACTCAAGAAATGCTTAATGTTTAGATCTACTTAGTGGTTGGAAAAAACAACTGCTTTAATGCTCCAGTAAGTGGAAACATCAACTCCTTGTAAACAAACCTTTAGCATGAAGATATTTCTCAGTAGTGGAAAACTCTGGTTGCATGGTGGAGACGTTTCAGAGACTATGCAAACTGATCAAGGGCTGCAAGGGTAACCGCATTCTGCCACTGGATATGACACCAATCTACCAAAATATTTTCCATAGTGGATGTTTGCTTAACTCTAATGTGTTCCCTAAAAAGATGTATGTGGAAAGTATAGAAAGCTCATAGATTAGAAATGTATGCTGTGTTTCACTCTGGTAGTCCTAATAAGATACATCCATGGAGAATGGAAGTCTGTTTAAAAATAAGCAGTGTTGACCTCTTTCTTGCTAAAGAATTTTCTTGCCCAATGTACTCTTTTCTAAAAGGTTATCCAGGTGTTTTATAATTTCCAGGTATATAAAATAATCTACCTTGAAATGTTCCATAGTCTTCAGCTTCCTTCTCTCTGACCTAGAAAAGGATTTACATGTGTAGTTAAGGAGGGAGAGATTCTGAGCCATTAAAAAGAAGCATACATTCCTACCACAGAATTTTTAATGTGAACATGATGGCCTGGAGCTTATAAAGGCACTGTACTAGTGCAACCACCTATTGCACCAGCAGTTGAACTTTTCCATTGCTTGCAGAAGGAGTTGTCCAAGACCTCCATGCATCACCAGCAGCAGTAGCAAGGATGAATGGTAAAGGGCAGAGAGGTTGAGAAGGAACCCTGGTGGCGCAGTGGTTAAATGCCAGTACTGCAAGTCACCATGTTGCAAGTTCAATTCCAGAGGGCTTCAAGGTTCACTCGGCCTTCCATCCTTTCGTAGGTTGGTAAAATGAGTAGCCAGCTTGTGGGGGCAAGTAGCTAACACACATTGGAAACTGCTTAATGCGGTGTAGATGTGTAAATTGCTATTGCTTAAAACAATTTGTAAGCTGCTCTGATAGCCTTGTTGCTGACAAGCAGGGTATAAATAAATAAATAAAAGAAGGAGGTGGCCATTTGGGGTATGCTCCTAACAGGCTGTCTCTACCCAGAGCTCTGTCCCTACACTGCCAGGCTTTGAGCGGGGCTATCAAAACTGTGAGACCATGGGAGGGGAGTCTTGGGAAATCACCTGTTAAAAAAAAGCACAGACAAATTTGTAAGCCATCTTTCCCATAATACTGTGTTTCTTGTCCCCACTTCCAAACACAAACACACACACACACACACACACACTGACATTGAAGGCAGAGGCAGCTCTGGAAAGAGCCAGCTTCTGTCAGGAAACATGTGGCAGGTGATCATGTTAGCAGAGTGGTACAGTCCACAAAAATGTAATAGGAACTCTACCTATTAGCATAGTGCCACAGTGCAACCTTATCTCAGCATTCCATTTCCACCACGGAAAGCAAAGTAGAGGTTTTCTTCCCCCAATATTTCATGGGTTTTCATTGGATATCTGAAAATGTATGTATATACATCTCCTGAATAACCCCACACGAGACCAATATGAGCAAAGGGAGAAATGTCCACTGTTGAGTAGTATTCCACATACATGACATTATGACCTTAACAGTTAGAGAGCTGAGTCAAAGCTAACAAAATGAATTTCAACAGGGAAAAATGTAAGGTACTACAGTTTGGCAGAAAATATGAAACGTTCAGGTATAGGATGGGTGACACCTGGCTTGACAACAGTACATGTGAAAATGATCTAGCAATCTTAGTAGATCACAAGCTAAATCTGAGTCAGCAGTGTGATGTGGAAGTCAGAAAAGCCAATGTGATTCTAGGCTGCATCAATAGAGTATAGTGTCTAGATTGAGGGAAGTAATAGTACCAGTCTATCCTGCTTTGGTCAGAACTCATCTGGAATGCTGCATCCAGTTCAGGGCAACACAGTTCAAATAGGATATTTACAAGGTGGAATGTGTCCAGAGAAGGGCAACCAAAATGGTAAAAGGGCCAGAAAACATGCCCTATGAGGAGTACCTTAGGGAGCAGGGTATGTTTAGCTTAAGGGAATGGCTCTTGTGGTCTCTTCCAACACTATGATTCTATTATTCTATTTATTCAGAATTATCACTGCAGCATGATTCTGAAAGCACATGATAGAATTAGCCTTCCAGAAGCAAAACAAATATGGATTTGGTGCCTTCTAGAAAGAGAGAGTGTATTTAGAATTGTCTGCTAGAGAACCCTAGTGATGTAATTGAGGGAAATGGACTGACGCTCTCAGGGAGAGAATTCAAAGTACTCCAATCCCAGGATGCCACAGTATGAAATCATTGGTAATTTAAGCAGTAGACTGCTATCAGTGTGGATAAACTCAGAGGCCATTTGGGAAACCTATGTATGCCCCCTGGGTCCCACAATGGAATAAACATGGGAACTAAATTAAATATCTGCACTGAATTGTTTTTATCTTATATTTGAATCCTATGCTCCACGTTCAGGACAGACATAAAAATTACCCACTTTTATCAACCCAACAGGACTGAGGAAGAAATGGAAGCAGTGATGGATCATGGTTGACTAGTAAATTACATTGCTAATCAGGGGTCTGAACTACAAATGAGGCGACCATTTTGGCTAAATGTTCTCAGACATTTTCTGAGGAAGGGGGGGGGAGAAATTGGCTCAAAAATTGGAGAAGGGCAGGAAAAAATTCTGTGGTTCACCTTACTGTAAGATGAGGTGGTGGAGGTCCCCCTTCCCTGTTTTTTACACTATAAAAAAATGTCTTACTAGTTGCTAGTCATACCTAATGATAATCTCCTAAGTTTCACCACCATGTTTCTTTTCCTTGTCTTTGCAAAATCTTGGTGTTTCCTTGGGCATCCATAAAAGAAACTTTGTGGGAAAACTTTGGAAAGTCTCACCAGCTGTGACTAGAGGATGGCAAGTGTGGGGGGTGGGGGTGGGGGGGACCCTAAGAACAAATTTGGGCCACTGCATGTTTCTGCAAAGGCTCATATTGCCACAACCAAAACCAGTCAAATCTGGCAGAGATACTGCTTTCCTCCAGGGCCAATTTCATTAGTTCTGTGTGACTTCCAGCAAAACCCTTTGGGTGGCATATTGATTATGCATGTTATGTTTATTCCCTTCAATAAAGTTGTCCTTTGTTATTAATACAAATATAGACTCTGGCTCATTTCTACAGAATAACGATAATAAAAGGCAAGTGGCCATAACATACTTATCCACACATTTAGGTTAAAGGTATATCTCTGGTACAGGGAACGGAACTAAATGAAACTTGAAGGAAGTTAGGTGGAAGAAACAGAGGGTAAAGAGGTTGCCAGGCTGAACCCTGAGATAAAGTGCGACTGGCGCTTTGAGGATTGCTCTCAACCACCTTGGTGTGATGTGGCGACTGGATTCTGAAAGGCCCCTGCATCACAAGGAGTAGCCTCAGGGTTGGGGTTAGAGTCCACCCAACTAGTAGTGCTGGAGGACTTTAATATCCATGCTGAGACTTCCCTGTTGGGAGTGGCTCAGTAGTTCATGGCCTCCATGAGAACCATGGCTCTGTCCCAAGTAGTATCTGGCCCTACTATGCTGCTGAGCACACACTGGACCTTGTTTTCTGTGCTGGATAGGGTAATGGTGATCTTGGTGTGGAGGAACTTTCTGCAGTTCTATTGACATGGATATTATCATTACCTGGTCAAGTTTAGGCTCACTGGGATTTGGGATCTCTGCAGGTGCAGGCAATCTAGTAGCATGGTCCACCTCAGGAGGCTGATGGATCCAAATAGATTTCTGACAGCTCTTGGGGATTTTCCTTTCACTCCCAGCAGCAAGCAATTCTGTCAAAGCTCTGGCTGAAGTCTTCAATGGGGAAATGGCCAGGGTGGTAGACACAATCGCTCCTGAGCATCCCCTCTTATGGAGTGGAGCCAAACCAGCCCTCTGGTTTTCCAGGGAGTTGGTAGCAATTAAGTGAGTGAGCCAGGGACTAGAAAGATGTTAGCAGAAGACTCAGAGCAAGTCTGCCTGAACATAGGCTAAAGCCTATTTGAAGGCCTATTTGTGGCAGTGTGGGCAGCAAATAAATACATTTTTGTTGCCACCATTGCATCTGCAAAGAGCTGTCCAGCAGAGCTGTTTCAAGTGGTCAGAGGTCTATTATACATTGCTCTTCAAGTAGAAAATGCAGACCACTCGACAGCCTACTGTGAAGAATTTACATGGCACTTTGCAGATAAAATCATTCAGATCACTCTGACATAGATGCTGTAGTTAATATAGTTCCAGTGGATGTAACCTTGGCTCCTGCTGGTCCAATGTTATTGGATATTTTTCCATTTGTGCAGCCTGAGGATGTGGACAGGATCCCTGGACTGGTGAGAACCACCACATGTGTGCTAGACCTTTGCCATGCCTGGCTTATTAAACATCCCTGAATTCCTCTATGATGCATAATTATTAGCCAGTGTCCAACATACCATTTTGGAGCAAAACACTGGAGTGTGTGGTGGCCTCCCAGCTCCAGGGGTTTCTAGATAAAATGGATTATCTAGATCCATTTCAATCTGATTTCAGGCTGGCTATGGGATGGAGACAGCTCTGGTGGCCTTGGTGGACAACCTATGCAGGAAACAGGCCAGGAGAAATGCATCCTGTTGGTTCTGCTGGACCTGGCAGTGAGTTTCAATACAATCAAACATAGTATCCTTATAGGCTGCTTCATTGGAGTGGGAATTGGAGACATTGTTTTGCTTTGGCTCCATTTCTTCTTGGTGGGGCAAACCCAGAAGGTGGGGGGACTTCTGTTCAACCCTCCTCACTGTTGGCCTGTGCGGTCTCTCAGAGTTGTGTTTTTCCCCCATGCTAATTAACATATACATGAAACTGCTGGGAGAGGTTGTCCAGAGTTTTTGGGTGTGATGCCCTCAATATGAGGATGACACCCAACTCTACTAGTCCTTTCCACACCAATCCAAGGAGGCTGCCTTGGTCCTAAAGCAGTGTATGTCATCAGGAATAGGCTGGATGAGGGCAAGCAAATTGAAACTTAATCCAGATGCTTAATCCAGACATAGGTGCTCTTGATCAGTTGGGAGGCAGATCAGAGAACAGGAATTCAGCCTGTGTTAGATGGGGTTACGCTCCCCCTGAAGACACAGGTTCACACGTTTGGATGTTCTCCTAGACTCAGCTTTGAACCTGGAGACCCAGGTTTCTGTGGTGGTCTGGAGTGCTTTTGCACATTTAATGCTTGTGCACCAACTGTGCCCGTTCTTTGAGACATCGGATCTGGCCATGGTGGTACATGCCTTAATTACATCCCATTTGGACTACTGTAATGCACTCTACTTGGGGCTGTCTTTGAAGGGTGTTCAGAAACTTCATCGGATCCAAAGATTGTTAACTGAGGCAGGTTACAGAGATCATACTATGTTGCAACAGCTCCACTGGCTGCCAGTTTGTTTCTGGGCCCAATTCAAAGTGCTTGTTATGACCTATAAAGCTGTCTATGACTCAGGTCCAGAGGCCCTTCTCAGTCGCTGCCCCTAGACTCTGGAACTCCCTTCCCAGGGAGGCCAGAATGCCCCCCTCCTTGTCATCCTTCCATCAGCAGGCTAAAAACTTGTAATTCCAATAGGATTTTAAAAACAGAACATTTTTAAAGAATGGGCTAGTGGGGTGCTGTATAGTTTTTTTTATCTTTTGTCTTTTTAGTTGCATTTTAGTCTTTCAGCTTGAGGTTTGAATTGTTTTAATACTGTTTAATTCTATTTTTATGTTCACTTTTTGTGTGTTATAAGCCGCTTTGACTCCCAAGTTCAGGAAAAAGCAGGATACAAATGATGATGATGATGATGATGATGATGATGATAGACAATAACTTGAAATAGTCCATGATCCCATCCAATGGACTTCGAACTCCATGCTGGTTCCTATTGTCATTACTCCTTTCTTTTAATTTGGTTAATATGGAAAACAGTTTGTGGGGTGGGTGGTATGCCACTGTACCTGTTATCTCACCTATTTGCTTGAGGTATGTGTGAGGAGAGGTTTATGGGATGATTTCCTTATGTCCATACATAAAACTGCATATACTTCCCAACTGCTGTGAGTCAGGCAGTGTCTAAATGTTTTAATTCTTATAAAACACACAGATAATTGGAATGCAAATCCATTAAGCTACCGTATGTATTAACCATCCTGCAAATCCACTGGCAACAACTTTAAATGCTGAGAAAACCCTCCTGACTCACTATCCTTCTTTTGCATGCTTTGAAGCCTCACAATACTAAGGGAGCAATGTAAAGAATCCTTGATCATCATAAAAGGCTCAGAGTGTTCTCCAGGAAATCTTCACTTCTACCACCTAGACCTGAGTGCAGAATGTAGTATAGAGTAGGCAAAAGAACACTGTTGTCCAGTCCAGTCAGCTATGGACTGGACAACAGTGTTCATACCAGCCCCAGAAGGACCAATCTTCCCTATCTTGTTACCCCTAGCATGGCAGGAAAGAAGGAGTCATCCCTGAGCAAGACCAGAAATCTTATTCTGTGAGGAAGAATCTGCAAGTAAACTTCCTATGAGCATTGGACTCCAGCAGGCCAACAACTGCCCACCACACAGGGAGGGAGAGAGGGAGATGCTGAACCATGCAACTCAATAAGAGAAAACATGGAACCAGATTTTAGATGAGGTTGCTGAAGTAATCTTCCTCACCCATGATGTCAGAGGAGGAGACTGAGCACTTGACAAGGCCTGAGAGTACATTGGCATCAAGAGTGCAAAGGTGGTTTCCTGTCCACAAAGCACACATTTAAGGACAATGAAACATCAGGTTCCTCAGGATGAAGATGGCTCTACAGAAGTTGGAACTCTCTCCAGGAATCTCCTGTTTGAAAATTAAGGACCTTATCACACACCAAAGTAAATCAGCAGGGCCGCTGAAGGTTCCACTTTCCCTGCTGCCTTACTGCATTATGTCATTCTTCTGGTGTGCTACCATTCCAGTCCTGTGGGAGACAAAGGTAAAACCACATCTTTTTACAAACTGGAGTACAAGCTGGAATAAAAAGATGCAATTTTACCTCCATCTCCCATAGGAGTGAAATGGCAGAACACTGGAAGAAAAATGACGTCAGGCAGTCAGGCAGCACGGAAAGTGGAACCTTTAGCTGCCTGGCCACTTTAATTCACCATGCAATAAGGCTCTAAAACAGAAATCTTAACTAAAGGGGATGTTCCCAGACCAAGGTGAAATGAGGGAATTATGCCTTCTCACTTCTCACACTCCTCCTCAGGAACATTTAATGTAACCTAGGGCACATCTACACTGCAGAAATAATGCAGTTTGACACCACTATCAGTGCCGTGGCTCCATCCTATGGAATCCTGGGATTGGTAGTTTTTCAAGGTCTTTAGCCTTCTCTGCCAAAGAGTGCTGGAGCCTCACAAAACTACAAATCCCAAGATCTGATAAGATGGTGCCATGGCAGTTAAAGTGGTGTCAAACTGCATTATTTATACAGTGTAGATGCACCCCTAGCTGCTCCTAGTCAGAAGGTGGATGCTGAGTGAAGTGTGAGCCGATCACCACAACAACTGGGAGGGAAGAAGCTAACTAAGGAAAAACCCCAGTCTTTGCAAGCTGCAGCAACAAATCAATTAAGCCTTACAAATTGTAGCAAGCTGCAGCTCTCCTAGCTGAGCTGGAGATTTGCACACAGACCTTTCCTCTTGCCCAGAACCAAGCCCCCCCCCCTCAAACTGAAGAGTTTCCACACTCATCCCCTGCTTGGAGATGACCCATGAATGCTGGACAACCAAGGCCAGGCCCTAAGCTCTGGCAACTTTATGGCTCCCCTGCTGATCCCATTCATTGTGAAATGGACTCACAGGGCAAGGCAGAAGTAGGAATAGATTTAGGAAATCACACACCCATACACACCCAACTTACAAAAGTAAGGGTCTAAGTGACTTCAGGAAATGATCACAATTTGATATTAAAGGTACATTTCCTATATGAGCCAGCCGTAAAACTAACACACTTCCAAATTCAGTCAGCTGAGTACAGAAGGCTGCCCTTTTCTTTTCAACTCTGTATATCTATACTTGTCTAACTCCTTTCCCCCAATACAATCATTTCCTCTTTGGAAGGGGTGAGATATGCCCTGTAAGGGAATATCTGCTCTGTCACTACAACCCTTCCCTAAAAGCCCAGTGATCCCATGCCTGTGTGACCTAGGCGCAGTCACTGTTCTCACTGCTTCAATGCATTTTACATGCCATTACCCAAACAAGATGCATATTACAGCCAATGAGCTTATTGCAAAGATGAGTCATTAATCCCTGCCTCTGACTAAGCCACAGAAATAAGGTTAGGTAATTTCCTAGCATAAATCTCTATTTTTATGGGGATTTTAAAACAGGCTGTAGCAAACAATGAGACGGCTTGTATTGTTAGGGAAGCATCCAGTGTGTGCCTTGATTTGAGTTTCTCTTTCCCTACACATCTCCCCACCCCAACTCCACAACCTTGCTCATAGTTTGACTCTCTTTTTGGTGATAATAATCAAAGCATCAAAGGCAATGTATATTGCTCAGAACCACCAGAACTGTATCTCAGTTCCATATGATGAGGAGGAGGCTGCTCCAAGGTTACCTGCAAAAAGCTATTAGCATGTGGAAGGCTGTTAACATTCCACAATGTGTTTAACATTTACAATTTTTCTAGTGTCTAGTTTAGTGGTCACCAAGTAGATACACTTAAGAATACACAGCAATGTACAGGCTGCCTTCACATGGATCATCAGGCACAACAGTTCTCTTCCTGCAGCGACCACTCAAATGACCACAGATAAAAAGCTGGGCATGAAGAGGACACCATTCCTGTTTTTTTGTTATTTCCAACATCAGTGTCTAACTTGGCATTGCCCAAACTGGTGCCTTCCAGAGGTTTTGGATTGCAACTCCCATGATTCCTAGGTAACATGGCCAATGGGAGTTGTAGTCCAGCACATCTGGAGTGTACCAGATTGGGAATGTGTGATTTAAGTAGATGAAACTGTGGATATCCTTTATTGGATTTTCATAGAATCATACAGTTGGACGAGACCACAAGGGCCATCCAGTCCAACCTCCTGCCATGCAGGAACACACAATCAAATTTTGCAACTCTTTACATTTTTTTCAGGGAAAAAACATCATAGAGAAATTATTTGGATCAGGATTTCACTGCTGGTGTGTGGGCTTAACCCTTCCCACTCCTACCCCTTTCTTAAATATCATCCACCCAGCTGCTGGGGCGATATGTTTCCTAAGAGAAAGATACAAGTACCTATAATTTTTCTCTAACCTCTGAGTATTCATTGCCTAAGAAAACCTATAAAATTCATGGGGTTGCCATAAGTCAACAGGTGACCAAAAGGCAGAGAGAGAGAGAGAGAGAGAGAGAACAGCACAGTAACCAAATGTTAACCCTATCTTCACAGAGAAGTACAAGTCCAATCTGAATTAGCTCTGCATCACTTCTTGGGGGGGTATGAAAGAAATAAATCTCTGTAATTCTTCCAGTTTGACCTAAGAATGTGAAAACCACATTGCCATGAAGGCTGCCCCATCATCCTGCCTGCAGTGTGATGACACTCCCATCATTCTGCAAAGACTGCATTTCCCATTATCTGCAAACAGAAATTGTCTTGCAAGCAAGACATCAGGTAAACAAAGGGTTAAATGTTAAAGGAACCAGAGGTGGAAGGTGAAGGGCATCTCCTGATTCAGCATCATCAATAACATCATCAGATCACCTGAGGCAGACTTGACCAATCAAGAATGCCAGAGTGGGAATTTCAAATAAGGTATAAAGGCTTCGTGTGAGCGCATGGCTTAAGTCAGACCACGAGGTTTGAAAGACAAAGGAGGGCCTCGGGCACAGACACCAACCCCAGAGCTTAACAATGGAAGAGGCGGTTGAACCAGCCTGGCATATCTACTAGCTCCAGCCTTCTATCTCAATCCAAAAGAAGACTGTATATTGTGAGTAGAATCTTTAGGGACTGTTTTAAATGGCATCAGGAATTTTATGTTATTTTCTTAAGCTTTGGCTGAATGTAGCTTAAAATAGCTAAATGTAATCCCATACTTTTGCTATATCTGTAACTCTAAAGTGTACCTGTGGGCACGGAAGATGCCTGCCCTTATGAGAGATTTGCATTACTTGAACTTGCTTGAATAAAATAAGCTTTTTCTAATCTTCCTATAAGCTGATGCTGCACACACCTTATCTCTTGGTCATTACTACATTTCCCTTTCTCTGAGGATAGGAGGAAGGAGTTGGTTGGTTCTACAGTGGCAAGTAGTCCCACTGGTTATTCAGAGACCCTGCACAGCTTCTCGCTGCACTGTGTGGAAAGGGGGTTCGACTCATTGAGTGGTGGCAGTGTTTTGGCCTCTAGGGGGTGCCTCTGAGTGAGGCCACTCAGGGTTGCCTTTAGAGGGGACCTAACTCTGGGGATTCCAAGCCAAGAGCCCCCAGACTAGCCTGACATGGTTGACGGCGGTGGTGAACTTGCTTCAGTTTAGGAATTTAGATAAAACAGCATCTCTCTGACTCTGTTCTCCTTGTCTCTAGCCAGAGATTTGCAGGGGGGGCGCTGGGCACTGAGGAGAGCTGTGGCTTGAGAATTGTTCAATAGAGGAAGGGGGAGGGCAGTGCTTCTCTTTCACTCCATGTTGGGCTGCAGGAGATCGGAGTCTCTCCTCAGTCACTTGTTTGTTTTTGCTGGGGAGTTGTGGGAAAGAGTTGCAGGGGCTTTATTTTCTGCATAACCACAAACATTAGCTGTTTTAAAACTCCCTCAGTCCCTACCTGTGGAATACAGGGAAGCATGGTTGTTTTTTCTGTTGGATGCTGAGACTGAAAAGCTTTGCTTTTTGGCTATTTTGAAAGCCTTTGTCTGGCTCTTTGGGAATCGCACATGTTTTTCCTCTCTGTTGGGGTGGAGGGAGTAGGGATTCAACTTTCCTCTGAGCCTTGCAAAGGGGAAGGAGGTGTATTCCTTCTGCCTTTGCAGAGACCAGCTTGTATCTCTATGATTGAGCCTGGGGAGGGGCAGGAATTCACCAGCTCTGGTGTAACACACCCTGGCTTTGTTTTGTTGGTGTGTCTGTGTGTGTGACTGGGAGGAAAGGGAAAGCCCTGACTGGGTTATTTCAAGCTGGTCACCTGTTGTTAAAAGCTGCTGCTTGCTCTCTATGGCTGTGTGTTTTGAGGAGCAGGGAATTCCTGTGTGGGTTGGCCCTGCCTCACACATTTTCACCATCATGTTTTAGATAAGATGACAAGCCAATCCTCCATAGATTAGTTTCAACATTATAAAAGTCATTGACCATCGCTGTATCTCCTTGTGGTACAAAAGATGGTAATGATTGAGGATTTTTTCAAATGGGGGGGGGGAACCCTGAAGAGGTTGGGAACAGAATGAGGCTGTCGCGCTTACAGATGCCATCCTCCTCCCGTCCTTCCCCTGTGCTTCCTCCGTGTTGCAGGTGCCACTTTTTATTGACAGAAAACCGCCGTCAATAAAAAGTGGCACCTGCAGCATGGAGGAAGCATGGGGGAAGGTCGGGAGGAGGAGGAGGGCGTCTGAAATGGGGTGATGTAAGCACGACAGCCCCGTTCTTCTCCCGCCCTCCTCAGGGTTTTTTTCCCCATTTGAAAAAGTCCTGAGATACTAGATCACAACCCTCCACCATTACTTGGGATCTTTTGAATATCTTAACACCAGGTATATAAACCAAAGGAAACACATTGGCTAGCTGGAAACCTGTTGCTAACAAATCCAAGCATAACTCCGACTTATGTGTGTATATGTTTTCTTTTGGACAGGGCGCAAAGGGCTATTCTTTTCTATTCAGTACCAACCCACCAGCAGGAGTCATTAAACAGCAGGGGGAGAGACTAAGCAGTGGGGGCTTCTTCCCCTTCCTGCTGCAGTTCTCTAGGCATAGAGAAGCAAAACAACCTCATTCCTGTTCCCTCTCTCTAGCAAACTGCAGTGAGGATGGAAGGTAGACCCCACTGCTTTGCCACCTTCCCCCTCCCTCTCAGTCACCCTTACTTCCCTTGGGAGGAGATTCCACAGTTGGGGTGCTGCCATTACTGATTATCTTAGGTTTGGAGGAGAAACACATGGGAGGAGGCAGTCTTTCACATCACCTGGCCCTGAGCCAGCCATGCACTGGACCCAGGGTTATTTACATACAGTTGTGTGAAAAAAGAAAGTACACCCTCTTTGAATTCTATAGTTTTACATATCAGGACATAATAACAATCATCTGTTCCTTAGCAGGTCTTAAAATTAGGTAAATGCAACTTCAGATGAACAACACATGACATATTACACCATGTCATGATTTGTTCAATAAAAATAAAGCCAAAATGGAGAAGCCATGTGTGAAAAACTAAGTATACCTTATGAGTCTATAGTTTTTACAACCACTTTTAGCAGCAATAACCTGAAGTAATGGTTTTCTGTATGACTTTATCGGTCTCTCACATTGTTGTGGAGGAATTTTGGCCCACTCTTTTTTACAATGTTGCTTCAGTTCATTGAGGTTTGAGAGCATTTGTTTATGCACAGCTCTCTTAAGGTCCCACCACAGCATTTCAATTGGGTTGAGGTCTGGACTTTGACTGGCCCATTAGAACACCTTGATTCTTTTCTTTTTCAGCCATTCTGTTGTAGATTTGCTGGTGTGCTTATGATCATTGTCTTGTTACATGACCCAATTTCAGCCAAGCTTTAGCTGTTGGACAGATGGCCTCACATTTGACTCTAGAATATTTTGGTATACAGAGGAGTTCATGGTTGACTTAATGACTGCAAGGTTCCCTGGTCCTGTGGCTGCAAAACAAACCCAAATCATCACCCCTCCACTACCGTGCTTGACAGTTGGCATGAGGTGTTTGTGCTGATATGCTTTGTTTGGTTTTCACCAAATGTGTTGCTGTGCCATACAGCCAAACATCTCCACTTTGGTCTCATCTGTCCAAAGAACATTATTCCAGAAGTATTGTTTGTTCAGATGCAACTTTGCAAACCTAAGCGATATTGCCATATTCTTTTTAGAGAGAAGAGGCTTTCTCCCGGCAACTCTTCCGAACAAACAGTACTTGTTCAGTCTTTTTCTACTCATACTGTCATGAACGTTAACATTTAACATGCTAACTGAGGCCTGTACAGTCTGAAATGTACCTCTTGGGTTTTTTGCAATTTCTCTGAGCATTGAACAGTCTGATCTTGGAGTGAATTTGCTGGGACATTCAGTCCTGGGAAGATTGGCAACTGTCTTGAATGGTTTTCACCTTTTTTTTACTAAATCTTTATTCAAAATTTCCATAATTCCAACATACATCATATAAAGTAAATTCTTATAACATTAATAATATTAATAATATTTTGAAATAACTATAATTACATACTGTATAATGAATCAAATCCCCAAGACTTCCCATGAGTTTGGTACTTTTGGAGCAAATGTTTTGCATAAACCAACATTAAACCAACTTCTGATATCCTCTAATTTAACTGATCTCTGCAGTTTTCCTGTATTATCATTATGTAGATCTTTTCCTTTATAAGTCCCCTCTTTATCCCATTAATAACAGATTTTCCTCATCATAACATATTCCTTTCATTTCCCAATATCTTAATATTGGTTTCCATTTTTCCAATGATTTTCTTTTTGATAAACTGTGGATTCTAGCTGTCAATATGTCTAATTTGTCGAACGAGATCCATCAGATGACAAGCCTGAGTAGCTTTAAAAAAGCACTAAAGACAGATCTCTTTCGGCAGGCCTTTTCTAAGTAGATCCTGGCCTCAGGGGATCCTGGCCTCTTTTAGTCCGCTGACTATTTATTGTATTTATTGTTTTTAAAGGTGATTTAGACAGTTGCTTTTAATTTATATTTGTTTAATAATTTTTTATGGGAGAGGGTGGGGGTGGGGGGAGTTTAGGGATTTTTATCTGTATTGTATTTTAATTTTTGTAAGTTGCCCCGATTGTTTTAACAGAGGGGCGGGGTATAAATAAATAAATATTATTATTATTATTATTATTATTATTAATTCCAACATATCTTGAGACTTCATGAACCATTCATTTAATGTGGGCACATTAGGTAATTTCCACTTTGGGGCTATTGTTATTCTTGCTGCCAAAATAAAATATAATATAATTCTCCATTTTTTTTCTCTACTTCCTTTTCTATTCCATCTGTCATATTTAGCAAGAATAACTCAGGTCTCAGTTGAAAATGAATTTGTACCATTCCTTCCAAAATATTATGAATCTTTCCCCAAAATTTCTTCACCACTTTACAGCCCCACTACATATGTAGCACAGAACCAATATTCAATAGAGCTATTGATTCGATTAAGCCTTGATGGAGTATAATACCATCTGTGGGCAATTTTCAGATAATTTTCTCTCAAATTTTGACATATGGTAAACTTGTTGATTTTATTTCTAGCTTTTTCCCACGCATCCAGGTCTAGGTTATATCCGCTATCCCTTGCCCACTCAATCATATAATCTTTAATGTTATCTGTTTCTAAACTCCTACTTAGTAACAATTTATATAACTTGCTGATCTTTTTCCTCTTTTGTCTTTCCCATATTATCTTATCTAAATCATTTTCTTCATTTGCTATATTTTCTGCATTCATGTCTTCTCTAAATCTAGATTTTAATTGGTGATAGTTAAACCAATTAATTTTGCATGTTTCTTCCCGTTCTTCTTTAGATTTCATGATGAATTTACTCTCTCCATTTTCTTTTATTAAGTCCTTATAACTTAACCATTGGGTGGCAGTTTTCCATTTGTTTTGAAAGACCTCTTGTGGAGAGGTCCAACATGGTAATTTAATATAAAACATATTTTTTACTCTTTTCCATATCAACAGAAGGACTCTTCTGGCAAAATGATTATTAAAATCTTTGTTTACTTTATCTTTATCATAACAGAGGTAGGCATGCCACTTGAAGAGATTGCCATGCCCCTCTACAGATCACATCTTTCCATTGTTGAGTTTTATCCAGTCTTGTAACCACGTAAGGGCTGTCGCATAGTAGTACAATCTTAAGTCGGGCATATCCCAACCTCCTCTAGCTTTTGAATTCGTGAGGTTTTTCCACTTAACTCTAGGCTTCTTGTTGTTCTAAATGAAGTTTTTCAACTTTCTTTCCCATTCTACCCAGCATTTGTCATTTACTATAATTGGTGCATTTTGAAATAAAAATAACATTTTCAGTAAAATTAGCATTTTACAAGCTGCAATTTTTCCTAGTATGGACAGATTTAATTTCCCCCGGTTCTCCATATTCATCTTAATTTCCTTCCATGCTTTTTATTGTTATTTTCAAATATATGAGTTTCTCCTTGTAATCCAAAGCCCTAAATACCTCACTTTCTTTTTAATTCTACATCCTGATTTTATGAATAATACCTGTTCTTCTTGTTCCTTCATATTTTTCGTTAAGATAATTGATGTTTCTCTATTTATCTTGAAACCATCATGGTGACTGAATTCAGTAATAGTTTAAGAGTTCTTCTATATTTTCTGTTGGATTTTCAGAAAAAATTACGAGATCATCGGCAAAAGCTCGAAGTTTAAAAGTCTGTCCTTTAACTTTTACCCTGGGCAAGTTTTTGTTATCTCTTATATTTCTGTTCAATACCTCTAAGACCAAGATAAAGAGTAGTGATGATAAGGGACACCCCTGTCTAGTACCCTTATTTACTTTTATTGTCTCCAATCTCTCTCCATTAATAATTAATTGTGCTTATTGTTTATCATATAGCCCTTCCACTCTTCTACTGAAATTGTCACCAAGATCCATCCTTTTCGTAACTTCTAACAGAAAATCCCACTGCACATTATCGAAGGCCTTTTCAGCATCAACGAATAAAATTGCTAATTTTTTCTCATTATTCATTTCAAAATATTCTATGATACCTAGATTGTGATGTTCTTGATCTGCCTTCCAGGGATAAAGCTGTTTTGATCTTGGTGTATTATTTTGGCTAAAATATTTTTCAACCTTCCTACAATTATTGTGGTATATATTTTATAGTCTAGGTTAAAAAGTGAGATAGGTCTATAGTTCAATATTTCTTTTTTATCTTTGCTCTTTCGGTATTAATTATATATTCGCCATAGTCCAGGTTTCTGGGTTTCCCTTTTCTTCAACTTCTTTAAATGTTCTATGTAATGGGATAATTATTTCATCTTCTACTAGTTTGTAGTATAATGCCGTGAATCCATCCAATCCTGGCATTTTGTTTGGTTTTAATTGTCTTATTGTTGTTGAAATCTCCACTATCGTAATGGGTTCATTGAGTTTTTTCCTTTGTTCCAATGTTAGTTTTGGTAAAATTTGCTGGTCTGAATATCTTCTCATTTGATCTTTCCCTTCATGATCAGTCCTTTTTTCCTCAAACAATTGTTTGAGGTATTCATAAAAAGCCTTTGTTATCTCTTTTTGATTTGTTATTGTTTTCTCATTCCTATTAAATTGCAATATTAGCTTCTTTTCTGTTTCTTTTTTCACTTTGTAAGCAAGCCACTTCCCTGACTTGTTTGAATGTTCAAAATTCCTCTGTCTCATTCTTTTAATTTTCCTTTCGATTAAATTTAAATCCTCCATGTTGATCTGTTTTTGTATCAATTTGATTTGTCGGATTATATCTTTACTGCTTGGATGTTCTCTTAATTCCCTTTCTTTTATTCCCAATTGTCTAGTCAAAAAAACTATGTCTTTCTGATTTTGCTTTTTTTTTACTTCAGATCCCCTCTTAATTAATATTCTATGAATTACAGCTTTGCTAGCATCCCATACTATTCTAGTTTGAGATTCTCCCGTCATATTTTCTTTGAAATAAAATCTTATCTCTTTTTTTAATGTTTTTAGGAAATTCTCATCTCATAAGGCTTCATTCAGTCTCCAATAAAATGATTTGTTATGTGTTTCCATCGAAATCTGGATTGGGCTGTGGTCTGAGACTGTTTTTGTCAACATTTCCATCTTTGTAATATTTGGGATGAGATTCTTCAAGGCTAGGATCACATCTGTCCTTGACATAGTTTTGAATCTTTCAGAGAAGAAGGTAAAGCCTCTTTCCTCTCCCTTCTTAATTGTCCATACATCCTCCAAATTAATTCCCTTTTCAGATCAAAGAAGCTCATGGGTAATTTCCCTTGAAATTTTGATTTTCTATTCATAGTCCTGTCTATGTTAGGATTTATCACCCCATTAAAATCTCTGATGAGCACTACATTTTCTTTATTATATCTTTCTGTTCTTTTATGTATTTCTCTCTATATAAAATGATTCTTGATTATTATTTGGGCATAGATTCCTACAATTATCAATTTTTTTATCTTGAAGAGATACTTCAATTCCAATTATTTGTCCATTATCATCTTTGAATAATTCTTTTGTAATGTAACTCTTATTTACATAGAGGGCTATCTTCTTGTTACTAATTGCTGAATAGAAAAGATTTCCCAATTTCAAACTTCTAAAAAATCTAATATCAGCTTCTTTAATTCTTGTCTCCTAGATACAAATTATATCTGATTTCAGTCTTTCCAATTGATGTAGTACTTGTCATCATTTGAATTCAGAATTAAGTCCTTTCACGTGCCAGGTTGTTATTTTAAGATTTATCTTTCTCTTCGGTGTTGTTGCAATTGTCCTCTTCTTCTTCTCCTACTTCTTCTGGTTCCTCTTGATTGTTCCCTTCTTGGTTCCACTCGCTTCTTCTGATTCCTTTTGTCCCTTATTATGTTTGTCTATTCCTTCTTCTTTTTTCTTCTTCTACCTCTAAATTAGTTCTTTTGTCCTTTGATTGTTTCTTGTCTTTTTCTTATCCATTTCTCTTCCGAACTTTTTACAAATTCTTTGGGTTTTGTAATTGAGTTAATTTTATATCTTTTCTGCTTATGAGTGAAGGAAATACCCTCTATTTCCTCCCATGTATAATTTATGCCATTCTTCATTAATAGTTGCATGATAAATGTATAGTCCTGTCTCTTTTTTAGTATTATTGGAGGTATTAATGATGGACTTTAAATTGTTTGGAAATGGTCATATAACCCTTCACAGACTGATGGGCAGCAACAATTGCTTCTCTAAGATCATTGCTGATGTCTTTCCTCCTTGGCATTGTGTTAACACACACCTGAATGCTCCAGACCAGCACACTGCTAAAACTTTGGCTTTTATAGAGGCGGTCACACTTGCTGATAATCAATTGAACAAGGTCATTTGATTAGCAGCACCTATCTGCTAGTTAGCATCGTAATTCCTATGGAAGCAGTAAGGGTGTACTTAGTTTTTCACACATGGCTTCTCCATGTTGGCTTTATTTTTGTTGAATAAATCATGACATGGTGCAATGTGTCATGTGTTGTTGTTCATCTGAGGTTGTATGCCAAAGAATAGATTATTATTATGTCCTGATGTATAAAAGCATAGAATTCAAAGAGGGTGTATTTTCTTTTTTAAAACAACTGTATGAACAGAGACCCTTTAAATATTTAACATGAATAATTATTTATTTATTATTTTATTCATTTATTGGATTTATATCCCACCTTTCTCCCAAGGTGGGAGTCAAGGCAGTTTACAATAATTTTAAAAATACAACTAAAACATTACAAAAGTTGAAAAAGAATTGAATAATGACCATTATTAAAACATAAGAGTTAAAAACACAACATAGATTAAAAACAAATTTCAATAACAATTACAAACATTAAAAGACATTGAAAGCAGCACACCAATTAAAATTCACATTTCAAAAGCCTGCCTAAATAAAAATGTTTTCACCTGCCAGTGAAAAGAGAGCAGGGAGGGGGCCAACCAGACTTCCCATGGAAGGAGTTACACAGTCTGGGAGCAGCCATGGAGAAGGTGTTTTTAAAATATAGATACATTGATTTAGACCTATTGGGAAGATTTCAAAATGCAGCAAAAATGTACAAATGAAACTTTGATGCAATATTGGAAGGGGAAAAAATCACTTTTAATCTGGGATTCCTCATCTTGAGATTCTACATGAAAAAGAAGACAGGGCTACTATGCTATTATCAATTGTGCCAAAGAGAATTTCAGCAGATGTAGCTTATAACACAGTCTTCAACTGCTGGAAGTCCGTCTTCCACATAACTATGAACAGTACAATAGTTCTGTGCTCTTTTTCATGTGGGTGTCCTAGGTTTTACAGTACTTCTCATTTCCCAAAGAAAAGACCACTTTCTAGGGCTCTGAGATCTTGGCAATGGGTTTATTTTATTGGAAAATAAGCCTATAGCTAGGATCACCTTTTCCCAAATCAGCAAACAGCCAATAAAAAATTCCCCTCACCTGGATGTGACCAGTGTGGTGTAGTGGTTTGAGCATTGGACGTAGCTCTGGAAAAGAGGGTACAAATCCACTTGGTCACAGAAACCCACTGGGTGACTTTGGACAAGTCACACACACTAGGCCTCAGAGGAAGGCAAAGGCACCCCCCCCCCTGCACAAATCTTGTCAGGAAAACCCCATTATACGTTTGTCTTAAGCTATCCATGAGAAGGAAATGGATTAAAGGCACCCAACAATTACACATGAATGAGACTAATTCGGGGATGCAGATTCATTGGGGATGCACTTCGGGGATGCAGATTCATTGGGGCTGTTCAGCTGATAATAGCCATATGCAGGTACTTATTCCCTCACACACAATGAGCACAACAGAAAGATCAGAACTAGCCTGCACTTCTCTGGTGCAATTCTAAGTTATAAGCATATAAGTGAATAAATGCATGCAAGGTATACAGTTGTTCACCATAGAAAGTTTCCCCCAATGAACTGAACTCTGTGAATTATCAAAGAGCAGGTACCAAAAAATCATATTTTGGTAATATACAACTAACTAATCGTATCTTCCCTGAGGTCATCACATTTTCTTTTTATTTCCACAGGAACCAGATTGTGTCTGTGACATTAAATAGAAAGACATCTGAAGGATTTGTTTTTGTGCTACTGATTACAGCTAAGTGAGCCAAGTTACCAGATACTCTTCTGCCTCTGCTAGGAAAAACTCATTTGGCTCTAAGCACAGTATATACAAGTGTGTGTTTCACCACATGTGCTTTAGGCAAGATGGCTTTCCATGCTGTTGTTTCTCCTACACATCAGATCCTGTTTGGCAAATCTCTAAAGAGTTACCCTTGAATACAAAAAGTGGTAAAATTAAATTAGTGGCAATCTTCCCTGTGAGTCACAGTTTGGTTATTACATTGGTTTGCTTCAGAAAGCATTATAAACCATCTTACACAATGGGAAATTTAGACATCAAACTACCATCTGAACAGGCTAGTGTGCAACATCCATTATCCTGATGTGTCATCCTGGCATAGCTTCTAACTCCAATAGGAGTAAACACAAAAGCTGGAGCCATGACAAGGGGCCACCACTGATCAGAGCTAGTGGTTGGCAAGGGCAGGCCTCACTAAATCTAAGGAGATTATCAGACATGTCACACCTCTCTCTGGCTTTTCTTTGCAAACGAAGATTCAGGAAGGACTTATCCCGTGCTTTCTGCAAGCACGCTGATGACTAAAAAGGCCAATCCAAGATAAACAAGTGCGGTTGCAGAAAGCACAGCAGAAGGTCTCCTTGGGTGATGTTTTTGGGTTGTGATTCTTTCTGCATTGTCGTTTCTCTTCAAGACTTGTTCGTCGTGAGTTCTCAAATAAGGCTGCAGCATTGTGGATAGTGTGTCTCTATGCCTCCCGATGTGAGGCCAGGGCCGACCACTGTTGGTGATCAATTTGGCCGAGCCTGAGATGTTGTTTCAGGGAGTCTTTGTATCGCTTTTTTGGAGCACCCCTCTTACACTGACCCGTGGCGAGTTCACTGTAGAATACTATTTTGGGGAGGCGATGGTCCTCCATCCTAGAAACATGCCCTGCCCAGCGCAGCTGTGTTCTCAATATCATGGCATCAATGCTGGTGATCCCTGCTTGCTCAAGGACAGCAACATTTGTCACATAGTCAGTCCAGTGTATATTTAGGATTGTGCGTAGACAGTGCTGATGAAAGTGCTTGAGGAGTCGTAGGTGGTGGCGATAGGTGACCCATGTTTCAGATCCATAAAGGAGGATAGACAGTACAATGGCTCTATACACACTGATTTTTGTGCTTTGCCTCAGGTGTTTATTGCTCCAGGCTCTTTTGTGAAGTCTTCCAAATGCACTGTATGCCTTTGCTAATCTGTGATCGATCTCTTTGTCAATTTTGGCATCTGAGGAGATGATGCTTCCCAGGTAGGTGAACTGCTGAATGGACTTGAGCACAGATTTGCCGATGGCAATGTGGGGGTGGGGGTGTTCGTCCTGTGTTGCAGGCTGGTAAAGAACTTCTGTTTTCTTCAGGTTGACTTCCAGCCCAAACAGCTCTGCTGTTTCAGACATGTCAAAAACAGCATTATAATGATGCCATAAGATCACAAAAGGGCTTCTTTATCAGACAATGCCGTGCACCAATGTTCTGCAAGTGTTCTGCTCCTGTTATGAGGGAGTTCTTTTTTATTGTCGGGAGAAGTAGAAAATAGATCTCCTGTAGAGTTTGTGTTCCAGATTTTCGTGTGTGCGAAAAGGTGCCCCATTCTTCTGGCATGATTCCAGTATTAGTAGGTGGTCCTGTCAGAACACTTCTGGGTGCAAATGGGAAAACTAGGTACTGTACACTCTTTTTATGAACTTTCCCGCCTTGCTTGCAAGTTGCTGAACATGTATCTGTGCTTTTCTGAACATTTTTTTTTTTATTTTGGTGTTCGGGGGCTTTTTAGCACACTCACATCTTCTCGCGAGATGCACTGAAATTTCATTCATGGCGAAACGTGGAAGTGGCATGAGCCCTCATATTCCCAGATTCTTGGGATGGTTTTGTATTGTTATCATGGCAGCATGAGAAAACATGTGCCATTGTGCCAGAACCCAAACACTGTAAAATATAGTGCCATAATAACATTTTTAGGCACTCATCTGATAATCACCTGAGAAGGGCTCATTGAGATAAAAGAACTGCAGTTTTATTTCTTACAACAGGTGACACTATGGGGCTTATCTCACGAGGGAAGGCAGCAGCAGTGCACCCCAATAATAGTGCCACCCACCTTGCCTTATTGCATAACGTCAGTGTGTTTCAGTTCTTCTCCCATTCCAGTCCCATGGGAGACAGTGGTAAATGTGAGCCTTTTTGCTAAATGGAAAAATCTATTAGCAAAAAGACTCGCATTTACTACCATGCTGACGTTGCGCGACAAGGCAAGGTGAGATGTGCTACTCTCAAGCTTCATTTCTATTTCCCTTCCTTTATGCAATAAGCCCCTCAATGGGAAGGTTGTCTCCCTTGTGCTGCCTATTACCTAGCTGGTGGAAAGCTAGAGATCAATCTTCCTAAGAAAATTCCACAACATGTGAGAGCATTTTAAAAAAAGAAAGAAAGAAAGTGAAGTACACAGGATCAGAATTTTAGAAGGGGGTGTCTTTTGGTCCATCTATTCCAATCCTCTGCTCAGTGTGAGAAAGCTAGAGCATTCCCAACAGGTCACTGTCCAACTTCTGCTTAAAGGTACTGAAAGTAATAGTGGGCCCTCTTTTCTATGCCCATGGAATCCTTCTTATATCAGTGGGTCTTCCTTACCTATGTTGATAGCTGTTGTGAAATACTGGTTGGCAACAAATGCAACAGCCGAAGGTGGTGATTTTTTACCATGCCCTCATGTAGTATTTATGGAATATTAAAATTGCTGCAACTTCATTCAACTGCCAGGAATGATCTAGGTGTTATAAAATGGAAATTAAGGGGGTCCCAATGCAGTGGTCAACAATGGATAGTCCCGCTGAGTCCCGACAGCTGCTGAAGCGCTGACATCATGCCTGTCCCCCCCAGACAAAGTTCTTTCTGTTCAAGCAACTCATCCACACCATACCAACTGAAGAAACCCATTCATGGTCTTTTGCTTAGATCCCCCCCCCTCATAATCCTCGAGCCCACTTGGACAAAAACAGGAGCTCTTCCCTTTCTTCTAGAGTTACCATGGCTGTGCGGTCCACCAAGCATCTCAGGTGGCTTAGCCATTGACAATATGATCCACTTCAATTAGTGTCTGACAACAGTCACCTAGGACTCACAACACATGTAATGAAATGGTAGATGAAGTAGCAAAACCAAGATAACAATTCCCAATTAATTACTTTGATGACACCTCTTGACTTCCATGCTCATGTAGAACAACAGAAAATTATGAAACAGCTCAGTGAATTATGGATAAGCCAAAGTGTCAAGCTGAACCATTTGCTTTCAGGGTATCTTTCCAGTCTGCTCCTCTCTTGCCATTGCAACTGGAGTGCTCTGTGTCTAGCAGAGATACCATGTGTTTGCTCGCTCTCTCTCCCTCTCTTTTCTCAAGTATCAGATGTGTTTCTGTTACAAGTGAAATGATCCCGCATGTTGCCTGCATACTGATTTGTAGCACTTTATTAATCAAAGATGAATAATAATAATAATAAAATTTATTTATACCCCGCCCCTCTGTTGAAACAATCGGGGCAGCTCACAGGGCACACAAGGCAATTTTACTTAGCCAAAAGACCCTTGCTAAAAAAAAAAAAACCTAGCAATTACAACAGTCAAGTCCTCATCCAAAGTGTCTGGACATTAGAGATGATGGCAAGAAAGCTTACAAACCTAACTGCCTTGCGTATGTACACACATGGGTGCTGAAAGCTCAGGAATGAAAAAATAAATAAGAAAGAACCATAACTTTCTCATTTGAAATACCTGCTTATTTTTAAAGATATCCTGGTTTTAAATTTCCTGCCAAAGTTTTCAGGAACAGAAGTATGCTTTCGGACAGAGCTTAGAAATGTTTTACTTTTTGACTACAACTCCCAGAATCTCCCATGCTGGGTGAGTTATGGTCCAAAAAAAGTAATGTTTCCAAACTGTTTTTAACCTAGAGATTTTTTCCAAACTATTTTTAACCTACATGCATTATGTTTACTTCTATCAGAAACATATACTGTATATTGCTGCATACAAGACTACTTTTTAACACTTGAAAATCTCCTCAAAAGTGGGGGGGTCTTATACCCCAGTAATCATACTCCCCTGCTGTGAGAATGATTGAAGTGTAAAATGGCCTGGGCAGTTTTCCCAGCAGATCCTTCCTCCTGCTGTGAGAATGACTGCTTTACCTTTGAAGAGTTAAATGGCCCTCCATTTAGCTCAGGAGAGTCAAAATAATGTTTCTTTTCAGGACAAGTTAGCCTAAAATTAGAATTTCTGGATTCAGACTTATCATTCTGCATCAAGTTTTGTCTATGGTGAAATTCTCTTGTCTACCACTGTGGCTCTAAAATCATTAATGTGCTCATTCATTAATGTGCTCATTCAAAAATTTGGGATTTGATAGCTTCATATTAACCAACTTACAGTATTAATGCAACCTTACTTTCCAAAGATTGAACACCACAGAGATTTTTCAAAGTATCCCATGCTTTTTTAGCTGTTCTCAGTCCTTTAATTTCACAGACTATTCCATCATCTACAGCCACTGAGCTGGCTGGCTGGTGGGGAACAGGCTTTCCAGCCAGGTGGCTGGCTGGCTGGGGGGGGCAAACTCTATATTTTAACTTAAAAATTGGGGGGTCGTCTTATGTGCCCAGTCGTCTTATACGCCGGAATATATGGTACACAGTTATCATGAAATAAAAGGGCATTCATTAATTTACAATGATGAAGAGGAAGAGGAGAAGGATACTTTACTCACAGATTCGCTGAATGCAGTCGAGCTGTAGATGAAATAGATGAGCAGCCTATACTCACTTCCAAAATAAATAGTATACTTCAAAATTTACTTCTAAATGTTCACAACACTTTAATGACCTGATTTTATCTGCTGCTTGTGACTAGGGATGTGCATCTTCATTCCAAAAGCAAACTGCTGATTCAGAGGTGATGGGGGAGGAAATGTGTCAATGTTTCTTGAAGCAAATTAGGCTATTCCTTTAGCCTCTGCTGTCCCCTCAGCGAGATACACACGATCTCACATTCTCTCTGGGTCCACAATGTATCCACATCCACAATGGGTCCACATCCACAATGTAGTTTGACACCACATTAAGTGCTGTAGGTACATCCAATGGACTCCTGGGATTTGTAGTTTTACAAGGTCTTTAGCCTTCTCTGCCAAAGAGTGCTGGTGCCTCACAAAGCTACAAATTCCAAGACTCTGTAGGATGGAACCATGATAGTTAAAGTGGTGTCAAACTGCATTATTTCTATAGTGTAGATGTACCCATCTTTCTCCTTCTCTCTATCTCACATCAGAAACAGCTAATATGGCATCATAATAATGCCTAATGAAGGCAAAAGGATGCATATACCAGACACGTCATTATTTCATGATAACATATTGAAAATAAGGCATTCTTTTTCATTGACAGGCCAAGCCGTCAATTGATCTCCCGTGGTGCTCTTTTGCCTGTATTGCCAGCTTTTGAAACTACACACCATTTTTGTCACATGATTTCAGTGTTAATGCCAGAACACTTCTGGGTGAGAACGCGAAAGCCAAGTAGGGGACACTCTTTTTATAAATCTCCCCAGTTTAAAGTTTTAAAGTGTGTTTCTGAGCTTGTGTGTATGTTTCATGTCTTTATTTTGGTGTATTTTTTAACATTTTACTGCACTCATGTCTTCTTGCAAGAATTGCTGAACTCTCAAACCCAGAAGTAAACACTCCGTTTCTGCTGGGGCTGCCTTTCCACGCTGCTGGAGGTAGGTCTGGTAGGAAGGATTCTTTTGCTGGCAGAAAAACACAGTGAAATATGGTGGGGGGAAATGTTTATGAAAGTTTGTCTGATAAAGTCCATACAGAGAGAGAGAGAGTGGGGGGAGGGACGGAGGGAGAGGCTGACATCCTCTTAGTGACATACACAGTCTTTTTTAATGTTGCACAAGCTGATAATACCCTTCCATCCTTCATAATGACAAAATCACCCCTGGACTTACTGTTCAGCTGCTGAAGCCCCCTGCCCCCGATCATAGCCATTCTGTGGCTGGTGCAGTATTAGGGAGGATCAGAGAAACATCTAGCTATGTCCTCTTAGCCAAATGTATAATTATTGCGTCATCCACTGAGACCTTCAGAGGACCCCAATAGATCTCAGCAAATTATGTACAGTTGCCCCTCCACATTCACGAACTTAGCATTTGTGGTTTTGAATATTCGCAGGTTTTGGGAGGGCCCCCCGCCCTCCCAAAAGCAGTGACATGGGGCCTCTGGAGGCCCCGTTAAGGCTTTGGGCGGGAGGGGGAGGGCTGGGGAGGCCTTCATGGAGCCCCCGGAGATGCTCCGAAGGCCCCATGAAGGCCTTGGGAGGGAGGGGGGAGGGCCGGGGAGACCTTCATGGAACCCCCAGAGACGCTCCGGAGGCCCCATGAAGGCCTTCGGAGGGGGGAGGCGGGGGAAAGCGACTATGGGGCCTCTAGAGGCCCCGTGGTTGCTTTTGCGGGGGAGGGGGAGGGCAGTTGTTATTTGCAGATTTTTCACATTCGTGGGGGTCTGGGGAACCTAACCCCCGCAAATGTGAAGGGATGACTGTAGTCATTTCTACATCTGGGTACAGGAACATGGCCAGATGCTTCTCCAATTACTTCCCATCCCACACACTCATGAAATGTCCATGGGGACTGCAGTGCCTCTACAGTAAATCTAGGGGTATTGAATGGCCATCTGCAGTGTAGTTCCACACACAGAATTACTATATTATGCTGTGCCATACAGGATCTTGGCCACTGCATATGTGAGACAGATATAGTTCCTGTTAAAAATGGCTACCTTTGAAATCTTGCCTTTTTAACAAAGGAAAATAGCAGGCAGGGAGGAGAAAGAAGAGGGCTGTTGTTGTGTGAATGACACCTCTAGCTCTGCATGCTCGGTGGAAAAATGTATACCTGGATCAGAATTCAATCTGGCATTCCCACATTGCTTGGACCTCACTTACACTGTTCTTGGTCTTTACCCTTAGCCCAATCCACAGTTGGAATGTAGCCTATAAGCCTTCCCAAAATTAGAATTTGGCCCCTGGGCTGAAGAATGTGCCCTGGTTCTGCCCAAAGGGGAAAATAACTAACCTGGGGGACTAGAAACAGGGGGACTACTGCCCCTCCCTGCAAGATTCCATAACTGAACATATTAGACACTTTTCAGGGTCACTTTGGCTGGGAAGTTAGGCAGACTGGAGGTCAGCCAAAGGTCACAATGACCTGGGATGTGTCTAGAAATATAATGGTGGGAAAGCCCAAGTTAAGATTAGGTGGAAAGCTCCCACAGTAATGGATTTATGCTAATGACCCAGTCAGTCATAAGGGGTATATGCTAATCCTTTCTTCCAGCCTTGGACATTTCAAGCAATAATTAAATCATGTAAACAAGTGACCATTCCTCATTTTATACCTTACAGAAATCTCTCCTCAAACCCCCTCCTGTCCAACTTTATGAAGTTGTTACAAGACCATCAATGTTTTAATTAAAGCAATAAATTGCATTTCGTTTCCTTTTGTCTATACAGTAAGAAAGCCCTCCAGGCTTTGTCATACCCAGAGTACTCCTTCGGGCTATGAAATAGAGTATAAATATTGTGTGCCACAGATTGACAGACCCCTCCATTCTGCCTGACTTCTCTGTTCCAGCCTCAGATACTGAGTCCCTTTGCTGCACTGACCTCTTTCTCCAAGACTGATAACTATCACCCTTCCAACCCTGACTTTTCTCTATCCAGCCCTCCACTCCTTACTTTCCAATAGCATTGTATGGTTCTTAAGAGTGTATGTTCTTATATGCTAGAGAATCCCTGTGTTAATTCCAATAAAATACCTTATTTGACTTTAACTAGAGTGTTCTCTAATTAGTACTGGTATACATAGGTGAAAAGATCCCCATAGTTACCCTCCTCTCACAGGCATCCTGTTGAGCTAATAATTCTCCCACACTTTAAGGAGACACTGGCATTGCAGGTGGGACTCCAACTCTCTCTCTGTCTCTCTGTCTCTCACACACACACTTCTTAGGGTAACAGCGCAATGAAGATCTTCCTCAAACCTAGGAGAAGCCCATTGGGCCTTTCCTGACTACAAAACAGCTCTTTCCTCTTGCTCTTTGTAAAGTTAAGACACTGAACAAGAGTCAATACAATGCTGACAGAGAATAAATCAGTACCTGTGTAGTTACCACAGTCAATGAAAGAAGGAACTTAAGCATCCCCAAGCTTAAGGTCATCTTCTCTGAAATGACTGAAACACTCCTGGGAACACCCCTTCAGCCTATTAGCATCTCAGGGAATGGAGCTGCAACCAGGAACTCCAAGCTACTATTGTGCACCCAGACCAATAGGCATTCCACAAAGAGGTACTGAATACTTCCTTCCACAACAGCCCTAAAAGGACATACATTGGCATAATAGGAGTAATCTACTTCAGGATTCTGGCCACCGACAGCCTCCCAGAAGCATCTATTTCTACTAGAGATAATGTGGCTTGAAATATTACCCTCTTCCTGCCACCCACCCAATAATATATGGCAGGAAAAAATAAAATAAAGCTAAAATGGTACTATGATCTTAACTTTCTTAGCAATAAGGGAGAAGGAAGAGAGAACCAACTGGAAAAGGATATCACATATTTGTGCTGTTATATGATTAAGGAATCTGGTAGCTGTGCCTTTTCCTTTCCTGAAGATGATGTTTGATTTCTCAAAAGTACAGGCCAATGTCCTATTGTGGGCCTTACGAAGAAGATAACTCTCCACCAGAATAGCTGCACTGATAGCTATGGTAGTGAAGGCTGCTGCTTCTTCCCAAGGTGTACAAGGGCGGTCATATGCAAGTACCTTCATTCTGAAGGAGGCTTCAGTAAAAACTAACAGGACCATTAGCACTAAAAAATATAAGTGTTACCTTACTTGAATCCAGGGGAGGAATTAATACTTTTTGAACAACAACAACAGTATTGCACTGATATTCCCAATTTGCAATCCAATACTGCAAGAATGTGAGTGGGGAGTTCTTCTACATCAGCTCACTGGAAAAGTCTGATTTTGCATATCATGTTGTAAGTACTTGCAGCTCATTTGAAAGCAACATCTAATTAAGAATTATTCAGTGTGCTGTTTCTTTTCTTGGTATTTTATCAGACTACAAGCTTTAAAACATTCTTTTGCCGGCATAGAAAAACCCATTTCTGTGCCAGCAAAAGAACATTTCCCTGTCACTCGCCTCCTTTCCCAGCAAAGGCTTCCTGGCAATAAAGAGGAAGTGAACAGAGCCCCTTGCACTTCCTTGCTTGAAATCTTGCGTGATTTTGTCTCATGGGAAATTCAAAAATAAAAACAAGAAAACTACATTCAAAGTTGCACAAAGCACATACTCACATTTTAAAGCTCCCAAGTAACCAAGGGAAGGTAAAAAAAAAGGTCATCACTTACCTGGATGTCCCAGTCTGACCCAAAGTGTTCACACTGGAGAGGGTATTGTCAGGGTAAGTACAAGATTTAAAGGGACAGAGGCACTGCATGCTGGCAATACTGGCAAAAAAGCGGCAGGGGGATCTATTGGCTGCTTAAACTGTCAATTAAAAACAACAGGTTTAGGTCTGTTTTTAATTGCAAAAGGGCAAAGTTGTCTAATCTGCATGCCCTTTTGCAGTTATGTGGCATCGTGATGATGCCATATTTTCCATGTCTGATAAAGTCCTCAGTGTTTGAGGTGTCTTGCTTTCACACTTTCACACAGTGTGAAGCAATGAGGACTGGAAACTTATTTTTCTTGTATCAGAAGTCAGATACTCCAGAATTCCAAAGGAAAGCTGGGAGCCTGGGACAGAAAACTGCTTTATAAATTCCAATGTCATATGGACATAAAAAGATTTCCATGCTTTAAACAAAACACTTTGGAGTTGTCTAAATGGCAAAAGTACTTTTCACAGAATGTGAGGAGAATCCTATCTGTCTTAATGGCATTCCATGTTTTACTGCTTTATTATGAAGGGGGGGGGGGGTAAAAATATGCGGGAAAGGCATTTGCAACTTTTCCTTGAGGTTTTTTTTAAAAAAAAAAAACAGCAGGGGGAATGTGGATTCCCCCTTGTTGGGACAAGCGATTCGATCTGAATCACTTTCCCATATGAGATGAAGCACAAAGATGATTGCCCGGATGAGTGCAGGGGGCGGGTCTTGCTAACAGGGTAAGCACCCATCACGACCATGTTGAATTTTCGCTTTAGCGAGCAAACACTAAGGCGAGAAAACAGACTGTTGGGTTTTTTTCTCTTTTTTTTTGGTAAAGAAGATTATCAGATGCATCAAAAATGGTGTTACTGCAATGCCAGGAAATCGCAAAAGGGCTCCCTTATCAAACGATGTCATTCTGCCTCGTTATTCACCCATTATGCTGCTGTCCTGCCAGCACCGCTTTTTATTGATGTGAGAAGCTGTCAATAGATCCCCCATTCTGTTTCTGTCACAGATGTTCCTGCATGCGACAGGGTGCCCCGTTATGCTGGCGAGATCCCAGTGTCAATGGGAGGTCCCTGCCAGACAACTTCTGGGTGAGATTGGGACATCCAGGTAAGTGACACACTTTTTATGACCCTCCCGGGTTACTTGAATATTTTACTTGAACATCACTTTTTAATGTTACTTTTAATGTTATTTTTGAATTTCCCACACACGTGTCTTCTCACAACAATCCACAGGATTTCCATCCAAGATGTGAATGGAGATCCATTAGAGCTTCTTTCACTCCTGGGTTGCCCTGTTGATGGATGAGGAGGTAAGCACGATGGAGAGGGTGAATATGGTGGTATTGGGACGGGAGAGGGGCAGGAGTGGAGATTGTGGAACAGGAACGCTTTGTTTGTTCCTGTCTGATAATCTCTAAAGGCAAAATATCACTCCAGCACAGATTAGAAATAGTTTTTTTTTTAAAAAAATAAAATAAAAGTTCAACAGAGGCAAATTAAGGTAAATAAAAAAGGATGGAAATCTCTCATGGCTGCCATCTTGACTTGCAGGCATGCGAAGCTTATGCCTGCCAAAAAAAACAAAACATAACATTAAGACAAGTCACAGCTGCTGCGATTTGACATTGCTGCAGAGCAATCCAGGGGGGTGAGGTTGGCTCATATAGACAAGCCCTTCGTTTGCCTTTATATTAAATAGATATTGTTTAAAGAGGTCCTAGTTCAATAATGAAAACTGAGGTCTGCACCTCCATTTCTTTTCTTCTGATCCCTTATATCAGCTTAAATCCGCATTTTCTCTCTCTCTTTGTCTCCTCCCTGCTTCATCTCCTCTACTTTCTACATCAATACACAGTTCTAAAGGCTTGGACAATGTGTGTTTTTGGCACAGTAAAAAAATTTCACAGTGTTCCCAAATAAAAGGAATGGGCTCACCTGGTTTTCTTTCAGCAGCTTTAGAAGTTATCATTTTGCCCAAGTTTACATCTGTTATGTATAAGGAGAACGAGATTAAAGTTTCAGGGTACTGTTGTCTTCAGAAGACTATTTCACATCCCTTTGTTTCCATGATGTCATTGGCAAGATTTGACTATTTTCCAAAATATAGAATGGTAGTGATTTCTTAAAGCTTTGTTCTCTCTAGCTTCTAGCAACTTTTGATTCTCAGTTCCTCATGATGGTCAATATAGACAACAGGAGATGAAAAACACAGGTGCTTCATGGAAACATCAGTCATTTTGATGTCTGGGCACACACTAATAAGAGAATCTGAAGGTATTAGTATCATTTTCCTCCTTGAATTAGAGCTGAATCTCTCTCTCTCTCCCTCTCCGGCTTTTCTTCGCAAACAAAGATTCAGGAAGGACTCAAACCGTGCTTTCTGCAAGCGCAGTGATGACTAAAAAGACCAATCCAAGATAAACAAGTCTGGTTGCAGAAACCACAGCAGGAGGTCTCCTTGGGTGATGTTTCTGGGTTGTGATTCTTTCTGCATTGTTGTTTCTCTTCAAGACTTGTTTGGCGTGAGTTCTCAAATAAGGCTGCAGCACTGTGGATACTGTGTCTCCATGCCACCCGATACGAGGCCAGGGCAGACCATTGTTGGTGATCAATTTGGCTGAGAGTCCTTGTATCGCTTTTTTGGAGTGCCCCTCTTGCACTGACCCATGGTGAGTTCATCGTAGAGTACTATTTTTGGGAGGCGATGGTCCTCCATCCTAGAAATGTGCCCTGCCCAGCTTAGCTGTGTTCTCAATATCATGACTTCCATGCTGGTGATCCCTGCTTGCTCAAGGACAGCAACATTCGCCACAGAGTCAGTCTAATGATTATTTAGGATTGTGCGTATACAGCTCTGATGAAAGCGTTCGAGGAGTCGTAAGTGTGGGCGATAGGTGACCCATGTTTCAGACCTGTAAAGGAGAACAGACAGTACAATGGCTCTATACACACAGATTTTGTGCTTTGCCGCAGATGTTTGTTACTCCAGACTCTTTTGTAAAGTCTTCCAAACACGCTATATGCCTTTGCCTATATGCGCTATATGCCTTTTGTAAAGTCTTCCAAATGCGCTATATATCTTTGTCAATCTTGGCATCTGAGGAGATGAAGTTTCCCAGGTAGGTGAACTGCTGAACGGACTTAAGCATAGATTTGCGTACGGCAATGTGGGGATTATGGTGTTCATCCTTTGGTGCAGGCTGGTAGAGAAGTTCCATTTTCTTCAAGTTGACTTCCAGCCCAAACAGCTCTGCAGCTTTTGCAAAGGAAGATGTTAGGCGCTGCAGAGCTGCTTCTGTGTGGGCAACAAGGGCAGCATCAACAGCAAAGAGCAGCTCACGGACTAGATAGTTTAGAGTCTTAGTGCGAGCCCTTAGACGGCTTAAGTTAAACAAGCTACCATCAATATGGTAACATACATGGATGCTGTCTTCTTCTTCAAGCTCTGCTGTAGCCCTGTGGAGCATCATGCTGAAGAAGATTGTAAATAAAGTTGGAGCAAGAACACAACCTTGCTTCACTCCATTAGTTATTAGAAAGGGCTCTGAAAGAGCATCGCCATATCTGACTTGACCGCGCTGGCCCTCATGTAGCAAGATAATCATTTTAAGGAATTTGGGGGGACATCCTAGTCTTTCCAGGATTTTCCACAGACCTTTTCTACTCACAGTGTCAAAGGCTTTGTGGAGGTCGACAAATGTTACATAGAGACCCTTGTTCTGCTCTCTACATTTCTCTTGCAGTTGTCTAAGGGCAAATACCATATCTGTAGTACTCCCATTGTCTCTGGAGCCACATTGGCTTTCAGGGAAAAGTTCTTCTACAATAACAGGAACTAATCTGTTCAGGAGTATCCTTGCAAAGATTTTTCCAGTAATAGAGAGCAGTGTTATTCCTCGATAGTTTGAGCAATCGGATTTTGCTCCTTTTTTCTTGTACAGGGTGATGATGACTGCATCTTGGAGATCTGATGGCAGTTCCCCTTTTCCCCAGCAATTCACAAGGAGTTCGTGGAATTTACTGTGGTGTACATGACCTCCGTTTTTCCAAACTTCTGGTGGGACTCCATCGATCCCCTCTGCCTTGCCGTTTTTCATCTGCTGTATGGCCTTAAGGGTCTCTTCCAAAGTGGGAGCTATGTCCAATTCATTTTTGATCAGTTTTTGTATCATATATTGGATAGCACTAAATCATATATTGGTTGGCACTAAAGAGACTTTGAAAATATTCAGCCCATCAATTCAGGATGGAGGCTTTATCAGTTATTAATGTTTGACCATCTGTACTGTATAAGGAGCTTTGGACCTGATAAGTAGGTCCAAACACTGCTTTAAGAGCTTCATAAAATCCTCTAAGATCACCCAGATCCGCACAGCATTTTGTCTTTTCTGCTATATTGATCCACCACTTGTTCTGCATGTCTCGGAGTTTTTGATGAAGTTTACTACTTGTGAGACGGAAAGCTCCTTTACTTACATGGCAAGTTGGCTGGGTGAGGTGTGCCTGGTGAGCAGTTCTCTTCTTTGCCAACAGCTCCTGGATCTCTTGGTTGTTTTCATCAAACCAGTCTTGATTTTTCTTGTGGGAGAACCCGAGGGATTCTTCCACAGACTGGAGGATACTGTTTTTGATATGTTGCCAAAACACTATAGGAGAAGGATCTGTAGGGTGGTCTTAAAGTTTTGTTTGCAGGTTTCCCTGGAAGTTGTCTCTCATGGTAGCTTGTTGAAGATTGTTGACTTGGAGTCTCTTCTTTAAGATGCCATCCCTCTTAGGTTTGAACTTAAGATGAAGTTTTAGTTTACATCTGACAAGGTGATGATCTGTTTGGCATTCTGCACTCCGCATCAATCGAATATGACAGACATCACAAATGTTTTCTCTGGCGGACTAGAACATAGTCATTGAGGTGCTAATGTTTGGATCGGGGATGCATCCAGATTGTCTTCAATCTATCTTTCTGCTGAAAGATATTGTTAGTCATAGTCAGCTGTTGTTCTGCACAGAAATCCAGCAAGAGGCATCCGTTATCATTGCAATTTCCAACACCATGTTTGCCTAGGACACCTTTCCATGTTTCGGAGTTCTTTCCTACTCTGGCATTGAAGTCACCAAGGATAATAATTTTATCTTCTACAGGGACTTTTTGTATGAGGTGGTGTAGGTCTGTGTAGAATTTGTCTTCCTCTACAGGGTCATAGTTGGGGCATATATACTATAGAGAACAACATGTGAGAGGCGTAAGGAAATAATGCGATCAGAGTGTCCTGTTGGCAAGGTTTCGAGTTTGGAGGCAATGGAGTTTTTAATCATAAAGCCTATTCCTGAAAGATGTTTTTCATTTTTGGTTTTGCCAGACCAGTAAAGTGTGTAGCCAGCACCATGTTCTTTAAGGCTGCCTTCCTCATGGAGACGAACTTCACTAAGAGCAGCGATGTCAATATTACGTCGTGATAGTTCATGGGCTATTAGAGCAGAACGACACTCAGGCTGTCCACTATCTGCAGAGTCTCACATGGTTCTGATGTTCCAGCATGCAAGTGTCAGTTTATTTACACCTTTGGATGCCGGTTTGTGCCTTTGTTTCTTTGCCTTGGTTTGACTGCATCAGAAGATGCCCGTTGGCCGCAGCTAGCCAACCAGGTAGTTGGGGATGAGTTTTCATTAGGCCACCTTTTCTAAGCCCGTCTCCATATGGAGCAAGCAGTGTTCTCCATAAAAAAGGCTGCTTGGTCATTCAGGATGCTGCCGAACAAGACTGTCATTGCCCGGGTCAGCCTCAAGTGACCAAAGTCCTGAACTGCCTGAGTGCAGGGTTGGCTCTGCGGCTTCCAGTGCATCTTTACACCTGCAATTTCGTCCCTCGGCTATCACTACACGGCTTTTTTTGGAATTCTCCTTCGAGCCTGTGCAATGGATTTTTCTGGTGGAGCGCAGAGTGCACAGAAATGGCCTCACCCATTAAACCAAAGGTTCATCTGCTGTGGCCTTGCAAGCATGGATGGTAGCAGCGAGGTCCTCGGGCCGTAGTTTTGATTAGTTTCCTTCTCTTAGATAGTTGACCTTACAGGGTTGGACGAGCACCATCTGCCCAGGTTTGGGATTAGCATTTTCCTTCTCCTAGGATGGTTGCCATAAGGCTAGAGAGCCCATCCTGCCCTTTGTCACTCTTTGTCAGACCCTTCGGTTTTGACCTGTCTGCCATGAGAGACCCTACCGGTGGCTATTTTGCCACTGCCAGCATAGCTCAAAACATCATTAGGGTATGCAAGCCTCTCTCCCACTACAAATGGGTGTCAATGGAGAGGAGAGCTGAATCCAATCCTGAGGTTAACATTCAACAGGTTATTTTCCTTGTCACCAAATATATTATCTGATATTCAGAAAATGCTGTTTTCTTTGCAAAACAACTACCTACTTATGAATTTTATGTAGAATAAGTCCCAAATTGTGTGAATTTACATAGAATAAGTTCCAAACTGTGAAGATTCCCATGAGACCAAGGTTCTTCTTGTCAGGCTTTCTCAACACGTGAAAAAATTGTTTTTCAAACGTTTTAAAAATATTTTTGAATATATCCCTACTGGTAATCACAGATTGCATCATTTTATTTTTATTTTTTTGAGGCACAAAAGTTTGACTCCCTTCTTCAACCAGAATATTAGCCTAATCTAGAGCCACAGCAGTCCATGCTGGCTTTTAGCTGATCAGATTTAGGAGATTATTGGACAGGGACAAAAATAGCATCCCTTTCTCACTATCTCCTCTACTGCTCCCTCCCGCCCCCGTCCCGACATAAGAATGAAGTTATTGCACCTACCTTTGTCCTATCCTTCCCTTTCCTCAGCAGCCACAGAATGAATACAGCTCGCACAGAGCTATATTCACTTCCTTATTTGAAATCCCAGGCTATTCTCACAAGAGAACAAGCACGCAGGGAATTAAAAAAAATCAAGCTTTTTAAATGACAGCAAACACAAAAACACACTTTAAACTTACCAAGTAACCCAGGGACTGGGGGGAAGGGTGCCACTTACCTGCATATCCTGATCGCACCAAGAAGTTTTTGGCAGGGACCTCCGACAGTGGCTGGCATCACGCTAGCAGAACAGGACACCTTTTCGCTCACCCATGATTCCATTACAGAAACCAAATGGGTGATCTATTGATGGCTTAAACTATCAATAAAAAGGAATACAAATAGAACAGAAGCTGCATGGGGACATAACATCACAGGGATGACAACATCTGATATTCAAGCCCTTTGACGATTTCCTGTCATCTCTGTGATGGCATATTAAGGGCGTCTGATAATCTCCTTATACTCTAGTATATCTGGTGGGTGCCAATTTGAGGAAGGAGGGTGGGTTTTGGAGATTGCTTTGTTATTTGTAGACATCAAGTGTGTTATCAAAAGATGCCAGTTCATCTAAAGAACTCACGTTTCAAATCACGAGGGGGACAATTTAACCTTCAAATTTCCATTTCAAATAGTAAATTCAAAATTTGACATTAAGAAGATAGTGAAATTGGGTGTTTCTTTTCTTCCTTCCTTCCTTATTTTTATATTGTTGAATATTTATTAATACTCTAAGGGCTTGCCTGTAGAATTATTATTTTTTCTTATTTGTGCTCTGCCCACCACCACCTGTCATGCATCCATAATTAAAGGGCTAGTGCCTTTTTAAAAGGCAAATGAAAGGATAAAAGACAGGTAGGATTGCCATGTGTCCCAGAAAACCAGGAAAATCCCGGACTGAAGGGACTAAAAATGCCCCAGCCGGATGGGCCAGTTGAAGCAGTAGATTCTGGATTCCTCCTTAGTTGGAGCACAGGCCAATAGATTTCCAGCACTTTTAATGGTTATGTAAAAGAGGGAATTTTAGCAGGCTTTGCTTGTCTTGAAACCAGGGAACAAGCAATACCTGATGGAATTCCCTCTTCTGAACAACCACTGAAAGTGCTGGAACTTTCTCCGAATTTCAATCAGGCAACTCTAATTTTCTGTGGGCAGAAAACCTGCGCCTAGCTTGTCTACTGTACTGTTATCTCTGCAAAAATATTTTTTTAAGGACTACAGAAATCAGGGTGTGGAGTGAGGGAAAAGGGATTTGTGTATACGAGCAACAAAGTGCAAATACCACATAGTATGTACAAGTATTTTTTAAAAGCAGGGGTACGAACTCTGTACTTGGAGGCAAAATGTACACTATTTGGAGGCAGCTGTGGCTCTAATGGCAGGTGTTAGGCCTATTGAAGGTGATCGCCATGCTGGCTGGGAGGATTTTGGGAACTGCAGTCCAAACAAATAATTTTTCTATGCTCTGGTCAAACAGGAGATACATTGGCTTGTGCCATCTTTGTGAACTTCCAGAGGCTTGCATGGGCAAGGAAACAAGCAACACCTGTTCCATAACACCAGGACCCACTGTATCGCTAGGACCCATTCTTTTTGATTGTTGTACTTATAAATGATGATGATGATGATGATGATAAAATTTATTACTATCCCATCACTCTGCGACACAATCGGGGTGGCTTACAGTATAAAAACTCCATAATTACCTCAATACCCTAGCCCAAGCACCCCTTAAAATAACATTAAACTAGAAAAGATTAAAAACATACAATTTTTTTTAAAAAAAAACATACAGCAACTAATCACAGCTGCATAGAATAATCCAATGGCAGCTTAAAGGGTGGGGGGGAACAGTCAAATCTTCGGGCCGAGATAGCTATTCAAGAAAGGCATGCCAGAAAAGATCCATCTTGACAGCTTGTTTGAAGCTGTCTAGGGTGATAATAAGATGGATCTCGTCCAGCAAGCCATTCCATAATCTGGGAGCAGTAGCAGAGAAGGCCCTCTGGGAGGTCACCAACAGCCTTGATTTCATAGGTTGTAACAGGTTCCTCCCAGAGGACTGAAGTATGCATGGAGGGTCATACGGGAAGAAGTGGTCCTGGAGGTAAGTTGGACCCAAGCCATGTAGGGCTTTAAAGGTCATAACCAACACCTTGTACTGTGCCCGGAAACTAATAGGCAGCCAGTGGAGAGCTTTTAGCACAGATGTTATATGCTCCCTTCTGGAAATACCAGAAGCCAGCCTGGCTGCCGTGTAATGAACTAATTGAAGTTTCCAAGTCAAGCACAAGGGTAGCCCCATGTAGAATGCATTACAGAAGTCAAGATGGGAGGTTACCAGCTCACGTACCACAGTTTCAAGATCCCTGATATCCAGGAAAGGGTGCAGCTGGCGTATCAGCCGAAGTTGATAACAGGCACTCCTGACTGTCACATTTACCTGATTAGACATCTGGAGCGACAGGTCCAGGAGCACCTCCAAACTGCAAACACAGTCCTTGGAGGAGAGTGTGACTCCATCCAGGACTGGAAGTTGTATTCCCAGACCTGGTTTCGGGCCCGCAACTGTTAGTACCTCCATTTTGTCTGGATTCAGTCTCAATTTGTCTTTCCTCATCCAGTCCATTACTGCTTTAAGACAATCAATGAGTGGAGAGACGCCATCTGAAGTCAAACCCAACGACCGAGACATGGAGAAGTATATCTGGATGTCATCAGCATACTGATGATACCGCGCTCCATGCCTCTGAATGATCTCTCCCAGCGGCTTCATATAGATGTTAAATAGCATTGGGGACAGGATGGTACCCTGAGGGATGCCACAATTAAGCTCTATTCTAGTAGAGCAACTGTTCCTGAGCCTCACCCTCTGGGATCTGCCCGAGGGGAAGGAACGGAACCACTGCAAGGCAGTGCCTCCAATTCCTAACCCTCTCAGTTGATCCAAGAGGATGGAATGATCTATTGTATCAAAGGCTGCTGAGAGGTCCAAGAGCACCAACAGGGTCACACTACCCCTGTCGATACCCAAGTGAAGGTCATCAGCCAGAGCAACCATGGCAGTCTCAACTCCATATCCTGTCCTAAAGCCAGTTTGGAATGGATCTAGATAATCAGTTTCCATCCAAGACAGTTTGGAGTTGGGAAGCGACTGCCCTCTCAATCACCTTCCTTTAAAAAGGCAGCAAGGAGACTGGCCTATAGTTGTTCCCTGTCCAAGGGGTCCAGGGAAGGCTTTTTCAGGAGCAGCTTAATAGCTGCTTCCTTCAGACAGGATGGAATGTACCCCTCCCTGAAGGACGCATTGATATTATCCCTAAGGAGTACTCCCAATGCGTCGCCCCCTTGGATGGCCAGCCATGATGGACAAGGATTGAGGAGACAGGTTGTCTTCCTTACTCTACCAAGGAGCTTGTCCACATCATCGGTACTCACAGATTGAAGCTGATCCAATAAAATTTCATCAACGGAGTTGCTGGATACCTCGTCTATAGATTCTGTCATAACACTGGCATCTAATTCGGTTCTTATCTGAGAAATTTTATCTGCAAAGTGGATGGTAAACACATCACAGAAGGCCGTTGTTGGGTTAAGTAAGGGGTTCTGTGCAGGTGGAACCTGCGTCAGCTCCCCCACGACCCTAAAAAGTTCTGCTGGACAGGACTCTGCAGATGCAGTACGTACAGAGGACCAAGACTTCTGCGCTGTACGTATTGCCTCTCAATAGGAATGAAGGAACTTCCTATGACGAGTCTTGTTGGATAAGAGTTGTGAAGACACACCCAACTAACGGTGGTGGCAGGTTTGGGTGTGCAACGCCAGTACCCTGGTGAGACCAAACTCTTTTACCCAAAAAGGCTCTGATGCTGAATATAAAGTTCAAAAAAGGAGGAAGTTTATTTTAAAGAACAAAAGTAAAGGGCTTTTCCTCCCCAGCTCTAAAAGCTTGAAATAAAAGATATTTTACAGTTTGAGTTTCAGCAATCTTCAGGGTGTCATCTCTCTGGGTTTGATCTTGGTTTGATCTCCTTCCTCAATGGAGCTGGTGCAGGGTCTTTCAGCTCCTGATTCCTTTGACTTATTGGCTGTTAGTAACTAATTTGGCTAAATGGTGTAAGAAATGCCCTTCCTGGATGCCTGGGCTTGTTTGCCACCAATAAAACAGCTCCCTTCAAGCTCATAGCAAAGACTGAGCAAAAAACTAAGAAACTTCTAGCCAAAAAACTAAGAAACTTCTAGCCAGAGTTTGCTGGGAAGGAACAAACCAAACCTAGAAAAATGCAAAGGAATTCTTCAGCTCCTCCTACAACTCTAATACAATGAAACATTCCTATGCTCAGACATACTAAGGCCTGAACTAAAATGAAGGAAAATGCAGGGGAGGTTCAAACAGTCCTGGCTGGACATCACACTCCCCGCTCAAAATTTCAATGAAATTTTGCAATCTTATGACCTATCTTATCCATTCATACAGCAAACCCAAAATGTTTTATCTAACTCTGAACAGGGTAACTAAGTCTGTCAAAGGTCTTTGATACTTGATTTTAGCTCTTTGAAGTCTACCGCCAACACGTAGAAGACCTCTGCTGTCCATAACCGGATATAGATCTTTAAGGACACTGTGCCTAGGTAAATAGTGTTGCTTTTCTATGCATCTGGATTCTTCCTTGAATTCAGATCTCTGTACAGACCTGTAGATCAGGGTTTCCGCTTTAACCATGTCCGAAGTTGTTAGTGCTGCTTTGTCTCTGAAAGTTGTAAAATGGATGAGTCTAGTAAAAGCACGTTGAAGACTCAGCCACTGAGAGAACTTTGTGAATTTCCTGGCATCTAAATGAGGCAACCTTATGCTGGGCGCATTTACCAAGTCTATTTTGCAGCTGCTGATCTCTGGCAGGCACTCAGGTAACTCAGAGTATGTTTCAGTTCTACTTCTGTTGTGATCAGGAACATCTAACTCCATCAGGAATTTTGGACCGATCAGCTAAGTGGATGACTGCACCTTTGGGGCTGAAGCTCCTCTTGTAGCAATATCATCTGGATTTAACTCAGAAGGAACATATTTCCATTGACTTTGTTGAGTGCAAGAAATAATTTTGTTCACTCTGTTGGTTATGTACATTTTAAATCTCTTTGTAGTGTTTGTGAAGTATCCTAATACGACCATACTGTCAGTATACAATAATATTCTATGGAATTTTGTTTCCACCTCCTAAACAAAATAAAAAAATAAACACATGATTTGAAGAAGTCCGTACACATGATTTGAAGAAGTCGGGTAGCTAGCAAAGCAGCACACAGCTCTAATCTGGGTTTTATCTGTTTGGGTGCTACTTTTGCTTTGGCCATAATAAATCCTATATGCCTCTCGGTACTACTCCTTGCTCTCAAATACACTACTGCGGCAATTGCCTTTTCAGAGGCATCACAAAAAATGTGAAACTCATAAATGGTATTTGGTCCATGCTCTACAGGAACATACTGTCTGGGCACAGTAAGGTGTTCAATGTCTTTGATCTGAGATGCCCCCAGCCCTGGACATGTTAAGTCCAGGGCTGGGGGCAGATTTTCATCCCAGTCTTTAACTTGGTTTATTACTTCTCTAAAGATGTTTTTGGCCACTATAAGCACTGGTGCTGCAATACCCAAGGGGTCATAAATACTATTAATTGAAGAGAGTACTTTCCTCCTTGTAATCTGAAGTTCACGTTTTGGGATTCTGATCGAAAGTCTATCAGTGAAGACATTCCACAAAATACCAAGGCTACTCTGTGTACGCTTGTCTTCAAAGATTGTTGTGACATCCTTTTCAACAAGCTCTTCTTTAGGAAAAGTCTCCAAAACTTCTCTGCTGTTAGAGACTACTTTATGAAGCTTTATGTTAGCCAAGTTTAGCACAAACTGTACCTCTTTAACGACTCAGCTAGCTTCCTGTGCTGAGTCAAAGGAAATCAGTAAGTCATCCACGTAAAAGTTTGAGTTGATTGCTCGATAAGCCTCTGTACTACACTGATTTTTATAAGTTTCTGCAGCTCTTTTAAGACAGTAGTTAGCTACCGCTGGGCTAGGGGTATTTCCGAAAACATGTACTCTCATGCAGAACTCGGTGATAAGGTTTCCGTGTTTTGGAACCATAGGAACTTTAGGAAGAGGCAATGTTGTGGCTTAACCAGGAAGGCATAGAACATTTTGTGTATGTCTGCTGTCACCGCTATTCTCCTTTCCCTAAACTTCAGAAGTGCTCCTAGTGAGCTGTTAAGCAAGTCTGGACCTTTAAGAAGAACATCATTAAGTGAGATAGATGTTTTGCACCTTTGCATTTGAGTCAAAAACTATTCTCACCTTTTCTGGCTTTTGTGGGTGAGTTACCTTATGGTATGGCAGGAACCATTGTTCTTGGGGTTCACTGCACAAAGGAACTCTTTCAGCATAGTTGCTTATAAACAGATCTTCAATGAACTACACAATTTGTTCCTTTAAAGTGGGGTCTTTAAGCATTCTATTTCTCAAAGCAAAAAGTCTTTTCACAGCAAGTTGATGGTTGTTAGGCAAAATTGGTCGATCTTCTCTAAAGGGAAGGGGTGCCATCCAGCTCCCTTCACTATTCTGGACTGTCTCTAGATTCATTGTGTCTAGGAACTTTCTTTCCTCACAAGAAAAGGCTATGTCCTCGTCTCTTGTTGAAGTTTCAAAAATGGCACTGTTGTCTGGGATAATACCAAGGCAACAGACTTTAATGTGGCTTAGGCAACTTTGTAGTTGTGTGGGTTGTGAATTCGGAAATTGGCTATTGCCTGTAAGATTGAATGCTGCTGGTGGGCTTTTGCTATGGACGCAGACAGGTCCAATTACTATCCATCCTAGTGGCAATTTCTGTGCTATTGGTGCACCTGGAGGTCCATTTACTTGCTTCAAGACCTGGAATAGCTCTTGGCAATCTGAGTCTATCAGGAGGGAAATTTCAGCATCTTTGTCTAATGCAGGAATTCCTTTTGCTATAGCCTTCAGGTGTGCGTGGCTTTCAGCTACAGCCTTGGTTGCTATTTGGGTCTTGCTTCTTGGGATAGAAGGGCACTCTATTAATGGAGGAAGTTTAATGCACTTTATGCCATCGCACGGTAAAATAATGAACTCAGTTGCCACTCTACCCTGCATTCGTTGTTGTCCAGCGCAGGTAGATATGGTGTATTCAAGCCTCTTGGTTTTGACTGCAAAAGTATTGAAGAACTCTGGTGTGGCCAAGGATGCATCACTCTGTGAATCTAGGGCAATATAAAGTCTTTTTCTAAAGTGAGGTTTGTTCTCTGAGAAAACTTCAGCTAGACAAATTGGATGGCATATCCTAGTCTGTGTTGAGTCCTGGCATAGCTTTGTGCATGCCACAACTGACTCTGCTTCTGAAGTAGGTTTAACTGCCTTTTCTGCAGCCTCACTTTTAGGACTCTCTATTTACTTTTTGAGTTTAGGTGACACTGAAGGTGATTTAAAATGGTGCATTGCTGAACAGTGCTGTGCGCTACTGCATTCTGCACATTTCACCTTTACTTTGCAGTTTTTAGCAAAGTGACTTCTTGAACCGCAGCATCGGAAGCAAACCTTTGCTTTAGCTGCTATTTCCAGCCTTTCGTCATAAGGCTTTTTTGAGAACTCTTTACAATCTGCAAGGTTATGTGGTTTATTATGAATGGGACATGGAATTTCTTTAGTCTCTGGCTTCTTATCCGACTTAAACTGAGTGACCTTGGTAGATTTAACTACAACCGTGCTCTTCCCCATCTCTTTGATAGGTTTTTTGTCCTCCTTTACAGTCTTACCTGGATGCATACTCTGGTAAAGGGTTGGGAACCCAGTCTGTGGGTCATTTCTTTCCTTTGCAGCTCTTGTCACAAAGGTCACAAGGTAACTAAAGGGTGGGTAGCGTTGCATGTTGAGTTCCTTATAAGAAAACACCTCTCTTCCCCACATCTGGAGCTGAGAGGATAGTTTTTGGAGCACCTGCCTCTGCGTGATGTGCTGATCTAGACAGGCTAGACCAGGTAACTCTGGATTACATTTTGCAGACTGAAGTTCAACTAAAAGATCACTTAAGTCCCAAAGTTGACGGTAGTCCTTTGACTTGAGGATTGGGAACTTATAAAGCCGATTCAATAAGGATGCTTCTATTTCTGTTGATGCACCATATTGCTTCTCTAATCTGTTCTATGCTGTCTGCAATGCCTTATCCGGGTCTGACACGTAGGCCACGTAGACTCTCTGGACCTGAAGTGATGAGTTGGGGCCCAACCATGCCATGAGCAAGGTGAGCTCCTCATCTGCTAGCAGCTTCAAATCTCTAATGGCTCTCTGAAAAGTTACCTCCATAAGATAAAGTCTTCAGGAAGGTCTGAGAATTTCTGGACTCCCTTGTCTCTAAAGTCCTTCCTGGGAGTTTTAAAACATAGAATCATAGAATCATAGAATTGTAGAGTTGGAAGTGACCACGAGGGCCATCCAGTCCAACCCCCTGCCACACAGGAAATCTTGCGTGGCACATAAGTGGTGAACAAGACTTCATGAAGGTGGGAATTGTCTCTACAGGCTGGAAGAACCGTGGACTCTTTTTAGTCTGCAAATCAGCTTGACTGGCAGGCAAGTCCATAGATTCTCTGGGCCTGTAAGTCTTGGGAGCTTCAGCAGCCAAGGCTTACTGGATGGCCACGCTAGCATGGCTGGGAATTTGGCTCCCCACCATGGGTTTCTGGTCTCCAAAGGATTCATTGACTGGCATATTTATAGGTAGACAGTCACGATGAATGACTTTCTCTTTACAGACAAGTTCCTCTGTAGGCTGAAGCCATGGAATGGCAAGCAATTGTGTCTTGCCAGCATCTAAATTAGGAGGTGACTTGACCATTGGGTCTTGTGGGGAGCTCTCACCCACAAAGAACAAGGTAGACATCCTGTCTCTAGGCTCTTGTGTAGGGAACTTCCTCAAGTTTTCTTCACTCAGATCATCTTGGAAGGTCTTGGCTAAAATCCTGGCCCATATGGACAGTTTTGAAGCCTACTTAGCCTTGAGTAGAAGTTTCTTCTCATTCTGAATAGCAAGTTCTTGCCTTTCTTGCTCTGCTTTGAGGGCAGCTTCTTGCATCACTTGCTCTGCTTTGCGGGCAGCTTCTTGCTTTTCTAAATCAACCTCTTGATGGAAAAAGGTTAGTTCTTCACTGGCCATTCGCTGCTTCTGCTTCGGCATGCAATATTTCAGACTTCAAGTTCATTCTTTCCACTTCTTTGAACTGCTGGGCTGCCATAGACAAACTCCAGCTAGCATGGGAAGAAGAACTGCTACTACAACCTTTACTGGAGTGGGAACCATGGTCTATGCAAAGAAAACTTGCTGGTGTGACAGGTTTTTGAGCTCTTTGCACTTTGAGGTTTCCCTCGGTATACTCCTCTGCTGGACTTGGCACTACCAGCAGGGGACTTTTCACTCTCTTTATTACGTTCCAAACTCTGCAGCCGGAACTTGACTGTGTCCAAAACTGCACTGTTCTCCTTTTCTTTATCCGTGACTTCTTCCAGGAAGTGTTTTAGTCTGGATTCTGCATCGGGATTGTTAATGGTCTGAAGTGTATGGATCCTTTTATTCACCACTTCTTTCCACTGTAGAAAACTGGATTGCTGGGTAAGCTCTCTTCTTTGCATGTCTTCTGAGCCACAGACTACTGACAGCAAAGACATAGCAAGCTGCAAGCACTTCCAGGCTTCCAGTTCTTTCACACTTAAGTGCCTTTCCTCCTCCAACAGCAGTTCTAGGGCCTTCTCAGTTGGGTGTCTGTCCCTGAGGGAGCGAGTGTCATGTGTGTGTCCATGTGCTGTTTCTTCAGAAAGCCTATCCATTCTGGCTGGTTCTAGTCGCCAAAGCAACAACTCAGCAAGGATGAAAAGGACTAAACAGTGTAGTGCTGATTTTTACTTACAGCCTGCTACTGCTCCGCTCTCTACTATCACCACTCCTATGCTACTTCAGCACAGCCAGAACTGGAGTCGGTTGAAGAGTCTTCTAGCTCCTTTCTTCAGATTTGCAATGGGAACAACATAAAACACACGTTATTCTCTTTATAAAGCTCTATCCATATACTTAAATGGAAAAAGTTCTTCCAAAATGGCTGCCGACCATGTGCTCAGAACTCTGCAGGAAGAAGTAGACCCAAAATGGCTGCTGTAGCAAGACAGGCTATCTTAACACAGCAACTTTTTCTTCTCCCCTTTCACAGCCACAGAAACACCTCTTCTCCCTCTATGCGAGTCTTGGGAAACTTGCTTCAACACAGGGCCGTCCACTGGGACTTTCTCTTGACAGACGGGAGCGGCAAAGGCTGCCAGGTATTCTTACACTGTGAAGACACACCCAACTAAAGGTGGTGGCAGGTTTTGGTGTGCAACGCCAGTACCCTGGTGAGACCAAACTCTTCTACCCAAAAAGGCTCTGATGCTGAATATAAAGTTCAAAAAAAGAGGATGTTTATTATAAAGAACGAAAGTAAAAGGCTTTCTCCTCCCCAGCTCTGAAAGCTTGAAATAAAAGATACTTTACAGTTTGAGTTTCAGCAATCTTCAGGGTGTCATCTCTCTGGGTTTGATCTTGGTTTGATCTCCTCCCTTAATGGAGCTGGTGCGGGATCTTTCAGCTCCTGATTCCTTTGACTTACTGGTTGTTAGTAACTAATTTGGCTAAATGGTGTAAGAAATGCCCTTCCCGGCTGTCTGGACCTGTTTGCCACCAATAAAACAGCTCCCTGCAAGCTCACAGCAAAGACTGAGCAAAAAACTAAGAAACTTCTAGCTAAAACAGAGCTTGCTGGGAAGGAACAAACCAAACCTGGAAAAATTCAGAAGAATTCTTCAGCTCAACTCTAATTCTTCCCACAACTCTAATACAATGAAACATTCCTATGCTCAGACATACTAAGGCCTGAACTAAAACGAAGGAAAACGCAGGGGAGATTCAAACAGTCATGGCTGGACATCACAAGAGTTGAGCCTTCCTCCTGGTGCACTCTAGTCATTGTCCCGCCCGATTCATCTTCTTAAGCTCCTCTGAAAACCAGGGCTTACGGTTAGGAGCAGGCTGGAAAGGACGCTTGGGAGCGATTGTGTCGGTAGCCTTGGTGAGGTCGGTGTTCCAAGTATTAACCAAAGCTTTGACAGAATCACCAGCATTACCAACCATTAAACCCTCCAAGGCTTTCTGGAATCCAATTGGTTCCATTAGCCTTTGAGGATGGACCAGTCTAATGAATCTGCCACCCCCGGTGGGACAGACAGTGGCTCTTAGTTCCATCTTTACCAGGAAATGATCCGTCCATGACAATGTGGAGGTTTTAATAACTTCCGCCCACGGATATTCTTGTTCTGTACTAAAGGCTGCATCAAGGGTATGACCTGCACAGTGAGTAGGCTCTACAACCAATTGGGATAGGCCCATATTTGTCATGAATTCCATGAACTCCCAAGCTGTGCCAGTTAAAAGTCTGGGCAACTCCAGCAGCAACTCTGAGACCAGCTGTGTCAGCTCGGTTAGGGAATCTGTTAGACAACAGGGTGGCCAGTATACTAACAGAATCCCTAAGCTATCCCTGGTCCTCAGGCTTAAGTACATACACTTGATGTGGACTGTTTTCCGGATAGGCTTCCTGGTCAAGGTTAGATTGTTTTTATGAACCAGAGCCACTCCATCCCCCTGCCCACTTTTCCTTACCTGCTCACTAACTGAGTACCCGGCCGGGAGTGCTGCGCCCAAGTTGCAGCACTGGCCTCTCCCAGCCAGGTCTCCGTAAAGCATGCCAGATCGGCAGCCTCATCCAATAAAAGGTCCCGGATGGTATGAGTCTTGTTTTTAACTGACCTGGCATTACAAAGGAGCAGAGTAAGGGTCTGTGGAATGGTTGGTGTGCTCTCCAATTTATTCCGGGAAACAGAGTGAACTGAAGGCAGGATAGATATTAAACATCAATCCTACCTTCTTTTTTAACAACTCTTCACTCTGTTACTGCCATACCTTCCCTCCCCCCCCCACAACCTCAATTCCCATTCCCAGATCATTCCCGGTCCCTATATGTAATGAGAATGGCAGAGGATGCAGGTGTATTGCCAACCTACATTCTCATGGCTACTTCAACAAAGGGCTTTGATGGCACTTTGGATGGTATTTCTCTGGGTGGTTTGGGCTTCCGCCTGTCCTCCCTGAGGCCCAGTTGCTGCTGCCACCATCGTATTGCTGGGAGAAGGTGTTCCTGGGTGGGGTTTTATACCCACCCGAATTCTGCCCGGCTTCGCTGCTGCTGCAACTGCCAATGTGCCGCTTTGGATGATGTTTCTCTGGGCAATTTGGGCCTCCACCTGTCCTCCCTGCGGCTCAGTCCCTGCCACCACATTGCTGCCTTTTGCCCCGGTGTAATGGGGGAAGGAAGGCTTCTTTGCAGTCCTCTAGAGTCCGCTGGCTGGCTGGCTGGCTGGTAGGTGTCATGTAAATTGATCATGTGATATATATATAAATGATGATGACGATGACGATGACTACTACTACTACTGAAATATGCAATAAAACAATATTAAATGTCAAAATCTGATTTGTTGAGGGGGGGGTTACAGATAATCTGCTCTATCCAGACCCATATACTTTTGTCCTGGTTTTGTGGAAGAGAATTCTGGCAACCCTAAAGACAGGGAAATTGCTGGGAAGTTTTAGTGCCCTTCACTATCAAAACCACATATATGCAGTACCACAAATATAGATCTGATAGTGAAACATAGGTATTTGAACCCAGACTTTTAAAAGCCACCAACCTGAATGGCTGAATCTGTCAATTTTGCCTTCTTCCATATTCAGCTTTTTAAAACTCAGTTCTTTCTATCACATTTATTAAGAAGGACATGGATTTAGGAAAGTTTTTTTTAAAAGCATTCATTCCCAGTCCGCCTCATCCCAGGGGCCAAAACAATCTTGGGATGTGATGAAGCATTAATCAGGAACTATTCCGAGTGAAATTACACTTGTTTCTTTTCCTTTCATCCAAGTTTTATGCCTGGGACATTTTCCAATAATATCAAATACTTGAGTTTTTGGAAGATATCTGGTATATTCTCCAAAGGTTAAAAGAGTTCCTTTTTACTACAACTCCCAGCATCCCCCAACCAGCATAGTATTGTCCATAATGGCTAGAGATGATGGGGGTGCCATCCAAAAATGATTTTTACCAAGTTCTGGCATTCTTACAAAGAAACTCTTGACTCAAGTGAAGGAGTAGTTTCCTAATATACAACCCTCCCTCATGCTGTATTTGTTCAGCCTTTCTTTTTGCTGAACTGATGGGCTAATTTTCATATATATATATATATATATATATATTGGGAATATCAGATTTGCATGTTGTCTGCTCCCTGCCTCCCTTCATGATGGGATTGTGATTTTAAATAATTATCAACCAAGATTAGTCATGACTAAATTATGCCCAGTGATGCCATGCTTTTATACACACTTGTTGAAAAACCAAATGGGTGTTTAAGAAGTGGAGGAAGATTTCAGATTAGTCCATTGGGCTAAACTAGAACAAGTTGTTTGCTTCATTTGGGGCTGATGGATTAGAAGCTCTAAAACAGCCATCCACAGATTAGGGACGGAGAATAATGCAGTGTGGATGAATATAGACTGGCTGAATGGCCTCTGTCCAATCATCATCAGTCAGGATTTAATAATCCAGAGCATTAGTAGTGATTTGCCCTCTGGTGATAAGATTGCCTTTTTAATGGGGGGGGGAATAAATCAGGCATTTCCACCACAGCCTATTACTGTTCAGCAAGCTAGGAAGCAAAATTGGATTTTTTTCCCCATTTTAATGCTATTTTTACAATAAGGTTGTGTGATAGATAAAAAGCAGCACAGGCTGCCAGAACATATAGATAATATTAGTGAAAATGTAGCACACTGGATATAAAAGCCCATGTCCTGTCCATAATTACAGATGCATAAATCCCATAGAATTTGATGACATTTACACATGCTTGAGTGAGAGTAAGGCTATGTAAAAAGCCCTTACACATAATTCAGAAATAGCTGGCTTAGAATTCAAAGGCATAGTTGTGTTAGTCTGGAATACCAGTAAGCAAGGGGATCTTATGGCATCTTTGAGACTAAGGACATTTTCAGATGATCCTTGCCGCGCAAGGATCGCCCAGGACAGTTTCGTCGCAGCAGCGTGTCAGGGGGTCAATTTCGGACGACGCTGTCCCTGCTGCGAGATCGTCCGTCCCTCTTGCGCTTAGGCTTGGAGCCTGCCACGCTATATTCGGCAAGATGTTATTCACGGACAACCTCTAAATGGGATAAAGAAATTGTAGCATAAGTTTTCATAGACATGGGAGATTATCAGACTACCTTAAAAATTCATGACAGGGATGATAGGAGATTGCCAAAGGGCTCTCTTATCAGACGATATCATCCTGTCTCATCCTTCTCCCATGGCCCCCCTCAGCTTGTGAGTGAACTGGTGACCCATTTCTATGGTGTGATGCCAACTGCAGTGGGAGGTCACTGCCAAAGACGTCTGAGTGCAATCGGGACATCCAGGTAAGTGACACCCTTTCCCCCCCCTCCCCAGGTTACTTTTTAAAAAACTTTGGTTGTGTGCTTGCTGTAACTTTTCTTTCTTTTACATTTTTTTTTTAAATTTCCTGCACACTTGTTCTCTTGCAAGAACGGCCTGGGATTTCAAATAAGGAAGTGAATACAGCTCCACACGAGCTGTATTCACTTCCTGGACTGACAGAGGGGAGCCATTTCTGTCATGGTTTTAAGGTAGGTCTGAGTTTTTTTAAAAAGTGGAACAGGGACAGGAATGGGGTGGGAAATAGCTAGCGAGATGGGGATGCTATATATATGGTCCCCATCTGAAAATCTCCTTGGTCTACTTACTTCCTTAGATGCATGGAGGAAGTAGACCAAGTCTACAAAAGCTTATGCTACAATTTATCTCAGCTAGTCTCATAGGTGCCACAGGATCCCCTTGCTTATAGTTGGGTTAGGAGCACCTAATTGACATTTGCACATAATTTCTAGTCATTTCAGAACCTTTTCGATATGAGATGATTATTATTATTATTATTATTATTTATACCCCACCCCTCTGTTAAAACAATCGGGGCAGCTTACAATAATTAAAATACAATACAGATAAAAATCCCAAAACACCCCCCACCCTCCCCCATAAAAAGATATTAAACAAATATAAATTAAAAGCAACTATCTAAAACCACATTTAAAAGCAATAAATACAATAAATACAGTAAATAGCCAGCAGACTAAAAGAGGCCAGGAGCCTCTGAGGCCGGGATCTAATTAGGAAAGGCCTGCAGAAAGAGATCTGTCTTTAGTGCTTTTTTAAAGCTACTCAGGCTTGTCATCTGATGGATCTCGTTCAGTTGACAGTTTGTGGTGTAACACCTTAGTCCAGTCCTCAGATCTTTTGATCCAAATGCATGGACTAATTCCACAGAGTTCAACAGAATTATTCTGGTAGCATATATCTGAAGACAACTGATGTGTGGGAGTGTGGTTTACGAATGATGCAGGCAGGGTACACACTCACACATACAAAAAGCCTCAGGGGCTTTTTCACCTACATATTTAAAGCACTATGATTCCACTTTAACTGCTATACAGTTGTCCCTCTGTATCCATGGATTTGAGTATTCACAGCTTGAAAATATTCTTTAAAAAATAATAATCTAAAAAGCAAACCTTGATTTTGCCATCTTATATAAGGGACATCATTTTGCTATGCCATTGCATATAATGGGACTTGAGTATTCACGGATTTTGGTATCCATGGGGGGTCCTGGAACCAAACCCCAGTGAATATGAAGGGACAACTATAGTTCCATCCCATGGAATCCTGGAATTTGCTGCTTGGGGGGGTGGCATTTAGATTTCCCAGCCAGAGAGCCCCTGTGGAGCCTCTGACCAAACAACAAACTACAGGATTCTATAAGATGTAACTATGAGAGTTAAAGTGGAATCAAAGCACTATATGTAGTGTGGAGGGGCCCATGGTTACTCTATTACACTGGGATATGTTCTCACTCATTGCACAGTCAGACACATGGCCCTGAACTATGAGAGAGAGAAAGGTAAAACAGTGATGGTGAGTGACTTCATAATACATCAAGGCCCTGTCACCTGCCTTATCCCAACAGCCTTTGGTGCTGGCCAGGAATGTCACCAAAACACTCAGGCACATAGCTGAACACTAAATGTGAGGGTTACTTCAATAGACAGTTGCCAACGTAGCTATAAAAAGAGGGTCAGGAACAATCAAAGGCGTCATAAAGAAGACAATAATGCTGATATTCTTATGGGGCATTTTTAAAAAGGTGAACTATTTCCCCAACTGCGTAATCCTTTTGCATTTGTTGGCTGCTTTTAACACTGACTCCCAATGGGGCATAGCAATAAGAAGATTAGGGCAGACGAATAGCTATTGGATCAGGATGAAGTAATGTAACAAATTGAGAAGAATGAAGCTTTCACCGCCTTGGCGCATGAACATGTTCCTTTGCTGACTAGGAATCCAACGCTCAGTGCCATGGTGCTGTTTCATATCAAGATTTGGAAAAAAATATATATTATTACAAGCTGTGTAGGTATTGGAGGTGCAACCAGATGAAGTTTTCTTTGTTGTGTTTAGGCCATGGAAAATGTTGCTAATGTCCTGTGTCAAGAGAGGCTTAACTGACCCCAACTGGCCTAGATTGTCTGGCAGTGTTTTCACAAGCCTGACCCATTAACTACTCCCCTTTGTTATTTCACAACAAACTAGCTCTTTCTTTCTTTTTTAATTGAAACTTTTTGATGGTATGAAGCTTAGTTCAGGCAAACGAGACATTCCATGACATCATTTGCAGGTGGGCTGGGGAGAGGTATCTTTGCTTGTCAAGCTTTTACTTTACAAGAATTTACCAAAGGTGGGGGGGGGGGATAGACCTCAGGCTCCTTTCCAGCTGATTTTCTCCTGAACACCTACTATAGCAGAAGAGCAGATACTTGAAAGAGAGCCAGGGAAACTGGTTTATTTAGCTGGATCCTTTCTAACATCTTGAAATTTGAAAACATGGCAACTTCTCCAGAAGAGCCTTTTCTGGGACAGAAATATAGCGAAGTGGGAAACCACAACTGTAATGAGAGGAGCCTCTCATGCCACACATCAGTCAATGGTACACTTACTATCTAGGCATTAACTACTTGTAGAGGGTTACAAGTTTAAAAGATTGAGGATTTCATAGCCAGTTTTTCTGGGGAAAGGGGAAGGTTAGATGGCCCATACAGGACTAAAAACATAAGAAATCAGAGGAGGCAACTGTATACTGGTTCAGATCACTGGTCCATCTATTCTTGTTTTGCTAACCTGCATCGACGATGGTCCATGGTTTCAATAAGGATTCCTTTCTAGTCCTAACTGGAGATCTTTGGTGTTTTCTCACCCAAATGCTAACTAGGCCCAACCCTGCTATAACTTTCAGAACTGGACCAAATTGGTTGTGCTCAGTTTTGCAAAATAGGTGCCCCATCACTTAAGAAAAAATAAATTTGGAAATTGGAAATTCAAGAGATAAGCAAAATAAATAAATAAATATTTTTTTTAAAAAAAGTATTGGTATCATAGACATCTGTGTGTTTTCTGTCTACTGTGATTCAGGGGCACATTTAATATGTAAGAACTGGTAGTGGAAAATATACACAACACTGTGATTAATAATTTGTACAACAGAATTAGAATTCTGAAGAATTAAAACTGATAGTTCTAATGTATTAATAGTTCTAACTATTAGTTCTAATTAGAACTATTATAATTAATTATTTCCACATGGAAAGTTTGCTTATGAATGGCTTCTTCTGCTTGAAATGATCACTTTCTCATAATATGGTTTTGCTGCCATTATTTCTGTTGGCTGCCATTCTTCAGTGCCATTTGAATCCTGGTAGCTATTTCTTTGTCCATCCTAGTTTTGCCAGTCAAGGATCATTTAGTCAGTAGGGTGTGATACCAAGACAGTGTTTAGCCAATTTGATTTAGCAAGAGGGAAATTTTATTAATTTGGCACAAGGAAACAGAGAAGAAAAAATGTTTTGAACAAATGTGGGGAGGTTGTGATGGTCAGAACTTCACAGAAAACAATTTTCAGCCCAGCCCTATTTATATCTCTTTGTCTGTCTGTCTATATCAGAAAATGTAGAAATAGCTAGTTTATTTCAATTGTTATACCTTTTATGTGTGTCAATAAAGCAGTTAAAGGAGAGCTATAGCTGGTGAATGTTTGAGGCATACATTCTAAGTTCCTGCTGCATCTTGTCATGCAGTTAGAACTGTGGCCTACATAAATGAGTGATTATGCTAAAGTTCCAAATATGAAGGCTTACAATGGTGAATTTAGAGTCCATATGGCAAACTGAGCCCAAAGGCCAATGAAGTTTACCAACACAGTTCTGCCATGGTACTTCATCCTCTCCTTCCCCCAGGCCTATGGGGGTTGCAGCAAGCTTTGATGAAGACTTCTCCAAGGGGTGTCCATCCCTCTCTCCTTTGTTGTTACAAGTGGAAAGATTCTTAGAACATGTAGCTTCCAGTTTCCTATTATCCTAACTAAAGAGGCAGGAAGATCTCTGGCACCCAATACAGTATTATTTTAACATTTGCAACATGAGCAGTGAACAATTGAAATTCACACGCAATTTCCCCATTGCTGTAGAAGTCACCGAGAGGATGATGGATAATGAATTTCAGAATATTCTTAGATAAAATGACACATTTTCAACTTTGGGGGGAAAATAACTTTCATTAACCAGTGCCAAAATGCCCCCCCCCCGCATTTCACCACCTTATTCTCAGTTGGTGAATGGCATCAGTGATTTCAAAGGAAAACAAACAAGTGAAATGGAATACTTACTGATGGCAGTAGGAAAGGCAGTTCTTCTTGGTAGCGGCCAGCTATCATTCCCAGCTTGCAAGAAGTTCCTGAAGAAGCTTCACTCCCAGCGGACTTCTGGTGAAATAACTGTTTACTTGCTATTACAAAATGAGCCAGAGGTCACAGCAGATATAGCATAGGATGTCTTTACTCCCAGCTGTAATTTTGAGCTGAAAAACCTCAAAAACATATTTTTTTTCCTTTATTTTTTAACAAGTTACCCCCATACATTTTGTATATATATATTATTTTTTTATCCCACTTTGGAAGAGACCCTTAAGGCCATACAGCAGATGAAAAACGGCAAGGCAGCTGGGATTGATGGAATCCCACCTGAAGTTTGGAAACACGGAGGTCATGCACTCCACGAAAAATTCCACGAATTCCTTGTGAATTGCTGGGAAAAAGGGGAACTGCCATCAGACCTCCGAGATGCAGTCATCATCACCCTGTACAAGAAAAAAGGAGCAAAATCCGATTGCTCAAACTATCGAGGCATAACACTGCTCTCTATTGCTGGAAAAATCCTTGCAAGGATACTCCTGAACAGGTTAGTTCCTGCTATTGCAGAAGAACTTCTCCCTGAAAGCCAATGTGGCTTCAGAGCCAATAGGAGCACTACAGACATGGTATTTGCCCTTAGGCAACTGCAAGAAAAATGTAGGGAGCAGAACAAGGGTCTCTATGTAACATTTGTCGACCTCACCAAAGCCTTTGACACTGTAAGTAGAAAAGGTCTGTGGCAGATCCTGGAAAGACTAGGATGTCCCCCCAAATTCCTTAAAATGATTATCTTGCTACACGAGGGACAGCGTGGTCAAGTCAGATCTGGCGATGCTCTTTCAGAGCCCTTTCTAATAACTAATGGAGTGAAGCAAGGTTGTGTTCTTGCACCAACTTTATTTACAATCTTCTTTAGCACGATGCTCCAAAGGGCTATGGCAGAGCTTGAAGAAGACGATGGCATCTATATACGCTACCGTACTGATGGTAGCTTGTTTAACTTAAGCCGTCTGAGGGCTCACACTAAGACTCTAAACTATCTAGTCCGTGAGCTGCTCTTCGCTGATGATGCTGCCCTTGTTGCCCACACAGAAGCAGCTCTGCAGCGCCTAACATCCTGCTTTGCAACAGCTGCAGAGCTGTTTGGACTAGAAGTCAACCTGAAGAAAACAGAAGTTCTTTACCAGCCTGCACCACAGGACGAACACCACCATCCCCACATTGCCGTCGGCAAATCAGTGCTCAAGTCCGTTCAGCAGTTCACCTACCTGGGAAGCATCATCTCCTCAGATGCCAAGATTGACAAAGAGATCGATCACAGATTAGCAAAGGCATATAGTGCATTTGGAAGACTTCACAAAAGAGTCTGGAGCAATAAACACCTGAGGCAAAGCACAAAAATCAGTGTGTATAGAGCCATCGTACTGTCTATCCTCCTTTATGGATCTGAAACATGGGTCACCTATCGCCACCACCTACGACTCCTCGAGCGCTTTCATCAGCGCTGTCTATGCACAATCCTAAATATACACTGGACTGACTATGTGACGAACATTGCTGTCCTTGAGCAAGCAGGGATCACCAGCATTGAGGCCATGATATTGAGAACACAGCTGCGCTGGGCAGGGCACGTTTCTAGGATGGAGGACCATCGCCTCCCAAAAATACTACTCTACGGTGAACTCACCACGGGTCAGCGTAAGAGGGGCGCTCCAAAAAAGCGATACAAAGACTCCCTGAAACAACATCTCAGGCTTGGCCAAATTGATCACCAACAGTGGTCCGCCCTGGCCTCACATCGGGAGGCATGGAGACGCACTATCCACAATGCTGCAGCCTTATTTGAGAACTCACGACGAACAAGTCTTGAAGAGAAACGACAACGCAGAAAGAATCACAACCCAAAAACATCACCCAAGGAGACCTTCTGCTGTGCTTTTTGCAACCGGACTTGTTTATCTCGGATTGGCCTTTTTAGTCATCAGCGCGCTTGCAGAAAGCGCGGGATGAGTCCTTCCTGAATCTTCATTTGCGAAGAAAAGCCAGAGAGAGATTATTTTTTTACATCCATCACTTCTGATTATACATTGTAACTTTGTTTTTATATTTTATTAAAACAGATAAACAAACAATAAACAAACAAACATATATATAGGTTCCTTTTCTTAGTTTTTCTTGGAGAAAAATAATATCTATGTATTCTTAGTTAATTCTGCTCAGTAATTATCTTAAATATGTTCCTTCTGGTCTTAATTCAAACGTACAAAAAGAAAAATCCATAAAAACTTTTTGATTTTAGCAAAGTAAAGTTATTCCTCCATCTCAGATAACCTTTAAATTGTAGTTAAAGATCTATCTTCCCAATTTCATTCCAGAGATTTTTAATAGGCTCCCATTCCGCTTCTATTTTTTCCAATGTCTTACCCTTTAATCTCGCAGTTAATTTGTCCATGTCCATGGCATCGTAAAGTTTCACAAGCCATTCTCCCACAGAGGGAGTTCTTGTATCTTTCCAATATTTGGCGTATTGGATTCTCGCCACTGTTATCATATATAAAAGAAGTTTTTCTTTTCCCCTTCATTGTACTAATACCAGTTTTGTCCAACATATTCAATAGGTATATTTCAGGTTCCATAGCGTAATTTAAACCTATAATCTCTCTTATGTTATCATGTATGTTTTTCCAATAGGAACTTGCTTGTGAGCCATTCCACCAGGTATGGTAGAATGAACCTTCTACTTTCCCGCATTTCCAGCATTCCCTTTTACCAGTCTTATACATAATATCAAGTTTAACAGGGGTTAGATACCATTGGTATAACATCTTATAATAGTTTTCTTTCATTTTCTGAGATAGAGTAAATTTTTGCGTAATTTGCCACGATCTCAGCCATCTATCTAATTCCATTATATGGCCTACCCTCTTAGCCCATTTTATCATTGTGTCCTTTATTAGTTCATCTTCCAATTCTCTATATAGTAGAATTTTGTAGTATTTTGTGATCTGATGTTTCTTATTCTTAAATATTACTTTGTCTAATTCATTTTGTTCTATTTGAAAATCCTCAAGTTTTAAATCCATTTTAAACCTCTCGTATAATTGTTTATACAGGAACCATGTAACCTTATATCCTTCCCCTTGTATGTCTTCTCTTGATTTTATTTTTACCTGGTTTGTTGTTGAATATATACAGATATTTTGGTACTTTAGCCACTCCTGATTTTTTATCTTTGACATTCTGAAAAAAGCTTCCTGGGTCGAAACCCATGTTGGTATATTAGAACAGAAGTCTTTCTTTAAGGACATCCAACACTTAAGTAAAGCTTTTCTTATGTAATGGTGGTCAAATAATTTGTTCTCTTTCTTTTTATTATAAATAAGATACCCATGCCACCCAAAATAGAGGTCATGCCCTTCCAAGGCTAATGTTTTAGTATTATCCAGTCGAATCCAAGATTCTAACCATGTGAGTGAGCACGCCTGATAATATTTAGAGGTTTGGCACTGCAAATCCTCCTTTTTCTTTTCTTTCAGTTAGTAATTTGTATTTTATTCTCGCTTTTTTAGCACTCCAAATAAAACTAGATATTTCTTTATTCCAAATTTTGAAACAGTTGTTATTAGTTATTATCGGAATGTTTTGGAATAAAAACATAATCCTCGGTAGTATCATCATTTTTACAACAGCTATTTTCCCTAAAATTGATAAGTTCAGTTTGGACCATCTAATCAGATCTTTAGTTAACTCTTTCCACATTGTTTTATAGTTGTTTTCAAAGAGATCTACATTTCTTTTAGTTAACCAGATCCCCAAATATTTAATTTTCTTCTCTATCTTAAATCCTGCTATCTTTTTAATTAACTCTTCTTCCTCTCTCTTGATGTTCTTCGTAAGCATAACCATTTTTTCGTTGTTAATTCGGAAGCCAGAAACTGTTGCAAAACTTTCTAGTACTTGTTTGAGTTCTTCGAGCTGTCCCCTAGGCAAGAATGACGACCAAATAATCAGCAAAGGCTTTAATTTTGAACTCGTTACCTTTGATTATTGCTCCTCAGATTTTTCTATTTGTTCTAATGATATTGATTAGAATCTCTATTGTCATCAGGCATAGCAGAGGTGACAATGGACGTCCTTGCCTCATCCCTTTTTTAATTTTTATGTTTCCTGTCTTTTCACCATTGATTATCACCTGAGCATATTGTTCTTCGTATATCTTATCTATCCATAGCCTGAATTTGTTTCCTACATTCATTTTCTCAAGGACTTTTTTCATAAATGACCATCTTACATTGTCGAAAGCCTTCTCCATGTCTAAAAAGCACATTACCACTTTTTTTTCATTATGTTTTTCGTAATATTCCAGAAGATCCACTACCGTTCTTATGTTGTTTCTTATGTACCTTTTTGGTAGAAAGCCATTCTGATCATCTTCTATTATCTGATTTAGGATGGTCTTTAGTCTTTCTGCTAATATAGACACGAAGATCTTATAGTCTATATTTAATAGAGAAATTGGCCTGTAATTCTTGGGATCTTTCTTGTCCTTTCCTTCTTTGGGTATAACTGTAATGTTGGCTGTTTTCCATGAATTGGGAATCCCTTCTTCTTTAATTGCCTTGAATGTTTTTTGGAGCGGTACAATTAGGACGTCTTCTAATTTTTTGAAATATAATGGGGTAAATCCATCCGGCCCTGGGGTTTTATCAAGTTTTAACCTTTTAATCGCCTCAGTAATTTCCATAGTTGTTATATCTCTGTTTAGTAAAGCCTTTGATCCTCCGTCAATCTTGTTATGTTTTGACTATCTAGGTATCTATTTATTCCCGTTTGCGTTTCATCTTCATTTGCTGTATCTCTATACAAACCTACGTAGAAATCTTGAAAACATCGTTTTATTTGATTTTGTTGTACCAAGGATTTTCCCTTATATTTTATCTCTGTTATAATTTTGTTTTCTTTCTGCTTTTTCAGTTTGTAGGCAAGCCATTTCCCTGGTTTGTTGGCATACTCAAAATGTTTTTGCCTTACCAGTCTCATTTTTTGTTCTATTTCTTCTGTTGTTGTTGATTGAATTTTCTTTTTCAAAATCTCCATCTCATACATTACTTTTTTATTATTGTGATTTATGATTAATTTTTCTTCTTTCTCTGCTAGTTCTTGTAATAGATGTTGGAGTTCTGTTCTTTGTTGTTTTTTTCTCTCACTTGCCTTTTTAAAAAAGTATCCTCTCATTACCGCCTTGCTAGCTTTCCAAATTGTGGTCATTTTTATCTCATCTGACATATTTTCAGAAAAATATTGTTTCAGGATTTTGATTCTTTTATACTTCTTTCCTCTTTCAATAGATTATCATTCAGACGCCAATAAAACTCTTTCCTTTTCCCTGACATTGTAAGAAGAATTGGATTGTGATCTGAAATCCATTTTGGTTTTATTTCCATTGATTTTATATTTGGGGCTAATCTGTTCAATACAGACAGTGAGTGGTGAACTTCTGAATAGAAAGTGTAGCCTGCTGCTTCTTTATATTTCCACCGCCAAACATCAATTAAGTCTAACTCATTTTTTATTTCAAAAAAGATTTTTGGTAATTTTCCTTGATTCTTTCGAATTACTTTTTCTGATTTTCTATCCATCTTCTGCTCTATCACACCGTTCCAGTCTCCACCTAGTATAATATTTTCAAAATTCAAATTTTTTTCCATTATTTCTTTCTTCAGCTTATTGAAAAATTTATCTTGCCCTTGAATCGGTGTGTAGACCCCGATTCTATTAATGTACAATACTACACCCCTTTTTTTCTTTTCATTTGATGTTATAAAACATTGACCCAATCTAGGATTTCTCAAACAGTTATCATCCTTTTTCCTTATCCTCATCTCCTGAAGGCAGATAATATCTGTGTTTGACTTCTCCAAATGATGGAAAATTTGCCTTCTCTTATAGTCAGAGTTAAGTCCTTTTATATTCCACGAGAGTATCTTAATATCCATTTTTCCTTCTACTTATATTTCTTTCCTTTTTTCTATATTTAGTGTTTCACTAGTTTTCGTCTTCCTCTGAAGTATCTTCTTCTCCTGATTCTATTATCTTTTCCTGTTGTTGTTGAACTATCTCGTCTTCTTCCTCTTCTTCTTCTAAATCATTCTTTTCCGATTCTTCTTCTGTATCATATCTTTTTCTAACCTCCTGTCTAAGTTGTCATCATCTTTGTCTTTTCTTTCCTTTTGATCTTTTTCTTCTTTTTCTCTGTTCTTTCACCTTTTCTTTCACCTTTTCTTTCTGTTCTTTTATTAATCTCTTACTAAAGTCTTTTGCTTTATCAGTTGTATTAATTCTAAATCTCCTAGATTGATAGTAGAAAGATACTCCTTCTATTCTTTCCCATCTGTAATTAATCTTGTTTTCTGTCAATAATTGTGTTAAAAATTTATACTCTTGCCTTTTTTGAGAATTGTTGGTGGAATATCTTTATAAATGTTCAGGTCTTTCCCATCTATGTTTAAATTCTCATTGTAGCTTTTTCATACAAACAAGTCTTTCAAATCAGTTCTTGTAAAACAAACCACAATGTTTCTTGGTATTTTCCTTTCTTTGGCTATATTTGAGATTACTCTGAAAAATTTATCAACTTGCAATTCCAAATTCATCTCTGGTATTTCAATAAATTTTGCTAGTGGGGGTATCAATCTTGCAGCTAAATTTTCATTTTCCATTTCCGCTAATCCTCTTATCTTTATATACTTTTCTCTGTATCTTATGTCATTAATCAGCATCTGGTTTTTCTCCTGTTCTTGTTCTTGTGATATAGCAGATGTTACCTCTTCCAATGTTTGCATTCTAGTCTTTATGTTATGCATCTCTTTTTTTTTACTAAGTCTACTTCTTCTGCCAATTTATTTATTTTCTTCCCAAAATTAGCCAATTCCTTTTTTAAGTCTGCTTTCATCTCTGCTCTTATCTCCTTCATTTCTTCTCTTATTTCCTGTCTCATCTTTTTGAATTCTTTCCTCATTTCCTCCAAAATTATTGAACTTAGTTCCATCATTTTGGAGGTACCTTCAATAGATGCCCTTCTCTGTAGTACCAATTGTGTCTGTTGAGTTAAAGCCTGAGCTGTCCTCCTTGTACCTGTTGCCACATTTAACACCTTAAATTGATTTTGACTCTTAATGAACTTTCTTTCCAACAGTTGTCTATGTCACCTTTAAATGTATGTCTTACTGCCTGATTTCTTAAATGTGTTAGTGGTTACGATAGAAAGCAGATTTAAGAATTATCGCTGTTTATATTTCAATAACCAATATTCGTATAGTAACATCTTATCTACAGATCTTTATAAATATATATATATATATATATATAGTAATGTCTTTGCAGTCTTATTGTTATGTATATATTAAGCTACTCTTATAGTAGATTGGTTAATCAAATAAGTTATGCATCCACACCATTCAAGTACCATCTAAATTTCCATCTATATATCTATATTTTCTTATTGACACCAGACCATCTCCCCCTTTTACAATGAAATTCTAAATAATAGAATGAATTATAAGTACTGAATTTTTACACAATGAATTTTGCGTAGCTTAATTATTGTATTTGTTCTGACTGTTCTATTGAACCTTTTCTTACATACATTCAAAGTCCACGCTTACACCTTGATTCCCTAACACCCTCAGAATCCCTCCGTTTGGAATTGATCCCTTCCACCTGATATCTCCCGTTACGTTCGACCTCCTTTTACTATTATGTTATATGCTACTTCCAGTCCAATTCTATACTGCCCCTCACCCCTGTCCCTTTGGTTTCCTTTCCCCCTCTTTATATTTTTTAATTATTTTATTCCTTCCATTATTTCTCAATTCCATAATCAACCCTGTAATACAAATCTTTGTTGCCTCAATACTCAATCCTCTCAGCCTCTATTCCAGTCCAGATTTTCTCCAAACTTCTCCAAAGTTTTCTCCTCCCTTTCTCCTTTCTTCCGTGTCACTCCCCTCCGTGCATCCTAGGCATCGCTCCACTCACCTGCTGTGATGTCTCCACTACTCGCAATTTGGTCTCCTGTGCCTCACTCCTCCTCCATGCAATGCCTCAGTCCTATTCACCCTCCCCTCTTTATTGTTCCAAAATGGCCGCTGTGGAACCTACACTACTCATTATTTTGTCTTCTGCGTCCCACTCCTCCTCTCCGCTGCACCTCAGTCCTATTCCCCCTCTTCATGCTCTATTATTCCAGACCGCTGTAACGCCTCCGCTGCTCTCTGTTTAGCCTCTCATTCTTGTTCCTCTTTTCCACTGTTAGTTCAGTCCTCTTTACCCAGAGGTTTCCCTTTCACTCCTTGATGCGTCCCTTCTAATTTTCCTTTTTTCCTCCCACTCCTCTTACTCCTCTTACTCTTCTATGCTCCTCTATGCTCCTCTATGCTCCTCTGTACTCCACTTCGCTCCACTCCGCTCCATTTAGCTCTACTCCAGGACGTGTTGTTGTACTTGCTTTCATCTTCTGTTTCTGATTTCCTGCTTTTCCGTTCCTTCTCGAGCCAAACCATAGCTTTCTGACTCTCTGGTAAGATCCCTTTATTTCACCAGAATCTTCACTTTGCTTCTCTTTCTTGTTTACTGCCGCTATTTAGTGCTATCACCGCACCAAAAATAAAAAAAGTCAAAAACACACCAACCGAGAAAAAAAAGAGAACACCACGACTAGCTTGCTTCAGCTCTCAAAAAAAGTCTTTAAAAAGCACTGGCGTTGCTATAGCCCAAGACCAGACTGTTCCAAACTCTGTCCTTGGCTCTTCGATCCCCCAAGCTCTGTTATTGTGCCCCACAGGGAGCACCGTCACAGAACTGGACTGGGACCCCTGACAAGCCTCTTAATCACTTCTTTACCAAGAAGTTGATAGCCTCTATGTTGTTTCCATGCACCATATACAGGTCTGGGACCAGAGCTTGGAAACTAGCAGCCACCAGAGCTCCCGTTCCTGCTACCACTCGCTACGCCGTCACGTTATTAATATTCAGGCATACAACAGTTAACAAAAGTCTTGCCTATATGGTCAAAATAATATTAATGGGATGCAAAAGTACAGTGTTCCGTTCATACAGACATGCACATAAATATCTGTCATTCAGAAGGGGGGCAGCCAAATCCACTGCAAAGTTTGTGTGTGTTGTGTCCGGGACTTCATCCAGATTTTTTTAAAAGCTCCATGCTTTTTAAAGATTGGCATGCGAATGTGCAATTGTTTGAACACTACATTTGCACAGATACAAACAGGCAGCATCATCTGATTGGCTGGACGAGCATAGGGGGCAGGGCTAGCAAACAGCAAAAGAGCCTGCGGTTGCCATGTTGAATTTTCAGCTAAGCGAGCGTCCAGTAAGTCTATAACATGGCAAATGTATACTCTTTTTTTGTAAATGTTTATTTTTTTATTTAGTTATTTATACCCCACTCTTTAGCCACAGAGGCTCTCAGAGTGGCTTACAAATTGTTAAGCAATAGCAATTTACACATCTACACTGCATTAAGCAGTTTCCAATGTGTATTAGCTAATGGCCCCCACAAGCCGGGTACTCATTTTACTGACCTACAAAAGGATGGAAGGCTGAGTGAACCTTGGAGCCCTCTGGAATTGAACTTGCAATGTGGTGACTTGAAGTACTGGCATTTAACCACTGCGCCTCCGGGGCTCCCTAAATACAAACTATCACTTGTGTGCACCATGGGAAACTGTGCAATTTTTTTAAAAAAAATGGCGGCAGCAGATTTAAAATCATGAGTAATTACTCGTGGCCACCATCTTGGATGGGAAGCCATGTGGAGTTTAGGGGGACTCTTTTGACTGTGAAGACAGGTTGTATCATTTCAAATGCCTGCTTTTTTGGGTGTATTCATATTTTATCCCCCTTGTATAAACAATCTCAAAGCCTCTAACAAGGAAGCTGTCCAGGCAGCTGGAAGTTTTTTAGCAGTGTCAGGATTGGGAGGATGGTGGAGAAAGGCTAGGGAAACACAGACTTTTAGGGTCACATTGGAGTAGCATGGCTCTGGTAAACAATGGAATAAAGCTCAGGGTGGGAAAGAGCAGGTGTCTGCTCTAATTGATCCTATTTAGTTGTGTTTGTCTTCCATGTTGTTGCTCTCACTAGTACCAAAATGTTCTGTTAAAGAAGTAACGCCCAGGAATACATCTGCTTCATTTACTAAGGTAATATTTTATGAGATTATTAAACTGTGGCAACAGAACCGATCCTCTGCTTCCATTCTAGTGAGTTGGGGATGGAGGGTTAAAAAAAACAACCTCTCAGACCAATATCCTACTTGGGTTTGCCAGAGTGAAACCTGGAGAGGGCACCTCTACATTTAACTGTTATGTAGAAGAGGACATTTCAGTAAGTATTGCTTGTTACCTTATTGCATGATATGCATAACGTCTGAACCTCCCTCTTTTACACAATCATTAAAGGTACAGAAGCTGATTCCAGTTTTCAATATGGCAACCCTAATCCTATTGCTAGTTCCATCTAGAGGAGACCCATGGAATCAGTGGTAATACTTGTGTAATTTCAACTCACTTATGTATATTTCATTTATTCAGTGGATCTACACTCATGAGAACTTAACAATTGAATGAAGAGCTGGGTCTCAATTTTGTTGCATTTTCCAGTATCTCATCTGCACTCCTGTCTCATCCTTTGTTTGTATCAGGTTGCAAGACTTTTTCCCTTCCTGAATGAAAAGAAATTTGCATATTATATATGCATCTTTCCCATCATCTGAAGCAGGGGGAGTAGTTATGGGGGGGAGAAAAATGAGGGCTTTGCCTTCCCCATTAAGAATCCTGCCTCACCGAACAAAATTTTCCTTCAGTCTACGAATCACAGAGAGTGAAACATTGAAAATAATTCACACCTAGAACCAGGGACCCTGTAATAGTATTTGGAATTTTTGATGGCGGGGGCACTGGCAAGAAGCTTATTATTAATTTTGCTTCCTTGCAAGTACTTTCAGGAGGAGGGCAATTTGCTACTTTTCCTATTTAATATCACTCAAGTATCCTTAAATATGAAAACTCTTACAAGCACAATGTGTACTTAAAAGCACCCTCCATTTCTTCAATGTAGCTTACTTCCAAGTAAGTATGCACAGGGCAGATTGTAGGCAGCCTTTATCATCAACAGGGGGTGGGTGGCTCATTGACAATCTCTGCCTTAAGATTTCTTAGTGCTTGATCATTTAGTAAACTTCTAGTTGATAATGCCTGAGGAGGCTCAACTACACAGGAGTCTTAGTGGTCTAATTTTTACAAATCACTTTGTCGTGTATTTGCTATATTCACATTAGATTGGAAGCTGTGCTGGCTGATATTCTTTGAATGCCTCAATTCTATTTTTAAATGATCAGCTGAAGTTTGATGTTATTGCAGTGTGAGAAATTTAAGGACTGAATGAAAATTTCATTTGGTGGGGCAGAATTGGGGGTGGGCAATGCCCCCATTTTGCTCCTCCCCTCCCCCTATAACTATACTTCTGGTGAAGTGTGTTTGTGTCTATTTTTTCAGTTGTACATATGTTTAACTATTTGCATTTTTGAAATATAGAAATGATTTCATGTGTTATTTCTTTTCTCTGAAATGTACTACAAGTCTCGCAACAAGCGTATGTTTCTGAGGCCAGGTGTGCTTTGTTTCTCAATTATCACAGGAGAATAATTTCAGTGAGAATCTCATAGTCACCAAAATGCTTTGCCATCCCTAGTTGGTAGTGCAAAAATAATACATAATAAAGTTATGAGCTTGATAGTATATAAAGGGGGCATTGTGCAATGGCAGAAAGAAATTTCTAGATTTGTATAGCAAGGAAGGAAACAATGAATAAAACTTAAAATACAATATGATACTTAAAAAGGGGTGGTCTGGGATTTCCTAATATTATGCTAAAATCTAAACAATATTTTATTAATTATTCCATTGGCTCATAACCTTTTCTTTACCAGGGACCCCCTTTAAATATCTTCAGTTGTTGTGGACCCCCAAGACTCAACTCATGATTTAAAACCTGAAGAAGAAGACAACAATTACACCATCCATAAATCCTTCCGTAAGAGGCACTGGAGGGGAGGGAAGACTTTTCTCCTGCTTCTTCCTGCAAGTTTGTGGCTGGAGCTGATTGAATGGCAGTATGCAGACCAAGCCAGCCAGCCTTTGCCTTGGCTCCTGTCATGTGGGCTGAGCAGACTTCAAGCCTTCACAGACCCCCTGTGAGAACATCGTGGACCTCTGGGGGTCCCCAGACCACAGGTTAAGAACCAGTGATCTAGTCTATAACACACTGTAATCTATTATCCATTTCAAAATCCTAACCTACTCCAAGGGCTCATCTACATGAGCTAGGATACGCTAGTTCCCCACTGGCATATCCTGGCCATGGATCAGTCCCATTGTGCACACATTCCATCCACGGAATGGGAGGAAGTCCTGACAGGCACACTAGCATGCTGTTGCAGCTGTTGTCATGTCACTCACTATCCCAGAAGGCTGGAAGGGGGCCTGCAATGTGACCAGCCTTGGTCAAATGCTGCGGGACTCTTTCCTGCCTTCCGAGGCAATGAGGCAGACTGGCAGCTTCAGTGAGAGCAAGCCTGCTGAGGTGGGATCCTGCGGTCTCACAGGGCCTGCTCTGTTTCTTCCAGGCAGAACTGGATTCTAAAATGTTGTATTGGGCCCAACCCCACCTTCCCCCCATCTGAGCCCTGTATCTGCCCCTGGGGTGGTGAGGACTGCCCAGGGGCAGAACAGGGCAAATGCCCTGCATCTTATGGACTGCAGAGCTGAGACGGGGCAAGATGGGGTACATAGCCCATCTAGACAAGACACAAATCTCTATCTCCTTAACTACCTATATTTCTCATTATCGATCTTTATATTACATTATATTATATGATAACCATGCATCCTTTTATGAAGATTCATTTTATAAAACTTCATTTTATGAACATTCTTCTTAAAAAAAAGAACATTATCCAAATATTTTCTCTTTAATCTCATATTTTTCCATTAATCCCTTAGTGTTTTATAACCAGAACCAGAATTCATAACCCATTTACCGTACCTCTTCAAATATTTTCATCTTATATTTAGCATTTGGTTTTTCCTTCAGCCTTACTAATTTGAACAATCCCCTTTGCAATTTTTCAAGTAGTGCACCATTTACCAAGACAAACACTATTTGAAATAACACCATCACTCTGAACAAAACTTTCCCTTCACTCCCATATTCCTCCGCACGAGCAACAATTCCATCCTTTTCCCTCCAAAACAATTTTTCTCCATTTCTTTCCATAACCCAATACCATACCCCTGAAATAACAAAACTTCCATTTCCCCCTTAACATTATTACTTTTAAAAACCACTTTAAAGTCTTAATTCACACATCAAATCAGGTTGGACTTTTTCTTCCTTTTTAACTTCTATTTGACTGTCCAGCATTTCCAGTCTTTGGGTTTTTCCTCACTTGGACTAACAGCCTCAGCTGCTTCTTTCAGACTTGTTTCAAAGTGTTTAATTCATTTCTCAGGTCCTCCTTCAGCTCTCCTTTCAACTGCAGAATCAGTTGCATAAAATCATTTCCCAAAACTCTGATCTCTTCCCATTTTTCTGGGGAAGGCTCCATTATCAGTCTCAGTCACTCCAACACCCCCATCTGGTTACAGTGTGCCCAACGTTATCTGATTCCAAAGTAAACAAAACTTTCCCCATAGGGATATGTTCTCTTTGCTCAAAACTAATTTAATAGTAAGCAAAGAACCCTTTACCTTTTAAAGCTGCTGTTCTTCAAATCCTTATAAAATGTAAGGTACATTTTTATATATTTTCTTTCTTTTTCTTTTCACTCTTTTTAAACTGAATTCTTATAAATAGTCCTTTTCTTTCTCTGCTCTTATTTATAGAAAGGAGGGTACTCACCAGAGCTTTTATTACAACTGCTAGTTGGAAGACCTCTTTTCATTTACAAATTAAGCAAATTTAAAGAAGATTAAGAAAGTGGAGAGTTTGCAACACTAATGTCCACTTAGGCTTGCTAAACAGCTTGAGGCTTGATATTTCTCCCACAGCCTCACTGATCAAGATTAGCTTCTAACACATGGTGCACCAATTCTTGGCACATGTGGATGATCCCTCTACTCTCTTCATTGTTTCAGAGAGAGTACTGATGACTAGTTAATTGCTAATTAGCCATCAATTGTGCTGCTTATCTTTGTCCACCTCAGAGCACAAAACAAATACATAGTCACCATATTTTCCCATTTGGAAGTCAACTACTTCTTCAATATATGACAACGGCAGCAAGAATATTGTTTGCTCAGTCTCAGAAATGGTCCAAGGCATTGACAGACTGTCAAGGATTGTAAATTAGCCCAAATTGCCAAATTAACACAGGTTTGAAAGGATAAACCAACTGAAGATTTGTTTGTTTATTTATTTATTTTTGAAAGCCTGGAAACCATTTATAGACTTTTTGAGCAACAAGAAATCTAACAATGCAATAATTTGTGGCTATAGTTATTAATAATTCTATTAGATTTTTTTAGCTAGATCTGGAATGTTACAATAATATATCTTTTCTTTTGATTTTCACTTTTTTCATTACAGTTTGGATTAGGAGTCAGAGTCCTTCGGTATTAGTGTTTTAGATAGTTATTGATTAGTGACTTAAGCTGCTGACACACTGCAGAAATAATGCAGTTTGGTGCCGCTTTAACTGTCATGGTTCAGTGCTATGGAATTCTGGAATTTGTAGTTTGTGAGATATTTAGCCTTCTCTGTCAGAGAGCTCTGTTGTCACAACAAACCACAAATCCCAGGATTCCATAGGATGGAGCCATGATAGTTAAAGTGGTGTCAAACTGCATTATTTCTGCAGTGTGTCAGCAGTCCTAGTTAGTTTGTGCTTATCATTTTAGGTTAGGGACTTGGTGTTGTGTTTTAGCTTTAGTCTAGTTTTAGTCTTAGTTACAAATATATGTGTATCTCCATGTATGTCTATTCTTTTCCTTTTTTTTTTTTTGCTTTCTGTTTTTGTTTTCTTTTTACTTTAATTTTGGATTGCATTGCTTCCATTAAAATCAATGGTTATAAAGGAAGAGTGCATTCTCAACAGTAGTCTGGGCCAGCATCAAAAGTTGCCATCATTCAGTGCCTGTTCAGCACCATCTCCCAGCAATTTGCTAAGATAAACAAGACTGGAGGACCTCTCTCACCCCAAGCACTGAGTTAATTTAAAAAAAAAAAAACCTCCCAGGGACCAGATTCTACCAAAGGAAAGGGCCAAAGGCAAAAAGGTGGGACCAAAAACACTAGCATATTTTAGTCCAAAGGCCTTTACTGTTAGTTAGTAAGCACAAGGGAAGTATTTCAACCTTTTGGAATGGGGGGAGAAACTAATTCAAAGGCTACTACTGAATGATGGTATCATGGGAAAGGGAGCAGGACCACTGGGGAACCCAGAAGAGCCAGATTCAGCCCCATTGCCTGAGCTTCCCCACACCTGCTCTAGAGCCTCCTTAGCCCTGCTGATCATCCTTCTTACTCAGATATCAGGGCTTGGTCCCTCTTCTTTGGTCTCAGGGCAAGAGAGAAAAATCTCAGCATTAAAGTGCAGCATTGAAAAGTGTGTGCATATCTATATCCCTCACTTATTAGACTTGGTGTTTTACATTTGAAAGGTATATCCCACGAAACTGTGACTGATGCTTCATGTGTCATGCTTAAGGACATCTACAGGGGTTGCCCCTTATAACATCATAAGCGTGATATCAACAGAGCATTGCCCCTCCTGTGACATAACAAGGGGGGGGTCAAATCTTAGCTTTTGGCCCTGAAATCTCAAGGCCTGGGATAATTCTGACCTGATCAAACAGTGACAGGACAAAAGAATTTACACATAGGTTGTCTCCCTTTCTCCATCTGCCTTCTCTCTCTTGTATCATTTAAACTCAGGAAAGAGCTAAGCAAATAGGTAGTAGCAATAGCATAGTGAAGAGAAGAATGTAGGCCCAGATGGGAAGGATTGCCCCCTATGAACATCTTACCCATAGGCCTCATAAAACATGGAAACCAGGACTAAAAATATATATTAAAGTATTCTAATTTACATCACTATGGAAAAATCACCTTGAGTCATAGATCCATAAATCTTGAAGAAATGTAACATTGTCCATAATGCCAATACTGTACATCTCACAGCTTCAGAAATTATTTTAAGAAAAGGGTTTCACTCAGTGTTGTCTCTACACATTTACCTCACTCACAATCAATTGTGAAATGTTCTTAGAAAAAAGGGACAAAAAAAACATAAAGACAAAACAGACTCAACCTTTCCTCAAATATTTCTGGAGTTCATTATCAGTTAGGTATTGACCTTTTGTTCCCTAGCTAGTTGAAACAAACAGAACAAAACTTTGAAAACAGATGTTGAACTTTGACATTAGCCTTTACCAATGAAGCACACCTTGCAGAGGGAAGAAGGTGTTACGTAAGGAACATTAACCTTTCAAGCTCAGGGCAGCTGATTCTCTTAAAAAGTGTAAAAAGTGTCTTACCTCCAACCATTGTGCTCAGAAGACAAATGGTTATTGCTTGGAACTAAGGATGATATGACATTTTGGTTTTCTTACCAAATAACTTCTGAGACAGTGGTGGAGAAGGTGTAGGTCTTGAGATGAATCCAGCCCCAAGCCCTACTTTTACACCTCCCAAACTCACCTTGATGTCCCCTCAAAGCCCCCAATCCTTTATTTTTTTTTAAAAAAAAATGATAATTTTCTGGTAATTTTTCACCCAGAAACTGTCTCAAAGAAACCAAAATCAGTAACAAAGGCAGTGATTTACTCCTTCCACCTACTGACCCCCATCCCCCATCCCATTCAAAGTTTTAAAAGCAGCCAAAGATCAGCCAAAATGTTTTGTGCCCAAAACATGACAGTGAAGTCTGTCGGGGAAGCAGAAAGGAAATCTGGCTCCCACTTCCTCCCTAGTTGGCCATCCTTGTTCTAAAAGAACATATGTTCCAAACTCTTCTCTACTCCAAGGGAGAAATGGTGGTGGGGTGGGGGAAATCAGTCTTCTCTGCAATTAGCCTGCAATCCTCATTGGTTAGCGTTTTCACTTGTGCAATCAATGAGGAGGGGGTAAAGCAACTCTCTCCTTGTTGGTCACTTGTCTGGGCACCCTGTTCTGACCTCAGCAGAAGGGATGCTGCTCTCCAGGCTCTCTCAGGGAGCTGCTTGGCTGGCAAGGGGGCAGTGGCAGCTCTGAAAACAAGGGACAAGCCAGTTGGTTTGAGTTTTGTGTACAATGATAGCCATCACTCTGGATTTGGCCTGATGCATGTAGCCACCATCATGGTCGATCTGGGGCCAGTCTGGAGCATAATGCTTGGGATTGGCCAGACATCCAGAAACTGCCCTCCCTGGCATTTTACATATATGGACAACTTGGGGAGGGCATTTTTGCACACACACTGGCTGTAATGATGGTGCTACGCAGTGAATCCCAACCAAACCCGTCCAATCCAAAGGGTGCTCAACAGTGGCTCCTCTTCGTCTTGGAAAGATGTGCCCAGTGGGGTGCCACAGGGTTCTGTCCTGGGCCCAGTGCTTTTCAACATCTTTACAAATGACTTGGATAAGGGAATTAGGGGCATGCTTACCAAATTTGCAGATGACACCAAATTAGGAGGAGTAGCTAATACCCTAGAGGACAGGATCAAAATTCAAAATGACCTGGATAGACTGGAGAGCTAGGCCAAAGCTAACAAAATGAAATTCAATATGAAGAAATGTAAGGTACTGCACTTAGGGTGAAAAAATGAAATGCATAGATATAGGATGGGGGAGACCTGGCTGAATGAGACTACATGCGAAAGGGATCTAGGAGTCCTAGAGGACCACAAGTTGAACATGAGTCAACAGTGTGATGCAGCAGCTAAAAAGGCCAATGCGATTTTGGGCTGCATCAATAGAAGTATAGTGTCTAGATCAAGGGAAGTAATAGTGCCTCTCTATTCTGCCTTGGTCAGACCTCACCTGGAATACTGTGTCCAGTTCTGGGCACCACAATTCAAAAAGGATATGGACAAATTGGAGCGTGTCCAGAGAAGGGCGACTAAAATGGTGAAAGGTCTGGAAACGATGCCTTATGAGGAGAGACTTAGGGAGCTGGGTATGTTTAGCCTGGAAAAAGATGGTTAAGAGGCGATATGATAGCCCTGTTTAAGTATTTGAAGGGGTGTCACATTGAGGATGGAGCAGGCTTGTTTTCTGCTGCTCCAGAGACTGGAACATGGAGCAATGGATGCAAGCTCCAGGAACAGAGATTCCACCTCAACATTAGGAGGAACTTTTTGACAGTAAGAGCTGTTCGGCAGTGGAACACACTCCCTCGGAGCGTAGTGGGGTCTCCTTCCTTGGAGGTCTTTAAACAGAAGCTGGATGGCCATCTGTTGGGGATGCTTTGATCTTGATTTCCTGCATGGCAGGGGGTTGGACTGGATGGCCCTCGTGGTCTCTTCCAACTCTGCAATTCTATGATTCTATGATTCTATGATTCTAATCCCTATTTACTGGGCAGCAACCACTGTGACAGATCAGGAGTCTGTTCCCTTGTCACTTGAGAAGCAGCTGACTGACCATGAGTGATCTCCAGTGCAACAGACAGAATTGGGGTCCCTGTTGCAATTTCCCCTCATACAGGCATACAAGGGGGTGGGGAATGTCAGTCAGCTGCTTCCCAATCAACTGGGGAACACAGTCCCATCAACTGCAGCACCTGCTGCCCAGTAAATGGAGATCATGGGACTTTCACAGTCCCTACGTAGCCCTTAAACTAGGGTTTGTGAATATGTAACAGTCATGAGTGCATAACTCAAGGAGGTCGTTTACACAGCAAAAATAATCCTCAAAGAATTCGCCAAGAAGCCTTATAGTTCCCATGTGTTCCGCATCTCCAGCGATCTTTTCAGAAGGAGGGGGTCTGAAAAATCCCTAAGTGGTGCATTTAATGACACCGCTGATTTTCCGACTTTTTTTAAAAAGTACCGCATATTTGCGCATTAATGCATTTGTGAACTATCCGACACTTTGAATTTCGGAAGATCCACCATCCACAGAAGTGGGCGGTTCGGTAACGTGATGCCACAGAAACCCGCCCACACATCCATTGTACCTTTCTGGTAAACATCTGCTTTGAAGCATCCTCTTAAAACATCTTTCGTTTTCCTAATGGAGGCAGTTCAGAGAACAAAGAAGGGTGGCAGGGGAATAGCTTGAAGCCATGCCAAGACTCTTGATTTACTGGATCTTTGGGGGGAAGAAAAAGTACAAGAGCAGTTACGTTTATGTCACCAGAATATTGATGTGTTTGAAAAAATTGCCACAGGAATCTAGCGTAGCTAAGACCTCCATGGCTGCTACAATAAATAAATAAAAATAAATAAATGTTTATTTATTTTTATTTTATATTGTAAACAGGGAAAACCAACTGTCCGCAAAGCAGGAACATTTTTTTAAAAAAAGCGGTGGGAGATTTTAAACCGCTTGCTCGCTCCAGCCAGCTTGGGGAAGAGGAAGTCATACGGAGTTTAGGGGGGTAAAAAATCATGTGGGCAGTTCGTATGCATACGAATGACAGCCTATTCATATTTTTTACCCTCCAAACAGATTTTTTTATGATTGTTTGCCCCCCCCCCCAAAAGTTGAGTTACCACTATTGAAAGAACAAAGACCATAAATGATGATGAGAAGCCCAATCAGAACTCAATGAGGGGGGGAAACAGCTGACGAATGGGAGAACGAGTGGAGGGAATTCCTGAAGGAAGTATGTTGGAAAGGAATGACGTACTTTGTTGATTGACAGGTAAGATCATTAAAATAAGCAGAATATCAATGTTGTGGGAACTAGAATAGTTTGAGGTGAAGAACCTCACATCTTATTTAAATGCACATTATAATCACATCTGAACTACATTGCGGAACTAAGTAGAATCCGAAATAATATCGTGGGAACTTTGCGACACTAAATCGAAACTGCGCTAATGTGATAAATACCACAACAAAAATAGCCATGGAACTGGCCCCAAGGTTACGCATTCATAACTATGATAGAAGATTCTGACCCTAGTCTGTGGAGACTATCAGGCAGGAACAAAAAAAGTATTCCTGCCCACAATCTCTACTCCCTCCCCATTGCACTTACCTCCTCTCCGGTCGACAGGGCATGCAGCTCCATTCACTTCCTGGATCGAAATCCCATTGATCCTCATGAGAAGAAATGAGTGTGGGTTCTGTCCTGGGCCCAGTGCTATTCAACATCTTTATCAATGACTTAGATGAGGGAATTAGGGGCATACTTATCAAATTTGCAGATGACACCAAATTGGGAGGAGTAGCTAATACCCTAGAGGACAGGATCAAAATTCAGAATGACCTGGATAGACTGGAGAGCTGGGCCAAAGCTAACAAAATGAAATTCAATACGGAGAAATGTAAAGTACTGCATTTAGGGCGGAAAAATGAAATGCATAAATATAGGATGGGAGAGACCTGGCTGAATGAGACTACGTGCGAAAGGGATCTAGGAGTCCTAGTAGACCACAAGTTGAACATGAGCCAACAGTGTGATGCGGCAGCTAAAAAGGCCAATGCAATTTTGGGCTGCATCAATAGAAGTATAGTGTCTAGATCAAGGGAAGTAATAGTGCCACTCTATTCTGCCTTGGTCAGACCTCACTTAGAATACTGTGTCCAGTTCTGGGCACCACAATTCAGAAAGGATATTGACAAATTGGAGCGTGTCCAGAGAAGGGCAACTAAAATGGTGAAAGGTCTGGAAACAATGCCTTATGAGGAGAGACTTAGGGAGCTGGGTATGTTTAGCCTGGAAAAAAGACGGTTTAGAGGCGATATGATAGCCCTGTTTAAGTATTTGAAGGGATGTCACGCTGAGGATGGAGCAGGCTTGTTTTCTGCTGCTCCAGAGACTGGAACACGGAGCAATGGGTGCAAACTCCAGGAACAGAGATTCCACCTCAACATGAGGAGGAACTTTTTGACAGTCAGAGCTGTTCGGCAGTGGAACACACTCCCTCGGAGCGTGGTGGGGTCTCCTTCCTTGGAGGTCTTTAAACAGAGGCTGGATGGCCATCTGTCGGGGATGCTTTGATTGTGATTTCCTGCGTGGCAGGGGGTTGGACTGGATGGCCCTCGTGGTCTCTTCCAACTCTGCAATTCTATGATTCTATGATTCTATGAATTCAAAAATAAAAGTATAAGTGATATAAAAAAGTGACAGCAAGCACAAAAACACACTTTAAAATGTTCAAGTAACCCGGGGAGGGTCATAAAAAGTGTGTCACTTACCTGGATGTCCCAATCTCACCGGGAAGTGTCCTGGCAGGGACCTCCCATTGACTCTGGAATCTCACCAGCGTAATGGGGCACCTTGTCACACACAGGAAAATCCAGAACACAAACAGAACAGGGGATCTATTCACGGCTTCTCGCGTCAATAAAAAGCAGTGCCAGCGGAACAGCAGCATAACAAGGGAGTATAACAAGGGAGGAATCACGTTGTCTGATAAGGGAGCCCTTTTGCAGTCTTCTGGCATTGCTGTAAAACCACTTTTGATGCATCTGATAATCTCCTGTGTTCCTCACTGTTACTCTCCAAATCATTCCTGAACCTTTGGAGGGACCCTAATTTGGTTTGAACTGCTCTAGAGGACACCTGCCTCACTTCAAACAAGCCCCAAATCTTTTAAGAATTGGATAGTTTGATTTGGGGTCCCTCTAAAGCAAATGCATACCTTTCAGGGTAATGTGAAGCCTCAATCCAAGCACTTGGCCACTAAGCGACTTTAAGAACAGAATGGGTAATTCCATGAAGGGTTTTTTGTTTTTTTCTGTATCCAAGACCAATGTGCCATTGCACACCACACCTTGTGCAGGGAAATGAGCAGTCTTCTGGCTCATGATACATGTTCATTAAAAACTCCCCTGAATAGTAAGTAAAAACAACCAACTGTGGTAGTTCTCATTTAGGAAAAGTGTACATCCTCCTTTATTCAGTAAACTCATTTGTAAAAAAATTAAAGCATGTTGGACTTCAGATTAGATAGAAATAAGTGGGACCTTCTGTCATTTCTCATATGTTTTGTGACTGCAGTCAGACCCCTGTATCTGCAGGGGTTCAGTTCCCAGATTTACCACAGATACCGGAAACCATGGATAACAGCAAATGCCATTGAAAATAATGGGACTTCCAATTTAAAATACCATAGAGTTGCCTTGGAGGACCTAGAAAATGTCTAGCGGGGATGCCTCTCTAGGCATTTTCTAGAAAGACACTATGGTATATGGTCTGTTTTCTGTCCTGTGAATAACTGAAACTGCAGATATTAGTTCCATGGATATGGAGTCAGACTGTACTTATGAAGACAAATCACTGGGAACTGGGCACTGGATTCTCTTGAAGTGAAGCTCTTGAAGGTTGTTTCATTGTGTATTTTAAAATGGAACTATCAGAAATCCTCATTCCACAGCATCTGTGCAGCTACAAGCCATTGAATAACAAACAGTAAGATATTCAGCTTTAGCACCTTTGGGCACTGAACTATCAATCAACTGCATATCTCTTTCATAGGGTAGTTGTAGCTGTGACATGTATGCTGGAATTCACAAAAGAGGCACAGTTCTTGCAAGTGGTTCTCCCATGTGTTAAACTGAATTACATTCATTAAAACCAGATCCCCTTTTCTATAATAGATATTCCAAAGTTGTCCGTTCAAGTGTTTTCTTTCTTGTATCCTTTACATGGGCAACAGAGATGAGAAAACACCGTTTGCCTTGTGAAGCCCTGCCACCTAAACTTACAAACCCATCACACTTTATTCTTTAGTTGTTCAGTCAATTGCTTTCTGTATTGGTACTGTGACACAGTACTTGGCATTTATGAAAAGAAACAAATGGAAGTATGATTAGGATCTGTATTTCAATTTTCCCTGTCATGTCCCCATTCCTCGGCCTCCAGCTAGGAATATACAGCAGGGCCTTAATGTGTATCTATACTATCAGTTATAGCAGTTTGAAACCACTTTAATTGTCATAACTCCAGCTTCCTTGTTCTCAATAGACTGGTCATGTAGTCAAAATGTCTGCATGAATGGGCAATACCTTCATATATGGAGCATGTCAACATGTGGGTGTTTATATTACCAGCATTCAACAGATAGCACCTCATTGATATGCCTATGCTTTACTTCTGAGTAGTAATAAGCAAATGGCACTCACTGCCAGTGTTTCTTGAATTGTTTTTATATTGGATACAAAGATGTGGTGGGAATCTCTGGAGGGCAGTGGTTCTTGTAAGATCTGAAAGATCCTTTTGCAAATTTAGATGGTGTAGCAGGTGGGAATCATCTTTAGATCTATGTGTGCGGCTGGGTAAAAATAAGCTCAGCCTCAAAGCTTTTGTTTAGAAGTCTGTCAATAATCCTGATCTCAAATGTGCATCCCCACATCAAAGCACAGGCAGACTGCTGACTTCCTATTAAGCAAAACAAGGGAAAACAGATTGTTTGGGTGTTTATTTTAATGTGTTTTTTCCCATTTGATTGATTTTGATGAAATAAGCCTGAAGGAGAGATGACACTGTCAGGAAATAAGATGGACAAATACCTTGGCAGTTTGGTTCTCAGCCTGCAGCTGCAACTTGAGTCAGATTATTATTAGGGGCACGGTTAACTTTGCCATCACACAGTCAGACAGCTGTATCAGGCGGCAGAGCTTGGTTGCAATTCTGTGTGGTTCCAGCTTCTGCTGGGGGTCTCCATTGTACCAAGCACTTGGGGACCCAGGGAGGGAAGAGTGGCTGGGCCAGCAGTATTTTTGCCATGGCAGCCACACCATGATGTATTGGGGCCTGCCACCAGCCAACCTGATCTGCCAGTTAATCTTGCAGAGGTGGAATCAGGAGGTGGATCAGAGTGGGAACTTCTTTCTGGATCTACTTCAAGGATACAGTTTTACCCTTTGGTTGGATTCAAGCTAATGCCCCTCCTACCCACTCTGAAAAAGAGATTGGGGATGAGTGAGAGTCTGTCACCAAACGAAAGAAAGAAAAAGAGTAAGAGAAAGAGAGAGAGAACATTATAATAGCAATGGAGCCTTGTTGGCTATCAAGTACAATCCTGTGTTTGATGCAGGATAGGGAAGTAGCTGTGGCAGCAGGAACAAATGTGGATATTTCCCCCAAAATAAGACTTCTGCCCCCAAGTGAAATTTCCCTTCAGTCCTCAAATTTCTAGCATTGAGGAACGTAAGGGGCTTACTGCACTCTGAATTAAAGTGGCAGCAAAGCAGGAAGGTTCTGTCTTTCTTGCTGCCTATCTGCATGACATTGTCATTCTTTCATTCTGGTCCTGTGGGAGACCAAGGTAAAACCTCATCTGTTGTTGTTTTCTTTCTTTTTTTACTATACTTTATGACCTATGCTGATACAGAAAAACCTGTTAGCAAAAAAAAATAAAAAATGCAGTTTTACCTCGGTCTCCCATGGGAGCGGAATGGCAGAACACTGGAAAAATGACGACATCATGCAGTAAGGTAGCATGGAAGGTGGAACATTCCTGCTGCACTGCTGCTTTTCTACTGAGTACAGAATGCTCCTAAAACAGTGAAAATCATTCACACTTACAACTCTTACATCTGCTGTGTTTGCATTCCCTTGGTAATTTTACCCTTTTCCTTTGCATGCCTAAACCACGTCTCTAAATGCTGAACTGAAGCTTAAAGTTGCTGCAATGATAGAAACTTGGGGCTGAAGGAAAATGTTGGAGAGAGGAGGGCAGACTTATTATTTGGGAGGGGCATTTGGACATTTGGAGAGAGATCAGGAAATCCAGAGGAAAGGAATTTTCAACTGATGGTTGTCCAGTCTATCCTTGAAGATCTCCAGTGAGGGACAACCCATTATACCCACCTTAGCTAATGGGTCTATTGTTGAAACACACTTGCTTTTCATTTCTCCTCTCAATGTTCAAATGTCACCATCCTATAACCTCTAGGGAGGCAGAGAATGTGTCTTTGCTCTTTCGAATATTACAACTGCCCTTCCCCCCACCCCCCAGCTTCTGTCTTCACTTTTTCTGGGTAAGTTTTCCATACCGAAATTATCCTTTTTGTCCTCATCTGAACCTATTCTAATTTGTCTACAGCTTTTTAGAAGTGTGGACAACACATGTACAAATACAGCGTCGTCTTCTTCTTCTTCTTCTTTTAATGAACAATGGTAAGATGTTGGTAAAATTACAAGCCAATAAAAATGAAAAATGAAGGGGAAACTATCATTTCCTGAACATATTGCAAACAAATACTCGCAGAAGTATGGAAATAGTAAATATGTCAGATCACCAAACAGATGCATTGCAATTTTGCAGTCTTTTGTGTGTGGGAAGGGTCTCTTGTATGTAAAGAATAGCAATCAAATTGCTGCAGAGTTCAGGAGGTTGCAGAGGACTGAATTCCTTTGTGCTCTTTAGGGGAAATTACATTTTGCCTGTGTGTGTTTTTTTTTTTTTTTTTTTTTTTTATTTATACCCCGCTCTTCAGCCACACGGCTATCAGAGCGGCTTACAAATTGTTTTCAGCAATAGCTATTTACACATCTACACTGCATTAAACAGTTTCCAATGTGTGTTAGCTAATTGCCCCCCACAAGCTGGGTACTCAATTTACCGACCTTCGAAAGGATGGACGGCTGAGTGAACCTTGGAGCTCGCTGGAATCGAACTTGCGACGTGGTGGCTTGCAGTACTGGCATTTAACCACTACGCCACCAGGGCTTATCAGTTATCAGACACTTGATTCCAACTTTCTCTTTCCTTAAAAAGACTGAAGAGAAAAAAATTATATGCATTTGGTTGTTTTCTTTCTTTTTTTTTACTATACTTCATGACCTATGCTGATACAGAATTGTTATTCTTATAAAGAAAACCACCTAAGGAAGACTGAAGTCTTCAGAGGCAGCTAGGAAATGCTTTAAACAAATCAGTCAAAGAAAGAAAGAAAGAAAGAAAGAAAGAAAGAAAGAGGCAGTGGTGGTGCTAAGGGGTTGCAGAGAGGCCAAACCACAACAGCTGACACCGTCGGAGGGAGGGGTGACACTGGCCTGAGTAATGCCACAGGAAAGAGGGTTAACTCTGTAGCAAAATGAAACACCTCCTCCCCCCTGCCAGTGCCACACCAGTCCTTTCTACAGATGTGCCTAATGACAACAGTAGCAACAGCTAGGGTTGCCAGGTAAAATAAGGGAGAAAGCTCCTATCCCTTTAATGGTTGTTCAGAAGAGCCAGCATGGTGAAGTGGTCTGAGGGTTGGATTACAACTCTGGAGAACAAGATTTAAATCCCTGCTTGGCCATGGAAACTCTCTCCATGACCTTGGGCAAGTCACACTCTCAGCCTGAGGAGAAGACAAAGGAAAAACCCCTCTGAAGCAGTCTTGTAAAAAAAAAAAAAAACTGTGATAGGGTTAGGGTTAGGGTTACCATAAGTCAGAGATGACTTGAAATCACAAAACAACAAATAGAGGGAATTTCAGCAGGTGTTCCTTGTTTGCTGATATTTCCTCTTCTACCCAACCATTAAAGGGACAGAATTCCTGTCCTTTATTGCTTCTAGTACCCCTAGACATACACATTTATTCCACTATCTCATTATTATACCTATTAGGGTGATTAGATGCAAACAGGAGATGCATTTGAAGTACTGAAAAGGCTGAAGCTGAGCAGGAAGACATGGGGGACAGGGCCTTCTCTGTCACAGCATCACTGTTGTAAAATACCCACCCACAACCAGAAAAGTGTGCCAGTTTGGCCCCATCACTGTTAGTATTTTGCCATTCAATGAAACTATTTTAGCCAGCTTTGGGTGAAGCTGAGGGGGCGCAAGAATATCTGCTCATTATATTTTGATCATGTCACTGCTATTGCTTATATGAGATTTTGTGTGAGTGTTGACAGGATTCTTTTGTTTAATGGTTTACATTTTTGTTTTGTTGATGCTGAAAAGTTTTATTTTCACATTGTTAACCACCTTAAATTTACTTATAAAGGAAAGGCATTCTAGAACAAGCACATAAACAAACATGATGATGATGATGATGATGATTCCTCCTTGAGTGACAAATTTTATCTGCCAAATTGTCCTATTTTATAATATGTTTAAGCACTGGTCTTCAATACAATGCAACTACGAATTAGACTTCTATACAATTCAGGAGACTGAACGTAGATGAAGGAATGGCACCAACAAAAATAGGTACAACTATTGACGGCTTAAACTGAATTGTTAATACCAACCAGAATAGATTTGTTGAATCAATGGAATTTACCTGAACTTTTTTAAAAAAATCAAATTCTCATTGATTCAATGAGTCTGGTCTAGTTGGAATTAACTGATTTAGGCCTATGGCATTTTCCAGGAGCTTCCTCACTGTTGACTCCCAAGATCATTCATAGAGAACAGTGTGGCCATGACCTTAAAGAACAGAGCCAAGTCATTACATCATAGCATCATACAATTGCTTCCTTCACCCCCTTCCGCCTGATGAAGAAAATCAACTCCGGAACACTCACCTCTGTGATGGTTGTAATAAGAAGGCATTAAGGAAATTGAAAGTTTCCAGTAAATCCTATTCCCATGCTGAAATACCCAAGTTATTCTCAGTTGTACAATAAACCAACTGAACCTGTCATTGTGTGAAAAACGAATAACAATTCCTGTGCTGAATGGAAGGGAAGGAGCAAAGCTGACTCAAACTCAGCCTGGGAGCTGAGTTGGCAGAGATATACAGACCACAGTGGAACTGCTGGGGGCTGAATTCTCTCTACTTTTCAAAGGAAGGGCAACTGCATTTTTCTTCCTTCTTCAGGGCCTTTCACATTATCACATTGGAAGCCTCCATGTCTTGTTTATATGCACACTTGGTCCAGTTCTCTGGAGTGAACTATTCACCATTGGTATTCCAAAATGAAAAACCCTATAGCCACACTAGTACCAGCAATTCTTCTCTTTGTGCCCAACAGTTAGAAGCTGGCTCTGCTTGGCTGTTACAGTGAGGTGACAGAGAGCAGCATCAGCGCTCTGTACTGAGGGGGAGCAGACAGCACAGACATGTCACTATAGTGCTTTTTACAATGTACAATGTAGTTCTCCAGGTCTCACAGAACTTTGTGTCAACATTATCACATGGGGAGTTCCTTAAACCATTGGTTAGTTTTAGGTTTGTGATACTTGGAACAGGCTGTTTTTTGCTTTCAAAACATCGCCATCTTCAAAAAATTATGGAGAAACATTATTCCAGATCACTTTCAGTGCCACATTACCCCATAAGACACACTCTTATGTGTGTTTCACACTGCACAATTATAGTGCTATTATTCTACTTTATTTTCATAGAATCATAGAATTGCAGAGTTGGAAGAGACCACGAGGGCCATCCAGTCCAACCCCCCTGCCACGCAGGAAATCACAATCAAAGCATCCCCGACAGATGGCCATCCAGCCTCTGTTTAAAGACCTCCAAGGAAGGAGACCCTACCACACTCCAAGGGAGTGTGTTCCACTGCCAAACAGCTCTTACTGTCAAAAAGTTCCTCCTCATTTTTTAATTGTTTTCATTAATTTTGTAATCATACATTATAATATCTAATCAATCTCTCTCTCTCTCTCTCTCTCTCTCTCTCTCTCTCTCTCTCTGGCTTTTCTTCACAAATGAAGATTCAGGAAGGATTCATCTCACACTTTCTGCAAGCGCACTGATGACTAAAAGGGCCAATCTGAGATAAACAAGTCCGGTTGCAGAAAGCACAGCAGAAGGTCTCCTTCAGTGATGTTTCCCGGTTGTGATTCTTTCTGTGTTGTCGTTCATACATTATAATAACTAATCAATACTTATTTACTGAAGCACATAATATTACCATAATCATAACATAATAATATTTCTATTAACTAATTTCAAAAGTTAAGATAAATTCTTTACTATAATTCTTTTCAACAATATTAAACATCCCCCCACCTCAGTGCTCCCCTTCACTGGAGCCATTATCCTTTACCCAATCTTTCCAGAATCTCATTTCTTCTCATGGAGGTAACCTCCTATCTGTTAGCTGTAATATTTTTTTAACAAATACTTTCCAAATGTTATCAAAATCACTTTCTTTCCATGTTCCTCTTACTTTAATTCTACATATTAACTTATCATTTATTGCCATTTTCCAAACTTCTTTATACCACTCCTCCACTTGTACATTTATTTGAATTTTCCAGTATTGTGCTATAATTAATCTTGCTGCTTGATTCCCATCCTCTCCATTATAAACTGACATCAATGCTATGCTCGATTTCCTTTCTATATTTATATTCAAAATGTTCTCTATTTGTGTAAAGATCATTTCCCAAAACTGCTGTACAAATGTACAATTCCACCACATATGCATATATGTATCTATTTCTTGACAACCTCTCCATCAATATTTAGAGTTATTCTTATCTATATTATGCAATTCAAATACCAAAAAAAATCAAATACCAAATTTGATGTCAAACACCAAATGTCAAATACCAAATCCATATTATTTTATAATAATTTTCTTTTATCTATATTGACATATTTTTAGTTGTCTTTGTTTCCAAATCTTATCCCATTCATAATCTCCAATTTTTTGTTTCAAATCTTCCTCCCATATTCTCCTTAAATATTCTACTTTGTCTTTATTATCCTTATTTTTATTAATATTTTATATAATTCACTTGTAATACCTTTCAAACTTTCATTATTATCTATCTTTTCACCTTTTTTCACTACATCTTCACAAAAAATCCCTTATTTCTTTGTTATTCTTTTTCCAATTTTTAATCCGTTGTCTCAACTGTATGCAATTAAACCATGACATTTTCATTCCATATAATTTCTCTCTTATACTCCCTTTCTCACACATCCATCCTATCCATCCCTCTATTTTCTCTAGTCCTCTTTTCTTTAATTCCTTTCCCATTTTTCCCTTCAAGTTATTTGGGATTTTTTTTTCCTATTATAACCGGTGTTAAAACTGATTCAATAGGCAATAATTATTTCTTATATTTATACCATATTTCCAATATATTTTGCAAAAATGGGTTCTCAATTCCTTTAATTCCCTTTTACGTAAAATTACCAAAAAATATATTCCATATTCTCATATCTATTCTCCCTATATCTATCTATAACCATTCCAAATCTCCCTGTCCTACAATTCCTTCTATATATAACATATCTCAATTGATTAGCAGAGAAATATTCTAAATTGGTCAATTGCTTTTCAGACAAAATGAAGTATCAAATTAGCTAACTAAAACCTAATTAATTCACCAAAGCAGCTGGCAGGTACCTGAAGGACTTCATAATCTGGCTTTTATCACACTACACTTAGTGCTATTACTCCACTTTAACTGCTATGGCTGCCTCCTGTGGATTTCTGGAGTCTGTAGTTTAGTGTGATCTAAGAGCTCTCTGGCTGAGAATGCTAAATGCCCCCCTAAACTGCAAATCCCATAATTACACAGCAGGCAGCCTTAGCAGTTAAAGTGGAATAATAGTGCTACAACAGTGTAGTGTGATAATCTTGTCTTGACTCTTTGCCAGAAACTAAAAGACAAAAGAAGAACTCCTACACAAGTATATTTCAATGAGAGCTGGAAAAGGACATCCAGACTGTCCAACAGCCAGGGAAGACCTGGACTAAGAGGCCTTTCTATAATAGCTGTGGAAAGGCAGATAGCATGTTCCTTAGATACTGAGAAGTTAGTGAAGGTTTTTGCTGCTCAAAAAGCAAGAAAAGTTCAGATTTAAGTGAGTGATTTTTTTAAATTCAAAGAAGCTAGAAAAGAAAGGTCCATTTTATAAATGTTGTAATTTTAAATTATTTGATACAAATTTTATGTAAACTGATTAAAATAATTTTAAAAGAATAATTCAGGCTATACTTTGTATTTCAAAATTTACAACATAAGATTGTAAAAGTAAGAAAGGACAAAATGCATTCAATATACTAAATTGGACTCAGCTCTTTCTTTTCCTGACTTAAAATTCGGCTTGATGAAACTAGTGTTTTGTAATTTTGATTTAGTGTGAATGGGCTAGTCTTTTGAGATTTGTTTAATAGAAATTATCTACTTTAAATATTAGGAGAGTATTGCATTAGAGTATTTTGTAATATGTTTTTATTCTGTTTGGCTGAGGAAATCTACACCAATATTACATTAGTGCCTATAATACAGTTTTTTAAACTAAATTATTGGTGACAAATTATGTAATAATCTGAATATCCTGTATTGTGAATAGGTTAGGTTACATTGACCTGAGATAAACATGTGGGCCCCCCAAAATAAAGCATAGCAGGGCCCCCCAAAATTACTTAAACTGGCCCTGTCCTCAGCCAGGAGCAACCTCTGGTGCCTTTGACCGAACTACAAACCACAGGATCCCATAGGATATAGCCATGGCACTTATAATGGAAACACAGTGCTATAACTATGTAGTGTGGAAAAGGCTCTGGGGTTTTAATAACTGCTGGAGACTGAATGGCCAAGATCCAGTGAGCACACTGCTGGAACATAAGGGCCAGAGCACCAATGTCCTGGAAGCAAAGGCAGGAGCTGCCTCTAGCTCCAGCTAGAATTGGCCCAAATACACTTGTGTCCCTGACCATCACCCCAAAGGATGGAGCTGTGTCAGTGAGTCTCACAGCTACTCTTGTGCATCCATGGTGAGGGGCATTGCAGGAGGAGGTACAACATGCCTCCTTCTACAATGTCAAAAAAAAAACAACAATATCCATACACTGCCATAACTGGGCATAACCCATGTATGTCACCAAGAGGATTTTATATGTCTGGGAAGGAGAAGCTTTCAACTTAATTCTTTAAAATGGGCCATGCTAGCTGGGGCTTCTGATCTAAGGACTTTATCAGACCACCCTCCTCAAAAGTTCTTTTGCCAGAATAAATTGTGGTGTTTTTATGCTAGCAAAAGAACTCCCACCACCACCACCACCAGACCTTACCTTGTTCCTGTTAAAGAGGCTTCCCAGGCACTAAAGGAGAGTGAACAGAGCTCTGCTCACTTCCTGGTTTAAAATCTCTCCAAATCTTGCTAGAAGATGCTCGTGCAGATTTTTTTTTTAAAAAAGACACAAAAGTACATCAAAGCACCAAAACACACTTTAAAAGTCCCACGTAGATGGGGGGGAGGGTCATAAAAAGAACGTCCCCTACCTGACTGTCGTGATCTCACCTGGAAGTGTTTGCCCATTGATGCTGTATTTGACTACAATGGCACACAGATTCAAACACCAGCAATGCCAGCAACAAATCACTACAGGGGATCAATTGATGGCTTGGGCTATCAATAAAAAAGTATGGTTTTTAAACAATATATGATTGTAAACGGGTGATGTCGTCTGGTATGCGTGTCTTTTCATGATCATTAGGCATCCTTATGACACTGTATTTGACTCATCTGATAAAGTCCTAAGATATCTGTGGCTTGCTCTAGGTTGTACAAAGCAACCCCAGAACTTCAGAATACATGCAAGGCTACACTGACCTTTCAAGCACCCCTACGCGTGCTATTTTCTCCTTAAACAGATGAACAGGCAAGTTAGCATGCCCAAATCAATGAAAAAGCTGGGAAATCAACCTTGCTATTCCATTTCTGAAAAGTCCCTGTGGACTTCATATCCTTCCTACCCAGCATACACGTTTGACATTATATCCCCATGGATGTGGTTGTAATCACTGAACTCAGGGCAGTCTGCAAGGAGCAGACAATAACTGGCTGGGTGGCCTTTCCTCCCACCTTCACCCAATGTATCAAAAAAAGTCAATCTACTTAGAATACACTGTTCTTGAATACATGTTGTTGGAAGATGTCTCCTGGGTTTGCTTTGACCAATTATTATCAGAGCTCCTGCATGATAAGCAAGGTAGTCTAGCAAATGGTTTGTATTTATTTTGCATGGCCCTGTGGGCTTGATTTAGATAATGATCTCTGTTCTTGTTCTCAGTTATATTCTTAATAAGGGAGAGGTCAAAGCCATTATAGAAAGGCTGCTGCTTCCAAAGTAATATAAAATGTTGGCTTTTTTTGTGGAAGGCTTAAATGTGTGTCCTTCCATCACAAACTGGCGAGCATCTCTTCCTTCACATGAGGTCTGACTGTCCTGTAACTCTGTGGTAAAACACAGATGAATTAATTTGTTTTTATTCTGAAACTTCAGATATAGTTAGCTGGCTTTTATGCATTAAAAAAACACATTTTAAAAAGCACACTAGACCATTTCATACACTCCAAATCTGGGGACACTGAATGTGCAGAACAGGGGGAGAGATGGGAATACTGTTGCCCATGTTCCTAAAACTCAGATGAAATGGGAGATTGTTGATAAAAGACCTGCAAGTATGTGCAAGTCAGGAGCTAGAATAATGGGTATAATCCAGATTCCTCTCCAAATGTTCAGTTCCCCCAAATTTTGACTATTGACTTTTTCAGATGGGCTTTTTACTCTGTGGCAGGCACGGAACAGGGTCAATGAAATATTTCCCTTTCAGATGACGTCCCCATCGTGTGCTACACCTGTGCTACTTCTGTGATATTGTATTCATAGGGAAAAGTCGTGAATAGACCACCCATTCCGTTTCTGTCAGGGAATCACGGGTGGTCTGAAAGGCGCCCCGTTCCTCTCTCATTATGCTGGTGCGATGCCAGCCGCGGGGGGAGGTCCATGCTGAACACTTCCATTCAAGATTGGGACAAGGAGGTAAGTGGCACCTTTTTTTTTTTTTCAAACCCTGGATCACTTGTAATGTTAAAAGTGTGTTTTGTTGCTTAGTTTTGCTTTTTCACATTTGGTTTAGTTTTAAATTTTAAATTTCCCACGTGATCATTCTCTTGCAAGAACAGACGGGATTTGCTTTCTGGGTTGTAAATGCAGCTTTATGATGGCTGCATTTACTCCTGGCCAGTTGAGGGGACGGGGAAGATGTTCCTGTCTCGGGATTAAGGTAGGTGTGAAAATTTTTATTTTATTTCAGAGCCTGGATGGGAGTGGGACAGGAGTAGGGTTAGCAAGGCAGGAACGGGGTAAATTCCCCATCTGAAAAAGTCCTGTGTGAAGGGGGCTTGCGTATCTTTCATGTATATCCTTATTTTAGACTCCCAGGTAGATCTTGTTTTTGACAAACCAGTATCAGATTTTACTGCACTGGCAACTTCAGCAGCAGATGGGAGGGCTGCCCTTGGTGAGCTACAAAAATGGCCAGCACACTACCAATATGCAGTGTGTTGCCCATCCCTATTCTGGAGCATCAAATTAAACACTCAGCTCCAGCCCTACCATTAGGCAGAGAGGGACAACCACCTCAAGCATCTGATTTTGGATTTTGTGAAAGGGGAGCAAGTTGTTTTATGTTTTAATGTATTATTGACAGTGATGGGGAGAGTCTCATGTGGAATGCTCTGCTTCAGATGCCAAAATATTGCATCTGAATATTATATATCTTGATATGTGGGGGAAATGATATCCTGCCAGGTTTGTCAATATGCCATCTCCACCAGGATTGATTGTATATCAAATCCTTTGGAATAATTTGGAAAGAAAGGTTTCAATATGTCTGCACAGTAGAAATGAAAAAAATCAAGTTGAAAAATCATATCTGGGAGAAAAAAAACCTGAAACAATTGTTACATGTTTTCCTAAATTTTTCTTCTTTTCAAGGGCAAGATTACATCATCCCAGACCAAGGATCCACAACTGGATTATTTAATGACCTACTCCAAGGTTCTAGAGAGAGAATAGCCTAGTGGAAACATATATTAGCATCCAAGACATGGTATGTACAAATTGTCTGCCACACGGGGCTTGTCTGCAGTGGCCAGAATACTCCACATTCCGGCCAGAGTATTCTTACATCAGAGTTGCCCCTGATTCCCCCCATTACCTTGTGTCCCATGGCGAGAACAGGCAGCTGTCTGGATGTGCATGCTCCACTGTATTGTCAGGTGCCTCCTCTGCCACTGCTGGTTTCACACATCGTGCTCTCTGCGACTGTAAATGAGGCAGACAGCCTTGATCACAGTCTAGGAGCTTCACTGTGACCTCAGAGAGTGCAACATGTGACACCAGCAGTATAGGCACCCACTGATACAGTGGAGCATGCATGTGCAGACAGCTGCCTGTTCTCACCATGGAACGTTCTGTTTTTCCCCTCAGGATCTGGTTTTCCCCAGGTATTTTTAAAAGCTGCTTTAAAGGGGTTTGCCCCAGTTTCTGATCAAAACTGCCCGGATGTTGTCTGGACAGTTCAGACTAGAATTGAAGGCCAAACCCTAAATCGTGTGGACAGCTGGGCATGGGAAAGGGGGGAGGCTGTTTCATTCAGCCCATGTGGAGGAAGCAGCCCTGAGGAACAATTAGCTTGCATGCATTTACTCTTCTGAGCATCATACCTCATTCTTATCACCACTCATTATTTCAGTTTGTTGGTAGGGATGATAGCAACAGGGCATGGTTGTCCCATGTATGGGCTATTGTAAGAAGATATTGTAATGCGGAGATAAGTTAGAATGTTCAGTTTCCCTCCAAGTTCTTTCTTTCTGGCCAGAAGGGCCATTTGGTTTGCTTCTCTGCTGTGTTTATGGAATGACCTTGAACTCTGAGAGTATCTGGCTAGATGAGGCAAGGGCAACTGACATGTTGCTGATGACCATTGAAGTTTTCATAAACATTGATAAGAGTCAGGAGTTCCACCAGAGAAATAGGCATGATTAATTAGAATATTTGTGCAAACATGCATGATGTCCAAGAAAACTTTTTTTATATAAGTTTGGCCTTCTGGATTTTATGCAGTGGGCTTCTACACAGAACTTGACTATGGTAGTGCTATGTATCTATTGGCCAGCTGGAATCTTCCTGTTGCCGCCTGTTTGGAACTCCTGGCAACAGAAAGGAGAACACAAAATCTTTGCTCCGTAAGTTTCTTGTATTCTTTATTTTCCTTGCCTGTTACCTAATTAATTTTTTTTTTAATTTTCTCTCCTTCTCTTGCTTTGGTCTTTGTATCCTTACAACCTCTTGCCTTTATCAAAACATCCAGGCTCTGTCTTCAGAGTTCTCATTAGTCTGCAGTTTACATGAAGGCTGCTGGATTGAATGAGCCCAAGCATGTGATCACCACATGCATGATCAGGACACACTTCCATTAATGAGTTCTTTCTGAGTGGAGTCACCACTGCATTCACAGCTATAAGGATCATGATTAGGCTTGAGTCACAAGATCCAGTTTTCATGAGATCTGCAGGATCTGTGTACACATGATTGGCCTGAGGGAGGGGAAGACCATCAGAGAGCCTTGGTGAAAGTCCTGTTTTGTAGGTCTACCCACTGATCCTGGATTAGGCTCTTGAAATAATCTATATTTCATGCAGCAGGCAGACAGGCATCCAATCTCACTAGTACTGTTTTCTCTTGTACAGAGACTGGAACATTTTATAATGATGAAGATTATGTTGCTGATTATGATTGGAGGAGAAGGAGGGCATAGAACTTGCTCTCCCCTTAGAGATGTTGCTGTGACCTTTAACTGAAATCACAGTATGCTCTTTTCTATTACAGGCTGCACAATAGCAACAAACAAAATGCTAGGCAACTAATATCTTTTCTAGAGGTAGGAGCAAATGAAAGCACCATTGCTTAATTCATCATGGATTTGATTCAGTCTGAGCCACCCGTAGCTACATAAATTAAATCGTGTACTGTAATGATAAGATGAATTATTTACCTTCTGTTTCATCACCATTTACTCAGCATTTCTCTGATGATTTCCAAATCTTTTACCTCATGCACTTTGCATCTGATTAATGAGCATGACTCAGAATGCTAATCAGCACTTGGGTATTTGGGGATATAAACCTAAAGTGGTTGCTCCATTTTTTTCAGACAAGGAGTGGGAGAGCTGAGAGGTACCCCAGCTGAGATCCCACAGAGGAGTTCAGCTTGAACCCAACAACAGTAGAGACCTGGAGCCAAAAATAAGTAGTTGAGGAAAGACTCCAGATGGATCTTAGCAATTGGAAATCTAATGTAATCTTGGGGTGAGAGTTGGACAGAAATTGAAAGGGTTTACTTCTTTGATATCTGAAGTCTTGTCATAACCCATCAGCCTGAAGGAGGGTTTGGACAGTGGTGGAAAAGGCAGCATTCCAGGTGACCACCATCCCATCTGTCTCTACAAATGATGATTTCTCACGATCCTTTCTCCCATTCTCCATTCCCTCCAACTACTTCCATTGAAGTTTTGTATGGATAAGACTTGTTTTAAATCTAATTTGTTTTATCTCTAGTCCTAATGGTGTTCCTTTTCCTTCTGTCTCTCTCTTTCTTTTGTTCCTGCTTATTCATGGCACAACAAGTATCATTATTGGGTTATATAAGAATAACTTCAGCCCTTAAAAGGATTAAGAGCAGAGGACCCCCACAAAAGTAGAAAAACCACGAATATAGGCCCACTTTTTAATTTATATTTTTACCTGAGAGAACACTCCTCTAGGCATTTGTAGATCCTCCAGCATGACTCTATTGTCAACCTCCAGTGGAAGGTGAACACAGAATCTCACTGGAGGACCTAGAAAATGCCTATAGAGAACTTATTTAGTAATTTCCAAATAATCAAATCTGTGCATGCTTAACCCGCAAATGTGGACCAGACATTTGTATTCTTTTCTAAGGTTATTGTTCTTAACTGTCCTTAAAATCTGCTCATATGCATGTACATTGTTTTAATATTCAGAGATTTTTGAAGTTAACATAGGTTCATAGATTATGTTAGCAGGATGCTGTATAGACCAGTGCAGAGTATAATGGAGTGTGTCTCACATGCTTAAAATTAAACTAGTCTGTGGGTCACATCATGTCGGAGCTGTATTGAACCCTTAAAACTGCTCAGCAGTCACCCTGCAGTTCATTACTTTGGATCTAGGCTGGCTGTTTTGCAAGTGGAAGGGTTCCATCCACTCACAGAAGAAGAGCTTTTGGATTACAGTAGGACCCCTGTATCCACTGGGGATTGGTTCCAGGGGGCCCGTGGATACCAAAAACCATGGTTAATAGCAAGCACCATTGAAAATAATGGGACTTCTGGTTTAAAATACCATAGAGTTACCTTGAAGGACTTAGAAAATGGCTAGAGAGGATACATTTTCTAGGAAAACTCTATGGTAGGTGTGCTGTTTTATATCCCGTGGATATTTGAATCAGTGGATAATGAATCAGTGGATACGGGGGCCTGACTGTACGTTCCTTACACCCCCTACCCACCTGAGACAAAGCACAAAAATCAGTGTGTATAGAGACATCGTACTGTCTATCCTCCTTTATGGATCTGAAACATGGGTCACCTATCGCCACCACCTACGACTCCTCGAGCGCTTTCATCAGCGCTGTCTACGCACAATCCTAAATATACACTGGACTGACTATGTGACGAATGTTGCTGTCCTTGAGCAAGCAGGGATCACCAGCATTGAGGCCATGATATTGAGAACACAGCTGCGCTGGGCAGGGCACATTTCTAGGATGGAGGACCATCGCCTCCCCAAAATACTACTCTACGGTGAACTCGCCATGGGTCAGCGTAAGAGGGGCACTCCAAAAAAGCGATACAAAGACTCCCTGAAACAACATCTCAGGCTTGGCCAAATTGATCACCAACAGTGGTCCGCCCTGGCCTCACATCGGGAGGCATGGAGACGCACTATCCACAATGCTGCAGCCTTATTTGAGAACTCACGACGAACAAGTCTTGAAGAGAAACGACAACGCAGAAAGAATCACAACCCAAAAACATCACCCAAGGAGACCTTCTGCTGTGCTTTTTGCAACCGGACTTGTTTATCTCGGATTGGCCTTTTTAGTCATCAGCGCGCTTGCAGAAAGTGCGGGATGAGTCCTTCCTGAATCTTCGTTTGCGAAGAAAAGCCACACATTCAGGAGACTGTAGGAGATAGGAGATATCATTGAAAATTCCCTCACCCAGCTTTCCTTCCAGCATATGCAGAACTCTGCTTATTACAAATCTAGATCCAGCCCATTGCATTGAGTGATATGAACAGTTTGGTGTGGAATACAAATAACATTGTCCAGTTGGAATAGCTGCCTTAGACAGTTTAACAAATAATTGATGCATTTGCTTTTGATTTTTAGAGGAAAAATTAAGTTGTTCCATTAAGAGGGAGCATTTACAACAATTAGGTTGAAAGAAAAATACATAATTTGGTGGTGGATATTTGCGTGCAACCCAGCTGTCATCAAAATAAGGGGAGTGCTTTTTTTCCCATTGATGTCATCCTGTGTCATGTTGTGGGCCACCATGGGTCCCAGTTCAAAGAGAAAGTTGTACTATAAATCAAATAAATGTGTAAATAAATATAAAATAAAATAATATAGGGGGGAAAGGAACCTTTGTGGATGCAAACAACTTCTTAGTTATTCTTCCTGCAGCAGCAATTTTGAACCAGATTCTTGCCACTTAATTCTCTTTACCATATCACACAGATTTATATCAGGTGGAGAAATTGACACTTAACACTGTAGTGCTAATGACAAACTAGATAGCTGATGGAAAGGCTGTTGAGCTCCTGTCTCCTTTTCTTTTCTGTATTCATGGGGGCTTCCTCTTATAGCAAATGGGGTGATGACCTCTTGATCAGAGGAAGAACAGTACATTCCGTATTCCATCTAGAGTTGTGCTAAATGATCCTTCCATATATTCCGGCATATAATATGACCTTTGAACCCCGTAAAATATCCTCCAAAATTGGGGGTCGTCTTATATGCTGGATACACTTTGTTTCACCCGCCATCTGATTTCCTGCCTCTTCGCTCCCTTCACAAACTGAGTGAGGAGGCAGGAGATCGGGGGGGGGGGTGAGGCAAAGTATTTACTGGTTCATTCTCCTCCCTCCTCTGCCTTCTCCCCCTTTGGGGAGGAACCGAAGACAGAGGATGGCGGCGAACGTTGCGGTTTGCTGTGGCCACCACTCAATCTCCTGTGTGTTCGTTCTCTTTGGAACGTTCCCTTTGAGCGGCAGCTGAGGCAAACCGGGTACATTTGCTCCTTTCTTCCACCTTCCTAGAAGGTGGAAGGAAGGGGCGAATCCCACGGTTTGCAACGGCTGCCCCAGCTTCCCCCATCTTCATTCCCTTCCAAAGAGAAGTGGGTGTTTTTGCCCCTGTTGTCCACCTTCGAATCAAGGGTGACTGGAACATGGAAGAGAGGGGCGAATCCCATGGTTTGCCACAGACGCTGCCCATCCCCTCCATCATCATTCCTTTCCAAAGAGAATGAAGTCGGAGGGGCGGTGGACGAGGCAAACCGGGTGTTTTCACCTCTGTCTTCCACCTTCCTGGAAGGTGGAAGAGAGGGGAGAATCCTGCAGTTTGCCACAGATGCTGCCCATCCCCTCCGTCTTCATTCCCTTACAAAGAGAATGAAGACGGGGGGCGGACGAGGCAAAGCAGATGTTTTCGCCCCTGTCGTCCACCTTCCTATAGGTGGAAGAGAGGGGCAAATCCCGCGGTTTGCCATGGACGCTGCCCTCCCCTCCATCATCATTCCCTTCCAAAGAGAATGAAGACAGAGGGGAGGGCGGACGAGGCAAACCGGGTGTTTTCGCCCCTGTTGTCCACCTTCCTGGAAAGTGGAAGAGAGGGGAGAATCCCGCAGTTTGCCATGGACACTCCCCATCCCCTCCATCTTCATTCCCTTCCAAAGACCTACTTTGGGGGTGACGAGGTGGGGTTCCTTTGTGGCCGGCAGGTAGCAGCGGAGGGTGCAGAGGGCCTGGGTCAGGCGACCCACCTGCAGCTTCTCCCACTGGCTGGCACTCCAGCATGGCCTTGTGCCCAATGGCCACCTCGGAGTTGCCTCAGGGAAATGGAGCACCAATCCAGAGGGGGGCGAGAGGGTGGGAGGTCCAGTGGCAGGAAGACTTGGCACTTTCCAGAAACAGCAGGGAGAAGAGGGATGCCACCACTTCCTGGCTCTCCAGTCCAGCCCTGGCCCTGGCCCTTCCCTCCTCTGCAGAGCCCTCCAGTTTGGGACCTGGGCTTCCCCCTCCCCTGCTCTCCCTTTGACACTGCCGAGAGAGGCCCCTCTCCACCGGAGAGTACTGGGCAGCCCCTCCTGTCAGCACCTTAACCACTCCCCTGCCACTACTGCTACTGGTGGCCCTGGTGGCCATAGGGCCAGTGCCTCCCTCCCTCCCTCCACCACCTGTGCCCACCTGGTCAGGGCCGGTTTAAAGGCCCTGCAGCTCCTGCAAACCGCAGGATGGCCCGTCATTGGGGGGGGGGCTTTGTAACCCTCCTGCGAAAACATTATTAATAATAATCTGAATATCGCATACTGTCAATAGGTTAGGTTAGGTTAGGTTAGATTGACCAGAGATAAACATATGGAGCCCACAAAATAAGGCATTGCGGGGAGGGGATTCCTTAAACCAGCCCTGAAGCCAGCCAGCCAGCCCAATTGGGGGGTGGTATTCTTACTTGAAAATTGGGGGGTTGTCTTATATGCACAGTCGTCTTGTACGCCAGAATATACGGTATTATTTTTCTTAAGAAAACTTTTCTAGAGGTTCTATTTTTTTTTTTACCACTCCTAAGAGGCCATTTAGTACAGTTTTCTCAATATGTTGTCTGCCTTTTCTTGTACTTGTTGTTTGCTGGTTAGCTACATTTTTCCAACCCAGTACTAAATCTGGAGCCCTTTAACACTACATTGTTACATCACTATCATGCCTCTTTAACTGCTGTGGCTATGTCCTCTGGAATCCTGGGTGCCAGTTAGACAGTAGTTTTTGTCACAGGGCATCCCGGGACTTCTTGATCCCGTATTCGTCCCTCCCTGTTTACACTATTTTTGTCTCTGAACTGGATATCCCAGGAGATCCCGGGATCATTGTTTACACGGCATCACGTCCCGTGATATGTACTTTCTCCCACTATATACTACCCAGGATTTTTGTTTGTTTGTTTGTTTACATGCGTTTACGGTCCCAGGATTTTTTTTTAGCTGTCAATCAAGGATGTGATTACTCGGTTTTCCACAATCTCAGTGACGTACTTCCTTTAGAGTTTCCCACCACAAGTGATGCTATTGGCTGGCTCAAATGTTTGTTAAAGCTTCTGCATTGAGGATGAGGGGATGATTGAGTGTTGTATTGGGGATGAGGTGATGAGAGGATGAGGGAAGGAATGAGCAATCCGTTTCCTAATGTGGGGAGGAAGGAGCGGTCAGTGGCTAAACCCTTTCCTGTCCTTCTGAATTGAAAGAACACCATTTAAAGCCCATTGAAAGTGAGGAAGGAAGGGGCGCCCAGTGGTTACACCCTTTGCTGTCCTTCCAAATTGAAAGAACACCATTTAAAGCCCATTGAAAGTGAGAAAGGAAGGGGTGCCCAGTGGCTACACCCTTTGCAGTCCTTCCAAATTGAAAAAACACAATTTAAAGCCCATTGAAAGTGAGGAAGGAAGGGATGCCCAGTGGCTATACCCTTTGCTGTCCTTCCGAATTGAAAGAACACTATTCAAAGCACATTGAAAATGAGGATGCAGGCAGGTGTGTGTGTGTATGGATGAATGTGCGATCGTCTGCTCAGGAGGTGGGATTTTTTACTGTGCTTACACAAATGGAGTGGATGCAGGCGGGGGGGTTAATGGGTGATCGTCTGTGATCTCTTTACAAGTTACTCTCTCTTTAAAATTTAACCAAGCATGCAGGGGAGGGACGGGATAAAGTAGAAGGGTTCCCAGTGTAGAAATCCATTGAGCAGGATGATTTAATGCAGACACACACAAACCTACTTGCAGCTGGAATGAAGGCATTAGTTTTCATCTGGTGAGGCTGAATCTATTGAACATGTGACTGACCCGTCCTCTCCTCTCTGAGCCCACCCCTGGTCACATATATTTCCGGTCATCACCAAGTACTGAGATATCTTGTCTCGGGGTGTTTAGACGTATGATTTTCTGAATCCTCCCGTGACTTTTTTAAAAAATGGACAAACTGCGGGACTGAAAGTCCCACGGGTTGCATGGTAAAAGGTAGCCCCTTACCCAAAATCCTGTGCCCAACACGATGTACGTGTAAACAGCCAGTGCTCGACACGAATTCCTCCCACTACTTTTTCATCGTGTAAACGGCACCCTAGGGCATTAGCAGTTTGAGCCGAAGCACTAGAGGAGCTCTCTGGCTGAGGATTCTAAATGCTCCTCCCTAAACTATAGATCCCAGGAATACCGAGGGTGGAACAATGGTGATTTAAGTGGAATCATAGTGCTGTAATTGTGTAGTATGAAGGTGCTCTGGGGCACTGTGGGGGATACAACCTCCACAACTAATGCTGGCCAGTGCCCTCTACATCAGGGGTGAGGTAAATCTAAGGACTTTATCAGATGTGAGGAAACACAGTAAAAAACAGCATCCCAAATCATGTCATAAGAACAAGACAAGAACACAAAGGGCAAAATTATCAGAAGCCCATGTCCTCAGCTGTTCCTGGGGTGCAGTGCTGGCACGGACAAAGTGTCACTTTTTTATTGACGGGCTATATTCATGCCTGTGCTACACCCCCAGAACGGCTGAATGTCTGATAATTTTGCCCTTTTGTGTTATCGTCCCATCCTTATGACATGTTTTTTCACATGTCTGATAAAGTCATGAGTTTGATTGCAAACTTTAAGAGAGAGAGATCTAAGTTGATAAATCTATTTATAGCTTTACCACAGCCCTGAAATGGATACTACCAGCTAACTCTTGCCTGCAACAGTTGCTACTGCTGCTGAAACACCTTAGACGGGCAAGGGGAGAAGTAAATGCTACTGCTGTTGCTACTGGCTCCACTTTAAAGAAAGAGTTGGAAAATGTCTCCTCCCCCTACCAAAACATGGTATAATGATCTCCTGATTGTTTGTACAGTACACAGATAAGTGCTTAAGACATTCCCAATTTCCTGAGCTGTCGGAAGTTTTAGGGACAGTCTTGTATAGGGTCAGACTTGTTGTGATTCCTGGAGTTCTGTGGAAATATTGAGCTATGTACTTAATATACAAATATACACACTGAGGATAGGGGAGCACAAAAACTCCCAATCAGATAGGGTTTGTAAGCATGTCATTTCCCACACATTCAAACAATCTATAAACCTTGCAGCTTGTGAGCTTCCACCCTTTACTCCACCACTTTTTCCACCAGATATAAGGTTCTGCCTAAATCACAGCTGCCCCCATACGTGAAGACTTCCAGTATCTCACTGCTACCACCAAGAGTGAAAGGTTTCCATTATCCCTGCCTCTGCCACCATTATAAGGACCTCCTCCTGTCCCACTGTGGCTGCCACTGTGAGGACTTCTTAGGTTCCTATGCAACTTCTATCTTCTATTATGCAACTTCTATCTTTATTTGATACCACTCTTTTTATCTTCTGCTACCACCACAGACACCATTCTGAACCCAGTCTCAGAGGCCAAAAGTATATAAAACACAAAAACAATACTTTATTAACAGAAGCTGAACAAAACAAAACAGATTAATAATTTAATACATTTGAAGCAAATATTTCCCTCTCACTCACACTTTTTTCTTCGCTAACTCAGATTCTGAATTCCCACTCATTAATTCCTAAGACTGACTCTCTAAACCATAATCCTCACTCATTTACCCCACACACATCAGTCTCTAAACTCCAACTGCCAGACCAACTATCAACAACTCTCTGGCTTTTCTTCGCAAATGAAGATTCAGGAAGGACTCATCCTGCATTTTCTGCAAGTGCGCTGATGACTAAAAAGGCCCATCTGAGATAGACAAGTCCGGTTGCAGAAAGCACAGCAGAAGGTTTCCTTGAGTGATGTTTCCGTGTTGTGATTCTTTCTGCGTTTTCTTTTCTCTTTGAGACTTGTTCAACATGAGTTCTCAAATAAGGCTGAAGCATTGTGGATAGTGTGTCTCCATGCCTCCAGATGTGAGGCCAGGGCAGACCATTGTTGGTGATAAATTTGGCCGAGCCTGAGATGTTGTTTCAGGGAGTCCTTGTATCGCTTTTTTGGAGAGCCCCTCTTACGCTGACCCATGGCGAGTTCACCGTAGAGTACTATTTTTGGGAGGCAATGGTCCTCCGTCCTAGAAACATGCTCTGCCCAGCTCAGCTGTGTTCTCAATATCATGGGATCAATGCTGGAGATCCCTGCTTGCTCAAGGACAGCAACATTCATCACATAGTCAGTCCAGTGTATATTTAGGATTGTGCGTAAACAGCGCTGATGGAAGCGTTTGAGGAGTCGTAAGTGATGGCGATAGGTAACCCATGTTTCAGACCCATAAAGGATAATAGACAGTACAATGGCTCTATACACACTGATTTTTGTGCTTCGCCTCAGGTGTTTGTTACTCCAGACTCTTTTGTAAAGTCTTCCAAATGCACTATATGCCTTTGCTAATCTGTGATCGATTTCTTTGTCAATCTTGGCATCTGAGGAGATGATGCTTCCCAGGTAGGTGAACTGCTGAACGGACTTAAGCACAGATTTGCCGACGGCAATGTGGGGATGGTGGTGTTCGTCCTGTGGTGCAGGCTGGTAAAGAACTTCCGTTTTCTTCAGGTTGACTTCCAGCCCAAACAGCTCTGCAGCTTTTGCGAAGCAGGATGTTAGGCACTGCAGAGCTGCTTCTGTGTGGGCAACAAGGGCAGCATCATCAGCAAACAGCAGCTCACGGTCTAGATAGTTTAGAGTCTTAGTGTCAACAACTAACATTATTCAATTCCCTTCTAATATTCCACCAATCACTTATCACTCTCAACTTTCCATTCACTCACCCCTCCTGCCAGCTCTTTGTCTAATAATGCTACTCCACAATAAATACGTTATATTACCAAATTACCAAATTACCATAATACATAAAACAATATTCTACCCCAAAAGTCCATGACATCACACAGCATTCCTAGTCAGCTTCTTCCTAATGATATGCAAAACACAGACCATTGTCTCTTCTCTGGTTCCATTTCAGCTCCAAAAAGCTCTTTCCAGTTCCATCCATGCATACTGAGTGTGAAAAAAAATCATCAACCATCAAAAGCTGTAAAGAAATCTTCAGAGGTATAAAACAAAGCATAGAGCTAGTCATATACTTCTTTAATATAACACAATAGCATTGCTGTGTACATATTCTTATAGGAAATTGAGTGAATGGTGATATAAATGTCCTTTTCTTTTTTAAGCAAATGAGGCAGAAGGAAAATCCCATTCATCATAAGCAGGTAACTTCAGGCATTAGCTCTGTTCAGCCATTCAGGATAGATTAAGCTGATGGCCTAAGGAAAGGGCATGGGATGCCCCCACATACCCCATTCTCTTGATATCATCATCATCATCCCAGAATGGGACCCAAGGCAGCTCACAAATAAAATTAGTTAAAAGCAATACAATTTTAAACACAATTAAAATAACAGTATAAAATTATGCAACAGTTAAAAACATAAACACAGCATGCACTCCAATAAATAGTTGTGATGTACCAGAAACACAAGCTCACATTAACTCAATAAGATTAACTCAGGGTTTCCACCTCCCCAGCCAGCCACACCCACCCCAAGAGAGTTTCTGGGTTCCCTTGGACCAATGCCACTCTAGGATGTCCGTGTTAAGACCAGCCTGAAAATACTGCACCTTAGTGGTTTCCGTCCAGTTGGGAATCTGGCTGGCCAGGTGGCAAAATTCAGAGGCATATTCAGCCACGGGTCTCGAGCCTTGGCACAGTCGTTGGAGTTATGTGCGTGCATGCCTCACCCTCAGGGGGTCTTCAAATTGAGCTCAGAGGGCCATCATGAAGTCGTGGAAACTCCCCACTCTGGAGCCCCCATGTCGTAGAGCCCCACCAGCCATTGTGCCGCCTCTCCCTCCAGTTGGTTGGAGACATACTGCACCTTCTTGGCCTCTGTCTGGAACTCTTCCTCCCATTGGGACATGAACCCCATCCCCTGGGTTAAGAAATATGGCAATTTTGCGGCATCCCCATCAAAGGTGGCATTTAGGTCTCAATGCTTGAGCCCACGAGGTCTCTCCCGCAGCTCGACTGGACCAGCCCCCGCGGGGGGTACTGGACCAGGAACCTGTGGGACAGGGCCCCCAGCAGGCATGTCAGGGACCCCTCCTGGAGGGGCCGGGACCTCCCTGGAGGAGCTGGCAACTGGGGGTCCTGGGGAGGTTCCCCCCCCCCGGGGCAGCAGGTTGCTGAGGCAGTCTCTGCAGGATCTCCAGGAGGCTTGTCTGCCTCACCTCCATCTGTTGCTTCAACTGCTGCACCTCTTTCTCCAGTTCTGGGTGAGGGGGCCCCTCGGTTAGGGGTCTATCCCACCATCAGGACCTGTGTTCTTCCCAACCTCACTCCTCTGGCCAGAGCCAGCTGTCTCCCATGGCCATTCCTGCTCCACGCACTGGAGTCTCAGAGAAGTGTAGGCTGCCCCTCCCCAGGGCTTGCTTGGCTCCCAGCTCCATGAGGTTGGGAGGGGGAAGGGTCAGCCTCCCAGCCCTCCGTCAGGCTCGGCTCCGTTCTTCCTCCGGCACGCCTGCACCATCCTCCGGCAAGCCGGCTCCCTGGTCATCACCTGTGGCCAGGTCTTTCTCCGTCTGAGTTCCAATCTCCACGTCGTCAGACATCGCAGGTAGGAATCAAAAATTTAGTAGGATTGGTGAGTTCTGGCTTACTGTGATGTACCAGAAACACACGCTCACATTAACTCAATAAGATTTCTTTATTAAGCAAGGAAACGTGGGTCAGTAACATAGGCAAAGCCAGAACTAAACACAACCTAGTACAGCCTCCAGATAAACCCTTACAGCATGAGAATGGTATGTGGGGAGGGCTGTAGGAGGGCAGCTACCTCCAGGTGCTATGACCTTGAAGCTGCCCGGGGAACAGTGTTCCCAGATCAAAAAGGCAGGCTGGCTGCCATCCAGAGATAGAGAGGCCCAGGCAGGGAAAGCAGGCCAGGAACCAAACTCATGTCAGGGTCTTCCGTGGAGTCTACTCTAATACCCAGAATCCAGAGATGAGCATGACATAAGCCTCCCTGAAATGGCAATAGATAGTCTGATGAACCTGCAGCATCGCCACGTGATTGGAAACACTGACTTTTCTGGATCATGCAGAGAGCCTCTGCTCATAGGAGCCGATCTCCTTTTCACATTAAGAGGGTATGGCAGAGAGGGTAGGGCTACCAGCCTCTCTTTCCCAACACATCCTGGTTAACCCAATTCCAAGTGCCTGACTACAGCTACAGAATATCCATGAAAAAGGTGTTTGGAGAGACAAGCCTAGACTGGATGTGTGAGAGGTTGAACTGGGCTCACAAATTTCAGCCGAAGGATACCAACAAACCTCCACTTACTCAACTGAATGTCTGAAGAGAACCACGTGTCTACACCTTCTACATGTCACCTGTATAGGCTTTGTTCCAGCTATTAGCTGAACATGTGATTGGTGCATTTGGACACAGGAGTGCACACAGCTGAAAAGAGCAATACATAACATCATATGGCCATAATAATCTAGAAAACCCATTATTCACTCCAAACAACCAGAAACACTTTAGACTGGGGGCCAAACCAGGCAGTGTGTGTGTGTGTGTGTGTGTGTGTGTGTAGTCACATTTCTTGGATACAGGTTTTGTTGTCCTTAAATAGCAGCCATGGGTGTGCCCAGTTAGGACTGGGGCTGTGATGTACAGATGTTGACAAATTTGCCATATTCACCAGGTTGAATGAGAAATGTTGGGTTCAAAATTCAAATCCATCCATCAAATCCATATTTTGAATGTGAACATTTAGCCTAAAATTCTGCATACATTAGACATGTTTGCCTCTTGGTGGCTTGGATTTGGGCAGACTTTAAATAAAAAATCTCATAAAATGCCAAGTGCTGAATGCTGGTAAGTAGTGGGCTGGATGTCTGTCAGAAACTGTAGCAAACTGAGAAGGGAAGAACCAAATGTATATAACTAGTGTCCAAAATTATTATATTATCTATATATCAATATCCAATTATTCACAAAAAATCACCAATGTCCAAGTTAATTATATACAATGGAAATAATACATTCAAACAATTCTCACATGAAGGTAAGTATAAAAAGTATGTACACTGCTAATTAAACTCTATGTTTTTAGTAACTACACAATTCTCACATAGAGGTAAGTATATGAAATATATATATATATATATATATATAATGAAACATTAAATCCTGTTTTACATGAGTAAATATATAAATAAACATATAGTTATCAAAATTCTATTTGTAGCACAAGAATACAAAGGAAAATATACAATAATACAATGTGGAAGCTTCCAAAGTTTGAAGAAACACAAACGGAGGGAGGACTCCAAGGGTGGAGGATAAAAATAACCCGCTGAGAATTAAACATGATCATTGATGATTTAGCACTAACTTTTGAGGGGACACAAAACTTGGAGGGGGGGGGAAGGATGAAATGGAGTGGCTGGAATCCTGAAGAGCAAGCAAGCCATGCTGCAACATTTTATTGTCAATTCCATAGCATCTATCAGTATAATCAGATTTCAAAATCCTGTTACATATCAACTGTGAGATATAATTGAAGTCCTATCATCAGGTACAGACAAAATGTCATATACAATGTTTTCTGGGGAACCCTGGAATTTGAAAGCTTTACAGAAGGGGTGAACAATCATATTGAACAAGCTTGCCAATGAGACAGCTTTCCCTCGAATGATTATCTGTATTGAGTTTGTTAAGGTCAATTCTGAGTTCACTGGGAGTTCACCAGTTCAACTGTGCCACATAAGAATGAAATAGATGCCTTAGAAAAAGGCTGGCCACCTGGTGCTCTCCAAATGTTTGGGGCTGCAATTCCACCAGCACCAGCCAGATGGTCAATAGTCAGGGATTCTGGAAACTGTATCCCAAAAAATATTTAGAGAACAACACATTGCTTAGTTCTAACCAGAAAAAAATGTCCTGGAATCCTTTGGAATGCACAAGGGTACTCTGGCAAACAAGTCCATGTAGAAGATGCTGGAAAGTGCTAAACCTTAAAAGGCTGAAAAGATCCTCGCATGTCAGCAATGAGCAGTCAGCTACTAATTCAATTGCATGTCAGTTATCAATTACTGCCAGACAACAATGGTCAAATATTAAACACAAAACCAAATAGCATTGAGTATCGGATTACAGCTACAAAATAGAGGTTGACCCCCGTATCCATGGGACCAGTATCCGTGGTTTCACTTATCCATGTCGGAAAAAATATGTCCTCTCTAGGCATTTTCTAGGTCCTCCAGTTGTATGGTATGCTTCTGTAGGAAGTTAGGCTGGAAGTAATTTATTTCAATAGGGTTTGCTGTTATCCACAGTTTCACATATCCACGATAAGTCTGGGAATGTATCCCCTGTAAATACAGGGGGGGGGGGTGATCTGTATTCTGAAGATGTTCAGTGACTATTCACCCATTCAAGTAACATCAAGGGGATGTTCTTTGGACAGTCAGTATTCAACATCTAGGGAATACACCAGAATTCACAAAAGAGAATTTAGGAAAACTCCCATTGTCATCTTCTTCATTTAATTACAGAATACAATTATGCCAATGAACTCTGTTCCTTCTGGTGCTACCTAAAGGTGCTATAACAGTCTGTTCCCATTTTACATGTTAACGTTCTATGTCACGTTTTCAATCAGAACTCAGAATAGTCCCATTTTTGCAGTTCCTCAGTCAGTGCTCAAGAAATTGTCTGACATCTATTTTCAAATAAAGAGAAAAATAAAATAGTGCTTCATTTTATGCAGCAACCTCAAACTCAGACAAGTCAGACTGTTGCTATCTGTTTGATTCCTGCTTATTGGTGAATTAAGGGACTCCAACAGCTCCCTCTTTAGGCTATTACACAGATATTTTCTTTATCCACCGAAAGACCATGGATTGTGGAGTGTTTGAAGCATCAAGCATCACAGTATTTATTAGTGGGAATGGACAGCTTCAACAGCAGCATCTGAACAGATAGCAGAAACCAAATATCTGAGAGCTTTACCTAAAGAAAATTATCGTTATAATTTTTTTAACAGTCCCTGTAAAACAAGCATTTTTGGTAATTTGGTAAAATAGAACCTTGTTCGGGTGGCATCCATATTTGAAGCATATGCAGAAAGATGAATTGAAATCACACCAGCTGGCCCTGCCTCATCTCCCACATGATTAACAGAAGGTGCTAACAGAGACTGTGGGCTCTTCTATACAGGCCAGAATACGCCGGCTACCCACCAGCATATCCTGCCCATGGATCAGGCCCATTCCTCCCCCGTTACCTCCACGAAATGGGCTGGAGCCCAGATGGCATGCCAGCCCATCCCTGCAGCTACATCACACTCTCTTCCATTAGGAACCAGGCCCACAGCACCTGAGCAAGGCCCTCTGCATGTTACCAGCCTGGTCACATGATGAAGACCCCCTTCCTAGCTTCAGAAGAGCGAGGCAGAGGGCAGCTGCAGTGATGGGCCGATGTGCTGGAATGGGCTCCTGTGATGACGCAGGGCCTAATCTGTTTTTTCCCCAGCTGATATAGATTTATACAGGTATTATTTTAAAACAGTTTATCAGGACCTAGCCCATCTTCCCCTATCTTAGCCCGCTCTTGTCCCCAGGGATCATGAGGACAGCCCAGGGGCAAAATGGGGCAAAAGCCATGCATCGTCAGGACTGCCGGGCTCCAAGATGGGGGCAAGATGAGGTAAAATGCCCATGAAGACAAGCCCCGTGCCTTTGTGCAGATTGCACATGGCCCACATACAGGCTGCCAGTAGAAATGCAGTGCATCTTGCCCTGGAGATCGATACATTTCCAAGACTTTCAGGGTTACCAGTTGTCCCTTATTATAACATCCCTTATTTGAGGGCTAGGAAGCTTGTTCCTTATAGGACTGACAGGTATCCCTTACAATGAGGGATGTCACCCATTTGAGTGCTAGAAAGCTTTTCCTTTGATATAGACTAAACTAGATAACAAAAATTCCTGTATTTTGGGCTGTTGGCCCTTCATAAAGACAGAAATATGTGAATCATGTAATTTATGAATGTGGACAATATATCAATGTTAAGTTTAACTGAAATTGGTAACTTTCATTTGATAGTTCAACAGAACACAGTAACTGCTTCCGGATTGTCAACCCTGCATGTCATGAATTTCAATTGTTTCATGTTGCTATATTGAACACCTGGAAATACTAAAGATGTCTGATGTATTTTAGCAGTGGGGGGGGGGAATACTGGCAAAACCAGGTATGCATTTTAGAAATATACATGATTTTAAAATGACTTTTACAAAATATGCATAACATGCTATTGTTGATGGAGAGGAGTACAAAAATATATACATGTTGAAAAATAATGAAAACAACCACACAAAATTTTGATGCCGGTAGAAAAGGAGTCTTGCAAGCCAATACGTAACTGGGATGGAAAGAGAAAGCCCATGGGATCATGTATAAAATAGGGATGGAAAGAATATTCAAAAGTATTCAAAACATAGTTGAAAAAATGTTTTCCGAGTGTTGAGAAACCCTAATGACAAGGATCCCGGACTGAGGAGAATCTTCGTAGTTCAGGACTAATTCTGTGCAAAATTCACAGTTGGTTGCTTCGCACAGAAATCAGCATTTAATGCATGAAAAAATAATATTTCGACACAGGAATACTAATTCCTGTGCAGAAAAAGTTGTCTTCTATGTACCAAAAAAGCTACACTTCGGGATTTGTTCTGCATAAGTTTCACACATGATTGATTTGCATAGAAACCAGCATTTTCTGTGCAGGAAACAGGATTTTCTATGCGGTGATTAATATTTCTGCATTTAAACATCATTTTCCATGCAAAAAAATTGTTGTTTTCTCTGCTAAACAACCGCAAGTGAATTTAGCACAGAACAAATCCCCTATTACTTTTTTCTTCACAGAAAACAACATTTTCTGTACAGGAATTAATATTTTGCATTGAAATATTATTTTCTAGTCAGAAACTGCTGTTTCCTGTGCAGAAAATGCTGGGGAGGGGAGTTGCAAAACAAATCATATGCAAATTTTGCACAAAATAAGACCTGGATTGCAAATAGCCTTTGAAAACTACTGGTATGTGGTTTTCAAAGACTTTCTTGCAGGAGGAAGAAAATTGTTGAAATTACTCATTGCTACCTTCGAGAAGAAACTTACAGAAGACTTGCATCCCTAGAGTGAACATGACAGATTGATGATCAGAAGAGGAAACTGGAAGGATTGGAACAATTGTCCCTTCCTCATCCATCCCTAACAAAACATAACCAACATAAGAGTTGTGAAGAGGCAGTTTTTGCAAGCACTCCTGAGCTGATGGCAATCACAGTCCACTGTTGCTTGTGGCTTCCATCATGAAGAGGTGATGAATCTAGTCTTCATTTTAGTCCAAATTTTAATGAAGCTATCCAAAGTACCAATCCAGTGTTAGGGACAGGTTTAAACATCTTGGTCAGCTCCTCAAAGTCCAGACTGAATTCACCACCCCATTGGCACAGAAGCCACCACTACATGGCCCACTTGAGACTGGTAACATCAGACTGGAGAATAAGAGTAGCCAAACACAGAGATACTTCAGTATCTGGAGCAGATAAGAGGGAGTAGGTAATTTGTTCTGAATGATATGGACATCCAGGTGAGCGCACCAATGCTCCTTTGACCTGATTGTTCCTACCAGGGTTTAAACCCCCTCCCTTCCTTGGAGGAAATCAAGGATTTGGCTCTGCTAGATGTATCTGCAGATAGTGGAGCTTGAAACATGAGTTCACACCGTTCTTTTGCAAGGGCTCTTCATTTGGTCAGCTTCACCCAGTTGTGATAATGAAATTGTTTATTTTTAAAAAATTGGGGATGTGTTGAACAACTTTAGTTGGCTCTACCCTTGATGTAGGTTTACCCCAGTGTACATTGTTAGTAATAATAATCTACAAAAGAAAGTAACTGTATTTTAAAAGTCCATTTTTAAACACACTGAAAAGTACTATTGACTTGTATAATTAAGTAAAGAAAATTCTAAAAATGTTAGCATACCTCAGGGAATAAGTATTAAATTGATAAGACCCCCCCCCCAAAAAATAAAACCCTCCCTTCCTGGGAGTGCTCAGCCTTAGCCTTTTTGACAGTTACAAGGGAGGCTGTATAGTCTATCATAAGTATTGCCTATACTGGAATATATCCACAGGAGAACATAAGGCCTTTGATAGTAAAGATGCTAGCCTCCATGGGAATACAACTTTGAGGACACATAGAATCTCAGAGTTGGAAGGGACCACAAAAGCCATCTAGGCCAACCCCCCACTCTACAGGAATACATGATTACAGCACTCCTGTAAATTACTATCCAGCCTCTGTTTAAAGACTTCCACAGATGGAGAATCTACCATTCATCAGGTTCTTCATGGTGTTTAGTTGGAGCTGTTTTCTGCCTGCACACAAAAATGTGTGAATGTTGTGAAGAATAAGCCCTGAGTCTCTCTGGCTTTTCTTCGCAAACGAAGATTCAGGAAGGACTCATCCCGTGCTTTCTGCAAGCGTGCTGATGACTAAAAAGGCCAATCCAAGATAAACAAATCTGGTTGCAGAAAGCACAGCAGAAAGTCTCCTTGGGTGATGTTTCCGGGTTGTGATTCTTTCTGCGTTGTCATTTCTCTTCAAGACTTGTTTGGTGTGAGTTCTCAAATAAGGCTGCAGCATTGTGGATAGTGCATCTCTATGCCTCCCAATGTGAGGCCTGGGCAAACCATTGTTGGTGATCAATTTGGCTGAGCCTGAGATGTTGTTTCAGGGAGTCCTTGTATTGCTTTTTTTTGGAGCGCCCCTCTTACGCTGACCCATGGTGAGTTCACCGTAGAGTACTATTTTGGGGAGGCGATGGTCTTCCGTCCTAGAAACGTGCAGCTTTTGGAGACTTTCTTACAGCAGGAAGAAAATTGCTAAAATTACTCCTTGTTTCCTTCAAGAATGGGATTAGTGGAGGATTACATCGCTATTTGGGGCTATTTTGCTGTGTCCCAAATGCTCAGGAGTTGGTCTGTTGAGAGTACAGGTGGCATATGCTCTTCCTGTTCTCAATGAACTGAACAAACTCTGTAGAAAATGCTGTTTTACACACACACACACACACAAAACAACCTGTGAATATTGCCCAGAATATTGCCCAAACCTGTGAAAATCCTCATCTTTCGAGGATTCTCCTGCTAAGGCTTTCCCAACACTCAAGAAACACATTCACTGACTTTTTAACAATATGTTTTAATATTCTTTCCATCTCTACATACCAAATACTGCAGGGAACTCTGTGTTGTGGGCATAGCAGCTGTCTGCTCTTGCTGTTCTCAGCTCTATGGTCCAGGCAACTAAGGTGAGTAGCACATGAGCCAGGCCTATATAAAGCCTGTCTCAAGTTTCATGAGCAGGGATTTTTCACAAGAGGTCTGGACTCCTGTGAGATCTCTAATCTCATGAGGGTTTGAATTCTTATTGGAGGCCCTCCTTTCATGAGCCTTGAGGAGGATTTTATAAAGGACCCCTTTGGATGTATCACTTAGCCTAGAGCTGCCTTAACAATAGAGATTGCTGTCTTGTATTGCTGCTTGGAAAACATGACAATTCTGGCTGCAGGAACCCCCCAAAATTTCTCACTGGGACCCAAACCTGTTCTCAGCAGCCCTGTATGGAACAACAGAGCCAAGAAGGCACAAGGCAAAGGGGGAACACAATGCCCATGGAAAAGGGCAATTTATCTAGAATCTCTGTCCGTCCCCTCCTCCCAGACATACAAGTTTTCTAACTTTCATTAAGGTAATCTCCACAAGTATAAACTAGAGACCTTTAAAAAAAAAAAGCTGGAAGATGGTAGCCTATTCCTATTCTAGTGATTTAGTTTGTTGTTGCATGCCTTCAAGCCATTCCTGACTTATGGTGGCCCTATGGGGGGGGGTGGTGGCAAGATTTGTTCAGAAGGGGTTTGACTTTGCCTCTCCCTGAGGCGGCGAGAGTGTGACTTTCCTAAAGGCTGAGTGGGGTTTTGAACCCTAGTCTCTAGAGGCATAGTCCAGTGCTCTAACTACTATGCCACGCTGGCTCTCAATGATTTAACTGCAATGATTTTTTTAAAAAAAGAATTTCTTTGGCATGCAACTAGATGGCCATTCTCTTTTATGCTTAGGCTCTGTAGTACTTGGCTTTGAAAGCTCCTAAGAAGAAACCATCTTAGTAGGATGCTTTAACAGACCCAGGTCTTTCAGTGATATATCCCTGTTGAAAACTCTGTGGTGACAAGACACATCTGCAAGCAGGCTGGCAGATAGTGCCGCTAAAGAGACAAATTTTGCTTCAATGTGAATGTTTATTTTGAATTACCAGAGTAGGTACAATATTTACTATTACTGTTCCACATGACTGGAACACAATGACCACATTAGAGACTTTTGGGGAAGCAGCCTCAAATGTCAACAGATAATGTCTGTAACAAATGCAAATAATAATTGCATATTTCAGGGAATGCCACCCTCGTATCCTTAAACTATAGCCAGAAAATCCCAAAATTACTTGTTCTAGTGATTCACAATGTAGAATGTGGAAGTGAATTATTATAGGTTCTTGGTTCCAGAAAAACCAACTTGCTTCCTTTCTTGGTCATGTCTACTCCTGTGGTTTAAAAGCCCCATTCTCTGGCCCCAGTATTAGTCCATCTTATTCAGCAAGATTTCCATTCACTGAGCACATTTCTTCAATGGTTGGTTTCTAACAGAAACTTTTGAGCTTTTGAGTATGTTATTTGCAAGATGCAATATAATACCCTTACAACCCAAACCCTCTGTGAAGAATGAATTACTTCCTATTCAAAGTGATTCTTGACATAAAAACTGTGTGGGGAAATAATGAGTACTACTGATTTCAAGGAAACTAAAGTATATTTTGCATAGTCCACAAGGTTTCTCGGTTATGCTGTGTGGTGCCAATGTTGATGCAAGTGTCATATATTTCACAAATTCTCATATATTTCACATCTATATTGCAGTCAAGTAACAGCATAGTCCATTTCATGCTGGGATATGTTCCATACCCAGCAGAATTTAATTTCAGCCTGTTTTTGAAGGATTTTGCAAATTTTACAAATGTCTTTCTTTCTAGTACAGAGGAGTTTTTTTCCCATCCCTATGTCTACAGAAAACATCAAAGATTACTTGAAGTTAAAAATACATTGGATTTTTTTTCCAACATTTATTACCTCTGTCAGTCTTTGTTTTTCTCTCCCTTGAACAAGCCTTCACAATCCCTGAAAATCTGGGGAAAGTTAGAGGGAGAATCCAACCAGTCTGAGAAATGCAAGCATAATAATCTTGTAAAACCCAGTTGTTCAGAATATAAGGAATATTCTCATACTTTCCAATCTTGCATTGACAAGAGTATTGCCTTTCAGAGACTGATGGACTGCAACTCACCATTGACTATGCTGGCTAGAGCTGATGGGATTTGTGGTTCAGCAATATCTGGAGGATAGCAGCCACTAAAGGCACCAGATTCCACCTGATGTTGGAAGCTAAGCAGGGGCAGCCCTGGTTAGTACTTGGATAGGAGACCACCAATGAATACTAGGTGCTGTAGGTTATATTTCAGAGGAAGGAATGGGCAAAATCCCCAGTATTCAGGAATGGGCAAAACTCTGAGTATTCCTTGCCTAAGAATAACCTATGAAATTCATGGGGTCACCATAAGTAGACAGGTGACTTGAGGCACCTACACACACACACACACAATAGCTGGAGGACTGCACTTTGCTCAGCCATGCAGTGTAATAGTGTCAGTATCTAATAGCTAATTCAGTGCTTCCCAAACTTAGATCCTCCAGGTGTTTTGGATTTTAGCTCCCAGAAGCCCTAGCCACCTTGGCCAACAGCAAGGAATTCTGGGAGAGGAAATCAAAAACATCTGGAGGACCTAAGTTTGGAAACTACTGAGTTAGCTATTAGCTATTGACAAACTTACACTGATAGTGAAATGGAATCTACCGGTACATGTTAAAATGCAATATAGTGTAGATATATCAGAATGAGGAAGCACATCTATAGTCCTTGTTAAGCTATGGAATTCATTACCACAAAATGAGGAGATGACCACCAATTTGAAAGACTTTAAAAGGGCTTAAACAAATGTACGGCAGATTATGCTGTCACAGGCTACCTGTCATGATGGCTATACATTGCTTCTAGGGCTGGCGATGTGAGTGTCCTGATGTAGCCAGATCACAACTCAGTCCTTGAACAGAGCCCTGGGCAAATCTATGCAACAAGATCAAAAGCAGGTTGTGATTGAAATACAGTGCTATCATTCAGAAAGGATGATAATTCCTCCAAAACAGGATCTTAGGTGAAGCCAGGTTCAAAACATAGTGGAGCAGCAGATTCAAAGAATTCCAGGGGCTTTCTGGCTCTGTCACCCTAAGAGGTGGGAGGGGGTGTTTTAGAGACCCAGCCATGATATCAGAATCTGTATTCTTATCTGGTGATTCAGTAAAATAGGGCAATAGTTACCATTCTTGAAGAGCAGAGTTTCAGTTAGCAAAATACTTAGACAAAAGTCTGAGGGTGGCTCAGGAGGTTCCAATCTGGAGGCGCACCAAGAAAGAGAGTGGCTGAGTTTATCCACAATGGTACATCTTTCTATTATTAGGGGACTAATATTTATACCCTGCTTCATAGCCTGAAGGGGTACTCTGGCTATAACAAAGCCTGGATGGTTTTCCCACCAGGTAAACAAAGGAAACCAAAGCTTAACTGATTGTGTGAATGGCTGGATGACAGGAATTGATCGGTTTACGACAACCTTGCAATGCAGGACAGGAGGGGGTTCCAAGGTAAGATTGCCTTGGGATTGGGGTTGAAAAAGGTCACTTGATTGTTTGTTTGGATGACTCATTGCTGAGGTGCCCAAGAAGGAATTAGCACACACATTACCTCCTTAATGGCTTTGGTTACCAAGGGGCTTCCATGCAATGCGTGTTTTGGCAAAATATTTCTGAGACATGTCCCAGATCAATGTGACCTCCACCTGACCTCTTTTTGGTTCACCCTGACCAACTTGACCCTGAAAAGTGCCCAATATTTCCAATTATGAGATATCATAGAGAGTGGGTAGTAGGGCATGCTAATAGTTCAACCTCCTGCCAATGCAGGAACTCACAGCTAAAGTATCCTTGAGATGTCTAACTTCTGTTTAAAAACCTCCAATAAAAGACTTCCACCGCTTTCCAAAACATTCTGTTTCACTTCTGAGCAGCTCTTAGTGCAAATATAGGTTTTTGTACATTTCTAAGGAAAGAAGAAGAGCTAAGTCACTTCATTCCTTTCCCAATAATTCATGTTTTGAAGAACACATGTTTATCGTGCCTTCAAATTCTTACTAGGTTAATCTCCTTTCACCTTGACGGGGATACTATGGAATGATTCATATGAAACCAAGCCAAGAGAATGATTTGGTACATGAGATGAGATTTTACACCAGAGTTTATAAAAAGAAGCCTTTCCTTGAACTTCATTCTAGTTAATTAGAAGGAAGCCACAGAGCTGACGTAGGAGCCTGTAAGTAAATTGCAGATGTTGTTGCTACTCTCTATATCTATCAAATTACATTAGAATCCCATGGCTCATGTCCTAAAACAGACTCCCTAAGAAGGCAAAATCGTCCCAGAAAAAAACTGACTATAAGTGGCCCATGCTGTCATACAAACAGGTCCTTGTTGCCAAACATGTACAAAAATAAAAGTGGATTTCTCCAGCAGACTGCAAACATAAATGGTATAGAATGACATATTGTTCACTTTCTTTTTCTCTGCGGTTTCAATATCAATAGTGTTGATTTTAGTGGGAAGGCTGTGGAGGCAGGCAGTAGCTGACAAAAGGGCAGGAAAAAAGTAGACAATAATGTGGTGATACCCATGAGGAATGTGCATAGAGAGAATGGATGACTCCTTCAAGTAGAAATATAACAGCAAGAGGAAAGGCCTTCTTCTAGCTGATCACCTGTTCTCCTAATCTCCATTTGTTTAACAGATGGTTGTTCTTTTAAAGAATTGAAAGACATCAGCATTATTGGAGAAAAGGTATTTGTCCACTCTAGACATGAACAAAGCACATAAGTCTTTAGCTAAGGGTATGGGGAAGTGGAAATTCCCTCCGTTCCTATTGAGCATTGCCAGCTACCATTGTGAGAGTAGTGTTCTGAAGAAAGGTAGGTAGCTTTTCTTCCATAATCCCACCACACTCACTGTGAGGAGTCATATCTTCCCTCACATATCTACGCAAGCCATATCACAGTGTAATCCTAACTCAAAAATGTCTTGGCTGTAGGAGTTAGGATTAGGCACAAAACTTTTCTGCCAGCAGAAATTCCCTCCTCCACCCCTCTGATACCAGTAATGTCTTTCTGACAGCAGAACTCTCTTCTGAAGGCTGATCTGAGAGATCTGTGGACAAAATATTCAGCTGGCAAAACATTCAGCTGACAAATCTGGCTAATAACCAGCAAGGGGTGGAGGGAGGAGGGAGATGATCCAAACCAATATGCTGATGACACCCAACTCTCTCCCTCTCTCTCTCTCTCTCTCTCTCTCTCTCTCTCTCTCTTCTTTCCATCTGATTCCAAAGAAGCTGTCTCTGTACTGAACGAATGTCTGTTGTCAGTAATGGACTGGATGAGGCTAAACAAATTGAAACTTAATCCAGACAAGACAGAGGTGCTCCTGGTCAGTAGAAAGGCAGATAAGGGAATAGGGACTCAGCCTGTGTTGGATGGGGTTGCACTCCCCCTGAAATCTCAGGCTCGCAACTTTGGTGTGCTCCTGGACTCAACTCTGAGCCTGGATGCCCGGGTCTCAGCAGTGGCCAGGAGTGCGTTTGCACAGTTAAAACTAGTGTGCCAGCTGCACCCATTCCTTGTGATGCCAAATCTGGCCACAGTGATACAAGCCTTGATTACATCCTGTTTGGACTACTGTAATGCACTCTACATGGGGCTGCCTTTGGAAACTGTTCAGAAACTACAGTGGGTCCAGAATGTTGCAGCCAGAATGCTGACCGGGGCTAGTTACAGGGATCATATAATTCCTGTGTTAAAACAGCTTCACTGGCTACCAGTTTGTTTCCGAGTACAATTCAAAGTGCTGGTCATGACCTATAAAGCCCTTGAGTCCAAACTATTTGAAAGACTATATCTCCCAATATGAACCTGTCAGAATTTTAAGATCATCAGGGGAAGGCTTTCGCTTGATCCCACCATCATCCCAGGCTCGCTTGGTAAGGACATGAGAGACAGCCTTCTTGGTGGCTGCCCCCACCCTCTGAAACACCCTTCCTCGGGAGGTTAGGCTGGCCCCTTCCCTGCTTTCCTTTCACCACCAGGCAAAAACATTTTTATTTTAGCAAGCTTTTTAATTTGTAGCTGTGGCCATAGAGGCGTTTATTGGGGTGTGTTTTATTGTTTTTACTGTAATTCCTTTAACTTGTATATGTTTTTAATATAATTTTAAATTGTTACATTTTAATTGTTTTTAACTTTTAATTGTCTTATTTTTCCTTGTTTTTATATATTGTGAGCCACCTTGGGTCCCATTCTGGGAGAAAGGTGGCATAGAAACTAAATAAATAAATAAACAAAGCTCCTCCAGCCCAAGGACAAAGACACAATGCCAGTACAAAATTAGTCCATGCAAGAATAATCCTCCATTATTTCAAGCATCCCTAGGCTGGGAAGGCTTTGAATGCAATGCTACTTCTGCTCGGTTGGCCATGCCATCTTGACAAATCAGATTGTCCCTTTCTTTTTCTTCTAAGAGGAGACATTTTGTAGATTGTGAAGTCAAAGCAAGAGTGTAGCTATGGGGAAGGGGGTAACAGGAGGACATTGCTCCCATAGTTCAGACAAGAAAAGGAGCAGGAAAAGTTATCCAGGGAATGCAAAAACAGCAAATACAAGAGTGCTAAGTGTGAAGGATTTTCAATGTCTCACTCTCTGTAGAAACAGAAATTTGGGGAGTGAAAGAAAGAATTCTTATTTGGTGGAGCAATGCCCTCATTCCTCCCTTCCCGCCCATCCCACTTCACCCCTGAATCTAAATCTCAGTTGTGACTGAAAGCACTGGAATAAGGTACTGCACTTAGGGCGAAAAAATGAAATGCATAGATATAGGATGGGGGGGGGGCTGGCTGAATGAGACTACGTGCAAAAGGATCTAGGAGTCCTAGTAGACCACAAGATGAACATGAGTCAACAGTGTGATGCGGCAGCTAAAAAGGCCAATGCGATTTTGGGCTGCATCAATAGAAGTATAGTGTCCAGATCAAGGGAAGTAATAGTGCCGCTCTATTCTGCCTTGGTCAGACCTCACTTAGAATACTGTGTCCAGTTCTGGGCACCACAATTCAAAAAGGATATTGACAAATTGGAGCGTGTCCAGAGGAGGGCGACTAAAATGGTGAAAGTTCTGGAAACCATGCCTAATGAGGAAAGACTTAGGGAGCTGGGTATGTTTAGCCTGGAAAAAGATGGTTAAGGGGCGATATGATAGCCCTGTTTAAGTATTTGAAGGGGTGTCACATTGAGGAAAAACACTACACCATAAGGATAAGGATGGCAGGCTTGTTTTCTGCTGCTCCAGAGACTGGAACACGGAGCAATGGATGCAAGCTCCAGGAACAGAGATTCCACCTCAACATTAGGAGGAACTTTCTGACAGTAAGAGCTGTTCAGCAGTGGAGCACACTCCCTTGGAGCATGGTGGGGTTTCCTTCCTTGGAGGTCTTTAAACAGAGGCTGGATGGCCATCCATCAGGGATGCTTTGATGGATGGCCATCCAGCCTCTCCTCCACAGCCACTTCCTCTTGGATGGGGACCGCACAGAGGAAGTGGCTGTGGAGGAGAGGGTCACTTCACAGACACAGGAAGTAGACAGCTGGAGGAATGTCACACACAGAACAAGAAAATCCAGGGATTCTTCGAGCAGCTTGCAGCTACAGAATCGATTCGAAGCCCTTTCCCTTATCAAGGACAACGAGGAAGAACAGCATGGACAGACTTCAGGGGTAGAGCAGGGGACCTTGAGAGGACCACTGCAAGGAACAGCAGCTGCGAAGCCTCGGCGGAGGTGTGTGGTGGTGGTAGGGGGACTCCTTGCTGCGGGGTACAGAAGCAGTGGTATGTGGGCCTGACAAGATGACTCGGAAGGTGTGTTGTCTTCCTGGGGCAAAGATCTGTGATGTGACCGAGAGGCTGACAAGACTTGTCAAGCCTACGGATCATTACCCCTTCCTTTTGGTCCATGTGGGAACCAATGATACTGCAAGGCACAGCTTTCCCAAGATCAGAAGAGATTATGAGGCCCTGGGGAGGAAGCTGAAAGAAATGGATGCACAGGTTGTCATCTCGTCTCTTCTGTCAGTTGAAGGCCATGGTCCAAGAAGGGAGAGGAAAATAGCTGACGTAAACAACTGGCTCCGTAGATGGTGTCGCCGAGAACAAATTGGATTCTTGGATCATGGACTGCGCTTCCATGCGGGGGGACTTCTGGCAAGAGATGGGGTGCATCTTACAACAGTTGGAAGAAACATTTTTGCCAGCAGTCTCAAGAATTTGATCAGGAGGGCTTTAAACTGAGTCAAATGGGGGAGGGAGACAGTATTCTGGAAGGCAAAAGGGCTGGATAAAATAATCAAACTGTCATAGAGGGAACAAGGCAAACAGCGCAAGGACCCAACAGTGGGAGGCAAAAAAACTTGCACAGGCAGCAAGTAAAGGGAACACATGGTCTTAGATGTCTCTACACTAATGCACAGAGCATGGGAAATAAGCAAGATGAACTTGAACTCCTCGCACTACAAAACAAATATGATATAATAGGCATTACTGAAACCTGGTGGGATGAGTCTCATGATTGGAATGTAGGAATAGAGGGGTATAACCTTTATAGGAGAAACAGGCCAAACAGGAAAGGAGGAGGAATAGCATTATATGTCAGGGATATTTACACCAGTGAAGAGATCCATGACATCAATACTGGAAGCCAGGTGGAGAGCATCTGAATAAAAATTAAAGGGGAGGGAAACAACAGGGATGTTATTGTGGGACTCTACTACAGACCCCCAAATCAGACGGAGGAATTGGATGATGCCTTTCTAGAACAGATGAACACACATGCAGAAAGGAGAGATGTAGTAGTGATGGGTGAGTTCAACTATCCTGATATTTGCTGGCAATCTAACTCAGCCAAAACTTCAAGGTCTAGCCAATTCCTTACATGCCTGGAAGACAATTTCATGGTCCAAAAGGTGGAAGAGGCAACAAGGGGGTCAGCTATTTTAGATCTGATCCCAACCAACAGAGATGACCTGGTTAATGGGGTGCAATTGGTGGGATCCTTAGGTGAGAGTGATCATGTTCTCCTGGAGTTTGTTATACAATGGAAAGGAGAAGCCAGGCATAGTCAGACACGCATTCTTGACTTTAGGAGAGCTGGTTTCAATAAACTCAGGGAAATACTGGGGGTGATCCCATGGTCAGGAATATCAAAAGAGAAGAGACCTCAAGACGGATGGGACTTTCTCAAAAGGGAGATACAGAAGGCACAATTTCAAACAGTACCATTGAGGAAGAAAAATGGGAGGTGTCTCAAGAAACTAGGATGGATGACTAAAGAACTTTCAATGGAGCTAAGTTTTAAACAGAACATGTATAGGAAATGGAAAAGGGGGGAAATCACCAAAGAATTCAAACAGATAGCGAACACGTGTAGGAATAAAGTCAGAAAAGCTAAAGCACAGAATGAGCTCAGGCTTGCTAGGGAGGTTAAGAACAATAAAAAGGGGTTTTTGGGGTATGTCCGCAGCAAAAGGAGGAAGAAGGAAATGATAGGGCTGCTACGTGGAGAAGATGGCAAAATGCTAACAGGGGACAGAGAAAAGGCAGAATTACTCAACACCTTCTTTGCCTCAGTGTTTTCAGAAAAGGAAAAGGAGGACCAACCTGAGGATAATGGAACAGAGGACACAATAGGGGAAATCCAGCTCAAAATAAGTAAAGAGGTAGTACAGGAATACCTTCTTAATCTAAATGAATTTAAATCTCCAGGACCAGATGAACTACATCCAAGAGTATTAAAAGAGCTGGCAAATATAATCTCAGAGCCATTGGCAATAATATTTGAGAACTCCTGGAGAACAGGAGAAGTCCCAGCAGACTGGAGGAGGGCAAACGTTGTTCCCATCTTCAAAAAGGGGAAAAAAGAGGATCCCAACAATTATCGTCCAGTTAGTCTGACATCAATACCAGGGAAGATTCTAGAGCAGATCATTAAACAGAGAGTCTGTGAACATTTAGAAGGCAATGCCACAATCACAAAAAGTCAACATGGGTTTCAGAGAAACAAGTCATGCCAGACTAATCTGATCTCTTTTTTTGATTAAGTTACCAGCTTGGTAGATGAAGGGAATGCTGTGGACATCGCATACCTTGCTTTCAGTAAGCCCTTTGACAAGGTTCCCCATGACATTCTTGCAAACAAGCTTGTAAAATGTGGGCTAGACAAGTTAACTATTCAATGGATTTGTAATTGGTTGACCGGCCGAACCCAAAGGGTGCTCATCAGTTGCTCCTCTTCGTCTTGGAAAGATGTGACCAGTGGGGTGCCACAGGGTTCTGTCTTGGGCCCAGTGCTATTCAACATCTTTATCAATGACTTGGATGAGGGAATTAGGGGCATACTTATCAAATTTGTAGATGACACCAAATTAGGATGAGTAGCTAATACCCTAGAGGACAGGATCAAAATTCAGAATGACCTGGATAGACTGGAGAGCTGGGCCAAAGCTAACAAAATGAAATTCAATACGGAGAAATGTAAAGTACTGCATTTAGGGCGGAAAATGAAATGCATAGATATAGGATGGGGGAGACCTGGCTGAATGACACTACGTGCGAAAGGGATCTAGGAGTCCTAGTAGACCACATGTTGAACATGAGCCAACAGTGTGATGCGGCAGCTAAAAAGGCCAATGCGATTTTGGGCTGCATCAATAGAAGTATAGTGTCCAGATCAAGGGAAGTAATAGTGCCGCTCTATTCTGCCTTGGTCAGACCTCACTTAGAATACTGTGTCCAGTTCTGGGCACCACAATTCAAAAAGGATATTGACAAATTGGAGCGTGTCCAGAGAAGGGCGACTAAAATGGTGAAAGGTCTGGAAACGATGCCTTATGAGGAGAGACTTAGGGAGCTGGGTATGTTTAGCCTGGAAAAAAGACAGTTAAGAGGCGATATGATAGCCCTGTTTAAGTATTTGAAGGGATGTCACGCTGAGGATGGAGCAGGCTTGTTTTCTGCTGCTCCAGAGACTGGAACACGGAGCAATGAGTGCAAGCTCCAGGAACAGAGATTTCACCTCAACATGAGGAGGAACTTTTTGACAGTAAGAGCTGTTCGGCAGTGGAACACACTCCCTCGGAGCGTGGTGGGGTCTCCTTCCTTGGAGGTCTTTAAACAGGCTGGATTGCCATCTGTCGGGGATGCTTTGACCAAGATTTCCTGCGTGGCAGGGGGGTTGGACTGGATGGCCCTTGTGGTCTCTTCCAACTCTGCAATTGTATGATTCTATGATTCTATTATTCTATGATCGTGATTCCTGCATGGCAGGGGGTTGGACTGGATGGCCCTTGTGGTCTCTTCCGACTCTACAATTCTATGATTCTATGATTCTAAGGTTAATAGCATTTATTTACAATACCTTTGGCACCAAAAGGCAGGTCCCCACTCAACTGCCTATATAAGTTGTACTGATTAGTTCAGTGGAGTTAAAAGTTGTGATAGGATAAATTCATTCTGTTTGCTATGAAACTTGCTATGAAAGCTATATTCAGTTATTACTCCCAAACAAAATATACTCACTGGATGAATGTGGGTTACATAGGTGTTGATTTAATAAGTCCGATTCATGGAGTAGGTCTATTCTACTTGAAAGTAACAATTAGATTTAGCCCTTTGTGTACTGTGAATCTTTCAGCTGTGTCCCTGACAACTCAAAATACATCAGATGAACAGCGGGTGTAGATTGTTCACCATGGTGAGCATGATTTGTTTGTTATCCTCCAATGATTTGTTTGTTGTCAGGAAATTAGTACTTCACTAACTAGGTCCTAACTTCTTGACAATGGCCAGAGTCTTGTAGGACCTTTCACTCAATGTAATTTTGCACGCACTTAACTTTGTAGTAGAGATGCTAAGAAATCTGGTTACTGAACTGCAAAGATGCATAACAGGACACCAGGATGAGTGTGTTGTATACCCGATGTGCATTGTGGGCCTGATGTGTGTTGGGGACTGTCGTGCATCAGTCCCGATTTGCTTTAGTCTGATTGTACACCGGTCCCTTGGCTGGCTCTGCTGTGTAGTTATATACAGTAACCGCAACCCTCTACTGGATACAGATATTGCACATCTTCACAATTCTATTTCCTGTAGGCACAATTTCATTTACGAACAAACAGCACTTCAATAGGATTTTAGCTTACAATCCTCACAATGTTTGTTCAGGCAACATAAATGGGTGCGGTTCTCCACAACTCTGTTGCTTATGAGAGCAGACAAAGATAAGGATGGACAAATCAGCCATAGATTTTAAATTGGTATCTCATTTTTCAAATCTTCTGTTCATTGCATCCAGTTTCTGCATGAGTTCAGAACTTTTTCAAAGTCATTTTTGAGAAAAAGTGGTTGTATTTGTGTGCATTTTTTTCTAACAGATAAGTTTATATTTTGTTTTACTTAATATGCGTGTTTAGATAGCATTTTCCTTTACGGTTTTCTATCCATTTTTCATTAATACTGATATTTCTGTTTGCATCTTTTTTGTAATATATGCATGTTTATGAGAGCCAGTGTGGTGTAGTGTTGAACTAGGAGACCAGGGCTCAAATCCCCACTCAGCCATGGAAATCCACGAGGTGATCTTTGGCAAGTCATACTCTCTCCTCCTCAGAGGAAGACAAAGGCAAATTTCCTCAGAATAAATCTTGCTGAGAAACCCTGTGATAGGTTTGCCTTAGGGTTGCCATAATTTGGAAATGACTTGAAGGCACACAACAACAATGCATGTTTAATTGTGCTTTGAGCACTGCAAATTCTGAGAAACATGAAGGAGAGTGTCATACGTTTGGATTCAAAAAGTGCATATTTGGTATGTTCTTACCAAAAATATGAACTAAATGAAAATGAGAAATCGCAACGGAATAAGAGAAAATATACCTATTCTCAAGAAGATTCTCAAAGAGCAGCAGGCTGGATGCTCATTCATAACTTAAATTCTGATCTGAATCCAATAGTTATTTCCAGTTAAAGTACACTCATGGAATTTAGCTAACTGTTGGCTTATCAAGTTCCCAGGGATATCAGTGGCTCTACTCTAGTTGGGATTAATGAATCAATTTGTGCCCTTCTGTTCCCTCCATCCTCCTGTGTGGCTTCCTGTTTTCAATTTATCTACAGGCAGAAAATGGAAGAAACAGGTAGAAAAGCCATAGCTGCAGCTTGTCTGAAATAGCGTTTTTTCCCCCCAATGAATCAGGTAGTTTGTAGACATGGTAATGTTTTGCACATTAAAAAAAATAATAATTCAAGTGACCTTCTTGCTACGTTGGGCCAATTGCTGAGAGCCATCCTGACGCATCACAGTTCTTGCATCCCCCACAATGACAAAATGTTAGCTGAACCCTCAAGGGTGTCAAAAATAAGATCTTCAGTAGTATTTTTAAAAAAGGAATGGATTTCACCTGTGTCTAATCTAATCCTTCTCATATAGCGCATATATATATGCTGATGCCCAGATTGATAAAACTTTAATTTCCTTGCCCTCTATCAGAAACTCAAGCAATAACACTGCTTACAATTTAGGTTGTTATTAGTCAGTGTCATGCTTGTAAACGCACATTCAATACTATCTGCCCAAAGGATTTTCTAATATATGTGTAAAGGGGAAAAGAAAAGCAGAGAACAGGGTTGAGGAACAGAACAAGCACAGAGACCACGGCAGCAGCTCAGACTTGCACATATACACCATTTACAGTGAAAGATTATCATTGGAATGAAATGCCATTTGGAGGAAAGGGCTGAAAAATAGAAGCAGGGCCAAACCTATGGATCACTAAAAGCACAGCTGATTTCCCAACCAACTAAATATTCCTGGGATAAGATTTATTTATTTATTTATTTATTTATTTATTTATTTATTTGTGCACTTTATATGCCACCTTTCTCCTGAAGTGGGACTTGTGGAAGCTCACAGAACAATTAAAATCCCAGTTAAAAGCAACTAAAACCAAATAAAAACATACAAAGAAAAAAAACAACATAAAAAAACATACCCGATAAAAGCCACACAGGCACAGTTATACATCAAGGCCTGCTTGAACGAAAACGTCTTTATCTGCTGGCAAAATGAAAACAGGGAGGGGGCCAGCCTAGCCTCCCACCAGAGGGTGGGAGCAGACACTGAGAAGGCTCTCTCTTGTGTCCTCACCAGACAAGGCTGTGATGGTGGTGGGACCAAGAGAAAGCCTTTCCCTGAAGATCTTAAAACCCTTGCAGATCCTATTTTTTCACTGGCATAATTATGCCAAAGGCATAGGAGGTTTTTCACCAAGGTATTGCCAATGGTGGTGTGGGGAGAAAGAAATGGAACACTTGCTAGTGGCAATGATAGTGGAAGGAGGAAACCAGTTTCAAGGACTTGCCTATTCCTTGAATGCCTGGCTTCAGGGAAATGTGGATTTCTGGAGTCAAGGCCCTATAGGACAGGTGGCTTTGGACAATTGTTTGTTCCATGGGACAGCCAATTGGCCAAACCATCCCTCCCTCCCAATGCCATGCCTCTGAGATTTCCCCAAAGCCAGACAAAGCCAATGGATGTCTGGGTGTTGGCTGCCTCTTTCTCCATTGTCAAAGCTATTCCCTTAGTAAACATGAAGGGTTCTAGACCATACATGTAATGGCCTGCTATGCACTCAAGGATCCTGGCCATTCTCAGCAATTGGACAGAATGCTAGACTGCACCAGAGAGACATGGGTTCAAGCCCTTGCATGTCTGTGCTTTGGAGCCATTTATTCACTACAGCTCAATCTGAATTGCCACATGGGTAGGGGTGTAGCTACAGGGGGGAGCAAAATGAGGGTGCTGCCTCCAACTAAGAATTCTACCTCCCCCCTCCCAGAATGAAATTTCCCTTCAGTCCACAAATTTCTAGCACTGCAGCAACTTGACACTTCAGTTGAACATTTAGAAATACAATTTAGGCATCCTAAGAAAAAAAGGAGCAGGCACAGTTACCAAAGGAATGGAAACATGGCACATATAAGCATTCTAGATGTAAACAAATATAAGTGTTCTGGTGTAAACAATTTCCAGTGTGTTATTCTTTGCAATGCTAGAAATTTGGGGATTGCAGTAGAATTTCATTGGGGGGAATAATTATTATTTGGGGGCAATGTCTTCATACTCTACACACACACACACGTAACTGCATACCCACACATACTGGCTGACAGTGGTAAATTCTGATACAAACAAATAAAACATAACATTTTTAAAAAGATTCAAGGCACACACACACACACACACACACGAAAGACTCAAGGCACAGTTAAAAATCAATTTATAAAATTATCACCCAACCAGTCAAAGCCACCTTCAATAACAGGCCCATTCAAATACAAAATGAGAGGGGATTACCACACTCTGATGTAAAACAGCAGGGCAGCCAGAAGGTTCTGCTTTCTGCACTGCCTTACCACATGATATCATTATTCTTCTGGTATTCTGCCATTCTGGTCCCATGGGAGACCAAGTTAAAATCGTTTTTTCTGGTTAGCAAAAGGTCACAGTTTTACCTTGGTCTCCCTTGGGACTGGAATGAAAGAATGATGATGTTGTGCAATAAGGCAGCACAGAAGACAGAACCTTCCTGCTACACTGCCGTTTTACTTTGGAGTGCAGTAAGCCCCAAAGAGCTATTGTCCCACTTTAACTGCTATGGCTCTTGATGAGATTTTTACATGTTTGAGTGATAAATAAGATTGTGTAAAAAGCCATTAAGCATAATTCAGGAAAGGTTAGCTTGGGAATCCCGCATTGGAATCTGCACATAATTTCTAGTTATTTCAGCACCATTTGGACATGAAGTAATTTTTCTAGTGTTATACAGTAGTTCAGGACTCAAACCTCTAGTTCCATAGAGTTCAATAGAATTTATTCTGGTAGCATATACCTGTAGATAACTGGTGTGTAGCAGTGCAGCTTATGGGGGATGCAGGGCACACAAAAAAAGGAAGGCCCCAAGTGCCCTTTCACACTGTACATTTATAGTAAGTACTACTAGCTGTACCCCACATAACATATGGCATTAAAAAACTCCCCCCAAAATGCCTGGTAGACCTCACAACAACCCTGTAAGGTAGGCCGGTGGGTTTTTAAATTCCTCCTCCCCTTTCTCAGAGTTCCACACTTTTCCTGGAAATGGTGAGAGTGACTCGCTCTGTTACCCTGCTGCCACCACCTCCAATTGACCCACTGGGTCCTGTCGCATGCAGCCTGCTGCTGCCACCAGTTGACTGTCTAGGTCTTGTTGCAGTGACATCAACAACATCCTGCTGCCACCACCAGTTGACTATTTGGGTCCCATTGCAGGCAACCTGTCACAGGCAGCCTGCTGCCGCCACCACAAGTTGACTGTCTGGGTCCCAATCTGGGCCACAGATTGAGTGGCAGGAGTGGATTGTGAGGTAGAGAGGGAATTTGCATGTGGTTGGTGATTGGTTGGGTGTATTTTCTGAGCAGCCAATCAGTACACTAGGAAAGGCAACATACCCAAGAGTTTTATATAGAGAGATTATTCCACTTTAACTGTTATGATGATATCCTGTGGAATCCTGGGATTGGTATTTTGGGGAAAGGCTTTTAGAATTCTCAGCCAGAGCATTCTAGTGCCTCACCAAACTACAAGTCCCAGGGTTCTATAGGATGGAACCATAGCAGCTAAAGTGAAATAGTAGTGATATAATTCTGTAGTGTGAAGGGGCCCCAATCTTGAATTCCTCAAGCCTACCTGATTTGTTTAAAGAAGGGGCATTAGGCAGAGAAGTTTGACAAACTTGAATAAATCCAGCCAATCATAATTCATGGAATGTAGGGGGGGGGCTATCGCTAAAATACCATGAAAACATAGGCTTGTCCATTAAATTGTCAGATAGGACCAGTCAGAAATAGTAAAAAGGACTAGGGAACAGATAGGAATGGATTCAGTCTTGAAAGGGACCGTTAAATATAGAGCCAGTTAGAAATACAGAAACGGCTGGGGCTAGGAATGCATAAGATCACAACCAAGACTTTTTCTTAATAGGAACTGAATGTATAAAAAAAAGATTCAGTGAAAAGTGTTATTTGGTTTTAACTAAAAGTGTTGTATATGGAGTCAGCATAATTCTAGATGTTTAATTTACTTAATTTAATCTATAATAAATCTTCAATGTTTTATTTCCTATATCACTGTCTGGATATGTTTTCTTTCAACCGTTTATGAGGGGATTCAGTCATGTGTTACCAGACTGAACTCAACCATTAAAAAAAACTTCCACTTGCCCAGTACAATGGTTACCTTGAGGCCTGAGTACCAGATCCAGGGAGGGATCCTTAGGGGAAAGGGCAAGGTGAGTGACAGAGCCCAAGACTTGGAACTGCAGAATCAATCTGGATGCATCGCAGCCAAGCTCCCCTCCCTTGGAAAGACATTGCAGAGCCTGAAAAAGCCCTTTCTCACATCTTACCAAACATGCCTCCAAGAGCAGTGGGACTAAGGGCAAGTCTACACTAGAGATATAAAGGCCCGGAAAAAAATTCAGGGGGAAAAATAGTTTTATTTGGGGGGAGCGGTCCTGAAGCCTTTTATGTTTTTTTCTGAAAAACTGAAAAAAGGAAGGAAATTGATTATGGAATGTTTTATTTTAGCATGAGGAATAAAATCTTTAAGACAAGGTGTTCATATATTCTCCAAATCATTTTTAAAAACTATGTACAGTATCAGAGTATTCTAATTTCTGTGCACTGAGGACAAGCAAGTCCTAGGTTACAAACGGATCTCTCCAATGCAAGAACAAGATGCATTTCTTCCTTTGGGGGCACTGCTGTTGTCTCAAGAGAAGAAAAAGGTTTCAGTTTCATTTTTGCTTGTGGGGGGGTCTGTTTGGATCTGTTCTGAGGTTCCGTACAGTTCAGGAGATTGTTGCTCCATTTGTTACAAATAAAAAAATAAATAATTAGAAGTAAATTCCATTTGTAATAATTGAATACACTGTATTTTTAATATACCAATTGTGATAATTTTATACCAAATCAAATTGTACATAGTCATATTTTCTGTTCCTAAAGTAACAGAGTGACTTTCAATCTGTAAAAAGTGCTAATGTTGTGGGGTTTTCCCATAGCTTCAAAATTTCTGAAAATTTTATATCTCTAGTCTACTACACTGGGGATAACAATCTGATTGAAATATAGACTACTTTGGCCCAGAGTTATGCCACATGAAATCTGGACTATTCTGCCCCAGACTTAAGCGCCACACCTTACTGAATCCTGAATCTGCACCACTCATGCTGGGCTTGTCCACACAAGTAATCATCTGAATTTTTCCCTCCAGGCATATCCGTGGTACCATTTTTTCCTTGCATTGGTGCCACTGTCACAGGCACACAGTTGCCCAATCTGAGGTCAGAGTGAGGCATCCAGCCTTGCAATCGTAGGGCTGGCTACTCCTTCTGCCCTCAGAAAGAGCAACTGTGTGTCAAGGCTCTGCCTTCCTGGTCAATATTGGATTGAGGAAGTGGTGCCGAGGAGTGGGGGGCGGAATATGGTGATGCCTGTCAGGCAGTGCTTTCCTGCCTCCCCATCCTCCAAATCAAGGATGGGTACATTGTTCACACTACATTTTTCTCCAGAGTTTCAAGCAAACCTCAGAGAAAACTGTGCATTTTTAAAATCCGGATTAAGCTGGTAAACCCTGAGTTTGGTGCAGATAGGGCTGCACATAGTGTGGCCTTATCAGGCCAGATTCGGTGCGGAGGGGAGAGATTTTGAGTTTTCTCGATAGTGTAGACAAGGCTTCAGAAAAAGCCCTCCTTCAATGCTCTTGAGATCTTAGCAGAGTCAAAAGAAAGAAATACAGGGTTTTTGTTTTGTTTTTTCAAATAGCCTGGTTTCTCCTTGAAGGAAACTATGGCATATAAATTATTATTGTTATTATTTTAAACAACAGTTTGTGGGTTTGGCATGAGAGCCACTGAAAATCCATGTCTCACCAACCCAAATCAGGTCAGGCTGGCTGCATTTCTGAAGAGTTTCCTGTGAGCAGCCAAGACTATATTATTCTGAAATACCTTTGGTTGTTAAAAGTCATTTCAGAATTGGCTATTAAAATTGTTTTAAACTGTTTTTAAAGAAACCAGGCTTTAAAACTGACTTTACTCTGATTATAAAGAATGTTTTAATTTCTTTTAAAAGTTGTACATCAGTTTGGGATGCCTGATGAACAAAAAAAGAGATAAATAGGTATGGCAGATTAGAGAGAGAGGAGATTATCAGACACATCAAAAATGGTGTTACAGCAATACCATGAGATCACAAAAGCACGTCCTTACCAGACAACATCGTCCCCCATCGTTATGCACCCATTCTGCTGCCATTCCATGGGAGCTGCTTTTTACGGATGGGAGAGGCTATCAATAGATCCCCCATTCCATTTCTGTTCTGGATTTTTCTTTACAAGGATGGAGCAGGCTTGTTTTCTGCTGCTCCAGAGACTGGAACACGGAGCAATGGGTGCAAGCTCCAGGAACAGAGATTCCACCTCAACATGAGGAGGAACTTTTTGACAGTAAGAGCTGTTCGGCAGTGGAACACACTCCCTCGGAGTGTGGTGGGGTCTCCTTCCTTGGAGGTCAGAGGCTGGATGGCCATCTGTCGGGGATGCTTTGATCAAGATTTCCTGCGTGGCAGGGGGGTTGGACTGGATGGCCCTCGTGGTCTCTTCCAACTCTGCAATTCTATGATTCTATGATTCTATGGATTTGGCTGTGTGTGACAAAGTGCCTCGTTTCACTGGTGAGATCCCAATGTCAATGGGCAGTCCCTGCCAGAACACTTCTGGGTGAGATCGGGACATCCAGGTAAGTGACACGTTTTTTATGACCCTCCCTGTGTTACTTATACATTTTAAAATGTGTTTTTGTGCTTGCTGACACTTTTTTGTGTGTGATTTTTATTTTTATTTTTGAATTTCCTGCGCTCATGTCTTGTCGCGAGAATCCACAGGATTTCACTCCAGGAAGTGAATGGAGCTTCTTAGAGCTCTGTTCACTCCTGGGCTGCCCTGTTGTCAGAAGAGAAGGTAAGTGTGGTGGGGAGGGTGATTGCGGCAGGACAGGGATGGAACAGGGGCGGGAATGCAGATTGTGGGACAGGAACGCTTTTTGCATTCCTGTCTGATAATCTTCAGAGAGGGGGGGGAGAAATGACATAAGGCATCATTTACCTATCTATCCCCCCCCCATCATTACAATGAATTTCCTTCAATAAGAAACTTTCCCTTATTAAAGGAAACAACACATTTAAGACATTTGAAAGTATTAGGTGATTGAACTGCATGAGCAGATGATGGAGGACTTTATGAAATTGTTTTAAGAATTTTAAACAGGCTGTTAAAAATCACCTGGGGCATGGGATAAATTGGGGTACAAAAACTAAAATAAATTATTCCCTGGAAATGAGCTTTTTTTCTAGGATGAGTGCCAGTGCTACTGTGATCATCCATCTCGGTATTCCCAGACCCTTGAATAGAAGCTCTGAAGGAAAAATCAAAACAGTGCTTCACAACAGAGGTTCACCAAATGTGGTTCACAGACAACTCAGGAAAGTGGGGGGAGTTAACATTCAGATGGCCCATAAAGAGGTTAACAGGTAAGATTGCCACTATTAAAATGTGGGTGATGTATGTTCTTTAATTGATAGAGTAACAACAAAGACCTCCATCAATTTTCAGGTGCTTTGTGGAAAAAATATAGCTACTCTAGATCATAGCTTCTTGTTGGACTAGCCTTCTGTTTCTGCAGTTTGTGTCATCTGAGGTTGTCTGTCTGGTGTAGCAGATCATGGAAGGAAGGAAAGGAGCAGCTTAAGGATATGGGTGTATGCTCTGAGCTAGAAATGGGTGTAGTTACAGGCCTCCCCAAGACTTTGCTTTGTGCACAACACTAGCACCTGTTACTGCTATGAGATAAGCTTTATTGGTGAGAAATTATGATGGCATCCAACTGAGACTCATTCCAGCCCTTTCACTGATGGGGTCCAGCTTCCCCTCACAGCTAATGGCAGAACTAGACTCCAAACAACTCAGACTATTCCTAATTGGCAACCCAAATTCCCAATGGCTGGCTAAAGAGGCAGCCCTTGGACTGGAGTGCAACTCCCCCCAGGCAAGGCTAATGGAAGATAGATTCTCAAAGCTTATATAGTGAAGAACCAAACAAAGAAAATCAAAGTGCACATGCATGACCCATCTCCCCTCCCTATTGCTGAGAGAACTGTGCAAGTAGATTAGTAACATACTCCTCCAGCCTGTTCTCAGTCTATATATTTTCCAAGCCTCAGACTGTCAAAATAATGCAAAAAATATCAAAATCACTTATACAACAAAACCTTTCTATACCATTGGACAGCTGTTAACGTTAGGCCATGACACTAACAAGAACCCCAAGACCCATTTGCCAGATGGCAGAGGCCTGACTCACTACAGAAGGGAACTCCCAACACCCTTATTGTTGCTAAGAAAAATCATGGGCTTCTCTGTGTTTCACTTCTTCACTATTACTCTAGATGGCCAGAAAATCTCATTATACCAACTCTGCCATGGTCAGGTGAAAACAGAGGCATCTATCTGGTCTTATGGAGCCACTTATTTTGGCTAAGACCCTCTATCTGAATGAACCACATATTGCTGAGGCACAGACTGAGGCCTTGTCTAGACAGACAATTTACCCCAGCTTCCCTCCATGTTGTAGCCCGACAGTCCAAACAATGCAGGGTTCTTGCCCTGATTTGACTCCAGACAGTCCTGAAGCTGGGATAAATCCATTTAAAACATTTTAAAATAACCCACGAGAAAATCCATGTCATGCAGAAAAACCTGGATTGGTCCAGTGTGGGAATGCAGGAGTCCATACCTGTACGCCAACCTGTATGGCCAGATGATGATGATGATGATGTTCTGAAGCTGGGAAGGAGGTCCCCAGCACATGATCAAGGCCCCCTCCATATGACCAGCCTTGATCACATGCTGAGGGCCTCCTTTCCAGTTTCAGATATTGTGATATGCAACAACAAGGGAGGCGCCCGCCAATACATGCCAACGTGTGTGTGCAGACTTCTGCCTGTTTCGTCACAGTAACAGGGGGATCTGGGCCAGCTCCAGGGCCAGAATATTCCAGCCAGAAGGCAGAGTATTCTGGTCAGTGTAGACAAGACCTGAGCTGTTCTCAGACTGCAATCCTTGTTCCTTCTTAATTGCCAGACTAGTTCCCAATGACCCTAACACACTTCCCTCATTGCCAGGCTGCCAGCTGTAAGTCAGAAACAGCTGAGATTCAATGAAGTGCCAGGAAGATTTTGAAGAAATCTCCTGCAGACTATAAATATGGATGGCTGCACTGTTACTTTTCCTTGAAAGCAACAGAACTGGAAGGGTGGGGTTTGGAAAGTAGTAGGGAAGAGCTGGTGATGTTGGAGACCCATTGTGCTGACCCAGGACTTTATCAGACAAGCCTCTAAAAATATTCTTTTGCCACCATATTTTACACTGTTTTTGTGCCAGCAAAAGAGCTGTAATAATGTGAAAAAGGAGCCCAGTGCTTCCATGTTCGCTTGGACACCTGATCTTGGCAGTTCTTGTGAGAAGACACAAGCATGTTTAAAAGTTTTTTTTAAAAAAAGCTAACTTTTAAAAACAAAACAAACACACAAGCTCTGAAACACACTTAAAAACTTCCAAGTAAACCAGGGAGATTCATAAAAAGAGCATCCCATGACTAGTTTTCACATTCCCACCCGGAAGTGTTCTGGTGAGGACCGCCCATTGATGCTAGAATCACACCAGCAGAATGGGACCTGGTTTCACACACTCACAATCACGGCAAACAAACAAAAAATGCCATGGCCAATCTATTGATGGCTTGGCCAGTCAATAAAAAAGAATGTCTTATTGACCACAGAAAACTGCAAAAGCACAACATTGGAGATTTTCACATGGGCAATATATTCCAAAGAGAGATCGGGGCAGAAACAGAGCTGTTCCTGAAGCAGCGCCCCATTTCGCACGCCCCCTGCTTTCTCTCGATCTCGCATTGTCTTCGTTCTGTGCAGCTTCAAGTTCCCTCCCGGTATCTTCCATCATTTTTTAATAACAAGGAACTTTCATTATAAAAAAATGATGGAAGATACCGGGAGGGAACTGGAAGCTGCACAGAACAAAGATGATGCGAGATCGAGAGAAGGCAGGGGGCATGCAAAATGGGGCACTGCTTCAGGAACAGCCCCGTTTCTGCCCCGATCTCTCCTTGAAATATATTGCCCATGTGAAAATCTCCATTGTGTGGTATTAGCGCTGTTTCACATTCATTAGATGTCATTATGACACCATGTTTGCCACATCTGATAAAGTCCCCAGGCACCTTCTGCCTCCATCATCACATGATGACAATTGGTAAGACCATCAGTGGTGGGCCCTTCGTCCTATTCATTCATCATCCGCAATTGGAAACAAAAGACTCTTCTCCACCACCCCAATAACTGTTGGTCCAATAGTATTATTCCTGTTCCTTTAGTCAGAACTCTTTGGATTTTTATAGAAACCAGTTCTGATTTTGAACTGGGGATGGTTGACCTCACTTTTGTCTTTAAACTGAAAGCCCAAATTATGACTTCTGATATAATCACCATCACAACTCAGCACCTTTCCTATCCATTGGCCCAACTACCTGCACAACTGTGGCCTTTGTTATTCATTGACTCTGGATCCAAGCACCTGTGTGGACTTACAAACTGTCTTATGCCCAATGGTACAGCTTGACCAAGGGCTCTGGGATTCTTGCCTCTTTGACTCTGTTTTCCACTGTGTCCAGAAACCATTCCTGAATGGTCTCTTACCTATCTTTGAGCCACAATATGATTGAACCATGGTGTTTATCAAGTTATTCCTTTATATCCTGTCGATGTCTATAAATATTTGAATATGCCAATATAATGGGGTTGATTATCTTTAAATATAATTAATCCCTCTATATGAAATGTTAGAGCTGGTGACTTTTTTTCTCTTGTAGCCCCTGGAATGAACCATGCCCACACTTTTCTGACAGGTAACAAATAGAAATTAGGTCACCTGAATACATTTCAGTCCCCAGCCACTACTGCTGTGACTGCCGCCGCCACCTCCCCTCCCCTCCTGCCATTTGTAGCCATAATATTTCAGTAACCCAACAATATAAAAAGGGAATGGGAATCCTGTTCCAGATTTAGTTACAATGTACAGGATGATCTTACTGCCAAATAATAAAATAGGCCCATGACTTTAATGTGATTAGTAATAGCTCAGACTTTCAATGGTATTTTTACAAGGGCCTGAAATGAAAACATTCAAACAAGGATGTCAAACTCTTTATCCTCGGTAGTAATTTGGGATCTTAGACTTCCCCAATTAACCTCAGTATTTTGGCACGGAGAGGGAGTGGCAATTGGCTCAAAGGCAAAATGTCTGCCTTCAAAATATTGTTCCGTCTCAGGAAACTTTCACACACATTGAAAAAGGCAACACTTCTGACCCTGGCAATTTCCTTGCACAGTTCAGGGCATAATAAAAGAAGTCAATAAATAGCAATGATAATAATCATACACAGTTCAGAATTCACTTCAGCTCCTAATTCAAAGCATCTCATTAATCACAATGTAGGGACCAGGGGGGGATTCACTTGTCCATGCTGATCATTAGGGGTTTCTTTGGTGGTTGCTGGTGGTCAGCAAGACTTCACAGACACATTCTATTGCCAACGATGTACACAGTGGCTAGACAGAACAGCACTTTCTTTGGGATTCTCCTCTGAGAGTCCACATATGAATACAGTGGGTGCTCAGTATCTACTGGGGTTTGGTTCCAAAAACCCCTCATGGATGCCAATATCCATGGATGCTCAAGTCCCAATATATACAATGTCAGAGTAAAATGGCCCTTATAAAATGGCAAAATCAAGGTTTGCTTCTTGGACTTTTTAAAAAATATTTTCATGCTGTGGATGGTGGAATCTGTGGATGCCAAATCTGTGGATACAGAGGGCCAACGGTAGCTAGTGGGAAGTTCTCTGTAACGTCATTAGACAGTTTCTTTTCATATATATGTATATATATATATATATATATTTGTCAGAGGGAGGAACTGTTGCTCACTGGGACAGCACCTGCTTTGTGTTCAGAGACTCCCTAGCTTAAAACCTGGCAACTCCAACAAAGCTGAGAAAGATCCTTGTCTGAGACTCTTACTGGCTGCTTCCACTCAGTATGGGCAATACTGATCTAGAGGGATATGTGGCATAAAACAAACTTCAAGTGTCCAAAGGCAGCTGCCAGGGGAGAAGATGCAGAACCACCCTTTAGTTGTGGTTAACAAAAAAGAAAATAAAAGAAAGGGTCAGTTTATAATTCACGTTTTATACTGCCACCAGAGGTCTGCCTTGGGAAGTGCCTATACAGTTGCCACATGAGGCTGCCCTTGGACATTTATGATTTAATTTCTGTCCGACCTTTCTCTTCTTTTAATCAACATTTAAAGGCATGTAGCACAAAAAGGGGGCACCCATTTTGTACAAAGTTCAATAAACAAAATCCCTTCCTAAAGGGTTACTATTTCTGTGAAATTCATCCAGGCCTGACAAACAGGACAAAAGTTATAGCTATTTGTTGATTTCCAGTGATAGGCAATGGGAGGCATGAGCATCTGGATTTCTAAATTAATAGTCAAATTGAGACCCAAGTTGAATTGGGTGGCCTCTTGTTTAGTCCAATCCAAACTGGGCTATTTTCTAAATCTCCCTATCAAGGTCTAAGCCAATTCTTGTGATGTGTAGATACCTCCAGTGGCTAGAAATGATTGGTGTAATGCAAAATAGTTGATTCCAATATATATTGCCAGCCAATCCAATTCAGCATGTGGTCATGTGAATTTCACTTTAGCTGCCTTTTGACAGCTCATTATCTGACAATTTACTCTTTCGATCCTTGAAAATTAAGGACAAGTTTCAATCATTCAATGAGGAATCCACTCTTTCAACACTTCTTGCCCATGGAGGCTTGTTTGGGATTAACCATGCACGTGTGCACTACTTGAAAAGTAAGCTGAGAAGAGGGGGGGAGGCCCCAAGCCGACTGAAAGACTTTGCAAGCAGCAGGCAGGCAGATGCATGCAGGCAGTTCCAAGCAAACCACCACAATTCCCTCATGTTCCTTACATGGGTTCTGCTTTTTGACTAATTCTGGTTTCTCACAATGCTGCAGTCCCTAATCTGTCAGATAAATGGGGATTTCCTGTACTGTCTTAGAAGGCTTTTGTATAGTTAGAGAACTTTCATTTGTAGTTTTGTTTAGAGTTTCCTATCTGACTTAATTCCTAACTTCATCACACCCAACACCATCACATGAAAGATCTGTGTGAAGGTGAAATCAAACATGCTTGGTCAGAGAGTGAAAATGGCAGAAGGCTGTTTGTGAAGGAGATGTGTTGTTTTGCTTCTTTTCAGCAGTATATAAAGCACCTGTTGAAGCCAAGAGAATGGTATGGGTTCATTGCATGACACATTATGGTTTCATGCATTTGGATTTGCGTAATGCTATTTTTTACTGAGATCCTGGCTGAAAATGCCTGTGATATGACAGAATGGAAAATAAAGAGTAATATTCCCAATACACATGCTCAGGGAATAACAACATTAGAAAAAATAATGATAGAACAAAGCCATTATACATGTGTCTAAAAAAAGAAGTGTTACGTTTTTAATTAAGGCCTAGTTAATTTGAATAAAGAGAGGAAATCACATCTGGATTCTTGGTGCTATGGAGCTCATTACCACAGCATGCACATGGCTAGGTCAGGGATTCACTTGTCAGCTTCATTTTAGATCACATTGATGACCAGTATGAACTACGGTCTCAACACAATCCTTCCCCCCACATGCACGTTTTCTGCAATAAATGTCAAAGAAGCATACGCTGAAATTAACAACAAGGGAATACACCTACATTTTAATTTCCCATAATTTTCCCTTGCAATACCAGTGTTCAGCTTTAGGGTTTTTTTGAAGCACAGTCATGTATACAACAACTGCTTTTCTCTGTCTCCAACATTAGTGCCTCATGTGCTTGAAAAACAATGGATCACCCAGACCAGGTTTTGCTTTGTTGTTTTATTGATGGCTTTTAGTTTCTGAATGTTACAGAAACAATATCTTCCACATCTATTGCAATTTTAAACTTAGCTCTCCAAGGCATGGCCACAAAGTTAGTGCTCATCTTCATCAGTTCAGTCTTGCTGTATTATGGCACTATTTGATGACCAGAGACATCAAGGGATTATATTTATGTGTGTATTGGGCCCATAGAGAACTGATAACAACTGAAAAATGCTGACAAAATTCAGTGACATTTTGGAAGGCATTGAAAATTGCATCTGGAGTGCTATAGTCCATAAAGGACTATATAACAATGAAGATGGTGATGAGAACTACAAGAAACAGTAACAGCAGTGTGAAGTCATTCATTTGAGAAGTTATCAAAAATACATACAATATAAATAAAACTTACAAAAGGTTATCATGAAAAAGTAATTTGTTGATGTAATAACATTGGGCTTGTCTACACTGTCCAGAATATTCCATGTTCTGACTAGAGTATTCCAGACCCGGGCCCATGGCATTTTCTCCTCATTACTTGCCCTTTTGGGGGGATATACACACTTCTTTTCCTGCACCAGTCGCATCTTCTGAGACCAGGAATGAGGCACCTGGCCATGATCACATGGCTGGGCAGCTCACGGTGACCTCAGCAGACATGATGCAAGCGACCCAGCCAGGAAGTGGCTATGCCAGAAACCACACAGGCCACGTGTGTGGACACACACCTCACTGAAGTAACAGGATTCACCATTTTCCCCAGGAAAAAATGCAGCAAACTGTGAGGTTTTTTACCACGTGTCCACTCCATTTTAAGGGGTATTTGCCCCAAATTCTTGTTGGAACTGCCCAGATGTTGTCTGGACAGTTCAGACTAGGATCAGGGCAAAAACCTTGCATCATCCAGACTGCTGAGCACAGGAACAGGGGAAGAACGTATCATTTGGCCCATTATTACACAATAATTTAATAAGTACCTAATGTAAAAATGAAAAAAATTGAAAACATACATTTTTAAAAAAATAAAAAGCAGTTTTTAAAAAAAGAGTGCAGCACCCTAAAGCCTTGTCTTTATAAAGAGGAAGTTCCTGAAAGCCTGTCAGAGTAGGGACTTTATCAGACGCATCAAATATGGCATCATAATGACACTACATAACTGTGAAAGGGTGTGCATATCAGATGATGTCAGCCTTTCACGGTTATGTTCCTGCCAAAACTCATACTTTTTCATTGATGTCTTAAGCCATCAATTGATCCCCCCGCCATTTTTTTGCCATTGTGTGAAACCTCGCATCCTTTTTCTCCCATACTTACCCTGTCAGTGGCCAGTCCAGGGCGAACACTTCCAGGTGAGATCGCAACATCCAGGTAAGTGACACACTTTTTTATGACCCTCCCTGGGTTACTTGTAAGTTTTTAAGTGTGTTTTTTGTGCTTTTAAAAACTTTTAAAGAGTTTTTGGAGAGGAGGTTGAAGTCTCGTGATATTTTGCGGGATTTCAAAGGAGGAAGTGAATAGAACTCTGTTTGCTTCCTCTTTCATTGCCAGAGCTGCCTTTGCTGGGATTAGAAGTAAGTGCTGGGGGGGGGGAGTTATTTTGCTGGCATAAAAATTTATATTTTTTATGCCAGCAAAAGAATGCTTTAAAGGGAATATCTGATAAAGTCCTATAAATAAATAAATCTGTGCCTGCTGATGGAAGGAAAACAAGGAGATGTCCAATCTAGTCTCTAGGAAGGGAGTTTCAGAGCCTCAGAGCAGTTTCTGAGAAGGCTTTTTCTCAAGTTCTCACCCGAGGTGTCTTTGAGGAGATTATCATACAGGCCCTTAGGGTTTGTTTCTGTCCCACTACCCACCCACCCACTCCAATCCCATTCCTGCCACAGAATAAAGAGGAAGGTTTCGCACACCTATCTTAATTCCTTTTTTTTAACTTAGAATTTTTAACTAATTTCAAAAGTTAACATAGATTCTTTACTATAATTCTATTCAAAAATATTAATTCCCCTACCCCCCCCCACCTCAGTGCTCCCCTTCACCGGAGCCATTATCCCTTACCTAATCTTTCCAGAATTTCATTTCTTCTCATGGAGGTAACCTCCCATCTTTTGTCTGTAATACTTTTTTAACAAATACTTTCCAAATTTTATCAAAGTCACTTTCTTTCCAACTTCCTCTTCTTACTTTAATTCTACATGTTAACTTATCATTTATTGCCATCTTCCAAACTTCTTTATACCACTCCTCCACTTGTACATTTATTTGCATTTTCCAATGTCTTGCTATAATTAATCTTGCTGCCGTTAATAAATTTGTTATTAAATCCTTTTCTGCTTGGTTCCCATTCTCTCCATTATAAATTGACATCAATGCTATACTCGGTTTCCTTTCTATATTTCTATTCAAAATATTCTCTATTTCTATGAAAATCATTTCCCAAAACTGCTGTACAAATTTACAATTCCACCACATATGCAAATATGTACCTATTTCTTGACAACCTCTCCAACAATATTTAAAGTTATTCTTATCTATATTATGCAATCTTGCTGGTGTCAAATACCATTTCCATATTATTTTATAATTTTCTTTTATCCGTATCGACATATTTTTAGATGTCTTTGTTTCCATATCTTATCCCATTCATGATCTCCAATTTTTTGTTTCAAATCTTCCTCCCATATTCTCCTTAACAGACACCCCCCCGGATCTTGAAAAATGGTAGATCCGGGGGAGGTGTTTTAATGATGGGCATGGAGATGAGCGCAGGGGTTGGCCAGGGCGTGGATACGCCCTGGTCAGGAGGAGTCAGGGGCGGGGCAGATGCAGGGTCTATTTTACCCCTTGCCGCCCCTGGATTCCGGGGGCTCCGGGGGTGCCTGTGCGGCTTTCTCTCCTTGATCGCCCACTCCCCTTGATCGCCCACTCCGCTGCCGCTTGGGGGCTGCGGCTACCTTCCTCCTCGCCCCCCCCGCAAGGCCAGCGGCTTGATTCTGGGGGCTCTGGAGGCTGCGGCTCCCTTCCTCCTCGCCACCCCCACAAGGCCTCCTCGCCCCCCCGCAAGGCCAGCGGCTTGATTCCGGGGGCTCTGGGGGCGCCTGTGCGGCTTTCCGCTGCTGCTTGGGGGCTGCGGCTACCTTCCTCCTCGCCCCCCCCCCCCGCAAGGCCAGCAGCCTGATTCCGGGGGCTCCGGAGGCTACGGCTCCCTTCCTCCTCACCCCCCCCAAGGCCGGCGGTTTGATTCCGGGGGCTCCGGAGGCTGCGGCTCCCTTCCTCCTCGCCCCCCCCCGCAAGGCCAGTGGCTTGATTACGGGGGCTCCGGGGGTGCCTGTGCAGATTTCTCTCCTCGCCCTCCTCCGCTGCCGCTTCTTCGCTGCCCCCCCCACCCCTTGATCGCCCACCCCGCTGCCGCTTGGCCAGCGGCCTGATTCCGGGGGCTCCGGAGGCTACGGCTCCCTTCCTCCTCGCCCCCCCCCAAGGCCGGCGGTTTGATTCCGGGGGCTCCGGGGGCGCCTGTGTGGCTTTCTCTCCTCGCCCCCCCCTTAGTGTTTTTTCATATGGCGGTTTGGGCCTTGGGTGGCTCTGAGCCACGTGGTCGCCCCCCCCAGCTTATTCCTTTGTTCTGCTGGCTGGCCTGGCTCGGCGCCACGTGGTCACCCCCCGCCCCCCCCCCCCGCCCAGCATATTCCTTTGTTCTTCATTTATTTCAATTTTATTGTGTAGCTTTAAAAATTTATTGCTTGGCTTTGTAGCTTTAAAAATTTATTGCTTTGCTTGGATTTCATTCATTGCTTTGCATTTTCAGTTAATGGTTTTCATCACTTGGGATTTCATTGCCTTTCTTTAGATTTCATTGCTTTGCTTTAGGATTTCTTTGCTTTGCTTTGGATTTTATTGCTTTGCATCTTCAATTGATGGCTTAGGTTTGCTTAGGTTTGCTTTCAGTTTCTTTATATAGCCTTTCATTGGATTGGTCCTTTTCAATTTCTTTATATAGCCTTTCATTGGATTGGTCCATTTATTAGTTGGGGTGATTATTTTATTTCATTAATTGGTCCTTGGTTCCTGTGATTATTTTATTAATTAGCTTTTTCATTTAATTAGTTCAGTTAATTAGTCCTTGGTTCCTGTGATTATTTTATTAATTATCTTTTTCATTTAATTAGTTCAGTTAATTAGTTCCTTGCTTCCTTCCATTGATTCCATTAATTAATTACATCAATTTCATTTAGTAGCTGGTTTTCATTATTTCATTAAGTGGCTTTTCAAGTAATTGGTCCAATTCAGTGCTTGGGCATTGGGCTTCTCTGACTTTACCTTCCATTATTGGGGTGGATTGTTGTTAATTTTGGTTCCACTTTGGGTTACACTGTTTTCTGGTTCCTTGCTCTGGTAGAGTGTCCCATGGCACCCAGGAGGAACAAGAAAGGTGGTAAGGGTAAGGAGCCAGCTGAGCCCTCCCGCCCAGCTGAGCCCACCCGCCCTGGGGACCCGGTGGAGAACGTGTTGCAACAAATTTTGGACCGCTTGCAGGCCTTGGAGGAAGTACGCTTCCCTAGGCCTCCGAAGCGTCCAGCTAGGGACAACCCTGGGGGTTTATCTGGTGACGTTGCTAACCAACTTCTCGCCCGTATCCAGGCATTGGAGGAACAAGGGGAAGTGGCCAACCACGAGACGCCTGATGAGGAGGAGTCTCCTGGCGAGGGACCCAGTGGAAGTGGAATGCAACAGCCGACCACCCTTGCTCAGAGTGAGTTTTCGAATTACGCTACACCTGCGTGGCCATGGGGCCAGCCAGATCACAACACAGATGCAGGCACACTTGCATTGGCTACTGCCCCAAGTACTTCGTCTAATGGGATGTTTGGTTGGTACCTGGGTTTTCAGGGTGGAGGGCCTGTTCTGCCTATGGTGAACCCCCTGGGGTCTCCTCCGGCTGGAGGCCAAGCCCCGATGGGCCTTCCTCATATTCCTATAGGTCTGGAGCAGGCCCCCGCCCTGGGGGAACATTTGGCCCAGGCCACTAAAGACAAAATTCTAAAAGGGGAATTTGTTGACATTTTCTCACTTCTTTTCCATGAACTGGACAAGAAGGAGAGAGAGGAATTGGATGATAGGGAGAAGGAGAAGATTAAAAGGAGACGGGTCGATAGAACATGGTCCAACTGGTTGGCGGGCTTCCTCATATATGCAGGTGTGGTTTCCCACAGCCAGCCCCATAAGTCTTATGCCCTCATAAGATACCTGGACATTATATACAGGGCCTATGTGGATTTTGCAGGCCCGGCTTGGCTGCAATATGATGAGTCATTTAGGCAAATGGCTGCTTCCTATCCCACATTGAGATGGGACGTGATCAACTCTCACCTGTGGTTGCAGATCATGTCCCCAAGCCGCCCTGTACTTGGGGAAAGAGCTCAGAGCGGGCATCTGTTGCAGAACGCCCGACCCGGCAGTATTCCACGCCAATCTTCTCTGTCATCACAGCCGGCGACGCCAAATCGCCGCCTGCTATGCTGGGAGTTCGGGTATAGGGGGGCGTGTTCTCGCCGCCCCTGCTCCTTTCGTCACGAGTGCTCCATATGTGGTGGAGGACACTCATTTCGCAATTGCCCCAAGGGGAAGGGACACTTTGGCAAGGAGCAGCAAGGAGGGAGGAGGGGCCCAAACAACCCAGGCCCAAACAGCCCTGCCTTGCAGGTAAAAGGGGCCCAGCCCAATTAGGCTGGACGTCCTTGCTGCCTGGCTGTATAATTACCTGGACCAGTCGGCAGCTCAATACTTATGGGACAGTTTTCAGGAGGGTTTTCGCATCCCTTATCAAGGGGTGCGCAGGCCTTACATGGCACCCAACCTTAAATCAGTTCATGGTATGGAACATGTGGTCAGGCAAAAAATTCAGAAGGAGGTTGCGGAGGGCCGGGTCTTGGGCCCCTTTGTTGACCAGCCCTCCCCTTGCTTGTGTGTCTCGCCTTTGGGCATAGTCCCTAAGAAGACACCGGGCGAGTTTCGATTAATACATCATCTCTCTTACCCGAGGGGACAGTCAATTAATGATTTCATCCCACAGGAATTATGTACTGTGCATTACACATCATTCGACGAGGCCATTAGAGTGGTTAGACGGCACGGCCTTGGTGCTGAATTGGCCAAGTGTGATATAAAATCAGCATTTCGCCTCTTACCAGTGCACCCCGATGATTTCGAGCTGCTGGGCTTCTCGTTCGAGGGCTTATATTACATGGACCGGGCGATGCCTATGGGCTGTTCTGTCTCTTGCGCAGCCTTTGAGAAGTTCAGTACCTTTTTGGAATGGGCTGTTAAGCATCAGACGGGACATCGAGGGGTGGTGCATTACCTGGATGATTTTCTTTTTGTTGGTCGGTTTGGCTCTGGGGTCTGCCGCTCCCTGATGGAGCAATTCCAAGCCCTTATGGCCGACTTTGGGGTTCCCCTTGCTCAGGAAAAGACAGAGGGCCCGTGTACTCGATTGGCATTTTTGGGCATCGAAATTGACACGATTGATCAATTCTGTAGGCTCCCCTCGGGTAAGATCGATGACCTTATGGACAGGGTTTCCAATTTTCTGCAGCGTAACAAAGCCACTCTCAAAGAATTTCAGGAACTGATTGGCCACTTGAATTTTGCATGCAAAGTGATTGCTCCGGGTAGAGCCTTCTTACGGCACCTATGCGACGCCACAGCGGAGATTTCTTTACCGCACCACAGGGTTAGGATTACCCGGGAAATCAAGCTGGATTTGGATGTATGGTATAGTTTTCTGCAGCAGTACAACGGTGTGTCCTTTTGGAGGGAGGATTTACGTTTGGGGGATGCCCTTAAGGTGTCTTCCGATGCTGCCGGATCCATGGGCTTTGGAGTTTACTTTGCCAGCAGATGGTGCGCCGAACGCTGGCCACACTCCTGGATTGGTACGGGTGTCACCGCTGACCTTACCTTCTTGGAGTTTTTTCCTATACTAGTCGCTGTTAAGCTGTGGCCTCATGATTTTGCAAATTCCACAGTCCGCTTTTGGTGCGATAACATGGCCACTGTTCAAGTAGTCAATTCCCTCACTTCCAAGTCCAAACGGGTCATGACAGTAGTTAGAGCATTTACACTCCAATGCTTGAAGTATAACATTCTGTTTACGGCATCCCATGTGGCGGGAGTAGACAACGGCATCGCCGATGCTCTCTCCCGTATGCAGATGGATCGCTTCAGGCAATTGGCTCCAGGCGCTGCCGAGATGCCGGACCCGATGCCGGAGGAGTTGTGGGAGCTTGGACTAGAGAAATAGTTAAGGCTATCAGCCTCTCCATCGCCCCCAGCACCAGACGGGTATATAAGCGAGCCATTCAGGAATTCTTTGAGTTTCGGACCTCTGAACGTCTACCTAACTCCTGGCCGGTACCAGTCCCTCACCTTCTTCATTTCTGTGTCTCCCTTAAGGAGAAGGGCCTTGCCCCCCAATCAATTCGATCCAGGCTGGCTGCCTTGGCCTTTTGGAGCAAGGCTCAAGGTTTGCAGGACAACACTTCGGATTTTAGGATTAGGAAGGCACTGGAGGAATGGGCCAGACAGCGCAGCAAGGCAACGGACGATAGGCAACCCCTCTCCCCGGCTATTCTTAAGGGCCTTTTCCAACTATGGCCCAGTCTCTGTACATCACCATTTGAGGTGGCCTTGCTCCACGCGGCGGCATTGACGGCCTTTTTCGGCGCCTTACACATCAGCGAGCTGGTGGTGGCGTCCAAAAAGGATTCGGCTGGACTGGCCCTCAAGGTCGGTGACATCACCATGCGTCCCAAGTCAGTAACCATAACGATTAGACGGTCAAAGACCGACCAGATGGGCAAAGGCTCGAGCATTCTACTACGTGAGTGCCACGACAGGTCTCTCTGCCCGGTGGTTGCTCTTAGGGAGTATTTGAAATTGAGGCCTCTAAAGTCAGGCCCCCTCTTTTGCCACGCTGATGGGTCTCCCCTCACACGGTATCAATTTTGGGCTGTCACAAGCAAAGCCCTGGCACGCCTGGGTTTGGGTGGTGTTCGTTTCTGCTCGCACTCCTTTAGAATTGGGGCAGCTTCCACGGCCGCCGCGATGGGGATGCAGCCGGAGGCCATTAAGAGGTTGGGGCACTGGAAATCAGCGGCGTATAAGGGCTATGTCCATCCGATTTGCAATTGACTATGTCTGTCGCCTTGTCCTGTGCTTGTCTATGCTTTCTCTTCCAGATATGAGATACCGGGTACTGATTTGTGGCCACAGCTTTGTGTATTGGGCGGCACGTCATGCCAAGAGGAGCCATTTGGGTCCACAGCTGGGACTCGGAGACACCGCCTCTTTCGAATGGCTTGGCAAACGGGGTTTGAGGTGGAATGGTCTAATCTCTTTGCTGTTTCAGGAGTGGCGTGGCCCTCCCCCGCATGTCCTGGTGATCCATCTCGGAGGCAACGATCTGGGCCTACTGAAAGGCCGGGCATTGGCGCTACAGGCTCTTGCTGACATGCGACGTATTAAGGCGGAGTGGCCGCAGGTCATTCTGATTTGGTCTGATATCATTCCACAACTCTCTTACCCAGGCGAGGGCCCTCCTAAGTTGTTGGATATCGCCCGCAGGAAAGTAAACAAAGCTGTGCATAAAGCCATGGATGGTGGCCTTGGCCATTTCATCCAGTACCCGGGCATTTCATATAAACGCCCGGAGCTGTATAGGGTTGACGGGGTCCACTTATCAGACCTGGGGATCCAGTTATTTCTTGAGGGTATGCAGGAAGGGGTGAGGGCTGTCTTGGCCTCCTGTGTGGGGGATAGGGGCTAAGTCGACACTTGCCCCTATCAGTGGCGGGGAGTGGGGAGATAATGATATGGCGTTCACCTATGGCAACTTCGAATTGAGTGGAAGGATAGCCCTCACTGAACTGCACCGGAATCCGAATGGATGGGGTGCAGCAAGGTAGGCTACCCTTAGGGCCGGCTTCGGGTTGCGATCCTTCCCAGAAGCCACTCGGCTTAAGGATTTCATCCTGGGGCAGGGCCCTCCAGCAGATGGCGCCCAAAGGGAACCCCGGATGTTACCGGGATCCCCATTGGGGCTCAGGTGAGTCGCCCAGGGACTCTAGGGGTTAGGTGAGTTGTGACCAACTGCCTAGACGCCCCCGCAAGGGATCTCTCCCTGTCACACGTTGGCATACCCCAAGAAAGCTACATAAATAGGAAAGATATCAATAAAGTGGCCCGTATTTCAACCCAATCTTCTGTGTCTGGTCTCATTATTTCATGCGTCAATCATTAACAGACACCCCCCCGGATCTTGAAGAATGGTAGATCCGGGGGAGGTGTTTTAATGATGGGCATGGAGATGAGCGCAGGGGTTGGCCAGGGCGTGGATACGCCCTGGTCAGGAGGAGTCAGGGGCGGGGCAGATGCAGGGTCTATTTTACCCCTTGCCGCCCCTGGCTTCCTCCTCTTTTTCCACTGGATCGAAACCCACCCACCCGCCTCTGCCACAGTATGAGATCTCTGGTCGCGTCATGGGCCGGGTAGGAATTTTTACCTACCCTTTTCCGGGGGGTGTTTTGCCTACCCCATACTGTCGCTTGGGACTTTGACAATTGGCTCAGGGTGTGGTTTCTTAAATAGGTGGTCACTTGCTGGGAGTGGGGAGATAATGATATGGCGTTCACCTATGGCAACCTCGAATTGAGTGGAAGGATAGCCCTCACTGAACTGCACCGGAATCCGAATGGATGGGGTGCAGCAAGGTAGGCTACCCTTAAGGCCGGCTTCGGGTTGCGATCCTTCCCAGAAGCCACTCGGCTTAAGGATTTCATCCTGGGGCAGGGCCCTCCAGCAGATGGCGCCCAAAGGGAACCCCGGACGTTACTGGGATCCCCATTGGGGCTCAGGTGAGTCGCCCAGGGACTCTAGGGGTTAGGTCAGTTGTGACCAACTGCCTAGACGCCCCCGCAAGGGATCTCCCCCTGTCACACGTTGGCATACCCCAAGAAAGCTACATAAATAGGAAAGATATCAATAAAGTGGCCCGTATTTCAACCCAATCTTCTGTGTCTGGTCTCGTTATTTCATGCATCAATCATTAAATAGTCCCCTTTGTCTTTTTTTTTCCTTATTTTTTATCAATATTTTACATAATTCACTTGTAATACCTTTCATACTTTCATTATCATCCCTCTTTCCACCTTTTTTCACCTAATTTTCAAATTTTGTAAATTCCCTTGTTTCTTTATAATTCTTTTTCCAATTTTTAATCCATTGTTCTAACTGTATGCAATTAAACCATGAAATTTTCATTCCACATAATTTCTCTCTTATACTCCCTTTTTCATTCATCCATCCTACCCATCCCTCTATTTTCTCTAGTCCTCTTTTCTTTAATTCCTTTCCCATTTTTCCCTTCAAATTATTTGGGATTTTTTTTTCCATTATAACCGGTGTTAATACTGAATCAATAGGCAAAAATTCTCTCTTATATTTATACCATATTTCCCATATATTTTGCAGAAATGGATTCTCAATTCCTTTAATTTCCTTTTTTGTAAAATTATCAAAAAATATGTTCCATATTCTCTTTTCTATTCTCCCTGTTTCTATCTCTAACCATTCTAAATCCCCCTGTCGTACAATTCCTTCTATAACATATCTCAATTGATTAGCTTCATAATATCCTTTTATTTTGGGAAGACCAAGTCCTCCCTCCTTCTGTGATACATACCAAAATAATTTATTTAATCTTGTCCTTTTCCCTCCATTACAATATTTATTCAACATATTTTGCCATTTTTTCAGTTCTACTTCTGATACTTTTATTGGTAACATTCTAAACAAAAGTTTAGTTTAGGTAATATTTTCATTTTAACTAAAGCTACTCTTCCAAACCATGATAGTTGAATATTTTTTATTCTTCCAACTTCTTTTTCATTTCTTTCCTTAGTACCATAATATTTTTCTCTTCTAGTTCTTTTAAATCTTTTGTAATATTTATTCCTAAATACTTACTATTACTTTTTAATCTTACTTCTAATTTTTTCTCTTTTACAAATATATTTTCTTCTTCCTTAGTATAATTAAACAACATCATATCTGATTTGTTCCAATTAACCTGTAAGCCTGTCATCTCCCCAAATAATTGTAAATGTTCTTTAATTTTTTCTATTCCGTTAATCAATTTGTTAATTGTTAGCAATGTATCATCAGCAAACAAGCTTATCTTATGTTTTGTTTCTACTCCAATTCCTTCTATACTATTATCCTTTCTTATCACATTTGCTAGAATTTCTATTACCATTGCAAACAATATTGGAGAAAGTGGGCAACCTTGTCTTGTTCCTCCCGTTATTTTTATTTCTCTTGTTATTCCATCCTTAACCATCACTATAGCTGTGTTATGGGAATACAATTGATCTATTAATCCTCTAAACCTCTTCCCCATTCCAAATTCTTTCAATATTATTTTTAATGTTGGCCATTCCACACAGTCAAATGCTTTAAATATATCTAATGCTAATATCCCTGCTTTTACTTTTGTTTTGCCAATTATATGTATTTTGTTTAACACCATTCCTATTAAATTTGACATTTGTCTTCCTTTCACAAATCCACATTGGTCCTTTAATATATACATACAACTATTCATTCTCTTTGCCATTATTACTGATAATAACTTTGCATCTTGATTTATCAATGATATAGGCCTGTATGATCCGAGGTCCAACAAATCCTAATTTGGCTTTAGTATCAATATTATCAATGATTGTTGCCATGATGAAGGGACTTTGTCTCCCATTATTATATTATTATATAATTCTAATAATTTAGGTATCAACTTCTTTTTAAATACTTTATAATAATCTGGTCCTAACCCATCCATTCCTGGAGCTTTCCCGCTTTTTAAATTGTTTATTGCTTCCTCTATTTCCATTTTCGTAATTGGTTTTTCTAATAAATCCCTATCTTCCTCTTCTATCACCTATCTTAATTCCATGGCAGGAACATGTTCCCCCTCTCATCGCTGAATGGCCATAAATGCAGCCATCATAAGGCTGCTTTTATGACCAGGAACTCAAATCCCGGCTGTTCTCACGAGAGAATGGCCAGGAGCAAATTTAAAAATACCCCCCCAGCTGTCAAAATAGCAAACCAACTAGGAAAATACATTTAAAAAATAAAAAGCTACCTGGGGAGGGAAAATAAAGGGTTTTACTTACCTTGCCATCCAGACCACACCCGGAAGTTTCCAGCATGGACCTCCCAGTGACGTCACGATCTATTTTGATCCCGGGAGCACAACAGGCTCCCATTCACTCAGACATCATTCCATTATAATAATGGAATGAGCCACTTATTCACTGATTTTTTCCATGAATAAGAGGTTTCATGGGAGGAATAGGAGCAGAACAAGATCATCCCAGGACAGGGATGATGTCATCTAAAAGGAAGCCTTTTAGCAATATCCTGTCATCCCTGTCCTGGGATATTTGTAGCGTCTGATCTCCTGAGTGTGGTGGGACAAAGAAAGATGTCTGTCATGGCCTGGGCAGATTCATATGGGAGAATATATGCCTCCAGATAGGCAAGGACCAAACCATATAAGGCATTATAGATCATAACCAACATGTTGAATTGTGCCTAGAAACAGATGAGTAGCTAGTGGAGCTGTTGCTACAAGGAAATTGTATGCACTCTAAACAGTTGTAGCTAACCATCTAGCCACATCACTTGGGACCAACAGCACTTTCTGAACACTAAAGGCAGCCTCATGTAGAGTGCATTACAGTACTCCATATGGGACGCATCTAAGACATGCGTCATTTGGCCAACAGGAAAGAAAAGCAGAAAAGGGATATTGACAAAGGAAAAATCTTATTGTTAGTGTTAATGCAATGGGTGCCATACTGTACAACTCTGGATCAGGAAATAAATAGTTGGAACTTTCCAAATTTAACTAAATAAAGATGACTTTAGGTGCCATTCATTGCAATGATAATCAGATGAAGGGAACGTCTTGTGCTGTCCAGCTGATCTCATTCTTCTCAATGGCACATAGCCAAGCAGATCAATAGCAAAGGGGCTTTAAAGCATCATGTAATTTCATTAAAAGTCCTCTGGGACTAGAGCCATTTGGTATTCCTGTCATATTATGAGTGCAAGAACAGTCTACCAACAAACTATGATGTTGGGTGTGTGTATGGTTTTTGTTTTTTTTCAAATAACCCCTGAAGGGTTATTTGGTTAATTAAGGCTTAGTCGTATAAATGGATTTTCCAGAACATGAAATCAAATCCACATATTTAAACATCAACTCTGGGTCTAATTGAAACATAAAAATATGACAGAAAATGGCCAACATTCAGCTGTAAACGAGGATTTTTTTTCTAATCCACTCATTGGATGGCATTTTATTTCATATATTTATCAGTAAGGGAAATGCTGTAATAATGGAGAGTTTTTGATGAGGGTTAACGTCTATAAACATAACCCATTTAGAACAATACAACTCACTACAAAATTTCTTCCTTAACCACAGGCTTTTGTACCACAATCCAATAGACAGTTGATCAGGGATAAGCAAAATCAGTAGGCCCAAGCATGCCTAGCCCTGTCTTGAACTGTAGCCAAGATTGGTATTTTGAAAAGCTTCATAGCCTAAGATATCTCACCATGGAAAAATAGTAATATAATATAAATAGTGGATAGAGTGGAAGTGCGGAACAAAAAATTACAGGGCAAAGTTTACCATTGGTTTTCATAAGACCATCCAAAATTATTCCTACCCACCCATTGTGGGTATCGCAAACACTGAATTTTAAGCCAAACGTTTGCTAAGAATGTCATGGAAGGACTAAGGGACAGCTACAAGATTTGATAGTTGATGCAAATCAGTTCAGCCAGTCACTAGCAAGAAAAAGTACCAGATATATGCAAAATGTGTAAGAGAAAAAGAAATGGGGAAATGAATAGGCCAAATCCATATGCTGTTCAAAGTGTGACTCATAATCACACAACCATACTCCTACATTTTTGACAAATCGTTATTTCTTAGGCACCATACCTACAGTACCATCCTAAGAGAATGAAAAAGCAGTTATATCACACTCCCTGAGCCCATAGTGCCCCTATATGCACTATGTGCTTGCCTTGTGCTCTATTTAAAGTAGAAAATTCATTCATTCAGTCTTCACAAATTCTGCAGCAACAGCTGTTTTTTTTTTTTAATCCCTGTTTATACGATTTTTGTCTCTGAACTGGATATCCCAGGAGATCCCTGGATCACTGTTTACATGGCATCCTGTCCCGTGATATGTATCTTCTCCCACTATATACTACCCTGGGTGTTGGGTTTTTTGTTGTTGTTGTTGTTGTTGTTGTTTGTTTACATGAGTTTACTGTCCCGGGATATTTTTTTTAGCTGTCAATCAACGATGCGATTACTCATTTTTTCACAACCTCAGTGATGTACTTCCTTTAGAGTCCCGCACCACAAGTGATGCTATTGGCTGGCTCAAATGTTTGTTCAAGCTTCTGCGCTGGGAATGAGGGGATGAATGATTGTTGCATTGGGGATGAGGGGAGGAATGAGTAATCCGTGACCTAATGTGGGGAGGAAGGAGCGATCACTGTGCTTTCCTTTCGAATTGAAAGAACACCATTTAAAGCAAGCTAAACTGGGGAGGAAGGAGCAATCACTTGGTGCTGTGGAGTGTGAGAGAGGTCGAAAGCAGAGCAGACTGGAGCCCCAGCATGCATGCACATACACAAGCCCAAGCCAGTATGCTTTCAGCCAGGAAGCCGAGTGCAGAGGCCCAGGGGCATGCAGTTGTCCTGTCTCTTTAAAATATTAATCCTTTAAGCAGAGGCAGCTGTGGAGTGAAGGTTTCAAGCCAGTGCAGGGGATCATAAGGGGAGGACACACACGGCATTTTGAAAGACCCAGACACTGGCATTTTTTACTGTGCCTTGGGGGGGGGGTGGATGAATGTGTGATTATCTGTTCAGACCCAGGGAGGGGATGAATGGGCGATCCTCCGCCCACAATCTCTTTATAATTTACTCTCTATTTAAAATTTAAACCCAGCATGCAGGGGAGGGACAGGTTAAAGCTGAAGGGTTTGCAGTGTAGAAATCCATTGAACAGTGTGACGTAGTGCAGACAGACACACACACACAAACCTACATGCAGCTGGAAGGGATGCCTTTGTTTTCAGCTGGTGAGGTTGAATCCATTGAACGGGTGACTGACCCCTCCTTTCCTCGTCACTGCTCTCTGAGCCCGCCCCTGGTCACCATTTCCGGTCATCACCTAGTACCGAGATATCTTGTCCTGGGCTGTTTACATTTCCAATTTTCCAAATCCTCCTATGACTTTTTTAAAAACCGCCACAAACCGCGGGACTGGAAGTCCCACAGGTTGTGGGACAAAAGGTGGCCCCCCTTCTGAAAATCATGTGTCTGACCCGATGTACATGTAAACAACCAGGGTTCAACACGAATTTTTCCCACTACATTTTCATCATGTAAACGGCACCCTAGGCTCCATTAGTCACGTGATCATTTCCTTATTGCATGCTCAGAATTGTAATCTAATTGGCTGCTGCAGCAGGTGAGGGAAGCTAGACAGGGCTACAAAAATGCAACAGGCTTGAGAAGGAGTCCAGCTCACTGAGCCCTAGGAGGAGTAATGAAACACCAGGCTTAAAAGAAGGAAGCACACATTCACCTGTGCTAGTTTAGCAATGGGGAGGAAAAGTCAAGGCAACTGACTCTTCCTCATCTTCCGCTAGTTTAAAAGAAAACTTTGGGGTGTTTTTTTTCTTCAAGTGAGCAAATCCAATAACAAAAGAGAAACCAACAATGAAGATAGAAAGCTGGCTGGCACATGGAACTGAGTGTCGTATGAACAGAAATTGAAAGCGTGTGCTCAGTTCAAGAGAGCTCCTGACCCTCAGGAAACATGTCAATTTGTCCCTTTGAAGCTAAGGTTGCTAACATGGAGAAGCTGAAGTAAGCAGGAAAGTAGATGGATGAGAGCTTCACAGACATAATAGGTTGACAGCTTGCACTCAGTTGGGGCTTATCGCACAAGGGGGTGCAGTGCACCCCAACAATAGCGTTGTCTGCATTGCCTTATTACACAACGTCAGCATGTTCCAGCTGTTTGTTCTAGTCCTGTGGGAGATGGTGGTAAATGTGAGTCTTTTTGCTAACTTGAAAAACCCATTATCAAAAAGACCCACATTTACCACCGTCTCCCATAGGACCGGAATTGGAGAACAGCTGGAACACACCAACATTATGCAAGGTGGGGAGTGCTACTCTCAGGCTTCACTTCCATTTCCCTTCCTTTGTGTGATAAGGCTGAGAGTATGCAGGTTTTAGGGAAGAAGCACATCACTCCAAGGAAAAGAGAAGTGATCATTTGGGAGGGACACACACCATGGAGAGCAAACAGGATGTGCCTTAGGGTCTGAGGGCTCATGGGAGTGGAGGCTTTGTTCATTAAGGGCATGGCTGGATTAATGAGTGGCATGCAGACTTCATGGTGAATTGCCTGTCTGGTGTAAAGGTTGTGGATATCAAGTGACATCTAGAATGTGGCTTCTTGATAATCCAGTGGAAAGTGTTCAGGTGGATTCAGTGGTCATAGTGTACATTGCTCTAATTATTTTTTTAGGGAAACAGGCTGAAATCCAAGGCAGCTTCCTTTGCTAGCTATTCCTTATGTAGGGCCAGATAGATAGGCAAAGTTGACGATGCATTGATGAGATACTGATACAGAGAAAAGATGGTTAGGTTTGTTGCTGGGGGGGGGGCATTTTTTGACAATTTAGCAAATGGGGCAGACTCCACTTCAACTCAAATGGCACCAGACTGCTGGTGCTTACCATCATAAAAGTGTAAGAGCAGCTTTTAAACTGAACTCTAGGGAAAAGGTAAAAGATGCTGAGGAGAATCTGGTTTGGGCAGAATCATCCCTAAGGGAGAAAGCTGTTTCCAATTATTCTGATGGGGTGGAGGTGAAAATAGTCCATGAAAGCAAATGGTGAAATGTGATAGGCAGTCAATGAGGACAAAGGGCTATAGGAGAAAATTCTCACACCATAGTTCTGGAGATGGATGCCATGTGTAGATCTTTCTATGCTAACACCAGAAGCCCCTGAAGGCAAAATGAGGGAGTCAGCATGCTCAGTGTTAAGGGAGAACATAGATATAGTGGTCATAACACAAACAGAGCTAGAATGGAGATAACCAATGGGATATGGTGTTTTCTGGATATCATCTGAATGGGAAAAGCATACTGAGGATGGACACTTTGTATATCAAAAAGGATATAGTGCCTAAGGAGGTAATCAGACATGGCAAAAACTGCATCAGAAGATTACAAGAACAGGAAGCGGTGACCTTACCAGACGACATCGTCCTCCAGCATTCTGGGGGCGTAGAGCAGGCATCAGTAAGATGTCGCTTTTAATTTGTGGCTTCTCCCTGTCAATAGGAAAATGGAACCCCATCTGTGGCAGTGCTACACCCCTGGAATGGCAGAAGGACACGGCGCCTGGTAAGGTCTCCCTTTCTGTTCTTTTAGCGATCTTCTGACACATTTGGGGACACAATTTTTTATTTATTTATTTATTTATTTATTTATTTGCACATTCCCCATGTCTGATAATCTCCTAAGAAACTAGAAACTTTCAAAGGGGCAGAATTCTCCACAGAGTCTCTGTTGGGGACAATCCTCATACCCCTAAAGTAATTTAGTGTTGAGTTCATGCTCTCTCCTAACCAAAATGCTGAGGGTGACATTAAGTTGGAGAATGAAATTTTTGTAGGAATGTATCCAAAGGAGAAAGTGTTGTAGGAATGTATGATTTCAATTATCTTCACACAGACAGGAAGAATGTATGAATTTCTCAGGAAAAAGGTAAATTACATGGGACCAAAAACAAAATCTCCTTCAGAGAAGTTGCAGGCCAGAAGGGTATATGTTTTATTATATTTAGCACATTTTATCCCCCCTTTCTTCCATCATGAAATGCAAGGTTTTGTTGCATAGTGATCCTAGGTGGTCTCTCCTTCAGGTACTGACCAAACCATAATTCTTTAGCTAGACGGTTGCAGCATCATGTGCAGCATCATCAAGCTAGCCCTGGGCTCCATCAGCTACACTGGGATTAACAATGCACTCTATCATGTACACTGAGAGCATCAGATGCCCAACTGAGCTATGAGTACATTGTAGCCTGACTCAACAATGACCACTCTAAAAAAAAAAAAAACCTCACTCTGCACTCACCATGCACCCATCTTTCAGCTTTGAATCCATTTCTGCTTTTATGAGAAACTACATTCTTTTACTAAGAGGCTGGCCACATTTCACTTATCATTCTAGCTTTTGAGGAAGGACTGCCAAGGTCATCTTGAGGTCTGACCTTCAAAACCTGGAAACAGAAAAGAAGTAGGAGGATCCTGTTAACCTTTACAAATTTCACACATCCATGTGTTTTAATATAGAACCAAAACATGTCCACACTTTAAAAAAAATGCAGACTATAACATTCAAAAGCCAGTGATACAACAGTTCAGACTTTTTGGCAACACTAACCTAGTTTCCATTTCTCTCAGGATAGGATTTAGGGTGTGGAAACTTTCTACTTCCTTGGAAACTCTTCTGAAAAGGGGGTTTTCACTCAATTCAGCCTCTAAGTGTTTAAGAGGTGACTGAAATTCTGAAGGTGGGCTGGCTGCTTTAGTGCCATTGGCAAAGCTTGCAAGTTTCTCACTATGCGAGCAGGGAGTTGGGAGAAGGATAGGAAGCCATGTTATTACAAATAGAATTCTGGGCTGGCTTTTCTTCCTCCATTCTCTTCTTTGTTGCCTTTGAAAATCAGGAAGTGCAAAATCATGGCTTTTTCTATTTTTGTACAGAAATATTATTCTGTCTGTATTCCTCAGATATTTTATGTATGTGGTTGTCTCTTTCTTGGTGTGAGCTCTCTGTGTAGTTGATGAGATTTGGTTGGCTAATTGTTCCATTCCCATGAAAGACATTTTTCACAGACAGACACCGGCATGCCAGTGAAATGGGTCTGAGGCCTGCTGCCAGTGCCTGTACTGTCTGAAAGCATACTTCAGTCAGGAATGCCTTTGATTGACCCTGAAAAGGTTGGCACATCACACACCATCTACCTCTAATCTCTGGCCAAGGACAGGTTGATTTGGGGGCCTTCCAGCAACCAAGGAAGGAAGGCACTCTGCTGAAGAAAGCACTTGGTGTAGCTGTGTAAAAATTCCCAGTCTTGAGGATGGCCACCTGAGGTCAGGGCAGACTTGCCCTGGAAGGAAGACGTACTGAAAAGAAGACACACAAGACATCCAAGGGTCATTTAAATGGAGATAAGAGATGGCAGAAAAATGAAATAACCTGATTGGTGTAAAAGATGGATCCTGCAACCTCCACTCCTACCACCAGGCTTCATAAACTCACCTCTTACAGAGGCATCATGTAGAATTAGAGTTAAAAACTGGAGAAGGTTCCTATATCTTTAATGGTTATGTAGAAGAGGGCATTTCAGCAGGTGTTGCTTGTCATGCAACCACTTGTCAATGTAACAAGCAACACCTGCTGAAATGCCCTCTTCTACATAACCATTAAAGACACAGGAACCTTCTCCAGTTTTCACTCTGGCAACCCTATGTAGAAAAGTGGTGGGCAACTCTGACCCTCCAGAGGTTTTTGAACTACAACTTTCGTAATTTCTCACCATTGACGATGCTGACCAGGACTGGTGGGAATTGCAGTCCTAATCATACTTGAAGGGCCCCTGTTGCTCATTCCTGATGTAGAAAGAAGCATCTATGGGCCCTAATGGCTTGGATCAACCATACTTTGAGCAAGGAGAGAGCTACTATGAGTGATCTCCACTAATCTTTACTACGAAGAAATTGAGATGGAGCAATTATCCTAGTAACAAAGCTTAACATGCATACACATACATATACATGCACAGTCCTGCCAGAAGAATCTTCCTAAAGGGTACTATGTTGCAGCAAATAGGCAAGATTAGGTTTGGTGGTAAGTGAGCCCTTGGTATCCACTGTGGTTTGGTTCCAGGACCCCCTGTGAATAACAAAATCCATGGATGCTCAAGTCCCATTATATACAATGGCATAGTAAAATGGTCTCCCTTATATAAAATGGCACAACCACGGTTTTCTTCTTGGAATTTATTTGGGGGGGGGGGTATTTTCAAGCCGTGGATGGTGGAACCCATGGATGCCAAGTCTGTGGATACACAGGGCCGACTGCATGTTTAATAGTATTGCTTTCAAATTAATTAACAAGACATAACTTGGTAGCCAACTGCATTTTCCCCAGCTCTTCCTGCTGTTTCATATCTGTAAGATTCTTGCCATTATACTCCCTTTTCCTACAATGCAAACTGAAGCCAAGGGGCCTTGCTATATCACTCCCAGGACTTGGCTACATGGGCAATTTACCCCATCTTGCCACCCTGTAATCCTGAAAATGCAGGACATTTGCCTTGTTTTGTCCCAGGACAGTCCTCATGACTCCTGGAGAAAAGACAGTGCTAAGATTGGGGGGTGGGGAGATAGGGTAGGGTCCAATAAAATGTTTTAAAATGATGTCTGCATAAATTTGTTCCATCCAGGAAAAATGGATCAGGCCCCACGTGACCGCAGGAGCCCATTCTGGTATGCCGCCCCATTGCTGCAGCTGCTCTCTGCCTCGCTCTTTCAAAACCAGGAAGGAGGTACACAGCATGAGGCCAAGGCTGGTCACATGCAGGGGGCCTTGCTCGTATGATGTGGGCCTGGTTCCTGGTGTCAGAAAGTGTGACACAGGTGGTAGCTGCGGCAGGGATGGGCCAGCATGCCCATGTAGACTCCAGCCCATTTTGTGGAAGGGACAGGGAAGAGAGGATCTGATCCATGGGCAGGATATGCTAGTAGGGAGCTGGCATATTCTGGTGCATGTAGATGAACTCCCAGAAGCTTTCCTTTCATTGTGAAGTTTTACATTAGGGCTTTCTTTTACTATCTAGATTGCCAACTTCGTCTGTAGTAATTTAACCCAATTCATACCTGATTCAGGCCCCTGTCCAAATCAATCCAATCCAATCCAACCCAGCTGTTTCAGTCCAAATTGGCTGCATACACTTTGGGATTTGCCTTTTTTTTTTTTTAATGGCTGTGATGAAAGCCATATCATTCCATCAGACTTCTTGGGCGAGCCATTCATCAGCTCTGATCAGATGCTATGCTGTTTGTGACCAATTTCGGTGAATATGATGAAAATTCTCCAACCTCTGTTTTGAGCTGCTCTGCCTAAATGTCTCTCTACAAGAATCTATACACCATGAGGAACTAGTTAAAGCTGCCTCTCCATAGCAGTCCCAAAGCATAGACTAGTCCACAACATATTTGAGCTGCATAGTGTGCTGGGATCAATACCATTCATCCACACATTTCTGCATGTTAAAAGTGGAATCCCCCCCCCCTTTGTTGTTTTTCATTTCCTACATAGTAAGAGGAGACCAAGAAATAGCAGCTTGTCTAAGTTCACGTACCTCAAGTTACGGTGCGGATGAAACTTGAAGCCCTGTCTTTCCATGATTGAATCCCAGGCCGAATCTACACAAACTAAATAATGTGTCCCCGCAATTCCAGTCCTGTTGGAACACATGAGATTCCTCTCCTTCTGATGTGAAAACATTTCTTTTCAATATTGGAGATCTTTAAGGTGATTTTTAAAAACCTTCAGTTTACTCTGCTGTTGTTCTGGGGAACAACCAGGTTTTAAAATGTGTGATTTCACCCCAAATTGGGGTGGAACCAGAGGGAGGGGTAGGTTGTTGGGTAATCACCTAAGTCATCTGATCATTCCCACCACAGAAGGGTAGCTCCCTTGTTTGTCTCTGCATACATAAAAGGTGGTGTGAGATCTCCTTTTTTTGCATTTGGTGTGTGTATGCATACATTTGGTCAAGATTTTGCCTCACCCTTCTCCACTGGCTTCACTGCCCACATTTGCAGGTCGGCATTTCACCTCTTCTTTCTCTACCATGTTCGCTTTATAGAAGTGCAGGTGGGCAATTGGAAGGAAGGGAAAACAAAGGCTATTTGATTAAGCAAATATGCTAATATTCACATGCCTTGAAGGAATCCAAAGAAAAACAACCTGCAGCTACTGCTGTCATGTGACTAGACATAAACTGATACAGCGAACACATCCACACAGTAGAAACACCTCCTTGCATCAATATGGCTTTCCAAAAGGATTTCAGTTTGGATTAAAACAGGTGTCTGTGGCAGTAAAGGGGGTCAAACTGGGGCAGAGATACTACACAGTGGAAGCAAGACACATTCCTCATGCAGATTCAGCCCCAGTCTTCCCCAAGCAGCTATCCTGTACCTTTCTCCAATTGAATTCTGTAGAACGTACTTCTGAGAAAACATTTCCTTCTGAGCCAGTGCATAGTGGTTTGAGTTTTGGACTAGGGTCCTGAGAGACCAGGGTCTGAATCCCCATTCAGTCACAGAAACCCTCTGGGTGACCTTGGGCAAGTTACGCTTTCTCAGCCTCAGAGGAAGGTAATGGCAAACTGCCTCTGACTACATCTTGCCAGGAAACTCCTGTGAAAGAGTAATCATAAGTGGAGTCAACTTTAAGATACATGACAACAAACATACATAAGGCTGAGCAATCCATTTCTCTGCAATGGGCTATACACCTCCCATATCTCTGGAAACTCTCAATGAAACCTAGTTACATGCACAGTAGAACCCCCAAATCCATGGCGATTGGTTCCGGGGGGTGGGTAGATACTGAAAACTGTGGATAACAGCGAACGCCATTGAAAATAATGGGACTTCTGGTTTAAAATACCATAGAGTTGCCTTTGAGGACCTAGAAAACGTCCAGAAAGAATGCCTCTCTAGGCATTTTCTAGGAAGACTCTATAGTAGGTGTGATGTTTTGTGTCCCACGGATAACTGAATCAGTGGATAACGAATCAGCAAATGGGGGGGGGTGTCCTTGTGTATTAAGCATTTTTCAAAAATTCATTTCCATTTGAGGGAGTAATTCAAAGAAGTACTCCCATACCTTGACATTGCTAATACAGAAATCATCCTTGTGTCAAAGAGTTTTCCTAGACAAAGTCATTCTAGTGTAGAGCTTTGTGTGTACCCAAATGTGTGCATGTAATTCTTGTATGAGCTGGCTTCCCTTTCACTTAAACCAAGTGATGCATAACAACAGATCTGCTACATGCATTGAAGTGAACAATGAAGCCAACCATCATGGCAGGTCAATGTTCACACCTCATTCCTAGTAGTTGCAAGAGATTGTTGCATTAGTGTGAGTAAGACTGCAAAGACAGTGGCTCCAGTCCAAGGAAGGTAATGCTATTTTTTATTGAAATCAACAAGACTTGAGTGAGTCACCATCATTGACTTCATTAGGTGTCAATAACTTTCTCTAGACTGGAGTCTCAAAGAGGTCTTTCTGCTATAGGTAGAACCTTCGTAAGATTTCTCCACACTTTCTTAGCCAGGGATGCTTAGTAAATCCCCCTATCTTTAGGTTTTCTTATCTTTTTGCCACTTCCCTGTCCATATCTTTGCATGCCTTACCTTTGGGTAACCTCCATTATGCAACAAACACAATACTGAACAAACTAACACTGAGAAGGTTAAAGAAATAACTCTTTTCCAAATGGAAATATTTCAGATTCTTTAGCAAAACCATAAGAAACTAATCTTAAATTTAATCTGATTTTCATAACAGATTTTAAGTGATGATTCATGCTTTCCTGGTCAAGTTGAGTAAACTTGTCCATAACAGTTTTGGTATCCCATCTTTTAAAATGAAGTTATTCATTTTATTCCTTTGTTGTTTCAGCCAGTGCGTGCATGTATGTGTAGGTGTGTGGGTCTTCCTGGAAGCCAATCAATTGTGAATATTAATAGCTTTCTTTGAACAAAAAGAGACATAATTAGTGTGCTAAACTCTCATATAAAGGCTTAACGTTAATATGTTCCATGCACCTACAAAAATGGACAACATTTTGTTTTTGTTTGTTTTTTAATGTAGCATCTGTTCATAATTGTTCATGATCAGAATGGAGATGTCTTTCCAAGCTTGTAAGCTGGAAAATTTAGTGATATGTCAAAATAATTTAATCATTTAGCCTCCGTACCTTGATTTTTTTAAATCCATTTGTCAACAGGAATGGTGAAACAGATAGTAAAGAAGGTACTTGTGCACCTGCCCTCTTAAACTAGAAAACAGCAACAATAATTGGGTGAAATAATGTAATTATTCTATATACCACAGTGTATTCAGGATGTTGTTGTATTTTCAGTTCTGACACTTCCTTTTTTGGTCTCCCCAAAATATCCAACTTTTACACTTTCCTATAACTTAGAGTTTGTCTAGACAGTGAAAAAACTCCTCATAGAATTTGAAGAAAACACCTTTTGTTCCAACGAGATCTCATGGTGATTCGCAGCTTTCAGAAGGAGGTGGGCAAAAAACCTCCAAAAACTGCATGGAAAAAGCCTTTGTGACTTTTTCTGATGTTTTTTATATATCACAGCACATTCCCAGATAAGAGCTGAAGTGGAAAGCTGATTGGTCGGATGTGCACGGGGGGTGGGGGGCAGGCTTGCCAACAACAAAGTGGCCAGAAGCACCATTTTGGAGTTATGCAGTATCAATCATGTGATTTTTTTTTTCCTGTATGGAGGCACCCAAACAGCTTTTTAAATGGAAGGTCGCACTTGCGCACCTTAGTTTTACAGTGGAAAAAAAAATTACTGTGCAGCAGCAACTTGTGGAGAATAATAACGTGAGTAATTCACTTGTGGCCACCATCTTAATTCACAAACATGACTGTATGTGAACTTCAAACATGGATAACTTTGCATACCAGCGATTTTGCAAAAAAAAAAAAAGTGTAGAGAAATGAACTCTGCTGCAAATTTATGTTGCTGTATAGCAATCCACATTACATTTTCTCATCTAGACAAGCCTTTGGGTACATAAGAAACACCTTTTCTCATATGAATTTACCTGTTCTTTGAGCCAGTGTGAGGTAGTGGTTTGACCATTGGATTCAGACTCTGGGAGACTGGATTTCAAACCCCTGCTCAGCCTTGGAAACCCCCTGGGTGACCTTGAGCAAGTTGCAGGCTTTCAGCCTTAGAGGAAGGCAATGGCAAACTTCCCTTGAATAAATCTTACCAAGCAAACCCTATGATCTGCCGTAAGTCAGAGTTAACTTCAAGACACAGAACAGTAACCACAATTCATTGAAGTAATCTCCAAGTGCCTCACTTCCAAGACAGAATTTGTATGTGGTTTTTTGCACAGGAAACAGTACCTTCTGCAGAGAAAATGCTGTTTCATAGGCAGAAAATGCTGTAATTGGGGGCTCATTTTGTGCCAAATTCCCACATGGTTGTTTGCACAGAAGACAGAATTTTCTGTACAGAAAATCTCCTTCAGAAGAAATACCATTTTCTGCTCTCCCCCAGTCTCAGGTTTGGGCTCTGAAATCTTAAGCCACTGACTTGGCAACCTTTGAAAATGTCTTTGTAAAATTTTCAGTGCCCCAGTGTTCACTGTGGGAGTCTAGAAGTTGTAGTCCCCCCAAAAAAGTAATGTTTCCAAGCTCTGATAAAAGGCTTCCAGGTACCTTGGTCCAAAGCCTTTAGAGACATAAATATTAAAAACAGCTTTTTGAATTGGCCTGAAATGGCCTGGAAGCTAAGGCATCAGATGAAGTCTAATATGATTGTATCTTCCAGTCCAAAAATAAGCTGCCCACCTTTTTTTAAGGAAAAAACCCCTTCAATTTCCAGACTCTTTGCAGAGGCTTTAGAGGCAGAGGCCTAGCTATAACAAGGAAAAAGAAAAAACTCTACAAGTAATTTTTATAAAATGCTTTAAAAAAAAAAACTCCTCAACATATGTAGCTTCCTGTTAGATCTACCCAATTTAACATGATTCCAAACAAGTTCGCCAATGCTGTGCTTCTGGGTTTTTTTGATTTTCTACCATGGTTTACCTCTGCAACTAAAAGCAATGTAAAAATGTGGCAGAAGTGGCATCTTCATTCCACCGCTAGTTATTATGAGTAACTGTCAACATCTGTCACATGGAGTTTCACTATTTTGCTTCTCTTTCATCCAGGTCTCTTGCAAAACTGTGTATATACCAGAGCAGGATCAAGGAAACAATTGGGAACATGTCAAAAAAATATAACTTACTATTAGTGCTTAACAAAATGTTATTTAATTTGATATTTTGCTCTCTGGTTAGAATATTTTAAACTCTACCATACCATACTCTACCTCCCACTTGCATACTGAACATGTTTTGAACATGTTGTTAAGTTCGATCCTGCAGGGCTTCAGGTTGGCTCAGCCTTCCATCCTTCCGTGGGTCAGTAAAATGAGTACCCAGCTTGTTGGGGGTAAGTAGCTAACACATTGTAAACTGCTTAGGCTGAAATAAAACGTGAATTGGGGAGCAGAAACACCAATTTGCAGCAGCAGTTATCTATCTCAATGAGTTTTGGGGGTTTTGCAAGATCTATGGTGTGCAAAGCTCTTTGTGTTGGCTATTCACATGGAGGCATGCCAGGGAATCAAGATGGCAGCCACAAGTGAATTACTCATTGTTTTGTACTCCCTAATTTGCCCCCACCAAACCGCATTTTTTTAGAAAAAAAAACTAAATCTAAAGTGCAGAAGAGTGATCTTCTGTTTAAATAATGAAAAAAAAGAAGGAAAGAAAGCCTGTTTCATCACCTGAGTGCACGATCACTACAGCAACAATCCAACATGGCGGTTCTGTGATCTACCATCTTACCAAGCTCCTCCCCTGTGCACATCTGACCAATCAGCTGTCTTCTTCAGCAATGCAATGTGATTCCATTGTCCTAACAGGCAAGGGTGCACATTTCCATTGGGGTTGTAAAAAACTGGGAGAAAGTCAGGCTCTGCCATGGACTTTCCCCAACTTTTGCTCCCCCTCCCTCCAAAAAGGACGGAATGCTGTGAGATCCCATTTAAACACATGGGATACCCTGCTGATTCTAAGAGGGTTTTTTTTTTTCTTCACAATCTGGGCTACCCCTTAGAGAGTGCTTAGCACCATAAAGAGGTATAGAAATGTAAGAGCTATTGCTATTATATCCAAGTAACACAATGAGCCATCAAAAGTTAATCAACACAGAGTGAGCTTCTGTATTACCTCTTGCTCTCTATCAAGCACCTGTTCATCAGAGGGTCGTTGGGTGCCAAGTCATCAGCATATAAGAAACCAAAGACATGTGCAAATGAGTTCAAAATCTCTTAAGCACATTGCGTGCAGTTCACCACCACCACCCCACATGTAGTATGGTTCCTGTGAGAAAATGGGAAATTTACGAATCTTCCCATGCTCCCAACCCAATCTCCCCCTCTCATTTTTCTGAGACTTCACAGAGTGGAACAGGACAATCTGAATGAGGATACAGGAAGCATGCATAGATTTGCTATTCACCAAAATGATCCATGCACACACTTGAAGGGAGGGAGGGGACTGTTGGCTCTGGTGGAAATTTCTCCATATGTGGCCATTGTGTTCTGTTGTGCAAAGCATTCATGCCATGGAGTCTTAATAAATACAAAGGGTCTCTCTAGGATTTCTGTTAAGAGGGAGACCTGCTGTGCTATACAGTACAATGTCCATTGTGGGAGATGTCTCATGGGGAAACCTCCTTTCCCTCTCCCCATGGCTCATCAGCACTGTGCCATTGCTGTCAGTAACTGAGTTGGGAGGGAAGGGGGAGAGGCTTGCGGGATCAGGTTGGATGGGAAGAGGTATAGTACTGGGATACTCCTCTTAATCAAAAGAATAAAATCCAACCCCATCAAGTATTCAGCAGCAGCTGGCGACTTCCATGTCAGTAGATCAACTCTGGATTTTAGTCCAAACTTTAAAGAAGTTATCCAAGGTGCTGAAGCCTATCCTCAAAATAGGTTCAGCCCAATGGATAGGCCCTTTAAATCTTGGAGTGGGCCCAACCCAGAATGGATTCACTGCCCCGGTGACATGGGAGCCACCAGCTGTCAGTGGAAAACCATCATAGACCATAATGATGAGCCCATTGTTACCAGCCTCCCAAAGTTTGGTGTTGGAGCTCAGCAAGATCTCTGCAGATGTGGTTAACTGATGCTGATTTCTTCAGTTAAGCAGTACCTGTAGGCTTGTCTGGAGCATAGCCTCCAGCTTCAGCAGGCAGCTAATTGAAACTGAAGGGATTGGGAGATGGAAAGAATATTCTCTATTATTCATTTCGTGATTGAAAAATTGTTTCTTGCCCACCCAACCAGTAGGGGTGATAGAACAGTGAGAATTTTGCACAGCTTTTCCCCTGTATTCAAATGTCCAAAAGCATTCCAAAGGATTTTTCTATGTAGAAAACATACGGTGGTTTTTTGCACAAAAACCAAGGCCAAGATTCTGCATTGGGAGACAAATGTGAACCATGGAACTACGTCTCTGTAGCTACATCTCTCAATACTACTTCCCCAAAATTGAACTTTTGAGCAGCGATGCCCCCCAAAATGGCCATTTCTTTGTTGTAGGAAAGGGGGGTGCATGCATCCATTTCCCTTTTCCTGGACATGCTGTGATGGGAATCCACAGGGATCACTGGGGGTCCTTAGACTCTCCTGCAGATATCCTTGCAGTAGGGTCCATCCAGCTGCAGGAAAGTAATTGGATGCATTGCTGTCCATTGCCCCTCCTCCCACTCTCTGACAACACTGAAATGGCTGGGGGGGGCAGGCTGTGCTGTTTACAAGGTGGGTTTGGAGGGGATTTTGGTCATTGTTTGATCCAAACAGAATTCTGACCTCCACAACAACCCAAAAAGTGAGTTGTAATGGTGTATGTCCAACTTACTCCCTTGTAATTCACTGACAGGATGCCAGCCCAGGTTTTCTGTGCAGAAAATGTGTTTCTTGTGCAGTTCACAAAAGCCACATTTTTAAAACACAGAAAAATCTTCCAGAACACTTCAGGACATTTGAACAGAGGAGAAAACTATCTAGAAATATTTGTTTTCTCCTGCAGGGGAGAGAAAACTAAAATAAGTATTTGCCCTTTGATGCGAGGCTGAAATAGTCAAGGATTTACATTCCTAGAAGAAAAGGGATGAAGAAGGAGGACATGGTAGTTCTGCAGGTTCAGTGGATTGACTCAGAAATAGCCCAAGTTTTTAAAAAGAATGCTTAAAGCTTATCACTGAGCCAATCTGCCTGTCTCTAATTATCATGTGGTTATGTAGCACCAAATCCTGTATGATCTTGGAAGCTAGGCAGGGTCATGGGTGCTTAATGCTTGGACAGGCGGCCAACAGGGAATACCAGGTGCTGTAGGCTCTTTTTCAAAGAAAAGCAATGGCAAACCTCTAAGTATTATTTGCCCAACATCTCTGTCCATATGGTTCATTAAGAATCCTGTGAAATTTAGGGGGTCACCCTAGATGGGCTATTTACCTTGTCTTGACCCCATCCTGGAGCCTTGCAACTAATATGACACAGGGCATTTGCCCCATTTTACCCCTAGGCAGTCTGCACAACTGCCAGGGCCAAGAAAGGGCCAAGACAGGGTAAAGTCTATTAGACCATTTTAAAAATACCTGAGGAAAAGCACTTCAGCCAGCAAAAAACAGATCAAGACTGCAGGAGCCCACACCACTATGCTGGTCCATCGCTGCAGCCACCATCCACTGTCGCTTTTGCGAAGCCAGGAAGCAGACCTGCATCATGTGATCAGGCTGGTCACATTCAGGAGGCCTTGCTCATATGCTGCAGGTTGGCTTCTTGGCTTCAGAGAGTGGGGCATGGGTGGTGGCTGCAGCCATGGGCTGGCATGGTGGTCTGGACTCCATCTGTTTTGTGCTGCATAACAGGGGAGAAATGGGCCTAATCTTTGGGCAGAAAATGTCAGCAGGAAGCCAGCATATTCTGGCCTGAGTAGATGAGCCCTTGAAGACACGGACTACTCGCAGTGTATGGATACCACTCCACTATTAAAGGCACAGCTGCAAGGACCTTTTAGGACATTGACTACCCTTAAAGAGCTTCCCCATTGCAAAATCATGTGTGGCATCAGGACTGCATCCAGGAGGATAAATATTTGAAACAATTTTTTCCATTAAAAGTACTGTGCGAGAAATCCCATTTCATGCAACAATTTAAAGCTGGGATGAATGAGAAATAGAAAATAAATGTGCTATAAGAAAAGAAAAAAAACTTACAAGGACTGGAACTGAATGCTCCCTTAGAAATCCTTTGCTTTCAGAGACCTCGATAACTCTGAATATATATTTAACCTTGGGTCATCCATGGATACCCAAGTGGTGTAGAAACAAACATAATCTACATCAATCAGTGTTCACTTCTGTGAAAGCTGCTGAGGCATCTGGGGGTAACACAAGACTCTTAATATACATTTATTTTACATCAAGGAAATTTAAGACATTAAAATAGCATATTTTGGCTAGCTATAATCCCCAGCAATCTTCTAATGATTTACACAGCTGCTCACTTCCGAAAGAACAAATGCATTTGATTGAGTCGGTGCTAATAACTGTGCGAGAAACATTTTCTGCACTCCTTTTAACATTTTTGTGGGCTTTAAAAAAAATCAAATAATACTAAATACTCTGGGATGTTAGAGATGTTTTCCAACTTTCAACCAAGCAAACCATGGTGCCTCCACTGATCCCCCAAAGGCAGAATTAGTAAGAACATCAGAGAGATTAGTCTAATCACTGTGTAATGATACGTCACATCATTTTGATTAAAAAGATAGGGCTGGAAAAGCAAAGCATCCTACTTAGTAATCTAGAAAGGATAGGATAAAACAAAACATTACTATGTCTTACACTTCAGCATCTACATTCCTATGCTTGCCACCCCTGAAAGTGGCCTGGTTTTTGTGTTACTAATCAACAGGGGGCAGGAGGTAGAAGTCTGGGACTCCTTCTTACTACACATTTATAGCACTTTGATTCCACTTTAACTGCCATGATCCCTTCCAATGGAATCTTGGGATTTGTAGTTTGGTCAGAGACATTAGAGCAGCTCCCTGACTGAGGAGTCTAAGGACGCTGTACTTTTTCAGATGCTCTAAAACCTGTCAGGGGAGGGCGGGAGAGGCATGCGGCTATCCCCACGGCAGCGGGTCAGTTTTGGACGACGCCGTCCCCCTCCCGTCGTCATCCGTGTTACTTCTATGTTTTTCATACGTAAAAAGTGGCACGTTTGCAATAGATTGAACACAGAAGTAACACAGACGACAATGGGAGGGGGACGGCATTGTCCAAAACTGACCCCCTGCCGCAGGATAGCCGCGTACCTCTCCCGCCCTCCCCTGACGGGTTTTAGGGCATCTGAAAAAGTCCTTTATCAGACTAATATGCAATAACATTTCTGTCCCACCAAAAGCTAAACTTACTTGTCCTGGCACAATAACCCTTCCTATCAGACCTACCTTCAGGTAAGCATGAAAAGGCAGCCCCAGCATTAACAGAGCATGAACAGAGCTCCGTTCACTTCCATGCTTGTGATCTCAGCGATTTGTGTGAGAAGACGCGAGTACGGTAAATTTTATAAATACAGAACAATACAGACACAAAACATACACACAAGCACAGAAACAAACTTTAAACTTAAAAGTAAACTGGGGGGGGGTTCATAAAAAGAGCATCCCCAACCTGGCTGTTGCATTCTCACCCAGAAGTGTTCTGGCATTGACATTGAAATTGTGAGAGGACAATGGCGCGAGGTTTCAAACACCAGCAATACCAGCAAGAAAGTGCTACGGGAGATCTATTGACAGCTTGACCCATCAATAAAAAAGAATGCCTCATTCTTAAGACATTATCATGAAAGGACAATGTTATTTGGTATTCACACTCTCTCACATTCATAAGGCGTTGTTATGATGCCATATTGCCACATCTGATAAAGTCCTAAAGGACTCTCTCTCAATTGCCAGTCCCAGGATACCACAGGATGGAGCCATGGCAAAGTTAGATCATAGTTCTATAATTATATACAGTAGGACCCCCATATCTGCTGGGGGTTGGTTCTGGGGCCCCCGTGGATACCGAAAACCATGGACAATAGTGAACACCATTGAAAATAATGGCACTTCCAGTTTAAAATACCATAGAGTTGGCTTGGGGGAACTAGAAAATGGCTAGAGAGGACACATTTTCTAGGAAGACTCTATGTTAAGTGTGCTGTTTTGTGTCCCATGGATAATTGAATCAGTGGATAATGAATCGGTGGATACAGGGGTACTACTGTAGTGTGAATAGGCCCTTGGTGTATTCTTGAGCTTTTAGTAGGGCCATCTAAGATATTTTCCTGCCTGAAGAAAAAGAGAAGATGGCATCCCCATGTTATATACCATATCTGTTTGGACTGGCAGTTGAATCATCCTTTGAGAGTAGTCATGGTGCAATGTCCTTGTGTGGGCAGCAGTCTAGCTTAGGAGTCATGGGAAGGCTGTGTGTCTCCCACAACCCTGTCTTCTAATAGCTCAATGGCATTCCTCACTCAATGGCCTCCAGAGCTTATACGTTGGATCTCTTGACACTTCATCTTTTTATTTTTATGGGAAGCTTGCTGTGTTACCTTTAATATCTAAGACAATGACCTGGAACCGTGTTGAATTTTTGCTGTCATGAGTAATATGCTGCTGTTGCTTTTAAAATGTAACTACAGGGAATATTTTAAAGTATATATAGGGGGAATTGATTTTTTAAATTACGGATTGAAAAAGTAACCCAAGAATAACATGTTATGTAACGACAGTGACAAAAATCAGGGAAATTGGTCACATCGATGAATTACTTACTGTTCAAAAGTATTATATGGCAAGTTATGTTTTAAGTTACTTTGCAAGGCTGAGGCTTTGCCTAATATAAAGCATTTGTTAAAGGGATGCTAGCATCCTATTATTGACATATGCAGGGGTAACCAAATGTTACTCCTGTGTACACATCTTTTTTGATTGTCACAGACTGAGGAATTCAGGAATTCCACCCACTATGCCTCCCTCCCCAGCCACCTCCCTGTCTGCAGGCTGGTTGCCTCTCCCATAGCCATTCAGTAGCCTGGGAGAATGGGAGGCAGCCAGGCAGCAAGATGGACTTAAAAGAAACAACTAAATTCTACCAGCTACTGGCCTACAGTACAAAACACACTCTCCTCACATCTACCCTGTTGTCACCTCAACACTTACAAGACAGTTTGAGGCTGCAGCACAAAGCACAGCACAGCCAACACCTGAACCATGTGATACTCCTGCTCCTCCTCCACAGTTTAGGGAGGCCATATCCCCATAGCAACATGATTAACTAAAGTTACAGTTAAGCTGCAAAAAAGAATTAAGTCATTCATCACTAAATTACACCTGCAATGTAATGTAAGCACGTCTTTGTTACTGGAGACAGTACTTAATTACAAGCAACTAGTTGTTTATAATTCATTGCTCTCAAGTTGTGTTTGAAGGGCTGTGGGACTATAACTATAACTGATTACTTTAAAAAGTAATTTCCCAATCTCTGTTTTATTCATGCAATTAATGTTATATCTAGTTTGGCCTTCACTCAGGTTCTGAGCTTATTCTTTACCACTGAAACTGTACCACTTCAGTTTGGGGTGGGGTGGCTCATGACTCAGTGCTTCTCTGTGCCAAAGACAAAATAAAATCCACACACACATCAAACTGGATATCAGAAAGCAGCAATTTTCTATGTGAAAGGACTTTTTAGCACCCTTTTTTGGTATCAGAAAAGCATTTTAGCAACATGCATTGATAAGGCCCAGAAACAAGTAAACACCTCAATGTGAACTAGGCCAAAAACAGACTTTCACAGACAATATAGAACATACTGGCTGCTGCAGGCTACATTTCAGAGAAAGAAATTGGCAAAACCACCTCAGAGTATTCCTTGCCTAAGAAAACCCTATGAAATTCATGGGGTCACCACAAGTCAACAGGTGACTTGAAGGCACACACACACACACATATATATATATATATATTTGGAAACCATTGATTTATACAGCATGTGAATAGAGACACATCAGGCTATAAAGATCTGGAAAGGTAATTTAAAAACAGGCAAGTTTCTATTCAAAATTGAACTAACCCTAACAATGACTTCTCCACCCATTTAAAAAAAAAACTTGACATGTTCAATGCTAAGAAAACCACCAAACATTTGCTCTTGTCAGATTTATGTAGACTTAAATTTTTCTATATATATATATATATATATATATATTAAAAACTGTATATAATGTTGAAAGATTGTAAAACTTAATAGCAAACAGATTACGTACTTAGCAATAGACTAAGCACAATTAGGCCTCACATTCCACCCACTCCTATAAATAACTTTTCGTTTCCTCTCCATGTCTGCAAATTTCATTAGCATGGTGGAAAGATATGGAAAATTTAAAAAAAAAATCCTGTTCCTTTTCTACACATATCCAATCACTCAATCAAGCATTTTGTTCAGTACAGGGAAGGAAAGTTAAAATAATTCCTCCTTACCCACTGCCCCAACCATGTGTTTCTGGTCATGTGGGGAAATGTTCTACAGATGGTGCAGAAATTCACCTGTTTAAAAGCAGCAATTCAAATTTATGCTATAGTTACTACTTCTTGCAAAGGGGAAAGAAAGCACCATGGCACTTCCAAAGTTAGGGCATTCCATTAAGTCAGGGCCATACAAATTCTGACCCATCAACCTGAACTCAACCAAGTTTTACCCTAAATGCTCAGGGGTCTCAAGGACCCACCAAATAGTGATATTAATTTGGGAAATCAATATATTCAGTTTGGCTATGCAAGAGGACACAACAGATAGCAGGACCTTTTGACCTATGTATACCAGTTATCAGGAGGAGACGTTAAGCTAGATAGTACAATTATTAGCTCTTTATATGAGAAAACAATAATAACAATGTTCACATGCACATTCAGACTTCAAGCATTCACACAAAGTTAACGAATAAAGTAGGAAGTATTGGAATAGAGAAGTGGGGTTGTTTTCAGATGATACTGTACCAATCTGAGGAGATGAGGTCATGGAAGAAACCAGCAGAGTGTGGGTCCTGAAGCAGGAACGGCTACACAGATGGATGTAGTGCCCACAGGAAGGGGATCCATGTATGCTAGAGTAGGGTTTTGGAAGGGTTTATATAACTAATAATTTCCTTCAGGGGATGGAATTTAGAGTGAAAGGCAATGCTTCTCAGAGGTTCTCAGGGCAAGACAATGGACACTCCAGATTTGCTAATGATTCTTAATCATTATACTTTGTAACTGAAGGGAGGAAGCAACTCTCTTTGTTTGTGGAAGGTAAAGGTATGAGGATTCTTTACAGACTTGAGTATCTCAGTTTAGGCTGATGGGATTAGCCAGATGTTCAGGCAAGAAGTTGCCTTGCAAATTATCATGTCTTTGGAATGATAATGGCCCCTCCTTAAGTGCATACCTGACTGAGTTTGAATGCTAGTCTTTTGGAATTCCTGTTGGAATTTCCTATTTTTAATGGCCACACTGTGTGGAAGGCCACATTGGCCAACTTATTAAATAATGCATTACAAATTATTACAGATATGGGGGAAGGGGTGGCAGGGTAGGTAAAATGAGTCCACTGCTCCCTGTTGTTGCAGTCTCTAGAAGGCAAGAAAAACAGGAGACCTGATCCATCTCTGTTGGGTTCAGGACACCACATGGATGGAGCAATGCACTCTACCAAGGTTCAAAGGTCCACATAAACCAAGAAATCAAGAGGGTCCCAGTTTAGGCGGTATGTAAACCCCATTAATGTGAGGAGGAAATGAGGATAAAACTGTATATCATGCCTGAAACCTATGTTCAATGTATCTGTTGTCCAGATCTGATGAGGGTTGCTGCAGCCAGCCAATCAGAAGCAGAGCAATCTCAAGCAATATTCTGAACTGTTGGGTTTCCTGGTACAGAACCAGGCCAGATGCTGAAAGAAACTCAGCAAACTAGCACTCATAAAAATGCAGGCATTCTGCAAAGAAGCAAGTACAGTGAAGTTTAGGCTTGCCATGGCAGGAGTATTTCAGAGACCTAGGATGATCCATGGTGACATCATATGAGGCAAGCCTTGGTGATGTTACAAGAGTGATGTCACAAAGGCCAAGCTCTGGTGATGTCATTAAGTTTGAGACTATAAGCATTAACCACAACTTCACAGATTATGCCATTAAAAAAAAAAACATGTATAAGAAATACACACACACTTTTCCTGGCAGTGCTCTCACTCTGGGATTCCTCTCCTCAACTGAAAGACTGGAGAAGAAGATGAACCAGACTCTGAGATTTGGGAAACCTAGGAAACCACCTAGCTATCTTATATTTGAGTTTGAAAGTTCGGGATCAATTGACTTTGGGGGGAATAAGTAACGATTTCTCAGAACAGTACGAAAAATAAAGCTTCAAAGTTAATTGCCCTGTTGTTGGAATCCACATTGATATATCAGAATATTTTTTTTAAAAAAAAATCAAGACATTAACAGGATCATACCATATGTACCACTGGTGATTCTGACCAGAGTGATTAAGCTTAATTTCAAGACTAATGGATTATATAATATGTTTTTGTTTATATCAGGGATACAAAATTTATTTAACAACAACAAAAAGAATTAATGCATTCCATGCCATCCATGTAGAATGTGACTTTCCTCTGCCTTGTCCCTGTTTTGAGCTTGGAAGAGAAGGAAACAGTTGCATGAATTTTTGCAAACTCCACTTCTCATCCACCCAACCAAAATCCCTTCTCTTGTTTTCCCTTTCTCCTTCCATTATAATCTCACCTCCTTAACCTCACTCTTTCTTTAGCCTTCATGTAGATATGGATCCCAGCAGAAGTCTTATGGTTAAAAGCTTCAGAATTCAGTTTTCTGGGAGGAGCTTGTGTCTGGTGTCCAGTGTAGAACACAGAAGGACTATCTGGATGCAAAGATCCTTCCCTCATCCAAGTTGTCCTTACTACTTCTTCACTTACAGTTTTTTAACCTTGCATTAAGTGGACTATCACATTCTAATACTGAACAAAACATTCCTTACATCATTTGCATTAATTAAACCATTTGATGATGAAAATAATAAATAAGCACATATACATGTATGATTTCTTAACTAGATCCACAGTATTTTTAATCATTTAGATGAAATGAGCTGTTTTTGCAATTATAAATCTTCCTTAAATTGCTTTGTGGGAGGGGATCTTCTTTGTATGTAGCCAGGACTAGGTTGGCAACAGTCACACACAGAACATTTTCATCAGCTGCCCTTAGACTCTGAAACAACCTGCCAGATGAGATACGACAGCTGAATACACTGTCTGAATTCAAAACCACATTGAAGACCAGCCTCTTCCGGCAGGCCTATCTAGGTGATTTTTAGAATGTGGATTTTAAATTCTGAATTTTAAATAAGGATTGATTGTTTTAATATGTTTTTATCATATTTGCTTTTTAAATGGATGTTATCTGTTTGTGTTTTTAACGGGTGTTTTACGTTATATGTTAATCTGTTTTGTTTCCCACCTCGATCCATCGGGAGAGGGGGTAAGAAATAAGCAAATATTATTGTTATTGTTGTTGTTGTTGTTAAATGCCTATTTATTTATTATTTCCAAGTATACCCCACCTTTCTTCCAGTGGGCTCAAAATCTCCCTGTCTCTCCTCTTGCTAACTTAATCTTCACAATAACTCTGTACTTTAGATCAAGATGAGACATAGTGAGTGGTCTAAGGTCACACACTGAAGGGTTGTCTAAACAGTCAAAATAATCCTCATAGAATTTGCTTTGAGATGGATCTGTCTTAATGGAAATCCATATCGATGCATCATATTCAGAAGGGGGGAGTTAAAAACTCCATAAATGCACCTGGAGAGCCTTCATGGCTTTTCTTAGAGTTTTTTAAAAGCTCTGTAGAGAATGTGTATGTCTGCTTGTTAAGACAGTTGCATTCGCATTGTTGCACTTTTCCATAGAACAGGCAGCACAAGCTGATTGGTCAGATGACCATGGGGACGGAGCTTCCAAACAGGGCAAACACCCGCTGCTGCCATGTTAGGTTTTTGGCTTAGCGAATGATCAGTAAGGTGATAAAACAGCGATCTTTTCCTCTTTCCTCATTTTTTCTTTTATAAATGTGAAATATCGCTTGTGCACAGCATGGTAACTTTTTTTAAAAAAGTTCAGCGGCAGCAGATTTTAAAATGCGAGTAATTCACTCACATTTGCCATCTTGGCTAGGGGGGCATGCGAAGTTTATGGGGGTTGTAAAACCATTAAATTAAACTGAATTCAATTAAATTGCTACTACTGTGGAGTAATCCAGGGTTTTCCCTCTTGTATAAACGAGCCCTGAGTTTCAGGCACTTGAAGCTGGGTCTCCCAAAACCCTGTCCAACATTCTAACTGTGGCTAACATTTTATATTCCAGCTATGGGCTCATAACCTGGAGTTATGTATCCATAACTGCTCTCTATTCACTAGCTCTGTGTAGTCACAATTTGTGGCACTATTGCCACAATCATGAATGCCCCCCCAAGCCTAATTTCCCAGGTAGCAGCCACACTGAGAGATGGAGATCTGTTCAGCAGGCAGGCAGGCATGCAGGAAGATGGTGTTTCCACCTCCCTCCTTCCAGCAAGTGAGCCTATGACAATCAGAAACAGAACCCATGTCACAATTCCTTGTTGCAGCCTCACTGGTGGGAAGGGGATGGAACATCACCCCCTGAGGCCCATCTGCCAGCCAAACAGACCTCTATTTCTCACTGCAGCTGCTGCCTGAGAAAATAGGTCTGACCAGGTTGGGTCAGAAGATGTTACTCAGTTATGCTTACATAACCAAGTTGGCCATATAGGATTTTTCAAATGGGGTAAAAAAAAAAAAACAGAGGAGGTCAGGAGAAGAATGGGGCTGTGACGCTTACAGAATCCCATTTCAGATGATGCAGTCCTCCTCCACCCTCCTCCTGACCTTCCCCCATGCTGCAGGCACAACTTTTTATTGATGGGAAACTTCTGTCAATAAAAAGCGGTGCCACAGTACAGGGGAAGGTTGGGAGGAGGTTGGGAGAAGGACTGTGTCGTCTGAAACGGGGCTCTGGACGTGCAACAGCTCCGTTCTTCTCCTGACCTCCTCAGCATTTTTTTTACCCCATTTTAAAAAGTCCATAGACTATGGGCCTGTATTTTAATTTTGCCCCATATAAACATTTTTCAAAATCAATTTAATAATCAAGTGTTTTATGTTTAGTAAATCAAGTTTTTGGTGATTCCTCTGTTTTCATTGCAGTTTTGCAAAGTAAAATGAAACAGACCTTATGCACATCTCATAAATATTTTTCTCACCTTTGAGAAACCCTAAAATTTTCTTGTATTTGTGGTGTTGGATTTTAATGACTCAAGATCTTTGAAGAAATGTGTCTTTGAGACTATGGTATATAAAGAAATAAAGGAGACTATGGTATAAGTTACACAGTCCCAGCTACAATAAACTTATTGAGTCAATGGAACTGACAGAAATATTGACTTACCACTCAGCAATGTTAGATTCAATGTTCTTGTGTACCTTCAAGTCATTTCTGACTTATGAAAACCCTAAGGCGAACATTTCATGGTGTTTTGTGGCAAGATTTGTTCAGAGGAGGTTTGCCATTGCCTTCCTCTGAAGCTAAGAGAGTGTGACTTGCCAAAGGTCATCCAGTGGGTTTCTATGGCTGAGCATATCTCCATTACACTCCCAGAACCCTGATCCAATATTCAAACACTTAACACCACACTGGCTGAATAACTCTCTTCAAAGCAAGCTTTAAAAGAAATGTTTTAACAGAGCCTACATTTATTTCCATAAATGTGGAGATGGATACACACATATAGCACAAATTCAAATTTCCTTTTTTAACCTTTTCCGTAAATCAAATTACAATAAAGAATATTAATTACAAAAAAAAATAATTTGCAGGGTAATTAGAGAGAACCATAAGCCGTAAAGAAATATCAGAGAAGGGGTGCAGAGTAAAAACCAAAGTAATAAATCAAGCAGACACAAATACAGTTGTCCCTTCATATTCGCTGGGGTTTGGTTCCAGGACACTCCCTCCCATGGATACCAAAATCTGTGAATACTCAAGTCCCATTATATGCAATGGCATAGCAAATTGGTGTTGCTTATATAAGGTGGTGAAATCAAGGTTTGCTTTTTGGATTATTATTTTTTAAGAATATTTTAAAGCCGTGAATACTTAAATCTGTGGGTACCAAATCCATGGATATGGAGGGACAACTGTACTTAAGGGAAGCAGTGCTGTTGAGAGAAGTGACAATGAAATGAAGTCACTAAAACAAGAAGAGGGGGATTTGGACAGGGACTGCAGGAAATAATATGCCACAGTGCCAATTTGATGGGAAGCCACTTGTTTTTTAGACAGATGTTGTAAATATACCATTAGGTTTAAAGCAATTAAGCTCTATGTCAAAATCAAGGGCTTCTGAACTCCTTTACCTATCTACACCCTGGGTTGCCAGAATGTTTTACACTGAAACACCATGGAAATTCAAGGAACCCATCCAAAAATCCTAAGTATCTGAAACTGAAACAAATAGCAAAGGTTTGTCATTAAAAAAAAAAACCTGAAAAACATTTGGGGAGGCAATTTAGAGTGGAGAAATAGCAGGCAGGGTAAGGACCTAGGTCCCTGTGCTTCCCTACTACTTTTCATTATGGTGTCTGTCAAGATCCCTAATCAGAAATTCTCATCCATGTCAACAGTGGTACCAATCTCATAAAGACACTAATGTGCCTTCATTGGAACATGAATAGATGACTTGTAGCAGACATTGGCACTTAAGAAGGTGGACATCAGGAGCACAGTCTAGCAACGTGACTGTTTTGGTCTAGTCCCAGAATGCCCCAGCCAATATGGTCAGTGGACATGCATGTTGTTTGCAGGATTATGGGAGCTGTAGTCTGAAAAAGTCACTTTGCCAAGTTCTATTCAGGATTTGGTTGGGGAGGTGCAGTACCTGGTGTAAAACCTTGAAGCGAACAGTTCTGTGCAGTGAAGATGCTCAGACAGGCAACTGAGGGTGGCACAGAAGGTTCTGATCCTGGGCGTACTGAGAAAGAGAGTGGCCAGGTTCATCCACTATGGCACTCTTTACTATTGTTAGGGGACTAATATTTATACCTTATTTCATATCTAAGGGTTGTGATGAAGGCTGGATGGCTTTCCCATGGAACAGACAAAGGAAACCAAAACTCAACTGATTGCCTTAATTGCTGGGAGATGAAAACCAATGAGTTTGGGACAACCTTGCAAGGCTGGACAGGAGGGGATATAGGAAAGATTTTCATGGGAATAAATTAAGGAATGGTCACTTAATTGCTTGACTGAATCATTGCTGAGACGCCCAGGACTGGAAGAAAGGATCAGCACATATCCCCTTAACGACTATGTTTACTGAGGGGCTCTCCGCATAACTTGGGCATTCTTATCATTATATTTCTAGACACATTCCAGGTCATTGTGACCTCCAACTGACCATTGGTTTGCCTCAGCCACCCTGATCCTGAAAAGTGACCAATATTTCCACTTACGAGATACCATGGGGAGCAGGTAGTAGGACATACAAACAAATAGGAGCACTCTAGCTGGGACTGAAAACCTCTTTTCCTCTGTGTATTTGGCTCTATACCTGGAAAAGAATTTCTGGATAGGGCTTCATTAAGGAATCTGTATGAAATACCCACCTACCCTAATTTCAAAAGAAAAACCCCACCCACAGGCAATGGAGTACCTTTGTGGAGGGATTTTACACACACACATACACACTATATAATACTTCTATAACTTCTATATAGTACATCCACTATAGCGATTTTCAGGGTATTTAACTCTCTCATCAAGGAATATATATATACTAGCTATACCAAGTGTAACATACACCATTCCCCCCCCCACACACACACACACACATGGTACATCATCCACGGTACACATGCTGCTTCCCCACACCGCCCTCCCTGCACTCCGTGCCGCCCTTCCCGTGCCCTGTCCTGTCCTCCTCGTGCTTGCACCTCCCTCCATGCACCCCATGCCACCCTCCATGTGCCCCGTCCTGCCCTCCTCGCGCATGTGCCTCCCTCCACACACTCTGTGCCACCGTCCTTGCACCCCCGCTGCCCTCCACGTACCCCCACCACCCTCCTCACATCTGCGCCTTTCTCCCCATGCACCTGCCACCCTCCACGCACCCCATTCTGTCCTCCTTGCACCCTCTCCATGCACCCCATGCCACCTTCCCTGGGCCCCGTACACACCATGTGCACACACATGCACCCCATCCCCCCATGCTATTCACACCCCCTCTCCCACCGCCATGTTTAGAAAGGACTTAAACATCCACATGTTCCCGCCCCCAGTGTGCTGATTGGCTGCCCGACCAAACTTTGATTGATTGGTCAGTTTCCCAAGCGGCCAATCAGCACACTGGAAATGGCAACATACCTAAGAGAATTTTATATATATATATATATATATATATATATATAATCAAAAAGAGAACCTTCAAAGTCACGTCCTTGTTATTAGAACAGTCAAAGAAATATAAGACTTAACAAAAAGCAACGATAGCAGTTAGAGCTCATATTTTCAGCAAGAAAAAGGGCGTTCCTGCTACAGTGATAAAGCCAAGTCTAATGGTTTCCTTTCTTTGAAATCCTAGTTTAGAATTTCCATTTTTGAATGGGGAGAAGCAAGTTGCAAGATGTCACTCAGCACTTGAAGAAGGAGGGGGAGTATCTCCCTTTTCCAGATGCCCATAGACAGAGGCCGTTCATATCACAGCCACATGGATTATGTTACATGTTTTCCTGAGCCATTCCATTCTCAGAGTACCTGAGAATTTGAGAGACGCTCAAAGACTAGGAAAGTTCTGTTTAATGTCTTTCACCACTTCATTTCCAAGACTTCTTTCCAGGGAACATGTTAAACAAAAGGCCTTTTTTCTGTCTCTATTTTGTGCTTTTTAGCAAGGTCCCTCTCCCCTCTAGTGCCCTGCCCTTGTGTTACCTACATTCATGTTCAAACTGCATGAGGAAAGAAAGAAAGAAAGAAAGAAAGAAAGAAAGAAAGAAAGAAAGAAAGAAAGAAAGCCACTACCCCTTTTAAATTTTGGCCTGTGAATCTTTACATACATCAGCCATGTATTCTTATAGTTCTTACAGTTTGAGGAGCTGCAAATTATATCAAACACAGGCCTTGTGTATATGACTATGTACACATTTGTTATGGCAAAGACGTTATAGGTAATGGATACACTTGGGACAGATCATTTGTTTTTCTACAGACAGAAATTACTACTGTACTATGGATTTGGTACATTTGTTATACTGGCTTTCCATGCTGTATGAACAGGCAGTGGTGTGTCTGTCTTTTTCCATCTCTCTCTGTTTCCTACCTCTAAGTATAACTTACTTTTGTTGTTGTGACTCATGATGTTGTGTCTTTTCAGAACATCCAGTGGTATAGTCTCATCATGACTATTTCCCACTGAATGTTTCTCCTCCTTCCATCCTGGTTTACTTGGGATTTGCTAAATTTCTTATTACAGTAATTGGTTTTCTAGTCATACACAACCTATTGTTATTCCTCCCAATCTCAATAAAGCTTAAATTTAAATGTTTATTTTCAAATGTTCTCAGTCCAAATTGGATCTTTCATCACTGCATTAGAAATCAAGATTACTCAATTTTTTCCATCTCTCTTTCCAATGTCTTCTTATTGGTTCCCAATCTTCTTCTACTTGGTTTGAAGTTCTATCCTTTAAGAATGCTGCAAGTTTGTCTGCATCTGTCATGTCTCTTAGGAGATTATCAGACGACCTAAATATAGCATGACGGGGACTCCAGGAGATCGCAAAAGGGCTTCCCTTTCAGACAATGTTGTTAACAGGTCATCATACTCCTGTGCCCCTTCCATTCCCCTGGGCTCCTTTTTATTCACAGGCTAAGCCATGAATTGATCCATCATTACATTTCTGTAACGGAACAATGAATGAGTGAAAAGGTGTCCCATTATGCTGGTGCAATGCCAGCATCAGTGGGAGGTCTGTGCTGAACCCTTTTGGATGCAATCAGAACAAGGGGGTAAGTGACACACTTTTTTGTACCCTCCCCGGGTTACTTGTATTTTTTAAAGTGTGTTTTTGTGCTTGGTTTTACTTTTTGACATTTCTTTTTCTTTTTCTTTTTGAATTTCCTGTGTGATTGTCCTCTTGTGAGAACGGCTGGGATTTCCATTCCAGGAAGTGAATGCAGCTCCATGAGAGCTCCATTCACTCTGGGCTACTAGGGGGAGGGAAAGAAGCGGCAAAGGTAGGTCTGAAAACGTTTATTTTTATAGTGTTATTTTTATAGTTTTTAGTGAGGTGGGAGAGGAGATAGCGAGACAGGGTCACTATTTTTGTCCTCAGACTTTTTCAGACGGTACTTACAGCGCTAGGAGGTCTCACTAGAGGCACAGCACTATTGCGCGGCAGGGGGGTCCATTTTGGACACTGCCATCCCTCTTCCAAAATCATTGGTGTCACTTCCGTGAAGGATTGGAAGTGACCGTGCCATATTTCACCAGATTTTAATTACGGGCAACTTCCGTGATTAAAATATGGCACGGCCGCTTCATTTTTTTCTGTTCTGTAGTTTTCCAATCTGAGTCCCATTTTAAATCACTCATAAATTTGTTTATAGAGGAACCAGCTCATTTTAAAACCTGTTTCTTCTAATTGTTCTCTTGTTTTGATCTTAACATTTCCTTGAACATCTTTTGTTAAAATATCCTGATATTTCAACCAATATCAGGTTGAACTTTGTTCAACTTTGTTGACCTCCAACTTTGTTTTTCCAAAGAATGCCTCTTGCGTCGAAATCCAATTTTCTTTTAAAAAAAATACATTTGGTCACTACATGGACTATGAAGACTGGTGTGGGTTTATCCATTCTTTTATCCCCTCCCCATTTTCTGGATGCTTCCACACTCCTCCTTTTAATGTTGTTATATTTTAACAAATTCCTCCTTTTAAAAAACACTCCTCCTTTTAATGTTGTTATATTTTAAAAAATTCCTAGAGCCTTAGCAATAAAGCATTAGTCTTCTGCACCAGGAAAGTGTACCACTCACACACAGAAACCCAATCAACCTGAGAATTCAAATGAGACAAGCTTTGAATGCCCCCCTTCTCTGCCTATCTCAATCTTGCATTTTTAATTTTTTTCTCCTGAGCCCTAGCACAAGCCACACTCTAATGTGTAGCTGGACACATTTTGTGCAATGGAAAAATAAAAATGTGCAGTAGGAAACAGGTGTTTTTACAGTTGGCAATATGGATTTTAATCAAGAACAAGTTTTTTCTTCAAACAAAAAATAAGAAAAGGATAAAGAAATAGAAAATTAGCATGACTTCTATTACCTTTCAGTCTTCATGACTTTATTTTATATTAATAGTATATTATTGGAACCAACCACTTGACTGTTCCATCTGTCACCAAGGTGGATACATGCATGAAAATATCTCTTGCAGCTTTGGACCCAATGGTGTTGCTGCAAGCCTTTAGTCAATGCATCCAGGACTCTTTTTGCACCTTAGCTGCAGGTTCACTGGCACCTAGAAAGTACCTGCTTTCTATCACCAGTTTTGTAACGATTTTCATCATTGCAGTACATAAACTTTCTCCATTCTGGTTCAGTCCACAGTGCCATCACACCTTAGAAACAGTACCAATATATCTGTGTCAAAGTCTCAGTGAGGCTGTCTCTGTCAGTTTCTACAATGCATTGCATGTTCATGCAAAATGACATGCGGAACTAAACAGATTAGGAAGAAACTTCTCCTTGGTAAAATCCTCTGTCTTCTTGAACAGTAGGGAAGGGAATCTTAGAAGACATCCTGACTTCACAATAAAACAGTAGGCTACTGTGCTTAGAAAGATCAATCCTACACACACTAATCACATAAGTTAATTTCAACTGGGGCTGGAGGTGCAAGGTTGGGAAAGGTGGGAGGCGGTGGACATCGTTAAAAGCTTTTTTCCACTTGAGTTCTAAAGTGTGTGGAAAGGGAGTGATCTTTCCAACACAACAGCCTACTGCTTTATAGCGCTAAGACTCTAGGGAAAGTTTTACAAATTAAAAACACCAAAAGGCGGCATTTGCAGTGGGGAGATGAGAAAGGAAAGAGAGGGGTTGGGGCTTAATTGGGAAATGGGTAACTCTAACAATAATTAATTACTTATAAAGTACCTGTATTATTATTTTTTTACTGACAAAAGTAACTGGCTTACCCCACTCCTTACCCCACACCAATTTTGCTTCATCTCTACAGAGCAGATCAGTATAGGTTCCACCATTGTTTTACTGGATGTAGGAGCAGCCATGCATGTTTACCCATAACTGTTATACATGTTCTCTTGCCTATCTTGGTAAGTGCAGAAATTCTGGACAAATTTGGTACCTAATTATCAGCAAAGCAGAACTGTGCATGTTTGAGAACATTTCCCCTAGTCCAGTGGTTCTTAACATGTGGTCCAGAGGCCCCCAAGTGGCCACAGTGTCCTCACATGGGGTCCATAATGGCTTGAAGGTTGCTTGGCCCACCTCATGCCTGCAGTGGAGTGGTCATGTGACAGAAGCCAAGGCAAAGTCCAGCTAGTTGGCTTGGCCTGCACATTGCCATTCAATCCACTCCAGCCACAAACTTGTAGGATAGAAGCAGGTGAAAAGTCTTCCCTCCCCTCCAGTGCCTCTGAGGGAAAGTTTAATGGATGGTGTAATTGTCTTATTATTAATAATAGGTGTTGTTGTTGTTGTTGTTTTAAATCCTTGCATGAAGTCCTGGGGGACCACGGCAACAAAAGATATTGAAAAGGGGTCCCTGGTAAAGAAAAGCTTAAGAGCCACTGATCTAGTCCTTTATGTCTTCATGTCTAAAAATACATGCTTGTGGGAAAACAGAAAACTGCACAGTAGCAATGCTTTTAGGAAAAACAACTAGTAGTCAGTGTTGTTCGTAGAACTGTAATGCATAGGGTTGGGCCTGACTTAGGGCTCATCTACACCAACAGGAAAATCCAGCTTCCCTTCAGGTTTCCCTGGTTCACATGATCGCCACACACACCAAGGTGAGTTTGGGAGTACTGTCCACACAGTTCTCCCTTTCAAACTCACCCTGGTCTGATAAATCACAGTATGTGTGGCCACATGGCCATGGCTGCTCTGGGTTTTTTATCCTCTCCCTCCATGCATGCGAACATACATATGTCTTTTCCCATGGATCAGCAGTGCTTCAGACATCCTATTAAGCAGAGGTATGTGCAGCTAATAACGATATGGGTATGCTGGTATACGCTTCTCAGACCAACTGTCACTTATGCAAAATAAATGGTGAGGAAGGGACCACTAAAAAGTGAAATTGAAACAAGGAAAGAGACATTCCTGGTAGGAAAGGTCAGCTGATCACCTGGCCCAGGGAGCCTCCTCCCGACCTATTCTGCCCGCCCACTGAAACTCCTCCCACCAGCCCCACGCCTACATCGCTATGGAGTGCAGTCCACATAGACATGCGAATATCCAGATCTTCTGCTCAAATCTGGAGTAAATCCCAACTCTTTTTGGTAGTTCCAAATTCAAAACATGCATCAGCTGGACAGCTCACTGTGAAAACAAGGTGAGTTTGTTTTACTTGGCCCATGTAGACAAGCCCTTAGTCATCATGAAACATAATTAAATCAGGTCCCACTAAATTCAGTGGGTCTACTTTAAGTATGGCTAAGTCTGGTTCTAACCTACTGTAGTAGCGGTGGTGGTGTGTTTATCATTCTTATTTTAACAAGATAAACTGTGAAGTATAGTGGGGGAAATAACTTCCATGGGGCACTTAGCATTCTCCTTTTGCTGATATAAGGAACAGACTTACCATAACTTGCCAGACTGAAAGAGGGCAACCCTAGCTAATGAACCAATGAATATCAGAGTAAAGCATGGAACCATTCAAAAATCCCATTTAGAAATGTCCATGCAAAATCAATGTAAGTGTCAAACATTTTATAGGGCTGTAAATTCAGTCCATTCTCACTACTACCTCCCTCCTCCCCCAAGAGTGTGAAAGTGCTGAATGAATGGATAAGTGATTTTTCCACATTTTACCTCTAAACTCAATCATCTGGCAAAGGTGAGAAAGGAAATTTATCCTTAGGAGGCTCCAGCTGAGCAATAATGTTTAACTTTTTAAAAAATATATAAACATAAAATATTATTTTTAAATGTCTCTTGAAATCACATCCAGACAGTTGAAAACATGGGCTGAGGTCCTGAGAGATATAGCTACTGAGACAATGGAGATTATCAGACGCACTAAATACAGCATTATAACAACCCCAGGAGATTGCTGAAGGGCTTCCTTTTCAGACGACCCATTCTGCTGCTGTTCTGCCTGCACTGCTTTTTATTGACGGGAAAAGCCGTCAATACATTCCCTATTCCGTTTCTGTAACACATATTCGTGCAACTGAAAAGGTGTCCCATTTCGCTGGTGAGATCCCAGCATCAATGGGAGGTCCCTGCCAGAACACTTCCTGGTGAGATTGGGACGTCAAGGTAAATGACACACTTTTTAAAAACTTCCCTGGTTTACTTTTAAAGTATGTTTTTGTGCTTGCCCTCAGTTTTTGTCTTTTCTTTTGCTTTTTATTTTTGAATTTCCCACACTCTCATCTTCTCGCGAGAATAGGCGGGATTTCACTCCAGGAAGTGAAAGGAATTCCATTAGAGCTCCATTCACTCCTGGGCTGCCATGAAGATGCTACAAAGCTAGGTCTGAAAAGTTTTACTATTGTGGTGTTTCAGGGACAGGAGAGGGGCGGGAGAGGAGATTGCGGAACAGGAATGCTTTTTTCGTTCCTGTCTGATCATCTCCATAGCTATGTCTCTTTAGCTATGCCTCCTAGTGCTACCACCCAAAACCTACCTTTTAGGCAGAGCAAACCCTCCCCCCATTTCTGTGTTACTGGAGGGCAAGGAGATAAGCAGCAATGCGTCCAGCTCTTTTCCAGTAGCTGGATGTGTGTAACAGGCATCTGCAAGAACCGTGCCTGCAGATACCTCTCCCAGTGTGACCAGCTAGAGGGAAAGACCTGAATCCATCCCCACTCATCTACCCCCGCACTCTCCAGCAACACAGAAATGATGTGGGGGATGCATTGGGTGGTTAAAAGAGACTTCAGACCTGTAGGATAACTGTAAAAGTGAATTGCTGAGTCACTCAATGACCTCCTCCTCCTCCTCCTTCTCTTCTTCTTCTGTTATGCCTTCATGTCATTTCTGGCTTATGGCGACCCAAAGTCAACTCTATCACAGGGTTTTCTTGGCAAGATTTGTTCAGAGGGGGGTTGCCTTTGCCTTCCTCTGAGGGTGAGAGATTGTGACTTGCCCAAAGTCACCCATTGGGTTTCTGTGGCTGAGCAGGGATTCAAACCCTGGTCTGCAGAGGCATAGGACTTTATCAGATGCAGGGAAATGCAGCCAAAAACCGTGTCCCAAATCATGTCAAAAGAACAGGATGATAACAGAAAGGGCAACATTATCAGATGCCCACATCCTCAGCTGTTCCCCAGGGTGTAGCACTGGCGTGGATGAGGTGTCACTTTTTTATTGACGGGCTAAGCTATCAATAAAAAAGGACACCTTATTCATGCCCACATTATGCCCCCAGAACAGCTGAAGGATGACATCCAATATCTAATAATGTCTCCCATTTGTGTTATTGTCCCATTCTTCTGACGTGGTTTTTGCCGCATCTGATAAAGTCCATAATCCAACATTCAGACCACTACATCATGCTGGCCTGAGTCAAACTTATGCTATCATAATTCATGAATGGGATACTAGCCATGATATTGGTTGGATACAAATCTACCAGTGATCTTTCCTTTTCTTTTTTACATTGGCAGAGAAGCTATCTTAGCTGTGTCCAGATCTTGAGCTGAAAAAAATAAAAAAGAAACATGAGATATGTTCTGGCAACATTCATATAAATGTCTTCTCAGAACAGGGTTGTCACATCATCTTCTCCAGTCATCAGGGTGGAGGAATCTTAGGGAGAGAGCCCTGTCTTGAAAGGGTCTATATATCTATTTCCCTCATTTGTTAGGCTGGGGGGGTGGGTTAAAATTTGAATGGCATATTCTCTGCCAGTGGGGTTGATGCTTAATGTATCATGCTTAACGACATCAACAGAAACTGGCCCTTTGTTACATCACTCTTGCAATGTCACCAGGGCTCAGTTCCTATGACATAAGGAGTCATCCCTTGGTCTCAGTTTTTGATCCTAGGAATCAGATCTGCTGAAGCCAATGGTACTGAATAGACATGTTTAATATTGCACTGTTACTGTCTCAAGAAAGAAATGCCACAGATCAAGTCAAGTTCATCAGACTTTACCGGAGTGCACTGATTTCCAACACTGGAAATCACTAGATGTGAGGGAGATCTGGGGATGTGAGGGTGATCTGACTACGACATCTGTCACCCCATTGATTGCTAGGGTTGATTCAGCTTTGTCTAGGAAGGGGTCCCCTTCCTCCTTCACCATTCTATGTGTGTCCCTTCCAAAACTGCACACTTGGTGGAAAAGGATGACCATCCCAGATAGAAGGAGTGTACCATTCTTCAGTCAAAGGTATACTATAGCTGCACTCCCCTGCTAAAACCTCCAAACAAGCTCAAGGTAGAGCACTGAACACTGGTCTAGAATGATAAATGCATGAAGCAAAGCAAATGGATCCTCCACATGATTATCCTGCTAGCTCATCTTCTTCTAGATTGAAACAGAAGGTACAACATGTAAGATGCAATCCTACCACAGTTAAATGCTTCGTAAGGAGTATTTAACTGGAGTTAAATACTCCATAAGAAGATTTGAGCAGGTATGGGGGAAAAGGAGATTCAAAAGTATCTCACTTACTTCTAGACAAAAGAGACCTACTTTTATGGAGTGCTGAGCAGTGGAGTGGAGGACTAGTAGCCCTTGCTTTTTCATGCCAGACCAAGCATAAACTGGAATAACACAACCTTTCTGACACAAGGTTTATTATGTGTGTGCTGCACTTGAAACAGGGAAAGCAGACAAAGCTGTCCTAGCTGGCTCTCCTAGTGTCTGAATAAGCATATCACCACTACTTCACAGGTGGGGTACCTTTGGTCCTCCATATGTTCTGCCTATTAATGGGAAGTAGACTATAAACTGTAGAAGCTATAGTCCAAAACATCTGGAGGACCAGACTTCTTCATTTCCTCACTATCACCTCCCTTTCCCAAACAGCTTGCATAGTTGCATAGGGTGAACCTTACCCATGATTAGTTAGGCTTTTTTTAATGAGGCAATGCAAATTGGGGACCGCCACCCCCCCCAATTTGAAAGCAGAATGATTCCCTAATCTCTCATAAGAAGAAGGCAAAATCTAAGGACACACGTACTGCCCCTGGTACAGATCTTGGAAAAATTACTTTCTAAGACTATAACTCCCAGAATTCTCCACCATCATGTCCACTGGACATGTTAGTGGGAAGATTCTGGGAGTTGTAATCTACAAATGTATCTTTTCCCAGACCTGCCCTAGTGTACTTTCAGCTTTGACTCAGTAGCCTGTGTCTACATTCACCTTTGAATTGTGAAGTTTGTACTTTGGGTACTGTTAACTCTTCATTTTGACATATTATAGCAACATTTGAGGAGCCAGTCTTGAAGTGAATACATCTGATTTCTAAATGTTTTAAGTTAAAATTTGAATAGGACATTGTTGAACTTGAACATGTCTGTGGTATTACAGGATCAGCCCTTTACCCATTCCATCAGAGGCATAACCCGTAACCCAAAACCTCTGCTCAGAACAATCTCCCTTAGGCTACAGGGGCAATTATGCTAATTATCATTGTAAACAGAAGGCAGCTAAGTAGCAACCTGAGGCAGCAGCATCTTCTTTGGCCAGGACATGGAAATTTGGAAGCTCATTGCTGTAATCTGTGGTTATGACTTCGAGCTCTAACAACACTGCCAGGAACCAGACCAGAGCCTCCAGAGAGCAAGGGAACCTTTATTGTAATCTGATAATGCCTTAACAGCTAGCCATCTTTGCTCCATGCTAAATTAAGGGCTTCATTTGCTTTGAAGCGGCTTTCTTGCTCTTTTTTGTTTAATCCTACGTAAGGATGAGGCTGAAGGAATGAAAGTGTACTGGGGGGAGGAAAGGATCCTGGTTTCCTCCACCTCGCTCCTGTGGGCTCTGGAGAATGCAAATAAAAGCACATATTCTCATGCTATCTGATCTTGGACCAGTGAAAGTCATTCTCATTTCCAAATGGCAAGTCGCAGTGTTTGGAATAAGGCTATGAAGCAATAAAAGGGTCTTCTGCTGAGCCATGAACTGCAGTGTACTTCTTTGTCCCATGCCAACCACAGCTGGTTTCTCACAGCTGGTTGTTCCTTCCCCTCCCATCTCTCTTTATTCATGAAAAACCCAACCCAATCAGCACAATTGATTTTGATTTGATCTCTCATTATTATATGAGTGTTTGGTTAGGTTTTTCCAATAGGATTTTGTACAAAACAAGTTGTTTCTCCTTGCCATTGACTGTGGGGGTTTGTGCCTCAACTAGGTAACAATACATGATGCCAATGTATTTGGTTAACATGTCTTGTGAGGAGGGTCAAGTCAGATACATGACCAGCTATATGGGTGATACCATTGAGCAACAGGGAAAACACCCTTTGTCAGGGAGACCATAATGTCCTGAGCAGTCCCAGAAAAGGGATTCAAGTCTCCCAGAAGCAGAAGCCTGAAGAACATAAATAATATGGAAAGAAATTAGGAGGTGACTTCAATTGCCTTTTGCAGCACATGATGAGCTGAAGGGCTGTACTCAGTTTGTGAAATGCAAAGAGAGTTGAGGAAGGGTGAGTTGAAGCTTTGTAAGGCAGGCTGCTGTGTGCCTTCCTTGAATTCTCCTTCCAATAATTTGAGCATAGCAATTCATCCACTGGAGCAGCCAGGCTTGGATTCTTCCTCCTTGTCTAGTGGTAAGTCTTGTTACAAGATTTCTGCTCCCAGGAGTGACCAACTATCCTTCTGAGAAAATGTTGGTATAAGAGCTGAGGACAATGTTTATTTGACAAGAAAATATGAGTCAAAGTTCAGATGTTCCAAGGAAAGCTCACTTTACAAGAATGAAAGTGTCATGCTTTGAGAACCACAGCTATGGACATGCCACAATCCATCTCATGGCATTGCATAAATAATAGTATTATGAAGAATTTGCAAGTTGAGGAGCCCACTCCACTACACAATTATAGCATTATATTCCACTTTAATGGCCATGGAAATATCCTATGCCTGGAATCCTCAGTTTTGTAGTTTGGTGAAGCAATAGAGCTCCCTGGCCAAGAATTCTAAGGAGATTATCAGACACGCTAAATAAAAGCACTATAACAATGCCAGGAGATCGCTAAAGGGCTTCCTTTTCCGACAACGTTGTTCCCTTCTCGTAATGCACCCACTCTGCTCCCATTCCACCGGTGCTGCTTTTTATTGACGGAAAAAGCCATCAACACATCCCCCATTCCATTTGTGTAATGCATGTTCGTGCAACTGAAAAGGTGCCCCGTTTCACTGGTGAGATCCCAGCATCAATGGGAGGTCCCTGCCAGAACACTTCCTGGTGAGATCAGGACATCAAGGTAAGTAACATGCTTTTTTAAAACTTCCCTGCTTTACTTGGAAGTTTTAAAGTGTAGTTTTGTGCTTGCTGTCAATTTTTGTCTTGTATTTTGCTTTTTATTGTTGAATTTCCTGAACTCTCATCTTCTTGTGAGAATGGGCAGGATTTCACTCCAGGAAGTGAAAGAAGTTCTGTTAGAGTTCCATTCACTCCTGGGCTGCCATGAAGATGCTACAAAGGTAGGTCTGAAAAGTTTCACTATTGTGGCATTACAGGGATGGGAGAGGGGTGGTAGAGGAGATTATGGGACAGGAACACTTTTTTCATTCCTGTCTGATAATCTCCTAAATGTCCTCCCTAAACTCCAAATCTCAGGATTTCATAGGACTGAACTGTGGCAGTTAAAGATGAATCATAGCGCCAAACTGTGTAATGTGAATGAGCCCCACATGAACAAGACATGTAATGTGTCTGGTACATTCTGATTTCTTATTACTCACAGAGGCCACATCTTCATTTCTTAAGAGGCTATATGAAAAATAGGCAGCATCTCTGAAAACATAACAGCTTCTTTTTCCTATTGCTAATGTGACATTGCAAGCAGTTGCAGGATTTTTAGGATAATCTTGGAGTTAGCAACCTTTGCATGCCTATTCTCACTAGTAGTTAGATCGCATGTCACTCTTTAGGAATTTAGGCAAAGCATGTTCAGGTAACTTCCTGTTTGTTTGTTTGTGTTTGTTCACACCTGCTCTCTTTCTGCATCAAATAGTCTTCCTTTGATCTCTGAGGTCTCATCTGCTCTCACACCTCTTTCTCGCTCCCTGCCTGTCCTCCATGAAATATGTGTGATAAGAGCCTCTCTAGATAAGATGCTCCAGCTGTCTTGATGCCATGTAGTATTCATTCTTTTATTCCCTTCAGGAAGATGAACCTGTATTGATTATGCACAAGTATTCATGAGCAAAACTACTTTCATATACTGTACTTTACAAAGAAGACTACAGACTTTTTCAGGTGTTGTAAAAAAAACCCATGGAGGTTGGGAGGAGGACTCCTCCTGACCTCCACGGGGTTTTTTTAAGCCCCATCTGAAAAGCCCTACGTTTGGTTTCTTTCTCTGCTTGATTTCATGTGTGGGGTAGAGTAGACTAGTGAACTGTCAACTTTTGCCTAGTGCATTAGTTACTCTGTTTGAGAGACCTACTACAATCTCTCATATTTCCCAATAAATCTCACTACTCAGGGCAGCGACTCCATGTAAGGCAGCTTCTTGTGTTCCTATGGCATGTTCTTAAGAATGAAGTTGGGGTATCCCAGACAGCAATGCAGGAATGGTGCTGGCCACCTTCCTAGAAAAGTGGTGCTAGTTGTTCGAAGCAGGGGTAAGAGCTGCAGGAACCAGGGCAAAAACTGTGTAGAGGTGGGCAACAGTGATAGGCAGCCTTGGAGGTGGCACAATCTCCTGCCCCTCCAGAGCCTTCACCTGAGCCAAGTAACTCAACATGGCTGATAGTGGGGCTAGCTGTATTGGCTCAAAAAGTTGACAAGTCTAAAATTTGATTTCAGTGTCAAGGATCATCTGTGACACACCCCAGGAACTATTTGAACATGAAATATTTCTGCTGTCGTTTCAAATATGAAATGTCATGACCCTGAATTCTACCCTGATCAGAAAAGTGGGTGGGTATGTGATAGAAAGAATACTCCTAAATACTCCCAAAATATGCTCAAAAACAGATTTCTTGAGTATCAGGAAATCTTGACAAGGAGAATCCTAGAGAGGTATGAATCTTTGTAATTCAGGATTTATTCTGCATGAAAAATCCACATGGGTGTTTTTCTTCAGAAGACAAGTTTCTTGCATAGAAAACAGTATTTTCTGAGCATAAAACAAGTTTCCTGCACAGAAAACAGCATTGCTCTAGACATGTTCCTTCACAGAAATGTTGTATCCTGTTCAAAAAAAATGAGGTTTCCTACACAAAAAAGCATGCAGTTTTCTTGCTCAGAATAAGTCCCAAATGGCAAATGAGATTTTGACAACTTTCTCACAAAAAGGAAGAAAATGAAGGGATTAAAAAGGATTCTTGCCTAACAAGAACAAAATTTGGGAGGATTTTCTTCCTTAGAAGAGAGAGATACACCTTATAACTTTAAACAAAGAAAATACTTTATATGGTCGTCTGGTATCCCCTAGATAGCCTCCCATCTTCCCCTACAAAGCCAAACTTGCCTAGATTACCAGAGCTGCATCATGCAGATGTTGTCCAACAAGACTCTAAACCCTATGGCTTTATTATACAGTGCTGCATACACATCATAGATTAATAGTGTTGATCTGCAGTTATTTTACACCTTACTCATATTACACTGGTAACTGCGCACAGTTCCATAGACTGTACTCCCCTCAGCAATTTTGCTGCAATCTGTTTGGTAGATTGCTGCGTAAGTTTTGATGCATATCCAGAACACCCTCCATGGTATGGTTGTCATTTTTCAACATGCATAAAAATTTCATCAGAACAATAAAAACTAACTCTTGTTAATATGTGGTTGGGCTAGGCTTCAAAAGTAGTTAGGCTGATTTACACCAGTGGGTAAGCAGCCCCTTCAGCCTTTAGAGACAGTTATGATTCCACAATCAAATTCTCTCAAGCAAATCCCCATTATTTCAGCAGTGAATTTGGATCCTGGATACTTCTCTCTCTCTCTCTCTCTCTCTCTCTCTCTCTCTCTCTCTCTCTTTCTTCTTCTTCTTCTTCTTCTTCTTCTTCTTCTAATATTCCAACTCACAAAACACTTGCAGCTGTAGAAGCCCCTTTGAGTTCCTTTGGTTGTGATCGAGTGAACAAGTTCTGGACAATTCATTAACTTCTATGCTACAGCTTTGGCAGATGATGAAAAGGCTGCCAGATCAAAACTACAAAATACAGGATACTGTGAGCTTAGTCATATTGCATTTGCCCAATAATCCAGAGCAAGAAGTCAACCGCAAGACTTGCCTTGGCTTACCATACTCTGCCAGGCAAACTTAGCAATACCTGAACTATTTCAGACCTAAATCAATCTTCCCTGAATCGATGCTATTCATTTACCTAAAAGCCTAAATTTCAATTAGTTCTATAGTTGGACTGAAACACAACTTGGCAAAGAAAACAAAATTCAACAGAAATTGGAGATTTGGTTGATTTATCATGTCCCGACAGAAAGGTGGACTAGATATATAATAAACAAACAAACTGACAAAAGTCAGTTGGTCCAACATATTGATAAAAACTGTGTTTAATTATTTAGATGTCAAATCTCTGGGTATGTTTTGACCACTTCTCTACATGCACATTTAGAATGCAGAGGAAAGGAAATATAAAAATAGATTTTTATATGCACTCATCCTGCACTTTCTGCAATTGCGCTGATGACTGAAAAGGCCAATCTGAGATAAACAAGTCCTGTTGCAGAAAGCACAGCAGAGGGTCTCCTTGGGTGGTGATTCCGGGTTGTGATTCTTTCTGCATTGTCATTTCTCTTCAAGACTTGTTCAGGGTGAGTTCTCCAATAAGGCTGCAGCATTGCGGATAGTGCGTCTCCATGCTTCCCGATGTGAGGCCAGGGCAGACCATTGTTGGAGATCAATTTGGCCAAGCCTGAGATGTTGTTTCAGGGAATCCTTGTATCGCTTTTTTGGAGTGCCCCTCTTACACTGACCCATGGTGAGTTCACCATAGAGTACTATACTATGATTATTATTCTTATTAATTATGTTAATTTAGATCCCATCTTTCTCCCACCAATAGGACCCAAGGCAGCTGAAAACCTCTTTAAAACCAAAAAAGCTAAAAACAGTGCCAAGTTAAAATTACATTATAAATATAAAATTTTTAAAAGAACTAAACAATTTATAAGCTAAAAACATTAAACAGTAAAAGTATTAAATGCTTTAAAAATAACCTTAAAATTTTTTAAACTCCACCGCACAGCCTTACAAGCCCAGCCTTTGTTAGTTCATAAAAATCTGGCAGCACAAAAATGTCTTAACCTGCCACCGAAAGGAGAGCAAACATGGGGCCATCCTGGCCTTTCTGGGGAAGGAGTTCCAAAGTCTTGGAGCAGCCACTGAAAAAGCTGTCTCCCTTCTTCCCACCAAACAAGCCTGAGAAGGTGGTGGGACAGAGAGAAGGGCTTCTCCAGATGATCTTAAAGTTCTACTGGGCTCATTCAAGCCTCCTCTGTAAGGTTGTAAAAAGCTCCACAACTGGTGTTGCTCTGAAACTGGAGCCCCAATGTTGGACAGAACCAAAAGGAAGCATTCCATGGGTGTTCTTTAGGCATTCTGGGACTGAATGCACATCTACAGGATCTTACATGCCCACAACATGGGAAGGACTAAACCAGTGATGGAAACAGCATCCGTCATCACTATCATAATCATTTTCCTCCCTTTGGTATAAATAGAAGAAAAAAGTTGGCAAAGACAAGGAAACAGCTGAAAAAGAGCTGAGCCAAATAAAATATTAAATCCTCTCCAGACCCCCTTTTTGCCCTATTGGCATGAGACCCTAGGGTGCTGGGAAAAGATCTTTCTTGGGGGAGGGGCAATTCCCTCATTTCCTCCCCTCTGTAGCTACACCAGTGGCTTACTGTCCAAGACTTTGCCTGTCTGTATGTGTTAATATCTCTGCCATAGTAAATTGTCTCCTATTGATGTGTAGCAAGTGATTAACTGTGAAAATATGTGACTGTAGAAACAATCTTCCTCCTCCTCCTCTTCCTCCTCCTTCTCCTTCTTCTTCCAGCAATTTGATGCCACTTCCGCCACCACAGCTCCATCCTACAAAACCCTGGGATTTGTAGCTTGGTGTGGTACTCAGAATTCTCTGCTGGAGGACTTTAATCCACTCTCTCCTGAACAGCAAAGGTGAGAATACTAAGAATCTTATGAACTACAAGCCAGGATTCCATGAGATGGAGACATGACCGCTAAAGTGGAACAGAAATGCTGTACCTGTGTTACAGTCCTAGCTAGTGCTAAATTGTAAAATGATCCTGATGCACCAATCAACCATTGATTCCTTCCTTCATCTATCCTCCCATCAAGGTGCCACCATATTATATGGAACACCTGTGTGTGCGTGTGTGTGTGTGCGCACATGCTATTTTTTTATTCATTCAGAGATTCAGGTAGAGCCAGGGCCGGTTTAACCAGTCTGCCAAATCAGCATTGGCAGGGGGCCCCAAGGTCAAGGGGGAGCCCTGCTGACCTCCTTATCTGACAAAGGTTTTCTAGGAAGACTCTATGGTAGTTGTGCTGTTTTGTGTCCCATGGATAATGAATCCATGGATACGGGGATCCTACTGTAATCTGAGCATCCTGTATTGTGAATAGGCTAGGTTACATTGATCTGAGATAAACATATGGGGCCCCCAAAATAAAGCATTGCAGGGGGGCCCCAAATTCCTTAAACCGGCCCTGGGTAGAGCAATGGCTGATTATGTACTATGCTCTTCCTCCATCTGTGCACAATGAAAGGATGTTTCACTTACCTTAAAGGAAATCACAGATTCTCCAACTGAGAAAAAACTGTGGAGGTGAAACTATACTTGCATCCTGATATCATCCCATTGCAACCAATTTCTTGCTCCAAGCCTGAGCAGCTTTGGGGATGATTATCAGGCTGAAGTTAGCAAAAGGCAGGTTGTTGTTAATAATAGTAGCCTGTACTCCATTGGTTAGTCCCAAGTAGTATAGACACATTGGATCAATGGTTGAATAGTGAGTCAACACATAGGCAAATCCTATTGAATCATTAATCTACTGTAGCTGGGGCTACTAACAGGATTCAGACCATATTCATTATCTGATCAACTTTATGATTCTAGATTGGCTATTTTATGGGTTTTCTTGCCTGCTCCAAAGCCTCTGGATTAAAACGAAGAACACCAAAGAACACCAAAAGGAATGCATTCATGAATGTCTAGGCTCAACACCTGAATGAGACAGGACCCTGAATGGGTCTTCTTTATTAAAACCTTTGAATGACCTTATAAGGTTTCAAGATGTTGAGAAGCTGAACTAGTTTGATATTACAAACAGGATTTTTATTATGAGAGAGTGACAACAGTTGTAGTAGTGCAGCAACCTCTCAACAGAACTTCAATAGGACAACTTACACTTTGGGAATTCTGGCAGTTTACAAAAAGGATACATACCTAAGCTTCTCCACCTTTCCCCATGCATACTACTTTTTCCACATTTCAGATGTAACTGTGGGGCCAGTTACACTGCAGAATAAAGTGTGCAAAATTCTGGATTTCCGTCCTTTCACACCAGTGGGGCTTAGTTCACACGATTTATTGCTAAATTGGAAGATCCAGTCAGTGTCACCTTTCTACGTTTACACAGACAAAGGGGGGGCATGGCCTCCAAATCACTATCATTAAAGCCAGGCAGGAGATGGGGAGGAAGCAAGGAGGGGGGCAGTGTGAGGGGGGAAAGAGACTGTAAGTTTGTAGCTTTGTCTGTCTCTCCAGCTTTTCTTTGCAAACAGATTCAGGAAGGACTCATCCCGCGCATTCTGCAAGCGCACTGATGACTAAAAAGGCCAATCTGAGATAAACAAGTCGGGTTGCAGAAAGCACAGCAGAAGGTCTCCTTGGGTGATGTTTCCGGGTTCTGATTCTTTCTGCATTGTCGTTTCTCTTCAAGACTTGTCGGCGTGAGTTCTCAAATAAGGCTGCAGCATTGTGGATAGTGTGTCTCCATGCCTCCCAATGTGAGGCCAGGGCGGACCATTGTTGGTAATCAGTTTGGCTGAGCCTGAGATGTTGTTTCAGGGAGTCCTTGTATCACTTTTTTGGAGAGCCCCTCTTACTCTGACCCGTGGCGAATTCACCATAGAGTAGTATTTTTGGGAGGCGATGGTCCTCCATCCTAGAAACATGCCCTGCCCAGCGCAGCTGTGTTCTCAATATCATGGCCTCAATGCTGGTGATCCCTGCTTGCTCAAGGACAGCAACATTCATCACATAGTCAATCCAGTGTATATTTAGGATTGTGCATATACAGTGCTGATGAAAGCGTTCCAGGAGTTGTAAGTGGTGACCCATAGGTGACCCACGTTTCAGACCCGTAAAGAAGAACAGACAGTACAATGGCTCTATACACACTGATTTTTGTGCTTCACCTCAGGTGTTTCTTACTCCAGTCTCTTTTGTAAAGTCTTCCAAATGTGCTATCTGCCTTTGCTAATCTGTGATCGATCTCTTTGTCAATCTTGGCATTTTAGGAGATGATGCTTCCCAGGTAGGTGAACTGCTGAACGGACTTAAGCACTGATTTGTCTATGGCAATGTGGGAATGATGGTGTTCATCCTATGGTGCAGGCTGGTAGAGAACTTTCATTTTCTTAAGGTTGACTTCCAGCCCAAACAGCTCTGCAGCTGTTGTGAAGCAGGATGTTAGGCGCTGCAGAGCTGCTTCTGTGTGGGCAGCAAGCGCAGGATCATCAGCAAAGAGCAGCTCATGGACTAGATAATTTAGAGTCTTAGTGCGAGCCCTCAGACGGCTTAAGTTAAACAAACTACCATCAGTACAGTAACGTATATAGTAGCCCTTTGGAGCATCATACTGAAGAAGATTGTAAATAAAGTTGGAGCAAGAACACAACCTTGCTTCACTCCATTAGTTATTAGAAAGGGCTCTGAAAGAGCATCGCCATATCTGACTTGACCGCGCTGGCCCTCATGTAGCAAGATAATCATTTTAAGGAATTGGGGGGGACATCCTAGTCTTTCCAGGATCTGCCACAGACTTTTTCTACTCACAGTGTCAAAGGCTTTGGTGAGGTCGACAAATGTTACATAGAGACCCTTGTTCTGCTCTCTACATTTCTCTTGCAGTTGTCTAAGGACAAATACCATATCTGTAGTACTCGTATTGGCTCTGAAGCCACATTGGCTTTCAGGGAGAAGTTCTGCAATAGCAGGAACTAATCTGTTCAGGAGTATCCTTGCAAGGATTTTTCCAGCAATAGAGAGCAGTGTTATACCTCAATAGTTTGAGCAATCGGATTTTGCTCCTTTTTTCTTGTACGGGGTGATGATGACTACATCTTGGAGATCTGATGGCAGTTCCCATTTTTCCCAGCAATTTATAAGGAGTTCATGGAATTTACCATGGAGTACATGACCTCCGTGTTTCCAAACCTCTGGTGGGATTCCATCAATCCCAGCTGCCTTGCCATTTTTCATCTGCTGTATGGCCTTAAGGATCTCTTCCAAAGTGGGAGCTATGTCCAATTCATTTTTCCTCGGTTTTTGTATCATATGTTGGATAGCTGAGCCTTGGACTACTCAGTTGGCACTAAAGAGACTTTGAAAATGTTCAACCCATTGATTCAGGATGGAGTCTCTATGAGATTACATCCCATCAGACACTTCCCATCTCATATCTTCCTTCTCCCATTTTCTCTTCTTCCCCCTTTCTTTTTTCTATCATCCACCCCCCCACCCACATCCACATCCATCCTTTTCCATATTTCTTTTCATTCTTCCATCCTCCCTTCTGACTTCCGTTTTCCCATCCCCTGTATCGAATGTCTTACATCTCTCCTCTTTCCTTTACCCTCCCTTAACCATGTTCCCTTGATTTTTCTTTCGACCTTCTGTTCTCTTTCTGCTACCTATTCCTTTCCTCTTTCCTGTTTACCTAGTAATTTTGCTTTCTTATTCGGTTCCTCTCCTTTAATTTTACCCCATATATGTTATTCTTCCAAATATAATAAACCGTGTCTCTTCCTCCTTTTATTCTATCCTTCTATTCCATCTTTCCCTCCAAAATTCTCGAAACGGAGTCCATTCTTCCTCCATTTTGGTTGTATTTGCCTTGTTTAAAATGTATGTTAATTTGTCATTTTCTTGCATTTCTATTAATTTCATTAGCCATTCTTCTATCTGTGGGATTTCTTTATTTTTCCACTTTGCCGCTACCAGTAATCTTGCCGCTGTCACTGCATATAGTAGCGTCCTCCAATGTTGTTTTTTTAAATCAGGCTCTAATTCCAAGGTCATATTCAATAAATATAACTTTGGAGACATAATAAATTGAACTTTATAAATTTTTTGAATTGTCTTATGTATTTTTGTCCAAAATCTCTGTATTCTAGGGCATCCCCACCACATGTGGTACAGAGTACCAATGTCTCTTCCGCAGCGCCAACACTGATTATTCTTAGTCTTATACATTTTACAGATCTTCGTCGGTGTTAAATACCATCTATTAGTTATTTTAAAATGATTTTCCTTCAGTGCGAGGCACACAGTAAACTTATTAGTGTCTTTCCATGCTGTCTCCCACTCTTCCAAAGTTATTATTTCTCTTAAATCCTGTGCCCATTTAATCATAGCTTCCGTAATCTTTTCACTTTCTAATTCTCTTTCTTGTAATATTTTATAAAATTTTGCTATTTTTTTAATCTTCATTATTCCAAATTACCTTGTCTATTTCCATATCTGTCATTTCAAAGTCGTATTTCTCTTTATCACTGTAAAATCTGCTTTTTATCTGGAGATATTTAAACCAGTTCATTTCAATGCCTCTGTGCTCTAAGTCGTCTCGTGCTAATAGTTGGATGCCTTCTCCTTTTTTCCATGCTTTGAAATCAATTAAGTCTTTATATTTTAACCAAGTCTTCGTAGTTTCCCATCTCCCGAGGAACGCCTCGTGCGGGGATATCCAAGTTGGAAGTTTGAAATAAAATTGGTTCCTGACCTTTCGCCAAATCCTAAGCAAGGCTTTCCTTATTATATGATTTTCAAAGTCTCTATGTACTTGAGTTTTCTCATATCCCAGGTAGGCGTGCCACCCGTATCTTAATCCATATCCTTCTAGGTTCAGTATTTTCTCGTTTTCCAATTTAATCCAGTCCATTATCCAACAAAGGCCACAAGCTATGTAATATGATTTCAAATTAGGCAAGGAGGTTCCTCCGACGTCCTTGTGGGCTGTTAATGTTGACCATTTTATTCTGGACTTTCTTCCTCTCCAGATGAATTTGTTCAGGTCAAATGTCCATTGTTTCAACGTTTTGTCGTTTTGTAAAATCGGTAGATTTTGAAACATAAACATGCATTTTGGTAATACGCTCATCTTTATCGCGTTTACCCTTCCAAATAATGATAAGTCCAGTTTCTCCCATTTCTTCAGGTCTGCTTTAATTTCTTCCCACAATTTTTTGTAATTGTTCTGGTACAAATCAATACTTCTCTTACTTAACCAGATTCCTAGATATTTTACTTTCTTTTCAATCCTGCAGCCCGATATTTCTCTTAGTTGTTTTTCCTCTTTACCTGTTAGATTCTTCGTAATCATCACCGTTTTTTCCTTATTCAATTTAAATCCCGCCAAATCTCCAAATTTTTTAATTTGCTCTAGTAGATTATTAATATTCTCCGTCGGATTTTCTAATATTATTGCCAAGTCATCAGCAAATGCTTTTATTTTATATTCCTGGCCTTTGATTCTTAAACCTGGTATTTGTTTATCATTTCTTAATTTGTTATTCAGACATTCCAGGACTAATATAAAAAGTAACTGGGATAGGGGGCAGCCCTGTCGAGTTCCTTTGTATATATTAAAAGGCTCTGTTCTTTCTCCATTAATTATTATTTGTGCTCTTTGTGTTTCATACGTCGCTTTAATACCTTCAATTATAACATCTCCTAATTCAAGTTTTCCCAAGACTCTCTTCATAAATGTCCAAGTTATATTATCGAAGGCCTTTTCCGCGTCTATAAATATTAGAGCTGCTTTCTTGTTATTTGCTTTCTCGTAGTATTCTAAAGCGTCCACCATTATCCTTATGTTTTCCTGCATGTGTCTTCCCTTTACAAATCCAGTTTGATCCTCGTGTATAACTTCTCTAATTATTTTATTTAGCCTGTTTGCCAATACTGTAGCGTAAATTTTGTAATCGGTGTTCAAAAGTGATATAGGTCGATAATTTGCTGGGTTCGTTGTATCTTTACCTTCTTTCGGGATCATGACAATATTAGCATTTTGCCAGGAATCCGGGATACCATCTTTTGGAATATGATTTATGACTTGTTGGAGTGGCAATACTAATTCGTCTTGAAATTGTTTGTAGAATTCTAACGTGTATCCATCCTGTCCTGGAGATTTTCCCATCTTCATTTGCTTTATTGCTTGGCAAATTTCCTCTCTAGTTACCGGTTCCGCTAATTCCTTTTTCATTTCTTCCGTTATTGTTGGTTTCAAATTTTCTTCTATATATGCAATTATTTCGTTTTCTTGCTCTATTGTTTTTTTTTTGTTTGTCGTATAGTGATTTGTAGTACTCTAAAAAGGCGTTTTTTATTTCTTTTTGTGTGTTACATTTCTTATCACCACTTTTTATTTCTGTAATTATTTTCTTTTCTTTTTCTTTCTTCAATCGGTATGCGAGCCATTTACCCGCTTTATTTGCGCTTTCAAAGCATCTTTGTTTTGTTCGTTTCAATTTTTTGGCAATTGTTTCAGACAGTTCTAACCTCAGTTTGTCTTGTATTAATTTTATGTCTCTCTGAGTATTTTTGTTCTTAGGGTTCTTCCTCAGTTCTTCTTCTTTCTTTTTCAGTTCTTGCGATAATTTCTTGTATTTCTCTTCTCTGGTTCTTCTTAATTCAGCTCCCTTTTGTAAAAAGATGCCCCTTATTGTTGCTTTGAAAGCATCCCATCTGGTTTTATGTAAGGTTTCTGACTCTTTATTCAATTCAAAAAATTGTATTATTTCCTTCTTTAATCTGTCGACAAATTTCCTTTCTTTCAGCATGCTCCCTTGTAGTCTCCATGTATATTGTCTGTCCCACATCATTAATTTGACTTCTATCGGGTTATGGTCTGATAACAGTCTCTCATTTACTTCCATTTCTTGGATTTTTGTTATCAAATTAGATGAGACCCAGAACATGTCTATCCTGGACATTGATTTGTACACTTCTGAATAAAAGGTATAACCTTTTTTATCTCTATATTTTGTAGACCAAACATCTCTCAAGTTATAATCTTGCATTATATTTTTGCATACTTTCGGGAGATTCCCACTAGTATTTTTTAGAGAGGCAGGTGACCTGTCACTTGTTGCTTTTAACACTCCATTGAAATCTCCAACTATTATCACTTCATTTCCTGTCTGTTCTTCTAATTTCTCAAGTTCTTGATATATCTTCCTGTAAAATTTTTCTTTATTTTGATTTGGAGCATAGATTACCATTAAAGTTATTTTCTTATTCATCAAATTTAACTCTATACCAACATAGTGTCCTTCCCCATAATTCACAATTTCTGTAGCTTCGATTCTGTTATTAACATAGATTGCAACTCCTTTCTTCTTTTTATCTGAACTGGAAAAAAAAACCTTGACCTAATTTTTGTCTATTTAAAAATCTGTTATCCTTTTTTCTTATTCTTGTTTCTTGTAGACATATAATTTCCACTTTGTTTTTTTCCAGTATATGAAATATCTGATTTCTTTTCTGCTGACCGTTTAATCCTTTAACATTCCACGATCTTATCCTTATAACCATCCTTAAGTCTTAAATTCTTTAGTTTCCTCTTTTCACTTACTGCTTTATAATTCTATGTCTGCTACCTCTTCCTCTTGACTTTGTACTTCTGTGTCCTCTTCAGTATCCTTTTCCTCTTCTCGTTCTTCCTCTTCTTGTTCAACCTCTTCTTCTTGATCTATGGTATCCTCGTCTGTTTGTCTTCCTTCCTTTGATTCACTCAAATGTCCTTCTCGTTGAGATCTCTTTTTTCTGAATCTAAATTCTGCTTTTTTCTTTTCTTCATCTTCCAATCTATTCAAAAATTCTTCCATCTTTTCCGTTGTATTTATATTATATCTCCTTTGTTGATATAAGAAGGAGAGGCCTTCCAATCGTTCCCATCTATATACGATGTTTCTTTTCCTAAGTTGTCGGGTCAATTGTTGATAATCTTGTCTTTTACTCAATACTTCATTCGGTATGTCCTTGAAAATCTGGATATCCTTTCCCTCAATTTTAAGTTTGTCTGAGTAGCTAGCTTGTATTATTTTATCTTTCATTCTAGTATGTGTAAATACCACTACAGCATCTCTCGGTAGCTTCCTCTCTCTTGCCATCACTGAGTTTATTCGAAACAATTTATCCACAAATTGTTCAAATGACTCTTGTATATTGGCACTAAAGAGACTTTGAAAATGTTCAACCCATTGATTCAGGATGGAGTCTCTATCAGTAATTAATGTATGACCATCTGTACTGTATAAGGAGCTTTGGACCCTGATAAGTAGGTCCAAACACTGCTTTAAGAGCTTCGTAAAATCCTCTATGATCACCCAGATCTGCACAGCATTGTATCTTTTCTGCTATATTGATCCACCACTTTTTCTGCATGTCTCGGAGTTTTTGTTGAAGTTTACTACATGTGAGGCGGAAAGCTGCTTTTATTACATGGCAAGTTGGCTAGACGAGGTATGCCTGGTGAGAAGTTCTCTTCTTTGCCAACAGCTCCTGGATCTCTTGGTTGTTTTCATCAAACCAATCTTGATTTTTCTTGTGGGAGAACCCAAGGGATTCTTCTGCAGACTGGAGGATACTGTTTTTGATATGTTGCCAAAGCACTGTAGGAGAAGGATCTGTAGGATGGTCTTCAAGGTTTGTTTGCAGATTTGCCTGGAAGTTGTCTCTCATGGTAGCTTGTTGAAGATTGTTGACATGGAGTCTCTTCTTTAGGATGCCACCCCTCTTAGGTTTGAACTTAAGATGAAGATTTAGTTTACATCTTATGAGGCAATTATCTGTTTGGCATTCTGCACTGGGCATCACTCGAGTATGATGGACATCGTGAATGTTTTTCTGGCAGACTAGAACATAGTCAATGAGGTGCCAATGTGTGGATCAGGGGTGCATCCAGGTTGTCTTCAAGCTATCTTTGTGCTGAAAAATAGTGTTTGTAATAGTCAGCTGTTGTTCTGCACAGAACTCTAGCAAGAGGCATCTGTTATCATTGCAATTTCCAACACCATGCTTGCCTAAGACACCTTTCCAGGCTTCAGAGTTCTTTCCGACTCTGGCATTGAAGTCACTAAGGATAATAATTTTATCGTCTACAGGGACCCTTTCTATGAGGTGGCGTAGGTCTGTGTAGAATTTGTCTTTCTCTACAGGGTTGGCTTGCATAGTTGGGGCATATATACTAAAGAGAACAACATGAGGGAGGTGTAAGGAAATAATACAATCAGAGTGTCCTGTTGGCAAGGTTTCAAGTTTGAAGGCAATGGAGTTTTAAATCATAAAGCCTACTCCTGAAATATGTTTTCCGGTTTTCGGTTTGCCAGACCAGAAAAGTGTGTAGCCAGCACCATGTTCTTTAAGGCTGCCTTCCTCATGGAGACGAACTTCACTAAGAGCAGTGATGTCAATATTAAGTCATGATAGTTCATGGGCTATTAGAGCAGAACGACGCTCAGTCCGTCCACTATCTTCAGAGTCTTGCATGGTTCTGATATTCCAGCATGCAAGTGTCAGTTTATTTATTGCTTTGGAGGCCAGTGTGTGCCTTTGTTTCTTTGCCTTGGTTTGACTGCATCAGAAGATGCCTGTTGGCCACGGCTAGCCAACCAGGTAGATGGGGCTGAGCTTTTGTTAGGCCACCTTTTCTAGGCCCCTCTCCATATGGAGCAAGCAGTGCTCACCTTAAAAAAAGGCTGCTTGGTCGTTCAGGATGCTGCCAAACAAGACTGTCGTCTCCCAGGTCAGCCTCAAGCGACCGAAGTCCTGAGCTGCCTGCATGCAGGGTTGGGCCTGCGGCTTCCAGTGCATCTTTACACCTGCCTTTTCATCCCTCACCTATCGCTACAGGGCTTTTTCAGAATTGGATTTGTCCTTTGAGCCTGTGCAATGGCTTTTTCTGGTGGAGCACAGCGTGCACAGAACTGGCCTCACCCTTTAAACCAAAGGTTCATCTGCTGTGGCCTTGCAAGCATGGGCAGTTGCAGCGAGGTCCTTGGGTCATAGGTTTGATTAGAGTTTCCTTCTCTTAAATGGTTGACCTTACAGGGTTGGACGAGCACCATCTGCCCGGGTTTGGGATTAGAGTTTTCCTTCTCCTAGGATGGTTGCCATATGGCTAGAGAGCCCATCCTGCCCTTTGATGCTCTTTGTCAGACCCTTCAGTTTTGACCTGTCTGGCATGGGAGGCCCTACCGGTGGCTATTATGCCACTGCCAGCATACCTCAAAACATCATTAGGGTATGCAAGCCTCCCTCCCACAACAAGGAGGCATAAATGGAGAGGCTTCGTCTGTATATAAAGCAACAAATAAGGAGGGAGACCATGGAGGAGGAGAGAAATAATGGCAAAGGAAGGAAGGAAAGCATCCGAGACCCCTGCCAGCTGAGTAGACTGCTTCTCTCTCTCTCTGTCTCTCGCACGTGTGTGCGCGCGCGCACACACACACACACACCAGAAGAACACAGCTGAGATTCCGTTCACTCTGCAGTCCCTGACAGCTGAGCAGATTGCTTCTCTCTCTCTCTCTCTCTCTCTCTCTCTTTCTCTCCCTCCCTCCCTCTCTTACAGAAGCGCATGCACACACGCGCACACACACACACAAAAGAATGATCCAGCAATCACTTTCTCTGCCTCATACACACACAGAGAGAGGGAGAGGGAGGGAGGGAGAGAGTAACAGTAATTATGCTAGAAGGCAAGCCAGCTGGCTGGATCTTTTCAAGCCTCATCTCTTGCAAGTCCACCCCTCCCTCCTTTTTGGTCAATTCAACCAATCATGGATAAGCTCTGCTGTGCCAATTTTGAAAAGACTACTGACAGTTCCCACTGCCGTAAGCAAAATGGCCGTTCACACAGTCGATAGTGCACTAACTTGCGCTACTTTTCAAAAAAGACGGGGAAATAGCAAAAGCTGATACTGTGTGACTTATGGGGTTTTTGCCCCCCTCCTTCTGAATATGGCAACTTTGATCCAAAAGATGTGGGAACTATTAGGACTCTTTGTGAATTCTTAGAAGATTTATTTTGCCGTGTAAACAGCCCCTGTGTTTCATCAACCAAGAGCTAATTTCAGGATCATTTGTTGGAAGTATTTACTGCCCACTTTTACTGAAGAATTTATAAGCTGACTTTCAAGACCTCTCAAGGAACTTTAAATAAAATGATTTCCCATAAAATACTACCATATAAAAACAGCAGGTAGAGCCTCCCAAATGCCACCAGACTCATTTGAAATTAGTTTAAACATCAAAGGGAGCAATCCTATGCTCCTCAGGAGGGCTGCTGAGGAGCCAATGAATGATATGGACCTTCCTTCCTTCCTTCCTTCCTTCCTTCCTACCTACCTACCTTCCTACCTACCTATCTACCTTCCTACCAACAAAGGCTCTCTCTTGGATGGCCACAAAGCCTTCTGTTGCCATGGGTGCCTCACTGGCACTTCCCCACAGGAACTGACTGAGATTAAAATGCGGGTAGTTTGCATGTATGTCAGGGACAGCAGAGGATCTGCAGGATCATATGTCTTTGCTTTCCCCTGAGGTGTACTCATATAAGGAATAAGGAGATTATCAGAGGCAGCCAAAAAGTCCAAGAGGTCCCATCAATGAAGAGCAACACCTTACTCATGGTTGCAGCACAGAAGCAGCATGTGATGGTGACTTTGTTTGAAACCAGGACCCTTCACAGGACAGTAACATTGTTCTTGCATGCTGCTCTTGGGCTTTTTGATGCGTCTGATAATCTCCTAAACCAATGCCAGACCAAGAGCTGGGATAATGCCAAAGCTTCAGAAAATTCCCTTCTGGCAGTACAGCCCCCAGCATTCCTCCACCATCGTGACCAGTTTCCCTTGCAGACTCCCAGCACCTTGCTTCCAGAACTAGGTGGTTATGTTTGATAGACCTGGGAGTCCATCATATACTCTCCAATCCTGAAATATGTTTCTGCTACCTCCACATTTTATAACACTTCATTATCCTAACAACAACACCCGATATGGAGCATAACTCTGTTGTGTATTAAGACAGATAAGCATTGCTGTCTGAACTGAAAATTAACTACATCTTTTCTATATCAGGAGAGAACCTCTGAGGCTCAGATGACTAAGAGACCTTCCCTTCAGAGTTCCAAATCTGCAAACCATTTTTATGTCCTCTTAATTTCCAAGAGCAATGAAAAAGCCCCATATTGTTTTCATTTGTCTTCTATTTCCAAAGGCCTGTGTTCCGTGAGATTAGAGATGTCGGTGCATACATTTCCGATTTGTAAAGGAGATCTTGCATCATGCTGAAATCGACTCCAGAAACGCTCATGATTAATGAACTTCAAAGAGAGCAGACCTCTTACCCACCCTTCACAGAAAAACAAACCATCACAGAGTTGCAGTCATTCCCAGTTGCCAGCAGTCAATGCACAGATTTGCCAGATATGGCTGGACCAAAACCTGATAGTTATCTTTAGCTCCTTGCTGGTCACATGTGATACAGCTACTTGGATCTATGGCATACATACAAGGAAAAGTAAATGCTGTAGCAATATTAGTGAAATGCCCATTATTATGAGAAATAAAGGGATCTTCTTTTTTAAAGAGACCTGGGGTGAGGGGAGTTTCAATTGTCTATGTCCATTTGCAGAGCCCTACTGTATATTCTATTGTTAGATTATACAGTATGTATGTCCTAACACAGCCTAAATGCCCTAAATACATCAGATTCTGTTGGAAGCTAAACATGGTCAGCCCATGTTAGTATTTGGATGGGAGACCACCAATGAATACCGGGTGCTGTAGGCTATATTTCAGAAGAAGGAACTGGCAAAACTACCTCTGAGTATTCCTTGCCTAAGAAAACCCTATGAAATTCATGGGGTTAAAAACACGCACGCACTCACGCACACACACAAGCCTAACCAGAAGTAAAAAGGGAGAGTAACTGAGTTCAATCAGACTTTATTATTGTTGTTGCTGTTGTTGTTATGTTGTGCCATCAAGTCATCTTTGACTTACAGCAGCTCTACAAATGAGAGGACTCCTAGAGCCCCTGTTATTGACATCCCTAGTTGAGTCTTTCAAACTCAGGGCCAGTAAATGGGGATTTTTTTCCCAGGCAAAAGAATATGGGATTGCTCCCTAATGTACTTAATTTCTTCACTCTCCCAAATATAGTGGTCAGATATAAGCACATAAGAAGTAAATCCCATTGAACTCTTGGGATTCATTTCTGATTAGACATTAGGATCATGCTGACTCTCTATGCAGTTTCATTAATTTGCAAAGGAAGGTAAGTGTGCTAAGCTGGGCATGTTTCCCAAGTGACAAACTGCCATTTTTCTTGCTGCCCTGGGAGGTCACCCATTCAGATGTTTTGCATAAATTGCACGATAAAATATGCCAGGAGAATCACAAACAACTCATGCCAAAATATGTAAAACAACAAACAGAAAGCCATAAAGATGGCCACTTCCTTTTCAGTCTTAGAGATTGATTTGCTTTGAGGAGCTTTGAGATGGAAATCAAATGAAATTTACACGGTGAGTATTCTCTCCAAAGAACAATGTGAAAGAACTGGCTTTTCACTTTCCAATTGGGCAGTGAGATTAGAGTGTGTGTGTGTGCCTTCAAGTCGCCTGTTGACTTATGGGGACTCCATGGATTTCATAGGGTTTCCTTAGGCAAGGAATACTCTGAGGTGGTTTTGCCAGTTCCTTCATCTGAAATACAATCTACAGGGCGCCTGGTATTTGTTGGCAGTCTCCATCCAAGTACTAATCAGAGTTGACATTGATTAGCTTTCAAGATCGGAAGGGATGTGGTGCCTTTAGGGTTAGAATGACCATCTCAAAAATGTCCAATGAGGTGGCCCCATGAATCAGATAGGACTTAACACCAACAGCCATGATGATTCTTCTAAGCCAGGCCAGACCATTTTACTGCCTGAAGTTATGGTCAATACCATTCCTACCTCTGCCACAAATGGTCATATTGGCCTCCATCTGGTATACATTCTGCCACTGGTCAGGAAAGAGACAAAGGCAAGTATGAGCACTTGTAAGCACTGTGGGAAAGGCATGGACCACAGAGGAAGATGGTGGAGTATTCAAGCCCAACCTGCTTCCAGGGAGACCTCTTTGCACATCTTCCTTCAGAAAGGATTGTTCTTCATGGATCATTTTCAGTGGTACTGTCTGCTGATTATGTCAGTCCTTTGGAACACACACAGGAGTTGTGGGTTGTTGCAGCTATTAGCAGGAATGTCAAGGCCTTATTCCTCCATTTCAACTCTCCTTTTTTGTCGGGGGGGGGGATGTGGGCCTCTTGTTACTATGATGTGACTTTTCTTTTCACCATTGGGGTCTCAACAGCCATTTGTGTTTGTTTGGTCAGCTGACCTCCAGCGTATGGAACTTTATAAAGCCAATGTGAGCAATGCTACCAGACATGAGCCATATCTTTTTTTGACTGATAGGCAGTGGGGGAAGGGGCTGAAGAATTTAATTTGACAAATGGGAGGGGGATACAGAGTTCCTTGTGCCTCTTCTGTGGCTGGGATGTGTAAGTTAAGAAATCAAGAAGCACATTGATCTGTTCCTGGAGGCACATTTAGAGGTGAATGGCCATGCCAGAGGCATACATCCAAGAGCTGTGGGTCTCATGGGTACTCACTATGGAACACCATCACACCTGAATAGCAGGCAGGTTTGAGGGGCGTAGGGCAGGTTCTATGACATTCATGGCTTTTTTCCTCAAAGAGAAGAAGACAGCTGGAGAATTAATGAGGAATAGCTTGGGGGCTGCCACCACTGCTTCTCACAGTATCTGTTACTCCCTAATGCTAAGAATGGCCCTAAAATTCTGCCTCTCTCAAGAAACAGCTTTGAAATGTGTATCAAAGGTAACGTACATTGGCCAGAATTCTCTGGGTGATATGTGCAGACATTAGGTTGCACTATGCATGCAGAGTGACTTGTTTTGACAATGCAGAACAAGCCTATCCAGCTGATACTGATGGGAGTGGAGTTTTACATACAGAACCATTGCAGATATGTAATAATGCATCTAGCATAGTTTGTCATCATGCATTGTGGATTGCTCATTGTGCATCCATAATGACGTAACCTCTATGAACATTCACTGTTTCTCATATATTGTGCTACAATGATATTCTGTCCTGGGATCACATAGTGCTAGCATATCATAACCCTGCTGGTGGGTATTTGCACTACATTGAGAGAATGTAGTACCTCAGTCATTCCACATAAACTGTTCCAAAAAGCTGTGTGGACATACTTGCATTTCTTTTCCCCTCCACTGTACAATTAGAATAGCTATTTGGAAAATGTACTCAGCTTTCAAAATGCTATTGGAAAAAGACCCTTATGAAAGAGCCAAAAGAAGCTTAGCAATCATGAGATAAGAGGATGACTCCTCCTCAGGACTGGTAAAGAACAGAAAGCAAAAGGTAGAAATAAATGGTCAGTTGCCACAATGGAGAGAACCAAAAGGAGGTTTATCCCAAGAATTAGTACTGGGACCAGTACTTTTCAACTTGCCCTTAAATGATCCAAACTTAGAAGTCAACAGCGAACTCATGAAATTTGCCAGTGATTCCATCGATGAGTGACCCTAAAATAACGAGACCAGACACAGGAATTGGGTTAACTAAGGGCCACTTCATTTGACCTAAGCCTATTTAAATGTAATAAACTGTGGATGAGCAAAAGAGGGGGAGCAACCTGGTGCAGGTCCAGCTGAAGATTGGTGTCAACCTGGTGACTAACTCCTCAGCCTTCTCTTGGGCAAAAACACCTGACCCCAAGGGCAGTCCCAAGTTATGGGGTTGCTCCCCAACTGGTTGTATTCTAGAAGACAAAACCCTGGACACAAGACTTTATAAGAGAGAGAAAAACCCCAGATCAACCCCAAGGGGAGACTCCTTCCCCACTTCCTAGGTAGCAGAACCGGTGAAGGCAGTTTCAGAGCCCAACCCTTCACCAAAAGGGTGTCAAGGTGTACACCAGACTATAGAATTCTCCCCCTGTTACCTGCCATGGACAAGGGACAAGCATCCACTTAGTCCCTTTCCCCCACCAGGCCAGCTAATACAGTGCTCACCTCCTCCTTATGTTAAGATGTGGTAGAAAGTGGCCCAGCCCATTCATCATTGCATTAAGGATCTCTCTGTTGACCCTACAATGTGCCAAATCAAGGCGTTGGGGCCTGCCCTCACTCTGCCAAACTTGGCAAGGCAAGATAGCAGAACAGATAACTACCACCACCCCAGGCCATCTGTTTTGAATACAATGTATGTCAGACAGTGCTTGTAAAATAAGTGGTTGCCCTTTTAATAGTCCTAAGCCATTGCCACCAAGGTGAATAACAAGCACATCAGGAGGAGTCCCATGCACTCCCTGAACAACAATGTCAACAAGCCAGTCTATCGGAGGCTATGCCTCCCCGGCCACTCAACAGTGGAAACATTACTCAGCCCCACCTACTCCCCAAAATGTGAATTTCAGGGCTGGTGCACTCCCAGTGGACCATGCTATGGCAGCTGATCAGAACCCATCTTCACACCACACAGCACCTGGAGACTAACAAGAAAGAAGAAGCAAGTTGATCAAGGGAAGTAATAGTGCCGCTCTATTCTGCCTTGGTCAGACCTCACCTAGAATACTGTGTCCAGTTCTGGGCACCACAATTCAAAAAGGATATTGACAAATTGGAGCATGTCCAGAGAAGGGCAACTAAAATGGTGAAAGGTCTGGAAACCATGCCTTATGAGGAGAGACTTAGGGAGCTGGGTATGTTTAGCCTGGAAAACAGACGGTTAAGAGGCAATATGATAGCCCTGTTTAAGTATTTGTCACACTGAGGATGGAGCGGGCTTGTTTTCTGCTGTTTCAGAGACTGGAACACGGAGCAATGGATGCAAGCTCCAGGAACAGAGATTCCACCTCAACACTAGGAGGAACTTTTTGACAGTAAGAGCTGTTTGGCAGTGGAACGCACTCCCTCGGAGCGTGGTGGGGTCTCCTTCCTTGGAGGTCTTTAAACAGAGGCTGGATGGCCATCTATCAGGGATGCTTTGATCGTGATTTCCTGCGTGGCAGGGGGTTGGACTGGATGGCCCTCATGGTCTCTTCCAACTCTACAATTCTATGATTCTATGATTCTATGAATGCAGCTGACTTCCAACACCAAATGAGTTAGATTGAAGAAGGGCTCATGCCCATTGCAAATGCTGTTGAAGCCACTCCTATCCTAAAGGAATGAGTTCCAAATTTAGCACCCTGCAACCCCAAATGAAGCAAAGACTGCAAGATAACCATCCAAAACTGGTACATGAAAAGGGGACACAAATTGTTATGACAAAATAAAGCCCCTGAACTCACTTCCCACATTTTGGATATAAAGGCATGGGGCTCAAGCCAGGAATATTCTAAGGGGCAGTGGTTCATGCTTATCAACTGCATACCCCCTCTCATAGGCCCAACTTTCCAGGGTTTTGTGAATCCTAAAGTTACCAGTGGTATGCTCAAAACTCTGGGCCTTTGCTGCAAAAAAAAGAAGTACACTAATTTGTTTTGAATAGACTGTGGTGCAGTCCGTTACCTTTTAACAGCATACAATACTGTAGAATATGATCCAATGGAATAGGCCAAAAGGTTCTAAATTCTTCACTGCTTTCCTATAACTAGCTCTAGTAGAGGATACTAAAGAGAAACCAATGCTCTGACAACCTCACCCCTCCAAAATTCCATAGGTCTACAGGCATCGGGAAAAATAGGCATCTGCTTCCAGAGCCAGGTCTCTGAAGCTCTCCATCTGTTGGCGGGAAAGAGCATCAACAATCCCATTATCCATGCCAGATACATAGAGAGCTGTACACACTATATTGTGTTGTGAAACCAATGCCCTCACTAAGAACATAACTGCTAAGACCTGGAAGACATGGTGTTAATCACATGCACGGCAGCCAAATTGTCACACCAGAAATGGACTGAAGAGTTAGCAAACCCATCAGCCCAGATCCATACAGCCACCACAATCAGAAAAAACTCCCAATAAGTAAAGCCAGATAACCCTGGAGCAACCCCTTCCTTGGGCCAGAGTTGGGCACCCCAATTCCCTGTAAAATAAACCCCAAAACCAATAGAGCTAGCTGCATTGGAGGAAACCTAAAGGGCATTGTGAAAGTTTAGTTCCTCCCTCCAGAAAGACTCATTAAATGAGTCTAAAAATTCCCTAATCGCCTGCTTAATTTTAATCCTATAATGAGGTAAGCAGACACCTGAAACAGTGTCACATAAATGCCTCAAAGAGGCCCGACCTGGTGCCATTATCCGGCAGGCAAAATACAAGTGGCCTATGAGTTCCTGGAACTCCTTCAAGGTAGATTTGTACCTATCTACAAAGCACACACTCTATCCTTTAAATCAGACAATTTCTGATCAGGAAGTCCATAATACTGAGCCAAAGTATCAATTTCTGTACTAAGGAAAACCAAAAAAGTACTAAGGATTTCATTTTTCTTGTGCAAATGGCACACCTGATTCCTCAGTAAGAAATGCAAATTGTTGCACAAGTGCCCAGTTCCAGCCCTGCCAATGAATAAAAAAATCATCCAATAGTACGCTACACCACTAAGACTCAACCTCCACCTAAAGGGCCATTCCAAAAAAGTGCTGAAGGCCTCAAAGGTAGTGCATGACACATAATACCTCATTGGAAGAGCCTGATCCATATAGTAAAGGTCCTCAAAGGAAAACCCTAACAACTTAAAGTCCCCTGGATGAAGTGGAAGGAGGTGAAAGGCTGACTTAATGTTGCATTTTGCCAACTCAGTCCTTATTCCCTTCCTCATGGATCACAGCATCAAAATATGTATAATACACTGAACAAAGCTCAACTGGTAAAGCATCATTAACAGACTGACCCTTGGGAAAGACAAATGCCAAATTAGGCTATAATCACCTAGAGCCTTCTTAGAAAACAGAGAAACCCTCAAATTGGGAACAGGTGGGGTAGAAAAAGGGCCAGCAACCCTGACCTCCTCAACCTCCTTAAGCATTTTCACTCTTAGCATATGCTCTAAACCAACAGTGGAATGCAAATTCTTAGAAAAATAAAATCTACAAACACCTCAAAAGAGAATGTGAAAACCATCCCTAAAACCTTTCCAACAGTAATGAGCTGCTTCCTAATTGAGATAAGCATGCAACATCCATGCCAATATATATAGCACTATAGATTTACACAGGATACAAAAATCAATTAAGTGTGTGTGTGTGTGTGTGTGTGTGTGTAAACATTGTGTATAAATACACACACAATATGAGGAAAAAATAAGTGTCCAAGGACTTTTTCAGACAAGGCTTACTGCTCAACAAGCTTGCGGGAGAGGTACGGCGCTGCCACACAGCAGGGGATCTGTTTTGGACGATGCCGTCCCTCTCTCGGAATCGTCCATGTCACTTCTGTGTATGATTGAAGGCAGCCGCACCATATTTTACTCATGGACAACTTCCATGAGTAAAATATGGTGTGGCTGCCTTCAATCATACACGGAAGTGACATGGATGATGCCGAGAGAGGGACGGCGGCATCCAAAATAGACCCCCTGCCGTGCGACAGTGCCGTACCTCTCCCACAAGCTTGTTGCGCGGTAAGCCTTGTCTGAAAAAGTTCAAAGTGAATATCGGTATATGTATATGTATATTTATATTTGTGTGTGTGTGTGTGTGTGTGCGCACGTATGCAAAACCAGATAAGTAAAACTACACTCCAGAAAACAATAAGTCCAAATCAGAAACAATTATTGTCCCAAAAGGCTAAGGCAACTGTCCCTTGAAGTGTTGAAGAACTGTAAAGGACTTTATAAGATGGCTGGTCCTCCTTGGCACACAGAAAATGGCTGCCACCACACTCAAACCACTGTCAGGCACCATGATCCACAGACACATGCACACAATCACTCCTGCAACATATGTACAACTCAAAAAAAAAGTGCACTAACAATGCCCACCACATGTCCCCAACTACAGTTATCTAAAATGGTAGCTGTAACTGAAAAGGACAAAATGACAGCCAGCCAAAGCGAGCAAAAACAACAACAAAATGGGAAGGGGGGCTGTAAGGAAGTGTAAAGCACAATTAACAGAACACACACACTACCCACTCCAAGCACATGCAAAGAAAACTGGGCTGATGGAGAAAAAGCAGACACTGCAGGGAAAGGGGAGAGGGGTTATGTGGAGATGGAGCAAGAGAAAATACTAAAAGCACACTCAAGCCACACTCAGCAGATAAAGACAGAGTGTACCAAACAACCTTGCAGAAGAGCACTAACAAACTGCAAATGCCTAAGAGATCCCCCCCAATACACCTGATGCAGCCCAGTGACACAGCCACTCAGCACACACATGGGCCCTACACACACACATACACACACACACGCAGAGGAATCACTTCGCCTCCCAACCACAAGCCACAGGAAAATGATGAAGCCTCAGCAGCAAAGAAGCCTAACTCTGATGAAGCCAACTGACACTCACAAGAACAAGGGAGCAAGAGGCATGAGAACAGACAGATGAGGCTTAACAAACCTCTGCCTCCACCCACTCATGTGATCTGCTTGGTGTGAAAAGTGCACCAAGTGTACTGCATCCTGATCTCTCCTCAGGGAGGCCATCGAATAACCCCCTCCCCTGCAGTACCCTCTAGCCACTCGGGTACAGGTACACGAATTATTTATAGTGATAAAAACATAAAAGAGAACCAATGTGGTGTACTGGTTTGAGTGTTAGAAGACCAAAGTTCAAATCTCCACTAAGTTCAAATCTCCATTTGGACTGGAAGACCAAAGTTCAAATCTCCACTAAGCCATGGAAACCCTTGGGCAAGTCACAATCTCTCACCCTCATAGGAAGGCAATGGCAAACCTCCTCTGAATAAATCTTGCCAAGAAAACACCATGATAGGTTCACTTTAGGATTACCATAAGTTGGAAACAACTTTAAGGCATGCATCAACACCCCCTCTCTCTCTGGCTTTTCTTAGCAAACAAAGGTTCAGGAAGGACTCATCCCACACTTTCTGCAAGCGCACTGATGACTAAAAAGGCCAATCCAAGATAAACAAGTCCGGTTGCAGAAAGCACAGCAGAAGGTCTCCTTGGGTGATATTTCCGGGTTGTGATTCTCTCTACGTTGTCGTTTCTCTTCAAGACTTATTCAGTGTGAGTTCTCAAATAAGGCTGCAGCATTGTGGATAGTGCGTCTTCATGCCTCCCGATGTGAGGCCAGGGCAGACCATTGTTGGTGATCAATTTGGCCGAGCCTGAGATGTTGTTTCAGGGAGTCCTTGTATAGCTATTTTGGGGTGCCCCTCTTACGCTGACCTGTGGCGAGTTCACCATAGAGGATTATTTGGGGGTGGCGATGGCCCTGCATCCTAGAAACATGCCCTGCCCAGTGCAGCTGTGTTCTCAATATCATGGCCTCAATGCTGGTGATCCCTGCTTGCTCAAGGACAGCAACATTCATCACATAGTCAGTCCAGTGTATATTTAGGATTGTGCGTATCCAGTGCTGATGAAAGCGTTTGAGGAGTCGTAAGTGTTGGTGATAGGTGACCCATGTTTCAGACCCATAAAGGAGAATAGACAGTACAATAGCTCTATACACACTGATTTTTGTGCTTCACCTCAGGTGTTTGTTACTCCAGACTCTTTTGTAAAGTCTTCCAAATGTGCTATGTGCCTTTGCTAATCTGTGATCAATCTCTTTATCAATCCTGGCATCTGAGGAGATAATGGTTCCCAGGTACATGAACTGCTGAACAGACTTAAGCACAGATTTGCCTATGGCAACATGGGGATGGTGGTGTTCGTCCTGTGGTGCAGGCTGGTAAGGAACTTCCATTTTCTTAAGGTTGACTTCCGGCCCAAGCAGCTCTGCAGCTATCACGAAGCAGGATGTTAGGCACCGCAGAGCTGCTTCTGTGTGGGCAACAAGGGCAGCATCATCAGCAAAGAGCAGCTCATGGACTAGATAGTTTAGAGTCTTAGTGCAAGCCCTCAGAAAGCTTAAGTTGAACAAGCTACCATCAATATGGTAACGTATATAGGTGCCGTCTTCTTCGAGCTGTACAATAGCCCTTTGGAGCATCATGCTGAAGAAGATTGTAAATAAAGTTGGAGCAAGAACACAACCTTGCTTCACTCCATTAGTTATTAGAAAGGGCTCTGAAAGAGCATCGCCATATCTGACTTGACCGCGCTGGCCCTCATGTAGCAAGATAATCATTTTAAGGAATTGGGGGGGGGACATCCTAGTCTTTCCAGGATCTGCCACAGACTTTTTCTACTCACAGTGTCAAAGGCTTTGGTGAGGTCGACAAATGTTACATAGAGACCCTTGTTCTGCTCTCTACATTTCTCTTGCAGTTGCCTAAGGGCAAATACCATATCTGTAGTACTCCTATTGGCTCTGAAGCCACATTGGCTTTCAGGGAGAAGTTCTTCTGCAATAGCAGGAACTAATCTGTTCAGGAGTACCCTTGCAAGGATTTTTCCAGCAATAGAGAGCAGTGTTATGCCTTGATAGTTTGAGCAATTGGATTTTGCTCCTTTTTTCTTGTACAGGGTAATGATGACTGCATCTCAGAGATCTGATGGCAGTTCCCCTTTTTCCCAGCAATTCACCGGGAGTTCATGGAATTTATCATAGCATACATGACCTCCATGTTTCTAAACTTCAGGTGGGATTCCATCAATCCCAGCTGCCTTGCTGTTTTTCATCTGCTGTATGGCCTTAAGGATCTCTTCCAAAGTGGGAGTTATGTCCAATTCATTTTTCCTCGGTTTTTGTATCATATGTTGGATAGCTGAGCCTTGGACTACTCGGTTGGCACTAAAGAGACTTTGAAAATGTTCAGCCCATCGATTCAGGATGGAGGCTTTATCAGTAATTAATGTATGACCATCTGTACTGTATAAGGAGCTTTGGACCTGATAAGTAGGTCCAAACACTGCTTTAAGAGCTTCATAAAATCCTCTAAGATCACCCAGATCTGCACAGCATTGTGTCATTTCTGCTATATTGGTCCACCACTTTTTCTACATGTCTTGGAGTTTTTGTTGAAGTTTACTACATGTGAGATGGAAAGCTGCTTTTCTTACATGGCAAGTTGGCTGGGCGAGGTATGCCTGGTGAACAGTTCTCTTCTTTGCCAACAGCTCCTGGATCTCTTGGTTGTTTTCATCAAACCAAGTTTCCTTCTCTTAGATGGTTGATCTTACAGGGTTGGATGAGCACCATCTGCCCGGGTTTGGGATTAGAGTTTTCCTTCTCCTAGGATGGTTGCCATAAGGCTAGAGAGCCCATCCTGCCCTTTGACACTCTTTGTCAGACCCTTCGATTTTGATCCATCTGGCATGGAAGACCATACCGGTGGCTATTATGCCACCACCAGCATAGCTCAGAACTTCATTAGGGTACGTAAGCCTCTCTCCCACGACAAGGGGTGTCAATGGAGAGGACATCAACAACCAAAACCTTAGTAAATGAGCATGCAAATGGCAGGTGTGATTCAGAGTTTGGAGTCAGAGAGCTTTGGTGCCAAAATAAACTACAGATCCTGGGATTCAATACAATGGAGCCGTGTTAATTAAAGTGGTGTCAAACTGCATTATTTCTGCTGTGTGGCAGCAGCCCAGGAGAACCCAGCAGGCAGAGGGGCACAATCCACTGAAATTGAATGGTGGGAGAGTCATGTCAGAGAAAAAATAAAGGGGGTTCTTCACACAGCACAGAGCTGAACTGTGGACTTTTCTTCCAAAGTCTGTGACAGTGCTCACCAATAGGCAAATTTAAAAGGTGATCCTCCAGAATCAGAGAAGGTATTCTCCATACATCAGTTGCTAGGGAACAACTGCAAAAAAGACATGTTGCCTAAGGACTTTATCAGACATGGGGAAACATGGCAAAAAAATGCATCTCAAATCACTTCATAAATATGGGACAAGAACACAAAGGGCAAAATTATTAGACACTCATGTCCTCGGCCATTCCTGGGACGTAACACTAGCATGGATGAGGCATCACTTTTTTATTGACAGGCTAAGCCATCAATAAAAAGTGATGCATTATTCATGCCCACACTATGCCCCTGAAACAGCTGAAGGATGATCTTGTCTGATAATTTTGTCCTTTTGTGTTCTCATCGTGTCCTTATGATGCATTTTTTCACATGTCTGATAAAGTTCCAAATTACCCATTTGTAGGTTTCCTATGGGCATCTGGGCAGCCACTGTTGGAAACAAAATTCTGCTTTAGGACTTTGATCTGATCCAACAGATATATTCTTATTCCAAGTGAATTCCTGGGAAGGAGGAGGAACTTCTGGCATCAAAACGCAGATTTCCTGCTTCTTCAAGAAAGAGGGACTTTGAGATAGAAAGCAATAGAAATTTACACCATGAGTCATCTGTTCCAAAAAGAAATGTGAACGTGTATGGATTTCTGTTCCCCTAATGGGGTAAGAGTGACCATCTGGAAAATGCCAGGTGACACCATGAAACAGAGGGGGTCTAACATTTAGCATGAAAACTTGAAATCTAATAACCTTAGAAACATAACCTTACTGATGTGGTGTTCCACATTTTTCTGATGTCCTTGGTGAATACTAAGGTAGAAATGTGTAAGTGTGTGTATGTGCACATGTCCCTGAGAATCTGTATCTTAAAATACATTTTAAGTGTTTTAAATATGTTAAAGTATATTTACCAAAAGAGAAAGACAGACAGACACACCGACAGACTGGATGGCTTTTTTATTAGTTCTCCAGATTTTAACCATGATAGAAACACTCCAGTTTCAAACAAAAGAGACAAGGATTCTCTTGGGATCTGCCACCTCAGACTACAAACAGTACATCTAGCCATATGTTCTTTCTAAGATGGTTTCCAGGTGGTCATATTCCGCAAAGCTCATTTTCTTCAGGAAAAGGAATGGAAACCTTTTGGTGTCTGGTTCATCTTGTTCAGGAGGTGGGGAAAGCATGGCTCATGGGCCACATGTGCATGCTCTCTTCACTCCCAAAAAAGCCCAATGCCCCCCATGATCATAGGGGGAAAATATCTGGAAATAGCTTATCAACACTCCTGAAGGCCTCTAGCAGTGGCAGATTTGCCCATCTCCATCTCACTCACTGAAAAACACACAGACAAAAAACTTTAAAAGATCTCAACATACCTGGACATTGCAACTGAAAGTGACATCAACAACAACAACAATAACAACACTAACATCTCTATTTATGACCCTCCTTCCCCCCCCCCAAAAAAAATAAGGTCTCATAGCAGCTTACAAATCAAAACAAATGCAAACAGTTTTTAAAAATGCAAGAGATCAATATTTTTACTGTTGTAACACTGAAAGCAATTTAATACATGATGAGTCTCCTTTATCTGAAATGCTTAGGGCCAGAGGTATTTTGGATTTTGGAATACTTCAGATTTTGGAATTCTTGCATATACATAACGAGATACCTTGGAGATGGGACCCAAGTCTAAACACAAAATTCATTTATGTTTCATATACAACTTATATGGCCTGAAAGTAATTTTAGACACAATATTTTTTCAATAATTTTGTGCATGAAACAAAGTTTTGTATCTTGAGCCATCAGAAAGCAAAGGTGTCATTAGCTCAGCCACCCATGAGGATATTTTAGATTTTGGAATATTTTGGAATTCTGGACAAGGGAGACTCAACCTATATGTACAAATAAAAAGTTGCATGGTAGTTTTTAGAACAGTACATTTAAAACAGTACAGCAAGTACACTCACATGCCTTTTCCTTAAAAACCTTCAGTAATCAGGAGTTTGTTGGAACAGAAAAGTGTTTGCCTGATGACATAAGAGTGGCATTTTTGTCTCCCTAGGCATGGAGTTCCAGAGCCTAGGAGCAGCCACAAGAAGTCCATATTGTATGACCCCCACTAGTCATGGCTGTGAAGGTGGGTGGATCTCTTCTGAAGAGCTCATGGCCCAAGCACGCTCATAGAGACTATCAGACAACCTGGATCTATTCTGTATAGGACTTTATGGGTCATGCCCAACACTCTGAAACAGACCAACAGGCAGTAGAGCTGTTGTAGCAAGGGAGTTGTATGGTCCCTGTAACCAGACTCACAACTTTATTATATACTCTCTGTAAAAGTTCTTTTGCCGGCATATTTTTAAACATTTTAAACATATATTTCCAGATTGACTGGGAACCTACCAGAAATGAATGGGTCCCAGATCCACTCTGGAAATTGTTTTGTCAGCATTAAAAGCCATAACTGTGGCCTAAATTCCAGTGGGGAGGGAATTTCCTCTCTATCTAACTAAGGACTATCAAACAAGTTAGCTGACAAAACAGTCTCTCTCTCTCTGGCTTTTCTTCGCAAACGAAGATTCAGGAAGGACTCATCCCGCGCCTTCTGCAAGCGCGCTGATGACTAAAAAGGCCAATCCGAGATAAACAAGTCCGGTTGCAAAAAGTGCAGCAGAAGGTCTCCTTGGGTGATGTTTTTGGGTTGTGATTCTTTCTGCGTTGTCGTTTCTCTTCAAGACTTGTTCGTCGTGAGTTCTCAAATAAGGCTGCAGCATTGTGGATAGTGCGTCTCCATGCCTCCCGATGTGAGGCCAGGGCAGACCACCGTTGGTGATCAATCTGGCCAAGCCTGAGATGTTGTTTCAGGGAGTCCTTGTATCGCTTTTTTGGAGCGCCCCTCCCACGCTGACCCGTGGCGAGTTCACCGTAGAGTAGTATTTTTGGGAGGCGATGGTCCTCCATCCTAGAAACGTGCCCTGCCCAGCGCAGCTGTGTTCTCAATATCATGGCCTCAATGCTGGTGATCCCTGCTTGTTCAAGGACAGCAACATTCGTCACATAGTCAGTCCAGTGTATATTTAGGATTGTGCGTAGACAGCGCTGATGAAAGCGCTCGAGGAGTCGTAGGTGGTGGCGATAGGTAACCCATGTTTCAGATCCATAAAGGAGGATAGACAGTACGATGGCTCTATACACACTGATTTTTGTGCTTTGCCTCAGGTGTTTATTGCTCCAGACTCTTTTGTGAAGTCTTCCAAATGCACTATATGCCTTTGCTAATCTGTGATCGATCTCTTTGTCAATCTTGGCATCTGAGGAGATGATGCTTCCCAGGTAGGTGAACTGCTGAACGGACTTGAGCACTGATTTGCCGACGGCAATGTGGGGATGGTGGTGTTCGTCCTGTGGTGCAGGCTGGTAAAGAACTTCTGTTTTCTTCAGGTTGACTTCTAGCCCAAACAGCTCTGCAGCTGTTGCAAAGCAGGACGTTAGGCACTGCAGAGCTGCTTCTGTGTGGGCAACAAGGGCAGCATCATCGGCGAAGAGCAGCTCACGGACTAGATAGTTTAGAGTCTTAGTGTGAGCCCTCAGACGGCTTAAGTTAAACAAGCTACCATCAGTACGGTAGCGTATATAGATGCCGTCGTCTTCTTCAAGCTCTGCCATAGCCCTTTGGAGCATCGTGCTAAAGAAGATTGTAAATAAAGTTGGTGCAAGAACACAACCTTGCTTCACTCCATTAGTTATTAGAAAGGGCTCTGAAAGAGCATCGCCATATCTGACTTGACCACGCTGGCCCTCGTGTAGCAAGATAATCATTTTAAGGAATTTGGGGGGACATCCTAGTTTTTCCAGGATCTGCCACAGACCTTTTCTACTTACAGTGTCAAAGGCTTTGGTGAGGTCGACAAATGTTACATAGAGACCCTTGTTCTGCTCCCTACATTTTTCTTGCAGTTGCCTAAGGGCAAATACCATGTCTGTAGTACTCCTATTGGCTCTGAAGCCACATTGGCTTTCAGGGAGAAGTTCTTCTGCAATAGCAGGAACTAATCTGTTCAGGAGTATCCTTGCAAGGATTTTTCCAGCAATAGAGAGCAGTGTTATGCCTCGATAGTTTGAGCAGTTGGATTTTGCTCCTTTTTTTCTTGTACAGGGTGATGATGACTGCATCTCGGAGGTCTGATGGCAGTTCCCCTTTTTCCCAGCAATTCACAAGGAATTCGTGGAATTTTTCGTGGAGTGCATGACCTCCGTGTTTCCAAACTTCAGGTGGGATTCCATCAATCCCAGCTGCCTTGCCGTTTTTCATCTGCTGTATGGCCATAAGGGTCTCTTCCAAAGTGGGAGCTATGTCCAATTCATTTTTCATTGGTTTTTGTATCATATATTGGATAGCTGAGGCTTGGACTACTCGGTTGGCGCTAAAGAGACTTTGAAAATGTTCAGCCCAACGATTTAGGATGGAGGCTTTATCAGTAATTAATGTTTGACCATCTGTACTGTATAAGGAGCTTTGGACCTGATAAGTAGGTCCAAACACTGCTTTAAGAGCTTCATAAAATCCTCTATGATCACCCAGATCTGCACAGCGTTGTGTCTTTTCTGCTAAATTGATCCACCACTTGTTCTGCATGTCTCGGAGTTTTTGTTGTAGTTTGCTACATGTGAGGCGGAAAGCTGCTTTTCTTACATGACAGGTTGGCTGGGCGAGGTATGCCTGGTGAGCAGCTCTCTTCCTTGCCAACAGCTCCTGGATCTCTTGGTTGTTTTCATCAAACCAGTCTTGATTTTTCTTGTGGGAGAACCCGAGGGATTCTTCTGCAGACTGGAGGATACTGTTTTTGATATGTTGCCAAAGCACTGTAGGAGAAGGATCTGTAGGATGGTCTTCAAGTTTCGTTTGTAGGTTTGCCTGGAAGTTGTCTCTCATGGTAGCTTGTTGAAGATTGTTGACTTGGAGCCTCTTCTTTAAGATGCCACCCCTCTTAGGTTTGAACTTAAGATGAAGATTTAGTTTACATCTGACGAGGCGATGATCTGTTTGGCATTCTGCACTGGGCATCACTCGGGTATGACGGACATCACGAATGTCTCTCTGACGGACTAGAACGTAGTCAATGAGGTGCCAATGTTTGGATCGGGGATGCATCCAGGTTGTCTTCAAGCTATCTTTCTGCTGAAAGATTGTGTTTGTAATAGTCAGCTGTTGTTCTGCTCAGAACTCTAGCAGGAGGCGTCCGTTATCATTGCAATTTCCAACACCATGCTTGCCTAAGACACCTTTCCAGGCTTCGGAATTCTTTCCGACTCTGGCATTGAAGTCACCAAGTATAATAATTTTATCTTCTACAGGGACTTTTTGTATGAGTTGGCGTAGGTCTGTGTAGAATTTGTCTTTCTCTACAGGGTCGGCTTGCATAGTTGGGGCATATACACTAAAGAGAACAACATGTGGGAGGCGTAAGGAAATAATGCGATCAGAGTGTCCTGTTGGCAAGGTTTCGAGTTTGGAGGCAATGGAGTTTTTAATCATGAAGCCTACTCCTGAAAGATGTTTTTCGGTTTTGGGTTTGCCAGACCAGTAAAGTGTGTAGCCGACGCCATGTTCTTTAAGGCTGCCTTCCTCATGGAAGCGAACTTCACTAAGAGCAGCGATGTCAATATTAAGCCGTGATAGTTCAAGGGCTATTAGGGCAGAACGACGCTCAGGCCGTCCACTATCTTTAGAGTCTTGCATGGTTCTGATGTTCCAGCATGCAAGTGTCAGTTTATTTACACCTTTGGAGGCCGGTGTGTGCCTTTGTTTCTTTGCCTTGGTTTGACCGCATCAGAAGATTCCCGTTGGCCGCGGCTAGCCAACCAGGTAGTTGGGGATGAGCTTTCTTTAGGCCACCTTTTCTAGGCCCCTCTCCATATGGAGCAAGCAGTGCTCTCCTTAAAAAAGGCTGCTTGGTCGTTCAGAATGCTGCCGAACAAGACTGTCATCTCCCGGGTCAGGCTTGAGCGACCAATGTCCTGAACCGCCTGCATGCAGGGTTGGGGCTGCTGCTTCCAGTGCATCTTTACACCTGCTGGTTTCGTCCCTCGCCAGTCGCTACAGGGCTTTTTTGGAAATGGATTTGTCCTTCGAGCCTGTGCAATGGATTTTTCTGGTGGAGCGCAGCGTGCACAGAACTGGCCTCACCCTTTAAACCAGAGATTCATCTGCTGTGGCCTTGCAAGCATGGACGTGGCAGCGAGGTCCTCGGGCCGTAGGTTTGATTAGAGTTTCCTTCTCTTAGATGGTTGACCTTACAGGGTTGGACGAGCACCATCTGCCCGGGTTTGGGATTAGAGTTTTCCTTCTCCTAGGACGGTTGCCATAAGGCTAGAGAGCCCATCCTGCCCTTTGACGCTCTTTGTCAGACCTTTCGGTTTTGACCTGTCTGGCATGGGAGACCCTACCGGTGGCTATTATGCCACCGCCAGCATAGCTCAAAACGTCATTAGGGTACGCAAGCCTCTCTCCCACGACAAGGGGGCGTCAATGGAGAGGCGACAAAACAGTATTTCTACCCAAATGATAATTAAGCATCCTATTACCCTAAATGCATCAGATGCTGTCTGATCTTGGAAATTAAGCAGGGTCAGCCCTGGTTGGTACTTAGATGGGAGACTAACAAAGAATACCAGGTGCTGTAGGCTACATTTCAAAGGAGGGATCGGGCAAAAATACCTCTGAGTATTCCTTGCCTAAGAAATCCATATAAAATTCATGGGGTCATCATAAACTGATAGGTGACTTGAAGGCAGGCATGCACGTACACATGACATAAACCTTAAACTTTGCAAATTGACTGTAGCCCTCTGGATGGTCCCATGTTTCTAATGGGGCTGCTGATACATACAAGATCAGTATCTGTTTACATTTAAACAGGTGCACAATCCTAAAAACAACCTTATACGTCCATCCTTGTAAGTCATGCAGAAAGTTTAGCACAGGATTAATTAGCTGAAAGATACTAACCAGTAATAATCTTGACTTCACAGATAAGTTATTATTTGCTGAGATTTATAGAAAACACTCAGGCATGATTTATATATTGGTAATAACTTGCTTCACTATTATGCATGAGATTAGCTAATATGAGTTATGAAGGTAACAAAATTTGCCAGCCACAGATGCAGGCAAAATGTCAGCAAAAAACTATTCCAGAACATGGCCTCACAGCCTGGAAAAAAACCCAAGGAAAATCTATGGATGCCAGCCATGAAAGCCTTCGACTTCACATTAAAAACTCAACACATGCAAATGAACTTCCCCCAGGGACAGAGGGCTTCCCAGCAGACAATGGACCATGAGCTAAATAGACACTAATCCCCCTTGCATATCCCCCCACCCTAAGAACTGAATATCCAACAACTGAATACAGAAATTTACATGCTAATCCTCTTCAACAGGGACCCACAGTATATAAACCCCACACACCCACACTGCCACCATTCTCTGAAGATGCCAGCCGCCGATGCAGGCAAAATGTCAGGTATAAACTCTACTAGAACAAGGCCTCACAGCCCAGAAAAAAACCCACAAAAAGCCTATTTATTTAAGTTATTTTTTTTATTTATATCAAGAGAAACCTGATTAGCAGTGCATGGCATGATTTTGGTACTGGGTTGTTAGAGGGGCTTGAGTTGGATTGTAATTTTCTTGAGCCTTACCAGAGCTTGTTGTATCACCATCCTAAAAAAGACCAAGAACAATAAACAGGCAATACCATTCCCAGTACTTGTCATGGACCAGATTCACAGGCACCACAATCCAGATCCCATTAAAACAATGTGGCTTAATAATACATAAAGCACCTCTTGTCAGATTGAACTTTCTTGGCTTCTGAAGAGGTCTCCTTGTGATACTGGCATGTGCTAAGGCCTATAGGCTAGGGTAGCAACTACACGTTGCCAACAAAGAAGACAAAAGAGGTGGGAATTTGCATAACATTTGCGTATGTGCCAGTTGACATAGGTACCAATTTAGAAATAAACACTACAATGCAAAGAGAAATACAGTCTATTTTACAGAAGTGGGTATAGCCATAATCTTATGACCTACATGCATGCATGCTTGTATATGTACGTATAAAGTTTTTATTTTAAGATTCATAAGCATGTAATAGTTACGGAAAATATTGCAAACCATTTTCCCAGCCACAGCCCCAAAAGTAGTGTTTAAAGCATTGTACAAGTAACACAGTTCATATTGTTATTACAAAACTTGTCAATTTATGACAGTTCTGGGCAACTTCAAGGCCTCTGCTCTCACTTACAGTTTTTGATCTGTGAAACAGATTTGGACCAACAGCCCTTCAAACAGAGGAGTGTCATCTGTAAAATAGTTCAGGGAAAGAAGGAATAGGCATGTTAGTCTGTTGCAACAAAAACAATGAAGAGTCTTATAGTATCTTAGAGACCAACAAGCTTGAGTAGACAAACATTTTCAAGGACTCCATCCCACTTCCTCAAATGCTCTGTATCACTGGTGGCTGGTAGCTCCCATATCAATGGGACAGTGAACCTACTGCAGGTTTTAGTCAAAACTTTAAAGGACGCATCCAAGGTGCTGAATCGCATCCCCCAAAGAGGCTCTCCTCCTTGGATAGCTCCTTTAATATTTGGACTAAAAGCTAGAGCAGACTTACCAATCCTCTGGCCTAGGGTGCATCTACACTGTAGAGATAATGCAGTTTGACACCACTTTAACTGCCATGGTTCCATCCTACAGAATCCTGGGATTTATAGTTTTGTGCGGCACCAGCCGTCTTTGGCAGGGAAGGCTAAAGACCTTGTAAAACTACAAATCCCAGGATTTGTAGGATGGAGCTACAGCACTTAAAGTGGTGTCAAACTGCATTATTTCTACAGTGTAGATGCACCCCTAGAAACCACCTGCTTCCATTGGTCTGTGTGATACTCCATCTGGCCACTCTAGCAAAGGCTGCAGCCCACATAGCAGCAGCTCCATTTTGTACTGTTCAGGCCACAAATTTTACAAAGTCCCTCCCATTAATGTTTCTATCTATGGGTGGTGTTTTCAGAGTCACATTGGGCCAATACAAACTACTGTTTTCAATTAATCTTTGTTATTCAACATTAATGACATATGACTACGCATGGTACAGGAACGTGGATGAGAACATTAATCTTTGTCATTATATATGGCAGAATAAATTTACCATTGATCATAAGGGTGCAACCAGACAATGATATTCATTATTTAAAATTGTTTTAAGCCATTTAAATTGATTAAATTTAGGGCAGCATATAAATATTTTAACAAATCAAGTAAATAAATGATGTAGGACAACCATAATCTCTTAAAGTTAACAGCAGCTATAAAAGGAGACCTGTTTCCTCAAAGTTGGAGGGCCAGTTCTTTCTCCATATTCCATTATGCCAATTAAAATTACTATTCTTCTCCCTCCCTCGCCTCCACCCCACTCTCAGTTACGATTCTCCTGGCAGGGGAAAATATGTAGACATCACACAGGTGCCTACACATGCTCCTTCTGGAGCAAATCCTAGGTCGATCTTAGTGCAAGAGTGGCCACTTAAATATCACCCAAAATGAGGACACAGTGTGCATAAAACTGTATGTTCTCATTTATACATGCAGATGTGGAAATGAGAAGTGGGTTTTTAAAATTTAAACAACTCATAACACATGTTGCCCAAGTGGGGAAGGCTGTGTGCTTGCCAAGTCTGCTGTCCAGGAGCCAACTGTGGACAAGCATCTTTCAGGCTTCTGATCTTCCTTCTGATCTCTGTGTATATCTGTGTCTGTGTCTCTCTGCGTGTATTAAATCTTTAAGCCAGAGTTGGACTGGACACTTTCAAAAAAAGCACTGTCCTTTGGCAACCCTTGATATAGAGGACTGTCTGCTATTTTAGAAAAGAGCATATGACTATCCTACCATGGGTATGATTTTATTCGGAAGTCAGAACAAGTACCATGTCAATCCAATGGAAAAGTTAAGACTATGGGTGAGCTTCATTCCCATCTCCCATGCTCACTTCTGAAATGACCTGAAGAACATCTACTGGGTTTCACCACATGGGCCTCAAGGCAGGGGTGTGACGCAAAAGGCACTCAGACAAAAGCGACATGGGAGTGTGGTGACTGTGTTAGTTCATTCAGAAGGCACAGCAACAAAACTCATGCAACTCTTTTTGTTTGTTTGTTTGTTTTCAGATAGCTTCCGGGTGCTTATTTTGCTTCCCTGAAACCACATACTTGATTGGTACCATATATTTGTTCTTTAGTCTGCTCATCTATCATTGTCTCGGATTCAGAAAACAAGAGTTTGGGCTCCTTCAAAATGCATTCCAGCTGTGAAGTCTTGCAAACGGCATGCCCTGGCATGCGACTCAGATGTAGACAAGAACATGAACTAACTGGCGCCATCTAGCTCAAAATTCAAGAGGGATTTTTGATGATGCTGGTCTTTGTTACCTGTAGCACTGCAAGCCAGCTGTTTCCAAAATGATCAGTTAAGACCATGAACTCTCATCAACCATGGAGCCAGCCCTAATATTAGACAGAGTGAAGAGGCTGACACAGACTCCTGTTGCTGACATGCGCTGGCATAAACTCCAAGCACATCAAAATATTCCTTTTTCATTAGCTGTAAAAAGAGGTACTCAGTGCAATGACTTCCCATTCAACTCTCAGGCTTGAGGACACCATTCTGCACACTCATGGCCAATCAGGTCTTGGAGGTGAGTGCTATTTTTCTCCCTAGCTGCATGAATGGAGTAGAATGGAGCCCTACAAGCACTAATTGGCTGCAAGGGTTCACCTAGTACCTTCAAGCTGGAGCTGTGCAACTGGTAACAGTGGAAGTCCAGTGGAAGTATATGAGCATAGGTTTCTGTTCTGTCAGCACCTAAACAGGATCTAAGCCCTCAGTATCCAATTTGAGGATTCATGAACAGGCAGCAAATTGTTAGTTTATACATTTGTTATTGTGGTATTTTTCTCATCAGGGATGGGGGGGTTGCCCCATGTGCCATAACAAATAGTCTGGGATTAGGCACTATACACCATGAGTTAGGAGGCCAGTATGCACCATTTGCTGCCTTGCCTTAGACATCTAACTGATCTAAATTCATCACCCCCAGGCAGGTAAAAGTGTGCCCTGTAAGAAACAGATTTCTATAGGGTCATCAAACTATCACTACATGATGGCTGTAGAACATACAGCCAGCATGATGACATAGCATTTTTAAGTACTTGACCACGGGGGAGGGGATGCACAGGTGTGAATAATAGTCAACAGATCTGACAAATAGGCCATATTGGAATTTTAAACTTCCTTGAGAGCTGCCTCACATTATATGTCTAGGAAGACAGGAGTCCTGTACAGGGTTTAAATCAATACATGACTGTTCTAAAAAGGCAAGCCCCTCCACTGCATGGAGGGTCTCCACACAAGCCAGAACCTTAGAAAATCCAAGGTCTGACTCACCTGAAGACTCACCATGTGATAAAGAGGCTCTCCTCTTTCAGAAACACATGCCATCCAAGTGACAATAGAGAGGGTTGGAACTAACACACTGCCTTCTTTACAAGTTGATTTAGCCCCTTTTTGTGCACCTGAATAGGGTTGAGGTAGAAATGGCATGTAAGTTTGTTTGCCAAATGCACCCAACAGGAAGTGGAAGCAAGAGGGTGGATCTTCTCACAACACAAAATACAGTACTGTACATGCATCTTCATACATGACTGCATGGGAGCAGCCATATGAGAAATTGCTTTGTTTAGCAGCTAACACAAACACACACCAAGCAAACACAAAGACAGCCACACATTGCTCGGAACAACTTCCTTTATTCTCTGTGTCAACAGGAATGAAGTCCTTGAATCTTATTGAAATCACATCAGTGATCATCTGAATTCCGGCCAGGACGCTGGACCAAAATAGCTTGACTGTTCCAGAATATCTTCAGTTAGATCTTTATTAGTCCAGGCAAATACAGCATCATATGGATGCCTAATGATCACAAAAGGGCTTACCAGATGATGTCATCCTTTTGTGATCATGTACTGTAAATGAGGCATACTTTTTTATTGATGGCCCAAGCCATCAATAGATCTCCTGTTCCATTTTTCTGCCAGCATTGCCAGTATTTGAATCCTCACAACATTGAGCTCACATGAATGCAGCGTCAATGGGCAAACACTTCCAGGTGAGATCACAACACCCAGGTACGGAACACTCTTTTTATGACACACACCCCCCAGTGTACTTGGGATTTTTTAGGTGTGTTTTAGTGCTTTGCTGTACGTTTTGTGGTTTTATTTTGTTTTTGTTTTTGAATTTCCTGCACTAACATCTTCTTGTGAGAATCGGTGAGATTTCAACCCCAGAAGTAAACAGAGTTCTGTTTGTGCTCCATTACTGCCAGGGAAGTCTCAGTGATGCTGGAAACAGTACGTCTGGTGGGCGGGTTCTTTTGCTGGCATAAAAACAACACAATTCATGCTGGCAAAAGAACATTAAGGGGGGGGGAGGTTCTGAGGAGATCAGTATTTCAGCTCTTTATTTTTAGTCTCATCCACCCAAGGTACAAATGAATATCAAAAAAATCACAGACAACATAAGTACAGGTATATCTCAGTTAACGAAGCAGATACTGTATGTTCCTGGTTATTACTTCTTTAACAGAACATTTGATACCAATAGAAAACACAGGTCAGGTAAGCCTTGAATAAGTAAATAAAAATATGTTGAAAATTCTAGACAGCATTTGAAAGCTTCTTCCACAGTTATTCCACATAATCCAGGGATTTTTTTTTCTTTTATCAATCTCCATTTTTCTTATGATCTCCATGTTTAAAAAAACATGATGTGAGGAGCTGGTTATGCAAACTTATCTGCCCTCCCATTTTCTCTATGTTTTGCTATTCCTTGAATGTTCAGTATGGGATACTGGAGTTACCCACTGTTTACCTTGCCTGTTGTAGACAGTCACACACAGATACAATAGGATTGGCTCGGGTAGGTTTCTTTTTCCCCAGCTCAGGATTTTAACACATTATTCACTGGGCACACACTGCTACAACCTGATCTCAAAAGTCTGTGTGTCTCCAATCCTCCTTCCCATCCTCCCAATTCCAATGCTGCTAAAATATCCAGCTAGACAGAGGATAGGGAGGAAAGGGACAGAGAGGTTGTAGGTGTAAAAAAAAGACTATGGAAAAAGGAACTTCTTTGGACATTATCAGACTATCCGCTTAAAACATTCTTTTGCTGGCATAAAAAAACCATTTTTATGCCAGCAAAAGAACACCACCACCACGTACTTACCTTCCTTTCCCAGCAAAGGCATCCCCAGCAATGAAAAGAAAGCAAACAGAGCCCCATTCAGTTCTTCATTCAAAATCCCGTGAGACTTTGTCATGTGGAAAATTTAAAAATAAAAACAAAAATAAAGCCTAAAAAGTTTTTTTAAAGCACACACACACACACACTTTACAAGTCCCAAGTAACCAGGGGAGGGTCATAAAAAGAGCAAAACTTACCTGGATGTCCTGATCTTACCCAGAAGTGTTCACACCAGACTGACCATTCTTGCTGCAGACATGAGAATTAAATGGCTCAAGGTTTTGTATGCCAGCAATGCCAGCACTAAAACGCCACGAGGGATCTATTGATGGCTTCAGCTGTCAATAAAAAGGTATGGATTTGGGGCTGATTTTAACCACAAAAGGGTGATGTCATCTGATCTGTACGCCCTTTCACACATACATTCAAAATTTATATAGTTTACAATCCTCAGAAGATACTCAGAAGATTGGATCATTCCTTTACTCTTAAAAAATTGCCTCAGTTAGATCAGGAGCTTAGAGAACAACTGAATAAACCAATTTCAATAGTAGAAATAAACAAGGCTATTGACAGGTTAAAACTTAATAAAGCACTGGGGCCAGATAGCCTTTCTGCAAAATATTATAAATGTTTTAAGGAACAACTATTGCGACCTTTACAAAAAACATTTAATACAATTAAGGATACTAATCTACTGCCAGATAGTTGTAAAGAGGTGAGCATAATATTAATTCTGAAAATTGAAGCAGAATGCCTAACGCCAAAGGATTTCAGACCAATATCACTTCTTAATGAAGATTATTTTTAAAAATTCCTCCATTTTAGCACAAGAGATTAAAAAAAAAAATCTGTTGCAATACATAGAAGATCAATCTGGTTTCCTTCCAGGGAGTCAAATCAGAAAAAAATTGAGAACCACTTTATATATTTTAGAATATTTTGAATATCATTATGAAAAAAGTGTATTTTTTTTGATGCGGAGAAAGCATTTGACAATGTAAAGGAGGCTTTCTTTTTAAAAATTTAGAAATCATGGAATTCGGTGAAAACTTTACATCTTGGATTAAAGCTATCTATACCGAACAAAAAGCCCACTTAACTGTCAATGCTGAAAGAGCTAAAAGCTTCCCAATCCAAAAAGGAATGTGACAAGTTTGTCCCTTGTCTCCTTTTTGTTGTTTATTTTAGTTTTAGAGGTACTTCTTAGAGAAATATGCCTAATTGGTTTAATAAGTGGTGTCAAAGATGGAAAAGAGAAATATAAAACATTTGCTGATAATGTAGTTTTATACTTGGAAGATCCTCTACAGCAAATGGCAAAAATAAATGAAATCTTAAACAAATTTGGAGAACTGGCAGGATTTAGAATCAATAAAGATAAAAACAAGTTCTTGGCTAAAAATTTAAAAAGAGAAGAAAACGTTCATTTAGAAAAACTATCAGGAGTGACGTGTGTGGATAAAGTAAAGTGTTTAGGCATTATGATTTCTAATAAAAACAGTCAACTATTTCAGAACAAAAATTGTGTCTTTGTAGACACAAGTAAGGGCAAAAATTGAGACTTGGAAAAAATTGGGATTGTCATTAATGGGTAAAGAGTCTCTAATTAAAATGAGTATTCTCCCCAAAATATTATTTTTGTTTCAAATTATCCCAATTGCAATTCCCATGAAATGGTTTAAACATTTTAATAAGGATCTATCAGATTTATTATGGATGGGGAAGAAAGCAAGAGTAAAATTTAAACCATTGAGGGTAAGAGGTGGTTGCAGAGTTCTGGATATAAGGATATATTATGAAGCCAGCTGTCTGGTGTGGGTTAAGGTGTGGTTTACATTGGAAAATGCAAGGCTTTTATTATTAGAAGGCCACGAATTGCATTTTCGTTGGCATTCCTTTCTTTGGAATGAAAAAGTTAAAGCTCAAAGATAGTTCAATAATCATTCAACTAGAAGATCCTTATACAAAGTTTGGTCAAGAAACAAAGGATATTTATTCACAAAACTCCCAGCCAGTGTATCCCCAGTAGCTCTGTCAATAAAAAGTCTAAGGTGTGACACAGAATGGTTTACCTATAAAGATTTGATCTAAGTAACTAATGATACTATCCAAATGAAGGATAGTCAACAACTATGTCAAGAGGATAAAATTGTCCAATGGTTTCCCCTTCTCCAATTAAAAGGGAGATTTAGAAGAGATATAGCAGAAGGAGGTATTGAAATATCACCATCGAACTTTGAGTTAATATTGAAGAAGGGGAACCAACATTTATAATGTAGACTGTATCAACTGTTATTAGGATTCAAAATGGAAAAAGAAGTAACTAAGAAATATATGGTTAAATGGGCAGTGGACATTGGTCATAATATTGGATTTGAGGATTGGGAAAAGGCGTGGACCAGGATTACCAAATTTACAAGATATTATAGTTTACAAGAGAATGCCCTAAAGGTGATGTTTAGATGGTACCTTTCCCCAGTAAAAATTGCAAAAATTTCAGGTAATATGCTTAATAAATGTTGGAAGTGTCAAGAGTGGAAAGGTACGTTTTTTCATCAATGGTGGGATTGTAACAAAGCTAAGAAATGTTGGTTTATGATACTATCCAGAATTCAAAAAATTATAAAAACCAAAATTGCGTTACTTCCGGAGACCTTTTTGTTGGGCATTTATGATACTAGTACAATTCCCAAAGAAAACATAGGAAGGTTATTGTGGAAGATGGTAACAACGGCCAGAATCATCTATGCCAGACATTGGAGGAAAGAAACGATACCATCAGATTAAGAATGGCTGGAAAAGCTAGCAGAAGTGGCAGGGATTGATAAACTTACTTACCTATTAGAAAATAAACTAAAAGATAAAGTGTGGCAACCCTTTCTGGATTATATGCAATTGAAATAAATAAAATATGGAAGAGAAAGTAAAAGAGATTTTAGTTAATAGACTTCTGCAAGAGGAAGGAGTGGATGTGTAATTTAGGGAAGTATGGTAGAAGAAATAAGAATTAATAATTTAGATGATAAGTCCATGATAAAGGGACTTTATTATTCTTTTCTTTTTTTATGTATTTTGTTTTTTGTAGTTATTAAAAGGATGTAAGGATATCTTATTAATGGGGTAGAGTTAAGAGAATAAATTTATATAGAAAAAATCTATTTAGAGTTGGTAGAAACTGCTATAATTTGAACCCTTATCGCCGATGTTTTGTTCTGTTTTTATATAAGCAAACTACATATTTAAAAATCATTATAGGATATGGTTTTGTTAAAGGTAATTAAGTGAAAAAGAATATGAATATACCAAACCAAGTTTTGTCAGATGTGGAAGTCAATAAGGGCTGTGTATTGTTTATTGATCAAAATTGAGAAAAGATGCATGATAGAGGTTACATTGGATCATAACTAAATGAAATAAGTAAGTAGACTAGGTAATAAGAACTGTATATGACTAAGATAAAGATTAACGGATTTTTTTTAGATATATAACATGTATGTAATGGACTTCCGTAATCAATGTGTCAAAAGTGAGATTGTATGTATATTATTTATGTATGTTTGTTTGTTACTTGTTTATTGTTCTGCAGCATCATACTTGAGGCATATTTACAGGCTTGGAGCAGTTGTTCAATGGCATGAATAAATCTTATTGACCCCCCTCCGCCCAAAAAATGTTCTTTGTTTGAAATCCCATGAGACTGTCACATGGGAAATTTAAAAATAAAAACAAAAATAAAGCCTAAAAAGTTTTTTAAAGCACACACACACACTTTAAAAGTCCCAAGTAACCAGGGGAGGTCATAAAAAGAGCAAAACTTCTCTGGATGCCCCAATCTCACCCGGAAGTGTTCATGGCGGACCGGCCATTCTCGCTGCAGGTATTAGAGTTAACTGGCCCGAGGTTTTGCATGCCAGAAATGCCAGCACTAAAGCGCCATGAGGGGTCTATTGATGGTTTCAGTTGTCAATAAAAAGGTACGGGTTTGGGGCTGATTTTAAACACAAAAGAGAGATGTCATCTGATCTGTATGCCCTTTCGCACATACATTACTTTCTGCATGAAAAATTCCCCTCACTACTACAATGTAGAAAGCGAGGGCTGGCCCAGCCATTAGGCAGAGTGAGGCAGCTACATCAAGCAACAGATGCTGGGCAGAGAGCAATGGCAATGCCCCTGAATGTTCAACCTGAATCCTCTAGCCATTCTTCTCCCTTAGAAGACAAAGCAGTGTATGCCAAGTGGCCTGTCATATGCCCACTAAACTAGCCGGCTGCCTTTGAATTTTATGGAGCTGGCTTTCTCTTTTCCAGTTCATTGACTTTAGATTCAATTTCAATCCTATCAGCTCTGGTATATGGAATGGAGGAGCAGGCAGCTTTGGCCTTTGCCTCAGGCAGCAAATATCCTGGGGCAGCCCTGCATGGAGAAGCTCACATTTCCAGGAGGTCCGATGGGCTCTTTATTAGCATGTTATATGACTAGTATTTGCTTCTTCTGAACATTTCTTACAGTTAATGGTCTTTTACCCAATATAATGCATGGCAGAATATTCAGTTTTCCTGCTATTTTCAGTCTGCTGACATTTCACTCTCTTTATGATAGAAGCTGAGGTCCTGACAAACTCTTGGGCTTATGCAGCATTTGAGTAGAGGGTCATTCACTCTACAATTATTCCTGGCTATTTTATTCTGACAAATCTGACAAAATGGCTGCCTTTCAGAGCAGGATTTATTCCCATATTGCCGTAAAATAATTAGTCACAAAGGAACTTATCCAAGCAAAAGTCAGAAGCCTTCCTTCCTGTTGTGCCTCATGCATTCATGGTGCTCCATATCTGGAAAAGCTGACAAACTGATCACATTAGGTTGATGAAGGCAAAGCTGCCAAATTATTGCAGATTTTAAAAAAACAAACACACACACACATACACAAGCTAATAGGAAGCATCCTAGACAGCTTAATAGAGATGAGTCCCTAGTGGTAGTTGTTGTTATCTTGTACAATATTTCTCAGATTGTGTGACTCAACACTTAATTAATAACAAGATACCTAAAATAGAATTCAGAACAACAGCAGCTGTTGCAAATAGGACTGATGAGTAGCCATGTGACGTTTCAGCCCTATGAGATGGCAAACAATGGATGTGTCAAACCTCCATTTCCCTACCAAACACTCAAGTTACTTTTCTGTCAGCTTAGGTAAGAGGATCCACTAGAACCAAGGGTACTCAAAGGAATCAAACTTGCAGCAGTTGCTACTCTGCTAACACAGTTTGGGCTGGTCAGATATTTGCAGCTTATCTTCTGAATCATGCTGGCATGCAGCTCTGCCTAATTAATTAAAAAGGAGAGTAAAATTTTTGCTATTCTGAGCATTATCAAAAAAATACGCTGAAATTACCATGTGATCCAGTGGTAGTTACCTTATGGCCCTTCAGATGTTGTTGGACTGCAGCTCCCAGCATTCCGCACCATTGGCTATACTGGCTAGGGCTTATGAGAGTTATATTTCAACAACATCGAGACAGCTACATGATTTCTACCCCTGAACTTTAAAAATATATTTCTCTCACACACACCATGTATAGAGTGTGTGTGTGTGTGTGTGTGTGTGTGTCACATTTCCCCTTTCAGTCTCACATTAGGGGTAAGATATCTCCATAAACGATAAAACAATGTATGAATAAAGCAGATAAGGGCCAGAATCTTTTATCATTGTGTACATTACCTAACCTTATGTACACTTAGCTACATAGCAGAGGTACTAAAAAACCCTGGATGCATCTACACTGTAGTAATAATGCAGTTTGACACCACTTTAACAGCCACAGCTCCATTCTGTAGGATCTTGAATTTTGTAGTTTTGTGAGACACCAGCACTCTTTGGCAGAGAAGGCTAAAGACCTTATAAAACTACAAATCCCATGATTGTATAGGATTGAGCTACAGCATTTGTGTGTCAAACTGAATTATTTCTACAGTGTATATGCACCCCCTGTTAGTGAATTGCTAAGATGCATAACAGGACATGGCCAAAAGTGTCCTGATAAGCATTGGTGCTCCCTAGCTGGTGTCCTGATGCACAATGTGATGTGAATCAGTCCAGTTGTGCATCGGTCATGTTGCTGGCTCCCCTACATAGCAACATAACAGCAGTCCTTTACTGGATATGGATGCTACGAAACTGATCAGTTCTAATTCCTGTAGATGTAAGTCCACTTACAAAGAGGTATGTCCTCTACAGGATTCTGGACAAGTTTTTTTTTAAAGATCTTGCTAACAATGGAAGTGTGGTAAAGCTCATTTATCCAAAAGATAATGTAATTTAGTTGTGAAATCATGTTCCCTGTGCTCTTCTCAGGGTTGCAGGATAAGCCTTTATGGATGATCAAATGGTAAATCATTTTAGCCAGCATAGCTTTTTCCATTCATTTTACAGAGTTTTGTGCAGGTGCTATGAAATCTATAGAAAGCAATTTGTTGTTAAGTAAAAGAGTCAACTTTTAACTTATGGTGACCCTATGAATGAGAGACCTCCAAGTCACCCTGTCATCAACAACCCTCCTCTGGTCTTGCAAATTCAGGGCTGTGGCCTCTTTGACTGAGGGCTGGACTAGACAAAGGAATAAAATGTGGATTGGTCTGAACCTATGCCAATTTGCAGCAGATTTCATCTGTCTCAACAATCTTTTGGCAAGGTTGCTGGTGTGCAAAGTTATCCATGTTTGCTATTCACACAGAGGCATGCCAGCGAATCAAGATGGCGGGTGTGAGTGAACTATTCGCAGTTCTATATTCTTCAACTTGCCCCCACCAAGCAGTTAAAAAAAAAACTAAATCCAAGGTGTGAAAGAGCAATCTTCCACTTAAAGAATGAAAACAAGAAAACAAGAAAGGCTGTTTCATCACCTCAGCACACAGTCACTATGGCAACAATCCAACATGGCAGTTCCAGGTGCTGCTTTCTTAGCAAGCTCCACTCCCATGCATGTTTGACTAATCAGCTATTCTCTTCAAGAATGCACTGTGCTGCGATTTGGTTGTCCTAACAAGTGGGAGTGTGCATTTCCCCTGCAGTTTAAAAAAAAAAAAAAAAACTCAGGAAAAGCCCCAAAGACTGTCCCCCCCATAGTTTCCCCGAATGTTGCTCCCTCTTCCTCCAAAAATGACGGAACACTGTGAGATCCCATTTGGACACATGAGATTCCCCCTGGAATCTATGAGGATTTATTTAACTGTCTGGGCTGGTCCTGAGCCTATCGATCTGCAATGTGGTCTTCCTCTTTTCCTACTGCCTTCCACCTTGCCAAACATTTTATCTTGTCTTGTGAGTCCTGTCTTCTCATGATATATCCAAAATACAACAGTCTCAGTTTAGTCATTTTGGCTTCTAGGGAGATGTCAGGCTTGATTTGCTCTATGACCCATTTATTTGTCTTTTGGCCAGTCCTGCAGCATCATATCTCAAATGAGTTGACTCTCTTCCTATCAGCCATATTTCACTGTCCAGCTTTCACAGCCATATATAGAAATTAGAAATACAATGGCATGGACAATCCTAATTTTGGTATTCAATGATATATCTTTACACCTGAGGATCTTGTCTAGTTCCTTCATAGCTGCCCTTCCTAGTCTTAGTCTTCTTCTGATTTCTTGACTGCAGTCTCCACTTTGATTAATGACTGAGACAAGTTATAGGAAATTTTTCACTATCTCAGTGTTCCACAGAAAGGTGAGATAGAAAGCTATAGCATGCATTTTTTTAAAAAAAACCTACAGTTTTAAGCAGAGTAAACAAACTGTAGGGCCACAATAGTTAAAACAGTTCCAGCTTTTGTAGAAACCCCTGAGTCAACCACTAGCAACATAGGTGAAACATAGGTTTGGTACACTCTGTCTTTAGGTTCTTCTCTATAGCACAATATTTCAAGTGCCATTACTTAACTGGAAGAAGCTGGCATCTCTCTCTCTCTCTCTCTCTCTCTCTCTCTCTCTCTCTCTCTGGCTTTTCTTCACAAATGAAGATTCAGGAAGGACTCATTCCACGCTTTCTGCAAGCACGCTGATGACTAAAAAGGCCAATCCGAGAAAAACAAGTCCGGTTGCAGAAAGAACAGCAGAAGGTCTCCTTGGGTGAGGTTTCCGGGTTGTGATTCTTTCTGCGTTGTCGTTTCTCTTCAAGACTTGTTCAGCGTGAGTTCTCAAATAAGGCTGCAGCATTGTGGATAGTGCGTCTCTATGCCTCCCGATGTGAGACCAGGGCGGACCATTGTTGGTGATCCATAGCGAAGAGATAAAATATTTCCAAAACTTGTGGAGACCATATGAAGCTAGAAACCAGTTTGAGACCTGTGTTTGCTGACAGTAAAATCTAATGAAAGCCATGTATGTGCAGCAATGAAGTCTATGTGTTAATTGGCATTTTATGTAACAGCAAAGCATGTCATAAGATTTCAATTTAGCACAGCAATACTAATTGCCATGAGATCACAACCTCCACAACAAGGAGGATGCTTTTCTGCAAACTGAAACTGCAGAAAGGGAAGTATATAGCTATAGATACATTTATAGGTCATATTGATTGGTGTAACGAAAGTGTAGACTTCAGGCTGCATGCAGGACACACTCACATCAGCAATTTTGTGGCCAGTAGGATCAATTTTTTTCTACTTTACCCCCTCCCCAAATGCCCTATAGGTGGTGTGGGAAAAATGTTGTCATGTTTTAGCCTCCTGCACCATTTGAGGCCCTAGAAAGCCCTTTTTTCAACAGAAAGTGAACTGTGAGTCAACTGCATTGCTTCGTTGTAGACAGATGACTTCCCCAGGATCTAAAATGGCCAGTGAGGGGTAAAACCATGGCAAAATTGCACCTACACTCCCTTGAAGACACTTGCAGGCATTTGGAGACAAAAACATTTATTTGCAGGGGTGGCTTCTTCATCAGACAAAATAAGTTCAAAAATAAAAAAAGAAAAGTGACAGTGTTGAAGTCACAGTCCTACAAATTGTCTCAGATGTTGCTTGTGCTGTTGTTTGGGTGAGAGATCTCATGCAGGAAGAGGTCACTCTTACTTCTTGGCCATGTGGTGTGCTTCCATCATGTGTTTTGCAGTTTAGTTGGCCAATAAAGGTATCACTTTTGTCTGGATTTTGAATTTTGTTTTGCTACATGGCCAACATTGCTACCTCTGGATGTGTTAACTAGGATGTTAATATTCTTCTGTATATACTTAGGTATTGTCTAAATGGCAGAAGTACTCCTCATGGAATGCAAGGAGAAGATGACCTGTCTTAATGGCCATCCATGTTGTTTTGTCGTACTGTGAAGGCAGGGGGCCAAAAATGGCAAAAACTCTGCAGGAAAAACCTTTACGGCTTTCCCCAGAGTTTTTTAAAAACTCAGAGGGAAATGTGCTCCCCTGACCATTAAGACAACTGCATGAATTGTTGTGCAGTCTGAAGGGGGAAGAATGGACCTTTTGATTGGTCGTGGGTGTGCGGGAGTGATCCTGCACTTTACCCTTTTTTGACAGGGTGGAGGGCAGCCCCAGGGAGGGGGAAGAGATGGAACCAGGAAAAGGAGGAGGGCTCCCTCCTCCTCCCCATGGGTGCCCTCCCTGCTGGTGCCACTGTGGCAGGGATCAGGAAAGGGGGGAGGGCTCCCTCCTCCTCTCCCCCCTCCCTGAAGCTTATGAGGGCCAAAAAGATCTAGTATTGCAGAGTGTAACATAAAGTTTCCACACATGAAACTATGCTACACCTCCCTTTCAGACCCTTCAACAGACCTGCCATTTAGCCACTGCAGCACCCCCCCCTTCCCAGGGTCATTTAGTCGCTGCTGGAGAGAAGGGAGGTCAGAAAAGTTTCTGGCTATGACCTATAGCTAGCCACAACCAGATGGCATCCTCTACTGAGATTCACCAGGGGTCTTCTGGAGGTCTCAGTAAATGGTGTAATCATTCTGTGCCTGGGCTATGGGTACAGTCTTCTTAGACACACACACACACATACACACATCCTCCACCATTCACAGAAAGACTTGGTGGGGGCTATCACAGTGAAATGGTGACTCTTGGCTTGGAGCTTTGGTCCTTGTGGTGGACAGAAGAGAATGCAATGACCAAAAGAGACTTATGCAGACTATGTTGGACTGAGGACTTTATCAGACGAGGTAAGTAGTGTGAGTGCAGGCTAATAGCTCCAATGTAAATAGGAATTGTGGATCTGCTCTAGGTTTTAATCCAGACTTTAAAGCACCTGTCCAGGGTGCTCAACCCTATCCCCCAAATCCATTCAGCTTCTTAGATGGCTCCTTTAAAATTAAGACTGAAACACAGAGCAAATTCACCACACCACCCACATAGGAATCCCCAGGTAATGGTTGTGATTTAAGAGCTCTGAACTGATCTAGGGCTTTTGAGATTAGGTTGAGGACCACAAGAGATTGGAACAAGGGCACATTGCCTTCTCCTGATATGAGGTATATTTTCAAAAGCAGTTAGATGAGACCAGAGCTTGGGAACATGGATGGATGGGTGGGTGCATGGATTTAGAGTATTTATACCCTGCCCTTCAGCAAAAAGCCTGCTGTGACACTTCAAATAATCACTTCACAGACAAAATCTCTTGGCTAATAGCCAATTTGGATGCTGGCCTTGTGGCAGAAGCAATAGGAGAGGTATCTAGCATCTCCGTGAATACTGTTATACTGGATCAATTTGAGTCAGTGAGTACCAAGGACATGGACAAGCTCCTTGGCAGTATGAAAAAGATGGCCTGCTCTTTCAATCCTTTCCCATCTTGGCTGGCCATCCAAGGGGGAAATACGATCAAGGTGCTGTTGAAGTACATAATCAACACATCTTTCAGGGAAGGCAGACTTCCATCTTGCCTAAAAGAGGCAGTGGTTAAACAACTCCTTAAAAAGCCCTCCCTTGACCCTGGACAAAAACAATTATAGGCCAGTCTCACTTTTTCCATTCTTAAGCAAGGTGATCGAGAGAGCAGTTGCCATTCAACTCCAAGCAGTCTTGGAAGAAACTGATTTTCTAGATCCATTTCAAACCGGATTTAGGACAGGATACGGAGTCGAGACTACCATGGTCACCTTAACTGATGATCTCTATCTGGGCATCAGCAGGGGAAGTGTGACCCTGCTGGTGCTCTTGGACCTCTCAGCAGCTTTTGATACCATTGACCACAGTATCCTTCTGGATCGCCTGAGAGAATTAGGAATTGGGGGTACTGTTTTGTAGTGGTTCCATTCCTATCTCTCAGGCAGATTCCAGATGGTGATGCTGGGAGACAGTTTCTCTTCTAAAAGAGAGTTAAGATCTGGTGTCCCTCAGGATGCCATTCTGTCTCCTGTGCTTTTCAACATTTACATGAAGCTGCTGGGAGAGATCATCTGAAGACATGGGCTGAGGTATTATCAGTATGCTGATGACACCCAGATAGGTTTATTTATGTCTCGGACTGCTGCAGCGACTAAGGATGGCATCTCTCCTCTGAATGACTGTCCTAAGGCGGTAATGGATTGGATGAGGGAAAACAGACTCAGGCTGAATCCAGATAAGACAGAAGTACTTGCTACTGTGACCCCTAACCTGGGAATGGAAATATGTCCACCAGTCCTGGGTGGGGTCACACTTCCCCTAAAGGACTGTGTTTGCAGCTTGGGGGTGTGCCTTGATTCGTCTCTCCAGCTGACAGCTCAGATAGATATCATGGTCAGGAGTGCTGCAACCTCTTCTGGAGCAGGGTGACCTAGAAACAGTGGTACACATGCTAGTAACCTCTCGGCTTATCTTCTGCAATGAGCTCTACCTGGGGCTACCCTCGTCCAAGTTTGGAAACTTCAATTGCTACAAAACATGGCAGCCAGGTTGGTTGTGGGTACATCTAAAGTTGACCACATAACACCTGTTTTAAAATCTCTTCATTGGCTGCCAATTAGTTTCCAGGCAAGGTACAAGGTGTTAGTTATAACCTTTAAAGCCCTACATGGCCTGGGTCCAGGCTACTTGCGGGAGCGCCTTCTTCCATATAATCCACCCTGCACACTTAGGTCCTCTGGGAAGAACCTGTTGCAGCCAAAGAAGACCAGATTGGCTGTGGTGACCCAGAAGACCTTTTCATCTGCCACTCCCAGGCTATGTAATGACCTGCCGGACGAGATCCGTCATATTACCTCCCTAGAAGCCTTTCAAAAGGCCGTTAAGGTGGATCTCTTCCAGCAGGCCTTTCCAGATTAGGCTTCCAGATCAAAAAAACAAAAACATCTACCCACAATTTTATTCAATTCATATTTGTAAATTTTAATATATTCTGCTGTTTAATTTCTATTTTATTGTTCTTTGCTGTTTTATGATTGAGGGAGAGATAGGATATGGGATTGTTTTTTTTAACTTTGAGCTTTTATTGTTATAATATTTTATTGTTATAATTATGTTGTGCTCAGCCTTGATTCCCTAGGGAAAGAGCAGAATATAAATAAATTATATTATTATTGTTGTTGTTGTTGTTGTTGTTAAAAAGGGTTCCCAGGATGGCTTACAGATCGTAGTTCTGTAAATGGAAGATTAATTCATTCATGCTAATCATGTTTGTGAAAGCAGTAACCTATTTTGCTTTGCTTGTAGCATATTTCTTTTAACTTTTTAAATATATATATATATATATATATATTTATATGGAACACTAATCATTACTCACATGCTTAACATCACTGTCATTTAATAATTAAAATGAAGTCTTTTAAAAGCTGGTGTTAAATTTTTAAACAGTTGTTAAACAGTTTGGAAGCAATGAATTCATTTTCAACAAATTATTTCCAAACTCTTGATTAGAACTCTTAACATTTGATAACCAGGATGAAAAAACAGAGCAAGATGCACTTCCCCTGCTCTTACAGCACAGATTTATGGATGAAGCAGGAATTCTACTTTGGCTTTCAAGGTGTTGCCCAAGGACCCACAGGTTGATTACACAGAATGAACTCACACAGAGAACAAGGATGTGATTTTGTGCAAGTTGCATACCAAATCTTTGGTATGACAAACAGCAGTGACTTGAAAGCAAAAAATAATAGAAGCATAAAAATAAAAATCCTTGTACCAAAAGAACAGCAAAGCTGAGATTTCATCATTCTCCCCCCAGTTGTTGTTTTCTGGCTTGTTGGTTAAACAGGAAGTTTTCTGCAGGATGTGCCAGTATCCTCTGTTCGTGTTAATAACTTTAACACTTCGCTTTCCTTTTTCTCCCACGATAAACTTAATGTTTCCTCCCGAGAGCTCTGGCTTCGGTTACAGATTTCCTGCACTAGACATCAGCCCTTCATTCATTTAACTCCTTCAAGAATCTATCTACATCTTGGGACATTTCAAGGAAACTCCTTGCATTTATACCTGCTTTTTTTTTTCAGAGCCATCTCTTCTCCAAATGAGACAGTGACCTCTCCTGGTTCCTGTGCACAGGAGTAGAATAGGCATGAGCACTTTTTAAAAGAATGAACATGAAAGTTCTTAACATTGATCTGGAAAGATAACTAAAATGGGGCCATGTTTTCATGGCAGTCAGGTACCACTTGTACGTACCTTGTTTTTCAACCATTTCTCTGATGGGAATGCATTTTCAGCCAATGCCCTAAATCCAACATTGTACTGTCAACCAATTGCTATCATTCAGCAGAAATTTCTTCCCATTCCCTTCCTGCTTTAGTCCTTTATGGCTCCTGAAAATTTGATCTGGAGGTAGCCTAGACTTCTAAAACAGGTTTTGGATGTACACAGAAACTGCAAAGGGGAGAGGAAATTACCTGCCTCCTGGTCCCACTGCTGGAAGTAGTTTTGTCAACAGAACCACTCTGTTGGGTACTGGCCAATATATTACTTACAGTTGTCCCTCCGTATCCATGGATTTGGTATCCACTGATTTATGTATTCATGGCTTGAAAATATTTTTAAAAAATAATAATCCAAAAAGCAAACCTTGATTTTGCCATCTTATATAAGGGACACCATTTTGCTACCATTATGCCATTGCATATAATGGGACTTGAGTATTCACGGATTTTGGTATCCATGGAGGGTCCTGGAACCAAACCCCAGCAAATATGAAGGGACAACTGTAATTTGTTTATTTCTCCATCTCTTTCTCTGTTACACACACCTGTACAGGTAGACATGCTATGTGCTGGTTCACAGATATGGTTTGCAGTTACAGCAGTCTGCATGAATGGCTTGAGTATGTGTGTGCTGCAGCCAGAGACAAATCAAGCAGAAATTCCATTTCTGAGATCCAGCATTGGCTATGAAAGTCATACCACCATTTCCACAATCCATGTGATTTTTTTAAAGAATATACAAACCATGCTTGACACATATAGAGACCTGGCTTTTCAAAAACTGCATCCTGCCGTAGTGTTTCCTTGCTTTAAGCAGTTTTGTGAGGACAAATGTAACTTTGGACAAGCCTGTATACTCAAGATAACATCTCCCATGGGGTGATGGCAACATTTGTTAGGTCAGCATTTTAATACAAATCAACCTGTTTCACACTTGCCCAATTAATATTGCAAAATGGTCTGCAATTATCCCATGATTTTCACACATCTACAGATTTTGCAATGCTATTCTCTAATCAAAGCACATAAAAATGATTTATGGGAACTTTGTTCAAAAAGGCTTACATTAAGGGGAGGTGCTTGAAGAAAATATTATATTGGGGGAAATTACATACAAAAGCCACATGGGGAATCACTCTAGTGAGCAAAAATAATTTGATCATCCAAACTGAATTCATATATTCATCCTTGGTTTCCTGAAAGATTTCATTCATATACTCATATCTTGTGCCCTCCAGAATTCTAGATGTCACACCAAAGTGGGGTTCTTGTTGGTGGCAGACTAGGAACCAACTAGCTTTGTTTGTGGCCCCAATTTCCTCTAACTGAGATAAATAAATAGCAGCTAAGGAGATCTAACAAGTGCACAGCTCCTACTGGAGTGTGTGATAGTTGAGAAAGGCCTCGCATTGCCATTTGTGAAGTGGCCTTTAGCAAAGATAGGCAGGAGTTTTCTGCCGGAGAGATTGTATTGGTGTTGGATGAGTGGGAAGATGGCAGTCAGAACAAAAAGTAGGGGTTCTAGGGGCCTGTCTACACTGCAGAAATACAGTTTGACAACACTTTATTCACCATAGTTCTATCCTATGGAATCCTGGTATTTGTAGTTTGGTGAGACACCAGATTTCTCTGATAGAAAAGGCTAAATACCACACAAAACTACAAATACTAGGATTTCATAGGATTGAACTATGGTGGATAAAATGGTGTCAAACTGCTGTATTTCTGCAGTGTACAGGCCCTAGGTTGCCAGATACTTTTCCTGATCTCAAACCTCCATGCAGAACATAATGGATCTCCTTTTGCTTCAGGCAGACAACCTTTTCTGCCAGGAATTCTTCCAGTGCAAATGTCAGCAACTTTCACAGCTCTAGGTGCTCAACAATTACAAAGGAATTCCACCCAGGGACAGAAGGATTTCCAGCAGATAATGGGCCATCAGCTAACCATTAGCCAAACAGACACTAATCCTCCTTGCATTTTTATACCCAGAAACTAACCATTCAAATACACAAATTTACATATACTCCCCAACAGGGGTTCACAGTGTATAAACTCTACAGACATTTCTACCCAACCATTCTCTGTTGCCAGCCACAGACACAGGCGAAACGTCAGAAGTAAACTCTTCCAGAACATGGCCTCACAACCCAGAAAAAACCAAGGAAAATCTATTAGTAAATCTTTAAGCATTCTTTTTAAAGAAAAACAAAGTTGTTTTTGTCTTTCTTTTGTTAAGTGGTGTTGATGACTGAGTGATTTACAGTACTTAACTAATTGAGTCTGGTTCGTTTTGTGTCTCAGCTAACTCTGCTACAGTAAAAGTTTTATTTTTCTCAAGAAGATATTCCTAATCCCTGGAACCTTTAATAAATTTTTAATTTTTATGCTCATACACCCCAACAAACTGTACATACTTTTAATCAGAAAATGGTGCTTTTTTTCAACAATGTGTTGTCAGATGTATCGCATTTAGAGCGTTGATTCAAAAGAGGCCAAGGCAGGGGGCGGGGCGGCCTTAAATAGCCTCTTGCCCCACTCCTCCCTTGGCAATCATGGTGCACGCACCCCGACATCACTGCCCTCTGGCCTCCTCTTCCCCCGCCCAGCAAAGACAGCTCCCTCACTGGCACGGCTCCGCCAGCCAGGAGGTAAACCAGATTAGAGGTGATAGTAGCAGAGCAACTAACCAAGGGGAGGAGGCTTGGGGGAGGCCAGCAGAAAAGCACATGGGGATTCATGGACCACATGCTGCCCACCCTTGCTTTAGTAAGACATCCCAAGGACATTGCAGGAGGCTTCTGGGAAGTCAGTATATAGTTCAGCAAATAAATATATTGTTCATCCTTAGCAGTCAGCTTCCAGCCACACTAAATATGGTGTCATAACAATGCCACATAAACGTGAAAGGGTGCGCAGGTCAGACGATGTCACCCTTTCATGTTTATGTATTGGCAATAAGGCATTCTATTTTATCGATGGCTTAAGCCATCAATAGCTCCCCCTGCTGCTTTTTTGCTGGCATTGCAGGTGTGCGAAACCTCGGGCCATTTAAATCTCGTCAATGCAGAGTCAATGGCCCAACCAGGCAGAACATTTCCAGGTGAGATCATGACATCTAGGTAAGTGACAAACTTTTTATGACCCTCTCATGGTTACTTGGAAGTTTTTTAGTGTATGTATGTGCTTGGTGCAACTTTTACATGTTTATTTTTTGTTTTATTTTTGAATTTCCCATGCAATTTCATCATGCGGGATTTCAAAAGAGGAAGTGAATGGAGCTCCATTCACTTCCTCTTTATTGCCGGAGCTGCCTTTACTGAGAGAGGAGGTAAGTGCAGGGAGGATGCCAAGTAAAAGCACAGCTAGTTATTAAAGCCTTTGAGCCTCACTGGTTTACTTCAAATGTTATGCACAGGGTTTTAAAATTAATCTTTTAAATGTGGTTAATATGCTTTTAGTCTCTTTAATTTGGCTGGCATCCTATTAGTTACAATGTCATAAGTCAGCCTTACAACTTCGTAACTGTATGGTACTCACATTTATGATCATGATACCATTGTCACAACTATGAATGCTCCCAAACCCCACCTTACAATCCAGGTAGCCAAACTGAGCGGCAGACTCTGCAGCACTGGCAAGTGGGATACATCTAGTTGATGCATCTAGCCCCCTCCTTCCAGCAAGCAGTGGTATAAGGAGGAGTTGTGATAGGGCCCCCTCAGGGGTCCCTATTTCTGTTTGTACTGTACTTTTTCCATGACCACTTACTGGTAGGAGGAGGCTGGATGTGCCATCAGTGTCCTGTTTGCCAGTGCCCCAGAATTCCATCCCTCTGTATGGCTGCCCAGATTTTAAGGTGGGTTTGTGGGGTTAGATTGGGAGACAGCATATAGTCATGACACAGTATGTTTGGTACAGGATCTCAGCCATTATTTTGTTTTTATTTTAAATTGTTTTAACCTGCTAATATTGCTTTTTACCTCTCCCCTGAGATCTTTCTATAGAGGGCGGGATAGAAATATTTTAATTAAAAAATAGTAAATATAAATAAATATTGCACGTCCTTCCGCTTTAGCAGCCTCCTGATCTTTCTAGAAAAAAGTGTTGTTTCCAATGACAAGTGCAAAAGGTTGCTGGTGTTGCTCTGAATTCAGACAATGGCTTTTGAGATTGTCCGGGAAGACATCTTCAGCCCTGAGTCATCTCTTACCATCCCCTTGATTCAATCCCATTTCTCACTGGGGATGTGAGGGAAGGGCCATCCTTGTAATAATAGCTCAAAAACAAACTCTGGAAACTGCGACTCATGAACTAGTTCAGGGAGGATGTTGTTTATATGTGAGATCCTGTTTTCTTCCTCGAGCAAAATGCTTCTCCTACCAGGTGCTTCTCTCAGAGAAGCCACCCCTCCCTTTGCATGCGGACAGCCCTGGGGCAACTTCCTGCCACTTGTGTGTGAAAACTGGACTGCCAGGAGGCAAGTGAGAATGCAGCGTGCCTGGCAAAGGTTATCTTCCCACCTGCTCTGCAACTCTCAGACGTAAGAAGGGTCGCTGTTGTCTAAGGTCATTTGCATTATGTGACTCTGGCAACATTTGCTTCTGCTGTGCAAGTACAAGAGTTGGAAAGGGGAGAAAAACAGTGGCTGACATTTTGATTAAAAGATCTCAGAGGGGCTTGCACTGAAGCATATTTGGGAGGCTCTTGGGTACCAACTTCACCTTACTCTGCCCTCAGCACTTACGTTTGTGACCCCACAATGCTCAGAGAATAAAGTAGAGAAATGATTGTTTAGAGTTGTGTAAAGACTACGGACTTTATCAGAGTAATGTCTTAAAACACTGTAATTACACAAATAAGGAAAGTGGAAACATAATACAGTTGTCCCTCCGCATTCACGGATTTGGCATTCACGGATTTAAGTATTCACGGCTTGAAAATATTCTTTAAAAAATAATAATCCAAAAAGCAAACCTTGATTTTGCCATTTTATATAAGGGACACCATTTTACTATGCCATTGCATATAATGGGAACTGAGTATTCACGGATTTGGGTATTCACAGGGGATCATGGAACCAAACCCCAGCAAATGTGAAGGGACAGCTGTAATAGCAACACAAATTATCAAATAACCACCACTTGTGTTTGAAGAATGGGATTAAGGGTCCCACTACAGTAGCACTTGTTTTCACATTGCCTTTAATTATCCATGCTTTGCAATGGCCTGCACATGCTTATTTAAGGGAAATGTCCACTTACTTCAACATTAGCTGGGGCACATGATCTCGGTAGTTCTTGCAAGAAGATGCGAGCTTGCGTAAAAACACCAAAAACACTTAAAATAACAGATGAAATAAACACATAAGCACTGCAACAAATATACATACTTGATAGCAACATGGGACAGTTCATAAAAACAGTGCCCTGTTGATCGTCTTCCTATTCTCACCCTGATATTTTTCTCGCTGGGAATGGGGACGGGGAAAGAGGACTGCCCATTCAGACTGTAATCTCACAATTACAGTGGGATGTGGTTTCACATGCTCTTAATATCACAAAAACAGCAACTTTGAAGATCTATTGATGGCTTAACCTGTCAATTAAAAGTGATGCCTTATTTGCGGCTGGAGCACAGACTCGCCACTGGTGCGGGATGACATTGTGCAATAGTGGGAACCCATTCCCACTAATGTCACATCATAGTTGCGCAATAACAGCCCTGTCTAATAAAGTCCTATGACCATGAAATTTAAAAAGGGTATAAATGGCTTTTAAAACTAGAAACAGAAGATGAACCTGTAAAAGAGTACATGACAAGGTAGGCCCAAAATTTTCAGCATAATGTTCATACTTTATTGTATTTTACATTGTGGTAGAATTTAAAGACATAGCCATGTTAGTCCGGAATATCAGTACGCAAGGGGATCTTGTAGCACCTTCGAGACTAAGCACTTTATCACAAGAGATTGAAATCATGTGATTACAAAAGGATAGTAGCACAAATTGGTCCCCTTTATCACACGAGGTATCCTGCCATGGTCCATGTGTGCTCCACTTGTAAATTATGCATGAGTTTTCATTGACAGGCAAAACCTGTCAATAGTCCTCGATATCACTCTTTTTGCAGTACTGATGAGTGTGCAAAATCATGTCCCACTGTAATCATGTGATTACATCGTGAATGGACAGTCCTCTTTTCCCCCTCTCCTTTCCCAATAAGAACACAGGATTCACAGGATGCTCTTTTAATGAAGTGTCACTTTTTCTTGGTACATTTTTATGTTTGTTTAACTGTTTATTTTTTTTAATTTGTTTCATTATTTATGTGTTTTTGGTGTGTTTAAACAAAGTCCTGTCTCATGAGAACAGCTGAAATCTCACCCATACAAAATCACAGAAGTAAAATCTATTCTTAAACTGCTAGTGGTGATCATGCAATGATTTCATGGTGGTAGTATCACATGATTATGGCGTAGAACAAGCAATTACAGCCATGTCCAATAATGACTGTAATCATGCCACTATGTTTCCACTTTCCTCAGTAGATGAATTATGGTGTTTTTAGACTCTAGTCTGATAAAGTCCACTATCAAATTCAGAGGGACAGTTTTTTATTTTCATCATTCATTCAAATTCTGCAGTCCATCACAAAGTTATTCTGCTATGTCCTGCAGATTGTTGGCTATGCTGGTAGGTATATGTAGTTTGATTTCTGAAGCACAGAGATAGTTTATTTAATTATTTTTTCATTTATAAAAATATGCTACTTTTCAGCACAAATGTTCCCCTTTAAATAAGGGTATTTTTAAAATAACTGTATTATCCCATATTCTGCTTGGGCTCCAGTAGCAGCTAGTGCATCTTATGTAAGTGGGAGAAATAAATCAACCACCACATTTTTATCTGAACATTAAAGGAGGTACCCAAGGTGCTGTAGAGGTTGCATGTGGTGTAGAGCTCCTTTAATGTTCAAACTAAAAGTGGGTTCACCAGTCCACTGGCAGTGGAACCACTATCAGTCACTACCAGGTTCTCAGGTCTTCAGGGGAGGCACTTCTCTCTCTCCAACCCTCCCTATTTCCTCTCTACTTTCTCTGTCATCCTCTACTTTGGGAGTTTGACAGAGAGGGCATTCTCAGTGGCTCCTCCCAGGCTGTGGACCTCTGTTCCTAGGCAGCCTAGACTGGTCCCCTCCCTGGTGTTCCTTCTGCCAGTATGCAGAGACCTTCTCATTCAGACAGGCTTTTAGCAGCTGACTGGGTCATTGATCCTCTCCATTGACGCCCCCTTGTCGTGGGAGAGAGGCTTGTGTACCCTAATGACGTTTTGAGCTATGCTGGCGGTGGCATAAAGCCACCGGTAGGGTCTCCTGTGCCAGACAGGTCAAAACCGAAGGGTCTGACAAAAAGCGCCAAAGGGCAGGATGGGCTCTCTAGCCTTGTGGCAACCATCCTAGGAGAAGGAAAACTCTAATCCCAAACCTGGGCAGATGGTGCTCGTCCAACCCTGTAAGGTCAACCATCTAAGAGAAGGAAACTCTAATAAAACCTACGACCCGAGGACCTCGCTGCTACCATCCATGCTTGCAAGGCCAGCAGACAAACCTTTAGTTTAAAGGGTGAGGCCAGTTCTGTGCATGCTGCGCTCCACCAGAAAAATCCATTGCACAGGCTCGAAGGACAAATCCAATTCCGAAAAAGCCCTGTAGTGATAGGCGAGGGACGAAACAGCAGGTGTAAAGATGCACTGGAAGCCGCAGACCCAACCCTGCATGCAGGCGGTTCAGGATATTGGTCGCTCGAGGCTGACCGGGGAGATGACAGTCTTGTTCGGCAGCATCCTGAACGATAGAGCCATTGTACTGTCTATCCTCCTTTATGGATCTGAAACATGGGTCACCTATTGCCACCACCTACGACTCCTCGAGCGCTTTCATCAGCGCTATCTACGCACAATCCTAAATATACACTGGACTGACTATGTGATGAATGTTGCTGTCCTTGAGCAAGCAGGGATCACCAGTATTGAGGCCATTATATTGAGAACGCAGCTGCGCTGGGCAGGGTACGTTTCTAGGATGGAAGACCATCGCCTCCCAAAAATACTACTCTACAGTGAACTCGCCATGGGTCAGCGTAAGAGGGGCACTCCAAAAAAGCGATACAAAGACTCCCTGAAACAACATCTCAGGCTCGGCCAAATTGATCACCAACAGTGGTCCGCCCTGGCCTCACATCCGGAGGCATGGAGACGCACTATCCACAATGCTGCAACCTTATTTGAGAACTCACGCCAAACAAGTCTTGAAAAGAAACGTCAACGCAGAAAGAATCACAACCCAAAAACATCACCCAAGGAGACCTTCTGCTGTGCTTTCTGCAACCGGACTTGTTTATCTAAGATTGGCCTTTTTAGTCATCAGCGCGCTTGCAGAAAGTGCGGGACGAGTCCTTCCTGAATCTTCGTTTGAGAAGAAAAGCCAGAGAAGGGTCATTGAGAAAGGTGCTCTTAACAGACTGGTGGTGTACTTTCTTTTCTTTTTAAAAATACATTTGAAACATCACTTAGTTGTGTTTTACTATTAGATTTGGTTAGCATTTTAGCATTATGACACCCTGGCTTTTGTCACACTGCAGAAATAATGCAGTTTGACACCACTTTAACTATCATGGCTCCATCCTATGGAATCCTGTGATTTATAGATTGTTATGGCAGCAGAGCTCTCTGACAGAGCAGGCTAAATATCTCACAAAACTACAAATCCCAGAATTCAACAGCCTTGAGCAATGGCAGTTAAAAGGTGTCAATTTCTGCAGTGTGGCAGCAGCTCTTCTCTGTTTTTATCTGTACCTGCTTTTATCTGTACCTGTTTTAAACTTGTTTTAGCTGGCTTGCATCCCAGTCCTGACAGAAAGGCAGGATGCTGGTCAAATAAATAAATAAATAATACTGTGTCCAGTTTGGGGCACCACAATTCAAGAAGGATATTGAGAAGCTAGACCGTGTCCAGAGGAGAATGACCAGGATGGAGGGAGGTCTGGAAGCCATGCCCTATGAGGAGCAGCTTAGGGAGCTGGGCAGGTTTAGTCTGGAGAAGAGAAGGTTGAGAGGGGACATGACAGCCATGTTTAACTATTTGAAGGGATGTCATATTGAGGATGGAGCAAGCTTGTTTTCTGCAGCTCCAGAGACTCTGACATGGAGCAATAGGTTCAAACTACAGAAAAACAGATTCCATCTAAACATTAGGAAGAACTTCCTGACATTGAGGCTGTTAAGCGGTGGAATGCACTGCCTCTGAGTGTGGTGGAGTCTCCTTCTTTGGAGGTTTTTAAGCAGAGGCTGGATAGCCATCTGTCAGTAATGTTTTGATTGTTCATTTCTGCATGGTATGGGGTCGGACTCGATAGCCCTTGTGGTCTCTTCCAACTCTATGATTCTATGAAATACACATTAATAAAAAGTGCCAGCCTGTTTGTGTGTGTATATGTGTGTGGCATCAGGTTGGCTGTTGACAGACAAGGAAATGCACTTAATGCCGAAACTTTGGAGAGGCAGAAGCAACTGTGCAAAAGAGGAATCCATGCATTTGCAGAAAGAAAATTGATTCTTTTGTGAAGTAGCCAACATACCCTACAAAAGATTCTGTACTTTAAAAAAAAAAATCAAACTAGACGCAGCATTGTAAAATCTCGGTACTGGTGGGGGGAGCAATTATATCACTTTTGGGAGACCAAAAATGAAATAATTGTAATAACTACCCAGGGGAGGGTGGGGGAATACAAATTTGCAGCATTAAGCTTTCCAGTGTCATATACTGTACTTCTTTTGGAGGGAGGCTTAGAAAGACTGTGTCTATGTGCCAGATCTTGCCATCTGGGAGGCTGAGAAAGTCGAACGAGGACAGGACTCCCCTTGTGACATATAAATAAATAAATCTGACTTCCTCTTATTACAGGTTTTGTGGCAATAAAAATAAAAACACAACATATGCCTTGGGAACAGGCAGAGGGAGGACAGCCAGCGGAAAACACATCATGTCTTTTTTACGTTTCCTTCTCACCCGTCACAAGAATTTCCTCCCTGAGCCCTTCGCTTCCTTCACACACTTGGAAAGCTGACGAGGAATCTGCTTCAGATTCTTTTCTGGATTGAGTGGCCCTGGCCTAACATATGATGCAGAAAATGTGGGAAAATTTATGATTCTTTGAAATTGCGTACAACCATTCCCTTTTGGGGTCCCTGTCACAAGAACAGAACACTGCCATGCAAAGTGTATAGATATATATTTTCCTCCTTTGTTAGGCCTGATGTTTTTTATTTGAATGGCATACCCTCTGCAACTGTGGTTAATGCTTACAGTATCATGCTTAAAGTATCAGCAAAAGCTGCCTCTTGTAACATCACCAGGGCTCCATCCTATGATATCAGAAGGGGTTGTCCCTACATCCATTTCACTCTCTGGCCCTGAAATCTCAGTGCCTGGGATAGTGCTGACCTGGTAACCCACACAAAGTCCACAGTAGCTTTACAGATGCAGTTGTGGTGCTTCTATAGTCTCTTGTATGCAGTTTGTTGTTGTGTGCATTCAAGCCATTTCCAACTTATGGCAACCATAAGGTGAACCTATCACAGGGTTTTCTTGGCAAGATTTTTTCAGAGGAGGTTTTCCTTTGCCTTCCTCTGAGGCTGAGAGAGTGTGACTTTCCCCAGGTCCCCCAATGGGTTTCCATGGCTGAGCAGGGATTCCAACCCTGGTGTCCAGAGTCATAGTCCAAAGCTCAAACCACTACAGCACATAGCACATAGTGCCCTGCTTCATACCCATGACTTCTCCTGTGTAATTACAAACTCCCCAGGGCACATACTTTTAAGCACTGATCCGCAGAAAATTGGTGACTGCTCAGCCAATGTGATTAGATCAGGAAGCTGATCACATCTCTGACTGTTCAGTTGGTTTTGGGGCCTAAACCAGTGCTACTCAAAGTGGTGGTCCCTTGACCAGTGCCAGTCCCTGACAAATTCCCAGGGGGTGGGGGTGAAGACAAACAATTGTGCCCAGTGGACTCTTTTAGACTGTTGAAGCTGTTTTAACTTGTTTTAAATTGTATAGTACAGTATCTTTCTATCATGTTTAAATTATTTATTGATATCGGTTGGAATGTTTCCATCATTAATATTGTTTTATCTGAGATCGTATGATAAAAGGGTGACATAAGAATATTTTAATAAATAAATACATAAATAAATTTATTGCTGGTCCCTGATGTGTTGTAAACCAATAATTTCCACTACCACCCCCATATCATATTACCTGAGAAGCACTGGCCTAAACCAGGAGAAGGAATCATGCAGTCCTCCTGTTACAGTACCAGTTGTAACCCTCCAACTATCCCAGTTTGGCAGGGATAGTCCTGATTAATCCTCTGCTGTCCCACTTTTCAGCTGGTTTTTAAGCATCCCAGTTTCTCTCTTCTCCTCCCACTTGTTCTCTTTGTCCCCAGGCTGACTTCAGTTGCTGCGAACCAAGTTCAGAGTGGAAAAGTAGTTTGCACTCAGTTACATTGTATTGTCAAGTTTTCAATTGATTCCTTTTGTGAGCCATTTTGGGTCCCACAATGGAAGAAAGCCAGAATATACATGAAATAAATAATGTGTTTAATTTTCCCATCTGGCTTAAATCCAACATCCCGCAAGCACCTGACTGCTGGTTGGACAAAGACTTCTCTTCCCCCCCCCTCCCCTCCATGTTGTCTTAAACCCTTCTCTGGAAGGGTTCTAAACCCTCCAAAGAAGGTTTTTAGGGTTTGGGAGGCTGCAGGAGAAGTGGAGAGTTGCCCCCTCCCAGCTCCACTGACAGAAGCAGTTCCATCAGTGGAAAAGCCCCATTAGATCCTGGCCCTTGCTGACCCTTGTCTTGACAATCAGCTCTGGAGCATCAGCCTCCAATTCTGCATTTCAGTTTGGGTTTTGCCTTTCAAAATTTCACTGGAGAACTCATTGGCAATAATAGCGGAGGAGCAGAGGGCAAGTAGAGAAAAGGAAACCAACCCTCTGAGGAGAAAGATACTTCTAAAAAGTGCCTTTCAGAGGTGTCAGAAGGAAGCAATCTGGCATCTAGGGGCTAAGGGAAAAGGTCTGCTCATGGGTTAATGCAGCTCATGCACATGGAAGTCACTTAGAAACTCAGTAGCTACCTAAAATACAGTTAAATATAAAGCCTGCACCTAAATGACTTCCTGTATGCAAACTCCTGCTGGTGACACAAACAGGAAGCACGTGGAAAGAACTTCCCATGGTACTTTAATTCTACAGCCATGGCAACTTCTGCATCTAAAACTTGTCAACGCTTGGCAAAATTAGAACATCTCAGGCTTGTTGTTGGTTGTTTTTATCTGGAGAAAGAAATAGCCCTCCAGATGTTGTTGGACTGCAGCCCCTATAATTCCTAAAGATTGGCTATGCTGGCTAAGGCTGATGGGAGCTGCAGTCCAGTTAAATCTGAAAGATCTCAATATCCATCTGTAGTGGCTGTATATGTATTATGTTTGGTGGAACAGGGTGTCTCATGAATTGTATCCCTGAAGTAGGACCATGGCTTTGAAATCTGAGACGGTGATCTAATGCCGTTGTTGATTACCATTTTCCCAATTATTCCAGTTTTTTTGCCTTGGAAAGACTTACATTTGCTGTCCATTGAAGCATAAGACATCAAAACTAATTACAACACCATGGATCAATGAAACACAGGGTAACAAAGAGGGCTGGATCTATACCCAGAGCTCTCTAACTTTTTTCCCATTAATCTTAATGTGTGTTATCTTTCCAGTAAGTATGCCTTGTTTGGAAAATCCAAAACATAGTAACTATGTGACATTGGCTAACCAAACTTATTAGGAGCTTTGAACAAGAATGATTGATAGTGGCAGAAAACTGGAGTAAGAACCATTGGAAAGGTCATGGAAAGCCACCATATGTTTCTCTGTTTTTTCTGCTAGCATGGCTATGTCCAGGGCTCGTAGATGAAGTCTCTAGAATTAAGAAAAGGCTGTTTTCTCTCCAGCAATCAAAAGTCTCAGCAAACTGATGTGAAGAAGGAGCCAGAAAGAAACAGAAGCAAAAGATCTTCCTTCAAAGCAGAGCATGTAAAAACTAAGTCTATGGGAAAGTGTTGGTTCCAAAACATCCTACTGATACTGTGTTGAGGGAGGGTGGTCACTCAAGATTATAGGAGAAGCACAGTATGCTACATAGAGATGCAAACAGTGGGAAAACACACAGGGAGATTCAATTATTGCAAATGCAACAGGATACAGGAACCAGGAATAATGGCACTGAGGCTTTTGCAAGATCTGAAAACCAAAGAAAACATTACCAAGGGCATAAAGAAGACTGCTGATATTCTATATTGATTATTTAGGTCCCGTCTATACAAGGGGGGGGAATACAATCTCCTCCGAAGAAACAGCAATTCACAGAGCTGTGACCTGTCTTAGTGGTCAAAAGAGCCCCCCTAAACTTCTCATGCCCTCTAGTCAAGATGGCAGCCACAAGTGATTTACTCGCTGTTTTAAATCTGCCGCTGCTGAATTTTTTTAAAAAAACTGTTTACCATGGTGCACACAAGTGATGCTTCATATTTACAAAGGAAAAAAAGAAGAAAAGAGAGAGAAAGATCACCATTTTATCACCTTACCAATCCCTCGCTTAGCCAAAATTTGAATATGGCGGCAGCAGGCACTTTCCCTGTTTGCTAGCCCAGCCCCCTATGCTTGTCTGGATAATCAGCTTACACTGTCTCATTGCAGCAATGTGAATGCGACTGTCCTAATGATCACACATTCACATTCCATACAGAGCTTTTAAAAAACTCTGAGAAAAAGCCCGAAGGCTTCCCTTCAGAGCTTTACAGTGGATTTGGCTACCCCCCCTTCTGAATGAGACATATTGATGCGAATGTCCATTTAGACAGATTGCCTTCCATGCAATTTCCATTGGGATTATTTTCACAATTTGGACAGGACCTTAGGGCCTTACTGTATCCCAAAGAAAAGCGGCAAGGCAACAGATACATTCCGTCTTCCCTGCTGCCTTACCGTTTGACGTCACTGTTCTTCTGGTGTTTTTTCATTCTGGTCCCATAGGGGACCGAGCTATAACCATGCTTTTTGCAAATGGGTTTTTCTGGTTAGCAAAAAGGCACTGTTTAACCTTGGTCCCTTATGAGACTGGAATGAAAAAAATGACAATAAGTAAGGCAGCAGGAAAGATGGAACATCCCTGCTGCCTTGCTGCTTTTCTTCAGAGTGTGGTAAGCCCACCAATTGCAAATGCATAACTAAGTAGCATGTCCTCCCCTGCCCCCAAAAACTCACCTTAGTAGCCTGCAGCTGCATTGAGTGAAGAAGGTGTGCTCAGCTGTTGATCAGGGCACAAGGAGGATCATGTTTCCATCCCCCTCCTGCTAGTAAGCAAGGCTATGACAAGGAATTGTGAGTGGGGTCCTACTTCTGATTGTTACAGCCTTGCTAACTGGTGGGATGGTTCTGGAAAAGTCATCCTCTGCACCCAATTGGCAGCTAAACAGACCTCCTTTGCCTGATGTAGCTGCTTAAGGTGGGCTATGGGGGCATTTATATAGCCTTGCAGTAAGACTACTTAGGAGATTATCAGATGGACCCTTAAGGTCCGTTTCTGTCCCGATACCCACCCACCCACCCCACTCCCATTCCTGCCATGGAATAAAGAAAAAAGTTTCACACACCTACCTTGATTCTGCAACAGGAATAGGCTCCCCCTCCCTTCACTGCCCAGTTGTAAATGCAGCTGTCATAAGGCATATCCCTCCCCCAGCTGTCAAAACTGCAAACCAACCACAGAAACACATTTTTAAAAATAAAAGCTACATGGGGAGGGGGCAGTGTTTAACTTACTTTGTCATCCCAATCACACCTGGAAGTGTCCGGTAGGGACCCCCCGGTGATGTCACATCTGGTTGTCATCCTGGAAGCAGAACGGGGCTCCTGTTCACTCGCCCGTCATTCCGTTATAATAATGGAACGGGCCTCTTATTCACAGATTTTTCCATGAATAAGAGGAAGTGGGGGAGGAACAGGAGCAGAATGGGAGCATCCCAGGACAGGAACAACATCATCTGAAAGGTAAGCCTTTTAGCAATCTCCTGTCATCCCTGTCCTAGGATATTTTTACTGTCTAATAATCTCCATAGTCTTATTGAACACAATGCAGTTATCAAACCTTAACTCTAGGTTATGAATCTGTAACTGCCAGCTGACTGCACATTTCTGAGCAGTTGTTGATGTGTTGTTCTGCTACTAAAGTATCATATCTGACCTCACCCAGAGACTGTTGTCTCCCCTGCTCCACCACTAGCTCCATCTCTCCCACTGCTGACACCGCCGAAGACCATCACTGAAAACATTACAAGTCCATCCTTTTCTTCCAAGACTGATGATCTACATGTTGAAGGTGGCTCCTGCTGTAAATTGCACCACAAATTAAACCGCATCATAAACCAAAATGGTCAAGCATGGGTGGGGGAGGTATATAAATCTGACAGAGAAATAAATATCTGGTCTTGATGACTTCCCCAGCCTGCAACAACCCATCACCTATTTTTGCCTTCCTTATTGTGAAGTGAAGAGCCAGGGCAATCCCAACCTGCCTGTGCCGGTGTGCAGGGAAAAAAGGTTACTGAGCTGAAAATAATTTGATCTTCAAAGCATCTACAGCTATGCACCTCTTCAGGGACATGTTGAATATATAAAACAGCTATCAAAGCCTTTAAAAATACAACATTAATATTTGTATTCCACAATCCTGGATTACTATAACCAGCTGTTCCCAAACAGGAGAAGAGGCCAAAAATAGTTGGGCACTAGGTTATTTTAAGCTCAGTTTTTAAAATCTCATGGATAAGTTCTACCCTACCAGCTACAGAAATCCAACAGTGAAATAGCTTGGGGCCAATTTACCCAGGAGACTGACCCATTAGACATACCATCCAGCATTTCATAGATGAAAACTAGGGACATATGTGGCCAAGCAACAACATCAGAGCATGGTCAAGATGGCAAAAGTCATTAATAAGGAAGAATGCACAAGCTAGGAGGGGCTGCAGCAGTTTGCTTTAGCCTGAGCCTACCAGGGAGGGCAAGACTCCACCACCTCTTCTCTCCCTCTGTTAATTGACTACAAATGCAAATTTGACTACAAATGCAATCCTGCCCCATGGGACATCTACTAAGGCTTTCAGATCTCCCAGACCTCTCAAAAAACATCTTTCCACAAAAATAATATTTTTGGCCAAAAACCATTTTCCTGTAGAAAATTGATTCCAGAAAGACTATTTTGGCCCAAAACTGAGGGGGGGGGAGCAGGAAAATTCTACAGGTGAGCAGAAGTGAATTCCAGTTGGCTAAAATGCTTCAGTGTTTTGGAATGTTAATAATAATAATGATAATAATAATATTTCTATTCCGCCCCTCTGGAAAGCAATCGGGGCGGCTTACAACATAAAAACTCCATAAAAAACCCACCCACCCCTTAAAACAATATTAAATTTAAAAGATTAAAAACATGCAATAATTAAAAACAGGAAAAAATGGAATAATTTGATGGCAGCTTAAGGGAAAAAACATCCGAATCTTTGGGCTGGGATAGCTATTCGGGAAAGGCCTGGCAGAAAAGATCCATCTAGACAGCTTTTTTGAAGCTGTCTAAGGTGGTAATAAGACGGATCTCGTCGGCAGGCCATTCCATAATCTGGGAGCGGTAGCAGAGAAGGCCCTCTGGGAAGTCACCAACAGCCTTGTTTTCATAGGTTGTAACAGATTCCTCCCAGAGGATTGAAGTGCACAGGGAGGGTCACATGGGAGGAGGCGGTCCTGGAGGTATGTTGGACCCAAGCCATGTAGGGCTTTAAAGGTCATAACCAACACCTTGTACTGTGCCCGGAAACTAATAGGCAGCCAGTGGAGAGCTTTTAGCACAAGTGTTATATGCTCTCTTCTGGAAATGCCAGAAATCAACTTGGCTGCCATGTTCTGAACTAGTTGAAGTTTCCGAGTCAAGCACAAGGGTAGCCCCATGTAGAGTGCATTACAGAAGTCGAGACTAGAGGTTACCAGCGCATGTACCACAGTTTTGAGGTTCCTGATTTCCAGGAAAGGGCGCAGCTGGCCTATCAGCCGAAGTTGATAACAGGTACTCCTGACTGTCACATTTACCTGATTAGACATCTGGAGCGACGGGTCCAGGAGCACCCCCAGACTGCAGACACAATCCTTGGAGGAGAGTGTGATTCCATCCAGGATTGGAAGTTGTATTCCCAGACCTTGTTTCGGGCCTGTAACTGTTAGTACCCCCATTTTGTCTGGATTGAGTCTCAGTTTGTTTTTCCTCATCCAGTCCATTACTGCTTTAAGACAATCATTGAGTGGAGAGACGTCATCTGAAGTCAAAGCTGATGACTGAGACATGGAGAAATATATCTGGGTGTCATCAGCATACTGATGACACCACACTCCATGCCTCCCGGCAGCTTCATATAGATGTTAAATAGCATCGGGAGCAGGATGGCTCCCTGAGGGATGCCACAATTAAGCTCTATTCTAGTAGAGCAACTGTCCCCGAGCCTCACCCTCTGGGATCTGCCTGAGAGGAAGGAATGGAACCACTGCAAGGCAGTGCCTCCAATTCCTAACCCTCTCAGGCGATCCAAAAGGATGGAATGATCTATTTATCAAAGGACACTGAGAGGTCCAAGAGCACCAACAGGGTCATACTACCCCTGTCAATCCCCAAGCAAAGATCGTTAAATGGTTTATAAATATATTAAATAAATCCAAAGCCTGTAGGGCTGCAGGATCCCTAGGACAGCAGAGGAGATAGTTTGTTTCATCTCTGGTAGCTGCCGTTGCAATGGCTCCAATAGCTGCGTTTCAATAGCTGCAGTTTGTCAGATTAGTGGAAATGTGCACTTTGTGTTCAGGCTGATGTGTTGACTAAAAGGGCAGTGTGGCTTTTTCTGAGGTTTGCAAAGGGGTTGATTGCTATGGGCCAGGATGGAGGAGTGTGAAAATGATCATGGAGGAGCAAAGATCTCAGTCCCTCCCATCTGCAACTAGTATCAAGGGATATGAAGCAATGGTTCTGGTGACTTTTCATTGCCCAGAAATCCAGGGCCAGCTTGTGATAGTTTGCTGCCTGAAATGGAGCAGCTAATGGCAACCCCTATTCACCCAAATCAAAGTGTATCATACCCCAAGCTAGTCACATCATTTTGGCACATGGGAGAAAAATGTCCACCAGCATGTCTCACCACACCTGGCAGTAAAAGTACAGGTCACCCTCCTGTGGGCAGATGTTCCCAGACTTACCATTTATAAATTAAATGGTGGATAATAGCAAACCCTATTAAAATAAAAGACTTCTGGTACAAGTATTGGTGGATCTAGCAATTCCTAGAGAGGACACCTTCATCGTTATTCTCTAGCTCTACTCTACTCTATGGTATGTGTCCCTATTTTTTCAGCCATGGATAACTGAAACGATGGATATTGGTTCCACAGATGCAGGGGGTAACCTGTACAATAAAAACAAATTAAATAGGCCCTGATTCTATACTGTGATCTATGCTGCAATAATGTTGCACGTACTTAGCTATGTAGCAGAGGCACCCATGAACTGCAAAGATGCCTGTCAGGGCACCAGCAAAAGTGTCCCACTGTGCATGAGGTCCAGTTGTGCATCGATCCTGTTGCACATGGGTCCCAATGCACAACAGTCACTTTGTTGGCTCCCCTACCTAGTAACAACACGGTAAGCCCTTGCTGAATACGGATGTTGCAAAACATCCTGCAGTTTTATTTCCTGCAGACCTAAGTCCACGTACCGAGATGCAAGTTCCCAAGTGAATTCTGCCCTAAGGAGATTATCAGACGGGGACAAAAATAGTGTACCCATCTTGCTATCTCCTCTCCCAACCCCCTCCCAACCCTGTCCCAGCATGAGAATGAAAAGTTTCAGACACCTATCTTTGCCACGTCGTTCCCTCCCCCTGACAGCCCAGGAGTGAACGGAACAGCATTCACTTCCTTGTTGAAATCCCAAGCCATTCTCGCGAGAAGACAAGCATGCAGGGGATTCAAAAGTAAAACAAAACATACACTTTACAAAATAAAACCAAACACCTAAACAAAAGTTTACAAGCAACATGGGGAGGGTACAAAAAAGTGTGTCACTTACCTGAATCTCCTGATCACACCTGGAAGTGTTCTGGAACAGACCTCCCACTGACGCTGGCATTGCACCAGCATAACGGGGCACCTTTTCACTCACCTGTCATTCCACGACAGAAACAGAACGGGCAATCTATTGATGGCTTAGCCAGTGAATTAAAAGGAGTGCTGGGGGAACGGAATCAGCACAGGAGCAATGATGACACAGGTACACCGTCATTTGAAAAACAAGCCCTTTAGCGATCTCCTGGCATCGTTGTCATGTCATATTTAGGGTGTCTGATAATCTCCTAAGTCATTAACAAATTGAGGCAATAAGCTGAGGATTTAACTAGTGAAATCACTAACAAGTTCTTTTATGGGAAAATAAATCTCCTGCCTGCCTATATTGGCTACCTCATTCTCCTTAATGTTGGGAAAGTCCTTCTTTATCCCACCCACCCCCTTACAAAAAAAGCAACCTTGGAAAGTGTCATCAACATCTCAGTTTAACAGCCCATCTGTCACAAGAGATGGCCAAGGTGTGGAAAATATCCACATAAGCCTAAAAAGGGAGGTAGTAGAAGGGATAAGCTTCCTCCATTCATAAGCCAAGATCAAAAGCCCAAGTGCTGCATAAAATTCTTCTTTCATCAGGTCAACGCACAGCTTTTCATGGCAACAGGAAGGAAGGAAGATGCAACTTTCTCAGCTTTATGGAAGTCAGGACTTATTTACAGCTCTTCCAGGTCAGGAGGTGGTGGGAAAAAAACCAAGGGGACACACATCTAAAATTATCCCTCCCTTTGGTGGCAGAGGGGAGGGATGATTGAACAGCAGGAGCTGACGTGGAAAAAGACAAAAATAAGACTGGGGGTGGTCAATGCCATAATATCTTGAGCAGGTGTCTGTGGCTGCCCTTCAGAGGAAATGAGATCTGGAAGCAGGTGCTTGCCCATAAGCAAAGATAGGCAGCAGCAGGCTAGAGAAATTGGCCTCTCCTGCAGTGTATTCTGCTGGCACTCTATGGGCCGAACTATCAGTTGACAACTTTCTTATCAACCAGAATAAAAATTTTCCATAGTTTGGCTAAGTCATTAATCAGAATGAAGACTGCTGTCAAGAAATCAGAAGACTAAGGACATTATTAGACGAGCATCTAGAAATGTTGTAATTCCACAAATGTGGATAGTGGAAACATTGTGGCATTATAACACTTATTATCGAACATTGCTGTAATTACGCAAAAGAACTGCTACGGAATTATCACATGATGACCACTAGTGCTTTAAGAACAGGGGTTTACTTCCACGATTTAGCATGGGCGAGATTTTGGTGATTCTTGCAAGAAGATGTGAGTGCGCTTAACACTCCAAAAACACCTTGATTAACAAAGTAAATGAACACACAAGCACTGAAACAAACATAAAAACATTGAAACTAAATGGGACAATTCATAGAAAGAGCATCCTGTGCTCCGTTTTCCCATTCTCACCAAGAAGTTTTCTCATTGAGGACCGCCCATTCACTCTGTAATCTCGCAATTACAATGCGGCATGGTTTCGCATGCCCTCAATACTGCAAAAAAGTATTATTGACGATCTATTGACGACTTGTCCCGTGAATTAGAAATAACGCCCTTTTCATGGCCAAAGCATGGAGTAACCACATGGGGACATGTGATAGTGGGGCCTGTTTGTGCTACCATGACATCATAATCCCACAATTTTTGCCATGTCTGATAATGTCCTAAGGCTTGCAAGGGCAGTTATGAAGGAACTAGACAAGATCCTGAAGTGCCAGGATATATTAATAAATAGTAAAGTTAGGATGGTCCTTGTCATCATATTTCCAGTTTCTATGCATGGTTTTGAAAGCTGAACAATGAAGAACGAAGATAGGGAAAAAATCAACTCATTTGAAACATGGTGCTGTGGATACTGTGGAGTGCTAAAAAGAGCAATAAATGGGTCCTAAAGCAAATGAAGTCTGACTTCTCCCTAGAAGCCAAGATGACTAAAATGAGACTGTCATACTTTGGATATATCATGAGAAGACATGACTCACTAGGAAAGACAATAATGCTTGATAAGGTAGAAGGCAGTAGGAAAGACTCAGATAGACTCAGTCACGGAAGCCACATCCTTGAGTCTACAAGACCTGAGCAGGGCTGTTGATGATAAGGAGATTTGGAGGTCTCTCATTCTTAGAGTTGTCATAAGTTGAAGTCAATTTGGCACCAGTTAACATCAACAAAACAAGTACTGTCCTTTTACACAAAGTTACACCAACCAACACCATCATATTTGTCATTCCACAATTTTTGTACTTTATTGGGAATACTTTCTGCTCCATGCTAGTTGGGCAATTATATTTCAGGGCAACTAAAATTAGCAGCTCAGACAATGACCCCCATTTTCATTCAAATTTCCATTAACATTTCACTAAGGATTATGTCAAAAGAAGTCATTGGCATGGTTGATCCATGTCCCAGAGAGAGCTGTGTGGTGCCAGTGATGTGACTGTATTGTCTGACTAATGCTTGTGATGAAGCTATTACTACTGTTGGATGAAGTAATCTACGCATTTGTGCAATTGTGGTCACCTGGTTATTTTTATGGAACCAAAGAGTAGAGAAACCATCAAATTAAAGTTGCTTTTATAAAGAATAAAAGTAAAGAATAAAAGTAAAGTAAAGAAGCAGGTATATTGGCAAATTGGATATTGACAAATTGGAGCGTGTCCAGAGGAGGGTGACTAAAATGGTGAAAGGTCTGGAAACCATGCCTTATGAGGAGAGACTTAGGGAGCTGGGTATGTTTAGCCTGGAAAAAAGACAGTTAAGAGGCGATATGATAGCCCTGTTTAAGTATTTGAAGGGGTGTCACGTTGAGGATGGAGTAGGCTTGTTTTCTGCTGCTCCAGAGACTGGAACACAGAGCAATGGATGAAAGCTCCAGGAACAGAGATTCCACCTCAACATTAGGAGGAACTTTTTGACAGTAAGAGCTGTTCGGCAGTGGAACACACTCCCTCAGAGCATGGTGGGGTCTCCTTCCTTGGAGGTCTTTAAACAGAGGCTGGATGGCCATCTGTCGGGGATGCTTTGATCGTGATTTCCTGCATGGCAGGGGGTTGGACTGGATGGCCCTCGTTGTCTCTTCCAACTCTGCAATTCTATGATTCTATGATTCTATGTATAAGTTTCTTAAAATAAAGGATCCCAGCATGGTCCAAGCCAAGATACTGTCTCAAGATTCTATCAGAGAAACAAACAAACAAACAAAACTATTGATCACTTCTAAAAATTCTAAAGCCAAAACAGAAAATTAAAGGGTAATTAGTATTTTCAAATACAGGAAATAGTAAAAGATCATCATCACTTGAAATGATTTTTTTCTCCACTTTTGATCCATGATCCTGTTTGAAACTGGTGGAGCATTAAGTTCCTCTAGCTTACTTATATGGAGGTTCAGACACCAGAAAAGGAAGGCAAGCACCCAGCCTAGCAGCAGCATGAGATAACTTTCCTGGCACATTCCTGGGGTGAGGTAGACCTTTCTGTTTGAGACAGATTGCCTGGGAGAGGCTGAGTTGCCAAGCAAAATTGTTGCATATAGTGGATCTAGTAGATTTACTAGTTTTTGTAGTAGTAGTAGTTGTTGTTGTTGTATAACAAACTTCATCCAGAATTATTGTTATCCCTCCTCCATGTGCAAGCAGATTACCAGTTGCCCTTGCTCATGCACACAGTGGTTTCGGGCAAACGATCAGTTTGTGCAAACTATTGTTTATGTCCAAATAGAATTGGAAACCTAGTTCAAAAGCTAGGTTTCAATTCAGGTTTGGAAGTAAATAATGATTTACATTAATAATTTTCTAGTTTGGCTATCGTGTCAGACTAGTTGCCCAACTTATTTTCGGGGACTAAAAATCCCCAAATCCTCCAGACAGCATGGCCAATGGTACACATGCACAGTGAGCAAGCAAGAGAAAGTGGGGGGGAGATATATCCTTAGGGGTCATCTACATGGGCCAGAATATGCCAGCTCCCTGCCAGTGTATTCTGCCTGTGAATCTAGCCCGTTGGTCCTTCATTACCTGCACAGAACAGAATGAAGTCCAAACCAGCAAACCAGCCAGTCTCTGCATCCACTGTCACCACTGTCCACGTTGCTCTCTCCATAGCCAGGAAGCTGGCACACAGCACATGAGCAAGACCCCCTGAATGTGATCAGCCTTGGTTCCATGCTGTGGGACTCCTTCTTGGCAACAGAAAAGCTAGGCAGATGGCAGCTGCAGTGATGGGCCAGTGTGGTAGTCTGAGCTTCTGCAGTCATGTGGGGCCTGATCCATTTTATTTTGGATGGAGTGGATTTTACCAGGTATTTTTTTAATGGTGTAATGGGCCTTAGCAGGTCTTCCCCCTCTCTTTGCCCCATCTTTGCCCTGGGGTCATGAGGGGCAAAACAGGAGAAAAGCCCTGCGACATCTGGACTGCAGGGCTCCAAGATGGGGGCAAGACAGGGGACTTTATCAGACATGGCACTTACCACTACAAAAACGCATCAGAAGGATGTGACAATAACAGAAACGGGTGGCATTATCAAACGCCCTCGTCACTCAGCCGTTCCGTGGGCATAGCGCTACCACGGAGAAGGCATCACTTTTTTATAGACGGGCTAAGCGGTCAATAAAAAGTAATGCCTTATTCACACCCGTGCTATGCCCCCGGAACGGCTGAAGGATGTCATCATCTAATAATGATGCCCATTTCTGTTATTGTCGTATCCTTCTGACACAGTTTTTGCCGCATCTGATAAAGTCCAGCGTAAATAACCCATCTAGACAAGCTTTCCATCTTTGTGGGGAAGAATTAAATTCAGGCACTTGAATTTGGTTATTACCTCACACTGGTTTTGGCTTTGAGATAATTGCTTAAGAATCTGAAGATCCAGAGTGTCATCTGAGCTGTAAGGCTCATAAGCACCACTTGGCTGCAAAATCTGAAAGACATGTATTGTTTTCTCAAACAGCCAAAAAAGGACAAATCTGTTTTAGGCTTGAGGTAGCAAGACAGTGTGTTTCAAGTGGGGTATTTATTGAAAGTATTATTCCAGTGAGGTGTTCTCCCCTAAATCTCTTAGAGGGTTTTTTCCTATCTACAATGCATTATAAAGTTATTTAATGTTCCCAAGTTGTACCACATGTTGGAAAATTCTTGGAAACCGTATTTTCTGCTTTCAACTGCATTTACAAACTCAGTTATTTTATGAGTCTATTTTATTGAATTTATTGTTTCCACATGGAAAATGCCCCATAGGATGACTTAGTCCCATTCATATCTGCAGTTTTGCTTTCTCGCTGCTCCTTCTCAGCTGCAGCTCATGAGCCAATTGCCAGTGTTCTTAGTGTACTTCCAACATTATACATTTCTCTGAAAACCTTAGAATAGCATGCCACAAAGAACCCAAGCTGATATTCAGTATAAGTTACAGGGAAGATACATCAAACATGTCTGATATGACCCAGCACCAACATTTCTTATAATGAGTTGCCTAGCAACATGTAGTATCCCAGAGGGACCCTAATAAATTTGATGAAAGCTTGGGAAAACTTGTAACTGAAGAATATATAGCTGAGAAGTCTGCAGTTAGACTTCGTTACTGTGTGCCTTCAAGTCATTTCCGACTTATGGTGGCCCTATGGTGAACATATTATGGGGTTTTCATGGCAAGATTTGTTCAGAGAGGAGTCGCCTTTGCCTTCCTCTGAAGCTGAAAGAATGTGATTTACCCGAAGTCATCCAGTGGGTTTCCATGGCCAAGTGGAGACTTGAACCGTGGTCTCCAGAGTTGTAGTCCAACACACAAAACCGCTACACCACACTGGTTCTCAAACCAATTGTCAAGATTGGGGTGCAAACCCACATGGGCATGCATTCATTAGATTCACCATTTTTAGAGTTTCTTCTTGTGTGCTTCAATTCATTTGTGAGTTATGATCCCCTAAGGCAAACCTATCACAGGTTTTCTTGGCAAAATATGTTCAGAGGTTTACCTTTGCCTTCCTCTAAGGCTGAGAGAGTGTGACCTGCCCAAGATCACTCAGTGGGTTTCCATGGCTGAGTGGAAATTCAAAACCTGAGTTGTAATTCAATGTGACACATTAGCGCACTGGAACCTCTGAGCATCTCAAGAGGTTCAGGCAGCAAAAAGTATTGTAGCAGAGTTTTCATCCTCCAGGCAAGGAAAATAAGCACACAGACACAAGTGTATGTCTAATCTACTTCTCTTTACTACACTACAGTATATTAAAAGGAATATTTACAGTGAATCAGAGACTCCTCTCTGAAGAATACATTACACAGCATTCAATTAAGTACAGTACTGTCACTGCAAAATCCAGACAGAACTGCTCTTGGTTACAGTTCAACAGTATTCAGAATACAGAGACAATTTGGTTCACACAGAGATACAAGCTCCCTGTCACAGAAATAAGCTTTCTTTCCAAGGTTAGGTTCCCAGGCCTTTAATCTTGATACTCAGGCCAGCTGCTTTAGGCCTCTCACACTAGCCCCTGCAAGCTATTACATGATACACTTTTGCTCTTTACAGTATAAATTTATCAGACAGCATATCCCATTATCCTGACATAATGTTCAAACTATTACACCATGCTGGCTCTCAGACTTAGGACATTATTACACCAGACTGCTGTCTTGCCCTACCCTGATTTCCAACAAAGACAGTCACGTTTTATATTGGAATCAACAAAGCAGACAAAAAGAATTACACATGTTTGGGCTGCCATCCATCATCCCCACAGCATAAATATTCACATGCGGAGATACGCTGCATCAGCACAACACCACTCCCATATGGAATAGCAACATTGTACAATACAAGCCAATGTTGCTGGGTCTCTTTGCCAGCCGATTGCGGAATAAAGAGACCACACACATGAAATGGGGTGAAATAAAATGATTTTATTAAATTCAACCTATTTAAATCCCTCTAATTTATTCAGCAGGGGGAGGCAACCTGGTGAGGGACCAGCTGAGGCAGTAGGTCTAAACCAGACCACACCCCTCAGCCTTCCCTGGCGAACACCTGGGTCCTGGCGAGGAATCCCAGTTCCCTGGGGTTGCTCGCCAGCCGGCCCGCGTCTGGAAGGTGAACCCAAAAGTCCCTCACCCAAGCCCCATGGTTTGGGGTGAAGGATTATCCTTCAGGCCAACCTCAAGGCGGGTCTCCTTCTGTCCACCTAGGCCCCAAGACCTGAAGTGGCCCTTCCAGAGACCCTACCTTCACCGAAAATTGGTGCCAAGGTGCCCACCGAAGCTACGCCTCCCCCTTCCCTGCCAACAATTGGAATTGACCTACTTAGACACCACCCGAGCCAATTTCCCAAATGCCGCCATCCTAGTATGGGGTAGGCGAAAAACCCTCCGGGAAAAGGAGGGAAAAAATTCCTACCCGGCTCCAAAGCAACCAATTATCACACTATTCAGGCGGCGGGAGGGTGGGTCAAAGATCGCTTGGCCACAAAGAGGGTGGAGAAAGGGCGGCAGGGCTTTATATTGCCTCTGGCCCCGCCCTTCACCCTCTGTCGCAGGCGACGCTGCCTGTGACTGAGAAAGTGGTCTCCAGACCACAATTACGGCGGCAAAGGCGGCTCCCCTGCCTCAACGGCTCCGCCGCACGGTGGGGAGCCGGATTGCCGGCCGATTGCGGAATAAAGAGACCACACACATGAAATGGGGTGAAATAAAATGATTTTATTAAATTCAACCTATTTAAATCCCTCTAATTTATTCAGCAGGGGGAGGCAACCTGGTGAGGGACCAGCTGAGGCAGTAGGTCTAAACCAGACCACACCCCTCAGCCTTCCCTGGCGAACACCTGGGTCCTGGCGAGGAATCCCAGTTCCCTGGGGTTGCTCGCCAGCCGGCCCGCGTCTGGAAGGTGAACCCAAAAGTCCCTCACCCAAGCCCCATGGTTTGGGGTGAAGGATTATCCTTCAGGCCAACCTCAAGGCGGGTCTCCTTCTGTCCACCTAGGCCCCAAGACCTGAAGTGGCCCTTCCAGAGACCCTACCTTCACCGAAAATTGGTGCCAAGGTGCCCACCGAAGCTACGCCTCCCCCTTCCCTGCCACAAAAAGGGGCAAGCGTCCGCTTAGTCCCTTTCCCCCACCAGCTCGTCCAAAAGGTCCCTCACCCCCTGCTGAAGATCACTTAAAAAGATTGAATTTCCAATGTCCGAGAGGTGTACCCCATCAGCCCTGTAGAGCTCGGGCTTCTTGGATACAATATCAGGATGAGGGAGATAATAACCCAACCCTCTTAACATGGCGTTTTTAATTTCCCGATTAGCGCCCCGCCGGGCTTTGTCCAATGAACGGGGATCACCTTCCCCTCTCCAAAAACGCCTTGGCAATATGGCCGACCACATGACGGCAATATCAGGCCATCTTGACCTGATTACCCGCATGTCGTGGATCGCCTGAAGGACCAATGCCTTCCCTTTCAGTAGGCCCAAATCATTCCCCCCTAAGTGTATAACAAGGATGTTAGGTGGAGGCCCTTGGCGCTCCTCAAAAAGCAGTGGCAACAGGCCACGCCATCGCAGACCCCTACGCCCCACCCACTCAACCGTTGCCCCATTCCCCAGACTCAGGTGAGGCCCAAAGTGACACAATCGGGCCTGTCGGGCCGCCCAGTACACCATACTGTGGCCACAAATCAGCACCCGCAGCCTCACCATCATCGGCCTAGAATCTGAAAAACAAAAGGGGAAGACAACAAGTTAGTAGGTGAGTGGACGCACGTAGCGCCGAAAGGAGGAGGACCTCCATCGGCCAATCCCCTGAATTGCTGATGTCGGCATGCCCATTGCCGCAGCCGTAGAAGCAGCTCCTATACGGAAAGAATGGGTAGCAAAGCGAACCCCCTGGAGTCCCAACTTACCCAATGCCCTTGACGTCAATGTCCAGAATTGGTACTTGGTCAGAGGAGAAAAATCAGCATGTACAAAGAGGGGTCCTGGTTGCGGCCCCCGGATTGCTAAAAATTGTTGTAATGCCCTGACTGGGCATAGCTCTGGGTCAGTGCAGGGTAGCAAACAACAGCGCTTGCCCTTCCCGCACTGATCCGTTTTAGAAAATCGCAACGTCAGAGTGACCCGTTGCCCTTCCATGTGAACATCCCGTAGTTCAAGAGCTCTACGAGACACATCCAGTCTGGACGCCCGCACGAGCTCGCTGATGCGTAGAGCCACAAAGAAGGCAGTCGATGCTGCTGCATGAAAAAGCAGCACTTCGTATGGAGACATACAGACGCCTGCCCAGATCTTGGCCAGCCCTTTCAATATAGTGGGAGAAATTGGGGCTCTAACAAAGACAGTCACGTTTTATATTGGAATCAACAAAGCAGACAAAAAGAATTACACATGTTTGGGCTGCCATCCATCATCCCCACAGCGTAAATATTCACATGCGGAGATACGCTGCATCAGCACAACACCACTCCCATATGGAATAGCAACATTGTACAATACAAGCCAATGTTGCTGGGTCTCTTTGCAATTCACAATGACAATGTACAATATTCCTGCATGCGCAACTCCACATCTGCTGCTATTAGCAGAATATGTCCATTGCACTATGGCAAATAATTCACCCCACATGCGTAGCACAGTTTATGCAAGCATATGTCACAATGTTTACAACGACACATTGTCAGTAAGATCTACCGTAAATGTCTATTGTCCTCAGTGCTTAGGGCAATCAGCACCGAAACTGTTACTGTCATTGCAGTATCATAGAATCATAGAGCTGGAAGAGACCACAAGGGCCATCCAGCCCAACCCCCTGCCATGCAGGAATACATAATCAAATCATTCCCGACAGATGGCCATTCAGCCTCTGTTTAAAAACCTCCAAAGAAGGAGACTCCACCACACTCCCAGGCAGTGTAATCAACTTCCTAACAGCTCTTACTGTCAGGAAGTTCTTCCTAATATTTAGGTGGAATCTCGTTTCCTGTAGTTTGAACCCTACAGTTCCTGTAGTTTGAACTTGCTACATGAGGGCCAGCAGGGTCAAGTCAGATATGGCAATGCTCTTTCGGAGCCCTTTCTAATAATTAATGGAGTGAAGCAAGGTTGTGTTCTTGCTCCAACTTTATTTACAATCTTCTTCAGCATGATGTTCCAAAGGGCTATGGCAGAGCTCGAAAAAGAAGACGGCATCTATATACATTACCATATTGATGGTAGCTTGTTCAGCTTAAGCTGTCTGAGGGCTCATACAAAGACTCTAAACTATCTAGTTTGTGAGCTGCTCTTCGCTGATGATGCTGCCCTTGTTGCCCACACAGAAGCAGCTCTGCAGTGCCTAACATCCTGCTTTGCAACAGCTGCAGAGCTGTTTGGGCTGGAAGTCAACCTGAAGAAAATGGAAGTTCTCTACCAGCCTGCACCTCAGGACGAACACCACCATCCCCACATTGCTGTCAGCAAATCTGTGCTTAAGTCCGTTCAGCAGTTCATCTACCTGGGAAGCATCATCTCCTCAGATGCCAAGATTGACAAAGAGATCGATCACAGATTAGCAAAGGCATATAGCGCATTTGGAAGACTTCACATAAGAGTCTGGAGTAACAAACACCTGAGGCGAAGCACAAAAATCAGTGTGGATAGAGCCATTGTACTGTCTATTCTCCTTTATGGGTCTGAAACATGGGTCACCTATCGCCAACACTTACGACTCCTCGAACACTTTCGTCAGTGCTGTATATGCACAATCCTAAATATACACTGGATTGACTATGTGACGAATATTGCTGTCCTTGAGCAAGCAGGGATCACCAACATTGAGGCCATGATATTGAGAACACAGCTGCACTGGGCAGGGCACGTTTCTAGGATGGAGGACCATTGCCTCCAAAAAATAGTACTCTATGGTTAACTCACCACGGGTCAGCGTAAGAGGGGTGCTCCAAAAAAGTGATACAAGGACTCCCTGAAACAACATCTCAAGCTCAGCCAAATTGATCGCCAACAATGGTCTGCCCTGGCCTCACATCGGGCCAATGCTGCAGCCTTATTTGACAACTCACACCAAACAAGTCTTGAAGAGAAACGACAATGCAGAAAGAATCACAACCCGGAAACATCCCCCAAGGAGACCTTCTGCTGTGCTTTCTGCAACCGGACTTGTTTATCTTGGATTGGCCTTTTTAGTCATCAGTGTGCTTGCAGAAAGCGTGGGATGAGTCCTTCCTGAATCTTCGTTTGCGAAGAAAAGCCAGAGAGAGAGAGAGAGAGAGAGAGAGTTTGAACCCATTGCTCCGTGTCCTAGTCTCTGGAGCAGCAGAAAACAAGCTTGCTCCATCCTCAGTATGACATCCCTTCAAATATTTAAACATGGCTATCATGTCACCTCTTAACCTTCTCTTCTCCAAACTAAACATGTCCAGCTCCCTAAGCTGTTCCTCATAGGGCACGGCTTCCAGACCTCCCACCATCCTGGTCACCCTCCTCAGGACATGTTCCAGCTTCCCAATATCCTTCCTAATTGCGGTGTCCAGAACTGGACACAGTATTCCAGGTGAGGTCTGACCAAAGCAGAATAGAGTGGCACCATTACTTCCCTTGATCTAGACACTGTGCTCCTATTAATGCAGCCTAGAATCGTATTGGCTTTTTCTGCCACATCACACTGCTGACTCATGTTCAGCTTATGCTCCACTTTGGACTTTTTCGGACGACAGTTTACAACGCTAGCAGCCTCGTCCCCGTTGCGAGGCTGCAGCGCTGCAGAGCGTCCCTTTCAGATGACGCTCTGCCCTGCTGTCCCTCTTGCGGTACTGTTGCGTAACCGCGGGGACGCAGCAGCGTTATATTTGGCATTTTTCTACTCACAATCAACTTTCGTGAGTAGAAAAATGCCAAAATATAACGCTGCTGCGTCCCCGCGGTTACGCAACAGTACCGCAAGAGGGACAGCAGGGCAGAGCATCATCCGAAAGGGACGCTCTGCAGCGCTGCAGCCTCGCAACAGGGACGAGGCTGCTAGCGTTGTAAACTGTCATCTGAAAAAGTCCTAAGACTCCTAGATCCCTTTCACAGGTACTGCCATCAAGCCAGGTGTCACCTATTCTATATCTATGCATTTCATTTTTATTGCCCAAGTGTAGTATCCTATATTTCTCACTGTTGAAATTCATTTTGTTAGTTTTGGCCCAGCTTTCTAATCTGTTGAGGTCATTTTGGATTCTGATCCTGTCCTCTGGGGTATTAGCTACTCCTCCTAATTTGGTGTCATTTGCAAACTTGATAAGCATACCCTCTATTCCCTCATCCAAATCATTGATAAAGATGTTGAATAGCACTGGGCCCAGGACAGGACCCTGTGGCACCCCACTGGTCACTTCTCTCCAGGATGAAGAGGAGCCATTGTTGACTACCCTTTGGGTTCGGTCAGTCAACAGAGGTATTACTGTTTTATACTTCAGCTCATTAATCAGTATAGCTGGATATTTAATCACACCTTGCACAGCCATTTTCCTTCTAGCACTTAGGAACTTGGCTCCCCTCTCCCCAATTTTGCCCACTAGGAAATTGCCAATCATGTAAGAGTTCTGTCTGACACCATCGCTTCACCATGGGCAAAATGCAGAGAAGATATAACACAGTCTGAAAAAGTCAGGACATACAAGGCCTTCCTGATCACTTCTGAGTTCTTGATGTTGTTTTTAAGTACTCTGTTGCCTCTCCTTAAAATTCCTTGAAGGAATGTAACCAAACACACACATACACACACACACACAGAGAGAGAGAGAGAGAGAGAGAGAGAGAGAGAGAGAGAGAGAGAGAGAGAACAATTTCATTTTTTATATCAATTTAGGCAAAATCCATTCAGACCATCCCTAAGAATGTTTACAAGACCTCCCAAAAACTTTTTGTGATCCATCAGAATTCCTCAGATGACAGTAGGCAAAGTGAGAAGGCTGCCTCAGGAAGCAGACAGAAGGATCACAAAGCAGCAGCAACTTCCTAGTTGTTTACTTTGCTATTAATGTATTTTTAATGCTGGAGATGGGGATTGATGGGATTTTATGCCAAAATAATGTGGCTTTGAGGTACTATGCACACTTACCTAAGCAGATGGTTGTGCCGTTTGATGTTCTACCCTGAGCACCAAAATGTCTTGAACCTATCCTGCCAAGAAGATTAGATTCATCTACACTGTAGAAATGATGCAGTGTGACACCACTTTAACTGCCATGGCTCCATCCTACAGAATCCTAAGATCTGTAGTTTTGTGAGACACCAGCACTCTTTGGAAGAGAAGGCTAAAGACCTTGTACAACAACAAATCCCAGGATTCCATAAGATGGAGCTACAGCACTTAAAGTGGTGTCAAACTGCATTATTTCTACAGTGTGGATGCACTCTTGTCTCAGATACTCACTGGATTTAACTTCAGGTTTCATTTTGATGCCAGTCCTGGAAGAAAGTGACTATGAGCAAGGAATGATGTATGAGCTGGCCCTTATGCAATTAAAAATGGCCTTTGGTGTGCCATCCAATGTTAAAGATTTTCTTTCCTACCTATGTGACTTAAGTAGAATGCTTTAAAAAGAAAAGAAAAGAGAAATGCCATTGTTCAAAAAGTGCAGTTATGCAGGTCCCTAGGCATTTCTCTGCCTTTGGCTCAAAGCTATGGGACTTGCAGGAAAGGGCATGATTTTTCATTAGACTGTGCTATGTAATATGTTAACCAGGTCGTGCTAAATAACTGTAGGTCAAAGGTGAGTTGATGGAAAGGCTAGTGAGGATCTAAATTTAGCCATACCATCTGCCCTGGTCATGGAGGATATATTTTTAGGCCCCAGATCCTGGGAAGCCATTGTAATGGCATGCCACTTGAATGGAGGCGCAAGTAGTACACAATATTTTCCATGGTGATTTCATAGCCGCATTTTTAAATGGCCTTCCCCACTCTACGCCTATCTCCAGCACAATTCCATCTTTACAGCTGATGTGCTATCTATCCCACTGTTCAACCCTAGGGCAAATATAATTTATGAAGGAAGGCAAGGTAGAAAGGAGCTGTACATAAGCAAAAATAGAGGGAATGGTGGCTTTTCTAGATTAGTGGCTCTTAACCTTTTCTTTACCAGGGACCCCCTTTAAATATCTTTTGGTGCCCTGGACCCCCAAGACTTAAAATTTAAAACCCTAACAATAATAATAGCAATAATACCTGTTAACTTTTCTCCTGCTTCTTCCTGCAAATTTGTGGCTGGATCAGATTGAAGAGCATTGCACATGCCAATCCAGCCAGACTTTGCCTTGGCTCCTGTCACATGGGCTGAGCAGCCTTCAAGCTTTTGTGGACCTCCTGTGAGGACATTGCGGCCCCCTGAGGATCCATGGACCACAGGTTAAGAACCACTGTTCTAGATGCATCTAAATGTGGGTTACAATTAAAATATACTTTCCACCATCCCAACAATCACATTTCAAAGGCCATCGGTAATGTACTCTCCAGCCCCAGTTTGGCAGGGACAGATTCAATTAATGCTCTGTTATCCTGCTTTTTAGCTGTTTTTTTTTTAATATGTCCCAGTTTCTCTTTCCTCTCTCCCACTTTCCCCCCTTTGTCCTCAGATTATTTCCACTGGTACAAACTGAGTTAAAAGTGCAAAGGTAATTTGCGCTCAGTTAACTCAGCCAGGGAGAGAGGAGAGGAGGGGGCAGAATCTTGCCCTTCCCAGTAAGCTCAGGCAAAAGCAAACTGCTACAGCTTCTCCTAGTATGTGTGATCTTCCTCCTTAATAGCTTTTGCCATCTTGACTACACTCTGATACTCTTGGCCGCATGTGTCCCAGTTTTCATCTGTGAAATATCCAATGGTACCCAGGGTCGTCCTCCGTATTGTGTGTGTATGTGTGTTTCAAGTCTCCCATTAACTTATAGCAACCTCCTGCATTCCATAGGGTTTTCTTAGGCAAAGAATACTCTGAGGTGGTTTTGCCGGTTCCTTCCTCTAACATAGAGCCTACAGCACCTGGTATACTTTAGTGGTCTCCCATCCAAGTACTAAGTAGAGCTGACCCTGCTTAGCTCCCAAGAACAGTTTCCCTATTACTGAAATGTAAATTGTATGTGCTTTAAGATACTGATATGTCTGCCACAAACATTAGTGTTTAAACTGCTATGTACTTTTATGATTAATGACCAACATATGAAATAACAAGACGGACACACAGGCTGGGTTGAAATACCAGCCACTTTATTGCATAACTAACCCATTTAATTATTTATTTCTTGAGGTCTACAAACCAAGCGGGGAGACCCAGTGTGGGAAAAGCTGGAGCTGGTGGTCTCCCCAGACCCATCTCCCAACTTCCCTGGGTGAAACACCTGAGCCCTGGGGGAGATCCCAGTAATTCAGATACCCCCCAGGCACCATCTACTGGAAGACAAAACCCCAGACTGAACCCCCTCAAGCAAGCCATGTGACTTCTGTCGAGGGTTCAAACCTGGTGCCAGCCTCAAGGATAAGCTATCTCCTTGCCCCCAGCCATATGTACTGCAGGTGCAGTTTGATAGACCCATCCCTCAACCCAAAAGGGGGTTGCCATAGGTGAACACCAAAGTAATCCCATCTCCCCCTCACCCTGCCAGTGACCAGCTATTTATGACACCACCCAAAGCCAATTGTCCAATTCCAAAGTGACAGGATGGGGTAGGCAAAAAAAAAAAAAAAAAACGTGAAAAAGGGTAAAAATTCCTACCCAGCCCTGAAAGTGAAAACTCATACTGTGACAGAGACGGGTGTGTCGGTGGGTCGACAAAGAGCAAAAGAGGAGGAGGCTAGGGGCAGCATGGCCTAAATATTGAGCTCCGCCCCAGCTCCTCCCTACCATGGCATGACACGCCATAGTCCAATCCTGTGCTTCATTTTCCTATGAGATCATTAAAACACCTCCCCCAACACAATGCTGTGCAATGCTCACGGGGTGGCTATTCTATAATATGATGCTAACATAAGCAAAAAGATTACTGCAGAGTATCATTTTATAATATTTGGCAATCTTGAAAAACATGACAACAAGCAATGAAAAGGCCACCCTGGCTATTATCTGTCAGGGAGCTATATGCTGCTTCTTTTTTTCAATTACACCACCTCTTTTCTGTAAAAATGAATGAAGCACAATATGTGATATCCAAGGTGATTACAATACACACAATATATTCTTCCTGTGGCTTTATCATGGGTTGCCACATATATATTGCAAAGTGTATGCAAAGTGCCCTGTGAACAATACTTTGCCTTATAACCACCACAAAGTCACCATTCTTCCCTATTTTTCCCGATGAGAAATTGAAATTGAGAGACAAGACTCACTCAAGGACATCCAAGGGAGACCCTGGATGGAGCCAAATTTGAAAGTCAGGCATCTCTGATGGATGGCTGACAACCTGTTTAAAATCCTACCATCGAGAAAAACAAGAGGAAATGTTGACTTTGTGGTTGTCTTAAGGAAAGGTATTGGCCATTACATACATCACAGACAAGAAAATTAGCTAACTGTGTGGTATGGGTATAATATTGAGCCATCAAATGGAAAGCTGAAGAACTCGCTAGAGTTTGATAGCTGCCTCCTGTGTGTTGGTAGCTGCTCCACTAGGATTCAATGATCTGACCATTCTTTTGCAGTTCACAGCATCCCCTTTTGAAACCATCTCCAAGCATTTTCCCAGCACTAGCAATCTGAGCTTGTGACTGCAGCCGATTATTCCAGCTGGACTTCTCCTTTCCCGTGTTTTAAGGTTTAATTCTTCCTCTGGGGATACCAAGTTGCACAAACTCATGCTGTTTTCTTGCTGGAGAGACTCTTTGTAATATATATATATATATATCAAGATCTCTTGAAGATAATTTCAATGCAGCAAGGTCGGTATCTGTTACAAGCTTTTTTCCAGACAGTGTTTTAAGTTATGTCATTTCTAATAAGTCAAAGCACAAGAGCTGACTGTATCAGCTTTCTTTTGCCAGCCTGAACTTAGTTGATTTGCCACTGAAAGGCCTTGTGTGTTTGCTTTGAGCTGTCTGCCTCCATTGGCTTAACAATCCTTTCATGCAAGCCTGCATTATCCCAGACAATGGAAAAACTAGTCAGTGTATACTACAATGCAGAGTACATACAGTGTGCCTTAATTTTTTTTAAAAAAGTTAGCATGTATATGGGTATATATGAACTACAACTTGTAGGTCGTAACAATGAATAAGCCAGTGGCTTGTAGCATTAGGTAACTATTTTATTTATTTCTGAGAATCAACTGCTAAAGTGTTACTTTTTAAAACTGTAACTACAGCACTAACTAAAAACACGTTGGGAGCATGGAACTATAACAGCGACTAATTGCTCTTTTTTAAAGTATCTTTACAAGCTCTAATTGGAATGTTTTAAAGTATCTTTATAAATTAACTAAGCTGAGGGAAGTAGTGAAATGGTTAAGTTAGCTGATGACACCACAATATTCAGGGTGGTACAAACTATGAAAAGCGTCCAAAAAAAACGTCCAAGCTAAACACCAAATGCATTTTATAATGTGACTGGAAAACTATGCACCCTAGAGGGGGGAAAAAAGTACACTAATTGCATATGGGGTGATGGTGACTAACTCTGAAAAAGATCTAGGGGTTATGGTGAGTGGCTCACTAAAATGTTAATCCAGAGTGTGGCAACTGTAAAGAAAAAAGAAAAGGAAAATGTTAGCTTACATATCATTAGGAAGTGACTGATAATAGAACTGCTAATATAATACACAAATCTATGGTGTGACTACACTTAAAATCTCTCTCTCGCTTTTCTTCACAAACGAAGATTCAGGAAAGACTCATCCCGCGCTTTCTGCAAGTGCGCTAATGACTAAAAAGGCCAATCTGAGATAAACAAGTCCGGTTGCAGAAAGCACAATAATACTGTGTAAAATTCTAGGGTCCTCTTGCACTACACAGTCATAGCCCTGTGATTCTAATTTAAATGCCACAGCAACATTCTATGGAATCCTGGGATTTGTAGTTTGGTCAGAAACACCAGAGGCACTCTCTGGCTGAAGGTTCCTCCTGCAACTGCAAATCCCAGGATTCCATGAGACAGAACCATAGCAGTTAAAGTGGAACCATAGCACTATAATTGTGCAGTATGAAAGGGCAGGCCCCTGGTTGGCACTTTTCAGAAAGGACATTGGACAGGTGCATAAAAACATCAACAAACATGTCTAGGGCATTGAAACAACAGACATTAAACTAGCTTGGGCTTTTTAAATTTTGGAGTAATAAGGGTGGGCATGTAAGAGGTGTGGGGAATGTAGACAGAGAGAGGTTTTGCTCCCTCTCTAATTATATTACCACCCAGAATCTCACAGCAAATAGTTAAACTGTGGAATTTAGAGTGAAATCTCTGTCTACCAATTGCAGGCTTACAAAGGGAATTAGAGAAATTCTGAGAGGGATAAGATTATCAGTGGCTGCTAGTCACAATGGCTCTTTACTTGCTCCAGGATCAAAAACAGGATGTATGTATGTATGTTTCAAAGACATAGCCATGTTAGTCTGGATCAGTGCACAAAGGGGTCTTGTAGCACCTTTGAGATTAACTGAGAGAAAGAAGTTGGTAGCATAAGTTTTTGTAGACTAAATCTACCTAGTAGTCAGAAAAGCTAAAGCGCAGAATGAGCTCAGGCTTGCTAGGGAGGTTAAGAACAATAAAAAGGGTTTTTTTGGGTATGTCTGCAGCAAAAGAAGGAAGAAGGAAATGATAGGGCCACTACGTGGAGAAGATGGCAAAATGCTAACAGGGGACAGAGAGAAGGCAGAATTACTCAACACCTTCTTTGCCTCAGTGTTTTCAGAAAAGGAAAAGGAGGACCAACCTGAGGATAATGGAACAGAGGACACAATAGGGGAAATCCAGCTCAAAATAAGTAAAGAGGTAGTACAGGAATACCTTCTTAATCTAAATGAATTTAAATCTGCAGGACCAGATGAACTACATCTAAGGGTATTAAAAGAACTGGCAAATGTGATCTTAGAGCCATTGGCAATAATCTTTGAGAACTCTTGGAGAATAGGAGAAGTCCCAGCAGACTGGAGGAGGGCAAACGTTGTCCCCATCTTCAAAAAGGGGAAAAAAGAGGATCCCAACAATTATCGTCCAGTTAGTCTGACATCAATGCCAGGGAAGATTCTAGAGCAGATCATTAAACAGAGAGTCTGTGAACATTTAGAAGGCAATGCCATAATCACAAAAAGTCAACATGGGTTTCAGAGAAACAAGTCATGCCAGACTAATCTGATCTCTTTTTTTGATAAAGTTACCAGCTTGGTAGATGAAGGGAATGCTGTGGACATTGCATACCTTGATTTCAGTAAGGCCTTTGACAAGGTTCCCCATGACATTCTTGCAAACAAGCTTGTAAAATGTGGGCTAGACAAGTTAACTGTTCAATGGATTTGTAATCGGTTGACCGGCCGAATCCAAAGGGTGCTCAGCAGTGGCTCCTCTTCGTCTTGGAAAGATGTGACCAGTGGGGTGCCACAGGGTTCTGTCCTGGGCCCAGTGCTATTCAACATCTTTATCAATTACTTGGATGACAGAATTAGGGGCATACTTATCAAATTTGCAGATGACACCAAATTAGGAGGAGTAGCTAATACCCTAGAGGACAGGATCAAAATTCAGAATGACCTGGATAGACTGGAAAGCTGGGCCACAGCTAACAAAATGAAATTCAATACGGAGAAATGTAAAGCACTGCACTTAGGGCGGAAAAATGAAATGCATAGATATAGGATGGGAGGGTCCTGGCTGAACAAGACTACGTGCAAAAGGGATTTAGGAGTCCTAGTAGACCACAAGTTGAACATGAGTCAACAGTGTGAAGCGGCAGCTAAAAAGGCCAATGCAATTATGGGCTGTATCAACAGAAGTATAGTGTCTAGATCAAGGGAAGTAATAGTGCCGCTCTATTCTGCCTTGGTCAGACCTCACCTCCATGCAGCTGATGAAGCAGACTTAGAGCTTGTCTAGATGGGCTCTTTACCCTTTCTTGCCCCCATCTTTGGGCCCTGCAATCCGAAAAAAAACAGGGCTTTTGTCCTGTTTTGCCCCTGGGTAGTCCTCACAATGTACAGGGCAAAGGCAGGGCTAAGACAGGGTTATATTAAAATACCGGGGGTGGGGGGACTTTTCTCTTTGGAAGAAATGGATTGGGCCCCACAGGACTGCAGTAGGCCCTACTGCCATGCCAGCCCATCGCCATAGCCTCTGTCTGTGTTGCACTCTCTGGATCCAGGAAGCAGGTCCGCAGCATGTGACCAGGCTGGTCACATCTAGAGGGCCTTGCTCACATGCTGCAGGCCAGTTTCCTGGCTTCAGAGAGTGGGAGGTGGGCAGTGGCAGCAGTGGCTGCAGGGACAAGCTGGCATGGTGGTCTGGACTTCATCCCATTTCATGCTGGTAATGGGGGAGGAACAGGCCAGATTCAAAGCCAGAATACACCAGTGGGAAGCCGGCATATTCTGGCCCATGTAGATGATCCCTTAGTCTACAAACATTTATGCTACCAATATCTTTCTCATAGTTAGTCTCAAAAGTGCGACAAGATCTGTTTGTTTGGTTTTTTGTTTTATTAAAATATTTATATCCTGTCCTATATCCAAAGATCTCAGGGCAGCTTGCAATAATATATTTTTAGAACAATAAATAATAACAATAGTTTAAAAAGATTTTAAAATATATCAAATAGTTTATCACTTAAACACCAGACAAGTTAAAACCAGTTAAAACAATTTTAAAGAGTACAATCATAAGACATGTGCAGCCTGGATAAAACCAGTCAGGCCTGAAGGCTTTAATAAAAAGCCAGGTTTTGACTTGGCACCAAAATGATCCACTACCAGGGTGCTACTGCAGAGAAGGCCTTCCCCCATGTCCTCCCACAAGCGGAACACAGAGGAGGGCTCCTCCAATAGATCTCAACTTTCAGGCAGGCATATATATATATATATGGAGAGGCACTCCTGCAATTATCAGGGCCCAAGCCATTTAGGGCTTTAAGTGTTATCACCAGCACCTCGAATTCAGACTGGAAACATATCGGCACCCATTACAATTCCTTCAGAACTGGTGTTATGTGGTATCTCAATGGAGTTCCAGTGAGCAGTCTAGCTGCTAAATTTTGTATGTTTTTGAAAAGTGGTTGTTGGAGATCACAAGTTGTCCTACTTGTAGTTTTTCCAGATACACCCATTTGCCTGCTATGGGAAATAAGATGCTGGACTAGTGATTTGATCCAGGAGCATTCCTCCATTTTAAAGTCATTTCCACCCCAAAAACATGATCTCTAACCAGCCTGAAATCCATCCAGATAATTTGTTTCATTATAGAGCAACTAAACCAGCCTCTTGAATGATAAATTAAAGACTTGTCTGAAATTGCCTAGAGAAACAGCATTTAGTTACATTGTGTTGCAGAAAGGGTTCCTTCAAGGCCACTAGTGGACAACCCACCTGCTTCCATCCACTCCATCTCCAAGATTCATTTACAGTCAAACTGACCAGGTCAGACAGCCTACTATGGGATACGGAACAGATCAAATAGATCAAATGCATTATAATTACTGTAAATGAAAAACAAGAGCCACAGCCCAGCAGAGATATGTTTCAAAGGGCTTAAGTAAGCCTACACTGACTGGATTTGAGCCATGGTTTATGCATGCTCATTTCTAAAAGGAAGCTATTCTTGTAGTGATTTGTCTAAATGGATTGATATCAAAGGATTGGCTTTTCCAAAACCTGGGATCCAAATCACAACACCCTCTCAAATATAATAGATTATTTTACAGATAATGGAAACTATCCCCCATGGATTCAACATGCCATGTTTGAAATTTGCCTGCCCCTTTTAAACCCACTTTGAACATGTAACTGCATAGGCAACAGGGATATCAGTGCTAGTGAGAGGCTATGTTTACTCAGTTATGTTGAAATGCCCTAAAGGCATGAGATCCTGTCAATGCTTGAAAGCTAAGCAGGGTCATCTCTGGTTAGTACTTGGATGGGAGACTGCCAATGAATACCAGGTGCTGTAAGCTATATATTTCAGAGGAAGGAACAGGCAAAACCACCTCTGACTATTTCTTGCCAAAGAAAACCCTATTAAATTTATAGGGTCACCATAAGTTAACAGGCAACTTGAAGGCATATACACATCTGTGTACTCTCTGTAAGCACATAGTATAAGATCAGAAATTGGCACTACTGAGTACACTATTCAGCATTCTGACAATCTTTGCCAAGTGTAATCTTTAAAAATAAATGAAATACATTTTTACTTACCTTGCTTGTTGTGTGCCTTCAAGTCATTTCTGACTTATGGCAACCTATCACAGAGTTTTCTTGGGCAAGATTTATTCAGAGAGGCGGTGGTTGAGAGAGAGTGTGTGACTTGCCTTTGGTCACCCAGTGCATTTCCATGGCTGAGCAGGGATTCAAAACTTTGGGGTTGTCTAGACGGTGAAAAAACTCATAGAATTTGGAGGAGAATACCTTTTGTCCCTACGAGATCCCATGGTGATTTGCTGTACTTGGAAGGAGGGGGGCAAACACTCCAAAAACTATGCGGGCAAAGCCTCTGTGGCTTCTCCTGAGGTTTTTGTTTTTTTAAAATGTGGGGGAAATGCACATTACCACTTGTTAGGACAACCGAATTGCATCGCATCACATTCCTGGATAAGAGCAGAAGTGGAAACCTGATTGGTTGGACATACACAGGGGTGGGCTTGCCAGAAACAAAGTGGCTAAAAGTGCCATATTGGAGTTTTGCAGTCACGATCGTGCATTTTTTCTCTGCACTGAGGTGGCCAAGCAACTTTTTAAACGAGTTACAGTTTAAAAAAAAATACTGTGCGCTGGAAGCAAATTGTTGAGAATAATAACACAAGTGATTAATTCCTGGCCACCATCTTGATTCACAGATAGCTTCACATTCAAATGAATGTTGCTGCAAATTTGTGCTGATTTTTCTGGCTGGCCCAGTCTGCAGTGTCTCTCGTGTTCCTTGATTTGTGTTTGCACATTATGTTTAGTGGTCCCTATGTAAACTTGTCCACAGCTGCATGGTATGCGGTAAACTCCTGTGGCTGTGAGAGGGTCTCTTTTGTCCTTCGCTGAGTGTAGCATTTCTTGGATTTTCTTGGTTGGTTTGTAGATTGTTTGGAGGTTGTGTTTCCTCATCAGTTTCCCTGCTCTGTAAAATACCTTCCCATTGGGTGACTGTTTTTCTTCATTCCTGTGGTTTTTTTCTGGGTCTGGCTGCTCTTGTGATGGCTGATCTTGAGTAACTATTAGCCTATAGAACCCAGTTTAGGTGCGTCCTCCAGGTAGTGAGGTTCGCAGATCCTTTTTAAGCAGTCTACCACTGTTTTTATTGTGCTTCTTTTTTGTCCTGGGTGATGATTGGAGTTCTTGTGTATATATTGGAGTTCTTGTGTATATCTGTCCATGTGTGGGGGGTTTCTGTATACCTTGTGGCTTAACCATTGGTTTGGTTTGCAGATTACTAGAACATCCAAGAATGGCAGTGTTCCTTCCTTTTCTTTTTCCATCGTGAATTGGATATTTGGGTGGATGCTGTACACAGGGACCACTAAATCCAGTGTGCAAACATGAATCAAGGAACATGTGTTATTTCTTAATCAGCAAGGAACATGGAGGAAATTCCTATAGGATATGATACTGCTTTGTTCTTCTATCTTAGAGAAGAGGAAAAAGTAGTGAGAAGATGGCCATTCTGGACAAAAAAACAAGAAATGAATAAACCAAACCTTGACAAACTGCTTTTCTGATCTCAGTAGAATTCATCTCCTCTCCATTGACGCCCCCTTGTCATGGGAGAGAGGCTTGCGTAGCCTAATAATGTTTTGAGCTATACTGGTGGTGGCATAATAGCCACCAGTAGGGTCTCCCATGCCAGACAAGTCAAAACTGAAGGGTCTGACAAAGAGCGTCAAAGGGCAGGATGGGCTCTCTAGCCTTATGGCAACCATCCAAGGAGAAGGAAAACTCTAATCCCAAACCCAGGCAGATGGTGCTCGTCCAACCGTGTAAGGTCAACCATCTAAGAGAAGGAAACTCTAATAAAATCTATGACCTGATGACCTCGCTGCTACCGTCCATGCTTGCAAGGCCATAGCAGATGAACCTTTGGTTTAAAGGGTGAGGCCAGTTCTGTGCATGCTGCACTCCACCAAAAAAATCCGTTGCACAGGCTCGAAGGACAAATCCAATTCTGAAAAAGCCTTGTAGCAATAGGCAAGGGACAAAACAGCAGGTGTAAAGATGCACTGGAAGCCGCAGACCCAACCCTGCACTCAGGCAGTTCAGGACTTTGGTTGCTCAAGGCTGACCCGGGAGATGACAGTCTTGTTTGGCAGCATGCTAAACGACCAAGCAGCCTTTTTAAAGGAGAGCACTGCTTGCTCCATATGGAGAGGGGCCTAGAAAAGGTGGCCTAACGAAAGCTCATCCCCAGCTACCTGGTTGGCTAGCCATGGCCAACGGGCATCTTCTGATGTGGTCAAACCAAGAAAAAGAAACAAAAGCACACACCAGCCTCCAAAGGTGTAAATAGACTGATGCTTGCATGCTGGAACATCAGAACCATGCGAGACTCTGAAGATAGTGGACAGCCTGAGTGTCGTTCTGCTCTAATAGCCCATGAACTATCATGACTTAATATTGACATTGCTGCTGTTAGTGAAGTTCATCTCCATGAGGAAGGCAGCCTTAAAGAACATGGCGCCGGCTACACACTTTAATGGTCTGGCAAACCCAAAACTGAAAAACATATTTCAGGAGTAGGCTTTATGATTAAAAACTCCATTGCCTTCAAACTCGAAACCTTGCCAACAGGACACTTTGATCGAATTATTTCCTTACGCCTCCCATATGTTGTTCTCTTTAGTATATATGCCCCAACTATGCAAGCCGACCCTGTAGAGAAAGACAAATTCTACACAGACCTACACCAACTCATACAAAAAGTCCCTGTAGAAGATAAAAGTATTATCCTTGGTGACTTCAATGCCAGAGTAGGAAAGAACTCCGAAGCCTGGAAAGGTGTTTTACGCAAGCATGGTGTTGGAAACTGCAATGATAACGGACACCTCTTTCTAGAGTTCTGTGCAGAACAACAGCTGACTATTACAAACACTATCTTTCAGCAGAAAGATAGCTTGAAGACAACTTGGATGCATCCCCAATCCAAACATTGGCACATCATTGACTATGTTCTAGTCCACCAGAGAAACATTTGTGATGTCCATCATACTCGAGTGATACCCAGTGCAGAATGCCAAACAGATCATCGCCTCGTAAGATGTAAACTAAATCTTCATCTTAAGTTCAGACCTAAGAGGGATGGCATCTTAAAGAAGAGACTCCAAGTCAACAATCTTCAACAAGCTACCATGAGAGACAACTTCCAGGCAAATCTGCAAACAAAACTTGAAGACCACCCTACAGATCCTTCTCCTACAGTGCTTTGGCAACATATCCAAAACAGTATCCTCCAGTCTGCGGAAGAATCCCTCGGGTTCTCCTACAACAAAAATCAAGACTGGTTTGATGAAAACAACCAAGAGATCCAGGAGCTGTTGACAAAGAAGAGAACTGCTCACCAGGCATACCTCGCCCAGCCAACCTGCCATGTAAGAAAAGCAGCTTTCCATCTCACATGTAGTAACTTCAACAAAAACTCTGAGACATGCAGAACAAGTGGTGGATCAATATAGCAGAAAAGACACAACGCTGTGCAGATCTGGGTGATCATAGAGGATTTTATGAAGCTCTTAAAGCAGTGTTTGGACCTACTTATCAGGTCCAAAGCTCCTTATACAGTACAGATGGTCAAACATTAATTACTGATAAAGCCTCTATCCTGAATCAATGGGCTGAACATTTTCAGTCTCTTTAGTGCCAACTGAGTAGTCCAAGGCTCAGCTATCCAACATATGATACAAATACCGATGAAAAATGAATTGGACACAACTCCCACTTTGGAAGAGACCCTTAAGGCCATACAGCAGATGAAAAACAGAAAGGCAGCTAAGATTGATGGAATCCCACCTGAAGTTTGGAACACAGAGGTCATGCACTCCATGGTAAATTCCATTAATTCCTTGTGAATTGCTGGGGGAAAGGGGAACTGCCATCAGATCTCTGAGATGCATTCATCATCACCCCGTATAAGAAAAAAGGAGCAAAATCCAATTGCTCAAAATATCGAGGCATAACACTGCTCTCTATTGCTGGAAAAATCCTTGCAAGTATACTCCTGAACAGATTAGTTCCTGCTATTGCAGAAGAATTTCTTCCTGAAAGCCAATGTGGCTTAAGAGCCAATAGGAGTACAACAGATATGGTATTTGCCCTTAGACAACTTCAAGAGAAATGTAGAGAGCAGAACAAGGGTCTCTGTGTAACATTTGTCGACCTCACCAAAGCCTTTGACACTGTGAGTAGAAAAGGTCTGTGGCAGATCCTGGAAAGACTAGGATGTCCCCCGAAATTCCTTAAAATGATTATCTTGCTACATGAGGGCCAGCACAGTCAAGTCAGATATGGCAATGCTCTTTCAGAGCCCTTTCTAATAATGTTACTGTATTGATGGTAGCTTGTTTAACTTAAGCCATCTGAGGTCTCGCACTAAGACTCTAAACTATCTAGTTCGTGAGCTGCTCTTCGCGGATGATGCTGCCCTTGTTGCCCACACAGAAGCAGTTCTGCAGCACCTAACATCCTGCTTTGCAACAGCTGCAAAGCTGTTTAGGCTGGAAGTCATCCTGAAGAAAACGGAAGTTCTCTACCAGCCTGCACCTCAGGACGAACACCATCATCCCCACATTGCCGTCAGCAAATCTGTGCTTAACTCTGTTCAGCAGTTCACCTACCTGGGAAGCATCATCTCCTCAGATGCCAAGATTGACAAAGAGATCGATCACAGATTAGCAAAGGCATATAGCACATTTGGAAGACTTCACAAAAGAGTCTGGAGTAACAAACGCCTGAGGCGAAGCACAAAAATCAGTGTGGATAGAGCCATTGTACTGTCTATTCTCCTTTATGGGTCTGAAACATGGGTCACCTATCGCCAACACTTACAACTCCTCGAACGCTTTCATCAGCGCTGTATATGCAGAATCCTAAATATACACTGGACTGACTATGTGACGAATGTTGCTATCCTTGAGCAAGCAGGGATCACCAGCATTGAGGCCATGATATTGAGAACACAGCTGTGCTGGGCAGGGTCTAGGATGGAGGACCATCGCCTCCCAAAAATAGCACTCTACGGTGAACTCGCCATGGGTCAGTGTATTGGGCGCTCCAAAAAAGCGATACAGGGACTCCCTGAAACAACATCTCAGGCTCAGCCAAATTGATCACCAACAGTGGTCCCTGGCCTCACATTGGGAGGCATGGAGATGCACTATCCACAATGCTGCAGCCTTATTTGAGAAGTCACACCAAACAATTCTTGAAGAGAAACGATAACGCAGAAAGAATCACAACCTGGAAACATCACCCAAGGAGACCTTCTGCTGTGCGTTCTGCAACTGGACTTGTTTATCTCAGACTGGCCTTTTCAGTCATCAGCACGCTTGCAGAAAGCGTGGGATGAGTCCTTCCTGAATCTTCGTTTGCAAAGAAAAGCCAGAGAGAATTCACCTGCTTGGTTATTTTTTACAGTTGGTGAAATGATGCTGAGGAATATCCAGGCATTTAAGGTCACACAATTATTCTAAAGCCATAGTCAGGCAGTGGTGGCTGGTAGGTTCCATGCTAGTGATTGTGGAGAGCTAGAGAGAGAATGCATCTGAACCAATGAGATCAGAGAATGTGGGAGCCAATCTTAGAGCCAGAAACTGTGATGGGAGGGTTTTCAGAGAGGATGAACTGAGTGAATGGCAGTTAAGAGAGACAGCCTTTGAATTTGAGTTTGGAAGTGGAGAGTTGAATTTGAATTTGAAAGATTAGGCTGAGTGGTTGAAAGAGTGAGTGGAGACTGAGATTTGAGAGACAAAGAGTGGATGTGTCTGTTATCTGAAATATATTAAGAGTGTCATATATGAAGGCACTTTTGTTAAAGTTGTAAAGCAACTAAAGCATTAACATATATGGTTATAGTCTGTCATCCAATAGTAACAATAAGTGAACCTAAGAAAAGGAACAGAGTTATATACAAAGTACAGTAGGACCCCTGTATTCATGGGGGATTGGTTCCAGAGGACCCACGGATAATGAAATCCATGGATAATGGCAAACTCCCCTGTCACCATTGCCACCAGTGAAAGCCATCCTGGGGCAAAAGGTGGAGAAAGGGAGAACAACTCCTCCTCTCCCTTCACCCCTCCTCCCCGTCACCACTGCCACCACTGAGAGTCCCCAGGGGGAAGGGAGGGGACAGTTGAGATTCCTCCCCCCTCCCCTGATGCCACCAGAGCTCTCTCAGGGTAAGGGAGGGGGGAGGCAGAACCCTCCTCCCCCTCCTTTCTCCCCTGCCATCGCCAACCACAGATAATTGAATCAGCAGTTGGCAAATCAGTGGATACAGGGGTGCTACTGTACTGAATAGTTGAAGCTATAACTTTAAGAACAACAAACCAATCCGTTTGTTTTGTTTATAAGCTCCAGACTCATCGTGCTTTATTCCACTCACTGAAAGGTATTAGCCATGTTAACCAACAGAGATCACACTGATACATAATCTATCCACATAAGACTCAGACCCCAGTCCAGAAAGGGATTAAAGAGGGATCTGAAAGGAGAGTGGCAGTGACAGGCGGACAGGCTAAGTAATTAGGTAAACTCAGCTGGCAATTTCAAATTTCATCACAGTGATTCCATAGGCTAAAGGACTGACACACATGGATTTTTGGCAACACCCCTTCTTCCACAGTCTGTTTTTTCCCCTGTGTTTTTCTGTCCCCCACTCCAAACAGAGACATGTGGGATAGTGTTTATGAATGATGTAAAGGGGATCACTTGGTGTAATTGCAGCTTCTCAATTGTCTGACAAAAAAGTCACCATCTTACACGCCCCATGCACACACTCCCCTGCCCAAATGCATGCTGGTTCATGTTACCTGACTACCTGAGGGAATGGTGGAAGAATAAGCCTGTCTCCCCAGCAGGTCACAGTTTTCCAGACCTCCCCCATCTTTAACAGCAGCACAAGCATTTGACTTTGAGCCAAGATCCAGCCAGCTCCAAAATATTTGACTTTTCTCTGCTAGTAAAATATTCCCTGAAACAGGCTCCCAAATAATCCCTCTTGCCTAGTTACCTCTCTGTAAAATGTGGAAATGTGTCTTTTGCTGCCTTCATGTGGTTCATTTTGGAAACAAACCGATCATTGGAAATCTGGTTTCTCCTTTTCTCTGGCCTTTTTAAAGCCATCTCTTTAACATTCTGGATTGCTTGTGTCTATTTCTAAATTGCTACTGTTCCCATATTGGCAGAGCAGTTTTTATGCTCTGTTGAAGCTACTGGCAATAATTTGAGCTGTAATGTGGAAGAAGGGGCTAGGTAGAAATGTATATGAAGTATATATGAAGTGTATCTGGTTAATTTAAAGCAACATGAAATTCAGCCAACCCCACCTTTAAGACCTCCTAGAGCTTCATCAGCCCCCCTTCAAGTCACTATACCTCCATCCATTTAGTTCCATTTATGTCAATACTCTATGACATCACAACAGCTCAACCAATGTCAGATAGAGGATGGGCTCAGACGTAAAAGGTCAGCTGCTTGTATGACTCATGCCATGCAGCAGAATGGTATCTAGTTTACACCTGCAGAAGTACTGATAAAAGTGTGTCCTTCTCCCTCCCTCTGGCATACATAGAACTTGAAAAGTTGTAAATACAGTATGAGATAAGAGTGCTCCCTCATAATAAACATATGGTGACATACTTTCTGATATGGCAGACAGGAAAGATGTTTAGCATAGTGTACAGACAAAGATAGTGAATTCACATGTTCTATCTAATGTAGAAAAAAGCACAGCACTTTGGTAGGTAACCCCATACATTAGGGCTAGTTTATGTTAGGACCATGGGCTCCGTAAACATACAATAGCCAATGAACTCAGAGTATTGCTTCAAAACAAATCCTTCTACAAGAAGAGGAAAATATTTGGTTTTCATGAGGTAATGTGATTTTAAAAACTAGAAAAAAGAAAAGAGTGTGAGCTCTGGATGGGGGGGGTGAGAAATTTGGGTTGAAAAGAGGTCCCCAGGTTATCTGGAGCTGTCCATTCAGCACCAAAAGAGTCTGCCTGAAAACAGATTAAAAAACAGCGGAATAACTGGAGGTTCAAGAACTCTGCTGTTTGTTATTGACTGGTAGATTGATTGGAAACATTTACATGTGTTGTTTTTGTTGTTGTTGTAGTTGTTGTGTGCCTTCAAGTCATTTCTGACTATAGTGACCCTAAGGTGAACTTCTCTTGAGGCTTTCTTGGCAAGATTTGTTCAGAGGGGGCTTGCCTTTGCTTTCCTTATTCCCCACAATAACTCTCCAAGATGACAATCTATTAAGAAAAAATAGGAGTTATCCCCCAAGCATGAATGTCTGCTTTCATTAGTCCCCAATTAAAACTTAAACAACCACCAGGGAAACCTAGTAGTAGATGACAGTTTTGTTGTCTGCATAGCACCACCAGTTGGTAGAAAAGTCTGGCAAGAAATGACAACAGAAGTCTATCACAGTCTAGGTATTTCTAGCTTCTACTGCTGAGTGTTGTAGTGGATGGCCCACTCTAAGCAATCCATGCCCTGGAAATGTCCAACCTGGCACCAGGTAGCAATTACAACAGGCGGAGATTCTCCATTGCCAGGCTAGTGCACTCAGGTGTGATCTTCCTCTCCTCAGACCATGCAGCATTGGCTTGGGTTCATGCAGCATTGGCTTGGAGGCTTGGGGGAGGGATACATGTGTACATGTGATGGTAATGGCATGGTGGTGAAAAGAAGGAGATGAGTTAAGTGGTGCCTCAACAAAACAAGAAGATACACCTCAAAAAGTCTTCTGAGAGGCCTCGCTCTTTGTTCCTGGACAAAATCATCCAAAACATGTTATATGGAATCTCTGGGTCACTTTATGCACAAGATTAGTGCAATGACTTGCAAGACTGAAGCTGAGGTTTATACCTACTCATCAACTGTGTATAGGTGGTAACGTGTGATTGATGCATAGTGTGCCCCTATGGACTTCTGCCCTGCCCCAGCAAACTGTCAGTATTAAAAAGGGAATGAATACATTGAAAGAGCAGCATAAGAATATATGCACAAACCCTGGAGAAGGGTCTGAGGCTTTTTAATGACATCTTCAGACCCCCAGCCAGCACGATGTGTATATGTCTAATTACACATTGAAGGCAAAGGTAGATAATTGCAGGGGTGTTGTCTTTATAACTTTGCATTCGTGATCCCATAATTGATGGTTCTCATGGCAGGAAAGATAGTGTGGAAGTATGTGAGCAGAGACAGATTAAATCTCAGAAGATTGTTGGAGGTAAAAGTAGGATTTTGAAATGACAGTGCTTCAGTGAATTGTATTCCTTCCTGTCCATCCTCCTCACAACAGAAGTATCCCAACTTAAGCAAAACCAACAAATACATTAAAAGCTGCTTATTGCATAATCCAGAATTTAACTGTCATTCTGAGCAGGATTCACACAGCATTGAATATTAAATTCCATACTACTAAATTCTGGACTAAATTGGTCAGAATTGTGGCCCTTGTCTTGTCCCCTACTTATAAGCAAACTCTTCTACCCCTTATCCTTGCCTTAGAAGTCAATCAATATCAAGAGACAGACCACATGAGCTAACCAATTGAGTAGCATCTACAGGAAACTGTGGTGTGCATAACTTGGCCATTTCCTTCTAATTTCCCCAAACATCTAACAATTTTTTTAAAGCCCTCAAGGCAGTATAAAACCACAATCTTCTCTCCTGCTTGGAAAATGAAGTAGCTGTTGCAAACTCATACATCTCAAAATATTAACATCTGCTTCTGAAATTTCCATTGGGGCTGCCAAAAACTTTGCCTAAGAGGAGTGTGTGAAGCTCAGCTTACAACACTTTTGGACGATTCCCTGCTTGGCCCCGAGTGAAAACTTCAATAACATTTAATATCAATTTGTCATCTTGATTAATCAAAAGTTTTAGCACTTAATCATTGCATCAGGTGTCTCACGCAACATAGAATGGAGAACTATTCCCAACTCATTTAGTTTTTGCCATTAAAAGGTCCAGTTTGGAAATGGAACAGATCTCTGCTGCAAAATTCCTATACAGTCCTTACTGTAATTGCACACACAATAGAAGAATATGTCTCTCTTTTTAATTATCATGAATGTGTTACCTACACATACACACACAATCTAGTGCCACTCAAATAAATGTTGCTGCCAAAGGCACAGCAGTTCAGGGAACCTCAACCCCAACAGCTGGTCAGGATGCATAGTAATCAAAGACAGCCAAGTTGTTTTGACTCATGAGACAGAAAATCCTACAGGCAATTTTTGATGGCCAGCCATGGAATAACAAGACGAGACAATGAAAGTTGGGTTAAATAAGGGCCACCTTATTTGATCTATATTCTATTTAAGTTGATTGGACCTGAAAGGAGCAAGGGGGGAGCAACCTGATGTGGGTCCAGCTGAGGCCAGGTGTCAACCCTTGACTACCTCTTCAGCGCACCGTTGGATGAAACACCTGAGCCATGAGGGCAATCCAATAATTGTGTTGCTCCCCAGCCAGCCATTTACTGGAAGGTAAACATAGGGTACTTCCAGCCAAGTCTCAGGGCCTTATAAGTTAGAACAAAAACTCCACGTCAGCCTCAAGGGTAGACTCCTTCCCCACTCCCTAGGTCCCAGGACCTGTAGAGGGCATTCCAGAGCCCTACCCTTCACCAAAATGGTGCCAAGGTGTACACCAAAATCTTAAATCCCCCTCCTGCCACCATAGAGAAGCGATAATCATCTGCTTAGTCCCATTCCCCCATCAGACTAGTCAATAAGGCACTCATTCCCTGTTGCAAGTCTTCCAGGAAGATCAAATTGCCTTTTTCTGACAAATGAACTCCATCAACCCTGACAATCCAAAGCAGCATGTGAGGAGGAGGCCAGGCCTTAAATATCTTACAACCCCACCCCCATTATTTGCCTGGTTCTGGTCCCCTGTGCCACATGCAAAGTTTCCTGATCTCTGACCATGGAGGCCATCAAAAGAGTACCCTCCCCCTCAGTGTCTTCTGCCATGCTGGTCCAGGTACATATTCTCTTCCCTGGTTATAATACATCCCTGGTTATAATACATGGGACACAAAAACCTACTGTATGGTCTGAGATGGCTACTTCACTTTGCCAAATGTTTGGGCCATCTCTGATGTATATACCTGGTCAATGTTAGAAGCTTTAAGTATCCGTTTGTAACCTAAAGTGCCCCAGTGATCAATTGCATGTTCTATTATTTCAACATTGGAAATCTCTCCCTCCCTACACACACACATACACACACCATACATATATATTGACCATACACACACAGGTTAGATAGATGAGAGATGCGAGATGCGAGAGAGAGAGAGAGAGAGAGAGAGAGAGAGAGAGAGAGAGAGAGAGATAGGAGCCAGCATCGCATAATGGTTTGAGTGTTGGATTATGATTCTCAAGACCAGTGTTCAAATCCCTGCTCGGTCATGAAAACCCACTTGGTGACCTTGGGCAAATTACACACTCTCAGACCTCAGAAAACCCTGTGATACGTTCACCTTAGGGTCACCATAAGTCAGAAATGACTTGAAGGCACACAACAACATTTGCTGTATATCCAATATGAGCTCTTGTTGCCTTGCATCAAGTCAAACCATTGGTTTATTTAGCCTTCTGCTATCTTCTCCAATGTGCAGTAGCTCCCCAAGATTCAGGTAGAGTTCAATTCCCTGAAATAATTTTAAAACATTTAATCAAACATAGAGCCTTCTGCAAGCCAAGCATGTTCACTCCTATTGAGGTTTATTATCCACCCCATAAGAGCCAATAACATTCATAGAATCATAGAATCATAGAATTGTAGAGTTGGAAGAGACCACGAGGGCCATCCAGTCCACCCCCCTGCCACGCAGGAAATCTTGATCAAAGCATCCCTGACAGATGGCAATCCAGCCTCTGTTTAAAGACCTCCAAGGAAGGAGACCCCACCACGCTCCGAGGGAGTGTGTTCCACTGCCAAACAGCTCTTACTGTAAGAAAGTTCCTCCTAATGTTGAGGTGGAATCTCTGTTCCTGGAGCTTGCATCCATTGCTCCGTGTTCCAGTCTCTGGAGCAGCAAAAAACAAGCCTGCTCCATCCTCAACGTGACACCCCTTCAAATACTTAAACAGGGCTATCATATCGCCTCTTAACCATCTTTTTTCCAGGCTAAACATACCCAGCTCCCTAAGTCTCTCCTCATAAGGCATGGTTTCCAGACCTTTCAGCTAACTCTTCACTGAGAAACGCAGGAGTGATGTGGTTCGGGGCAGGCGTTGGGAACAGGTCATAGGCACTACCCCTCAAGTTACCCTTTCTATAATTTGAAATACAGCAGTGTTACTTCAGTCATCTGGACTTATAAGTAAGCCCCAGAGATATTCCACCCAAATTTAGTAAGTCCCATTCTGTGGGCTTGAGCCCATATTAGATCACTTCTGCACAGTAAGGGCCCTTTCATATCACATATAGTGCTGTGATTCCACTTTGAATGTCATAGTTCCCTCCAGTTTAGGGGAAGGCCTTTAGAAGTCTCAGCCAGGGAGCTCCTCTGGTGCCTCTGACTCCAGGATTCCACAGGATGCAGCCACAGCATTTAAAGTGGATCCAAAGTGTTATAAATGTGTAGAATAAAAGGGCTCCAGGGCTCCACCCCCTGCTACCTTTAGTTAGTAGTGTAAAAGGGCCCCAAGGCACAAATTTGCAAGTACCACATCAAAAAAACATTTATATTTGTTTAAACAAGCAGGCAACCATGGCCCTCCAGATATTGTTTGACTACAACTCTGACCAGCATAGCTAATGATGAAAGACTGTGAGAGTTGCAGGAGCTGAGTTCATGGTTACCCACTCTGTTATACCAGAAAATGACAGGCTGCTATGTGTTTAAGGATGGGCCAAATGAGCCACAGGCTACATACAACCTGGCCACTTTCTGGCAGGCTCCCAGGAAGTGCAAAATGAAAATGAATTCTATAATTTCTATATGGTTCAGGTCCAGGCTATCTGGCAGACTGTACCTCCCTCTATGAACCAGCCCAGCCCCTGAGATTATGAGGAGAGGCCTTTCGCTCAGTCCCACCACCATCTCAAGTATGGTTGGTGGGGATGCGAGAGAAGGCCTTTTCAGTGGCTGCCCCTAGACTCTGGAACTCCCTCCCCAGGGAGGCCAAATTGCCCCCCTCCCTGTTGTCCCTCTGGCGGCAGGCCCAAAACCTTTTTATTCAGGCAGGCTTTTTAAAGAACAAGCTGGGGGGTGCTGTGTGCTTTTGTTGAGTAGTTTTTAAAAGGTTTTCTTTTTTTAAAAAAAAGATTTTGATATTCTTAAGTATATTTTATTCTTTTAAATATGTTGATGTTGTTTTGGTGATGCAATTGGTTTAATTCTGTTTTAATGTGCACTTTTTGTATGTTTTAATTGCGTGTGTCTGTTTTTTTAAAACTGTGAGCCACTTTGAGTCCCAGCCTTGGGGGGAAAGCGGGTTATAAATAAATATAATAATAATTTCTGGCTTCATTTTTGGTCAGTTTTCAAGTGGAAATGCAGTAATGCAGCCTTCCACAGAGGTAAAAAAAAAATCATCCTTGCCACAGCCCAACGGTTACTCGCCTTTCTACTTGCAGGTTGCTTATTGTCACACATTGAGCTCTCTCTCTCTCATTCTCACACACACACACTAATAAGTTCATAATCTGTCCTCAGAGTTTCCAATCTACTTCTACCATGCTTCGCTACTAATGTTTAAGACCTACCATCCCCAAAAATTGTGGTGTGTAAGAAAACAAGAAGAGACCCAAACTCTTGCATAAGCTTCAGTCAGATATTGGGTTTCTGTTTCCTATTAAAACATCATTCTCAAAATTAAATGGGTCAGGAAGGCTCCCCACTGATCTCTTTCCTGTCCATATGGAAAGCTGCACTCAAGCGCTGGTGCATATAGGAAAAGTTCTGGATTGGACCAGAATTATAAGTTTTGGAACTTTGCTTAAACTATTTAGGCAGCTTCAGGCTTGGTTGATTTAGTTATAAAACACCACATTACAGCTCTGTGAAGTCACACTTTATCTAAGAGTTTGTCACAGAAGACATTTAGGATAAATTGTTCCTGCATTTCTCACAAACTTGAACTACTCTTTCATTTATTGCTTGGAGGAGGGGGAAATATAAATCACTGGTGTTAAACATACACAATAGGTATGCAAATGTTTGCTGACAACAAACATGAGCTGTTTCCCATATAAAGCTGTCCAAAGGTTAAGATACTGGCTCAAACCCTATCAGGCATTGCTGGTCCAGTGTGGGGTCCATATCTCTAGTGAAAACATCATCTTACTTTTTTTTTTTTACTTTAGAGGGTACTTTGGATGGAATCAACCATTTAACCACTGACAGGACTGGTAAAGGGGTTCAATTTTACTTCCCGTTGTCTCAGGAGATTATCAGACGACCCCCATAAAAATGATCTTTTGCCGGCATTAAAAAAAAAAAAACACTCTCCACTGCACTTACCTTCCCTCCTGTCCAAAGGCTTCCCCAGCAATGAAGAGAAAGTGACTGGAGCAGCTCTGTTCACTTCCTCCTTTGAAATCCCACATTTTCTCACAAGACTTTCTTGTGTGGGAAATTTTTAAAAAGAAGAATAACACATACTACACTTGGGCAGTGAAAATGAAATGCACAGATATAGGATGGGTGACACCTGCTTGATGGCAGTACATGTGAAAGGGATCTAGGAGTCTTAGTGGACCACAAACTGAACATGAGTCAGCAGTGTGATGCAGCAGCTAAAAAAGCCAATGCGATTCTAGGCTGCATTAATATGAGTATAGTGTCTAGATCAGTGTTTCTCAACCAGGGTTCCCTGGAACCCTAGGGTTCCCCAAGAGGGTGCTAAGGGGTTCCTCAAGAGATTGTGATTGTGGGGAGAAGCAATAGACGTATACAGAATAATGTTTATGCAGGGGTTCCCTGAGACCTAAAAATTATTTCAAGGGTTCCTTCAGGATAAAAAGATTAAGAAAGGCTAGTCTAGATCAAGGGAAGTAATAGTGCCACTCTATTCTGCTTTGGTCAGATCTCACCTGGAATACTGTGTCCAGTTCTGGGCACCACAATTCAGGAAGGATATTGGGAAGCTGAAATGTGTCCAGAGGAGGGCGACCAGGATGGTGGGAGGTCTGGAAGCCATGCCCAATGAGGAGTGGCTTATGGAGCTGGGTATGTTTAATTTGGAGAAGAGAAGGTTGAGAGGGGACATGATAGCCATGTTTAAATATTTGAAGGGATGTCATACTGAGGATGGAGCAAGCTTGTTTTCTGCTGTTCCAGAGACTAGGACATGGAGCAGTGGGCTCAAACTACAGGAAAAGAGATTCCACCTAAACATTAGGAAGAACTTCCTGACAGTAAAAGCTGTTTGGCAGTGGAATGCACTGCCTCGGAGTGTGGTGGAGTCTCGTTCTTTGGAGGCTTTTAAACAGAGGTTGGATGGCCATCTGTCGGGCATGCTTTGATTGTGTATTCCTGCATGGCAGGGGGGTGGACTGGTTGGCCATTGTGGTCTCTTCCAATTCTATGATTCTATGATTCTATTACCACCATGCCTTTTATAAAAACTCAAAGAGTGATGGATAGTCTGAATGGAAGGACTCGAAACTGATATGCTGTTCTACCCACAATGAAACAAAGGAAGCACCTGTGTGATGATTGGATTACAATATGAAAATATGCATCTTTCAAATCCAACATCAGAAAACAATCTTCATCTTGCAACAGTGGAAGAATAGATCCATGGGTGAGCATCCTGAATCGCTTCAGCACCATGAATGAGTTGACATCTGAAAGGTCCAAGATTGGGCGACGTCCTCCATCCTTCTTGGACATGATGAAATATTGGAAGAAAAACCCCCACGGAATTGATAGTATAGGGACAGGTTCAATAGTGCCTTTCTGGAGGAGGGTCTATATATCCTCTATGAGAGTGCCAGGGGGTGATAATGTGGATTAGCCCTGCAGTGGGGGTTGTCTGAGAACTCTATAACATACACCCTCTGGACAATATCTAGGACCAGTTGCCATTATAATAGCAGCCCAGGCATGGTAAAAAAGGGCAAAGTCTGTTGCCAAAGATCAGAGAAGCAATGGGAAAATGGCAGCAGGAGATTCAATGTTGCCACTTGCCTTGCTCATGCAACTTTTTTTTATAAGACTGGGGATGGTACCTAGTAAATGTGGAGACTTTGCAGGAAGATGCAGATGGAAAGACCTGACTTCAAGACAGTTGGGACATGGTTAGGCTAAAGGATCTTCTCAGACCTGAGGACTGACTGGTCCAGCTATAATGGGATCGGGACAATTGCTAGGCTTGAGCTGGAAACCTAAACTTACAGGCTGTGGTACACATTTTCTGCATAAGCGCCAGCTTCTCATCCGTTTCTGTGTTAAACAAGCCCTCTTCATCAAATGGTAGATCCTTTATTGTGGACCTTGCTTGATTGGGCAGACCAGAAAATCTCAACCACGCATGACTCCATAAGACAATTGCACCTGCCAAGGTTTTGGTGCTGCAGTCAGCTACATGATGTGCAGGATTTATTTGTTGTGCCACCAATGTATGGGCCTCAGTCTGGAGAGCTCCTGCCAAACATTTGCCCTCTTCTGGTAGTTGAGCAAGAAGAGGGATCATTCATTCCAAAAGATGTTGTTGGTATGCCTCCATACATGTTTTGTGATTTGATAATCTGAATTGAATAGAATTTCTTTGCCATGATGTTGAGCTTTCCCCCCTCTTTATCTGCAGGAGTTGTGTGCTTCTTTTGCAGGGATTTCAATTGGGCTGCCTCTGCTGCAATGGAGTTTGGCTTTGGATGGTGTAGAAGCCAATCTGAACTGGAACTGGACACTCAATGACACTCAATACAACCCATCAATTTCTTTGATATGGATGGTGTAGCGGATGGAGTAGAACAGGATCTATGAGAGACCTTGAGCAGCGATGGAAGAAGTGGAATAGAAATGGATTGAATTCACCTATAAACCGGGTCTGTCAGCTCAGCCTCTGGTCGAAAGACTTCCTGGTCTAAAGCACGAGCCATGCTCAATATCTGCTCCACAAAAGTGCAGACATTGTCCATAGTAGAAACAGAGTTATGTTCCCCTAAGACCCTTGGAGAAGAGCACATTACAGGCATGCCCAAGGAAGCAAAGGAAGAGTCTGAATCCGAATGCTCTGATGTAGAAGACTGATCCTTGTGAACAAATAAATATTCCTCTGGAGAAAATGACACAAGATTATCATTTGTCTCTTATTTTTCCTCACAGTTTCCTGACTGTTGGGAAACCTGGTTTTCACCTGGGAATGAATAATAATGAATATTCTTTCCACCTCTAGATCAACCTCCTCTTAAAGATCATAATCAAATACTTTTATATCATAAAACAATTCTGCAAAGGTCTAAGAGGCCTCCTTCTTTCTCAGATGGTGAAAAAAGGAACAACCTCATGAAGTTGAGGGCAGGAGAGAGGCCAACAGGGGTGTTTGGTGTGGGTGTGGTGGAAAAGACAGCATAAGGTAAGCTCGTGGCTATTGAATTAAACTTCTTCAGCCCCAGAGAGTTTGTTGGGCTAATGCTAATGTGCTTGCTTGGGTCAAGGCTGTTTGTTTGTGTGGGCTGGTGTAGGCTTGCCTGGGGGGACTTATTAGCATTTGTTTTGTGAGCTGCTTCTGTTGAGAAGAAGTGGGTGAGAGGCAGAGGGAGGAGCTAGCAGGCAATAGCTCTCTCTCTATAGCTGCAGCCTCAGTCCCTGGAGCTTGACATACAGGATAGAGGCAAACAGGGGGGTTGGCGTAGATGTTTAGTGGGGGGGGTTGAGGGGGAGGCACAGAGTTCTGTTCTAGTGCCTACTTCAGAGTATTCGATATGGACAGTGAGGGAACTGCTGCAGTCACCTGCAACAGCTGTGGGATGTTTGTCTTCTTGCCTGTGGATGTGCAGAGCTACACCTGCAGCAAGTGCAAGTTGGTTGTGTTGCTGGAAGAGAAGGTCCAGCAACTTGAGGCCTGATTAGCCACTATACAGCATATTAGGGAGCAGGAGGTTTTCTTAGACAGAGAAGAGCAGAAGGTCCTGGTTCAGGAACACGCAGGGGATGTCTCTGTGGAGGAGGGTAGTTCTGATACACAGGTTTGTGTTTGGAAGAACATGACTCGTAGAAGGGGCAGAGGCAATTTTATGAGTTTGGCACAACAGAACCAGTTTGAAGCTCTCTTCCTTGTCAGTGATGATAAGGAATGGGAAGAACAGCAGAGCCAGGCCTCAGAGAATGTGCATGAGACCTTGGACGGTTCAGCACACAGATTGGCCTCTGACAATCCTCGGAGGAGGTGTGTGGCGATGGTAGGAGACTCTTTGCTGAGGGGTACAGAATCAGTACCATATATAAGATGACTTTTGAAGCCTAGAAAATAGACTCCAAAGTCAGGGGTCATCTATACGCTGGGTATACGGTTTGCCTCACCTGCCGCCCAATCTCCTGCCTCTTCGCTCCCTTCGCAAAAACGGAGCGAAGATGCAGGAGACTGGGTGGGGGGTGAGGCAAAGCGTGTACCGGTACATTTGCCCCTCTTCTCCATCTTCTCCCCCTTTGGGGAGCAATCAAAAACAGAGGAGAAGTGCGAATGTAGAGCTGCTCTGTCTCCTCGCCTGCCTGCTCGTGCTCTTGGTCAAAGAGAGCGCCCCGCTGGCCGATTCCTCAGGTGAAGCGGCGGCGCCCCTGACCCAGCCAGACCCGGCAGGGAGCAGCCAGACGAGGGGAGCCACTGGGCACAGGTTGGCAACCGCTCCCCCCATCCCCCACAGACCAAGAGGCGGTGTGTTGCCCAGCACCAACTTGGGAAGGCTTTGGGAGGCCTTCTGGTACCGTGATAAATCAGAGAAGCCCACCCTCCCTCCCCATGCGGCTTCCCCCTTTCCCTTTTAGCCACGCGGTTTTGGGGGGTCTTCTCTGTGACTGGCAGCCACGGAGAAGATCACCCCCCCACCCCACGCAGCTTCCCCCACTGCCTCTGGAGCCGCGCGAATGTTCCCACACCGCGCAGCAGAGCAGCTGGACACGGTTGCCCTAGGGGAAATTGGGGGGGGGCTCCTCCTGTGTGGACCTTTCATGGTGGGTGTGGGGTAGAGCAGGGGCTCTTCACCTTTTCTTTACCAGGGACAGCCTTTGAATATCTTTTGTTGCTGGGGTCCCTCAAGACTTAACTCAAGATTTAAAGCCCTAATAATAATAATAATAATATACCATTACACCATCCATTCAACCTTCCCTCAGAGGCACTGGGGGAAGAGAGAAGACTTTTCTCCTGCAAGTTTGTAGATTGAATGGCAATGTGTAGGCCAAGTCAACCAGCCAACCTTTGCCTTGGCTCCTGTCACTGCAGGGAGGTGGGCCAAGCAGCCTTCAAGTCTTCAGAGACCCCCACGGATCACAAGTTAAGAACCACTGGTGTGGAAGACGGAATATCAACCAGTGTTGCTTGTTCCCTGACTGTGTGGCAAGTGACACCTGCTGATATCTCCTCTTTTACACAGACATGAAAGGCATAGGAACTGTCTCCAGTTTTCAGCCTTACAGCCCTAACACTGCCTTTCTCTTCTCCCTCAGCCTTATTCCTGACTCATCTTCCCTTGGGTTTTAACATGACCAATCCCAGTTTTATTTTCCTCGCCTTAAAAAGTTTCTGACCACCAGAGGTCTCTCATCCCAGAAGCTGCCATTCTGCACCAAAGTGTTTGATGAACTGGACTCCCACCTTCGTGTGACTCTTAAAGCACCACAGACAAGGCCCTTAGTTCTGTAACATAGTGCACACGGTAGTGTCATTTTCAGTATCTAGTTTACTTCCATGGACTTGAAGTGACTATGCAGAAATGTATAACGTTGCAGCCAGTATTTATTATTGTTGTTGTTTATTTATATAGCATCATCTATGTACATGGCACTTGCATTAACACAAGCAAAAAAAAACCAAGCAAACAAAACCCTGGGTCCTGACAAAGGTGTACAGTCTAAAATAAATGTATACATAAGCACACACAGAGAGAATGAATAATAAACATAAGACTATAAAATATAATTGCAAAACAAAGTATCCAGGTAACTACAAAAAACCCAACCCAACAACAATAATATAGTATGAAACAGCAAGAAAATATAAACATAAAACAAACTGACCAATACATGTGATCAAATAGAAAACAACAATATATATGTGTATATATATGGTAATATAAATCAAACTGACCAAAACATGTAAACAAAATATACAAGATTACAAACAGTATCAAACTAAAATTCCAAAAGCTTTGGAAAAAAGAAAAGCTTTCAACTGAGATTTAAAAACAGAAGGGGCAGTCCACAAATGTGCATAAAAGGAGGCTGGAGAGGGGAGTTTGGGATATACTTGCCATATAAGAGAAGGAGGGGGGGGTCGTCTTATACGGCGAGTATATCCCAAACTCTATATTTTAACTTAAAAATGGGGGGGTCTTATACACCCAGTCGTCTTATACGCCGGAATATACTGTAGTTTGCGGACCCGATAAGATGTCTCAAGAGCTGTGCTGTCTCCCAAGTGCAAAAATCCGCAATGTAACGGAGAGGCTGACAAGACTCATGAAGCCTACTAACCATTATCCCTTCCTTTTGGTCCATGTGGGAACCAATGATACTGCAAGGCATAGCTTTCAGAATATCAAAAGGGAGTATGAGGCTCTGGGTAGGAAGCTGAAGGACGTGGATACACAGGTAGTGATTTCATCTGTCCTTCCAGTGGAAGGGCATGGCCCAGGAAGGGAGAGAAAGATAGTAGGAGGTGAACAACTGGCTGCACAGATGGTGCAGCCAGGAACGGTTTGGCTTCCTGGACCATAGGAGGCGGTTTCAGGGAGGTGGACTTCTGGCAAGGGATGGGTTGCACCTCACAGCAGTTGGTGGGAATGTTTTTGCTAAGGTTCTGAAAGATCTGATCAGGATGGCTTTAAATTGAGTTGTGTTGGGGAGGGAGACAGTATTCATGAGGGCAGGAGATGATCTCTGCTGGAGATAATAGTCCAAATGTTATACAGAGAACAAGGCAAATAGTACAAGCACCCAACATTGGGAGGAATAAAACCTTTAAAAGACAGATGGGGGAATGGCCCATGGTCTTAGATGTCTCTGTACAAATGCACAGAGCATGGGAAATAAACAGGATGAACGTGAACTCTTAGCACAGCAAAGCAAATATGATTTAATAGGCATCACTGAAACCTGGTGGGATGAGTCTCATGATTGGAATGGAGTAATAGAGGGGTATAACCTATTTCAGAGAAATAGATCAAACAGGAGGGGTGGTGGAGTAGCATTATACGTTAACGATGTATACACCTGTGAACAGATCCATGACTTAAATCCTGGGAGCCAGGTTGAGACCATCTGGGTAAAAATCAAGGGGGAGAGAAACAGCAGGGATGTCATTGTGGGGGTCTACTACAGACCTCCATGCCAAACTGAGGACTTGGATGATGCCTTCCTAGAAGAGACGACCACACATTCAGACACGAGAGATGTAGTAATAATGGGGGATTTTAACTATCCTGATATTTGTTAGAAGTCCAGCTCTGCCAAAAATTTAAGGTCCAACAAATTCCTCACTTGCCTTGCAGACGATTTCATTGTCCAGAAGGTGGAAGAGGCAACAAGGGGAACAGCTATTTTAGATCTGATCCTAACGAACAGAGATGATCTGGTTAATGGGGTGGAAGTGGTGGATCCTGAGTGGGGAGTGACCAGTTCTTCTGCAGTTTGTTATACAAAAGAAAGGGGAGGCCAAGCATAGTCAGACATGCTGTCTAGACTTTAACAAAGCTGATTTCAGAAAAGTTAGGGAATTACTGGGGGTGATCCCATGGTCAGGAATACTAAAAGAGAATACTAAAAGGAATACTAAAAGTACATGATGGATGGAAGTTTCTCAAAAGTGAGATATTGAAGGCGCAACTTCAAACAGTTCCAATGAGAAGGAAAAATGGGAGGTGTCTAAAGAAACTAGTATGGATGTCTAAAGAACTTTCAACTGAGCTAAGACTTAAAAGGAGCATGTACAAGAAATGGAAAAAGGGAGAAATCACCAAAGAAGAATTCAAACAAATAGGCAGCTTGTGTAGGGGGAAAATCAGAAAACCAAAAGCACAGATAGAGCTCAGTCTTCCTAGAGAGGTTAAAAACAATAAAAAGGACTTTTTGGATATGTCAGTAGCAAAAGAAAGAACAAGGAAGTAATAGGACCACTGCAGGGAGAAGGTGGCAAAATGCTAACAGGAGACAGAGAAAAGGCAGAGCTACTCAACACCTTCTTTGCCTCGGTCTTCTCCCAAAAGGAGAACAGTGCACAACCTGGGGGAAATGGAGCAGATGATGCAGTAGGGGAAATGCAGCACAGAATTGGTAAAGAGGTTGTTCAGGAATACCTGGCCAGTATAAATGAATTCAAGTCTCCAAGGGCAGATGAAGTACCTCCAAGGGTACCAAAAGAACTGGCAGCAGTAATTTCAGAACCGATGGGAATAATCTTTGAGAAATCCTGGAGAACAGGAGAGGTCCCAGCAGACTGGAGAAGGGCAAATGTCCCCATCTTTAAAAAGGGGTGGGGAGAAGATCCAAATAATTATCACAGTCAGCCTGAGATCTATACTAGGAAAGATTCTACAGCAGATCATTAAACAGACAGTCCTCTGTCAAACAGCCCTTACTGTCAGGAAGTTCTTCCTAACTGTTTAGGTGGAATCTCTTTTCCTGTAGTCTGAACCCATTGCTCCATGTCCTAGTCTCTGGAGCAGCAGAAAACAATCTTGCTCCTTCTTTAATCCTTTCAAGTATTTAAACATGGCTATTATGCTACCTCTTACCCTTCTCTCCTCCAGGCTAAACATACCCAATTCCCTAAACCGTTCTTCATAGTGCATGGTTTCCAGACCTTTCATGATTTTGGTCACCCTCCTCCAGACACCTTCCAGCTTGTCCATATCTTCCTGGAATTGTGGTGCCCAGAACTGGACACAGTATTCCAGGTGAAATCTGACCAAAGCATAACAGAGTGGTACTACTATTTCCCTCAATCTAGATATTAAACTCCTACTGATGCAGCCTAGAATTGCACTGGCTTTTTTAGCTGACACATCACACTGTTGACTCATGTTCAGCTTGTGATATACTAAGACTCCTAGATCCCTTTCACATGTACTGTTGTCAGGCCAGGTATCACTCATTTAAACCAGGGTTTGCCCCTAATAATGTATAAAGCAAATGATCTTGTTTACAGAGGAAAATGGGCATGCAGGTGGGCTATCTGGTGTGTGTGTGTGTGTGTGTGCGCGCGCGCACACACACACACACACACTAAATCTTTCTGCCTAGCTCTTAACTTCTGCACATCCTATTCTCCCATTTCACTTTGCTACATTTGCTAGTTGCAATCTCTGTACATAATTTCATTATTTATTTTCAGTATTACTTGCATCATATATTTGTTTGTATATATTGGGGGGGGGAGTACACCAGTGAAGCTTGCGTAGGTTAATGAGGAATCCACGTAGAATTATAGAATCTTAAGAGTTGGAAGGGCCATCTAGTCCAACTAAGGCTCTCCTAAAAGATGTCCATCCAATCTCTGTTTAAAGACCTCTGAAGATGGAGAGTCCATCACGCTCTGAGGCAGTTCAGTCCAATGTCAAGCAACCCTTACAGTAAAGAAGTTCTTCCTAATGTTTAGGTGGAATCTCTTTTCTTGTCATTTGAATCCACTGGATTGTGTTCTAGTCTCTGGAGAAGCAGAAAACAAGCTTCCTCCATCTTCTACGTGACATTTTCTGACATAACTGACCTTCAAACCAGTTGACACACCAACATATCAGTCACAATAATTTTCAGTTATTGTGAATGTCTCTGTGTCAAACTTGGTATTATTCAGTCTTTATTTTTCACTCTCTTCTTTTTATAAAACTGCAGTGTGGGCAGTGAAGAATAGGCTGGGATTTAGTTGAACATACTGGAATAACTAAGATAACTGCAATATGGCATGTGTTTTAGGAAATGTTTTGTATCACTTTTTATCTCTGGAGTATACTAAAACCTGTGGTCCATATCTTGTTACATGTTTTTTTACACACACACATATACACATACCATTGAAAACTAGCAATTTGTCTGGGTGTTTGGGCAAACGTGCATATTTTAAATACAATTTACAAACTGAAGTGTTTATCATAATGCACAGAACACTAGAGGGTTTTAAAAACCATATATGGCTAATTAAAAAATTAATATTCAAATGTTTTACTGGATTTTTACTGTGGTTAAATGAAAGAAGTCATATTGGATCAAGATGATTTCTGACTGTTGACTAAACATGTAAAAAGCACTGCATTTTTCTGGTTTTCTATCCACCACCACCCCAGTATATTCTAGCAAAATGCTTCATGTAGAATTCATCTTTACTCTTGGGATTCAATTCTCCACTTTTAAAGGAGGATTATCAGTGATCTACCTTACAAGAATGTTGTGAGAATGAACAGGGTGAGACAAAAAGGGGAAAAATAAAACAGTGAAGGGTAGCAGTGGTTCTTGTTCCCTTTACTGCTGTTTGTTTTGTCTTTGGGACTTTCTTCCCAGCATTTGACCTGATCAAAAGGAAAGTAGAAATCTCACTTAAGCTAGCTATGCAAGACTCCCAGCATCACAGACAAATTCACTGATGGATTGCACTGGAAGGCCAGGTTCAGCTGTTATGGCAAGCCATCAGTCCTGGCTAAATTAGCCAGGATATGCATGGATGTATACCTATATGTAACGCCTACACACAAACATGAGAACCAAGAAGCCAGATTTACCCATTTTTGTTGTTGTTATTTGCCAACAAATTGACTGACTGTGATCCTATGAGAGATCTCCCAAGAGACTCTGCTATTGACAGTCCTAAGTTCTTGCTACGGCTCTCTTGGCTGAGCCCATTCAACCTGTACTGTGGCTTTCTTCTTTTCCTATTGCCTTCAACTTTTAACTGTGTTGTCTTCTTTTTCCAGTGACTCATGTCATCTCATGATATGTCCAAAGTATTGTCCCATGTAAACCAGAATCTATGGTTCAGGACTTCCAAACAAGCCAGGATTTACCAGCCAACATCAAACCATTTAAAGTAGGCTTATAAATTCTTTCTTGTTTGGAAGCCCTTAATCACAGTTCTCCATTTACAAATAATGAGAAGCAAAATGATTAAGTGAAACTTCATGGTTAGTTCTGGTCACTGCACTAGGGTCTGCATGTGAATGCCCATCACCATCCAACTGCTGCCAAAGACTCCACCGAATCAGAACCTGCTTTGCTTTGGAGCTGATTTGCATCCCAAAGGGTATTATTTGATGCCTGGCAGCACTCCTGAATTATACTGCCCTTAATATGATGCCAGGAAATATGTACAGTCCATCTGTAACAGTGGTTCCTGAACTTATTTAGGTCAGATGTTGCAATCATTCCATGAGGGAAATGTATCTGTAAAGTCTTCCTTGCTGTGGGTAAAAAAATTAAGGCAGAAGAGAATTACGGTCACCAGGAACTGGAATAAATGGAATATATACAGTACATATAGGCATAAAACCATGCTTTAAAATAAACAGAAATGTTTGAAAAATAGTTCCTCATTGACTTGGATGCACACATCTGTTCTGTTGTGCATAACCAGCCTTTCCATTTCTATCAAGGGTAACTTCACACATGCACAAGAACCGCATTTGCAACTGGCCTCCTCCTCTGAAAGGACTACAGAAGTCCATATGTGCAAAGTGGGATTTCTGGGATACCAACTCCTTTCAGAATTACAGTGTTGATCTTTTCAACTTGGGACTTTTAGACGCAGCAAATACGGCATCATAACAACACCAACTTAACATGAAAGGGTGTGCATATCAGATGACAACGTCTTTTTGTGATCATGTATTGTCCAATAGGTGTTCTATTTTGTTGACAGGCCAAGCTGTAATTAGATCTCCCATGGCACTTTTTTGCCGGTACTGCTGGCATTTGAAACCTTGTGCCATTGCGCTCATGTGTGTTCTGGATTATTAGGTAGACGTGAAGCACATGGTGAGAGTCATAGAATAACTGTCAATGGGCAGAACACTTCTGGGTGAGATCGTTTTATGAACCTCCCCGGTTAACTTTTATATTTTAGAATATGTTTCTGTGGTTGTGTGAACATTTGCTGTTGTTGTCTTGATTTATTTTTTAAATTTGACTCGCTCGTGTCTTGTGAGAATCTGCAAATCTCAAACCAGGAAGTAAATGGACCTCCTGTTTGTGCTCCTTTTATGCTGGGGCTGCCTTTCTGATGCTGGTCAAGGTAGGTCTGATAACAGGGGCTTTTTTGCCAGCAGAAAAATGCCACAAAAGATGCTGGCGAAAGAACATTTACGGAGAGTGGTCTGATAACGTCCTTGGTCTCTCCAAATGACTCCAAATGTGCTGGTGTATGCTGATAACATTTTCAGGGGCGGGGCGGGGAATGAAAGGAGCATCTCCAAGAGGAAAATGAAAGTTTAGTCTAGTTTTTTTAAAAAATCAAGGTGATTACATAAGAAAGCACTTGAGACTATGAAGCTGCTTCTTCCTTGAAACACATCTGTTTGTCATTTTTAAAGGCCACAGAGATGGTTTTTTCCCCACCCTAAGGTATATGGCTGCAAGTTTGATTGCCTGTATTTCTCAACAGGGGATACAGCCTACCATATGTTACAGTTCAAATCCATGTAACTGCTCCCAGTGAAGGCCCAGATGAAATATTAATTAGGAAATGCAATCCTTCTCAAGAAAAAATACACAGCATTTTATGGCTCAGCTAACAGGAATCTAGTGAAATGTGAAACTACATATCCATATTTTTAAAGGCTTCCTACTCATTGTGAATGGATTCATTAACATGGAGTAACTTCCCCGCCAAATCTGCTCTGTCAATGTCTTTCAGATTGCTGATGTCATCAGCCCAAATTGCATGACAAAAGCTTGTTTCTGAGTGACATTCTTAAATTCTTTTATTCTATGACTTTCTCAACATGAGCTTCACATCTACCTAATAATCCAGAACACACATGAATCACCTATGGATAAAATATAGTGACTTTAGATGGAAATCAAGGAGGCAGGCTTGATGGATCCCTGCAGATCAAGAGGGAGTTCAGGCCTCAAGATGCTCCAAGAACTAGAGCAACCAGTGATATTGGCATCTTATTTGCTCCAACTAGAAGACACCCATTAAATCAATGGGATCTACCTACATGTTGACGTAGCATTCACCAATGGATTCAATAGGTCTGCTCTAGATGGGACTAACCAATAGGACTGAGGCCAATGTGTATTTTGGAAGGATTGGCCCACCAAAATAGAATGGAACTTGCAGGTGATGGGGACAGAATCTGAATGAGAGAAACCTAGCCAAAATTAATTTAAAACGGGAATAAAACAACAAAAATTCTGAAGTGGGTTTATATCCACGAAAGCTCATGCTGAAATAAAAACCAGTCTTAAAGGTGCTGCCACATTTTTCCCTCCCTCCTTATTTCCTCCTTTTTATTACTGAAGGTGATATGTGACACCGGCACAGGATAACTGATACATCAAATTTCAATCCTGTATCACGTTACTGTGATGGCCCACCTTTAAAAGAAAGAGACAATATAGGGAGGTAGAGTGTTATGTCCAGCAACAGCATGCGGACTCACGGCGGCCCAACCGCATTCTCGGATACAAGCCTCCATTTGTAGAAAACAACCCTACCCTGGCAGGCCCTACCACTGACTACACAAATCTTCTGGGAATGTTTTTCAGTATGTGTGGCTTGATGCTAAAGTTAAAGTGGTACCCATGGATTGCTGTCCACCGTTGTTTATCAGCTTTGTCAACTCTAGAAGCTCAGAAGACACCAATGAGCAGCTTCATGTTGTCTTATCTCTGCTGTAGTGATGTCCAATCTTCTGTTACCTACCCTGACACCCTCTGCCCCATATCTATAATAAATTGGCAATATTTAATAATTAGGTCAACTGTGGCCTTCCACACAGTGTGGCCATTAAAGCTGGAAAATTCCAAAAACCAAGAATCCCAAAGACTAATGTTCAGACTCAGGTATGCACTTGAGGGGCAAACCCAAACTCCAAAGAAATGATAATTTGCACAGCAACTTAAGTACGTGCCTGGGCACCTGGCTAATCCCTATCAGCCTAAGCTGAGATACTCATGTTTGTAAAGATCCCTCATACCTTTTAACTTCCCCAAACCTGAGATTGCTTCCTTTACTCAATCATAAAGCATCCACACATTAAGTGCCATTAGCATATCCCGAGTGTCCATTGTCCTACCCCGAGCAACTCCAACAAGCAGTCTTTCACTCTAAATCCCATCCCCTGAAGGAAGTTATTGACTATATAAATCCTTCCAAAACTGCACTCATGTGCACACAGTTCACTTTCCTACTGACTCCACAGTGTCACTGTTCTGGCTTCGGGACCCCTTCTGCTGGTTCCTTCCATGACCTCATCTCGGTACAGTATCACCTGAAAACCAACTTTTCCTCCTCTATCCCAATACTTCCTACTTTATTTGCTAGCCTTGTGTGAACACTTGAACCCCGGGTGTGTATGTAAAGGTTATTATTTTCTCAAATAAAGACCAATCATTGTATTATCTAGTTTAACATCTCCTCCTGATTACCAGTATACATAGGTTAAAAGACCCTGTTATTTGTTGCCCCCTCTCAAATAGCCAAGCTGAGTATATTAATTCCCCAGGGTAGTATGGATATCTGGAGGGTTCTTAAGATCCCTGAGCATTTAGGGTAACACTTCAGAACCATCTCCAGCCCATGTCTCCTCCATGGTAAAGTGCTAAGCATTCTCCTCAGACCTCCTCTTCCAAAGGAGAGGTGCCCTCCCTGTTGAGAGAGGACCATTTTCTCAGGCAATGCAGATCCACTTGTACAAGTGTAGTGTTGCATAACTATTGGGAGTACTTGTTTTGACCTGTCAATAAAATGATGGTTGTGAAAGTAAAACAGAGAAAGAATATTTAAGTGTGATTTTCTTCCTTCTCAGTACCCACCTTAAAGCAGCAATCTCTGTGACCCAAGGTGGGCAAAATATGAGCTGTAGGGATGTAAATCCTTGTTAAATTAGTCCTCAATGGACGCAATGAGTAATCTGAGCCATTTTCTTCCCCTTGAGATAATATCTTTGAAAACTCTGCACTTTTCCAAGCCTATTTGCAGTTCTTGACATATTCTGCACAAAAGCCACAGATTTTCTTGTACAGACGATAGCATTTTCTGGTCAGAAAATAATAAAATATGTATTTCTGGGAAGAAAATAGCGATTTTCTGTACAAAAGAACCACATACAAATTTTGTGCAGAAAAAGTCTTGAACTGTGAAGATTCTCATCAGTCCAGGAAGCTTCTTGGGAAGATATCCCAACACTCAAAAAACAAGGTTTTTAAAAGATATTTTTCAAATATTTTTGAATACTAGCTGTACCCAGCGTAACATACAACATTAAAAAGCTCCCCACAAAATGCCCGGTAGACCTCACGGCAAGCCTGTAACGTAGGCCAGTAGATTTTTAAATTTCTCCTCCCCCTTCTCAGTGTTCCACTTTTCCCAGAATTGCTGAGGGTGAGTTGCTCTGTTGCCCTGCTGCCACAACTGCCAGTTGACTGCCTGGGTCTTGTCACAGCCCGTGACTGGTGAGTGGCTGAGGAAATGAGAGGAGGGAGGGGCCCTGTGAGGCTGGCGGTGTAGATGCAGACTGAGTAGCAGGGGTGGATTGTGAGTTGGAGAGGGAATTTGCATGTAGGTGGTAATTGGTTGAACATGTTTCCTGAGCAGCTAATCAGCACACTGGGAAAGGCAACATACCCAAGAGTTTTATATATAGGTAGATACTTTCCATTCCTAATGGGATGCCTGTACTCCAAAGGCCACTTCAGCAGTACTTTCAGGGCTTTGTTATAACTCTTCAAGTCAATTCCAACTTATAGTAACCCTATTATGGGATTTTCTTGGCAAGATTTATTCAGAGGAAATTTGCCATTGCCATTAGGTGGGCTTGGGCAAGTTTGCCATTTGGGCAATTTATCGTTGCCATTAGGTGGGCTAATTTGCCATTAGGTGGGCTTGGGCAAGTTACACTCTCTCAGCCTTCCTCTTAGGCTGAGAGAGTGTAACTTGCCCAAGCCCACCTAATGGGTTTCCATGGCTGAATGGGGATTTGAATCCTCATCTCCCAAAGTCCTAGTCCAACACTCAAGCTGCTACACCACACTGGCTCTATTGCTTTGCTGGCCCTCCCTTCAAAAAATACCTGAATAAGAAATGCAATTTTCTGCTCCTGGAATCCTCCAGGAAAGGTGGTATTGAAGAAAAAGACACATAATGCAGAATCCAAATAACTTCTGCTTTTCTTGTATTACCCACCCTCCGCACTTTGGGGACTTGTGTAGGCTGCACTTGTATCCAGGGGGGTAGAAAATAGGGCCCTGCCTTTCAAAGGGGCCTACCTGAGTTGTAATCCACTGGAGAAACTTAAACAGGGATTGTGGTTTGAAGGGAAGGAACAGGTGAGAATTCCAAGGAGATTAAGAAGAAAGGGGGAGAAAGTGAAGAGACTTACGAGTTTGCAGTACTCTAAGAATGCATTTTGATTTGTGATTAGCAAGGGATAAGAGTCTGTTTAGTAATTAGTAGTTGCTTATTTAGTAGAAAGTAGGAAGCATGGAATGGAGTTTATTTCATAGACTACTTCAATAATTATTTATAAGGGTTTTGGGGGTTTTTTTAAGTAAAGCCTGACTTGGTCTCTGGAGAATCATCCTTATTTCCTCTATTTCTGATATTCAAATTTAAAATGAAATTGCTTACGCAGCCAAAATGACAGCACCCAAACATAGGAAATAGGTACCGACAGCCTTGAGGGAACCTTCAGTTCTTCAAACATTTCTGTACTCTCTATTGCTAGAGAGTACAGAATGCTACTCTCTATTGCTATTGCTCTATTGCTAGAGTGTTGTAAAATAACTTTGCATTAACACTTTGTTGATTTCGTACAAATATGAGACAGCTTAGGGACTTTTTAAGAGGCCAAAAGGGGGGTTATAAATAATTTTATGAATAAATAGTACTGCAATAAACATTAATGAATGGGACTGGCCACAAAACATAATAATGAACAAGGGCCAGAAATTTCCATCCCAAATTCTTTATTGCTCTAGGAAGCCGGGAGTTCATTTACATACAGGAATCTCAGCTAGTGTAAACTGGTGCTCTTAGGACCAAAAGTGAGCTATAATGGCTTGTGTCTCAAGAGAGGAATTGTGTTTAGGACTGTAGAGCAGGAAAGATGGGTTAGGCATGGATTGAGAAGGGCTTTGCCTCTGAAAAATTGAGGCATGCACGCAGTGCTCTCAGCCATTTTCACACTGTAGAAGTTACCATGAACATGATTCTCCTTCTTAGGAAGCACCCTTCCTGAAGTTATTCCAAAGATTCAATACATGATTACAGTACTTCTAACATGTGGCTTCACTATGTACCAACTACTTGGGCAGGAGGTCTTTGCATAGGAATGGTGCACCATACCAGAAGGCACCCCCACATCTCAAGAACCCACTTTTAGTATGGTGTAGTGGTTTGAGCATTGGACTGCAACTCTGGAAACCAGGCTTCAAATCCCAGTTTGGCCACAGAAACTCACCGCCTTTGGCAAATCACACTCTTCAGCCTCAGAAGGAAGCAAAGGCAAACAAACCCCATCTGAGCAAATCTTGAGAAGAAAACCCTATGATAGGTTTACCTTAGGGTCTCCATAAATCAGAAACAACTTGAAGTCACACAACAGCAGCAACAACAAAAGCCCATCATATCACAAGTGACAGGCTAGGGTGGAATAAACAGTGGGTCCTCCCCACAGAGCATCTAACCATCAGCAAAGGATCTGTCTTAGGCTACTGCACCATTGCAGTTAAGCTGCAAAGCTGCAAATATGCATAGGATCCAGGATTTCATTACATTATTCTGTATTTGGTGAAGGAAAGACATGTTATTTTGTGGAATATCAGCTTTTTAAAGGAACCTTTCCTTGACCACAAAATCCATCTTTTCACTGCATAGAATAACATGGAAAGGGATTACAGACGTTTGTGTTTCCAGTGTAAGCTGATTTTTTTTTTCACCCTTAAATGTGTTTTTACCCCAATGTTCCTCTATTTGTTTGCTGGCAAATGTCATCCACTAAATACAGTTTGCCTTCACTCTGTATTTACAGACTGAAGAATGTATATATAGTTGTCCCTCCATATTAACGGATTTGGCATTCATGGATTTAAGTATTCACGGCTTGAAAATTTTCTTTAAAAAATGATAATCCAAAAAGCAAACCTTGATTTTGCCATCTTGTATAAGGGACACTATTTTGCTATGCCACTGCATATAATGGGACTTGAGTATTCATGGATTTGGATATTCACGGGGGGTCCTGGAACCAAACCCCAGTGAATGTGAAGGGAGAACTGTAGACCAATAGCCATCTTACCAGTGCAAGTGGAAAAAAGTACACATTGATTGGTACAAATGCTTTATTGTACACTGGAATCTGCATCAGAATGTAGAAATACTGCAGTCATATCTGGCTGGTCCAATGCATTGGAACAGTCAAGTCTGCATACATGGAGACAGATGTATGCTGCATTCTGTTACATGCAACATGTTTTGCCTTGTTCACAAATGCAGAATATATTCAGAAGCTGGAAAAAACAAATGAGAAAGAGATCCATATTGCCTTCTCTGGACAATCAACGGCACCCAGATATTGTGCCACAGGTCCCAAAAGCACAATGTAGTAATTTGTCAAGAAATAACACTGCTGAAATATCTTGGAGCAGGTTGTCTTTGTCAAGAGGAGATAACTAAAGAAGAAACTGCAGCAAATTCATCCATCAAATACCTAAAGTAACCCACACGATGTACAAAACAGCACACAACTCTCCAATGCTCTTTTATCTGCAGCAGGCAATCTCATTGGCCAAGATCTTGTTGCGTAACTATGCTGATGGCATCTAAAGTGGTAACAGCAGAAACCAGACAAAAAGGGCCATAGGTGCAGTTGTAGTGAATGGAGGAAAAGTTGTCATGGGCTAGAATGGGAGAAGACTGACAGCTCCAAGGCCCTCTTCCCAGAGCATTTGAGGGAACCTATCCAGCCCCTTTCCATCCATTGGAGAAATAGGCTGCTCATAGGTGGCAGACTTCTCCCATTTCATGATGATGACAATTCTTTCCATGAGTGTGGAGGAAATGCAACCTAAACTAAGATAACAGATTTTTATGCTAGCACTGTACACTTTTATTGACTGATTGATTTTATTTATATCCCATCTTTCTCCCAAACTGAGACTCAAAGCAGCTACTCTAACAGGATTTTGGACATTTGTTTTCTGAAAAGAAATATCATCTGCACCAATGGTGCTCAGAATTTTTGAGAAAATATCAAAACACTGTTGATTGTTATTATCAATGAGGCTGAAACTGAGCTGTTTGATATTTGCTTCAATAACAGTGGAGGAGACTCAAACAAGTATGGTAAAAGATGACATCTATACAATATCATCATTCTCTGAGAGACACATACTGCTCTTCTGTAATGAATTCAGTTATCTCCAGAGAAATGCCAATAAGGACCGATTGCTTACCTGTAACTGTAGTTCTTAGAGTGGTCATCTGTGCCCTCACACAATTGGGTCTCACATCTGCACAGATCCATCTATGGAACGTTCCAGAGCTCAGTAGCTCTCAATGATAACCCCACCCATTTGGCATAAATAGCACAAAGAGCTACTCCCCTCAGTTCAGTTCCAATGTCCACCGTAAGAACTGGCGGACCTGCAAGAAAAGAGGGGAGGAGGGAAGGATTGTGTGAGGGCACAAATGACCACTTGGAGAACTAGTTACAGGTAAGCAATCTGTCCTTCTTCTTTGTGGTCTCTGTGCCTCACACAATTGGGAGATTAGCTAGCTTACCAGTGGAGGTGGGGCAGGTCACCCAAGGATAGAAGAAAGGACTGCCTGGCCCAAATCTGCATTGTGTGAGAGGGACCATTCATGTGGCTCTATCCATGTCCGGCTGAAGGAGTCAACTAGTGTTGTTGAAGCCCGGAACATGAATTGCCAAGGGCATGACAGAACTCTGAATGCACCAGTACCACAACTGCAGTGCTAGAGAATTCATTATGGTGGATATCATGCCACCATTTGTTGATAACTAGTACACTGTGGTCATATTGTTGCACATCACCTGTACCACAGTATTCATGATCAAATCCTTGAAGACCTGCAAAGCCTTTCACATTACCAGTATTTCTAAGGCATTGGTGTAAGAGTGTTAATGTAGAGGGGACTACTTCCCTTGGACAGGGAGGCCTGCACAGTGAACTCTCCAGACAAGGAGGGAGGCATCAGACATCACCATGGTTGCGGCTTGTGGAGGGCAGAAGAGCATGCCTTTCATGAAGTTTTGTGGCTGGATCCACCAATGTAATATGCCTGGTATTTGAGGTGGGATAGACAACTTCTTGTGAAGAGGGTTGCATCACAGGTTGAAATTCTGAAGGAACCACCCCTGCAGAGGGTGGGAGCACAGTTGCACACATGTAATCACCATCATGGTGGAGGTGAAGAGATGTAACAAGCCTTGACAGAATTGTTTGGAGGTGAAGAATTTGAACGATGAGACCCCGTAAGGCTTGTGCCTGGTCTAGAGAGATAAAACCCTGGGCAGACCTGGAGTCCAGGATGGCCCCTATGAACAGGAGTGGGACCAGGATGGGAACAGAATGGGACCAGGTGACTTTACCACATTCAGTCATATCCCAAGTTTGGACAGGAGGATTAGAGTGAGAATGATGAAACTGTGCAATCGTTTCTCTGATTACACTGCTGCCAGTCAATCATCAAGATATTGGAAGATGCTCACTCCTATGTACAGATGAGACACAACTACAGAAATTGCTATGGTGAAGACTCGAGGGAAGGCGGAGAGGCTGAAGGGGGAGACTTTGCAATGGCAAAGCCTGTACTCAACTGAGAATCTCAGAAATGTCCTGTGGTGAAGGCACATCCTGAAGGTTAAGCGAAGCAAACCAATTTCCCAGTTTCAAAAAGGATAGCATTGTGGCCATGGTGACCATCCAGAACTTTCTTGGGTGGATTTATCAATTCAAACCCTATAGGTCCATGATTGGACGAAGTGAGCTGTCCTTTGGGATGGTGAAATAATGGGGGAAATCCTGTGAGGGACATGTACAAGGGAAGTCTATCAATGGCATCGATGGCAAGAGTCACGACCTCTTGCTCAAGTGCAAGGGATGGAGTATACCGAAACATGCCAGAGAGAGGTAAATGGGAGAATTTGATTGTGTAGATGATGAAATCCCAGGAATTATGCCAAATGTGGTCCCAAGCTGGCAGATATTGAGCAATACAGGATGGAGAGTCGGTAGCAATGCAGCAGCACAAGGATAAAGGAAGGTAAGAGGGTAGGCTGGTGGAGTCAAAGGCACCACTTAGCAGTGGGGTGCAACTTTCCATGTTGCAAGGGCAGCTGGTATCAGGGTGGCAGGAGAAGCCTGTGGGACAAGAAGGCTGACAAGGCTGGCAGAAAGGAGACTGACCCAGAGAAGGAAGAGAAGTGAGTCTTGTGCCAGTATGGTCTCAACTGACATGATGGATGAACAAGTTGACTGAACCCCATTTTCTTTGTGGTCATTCAAGCCTTGAACATGTGCATCACCTCATCAGTTTCCAAATGGAAGAGGCTTTCTCCATCAAAAGGCAAGTTCTGAATTCATGCACTTGTGTCCTCAGCCAATCCCGCCAATTTAAGCCAGGCATAGCAGCAGAGGCCAATGGAGGTGGCCATATATTTTGCAGGTATGAGCGCCAATTGTGTGTGGCACAGAGACCACAAAGAAGCAGCAAGCATTCAGAAATAAAACAAGGAATTCAAACCCAAGCAACCTTCGGAGATTATGTAGACACTTCTGTGATGAATCTCACAATCAGAGAAACCTGCAGTAGGGTAGATGTCATGTCTGACCACAAGAAAGACTCATCAATAAAGTACATTACAAAAAAAAGTCTTCATAGTAGGGATGGAAAGAATATTCACTATTATTTGTGCCTTGGTCAAAAAGTGGGTTTCCCGTGACAACTGTGAGATTCTGTGCAAACCCCCCCCCCTTGCAATTTCTGGGCAGCCACATGTAGTTCTTGTGCAAGATTTTTGTTCTGCAAGATTTCTGTTGTACAAAATTTCTGGGTTTTTGCATAAAACCAGCAATCTTGCACAAAAACAGGGGCATGATTTTGTTGGGAAAGACTGATTTCTGTGCAAGATTTTTGTTGTGCTAGATGCTGTTTTGGGGGGGATGCATGAATAAAAAACCAGCAATCTTGCAGAAAAACACATGTGGTTGCCTGGAAACAGTGGCTTTTCAACACAAAACCCCACAATTCTCATATAAAAGAAACCCCTCACATGTATTTCTGCACAGAATAATTTCCCAAAACACCTATGGAACTGCAAATACTAGGCAAGAACTGTGTGGGAATATTTGTTTTCTCTGCATTAGATAGAAAACTGTAGAAATTATTTGCCCTCAAGAACAAGAGAGTTGAATATTAACACTTCTAGCACACACAATGGAATCCAAGGCAAGCATGTTAGCATTTGAATGATCCTTAAAAGGGAACTCGGAGAATGGCAAGGAACCAACACTGCACTGCTTCAGCTGGGTGAGCAGACAGGCCACCTGAACTGTGCTCATGAAGAAGCAGAGCACTTTCTGCCTGACCAAGTCAGAAGGATATAACCAAGTCATTGTCATAAGCAATGATACAAATTTCCTGTTGCTTCTGATTACATTCTGGTCTTGTCTCATCATTGAACAATGGATGAAAGCAGGGACATGAAAAGTTCAGTAACACATTAGCATGAACAAAGTGGAATGCTGCTATAAAGTCAAGGATAGACTGCCACCATTGGTAGGTACCATACCAGCAATCGTATTACAGTATACTATAAGTCACCTCACAGGAATTACTAAAACGTCTGCTTCAAAGATCTTCTATGAAATCCCCCATCTTCTGTCTTCCTAAGTGCTGGCAATTGGAGAGAAACTTGTACATAGATTGTACAATCCTATGAGGGCAACAGATTCAATTCATTCTCTGCAGTGTGCCCAGTTCAAAAAGGAAAAGAAATGCAAGCTTGAAAATCTGCCACTACCATCCCTCAAGGCCACGACCTAACTTTAATTTGGCAAAAGTACAATGGTAGCAAATCCACAGATTCCAAGTGCCACGGAAAGTGCATGGCATAATGATCAAAGTAGACTGTTGGCCCTACTGAGGACACATACTTGGACACCATCGCCTGTGGACAAAAAAGGGTCAATAAATAATAAACCATTTGTGTGTCTGTACATGTGTAACAGGTTTAAACTGAGATATGGAATGGATTACAAATATAAGGAATGGTACCTAAAACCACACAATAATGATCATGATAGAGGTTACATTTATATGTGCATTAAAGGCATAGTATTGTAATGTTTACTTTAAAAGGGAGGAACACTCCTGTGCCCCTTAATTTATTTTTAAATTTAATAACAAAATAAACAGTAGAATGAACCCACAGACAAGACAGATTAACAACAGCAGCCAATGGGGACAAAATATGGTAAACAAGAAAGAGAAATCCACACTAGGCTGGGCCAGAGAACATATCATTCCATAGGTTAATATAAGTCTTAGATGGGCAGGCAGTTCTGAATTTCTGTTAGTACATTCAATAAATGGCAGCAAAGTATCATGGAAGTTATCAGGTGCATCAGTGTTTGTCTGTGACTTTATTTGAGCAGTCAGTTTTTTCACGAGTGCCAAACTTCAGAGTTTTTTAAACACCAACCGTCTAACAGATTATGATGATCTTTCCCTTTTGACATAATCTTGACATACAGCAGTACACATAAAAATGATAGGGTTCTTACACTTTAATTCTTTTAAATTGTAAATGAATAAAGATAACAAGTCAATTATAGGAGTGGGTTTAATAAGTAATTATCCTGATTTCTCAAAAAACATACACCCAAAATTTTTCAGCTTTTGGGCAAAACCACCCAAGATGTGTGTGGCTACCAGATATTTTCCATCCTTGCCAGCAATGGTCATTAACTTTGTTGTTAATGAATTTCAGTCAGATGAATGTAAGGTTTACCTGAATACTGAATTTTAGCCCCTCTACCACACAAAACCGAACACACTTGAGTTGGATTGTGACTTGGTCGTGCTTAGAGTAGATCCCTTGATCAAAAGCACTTCAGTCAGTCATGATTAAGTCTTTGTTTTGGGTGAGTCTAGTAGGGCATGACTTAATCTAAAGCTAACTAAATAACCTAAAAATCTAGCCGCTAGTCCCAATTAGAGTAAGCCCAATGAATCAATGGAAACGTGGTAACTACTGTGAATGGTTAGGCAGTTTTTTATGGCACAGAAGGAAGAGTTTAGTAACAATATTAAATGGATACCTATTCCCTCCTTTTTAAGAAAAAAAAACAGCCAATAAATATTAATGATGTAAAAACAAAAGCTATTGTAATTCATGTCCATATTATTTTCTGCAGTAGAAATATGAAATTTATGTTCAGAGAAATGTCCCTTTGAAAAAAAAGAACATTTTTCACACTGTAACAACAGAATTAATTGTTCTTAGAAATTAATCATTTCTAAGGACTCTTCTGAGATTGCCCTACAACCTACATGAAAATAAGAATCCATGAAAGTACTTCCCATCTTCCCCTAATAAACATACAACAGGTTCCCTTGATTAATGTATCACTTTCCCATTCATTTCCAGCTAGCTAGAAGAAGTGACAAGCTATGTGTGACCAGGAAATTTGATGGAAGAATTCAAAGAAAAGGAACCCTGGAGTAATTATGAAGGTGCAAACAAGTATTGTGCTTTTTTTTAATGGAGGAAAAGGTTATGCTATCATCATCTACATGTGAAAATAAGAAAACAGCATGAGAAGAATTGCAACAATTATGTCTTGCTTCAGCAAAGTAGAGGGTGAAACTGAGGGTGGCGCATGTTTCCAGTTACCCTGTTTACTTCACAGTTTCAAAGAGTACAGGCATATCTCAGTTAACAAAGCCTCTGATAGTGAAATTCCTTTTACAAAGGCTTTTTAGACTCACCCAGTCCCCTTTTCCTCCTTGTCCTCTGTCTAGCTAGAAAGGGTTTTTTTTTTAAGTAGCATTGGCACTTGAAGGTGGTGAGGGAGTGCTGGAAAAACACAACACTTTGGGCATTGGATTGCAGCAGCACATCTGCAATAAACATTGAAATAAAGCTGAAGCTGGGAAACAAAGGGATTCTGCTCTAACTGTTGCCGCATGTGCCTGTCTCCAACAGGCAAGGTAAATAGCAGCTGCCTCCAGAATCCCTTACTGAGCATGTGTGTACAGGCAAAAAAGTTTTTAAAGGAGGAGAGCCAATAAGTCTGCCTAATCAGCTACCCTCAGTATGCTTTTAAAAAGCATAGCTTGGCTGCCAAAATGGAAACCACAAGAAAAGTGGAGGCTGGTGAAAGAAAGTAATCCCTAGATACTTTTTGGAAGAAGCCATCAAGTGTTCTCTAAAAGATACAAATGTTTTTGTTTATTTATTATGCAAGGCTTACCTGACCTGGCTGTTTGATTTCACATATGCATACTGTTAGTTTTGAATACATGTTGAACTATTCTTCTTACTCATAAAGAGATAGTGTTACTGTCTCCTAGGCTTCTAGGACATCAACCCAAAGTAGGACAGGTAACATTAATGTGACTGTCCTGTGCAATGAGAATGCCATATATATTGGCTTGCTACCATGCATGGCCAAATATGGTGATGTCAATTATGGGACTCTGCTATGTGTGTAGGCTGTCTCGCTCAGAAAGTTAGTACAGTTGTCCCTCTGTATCCACAGATTTGGTATCCATGGATTTAAGTATTCATGGCTTGAAAATATTCTTTAAAAAATAATAATCCAAAAAGCAAACCTTGATTTTGCCATTTTATATAGGGGACACCATTTTGCTATGCCATTGCATATAATGGGACTTGAGTATTTACAGATTTTGGTATCCACCCGGAGTCCTGGTACCAAACCCCAGCGAATATGGACAACTGTAGTATGTATATAATAATACCCTCCTCTCTAGAACTTGGTTCATCACTCCTGTATGCAGCAAATAACGTAATGCAACTTTACAGAGCAACCAAGAAAGTCACTGTTTGCCCAAGTTGTTTCCCCAAAAACAAAATCAGAGAAATCAGGAATGCAACTTGTTTAAAGAAGTTGAGTCAAGCACTTTGAAATTAAATGTATATGCACAATATCAATGACTTTTAAGCACCACAACACTAACTAGAACAGCTGAATCTCACACATGTAGCCCAAGCTGTAACTCCAGGTTGAGCATGTCCAGAATCATCTTCACTGAAGGACTGGCAGTGATAACTCCTTCATTCCATTCAACTTTCACCTTGTATAGCAGTATGAAATTAATGGGTCATCTTGTTGAACCCTTCCCTATCAAAATACACCCACAAAGGGAAGCCTGTTCAGACTTTTCTTGACAACTTCCAAGGGTGAAGATGCTGCAACCATTCCAGTGCATTACATTCCAATGCAGAACTTGTTCCCCCACTCCAAGCTTGAAAAGGTTATTTTGGACTACAACTCCCAGGATCCCCCAGCCAGAATAGCAAGTAGCTATAGTAGCTAAGGGATTCTGGGAATTATGATCCAAAAATATTTTCTCCTGCATGGATGGGCAGTATATGTGTAAGTGCAGATCAAGAACTTTCTTCTCATGATTAAATTTAAAGAAATGTAGCCATTCCCAGAATTTAAACCCACTGCTTCTTGTCCTGTCATCACTCGATTATGCATAAACTACTTCCTTCTCCTTTTACTCCCTAGCCATCCTTTAGGGAAATTAAAGAAAATGGATTGCACTGTAACTACATTAAAGATCTATAAATGATGTTCTCTAACATGGTATGTGGATTTTGAAACAAGAACATACAAGGGACCAAAAGCTTGGGTGTGTTTCATTCTAGGATTATCTATGTGTCTATATACCTGCCAAGAGACATATTATACTAACACAGAATTGACAAAACACACACACACACACACACACACACACACACACCAAACCCCAGGAGCACCTAAGTGATTAACTTAGGTTCCACATTCTAATTCCTAAAATAAAGCCTGAGGCATGTAGTATTGTTTCATAGAGCAGTAATATTTCTAGACTGACTTATAGCAGACAGTGCTGGCAGCCTCCTCCTCCTGGAAACCAATGGGAGTATTAAGATCTGCTATTAACACTGATTCTATCTCATAAATCCAGCCTGTCTGTTACCACAGAACTCAAATAAAGGTGTTCTGAGGTCAAAAGGATGTGGTTCCAAATGAGGTTCACTATTCCAAGAGAAAAGAGGCAAAAACAATCTCTACAGCAAACATCAGCTCCACATGGAGGAAAACCAAAAACTGGGTTTTAAATGTCATGTTTTTCAAAGTGAGAACTGATGCTGGAACCAGTTCTAAAAACTGGCTGGCGGAGCCTTAGCTGCAGCTGAAGTCAATCAATCAAGCATCTCAGAATTACTGCGCTGGAGGGAGGGACTAAAGGAAGAGGGATGTAAAAAGGAAAAACTAGGGGCAGGTTACAAGCCATTCTGGACCTTTACGATTACTATGAAACGTGACCCCACTTTAGTGTTTTGTCTGCAGTTAGACGGTTCTGAATGGCTACCAGTGGATAAATGCACAATAGATGAGTTACGTTGTAAATTATGGATTGTAGGAGAAGAGGATCACAAAGCCTCTGGCAAAATCTGTGTTATGGACATGCTGGATGGTCACCTGGTTTTTTACTATTGCCTGGTTTTTGAACTGTTTCACGCTGCTGCTATGCTCTGTACTGGGGCAGAAACAGGGTGTCCTAAGAAAAAGGACAAAATCTGTGATGGTAAAAACAGCACCCACATTCTCCCTCAACATTAAACTTTGGCAGTGCACCAATCTTATCCTTCTTAAGAATGAAGAAGAATCAAAGTCACCATTACAAAGAACAGAACATGGTTCATCTTCAGAAAGGGGGAACACTTCACAAGGAACAGCAGCTCTGGAACTCTTAAGATTATAGGGGCTTCAAATCAAAGTCTTGTTACAGAAAACACTCAGGGAAGAGTAGCTTTGTGTCACAAAGCAAGAGATTCATTAAAACAGTGATCACAAGATGACAGTGTCTCGGAAGAAGTAAAAGACAAATGTACGTTCTGTGCAGATCCAGAAAAGGTTACAACAAGGCTGTAGGGAAAATCAAGTCAGCAATTTGACCCCATGAGCGTTACTGTTATTTTTTAATTAAGATGAGGGATACAACTCCTATGGTTTCCTTCTTGTTGATTCTGGTTCTTCTCTTGCTTTTCAGAAAGACACTATTTTAACCTGTTCCAAAATAAGCAGGCCTTCCACAGGTAAACTTCCAAAAAGAGAAACACTGTGGTGAAAGAAGGGGAACAAGGTGAATATGGATGTATCTATGAAGTCTGCATGTTCAAGACAGACTTAATATACAGGTAATCTTAACTACATAAAATTTGCAACTATAAACAGATGCTCCTCCGTTAAATTATTTTGCCCTCTTCTTTGAAATCCGTTCCTCCAGAAAGCCTTTCCTGGTTTCATTTTCTTCCAGTGAATCTCCTTCCTTCCAGTCAAACAGACTTAACTACCCATGACCAGTATGGGTAATTTCTTGGTTATAAACTGGTTGGGGTATTAAGTATTTTCCCATTACTTGGCCAAAAGTCAAACGGCTAATGTTGTGTTTGATTCTGTGTACTTCTTTACAGAAATATATAATTTCCACTCTGGTAATCCCAGATCCCCTGGGATTACCTTCTAGATATCAATATCCATTGGTGATTGCAGATATAAATCAAACCAAAGAGATAATAGTAACCACAAAAACCACACATTTGCATTCTTTTGATGCTCTTGCAAAAGCAATACCATCTCCAGAATGATACAGACATTATTGGGCTAATATATAAGCCAAACTCTTCCTTGAATTTAAATTAGTTCACCATCTCACATACATCTATATGGCCCATGCCTTCTCTTTTCTCCTTTTCCCAGCAAACCTCTATAAATACTAATCTCTATAGCTTTAGCTGTTATAGCTGTCATTATTGTTCACCATTCAACTCTCACATAGAAACAAAAACTGAGATTCTATTAAAATCAAGCACTGAACATAAATATTAAAATAATGGTAAGGACAAAATATTACTCTACATAGAACTTCATAACTACCGTAGCACCTATTACCATAAACGAAAGCAAATCTGGTTTGACAGGGAACAAATATGGGGAGCTGAGAAGATGGTTAAGAGAACTCTTGACTGTCCTCAATTAACTTGTTAAATGTATTTGTATTTTTCTTTTCTGTTTACATTTGACAATCTTAATAAAATTCATTTCACTAACCAGTTCATTCTATGCCACTATGGATATCAAAGAACCTTTTAAAACCCTTCAAGAGGAGAGTGGGTAGCATTTTAACAAAAAGGTGGGAGGAGGAGGAGGAGAAGAAGAAGAAGAAGAAATAATAGCAATAATAATTATAATAATAGTGGCCAATGGTACGTTCTCCTACTGGTTCTCATGTGCTGAAGTCTGTTGCTCTGACACGTGCCCTGCCTCCTAAACCCACCAGTCCATAAAAGGGGGAAATCATGTACAAGTCCATTTCTCAGTTTCCCAGGATGAGCTTGACAAAAGAAGCCACGTCTGTCTCTTTGGATTCGTGCAGGGTGAAGAAACGGTGTTGCTAAAACCAGGGGGTGGGGAGTGGATAAAAGAGAAGAGAACTTGTGTTAAAAGTTTCATTTCAATCTTTTTATATTTCTTAGTCCTGGGCATGAAAGATACTGCACTAATTCCCAGGCATATGACTAAAGCTGCCTTAACCATATAATACTTTTCCAAAGGGACTCATAAGAATACTGTATCAGTTTGCACATTACCACAGCAAAATACAAATGTGCTCCTGGATCTAGTGGATATGATTTTATTACAAATATGATTATAAAAGATTTTTCAGGGCCATTCAATAAATGATCCACCTTAAAAAATAATGTTGAGAACTATGTATATAGTAATCAGTCACTGAACTGGGTATAACACATCAACAAAAGTGTGTGTGTGTGTGTGTGTGTATGTGTAAAACAAGCTACTTCCCATGTCTACAGAACCTTTAGTATGTGGAAAGTGGTTTTCATTTCATTCTCTCTGCCTTCTCCCTCTCCCTCTCCCGTTCTGGCATGATTATTGCAAATAAACCTACAAAGTAGGTCATTGGTATGTTTTTCACAGATAAGGGGAGCCAAGAGTCAAAAGGAATGACATGCCCCAAGCCGTAATACCAGGTTCATGGTTGAAGAAGGGCCATAAGCTACTTATCTCTGGCAACACTGAACACTCTTCCCCACCAGAACAAGGAATCTGAAGCCAAGGGATCTTCTTTCATGAGGAAAGAAATGTGAAATTCATCCAATTTCTTAAAAAGAGTCCAGAAACAATGATTCAGTCAATGGGCAAGTGGGCTTTGAATCTGAAGAGGAGGTCTAGTTGGGAGGAGATGTAGTCCCACACATAAAAGGCAAAAGAATGGGAGAAAACCAACCAAACAGAAGAGTGAGGTAAGGATTGATGTGAGTGAAAAACTTCATCAGAATCCTTCTCCAGCATGAATCATTCCCAAATCACGCTGAAAAAGTGTATATACATTCTGTCTGTCTGTATGTGTGTGTGTGTGTGTATATATATATGTATGTATATGTATATATGTATACACACACACACACACACATATTGTGTGCGAATGTTAGGGGATGTTACACCCCATGCAAGAACACTGGGGCTTAAATCCATCTGTTAGTCTCAATTAAAGCAGACTAACTGACTCAGTAGAATTTACATAACTGCTGACATACCAAATTCTCACAGATTCAATGGGTCTCCTCTAGCTGGAACTAACAATTTAGGCATACTGTATGTCTGGACCAGACTGTAAGCAAGCAGCCTCCACTCATACAAACAATATGCCACTAGGAGGAGGTATTAATCACATGGGTGGTGACATACTTTTATATGTTACTGCATTTGTATACCCCAATTCATACTGAACATTAAATGTGCAGAGAGATGTGGGTGTATGTATAGGAACTCACACTAGGTATTTGGATGTACATGTTGGAGCAATCTGTGATCTAGCAGACCGACAATGGGACAGTATTCCTACACTCAGATGAGCTGCCAAAGAAGCATGTTCCTTCACAAGATGATAAGTGGGTATAACATCTAGTTATGTATCCCACCCTCTTAACAAAGCATTATTGCCAACTGCCATTGAGGAAAGTCTTCTAAACATACACTCTTCTCTTTTTCTTTTTCGCTGTCTCTCTTTCTTTGTTGCTGGGGGGGACAAATGGGAGACTGGCTGCTACTATTAAGTACATAATAGTAAGCAACTAGGTGAAAACAGTGGCCACTTTAGCAGAAAAGTTATAGATATTTAGCCTCAGACAGAAGTGACAAGGATAATTTCCTCAGTATTTATCCTTCTCCCACACCACCATTCAGTATTACATGCCTGGGATGCTGAAGTGTTCTACTTAGACATTGTTATATCTTTTTTGACACTCTTGTATACTGCCTTTCCTTTAGCAAATGACCATAGTGTGGGGATATTCTGTTAGGTGCTCTGGGCCACAAAAAATATATATATACAGCTTTATCTAGTAGTCTACTACTAGAAATGTGACCCACTTGGATGACAACTCCCAGAATCCCCCAGCTTGTATGGTCTCAGCTCTGGGAACTGTGGTCCAAAAACCCCCACCAACAACCAATGTTCAAAGGCCTGCTACTAGTGCACCTCAATGTAGCTTCAATGACTTTGGGAGTAGCTGGCCTGCATTTATTTTTATTTTTATTTTATTCATACCCCGCTCTTCAGCCACAAAGGCTATCAGAGCGGCTTACAAATTGTTTTTAAGCAATAGCAATTTACACATCTACACTGCATTAAGCAGTTTCCAATGTGTGTTAGCTAATTGCCCTCACAAGCCGGGTACTCATTTTACTGACCTACGAAAGGATGGAAGGCTGAGTGAACCTTGGAGCCCGCTGGAATTGAACTTGCAACGTGGTGGCTTGCAGTACTGGCACTTAACCACTGCACCACCAGGGCTCCAATGGATTAGAAAAATCCATTGAACAAACCCACTAGATTTAATTAGGGGGACCCCTGTTATCACCCAGTCCCTGGCTCTAGATGCAGCAACCATGTAGCTCCAGAGAATACAAGAGAAATCACAGGCAAATTGCTTGGCCAAACTGTGCCCCAGGAAAGAAGCACCTCCCACATACATTACAATTTTAATATTTTCCACTGGTTGCCCATTTCACAATCATAGTGCACAATTTGCAGGCATGATTCATACCTATCATTTAAACTTAGAAGTTTGTACATATGGATCTGTAAATCTATATTTATTCATGCCAGACAATTTTGAAAAGAAGCCATACAAATGTGTTTCCTCTAAGCTTATATGAGCTTCCCATTATAACAGCAATGTAGTTCCATAAAGAAGCTAGTAAGAACTGTATACCAACACCAGGTGGGGCCAATATTATACATCATAGGTGAAAAGAGTAGAGTGTTAATCCTTGTACATTTGTTTGAAGTACAGCATCAGCCAGATACTGTACACCTCCCTGAAACAATAGCCAACACCATGTTCAACTATTAAGCGAGACAGCAAAGTCATTCTCTTATCACCAGTCATTGTACCAAAGATACATTTTTATCAGCTACATTAATAATGGGGTAAATGCAACGTTAGCCGTACCTAGAGGATACCTAAAAGATACCAACACCAATGAGGTTTGTTAATTACAACTAACTTTACTTCAATGGGTTTTAAGTTAGTAGTCAACTTTAGGCAGGACTAATTTAGCCTATGTTATATTTTCTCATAAATGGTTACTTTGTTTTATAAAAGAATAATAACACAAAGCTGATTCTGCAAGCTGCATTACTGAATTTTCAAGCAAAAATGGAATATTTCTACCCCCGCACACAAGCTGCTGGGTAAATAGTTGAATAGATCATGTGTGACAGATTCCCCCAACCTTGATGACTAAGCACTTAGACCCCTGTGATCCAAAATCCAGCCACAATCACTAATCCAAGGAAAAATTTGATTGCCACTGTGTGAAACAAGATGGAGGAAATGCACAAGAAGAGCTGTTTTCAAGCTTTTCACCTCAGAATTCATTTCCACATGACCTACTGAAGAGCTTCTTCTTGACAGCCTTGGAACCCAACCGCCTCAAAATGGCAGTGGGCTACTGCCCTCACGTCTTGCTCAGAGCTTGAAAGGGTTACTTCTTTGAACTACATACCCCAGAACTCCCCAGCCAACACTGGCCAGCAACCATGGTGGCTAATGTTTCTGGGAACTGCAGGCCAAGACAATAAGTTTCCAAGCCGTGATCCTGCCAGTGGCTTTCCACAGGCATCTGGCTGATCAGTGTGGGAGGATAATGCTGGCCTAGACAGGCTTTAGGCCTGAATGAGCACTGCTCTTTTTTTGTTCTGGATAGGGTACCCAATCAGTTTATGTTGTTTACAGGCTTAAATCTGTGGTCCTCTCATCTCACACAGCCAAGACCTTTTTCTTTTCTTTCTTTTCTGTTCCTTTTTTTCCCCATTTGGATAAAATGGTCTCTTCACAAAACTTGTTTGCAGTTAATGATATCCTTACAGGGAAACTCCCCTGAAAAGCTTTCAAGGAACCCTAGGGTTCACCAGGACACATTTTGAAAACCACGTCAATAGTAGAAAGTAGAATTCAAATAAGAAAATGAGCTCTCTGTGTGCCTGAAACATCATCTCATTTTCCATTTGAAACCTCAGCTTCACAGGAAAGCAAGGAAACAGACTAGGCCTAAAAAGTCAAGCCTGTTCCAGCACCACAATGTCTACTGCCATGGGAAAGTGAAAAAGGGGAGAGAAAAATCCAAACCACAGGACCTTACAACACTAATGTCAGCCATAAAATACCACAATGCTGAGATACATCTGAAAGGTGATCCAACATCCTAATTCAATAGAGATGGTGCAGGGCTGCCAACCAGAGTTTGGCCACAGTGCACACATTCCCTCATATCTACCCTGGTGAACCCTGTGTGTACTAAAAAGCCACATGATAAAACCTTCCTATATGATTTTAAGAGGGTGGGGCAGAGGGAGGGAAGAAAGATTCTATGTATGTGTACAGAGAACCTTTTTAAAGACAAGACAATAAAACTGGACCTTCCCTTATGCTACATCTATGTGCAGTCTCTTATTACTGCATTATAAATTCCTGCTTCTGCAGAAACGCCATAGGAGTTACCTGACATTTTACCATTTGTTTATCTTTTGAGTTCCAGCATGTTTTTTTATAAAAGCTATTCACAACAAGTACAAAAAACATCCCTTAGTAAGGACAAAATGAGATGGCGGGCTTTGGATCACCTCACAATCATTTCATTTTCTGAGGAAAAAAAAAATACACACCACAAATGAGGGGTGAAGAAGCAAATTGCTCTTTCACTGCTGGAAATATTTTGTCCATGAGCACTTCCAAGAGGTGAACAAGACATGGCTGAGATTATGGAAGTTTTCGGGAAGAACCAAGAGGAAAGCTTTAAAGAAAGAACATGGTTTTTAAGCTGTTCTGAGGAATCCTGGAGTTTATCATGGGCTCCTCAATGGAAATATCAACAGCAGCAGACAAACTCTCCTGAAAACCCAACCTGCTCACTAGAACCCACCTTCTCTTTTAGTACGTAGAAAAAGTGGCAGTGCAGCAGAAACATTCTTCCTTCCATGCTGCCTTATCGCATGATGTTGTCGTTCTCTCGTTCTGGTCCTGTGGGGCACTAAGGTAAAACCACATCTTGTTGCTAGCCGGAAAAGCCCGTTAGCAAATAGATGAGGTTTTACCTTGGTCTGCCACAGGACCGGAACAAAAGAATGCCAGAAGAATGCCATCATGTAGTAAAGCAGCACAGAAGATGGAACCTTCCTGCTACACTGCCACTTTTCTTTGGAGTATGGTAAGCCCCGTAGTCTCAGGGAGCTGGGTGCATGAGGTAGTGGCAAGGGCCAGCAGAATTACCCAATAATAACAGCAAGTTAGCATTTCTACAGCAGATGAATCAAAGCATTTCACATGCATTATCTAGTTGCAGTCTGCACAAGGTAATCCTATTTTATTAGCCCCCTTCTGAAGATGGAAAGGAAAAGCAAGCGATTGAGAAACACTAGCCCAAGGCCATTTGGGGAGTTCTTGACAGAAATGACAGTCAAACTGGGGACTTCAAATAGCTGTATGCTACATTAAGTAGCACTCCTCTATATGACCAGTCAGTATAGCACACAGATTAACTAGATACCCTTATGAGGATTGGTGTTGAACACACCAAAGTCAGGTGTGGCATCAGCATATGTGGCAACTTGGAGATCGGGCTTGTGCACCCACCCACCAATCAAACCCAGATCAGCTTGTGTTACCTCTGAACTCCATCTAAATAAACTCACCATTAGCTCAGAGTATGTTGGCCTTTCTTTGGAATTCTTCTTCAAGCTTTAAAAAAAGGGGGGAAAGTTACATATTGCTCTATCTGTATTCTGTATAAGCAAATAATCAAATAGACAAACTAAACACAACAGAAGATCTCTTTCTAAAGGAGGGTGGTGGACTCACTGAGCACTGAACAGCCACAACAATATAAACAAGAAATACCAGCAATACAATCAAAGTTGTTTTTGGCAAGTTCCTAATAATCCTTCCTGGATCTCATCTTCATGGAACTAAAGGCAAGAAATACTGTGTGCTTTTTGCTGCATTTGCATTGATGAAGCTCTCCTGATCTGCTGAATTTGAGAAAACGGTACAGGCTCATGCAGTAAGAACATCTACTCCTTGGAAGTTGTGTTATGGTTGCTTTAATTTTGAACTGAGGGTTAACTCTGGATTTTTCTACTGTCAGTCACTTTGGGAATCCATATATCAAAAAGTAAGGTATAAACCAGAGTAACAGTCCCACCATAGTATCAGGGCTATAAGTACCAAAAGCCAGCCACAAATATAAGATGCCTGGTGGCAACTGTTGAGCATGACACCATTTTCAAGTTTTGTTTTGTTTTGTTCTGTTTTACGGAACATTGGTATGTGAAGTCGAAGGCTTTCATGGCCAGCATCCATAGATTTTCCTTGGTTTTTTTCCAGGCTGTGAGGCCATGTTCTGGAAGAACATTTACGTCTGACGTTTTGCCTGCATCTGTGACTGGCATCATCAGGAACATTGGTACTTACTGTGAAGATTCCTTTTCAGCAGTTGTGGGGAGGGAATCCTTAACAGTGGGTATTGGCTTTCTTTATACCTCTATTCAGTCATTTTGAAAACAAGCTGAATGAATACAGATAGCAGCTCACTAGCCCAGGCACCTCTCCCTCCAGTTCTACTGTTCTCCCCCATCAAGTGGGAAAAGTCTGAACAGTAAAGTTCCTATATATGGAGAAAGTTTCCAGCTGATTGAGACCTCTGATTTTATTTTTTTTTAAGATTTATTTCTCACATCACGTGGAGTGTCCTCATATAGGGGAAGCTCTCCTTTTATCAATTTGCCATTGTCTTCATAAGTGGAGCAAAAGAACTGGAGGCAAAGTGGGCAGGATTAGTGCACTCCCCTTTTTGCGTGTTGATTCAGCATGCTTCTAAAACAAGTGACTGACCCACATGACTTACCATCCAGGTTACCAATATTCCATAATGTACAAAAACATAGAGAAACAGTATGTGGAATTTTATGCAACCCCATATTTCTAAAACATGAAAAACATACTGTGACATTAGCATACATTCTATGATTCTATGATTTAACATAATGATAAAGTTGCAGAAATATAAATCAATTATTGGCTAATGACAAGCCTCATACACCTTATAGGTATTATGTAGCCAGAGGAGAGAGAGGGGGGCGAAGCAGGGGTAGAGGAAGAAGTGAGACATTTTGGCTATGCAGCACCCATAGCCCTCTCAACTTTGTCTCAAACACATGGAATGATTGAGATCAGACCTGGAGATGAACTACAGGTTCCAATATTGAAGACAACTCCACTAAATTCCAATGGATTTATTTCCCAATATTCCCAATACTGACTACATTATATATGTGAAGAGGTGTGTGGGTGTGCGCACGCATGCCTTTAAGTGGCCTGTCGACTTATGGCAATGCCATAAAATTTCATACAATTTTCTTAGGCAAGGAATACTCAGAGGTAGTTTGCCTTCCTCTGAAATATAGGCTATAGTACCTGGTATTCATTGGTGGTCTCCCATCTAAATATGAACCAGAGCCGAGCCTGCTTAGATTCCAGGAAAAGATGGGATCTGGTGCCTTTAGGATACTGTATTTACATACCCCTCCCACAATTACCAGGGAGTGGAGATCAGCCACTGGCTCTGCCTCTGAGTTTATATTAGCAATGAGCATCTTTCACAGGGGAAGCTGGTAGGTTTCTATGTCGATAGGCAGCAACTCCCAACAACTCTTACCTTGATCACACAAGGTTCCAACCCCAAGCGAAATGAATGTACATAAAGATGACCTAGGCATTTTCCTCTGCAGAGGTTCATGTCTAAAAATGTGGCCACTGAAGCAAAACCTAAGCAATCCTGAAGGTGGCTCAGCTATCTGGCCTTGTTCTCCAATATTGAACCCTTCAAGCTACGCACTAAAGGGGCCCTTTGTACATACAATGTGTGCTTAGGACTAGACTCTATACTGACGAAGGCAAAGCATAGCCAAATCACAATAACTGCAGTCTAAGAGAGATGGGAAGGATGTTCCTTAGCTTCCCAACCAAACTTCAATTTCAAGGATTCCAAGCAGGACACCAGTACAGAAAACCTGGCATTAAATGGATATAGGACTTTATCAGACATGCCAAAAAATATGTCATAAGGACACAGCGGTAACACAAAAGGGCGAAATTATCATATTATGTTGTAATTCAGCCATTCCAGGAGTGTACTGCAGGCGTGAATAAGGCATCACTTTTTACTGACAGCTTAGCCTGTCAATAAAAAAGTGATGCCTCATCTGCGCCAGTGCTATGCCTGAATCACAAGGGCATCTGATAATTTCACCGTTTGTGTTATTGTTGTGTCCTTCTGACACAGTTTTGGACGTGGTTTTTGTCATGTTTTCCTGTGTCTGATAAAGTCCATAGATTTGTAATGCAGACATAGCCCTGTACATTCTTCCATGAGCCGATACATCTGCATTCATTTATTAACTCAGAATATGAGTATGGGTTATGTTACCTTTCTTTCACCTCTGATCTGTTTAACTCACTGACATATAATTTGTTATTATTTATCATCATTTCTGCAAATAACTCTACTGCAATGGGCAGCTGGGAAAAATTTGTCTATGACCGGACGGGGGGGGGCAAGCGGTGGGATGAATGGGTAGAAGATAATTTATTTCAGTCTCCCTCCAGCAGAAAATAGCTTTGAAGACAGGATATAATAGCCACTCTCTTCCTGGCAGGGTATTTATGTGAGGGATGCTTGGAGAGACTTGAAAAAGATCTTGACACGTACACAGGCTTTGGCAGAGAGGGGAAGGAGGTGTAAAGTGTCACACTGAGAGAAACAAAAGTGCTATCATCAGTTTACTATAACTGCTGGGATTTGCCAAACGGGAGGAAGTGAAGGATGCTTACTGAAGGGAAATTTCCTGTCCATCTCTTGCTGCATCATCAGAGCTCAGGTTTATGAAAATTCTTATGCTGTGTAATAACAAAGAGCAATGATTTATTCCCTCTTTTTTTCAAAGTCCTCCTTCAAAACCCAATACTCTTTTTAAATTAATGAGTTACTGGAAATTATTTGGGTAGGTCCTTCCTCCTGTCCACTTGTAAAGCAGAAGACAGCCATGCAATATCTGTTGTTGTGTGCCTTTGCGTCTGACTTACGGTGACCCTAAGGCAAACCTATCATGGGGTTTTCTTGGCAAGATTTGTTCAGAGGGGGGTTGCCTTTGCCTTCCTGAGGCTGAGAGAGTGTGCCTTGCCCAAGGACACTCAGTGGGTTTCCATGGCCAAGTGAGGATTCAAACCCTGGTCCCCCAGAATCATAGTCCAATACTCAACCACTACACCACACTGGCTCTGACAAATATATATATATATATATATATATATATATATATATTCCTAAGTGATTCTAAAAGCTTTCACAGCAACAACAGGAATAACACCAGGTACGGCTGAACAAGAAGGTAGTGTGGACTGCATTTTAACATCAAAAAGGAGGTAGCCTTCATGGTCCAAAGATCTTCACTGTTCTATCCAAACAGTCTTTTTCCTTTTTTCACATTCTGACTATTTTACAGCATAACCCCATGCTAAATTTGGCTCCTTGCTTTTCCCAGTATACCTGGGCATGTCGCCCAAGAAAAAGGGCTAGAATTCTGACACATTCCATTATTTCCTACACAGACCAGTTGGGGGTCAAGATGACATTTCCTGAAAGTTCACTCACACACACGTGTCTTAGCTCAGGAAGGAGGCTATGGAAGTAGATCTAATTGACGTAAAGGACTGGCTTACATACGTGCCTTTCCCACGTCCCTTGGGAGATCTGGCCTGTTTTCAAAACAATGGAGTTACTTCCACAGTAAGATCTGTATGCATAGCTTATTAGCCATAAGTAGATGGGGAAAAACTGAGCTCCATCATCTCAATGAATGTCACATTTTCACAATTCCCAAGATTTGCTGTGGAAAAAAATGCACTCCTCATTTTGAGCATTTGCACATCAGCAAGTCTTTAAAGTGAGAATGGATAAAATGTGCATGACTGAAAAATATGCACAAACACACTTTAGTTAATGGGGGAAATGCATATACAGTTGTCCCTCCATATTCATGGATTGGGCATTCACGGTTTTAAGTATCCACGGCTTGAAAATATTCTTTAAAAAATAATAATCCAAAAAGCAAGCCTTGATTTTGCCATCTTATATAAGGGACACCATTTTGCTATGCCACTGCATATAATGGGACTTGAGTATTCACAGATTTGGGTATTCACAGGGGGCCTGGAACCAAACCCCAGTGAATGTGAAGGGACAACTGTATTGTCCACTCAGTATAGGCTCACTGAGAGGGGACTGGCACAACCTGAAGACGATCTAAACCCAGGAGTAATCAAACAGCAGATAAACTACACAGCAGAATAAGGCTTGAAAAACAAAGGCTTCAGCTAGCACACTTTATCACTTCTTTGACCCACTTTCACTCACAATAAGAAGACTTACAAGCAGCAAGGTTCTTTCAAAAATATCTGGAGGCTTTATCTTCAGTTGCGGTACAAAACAAACACAGAATATTTACAGCAAACATCAAGAATGAAGCCAACAGCAATTCTCCAAACATCCAACACTTCTCAACACCAACTCACAACAGTAACTCACACAGAGTGTATCTTTATAGGCGTGTTTGGCTAGTCACCTTCAGCCTAACCACAACTGTGCACACAGCTACTGCAGCTGTGCCATCAGACTGGTCTGTTGCTCCAACATTTTCTCTCTGCACTTAAAGGGACATTACGCTGACATATATAAAGTAAATTGGGCAAATATGCATGCTTATTAAGCAAAATGCATTTTAAATTGTGCACAGATTTCAGTGGGGGAAGATAACACAAAGTATCACAATCTGATACGAAAGAATGACAGAAAGGAAATAGAAGTGGATTCAGGGGGGGTGGGGGAGACTAAACCATGGGCAGGGACTAAATACCCTAAAGGCATGAGATCCCATCTGATGTTTGAAGCTAAGCAGGGTCAGCCCTGGTTAGTACCTGGATGGGATACTGTGAACAAATACCAGGTAATGTAGGCTATATTTCAGAAGAAGGAACTAGCAAAACCACATCTGAATATTCCTTGCCTAAGGAAACCCTATGAAATTCATTGGATTGCCATAAAGCAACAGGCGACTTGAAGAGTACCATACATACACACAAGCCATGGGCAAGTGGTTGCTGAATAATTATTCCCGCACCCCATGGCAGCAATTAGGGGTGTGAAACCATTATCTTTCTCAGCCTGCTTTCTCTCAAGAGTATTTCATGCATAGTTTCCATTAAACTCATTGCAATCAGAAGGAAGGCCATGACAACAATCAGTGCTATTCCCTAATTCTACAAAGATGTTCATCACTATTCTAATCTCTGGGATGAAACAGTTTTATGAGTCACAACTCTCCTTGCAACACTAGACAGTTCCCAAGATCACAATACAGTCATCCCTTCACATTCGCGGGGGTTAGGTTCCCCAGACCCCCGCGAATGTGAAAATTCCGTGAATAACAACTGCCCTCCCCCTCCCCCGCCAAAACGACCATGGTGCCTCCAGAGGCCCCATAGTCGCTTTTCCCCCTCCCCACTCTCTCCCAAGGGCTTCACGGGCCTGTAAAGGCCCCGTGGTCGCCTCCCCAGCCCTCCCCCTCCCTCCCAAGGCCTTCACGGGGCCTCTAAAGGGCCCGTGGATGCCTCCCCAGCCCACCCCTCCCTCCCAAGGCCTCTAAAGGCCCCATGCATGCCTCCCCAGCCCACCCCCTCCCTTCCCAGGCCTTCACGGGGCCTCTAAAGGCCCCGTGGTCACCTCCCCAGACCACCCCCTCCCTCCCCAAGCCTTCACGGGGCCTCTAAAGGCCCCATGGTCGCCTCCCCAGTCCAAACCCCCTCCCTCCCAAGGCCTTCACGGGGTCTCCGGAGCGTCTCCAAAGGCCCCATGGATGCCTTCCCAGCCCACCCCCTCCCTCCCAAGGCCTTCACAGGGCCTCTAAAGGCCCCGTGGTCGCCTCCCCAGCCCTCCCCCCCCAAGGCCTTTGCGGGGCCTCTGGAGGCCCCATGTCGCTGCTTTTGGGAGGGCGGGGGGCCCTCCCAAAACCACGAATATTTAAAACCGCGAATGCTAAGTTTGCAAATGTAGAGGGGCAATTGTAATTTGTCACTGTCTTAGCAAGAAACCACCACAAGGAGCCACTGTCACCCCAAATAGATATAATACTTTCATTTTTGCCCTCTGGGTATTTCAAACTTTCCTCACAACTCTGACACCCTTGGGCACTGAATACTTTTTCTCTCAGCCCAGGACCCAAGGAATTCAAACCATTTTGTTTCAGGAGAGCAAAACACATTTTCAAGCCTCTGCAGGGAGGAACTATATGAAACAGATGTTCAAAAAGGTGCAGCACTAAGGTGTCAGCACAAGATATGGGACAACTCTGGGGAATAGCACACAGTTCATTTTATCACAGACCAAGCACAGAGCTTGAAAAGGTTATTTTTTGAGCTCAGCTTCCCAAAGTAAACTTTTCCAAACTACAGCGGTTCCTCCATATTTGTGGGTTAAGCATTTGCAGATTTGATTATTTGCAGATTTGATTACTTATTCATTTGTTTATTTAATTTATATGCTGCCTTTCTCCCAGAGTGAGACCCAAGGCTACTCACAAAAGAACATGAATTAAAATGTTAAAAACAGTTAAAATCATCACAATTAAAACAATTTAAATCCACCAATTAAAAAAAGCCTCAGAGAGTGCAGTTAATATAAGGAAAGCAGGGAGGGGGCCAGCCTAGCTTCCTGTGGAAAGGAGTTCCAGAGGGTGGGAGTAGCCACTGAGAAGCCTCTGATGGCAAGACCGAGAGAAAGCCTTCCTCTGATAATCTTTAAAGCTCTAGCAGGTTCGTAAGGGGAAATACATTTTTTCAGATAGTCTCGACTTAAGCTGGTATATGCCTTTACAGGTCATGAGCAGCACTTTGAATTGTACCCAGAAATGAACCCAGTAGTCAGTGAAGCTGTTTTAACAAGGGGGTTATATGCTCCCTACAACTGGTGCCAGTCAGCATTCTGGCCACAGCATTTTGGATCCACTGAAGTTTCTGAACAGTTTCCAAAGGGAGCCCCAAATAGAGTGCATTACAGTAGTCCAAATGGAATGTAATCAAGGGATGTGTCACTGTAGCCAGACCTGAAGCCTCAAGGAATTGGCACAGCTGGCACACTAGTTTTAACTGTGCAATTGCACTCCTAGCCATTGCTGAAATGGGGGCATCCAGACTCAGAGCTGAGTCGAGGAGAACACCCAAGCTGTGAGACTGAGATTTTAGGTAGAGTGTAACTCCGTCCAGCACAGGTAGACTGGTCCACCAGAGGTTGACCACAGAATTGCACTGAAGGATGTACGAATGCCTAGAGAAGTGTTCTTTCAGGTACAAACAAACAAAACAACAAAAAAACAGAGGGCCTATATTTGTGTTTCCACTTTCATGGGGCTGCTGCTGACTGTACTGTACTGCCCACCCTATCCAGCGCTTTACTAGAGCAGGCCCAGGTTTCCCCATCATTTCTGCCTCCAAAGGAGAAACGGAAAGTTGTAACATTTCATTATAACAGTCATAATAAATGCATTTGGTGAGGACTTGGGAGAGAGCCTTCTCAGTAGCTACTCCTCGACTATGGGATACTCTTCCTACGAGAGTCTCTGGTGGCCACCCTCTGCTTTCTTTCCCCCTTTCTTCTTTTTCCGCCAGAGGTAAAGAACTTTTTATTTCAATAGGCCTCCAATTTTTAATTGATTGTGCAGAGAGGTTTTTTAATGGAATGTGCTGGATACCAAAGAGAGGACTGGAGATTTGGGACTTTAATATGTTCATCTGTTTTGATTTGGGCAGTATTTACTACCAGTAGTTTTGAAAATTTTGGAAATAACATCCCCCCCACCAACACTCTCTCTCTCTGGCTTTTCTTCGCAAACGAAGATTCGGAAAGGACTCATCTTGTGCTTTCTGCAAGCGTGCTGATGACTGAAAAGGCCAATCTAAGATAAACAAGTCCAGTGGCAGAGAGCACAGCAAAAGGTCTCCTTGGGTGATGTTTCCGGGTTGTGATTTTTTTCTGCGTTGTCATTTCTCTTCAAGACTTGTTTGGCGTGAGTTCTCAAATAAGGCTGCAGCATTGTGGATAGTGAGTCTCCATGCCTCCCAATGTGAGGCCAGGGTGGACCATTGTTGGTGATCAATTTGGCCGAGCCTGAGATGTTGTTTCAGGGAGTCCCTGTATCGCTTTTTTGGAGCGCCCCTCTTACGCTGACCCGTGGCGAGTTCACTGTAGAGTACTATTTTGGGGAGGTGATGGTCCTCCATTCTAGAAACATGCCCTGCCCAGCGCAGCTGTGTTCTCAATATCATGGCCTCAATGCTGGTGATCCCTGCTTGCTCAAGGACAGCAACATTCATCACATAGTCAGTCCGGTGTATATTTAGGATTGTGCGTAGACAGCACTGATGAAAGCGTTTGAGGAGTCTTAAGTGTTGGCGATAGGTGACCCATGTTTCAGACACAAATTATTTTGGGGGGAACAAATTCAGTCTTTCTGTTCATCTAATCAGCTTTTCTATATTGTACTTTATTGTTTAATAATAATAATAATAATAATAATAATTTATAGCTACAATAAAGCAAAAATGATGATAATAATAATAAGCTGATAATAATAAAAATAATAAAGCTTCTGCTTCTACTTCTTCAACAGCACCACCAGCAAGGCCTAAAACAATGAACTATATACTGGTCATTTGTTAAAATAATTGCTTAGTAGGTACATCATGCTTTTAATATGAACAGAAAGAGAACTCTTAAATCTCAAGTTTATTTTGTAATTACCACACTTCCTGTGATGCAAAGAGCAAGCTGGATTCCCCTATACTACGTTTTCAAAACCAAGAGATTATCAACTGAAGAAACATACCACCGCTAGGCATCATCCACAGATCAGTGGCCTACCTAAGCTGTAAGAATGAATTTACCCCTAATGCTGGCAATAGTCTTCCCAGCTTAATAAAATGTGCTTCTGGGAAGGGAAGGGAGAAAGGCTTGGGTTTTTCTACCTACACCTTGCTCAAGAAGACAACTCCACCGTTTGGAAATTACTACAACAGACACACATATAACAAAGCAGGAATGGGGAACCTGTGGCTCACCAGATGTAGTTGATTTTTAATTTCATTAGCCACAACTATCATGGTTGTAGGAGCTGCAAGCCATAAAAGTAAATTTTCCACACTCTGGGTCGCTCACTGATCATTTATTATCAGTGATTTATACAGTATCATCAATCTATACAATGCTTTACAGATAATAAGGTGATAGGTTCCTGCCCCCAAATACTTTAAAATTTATCAGAGGGGAGGCAAGAATTTATGTGGTTTAAAATTTATCAGAGGGGAGGCAAGAAAAGGGAAGGAGGGGGAGACAAAGTAAAATTCAGTAAAATTCAGTTCCGTTACCCATATAGAAGGTTACTTTCAATAAGGATTTGGTTTTACTAGAGAAGGAGAAGCATTCTGTTTGAGTCCAGAAGCACTCCTCTTTATGAGTGGAGACTCCAACCTCACAGGGGAAACGGAGTGAATCTGTTCTGGGGTTTCATTCAGACTTATCCAAGTTGTTTCATCCTATTGCTAAGATAGGTTCAACACACTGGACAGCTCTTTTAAAGTTCTGACTAAAACCCAGAATGGATTCATGGTTGTCCTGACATTACAGCCACCTTTATATTTCACATGCCTGAAAGATGAGTTCTGTGATACGAACAGCAGGCTGGAGTCCTGATGAAACACTGAGCCCAATGAACATTGCAACTGTGCTCCTGTTTGCTACCTTATGGGAAAAGCAGGCAGATGATTTCTTTTTGTCAGAGTCCCAGGCATATTAGAATAAGACCCATCTGGGAAGTAATCTATCAGCCCTACGGACAAAGCACCCTGCACAAATCCCAGCACATTTTAGGAGGTGAAACATGTCAGGAGGAAAAGCGCTTACCACAGTGAGGTAAAATCAACGAAGTCTGCTGAGAACTTGTCAGCTGGGAGTTGTGGCGATGGCTCTTCCACCACCTGTTTCAGCTGCTGGAATGGCGTTCCCCAGGAGTCGTACGGAAACCGCAAGATTGCCAGTTCGATCTGGATGTAGGGAAAAGATAGCATTGGCCTATTGCTGCTGTTGTTATCATCATCATCATTATTACCGTTATTAAAATGAATAGCAGCAATAACAATAAAGGGGGGAAGAGGAGAAGAGGAAGATGAGGTGGTGGTGGAGGAGGAGATACCTAAATGCTTTCACACAAACACACTTTCCATGCTGTCATCAATGTTAGCGTATGCTGCCACCTGCAGGCAACCCTATGAAATCACACTGACTTTTCAAGCTGAGGTGTGTGCTTCCCCCCCCCCCACACACACACACTGCCACTTTGCCTCCCTCTCCCTCCTCCTTCTCATCCCTCCTTGGAAACGCTGGGCTCACTGGGTGCCTCTGCAGCACAGCCTGTGCAAGTCCCTGGAGACAGCCTGTCTCTGGGAATATTTAAAAACAGCAGCTTACGAGGCCAGTTTTGCTAGTTTGTGCCAAGTACCCAACAGCCTACCAGAAGAATGCAGAGTGCCAAGAGAGGACTCTCTGTCTCTCTTTCTCTGTGAGTCTCCCCACACCCAACCCAAGAAGACTGTCGCAAGAAGAGGGGACTAACTGTTCCCTAGAGAATGAAGTTGACATGCCAAGAGAAAGCTTTCAGTTTGTTCTAAATACAGATTCCCTACTGCAGGCATGGAGCCAGCTAAAGAAGTGTAGAGGGAAAAAGAGAAAGTGAAAATGGGTGGGGGGGGCAGGGAGGGGAGACTTGGAAAGATATCACTGCTGTAGGGCACACCTCATAGTCAAACAATGCAAGTAGGTTGCTACTTGGATGCTCAACATTTATTGGAAGCAGTGTGGTATACTGGTTTGAGCACTGGACTAGGACTCCAAGAGACCAGGGTTCAAATCCCTACTTGCCCTTGGAAACCCACTGGGTGATTTTGGGGAAGTCATACTCCCTCAACCTGAAAGGAAGGCAATGGCAAACCAAATCTTGCCAAGAACTTCCCATGAAAGGTTCACCTTAAGGTTGCCATAAGTCAGAAATGACTTGAAGGCACCCAAAAACAACAACAACAATAACAGAGGCTAAAAAAATACCTGCAGAACAGCTGTACCTACTCATATTTTTTTCTCTCTCTACAACTATTTTTTTTTTCCAGAAAAGGTGCAGGACATCTGGCCTGAATTTTAATTCTGTCAATCCTAGGATAATCAAACCTGCTGAGCCTACCACTTCAGAAAGCAGGCTGACTACCACTGTTACTGCTGATGTGGTTCTCTACCACTACTGCTATCTTAAGTGCCCTCCAAACAATTTGTTTTCCTTATGCTCTGTTTCCATCTGAAGTTCTAGCACAATTGATGCCTACACCGATACCCCATCAATACCGCCTAAAAGAACAAGAGAACATGGGCTTTTACACATAAAATTAAATCACCCTTGCAGGATTTACTACTACATATAAATTGAGAAGATTTTTCTCAGCCCAGCAAGTGACCAGAAGCAAAATCAAAACGGAGAGGCAAACACAAAAACAGAATGAGGTTCAGCCTTAATGACTGGTAACATTTAAATACCACTGTATTCTTGTTTTAAGCAAACACTCCAGGAAGAAAGAAAACCCTCCTTTCAAGCCTGGCAATGGCTTTTGTACCTCACTCTGGAGGACACTGAATCAATGGGGTTTCCTAGAAGCCTACCGGGGGGCTCCTCAATGAGAGGTTCAGCCATGGAAGACAAGCTTTCCTAATAGGCTTCTCCTTTGTCACCACTTATCAGTCCTGGCAATGTGCAAACCAACTGGTCAAGGATGAGGCGTGTGTGTCCATCCAGATATTGTTAGATTACAACTCCCACCATCTTCCACCATTAACTGCACTGACTTGGGCTGATGAGAGCTATAGTCCAAAAACATCTGGAGCAGCTACTTGTTCCCTGCTCCTGGGATAGGGGAATGTCGTCTATGCTCCTGGGCATGCTATTAATTCATACAAGGCAGTGACTGAGCCAACAGCCCATTTAAAGTGAATGCAAGTCCTAGCATCACCTACAATCCCCTGCAATACACAGGCCTCAGTAGACAGTTTGTGGGGAAAAGGTTTTCCGAAAGCTCAGAAACCCATTGCTATATGCAAGCAACAAAAAGTAATCCTTAAGAGTGACCATCCTTCTCTCCTCCCCCTCTCTGTCTCACACACACTATACAACTAACTAGATTGATGGTCAGGGCCCACTATTGGAAGGCTGGGCCATTGTATCCCTCCAGATTGTTTGTTTGCATGTTTTTGGCCTCACTCTGAAAGGCCAGAAATCAGGGTCTTTGCCTGAGGACTTCATTAGAGAGTTCTCCTAAAAGTCCTCGTTCTGGCCACTGGAGCTCTCTATAACTGTCTCCCCATTCTCACAGCAGGAATGTCCCTTCAAGAGAATGCCTCTTCAGGAAGGATCTGACACCATCTTTGAAGCCCTGATCTATTTTCTTGAGATTATTTCCCTACAAATTGTAACTTTGAACTCTGCAGCCTCTTTTCATGTATGTGACCCGTTTAAGGAAATCCTTTTAACCTACAACAAATTGCTTAGATTTTTTTTCTTGCTTCCAACAATATCTGAACCACAACCTCCACCCAGTAGAATCTGGTGGTTTTCATGTCAGAGGGGAACAGATTCTGCTCCACAATTTAGATTGACTCTTAAAGGAGTTGTCCAAGGTGCTGAAGCATAATCCTCAAAATGGGGTTTTCATATCTCCCTTCCTTTTCTAGATGCCTTGCATTCCTCAGTTTGCTTGGCCCCAACCCCTACATCTTCTTCCAATGAAAACCCTACCCACTATAACCTGCACAGGCCCTCCAGCTGCAGCCTAATTCTTAGAAATCTCACAATTTCCCCTTTCACAGTTAATCATCCCCATTTTGAACAAAGCCTGGCTTACAGACCTGCATTTTAACAGTTTACTTTCTATATATTGGCCTATTTTCCACTTATGAATCAATCAATTTCCTATCAGGAACTCCACGTTAATTATCTGCTGCTCCCTAACACAACTATTGAGAACATTTTGATTCTTGTGTGTTTGATTATACCGCTCCTCCTGCCTTCTGAAATATAGCTCTGTGTGAGTTGCTACTATGACTAATGATAACAATACTGTATTGTTGTTGATAACATACTATCAATATTATTAATCACTTTATTTATATCCTGCCTCTTCCCCAAAACTGAGTTTCAAGGTGGCTTATTAGGATCATCTGTCCAGATGGGTTGCTGCTAAGATTCAAAGATCCCTTGTGTGAATATAATCTTAGAAGATGTGAGAGTTTATTTACAGCACATTCAGTAACAATCCCAGTTAGATAGAACTAAAAGTGGTCTTTGGATCAGAAATGGTCCATGGGTACTTTAACAGACCCGCCTGAAGGTTTCCACATAAACCCTGCCCCAATATTTAACTCGGCCCTTACAAAGTGAGCCACATCACCTCTTGGCTTCCACAGCACATAAAGAGATAGAAACAATCCCAAGGGACACATGAAAAATGTTTCGTCTCCTTTGTGATCATTTCTGCGTGTCTATAATTCAATAAGAGGTTCAACAAGGACATTGGGGGAGTTGGTGAGCCTGATGCTGAAATCCCTCTCTTCCTTTTCACAGAATGTTCTGCACTTGATGTCTTTGCTATATATGGGCCTCATCAATTTCTCTCAAAACCAGCTTAAAATTACTGTTTTAACCTTATAAATTTGTTTTAACTTGCTAACCATGTTTGTATTTATTTTTTAAAATTATTTTTATTGTTTTAAACTGTTTTAACCTGGATGTTTTAATTTTACCTATAAGCTGAGTCCTGAGTTCTGATAAAGAGTGGGGCAGAAATATTTTAATAAATAAATACATAGAATAAACATAGCTAAAACTAAAGACACAAATTTGCTTTAGATTTAATTCAGACAACACCAGGCTGCAAAATATTTTCAGTTTTAGGTGTAGGGCTCCTCTGCTCCCTCCCCACCCATCCTAACCAATCTAGGTTCAACAGATGCAGCTACGTAAGCCTACAGGTGTATGAGTACTATGCACTTACCATTGTGATGCCCAGGCTCCAAATATCAGATTTGACATTGTATCCTTTTTGGTTTAGCTCTGGGTTGATTCTTTCAGGCTGGACAGACAAATGAAAGACAGACAGATTGTTATGCAGTTCCTTTTGTTCTATATTTCTCCCTTGGGGTCCAGGGAAGGGAGAGGGACTAAGGGGAAACTCTCTAGTGTTGTAAGTATGGAGTGAAATTAAGCACAGCTCTCATCAACTGGATTTTAAAGCTGTGGGGAGAGCCCAAGAAGAAAACCATCAAGAATGTCTTTCTATGTGCCCTTGTTGTCCTAAGCCAGTTTTTTTTGGGAGGATGTGTTTGGTTAATTGTTAACTTCATGGTGGGAGACACCAGAGACAAAGTGGCTGCTGGGATAACATGAACACAAGCCATTGGACTACGCTAATCAATATTAATCAGTAAGTGGTGCTTTCAGGAGTCAGTCAACTAGAAACCTAGAGAAGTTCTCCAGTTTAGGAGTTGAGAGGACTTTGTCACATCACATTTACTACATACCACACATACTTGGAGTAAAAACATTTCAGGGAAATGACACTCAATTGGTACCATCATTGGGGCATTACAAGCTGGAGAAAGTCATATTCCAAACCTGGGAATCATAAACTCTGGTAACATCACTGGCTGGAACTATTGGGAATAAGACAGATTCTCAAGATTATCTTGTGTGACCCTTGCTTCAGAGTCCCCACCCCCACCCCACCCCGTCAGAACTATGTTGGGCAGTTACCCGAGGCAAGATCTTTTCCACTGTGGCACCCAAAAGAAGAACAACTTCCTGACAGAACTCTCCCTGCTGCTATTGATGCTCCCTTTACATGGTCAACAAAAAATTATTTATTCCAATGAGTTTACCATCTTTAGGCTGGCTTTCATACAAGTTCTCATTTTAGTTTTTGAATGATATTTCTGCTGTTTCTTTCTTAAATTGGTTTTATTTCAATAGCAACTTCCCTTGAGCATGTGCTGGAATGTGAGGTACAAATAGTGAAAACAAATAAAACAAAGTTCTGCCCTGATGCATGCACAAGCAGTCAGGCAAGACAGCTGTGGGCAGTTATGCTGAAAGTGCACCAAAGGTTTCCCTGCTCTCTGCACTTACTGCCATGTAAGGTTTACAGCCAGCATCCATTGTCTTGGCCACAGAATCCACAAGGTAACCACTAATTCCAAAATCACACATCTTCACCTGTCCCAGTGTATTGATCAGTACATTGGAGGGTTTGACATCTACAATTGAAAGAGAGAGAAACTGTCACTCCTTGCAGTCAGTTTGCTTGCAATGGGTTGCAGTAGGAAAGGACACCGACAGATGCTGGTTCTTGCCACCAGAGGGCACCACTGGCAGTGTTCATTTTCCTTGTCAACTCAGTTCCGAAAAGGTAAGAAAATAATCACTTCCTTCAGGTTCTAGACTAGAAAAGGGGAAAGATGGGCTCTACCAAAATCATTGGCCTCCAGCTCTCATAATCCCTAACCAGTGGTCTCGACTAAAAGGGAGGTGGAACCAACAATGTCACAGATTCCCCAACCCTGCTCTAGCCTAGGCCAATGTGTTTATTCCAGTCAAAACAACCGGACAATTCTGTAGATTAACATTCAGTTTGAGGAGAATTCACTGAGACCAAAGAGCAAGTGCTATGTAATTGTCTATTAGGAATGATGAGGAAACTGGGAACCCAGCCTTGGGAATACATTCACTCTTCCTGAGTTGCTCTTCTCCCTAGATTAAAAAGAATGCACTCTTCTGTCTTAACCACATTAAGTGCCAGCGCTGAATCACACAGATGCTGTGGTGATGAAGGATGCCCAAAGATTCCTAGAATAACAGAAACTGTGGTTAGTACTAAAGCAAGGAATTTGCTGGAGGGAGAGAAGTGGTGGTAGAGGGAGATCTACCCATGTTCCTGAGACTGACTTCTGATTTGTTAACAGTGGACTATGGGGTGTCCAAACACTGTCTACTCCAGGTTACTGCAGTGATGTTATCTCCACTCTGAACAAGCAGAAACAGTAATTGCAAACAGTACTTTTTACTGCAGTAAAAGGTGCCAAAGTAACTTCCTATGAAATTCAGTACGGAAGAGTGAAAGCTATATCACAACATGCAGCATATATGTTCCCTAACTGTTCAAAGTACACACAGTAATTTGAACCCAAAGTTGTATGAGCAGAGGACACTTCTCCCTGATTTTAGGTTACTTCCCCACTACCCCCACTGTAGCCTCTGCCTCATAACCCTCACTGTTCTGAGGGGGTGGGGGCTGAACACTGGTAAAAACTCCTGTGAGATGTAAAGGGAAGAAGGAAGATAAGATGGGAAAGTTATACTGCACAAATACTTATCTATTCACAAACTGTTGGACACAGCCCACTGTATCTCACTAATCCTTGCAACTAGGGGCTTGTCTACACAGGCAAACAAACAAACAAACATATAATCAAGGTGCAGTCGCCACACAATGTTTACAACAATTTGCATCTTCATCAGGGTTTCTGCAGGAAAATCCAAGTCTGAAAAATTCATGGTTTGCTCCACATTTGAGGGGAAACCCTGGATTATTGGCTGTGTGGTGGACACATATTGGCTTTGGAGCAAAGCCGAGGGATGGGACTCTGTTCTGGCACCTTTTTTATTTTTTTAATTTTTCGATTGTGCACATATCTGGATAAATGTATCCCTGCTTATCCAGTAATACCATACTCTGGGATAATTTATATTCCCATGCATGAGTAAACAAAACAAAACAAAACACCGGACCAGCCCTGGCCATGTGGCTGGAAATAATGTGAACATATAGGACACGTGATCCACATTGGATCACCCTTTTACACCAACACAAGTTTGCCTACAGTTACAGTGTGGCGGGATACTCTGGAAAAGCCCTGGTGAGTGTGGCAGATACAGGGCTGCAGCGGATCAAAAATATCCGTGGGGGCTATGACACAGGTTTGGGGTTTCCTGCCAGTGTAGACAAGACTTAGCATGAAAATTTAGGTCTGTACTATTATATTCATACTAAAGTTGTACACTTACAATGGGGATGGGAAGAATATGCAAAAAAGAAATGGTTAAAAAACATGTTGCCTGAGTGCTGAAAAACTCTGATGAGAAGAATGCTGGATTAAGAAGAATCTTCACAATTTAAAACTTGTTCTATGCATGAGCTGCACGTGGTTGTTTTGTGCAGACGACAGCATTTTCTGCATAGGAAACAGTGTTTTCTCAGCAGAAATATTATGTTCTGCATACAAAATGCTGTAGTTGGGGACTTACTGTGTGCAAAAATTCACTTACAGAAAATGCTGTTCTTTGTGAAAAACAACCATTGGTAAATTTTGTGCAAAGTAAGTCCTGAACTGAAATTAATCTTCTAAAACTGAGTTGTTTTCAAAAATTTCCTCACAGCAAGAAGAAAAGTTAAAATTGCTTGTTGCTTGCGTCGAGAAGAAAGTTAGCAAAGGATCACATCCTTGCTTGCAATGGCCAAAATTAAATTTCCAATATCAACCTTGATTACTATCTGTCAAAAATCACTTTCTTGAGTTGTGCTTAGAAAAGAAGAACAATTACACTCACTGGATGTCTCTCTAAGCCCAGGGAAATATAGTTGGTGTAATTTTACACTAAATGAAACACATTGCACTTTTACACATTATTCTTTCAAGTCCTTTCAAAATTAAGAACTCTTACAGTAGGCAATACTGGTCACACTTACCTCGGTGAATCACAGAGAGCTTACTGTGTAGGTGCTCTAATGCTTTTACAATCTGAAAAGAAAAATAAAAAAAAACAAGAATGAGTTGTCACTGGCTAAAGCAATGCTATTACACTCTCTTCCCCAGAGCCCAGGCCACAAGTTCACAATTCAACACTTAATCGGGGGTGGAGACAGTCTAGGTTGGGCATCCTGGCAATTAACAGACAGGAGAGTGCTGAGCCTGCAGTCTGGCACCAGAGTGATTACCATGAATCATGTTTTCTCCTGGCTCTGCCAGCCACCCTTAATAATATGCTCAGAATATAAAGACTGATATAAGGGTCTGAGTACAAAAAAAAACCTTTGCACTTCCATTATTTAGAAAAATTTGACAACAAAATTCTAGGGCGTGTTGGAACTCTAAACCCCTCCCATTGCATGGCGTCTCCCTTCAATATCTTCTCCTCTACAGCAAAAGGGCAACATTTACAACAATAAAGACCCCTGTGCTTATTGCCTACTGGCAGAGGAAAAAAGTATCTCCTCCACTGAGTGAAAGGAGGAATTCTGATCACGCAACATGGTCCACAGGGAAAATATTAAGGACACCCACCCACCCCACACAAAACTCTGAATGCATCTACCTGAAATTAAGCCAGGCTTCACTCCTGTGAAGGATAACATGCCTGCAAATTTCATCCAATTCTGCCACCATAAGAACACCTAGCACAAAAATGTTCACACCTATTTCTATGTTATTTAGAAATCTCTGCCCCTTCAAAAATGACTATGACTACTAATACTATAAAATTCTGGCAAAAGGGGGGAAAACAAAATAAATAGCCATTTATTAATTGACCACATGTCAGTCAACAGGAGAATAGATAAAGTTTCCAGTTTAAGGATGCACTTTCAATCTGAGGTAAAGCAGGTCATGCCCAAAGTTGATGGAGATAAAACCAACCTGTTTTCTGAAGACAGGTCCAAACTAGTTGTATCTTCAACATGAAGTGCAACTACTAAGAATAAACCCTTAAAGGGAACCAGCTGCTACTTTTTCTCTTTCTTCTTTTGAAACATGATGCATTAACAGCTGACTGATAGATGTGGGATCCAAAGATGGAAAAGGGGTGCTAGATTTCTTTTGGAAGAGGATGAAAACCAAGAGAAAACCAAGAAGCACTCACTGAGACAGCTATTTTTCCTAGGATATCTTCAGGAATAGTCAAGCCTTTGTCAATGACTTGCTTGTAGAACTTGTCCAGTGAAGTATCCATCAGTTCCATGCAAATCCACACATCTCCCTAGCAAAAGCAATGGTGAACAACACTGGCTACTAACAGAGAACCACACCTCCTCACCAAAAACTAAGAGCACTGCCAACCACAGCATCCATGTTCATTTGCACAACCCTCCTTATATCTCTTACACCATATTTGGAAGCCTTGGTATTCAACCTCAATATGCATATCAGTGTCTCAGGACAACTCTGGATTCAACAGACCATGCTTTAGTCATTCTGTTTTAACCAAACACAGGGGTAGCTAAAGTCCAATTCCAAAATCCATACTCAATATAAAATCAATACGTTTATTAGGCCAAACAAAAAGGACAAAAACATTAAACAGAGGCTGGATGGCCATCTGTTGGGGATGCTTTGATCGTGATTTCCTGCGTGGCAGGGGGTTGGACTGGATGGACTTCGTGGTCTCTTCCAACTCTGCAATTCTATGATTCTATCTGGGGAAGTTTTTGAGACATCCAGGTCCCTTAGTCAGGTACAAAGGCGAAGGGGAAAGGGAGAAGGGAGGTGAAATGGTTTGATCTACCATTTGTTTTTATCTTTTTAATTCCCAGCTTACAATTTCAATTTTCTGTTTTCAAAATTTATAGAATCGCAGTGTTAGAAGGGCCATCTAGTTCACACTGCCAAAGTACTCCCAATAGATAGTCATCTAACCTCTGTTTAAAGACATCCGCCCCGACTGTTTTTAGCAGAGGGGTGGGGTATAAATAAATATTATTATTATTATTATTATTATTATTATTATTATCATCCAATGAAGGAGAATCCACCACCCTTCAATGCAGTCTATTCCGTTGTGGAACAGTTCTTAATATCAGGAAGTTCTTCCTAATGTTTAGACAGCATCTCTTTTCTTGCAAAATTCCTCAATTGGTTTTAAGAATTCATGGACAGTCATCTCTGCTAGTTTGTGAACAATAAAAATAAAGAAATGCATGGTTGTTTTATTTAGTCAACCCAAGTTACCCCTCAAAATTGGCACCTCTCTAACCATTGAGACAAAAGGTTCAAACACTAACTTTCCTGAGGAAAGAAAACACATTTGCTAACCAAAAGTGTTTTCCAGAAAGGCTAAAAGAAGGACTATTTAGGCCAATGTGAATTTCATCTTCAACAAACAGTTATCTTTTTATGCCAACAGAACATTACTCTGAAAAAGTTGCCCTTACTGTGTAGAATTATTGGGGGGGGGTATTTTAGGTAGCACTGGGCAGAGGTTGTGTTGGTAAAGTAAAAAGGGAAACCAGGAACCAGAGGAAAGAGACAGGAAATGGCTTAGTAAATGATAAACAAGTACAACTTCCATTTCATCAGTACAGTTAAACAGAAGGGAAAAGAAAATTGGAATGATTTTAATCACTCTTTAACCATTCAACCAGTTATGTGTGCCCTTTTTCCAAAAAAGGAAGTTAAAAGGGAGTATACGGCCTTCAGAATTTGCAGCAGGCAGGAGAGGGATCCCCCCTGTTAGTGCTCTGGGAACAGCACCTTAGTTCATTATGATCTAACAAGTCTGCACCGCTTGGTAATGTTACTTTTTGTTCTATAACTTTAAGAACTGAAGGATTCTGGAAGCTGTAGTCCAAAATAGTACAGTTGCCCCTCCACATTCGCGAACTTGACATTCGCAGTTTTGGTTATTCGCGGTTTTGGGAGGGCCCCCCCGGCCCCCCCAAAACCGCGACACGGGGCCTCCAGAGGCCCCGTGAAAGACCTGGAGGGAGCGGGGAGGCCTCCACGGGGCCCCCGGAGGCCCCATGAAGGTCTGGGGAGGGGTGGAGAGGCCTTCGCGGGACCCCGGAGGCCCTCCGGAGGCCCCGCAAAGGCCTGGGGAGGGGTGGAGAGGCCTTCGCGGGACCCCCGGAGGCCCTCCGGAGGCCCCGCAAAGGCCTGGGGAGGGGTGGGGAGGCCCTCCGGAGGCCCCGCGAAGGCCTGGGGAGGGGTGGGGAGGCCTTCGCGGGACCCCCGGAGGCCGTCCAGAGGCCCTCCGGAGGCCCCGCAAAGGCCTGGGGAGGGGTGGGGAGGCCTTCGCGGGACCCCCGGAGGCCCTCCGGAGGCCCCGCAAAGGCCTGGGGAGGGAGGGGGGAGGGGAGTCATTATTCACGGATTTTTCACATTCGCGGGGGTCCGCGGAACGGAACCCCCGCGAATGTGAAGGGACGACTGTAATTTTTCTGAGCTCTGCAGGTATGTGGAGAACTAACCTTATCACATATACACTTTATATTGTCCAGCAAAGGCGTTTGAAATACACTTAACGATCTGTTTTGAGTGAGGATAACCTCTCAGGTTAAACTTGTATGAGGAGCACGCCTCAGGAACAAAGTGTAGCATTTAGTCCCTTTCACCTGCCACTTTCTGTTCTATGCAGAAAGCTCTTCTTCTTGATGGTCACATCAGGACCAGGTCATAAAGTGACCTTTTCCTGTCATTAATCTGTTTAATTGATGTTGCTGGGTACTGTGTAACTGTTTGATGTTCTGTATCCCTTTGAAATGGTAACTAATGACTGAGGGAAGATGGGCTCAGGTAGAACAAGTGGTGAGGGATGATACTGCTGCTACAATGCTAACCAATGATTGAGTTGCCCACCAGAACTGTTTGTAAATACTTTATATTATAATGTTTTTCCTTTGTGCTTCATTCAAAGTAACAGTGGTGTAGTTAACTCTTTTGATTTCTGTCATTAATAAATCTGTTTAATCCTGAAGCTGTTGACTACTGAGTCTAAAGAAGGGGGTACATGATACCTCATGATGCACTTTAATAGGGTGAGCCCCTTTTAGGACTTTTAATATGGTGACTGTCATGTTTGTTGAACATATTTTGTTTGACTTTTATCATTCTTGCTTTGCTATGATTTGCTGTGTTTATTATTATTTTAATTGTTTCCCACCTTTGAGAGAAAACCTCTCTCAAAGTTGCTTCAAAAATGTGTAAAATGAATTGCTATTAGTAATTACTATTATTATTTATAGTGATTTCATTCCAAAAATTCTGACGTAGTTTTCAATTTTGGATATCAAAACTGACAAAAATTATTATAAATGTAATATAAACACAATAAAGATGAGCATGCATAAAGAACAACTAAAGCTAAATATACTTAAAATTCAATCAAATTTTGACAGCAGTAGCTGAAATCGTCCCTATTCATGTAAACCTACCTTAAGAAAAGATCAGAGAAAACAAAGGTGTATTAAGAGTTCTTCTTAATATGGAGAGAACAGCAAGGCGGAGCTCCATTGTGCCAAGGCCCAGCAGATGAGGAAAGGCCCTCCCTTCACTGCAATTGCTGTGGCCTCAGAGGAAGGGAAGAGTAGACAGTATCTGCTGATTTAATCCTCTCCCCCCACTGCCATCCCCTTTCCCTTGTGTGTCTTGTCTTTTTAGATTGTAAGCATGAGGGTAGGGAAGTGTCAAAATTGTAAACTGCTCATGAACACTGATGGCACTATATTATCAATAATAATTTAAAAATTAACAGTTGCAAGATGCATTTAGTTGAGTGATGCAATTAAATGCATAAGAACAGTAGGATATTTGAAAAAGCAAACAAACTGGAAAATATTTTATATGCAGAAGGTCCCAAGTTATTTCCAGGCATCTCTAATCTTTTAAATGGATCACGTATCGGATGACGAGAAGAGACCACTCAGAGTTACTTCCAGTCACAACAGACAGTAAACTGAGGCTGCCATTTTGTACTACACAATTGTATCAATTTGACGTCACTTTAGTTGCCAGGGCTCCATTTTCTGGAATCCTGTTATTTGTAGCTTCATGGCACATTTACAATTCTCTGCCAGAGAGTTTGGACTAAAAACCCCAGGATTCTATAGCATGCAGCCATGGCAGCTGAAGTGGAATCAAAGTACTACCATTGTACAGTGTGAAAGGGATACATAGAAAGCAACTTCCTATGTACAATGTAAGCCCAAAATATATGAAGCACACAAGCTGGAAGCCATAAAGTCATACCTCTCGAAATAGTGCACCATAAAAAGTGACAGTGAAGTGACAGTCTACCGTCCTCATGGAAATATCTAGATCCATCAGCAGCCTCTTCTGCTCCTGGCTGTTCACTGTCGCTCGGATTCGCTGGAAGATAGACCCCATTTTAATTTTCAATCCAGTTACTCCTGGGCATGTGCAAGAGTTCACTGAGCACAAATGCTACAGGAAAGGAGTCAATTTGGCTCCTTGCACCAAGCACATTTCAGTGGCTCTTTTTTTCTAATGCAGCTTCACCTCTTTACAGCCCTTCTTAACCAACAGTGAAGAACAAACTGCTGCAGCCTAGAAGTTAAAAGCAGGAAGCATCCAAACTCAATACAATTATGACAGCTAAAAACAGGATTGCCAGCTGAAGAGGTCCAAGCCAGAAGAGAGGTGGACTTGAGAACCTCTAACTCCCAACGAAGTCTAGTCCCTCCTGAGGGCGGGAAAAAGGGAGTGTACTTGCAGTCCTATGCACACTTACCTGAGGGAAAGACACACTGAAATCAGTAGGACTTACTTCTGAGTAGATATACACAGGCTTAGGCTGCAAGTGTCTCATAACAGGCACGCAAAACTAGAGGCCATGTTCAATGCTGTATATATTTATGTATTTTTAAAGCCTCCTTGTGCCTTGGTGAAATGGGGATAATAATGCTTACCTACCTCACAGGCGTAATTTATGTCTGGGAAGCACTGTGAGATCCTCGGATGTGAGGTGCTATAGAAGGGCAAAGGATTATTGTTATTACAGAAGTGTTTTCTTTATCTGTCTCTCTTTTTTATCCCCCTTTTTCTTTCTTTTTCTGGTCTTCCATCATTGTCAAAACTGATGGCAGAACATTTCGTGGAGGGCAATTACTGAGTGAGGCCCAGGTTTAGCAATACACACTTCACCTGCCCCAATCCAGTGGCTCCTTGCATATTCAGCACCTCTGAAAGGAAGGACTTGCTCATTCACTTTCAAGTGACTAAAGTGAACAGGAAGCCTCAGTTATATAAAAAATTTGTGTGATGACATAGGAGTTCCTGCAGAGCTTCAGATCAGGTGGACTGGGTCTGTACAGCCATAATGCTCATCTATAGTTAAGTGTTACATCTTGACTATTTTAAACCTAATCACAGATCAGGATTTAAATCAGCTGCAAACCCATAGGCTAAAGTGGATTCTCCAGGATTTGGTTGGCATTAACAGTGGTTACCCCTGTGCCATGCAAACCATGGTTAAACTGGCTTGCACATTACCCCATTAGCTCTGCTTGCAAAGCAACAACCCCTTCCTCAGCATGGCCAAGGAGGTGGATGGAGATCTACAAAAGTCCATGTTGAAATATAAATCCATTTGTCTTAAAGGTGCTGCTAGATTTCCCCTCTCCCTTCCCCCCCCCTTTTAAGCTTTGCCAATATACTCCACATACAAGGCTTCTACAGATAAGATCTTAGCTCAGCAACCTAAACCATGATTCTACTATAGAACTGGAATCTTAACAAGGGCTAAGGGAACAAACCAGGATTAGTTCAATTCATTAAATGGAATGTTTGCCCTGAATTAGGTATCAAAGTCACTGGAACCTAGCAATATTAACATGCTTCATTTTAACAGCTTGTCATCATGGACCAGCAGGGGGAAATATAAATAATAAATCTATGTTTGCTTCTTTGATTAATCATGGACTGACAATGGCAAGTAATGTTTTCAAAGGACTTTTTAAACAGTATATTACAGAGCAGGAACAGTTATATTTTTGTATTACTCCTGCCAGAATCTCCCCCAGCCAGTGCAGTCACTGTCCATGTTGGGTGAGGGGTTCTGAGAGTTGTAATTCAAAAAAGTAACATTTTAAAGCTCTGGTATTAAACAGCCCTATTCTACTTCTCACTTTTAAAAATTAAATTACCTTTTTTTTCTTCTTTTTTTGCTTTCTGAAATGTTGAGAATTAAAATACTGAGGAATTGTTACTGACATATTAAATTCAATCTTTTGCTTTTCATTTTATGACACTATTTAAAATGAACAGCGACATCATTACAGAGAAATTCCTCTGGAATCCTAATAAACATGTTCTTCCCAGTATGTAACACAAAAAGCACAAGCATTACCAAAGAATAAAATAAAATTGGCTACTTTTATTAATTATGTGGATGACTTCTAATAGGAAAATAAATCTGGCTCTACTATTTTACAGTATTTTTACTGAACCAAGGTTATTTATGTATCTCTTTTCTCTCCATAATATAGAAACAAAGATTATGCCAATTGCTAACAAACATCTGAAAGCCATAATATTATAACCAAACTCGAGCTTCGATAAATAGGAGTAAACAGACATAGACAGATTTAACATTTCATGCGTAAATATGGGTTACAATTAGAAAATTATAATTGGGGAAACGGAAGAGAAAGGCCTGGTTCAGACAATCATATCACAAAGGCCTGGTTCAGACAATCTCTGCTACATATTACACAAAAGAACAAGGTTTCTGCTTCTGCCTGTTACCCTTTCCCTCTAAGCACACCTTGAACCAATGTATGACATTGATTTAAGATCCTGGCTTATTCCAAAATCGACAGCCATCATTTCTTGGTTCAACTGAAATGGGAAACCATGGTTAGCTAGAGACGTCCACACTTCATTTGAGGACACCAGGAAGGTAAAAGGCCCTTGGCTTGTTCATATTTCAGCTTACCTGGGATAGGCAACATGATAGTCATAACACAGCCAAGAACATAGAGCACACAAACAAGCTATATTAATATGCAAACTTGTATATTTCATTTCTCACATCACTAGCTTCGGTTCAACCAAAACAAGGTGAAAACAGATGCAAATAGCCCATTCACATCCTAATGAGCTTGCCACATACAGGCCTCCCTCAAAATGGGAGAAATTCAATACAGTCCAGGAAAAGTTACAAGGATCATATTAAAGATCCAAGAAACTTTGCAACAGATCAAGAGTTCACGTAGTCCAACATCCCATTTCTAAGAGTTGCCGGAGCTTCAAGCAACAGTCACTATGAGATAACTAGGAGTTGTGGATGGCCACATACTTCTATCATAAAACCTAATCCTATATGACAATCATATCCAGCAAGGAAGAAAGAGTGTAACAAAAGAGCTGATTCTTAAACATGGAAATATAACCTACGGAAAGCAAGCCCAAGGCAGTATGCCATTTTGGAGATTAGTACCAGTAAATGGCAGGTTGAATATAGATCAATTATTTTCCATATTACTTATGTTCTCTGTGATTGTTTGGTTCTTAAATTCATTTATTCAAAATTGGATGACTGAACTAGACTCTGCTTATCTGGAACTTTCAAGGCTTCATGTTTTTTCTATATAAGTCACAAGTTTGTCTCAAACCCCAGGTCAGCATCTATCAGTGCTGAAAAAACTGGTGTGTGTGCATGTGTGTGAATTTGGAAGGTTAATGCATAAAAAGAGAGGTTAGCCACAGAGTCTTACTTTACCTTCACTGCCATAATTTGCCCACTGGGCATATGCCGCATCATCTCTACCACCCCATAAGCACCACGTCCCAGTTCTGATATTGGCTCCAAGTCATCAGCTTTGACTTCAAAGTTCTGTGAAGAAATAAGATCAAGAGTAGGTCACCAGAAGACCAAAATGTAGCTATCACTCTGAAGTAGCCAATGGAGTAGTTCTCCACTGACGGCCCAGCTCTGAATTCACCTCAGTTGTGCTTATAAAGAGGCACTTATAAATAGGGACAAGGGTCTGAAGGGTTTTCATAGTTAAAACAACATTCAAGCTTTTAAAATCAACATGGGGGCACATCTCATACCTGCCCAGATAATAATTACATTTAAGCATTAATTTTAATGTACCTGTTCAGACTCCCATATTGCCAGAATGCTTTCTCTTTTTAGTTAGGTTGATTAAACATTTATAAGTGTTTTCCATCTCGGCAAATCTGATTCTTTTTCCCCCTGCACTGGGGTAGGGGGAAATGTATATACCTTCTGCAGCTGCCACCCATGTGAACTCAAGGCAAAATTAGACATCTGCAATATTTTCACACCTTTAGAGACCAACAAGGGTGCACACTATTTTCCTTACCCCTGAGGTACCCCTTACACCCGAGCAGAGTATAGAAGTAGAAGTGGCTGGCACAGAAGGTATTTCCTCCTGCCCAGAGCTTCAAAAGATTACCTTTTTGAATTACAGCTTCTCAGTTCCCTCAGCCAGCATGGCCATTCATGATATGCAAGGAAGACCTGGTGCCGATTTACACTACACATTATAGCACTGTGATTCCACTGTAACTATCATGTCAACATCCTACAGAATCCTGGGATTTGTAGTTTAGGGAGGGATAATTTGAATTCTCAGCTACAAAGCTCTTCACGTGCATTTGAACAAACGTACTAATCCCAGGATTCCATAGGATGGCAGTTAAAAAGGAATCATTGTGCAATAACTGTCCAGTGTAAAAAAAAAAACTGTTCTCATCCCTCCCATTTCCCCCCACCTCAATTCTGGCTAGAGAGCCAGCACAATATAGTGGTTCGAGCATTGCACAATGGTCTTGTCTATACAAGACTGAAAAAAAAACTATTTCCATGTGATATTTCACCTTTACACACACACAAAAGAAAAAGCAACACCCCGTTTTATCGCCTTAGCGATTGCTCACTAAGGTAAAAATCCAACATGGCAGCAGCAGGCGCTTGCCCTGTTAGCAAGCCCTGCCCCCTGTACCCATCCAACCAATCAGGTTTGTGCTTCCTCTCGAATTGCACTGCTTGTCCCAACAAGTCAGAATGCACATTTCCCACAGAGCCTTCTAAAAACTCGGGGGAAAGCCATGAAGGGTTTCCTGGCACTGTTTTTGGAGGTTTTTTTCTGCCCTTCTTCTGAATACGGCACATTGATGCAGGTTCCCATTAAGACTGACCATCTTTCCAGCGACTTCCATTAGGATTATTTTGACCATTTAGATGACCCCTATGACTCTGGAGACCAGGGTAAGAATCCCTGCTCAGCCATGGAAACCCACAGGGTAACTTTGGGCAAGTCACACTTTCCCAGCCTCAGAGAAAGGCAAAGGCAAACCTCCTCTGAATAAATTTTGCCAAGAGAACTCCGTGATAGGTTCACCTTAAGGGTTGCCATTAAGTTGGAAACGATTTGAAGGCACACAACACACAATTCTGGCTAAACCATGGGCCCACTGGTTTCCACACTTCCTCTATCCCCCAGCATGTTTCAGTTTCCTCCCTACTTTCCTAACGTGAGGTAATATTTCCCATGATGGGTTTTCACATACAGCCTCTTCCTCACGAGTCTTAACTACTAATGAAAAATAAAGAGACCGAATAGCAAAGCCTCTCCTCTACCCGAAACTCCATAAAACAGACAGAGAGATTATGGGAAAACAAGAATCCTTCTACAACCAACATTTACTGCCTCTGTGAAGATGCCTATGGGAACATTTTTCTTTCTCTCTCCCTCCCTTTCTTGGGACTAAAGGGAAACTGCTTTTCTTAGAACAAAGGCAGTCTGCATCAGACATAGTTTTGATTCAGTACAGGGTCATTGTGCTCCAGATGGCTCTCCTGCCCCAACATCTCAAAATGTGAGGGGGGGGATAACAATTCTGCCAGGCTCAGAAAATGCTAATGGGTCTATGACACCAGCAATACATTAGCACATGACAGCTTAGGTGAAAGAGTGGGTGAGAAAGGATCAAATAGGTGCACCACCCAGCTGTACAGGTCCTCAAACTAATCCTCCAGCAATACTTCTTCTAAGTAATAGAATTGCTAGCAGCTCTCCTATGGGTCTGGAAAGAGAAAACATCCTTCCAAGCAATGTAATGCCTGAAGTGGCTTCTTCAGAATTCAGTGTCACAAGGCACAAGAAGATCATTCAGTCCATCCAGCTGTACCAAGCAAAAGACACTTGAAACAAACGTCCAAACAGTAACCTAATCTTAGTTACTGTAACGCATGTGACATGACAAATATCAAAAACCTATTGCTTGAAGAGACATTCCTTCTATATCCTCTGACCATATGACAAACTCTCTCTGTGATTCTCCAAGATTTTTTTTTTCTTGGCAACCCAGTACACATCTATTTCTTTTCTGTTATTCCATTTCTTAAGAGCAGCATGAAACATTGCAAACTGCCATGGAAAATGGCAGTTTTTGAAGGAGACGTGTCCAGTGTGGAAATCATATACACATGTACACATGTACATGTATCTTTAAACAACCAGATTCATCTGCCAGCAATTTAGGTTACATCTTAGAATCATAAAGAGTTGGAAGAGACCACGAGGGCCATCCAGTCCAGCCCCCTGCCATGCAGGAATAAACAATCTTTTGCCCCCTTTTCCCTCCTCATTCCCTTTTCCTTTTCTCCAATGCCTTTTTAGGTAGGGAGTAAGCTACTCTAGGAGCCTTCCCAGCTGTCGTGTGCAGTTTAAATGTTACAAACAAATGCATACATACATAACATCTCCAAGATGCATGTACTTATGAGTTTAAAGACATAGGTTATCCATATGCATTACTGCCATACTTGACCTATATGTAGTGGAAGACATTTGTGACACACACCAGTGCTTCCACTAACAAATATAATGAATAGTGCTAGTCTAATTACTGAAATCCCCAATGCTCCTGAGAATAATGTTCCAAGATTTTTCTCCTTAAAATGGTTATTATGGCTTTCCTTTGTACATAGTGGCTAGCATTCATAGAAACACAGATTTGGAAGGGACCACAAAGACCATCAAGTCTAACCCATGCCCTGCAAGAATACACAACTAAAGCACTCCTGAGAGGCCATACAACTTCTGTTTAAAGATCATCAAAGGTGAGCCTACCACCCTCTGGGGCACTGTCAAACAACTGTTAAATGAAGTTAAGTGAATGAAGTTAGTTAAATGAAGTCAGTGAAGTGAAGCAAGCAGAACACTTGCTTGTCAAGCTGGTGCACACACATGGCATTTCTGCATTACACAGAAGGCTCATTTGTGCCTTTATACCCACTGTACAGATAAGCAGTGCAAAGGTATCTGATGAGCCAAACTTGTGGAATACCCTTGGTGCCTGAGGACCTGTTGCCGCATCATTACTGTATGTAACTACATCTGCTATGTGAGTGGCCAACCGGATTTGCACTGGTACTGCTGAAAATTAAGACATTAGGAGCAAGTCTTTCCAGCTTTATTAGTTACACCAGTGCAAGCCAACACTGTTTGCAGACAGTTGCTAATGCTAGCCAGAGCTTAGCAATAAGCATACTGCCACTGAGCAACCGCTGCTATTAATATATCAGTAAGCAGGTGCCACTGTAGAGATGTTAAATAAAGCGCTGTGGGAGGAGAATGAAGGGTGCTGCTACAGCCTTCCATGGAAAAGCAACCACACCTATTAATCTGGGTTATTCCTTGGAGGAGCAGTAGGAGTCACCACAAAACAAGTCAACCTGATTTTTGCAAGGGGTCTGTATACAGGACTTTCTGTTCACAATGCTTTATACAGTTGTCCCTTCACATTCGCTGGGGTTTGGTTCCAGGACCCCCGTGAATACCCAAATCTTTGAATACTCAAGTCCCATTATATGCAACGGCACAGCAAAATGGTGTCCCTTATATAAGATGGCAAAATCAGGGTTTGCTTTTTGGATTATTATTTTTTACAGAATATTTTCAAGCCGTGAATAGTTAAATCCGTGAATGCCAAATCCGTGAATATGGAGGGACAACTGTACCTGGACTTATTTGTTCTTAGTCAAGGGAGAGAAGAAGAAAAGGGGGGGGGGAATCTGAATTAAGTTGGAATACTGCAGTGAGAGGACCCCCCAAATATTTTGTTTGAATGATATTTGATGTTTTACTTTGAACCCAATATTATGGCTTTTGCTGAGTTTGGGATTTGAGAAAAAAACAAGGAGAAGGCAGGAGGAAAACTTTATATAGGTGTTTTCAGATTTTTCCCCATACAAGTCTGAAGACTGAATACTTGTATTTTCTTTTTTAAAAATGTAAATTTTGTGAAGTTGAAGGCTTTCACGGCCAGCATCCATAGGTTTTCCGTGGTTTTGTTTTCTGGGCTGTGAGGCCGTGTTCTGGAAGAGTTTACCATACTTCTGATGTTTCGCCTGCATCTGTGGCTGGCATCTTCTGAGAATGGTTGGGTAAGAATGTGTGTTGAGTTTATATAGTGTGAGCCCCTGTTGGGGCTGGTATGTAAATTGTGTATTTGAATGGCTAGTTTCTGGGTGGAGATATGCAAGGTGGATTAGTGTATGTTTGGCTAATGGTTGGCTAATGCAAATGAACTCCACCCAGAGACAGGGGATTTCCAGCAGACAAGGGACCACTAGCCAATCATTAGCCAAACAGACACTAATCCTCCTTGCATATCTCCATCCAGAAACAAGCCATTCAAATACACAATTTACATATCCTCCCCAACAGGGGCTCACAGTATATAAACCCCCCACACACTCCTACCCAACCATTCTCTGAAGATGTCAGCCACAGGTGCAGGAGAAACGTCAGAAAGAAACTCTTCCAGAACACAGCCTCAGAGCCTGGAAAAAAACCACAGAAAACCAATGTAAATTTTCTTAAATTATTTCAAATTCTTAAATTCTTTCTTAGTGTTTTAAGTTGTTTTAAACCATGATCTTAAATTAGTTATAGTTTCATATATGAACTTGTTTTAATTTATTTTTATTTTCCTGTTATTGAACATTAGTGAGCTACCCTGATACTTATCTGCGTGAGAAATCAGGAAATTAACCCGATAAATCTAATAAATAAACACACCAACTATTACCGGCACCTCCCACAAGCTAAGGCTGAAGAAGGTACAGCTGTCCACAGGCTGCTGAGCTGCACTTTTCATCAGTACTAATCAGCAAAGCCTACGGGGATGGATGATGGGGGTTGCATGCCCCCCCCAATATATCAAGCATAAAAGAAACTTTGCATTAGCCAGAAAACAGCTTCAGTTGGATTTTTGCAGCCACCCTACATGTGTCTTTAAACTAAGCTATTAAAATGAAAATGACTGACAACTTAGCCTGACAATTTAACAACCTTTGCTGCAGTATTATGAGATACCTATGACAAAGAGTACTAACAGTTTTGAACTTGACTGATAGTAGTGCCTTCTACAGAGAAGAGAAGAATATTCTCCAAAATCCTTAAGATTCCATTGGTGGGTCCTAAAGGTTATCATGGGAACTCACTAAGTCAACTGTTTATGCTTCTCCAGAACAAAGAAAGATGGTTGTCTGACACAGGGGCATGTTAATATGATTTAGATACCATATAGAGATCAGTTTTCAGATACTAAGCAGTAACTGCAGCACTCTGCGAGTACAGCTATGTGAAATAGAACAGTCATGATTGTGGAAACTACTGCAAGAGAATGTGCACTTACACATCCACAGACAGGCAAGGGAAGTGACTGTAGGTACCTCACGGTGGGTAGACAGCACACAGCAGCCAGAACAGGGGTGGGCAAAGTGTAGCCTGTAGGCCCCACACAGAGCAAAAAACCTAGTTCGACATGGCTCCCACCCCTAATTTTTTAGCCCTAAAGTTGACCCAATACATACCCAGAAGCCTCTAGGGAGCACAACTGGCCATTCTGGGTCAGGAGGAGGCCTATTTTAGTCACAAGAGATCAAAATTAAAAAGAAATGGAAGTTGCTTCAAGTTGTTGTTTTTTATAATGCTTACCTGAGCATTAAAAAAAAAAAGCCCAGGGGAAGGCATAAAAACAATCCCAAAATGGCCAATCACATCCTGTTAAATTCCAGGCTTAGAAGCTTCTGAGACTGCAAGCAACCATTGGGGGGGGGCAAAAAAAATGGAGGGAGGCATAGGGAGGATGAAAATAACACATCCAGGGCAGATGGGGTCCTCCAAAGCCCCAGGGGTACTGGTGTGGCCCCTCACCCCTGGAAATTGTTCATCCCTGAGCTACAGGAATAGCAGATGCCCATGAAGTTGCATTATGGTAAAAGTCCCACATACTTCTTAGCATATCCAGTCCTCTAGATACAGTAAGCAATGGCAAAGAAAATCATACTGTATTCATACACTCATTAAGCAGAACTAAAGAGACATCAGCAAAAGGACTCTGTGTCCTTTAGAATGCTAAATCCTTTTAAACGTTAGTTTTAATAGTTTTAATAGACAAATAGATAAAGGTGTGATTACTGAAGGAGAAGCTAAATGACCTCTGTCCAGTAATAGATTTGCCAAGTGACTCCTATTTCACTGTTCTAATCCACCTCTTACATATAGAAAGTGTATTTTATTATCACTGTACCTTGTCACCAATATTGATGCAGGCTTTGGAGTCCAAATCTCTAGGTGGCCTAAGAAACAGAAAAAGTCAGGACAAGACAAACATTAATTGAAGTATTTCAGAATTCATATCAATACAGTAATTTCATTCTACTGCATTTTATTTATATTCTTTCTTCCTTCCACAGTGGAATTCAAAGTGCCATATATAGGGTTCATGCACAGTAACCCATCCAAACTGAAGCCTGCTTATTTTTAATGAGGTTGGTTGGTGAATTAGGTGCCTTCTTCAGAGCATGTACTGGGACCAAGTATGGAAAGATGGTTAGAAAATTAATACATCTACATAGAACGTTGCATGCACCCACTTGGGTGCATGTACACAAACATGCATCCAAACAGAAATATACACTCACCAACTTTAACTGATAAAAGTACATACTCCTTTATTGGGGGTAAATAAAACTTTTAATCTGTTGGCAAGCCAACAATACTTCCCAAGGCTCAGCCAGAATGAAGGGCTTTTAACATTTTCAACCTGCTTGTTGCTAAGTAATGTGTCCAACTTTCACAACCTGTCTTCTGCATGTAGTTGAAATTGTCACCTTCATGAACATTTCCAACAGTTTTCAGAAGAAAAGGTTTTGACCTTTCCATGACAAGGAAGCAACTGTCAAGTACTCCAAGTTAATTAAAGATACAAAGAGCTGGTGGAAAACAGGGGTGAGGTGGAGGACTTGTGGGACTACTGGTTATACTGGATCCTCTGAAGCCCATCCTATTGTCCCCTCCCTGACCACAGTAAAGTCTTCAAAATGGGGTGGGCTCTACAGAGACTATAACCAACGGAGATACATTTTGCATGAGGTCAGACCCTGGGGACCCTGAGGTCAGAGAGCTAGGGCCCTTTCACATTACACATTTTTAACTGTATGATTCCACTTTAACTGCCATGGTGACCTCCAATGTAATCCTGGGACTGGCAGTTTATAGAGAAGCATTTAGAATTCTCAGCCTCTAGTGCTTCTGATCAAACTGCAAATCCCACAAGATACAGCCATGGCAGTTAAAATATAATCCCACCACTATAAGGGGTCCCTGACCTGAAACACTGTGGAAGTTTGCTCTAAATATCACATGTCAACATTCTGGTCAACACTTCAGCATAGGTAACATCACCAATCCACCTCTTCTGCCTCTTATCCCTAGCAAAGTAGCCATAGTTGCTATCCCTTCATTTTTAAAATCTTTGTTTCACTCTAGTGGGAAGCAGTGGTTCTGTAAGTTTTAAAAAACCTGAGCTTCCTACAGTACTATGAGTGGTCTCTCTCTCTCTCTCTCTCTGGCTTTTCTTCACACACGAAGATTCAGAAAGACTAATCCCACGCTTTCTGCAAGCATGCTGATGACTAAAAAGGCCAATCCGAGATAAACAAGTCCGGTTGCAGAAAGCACAGCAGAAGGTCTCCTTGGGTGATGTTTCCGGGTTGTGATTCTTTCTGCATTGTCGTTTCTCTTCAAGACTTGTTCGGCGTGAGTTCTCAAATAAGGCTGCAGCATTGCAGATAGTGCGTTTCCATGCCTCCTGATGTGAGGGCAGGGTGGACCATTGTTGGTGATCAATTTGGCCGAGCCTGAGATGTTGTTTCAGGTAGTCCGTGTATCGCTTTTTTGGAGCACCCCTCTTACATTGACCCGTGGCGAGTTCACCATAGAGTACTATTTTTGGGAGGCGATGGTCCTCCATCCTAGAAACGTGCCCTGCCCAGCGCAGCTGTATTCTCAATATCATGGCCTCAATGCTGGTGATCCCTGCTTGCTTAAGGACAGCAACATTCGTCATCAGCATTTTCATCAGCGCTGTATACGTACAATCCTAAATATACACACAGGGAAGGGTGTGTTCCATCCTGTTTAAAGGAAGCGGTGTTTAGGCCGCTCCTGAAAAAACCTTCCCTGGACCCCCCGGACCTGAACAACTATAGGCCGGTTTCTATGTTACCATTCTTGAGCAAAGTGATTGAGAGGGCAGTTGCGCTTCAACTCCAAGTGGTCTTGGATGAAACCAATTATCTAGACCCATTTCAAACTGGCTTTAGGACGGAATTTGGAGTTGAGACTGCCATGGTTGCCTTGACCGATGATCTGCGTGTAAGCATCGACAGGGGTAGTGTGACCCTATTGGTGCTTCTAGACCTCTCAGCGGCTTTCAATACGATAGATCATAGCATCCTCTTGGATCGCCTGAGAGGGTTAGGAATCAGAGGCACTGCGCTTCAGTGGTTCCAGTCCTTCCTCTCGGGCAGGTCCCAGAGGTTGCTGCTGAGGGACAGCTGCTCCAGTAGAAAGGAGCTTACTTGTGGCGTTCCGCAAGGCGCCATCCTGTCCCTGATGCTGTTTACATCTATATGAAGCCGCTGGACAAGATTATTTGGAGTTATGGGGCTGGGTGTTATCAGTACGCTGATGACACCCAGATCTACATCTCCTTGTCCCAATCGTCGGCTTCGAATTCTGATGGCATCTCTCCTCTTAATGACTGTCTTAAAGCAGTAATGGGCTGGATGAGAAAAAACAGATTGAGATTAAATCCGGACAAAACAGAGGTGCTCACGGTAGCAACCCCACAACCAGGAACTGGGTTGCAACCTCCAATCCTGGACAGGGTCACGCTCTCTGTTAAGGACTGTGTTTGCAGTCTGGGGGTGCTCCTTGATTCATCACTTCAGATGACTAGTCAGGTGAATGTGATGGTCAGGAGCACCTGTTATCAGCTTCAGCTGATACGTCAGCTGCGCCCTTTCCTGGAAGTAAGGGACCTCGAGACTGTGGTGCACATACTGGTAACCTCTTGTTTAGATTTCTGCAATGCACTCTACATGGGGCTACCCTTGTGCTTGGTCCGGAAACTTCAGTTGGTACAAAATATGGCAGCCAGAGTGGTCTCGGGAACATCTCGGAGAGACCATATAACTCCAGTATTGAAATCTCTCCACTGGCTGCCTATCAGTTTCCAGGCCCAGTATGAGGTGTTGGTTATTACCTTTTAAGGCCTAAATGGCTTGGGTCCAACTTATCTTTGGAACCGCCTCCTCCCATACAATCCTCCCCGCGCACTCCGGTCCTCTAGGAGGAATTTGCTTCAGCCATAAAAATCTAGGCTGTCTGCAACCTCCCAGAGGGCCTTTTCAGTAATCGCCCCCAAATTATGGAATGGCCTGCCAAATGAGATCTGTCAGATGACGAGCTTGAGTAGCTTTAAAAAAGCACTAAAGACATATCTTTTTCGGCAGGCCTTTCCTGATTAGATCCCGGCCTCAGGAGCTGCGTCTCGTGGCCTCTTTTAGTTTCTCTGGCTGTTGATTTTTGTATTCGTTTATTTATGTGATTTTAGTTTAGGCGGATTTTAATTTGATATTTTTTTATGGAGGGTGGGGTGGGTGGAGCTTAGGGATTTTACTCAGTATTGTTGTATTTTAATTGTTGTACACCACCCCGATTGTTTTTAACAGAGGGACGGGGTAAAAATATTTTTTTATTATTAGTAGTAGTAGTAGTAGTACTACTACTACACTGGACTGACTATGTGACGAATGTTTCTGTCCTTGAGCAAGCAGGGATCACCAGCATTGAGGCCATGATATTGAGAACACAGCTGCGCTGGGCAGGGCATGTTTCTAGGATAGAGGACCATCGCCTCCCCAAAAATAGTAGAATCATAAATAAATGCTTTGAATTTGTGCTTGGAGTACATCCCAATACATCACCAATGGATCACAAATCATGGCTGACTTTGCTAGGTAATTTCATCCCTGCCTGCCACAGGCCTTGTCTTGTCCCCTCCCTGCTCACTCTGGGAAGCAAAAGGGTCTCTGCCTTGATGGCGTTCCACTAAGCACTGGTGGCGATCAATCAGTGAAGTCAACCAGGAGGGTAAGCCTTTAATTAAATGATTTTTTTTAAAGACAATAGTTCTGTTTTGCCAATTAATTACTTTTTGATGTTGAACTGCTCTGGTCAGAACAGCTTGCAGGTACATTTAAGTAAAATGTAGTAGAGACCAAGCTGGATTCAGCAGAAGAAAGTTTGGAGGGATACCATCAGTCCAGGAAAAGAATTCTACACTGTTCGGTTAAATAAATTGTTCACACTGCATCTAGTGGCCTTTTTCTAGTTTAATAGAACTGAGAGCCTAAAGATCCACACATGACACATTCTGTGTGGGAAGGACTTTGTGGGGGGCGGTACATATTGCAGCCTTTCATAATACCAGAAAGCCAACTTCAGGGGTACCTCAAAGGTAGGTTCATTGCAGAGGAGCATTTGGAAGTGAAAATCCCAGGCTTCCCAATCACCACTAATATGTACACAGAAGCACTTTCTATTCATACACAAAGCAGTGGGGGTGGAGTCCATCCTGGCCCATATCTTAGTAGATCAGTACCCCAGGAACCAGATGGACAACAAAGAAAGCTCCTTTACTGCAAGACTGACCTGTGATACATCTTTCAGCTTATCCTACTTCACAGAGCTGGTAAGAATTAATAGCAAATCCATGTATGTCTATAAAAAGGGTAATCTGTTGCATTTCAAAGAATCAAAGTTAACCTTAAATTATGCACATTCAGGCTTTCTGCTAATCTGATCAGCTGTATTGCACAAACAAACAGGCTTCCCTCCAGTACAACCAGTTACATACTCCATGCTATACAAAGGAATGCTAGTTTGTGTTCATCCAACTATATGAATCAGGGCCCCAAGGTGGCAACTTCCCCTTAAAACCTCAGAATGTCTATACTTGATGGGACAATGCTTAATGTTAATAACATTACTCCATACTGCTTCTAGTTTACAACAAGACAGCAGTAAACTAGTCTTTCCTAAGGCTCCTAATGAGGGAGAACAAAGTGATGAAAGATTACATGATGCAGCAAGAAGCAAATTAACATAGGTAACCCTGAGTAAGATCCAAATCTTTTCTATAAATAAGAAACACCCTCCCTATTTATAGGCAGCCTGGAAGAGACTTTATTTATCTAATCCATGACAGAAATAGCTAGGACTAAAGTGAGCAATGCTGAGCTTTGCTATAAATCCCATCTTTATCAACGGACATAAAGGGCCAGTCATTATTTTTTTAAGGACTGCTCAACTACTAGTCTGGCACAGAAAACACTATCAATAGGATTTGGCTTGGGTAAATCTAATGCTTCTTCGCTCTAAGCACATGACATATATACAGACTTGCTAAATCTCATTTGAAGGGTGGTATGTAATGGTCTCTCAGACAATATGTATATACACAAATATAAATAGACCTTTGAATATTACCTGTGGTCTAATTTTTTAAATCTACAAGCCTCCTGGACTAGAACATCCACAGCCCTGCTTGAATATCACACAACTTTCCCTAGGCTTCCAAAACCCTGCCAAACAGGAAACCTTTGATGTGAGAAGTCTGGCAGTCAGGGCTAAAACTACTTCTTTTTATTTGAACACTTTTCTAGCTTGTTCTTTAAGCCCAAAAGGTGGAAAGAAGGATCTTCCTGTTTACATGTCACGCAACTGATGGGTGAACCAAGTTGGGAAGTTACCTGTAACCAAACCTATTAAATACATAATACAGTAGGACCCCAGTATCCACTGATTCATTATCCACTGATTCAATTATCCACAGGACACAAAACAGCACACCTATCATAGAGTCTTCCTAGAAAATGTGTTCTCTCTAGCCATTTTCTAGGTCTTCCAAGGCAACTCTATGATATTTTAAAATGGAACTCCCATTATTTTCAATGATGTTCGCTATTATCCACAGTTTTCAGTATCCACGGGGCCTCCCAGAACCAATCCCCACTGGATACAGGGGTCCTACTGTATGGGTTTGGGGTTTTTTTGTTCCTTTATTACTTTAATTAATACCTTCCTTTAGTTTGAACCTGAGGCTGGGCCATGAGTTCCCACCCCCTATGAGAGATTTCTCTCTCTACCCATTCAGCTTAATTCACCTACTTATGTTTATTTACTTGTGCCTAAGGCAAGTAAGAAGACAGAGGCTATTCACTGCTTTTGCTGCCAGCTGATCATTACTCTCCCAGGCAAATAACTGGCTTGTAGGTCTGGGTTCCCCCTGCCCAGGAGATGGAAAAAGCATTCTACATAGAGAATAGGAAGCATATTATACAACTTACCTTCTGTATAAGGCAGTTTTGCCACAGCATTTCTTTACATTTCCAATTGGATTGTTCCTGTTATAAGGCTGCTATTGTACCCACCCTTTTTTGATGGGATTTAATTAGGGCTACAACTTCCAATTTTAAAAATGCCCTTCCCTTGTTGCATGCTTTCAATAAACAGTTTGTTTTAAATGGCTGTGTTCATACCTTCTTCTGTATTTCAGAGTCAAATCTAGACATTAAGGAAAGAAAGTGGTAGCTACTGAAAAGCACTGATGCATCTGGTTTGCCACCATCAGTTGCTAATGATGTGAAACATGGGTAGGAAAACACACTGCAGTGTAAGGCAAGGGCAGGATTCATGTGTGCCTCTAGATGTTGCTGGAGTACAACTCACATCTGCCCTAGTCAGCCTAGTCCCTGGTGAGGAAATCTGGGAAATGTAGTCCAACAACCTCTGGAGGGCCACTTGATTCCCATCCCCAATGTAAGATGAATTTTACTAGGTATTACCAAAGGAAACAAAGTAAACAGATACATGATGGTTTTTTTGTGGAAGCAGCAACACGTCTGACTATTTTGTCAAACTTGGACCTCAAAGGAGTACTTTTACTGTGGACTTGAGAACAAGTCTACCACCATGGTAGGTGGAAGATGATTAAAATGTTTACTCCTTTCTCAGAGCTGGTTTCTAGAACTCCTATTCCATTTGGACAATTCTGTTTATCCTTCATTTTTGGTACTGCATCCTTCTCTTTCCAGTCTAAATAATTCCACAATCAAGAAATATTGTCTAAGTCTGAGATGCTCCTCTATTATGGGCATATTTAAGTTCCACTGGTATGGAATTCAATAACGTTGCAGGCAGAAGAATCTGTTGATGACACAGGAAAGGCCTTCTGGAAATTCAAAAAAGACAGTCCAGAACAGAGGATGGAGAAGAGATATTGCTGTCCATAAGAAATTTAAACTCGGCATCAGTAAAACATCTTAATACATCCTCCTACTGACTGCAAGAGCAGCATCAGGTTCCTGGTGAAGATCAAACTTCTTTAATTGCTAGGAATGATCTGTTGTCTGTTGCACAAAAGGCTGCAAACATACTACGTGACAATGAGAACAGGAGGCTGTTGCCCAAGTCTAGTGCCAGATAGAAGGAATTAGCCAGAAAGGCCTGCCTCACAGAAGCCATCTTTAGCTTAAGGCATTGAGGAAAGCCACGAGTCTCTTGAACCACTGCGTGGATGGTAAAGGGACCCTTGTATAATGCAGAAGTCAGCAAATTTCAAAGATCCAAGGCATTCTTCTCTAGCGGGAAACTTAATCAAAGATGCATTTAGTTGAAGGTAGTATGACTTTATTCCAATGGTCAAAGTAAATATACAGTTGTCCCTCCACATTCACGGATTTGACATTCACGGATTTGAGTATTCACGGCTTGAAAAATATTCTTTAAAAAATAACAATCCTAATAGCAAACCTTGATTTTGCCATCTTACATAAGGGACACCATTTTGCTCTGCCATTGCATATAATGGGACTTGAGTATTCACGGATTTGGGTATTCACGGGGGGTCCTGGAACCAAACCCCAGCGAATGTGAAGGGACAACTGTACTTTCAAAGTCAAGAACAGGGTGGCAAACTATCTAATTTGTGACTGGGCACTAAGCCAAAAGACAATGGCTGAGGTGGCAAACAGAATCACTTTTCTGTTTTCACACGTGTTCTGCAGTTCATGTGAGAAGCTATCACGTGCTATCCCTTCTCCCCACCCTGAGGTTCAAGGCCTGTACACAAAATGCAACCATAGCAGATTATCTGACCACTTGGTAATTTGAACAAAGAGTCAACAAGTAGCAGATGTAAAAACAATGAGAAAATGGTCATTCAATCAGAAAACGGTCACTACTATATCTATTTCAAGCAATTCCTGTGATAGTGAACGAATCATTCTTTAAAGAATGGCAAAAGGACCTGTCCAAATTTATTTGGGCAGGGAGAAAACCGAGAATAAAAATAAAAACACTTCAAGATTCAGCAACAAGAGGAGCCATGCGGTTACCAAATTTCAAATTATATTATCAAACGTGCTGTTTCATATGGTTGATGTCCTGGATAAATTTGGACAAGAAAATGTTAGAATTAGAAAGACCAGAATTAGACTTGGAGTTTCATGTGTTCTTGTGTCAAGAAAGATTTAAAAATAATAAAAATCTTTAATAATCTCATTATTAGGAAACCACTTTTGAAAGTTTGGTACAAATATAAACCAATATTATGTGCAAAAATTCCTATGTGGTATTCACCACATGAGGCATACAATAGAAACCAGAAAATTAAAGGACAAAACTGGATAACATATGAGGACCTTCTACATGGAAAAGAAAAAGAGTATCAGTTTAAAGATCTAAAAGTATTACAAGATGAAGGATATAATTATAACTGGTTATAGTATGAACAAACATGAGAGCAATTTAAACAAGACGGAAAAATATATGGAATAGAACATCAAGTAACAGACTTAGAAAAAATTATAATATCAGGAATGCAAAATGGAATATCAAAACTATATGAACTACTACTAAAATTAGTTACAGAGAAAGAAGTAATAAAAGAAAACATGGTACAATGGGCAAAGAACATAGGACACCCAATAATGATGCATCAATGGGGAAAAAACGTGGAATATAAGTTTGAAACTGCAACGAAAGAAATTTTTTATAAAATGCTGTATAGGTGGCACCACACACCTGAAAAACTAGCAAGAATCTACAACCTCCCCCCAAAAAATAGATGTTGGAAATGTAAAGAAGCTAAAGGGACACATTTTCATATATGGTGATCTTGCGCAGTGACTCAAAAATACTGGAGGAAGATACAGAAAATCATTAAAGAAATAAATTTTAAAATGAAACCAGAAATGTTTCTTTTAAATATAATAGATGGAAATATAATATTAGGTCAACAAAAAGTATTAATATATTTAATAACAGCAGCAAGGATGCTGCACATGAAACAATGGAAAGATAAGGAGATACCAATAATAGAAGACAGGAAAGTAGGAATAGTAGAAATGATGGGAAATGATAAGCTCTCAAGATTGTTTAAAGAAAACACGTTAAAGTACCTTTATAAAGATTGGGAAAAAGTATTAGAATATACAAAGAATCGTCATGGAGAAAAAATGATGATCAATTTAATAGAGTGATTTAGAGTTAATGCAGTGAGACAGAAAAAATGTAAGAGGGGATTTGAGTGCAAATAAAGAGAACTAGCAGCTAGACGTAAGGAAGCTTAAGGAAAATTCAAAAGTGTGAGATTCAATAGAGATAAGATTTTTGTGTAAGAAAGAATCAAAGCATAAACCTGATGTAAAATAAAGATAATAGGACTACAAGAATAATAGTTTGAAAATTTATTAAATGAATGTTTTTTTGGTGAGAAATAAGAATATGTTTAGAAACTGGAATTATTTTGGTTTTATAAATATGTCGTAACTCAGATACCATAAGGTAATGTAAATAAGATATGTTTATTTTATGGTTGGAAATTCTTAGTTAAAAAAAAGATGCAAAGAAAAAAGAAAATGGTCATTCATGGTCAAGGTCCCACCAGGGAGTACATGTGCCAGCACGAGTTGTGATTTTTCCACCTAATTCAAAGACCTCCCTCCCCTTGATAGGCTATCTTGAGCTTCTTTTAATATACACCCAGGTTTGACATTAGGAAAGGTCTGACAAAAGCCCTGATGTGAACACAAAGTTGTTTCTATCATTTTGGGCCATCATTAGAGAGCATCTATGTATTTACCTGTGTTAAATCCAACCTTTTTCAGAGCACAGGACCCATTCACAAACCACTTTAAATTTCAAAATTAGCCAAGTCCAACATGTACAGGTTTGTACTATTCACAGCAAACCTTTAATGCTAACTGTCAACATCCTTTCAAATACAGTCAGTAATATTTTTTTTTTTAAAAATGGAGCTAACCTGCACTGAAATCTTAAAATTAGAGTTTTGATTCATTAAAACAGAGTGACAGGTTAATTAGTTAACGCTCCACCCTTGCAATTTAGAGGGAAAATGTAAACACTCAATACAGTACAACCCCTGTATCTGAGGGACCAGTACCCATGGTTTCTCTTACCCACATCTGAAAAAAAATATGTTCTCTCTAGGAATTTTCTAGGTCCTCTAAGTACGATTCTATGGCCAACTTCTGGCAGAAATTGATCACAGAATTGCACTGTAACACCTCCAAATTTCTAGAGAGGTGTTCTCTCTAGACATTTGGAGGTCCTCCAGCGCGATTCTATGGTCAACTTCCAACACTGGAGCCGTGCTGGAGGACCTCCACAGAATTGCACTGGAGGACCTTCAAATGCCTGGAGAGAACATCTCTCTAGGCATTTGGAGGTCCTACACTGCAATTCTTTGGCATGCTTCTGCCGGAAATATAGGATTTGCTACTATCTGCAATTTTCACAACCCATGGTAAGGCTAAGAACATATCCCCCATGGATATGGCGGTTGTACTGTTGTTTCACCCCCTCAGTGCTACCTTGAATGAGTGATTTTGCCATGGTGAGGTCAAACACATGAACAATCTCTTCCTTCATACAATGGGTGCAACCTAAGCAGCCACAAGACCACTTGCCAACTTGCTGGGTAGCAAGCACCCCAACCTCTGACAAACAAGCACCACATAAGTACCCGCTCCAGTGGTCTCATCTCCACTGATATTTCTTGAAAAGGTAAAAGAGGGTACTATATAAGTTCATTCCCAACAAGGGAAGTCTCCCCGTTTTGTTTCCTTCTCCTATTTCCACAGGGATTATTCCCTCTCCTGAGTTTATGCCTGAGGGAAAATGTGACAACCACAAATAATAACTTACTAGTTAGTTAAAACAATGTTTGATGGATCCCAACTTCAACGGCTCTTCTTCCCACACAGTCCTGCCCCCGAAAATGAGAGTTAAAGATATACGTACGTAGAGCTCGTCTGCGGTTGTTCAAATGCTTCTTTAGGAATTTTCAGCCCTGGGTTTTTCTTCCTGCCTGGGAGTTGGGGAGAAAGGACAGAAAAAGATTTAGAAGTACTTCTCACTAGCTTCTGGTCACATCTTGAAGACACAGTTTCTGTGCAGTATCCGATCTGCTTTGACTTAAACACCAGCCAGGTCAGGGAACACTCTGAGCACAGAGTTCAATATATAAAGTTCTGTTGAAATTCAGTTTATTCATCAAGGTCTTCTAATTGTTGCAGGCACCATTTAGGCACACCTCTGCACAGTTTCACTATTCTATTCAAATGGGCAGAGCGGTCTGGATTCCTGACATGACCATCTTCCCTTTCAAAGGTTTTTTTAAAAACTTTCTATCTTTACAATATGTGGAGAAAAATACAACACATGTGCATATGATCTATGTGGAATACATGTAATAAATAAACAAACATGTACATTTGTCTGTTTGTCATTGAATGTGCTTTGTGTTGTACTGAATAAAACTGTATTGAATTGTACTGTATTCTGATTGTATACTGTGTGTTGTTGTTACCCCACCCCGATTCTAAGGAGAGAGGTGGGTAAATAAATAACTTGTTGTTGTTGTCAAAATTGCTTTTGCCTGAGACCCTACTGTTCTGAACATCTCTGTCCTAACCCTGAACCTTTTTAATCCCAAGTATTGTGAAATCTATGAAATCACAACTGCAGCATCATGAAACAAAGGAGACAAAGTCTGCTTATCCCCCCATTAAAAATTATTGGGGATGATAGAACACTCAATCCCTGGAGGAAGCAAAAATATCTCAGTAGAAGTCAGCAGCAACCTGTTCCCAAGAAGGATACTCACACACAGAGAGACTGTCTTCCAAATAAACAGAAGGTACTTTATCTTGAAGCTCAAAGCAGTTATGATATGTACTGGTATTCACAAAGTAGACGGACAAACTGCTATGCCAGACACCGGATTTGCTCAAGAGAGAGTGTTCTGGGTGCAGCCTCCTTCTATACAGTCCCTCAGGGCATTGGCTCCCTCAAACACCTGGGTGCCTTACATCAGCCTTTTGCACACTGCACTGTGCTTTGCACACCACATTCTACTGTGCACTCCACACTTTAGCCTGATGCAATGCCCTGCAATCTCCTGATTATGCAGCTGTGGCCTCCAGGTTTGAGACTGGGCTTGGCCTTGACTATGCTGGCAGACTTGGTCTTGCATGAATTGAAGAATTTATTCTACGGGCAAAAACAAGACTTTGTACAGGGGGTCAAGCACATGGGTCAAGCAGTGAGGATAACTATTTATCCACTGACCTTGCAAACTTTTCTATAAATCCATTCAACCTGAACTATGTTTGAAGTACGCTACTAAACTCAGCCCAAACTATTTTGAGCTTGACTACAAATAAGGAGCAATACTAAATAAGCTAGGTCAGGTAAGCTAACACATTAATTTATTTTAGTATCTAGCTCTACATTTAGAAGGAGAAGAACCAGTTGAGTTAAAATAGCAAAAGCCTGGGACAAAGTAGTTTGGATACCCAAACTGTCCACTTGCTCATGGTAGGAACAGCAGCATTCCTGTTCATGCAAGGGTGGAACTAAAAACCGATACTCCTGCAAGTTCCTTTGTGAGTACCAACACCCAACAGCCCCAATTTAAAACAAACTGGCTACAGTTGCAAGCTACTGCAAGAGAGAAGTTCATAGCGACAAAGCAGAGAAAATGAATTAAAACTAAATAAAATGAATTAGAACCAAATCTGTGGGGGTTCAGTTCTCTCTCTCTCTCTCTCTCTCTCTCTCTCTCTCACACACACACACACACAGAGAGAGAGAGAGAGAGAGAGAGAGAGGAAAATGTGGATGCTCAAACCCTACATTAATCCATGGTGGCGCATGCACATGGCTGTGCACTGACACACCTGCATGCACGCGCCATTATTGAATAATATTGGGCATGGCCATCCATGGACATGCCAATCTGCAAATGACTAACCCACTGAAACAGCAAGCCTACTGTAATGTTTTGTTCTTGTTTCTTCTTATAAAATGGAAGTAAATTATCTCACACTAACTGGTAAGTCGTATAGAAGTGATTATCTAATTACAGTAAATTCAAAAACTAATACAGTTGTCCCTCTGTATCCACAGATATGGTATCGATGGATTTAAGTATTCACGGCTTGAAAATATTCTTTAAAAAATAATAATCCAAAAGGCAAACCTTGATTTTGCCATCTTATATATGGGACACCATTTTGCTATGCCACTGCATATAATGGGACTTGAATATTCACGGATTTTGGTATCCATGGGGGGTCCTGGAACCTAAACCCAGTGAATATGAAGGGACAACTGTACTTCCTTTCATGGTGTGTTAAACCTACCGCTTGTCTGACATTTAAAAGGATGGATATATTGGTACACATTGTTGCAGTAGAGCAACAACAAAGCATAAAGCAGGACTCTTATGCAACCACATTTAGCACAGCAGTCACAATGAAAACAAGCCCCTCAGGTACATTTTAGCTGCACAAAATAATGTGTTTTGACTGCTTGGAAAAATACACTCTTCCCACAAACAGAAGGTCCACCTTGAGGAAACACATGCAAACTGCAACTATTAAAACAAATATGCACATACAATTTAAACATCTGACTATGCAAAAAGGTTTTCAAAGTTCATGACCATGAAACATCCAGACTGTTTACTTCTTTTGACCACCTGTTCCAAAATTCAGCTTATATACACCTTGATGATTCTGCATTAGCATCCAAGTTCTTTCATCAACCTGAAGGCAGTTTGCGACCGAGTGTCAATGAGCCCCCCGCCCCTTTGCTTCCCCACAAGGATACACACACATAAGTACATGCACAAAAGGTTTATTGTACAGAATAAAGGAATAATTGGCAGAGAGGCCACGACTTTCTGCTTGGTGATAGATGTTAGCGGTTGGACTGGGCATGAGATAACCCGGGCAGGATGAGAGCCCTCATTCTGCCCATGCACCCCAGTCCGCCCCGAGAGGCAGACTTCGAAACACGTGGGGATCACGTGATCAAAACACGTGCCTGGCCGTGAGACCAGTTCACGTGCAGGCCACGTGACCGGAAGCGGAAATACATGAGGGATCACGTGACCGGCCCACGTGCCTGTACTTAACTCCCCCCCTGGGGGAGGTGGTTGCCCAGTGGAGGTCCAGGCCCAAGACCTGGCCCACCATCCTGCAACTCCCACACACCCCCAGATGGGTAAACAAACTCATGCCCACCGCTCACAGAAAAGTCGTGACAAGAGGTGTACAAAGCATAATCAAAGGCTAACTAACAAAGTGACCTAACTAGAGGGGGGGAGGGCGGGTCTTCGGCTCGCAAGAGCCAACTGACGGAGCCGGGAGCCGACCGGGAAGATATACCCGGCCGGCGGACCAAGAGGGGGACTAGCCCCGCCTCCCGGCCAATCAGCGGCCGCGCTGAGCGCAGGCCCTGATTGGTCCCCGGGAGGCCGTCCCAGCCAATCAGGTGGGGGGGGGCCTCCACCTGATTGGCCAGTTTGCTATCCTCTTCCCTGCCTGCAGGAGCAGTCTGGGAAGAGGAAGGCTAACATGGCGGCGCCCATGCCGCCATGTGGAGCTCCGGGGCGGCGGGGACACCGGCCGCAAACGCGGCCGACCAGGTAAGGCTGGCAGCCGGCTAACAAAAAAATGAGATGTGACACAGTACTGTAATGCAATACTTTGCTCTATATTGTATTATACAGTTATCCCTCCATATTCACGGATTTGGGTTTCACGGATGTAAGTATTCACGGCTTGAAAATATTCTTTAAATAATAATAATCCAAAAAGCAAACCTTGATTTTGCCATCTTATATAAGGGAGACCCTTCTGCTATGCCACTGCATATAATGGGACTTCAGTATTCACGGATTTTGGTATCCACGGGGAGGGGGTCATAGAACCAAACCCCAGAAAAAAATAAAGGGACAACTGAGTTGTCCCTCCATATTCACAGATTTGGGTTTCACGGATTTAAGTATTCACGGCTTGAAAATATTCTTTAAAAAAGAATAATCCAAAAAGCAAGCCTTGATTTTGCCATCTTATATAAGGGACACCATTTTGCTATGCCACTGCATGTAATGGGACTTGAGTATTCATGGATTGGGGTATTCACGGGGGGTCCTGGAACCAAACCCCAGCAAATGTGAAGGGACAACTGTACTGTGATTAACTGTGTTACATTGTGTTACATTGTATTGTATTACTGTGCTGTTGTACCCCGCTCCGATTCTGATGAGAGAGGCAGGTAAGCAATAACTAAATACAAAATAAAAAATAACTAAGATGAGAACTGGGATGTACCCCATTCAAAGTTCCAATCTCAGCTCAGCCTATGACTATCTTTAGGCAGACCAATCTCTCCTTCAGCCTCAACATCTTATCTGAAATGGTGGGCACAGTACAGAGATACATCATAAAGATCTGTTAAAGAATATGAAGTGCTTCTGAAAAGCACTTCATCAACCCTAAAAGCCTCATTGCACCATACTGCACTAGTACCGTATATTCCGGCGTATAAGACGACTGGGCGTATAAGACCACCACCACCCCATTTCCAGCCAAAAATCTAGGCTTAGGCATATATTCGCCAGATAAGACCCCCCCCCCCAATTTGGCTGGCTGGCTAACTGGCTGGGGGAGCCTTGCCAGCTGATCCTCTTTGTTTCCCAACTCATGAGGATCTCCTCGTGAGTTGGGAAAGCGAACAAATTGAGACTTGACTTGAGGCTTGGAGTAAAAGACTTGAATACATCTGTGATAAACTTCACTGCTAGGACATGCTACCCTTCTCAAGAAATGAATGTAGTTGGCCTAATAGGTAATACTGTTAAGACTCTGAAGGTTGGGGATCTGCAGGTACTCTGGGGAAATTCCTCAATAATAAATGGAAAGTGCCAGGACAAAAGCAGCATGAATTCTCACAACAGGACAATCAGAAGCTTTTAAAAATTGTTGTTGTGCTTGGTTTGAAAAACAGCAGATGCTATAGGTGCCTAACACAAAGCCCCCTGAAGCTACCTGTCTGAAATTTAGCTGAGTTAATCTCTTTAAGGTCCACTATGTCTCCAAATTTAATCTGTGTTAAAAAAAAAAAAAAACAAATCTTTTGAGTCTCTAATGCAAGTCACTAACAATCTGGATTTCCCAACCTCACTTTATATTTGTGGTCCAGATCAGATCAGAATTGGATATACAGTAGATCAATCAAGACTGAATCAGACCAAATTCTGACTCATCAAACTGGGCTCTGAACTAAGTCAAGGTCCCTGTGCACAGACCAAGAGTTTATCAGGGTTTTCAGGATTCAAATACTCATTTTCATCATTACTCCTCCTAGGGTTCAAATTAAAATCTGCTTTTGAAATAATTTCCCCAGGCATTTGCACCTGTCCCCTCTGTACCATATATTGATTATCACTTTCTCTTCCAATTTTCTGCCTTGTAAAGCCTGGCATTTTAAGTCACTGAATCCAGTAAAGATCAGATTATATTTCTAAGAAAAGTGAGAAATACAAGACTCTTTAGGTGTGAGCAGTCGCCTGAGGCAGTCCGAGTGAGTTCTTCAATTTCACAAAGATTATCATCATACAAGACAACATTTCACACACACAAAAAGGAACAGAAGTTTTGGTAGTACACTAACTGAAATTAATCAATACCACTAAGAGGTAGAAATAATGTCAGTTAATAGGGTCCTGATAGCAAAATTTAACAGTCTGATAAGACCCTCTGTTTATTTTATTTTTTAATGAGGTCTAAACTAGAGCCAACATGATTAGGAAATAGAAGTGCCATGAGTAGAATACCCTCTAGTCCTGCCCCATATGCAAAAGGCATTGTGGTTTTTCCTACATAGCAGGGATGGAAGCACAGGCACATCAATTTGCTACAACATGAAAAGGGAAAGGGGCTGCTCATACTGGCCCCATCCTCAACATCTCCATACCCATCTCTCCAATCCTGATCTTGCCAAGCTGGGCATCAAAATCTGCTTCCTGATCTCATGGAAGCTTCTACTTGCATTCAAGCAAACATAAGTAGCACCTTCTGACTTCTTTGTTCATTGTGGAGAGGTTGGGATACCAATGAACGGTGCTGATGCACATGGGCGGAGGGTGGATGGCTGGCTGGGGGAGGGGGCTTTGCAGCCACCCCCCCTCTCCAAAGCGCAGCTTTGGGGAAGGGGGGTGGCTGGGGGGAGGCTGGGAGGGGGCTTTGCTGCCATCCCCCTTCTCCAGAGCCACGATTCCAATGGAACCGCGGCTTTGGGGAAGGGGGGTAGATGGGCGGAGGGTGGCTGGGGGGAGGCTGGGAGGGGGCTTTGCTGCCACCCCCCTTCCCCAAAGCCGCGATTCCAATGGAACCGCGGCTTTGGGGAAGGGGGGTGGATGGGTGGAGGGTGGCTGGGGGGAGGCTGGGAGGGGGCTTCGCTGCCACCCCTCTTCCCCAAAGCCGCGATTCCAATGGAACCGCGGCTTTGGGGAAGGGGGGTGGATGGGTGGAGGGTGGCTGGGGGGAGGCTGGGAGGGGGCTTCGCTGCCACCCCCCTTCCCCAAAGCTGCGATACCAATGGAACCGCGGCTTTGGGGAAGGGGGGTGGATGGGTGGAGGGTGGCTGGGGGGAGGCTGGGAGGGGGCTTCGCTGCCACCCCCCTTCCCCAAAGCCGCGATTCCAATGGAACCGCGGCTTTGGGGAAGGGGGGTGGATGGGTGGAGGGTGGCTGGGGGGAGGCTGGGAGGGGGCTTCGCTGCCACCCCCCTTCCCCAAAGCCGCGATTCCAATGGAACCGCGGCTTTGGGGAAGGGGGGTGGATGGGCGGAGGGTGGCTGGGGGGAGGCTGGGAGGGGGCTTCGCTGCCACCCCCCTTCTCCAAAGCCACGATTCCAATGGAACCGCGGCTTTGGGGAAGGGGGGTGGATGGGCGGAGGGTGGCTGGGGGGAGGCTGGGAGGGAGCTTCGCTGCCACCCCCCTTCTCCAGAACTGCGATTCCAATGGAACCGCGGCTTTGGGGAAGGGGGGTGAATGGGCGGAGGGTGGCTGGGGGGAGGCTGGGAGGGGGCTTCTCTGCCACCCCCGTTCCCCAAAGCCGCGATTTCAATGGAACCGCAGCTTTGGGGAAGGGGGGTGGATGGGCGGAGGGTGGCTGGGGGGAGGCTGGGAGGGGGCTTTGGGGAAGGGGGGGTGGATGGGCGGAGGGGGGGTGGGGGGAGGCTGGGAGGGGGCTTCGCTGCCACCCCCGTTCCCCAAAGCCGCGATTCCAATGGAACCGCAGCTTTGGGGAAGGGGGGTGGATGGGCGGAGGATGGCTGGGGGGAGGCTGGGAGGGGGCTTTGGGGAAGGGGGGTGGATGGACGGAGGGTGGCTAGGGGGAGGGGGCTTCGCAGCCAGCCCCCCTCTCCAAAGCCGCGATTCTAATGGAATCGCGGCTTTGAGGAAGGGGGGTGGATGGGCGGAGGGTGGCTGGGGGGAGGGGGCATTTTCGCCCTTTTCCTCCACCTTCAGGCAAGGTGGGGGGAAAGGGCGAATCTAGCGGTTTGCCTCGGCTGCTGCAGAGGCGATCAAGCGGCAGCCGCGGCAAACCGCAACGTTCACCCCCCTCCTCTGTCTCCATTGCTCCCCAAAGTGGGAGAAGGCAGAGGGGGGGGGCGAATGAACTGGAAAAGCACTTTGCTTCACCCCCTGGCCTCATCTCCTGCCTCTTCCCTCCGTTTGCGAAGAGGCAGGAGATAGGCAGGCAGGTGAAGCAAAGTATATCCGGTGTATAAGACGACTGTCAATTTTGGAGGGCACTTTTGAGTGCTCAAAAGTCGTCTTATACGGCGGAATATACGGTAATAGTAGCACTATTATTCCACTTTAACTGCTATGGCTACCTCCTGTGGAATTCTGGGGTTTGTATGAGTTTAGTGAGGCCTAAGAGCTCTCTGGTTGAGAGTTGCAAATGCTCCTCCCTAAACTACAAATCCCAGGATTCCACAGGAGGCGGCCAGAGCAGTTCAAGTGGAATAATAGCACTATAGCAATGTAGTGAGATAAGGCCCTTTGTGTCATCATATTTTCTGCATAACTTGGCCATCATGTGTATCATCTTCTCATCCCATTCGCACCCCTCAAATATAAATAAATAAACACCTATAGAGGGTAGCAGGGGACGTGTAGTTGTTGTGCACTTTTCCATTCCTGCTCCTGGTGGGATGTCAGGATCCATCTTAAAAGCGACCTTCTCCTGCTAATAGTTCTGTCTGCAAGTGTATTCTGTGCTTTCATGCTTGAACGTTTGATGTTTTGCATTCTTTAAGAACACTGTGACAAGTTGGTGTGCTGGAAGGAGACACGGGAGGATGGTGTGTGTTTGGAAATGGGCTCAAATGTGCAAGGTTGTGGAAATGATAGGTGGAGTCCATGCTGGGTAAGAACTGGGAGTGGGGGTGATGGGTAACCAGTGGGCAGGTTGCCCGCCAGATTTGGCCAATTACAAATACTTTTTATTTTACTGTTTTTCCTATATGCTTCATTCAAAGTAACAATTTTGTAGTTCATTCTTTAGATTACTGAAACAATAAAAGCTTTCTGTTTATTACCCCTGAAGCTGCTGGTTACTGAGTCTGAAGAAGCTAGTCCATGAAATGGGATGACTAGGGCCTAAGCAATAGGAAAATATTTCCTCTTCCCCCCCCCCACACACACACACTTAGCGGGATGGTTGTCTCCTGCCCCCATTTTCTGTGTTGGTTGTGTTTTTTCCAGGCCCTCATCTCTTGGGACCACCAGAGGTCAGGGACAGTATGTGCAGGAAAGCAGATTACATACATGTCACATGTATACATCCTTGGATCATAATCACCGTGTACTTTTTATATCATTTTGAATAAAATCAGAAAAACCTGGGGGGGGGTCCTGAAGTATTTTTGCAATTATAAACCTCAAGAGCTTTTCCTTTGTTTTTCAGCAAGTTCAAAATGATAGAAAACCCACTGTCACCTTAGGCTTCTATTGCAACATTAGTTAATGAGCATTCCTTGTGTGGGGGATTTGTTATTTCGCTTTAAATGCTTTTGTCATATTCAGTCTGTAGCGTCCAGCTACTGCAATAAGTCTGACTAAGGAAAAATGAAGGTGCCACTCTGAAAATTATGAGATGCAGCAAATGTGGTGCGATCACGATGCCAGCAGGATGCAAAAGGATGCCAATTTCAGACAATGTTGTCTTTTTGCGTTCCGCTGGCATTATGCTAACATACCTTTTTTTGACAGCTGAAGCCATCACTAGGTCCCCATGGCACTTTTGTGTCGGCATTGCCAGCATGTGAAACCTCAGGCCACTTAAATCTTGTCACTGCAGCAAGAATGGCTGGTCTGGCACGAACACATTCAGGTGAGATTGGGACAACCAGGTAAGTTTCGCTCTTTTTATGACCCTCCCCAGGTTACTTGGGACTTTTAAATTGAGCCTATGTGCTTTGTGTAACTTTTTATGTATTATTTTTGTTTTTATTTTTGAATTTCCAGCACAGCAAAGTCTTGTGGTATTTCGAACAAGGAAGTGAACCGATCTCCATTCACTTCCTCTTTATTGCCGAGGCTACCTTTTGCCAGGAGAGGAAGGTAAGTGCAGTGGGGAGCATTCTTTTGCCAGCATGAAAATGGTTTTTTTAAAAGAATGTTTTAAAGGGATCATCTGATAATCTCCTCTAGGAACGCAGATCTCAATTTATCATTTAGCTGAAAATTACAGGTGGCCAATGAACACGTGCTACAGTATGCAAAGGGAAGAGAAGTTCCTAATAAGGAAAAAAAAAAGCTAGTCAACATTCATTGTAACAGGAACAAGAGGGGAAAATGCAAGAAAATCTGCTTTATATGGCCACAAATAGAGATGCCCTCTAATCTCCCCCCCCCCACGCCGCATTAAGTTCAGAGATTTCAGGGTTGTAGACAACTTAAACATTTGAAAGGATGACAAAACTGCTGAAAGTAGGCGTGGGATAAAACAGGGCCCTGTATATAGTACAGCAATGCAAAAAATTCTGTAAATGTTGAAGCCATGGAGTGGGTCCCAATTTTGAGGAGGGGGGATAGAAATTTTTGGAGGGGGGAATTGGAAAAAATGCAATATTGGCATCCTTTATTGATTTGAAGCAACTTTGCTATTTTAGGAACATAAAAAGTTTTAAATATATATAATTTGGTTTGGTATATTTATTTATTTGGGCAATAATTACAAACTGTATTTGCATCCACAGGATATCACTCAATGTGTAAAATGATGTTGCTTAACAATTTGTAAGCTGTTCTGAGAGCCTTTGTGGCTGAAGAGCAGGGTATAAATGCCTAAATAAATAAAATAAAAAATAAAATTTTAGTTACAAATGGAGCTATGAGGTCTTAGACTGTAAGGAACACCTGAACTGTAAGGAATCTTATTGGTTCGTGAGGAGCAGGCTAAAAACAATAAAAACAGAAGATAACCATCCATATTCATAAAACAAAAGTAAATTATTTTGTCTTCTCTAGTTTTCCATAGTGCCAAGCAGACATAAAGCACTCATTCTCACAAAAAAAAAAAAAACCTGAGAAAATAAGGCCAAGACCAGAAATAACAATAACCTGATACTATACACAGTCATACATAAGCCCTTCTCCTACACGGCCTTTGGAAATAATTTGAGAGAAGTACACCTGAATTCCCTAAAGGCACCAGATCCCATCTGATCTTGGAAGTTAAGCAGAGTCAGCCCTGGTTAGTACTTAGATGGGAGACCACCACCAAGGACCAGATGCTGTAGGCTATAAAGTTGTCCCTTCACATCTGCTAGGGTTTGGTTCCAGGACCCCCCATGAATACCCAAATCTGTGAATACTGAAGTCCATTATATGCAATGGCATAGCAAAATGGTGTCCCTTATATAAGATGGCAAAATCAAGGTTCGCTTTTTGGATTATTAGTTTTTAAAGAATATTTTCAAGTCGTAAATACTTAAAACCGTGAATGCCAAATCTGTGAATGTGGAGGGACAACTGTATTTCAGAGGAAGGAACTGGCAAAACCACCTCTTAAGTATTCCTTACCTAAGAAAACCCTATGAAGTTCATGAGGTCACCATAATATGACAGGCAACTTGAAGGTGCACATACACAAATCTATGGCCACCTGATCTGTTTATCCCTGTAAAATAAAATATTCCACAATCCATTGTTCTCAATTTATTTTCCAATGTATTTTTCAAAGAGAAAAAAGACTAAATGATTCCCCTCCCACCCACCACCCCCAATTGTTCGTTTTCTCCCCACAGGCCTTCACAACTCTAATTGTGCCCCCTGCCACTATTCCATCAGGGCAAGCCAAGACATTTTAATCCCTAAAGAAGAGCATAAATATTGTCCCAGTCCCTTCAGGCTAGAGCCAACACATTAAAAAGTTCTGATGCAACAGTGAAACGCCAGGTCTTTATCTATCAGTGTCCTTTGTTATCTCAATGCTGACCTAGGTAGGTCACTGTACTCTTGTCATATGGCAGGAATGGCCCTGGTTTTAGATAAGTTTCTCTAAGTACAGAAGTTTCAGAGTATACAGAGTCCCCTCACCTGCCAAGGCCACCAAATTCATTTCAACTGAGATACCAGATGCAAGCTGTGCTAAGACAGAGCCACTGCCTTGGTTGAAATAGGAGACACCAGCCTGTAGAAAAACCTGGGAGCTATGTACATGAATTCTTTGTTCACTGCATGCGGGTTTCAACTCTTATTTCTAGACTGAATTCAACATGCAATTAATACCACATATTCAGAAGCAACTGAATTTATGGAAAAGAACAAAAAACTAAACCCAGAGCAACCCCCTCTGCAAGTTTGACATTTACATTCAAGGATTAAAAACAAAACAAAAAAACCCAGCTACTTTTGAAAAAGACTCTGGGATCCCCATCTGGGGATATTTTAATAACAAGATGAGCAAGGATTTATTTGGGGTTTATTTAGTGTGAGACGCCCTGTCCCAGCCTGTTGTCTTACAGCAGAGTTTGGTTACAATGCCAATCATCCCCAGCCAGTATGGTCAATGAGAGTGATGGGAGTTGTGGTCTAACACATCTGGAGGGGACCAGGTCAGAGAAATTCTGTCAAGGGACACATGTATATGGGTGTCTGGATATGGGTGTCTATGCACGTACACTCAAACTAGATGACCTATCTGGTGTTTTCCAGCTCTGCTTTAATACACTGGAGGTTCCCTGTGAGGTTACCACTCCTATATTTTTTATTTTTATTTATTTAGTTATTTATACCCTGCTCTTCAGCCACAAGGCTATCAGAGCGGCTTACAAATTGTTTTTTTTAAGCAATAGCTATTTACACATCTACACTGCATTAAGCAGTTTCCAATGTGTATTAGCTAATGGCCCCCACAAGCTGGGTACTCATTTTACCGACCTACGAAAGGATGGAAGGCTGAGTGAGCCTTAGAGCCCTCTGGAATCGAACTTACAATGTGGTGGCTTCCAGTACTGGCATTTAACCACTGCGCCACTAGGGCTGGACAGGCCATCACGACAGGGGGATGTCAGGTTAGTTCTTTCTCCTCAGGAGGCATTCACAGGATATCACCCAATGAGAAGGTCTGTTACATTTTCATCTGTAGCACTCATCTCAAGGCACACTCAAGAAATCCCCCTTATTCTCTGGCAACTTGTCTTGACACCTGCACACACAAGCCTCTGAACAAACCCAGTGACCTCTGCAACGGGTGCATGTTGGCTCAGTGCCTCTTTCCCTGCAAGAAGAAGAACAACAAAACTTGCTCTTCCCCTGCCCTTTCTCCACCGCAGCACAATATCCATCTTGGGCTGCTTAATGAATTCAACTCAAGACTGCAACAGTAAGACTCTTAGTCCAACTGTTACTGACAAGGCAACTAGGCAAACACAGCATGCTAGCTGCAAAAGAGAAACAAGACATTCCTGAGACTTGCTCAAGCTGATCTCAGCCTAAGCCAAGCTTTGGTGCATTTTAGTGACTGTTAAGGAAGCCGGAAAGGATCATTTAGAGGTAGGGGGAATTTGTAGCATGAAAGAGAAGGGCTACTCATGCATTCCATTTTCCTGTAGACATTAATCTCCATTATTTCTCATGGCTTGCATAAGCCAATAGATCCATCTGATGTATGTCATACTAAACACATACAAGGGTCACAGTATATGTGCCATTTCCTGGAATGACACTGGTTAACATGTAGAACAGCCCAAAAACTAACACTGGTAGGAAATTTAGCAGACAGAAATTGAGTAACATTAGCAGACAGATTTTTTAAAAGTCTGCTTGTTGTCCAGTTCCCAGAAAAGACCAAGGTTTGGTTGGGAATGATTGGAATTAAATCCAGCACAACTGGAGCACACTTAACTGGAGAAGGCTGTCATAAGTCCAGGGACAGCTTTTCCATGGTCTGTTCCCTAACAAAAAAATAAAAATAAAAAATGCTGGATTCCACCCCTTGGTTCAACCATCAGGCTTTTGCAGTTATTTCAGCTGAAATGTCAGAAAAGTTGTGGGTCCACAAGTTGGTCGTATTTGTTGTTCTTTTAAAGGAGTAATTGGGATAACAGTTTTAAAAAAAATACCAGTGCCAGGTAAAATTGCACTTTCCAGTTCAGCCAAACCACTTAATGTCTGGAACTGTGAGGGATGGGGGACATTTAGGCCATGGTCCCCCACCCAATGGAACAAAATAGGTGAATTATTCAGGCTCTGATCTGGACAGCCAGGTTGTACTTCTGTTTTCTACAGTCTTAAAGGCTCTGTGTGTTTAATGAGTAACAATATGCACCAAAGTATTTGCATAAAAAGAAAGGTAGGAAAACAGAGGCAGGAGAGTTATCTTCAAAATAAGACCCATCATTAAAAGATCATTTGCCAAGGTTGTTACTTAATGATTCTACCATAAGTCAAGACATGTATTAACCTGGCTGTGCTAGAATTATTAACTAACAAGTCCTGAAAAATTATGTGTAATGATGGTTTTATTTATGCCTTCAAGAAGAGAGAGAAAAGGAGGAGTTATCTGTTCAGTATTTACAAACACCAACGTATTGGTCATGCAGTAGACAAGAGAATGAAGAAAAAACATGCAGCAGTCCAGCTAATAGGGGAGTTCTCAAATATGGGGACCTGTGGACACATCTGGAATTTTGAGAAAGTGCCATGGGCACCCACATACACACCCCACATGCTCCTCTTCCTTCCGCCACCTCCAGATTTCTTCCACACACACCTACAAGCACACACATATTCTCCAAACAGTACTGAATCATATGCTGGTGTCTGCCTGGCAAAGTCAGGGCTAAATTAGGGGTAGGGGCAGGGATGTAAGCCCTGATCCCTGAACACCACTGTATGCACTGTTTTTCAGACTTTTTGTGGACTGACATCAAGGTCTTTTGTAGGGATATGTGATCACAGTTGTTTGCCTTTAAAGAGCTTTTGGCTTAACAGGGTTTCTGCTCATTATCATGTAACTGCCTCCAGCTGGGCTGTGCACTGACAAATGCCTGCATAGTAGGGCTTAAGTAAAACCTGGATCCAAAAGGTTTACACAGGTGCTCTTTTGAACATATAAATGGTTGCTTTACACATATAAAAAGAAGGGAGGGGAGAGGAAAAAGTGGGCTCTTGTGGCATCTCTAAGATTAACATTAACAAACAGCAGGGCCACTGCATAGAGAAGATGGTGTAATGCTAATAGGGACAGAAAGAAGGTCAAACTGTTTAATACCTTCTTTGCCTCAGGGTGACTCATGCAGTTTGACACCACTTTAAGTGCTGTAGCTCCATCCTATGGATCCCTGGGATTTGTAGTTTTACCTGGTCTCTGCCTTCTCCATCAAAGAATGCTGGAGCCCCACAAAACTTCAAATCCCAGGATTCTCTAAGATGGAGCCATGAAAGTTAAAGTCGTGTCAAACTGCATTATTTCTACAGTGTAGATGCACCCTCAGTCTTCTCCCAAAAGAAAGACAGTGCTCTAACTGGTGGATATAAAACAAATCATGCTGTAAGAGAAGTACAGCCCAGAATAGGTAGAGACAGTGAAGGAATACCTAACCACTTGAAATGAATTCAAGTCTCCATGGCTGGATTAACTGTATCCAAGAGTACTAAAGGAACTTGCAGAGGTGATCTCACAGCCACTGTCAACAATCTTGGAGAATTCTTAGAGGACAGTAGAGGTCACAACTGATTTGAGCAGGGCAAATGTTGTCCCGGTCTACAAAAAGGGCAAAAAAGAGTACCTGAGCAATTTGTTGTTAATACCAGGAAAGGTTCTAGAACAGATCTTTTAACTATCGGTCTGTGCACACTTAAAAAGAAGTGTCATTTCTAAGAACAAGCCTGGGTTTCACAGAAACAGATCATGAAAGAGATCTTATCTATTTATTTGATAGAGTTACAAGCTTGGTAGATCAGGGAAGTGCTGTGCATACAGTATATTTTATTTTGATTTCAATAAGGCTTTTGACAAGGCCCCCCATGAAATTCTTGCAAGTTGGTGAAGTATGTATGGGCTTTTAAACAGTGTAATTAGTTGACAGACCAAACCTTGAGAGTGCTCGCCAATGGTGCCTCTCCATTCTGGAGAGAAGTTGACTAGTGTGTGCCTCAGGGTTCTGTACTGGGCCTGGCGTAAACATCTTTATAAATTAGTTAGATAATGGACAAGAGGGTATGCTTAACAAATTGGTAGATGACACCAAAAATGTGGGTAGTAGTGGTAGTAGCTAATTCCCTAAAGGGCAGGAACAAAAGTCAGAATGACCTTGACACATTGGTGATCTGGACCAAAACTAACAAAATGAATTTGAACAGGGATAAATGTAAGATACTAAATCTAGGCAGGAAAAATGAAATGCACAAATATAGGAAAAACGAAATACACAAATATAGACACTTGGCTTGAAAGTATTACATATGAAAAGGATCTTGAAGTCTTAGTAACCCACTAGCTAAACATGAGTCAACAGTGAGTTGACATGAGTCAACAGCAATCACAAAAGCCAATGTAATTCTGGGCTACATCAACAGGAGTATAGTGTCCAGATTGAGGGAAATAATAGTGCCACTCTATTCTGCTTTGGTCAGATCTCACCTGGAATACTGTGTCCAGTTCTGGACACAATTCAAGAAGTATATTGACAAGCTGGAATGTGTCCAGAGGAGGGCAACCAAGACAATCAAAGGTCTGGAAACCAAGCGTTATAAGAAATGACTGAGGGAACTGAGTATGTTTGGCTTGGAGAAGACTGAGAGGCAGGGCCGGTTTAACCTGTCTGCCAAATCAGCATTGGCAGGGGGCCCCGAGGTCAAGAGGGGGCCCCGAGGTCAAGAGAGGGCCCCGTGTTGGCCTCCTTAATATGAAAATAATGGGATTTCTGGTTTAAAATACCATAGAGTTGCCTTGGAAGGCCTAGAAAAGGGCTAGGGAAGACACATTTTCTAGGAAGACTCTATGGTAGGTGTGCTGTTTTGTGTCCCATGGATAATGAATCCAGGGATACGGGGGTCCTACTATAATCTGAACATCCTGTACGGTGAATAGGTTAGGTTACATTGATCTGAGATAAACATATGGGGGCCCCAAAGTAAAGCATTGCAGGGGGCCCCAAAATTCCTTAAACCGGTCCTGCTGAGAGGTGACATGATAGCCACCATTAAGTATCTGAAGGGATATCATCTAGACCACTGGCTCTTAACCTTTTCTTTTCCAGAGACCCCCTTTAAATATCTTTTGTTGCCGCAGACCCCCAAGACTTAACTCAAGATCTAAAACCCTGATAATAACAATAACAATAATAATAATACAACTATACCATCCATTAAGCCTTCGTTCAGAGGCACTGAAGGAGGAGGGAAGACTTTTTTCCTGCTTCTTCCTGCAAGTCTATGGCTGGAGAGGACTGAATGGCAATGTGCAAACGAAGCCAGCCAGCCAGCCAGCCAGCCTTTGCCTTGGCTCCTGTCATGTGGCTGCTGTGCTGCAGGCAGGCAGGTGGGCTGAGGAGCCCTCAAGACTACGCAAGACCCCCTGTGAGGACACTGCGGCCCCCTGGCAGTCCCTGGACCAGAGGTTAAGAACCACTGATGTTGACGATGGAGAAAGCTCTTTTCTTTCTCTCTAGCCATCTCTCTCTCTCACTCTCTCTCTCTTTTTTTTTTCCTGTAGTACCTGTTAAACAGTGGAATAGATTGGCTGGGAAGGTGGCGGACTCTGTTTCTGGAGGTTGGATGGGCATCTTTCAGGAGTGCTTTGGTTGTGCATTCCTGCATGGCAGGGGGCTCAAATGGGTGGCCCTTGCTATCCCTTCTAACTCTTAAGATTCTCACATTTATTTGAGATGAGCTTTAGTGAATTGCAGTCCATTTACTCAGATGCATTATCTCATACTGAAGTAAGTCTTAAGGCGCCACAAACTCTTAATATTTCCTTCATTCTTTTTATTCTGAAGCAAACTAACACATGCCAATTCTAATAAAAATCTGTCAACAAACACAGAAAACAAAACAATGGCCCACACACAGGAAACATTCAATATACATCCCAATTCCGACGAAAGGGAACACCAGGGATTGTAGTTACCATCAGACTATTAAACTTATCTCCCATGCAAGCAAAGTAGGCTTAAGAATTTACAAGAAAGGCTTTTACTATATAGAGCTAGAAATGCCACATATCTAAGTTGGGTTCAGAAAAAGGAAAAAGCACTATAGATCACACTGCAAACATATGCTGGATATTGGAACACACTGAAGAATTTAAGAAGAAAATAAACCTCTACTTTTTTAGATTAAGCAAAACCTTTGACTATGAAGATCATGGGAAATAATTATTTTCTCTAAAAGAAATGGGAGTACCACAACTTCTGATTATCCTGATGCATAACTATACTTTGGACATGAGGCCACTGTCAGGACCGCATATGGCAAAACAGAATGGTTTCCCACTGGAGAGTGGACAGACAAGGATGTATTTTATTACCATACCTCTTTAATTTGTATGCAGAATGTATCATGCAGTAAGCAGAATTAGACTCATATGAAGCAAACACAGAAACTGGGAGGAAGGAACATTAACAATACAAGATATGATGATGACACCGTATTACTTGCAGAAAACAGCTGCTGGGGAGCTTCAAGGGGCTACGCTTAGGAGGGACACACTTTGTCCACCCATGTACGTACAAGGATGTAGCAGCAGCTGGTCTTTTCAAAGAAGCAGTAACCACTTTTACACATGGCCAGCACACTGCAAAGCAAAATATCAGCCTGAATCTGCTTCATTTCCTAATGGTGCCTTGCAGTCCACTTTGTGCCTGTGGAGGAGAGTACCACCGGAAAAGCCTAATCCTGGCAAAGCAAGTGGAGTTGGTTAATGCAAGGAAGGTACACAACCACTCCCCATCTTAGGAAGAGATCTTGGGGTTGACAGCTTTATGAAAATGCCAGCTTAATGCATATTTTCTTTATTTATACCACAGCTGGGCACAGCATAATCTTCAGTCTACATGCAGCTGCAAAACACCCCATGCCCACATTTTCGTCTCCCTAGACCTTTTTTAAAAAGCATTTTTATTGTATTTCCCCTGCCCCCGCCCCAGCACTTTCTAGAGGCTGCTGGGAATAGGGTTGCCAAAGTGAGATCTGGAGACTGTTCCTGTACCTGTAATCATTTTGTAAAAGAGGAAATTTCAGTTAGTGTTGCACGTTACCTTGTTGCATGAAATTTCCTTTTCTATACTGGTACAGGAGCCTTCTCCAGTTCAAACTCTGGCAACCTGAGTTGTGGACAAACCTAGTTGAAACCAGGTTTCACCAGTCTGTTCTAGGCTTGGGGCGGGGGGAAGCACCCAAATCAAAACTAGTAATGAATGCCAATGAGAAGACCAAAGGAAAAAGGAAAGATAAAGCAAAAACATTTTTGAATAGGTTTTTATATGCTGTGCTGGCAACAAAGAGACCAAAGGGTTATAGTCCAATGCTCAAACCACTACACCATGCTGGCTCTCTAAAAATTAAATTACAGTAGTGAAGATATTGCTACCCAAAATATAAAATTAAATAAAGGAATAGAAAGGGATGGGAGGAATGAACTAACACTTTGAATAGAAGTTGATAAAAAGAAAATTTAGACCCACTAAAAAATGTGGCCCCCAAGCACAAGGCCAACCTGAAAAGTGGCCAGACCCACAGCTGCTCACTCTTGTTTGAGAGAAATGTAGGAGCTAAACTTGGATCAGGCTGCCCATTTCAACAACAGCACCACCCCCACTAATGAAAAAGAAGATAAAACTACAGGTCTTCCCCCGCCCCGCCCTATCCACAGGGGATATGTTCCTGGACTTAGCACAGTTATGTGAAACTGCATATAATAGTGAACCACCATAGAACAGAATATCATAGAAAATGTGCTGGGGGACCTAGAAAATGCCTACAGAACACCTCTCTAGGCATCAGTTGCAACTCTATGGTCAACTTCCACAAGAAGTTGAGCATAGAGTCATAGAATCATAGAGTTGGAAGAGACCACAAGGGCCATCCAGTCCAACCCCCTGCTATGCAAGAATACACAATCAAAGCATTCCCGACAGATGGCCATCCAGCCTCTGTTTAAAAACCTCCAAAGAAGGAGACTCCACCACACTCCAAGGCAGTGCATTTCACTGTGAAAGTTCTTACTGTCAGGAAGTTCTTCCTAATGTTGAGATGGAATCTCTTTTCCTGTAGTTTGAACCCATTGCTCTGTGTCCTTGTCTCTGGAGCAGCAGAAAACAAGCTTGCTCCATTCTCAGTATGACAACCCTTCAAATACTTAAACATGGCTATCATGTCACTTCTCAACCTTCTCTTCTCCAGACTAAACATGTCCAGCTCCCTAAGCTGCCCCTCGTGGCTTCCAGACCTCCCTCCATCCTGGTCACCCTCCTCTGGACACATTCCAGCTTCTCAATATCCTTCTTGTACTGTGGTTCCCAGAACTGGACACAGTATTCTAGGTGAAGTCTGACCAAAGCATTGGAGGACTTCCTGGTGCCTAGAGAGACCACCTCCAGCACAATTCTATGGTCCTCCAGATACCTAGTGAGACCTTTTCTCCCTGACTGCAAATGAAACCATGCGTACCGATCTCATGTAAATGGGAGGACCTTATATAAAGTCAATCAAGCTGTTGGAACATCTTTACTATGAAGAAAAACTAAAGTAATTGAGGCTTGAAGGTTTAAAGAAAACACTGACTGAGGCAGAGATGGGAATATGGAAGAGATTTAAAAGTTATGAGTGATATGGAAGGAGGAGTCTTTAGAGAAAATGTAAGCCTTCTTTCTTATTAATACTAGAACTTTGCTTTTGCTCTTCTTGGAAATGGGCCAAAAACCAAAAGAACAAAACAACAAAACCCAAGAGCAAATGAAACTGGTTGTCACCAGATTATGAATGGACAGGGGGAAAATTGCTCTGTAAGACCAATTGTAGTAAAGCTGAAAAAAATTCACTGCCACCATGCATGGAGATGGTTCCTGGCTTTAAATTATACTCATAGATCTTTAAGGAGGATAAAGGGGGGGAAACGCACATCATACTATGAAAAAAGACCAACCTATTGCAATGCGTCAACCCAAGAAGTAAGGCCTACAGGACTGAATGCTCTTTCGGGGCTGGAAATGGTCATACTTACAGCCAATATGGTACAGTGGTTAGACTGGTGGACTAGTCCCCACTGAGCCCTGAAATCTGCAGGTAAAATTGGTCCAATCACTTACTCTCTCAGCCTCACCTACTTCACTGGGCTGTTGTGAAGAAAAGTTGGAAGGAGGAAAGCTATACAGCTACCTTCAACTCACCAAAAGAATCTCGGTTATAAATGTTAGTCTAGAAAGAACTATTACTACCTGTTGCAAACCACATTCAGAATCATTCATTTTGAAAGGCATGGGTATAACAAATAAACAAACGGACCTACTAATAACTTACATCTGCAACAACAAAAATGGACCTCCATCTTCAAAGGCACATCTCACTAAATGTCAAAATAAGGGACTGGGGGAGAGAGAAAGAGGAGGACTGTTGTACTAATCATCTCTTTGTGTTTTCCAAAAGAATCTGGCTAGCCACTGTTTTTAACAGGATAATGGGCTGGATGGTCTGATGCTGTAAGGCCCTTGAAGTCACATTAGCCAAGTCTCCAAGAACCTGTTGCATTCCTTGAGCTCCCCATTTGCAAACATTTATCATCCTTAGACTAAACAGTAGTCACCGAGAAAAGATTTTTTCTGGCCAAATCTTCAGATACACATACAGAGAGAAATGAAAACAGCCATTTGTCTTTCAGAGGAACCTGGCACAAAACTACTGTGTTTCTGAGCTTGTCAATTTCTCCCTGTTATCTGATTCTCAAGGACTCAATGCCCTTTCAGTTAAACTCCTGGATCATGGTGTAGTGGTTTGAGTGTTGGACTATGACTCTGAAGGCCAGGGTTCAAATCCTCACTCAGCCATGACTCCCCACTGGGTGACTATGGGTAAGTCACTCTCTCTCAGCCTCAGAGGAAGGCAAAGGCAAACCCCCTCTAAACAAATCTTACCAAGAAAACCCCGTAAGAGCGTCACCATACGTCAGAAATGACTTGAAGGCACATAACAATACAAAGAGAACAAGGACCAGCACAGGCAAATACATTTATAGGTCTCTGGTATGATTTCATCACCAGACATTTGAGATTGATTTGAGCACGCTGGTACAGTTTTCTCTCTCTCTCTCTCTCTCTCTCTCTCTCTCTCTCTCTCTCACACACACACACACACACACACCATTTACACAGGGCCTATGTTTCCAGACTTATCACAGATATGTATCATAGTAAACTGCCATATTAGACCATAGAATCATGCCGGAAGACCTAGGAAATGACTAGAAAGGATGCTTCTCTAGGCATCTGGCTCTAGAATCATGCTGGAGGACCTCCTGGTGGCTACAGAGATCACCTCCAGTGCAACTCTATGGTCCTCCAGATGCCTAGATAGACCTTTTCCCCAATCACGAGTAAGTGAAGCTGTGGGTATTGATCCCACGTAAACCGGGGGGTGAGGGAGGTGACCTGTATTGGCACAGTATGTACCACCTTGCTTTCATGCAGCATGTTGTTTGTTTCATCCTAGACATCCCTCTGAAACAGGGCACTTTAATCATGAGGCACTTCCAAAAATAATAATAATAATAATAATAACCCACCAATGCTCACGTAAAATCTGAAGCATTCTACTTGCATGAGGACCCGACTACTACTGCACAGCCTTTACCCTCCAAGGCTGAGGCTATTTCCAGAAGTTCATAACTTCAATCAGTAATAGTGTCTCCCTCCCTACTCCTCTAATGACCTCCACCAGCCTGGTCACCTCTGCCAGCCTGGACACGCTGCATAAAAATCCTCTTCTCTGAAGTCTCCCAGAACTGTAGAGAACATGTGACAAAAGGTAGGTGGATTACAATTTAGCCTTTTTACAGAAGACAAAAGTGGCGTGATTCTTTCCTGATGGTGCTGCAAAGTTCTAAAGTTCAGAGTGACATGAGAGCAGACCTGTCCTTACCATAAAGCTAGAAGAAGCATATACCTATAACCAGCAATCTTTCCTGCACATCACCTTCTTGCTCCATTTTGCACAAGAAACATGCATCTGCACAAGGTGATGGTTGAGGCAGAGGCCTATAGGGACAAGGATGCAGCTTATCTGGCCAATTGCTGGAAAGGCTCAAAACACTGTACAATTCTGATGACAATCTCCCCACCTCTCTCCCAAGCTACATTGCTAAGTACGGTCACCAATGGCAACCTAATGAGTTTTCAGTTGCAACAGGGAAGAATGTACCAAAAGTGGTGCAGAAACCATTGTGGGACAGAGTAAAATCTATGAGGTAGACGAGCAAAGAAGTTAATGGAATGACTTAAGAAAAAAACAGCCAGAACTGGGAGGCGGGGGGGGGGGACTCAATGACTAGTGTAGAGGTGAAGTCCTCTTGAGTCAATAACGAGGGCTGTGGAGTTAGAAGCAATTTTGGGTGGAGTCAGTAGAAATGTTCTCCAGTTTCAAAATAAAAACTTATTATATTAAATGCCTAGTTTGTTGCATATTTACTTTGATAGGAATTTAGGACAGTTTTCTTGTTCAGAAATTTTAAACATATATATATATATATATTAATGTTCTATCGATCTAAGTAGCCTAATGATTTCACGTAGCAATGACAAATTGCCTTGTGCTAACATTTTACTACAGTAAACTTGTAAAGACTAATTAATATACATTTGCATTTATGAAGGAGTCAGAATCAGACATTGGAGAAAGAGGAGCTGGAGTCAAAGGTTTGGCATACCAACTCTACAGTCCTGTTAATAACAGGTCAACCACATATCCACAGATTCAGTATCCACGATTTCACTTATCCGCGTCCAGAAAAAAATATGTTCTCTCTAGGAATTTCTAGGTCCCCCAATGCAATTCTATAGTCATTTTCCAGCATTCTTCTCATTGAAAATAGGGTTCCTTATTATCCACAGTTTAAGATATCAGGGGGCAGGGTTGTCTTGGAACGGATACCCCACGGATACCCAGGGGTCAACCTGTAATAGTGAAAAAATGGCCCATTTAAACTATAGACCACATCAGGTTTATATACCTAGTGAAATGTTCTTTAAAACTCTATAGGAATATGAATGAGAACAAGTGAATTTTGCCTCTGTTAATGCCCATTACTGGGCACGGGGACAGAATGGACAGGTTGCTTACCTGTAACTGTGTGGTTCTTTAGAGTGGTCATCTGTGAACTCATACACATACACATGGGTTATCTGCGTCTGCACAGAGCATCATCCAGAAGTTTCCATAGCTGTAAGCAAGGTTTTGGTGGAAGCACCAACCCTCCTATAAGTATCCCTCTGGCTCCCACCCATCTCCTCAGTTCCATGTCCTCCGCAAAAGCAATGAGCATAGAAGAGGGATGGCAAGACATGACAAGGGGAAGATGGGCAGGCTTGTGTGAGTTCACAGATGACCACTTGAAGACCACAGTTACAGGTAAGCAACCTGTCCTTCTTCTTCATGGTCTCTGTGACTCACATACATGGGAGATTAGCAAGCTACTTGGAAGGTGGGAATGTCTTGCCAAAACTCCAGAAGGTGACATCCGTGAGGAAGCAGGGACGATAGCACCGCCCTGCCAAAAGTCATGTCAGCTCGAGCCTGTGAGTCAAGTCTATAGTTGGTGGCAAAGTTCATTGGCTGTGACCAAACTGCTGCCTTGCATATGTCCTGTAGTGGAACACCAGCTAAAAAGGCTGTGGAGGCTGCCATGGCCCTAGATGAGTGACCCTTGATTCTTTGAGGGGGAGCCTTCTTAGCCATCTGGTAAGTAAGATGTATGGTGGAGGCCACCCATTTGGAGAACCGTTGAGGAGAAACTGGCAGGCCTTGTTTGGCTTCAGAATAACAGACCAAAAGTCTGGGGGATCATCTGAAAGGTGACACCCTGTGTACATAGAAGGCCAAAGCCCGTCATGTGTCTAGACAATGGAGATTCATCTCCGAATCCGTGGATGGGTTCTGCATGAAAGAAGGGACAATGATGTCTTGATTTAAGTGGAACACTGAAATCACCTTTGGAAGGAAAGTAATGTCAGGTTGAAGTACTGCCGTATCAGAGTGGAGGCAGAAATAAGGTGGGTCAGCACAGAGGGTGCAAAGTTCACCAGCCTCTATGGCAGATGTGATGGCTAGGAGAAATGCTGTCTTCCAGGCATGGAGACGGAGGTCTGTGGTGGCCATTGGCTTGAAGGGGGGTCGAGAGAGATGGGTGAGGACGAGGCCCAAATTCCAATGTGGTGTAGGGCCCATTGTCGGGAGGCAAATATTCTGGATGCCCTTGAGGAAACTTTTAACCATGGGATTCTGAAAGAAGGAAGGAACGCCAAAGACCTATAGATGAAAGGTAACAGCTGATAGGTAGCCCTTGCATGAGGATATAGAGTCCCTGGTTAGAAGAGAAAATCCAAAACATGGGTTTCCCTGGTTTGGTCTGGTGTAACCGATCGTGGAGTGAGAAACTGTAAGAATTTGACCACTTGTAGGCGTAGGACCTCCGAGTAGAGGCTTGTGTGCCGCTGCGAGGACATCTCAGATCTCCAGAGAAAAATGGTCTGTGGGTGAATCCTCCAGGCGGTTAGGCAAAGGGTATGCATATATGGGTGACCGATTAGGCTGCCGTGTATGGAAAGGAGGTCTTGCCAATGCGGGAGCCAGAGGTAAGTCCAGTTAGAGAGGAGGAGGAGTGGAGAGAAACAGGGTTGTCTGGGCCACCACAACAGTATAAGAATGCAATGTGCTCCATCTCTGGAGATTTTGGAAATTACCCTGGTGATGAGGGGAAACGGGGGAAAGGCATATTGGAGGGGGGCATGAGCAGTTGTGGAGAAAGGCGTCCCCTTTCGATCCCCAGGAGGTTGATCTGCAGCAGAAGATTGTGCACTGGGCGTTTGATAGGAAGGTGAACAGATCCACCTGAGGTTGGCCCTATTTGTGGAAGACTCGGTGGAGTATCTGTAGGCAAAGTCTCCATTTGTGAGAGGATGTGGGTGCTCTACTCAGTGTGCCCGCTAAAGTGTTGTCCTTGCCAGGCAGATGTATTACTGAGATGAGAATGTTGTGGTTGAGACACCAGTCCCAAATTCGTAGCGTTAGTCATAGGAGAGGGGGCAATCTCATTCCTCCCGTTTGTTTAAATAGAACATGACAGTTGTATTGTCAGTTACAATTTGCACAGTCTTTCCCCTTATTAGTAGGATGAAGGCTTTGAGTGCCTTCTGTACTGCTAGTAGTTCTGGGAGGTTGATGTGGAGGAACGATTTCTCCAATAACCATTTGCCGTGTACTGTGAGGCCGAAGCCGTGCACACCCCACCCATGGAGGGATAAGTCTATTGTAATGGACAACTGAGGCTGGGGTGGTTGGAAGAGTGTTTTTCTGAGGAGGCTGACTGGTTCGAGCCAGGGACCTCTGTACCAGCCTTGGGATGGTCAGGAGGCGGGATGGGGGGTCAAATTGGAGGTCGAAGTAGGTAATGAACCATTGTTGAAGTATTCGAATTCTGAATCTCACAAATGGTGTGACTGTGGTGGTGGCTGACATGTGGCCCAGCAGAGTTTTAATGGTATGGGCCGTGCAATGTCTCGTGTTTCTGCAGTGAGTGGCTAAGGTTTGGAGGATGAGGAAGCAGTCTCTCAAGAGGAGGGCTCTGGTTATTGTTGAATCCAGAATAGCCCCTATGAACTTGGTTTGAGTGAAGATTTTTGTAGATTTACTATCAGCCTGAGATCTGAGAGGTGGTGAAGAGTGGTTTCTGTGTCCCGTACTAGTTGTTCTCTTGAGTCAGAGACGACTAGCCAGTTGTCTATGTACAGGAATATTATTACACCCAGTTGTCGAAGCCAGGCCACCACGACTGTCATACATTTTGTAAAACACGTGGGGCAGTGGACAATCCGAATAGAAGGACACAGAACCTGAGCATGCTCTGCCCTATCGAGAACGCAAGGAATCATCTGTAGGAGGGGTGAATTCCTATGTGGAAGTAAGCATCTTGGAGGTTGATGGTTGCAAACCAATCCCCTTTCTTCAGCAGCGGGAGGATGGGAGGGGATTGTCACCATGTGGAAATGCCTTGATATAATGGAGCTGTTGACTGCCCTGAGGTCTAGAATGGGGCAAAGACCTCTGTCTTTCTTTTCCACTGTGAAGTAGTGTGAGACGAAGGAGTTGTTTACCATGGATGTGGTGATGAGTTTGATGGCTCCATTAGGGCAGGCAACGGGGTGGTGGATCAAAAGAAACCCACAGGGGGCAGCAAGTCAAACTCTATGGCGTATCCTGTTGAAATGATTCTTAGGATCCATTTGTTGGTGGTGATGGAGGACCAGGCATCCATATGGTGAGCAAGTCTGCTGCTGATAAGGAGGAGGATTCAATAGGCAGAGCTGGGAAGAAAAACGGTATTTAGGCTGATCATTGCCCTTTTTCTTGTAAGGCTGGTAGAATTTGTTGTGTGACTTTCTAGGCGCATTGGCAGAAGGTCCTGTGTCCCTTGGGTGACAGAAGGTTGGTGGGCTTTAGGCACTCCATGTGTTCGAGGGGGGCTTACACTGAGAATATTTCAGTCTGGAGTAGAAAGGGGCCTGGGAGGAGAGGCTGAACGTCCTTGCCGTGAGCTGCATTTTGTGCGTTAGCTCCAGTTTGTTATCCGTCTCCTTGTTGAATAGACCATCCTCATCGAATGGGGGGTCCTGAATGGTGGCTGTGGCATTTGTTGAGAGTCCAGCAGAGTGTAGTCAAGCATGTCTGTAGAGAGATATTGCTGCCAACATGGTTTCAGATGCGCAGTCTGCAACGTGGTAGGATGAATTAATCTGTTGAGCACTGAGGGAGTGGGCCTCAGTTTGAAGGACGAAGGCAAGGCATTTATCCTCTCCTGGGAGCTTGTATATGAAAGGTGTCATTCGCTCCCAGAGGTGCTGCTAGTAAGCACCACAACAGGCAGAGTAGTTTGCGATGCGAAGAGTGAGGGTGGCAGTGGAAAAAAGCTTTTTGCCCATTGCATCCAATTTCTTGTCCTCTTTGTCGGAGGGAGAAGAATGTTGTCTCTGTGAAGACTTTGGGCCGTGTCAACAATGATCGAAATCAGTTTTGGGTGTCATAGTAACCACTCGGCATCTACCATGACTCAATAAAGGGAGTCGACTCTTTTCATTATAGGTGGAATTGTTGATGGGGTTTCCCACGGTCGGCGTGAGATCTTAAGGACTGAAGGTAAAATAGGTATGGAAGCAGGGGTTGGTACCTTCATATGGATATGGTCATAAACAGGATCAACAGATTCGGGTTTGTGTTCCTTAGGTTGGAGGCCCAGGGCTTGAACCATCCTAAGGGTTCATTCAGCAAAACCACTGATGTCATCAGCAGAGGGGGGGGTCCCTTTCCCCTGGGTTAGAAGGTGGAGAGGGTTCACTGTGGCCCGTGGACACGACTGACTCAGTGTCTGAGTCTCATGTGTTGTGGAGGGAAACAGCTCCGGGGGTTGAGTTCGTTGTGGCCATAAAGACGATGACTGAGGAGGGACCAGGGGGTGCCTCCATGGTGTGAATGGGAGGAGGAGGCAGTGGCTTGACCGGTGCTGTTAGGTGAGTGGAGGTCGGCAGTAGCCGCTGAGGGAGTTGTGTGAGATCGTGCCAAGGGCGAGGTAAGTCATAGATGTGTCAAAGATCTGGATCCTGAAAATGGTAGTAGAGGTCCCTGTATAAGCTATGTGGAGAGCGATCATGGGATCTAGACCTTGTGCAGCTACTGTAGTGGCTCAAATTCAAGGAGTGGCAACTATATATGGAGCCCTGGTGGCGCAGTGGTTAAATGCCAGTACTGCAAGTCACCACATTGCAAGTTCAATTCCAGTGGGCTCCAAGGTTCACTCAGCGGTCTGGGTTGGGGGGTTGGTGAATGGACGGAGCGCTGTAGAGAGGAGGAGCGTGAGTGTGAGTGTCCCCTGTCGGCCTCAGAGCCAGAGAGGGATCTGTGATCAACTGGGCTCCTTTTGTCAACAACCTGAATAGGTTCATCCAGTACGGGTGAGTGAATGAGGCTGAAGTGTTCTCGAAGGTGAGGCTGGGTAGACTGTCCCTGTTTGATGTCCTGTGTTGAAAGACATCAAAGACATCTTTGTTGACCTGAGGGGATGTCTTGATCGAGGTCCATAATTTCTCCCTCTGAGAGATAGCTTAAGTGGACTTGGATGACCTGTGAGCCGCTAGGGGAGACATCTCTGTATGGTGGTAAGAGAAATCCTATTAGGAGTGCATTTCAGGAGTACTAGGACATACAAGACTGTCCTTTTATAATCCACATAAAGTTGTCAGAGGTCAAAAAGAGACCTTTACCTGCATGAAGTAGAATGAGTATTTGGGAAGGTCTTTAAGATAGCTCTAGTTTTTCTAGGTGAGTGCTGCAAGGTTTTCTACTAGAATCACTTACTCTCACCCCAAGTATTTACACAGTAAGCTCTAACAAGATGGACATCTCAATCCACTTCATAAACCCTACATTCCACACTGGTTGATACAGTAACTCTTAAACCACTTCTGGAATGTAGTACAGTAATGTCATATGGATACTATCTTACATGCATTCATACTCTTTTCTTTTGTTATTTCAGTTCTACTGAGTGGAATACTATGAGCTGCTACTTTTAACAGCTACCTACATAGACTTGCCTTCAAATGAGTCAGATCATTGGACTTTCTAGCCTCAATTCCATCTCACTTAGTCAGTAGCAACTCACTAACATCTCAGGCAGAAAACTTGTAACAAAAATTTATAGAGAGCTGAATTTGTGTTCTTAAGAGCAGGAGGTACAACCCTTACTAGACTTCAGCAACAAAATGAAGGTGAAGAGCTATTGCCGTGTGTCTGATGTACACTACGCGAAGGAAAGACAGACAGAAAAGAAAGTCAAGAATGCCCTGTGCACGCGCACACACACACACACAAAACCCTAGCATACTAGGGGGAAAGCCAAAATGTGGAGAGGAGGGGGAACAACCTTGATCTGTTAGGTCCTACCGACTAGGAGGCTATAACATAAGGGAATAATCTTCCAATACTCCTGCTGCAGGGAGATATAGTCCAGAACAGCTGTCTTGTATACTTCAGGAATATATTATTGGGATCTCTTTACAGACGCAATCTTGGTCAAATGTTCACATTTTAGAACTGAATACTTAACTAGGAAGTCAGATATAAACTGAACTGTATGATTTTGTTTCCCTTTAACTCCAGGCCAAACAGTCAAACCAGTCTCTACTTCACAAATTCCTCCTCAGGAAACACTGAAGCCAAAATACATCATGAAGGCAAATTGTATGTGCTCTTTTCCTCTTCGTCTGTCACGTTCCTTGCCTCAACTAACCAAACAGAACTGACATGCTGCATAGCTTTTACTGGCTTTATGCAAAAATTCTAACAGAGAGCTACTTTAAAAGGGATGCTCAAGCTGAAAATATATACAGTAAATTATGATGTCATAAAGAATTTCAGTAGATTCGCTACTGTCTCCAAAGACAGCAGTATCCAGCATGTTGGTGGTGGTGGTGGCGCAGGTGGTTTATTTATATAGCACCAACAATGTACATGATGCTTTACAAGTAAAACAACCACTTTCCTTTAGTTGTTCCAATTATCCCCACCTTGCAAGAGAACCCTCCCACAAAATAACCAATGGTAAAATTTGTGGAGGGAAAGAGGCGTGGGGGGGGGGGCAAAACAGCAAGAAAACACGACGAAACGGAAGCATGGGGGGCAAGGGAAGAAGCAGTAAAAAGGAAGTTATTACGTTTCTTTTTTCCCCCTTTATTTTTTAAGGAGCAAAGGACAGAGCAGAAAGGAGGGGGAGCTAGGGATCAGAAAACATAATCTCTCAAATTAGCATAGGATCTCTTGACACTCCTGGAATTGACCCCTTTCCTTCTGGCTGAGAAAGATAATTCAATTTGAATGCTGCAGAAGGGTATGTTGGAGATGAAAGGGCTGTAACTGTCTTCAGTGGGATTTTAAGCTGCTCCTTCATAGGCAACAGACTTGCAGGATCCACTTTCAAATTTTAAGAGAAACCTGAGATCCAGCCAACAAGCACTCAGTGCAAAATACTGGTTGAAGTGGGTAGATGCATGCTAAGAATGAAGGAAGAGCACCTCTCTGAGGACACATTCAGATTAGGAATGCTACTGCTTTTTTCCTCATGTGTGTCTGTGTGTACTGTGGGTGGAGCTTCTTAGTTCCTATTTCTTATTAGACAACTGGGAGCCCAAAATACTTGCCAAATTATCCAGAGATCTATCAGTACATCCTGATCTACCTTCTGCCCAGCTCTGATATGGAAGAAGACAGCCAGGGGACTTAGGAAGTTCTCATCAAATTTTCCCATCTAAATACAGAGTTCAAAGGCATACGTTTGTATGCACAACTTCTTCTTTTTTAAGCCCCTCTTTATTTGATAAATTTTAAAATCTGGCCACACAAAAATCTACCCACCAATGGCACTACCTTTCTGCAGTAGCAGGATTACATGCTCCTGTAAAGCACGAGTCTATGCTGGTGGTAGCAGTGCTACTAGTAGGTTTTCTATGTCAGACAGAATTTCCCTAAGGAGTCAGACTAAATGTGCCAAAAATCTATTTGGCAGCAGCAGTGGTGGTGGGTGACACTGGCAGAGGATCTCTCAGAGACAAGAGCAGTGGCACCACAATTAATACTTGTTAGTGCTGCACAAAAGGAGGAATGGTAAACCCCCTTTGAATGTCTTTTACCATGAAAACCCTATGATGAGACAATCCAAAATGAAACAAGGGATTGTGTCAGAAGACTTTATCACATGAGCCTTTTAAAGCAGAATTAAAGCTGTACAGTATTGCCTTTGGTGATACTTATCACATGACATCTCCTCCAAATTGTTGCTGCTGTCCCCCCAAAGCATGATTAGGGTGTCCCTTGCCACTGACAGGGAAGACCTATCAATAAGCTCCCAATCGGCATGCTGGTTAGGGCAATAGGGCAGGGAGGTGGGGTTAAGGAGGACTCCAAAAGAGAGCTGAGGGTCCGTCGGTGGCTGAAACACCCCCAGTTGCGCTACTGAAGGCATGTGCAATACTGGGGGCTCCCAAATCAATATGTATCCATTTACTTCTGCTAACGTGATTGCAGCAAGAATGGGACTCATGTGATAATGTCCCAAGAGTGGAGATGCTCTACGAACTGCAGGGGAACATATTACATGACCACGCAGAAATAAAAAGATGATGGAAACAGTACTCTGAAGAACTACATAAAGGAGATTAGAGGATGACATTCATTCAAGGAAGAACCATTTGAAGATGAACCTACAATTTTAGAAAGTGAATTAGAAGTGGAAACTTCACTCAGAGCAACTGGGAGAAATAAATTACAGATGGCATACCAACAGAACTGCTTCAAGCTACAGAGACAGAATCTACTCTAGTTCTAAGATCTGGAAATATGGAAAACAAAACAATGCCCCACAGATTGGAAACACTCAACAACAATCAATAATTTAAGAAAGGCAGGTGACATACTACAAGCGGAGATTAGTAAAGACTTGGAACAATTACTGAAGAAAGTCAAGGAAGAAAGTGCAAAGTCAGGTTTACAGATGAACATGAAGAAAACAAAAATAACGATCAGAGATGATTTCAATGAAGACATTGAAATAGTTCAAGATTTTCCATACCTTGGCTCAGCCATTAATCAGAATAGAGACTGCATTCAAGAAATCAGAAGGTTAGGACTTGGAAGGGCAGCTATGAAAGCAGTAGGCAAGATCCTGAAGCATCAAGATATATCATTGAATACTGAAGTTAGGATGGCCCATGCCATCATATAGGATGGCCTATGCCATCACCCCATTTCTAAGTATGGTTGTGAAAGCTGAACAGTAAAGAAAGCTGGAAGGAAGAAAATCAACTCCTTTGAAATATGATGCTAAAGAAGAGTTCTACAGATACCATGGACTTCTTAAAAGACAAATAAATGGATATTAGAGCAAATCAAGCCTGAATGCTTCCTAGAAACCAAGATGATTAAGCTGAGACTGTCGTACTTCAACCATATCATAAGAAGACATGACTCACTAGAAAAGACAATAATGCTTGGTAAGTTAGGAGGCAGTAGGAAAAGAGGGAGACCGCATCACAGATGGTTGGACACAATCAAGGAAGCCATGGTTCTGAGTCTACAAGACCTGAGCAGGGCTGTTGATCATAGGGTGACTTGCAGCTCTCTCATTCATAGGGTCAAAGTATGAATCAATTCCAGCAGCAACCACAGAGCTTTGCATCTATAGTAAGTACAAAGTCTGTGTTCCTTGGCATTTCTTTTCTTACTTATCCCAAAATAACCTAAAGGTGGGTTTTTCTAATTGGCTTATATTATGCAAAGGACATAAATGGCCACAGGCAGTGATACATGCTAAACCCTTACAATTCAATCTAAAAGAAAGGATGCCAACAAAACAGAAGAGGGGCTGTATCCAAAACTCTTTCAGAGGGCTAAAGAAGTTCTCAGAAATCCAGGAAAGAACTGGTTGCACATAAACCTTATGTTCATAGGCTATTCCATAGTTCTTGTGAATCTTGCAGTTAATCATGCACTGTAAGCTTTTTCAAAGAAGTGATGCTGTTTCTCAGATGTACCATCTTTGAAAAAGCCTACAGTGCAGGATTAAGGCTTCGGTCTGTGGGATTACATGTGCAAAGTGGGGAAGGACCACAGTTCAGAGTAATGATGCACACTTTGCATGCAGGAAGGCCCCGGGTTCAATCCCTGTTACTTCCAGGTAGGTCTGGACTTGTCTGAATTCTTTTTTTATATGAGCCTGCCCACATTTTAGGATCCTAGGGGAGGGCTTTATCTCATTCCCAACACCTTGAAGATACAATTGGTGAGGACACAGGAGCAGATAGTTACTGGCAATTAATACACAGTTTTGGGAGTTTGACCAAGATAAAGCTCAAAAGACCAGGAAAGTGGCCAACTCTCCATGACAGCAAAGTCAATTAAGTGGAGTCAAATAAGGTTTGAAACAAGCAAAGTTCAGTTTGTTGAGCAGCAGCAAAACCAGCAGGAAGGCCACAGTGAAGAGTTCAGAATACAGTCCAAGGGCCAAAGCTTACGGAAGGCAGCATAATCCAGAAGTAGGTCCACAGGATCAGGCAACAGCATAGTCAGGAACAGTCCAAGGTCTAAACACAAGTCAAGGTAACACGAGTCAAGGCAATGAAGTCAGCAGGAAGCGTTCTCCAGGAAGGTCAGTTGATCTCTGACAAAGCCTCCACATTTCCCCAAAGCATATATATAGCAATCAAGGCTTTGCCAGGTGCTTCTTGATGAGCAGGTGTTTCTCATAAAGTCTCAGCAATTTCCTTTGAGCTTCCTTTTGAGATCGCTGCTGGCTGTATGATGGTGGAGGTAAGTTAGTCTCTTCTTCATCCTTATCTGAATGGGCAGGACTCTCTGCTGGGATTGGTGCCAACCGACTAGGGCCAGGCTCTTCCTCTGCTTGAGCCTTCAGGTTGGCAGGGGTCACTGCTGGCACAGGTGTAGATAAATCTGTGCCAGGGTCCATAGGGCTGTTCCCTGCCATGTTCTCCTCTTCCTCCTCCTCCTCTGATTCCATACCCTCATCATACTCATGGGGCATGACAACAGGAGACAGCCTTGTTGGTGACTTTTGCCAGGATGTGAAACTCTCTGTCACAGCTGGCTCTGCTTCTGCCAGCAATAAATGCATGTTTAATTAAACAGACACTCAGCCACTTAGTTATACAGAAAGTTTATAGAAAGTTATACAGAACAAGTTAGACAAATATGCTGCATTTTTATTGCTGTCATGTTTTTAAATGATTTTATATTGTGTTAAAGTATTGGTCTTTTAATATGGTAGTTTACTTAATTGGTTTTAACTTTTTTTATTTTTTATTGTTTTAATAGTGAGTCTGATTCAGGAGAAAGGTTTGGATATAAATTAGTTAAATAAATTCTTGTCTGAATTCTTGGAGAGCCACTATCAGTCAGAATGCAGTACAGTACAATGATAGACTCAGTATGCGACAGCTTGCTATACTACTGAATAGCTTTCTATAGCACTGCTTATAGATCACTGATTTGACACAGGATGTGTTACATGAACAGCCAATAGGACTAAGCTGTGAGGGCAACCAGAATTCTGTGAACCTCAACTGCCACCACCATGTCCTTACCCAGATCACTAGGTAAAGAGATTGCTGAAAGTAGCAACCACTCTATTGCTGAAATCTGATCTTGCTTGTCATCTAACAGCATCTTTTTGCATCCAACAGCTTCCAAGGACAAAATACCCCTCTCCCCATTCCTAGTTTTGTTACACTCAGACCTCCTATCAAGAGGGCTTCAGTTCCCAGACTTAGCATGGATACTAGAATCTGTGGATAATAGGAAACCCTATTAAAATTAAGGACTTCTGGTATAAACATGCCATAGAGTTGTGTTGGAGGACCTAGAAGATGCCTAGAGAGGACACCTCTCTAGGCATTTTCCAGTGCAACTCTATGGTATGTGTCCCATTTTTCCAGTCACTGACAGCTGAAACTGCAGTTCTGCAGAAACAGAAGTCCAACTGTATTTGTTTCAAAGTTGTCTGTCTTGTGTAAAACCTAAGAAGAAAGGCTAACAACAAAGGAGGCTTTATACACTTTATTTATACCCTGCATTTTCCCCAAGACTGGCACTGAAGGCAGCTTATAAATTAAGATGAGTACAATATAGCTAAAAACATCAAAATAGAATTAAACTATTAATAATATTAAAACAATTTAAAATCAAGATGACAATTTAAAATGAACACTTTATAAGGATAAAGCATTCTATTTTACTCTGTTTTAATTTTATTTTTCTACAATATTTTCATTTTAATATTTTTAAGTATTTGTTTGTATTTTATTTATGTTAGACTTTTTATTTTAATTCTATTTTAAGAGATGCCAAGGTATGTAAATGTCAACAAATGTAGGTCAGTGGATTGGTCTCCCCCACCCAGACTACAAGCTACAATTACTACTTCCTGACATTCAGACTAATCTCACTCCAACACATGTTACAGTCGTGCCTCCAACAGCCAACTGTCTTTCAAAAATCTGCAAACATGAGTTGGCTATAGAAAAGCTTCACCCCTTCATTGCAAGCCAGGAAATCCTGCAGAGATGACTTAACTCTATTAATCATTCAGTCCCAGAAGGGAATGGCTATCACAAAACAGTGTAAAACCTGGCACATGTTTTCCTCCCCTCTTCCAAAAGCCTCTTGGTAATTCCACTTGATTTCCTGATTCAGTCAAGCCTCACTTGCAGATGCTACACCAACTCTTGATTTAATACATACACACACATACACACACACACACACACACACACTGGGAACAGACATCTGATGTTCCCTACTGCTGACCATGTATTTAATCAGGTAAAAAAAATGTTACAATTCACTGTTATCCTTCCTCCTCTTTGGGGGGAAAAAAGGATTGGTATGGACATATGCATAAAAGACATGTGAACATCGAAATCTGAGGTAGTTTGGAAGTATTGTAAATAGAGATTGCAAATACATTCAATATAAAAGCTGAGGTTAAGGAGAGGACATTTCTTTCTTCAAATTCTGTCTTACAACACTTGTTTGCCAGTAAATAAATCTCCTCTGAATAAATCAAGAAAACCCAATGATAGGCTCACCATAAACTAGATTCAAATTGAAGGCACATAACAACAGCAGCAACATTTTATTAGTGTGCACCTGGCTTAACAGATGTCAGGATTCATATGCAAGTATTTTGTAGAACAATACTGAGTGTCCAGTACAGAAGCATTATTTTTAAAAAAAATTAAATGAGGAGGAAAAAAAATTGAAAACATGTAAGGAGTATCAGGGAAGGGGGAGAATGGGAGGAATGCCCACAGTTTCCTATGATTAGAAAGGCAAGGGCTTAAAATCCCTCCATTCCTGTTCCTTGTCCTTCCTACCATGTCCAGTCCTAAGCGGAAGATTCCTTTCCCTTTCAGCCTCCTATCATTCCATAGCTTGGGGAAAGAATGTTGCAAAGATGCCAAGCAAACCGTCATCCAGGAAAGTACGTATATAATCCAGGAATCCAAAACATTTTTCATGTCAGTAATGAGCCAGCTTCAAATATTTGTTGTAAATATTTGGAATACTGTATAATTTTTGCCAGGCCTAAATACTTAAATGCATTGATCTGAACAGAGAAAATGGTCTGGGTGGGTGAGGCTGAAGAATACAGTCCTATTTCCGTAAATTTCCAAATTAATAAATGAAATATAAAGCAGGACAATGATATCTTTATGGTATTTTTAACTGAATGCAGGGAGAGCATTTATGTGATAAGTAAACTAGCTACCTGGCCCTGTCTGAAGAGAAGCAAATTAGTGGCCTCAAGGACTGGGCCACTAAAACTGTTGTCAGATGAAATGATAAACTGAAGTTAAAAAGAAAAAAAATGTGGGATTAAGAAGTTCCATTTTGCACGTGTGACCATTGAGTTCTTTGGTGTGCTCTGTTCTATAATTTATTTATGTAATGGGATTCAAAAAAAGGATTCACCAGACTGCACTTCTTCACACTTACAAAAGAACTCGCTTTTCCCTCACCCCAGGGGGGCGGGATTATTTATCGTATAAAGCAGCTCAGAGGAAAACTTTGAGGCATGCCTGATTTTTAATATGCATCCCACTCTTGGGGAAAAGGCAGAATAGATATTTTTAAAAAATAAATAGACAGGATGGTTGCCTCTCCTATCTGGTACTATGTGTCAGCTGCGTCACATGCCATTCTTTGGTAGAAATTCAGGGTATATATCTAATTTTAAAAAACAAAAAAAGTAAATAAATTTAAATACAATTATTTAAAATGCCAATAAATTTCAAACCACATTAATAAACTTTACAATAGCATACAGTTGTTGTTTTCGAAGGAGTCCCTGAGCCTAACCTGAAAAAGAAGCCATCCTGAGATCACAGACCAGCAGATGCAGACTGAAGACTGGTGAATCTATCCAAACTGGACTGGGAATGGACATGGGAATCACAAACAGCATTGAAGAAGCTGGTGGGAAGAAATAAACCACCATCATCTTGCCAAAGGAGGAGTTCCAAATTTGCTTATAGTTGCCAGTGCCAGGGCAACCTTTATCCAAAGTGGCAGTGGCAGATCTCTCTTCTTCCTACTCTCTCCTTAGCAGTGGATCACCACACTGGCAATCCTGGGAAGGAAAAAAATCCTGGGAAAGGAAAAACTTCTTTTCCTCCCTGTTGTTTCTACTTCCAGTGCAGTCATCACCATAGGTCAGAATGCTCATCTTTGCACTGCAAGCCTCTGAAATTCCTATTCTGTCAAACATGAAACTACAAATTTCAGTGACACTGAACTAATTTTGCAAGCTAAATTTAAAAGTCTTCTGATCTTGACTAGAGCAGACATTCATTCTCTATATATTCTATACATTACACAGACAAGTCATGTGACAGTAGGCTTTTCACCCCAACAGCACAAAAAAGAGTCTATACTGACGGGGAGGTAGGGAGGAAAGAAAGAAAATTATCTCTACATCCTCATCTTCTAAATTGCTGCAATGTTCTGGCCACGTGGGACTGCACAAGCAAGACTGATTGTTCTGATAAAAAGTGTCTCCAGCACCAAGAAAAGTTCTCTGAACAAGCACAGTACAAGCCTGGTCCCGTCAGTCCCATGGCAATCATGGAATAAAATGGGAAAACAACATAATGGCCAAGGAGAAGATTGCAAGCAGACAGCTCATCCCCAAAACAGTGAAGGGAGAGAGCATCATTGCTAGGCTAGTCATGTTGTGCCAGGAAAGAACTGCCAATCACAGATGTGGCACAGGGATATTTTCTTGAAGAACCTTTTTCCAGTTTTTAATCAGGAACAATTATAATGAAACTCAGAGGTAGTGTACATGGAGAATTGTTTTGAAAGGCTGTGTTTATTATGCCAAACAAGGAGCCAGCCTAGGGATGGGCAAGGTCTGGCCCTCCAGATGTTGCTGGGCAGCAATGCCTATCTTTTTTCACTCTTGGTAACACTAACTAGGGCTGATGGGAGTTGCAGTCCAACAATATCTGGAGGGCCACACTTTGCCCATCTCTACTCTACAAGCTGATCCAAAGCAGAATGTAAGCATTTGGATGTACAGTATATGCTTGAAAAGCTAGGCAGTTCACAACAGCAAAATCTTCACTGTTTTCACCCCTGGCACCATCATGGAGAGGGCTAGTTTGCATTAGGAATGGAAAGAATATTTGAAAAATGGTTGAAAAAAAATGATCCCTGTGTATTGGGAAACCCTGGCAACAAGAATACTGGAGTGATAAGAATCTTCACAGTTCAAAACTAAATCTATACAAAATTCAGACGCAGTCATTTTGCACAGAAAGCAGGAACTACTGTTTCCTGTGCAGAAAATGCTTATTTATCCTGCAAAACAATCACAGGCAAATTTTGTGCAAAAGAAGTCCTATGAATAGTCTTTGAAAATGTGCAGTTTTCGTAGACTTTCTTGCATCAGGAAGGCAATTGTCAAATTTACTCACTGCTTCCTCAGAGAAGAAAATTAGTGAAGAATTCCAACAGGAAGACTGGTGCTGTTGCTTCCAGGCTCATCAAAGCAGCAGCTCGGCTACAGGTTTCGGGGGAAGTCTCAGATTGATGGCCATCGCATCAAATCTCAGGCTCTCACATTGCCCCCAAAGTCTCACAGCAGTTAGCTACTGTATACAGCCTGCGGATTTTGCCTTGGCGATTTTAGCCAGACCTTCAGCACGATCTACCCACCTTCTCGCTATAATGCTGTATGCTTCCCAAGCTATTCCTCAAACTGCAGCTGGTCGCCCATGGGGGAACCAGTAAGCAGGGGGGGGTTCCTATGTTATTATAACCCAGATTTCTGTCTTCCCGAGGTTTCTTCCACTACACATCAGGGACATGTAACTGCACAATTTTGCATAGTTATTTCTGTTTCAGGCATTTGTTTAATTACTCTGCTTATTTGGTTCCTTTGTCACAACTGGAAGGTACAGAGGTGAAAGAGGAGAATGCAAACTGGTATTAATTTGAGAGGGAGAAGGCCAGAAGGACTAGGATAACTGGCTGAGAAGGAGGCAGATCAACCTGAAAGCTTAGGTAACTGCAGTTCTGGCCCACCTCAGTTTGCTTCTACGCTCTCACTTCAGATAAGTGAATCACAGATCAACCATGAGCTTATCCTGCTTCAGACTACCTGTTTGCCAGCTGGCCTGACGCATACCAAACATCCCCCTTCCTTTCAAGGGGCATTAACTGCTTTGGTTTATGCACATCATGTTATTACAATAAAACTAGCTATACCAGGCATAACATACACCAACATCTATACATATCAAACAGTTTGGTATGCTTCCGTTCCCATTCTGCTGATTGGCCACTTAGGAAACATGTCAAGAGTACAATCATTTGACACATTAATATATAACCAACTATAATGTGGTATATTACGCTGCATACATCTGGTTTCATATGGAGAGCCCCTCTGCTGCCACCATGCAACTGCAGACACACACACCATGCTACACACAGGACACATGCCAGGATATGAGAACCCCGCCACCGCCGCCATGCAACTGTGTGTACACACACACCACACTACACACACACACCACCAATGTTACACCCCCACCCACACACCCCATGCTACATACACACACCACCCCATACTACACCTCCCACGCTACACCCAGCCCTAGCTCACTACATACACACCCACCCCATGCTACACACACCCCACACTACACACACACACACCATGACACACTATACACACCCCATGCTACACACACACACACCATGCTAGACACACCCACCCATGCTACACACACACACACACACACACACACTAGGCTGGAGAGCCCCACTGCGACCACCATGTTTAGAAAGAAACTTCCACACATTTCTGGCCCAGTGTGCTGACTGGTTGTCCAACAGAGAGCTTTGGTTGGTTGGTAAGTTTTCTAAGCAGCCAATCAGCACACTGGAAACAGCAACACACCCAAGAGCATTATATATATAGATTGTGGGCATCCACCTTCACACACAATATCAGTGTCCAACTTCTCTCTCTCTAGTGTAATTACATGCTTTCAGAAATCTGGAGAATCCTGACATATACATATGTATTGAGTTACATCACTCTTAAATGTCTGTTGAAGTATCTCCAGAGGAGGGAGGATCAAGAGGTTTTGGATTTTCCTGCTGTGGCCCAAAAAATACTAAAGATACAGTGTAAAGTTTAATTGAAGAATGATGCAAGATGAAGTTGTTAGCACTTCATTCTTTGCAGAAGATCTTGAAGGATGAATACTGTAGAACGAGGTGCCTTCCTAGTGGCGCGGGGGCCTTTCCTATCCCACCACTACAACCACTTTTATGCTGCCAAGCCTTCCTTCCCTCTCTCTTGGAATGCAGGGGCCTTTCCTATCCCTCTGCTGCCAACAAATTCGGGACGCCTAGCCATGTCACGGCCGAACTATGTTTCCCGGTGAGGTATAGCACGTGTACGTAGGTGTGGATCTACCCTAATACTTGTGAATTAATTGTCAGAGAAGTCACTCATGACCAGACTGCATGTCATGAATTGACATAAAGAATCCTTTATTGTTACATAACATATACACAACTGATTTAATAAATTCCTTTCCCTGCACATAAATTCCTTCTAAGCTTCTCTCACTCTCTCCCTGTCACACCCACTTCACCCCCCAGAAGCCCCTCTCCTTTCTGCCTCTTCACAGAGGATTGGCTCCTGAAGCACACTGTTTCCATTAGCCAACCTAGCTGTCCGTCACACATACAGTTGTCCCTTCATACTCGCTGGGGTTTGGTTCCAGGCCCCCCCGTGGAGACCAAAATCCGTGAATACTCAAGTTCCATTATATGCAATGGCATAGCAAAATGGTGTCCCTGATATAAGATGGCAAAATCAAGGTTTGCTTTTTGGATTACAGTATTATATTTTAAAGAATATTGTCAAGCCGTGAATACTTAAATCCGTGGATACGGAGGGACAACTGTACTACGAACCAGAGCCATAGTATCTCTTACTCTGCAGGTTCTGGGTATGTTCACTGCAAGTTATCACTTGGTAGCTTGACTCTGTCACCAGTAATCATGTCACTCGTAATCAGAAATCTCTATTTTGTCTAGCCGGTTTCCAAAGAATAAAAGCCAGTCTAAAGGAGTGGCAAAGCAATTCCCTAAATACTGTATAACAGATGAACTCATACTTCAGATAGGGATTAGAAGGAAGAATACTTTCGTTCACTCCAAAGCATGCACTGTAATAAATATGACCTCCACACAAAACTGTACTAGATAAAAATATGATAAATCATTACTAATAGATCTCCACTGCCACTGTTGGGGTCATCTATAAGAGGGGGGGATGTATTGCTCTGCAGTAATAGCAATTTGCAGCAGCTAAGACTTGTCTTAACAGTTTTACAGCCCCCATAAACTTCGCATGCCCCCTAGCCAAGATGGCAGCCACGAGTGAATTACTTGTGTTTTTAAATCTGCTGTTGCCAAATTATTTTTTAAAAACCTTTTACCATGGTGCACGCAAGCAATATTTTGCTTTTACACACACACACAAAGAGAAAGATAATACAAATGGCCATTTTATCACATTAGTGATCTCTTGCTAAGGCAAAAAGCCAACATGGTGGCAGTGGGTGCTTGCCTTGTTAGCAAACCCTGTCCCCTGTGTTCGTCCAATCAGCTTGTACTTCCTCTCATAAGGGAAAACGCAGTGACGTGAATGTGATTGTCTTAACGAGCAAAAATATGCATTCCCTGCGGAGCATTTTAAAAACTCCAAAAAAGGCCATGAAGACTCTCCAGGAGTAGTTTTTGGAGTTTTTTGATGCCCCCCCTTCCAAATGTGATGCATTGATGTGGGCTCCCATTAAGACACATTCTATTCCCAGCGAATTCCATGAGGATTATTTTGAACGTTTAGACAGGACCCTGAATAACTGCTCAAGCCTAAGACTAGAACAAGAAACAATTTACATCTTGGAGAAAGGCAGGACAGAGATTAAACAAACAAACATTAGCATACATATACTGATGCACTGCCCTGTAACAATTACTTGCACTGATCTTTTAAATTAAATGATATTGAACCTTTAAGGCAGGCTTTCTCAACATTTTTATCCTGGAGGAACCCTTGAAATAATTTTCAGGTCTCAGGGAACCTCTACATACGATTATTCTATATACTGCTATTGCTTTTCCCCCACTATCATGAGTCTAAAAATAAAAATGTATTAAAAATTCCAGGGATGTAGCCCTTTCTAAAAAGCAATAAAAAATATCTTCTTTAAGAAAAAAGAGTTAAAATCATTTACTTTCAAAGTGATGCAGAGTGACACTTAAGAATGCTGACTAACAGACAGCCCAATTAACATTTAAAAGTGTATTCTGAGGTCTGTGGTCTGATCTGATCACCCATTGAATTAGACTCATTACAAAAACAAAGGAGTCAGTTTTAAAAATGCAAATCAAAAGTTTACTGAAGGTATATCAATCTCAATCTACATACTAAAACAAACTTTATAAAGGGTCTTCCTAACTAACTAGGAGGATTTAGGGTAGAAAGACTCACTCAGCCTTTAGCAGTAGAAGGCTACATGGTGATTTGAAAAGCAAACATAATGGCATGGCTTCATAGCAGCAGCATGGCTACATAAGATGGCATAAGACAAAGATGGCATGGCAAAGATGGCTACAGCCACATGGAGACTCTACTTAAAAGAGAACTTGTACAAAGAGCAATAAAATTTAAATTAGGTCATGTGTTGAATGACCCAGCACTCCAGTTGGCTGGAAGTGCCCAGTGAAATAAGAGAAAGGGAGTTTGGGAGAACAGAAGCATGCAGGGAAAAATTCCTAGACTTATCTTAGGATGTGAATGGGGTACACAAGATTGCTTTTACATTACAATAATTATTTCCCCACATACTACACAGGGAACCTCTGCATACGATTATTCTATATAGTGCTATTGCTTTCCCCCCCACAATCACAATCTCTTGAGGAACCCCTAGCAACCTCTTGGGGAACCCTAGGGTTCCAGGAAACCCTGGTTGAGAAACACTACTTTAAGGGATGGAAGGACAGAAGGACAGAGTGACTGAATGAGGTTTTTTGGGAACATGTTAAACATGTTGCACATTCAATTCTTCTTCTGAATTGGAAGCCAGTTGCACTCTCACTATTAAGCACCTATGATAGGTGCCCTAACAGCAGGTAAATGGCAGGGACATAAAGAATACTGACCTTTTATAGTCTTCGGTGAGGAAAGTGCCTTGATTCGTCAAGACACCCCAGCAGTTAACCCCCACAAGATTTTTTTGCATTTGAGGAGTTCTTTACACACACACAAAATCATTGGTGCAATATATATAGGCACAAAAAACAATGCCTTCTGTTCAAAGAACACTGTTTATTAGATATAAAAACACTCCGGTTTTCCCAATTTTTTGTTTTTCTTTAAGTCCTGAAAAAAAAAATCACCCTGAAACTGTGAAAATAATTCTCATCATCTCACTTAATTGGAGGAAGGGAAATTGAAACTCTTCATTCTTGCACACATGAACAAAATAACTGAAGACTTGCCTCCCTAGGAAATGGTGGTAGCAAACTGCATCGTCTGGCCATAGACAAACCATTCAAGTGAGATACACTGGAATTCACTTGCAAGTTCATTAACAGGCCAATGTCCCAATCTCTCTCTTTCTCTCTCTCTCTCTCACACACACACTATATGCCAGTTTAGGAGGGACTCAATCTTGCATCGGGCTTGACAAAAATTTCACAAGCCCTCATAACCTCTGTCTTATGTTATCTGTTCAACCAAAACCAATAAAAACCCAGTGGCCTGATTGGCTGGGGAACACTGGTAGTATTCCCCTGTCAAACATAAATCACACTTGTATTTCCCTTCCACCAAAGTCCAGAGGCTATGCTACCTTCTCAACCAACGCACAATCTTTTCCTTGCTGCTTATCTCAAACTAGGAAAACCACAGGCATTCCAAGCTGTAAAAATCTGCTTGCGAGAGGTTTTGAGCCCTCTTGGCTTTATTGGAGAGCTTTTTGTTTAGTTTAGCTGTTGCTTCATTTTCTAATCCTTGTGACCAAACCTCTCAGGTCACTAGGTTCAAAAGGGAAGTTCTTCCTCCTCTGCTTGCTGCCTTTTGAACCATTACCAAAAACTGAAAATACAACAGAACACTGTCAAGCCTGAAATCCTGTCTCACACACAGCAAGTTCTCTCTGCTGTGTGCAAGCAGAGAAACCTATTTTGAAAAGTAAACAGCAACTGATTTACACACAAGCTGCACAAGTGACCAATAAGAACTGGAGACTTGGTTAACTGGTTATGTTAAACAGAGCTTTTAAGTCCTCCCCTTGGCATTCTCTCTCTGTAATAGTATCTGCCTTCAACATCCCTTGCAATGTTGGAATGAAATCTGGTGTATTCTTCTAGCACAATTCCATGACCCAAATCCATCTGCTACTCCCAACCGGTATCAATGGGATTACCTGACAACAATGGGTTCAATGGGTCTACCCTAGCAAGGACTAACAACTGGATTTAGGCCTGCGTTTCAAGTTTAAATGCCATCTCAATCTCAGCTTTAAGAAGGAAAAAACAAACCATATTCCAATGTTATGAATAAACCAGGGTTCTGAGGGAAACCTGGCTTACCATGGTTTCTGAAAGCTGAAGCTTGCAGAATCCTGGGTTTCTTTTCGGTTTGTTATTGCTTTGATATTCTGGCTTTCTTAGAAGCTATTAACCATGATTTCTGAGTTTGGGGAGCTATGGTTCCTATAGTGTCATTATATAAATGAAGCAGGGAAGTGGCTGTTTGTTTGCACAGGAGGCTTTTCCATGGCCTTGTCTACATGGGTAAGAAAACCCTGTATTTGCTGCACGGTTGAACCCCAATGTTTTTAACAATGCACACTTTCATCGGGGTTTCTGCAGACAATTCTAGATCTGTAAGAGTCATGGTTTGTTCCACATTTGAGGGGAAAACCCAGACTTTTGGCTCTGTGGCAGCTAAGGTTTGGCTTTGGAGCAAAGACAGGATGGGACCTCCGGTGGATGGGACTCCATTCTGGGGCTTTTAAATTTAATTTAATTTTTCGATTGTGCATATATCTGGATAAGAATATCTCCATTTATCCAGTAATACAGTACTCTAGGACCACACATATTGGCTTATTCTCATGCATAATTGCAAAGAAAAAAATAAATAAAATTGGAGCAGCCCCAGCCATTTGGCCGGAAATAGTATGAGATGTAGGACACATGATCAGCGTAGGACTTCCCTTTTAGTCCCACACAGATTACAGTGTGGTGGGATACTCCAATCCACAATCAGACAAGCCTGATGCATATGGCACTTACTGTGGATCAAAGAAATCCACTGAGGCTAAGAGATAGGTGTGCAGTTTCCCACCAATGTAGACAAGCCCCATATTTCAATATATTACACTGACATTCGATTGTGCAAATGTTGTACATGGCAGCGTTTACATGGAGGGAGAAGAATCTAAAGAAAACATGAACAGTGTGTATCTGTGTGAAGGTCTTAATAGTTATGATAATTTTCCAAATTTCTAAATTTTATGTTGCTGTAAAATGACTTGTAGCCAACATATTCATTCATTTCTTTCTTTTTACTTCTTTTTCTTTCCTTCTTTCCATAATTCTGATTTTGCTATCAGTTTACAAACATATGGGACTTGGTTACATGCTCTAATAAATACGGAGTTGGGCACTTTGATATATGATTTTGCAGGCCAAGCATGCAAGAAATGGAAAACCAAATGAAAACTGGGTCTCGTATTTTATTGCCATTAAAACAAAACTTCTGACTACTTCTTTTAAGTTAGTTTTGTTATCAAAGCTATCATCATGGCTATTCATCATGCTTTTTTTTTTTTAAAAAAAAAGATGATTTTGTTATCAAAACTACCATTATTATTACTTTGGTGTACTTAAAAAAATATTCTTAACAATTGTGAAGCAAATAACAAAATTAAAAATATGTCTAATATTAGGGGGGGTGGGGGACATAGGGCATCTGGCATAGTTGCAGGGTTAGGGCAATGACCTGAGGGCGCACATAAAGAGGGCGCATATGCTCCTGACCGCTCTTTGAAGCTCTATATAACAAGCCTCTTGTCATCTCCCACAGTAGTAACTTTACAGAGTAATCTGCCTTGCCAGCAAGTGACCTCTGTTTGTCACTCCCCTGCAGGCAGGCATTCGCGCATTCGTTTGCTGCTTTGCTCTTAGTTCACATGGCCTTCATTCCAAATTCCACTTCTAGGACAAAAGTCACCAGAGAATGAAAGGTACTACTCTACAATCAGAGACAGACCCAAGCATTTGTCTAATTAAGAAGACTTATGCAGCCTTTTGCTGCTTTTGACTACTACCTTGTCGATTTTACATTAAAAACAGTAGTTAGATAGGAATTTTCCCAAGACTATACATATTTACATTTTGGTTATTTTAAATAACTGTTAATTATTAAAATCACATCTTGAAGGTATGAAGTAGTAGCTTTACCTCAGCACACACTTTTCTTAAAGACAAATCCACCATTTCACACCCCATCCTACTGTCCTCGCATTCAGGAGCTGCCCAATATGTTTCAGCTCTTTGAGGTAACCAAAGAAAACTGTAATACTGACAAATGAAATCTACTATCAGCTTCATAGGGTGCATCTACACTGTAGAAATAATGCAGTTTGACACCACTTAACTGCCATGGCTCCATCTTACAGAATCCTGGGATGTGTAGTTTTGTGAGGCACCAGCACTCTTTGGCAGAGAAGGCTAAAGGACCTTGTAAAACTACAAATCCCAGGATTCCATAGGGTGGAGCTACAGCCCTTAAAGTGGTGTCAAACTGCATTATTTCTACAGTATAGATGCACCCATATTTTGAGAAAATCACCATTAGTATTCTAAAGCTAAATAATCTAGTATTTCAATTATTTCCATGAAACCTCAAGCAGAAGCATCAAATTGTTGCCCTCCCCCCCAAAAAACCTGTCACTGACCAGTATATTCTACAGTCCAACCATAACTAAACTACCAGAACCCTGATAGAAATCTATGGCCCAGAGAGTGTTCTGTGCCCACAAGACCATTTATCTATCTATCTATATAAAACTCTTGGGTATGCACAATGGCCTTAGGTATGTAGGTATGTTGCCTCTTGGATATGTACAATGAGTTTAGGTATGTTGCCTCTTGCAGTGTGCTGATTGGCCACTACTGTCACTCCCTCAGCCAATCACCACCCACATGCAAATCACCATCCACATACAAATTCCCTTTCCACCTCACAATCCACTCCTGCCAATCATGGCCAATCTGCATACTGGCAGTGACCAAATAACGTGCTACAGTTTTGGCTATAGTTTCTAAGGCTGCAGGCCTTTCCAGTTCACCAGTGTCTCAGGGCTGCACAATTCCTACTTATGATATAAGCCTACACAGTAATATCATTTCGATACCCACTGCGGTGGGATCCAGGCAGTCAACTGGCGGTGGCAGGCCGCCACTGCTGCTGCTGCTGCCGCCCTAGGACCCAGGCAACAGAGTGTGCGATCTACCAGCCATTTGGGGGGGGGGGAATGACGTATGGTATACCAGGTCAGCTAGTACAATGAATTCTGCAGCTATAACTATCCCTGGTAGTTAGACAGTAAAGCACATCTCTCTGGCCTTTTCTGAAAGTGATAGCAATCCTCATTTGGAGCTCTGCTGGCTGAAAGGAGGTGGCATGAGGAAGAAGCCATTAACGCTATTAGAACTCCAAATATCTCACTATCAAAGGCACCAGTTCTACTGCCAGAGCTTTGTCAGTGCTCTACTGGCAGAACAGCTTAAAACAGAGCATGCACGTAGGTAGGTGTAGCAGTTGCACTTTGTTCAAAGCCCCTTCACTCCCACTGTGACAAGAGAGCTTTACACCAGGTCAGGAATGGTGAACATGTTTTCCCTCCCACTGAAGTAAAAGTTAGGAGGGGGAACCTTGGGGGGGGGAAGGCCACCACCCACCCACAACTGAATGACCTTGTTTAGGTTGTGAAGGGAGTCAACATAGGAACACAGCTCATCAAAAGCAATACATTATAAACTCCACACTGGCAGAACAGAAGTCAGGAGACAGAGTGCACGTAACAGGTCTGTATTTCTTTGGCCCTGTGTATGACACACACAGGCTTGAATTCTTCTGATTAATTCCAGCTAGAGTAGCCCCACTGAATGAACTGTTGAACTGTGAATCAATTCAGAGTCAGATGACACTGACTTGACGGGTGTCCTCTAGCTAGAATGAACAACAGATTCTGGGCCACTGTGCTCATAGGAGACTACTCCAAAGATGTGATGGGATGCAAAAGTGGCACTATGCACATCAAGGGAATCAAATCACTCTGCAGACTTTTTATTCAAAGGGGAAGCTTGTCTGGAAGTATGCCTCATGAGCATGCACAGGGGGGTTGCTAACATTTCTTTGCTTAGAGATATATTTCCTTATGACTCCAGGCCCAAATACCCACCAAATACCACTCCATTCCAATAAAGACAGAGCACCCACAAACAGCCAAGCACAGAGATTTATATCCTGCTTTTTTTCTAATTTGATTTATATTCAACTTTTCTCTAAAACTAGAGTCTATGCTGTGTGTCAACAGAAGCTTTGCTGTTGACATGCTGCAATTGATTGTCCCACCACCACCCTGTGCATTATATATTGGTCTCACACTCTTCTCTCTCCAAGCCATGCTAGGGAAACAGTCATCCCAGCATGCAAGGAAGCTCTAGTCAATTCCTTCTACAAGGATGGCAGCTGCTGGTGTTTGTTACTTACCATAAAGTGGGCTTCAGCTTATGGTGACCCTCTAAGAAACCCTATTATTAACAACCCTCTTCAGGTCTTGCAAACTCAGCACTATGGGCCAGTCTAGAATGGGAAAAAAATGTGGATTGGTGCACATATATGCCAACTCACAGCAGCTGTCATCTGTCTCAATGGTTTTTTGGCAAGGTCGCTGGCGTGCGAAGCTCTCTGTCCAATACTGATCAAAGCAGGCTGCCGAGAACCATTACCAGTACACAAAGTCAGTCTAGGATCCAGACACAGAGAATAAATGGAGTACAGTCTTAAAGAGTCAAGCACGGAGAGATAAGAAGCCAAATCAATAGCCCAATGGGGAAATCCAAAGACGCGGTCACGAAAGCAAAGGCAAGGTTCAAGCTCACAGGCAGGCAGTCAAGAGTCAGACTCCGGTGAGGCTTACACCCAAGTTGGTTGTTAGCCATGCTGTTCTGGAGGAGGAGCTGCCTAATTTACAAGCCATGGCATCCGTTGCCTGATTGCTTCCTCCTTCCTATTTACTCCCTCTGATCTCCTACACCCCATTCCTCCAAGGTGGGGAGAAGGTGCGAATCTAGGGGTTTAACTCCACAGCCCTGATGCCTCCTTCTGGGCTCCCTTTGCAAGGGAGCCCAGAAGGAGACATCGGGGCTGTGGAGTTAAACGGGGCTTCTTTGCTCCTGCTCCCCACCTTCCTCAAAGGTGGGGAGAAGGAGCGAATCTAGCGGTTTGGCTCAGCGGCCCTGCTTGCCCTGCCTTGGCTCCCTTCGGAAGGGAGCCCAGACGGTGGGATCGGGGCCGCGGAGCCAAACGGGGCATTTTCGCCCTTTTCCTCCACCTTCAAGGAAGGTGGGGGGAAAGGGCGAATCTAGCAGTTTGCCTTGGCCGCTGCATAGGCGATCAAGCAGCGGCTGCGGCAAACCACAACGTTCGCCCCCCTCCTCTGTCTTCCGTTGCTCCCCAAAGGGGGAGAAGGCAGAGGAGGGGGGCGAATGAACTGCAAAACACTTTGCTTCACCCCCCTGCCCCATCCCCTGCCTCTTCGCTCCGTTTGCAAAAAGGCAGGAGATAGGTAGGCAGGTGAAGCAAAAGTATATATCCAGAGTATAAGACAACCCTCAATTTTGGAGGGCACTTTTGAGTGCTCAAACGTCATCTTATACGCCGGAATATACGGTAAAGGGGGGGGGAAAGAGGCATATTGCTCCACAGTAATGGTAATTCACAGCAGCTGCAATTTGTCTTGATTGGTTTTTTTGTTTGTTTGTTTGTTTGTTTTTTGCAGGCATAAACTTCAAATGCCTGCAGATCCAGATGGCAGCCACAAGTGAATTAATCACGTTTTTACTTATTGCAATTTGCCGCCATCTAACTTTTTAAAAAACCTATTTCCAAAGTGCAATAGAGTGATATTTCACCTTCACATTAGAAAAAACACCCCATTTTATCACCTTGGCGCTCACTTGCTTAGGCAAAAATCCAACATGGCGGCTCTAGGTGCTTGCCTTGTTAGCAAGCTCTGCCCCCCACATTCGTCCAACCAATCAGCTTTCAGATTCTGCTCATATGGTAAAGCAAATCAATTCACGTCGCTTATCCCAACAAGCAGGGATATGCCCTCCCTGCTGTTTTTTAAAAACTCTGGGGAAAGCTACAAAGGCCAGAGTTTTTGCCATTTTTGCCCCACCTCCTTCTGAATATGGCAATACAATGTGGGATGCCATTAAGACAGGTCGTATTGTCCTTGCATTCCATGAGAATTTTCACCATTTAGTCAACCCCTAAGTGCACAAGCTGTATTTCCACATTGCTTAGATGGTGGTGGGGAAGAGGAGTAAAAGCTTCAGGTCTGAAAAACAGTTTATGCAGTTTTGCCCTCCCCTCCCCTCCCTGGCAAGTTTCTGTTCTGTTCTGCCTCTTACTGAAGTTAAAAATAACTAGTTACAAGTAACTTGTTGCATGTAAAAAATACTTTTTCCAATTAAAGGGCAGGCCTACACAACATTACATCTGGAAATTCAGGAGAGCTAATGTTACTCTTTCTGAAGCCAAACTGTTAACTTTTCAGCCATGTTTATAGTTAAGGGGTGCAGAAAGATAATATTATTCAAATGCTGGCTTGCGCTTTGTTTTGCGTGTTGAGACAACAATGAGGTAGATGGGAGTTGTTGTTTCTATAGCAGACTGTGGGCTTTTAAAAGTAACTGACATGAAAATTCAGTACTGTACTCACTTTTGAGAAAGACAAAAGTAAAGAGGTATTTTAAAAATATGGTAACTATATCAAGAACTAAATACTGGGAGCCAGAGTGGGTTAAGGGTTGGATTAGGATTCTGGGACACCAGGGGTCATAATCCTGCTCAGCTATGGAAACCCACTGGGTGACATTGGGCAAGTCAGACTCTTAAAGGAAAGTGATAGAAAATCTTTTCTCAATCTCTCTCTTTAAAAAACAAAAAAACAACCCAAAACCTTATGATGGGGTCACCACAAGTTGGAGTCAAGTTGAAGGTTCATAACAACAAAACAAACTAAATACTGCACAGAGCACCAATTAGGTGCTGGAACTATTCATTTTTAAAAGTAAGTTTCCAAGCTCTGGTTGTGGGAAGGCCTTCCATTCTTTCCCTGTAGTCTTCCATTACTGTTGCTGGGTAGGCCATAACCACACAATAGCAACAACCACACAAAAGTTGTCAATTTGTCCCATACATCATTTCCATTCTCTCATCTCAGCTTTTCAGTTTAACATATTTCTATTATAATTCATGAAGAAAGCAGGTCTCCGAACAGCTATTATGAAGCTAATGTTTATTTCCTTCCCCATTAAATAACCAGCTTGACTGCTTTTCAAAGTGAGCAAATGTAACCAATTCAAAAATTTAAAGAAACACGTGACATCAAATTGTAGGCCATCATTCAATCTCCTCAATCCAAGAGGGGTGACAAACAGATAAAGCACATCTGAGACATTCTGGAATATACTGGGGTCTATTTAATAGTGTGATATCATTTTGATAAAAAATAATTTAAATATGAATTGCCATTGATTTTTGCAATATTTGTTAACTTGACAAAAAAAAAAGCCCAACAATACTGAAGACCTCAATCTGATATGTAGTCCCATTAAAGGAAACTCAATCCCACGGGAATACGATCAGACAAAACAAAAACAAATTCCATTAGTTTTAGGTGTCTCCTCTAGTTAGGACTAATGACTGAATTTAGGCTTGAGGCTCCAAGAATGGGCTTGTCTATACAAGGCAATAAAATGTGATTGGTGCACAGTAACACAAATTCATGGCAGCTTTCATTTGTATCCACAGGATTTTTTCAAGATCACAGGTATACAAAGCTATCTGCATTTGATGTTCAAACAGGCAAGCCTGCAAATCAAGATGGCAGGTGTAAGTGAATTACTGTACTCACATTTTTATTCTCACGAGTTGTAGCTGCCAAATATTATTAAAAAAAAAAAAAAAGCAAATCCAAGGTGCAGGAGTGTGACCTTCTGCTTAAATAATGAGGACTGAAAGGCTGTTTCATCGCCTCAGCACACAATTGCTACGGTAAAAATCCAACATGGCAGTTCCAGGCACTGCCTTGCCAGAAAGCTCCACCCCCACACACATCTAACCAATCAGCTTTCCACTTTGGCTCTTATCGGGAAAGTGCAGCAAAGCAAAACAGTTGTCCCAACGAGTAGGAATGCACATTTTTTAAAACTTCAGAAAAAGCCACAAAGGCTTTTCCTGCAGAATATATGGTATTTTTCTCCCCCTCCTTCCAAATACGCCGAAATGATGAGGAATCCCATTGGGACAAAAAGTATTCTCCCTGAATTCTATGAAGAGTATGTTCACCATTTAGATAAGCCCAATGACTAGGTAGGTTAGATCCACCCTGGATCAAATGATGCCCACAAACATTATTCAAAGCCGAACCATAACCTTCATTATTCAGTCAACAATGCAAACCTACGCATGTCTACTCAGAAAAACATTCCAATTGAGTTTAATCCCACTTTCTCCCTGGAAAATTGATGTGGGATAGCAATCTCTTCCTGGAAGAATGTCAGCATGGTTTCACTTCACCCAGTTATGTAATGGTAATTTCACAAACTGTGTGTGTTTGTGTGTGTGTGTGTGTGTGTGTAAACTGTCTAGATAAACAATCCATATGAAGGAAGGGGGGAATATACACATTCACTGAAGGGAAACCCTTCCCTAAACATAAACCCACTTTGTAATATCTATGAAGTGTTTGCAGGACAGAGGCTTAGTTAAGAAGCTACAGTTGCTATAAAATGCAACATACAAATTGTTGTCTTGTTTCAGCAGTGGTTTCCTTTTTTTTTTCCCCCAGAGCTCAATTCCAGGTACCAATTTTAACCTTTATGTAAAAGAATTGGATCAGGATATCTGAAAGACCACCTATTCCTATATGAGCCTTTATAGAATTTGAAATCTTCAATACTTCCTCTCCTAATACCCTGAGGGATTAAGACAGATAAATATACCAGACAGGGTTTCTTTTTCCTATAGCAGCAGCTCAAGTTGTTGAATTTACTCCCAAGAGATATCACCCTGGCTTCAACAGGGCTGTAATTCTTCACTAATTTATTTTCTCAAAGGAAGCAACAGGTAATTTTAGCAATTTTCTTCCTACAACACAGTTTTCAAAGCCCACTTGCAATCCAGGCTTTATTCTGCACAAAATTGGCATGTTTGTTTTGCATAGAAAATAGCATCTTCTATGCAAGAAACAGCTTTTTTTTTTGCACAAAAAATAGTGTTCCCTGCACAGAAAAAAACCTATTCTCTATGCAAATCAACCACATGTGAATTTTGCACAGAATAAGTCCCAAACTGCAAAGATCCTCATCAATCCAGGATTTTCAATCAATAATCAATCCAGGTTTCTCAGCACTCAAAAAACATGGTTTTTGAACACAGAATCAGAGTTGGAAGAGGCCACAAGGGCCATCTAGTCCAACCCCCTGCCATGTAGGAATATACGATCAAAGCACGGCCATCCAGCCTGTTTAAAAACCAAAGAAAGAGACACCACCACACTCCGAGGCACTGCATTCCACTGAATATTCTGAATACTCCTTCCATCCCTAATTCCAGCCTTAACTGAGTTTAAGACAGGCAACCAAAGCTCTCTTTTCCCATACTGGGAGAAAGGAGGGGTGTAAATTAAATAAATAAATATTATTATTTGGCTTTTTAAAAAACAACTGCTTGCTTCTGTTCTCTTTTTCTTTTTGTTGTTGTTCTTGTGTGCCTTCAAGTCATTAATCTCCTCAGATGCCAAGATTGACAAAGAGATGGATCACAGATTAGCAAAGGCATCTAGCGCATTTGGAAGACTTTACAAAAGAGTCTGGAGTAATAAACACCTGAGGCGCAGTACAAAAATCAGTGTGTATAGAGCCATTGTACTGTCTATTCTCCTTTATGGGTCTGAAACATGGGTTACCTATCGCCAACACTTAAAACTCCTCGAATGCTTTCATCAGCGCTGTATACGTAGAATCCTAAATATACACTTGACTGACTATGTGACAAATGTTGCTGTCCTTGAGCAAGCAGGGATCACCAGCATTGAGGCCATAATATTGAGAACACCACTGCGCTGGGCAGGGCACATTTCTAGGATGGAGGACCTTCGCCTCCCAAAAATAGTACTCTATGGTGAACTCACCACAGGTCAGCATAAAAGGGGTGCTCCAAAAAAGCGATACAAGGACTCCCTGAAACAACATCTCAGGCTCAGCCAAATTGATCACCAACAATGGTCCGCCCTGGCCTCACATCAGGAGGCACGGAGACGTACCATCCACAATGCTTCAGCCTTATTTGAAAACTCACGCCAAACAAATCTTGAAGAGAAACGACAACGCAGAAAGAATCACAACCCAGAAACATCACCCAAGGAGACCCTCTGCTGTGCTTTCTGCAACCAGACTTGTTTATCTTGGATTGGCCTTTTTAGTAATCAGCGTGCTTGCAGAAAGCGCAGGATGAGTCCTTCCTGAATGTCTGTTTGCGAAAAAAAGCCAGAGAGAGAAACCCTAAGGCGAACTTATCCTGGGATATTCTGGGGCTGAGTGTGTGTGACTTGCCCAGTGGGTATTCACAGCTGAGTGTGGATTCTAACCATAGTCTCCTAAGTTGTAGTCCAACACTCAGACCACTACACCCTGCTGGCTCCTCTCTTCTACTGTGCTTTTATTGTATATCAACTTGGATATCCTGGTGGGAAGAAAAATAATTTATAAATATTGTACTTTTAATTAATAATACATTTAAATACATGGTAGCGTCTATATCATAGAATCCTAGAATCATAGAATTGCAGAGTTGGAAGAGACCACGAGGGCCATCCAGTCCAACCCCCCTGCCACGCAGGAAATCTTGATCAAAGCATCCCTGACAGAGCCTAAAAAATGAGCCTTTATGACAGAGCCTAAAAAAACCCAGATTGCTCTGCAGTAATAGCAAGTCACAGCAGCTGCAACTTGTCTTAACGTTTTACAGCCCCCATAAACTTTGCATGCCCTCTAGCCAAGATGATGGCCACCAAGCCAATTACTTGCATTTTTAAATCTGCTGCCGCTGAATTTTTTAAAAAAACAAGCTTTTTCTATGGCGTGCACAAGCAATATTTCATGTTTACAAAATAGAGGAAGATAAATACAAATCGCCGTTTTCTTGCCTTAGCAATCGCTCGCTAAGGTGAAAAACCAACAGGGAGGAAGCAGGCACTTGCCCTGCTAGCAAGCACCACCCCCGTGCTCATCCGTCCAATCAAGCTTGCACTTCCTCTTGTATGGGAAGCTATTCAAATCGAATCACTTGTCCCAATGAGCGGGAATGCACATTCCCTACAAAGCTTTTTTAAAACTCTGGAAAAAGCCACAAAGGCTCTCCAAGCACAGTTTTTGGAGTTTTCTGCTGCCCCCTCTTCCAAAGACAATGCATCAATGCAGGTTCCCATTAAGGCAGATCGTATTTCCAGTGAATTCCATTTTGATTATTTTCACTGTTTAGACAACCCCACATATAATAGATAATAAATAATAATAGTACTATAGGGAATTTGCATCTTATTAAAGAAAACTCTGTCTGTTCAAAATGGCACAGGCCAGGGCAGAAACGAGGAGAATTAAGGTAAGAGGCATTGAAGTGCAGTATTGTACAATTTGCCCAATGAGGAGCAGCTTAGGAGGCTGGGCATGTTTCATCTGGAGAAGATAAGGTTGAGAGGGGACATGATAGCCATGTTTAAATACCATTTGAAGGGATGTCATGCTGAGGATTGAGCAAGCTTGTTTTCTGCTGCTCCAGAGACTAGGAGCAATGGGTTCAAACTACAGGAAAAGAGGGGTTTTGTTAGTTAGTTAGTTAGTTAGTTATACCCCGCTCTTCAGCCACAAGGCTATCAGAGCGGCTTACAAATTGTTTTAAGCAATAGCTATTTACACATCTACACTGCATTAAACAGTTTCCAATGTGTGTTAGCTAATTGCCCCCACAAGCCGGGTACTCATTTTACCGACCTATGAAAGGATGGAAGGCTGAGTGAACCTTGGAGCCCGCTGGAATTGAACTTGCAACATGGTGACTTGCAGTACTGGCATTTAACCACTGTGCCACCAGGATTCCACCTAAACATTGGAAGAACTTCCTGACAGTAAGAGCTGTTTGGAAGTGGAATGCACTGCCTGGGAGTGTGGTGGACTCTCCTTCTTTGGAGGTTTTTAAGCAGGGGCTAGATGGCCATCAGTCAGGAATGCTTTGATTGTGTATTCCTGCATGGCAGGGGGTTGAACTGGGGGGCCCTTGTGGTCTCTTCCAACTCTATGATTCTATGTGTCAAAAAACATTCTGTTTATCTTTATGTGCCTATATGCAATGCCATTATTTACACCTCACTAATCTGCACTGTACTATCAATGTGCAAATCATAGTGGCACAGACTGAGATTTTTCATCCACTCCCTCTGCTGGCAATGCAAAAGAGCACAAAGTACAGAAAAGAAGCTACTTAGGCCAGCAGCAAACTAATGGAGTTATTGGACACACTCCACTGACACACACACACACACACACACACTTTTCAGGTTTTCTTAGACATGCAAACACAGTTTCAGGCAGAGGTTTTGTCCTGACCAAGGCAGGGAAAGAAATGGTTAAAACTGGGCAGCTATTTACGTAACAAAAACTGTGCTGCCAATTGCATTTCTGCAATTAACAGCACAGCTAAATTTGGTCTCCAATCGTCATGTAGGTAAACAATCACAACATTTTTTATATGCCTTACACAGTGGATTATGATATATCACAGGAAACCAGAATCTTCTAATGGGGTGTTCTTCCCCGATTGTCTGACATAGGGTGGAACACCCTCTTCAAAAGAAATTTGGCTGCCTTTAGTTGGCTTGCTACTGCCAAAGCATTAAACTAGGATGTCAATTTTCACTCAGATCCATTCTATACATTTAAAAATTGCCCACTGTTATTTTATGCAACCATTTAAATTCCATAGCTGCAGGCAATAGCTTTAGGGAGATCTAAATGAAGACTGGGGTGGCGGGATGTTATACCTAGGACCTTAAACCACTATTTATCATCTGGTACTTGTTGACAGATGTTGGCATTCTATAAAAACCAAAGGAGACCCTGAAAGTCTCAAGTCTGCTCTCCTTGGTACTAGCAGGCAACAATGACTGCAGAACCTGTCTCCTATATCTGTAAGTGTCCAAAGGAGACAGGATACAGGAAAGAAGCATACCTGATTTTTTCAGAAATCATTCTCATACTTCTTGTGGGATGCTATAGCACCTAATGTTTCCTTGGATTAAATGAAGAGATGGAGAATGACCAGAAATTTTCCATTTTTAATACCACCTTTCAGCCAAAGCAGAAAGCAAAATGTAATCAACAATATCAGAGCAAGTTAAACATAGGTTGCCCCTCCCACCCTGTAGCTGCAGAGCATACGATCCTGGACTTACCATGTACAGGTCGCCCCCCCCCATCCATGGGGATACAGACTTGGACTTACTGTAGATAAATGGATAATAGTGAATCCTATTGAAATTCCAGCCCAACTTCCGGCCCAAAATCCAGCAGAAGCATACTATAGAATTGTGCTGGAGAACCTAGAAAATGCCTAGAGAGGACATTTGCAGGGAACGTGGATAAGTGAAAAGGCAGATAAAAGCAATCCCTAACAAAATAAAAGACTTTCTGTACAAACTTACCACAGACTTGCGTTGGAGGACCTAGACTGACTCTATGGTATGTGCCCCTATTTTGTGTACCACAGTTAACTGAAACCATGGATATTGGTTCCATGGATACAGAGGAGGGGGCGAGCTGTGCCTACATTTCAAAGACCACATCTGCATCCCCATCAATTTAACTTCTGTAACTGGCAGCACACCACGACAACAACTCACAGATAAATTATCTACAGTAATAACCCCGCATCGGGGGATTGGTTCTGGGCCCTCCCGCGTATGGTGAATTCCGCGGATAATAGCGAACAGCATCCCAGGGGCCATCCCAGGGAAGGGGGGGGCAAGATTGCCATTTTTGCCCTGGAAGTGAACCCGGGGAGCAATCCCAGGGACAAAGGTAGGAGGGAGGGAGATCTTTCCTCCCTCCCTTCGCCCCACATTGCCATTTCCGCCCCGGGAGTGATCCTGGGTACAAAGGGAAAAGGGAGGGAGATGTCTCCTCCTCTCCCTTTGCCCCAGCGTCACCATTTTGGCCCGTGTCACCATTTCTCTCCTTCCCCCCCATCCGCCCCACTGTCACCATCCGTGGATAATTGAATCTGCAGGTGGTGAATCAGCAGGTGCTGGGGTGTTACTGTATTTTAAATTATATAATATGGAAGCGAGTGCCTATATATATATATATATATATATATATATATATATGCCAAAAACAGGTTTGTCACAGCTGCCACCTCAAGCACAAAAAAGGAAATGGAAGATGGTCTTCTTGACAAGAAATGTTCCTTCCCTGCCAGGCAGCAAGTCATTTGTAGTTCCTCTGATTTTCACTTGAATTCAAAAGACACAGAAAGTTACACATCCTATATACGCCTGATAAAAGCAGAACATAACAGTTGGGAAGGGACTGGAAGGGTGTCACTCCTCTAGTATGCCCTCCCTCTTTTCACAAAGGTGGTTCCCCCACCCCCATTCTTCAGAAGGTGAAAGGAAGCTGGTAAGGGAGAAGACACTTGTGTATGTTTTTAAAGCTGTCTCAAAACCCATGCCAAAAACTGTCAACATCTTTCTTGAATTGTGGTGCCCAGAACTGGTCACAGTATTCTAGGTGAGGTCTGACCAAAGCAAAATAGAGTGGCACTATTACTTCCCTCAATCTAGACACTATACTCCTATTGATGCAGTCTGGAGATAGCTCACCACGGGAAGCATCTTACAGGTCTCTCCATAGTCTTCTGGACACCAGTTTTATCAGAAAAGCATAAGCATATCAACAAGCTCAAAAGGGTCAGATTCTTTCTTCACAATCTGGCATCCATTTATCCTGCATGTTGTGAATAGTCTATACAATTGGTCTCCTCCAGATGGAGTGAGGAACTTCTAGAGAGATACATTCAATATACACTGAGAACTGCCTTTTCGAAGTGAACTATCTAATGGCTCAGGTACATGGGGTAATAACTGTTCAAGTTTGTTTATGTATTGTTATAGTTAATTATTAATAAAAAGCTTTAAAGAACCTCTCCTCCACCTCCTTCCTGTCAGCTTTCTTATCCATACACAGAGATCAGAAATACTATGACATAGATGATTCTGACTTTTATATTTAGTGATTTATCTTTACCTTGAGAATCTTATCTAGTTTCTTCATAGCTGCCCTTCAAAGTCTTAACTCTTCTTTGGATTTATTTATTTTTTACTACAGTTTCCATTTCATTAACCCTGAGCCACCATTTTCAAACGCTTTAACAATTTTGATGTCTTCGCCACCTATTTTAACCCTATGATAACTTAGTTGCTTTCAAGACCTGAGTAATATGCTAGATAAGAAATGTAAAAGTATCCTGACTGTAACAAAAGAAGCCAGCTGTTGCATATTATCCTTGAACTTTTTAAAATCTCTAAAGAAGTGGAAAAGGATGGTACTAATCGTACAACTAAAGTTTCTCAACCTTCTCTTGCAATAGTCCCATCTGTAACTTCAATGAGTGTTGGCAAGAGACTCTTGAATGCCACCCAGTGTTTTTCTAATCAAAAAACAAACATGAGTAAAATGCAAAAGATTTATACAATCTGAACAGAAACCAGAGAGGAGAAAAGCTATGGAGGATTACAAAAGCATGTGAACACAGCAGTAAGATGGAGGAATTCAATGCTACTCATAATGGAGGAATGGCCATTGAAGCTGATAAATTTAATAGGAATTGACAAGTTGTGATTCTATGATTCTAAGTTCTTCTGTTTGATCAGAGAAAGCTTGCTGGTGAGCTTTTTTAAATACCTGAAATCCTTTATTGACTTTTTGGCAAAAAAAGAAAAAACATAAGCTGCTGATCTGTGGTTTTGATGATTAGAGAGAATAGGTTAGTGATTATGATGTAGTTTTTAGAGAGAGAGATGAATAATTATATGCATACATAACTTCCCAAAGGAAGACTGGAAATCATCTTTTTTTTCCCCTTTTCTTCTTTCTTCTCTTTTTTCTTTTTACTTTTTCTTCTCTTTTTTGTATCTTCTTCCTTTCTTTAACCTTTGTTAATTTCTGTAATTTTTAATGTACAGTCATCCCTTCACATTCACAGGGGTTAGGTTCCACAGACCCCTGCAAATGTGAAAATTCCGCGAATAATGACTGCCCTCCCCCTCCCCCACCAAAGAGACCACAGGGCCTCCAGAGGCCCCATAGTCGCTTCCCCCTGCCTTCCAAGGTCTTCACGGGGTCTCCAGAGATCCTCCCAAGGCCTCGTGGATGCCTCCCTGGCCCTCCCCCCTCCCCCCAAGGCCTTCGCGGGGCCTCCGGAAGGTCTCCGAAGGCCCCGCGGAGGCCTCCCCAGCCCTCCCCCTCCCTCCCAAGGCCTTCGCGGGGCCTCCTGAGGGTCTCTGAAGGCCCTGCGGAGGCCCACCGGCCCTCCCCTTCCCCCCCCCAAGGCCTTCGCGGGGCCTCCGGAGGGTCTCCGAAGGCCCCGTGAAGGCCTCCCCGGCCCTCCCCACTCCCTCCCAAGGCCTTCGCGGGGCCTCCAGAGGCCCCGTGTCGCTGCTTTTGGGAGGGCGGGGGGGCCTCCCAAAACCGTGAATATGCAAAACCGCAAATGCTAAGTTCGCAAATGTGGAGGGGCAACTGTATTTGTAAAATGAAAAAAAAAAAAAAAGAACCATGAGTAGACAATGTTCTACTGCAATTATATTATGCTTTTCTGGCGTGGAACAGCACTTCTACCAACATCTCAGAAACGTATAGGCCTCTTTGTGCAGATTAGATTGCACATTTGCATCCTGGTGTCCAGATTTTAACAAAAAGGTAAAACTAGCTATAAAAAGTTTAGAGGGAACAGAATGAAGTAGCATTTTTTAAAGAAAAATATTTAATACATACGTACATACACATACATACCTACATATGCATACACAATAGACAAATAAATACTGTAGTTACAATCAAGTCTTAAAATACAGTACAAGCCCCATATCCACAGGGAATAGGTTCCTGGGCTTACCATGGAAATGAGAAACTGCAGATAATAATGAGCCCTATTGAAATTAACAAACCTCCAGCCCAAGCATACCTGAGGCCCTGTCTACACGATGAAAAAAATCCGTACAAGCATTCGAACGTTCGATCTTTCGAATCTGATCCATCATTTACACATGGTCAAACATTCGAACAGCTGTATGGAATTTTTTCTAAATCTGGCAAATTTACCGAATGCCAGAATGCCAGACTTTATAGGGGAATTCACATACACCTTTCCAAATGCTACGTTTACGTTTGAATGATCATTTATACTAACGATCGATCTTTTGAATGCCATACAGATTTTTTTCATTGTGTAGACGGGGCCATAGAGTCGTGCTGGAGGACCTAAAGAATCCTAGAGAGAACACCTCTCTAGGCATTCTCTAGGTCCTCCAGCACAACTCTATGGTCAGCTTCTGGCAGAAGCATACAACAGAACTGCACTGGAGGACATAGAAAATGCCAAAAGAAGACTCATTTTTTTGGACGTGGGTAAGTGAAACCATGTGTATCTTTCCACTATAGTTTATATATTGTTGTATCTTTTCTTGTCTTTTTATTTGATCACATATTAGATCAATCTGGTTTAAAACTCACTTTTGTCTTCAAAACTGTCTGAATCACACACACCATCAATTTGCTTCCAATATTTTTTGCTTTTTTACATGTCCACCACTCCACATATGACAATATAGTCCTTCTTGAAATTTGGATTTCCAATGCCTATTTTTCACCCCTTTATACATTTTCCCTAATTTTAATGGAGTTAAATGCTATCAGAACATCATTTTATAGAAATTCTCTTTGAGATTATTGGATAATGTGAATTTTAAACGTTTCTGCCACATCCTTTCCCATTTCTCCAATTCAATATTGTAACCAAAATTTTGTACCCATTTAACCATACAATCTTATCTGTTCCTCTTCCATCTCGGTTTTCAATAACTTGTACATTCTATCAATCAAATGATTGTCATTTATACATAGCTATGACTCAAATTCTGTTTTCCTTTGTTCAAAGCCACATAGAATTTTTTTTAAAATTAACTTTGGTCCCGTCTACACGATTTAAATAATAGGTAAAGTTGTCCCTCCACATTCACGAACTTGACATTCGCAGTTTTGGTTATTCGCGGTTTTGGGAGGGCCCCCCCGGGCCCCCCCAAAACCGCGACACGGGGCCTCCAGAGGCCCCGTGAAAGACCTGGAGGGAGCGGGGAGGCCCGGGGAGGCCTCCACGGGGCCCCCGGAGGCGCTCCGGAGGCCCCATGAAGGCCTGGGGAGGGGTGGGGAGGCCTTCGCGGGACGCCCGGAGGCCCTCCGGAGGCGCCGCAAAGGCCTGGGGAGGGGTGGGGAGGCCTTCGAGGGAACCCCGGAGGCCCTCCGGAGGCCCCGCAAAGGCCTGGGGAGGGGTGGGGAGGCCTTCGCGGGACCCCCGGAGGCCCCGCGAAGGCTTGGGGAGGGATGGGGAGGGGTGGGGAGGCCTTCGCGGGACCCCCGGAGGCCCTCCGGAGGCCCCGCGAAGGCCTGGGGAGGGGTGGGGAGGCCTCCGCGGGACCCCCGGAGGCCCTCCGGAGGCGCCGCGAAGGCCTGGGGAGGGGTGGCGAGGCCTCTGCGGGACCCCTGGAGGGCCTCCGGAGGCGCCGCGAAGGCCTGGGGAGGGGTGGGGAGGCCTTCGCGGGACCCCCGGAGGCCCCGTGAAGGCCTGGGGAAGGAGGAAGGGCCGGGGAGACCTCCGCGGGGCCTAGCAAGGCCCCGCGAAGGCCTGGGGAGGGAGGGAGGAAGGGCCGGGGAGACCTCCGCGGGGCCTAGCAAGGCCCCGCGAAGGCCTGGGGAGGGAGGGAGGAAGGGCAAGGGAGACCTCCGCGGGGCCTAGCAAGGCCCCGCGAAGGCCTGGGGAGGGAGGGAGGAAGGGCCGGGGAGACCCCCGTGGGGCCTAGCAAGGCCCCGCGAAGGCCTGGGGAGGGAGGGGGGAGGGGAGTCGTTATTCGCGGATTTTTCACATTCGCGGGTGTCTGCGGAACGGAACCCCCGCGAATGTGAAGGGACGACTGTACAGCGTGCGGAAGTTCGCACTTCGGTACAAACGGCCGTTCGGATGCACACGAATGCAAAAGAGGGGGGCGGTTTTTCACCCTGAAATACACACACGCGGCATTCGGGAGGGAAAGCGGATCGCGAAGAGAAATCCGTACGCCGTTCGGATGGCTGATGGGTCTGTACGGTCCATTCGCACACATACGAACAGGAAGGGTAATCTGATTGGCTGGCCGAGTAGAGGGGGCGGGGCTAGCACAGAGGGGAATTGGGAGCGGCTGCCATGTTGTTTTCCCGGCTAGCGAGCGTCCGGTAAGTCCGTGAATTAATATGTTTATTTTTTATTTTATATTGTAAATATGGAAACCGACTGTCCGCAAACCAGCAACCTTTAAAAAAAAAAAAGCGGCAGGAAATTTAAAACTGCCGCTTGGCTTGCTCGCTCCAGCCAGCTTTGGGAAGAGGGAGTCATACGGAGCTTAGGGGGCTTAAAAATCGTATAGCCGGTTCGTATGCATACGAACGACAGGCTGTTTGTATTTTTTGCCCCACATACGGATTTTTTAATGATCGTATAGCCGCACCCTTTGTATCTTTCAGCCAAGAGGTTCCACCTAAACCTTAGGAAGAACTTCCTCACCTTAAGAGCTGTTTGATAACTGGAATGCACTGCCTCGGAGTGTGGTGGAGTCTCCTTCTTTGGAGGTTTTTAAACAGAGGCTGGATGGCCACCTGTGGGGAACGATTTGGTTGTGTATTCCTGCAAGGCAGGAGGTTGGACTGGATGGCCCTTGTGGTCTCTGCCAACTTTATGACTCTATGATTCTATGAACTGTCTATAGCGATACCACTGGAGATTAAAACTTTCTGACATAAGCTCCTCATTTCTTTTGAACCTATATTGACCATTTTCAAACTTCTACAAATCCTGTTATGTCACCCTATTTTCTTTTTCATTTTTCTCCATTTTATTTAAAGCTTTTTGAAAAGAAACTCATAATTACTGACTTTTTGCTGCAGATGAGAGAGACAGGGGCCTGTCTTTGAAAGAGCTGCCTGTTTTATTTCTATACAGCTCCATGTACATCAATTAACAACAACAACAATTACAAGTGTCGTTCTTCATTATTCTATGGTTACACTGGATTTTTCAATGAAAATACACCTCATCTCAGAAGTTCATCATGTCAAAATGAACAACAGCCACATATGTTCACCTGTCCTCCCATTACAGGTACACAGTAAACTACCATATTCCAAAATAATCACCATGCTTGTTGAAACTCTTCATGCTGGAAGAGGTCATGCTCATAAATGGTGTTAATGATTGACGCATGGAATAACGAGACAAGACACAGAAGATTGGGTTGAAATACGGGCCACTTTATTGTAATCTTACCTATTTATTTGTTTATTTCTTAGGTTATGCGAACCAATAGGGGGAGACCCACTGCGGGGGCAGCTGGAGCAGATGGTCACATGTGACTTATCCCCCAGCTTCCCTGGGCAACTCACCTGAGCCCCGAAGGGGATCCACGTACCTGGGGTTCCCTTCGGGCACCATCTGCTGGAAGGCCCGGCACCAGGTCGCAAATCCTCAAGCCGTGTAGCTTCTGAGGAGGATCGTAACCCGATGCTGGCCCCAAGGATAGCCTACCTTGCTGCACCCCATCCGTTAAGATGCCGGTACAGTTCAGTAAGGTCCATCCTTCCACTCAATTTGAGGTTGCCATAGGTGAACGCCAGATCCTTGTGTTCCCAATCCCTGCCACAGATAAGGGGCAAGTGTCTACTTAGCCCCTATCCCCCACACGGAAGGCCAATACAGCCCTCAGCCCTGCTTGCATACCCTCCAGAAATAACTGAATCCCCTTGTCGGACAAGTGGACCCCGTCAACCCTGTAGAATTCCAGGCATTTGTATGAAATTCCCAGGTACCGGATGAAATGGCCAAGGCCTTTGTCCATTGCCCTGTGAACAGCCTTGTTCACCTTCTTTCGGGCTATGTCCAACTGCTTGGTGTCACTCTCACCGGGGTAAGTCCGTCATGGAATGTTCTCTGACCAAATAAGGAAAATCTGCGGCCACTCCGCCTTGATCCATTGCATATCAGCAAGAGCCTGGAGGGTCAAGGGTCTGCCTTTCAACAGGCCCAGGTCATTCAAGCGATCTATCTGCATGCAGGAGAGAGCATCGGCAATGCCGTTGTCCACTCCCGCCATGTGAGTCGCGGTAAACAAAATATTATACCTCAAGCAATGGAGTGTAAACACTCTAACAACCTCCATAACTCTTTTAGACCCAGAGCTAAGCGAATTGACCACCTGAACCATGGCCATGTTATCACACCAAAAATGCACCGTGGAGTTGGTGAAATCACCTGCCCACAATCTGACCGCGACCATTATCAGAAAGAGTTCCAAAAAGGTCAGGTCAGAGGTGACACCAGAACTGATCCAGTCATCTGGCCAACGCTCAGCACACCCCCTCCTGCCATAAAAAAACTTCAAAACCCATGGAGCCAGCTGCATCAGAGGACAGCTTAAGGGTGTCGCATACCCGCAACTCCTCTCTCCAAAAAAGAAATCCCATTATACTGCTGCAGGAATATATACCATATGTCCAGGTACAGCTTAATTTCGCGGGTGACCCTGATCCAGTGGTGAGGTTGTAAAACCTCCGCAATGACATTGCAGAAGCGCCGAAGGAAGGCCCTGCCAGGTGCTATTACTTTTTGCATGCGAAGTTTAAATAGCCAATCAACTCCTGAAATTCCCTGTGTGGCCTTGTTGCGACCTAGAAAATATGCCACCCTGTTCCTCAGGTCCTCTATCTTACCCAAGGGGAGCCTACAAAATTGGTCAATTGTATCAATTTCGATGCCCAGGAAAGCCAATTGGTGACTTGGGCCCTCAGACTTTTCATGTGCCAGGGGAACTCCGAATTCGTCCATGAGGGCATGGAATTGCTCCAACAGGGAGCGGCATACCCCTGAACCAAACTCGCCAACAAATAGAAAGTCATCCAAGTAGTGCACCACTCCGTCATACCCCGTTCAGTGCCTAACAGCCCATTCCAAAAAGGTACTGAATTTCTCAAATGCTGTACACGAGACGGAGCAACCCATTGGCATTGCCGGGAATGTGATCCAAGGAAAGTGACCATAAGTAGGAAAGCCATTCGGAAAAAAACAATCAGAGGATTTATCTCAATAATCTCATTCTCCCCCTACTGTCCCTTTAGACAACTCTGAGAAAATGACTCAACACATTATACAGTCCTAGGAAATAAGAACTTTGTATTAGTTAAACTTCTAAACTCTTGCCTCTTCCTAAAAAGAATCAACCAAGATGATCCATGGAAGAATCAACCAATGAATCAACTGACAGGCGCTCCAAATGGAATTAAGGGGGGTTCTTTTGTTTGTTTGTTTTTCACAAGCTGCAAAAACAAAAGATAAACAACCTGAAATCCTCGTATTGTCTTCCCTAAAATAACAACAACAGCAACCTCTTTATATAGACACTGGTCACATATTCATTACCAAAATCCTGAAGAAGGTTACTTTGCACGGAAATGAGAAAGTCTAGGGTCCCTTTCATATTGCACAATTATAGCACTATGAATCCACTTCAACTGCCATGGTTCAATCTTATGGAATCCTGGGATTTGCAGCTGAAACAAGGACATTTAGAATTCTTGGCCAGATAGGTTCCCTGTGCCTCTGTCCAAACTACAAGTCCCAGTGTCCTACAGGATGCAACCATGGCAAAATTAAAGTGGAATCATAGGGCAATAACTGTGTAGTGTGAAAGGATGCTGGGTCACCCCTATATGAGTTTATTGGGGGTGCTTTATGTACTTATTCCTTTTCCTAAATCTGTGAAGAATACTTTCCTCCACCCTGGAAGTACCCAACAGTATCTCTTTAGTTTAGGTCCAAGTGGGGAGCCTTTTTCCCTCAACAATCCCAGGGAGTACATATAATTGTAGTGATTTGCGTTATCAATGAACTGTGTTAGCTGTAGTCCAGAACCATGGTTCTTAACCTGTGATCCAGGGAACCCGAGGGGGCTGCAATATCCTCACAGGGGTCTGTGAAGGCTGCCCAGCCCACCCCCTGCCTGCAGTGGAGTGGCCACGTGACAGGAGCCAAGTCAAAGGCTAGCTAGCTGGCTTGGCCTGCACATTGCCATTCAATCTGCTTCAGCCACAAACTTGCAGGAAGAAGCAGAAGAAAAGTCTTCTCTCCCCCTCCAGTGCCTCTGCGGGAAGGTTTAATGGATGGTGCAACTGTATTATTTTCATTATCAGGTTTTATTGTTATTATTATTAGGGTTATAAATCTTGAGTTAAGTCTTGGGGGTCCACTGCAACAAAAGACATTTAAAGGGGGTCCCTGGTAAAAGTAAGAGCCACCAATCTAGAACATCTGGAGGAACATTTCTTGCCCATGGTTCAGATAGAGCTTGAGTTAACGTAAACAACTAAACTATGGACTAGCTGGAGTATAAAGTGCAAGTGTCTATCCCCCCCACCCCCTGCCTGTTTCTCTTCTTCAGGTTTCTACAGTACAAAGTTCTTTAGCTGATCACCTTGATGACCTCCCAGACTTGGATACATGCAACCAACATGGTTTTTAATTGAACTTTTCCCCTCCAAGCTATTAAACAAACCTACCAAGACAGACAATTTGCGCAAACGTCTCTCAGCAAGATACAGTTGTCCCTCTGTATCCATGGATTTGGTATCCACAAATTTAAGTATTCACAGTTTGAAAATATTCTTTAAAAAATAATAATCCAAAAAGCAAACCTTGATTTTGCCATCTTATACAAGGGACACCATTTTGCTCTGCCATTACATATAATGGGACTTGAGTATTCACGGATGTTGGTATCCATGGGGGGGTCCTGGAACCAAACCCCAGTGAATATGAAGGGACAACTGTACACTGAGCACATTTACTATGAAGAAAATAAACTTAGACCATTGTTCCTAGAAACTTAGGGGTAGTCCAGAAGGTGAAATAAATCTGCATAGAATCCTCATGGAATCCCACGTGTCCAAATGGGATCCCACACCGTTCCATCCTTGTTGGAGGGAAGGGGAGTAAAAGTCAGGGAAAGTCCACAGCAAAAGCCTCCAGGACTTTCTCCAAGTTTTTTGAAAACTGTTAGGACAAGCAAATCACAGTGCAGTGCATTGCTGAAAAGGACAGCTGATTGGTCAGACATGCATAGGGGGCAGAGCTTACTTAGAAGTCAGATCCCAGAACCACGATGTAAGATTGTCGCTGTAGCAATCATGTGCTCAGGTGATGAAACAGCCTTTCTTTCCTTATTTTTTTCATTACTTCAGTGGAAGATTGCTCTTCCGCACCTTGGAATTAGTTTTATTTTTAATACTGTTTGGCGGGAGCAATTTGGAGAGTACAAAACCAAGAGTGGTTCACTCACACCTGCCATCTTGATTCACTGGCATGCCTCCGTGTGAACAGCAAACATGGAGAGCTTCACACACCAGAGACCTTGCCAAAAATCATTGAGATGACAGCTGCTGCGAATTGGCATATGTGCACATCAATCCACATTTTATTCCCTCTTCTAGACCAGCCCTTAGAACAATAACTTTTCAGACAGTTTCTTCCATGAGTACACTGAATTACTAACTAGGTCCTGTGGCTCAAGCTAACACCCTGTATTTCCCCCACCATAACATCATCTCAGTATCTGGTGCAGCAATCACTGTCCCCAGTAGGTTATGGGTGTTTCTTCCTGCAAACGTGTCAGAGGTGAATGACAGGCTGTATCCTTAAACAACCATGAGCATGCATCTGAAGAGAACTGACCTGGAGCACCACTCTCAGATGCACATGAATAGTTGTTTACAGAACGCACATCTGTCATTCACAACTCAACAGCAACAGACCCAACTCCCATGTCAAGTCACTCTTAGAAGTTGCTTGTTCCCCATTTTTAAAACAGTACTTTTAAAAAATGATGGCTAGAAAACAACAGAGCACCACCTCCCAGAGAGCCCATTTTCCTCCTTCACTTGTCCTGACATTAATCTGAGGGTTATGGCCAGGGAGCCATTTTACACATTTATGCAAGGTATGTCTGGTAATAACATGGGAGAGGGTCTTCTTAGTGGCTGCTCCTAGGCTCTGGAAATCTCTTCCTAGGGAAGCTAGAGTTTGTTGTTCTCCCATCTGCAGATTGGCTTTTAGAAAATTACTGGTTATAGGCCAATTTGGCATTTTGGACTCTCTTTCCTACTGCCAGCTTCTCATACTGAGTAGTGACATCTGCCTAGATACACAGATGGCATGGTACATATGCCACATAGCCACATGGAGCCCTCCTCCCTTGCAAAATGTTGAGATTTGGTGTGAGTTAATCAATGGGAAGAGCTAATGGGGGGGGGGGAGAGAAAGAATTAAGAGCAAAAGCATTTCTATTTATGCAGCCATGCTAGTCTGCATTTTAAAAAGCAGCAAATAGCTTAGGATATGGGGGGGGTTACCCTTTAATCTTCAGCTTAGCATTCTACTTTTAAAACCCTAAGCATTTGTTTCCCCCTCTGCTCATAAAAGATTTGAAATATTCTGCTTTCAAAATGTCCAAGATGTTTAGCTGTCAGGTGTCTCAACAACTCTGGTACTGTTCCAAATTGGAGGAGGAGGAAGGAAATACCAAGCGTTTAAGCTGTATCAAAGTGGACAGATTCAATATTAATGGGGGCAGCCATAAAAACATTATAAAAATTTCAACCACAGCATGAACAACAGTACCTCAGACATATTACTAAGGCAATGAGCACCAGCACATGAATATAACAGAAGACTCAGCAATACCTGTATTAACTCTGACTAGCCATCGCTTTGTCTCTTAATTAAAAAAAAATGACCTGAGAACCATTAAGCAGGAGAAATGTGAAGACCACAAACACCCCAAAGGTATTCCACAACAGGCAAAGGTGCCACACACATAGTGTATTACCCCCAAACTGGATTTAGGCTGAGAAAGCTATAATATTGAAAGTACTCCTCACCCGAGACAACTACCCCTTTCTTCTTTATTTGATGAAATGTTGATCTTCCCTTATTCCTTTTTCTTTTTGTGTTAGAGTAAATGTTGCTGTTGTTACTGCCTTCAAGTTGACTCTGACTAACAGCAACCCTATCACAGAGTTTTCTTGGCAAGACTTATTCAGAAGGGGTTTGCCATTGCCTTCCTTTGCAACTGAAAATGTGTGATTTGCCCAATGGTTTCCGTGGCCAAGCAGGAATTTGAACCCTGGTCTCCTAAAGTCCTAGTCTAACACTCAGGGCTTGTCTAAACAGCAAAAATACTCCTCACAGAATGTGAGGAAAAGGCAACCTGTCCTAATGGCAATCCATGTTGTTTCGCCATATTGTGAAGGAGGGTACCAAATATGGCAAAAACTCAGGAAAAGCCAGCCACAGAGTATGGGGATACAGAGGAGCACCAGAGGCCATTCGAGAAACCCTGGCCTTTGAATGGCCTCTGACTTAGCAGCAGCGGGCAGCAGGCTTCAGCGGGTAAGGAGGCCCGAGTCCAGGAAGGCCTTTCTACTCATCAAAGCCCGCCACTGCTACCCACCGTTGCTGCCTGCTACATCAGAGGCCATTCGAGGGACCCTGGCCTTTGAATAGCCTCTGACTTAGCGGCAGCGGGCTTTGGCACGTAAGGAGGCCCGAGTCGAGGGAGACCTTTCTACTCATCAACGCCCGCCAATGGCCCTCCCCACCTCCCCCTCCAACCGGCTAGCCAGGTGACTAAGCAGCCATTCTGAGCACCAGGTGCTCGGAAGGGAGCTCAGCAGCGGCTTGCCACGCCGCTCAGAGGAGGAGGGGGGGAGAAAAATGGCCCTCCCCACCTCCCTCTCATACATCCTCTCGCGGGCCGCAGGAAATCCTTTGGAGGGTCACATGCAGCCCTGGTTTAAATAGTTTTCCCTCACTGGGTAAGATAACAATAGTTTTCACACATCTAGGTATCTACTGAATATCCTGTCTTTCCCCTGACATAAAGCTCAAAGGGGGGGTGGAGCACATTTGGGACATTTTTGCAAAAAAAATTAAAAATAAAACACAACAATTTCCCCCCAAAACCCACAGGGTGGGGTTTTGTTTTTTCAAGCCCTCCCCAAGAAGGTCTGAAATGCAAAAAAATAAAAAATGGAGGTTGACCTTCAGGGATTTTCTGTCAAAAGTGTCAACTGCTGAGACACTCTTTCTCATCAAGGATAAGAAAAAACTGAGGACTTTATCAGATGCCGGAAATATGGCGTCATAACAACACCTAATTAACACAAAACATACTGCACAACATCATGCTATGGCAATTTTAAGAGTTGAATAAGGCGTTCCTTTTTACTGATGGCTCAAGCCATCAACAGATCTGTTGTGGCGTTTTTTTCACGGTTTTGCCCATGTCTGAAACCATGAGCCATTGCGCTCATGTGAATATAGCATCAATGGGCAAAACACTTCCGGGTGAGATCACGAAAACCAGGTACAGGACGCTCTTTTTATGAACCACCCCAGTTTAGTTGGAAGTTGTACAGTATGTTTCTGTGCTTGTACGTACGTTTTGTATATCGATTTTGCTGTTTTTAATGTTTTTACCGCACTCGCGTCTTCTCGCAAGAATCGCTGAGATCATGAACACAGAAGTAAACAGCACTAGCGTTCATGCTCTGATAATACTGGGGCTGCTTTTTGTTACTATTACAGGTAGGTTTGATAAAGGGAGCTATTGTGCTGAGACAATTATGCTTTAAAATGTGTTGGGAAAGAAACATTTTAAGAGGCTAGTCTGATAACGTCCTGAGAGTATTCTTTATGTCCCTCAAATGAGGCATGGGAATAGGAAAAAAAGTGGTCCTCTTGTCAAAACTAGTTGCATTCAAGAAATTATGCTAGTTGACGACTGCTTCCAAGGAATGATGCTAAGGGTAAGAGCTAAGCTTGTTCTCCTAAAGATGCATGGAAATAATTTGTCAGAAATTAATGACTGAAGTAATAAGAGGAAAATTCTTAGCTCAGGATGTAGCAGTTAGCTACTTGAGATATCAGTTTCTACATGTTCAAAACTGCCAAATTAGCTAGATAAAGTAGCCATGTGTCATGGCAGAAAGTGTCAGTCATATGATGTATCATTTTCAAAGAAGAACTTCTGGAATGAGAGCCTGGCACACAAGTTTCTTCTCACAAGTGAGCCTTCAGGCTCTGCGGTAACTAAAAAACTGATCAAATTCTAACATTCAGATCAAAGTCATAAGGCTTGTTTTAAAATCAAATCGCTTTCCACCAGAAAATCATCTTCTTTTGCAAGATTCTGAGACTGATATCATGGATTACTCTTCAATTTTCTGTGCAGTCATGAGGACTAGAAACTTTTTTAAAAATCAAAAATTAAAAAGATTTGGGGAAGATATCATGGGCACTGAGTGCCCATGATCTGTCTCCATTTAAAAAAAAAAAAAGTATGTAGCAATGAGTACAGTGGAGCTCTTGCAGACATGGGCTGCCCTTTCATGTAAACAGCAATGGGTGTGCGTGTCCACAAAGTGTTGCATCTATTAACCTGAATGGTACACAAAGATCCTGCATGCAGAAAATTCTAACAGCATATTTAGGAGGGGATATATCACACACACACCTCTGCATTTGCAAAAACATCTCACTATAAACTTCTGTAAATGATATTGCTTTGGCTAACCAGACTTACATTATGCCCTTCTACATTATGCTATTCAGGCTTTTACTATGCACTGTTTTGCAGTGTCTGTGCACTTACAGTGGAGAAGATGAAGACATCCTGAAGCTCTACTGACTAGGAAAAGCAGCTATTGCATAACTGAGTGTCTGCCCTGGTTACATACCAGCAGAAACTCAAGAGATCCTAGACAACAACAGCTCCACACACACCCTATATCAGCTTTGCCAACATTTACCCTAAAGAAAGCCATCATGATGAATTTCACAGCATTGTATTTATATAATGCTTCCATTAAGAACATTGCATAAGGGATATGCCAACACTCCATTAGATTATATTTTTATTCAAAGTTATTGAAAACTATAGAATTCATCCACATAATTTGCACCTTTTAAAGTACAGTAATATATAGTATTTGATCATTCTCCTTCTGTACTAAACAGCAGATTTGGACAGCTGTACAATATCCATGAGGGTTCCATTCTCGGACTTACTGTGGATACCAGAAACCATGGATAACAACGAACCCTGTTAAAACAATGGACTTCCCATAAAAACATACCATACAGTTGCATTGGAGAACCTAGAAGATGTCTAAAGAGGACACCTCTCTAGGCATTTTCCAGAATGATTCTACAGTATGTGTCCTTGGTTTGTGTCCCACGAATAATTGAAACTGCGGGTATTTGTTCTGTGGATACAAGGGTCTGGCTGTATTTTGATCAGATTTGCTCAGTAAAACCTTTTTTTAAAGTGTTCAGCATCTGTACAGTGCTGTTTTGATACAAGGAATTAGAAAAGCAGCTGCAGAAAACTCCAATAATCATCCGAACAAACACATATAACTCAACCCTCTGTAAACGTGTTAGCTCAGATTACTAACTAAACACATGGAAGTCAGCAGCTAAAATGTAGCAAGTAATAAGGAGTTTCCTTTTTATGTAAATCACTATTAGCTATGACAGCAAAAGTTGCTTGGTTTTCCAAGTCTTACACTGGATCATCCTCAAAATCGTACTGGAGTTTACATCTGTTTACATCTTTCAATACAGAAAAACGGCAATGAGGCACATATTAACAGTAATGTTTTATGTGCATAATCTGTGCCCACATGGAAGGAATGACTTAAAGGAGGGGTGAAAACCATCTGATCATCTAGGTGTTTAGGACTTCATCTATCAGAAACCCCAGACAGCATTGCTAGTGTAAGGGAGCATGAGAGCTGTAGTTCAAACTATTTAGAGAGCCATCAACATCCCCAAGAGTTTGTTAATATCCCATCCCATCCACTAAATGCACATTCATATTTTAATGAATATCTCCCTCTTGTCTAAACAGCTTTTAAGAAAATGTAAATTCTCTTAACTCTTAAACTTCCCTTAACACTGAGACCAAAATATGTGATTGCTCTACCATGTGGACACTGTTTTTTAAGGAAATGTTCATCTGTAACTGCCATATGCCAACCAACATTTTCCCTGTCAGAGAGTTTAAAATCAAGCTTTGAGTCACCACGTAACATCCTCAGGCAACTGCTGTGGCCCCAGCATCAATTAAGAGCCCACTGCTGATTAGGACTGAGGCTAACCAGTGCCAAACAGCTAGGAGCAACCTTTTTAATTTCCCCATAAAATTCTCCAGCACAGCATTACTGAAGGGAACTATGTGAAACAGAAGCTCCCAGACATAAGCCCACAAGAACATATTAAATAAGGAGGCAGGTACTTATATTTTAGAAGAGAGCCACTAATACAATAGGAGCCCCACCACATGGTACACCATCGCACTTGCCCTCAAACCTGAAGCTGGCTCTCACTGAACAATAAACTTGAGGAGATAAAGACAGGGCTTTGCTAGGCAGCCGTGAAGTCTCTTCAGGGACAGAAGCCCTTGGATTGGTTAAGCCTGGCATAAACACCAGGAATCTAGCCTTTTGGCCTTGCCAAATCAGCAGAGCAGTATCTTCTGCTGATGAACTTCTGGTTCTAGCTCAAGCTTCCAGCAAAAGATAGCAGGGACAAAAGGTGTGGACTCACATATAGTAACCTACTGCCTTCAGAGGCCACACCACTCCCATGGCTCCTGGCCCTCCCATTCCCCTGAACACAGTGTTCATTATCAGTAACACATCATACTTTTTTTCACCCTAAGATCTAAAACAAAACAAACATATTCTCACTGCTCCGAGTTACATAGTAAGCCACATATCAAGGATGTCTCAACACAAAAGGCCATGTTCCCGACATGTATAGTCAGCCCACTCTATCCACAAATCTGGCATCTTGATTTTGCCGTTTTATATAAGGGAAACCATTTTACCATACCACTGTATATAATGGGACTTGAGCATCCATGGATTTTGGTATCCACGGGGGCTCCTGGAACCAAGCCCAGCTTACCAAGGGCCCACTGTATTTATTCTTGATATTTTTATACTGCCCTTCAATTATACTGCCACAGTAGTTTATGTGAAAATATATTGTGAGACATTCTGCTATGACAAAATCCTAATTAAATGCATGCAATAGATACAATTTTCATACCACCATCTTTAACACAACAGATGATAAACTCCAGTTGGGAGACATCTTGCATTGATTTCCACAACATTTCTGTTTTCAAGTTGTTAAATCCAAATGTGAAAAACATGATTCAGCCGGGCAAAATCTTTATGCATATTAACTTAGTAACCACACAAGCCAGAAACCAACAAATTGGGCTTTTTTACTTACTTCTTTGTTTCTGACAAACTAACCTGGGGGAGAAAGGTTGGTTACTGCAACTTGTACAGTTGTCCCTTCATATTTGCTGGAGTTTGGTTCCAGGACACCCCCCCCCCCTGTATTCACCAAAATCTGTGAATACTCAATTCCCATTATATGCAATGGCATAGCAAAATGGTGTCCCTTATATAAGACGGCAAAATCAAGGTTTGCTTTCTGGATTATTATTTTTTTAAGAATATTTTCAAGCCGTGAATACTTAAATTCGTGGATACCAAATCCATGGATACAGAGGAACAACTGTATAACCAAACCTTTTTCTCTCTCTCTCTCTTCTCCCATCCCACCAAGTCCAGGGACTCAAAAGGTTTCTAAAAGTGTGGGACTATACTCAGAAATATACTCTACTCAAACACCTTGAACAAGCTATTCCAACAATTCTCTGTAGATGTGAGATAACATGGACAGTGGTGACTTTGGCTTCTTGGTTTCAACAGCCAACCCACTGACAAATTACAGTCTGTTCCACAACCTCAAATCTTTAGTACAATAGTCAAAGCTTTACCCAGCAAAATGCAAATCCTTTATTATCTGGCTAAACACACTATCAGTAGAGCTATATTAGAAAAAATATACCTGCACTGGGCCAGAGTCAATCTGAGAGATAGCAATGGGTCAAACAGGAATCCTACATCACCACCTTCTGGAACTAACCTCTGAGGGAGGACCAGAATAGCTCTAAAAGAGGGCCTCTCTATCCCATTTTCATCAGATGGTATGCTTATAATGAACAGACTACAAAGAAGGTCAGAAGGGCAAACATAAATATATTTTCCCACCTGCCATCTGGTTACCCACCAAAGAGCCTGAAGGTATTTCAGTCCCAACAATCCAGCCTAAATCCAGAGTTGAACATCTCTAAGGCTGCATCTGCAGTGCTATGGAATCCTGTAGTTTGTTGTGACACCAGCACTCTCCGACAGAATTCAACAGGACTGGGCCATGGTAGTTAAAGTGGTGTCAAACTGGCTTATTTCTGCAGTGCAGATATAGCCTAAGTAACCCAGGTTTCTTGAATGAAATGGAAACCAATATGCTACTATCACTTCAAATGCCTTGTGCAAAAAAGGCAAACATGAGACTGGTTGGAAAATCCAACAGGGTGGGATACAGAGAATGCTTTTTCAATCAAGGCCTTACTACAGAACAGCCATCATCTTAAAGACTGGGCAGAAGTATATTTTCACTTAAGGAAACATTCATCTTTCCCCCTCAGTCACCTTCCTTTGGCTGCCTTAATCCATGGGTGGGGAAAAGGCAGACTGGGATCTACTGACCAATCTCAGGGTGATTTGGAGTACATCAATACAAGTTCGTGATTCCCAGTCCTTTAAAAGCAGACACAACTAAGATTTCTTCCCTTAAATCAGAAATTTGAAAAAGAATTCCTGAGCTAAACACATGCTCACAGCTGCCTTGTTCCTTGACTCAGCATGTGGTCTCAGCCACTACTCTGCAGTCAGTTCTGGTTGGTAACCACACACACCTGCTTTAACCAACCAGAAAAAGGATCAAGTGTAGAAATGGTTCATCTCACCCTCCTCAGGAATATATCTGCATCCTCAAGCTGTGCCAATTGAAGCAGATCCATCACAACCCAACACAATTTGTTGATAGCTGATATTTCTCTCTGGGTTTTCTTCGTAAACAAAGTTTCAGGAAGGACTCATCCCGCGCTTTCTGCAAGTGTGCCGATGACTGCAAAGGCCAATCCAAGATAAACATGTCCGGTTGCAGAAAGCACAGCAGAAGGTCTCCTTGGGTGATGATTCCGGGTTGTGATTCTTTCTGCGTTGTTGTTTCTCTTCAAGGCTTGTTCGGCATGAGCTCTCAAATAAGGCTGCAGCATTATGGATAGTGCGTCTCCATGCGTCCCGATGTGAAGCCAGGGTGGACCATTGTTGGTGATCAATTTGGCTGAGCCTGAGATGTTGTTTCAGGGAGTCCTTATATCACTTTTTCAGAGCGCCCCTCTTACGCTGACCCGTGGCAAATTCACTGTAGAATACTATTTTGGGGAGGCGATGGTCCTTCATTCTAGAAACGTGCCCTGCCCAGTGCAGCAGTGTTCTCAATATCATGGCCTCAGTGCTGGTGATCCCTGCTTGCTCAAGGACAGCTACATTCGTCACATGGTCAGTCCAGTGTATATTTAGGATTGTGCATATACAGCGCTGATGAAAGCATTCGAGGAGTCGTAAGTGGTGGCGATAGATGACCCACGTTTCAGACCCATAAAGGAGGATAGACAGTACAATGGCTCTATACACACTGATTTTTGTGCTTCGCCTCAGATGTTTGTTAATCCAGACTCTTTTGTAAAGTCTTCCAAATGCGCTATATGCCTTTGCTAATCTGTGACCAATCTCTTTGTCAATCTTGGCATCTGATGAGATGATGCTTCCCAGGTAGGTAAACTGCTGAACAGACTTAAGCACAGATTTGCCTACGTATACTACCATGGTATATAACAGTCAACCAGGTAGTTAAAAGAAGACAACAAGAAAGGCAATACAGTATTACACTTTATAAATGGAAGGGGGTGGGAAATCATGTGATCGAACCAAAGGACACAGAATATGTATGTCTACATGTCAATTGAAGACCAGATTTAATTTTCTTCCAGCTTTGTTTCTAAAACATGAACATCAGATTTAGAATAGAACTACAGCAGCAACCCAATATCAATGTCCATTGCTATATTTAGAATAGCAAAATAAGAACATCTTTTAATTTGTAAAGCAATTTTATCTGGCTGGAGTTTGTGCACTTTATAGGTTGTGGCCAAGAAAGATGGGTAACATACTATGGCTTGCCTATACAAAGGGGGAAAAAAACCAACTGCTCCACAGTAATAGCATGTCGAATCGCTTATCTTAGCTAGCAAAAATGCACATATCACTGGAACTTTTTAAAAAGTCGGGAAAAGCCGTGAATGTTTTTCTTGCATAGTTTTTCCTCTTTTTTTTCCCGCTCCCTCACAATACGACGAGAAAATGTAGTATCCCATTAAGACAGCTCGTTTTCTGAGCAAATTCTGTGAGGGGTATTTTCACCATGTGTTCAACCCCTATGTAAATCAGAACTAGCTTCACGCTTTCTTTTGCATTTAATAAACCATTCTTGAGTGTCAGGAGATTACAAAAGGGATTCTCTATGCAGTACAATAGTTATAGTTCTATTTCCCCACAATGAGGCAAAACACTTTCTTCTCCTGAACAGGGCACTAGGACTCTCAGACTTTGTTTTGCTCTTTACCTGAAAATCATTTTTCAGTGAGTAATTCCAGCTAAGTGATGACTTTCAGGCAGCCAGAACTAATTATCCTTTGGTTAAACAAAAGAAAGTATTGCTTCGATATTTATCCTCTTGCCACCAACCTCTGTCAATAGTAATTCACAAATAGCATTACAATAAGCTACAAGATCAAGATCACACGCAAAACCAAAACAAACAGGATCAATGCCAGCTTCTTCAAACATAACAAAGGCAAGTGCTGAACTCAAGGAATCTTCAGTACTTCCAAAGTGTTACCTGTGTCCTCAGTATCGCAAAACTGGAATGCTCCAGTTTTAACAGAGCTTTTAGGGGAAAAGTGAGCATTTTTAAATGGTTCAACAGTAGTAGTATTAAAACACTGCACACTAAAAATCAATCTAGGCAATGGTTTTTACATAGTTTGCAGACCACAAACCTAGACACTTTTAGTTATCATTATTCAGCACCAATGTGCCAGGCACATTACAGACCACAGAACTGGCATAGCTACTTGGCAAAAAGTATTGCAATCTGGCACCCTATTGCCATGCATATTTACTTGTAATGAATACAAGGATTTTAATAAGCTTACTTCTAAGTAAGCGTTCTTAGAACCAGTTCACACATACATGCAGTCTCCAGGCAACCCCTTCTAGCTATCCTCAGGTCACAGACTTCACAGAGAAGGATTCTGTACAAACGAATACTCCACAAGTTGACTTCCTTTGCAGTCTAGGTGATTGCACAACCACCAAAGCAAGGGTGAGGAACTTCAGGTTCTCCAGGGGCCCTTTCACACTACACAATTATAGCACTCTGACTGCCATGGGTGCTTCCTATGAAATCCTAGGGTGTGCAGTTTGGCCAGAGGCACCAGAGGAGCTGGGGGTTCTAATGGCCCCTCCGATACAGTTGTCCCTCCGTATCCACGGGTTTGGAATCCAAGGATTTAAATATTCATGGCTTGAAAATATTCTTTAAAAAAATAATAATCCAAAAAGCAAACCTTGATTTTTGCCATCTTATATAAGGGACACCATTTTGCTGTGCCATTGCATATAATGGGACTTGAGTATTCACGGATTTTGGTATCCACAGGGGGTCCTGGAACCAAACCCCAGTGAATATGAAGGGACAACTCTACTGCCAATCCCAGTAAAATCATAGCACTACAACTGTGTACTGTGAAAGGGCTCCGGTTGTTTGGGGCCAAAACACTCATAGTCCCTTACCAATGGCTGAGCAGACTAGGATAGATGGGAACTGCAGCCAAACAACTGGAAGGACATGAACTGTCCAGCCCTTATTTAGACCGTTCTTCACATAAAATGCCATCTGTGCAACCCCTATACTCAGGCCCAGCCATACAGCATCACACAAAGACAATTCACATCTGTTAGAATAGCCAAAATGCACTTTGGTCTGGTCCAGACATGCATATATATAATTTGATATGTCACCACTATAGGTCACCCTCCATATCTGCGGTATCAGTAAACATTATTGGGGGGGGTGTCTCTCTAGGCACCTGGAGGGTATCTCTAGGTATCTGGGGGTCCTCCAGTGCAACTCTATAATCAACTCCTGGTAGCTGACCATAGAGTTGTGCTGGAGGACCTCTAGATGGCTAGAGAGGTGTCCTCTCTAGGCATTTTCTAGGTTCTCCAGCATGATTCTATGGTATTCTATGGCAGTTTGTTATTATCTGCAGTTTCACTTATAAATGATAAGTCCAGGAATGTATCTCACGCAGATATAGGGGGAGACCTATAATTATTCAGAATGTACTAATTTTTCTTAATGGAAAGTACTTGAGCAGATGATAGAGGATGTGCACATTTTATCTATGAAGTGTATGTAATCTGCAGCAATCAGTAAATGACAGGAACATATGTCAACTGCCCCTTACTTGAAACTAAAGACCAATGAAGTCAGTATCACTACTTCAAAGTTGCAGTGAGAGCTGGTACACCTTGGGGCTGGTAGAATGGCAAACAAACTAAGGCAGGCCAATTAATTTAAGAATAGTAAATTCAAACCAGAGTGTTGCAGAGGAGTGGCTCTGATCCCAAAAAAGTACAGTAAGGCAATCCACGTTTGCCTGATCCAGCTGAAATCCATGGCATAGGAACACAAGTCAAGGCAAATTAATGTCAGAATCAAGAGTGCAAAGCAAAGGATTGGGAATGGGGGGAAGAGCCACACAGGAAGAGAGGAAAGTGCACCTTTGAACCAGCAGTTAGCAACTCGCATACAGAAACCCACAGAGAAGAGGCAAACTAAGATCAGTAAATGGAACAAAATCCAATAAACAGAATTGGGGGCATGCCAATAGAACCACAGAAACAGAGAAGAACAAGAAATTTTAAACAGAAATAATAAAACAAAAATTAGCAAGGGTTTGAGAGTTCAAAGTACTGTATAACCCTTATAATCACTCCTGGGCTCTCCAATGTGAATTTTTAAAGGTGGGAAAATAAAGCTTCTTTAAAAAAAAAAAATAGGGGAGAATAGGAGAAACAGTCAGTGCTGGAGATAGCTAGGACACTCTTCTCCAATACTGCTTCCAGATTCCCAAGATGTCAGATTTTTAAAACTAGAGAAAATGGGGGGGGGGGCAGGCAAGAGAGAAGGATAGCAAGGCTCGTGGCTCCCAGGACAATGCCCACACAACTCACTATTGCTCCCAGGCCTCTAAGGTGCCAAATTTTAAATGGAAAAAAACTAAGGGGGTGGCATACACAACATTTTATGAGGGATGGAAAATATGGTTAGGGCTGGAGACTTCCCAGAACACTCCAGACAGACACACTCACAATCATCCCCCACCTGTCCTAAAATACCAGTGTTTAAAAAAGAAAAGAAAAACTGAAATGCAAAAATGGGTCAAATGAGAAGTAGAGCCTCCTGGGACTACACACACAACTAATATTCAAAATAAATATGGAGCGGCTACCATGCTGCTGGTGGCAGCCGGAACTTGGTCATTAACTTTTAAGTCACCTAACACATATTTTTGGAGGGGGTGGGCAAAGTGCAGCCCTCCAAATGATATTGTACTGCAGCCGCCAGAATTCTTCCCCATTGACTGTGATGACTAAACCTGCTGGGAGTGGCAGCCCAACATCACATGAGAGGGCATACTTTGCCTACCCCTTGCTGTGGGCACCTCCACGACCCTCCCCACATATTAAGAGCCTGGTCCTCCTGATCAGCTCGAAGGAAGCCCTGCTTGTTTACTGTCATCCCTACGTGCACTGCGAGGGAGACTGAGCTGCTTGGGAAAAGAATCTGCCAGAACTTTAGCCAACCCAACTAGCCAAAAGAGAAATTAAACTTAAATCAAGCATCCAACGGATCCACAGAGGAAGGGACTGAACTGGAGGTTATTGTAGTGGCAACACATAACATCCAAATTGCACATCAATGAGGCTGGGTGGCAGCTATCCCTCTGTGTGTGCAGGGGTGGGGGGATGCCCTGTCTGCCCAAAGCAACAGGTTGCCCTTGCTAGGCAGAGACCATGTGGAAATGGCTCTGTGTGCCAAATGCTGCACATGGTAAAAGCCATTTTACAAGCCCCTGCTTGCCACACAGACAAGTCCCCATTATGTAGTCTATGTTCAAGCTGCTGCCAAATATCCTTGCTAATGGCACTGAGACAAACCACACAGAAGGAGCAGGTCCACATGACAAACTAGTACATCCAAAGGTCTTGCTGCATGTAACAGCTACAATGAGTGGCACTTCCAGGAAACATCATACTCTGGAAATGAAAGGATGCTTCTCACAACCTGGGTATTTAAAACTAGGTGCTTAGCACTGATAAGAGAAAGATGATAAAAGATGAGGGAGGTTGAGTGTAAGAGAAGAAGAAAGTTACCACTAAAGGAATCTCATCATTAACCCTTCCCCCATATAGAGCTAAACCAGCAATTTATGTTTATGAACAGAAAGTCTGAGGAACACAAAATAGACGCCATAGTTTTAGTCTAAAAAAGATAAGGAAAGCATAATTGCATGCTCATTTAGAGCCAGGCAGCCTTGGGATGAACTACAACCACTACACCAACACTGGACTTGGAGCAGAACACTGTGGCAAAGATTGCATTCTCTTTTATCAAACTGATTCGTTGGAGTTTCTTTAAGGAGGATCCTCCCAACCACTACTGAGATATTACTTTTTAAAAAAATGTTTCCCTCTCAGAGCACCCATCCTTCTATAAAATCCCTTGGTTCTCATCCTTGGTGAAATTAGTCCCTAACTAAACTACATGGAATTTGCCTCCCTCTTTTTTTTTCCACCTGTCTTTCCCTTTTTCCACTCCCACTGTTGTTGAAAGCACCAGGTCACTTCAGACTGTCAGGTCCTTGGGGCAGGAATCTATCTGATGCTCAAGTTGTTCTGTCAAGTTCTAGGAACACAGCCGGCGCCAAGTAATCAACAAAAAAATAAGAGTCAACCCACAGTCCATGGGTGGCTTTTTCTTTCTGCTGTGTTAACGTGTGGTTGTTATGCACACAAACACACCTTATAAAAACAAAACAAAAGAAAGGCCAATCTTAAGCTATCAATATTTATTTAATGTTTTGCCTGATTTACACACCAGAGTCCCTTAACAGTCACCAACCACCTCCACTTGCAAGTACGGTACCATGTTGCACATTTTAAAACGGTACCATGTTACACATTTTAAACATGGGAGAACTGAAAGTGGTCTAGATCAAAGAAGGTTGCCAAGAAAGAGAAACAAGAACTACACACTGAAATTTTCGGATGTCTAAAGCCATCCCTCCCCCAGAATCTCTACAGGCAGACAGATGAGGCCATGCTTGGTAGGAAATGAGGAGTCATTAAAAGTAAAAGCAACATCTAACCTGAATCAAAGAGCCGCCTTTCCCCTTTAACTTAGGCAAATCCAATCCCAGACAGGAAGCTTTTTCCACTGCATCTTTGCTCCAGCACTATTCAGTTTTTCCAAGGATTTTTTTTTTCTGGGGAGGGAGGCGAGAAATCAGACTTCCACCCCCCCCCCAAGGATCCAATGCTGGGTGTCCCCTCCTGGCTGCTAGCTAAGAACATGTTGGACGAGACACCCCTCCACCAAATGCCACATTCTGGGTAGGCATCCCTTTTAGGCTTAGCAAAAAGGTCTGGGCTCTTTCTTTCTATCCCTGCAAGGGGGGGGGGAGCTTCCAATCATCTTCCATTTGGCTGGAGGAGAAGACTGCAGCAAACGGGGAATCAATTATGCAATGCCACCTCCACAAAGTGCAACTGTGTGGGGGAAAGAGAGGAGGGGGGGACCGTCCGGGAGCGGGGAGGATGGGGAGAGAAAGGAAGAGAGGCTTCCAGATGGACCCTTTTCAAGTCACCTTTTCTGACGTTTGCCTACATTTGCACCACCACCCCCCACGCTTAGCCAGAGAAAGGGAGAAAAGAGACCAACTCCAACTCCTCCAAGTGACTTTCTAAAGTGCCTCCTGCCACAATCCGCACAGATTCCCCAGCGGAGTTGCACCTTCTCTCCCTGCAGCCTTTCCACCGCTTAATGCAAGAGGATGCACCAGGGCTGCAAAAAGAGGATGCACCAGGGCTGCAAAACTACCAACCTGGGGGCAGGAGGCTGGGGGGGGGAGCAGTTTGTATTTTTGCATCGACGGATTTAAACCCAAGTATCGGTTTCTTCCAACCCACGCAGAGGTCTTGCGGACTTCTCCCCGTCCCTCTCTTCAACTTTGAATGAGACCCTGCGCCCCACGGTTCTTTTTATCCCAAGTCCGATATGATCCTCCACGCGTGCCAAGCATCTGCCAATGCATTCTCCCCCTCCGGGAGAGTTGCGCGTGAATGCATTGGCAGATGCTTGGCACGCGTGGAGGATCATATCGGACTTGGGATAAAATGATAAAAAAAATAAACATTTATAAAAAAATAAATCCTGCCCTCATTCTTTTTCCTCCTCCCCACTCCATCTTTTTGCTCCCCCCAGACTCCAAAGTAACAAATCCCACCTTCCAATATAAGGGCCGGGAGGGAAATGCCAGCGTCTCTTTGCATAACTTTCTCAACCCTAAAACTACACATTCTGCTTTGCAATGGGGAGTGGGGGAAGAGGGAGGTCTGTAGAAACTGAGCTCAGCATTGGCACCAGAACAATACTTTCCCATAGAAACAGAGGCATATATTTATTTCTTAGGAACGCCACTCAAGTTTCAGCTTTTATTTCCTTTTTTAAAAAAACACATATAAAGTTTTATTTTAAAATTACACTGTAAATTGTCTGCACAAATGTTCTGCATTTGGCCTTTAATTTAATTTATTGCAAAAAAAAAATGTACAGCAGCCAAAGCAGCTCATGCATAAACTATCCCAACATCCTTTATCCGTCCTGACTGTGCAAAAGGCAAAAGAGAGAGAGAGAGAGAGAGAGAGCTCAGTAATCCCGGCAGAAGAATGCAAATAACGTCAATGCACAGCTGAACTAGAAGCCCTCCCTTACAGGAACTGTGAGTGCGCGCGCGCGCCCGTGTATGTGTGTGTGCATGTGTGTGTGTGTGTGTGTGTCTGCAGGGAGAGAGAGAGAGAGAGAAAAGCACATACTAAACAGGAAATGCAACTGAGAGCTATTCAGAGCCTCAAACTTCCAAAATGCAATTGCATCCCGAAAATTGCATGCATGCAATTCCAAATGCATGGACGACTTTTTGCATATCTGCAACGAACACAAATCGGGAGCCTTACCTCTCTGCTGAGACATTTTCCCCTCTGCTTTGATGGGGGAGGGGAGCACAAAAGACTTTGCCTTCTCTCTCTTCTGTTGCTTAGTTTTGCAACAAAGATGCAAACTGCAAGCACTCAATTTTCATGCAACGGGAGTTTTCCTCCTTCCTCCCAGCAGATCTCCTTGCAGAGGACAGAGCTGCAATTGCACACCTTGCAAAACAGATTGCAAAGTGGGCTTTTGCCCCCCGCTATTGCAATGGTAACGAAGGCTCTGCTGCACCTACATGATGGGCCAGGACTGGCAGCTAAAAGCTCCAAACTTGGATCCGACTGTCTTTAGTGCGCAGACGTCCTTTCTACGAGCAGCGCGTTGATTTCTGGGTAGTGTAGTTTCTCCGCACAGTCCATGGAGGGCTTCGTTAAGGAGGAGGCTCCGCTGCCTTGATGCCAGAGGTGAGGGTTAGGATGCACGAGAGAATCGTCTTCTTTGTGGCAATTGGATGCAGGGGAAATAGTACGTCTCACTGAAGATGTAAGACAGAAAGGGAAACGGCACTTCGTAGCTTCCTAGTGCTGTGTAGCTGAAAGGCTGCAGAAAAGCAGAGGCTAGCACAGGTAGCCTGCAACCGACGTTGCACTAACTCATTTCTTCCTATTGGCAGTTTCATAACAGTAACTGTATTTGAACAGCCTCTCTACCCACTCACCCACCCATCCCCAATCCATTGGGGTTCGCTGATCTTCCTCTGTCAATTTTTGGGGATCAGAAGTGTACTGCCACTATAAGATGGAAGCTAGATTCCCCTTAGTCCCTGTGGCTGTGGACCACTGTACTGTACTTTGTTTCCTTTAACTTGTTTTGTCTTTAAAAAAAAATGCACAACCCAGTTCACAATATGAAATTTAACCATTGCTTACTTTCTGTCAAATATATTTCTACCATCTGCACTGAGACAATCCAGAATAATTCTCACAATATGAAATACCTGGGGGGGGGAGAAATCATATCTGGAAAATAAATGTTAATTTTAAGAGATTAATCACTTGATCAAGGTTTAACAATCCAGTGTTGATCAATGGACGGTACTTGGACTTCTAGTTCACACAGACACCTTCATCTGTTTTATCCAGCAATAGGTTCTACATACACCCCTCTCAGACAGATGCCTCATTCATCCACAAACACATATACACCATCCATCGATTTACATAGAGCCACCTGGAAAGACACAGGCACAGAGTTGCCACCCCATAAATTCATCCCATAGGACAACTACAAAGGTAAGAATCAATACACATTCTCATTTTAAAACTACTGTCAACACAATGCAAAGACAAATGTGCTACTTTACTTACAAGCTGGAGAAAAAGGTTGTGTTATATGTACAGTATTCGTTTACAAATGCAGTCAGCCCTCCACTTGTTTACTGCAAGAATTTCAAAATGATGTACATCAATAACACAAAAAATATACACAAATATATAATCCCAATCTTTATGAGGTCTAAGTAAATGATGTCAGGTTGGACTAAGCCTCTCTCTCTCTCTCTCTCTCTCTCTCTCTGGCTTTTCTTCGCAAACGAAGATTCAGGAAGGACTCATCCCGCGCTTAATGGATTTGTCCTTCGAGCCTGTGCAATGGATTTTCCTGGTGGAGCGCAGCGTGCACAGAACTGGCCTCACCCTTTAAACCAGAGATTCATCTGCCGTGGCCTTGCAAGCATGGACGTGGCAGCGAGGTCCTCGGGCCGTAGGTTTGATTAGAGTTTCCTTCTCTTAGATGGTTGACCTTACAGGGTTGGACGAGCACCATCTGCCCGGGTTTGGGATTGGAGTTTTCCTTCTCCTAGGACGGTTGCCACAAGGCTAGAGAGCCCATCCCGCCCTTTGACGCTCTTTGTCAGACCCTTCGGTTTTGACCTGTCTGGCATGGGAGACCCTACCGGTGGCTATTATGCCACCGCCAGCATAGCTCAAAACATCATTAGGGTACGCAAGCCTCTCCCCCACGACAAGGGGGCGTCAATGGAGAGGCGGACTAAGCAGGTAAGTCATAAATAAGTGTTTTTAGTACGTGTTGAAATCTACTTCTTCAGATGCACTGGAATGTAGTTCAGTTCAGTCCATCTGAAGAAGTAGACTGATATGCACAAAAGCTCATACTGAAATAAACCAGTTTGTCTCAAAGCTGCTGCTGGATACCTTCCCCTCCCATTTCCATTTTATGATGAACCTAACAACCCAAACTGAAACCCGGCCCAGTAATAGATTGGCAGCCAGTGCAATTCTTTCAGCAGAGAAGTTATGGGCAGCCAATAGGGTGCCCTACTCAGAAATCTAGCAGAACCATTCTGCACCAGCTGCAGTTCCCAGACCAGTATGAAGGGCAGCTCCATCGCAACAGTCCAACCCTGATGTTACCAGTGTTTGTTCCACTGTAGCAATCCTGCCCAAGTAGATCTGCAACTGATGTAATGGCTAAAGCTGATAGAAAGCACACCGAGTTGCTGAGTCACTTGCACTTCCAGTTGCACAGATGGACCCCGGAGTACTGCTCAGCTGCAGATCTGATCCTCAGCTGAGATCAACCACATCCAGAACAGGTAAGCTACTTATCAACTGAACATGGGGACCTTTCACCCACAAGGCCTCTGTCTTGGCAGGACTGGTCCTCACCCAGGCCCTTGCTGCATCCAGTCACTGGTCCAGAACCTGCACATCTGAACCTGACAGCAATGCTGAGTTGGCCATATTGATGGCACTTTACTCCAAATCTCAACAGCTTCGTATAGGTATTAATAGCATCGGTAGGAAAACAAGACACAATCTTGCAGTGCTCCTTCCTGCAGTCTCTCTTGTAGCTAGAAGCAGAATCGTTGAAGTACATGCCTTCATCTCTGATTTTTTTTTTCCAGCCTACCCAGAAGGATACCATGGTCAATGGTGTCTAAAGCAGCTGGAAGATCAAGCAGGGGCAAAAAGGTTGTGCTCCTTTGTCTCTCTGTGTGTGTTGATAAAGGTCATCCATCAGGGCAATCATAGAATCATGGAATTGGAAGAGACCTCAAGGGCCATCTAGTCCAACCCTCTGCCATGCAGAAATACACAAATCAATCCCAACAAATGGCCATCCAGCCTGTTTGAAAACCTCCAAAGAAGGAGACTCCACCACACTACGAGGCAGTGTATTCCACTTCCGAACAGCTCTTACTGTCAGGAAGTTCTTCCTAATGTTTAGGTGGAATCTCTTTTCCTGTAATTTGAGCCCATTGCTCTGTGTCATAGTCTCTGGAGCAGCAGAAAACAAGCTTGCTCCATCCTCAGTATGTCATCCCTTCAAATATTTAAACATGGCTATCATGTCCCCTCTCAACCTTCTCTTCTCCAGACTAAACTTGCCCAGCTCCATAAACCGCTCCTCATAGGCATGGCTTCCAGACCTCCCACCATCCTGGTTGCCCTCTTGGACACGTTCCAGCTTCTCAATATCCTTCCTGAATTGTGGTGCCCAGAACTGGACACAGTTTTCTAGAGGAGGTCTGACCAAAGCAGAATACAGTGGCACTATTACTTCCCTTGGTCTAGACACTATACTCCTTATTAATACAGCCTAGAATCGCATTGGCTTTTTTAGCTGCTGCAGCACACTGCTGACTCATGTTCAGCTTGTGGTCCACTAAGACTTCTAGATTCTTTTTGCATGTACTGCCCTCAAGCTATGTGTCATGCATCCTATATCTGTGTACTTCATTTTTAGTTCCCAAGTGTAGTATCCTACATTTCTCCCTGTTGAAATTCATTTTGTTAATATTGGCACAGCTTTCTAATCTGTTGAGGTCATTTTGGATTCTGATCCTGTCCTCTGGGGTATTAGCTACCCCTCCTAATTTGGTGTCATCTGCAAACTTGATAAGCATACTCTCTATTCCCTCATCTGCAACCAGACTTGTTTATCTCAGATTGGCCTTTTATTCATCAGCGCGCTTGCAGAAAGCACAGGATGAGTCCTTCTTGAATCTTCATTTGCGAAGAAAAGCCAGAGAGATTCCATCATCCAAGTCATTGATAAAGATGTTGAATAGCACTGGGCCCAGGACAGGACCCTGTGGCACCCCACTGGTCACTTCTCTCCAGGATGAAGAGGAGCCATTGGTGACTACCCTTTGGGTTCGGTCAGTCAACCAATTACAAATCCACCTAACAGTTGCATTGTCTAGCCCACAGGTTACTAACTTTTTTGCAAGAATATCATGGGGGACCTTGTCAAAGGCTGAAACAAGACAGAAATGAGTCTAAATAATTGGTACCCTCCCAAAGTGCCTGTCATTGCACCTTACTGCAACAGTCAGTGGTGCTGCAAATTCAAACTGACAGCCCATTCTCAGCAGGTACATTAGGAAGGTAAGACTGATGCAAGGCTAACTCCCAAGTCTTGCTGTTTTCACTTTATCTTGCAAGGGTTATCCTTCCCCTCGCCCCTACTAACAAATATCTTGGAAGAAGCAGGTTCTTCTTCCTTGCTGCACTGAGCCCCTGGACTTTTTTTATGATGCATCTGTCACCACAGCAACCCCTGTTCTTTGCACAACGACTTACCAGAGAACAAGAGGGACAAGCATCTCTGTCTTTACTGTATTTGAAATGCAAACGGCCTGTTCAGAAGATGAAAACAGTATGAGCACCAATCTGATGACAGAAAAGGTTATGACTAACAGGAAACAAAATTTGTAAATTCACAAACTGTCATGCAACATACGTTGCCCCAGATTTAGGGAAATGGATGCTACGTCCGTCTTTCTTTGAAGTGGCCTTCCTGATCCTCAACACACACTGCGGTCCTGTCTATACAAAGGGGGTGGAATACAATCTCCGCCGAAGAAACAGCAATTCACAGTGCTGGGACCTGTCTTAATGGTCAATAGAGTCCCCCTAAACTTCGCATGCCCTCTAGCCAAGATGGTGGCCGTGAGTGAATTACTCACACTTTTAAATCTGCCACCGCTGAATTTTTGTTTAAAAAAAAAACACAGTTTACCATGGTATGCATATGCAATATTTCATATTTACAAAAGAAGAGATACGAGAGTAAAAGATGGATGTTTGTCGACTTAACGGACTCTTGCATAGCCGAAACCCCAACATGGCAGCAGCAGGTGCTTTCCCAGTTTGCTAGCCCTGTTCCCATGCTTGTCCGGCAAATCAGCTTATGCTGCCTCATCTCAGCAACACAAATGTGACAGTCCTAACAATCACACATTTGCATGCCCTACAGAGCTATTTAAAAAGAAAAGTTCTGAAGGCTTCCCTTTGGAGCTTTACAGTGGATTTGGCTACCCCCCTTCTGGATGAGACATATTGATGCAAATATCCATTTAGATAGATCGCCTTCCATGCGATTTCCATTTGAATTATTTTCACCATTTGGATAGGACCTGCATCATCTTTCCCTATTCCAATTCCTCCTCACACCGCTCTCCGCACCCACCCATCCTCACACCACTGCTAGGGAACCCCAACACACACTGCCAATCACCTTGCTACCACCGCCATGCTGCTCCCATGGGGACACTTCCCTCCATAGCTCTCTCCATCCTAGAGATGCTGGCACCCTAATATCTCTCCCTAGCCCTCCCACTGTTCCCACCACCACCCAGGTATTCTCATCACCCTCCAGATACACTTCCGATGCTACCTCATTGCTTCTCTATTGCCCACCCCACCCCCTTGCCACTCTACAGATACACACATACACACCACCAGACTCCTTACATCTTTGCACTGCTTTCTTGGGGGCAGCTCCCCTCCCCAGCCTCCTGCCATTTTTTTCACCAGTCCCATTCCTTGCTCCACCTAATCTGCTCTTCCACAGACTTTTTGCATGTGGTTGGGCCTAGTTCTGAGCCTGCAGCTGCTCTAAGAAAAAAGGGAGGCTGAGGACTCCATTACTCCTCTCCTTGGCTTTCCCTCTCTTCCACACTGCTCCCATTAAGCAGGCTCAAGGTTGTTGTTGTTTTCTTTGAGGGTGGGAGGGTCACCACTCAGTACTATTGATTTTCAGCCAGTCTCCACTGATGCCCATTTTCGAAACAAAAATTATGGTCCCTGAACAGATACAGGAGTTACAAATACCCATATTTAAGAGACAACAGAGACCTCTTAGTCATCGTCTGCCTGCTCTACTCCAGCGAATGAGTTGGATGACAGGGAAGGTGATGATAATACTCAACCTTAAGATCAATACAAAAGCTGATCACTCAAGGAAGTCAACCAATTTCATCACAAATGGCCAGTCAAGTCACAGCACATATTATCTAGTTAAGGAATGAAGCTCCTAGAAGACTTTCATCACCATTCATCTCATAGATCCACTCAAGCAAATGGTCTCATGCACCCTTTCACACACAACCTCTCATTCTCTCTCTTTTCCCACCCCCAAACCCACACAAAATCACATACTTTTGGAGTCCCTGGCTGCTCTTTGGCTTTATGATTACTATCTTGCCCTCTAGAGTAAAACAGATGGACTGTACTTGTGTGACTTCCATCCAAAATTTATAGTTCTAGAAGAACATTTGAAAAATAGTTTGTCCCATGTGGAGGAAGTTATCTCCACATCTTCCAGTGTTTGGAACTGAGCTGATGTTTTCGATCTCCTGTTGTATTGCTCATTTCCTCTGAGCTATATACCAGCTAGATTGCATTCTTCATCCCACATTGTGGTGATGGTGTCCATTCATCCCCCCCCCCATCCTATCCCATCCCACTCTATTCCTTTGCCTTGAAAAGGCTGCTTGCTTCCATCTCATAGACCCATTGTGTCTATGGTGAAGCATGATACTTCAATAGAACTTGAACGCTTCTCCAGGCCAGTGTATTCATCACAAGTATGTGCACTCTCCCTCTCCACATATAAACCTATGACTCATTGTCATGTAGAGGCTACTGCTTGGTGAAGCACTGGGGGGGGGGCCTGGAGTCCCTACCAGTCTGTGCCTATGTTTCTTTGTGAATGGGAGAGGTTGAAGGTGGCGTTGGCATGCAAAAGTAGGAAACTGAATAGAATAAAGATTGTGGATGGGTTGGGGGATTGCCTAGGATCAAGAAATGAAGCAGGAGAGCGACTGATTGCAAGACCAACATTTTGTTCACCGCAAGCACATTTTTCAAGCATCCAAAGAGACAATTCTATACATAGACATTACCTGATGGCCAATATAGAAATCAAATAGACTACATAATTGGAAGTAGATGATCGAGAAGCTCCCTTGTTGCTGCAAAAACAAGACCAGGAGCAGAATGTGGCACAGACCATGAACTACTAATATTAAACATTAAAACTAAAGAAGAACATGAAACCAGCTATTGTGCCAAAATACAACCTGAAGAACATCCTCACAGAATTTTAAGATAATGTAAAAAATAGATTTGCTCTATTAAGCCTAATTGACTGGGAGACAAAAGAACTCTTGACTGAAGCCAAGAATATCATCAGAGAGGAATGTAAATAGGCACTACCTGCAGCCAAAAAGAAAGAGAAGACTTGATGGATGACAGATGAACTTCTTAAAGCAGTTAAGGACAGATGAGAAGCAGAAGTAAAAGGGGACAGACCCTGAATGCAACTGTTCAATGACTTGTGTGCAGGGACAAAGAGAACTACTATATTAATCAATGCAGAGAAATAGAAGATGACAACAAAAAAGAAAGAACAAGAGGCTTATTCAACAAGATCCAAGAAATCAAAGGGAAATTTAAACCAAGAGTGGATGCACTATGACCAGGAGGAAAACAAATTACAGTAGGACCACCGTATCCACTGGGGATTGGTTCTGGGGGGCGGGGCTGTGGATACAGAAAACTATGGATAATAGCAAATGCCATTGAAAACAATGGGACTTCCAGTTTAAAATACCATAGAGTTGCCTTGGGTGACCTAGAAAATGGCTAGAGAGGACACATTTTCTAGCAAGACTCTATGGCAGGTGTGCTGTTTTGGGTCCTGTGGATAATGAATCAGTGGATATGGGGGGTCCTACCGTACATGACCAAGTAGAAATAAAAATACAATGGAAACTACACTGAAAAACTATATAAAAGATATGAAAGGATGACAGATTCATTCAAGGAAGAACCATTTGAAGATGAACCTACACTTCTACAAAGTAAAGGGGAAGCTGCACTGAAAACACTTGGGAGAAATGAATTGCTAATAACAAATGGCATACCAGTAGAGCTGCTTCTGGCTACAGAGGCAGCATCTGTTCTAGTTCTAACTAAAATCTGTCAACAAATATGGAAAACAAAAGAATGACCCAAAGATTAGAAACGCTCAAAAACAATCAACAATTTAGGATAGGCAGATGACGTCATACTACTAGCAGAAAATAGCAAAGGCTTGTAATGGTTACTGAAGAAAGTCAAGAAAGACAGTGCAAAGAGAGGTTTACAGTTGAACATGAGGAAAACAAAAATAATGAACACAGATGATTTACATAACTTTAAAGCAGACAATTAAGACATTTAAATAGTTCAAGATTTTCCATATCCTGGCTCAGCCATTCCTTAGAACTGAGACTGCACTTAAGAAATCAGAAGATTAGGACTTGGACGGGGAAGGGCAGCTATGAAGGAAGTAGACAAGATCCTGAAGTCTCAAGATATATAATTGAATACTAAAGTTAGGATGGTCCATGCCATTGTATTTTCCATTTCTATGTATAGTTCTTAAAGCTGGAGAGTGAAGAAAGATGACAGGAAGAAAACTCATTTGAAATGTGGTGCTGGAGAAGAGTTTTACAGATACCGTAGACTACTAAAAAGGACAAATAAATTAATATTAGAGCAAAATAAGCCTGAACTCCTTCTAGAAGCCATGATGACAAAACTGACTGTCATACTTTGGCCATATCATGAGAAGACATGACTCAGTAGAAAATACAACAATGCTTGGTAAGGTAGAAGGCAGTAGGAGAAGAGGAAGACCTCATTACACATAGATGGACTCAATCAAGGATGCCACTGTGCTGAATCTGCAAAACCGTAAAGGGGTTGTTGATGATAGGGTTACCTGGAAATCTCTCATTCATAGGGTTGCCATAAGTTGAAGTTGACTTGACAGTAGTTCGCAACAATTTGCATTTTAATATAATCCTTAACAAAATATATATTTCATATTCAGTACATTCACAGTCTGAATAACCACTTGCACACATCTGCCATGAAACAAGCATTTCCCAGTAACAATTTTTAGCCCATGCTGAGGGACTAAAAAAAAAAAAAATTCCCATCAAGGCCCAAACCTGCTCTCAGCAGTGCTGAGAAACAAATTTACCTTTTGGTTCCTCAGAAAACTTTATTGTCAGAAATCCAAGAAGCAGACCATATAAGGTTGTTGCTGAAAATCAAAACTTAAGAGCTACACATACTATTAAAAGCATACTGTATTACAATCTGTAAAATCTGGTAGGCTCCAATATCATCGGCTAAACATCGTTCCCTGATATAACATTCCCCTGCACCAGCCAGCCTCCTTTTCTCAGGCTGCTTTTGCTGCTGCTTACATATCTTTCCCCAAGCCAGCTCAAACCGTTACCACCTCCCTCCACAGTTGGCAAAGAACACTCGTTAGCAAGTACCAGAAAAATAAAACACACTGAGTAACAAGGTTACGGGCAAATAATGAAAAATGGCAGGATGAAACACTGTCAGGGACCAATCATAGAATCATTGAGTTGGAAGAGACCTCAAGGGCCATCCAGTCCAACCCCCTGCCACAATCAAATCATTCCGACAGAGAGCCATCCAGCCTCTGTTTAAAGACCTCCAAAGAAGGAGACTCCACCACACTCCCAGGCAGTATATTCCACTTCTGAACAGCCCTTACTGTCAGGAAGTTCTTCCTAATGTTTAGGTGGAATCTCTTTTCCTGTAGTTTGAACCCACTGCTCTGTGTCCTAGTCTCTGGAGCAGCAGAAAACAAGCTTGCTCCATCCTCAGTATGACATCCCTTCAAATATTTAAACATGGCCATCATGTCCCCTCTCAACCTTCTCTTCTCCAGACTAAGCATGCCCAGCTCCCTAAGCTGCTCCTGATAGGGCATGGCTTCCAGATCACCCACCATCCTGGTCATCCTCCTCTGGACATGTTCCAGCTTCTCAATATCCTTCCTGAATTGTGATGCCCAAACTGGACACAGTCTTCCAGGTGAGGTCTGAGCAAAGCAGAATACAGCGGCACTATTACAGTCGTCCCTCCACATTTGCAGGGGATAGGAGTGCAGGACCCCCGCAAATGTGAAAAAAACACCAATAAAAATACGCCTTCCCCCACCTGCCCGCAACCCCCTGCCCACCTTTCCAAAGTGGCTATGGGGGTTTTGAAGCCTCATAGCCGCTTCTCAGCCACCCCCTCACACTCCCAAAGCTGTAACGGGGCTTGAAAAGCCCCATCGCTGCTTTGGAAAGGGGGAGGGAGGTGGCAGACAGGCAGCCACACACTTTTCAGCCACACACACCCTGCCCTCCCAAAGCGGCAATGGCGCTCAAAAAGCCCCATTGCTGCTTGGGAAGGGACAGGGGGTGGCAGGCGAGTGGCAAAGGGGCTGGAAAAGCCCCTCCACCACATGGGAAGGGACAAGGGGTGGCGGGTGAGTGGTAGGGAGGCTGAGTGCCCCACTTCGACGGGCTTTTGCCACTTTCGTGTGAGGGGCGAAGGCTGAGTGAAGTGGGGTGCTCAGCCAGCAGGCCGGCAGTGGTTTGGTGAGGGGCGCCTCTCTTCAATCGGCTTTCGCCCCTCACAAGGAAGGAGCGAGGGCCGATTGGGGTGAGGCGCTCACTCACCAAACCTCCTTTGGTTTGCTGGCTGGGTGCCCCACTTCACTTGGCTTTCGCCCTTTCCATGAGAAGGGCGAGTGGGGTGGGCGCTCAGCCAGCAAACCAGCAGCAGTTTGGTGAGTGGGCGCCTCGCTTCGGCTGGCTTTCGCCCCTCACACAGAAGGGGTGAGGACCGGTTGGGGTGAGGCGCTCACTCACCAAACCTCCTTCGGTTTGCTGGCTGGGTGCCCCACTTTGCTTAGTTTTCGCCCCTTCCAAGAGAGGGTCAAGGGTCGAGTGGGATGGGGCGCTGAGCCAGCAAGCTGGCAGCGGTTTGGTGGGTGAGCGCCTCGCTTCAACTGGCTTTCGCCCTTCACAAGTAAGGGGCGAGGACTGGTTGGGGTGAGGCGCTCACTCACCAACACCCCTTTGGTTTGCTGGCTGGGTGCCCCGCTTCGCTCAGCTTTCCCCCCTTCCATGAGGGGGTCGAGTGGGGTGGGGCGCTCAGCGAGCAAACCAGCAGCGGTTTGGTGGGTGTGCGCCTCGCTTCAACTGGCTTTCGCCCCTCACAAGGAAGGGGCGAGGACTGGTTGGGGTGAGGCGCTCACTCACCAACACCCCTTTGGTTTGCTGGCTGGGTGCCCCACTTCGCTCAGCTTTCCCCCCTTCCATGAGGGGGTCGAGTGGGGTGGGGCGCTCAGCGAGCAAACCAGCAGCGGTTTGGTGGGTGTGCGCCTCGCTTCAACTGGCTTTCGCCCCTCATAAGGAAGGGGCGAGGACTGGTTGGGGTGAGGCGCTCACTCACCAACACCCCTTTGGTTTGCTGGCTGGGTGCCCCGCTTCGCTCAGCTTTCCCCCCTTCCATGAGGGGGTCGAGTGGGGTGGGGCGCTCAGCGAGCAAACCAGCAGCGGTTTGGTGGGTGTGCGCCTCGCTTCAACTGGCTTTCGCCCCTCACAAGGAAGGGGCGAGGACTGGTTGGGGTGAGGCGCTCACTCACCAACACCCCTTTGGTTTGCTGGCTGGGTGCCCCGCTTCGCTCAGCTTTCCCCCCTTCCATGAGGGGGTCGAGTGGGGTGGGGCGCTCAGCGAGCAAACCAGCAGCGGTTTGGTGGGTGTGCGCCTTGCTTCAACTGGCTTTCGCCCCTCACAAGGAAGGGGCGAGGGCCAGTTGGGGCGGGGCGCTCACTTACCAAACCCCCTTCGGTTTGCTGGCTGAGTGGCCTGCTTCACTCAGCTTTCGTCCCTTCCGTGAGAGGGGCGGGGGCTGAGTGGGGTGGGGCGCTCAGGCAGCAAACCGGCAGCAGTTTGGTGAGTGAGTGCCTCGCTTCAACCAGCTTTCGCACCTCACACGGAAGGGGTGAGGGCCGATTGAGGTGGGGCACTCACGCACAAAACCCCTTTGGTTTACTGACTGGGCACCCCACTTCACTCGGCTTTTGCCCCTTTTGTGGGGGGGGGTGAGGGCTGAGTTATGTGGGGCGCTCACTCAGCTTTCCTCGGGGTTGGCTCCACCCTGAAACGCTTCCCTGTGGGGGGGGGGAGAAGCCGAGTTTCCGCGAATAGGCAGAACCGCGAGTGTCGGAACCACGAATGTGGAGGGACAACTGTACTTCCCTTGATCTAGACACTGTACTCCTGTTAATGCAGCCTAGAATCTCCTTGGCTTTTTTAGCTGCTGCATCACACTACTGATTCATGTTCAGGTTCACTGAGACTCCCAGATCCCTTTTGCACATACTGCCATCAAGCCATGTGTCACCCATCCTATATCTGTGCATTTCATTTTTACTGCCCAAGTGTAGTATCCTACATTTCTCCCTGTTGAAATTCATTTTGTTAGTTTTGGCCCAGCTTTCTAATCTGTTAAGGTCATTTTGGATTCTGACCCTGACATTATATGGCTGGCTGGCTGGAACCTGAATAGAAGTGCTCCATCCTGTAACACTTTTGGCTCCTCTAGGCTGGCGATTTGGTCTGATTTGTCCCCCACATTTTTCATGTTGCTTTTTGCTGGTTCCCTATCCAAATGTAAATTTCTGTTTGCAAGAATTAAAGGGAGGGGTTGGATGTCCCTTGCCAATTCTAACCTTCCCCCCACACTTCCCACCTTTTTTCCCTTTCTCTTCCCCCACTCCATGCCTCTTTTTTCAAGCTTTGGCTTTTTATAATTCTCTAGAGCCTTAACACTAAAATGGTAGGCCTCTTGTGTTCTTAAAGATCAGTGCTCTGCTTCCATACCCAAACTAGTCAGCCAAAGAACTCAATTAGAGCAAAGATTTCTACAATGTCTCCTCTCCTCTCTTTTGCAATCCTGCAACTTTAACCCCCGTTTAAATTCTAGCAGGTGTGGGGACTGACTTTTCCACGTTCCTATTGTTTTAGCATAGACTCTAGAAAGAGGAGTTTGGTTTTTTTAAAATTTAAAACATTCAAAGGTGCAAGATTGGGGAAAGGTGGAGGTATAGTTGGAAGTGTTCCTCCACTTGAATTCTCATTTGACTAGCAAGTGAGGGGTGGCTGATCTTTCTGACCACATGGCCTGCAGGTTTAGCATGAAGACTCTATAGAAAGTTGTTTTTTAAAAATTAAAAACTTTTAAAGGAAATGGGACGAGAGAAGGGAAATAGAGGGTAGAAAGGGGTTGAGAGACTGAAGGCACCTACTTTGATAGTCACAATCCATGTGACAACCAAATATACTGTGTTTTTTTTAAAAAAACATACCTTTTGGGTATTAACAAAATATGTAAAATGTTGTTTGGGGCTCTAAAAGAAAAAAGCATGAAGCAACAAATACCATAATTTCCCAACACATCTGCACTGTCCTAAAGAGAATTTTGTTACAGGTCATATCTGTGTGTCTACTGTAGTACACAAGGTGCAGTTCAAAATATCTAAACTGAATGGTAATGTTGGCATTGAAAGACAGATGTTTATGGGGCAACTATATACTGGTTTCAACTTTCTCAAAGGTTGAGAATGATATCCCTAAATTCATGAGTATTGCTGTGGGATTATGTATTTTATATATCGATTCAAATGGAATATCAAAAATCTACAATATTTTCTTAGATGTGCATCCCATTGATTATGGGCGGATGCAGAGAACACCTGCAGAAATAAGTGAATCTGCTTCAGGCCTGAATTTAACCCTATGCTTATTAACTATATGAAAAATATATTTTAGTTAAATATGTCAAGAGTGTTCCCCCAGTACCTAACAGTTCCTTAGGCAAAAAAACCCACTTGTTCAACTTTTGAATATAGTGACCTCTTGGTGTCCACTGAGGTTTGGTTTCAGGACCCCCCGTGGATACCAAAATCTGTGAATGCTCAAGTCCCATTATATACAATGGTGTAGTAAAATGGTATCCCTTACATAAAATGACAAAATCACGGTTTGCTTTTCAGAGGAGGGGAATAGTTTCAATCTGTGGTTGGGCGAATCCAGAGACGCAGAATCCATGGATATGGAGAGCTGACTGTAGTTTATTTCGATTTGATTTTTAGTCCAGGTCACAACTTTGGGCTTTTCCAAACAGGGCAAATGTGTTGGGCAGTTATGGTATTGCCTTGTAGCTCTTGGGAGCAGGGAGAGTGTTAAATATCCAAATGGTGTTTCTGCTGTCCCAGACTATTTTTGTGGCAGTTCCCAGCATTAGCTGCAACATTTTATTCCTGCCCTTGAGAAGGTTTCTTTTTAATTACAAGACATGTCAGAACAAAAATGTTTCTTCTCCTCTCCTTTCTTTTTCAGGAAGGATACTGAGAAGCTGGGACGTGACCAGAGGAGGGCAACCAGAATGGTGGGAGGTCTGGAGGTCATGCCATATGAGGAGCGGCTTAGGGAGCTGGGCATGTTTAGTCTGGAAAAGAGAAGGTTGAGAGGGGCCATGATAGCCATGTTTAAATATTTGAAGGGATGTCATACTGAGGATGGGGCAAGCTTGTTTTCTGCTGCTCCAGAGACTAACTAGAACATAGAGCAATGAGTTCAAACTACAGGAAAAGAGATTCCACCTAAACATTAGGAAGAACTTCCTGACAGTAAGAGCTGTTCGGAAGTGGAATACACTGCCTCGTAGTGTGGTGGAGTCTCCTTCTTTGGAGGTTTTTAAACAGAGGCTGGATGGCCATCTGTTGGGAAAGATTTGATTGTGTATTCCTGCATGGCAGGGGGTTGGACTGGATGGCCCTTGAGGTCTCTTCCAACTCTATGATTCTATTCTATGAAAAACAGTTTCTTAAAGTTATAGTGATATAGTGTATCCATATACCAGCAAAGTGGCACTTTTGCAATATACCACTATAGCCCTAATAATTTTTTAAGGGAGAAAATGCCCTAGTTTTTAAAAACCTTTGGAAGAGCCCTTGTACATATCCAAGAAAATGGCTACAACCAGCACCACAACCCCCCGCAAAGGACAAAACAAGTGAATGCAGAGGTGACTACAACTGGCAAAATCCAAAGAGCTCTGTTGCAAGAACTCATGCTTCTTTAGATCAATCTAGAAGAACTCTTTCAATCTAGAAGAGCCCTTTATTTGCATGCACAATTTATCCATGTCATACAGACTAAATTTTCCTCTGCCTAAAGTGAGGAGAAACTGAAAACATTAGCACAGTTCAGTTTGTTCGTTCTCATCCACTTGATCAGAACTTCCAAGAAGCCGATTAAGTACTCAGAACATAGCTCCTGGAGGCTTTGTTAATGAAACACAGAATTGGGCCTTGTCAGCAAGTTGAGAATGTCCATTTCCAAAGCTCTGAATTATCACACTGGTCAGCTTCATATATGGACATCAAAGAAAGCACTGAAGCCTGTGGAGGCATAAGTCTCAGCTCTGTCTCTGTGATCTCACATCTCCTCAGGACCACCTCCCTCAGACCAGACGTCAAGTTACATAGTTACATACATAGCATTCAAGTACAGGTCAACCCCCATATCCACGGATTCAGCATCCACGGTTTCACTTATCCACGTCTGAAAAAAATATGTTCTCTAGGCATTTCTAGGTCCTCCATTGTGATTCTATTGTCATCTTCCAGTGCTCATCTCACTGAAAATAATAGGGTTCCCTATTATCCATGGTTTTAGGTATCCCCAGGGGTCTTGGAACGTATCCTCTGTGGATAGGAGTGTCAACCTGTACATTGGGTTTTTCCTTAACTAATCAGAGATAGAGGAAGTGGTGTAATCCTAATCAAAGGGCATGGGGAGGTGAGGGGTATCCTTTGTCTTCTTAACAGTGGTCAAAATGGAAATTTCAAAGAGAGAGAGAGATGGATCTTAGTAAAAATATCCCCACTAATGCCAGTGGAAACTCTCCCACCAAGATCTATAGCTGGGGAGGGTGTGTGATTCCTTTCCGAAGCAGAGCTGGTTTATTTGCCATGTCTTCTTACTATGGAATCCTGGGATTTGTAGTTTTACAAGGTCTTTAGCCTTCTCTGCTAAAGAGTGCTGGTGCCTCACCAAACTACAAACCCCAGGATTCCATAGGAAGTAGCCATGCACATAATCCAGTTTCAAACTGGATTATATGTGTAGTGTGAATGTGGCCTAAGATGTATCCTTCCCCACACTGCCCATACCTGACAGATGTCCTGGGTGAAATTCTGCAGACCCAACTGTTTTGAAGGTACTTCTTTTCTGTTGTTTAGGGTATTTAGGAACTACATTACTGAAAATGCATGTAAGAACATAAAACATCTCTGGAAACGCCAGGAACCAGGGGTTTTATCCCATGTCAATCTAATGCTCATTTATGCGCACACCAAATGGGGTTGTCTCTTGGACAGACACAGCCTGCACAGATCAGCCTCTAGCTGTCAACATAACTATATCTGGTGGGGGGGGGCTGTATGTTTCCAGGGGTACCTTATTTGCAAGTGTGCCGGAATGGGATATTATTTAGAGAATCACCAGCTATGATGTCACATAATTCCCAAAGCAGGATAAATGGAGAGTTTCTAGTCCCTTTCTCTGAATAATCAAGCAGATGGCTTACCAAAGCCCTTCTTTTGAGAAATTTGACAAGGAGGACATCTGACAAGGAGGACAAATGGAAGTTTTGGGCATTTTTCATTCTTTAAAAGCAGGAGGAGGAAAAGGAGGGGGGAAATTCTGTGTGCCATCAAAATACAGAGCATGGTACAACAGAAGCAAAGAATCTGTTTTGAATATACACTTTTATATTCGTTACAATAATAACAGTACTCACTACTTTGTTCCTTGTAACTGGTGCATGATCCAAGAAAAGACATTTTCTAGTTTTGGTCTAAAGATACAAGAGGCCCTGGTGACGCAGTAAGCTAATGCAGCCAAAAATTGCAGCCAAAACTCATGCTAGATCTTGAGTCATAAATTCAATCCCAGGGGCCCCCAGGTTGCTCAGCCTTCCTAAGCCAGTAAAATGAGGACCAATGTAATACAGATCTGGGACAGTACGCAGTGGAAAACTGTTAATTCAGTTTCCAAAAAGCAGCTGTCGTTTATTGTGTATATGCAATCTGCAGTGTTATTCCTGTAGCATGCCAACAGCGCCACCTACTGGCATTTGCATGTACAATTCTGTTTGTCATTGAATGTGCTTTGTATTGTATGGAATAAAACGGTATTGAATTGTACTGTATTCTGATTGTATACTGTCTGTTGTTGTACCCCAATACAACAATATTGGGCAATAAATAACTAAGTAAGTAAGAACAAGATGTAGAACTTAGAAAAGTGAGGGGTGTGTGTGTATGTATTTTAAGCCATGGAGAACAATTCACAAGTATTATCTGAATTACACTGGGCAATGGTAGAGTCTCCCAATGCAAAGACTGAAATCAGATTTCCCTTGATTGTGATAACATTTTCTTATTTATTTGCTACATTTACATTCCATCATTCTTCTAAAATACACAGGGCAGTGTGAAAGTTTCTACCCTTCATTTTATAATCACAATCACAGGGACCCTGTGAGGTGTGAGGTGTGAGGTGAGGTAGTGGAACCATGATTGCTTCAAAGCTGCTCAACATGCACCATGGCTGAATGAGTATTTAAAAAGCTAAAAGCTCTGTACAAAATCAGTCCACTGGTCTGTCTAGCTCAGTATTGTCTAGACTGGCCATCAGTAACTCTTCAGCTGTCTTTCCCAGGTCTACTGGAGTGATCATATCACACCAATATTAAAATCACTCCACTGTCTGCCAATTACGTTTCTAGACAAGGTACAAAGTGTTGGTTATTACCTTTAAAGACCTACATGGTTTGGGTCCAGATTGCGTACAGGATCGCCTTCTCCTATATAATCCACCCTGTACACTTAGGTCCTCTGGGCAACATCTGCTCCAGTTAGTCAGGACTAGGTTGGCAACTGTTAATCAGAGAACTTTTTATTAAGCAGCCCCTAGACTGTGGAACAGCCTGCCAGAAGAGATACAAAAGTTGAATACGCTGTCAGAATTTAAAGCAGCATTAAAGACCAGTCTCTTCTGGCAGGCCTATCCAGATTATTTTAAATTGTGAATTTTAAACTGTGTATTGATTGTTTTAAAATGTTTTAGTCTTGCCTGTTCTTTTAAACTGATACATGTTTTTAAATAATATGTGTTTTTAAAACTAACATTATGTTCATATGTTAATTTGTTGTTCCCCACCTCGATCTATAGGGAAAGGTGGGTAAGAAATAAATATTACTACTACTACTACTACTACTACTAGAAGAAGGAAGGAAGGAAGGGGATGACCTTATGTTTGTCTACAAACCATGCACTATGGCCCTTTCCCATTTTAACCTGGGTTTCTACAGCCCTCCCATGACACTCTAAAACACTATACCATACAGGTCCTCTTACATTAAATATGTGCATTGAGCTAAAACCAACACTAGTCCTATTTAAAGTACAGTAGGTCCCCCATATCTGCTGATTCATTATCCACTCATTCAGTTATCCGCGGGACACAAAACAGCACACCTACTATAGAGTCTTCCTAGACAATGACTAGGGAGGCATCCTCTCTAGATGTTTTCTAGGTCCTCCAAGGCAACTCTATAGTATTTTAAACAGGGAGGGAGACCAATAATTTTCAAGGGCTTTTGCTGTTATCTGCGGTTTTTGGTATCCACGGCATCCCCCCAGAACCAATCCCCTGCAGATACAGGGGTCCTATTATATATTCAATGCAATCAATGGGACTTGAGTCCTATTCATTTCAGCAGTTCTCTTTTAGGTAGGACTAGCAATTAATTTAGCACGTGTTTTGGAATGGCCATTGTACAGTCATAGTCACATGCCCACTGGATCAGATGGGTTATGATGATAATTAATTTCTTTACAAATATAGTCATACCCCTGTGTCCATGGGGGTTCAATTCCTGGACATACCATGGATACCAGAAATCATGGATAAGAGTAAACCCTGTTAAAATAATGGACTTTTGGCAGAAACATGCGATAGAATTGCATTGGAGGACCTAGAAGATGTCTAGAGAGGATGCCACTCCAGATATTTTCTAGGATGACTCTATAGTATGTGCCCCTGTTTTGTGTCCTGTGGAGAACTCAGAAACTACAGATGTTGGTTCTGCAGATACGGGGGTCCAACTGTATACATTTTAGTGCAGCTAGTATAGGTTGGAAGCATCCAAACAGTACTAGTCCCACATCCCAACATCAGCCTTGGCCTATGAAACCCAACCAGTGTTCTCAGCATACTAGTCCAAAATGATGTGATGTTTCTGCACTGTTTCTGCAGCCCTTGTGAAGTACTGTAACTCTTAAAACTAGCTCTCCTCACCTCTGCATGAAAACCTGGATCTGCTGAAATTTCCACTTCTGCACAACTGCTAAAAGTAAGGGAGCCTAGCCTTCCTTATTATCTGATTATTGCCACACATCCCCATGAGTCGCAGATTGGTTTGAAGAATCTTCATTGTCCATTAATTAGCTGTGAAACAACTAAGCCAATTCTGCCATTCCCAACAGAGAAAACAGGTCTTCCACTTTGTGTAATATATAATCCAGTATCATACCCTCAACTGTCCCAATGTGGCAGGGGTAGTCCCAGGTAATCATCCATCATGCCACCTTTTCAGCTGTTTTTAAAACAACCCAGTTTCTCTCTTCTCCTCCCCTTTTTTCCTTGTCCTCAGCTTACTTCAGTTACTGCTAAACGAGTTCAAGTACAAGCATACATTATCCTCAATTAGCTCAGTGAGGTGGGGGATAGAACCTTGCCCTTCCCAGCAGGCTCAGGCAAAGGCAAAGGCAGCCTCTCCTAGAATATGTGTTCTTCCTCATTAATACCTTTGGCCATTTTGACCACACTCTGATGTTGCTTGGCCACACATGCCCTGGTTTTCCTCCATGAAATGTTGGAGGGTCTGTAGTATGAACTAGCTATTGCTTGTAAGGACCAAATGACACATTATGCTAGAAGGAAGTATGACAAGTGCTTAGAGCTGGACTGGTCTCTTTCTTTGGGAAAGCAGCTGTGAGAGGTCCTCATCTGGAGCAGTCCCACAGCACAGATGGTTCCTCCTTTCCCTGTGCCATTTTCAAGCGGGACTTACTCCCAGGCAATGAGTTGAGGATCAGAATGCAAGAATGGAACTTGGTTCATTTATTTGATACAGAGAAGAAAGAAACCACCTGGAAGGGATAAGGCCACAAAAGAGTCTTCCAAAAAGGAAGTGAAAGCAACAAATTAGGTGGAAATCACATTTGAATTCATTGTTGAAAAGGCATAGGAACTGTGAACACTGCCAGTTTCCAGACAGAAGCTGTTTGTCTTAGTATTAAGGAAAACATGTGTTCCATTGTTTACTATTTCGGAAGTAAGTGCACACTTGTGGATATTACTGCTTTCTATTAACTGAATAGGAAGGAAATGTTGTTGAGGGTTAAGCTGCTAGAGTCCTTAACCTTCAAATCTATTTTATGTTTCTGTCTCTGTAGGTATCTCTGTAATACCTGATATCAGTTTATGAAATCACACCTTCATAAAAGTTGTCCTAATAACTATCTCATGATTTTTTTTTCATTTTCATTTTTAGCCATGCAGCATAAAATGAGCCTGCTGTAAACCCTGCACAGGAAAGGTTGCTAAGAACTACTTCATGGTTTATAGCCAGATTGCTGAGATCCTCCACCCCCAGAATAGGGCAAACTGTCCAACTTTGAAAAAAAAGTGGTGTAGCTCATAAAACTAACAGGAACTGGTTAAATGAAACCTGTTCATGTGTTATAGGCTGTCACAATGCAACTCAGGAGACAAAGGGAGAGAAGGAAATATACAGGTTTAGAAGATTTAAGGAGACAAAATTCACCCTAAATTGAAACAAACGGTAGGGAAAATCATCTTCCAGCAAAGCAACAGAGCCTAAACTTTGCCAAGAAACACACTACCCAACTGCAGACTCAGGACAGAAGAGCTGTAAAAGGCATTCTGTATAGACAGAATAGTTTTACCAGGCAAACAAAGACTTTTAAAAATTAGGTTTATGAATCTTGCATTTGTTTTATATGATTTACTTTGTAACACACACTGTTCCTTCTGTGACTTGGATTCTGCCAAGGTGGGCAGGACTGGCATCACCAATATTTGTACTTCTTTTTTGTTAGTAAACTCAAGCATATTACCAAAAACGCTTAAGAGCAAGCATTAGTATCTCTAAATCTGGACCAAACCAAATACTTTATGTATGCCTGTAACAATGTATTGGATGTTATTAGGTTTGCCAGCTGTATATTATTAGAAGGAATGTTCATTATTTGAGGGTTGGGTGGCTCCCCCCCCCCTTTATATAGACTGCATAAGATGCCCAAAAAACCACATATTTTTGGGTGCAGGGCATCATAGTATCATAGAGTTAGAAGGATCTTCATGGGCTATTGAGTCCACACAGAGACACCCTGCTCAATGCAGGAACTTCAGCTATAACATTCCCAGCATGTTCTCCAAGATTTCTCAAAAATGATAGCACATAGTTACAGAAATGATCAGCAAGTTCTTTCAGTAGTTTGGGATGCTGTTCATCTGGCCCAGCAGATTTGAACTCAATTAAGTTAGCCAGGTGATTCCTGATTCCTGAAGAACTCCCTGTCAGTCTTGATTTGCAGTCCAAATCCCTTGCCAAGGCTCTGCTGCTGCATGGAAGCACACAGTTCTCCTTTTAGAAGTAGTTCTGCCTTTTCATTGTGATCTGTTAGACTTTTACCATCCTTATTGAACAGCAGGGCCACTGTCTCCTTGGTCATTCTATTGCCTCAAATGGATCTGAAGAAGTCCTTGTTGTTCCTCCTTGCTTGCATAGCCAGTCTCAACTCATTCTGAGCTTTGGCTTTCCATATACTATTCCTTCAAGCATGGGCTACACATCTGTACTCTTTCTTGTTGATTTGTCCTTCCTTCTATTCTTTATACATACCCTTTTTTCTTTTCATTTCCTTCTTGAGTTTGATTAGCATTATGAAGTCGAAGGCTTTCACAGCCGGCATCCATAGATTTTCCTTGGGGGTTTTTTTCGGAGAGGCCGTGTTCTGGAAGAGTTTATTCCTCACATTTTGCCTTCATCTGTGGCTGGCATCTTCAGAGAATCTTCAGTCTTCTGAAGATGCCAGCCACAGATGCAGGTGAAACGTCAGAAATAAACTCTCCCAGAACACGGCCTCACAGCCCAGAAAAAAACCCCAAGGAAAATCTATTGATTAGTATTGACTTTGGCTTTTTGACAGAAATGTGTAAATCATCTAATTTATTAATGTGGACAATATCTTAATTTTACAGAGAAATATATGGCTAAATTAAATGAAATAAATACTTTAAATTGGTATTTAGGAAGGCGTAGTCCCACCAGGGTGTTTGGGCTGACCCTAGTCTGGGAATCCATTTTTCTAGTCACATTCTGGACATGTTCCAAGATAATGAGTTACTGAACTATTATAATTAATGAACTGTTGGCTGAACACAAAATAGAATGCTGAACATCTCTAGCCACTTAGTTCTTATACAGGGCTGTTTTAAGCATACCGCCAAATCCACATCTGCAGGGGGGGGGTGTCTCACAGCCACAGGGGGCCCCAAGAGCACAAGCAAGAGAGCAGCCAAAAACATCCTGCTGGCCTTTTTTTTTTTTTAAAGCCTCCTGTCTCCTTTGTTCATGAGCAGGACAAGCTGCAGGGGGGGGGGCTCCAGCAAAAACAGGAGAGGGAAATAGAGAAAGAGTGAGCAAGACAGCAAGCCCAAAACCTTGTGCTGTCTTGCCCCCACCTCCCAGGGGATCATCAAAAACACAAGCCAGGTGTGTGTTCCTATTTGTGTCAGAGAGGGGTGTGTGAGGGTCATCCCTTTCCCTCTCTTTCTCCCCTGCTCTCTCTTCAGAAGGGGCTTCTTTCTTTCTTCCCTTCCTTCCTGTCTCTCTCTTGTCTGATCTCTCTTCTTTCCTTCTCCTGCCTCTACTGGGAAGAAGGGTTCCCCCCCTCTTCTGCCATCCAAGAGTCCCCGTTGGGCAGCCACACTCCACATAGATCCCCTCCATCCATCTTTCCAGCTGCTCTTAAAATGCCCTGGTTTCTCTCCCGTCCCTCCCTTTCTCCCTTAGTTTCTCTCCCGTCCCTGGTTTCTCTCCCGTCCCTCCCTTTCTCCCTTAGTCTTCAGCTAACTCCCCTTGCTGCCAACTGAGTTCAATCTGCAAAAGGAATTTGTGTGTTTGCCTATGTGCCTTCACGTCATTTCTGACTAAGGCGAACCTATCATTGGGTTTTCTAAGCAAGATTTGTTCAAAGGAGGTATGCCTTTGCCTCCCTTTAAGGCTGAGAGAGTGTGACTCACCCAGGTCACCCAGTGGGTATTCATGGCTGAGTAAGAATTAAAACCCAGGTCTCCACAGTCATAGTGCAATGCTGAAACTTCTACAACACTCTAGCTCATTTAACAGAAGAATATAAAGAATACAAATAAAAAATTGGAGTAATATTACTGGGAACAATGATTTTATTGTTGTCACTAAAACACACCAGTATCCCATTAGTGTTATGTGAGAGGCATTGGCCTAGAGCAGTGGTTCTTAACCTTTTCTTTACCAGTGACCCCCTTTAGATATCTTTTGTTGCCCCAAGACTTAACTCAAAATTTAAAACCCTAATAATATAGCTAATAATAATAGCTAACAACAACAACAATACAATTACACCATCCATTAAACTTTCCCTCAGAGGCATTCTTGCTTCTTCCTGTAAGTTTGTGGCTGAAGTGGATTGAATGGCAATGTGCAGACCAAGCCAGCCAGCCTTTGCCTTGGTTCCTCTCATGTAGCTGCTCCACTACAGGGAGGAGGTGGGCCAAGCAGCCTTCAAGCCTTTGTGTACCCCCTGTGAGGACATCGTGTACCCCAGGTTAAGAACCACTGGGCTAGAGAATGCTGAAAAAGGAACAATGCAACCAGACCTTGAGAAGGGTGCTGGCAGGGGGATTCTGGGAGGTATAATGCAAAAGTAACTTTCCCAGGCACTGAATGCAGCCTAGAATCACGGGGCTGGAAGGGACCCCAACAGCCATCCCATCCAATCGGCTTCTGCCTGCAGGAACACACAATCAAAGTCCTCACGACAGATGGCCATCCAGCCTCTGCTTAAAAACCTCCAAAGGCAGCAAAGTATTCCACTGTCAAACAGATCTTACTGTCAGATCTTACAAAAGGTTTAGGTGGAATCTCTTTTCCTGTAGTTTGAACCCATTGCTCTGTGTCCTAGTCTCTGGAGCAGCAGAAAACAAGCTTGCTCCATCCTCAGTATAACATCCCTTCAAACATTTAAACATGGCTATCATGTCACCTCTCAACCTTCTCTTCTCGAGGCTAAACATACCCACTCTGGACACATTCCAGCTTCTCCATATCCTTCTTGAATTGTTGTGCCCAGAACTGGAAATAGTATTCCAGGTAAGGTCTGACCAAAGCAGAATGGAGTGGTACTATTACTTCCCTTGATCTAGAAACTATACTCCTATTAATGCAGCCTAGAATCGCATTAGCTTTTTTTGCTGCTGTATCACACTGCTAACTCATGTTCAGCTTGTGGTCCACTCTTTCTTTTCTTTGAGGAAATCTACACCATTACCTTAATTGCTAAACTAAATTATTGGTGGCAAATTATGTAATACAGTAGGCCCCCCTTATCCACTGGGGATTGGTTCTGGGGGGCGTGGATACTGAAAACCATGAATAATAGTGAACGCCATTGAAAATAATGGGACTTCTGGTTTAAAATACCATAGAGTTGTCTTGGAAGACCTAGAAAATGGCTAGAGAGGACACATTTTCTAGGAAGACTCTATGGTAGGTGTGTTGTTTTGTGTCCCATGGATAATGAATCCCTGGATACGGGGGTCCTACTGTAATCTGAACATCCTGTAATGTGAATAGGTTAGGTTACATTGACTTGAGATAAACATATGGTGCCCCCAAAATAAAGCATTGCAGAGGGCCCCAAAATTCCTTAAACTGGCCCTGCTCCTATACCAAAAGGGCAAACAAACAAGTCAAATTAGAAAATGGAACAAAGTTCTACGAAAAACGCCCCCTTTGTATCAACTAGCAGCTCACAAATATGCATGCACCTACTTTAGTCCTGAAGCTCAGGTCGTCATTAAGTAACTCCTTTTCTCTCTTAACTGCTAATTCTCTTGCTAAGTGTTTGGCTCTTTCTCCATACCTTCTCATTCAAATTACTCATTTATCTCCCACTCGTTCACTGGCACCTTCCCATGCCTCTCCCTTCTATTAGCTTTACACCTCAGGGACCCACGTAATCTCTGTCTGTACTGTACTCTCTCTCAGATGGACCTCTCATTCCCAATTGTATTCTTCTCATGTAATCCAGATGTTCTTGGTTTTCCAATGGTCCTCTTTCCTCTGTTCCCCATCTCCTTCTATCTTTCCATTTTCAGGGATTTTACTTCCTCCTCATGGTGTCCCTAGATCTAATCTTATCTCTAGTCCTGTCTGCCTGCCACTTTCCTCCTCACTCCTCCCATTTCCCTCTCATCACATCTGCCTCTCCTTGGTCTTTCCAGCTTCATCTTCCATTCTCTTGCTTTCTGTCTCCTCCATCTGTCTCCTCCATCTTCACTCTCACCTCAGTCGTCCTCTCGAGTCTTTCTCCTCTCTCTTTCCTGGCCATCCTCTTCCTCCTCCACTGTTTCCCACTGCTCCTTTTGGAACCCCCCAACATCCTTCCTAACTCACCCAACACCACCATTTCATTTGCTGTGTCATTTGTTTGTGTGGGTGTTCCAGCTGCTGCCAAGCCTGTAGCCTCTGCCCCACCAGTCCTGGGCACACCCCTATCACTTCTGAAATCTTCCTGTGGGTATAGGTAAGTTGCAATGGATGCAGCTGATGGTGGTGAGCATGCTGAAAACCCCTTCTGCACACCTCAGAAGAACACAAACTTGTTAGTAGCTGTTTCCTAGACTTTTGGAACTTGAAAGCCATGAGTTAAGATTTTGGTGACATGGTTATTCTTGGTATGATAAAGTTAAGGCTTATGCTGAATTTTAAAATCATTTTATTAGAAAGGCTCTTTTGCGAATATGGTATAATTATAAACAGATACTTTTTCCTAAGACAGTATGAGCCACCTCACCACAGGAAGCTTTTTTTCAAGAAAGAATTGGTTAAAAACAGGAGATGGCTGTTCTACCATGATCTTTTACTCTTGCAACATGACAGTTGGAAATTAATGCTTCTTAAGGAAGACAAAGATCTCGATTGGTTTACTTATTTGCAACTTAAGGAGAGATTCAGTCAAGATAAGAGATAACTAGCTATACAGTTTGGAGAAAATTAGTTTTATTTTAAATGGTGTAAAGATGATTATCATGTAATTTTTAAAAGTATATAAATATCTTTTGAAACTAGACACAGAAGATGAAGCTGTAAAAGATTACATAAGGTGGGCCTAAAATTTTGAGCATAATGTCCAAATGGATGTTGGGGGAAGAACGTGGACAAAAGATATAAAATTAACTCTGTGTAGTAACATAAAAGAAAACATGTATAAGATGGTGTATTGGTGATATTTAATCCCAAATAAGTTGTTGAAAATGTCTAAGAATGCTTCAAACCAATGTTGGGGCTGTCAAGATAAGGAGGGCTCCCTTTTTTTCATATGTGGTAGACTTGTAAGAAAGTGAAAAGTTATTGGTCTAAGATTTGCATTCAAAATTTATATTCAAAAGATTTATATTCAAAATAAAATAAGATTTATATTCAAAATAAATTAAAGGGAAATCTTGCGATGTCACCGGAAATGTTTTTTGGGGGCATTATGGATGAAGAACTGGATAGCAAGTATGGACTACTTCTTCAGCATCGGCAGCAAGAACACGTTTTGCTCAAACTTAGAAATGGACTGAAGCACCGACAATCGAAGAATGGATTGTTAAGGTTGCCAAGTTAGTTCAAAATGCCAAGCTAACATGAAGTTTAAGGGATAAACCAATTGAAGATTTTTGAAAGGTTAGAAGCCATTCATGGACTTGTGCAATAAGAAAACTAATAATATAATAATTTGGCTATGGTTACTAGTAATTCATAGTCGGATTTGTAATGGTAAAATAATACATTTTCTCTTTTGTTTCCCCCCACTTTCATTACAGTTAGGATTGGGGGGGGGGATCAGTTAGTGTTTATAGTTTCAGGTTAATGTTTTAATATTGTGCTTGAGTTTCAGTTTAGTCTTAGGGCATTATCAGATGCGGCAAAAATCACAGGATTACAACATCAGGGTAGGGCAAATGGACCCTGCTATTGCATGACATTGTCATCTTTGCATTCTTACTCCAAGCTCGAGCCACGAAAAAGACGTTAATTGTAATTCATGGGATAAGCCGTCAATAGATCATCAAAAGCACTTTTTCATGGTACTGAGTGTGTGAGAGACCACATCCTGTTGTAATCGCAAGATTACAGCATGAATGGGTGGTCCTGAGTGAGAAAACGTCCCGGTGAGAATGCAAAAACAAAGCACAGGACACTCTTTTTATGAACTGTCCCATTTAGTTTGCATGTTTTTAGGTTTGTTTCAGTGCTTATGTGTTCATTTACTTGGTTAATTAAGGAGTTCTTGGAGTTTTTAAGCACACTTACATCTTCTCATGAGAACCGCCAAAATCTCTCCCATGCCAAATCATGGAAGTAAAATCCCATTCGTGAAGCACTAGTGGTGGATGTGTGATAATTCTGTGACGTTTCTTTTGTGCGATTACTGTGATGTGCAATAACGTGTTATAATGCCTCAGTGTTTCTGCTGTCTTCATTCCTGGACTTACAGTGTTTTCAGACGCTAGTCTGATAATGTCCTTAGTTATAAATATATGTATATCTGCATATATGTATATCTTTATCCTTTTTTTGCTTTTGTTCTTTTCTCTACTTTGATTGTGAACTATACTGTGTGTGTGTGTGTTAAAACTAACAAATAAATAATATAAAAATAGCTACTTCCTGATTGCAACTCTTGATGTTATGAATTTTAGCTGTCCCTTATTGCTAATTTGAAAACACTAGTATTACTACTGTACAGGCATTGCTTGTTACTAGAATGTGGGCTGTGAAGACATTGTAAAACTTCCTGTGGCAAAAATATATAAAACATCTGGAGTATGGTTTCATGATGCATTTAGTTCAGGGGCAAAGTCACCCATGCCCTTTGAACAAAGTTCAGAATCAGGCCCCACCTGTACTTTGCTGCCCGAGGCTCCCCACTCTTCATTCTCTGAGCAGAAGCTGGCCAGAGTGGAAGTTTAATGTTCTCTTACTGCAACAGGCAAGCTTGATGGCTGACAAGGTAGGCAGCTTAGCTTGAAGGAATTTGTTCTTCAGCAGAAAAGAATGGTCAGGAAGCTCAGGATGCTTGCTGTTGCTGCCCATTACAACCCTCGGTCTGCACGTATAGTACGTGTGACCATGTTCAGCACTTATCCGTATTGCCAGAACAAAACCCCAAAGCTGTTGTACCTTCTTTATTTCAGTCATGGGTCTAATCAACCACTGCATTCCCAATCAACCTGGCTGACATTATTCTTTTTCTCAATGAGCTGCCATTTCTCAACCTGGCTCTATTGCAAAGATAAGTATACTTTTGGTAAACTGCCCAAAATCCATCTGAAGTGCTAGAGACTAGCCTGTTATCTCAGTATGCCTATTGGGGGAGAGTTTGGAATATGAGTTCACACATGTGAGAAACACATGACATTCTCCTACCTACCAACTCTCCCAGTTTTGCAGGGACAGTCCCAATTAAAATCATGCCATCCCACTTTTTCAGCTGCCTTTAAAATGTCCCAGTTTCTCTCTCCCCCCTTTCTTCCATTGTCCTCAGCTTACTTCAGTTGCTGCAAACTGAGTTCAAGATGCAAAAGTAGTTAGCATTAGCCTGGAGCACATTCACATTATTATGGTTGGTGTGCCAACTTATACCTTTCCTGGAGATGCTGGATCTAGCAATGACACCAGGTGCCTTTGTTACACTACATGCTACATGGGCTGCCTCTGAAAAGTGTCAGAAAACATTGACTGGTGCAAAATGCTACAGGCAAGACTGTGGATCAGGGTGGATTCTTGCACTGGCAAGGGGTTAGACTAGATGGTCCTTGAGATCCCTTCCAACTCTATGGTTATTTGTTTTGGGGTTTTTTTATTTGTATTACTCTTGTTAGCTACCTTGACTGCAAATTTTGACAGGAAGGTGACACTTAAATTTAACAACCAAAGTCTTCTGTGTCCCCGCCCACCCAGAAACACTAGCTTTATCCAATTACCTGCCTTGTCGAAGCCACCTTGGGAAGGCTGTTTGGACTGCTCTACATTAGAAAGGCAGGCCAGAGGATTTTCAGATGAATCCCTTGATGTCACTATAAGATTAAGGTGCTTTTATGTTTAATTAAGAGAGCACAGCCACTGGAGAGTGCATATCATTTCAGTATCATAATTGTTTTCTTCTATTAAACTGAGCTAGAGGATGTTTATCTTCTGCATGAGACATCAATTCTTGTATGCTCTTTTTTAGGCTGAAGTGGGGGACAGTGAACAAGCTGCTGTTTGATGGTGAAATAAAGCAGCTGTGTAACCCCATGTATTAGAAATGTTGATGCAGTGCACTGTGTCAAGCTGCTTTTGTATCTTACTTCTGAGCAGCTCACACTGCTCAGTATTCTGCAAGAATTGGTACAATACCTATATCTGTACCTCCTTTTCTTCTTGGATCTGCTCCCTGACTCATCTGCTCCACTTATGAAGCACGAGACTTCTATGCATTTGTTTAGTCTACCCTTATACATAAGACTGGCCTCTCAGTCACGATTTACAAATCCATTGTGCTGCTTAGTTACTTGGTTCAATTCAAACATTCAGACTGTGAGCTTCTCTAGCAGAAACAAGTTTTGAACTCAACTGTGTATATCTTGGAAAAGAGAGGAGATTTCTCAATCAGGGTGGCTTTGAACGTTGTACAGTCGGCCCTGTGTATCCACAGATTTGGCATCCATGGATTCCATCATCCACAGCTTGAAAATACCCCCACACCACCCCCAAAAAATCCAAGAAGCAAACCTTGATTTTGCCATTTTATATAAGGGACACCATTTTACTATGCCATAATGGGACTTGAGCATCCATGGGTTTCGGTATTCACGGGGCATTCTGGAACCCAACCCCAGTGGATAGCGAGGGCTCACTGTACAGAGGCAGAAAAAAAAACCTTATTTATTTGATTTATATTCCAACATTTCCCCTGGATTGAGACTAATATAAATTGTATGCCTGGCTTTCCTTCTCCAGTACTCTATCTTGTCTAAGGAGATTATCAGACGCCCTTAATATGGTGTTACACGAACACCAGGAGATTGGCTTACCTTTCGGATGACATTGTCCTTGTCCCGTTATGCCCCTGTGCTGGTTCCGTGCTGCCCTCGTTTCTTCTTATTCACAGCTTAAGCTGTGAATAGATCGCTCATTCCATTCCTGTCATGGAACAATGGGCAAGTAAAAAGGTGCCTTTTTTTGCTGGCGCAATGCCAGCCACAGTGTGAGGTCTGTGCCAAACACTTCTGGGTGCAATTGGGACAAGGAGGTAAGTGACACACTTTTTTGTACCTCCCTGGGTTACTTGTATTTTTTAAACTGTGTTTTTGTGCTTGGTGTCACTTTTTGAAGTTTCTTTTGCTTTTTATTTTTGAATTTCCCATGTGCTCATTTTCTCATGAGAATGGCCAGGACCTCAAACCATGAAGTGAATGGGGCTCTATTCGAGCTCCATTCACTCCTGGGCTGCTGACGGCAGGGGGCGGTCACACAAAAGGTAGGTCTGAAATGTGGGGCTATTGTTCCAGGACGGAGGTACCGGGAGAGAATATAGCAAGATGGGGATGCTTTTGTTGTCCTCGTTTGATCATGTCGTAAAAGAGAAATTCCTGCACTTTGCCTGGGCATCCACTCCAAAACTACCAATAGAAAATTGTGGCTTGTCCCACCATTTCCCTCTGTGGTCTTTTCTTCAACTTCTGTTGTAAAGCACACCTGACTTCTCATTACAACAGGTAATGGCATGCATAAGCACAGAATGTTACATCTGCTTCATTTGTAGCTGTGCTGGTGAATTTAAAAGGTATACTGGTAATCTCCAGATTGTAACATGGCAACCCTGCCTTTCTCCATGCAGGCTAGAGTACAGCTATTGGATATCATCCGGGAAATATGAAAAGCAGCTGCCCAAATCACTCATATGAATGTTGTCATCACTTTTGTGGAACATCTAAGGCAGCACCAATTCTCTTTTTAAAATCTTATGTTGTTCCACTCTTTCTTTGGGTAACTGATTCTGTTCATCCAAGCCTATTCATCTGCTTTGGCTATAGGTAAAAATGCTAACTCAGCATGTAGGTTCTTGGGCCCCATCTCTCCTTGCAGCTGCCTGTATTTATTGCCTGTCTCATCTCATGCTACAACCACAAACTCCCTTTCATTCAGTTTTCATCTTTTTACTACATCTGACCCAACATCTGCTACTGCCTTCCCTAGAACAAAACCTTGGCCTAGCTGTCTGTATGTTGCCTCCTCTCTTCCTATTAAGAAACTGCCTCAGATTGGTGGTTGCACCAGAATCAGCCCTTGGCTTACTATGAACTGTGGTCTCCCATAAGAACATATGCTGTAAAGACCTATCACACTGTGAAGAGCTTCATCTTATAAGGAAATAATGACATCAGTTTGACACACAACATGTAAAAGATAGAAACAGTGCATAAAATCACCCTCCTTCCCTCACCTGCTTTAAAAATTCAGGCTTTGAACACTCTTTTAGACAACATGTGTATATAATCCTATTCAAGTAAAAAGGTTTGTTCAATTGCCAGAAAATAAGTGGAATGAAAAAGGAGACAGCATTTTGATATGACAGCATATGCCTGCAACATGGACAATACATGCATTAAGACCAAGTAGTATACAAGGACAAGAGCTGAAAAGCTAATGAGCTGAGGTATTGTACTGAGCCTGACTGACATAGATGTATGCCAGAAACTGCTCCTCAGTTTAGGAATATTTTATAAGCTATTGGAGTGTTAGGTTGCAAGATGCTTTTTGTAATGTCATATTCCACCTACAAAAACAAATACTAAGAACTGGTACAGTTTAATGATGCAACATAGAAAACAACAGAATATTACATTTATGAAATGATGGTTGATTTGGGAAAATGAGTAGCATGTTGAGCTAGAAATAGCATTGATGTAACAAATTCCACTTGAGTTTCTCTTACAAAAGAGATTTTCCTCACCTCTTCTGTTACCATGCCCTGCTACCCCTCCCCATGAGGTTTTATAACTAGAAATATTGGGCACTTTCGGGGTCACATTGGCTAATAGATCAGGTATATTACAGGGCAGTCAAAGGTCATGATGACCTGAGATGTGTCTTCCATATAAGAGTATGAAAGTTTAAGTTAGGATTATGCAGAAAGCCCTACAGTTAATGGACTAACAACCCAGTCATTAAGGAGTATATGCTAATCTGTTTCTCTCAGCCTGGAGCATCTCACACCATAATTCAGTCATGCAAATATGTGGACATTTTCCCTGGCATATCTCTCCTCACATCTCTCCTCACATATACCCTCCTGTCCAACTCCATGAGGTTGTTGTGAGAATGTGCCTTTGTTGTAGCCAGAACGCGCCTTCAAGGCATGAAATGAGTTTTAAATTTTACAGCCCCCACTATAGCAAGGTGTGTTGCAGAAGGGCCAACCTGTCATGGTCAGCCAGGACTCTGAGGACTCAGAAGGTGAGGAGGCTGAGCCAGTAGCAGAAGAGCTGGCTGAGTCTGAGTCTAGCCCTGAAGAGCCCAGGGCTCAGCAGCCTAGCCCTCCCCCAGCACAGGGTCCAAGCCTGGGAGACATAGTAGAGCAAGAGCAAGAGGTAGAAGAGCAGGTACCTACCTTTAGCCAAAGGAGAGCAGAGAGGGCGTGGCTGCGTCGTTCCCGGAGATTAAGAGAGAGAAGCTCATCAATCACCCCGCAGCTGGGAGTGGGAGCTGGGCCAACATAAGCAGCTGGGGGATGCTGAGTTCCTTGTTTCAGGCAGTCTGCGTTTCCTGGAGGAAGCCTCTGCCTTTAACTCTCCTGCTTCTTGGAACCTTGCTATCTTGAGACTTCGGATATCTTGACCTTGGACTGCCTTCGTTGACCCACCTGCCGGAATCCTTTTGACCTCGGACTGCCTCTTCATTCTTCGCTCTTTCTCTCTGTGTACTTCTGACCCTATAGGACTGCTACTGACAACACCAGGTACTGTGCTTTTCAACTGAGTTGTTGCTGAGCCGGGCTGTCTTATCAGCTATTTGAGTTGGCTTCCCAACACAACCACTCTTTCCTGACACATCGTGGGAACCCCCTGTACCACCCTCAGATGCCTGTCTGAATCTCTTCACTACATGGAACTTCCTTTCTCTGAGATTGGTATCTATCACCCACTTCCCAAATTTCTCTCTCCCCAACCTTCCCTGCTTTCTTTTCTAATGGTTCGTAGAGTGCATATTCTTGTGTGTTAGTCTATATTATTCCAATAAAAGTACTTTAGTTTACTTTAACTGGAGTGCTCTCTACTGTTAGTACTGGTATACATAGGTGAAAAGTTCCCAAAGTTACCTTCTTCTTGCAGGCCACCTGTTTGAGCTAATAATTCCCCCAAACATTAAAACAGATGCTAGCAGGTGGGACAAAAACACACCCACCCCACCTCTTAGGGTAACACTTCCTTTGTTTTCTAATGTAATTTTACCCTTTGTCTATGTTCTCACCGGTCTTTCTGATATAAGTTCATTGTAAATTAAAGTAACCCATACAAGATAGCATGGGTTAGGAACAACTTTAATCTCTGTATTAAAAGGTTTGGTCCCTCCTGCTTTCAAAATTAATTTTACTTATAACTTGATAGGTGACTTGGTGTGTATTTTTATGTTAAGTCAATGTTAAGTCAATTTTGACTTATGATGACCTTATACATGAATGATTTTCTAGAAACCCTGTTGTTGACAGCCCTAATCAGAACCTGAAAATTCAGGAGCATGACTTCCTTGATTGAGTCAACCCACCTTCAGTTCAGTCTTCTTCCTTTCCTACTGCCTTTGATTTCACCAGGTATTATTGTTTTTTTTTCCCCAATGAGTCATGCTGTCTCATGTATCTATCTGTCCAAAGTATGGTATCTTCAGTTTAGTCATTTTGGCTTCTAGTGAAAGTTCAGGCTGGATTTATTCTCAGGCCCACTTGTTTGTCCTTTTGGCAGTTCATGGTATCTGTAGAACTCTCTTCCATGAGTTGTGTATTTTTTCTGTCAGCTTTCTTCACTTTCCAGATTTCACATACACACATAGAAACTGGAAATAATATGACATGAATTAATCTGATTTTGATATTCAGTTAATTCATCTGTGCAGTTAAGGATCTTATCTAGTTTCTTTATAGCTGCCCTTGCAAGTCTTAGTCATCTTCTGACTTCTAGGCTACAGCCTTCATTTTGAGTGATGACTGAGCCAAAGTATAGAAAGGTCCCATCTATACGAAGGGGGGGGGGGAATACAATCTCCTCCGAATAAATAGCAATATGCAGTGCCGCAATTAGGGGGGTTAATGGTCAATAGAACCCCCCTAAACTTTGCATGCCCCCTAGCCAAGATGGCAGCCGCAAGTGAATTACTCGTGCTTTTAAATCTGCCACTGCTGATTTTTTTTAAAAAAAAAAATCTGTTTACCATGGTGTGCACAAGCGATACTTACATTTACAAAAGACAAAAAAGAAAAAAAAAGAGAGGAAAAGATTGTCGTTTTATTGACTTACTGAACTCTCGCATAGCCAAAAATCCAACATGCCAGCAGCAGGCGCTTTCCATTTGCTAGCCCTGCCCCCATGCTCATCCGGCCAATCAGCTTACACTGCCTTGTTGCAGCAACGCGGATGCAACAGTGCTAACACACTCACACATTCACATTCCCTATGGAGCTTTTTAAAAACTCTGAGAAAAGCTCTGAAGGCTTCCCTTCCGAGCTTTACGGTGGATCTGGCTGCCCCCCTTCTAAATGAGATGTATTGATGAGGGTGTCTGTTTGGACAGATCACTTTCCATGTGATTTCCATTTGGATTATTTTCACCATTTGGACAGGACCAAAATCTTTAACAATTTCATCATCACCCACTTGTTACATAAATCTTCTGTGGTCATTATTTTTAAAAAACAAAAACACAAAGCCTGTAACCTTGCTTTTGTGCTTTCTTCCTTAACTTCCATTATTAGCCATTCCAAGTCTTTGATATTTTATGCTAGTAATATGATGACTCTCGAGTCCAGGGTTCTTATCTCTGCTCAGCCATGGAAACCCACTTGGTGACCTTGGACAAGCCACATTTTCTCAGCCCCAGAGCAGGGCAATGGCAAACCCCCTCTGAACAAATCTTGACAAGAAAACCATGTGATAGGTTCACCTTAGGGTCGCCGTAAGTCGGAAACAACTTGAAAGCACACAAAACATCTTTATATCTTATATTGTTGATAATCTATCCTCCCAATTTTCACACCTCATTCTTCCAAGTTTAATCCTGCTTTCTGTATGATATATTCTATGCATAAATTAAAAAAACAAAGTAATAAAATACGGCCTTTTCTGAACCCCATTGCCAATGGGAAACCATTATGTTATTCCATATTCTGTCCTGACAGTGGCCTTGTCCAGAAAAAAGTAAATAAAAGTTATATATCAGGTCAGTCAAGTCTTGTGGCACTCCCATTTCTTTTAGAGGGATCCATACTTTTTCATGATCTACACAGTCAAAAGCTTTACTGTAGCCTGTCTATGTAATCTATCTCAGCACACACTGATTTTCTTCTGAAATTCTTTGGTGTGCTCCACTAATGGACATATATGTGCAATATGATCTTTAGGGCCTTTTCCTTTTCTGAATTCAGCTTAGAAATCTGGCATTTTATGCTCCATATATGGTAAATGATTTTGTTGCAAAATCTCACATCGGGAGGCATGGAGACGCACTGTCCACAATGCTGCAGCCTTATTTGAGAACTCACGCTGAACAAGTCTTGAAGAGAAATGACAACGCAGAAAGAATCACAACCCAGAAACATCACCCAAGGAGACCTCCTGCTGTGCTTTCTGCAACCAGACTTGTTTTTCTCGGATTGGCTTTTTTAGTCATCAGCGCGCTTGCAGTAAGCGCGGGATGAGTCCTTCCTGAATCTTCGTTTGCGAAGAAAAGCCAGAGAGAGAAAATATTGAGCATCACTTTGCTTGCATGGCAAAATTGGCCCCAAAGGTTGCTACAATCCCTGGTGTTCACTTTTTGGGAACTGGAATGTATTTTGAATGTTTTCTAATCAATCTAATGGTTACTACATTCCTTGATGTCCCCTTTTTGGGAACTGGAATGTACATTGAGTGTTTTCTAGTTAGTGGCCATTATTTTGTTTTGCATATTTGTTGGTGGATTTTTGTTTGAATTTGGAAAAAATAAAATAAAGAAAAATATTATAAAAATGTTAAATAAATAAATAAAGGAATCCCTTCTTTTTTGCTTGAAACAGCTCTGTTGATATGTCATCTATGAAGGGAGGTGCTGGGCAAGCCAAGTAGGTGCCAGTCAATCACAGCTCAGGGAATGCTGTGAAGGGAGGCCTAAAGGGGGAGAAAGGATACAAAATGAAGCTTGTCTCTGATAGAAAGCAGATAGGGGAAAGATGGCCTAGAGAGAGGGATAAGATTGCAGGGAGATAGGTGAAAGATGGCTTAAAGATAGGGGAAAGCTATAATAGAGATACGACAGTCAGCCCGGGGGTGGGGGAAGAACTGAACAGGATTTTGGGGAGCTGCAGATGATTAAGTAGTTCAAGGTTTAGGGGGGCAGGGCTAGCAATTGACTATGGCAGACACCTAGTTGTTGAGCTCCTCCTAAACCTTGCAAAACTCTGCTCAAACTGGAGTATATTACTATCACAATGATTTATTTAGGTCACCTTCATTAATGCAAGGTAGCAAGCGACCGGAGGAACAAACAATTGATGACTTCTACCCAGCAGCTAAAGAATGAAGGGCTCTTCAGGTGACTGCTCCTGAAGAACCCAGAGACAGCATGGCCCCTGGGCCGAACAAGGCTGGGAAAGGACCCAAACCTGACTTGCAGATGGGAACGGACCAGGATCTCTCCGCCCAGCTGCAGAAGCAAAGGGAATTGTTTGTGCTAGATCTGCATTGTGAACTAGCCCAGGCGCTTGAGCCGGTAACTGCGAAGTTGTCCAGTCTGACATATAAAGTCACAGCCATAGAAACTACAGCTTCTGAGGCTCTAAGAGTGACATCAGCCCAATAACCACAGATTCAGAGACTGGAGGAATCCAACCAGTACATATTAGATAAAACTGATGATCTGGAAAACAGGAAATGACGTCTGAATATTCGCCTTCGCAGGCTAGAAGAAGGGGTGGAAAAATCTGACCTAAAAAGCTTTTTAATCAGCTGGCTTAATGATATCTGCCCAGAGTTCAAGCTGAAAGATGCTGACATAGAAAGAGTGCACAGGTTGTTGATCCCCCCTCAACTGGCCCGACGTCTGCCCCAGGACATCCTCTTGGGGTTTTCCTCCTTTGCTAAGAAGACGCAAGTGGCTTCCAAATTAAACAAGCTGACTTCACTTACCTTTAATGGCACTCTGGTATCAAATTTCCAAGATGTCTCACTGCAGACTTTGTGGAAAAGAAAAGCTTTTAAACCAGTCACCTTGCTTTTGACAGAAGCAGGTATTCGATACCGCTGGGGATTCCTGTTCCGCATTATAATCACAAAGGGCAATACTGTCATGTCTACGACTACTAAACTCCAACTCCTGGACGTGCTGACTGCCCTAGACATCCAAGTTCCTAGATCCTTGGAATTGGAAATCAGAAGTGAACAATAGCCATTGCTGGGGCAAAATTATTTGAGCTGGATAATGGTCCAGAAGAAGAGAGAGAAACGGGTCACTTGGAAAGAGCCAAATACTTCCTGAAAGTGCCTTTTTCGAGATTGCTACCTGATAGCTTAGTCCCCTCTTCATAAGAGTGGCAGCCATATTGTCAACATATTCTTGCCCTCTCTTAGACAACAAGGACTCCGCCATTATGGTTCTTCATGGTTATTCAGATGAACATTATTCTTCTCTGCTTCTGCACCAGCTACAGTGTTGCAAATCTCACCAACTGTCAACCATCACCTGCCAGCAGCACATGTAGGATTTCTGCCAGCTCCCAGTTAAAGAGACCAGTTGCCATGGCCACAGTGAACTTCACACAAATCCTTTTTATGACTGTCACGCTTCTCGATGCACTCTGACCAGTTCATACCTCCATTTACTCCGTTTTACATTATATTTCATCCGCTTTTTTGCAAGGATGGATGCTCCAACCTGGATATATACTATTCTCCCCTTGCCCGACAGAGCGCACTGAAGGTGATCGGAACGACATTGAAATCTGATCGGGAGGCAGTCGTTCAGATGGCCTCCCTCCTTCTGGGTATCTTGTTATGTATTGTTGATGTTGATTTTTATTTACTTTTTTTGTTGTATTACGAGAAGGGAGATGACATGCTTTATTTAGATGTACTTCTGTATTTTGGGCTATTCAGTGGGTCCGTCTATACGATTAAAAAAAATCCATTTGGGGGGTAAAAAATATGAATAGGCAGCCGTTCGTATGAATATGATCCGCCTACACGATTTTTAACCCCCCTAAACTCTGTATGAGCCCCCTTCCCCAGCTGGCTGGAGTGAGCAAGCCAAGCGGCAGTTTTAAATCTCCCGCAGCTTTTTTTTTAATTTAAAAAGGTGCCTGCTTTGTGGACATTCGGTTTTCCCTATTTACAAAGTAAAATAAAAATAAATATATATAAAATTCACGGACTTACCAAACTCTCGCTTAGCCGAGAATCCAACATGGCAGCCACTCCCAATTCCCCTCCTTGCTAGCCACGCCCCCTCTACTCAGCCAGCCAATTAGATTACACTGCCTGTTCATATGTTTGCGAACGTGGTGTACAGACCATCAGCCATTCGAACGGCTATACGTATTTTATGCCGAGATGCACTAATCCTCCTGAATGCTGAATCCACGTAGTTTATGGGGGATTCGCTAGCCCCCCCTTCTGAATGACATGTATGAATCCGAACGGCTGTGTGTATGGAAGAGCAATCTTCTGAACGGCATACGTATTTTTTTTTACTGTGTAGATGGGACCAGTGTCTGCATTTGGTACCCTTTGAGGAGAAGGCTTTCTGGACCATTGTCCTCGGAGTCAATTCAGTCAGTGCTCCCTCTTGTGACTTGTCATGAGTGATGTCCGAATCCTATCATTCAATGTCAAAGGACTCAGCTCGCAAATAAAATGCCAAAAAAAATTAAAAGAAATTCGCCCTCACAAACCCAATGTTTTGTTTCTCCAAGAAACACATAATAGATCTGATAAGCCAGTGTTTCCCATTTCCAAATTTGGAACCCAATTTGTTTCTGGTGGCTCAGGCAAGTCGTGAGGAGTGACTATAATACTGGACAAGGGTATGCCTTTTCAACTTTATGATTTAAAAAGGAACAAGAAAGATAGATATATAGTGATACAGGGTTTACTTTGTAATCATCTGGTCACTTTGGTTACCTACTACACACCAAATGCTCATCAGAAAGATTTCCTAGAATCTTTCTTCCATGAGCTAGCCCTTTTTGCGAAAGGCACTATAATCGTAGGAGGTGATTCTAATGCAATTCTAGATCCTATTTTGGATAGGTCCCCGAGGGTCAACAAAAACCCTTCTTCACCACCTCTAATTCCTGAAGTGCCCTTGGCACTCCTAGGATTGATTGACCCTTGGCAGACACTTAATCCAACAGAGAGGCTGTATCGTTTTTTCTTCCCGGTCCACAGGTCTTACTCCAGAATTGATCATTTTTTTATTAAGAAGTCAGTCCTTTCCCAGATCACAGATGTGTCTATTGAAAATCTCCTCCATTCTGACCATGCCCCCTTCTCCTGACGTGGACACTAGATTCAGATGCTCAACCCACCAAGATTCAGAGGTTTAATCCTAGACTGCTATTAGATGACCAAATTAAATCCAGCATTCAAAAGTCCTTAAAATTGTTCTATGTAGAAAATAGATCACAAATTATCTCTGAGGCTTTGCTTTGGGACACGATGAAAGCAGTGCTTCATAGCCTCTTTATACAGGAGGGAGCGAAGCAGAAAAAACGTAAATCCGCTAAACAAACTTCCTTACTGCTAGATATTGCTAAACTCTCCAAAACACATCGAAAGACACAAAAAGATAGAGACCTGTTCCTACTTAATAAGAAGAGGTCCGAGCTTCAGGAACTGGATCTTCACCAAATTCAAACAGCCCTCCATTTCACTAAAGCATACTATTATGAGCATAATAACAGGAATTCTAAACTGTTAGTTAGACTAGTAAAAAAAAATCAGAGAAAAAATTAATTTCTAGCATCACCACCAAAAATGGCATGATAACATCTGTTTTTAAAAAAATATTCTCGGAGCATTTGAATCCTTTTATGCTGATTTGTACTCTGCAGAGCAGCCCAACCCTGACAGATCCACATTCATAAAGTCCCTGCCTCTGAAAAAATTAACCCCCAAACATGCAGCAATTCTTAATAGTCTGATTACATAAGAAATTCATCAGGTCCTTCATAAATTGCACCTGGGGAAGGCTTTAAGCCCAGATGGATTTAACTCCGAATTTCACAAGCTCTTTAAAGAAGACCTGACCCCCCACATGATAGCCCTGTACAATGAAGTCTTGAATAACTCCCTTCCCCCAGATTCATGGAAGCAATCCCGAATTATTCCTATTCCCCAAACTACACATATTAATCCCAATATGTCAGCATTTAGGCCGATATCATTGATAAATCAAGATTTTAAGATTATGTCCTCTATCATGGTAAATAGGATCAACTCATTTGTGTCCTCATACATAAACCCGGACCAGGTGGGATTTATCCCCAGCCATAAGATGATTGATGTGGTTAAAAGAACTCTGAATATCATACACCATGCCAACCTCTCCCTTCACCCGACCTTCTTGGTCTCTCTGAAAGCCTTTGACTGATTAGCCTGGTCTTTTTTGTTTGACATTTTAACTGAAATGGGCTTTGGCCACAAGTTTATTGGTTATTTACAGGGCACATATTCTGGATCTAGTGCCGTAATCCATGTCAATAGAATGGACTCTCAGCCTATCTCCTTACAGCGGGGGACTAAGCAAGGTTGCCCTCTATCCCCTATCCTATTTGCGCTGGCTATTGAGCCTTTTGCAGAAATGGTCAGACGTAATCCAGATATTAAGGGCCCCTTGATCTATGGGAAAGAACACAAACTTTCCCTATATGCAGATGATGTTCTGCTGTATTTATGGGACATGGACAGGTCTTTTCCAGTGCTACAGCTGATCCTGAAAGATTTCGACAGCTATGCGGGTTTTAGGGTTAACCTGAACAAGTCAGAGCTGTTCTGCTTTAATGTCCCGCTTCCCTCTCAACTGGAATGGCAAAAAGCAACTCAGCTCAGGCTGCATCCCTCTGGATTCAGATATCTAGGGGGTTTGATTGTGAAGGACTTTAGCAATTAATTCTGTGGAACTACAAACCCATTACAAGGTGGTTAAGGACTCGGTTAAAAATCTGGAAGACCTTCCAACTATCTCTCTTAGGCAGAATAGTGCTGATCAAAATGTTTGCCCTCCCCCGTTTGCTTTTCCTATTTCAAATTATTCCTCTCTCTCCCCCACCTTCCTACTTTAAGATTTGGAAAAAAAAACTCCTTCATGATTATATATTCAATGGGAAGAAGCCCCGATTCCCACAGCGAGTTAGATACACCAGCCCTAAATGTGGAGGTCTTGGTATTCCCAACCTGGAGCTCTACTTTGTGGCTTTTCAGCTAGCCCAAACCATCCCTTTCCTTAAAAAAAAATCTGACAGTGAGGTGGGTTATGCTTGAATTAGATCTACAACACCCGTCAGTCTTCAGGTACTTCTTTTCTAAGAGTACCACCCATCAGCTGAACAACTTGGACAACCCATTTCTGCACAAGTCCCTTTTAATTTGGTGCAAGTGGGTGCATGTCCTTGTGCCTCCCCCCTTACCTATTCAATTGTTTGTACCACACTCCCTTTTTTATGACCCAGGTAAGATAAACCAATTTTGGGGATGGGAGAAAGGGGTCTATATGTGTTACAAGATTTCTTCCTTCAGTCTATGCCCAAAATAATAAATGAGCTTCTCCAGGATTGTCCCCATATGTCCCTAACTGGTTTCAAATTTGTCAGGTCTGCATTTTTTGACCAGATTAGTAACCTCTGGGTTCATTTTACATTCTCCCACAATATATCAACATATCTGCAGGTCACCCGCCTCACCAGCCAAAGGCAGGGTGGCCCAGATATACAGGTGGCTGATAGATGACACCTTCGGGAGCATTATTTATTATAAAGCAACTTGGGAAAGTGAATTAAATGTCTCAATTCATGAGATGGATTGGCTAAAACTTTGGGCATCACCAATTTTTAAACTCCGCTCTATTGTCTTAAAAGAAACATCCTTGAAGCTACTTTATAAATAGCATCTCACGCCAATACAACTGACCAGGATGACCAAAACTGCCTCCCTCATATGCTGGTGAGGTTGTACTCACCTGGGTATGTTTGTACACATGTGGCTCGAATGCCTGAGCATCTGGAGGTTTTGGTCCTCAACACTCGACATTATTAGCAAAATCACCACCCAGGCCATAAACCCCTCTCCAGAACTACTTTTGCTATCACTGTTCACCGATTCTAATAAGAATTTAAAACATAAGAAGATTATTGTCTTCTTACTTGCCATCTCCCAAATAGTGATTGCTAAAAATTGGAAAAATGAAATGCCCAATATGAGTGCCTGGTGGGATAAGTTCTGGGACATATGGTTTATGGAGAAGCTCTCCACCAATATTCGGAAGTCGACTGTTGGCAATGCTGCTGACACCTTCATTGAACAATGCTTCCCTATAGTTACATAACTTTTCGAAGCTGGATCTGCAGCACAATCTCCACCACATCACGGTAGAACAATGTTTTCTGCGTCCCATCTCAATGAAATCACATGTCTGGACTGAAGTACTGTGGTCTTGTTATACTTCCAACTTCACATCCCTTCTCTGTTTGTTGTATTTTATTTGTGGTTATGTTAGTGTTGATATCATAAGATTTCTGTAACAAACTGACACTTATTCATGTTTATTTTTATTAATAAAAACTTTATTAAACAAAGTAGTTCAAGATTTAATGAGAAATCGAAATGTGTCACAATAAACTTTTTTCACAACTGTTCCTATTAAGTTTAATAGAGAATCTGGCCATGCTTACCAGAGTGAAACCACAGAATAACACATCCACTGGTCCACTTAGGGATCAATCTGAGGCCCAAGTACCCCATCCAGGGTGGGATTAAGAGGGGGAAAGAGGGTGGTGAGTGACAGCAGCCTGTTATCCTAAGAGATGGGGCGTACGTGTTGGAGTCCCACCCACAATACCAGCATCTCCTTGAAATCTGGGGAAATTATAGCTCAAAAGGAGGCCTGAGAGAGGAGGAAAACTTCAGGGATCTTTTCACCTATGTATACCAGTACTAACTGTAGAGAACACTTCAGTCAATGTTAAAGAATTTTATTTGAATTAACAGAGGAAATAAACTAACATATGAGAACATGCACTCTTAAGAACCATACAAGGCTATTGGAAAGTAGGCAGGAACAGTTGGATAGGCAGAAGTCAGAGATGGAAAGTTGATATTTACCAGTATTAGAGAAAGAGGCCTGTGCAACGAAGGGAGTCATCATCTGAGGGTGACACTGCGCAAAAGAGAATGATGGATCTGGTCAGTGGCATATGTGGTTGGGGTCTGAACTGGGATATTTATACCCCATTTAATACCCTGAAGAGGTGCTTTAAGTTATATTATAAGAAAGCCTAAATGGCTTTCTCCCAGAATGGACAAAAGGGGCTAAAACTGGCTGAGTGACAAAACATTGATGGGAATTGTGACAACCTCTTAATGTTCAGACAGGTAGGGGGTATAGAGAAGACTTCCGTAGGGAAGGGGTTGAGATGGTCACTGACTGCTTGACTGAATCACTTATAAAGAACCCTGGGCTGGGAGAAAGGATTAGCATGCACCTGTCAATGACTGGGATTTCTGCATAATCCTATCTGGGCTTTCCCACCGTTATGATCCTGAACACATCCCAGGTCATCATGACACTAACTGTCCTCTGGTCAGCTTGATCCCAAATGTCTACCAGGTTGGTGCGAGCCTGAAAAGTGTCCAGTATGTGCAGCTATGAAATCTCATGGGAGGGGTAGTAGGGCATGCTAGCAGACCCAAGGGCTGGAACTAAAGCAGACAGACTGGAGAGGGCATCCATCATCACACCATCTGTTCCCGGTATTTTTTTTTTCTTTCCCAAGTACTTTAATAGCAACTTCCACTTCTCTTTCTAAAATTACAATTTCTTCCTCAAAAGGTTCTGCTTTGAAGGAAACTATCATGTCTTCATCTCTTATTTAACTGTCTTCAATGTGTTGCTTCAATTGTTTTTAAATTTTTGTCTTGATTATATAGTGTGTTCCTCTGGTGATCATTCAATATTCCTACTCTTGCTTTAATTTTCCCTTTGATTTCTTAGATCTTGTGGAAGAGGTCTCTAGTTCTACCTTTATTGTTGTGCTCTTCTATTTCTTTACACTGATTATTTTAATAGTCTCCTTTGTCCCTACATACAAGGCACTGAACATTTGCAAGCTGTAATCTGACTTTTTTCTGTCACCTTTTGTTCTTTATCTGTCTTTAACCATTTGATCAGTTTAATCTGTCATCTAATGTGACTCTTTGTTCTTTTTGTCTATGAAGAGGGTGTTTTTGCATTTTTCCCTGATAATATACTTGGTTTCCGTCTATAGTTTTTCTGGGTCATGGTCAATCATGTTTAGTAGAAAAAATATGTTCTTTACATGGTCTTTAAATTCTACAAGACATTCTTTAGATTGCATTTTAACATTATGATTGACTTACTATTCTTCTTTAGCTTTACTCTAATCTTTTATATTAACCGTTCATAGTCTGTGCCACAACCCATCATTTTTGCAGAGAAAATAGATCTTCTCCTATCTTCTGTTTCCAATTATGCTCTCTATTTGATTTCTTTATTGTCCATCCAGGGATGTCCGTATGTACAGTTGTCTGCAGAATGTGTTTACAACAAAATTCAATAAGTCACTCTCTTGCTTTCTTTCTTGATCCTAGGCCAAATTTTCCAATGAAGTCTGGTTCCACGCTGTTTTCTATTTTTACATCCCAGTCACCTATGATATCAATATGGCTTGGTTTGATATGCAACCAATTTCTTCCCAGACACCCACACAGAATCTATTTCTTCCTGTTCAGCTTCTATAGTTAGAGCATAAACTTGAATTGTTTTTACGATGTTTTTTTTTCCTGTAGTCTTATTGAAATTATTCAGTCAGACTTTGAATTATATTCCCTAATTGCTTTTGCTACATCCCACCTTAGTATTAATGCTACCCCATTTAATTTTAGATTGTCATTTCCACTACACAACTACATAATTACCTGATTGAAAACATCCTATTCCCATCCACTTTAGTTTGCATGCATTGCAATGCTTATACATTCCATTTCTTCTTCTACAATGTCTAGCTTCCTTTGATTCATGCCTCTCACATTCCATGCTCCTATCATCACCACCACCACCATCATCATCATTATCATCGTCATCATCCTTAGTTATTTATTACCCGCCTCTTCCCTCAGGATCAGGGCGGGGTACATACATTGCAACATACAGTCAATATACAATACATAATACAAATCACCACAGTACAGTACAGATCAATATAGTTCAAAGCAGATACAATTATACAATTCAAACAGTTACAAACAGTTGTACAATACAATGCAGACAATATGACCATCAGTAGATGGTGCTGCTGGCGTACATATGACACTGCAGGAGTGATGATTTATTTTTTGCCAAATGCATTGTACATTAAATAAGCAAAGGCTGCTGTTGTTTTTCTTTTTTTTAATAAACAGTATTTTAACAGTTTCACAGCATGTCGCCCCAGCTCTTAATATGCTGGTCCTTATTTTACCAACTTACGGAAGGCTGAGTCAACAGAGGGGGGGGATGGAATTGAACTTATGAACTCAAGATCTAACATGAGTTTTTGGCTGCAGTTTAGTTGCATTAGCTTACTGTGCCACCAAGGCATATGCATTCTGCAGCTTTGGACTTCCCTTTCATTTCTTTATACTAGTTTATTTCACTATTTTATATTAAAATGTTATTTGTAACTAAAACTAAAACTAAGTAGAGTTCTCACCTTGTTCTCCAGAGGGCACTCCAAGCTTCAGCTTTTTGGACCCTTCAGCACCTTTGAACTTTGAACATTGTAGTTCGTCTCCCCCACTATTGTATCCCTATTTTGTAGGTGTGATCTCTTCATATAATTTTTGAATTCATATAATTTTTGAATAAATTAAATAAATACTTTAAAAATATGTGCACCTGACTCAAACTGTCTGGTTCTTTTGCAACATAAAGCTCACAGAAAGGCAGAAATATAATGGTTAGGTTCATCATATAGGGGGATCTGGTCAATAAGTAATTTTTAAATTTGCTGGCTAAATCACTGACATTAAAACTGAGTGTGCAAGTGTACTCGTTCGCACACTTGGGTGGGAGGGGGGGCAGGGGATGGGGTGGAGGGAGGGAAGGAGGAGAGAGCTGCTGCCATAGGAGCAGCCGCTGGAGCCTCTTCCTGCTTCCCTTGCAGCACTGGCCTCAATGGGTCTGGTCTTAAGAGTGGATCATACAGTCCTGATTAAGCCCAGATCTGCCAAGGCAGAAGCCAAAAACTATCTCAGGAGACTTAGTAGCAACCCATTCCCAAGAATACTCTCACACAGAGTGTTTGACGTCCAAATAAACAGGAGGCACTTGTATCTTCAAAGTCAAGCAGTTGCAATATGTACAAATATTTACAATTGAAGGACAAACTGCTTCACCATACATCAGCATTCATAAGAAGAGAAAGCGCTCTGGACTGAGCTCTCATATACACAGTTACATGGCATTGGCTTACTCAACCGCCTGGGTGCATTACATCAGATCTTGCACTCCAGAAGCTATGCCCTCTAGTAACCCTCTTTCTGCAGCTGTGGCTACATGACTAGCATGACTTGGCAGTTCCTTGGCTTCAGCCATCATGACTCAGCATGACGTTGCAGTTGTTTGCCCATTTTCTCTGGAGTTCAGTTTCCAACTCCTGACAGCTAGGATCAATTTTATAGCCTCCACATCTCTTTACAAAAAAAAAAAATGCTAAGAAACTGGAGAAATTCAACTACACTGCAATGTTGTCATACAGCTCTCCAAATAACAAAACTACAGTGGACTACTTTGGGGGTGGGGGTGGTTGATATAGCCCTGTCTCCTGCAGTATACCTATAATAATGTTGCAATGTTTTGTACAAGAATTGTCTAGGAAACTGTAATTTCCTAAATGTTTACAATTCCATGAGGGTGGAAAGAACCCCAATTTTAAATGAGCCTTCAGTTAGAAAGGTCAGGAACACTTGGGAGAGGCAGGCATACTACTGTCCAAACACAGCAACACTAAATTTATGGATTTCTATTTATTTATTTTTTAAAAAAATAGGGCAGCATTCAGTTCCTACCTGGCTAGATACAAATCACATCTTCAAAATAAATGCAGACATCCCTTCCCCAGAGAGAGAGGGTATGCCAATAACTGGAATTACTTAATTCATTGGCTCAAAATTATGAAATATTACAGAGCAGGTTAGTTGCTTAAAAAGCAGGGCTGAGTAGTGGCTGCATATTTTGCCTCATATCTTGGCATCTATAAAAATGGGAATATACTGCATATGGAAAGCCTAGAGTCCAGAAGTATAAAAACCATATTGAAATGAAGATCATATTTATGCAAGCATATATATACCCCATCAGGTGTATTGTATTCTGTTCCATTGTATTAGCTTATTCATGCCCTGCCTTTTTCCTATAGGTTGGATTCAAGACAGCTTATAAGATAAAAAGAAATGCAAGTAAAACACATGTAGGTAAAAACATACAAAAATTATGTTTAAAATGTCAATAAACTGTCTATAGAATTAACTTAAACCACCTAAATTGAGAAACAAAGAATAAAAGTAGTACGGCACACTAATAAAAGGCTTTTTCTTGAAAAACAGTCAGTTCCCAAAGGCCTGATGGAGTAAAAAGATCTTCATATTTTTGATGAAAGCACGGCAAGGAAAGAACACATCTAGTCCCTGGGAGAGGAGTTCCAGAGCCTTGGAGTTCTAAATGCCACACTGCAGAAAAAACATCGCTTTAATTGCCATGGCTCAATGCTATGGAATTCTGAGATTTGTCATTTTGTGAGATATTTAGCCTTCTCTGTCAGAGAGCTCTGGTGCCACAACAAACTACAAATCCCAGGATTCATAGGATGGGGCCATGATAGTTAAAGTGGTGTCAAACTGAATTATTTCTGCACTGTGGGAGCAGCCTATGAAACAGCTATTTCATGTTCCCACCAAATGTTCCTGTGAGGGTGGCAGGGCAGAGGGAAGCTCCTCTCCGAAAGGTCTCAGAACTCAGACAGGCTCATATGGGTTCATATTATAGTTGTATTTCTCGGATGCCTAAGCCTTGAAGTTTGCAGATGACGCATCATTAGATCAGAACGGAGCAACATTCCTTGAGCTCCCTGCTGGCTCAGGAAAGTTCTCCCCCAGAACAGTGCACAGTGTTGCAAGTCTGGTGGCCTGACTCTCAATGCAAGTGGTCTCAGATATCACTCTAATTGTGCATAACTCAGTGCGCAAACACAACTGTACATGCACAATGCTCGAAGGCAAAATCAATACCAAATTAGTTTTGCAAAGCCAATCTATTAAGTGGCCAATGCTATAAATGATGCCATCAATAGGTCAAATGTTGACACTTAGCTGGTGATTTGAATGGTATTGTGAGCAGGAGCAACAGAAAATTTCTCAGGTGCTGCTAAGGTGGCCAGATGCAAATGAAGGCAAGTCTCCTACCCTTTTGTTGTATAGAAGAGGGAATTGTAGCTGGTTTCACTTCCATTATTTGCCAATACTGGGGCAAAAACAGGGTAGTTTGGAGGTGGCCAAGAATTGATAGAAATTCCCTCCCACCTCCTTCTCCCAACAGGGCCAAGGAATCATGGCAGCCTGAGAACTGATGTAGTAAATTCTCTCCTAATGAAAGCAATGATTACACTTCCCCTGGCCAGCAAAAGCCAGGAAGGACTGAGGGAGTGGCAGCTCTTCCCTCTTAACCTCCATATCTCATTCTAGGGCTGCTCTGTAAACATTTTAGATGGGGCTAATTCCACTTTAATGCAGAAGCTGGATACCATTCCAGCAAAACTAGCTATCTTTAGGGTTCCCCCTTTGAGTGTCCAATTTCTTTCCATGTGAGCCAGCTATGCCAATCCACTGATAATGAATACACTTTAGTTAAAACTGATCATCCAGAATGTTTCCACTGCCCATGTTTTGTTCCAGTTGGGATGGAAAAACCTCAGTACATGGAATTCATTTGGAAGGGGTCAGCACTTTCTGATGCTTCCTCTATTGGAGCCAAAAGACCCTGTTGTTCATAATAATGAACTCGTACCTCATACTGATTTTCAGCTTCACAAAATAACTAACAACAATAGCAGAGGCAATAACAACAAAAAGCAAAATATATTACTGAGGGTCCATTCAGCTGTTAAATCCTGAAGCACATCTGAGATGCTGCCCATGAAAGAGGAACTAGAACATAATTGAAAATAGCATTTTAATTTAAAGATATCTCTCTCTCTCTCTCTCTCTCTCTCTCTCACACACACACACACACACACACTGTGCCTGATTATGTAAGGTGTTTGCCTGACACAAACTTTATGTTGTAAACCACTCAGAGAACTTTACTGGACTGTTTAAACAAAATAATAAACAATAATATGTCTTCACCAAAGCACAGTGGGGAAAACATGTTTTAATGCCACACATAGGACTTTATCAGACACAGCAAAACCCGCTCCATTAGGATGCCACAATACCACAAAGGGCAGAAATTATCAGATGACGCTGCCATTTACCTGTTCCTGCTGCATCACACTGGTGTGAATGAGGTGTCACTTTTTATTGATTGCTTAGCCTATCAATAAAAAGTGATGCCTCATTCCCACCAGAACAATGCAGCAGGAATGGGTAAACGACGAGGACGTCTGGTAATTTTGCACTTCGTGCTATCGCCACATCCTAAATGATGCAGTGTTTTTGTGAGATTTGGCTTGTCTGATAAAGTCCATAGATTATATTAACTATTGAGAGAATTTTGTGCCAGGAATAAGAATAATTTTTAAAATCCATCTAGGAAAGCTATCTTTCTAGTTGAATAAGCAGGTACAATTTTAAAATCCTATGTTCCACAATGTGTAGTAGGAGCACAGTTTTCAAATACTTTGGTATGAGAAGTCTGTATCTCTGAAGTTGTTTTTTTAAAGTTGTTTTAAATGGCAAGCAATACATAAATAAATACATTTTTTAAAATTGACAATTGATGCATAGAAAATATAAGCAGAGAAAACAACATCCATTTCTTTTTCTCACTTCTCCTTAATTTATTAGAAAATGTGTCATTGCATTTTCTTTCTTCTTTGTTATTTATAGATTAGCCTTCAGATGTAACAAGTCCAGTTTCCAAAATCATCAACATCATCATCATCATCATCATCATCAAAAGTTTATGGTATGAAACAAGGAAACATGAAGCCATTGTGGAACAAAATTTTAAGTATCTTTACTTGCAAGTAAATCCTATAGATTTCCCTAGGTCCTATGGGTTATGGATTCAGTCCAGGCAAAAAGCACATCAGAAGAATGCTACGAGAACAAAAATTGGCTACATTACCAGACAACATCATCCTCCAGCCATTCTGAGGGTGTAGCGCAGGTGTGAATAACGTGTCCTTTTCTATTGATGCTCATCAATTAAAAAGCGATGCTTTATTCATACCCACGCTATGCCCCCAGAATAGCTGAGGGCGTGGGTGTCTGATAATATTGCCCTTTCTGTTCTTGTAGCATTCTTCTGATGCAGTTTGGGACACAGTTTTGTGCCATGTTCCCCTGTGTCTAATAAAGTCCTTAGTCATACTTAGACTAGGGACTCATCTACATGAGCCAGGATCCACCGCTCCCCACCGGCATATCCTGGTCATAGATCAGACCCATTCCTCTGCCGTTACCACCTCCAAACGAGCCAGAGTCCAAACAAGCACATGGCTGCCACCACCACCATCTCTTGTACTCTCCTGGAAGTGAGGAAGCTGGCCTGCAACATGTGACCAAGGCCTTTTGCATGTGACCAGCCTTGGTCTATGGGACCCCTTCCTGCTTCAGAAGAGCAAAGCAAACTGGCAGCCGCAGCAATGGGCCAGCCTGCCAGGATGGGCGCCTCTCCTGTGGACACGAGCAGCCTGACCCATTTTTCCCAGCAGGAACAGATTAAAGCAGGCAGTTTTTTAAAAAAAATGTGCTAAAGGGCCTACCCCATCTTCCCATTTTATTCCTGTATTTGCCCCAGGAGTGGTGAGGACTGCCCAGTGGCAGAACAGGGCAAAAACCCTGTGTTGTCAGGGATGCAGGGCTCTGAGACGGGGTATATTGCCCATGTAGACAAGCCCTAAGTTACCCATTGGTAATTTGAGTCCTGTTGATTGCATTAGGGGCTTGTATACACTGGCCAGAATACTCCACTTTCTGGCCAGAGTATTCTGGCTCCAGAGCTGGCCTGGATCCTCCCCATTACTGCAATGAAATGGGCAGAAGTCCACATACAAATGCCGGCCTGTATCGGTATGTGACTTCCCCACTGCTGCGCATTGCACTCTCTGAAGCCAGGAAGGAGGCCCTCAGCATGTGATCAAGCCTGGTCACATGCAGGGGGCCTTGATCACGTGCTTGGGAAGTCTCCTTCCTGGCTTCAGAGTAACACCAGCGGTGGCGGCAGCCGACATTACAGGCTGGCATGCAGGTATGGACTCCTATGTTCCTGTGCCAGACTGATCCAGGTTTTCTCACATGATGTGGGTTTTCCCAGGGGTTATTTTAAAATGTTTTAAATGGGTTTACCCTGACTTTCTCCTGGCTTCGCTTCGGATGTCATCAGGACTGTCCAGAGACAAACTAGAGCAAGAGCCCTATGTTGTTTGGACTGCATAGCTCCAACATGGGAGGAAGCTGGGGTAAACTGCACATTTAGACAAGCCCTAGGTCTCTAAGTAAAGCTAAAACTGGACCCAACCCAATATTTCTATCTACCTTTATTCCATGGAACTCCAGGTGGTATATGTGGCAGATCCTCTGCTATATCCCATGCTGCACATTGACCACACAAAGCTAAACATCAACAAGCTTTAAATTATCAGTATTCTTTTGGCTGTAGTCATTAATATGATGGACTTTTACTGTTCAGTCATAGAGCTTACCGAGTGAATTTTTCTCATTTTAGGCTACCATACAACACAGATTATATTGAGTACAAAGTGGCAATATATTGAGTATATTGAGTACGAAGTGGCATAACCCTTAGCAAATTGAAAAATAATAGGACACAGATATTTAATATTAATAATAATATTTAAACATTTCTATATAGGCTTCGTTCTCAAAGTGGAAGCATATCACCAAACGAAATATAGGGTCAGTCTTGATATCTTCACCACAACTTCAAATTTGGACATCTTAAACACACTGAAGTTGCCTATGAGACAACTCTTTCTCACAGCAGTTAAAGGCACAGTAAATTTCTCAGTATAGCATGCATATTAATTCCTACTTTATGCTGAATCAAATGCTACTTTCCTTAATAATAGAAGTTACAGCTGTTTTATGGGACAGGGTTATAGTGTTTATGACAAAGACTAATGTTGTGCATACAAACTACATTACACTGCCATTATATGTATTTGTTTTTTAATTTATACACACATTTATGGGTTTTTCCTGCTTCAAAAAGGAATCACTCAAAATGGTTAATGAACTATAAAAAATAAACATAGCAGTGATTATCACTAAAACAATATAACCAGTCTAATAGCATATTCATATGGAATAGTCCTTCATCTAGCTTGGTGATATTTTATATCACTTCATATAAGGGAGAATATTCACAACCAGTGGAAAGCCTTTACCCTGGCCAAATTCAGTGTACTCCCATCAGCTCTACTAACAGGAAGATATAACAACAAACCTGGCCAAATTCAATGTACTCCCATCAGCTCTACTAACAGGAAGATATAACAACAATGAACGTTTATGTCATTGTGGGTCTGGGGAGGTAGAATCTGTGGGGCATGTTTTATTGTACTGTACATTTTATCAGGATCTGCAGCGTTGTTTTAGAGTACCAATGTTACAAAAAATACCAGGTAAACCTGATACATTTTACATTGACTATCTTTTGGCTGCCCGGCAACCAGGGATTACAGCCAAGGTGGCAAGTTTTTGCGTTGCTGCAATAGCTTGCCGACAAAAAATGGTGTCTTAACTTTTTTTTTCATTGTACAATATTGTACAATTTTCTTGTATTGTATAATACTGTCCTATTTTATACTGTACTTTTATATTGTTTATGCTGGTCATTGACTAATAAAATTTAATTCAACCAGTGGCTATGATTACACAAAGCTTTTTTTTTTAATTGGTCTTATTTGACCAATTAAGAAAGTACATGTGTGTGTATGTGCCTCCAGGTCACCTGTAGACTTATGGCGACCCCATAATTTCATAGGGTTTTCTTAGGCAAGGAATACTCAGATATGGTTTTGCCAATTCCATTCTCTGAAATATATCATTTGATATGTGCTGGCTATTGTACTTATTCAAATCGTCTTATTGTGGCAGTCATTAAATAATGAGCATGCATGTATTTACATTTATTTCCAGTTAGCCATTAAAAATATCCTGAATTCCCATGTACATGGCAAAATGGTGGAAGAAAATATACCACCACCGTTTTGTCATATATATGGGAATTCAGGATAGCTAGCTGGAAGTAAATGTATATACATGCATGCTTATTATTTAATGACTGCCACAAAATGCCATGATATCAAATGCCAAAGATGGGCACATATGTTTCCATGAAAATGCACACACCTGGAGCCACTTAGGAGCAGGGTCATGACATTATTGGGCTTATTGGATGGGTAAGAACTAGAGATAGCTACATCTGCTTACTCTTATAATCCACAAGAGACAAGCTTTTTAGATATTTCCTGAGCAGTTCTTTCCATTATGTGAACAAACAAACTTGATACTAGTATATTTTACAGACTTCAGCTAGTAGATTAGAATACTGTAATACTGAATCCCATCTCCTGCAGTGTAATATAGTCACTGTTATATATCAAATACATAGCTTTTATTGTGTCTGGTTTTACACTGCACAAAATGACTCATATGCAATGCATGTGGTATATTTTATAGTGTTCTGTGGAACATCACAACAACAAAAATACTAGTTGAGTACTCTGATTATTTAGTCCTTTGTGCAGTTTATGCTGAGGTATGAAATGCCTTATGAGTTGAATTTTCAGTACAGTATTTTTACTCTCTGAGTACATCTAGTGGAGCAACTGTATTATTCCACTGCATGTCAACATCTTTCAAATTCTCATTTTACTTACCATTCAGGAATGGATTAAAATACCCTGGGGAAAAGGAACTCCTATGCTGAATATTACACATAAGACACGACCCACACAATGTTCCATGTGCAGATTTCACAGGGAAAATTGGCTAAAATGACCCACATAATCTAGCCAAGGGGTAATACTCAAGAGTCTGTATGTGTGAGTGCCTTCGAGTCACCTGTCAACTTATGGTGACCCCATTAATTTCATAAGAGTTTTCTTAGGCAAGGAATACTCAGAGGTGGCTTTGCCAGTTCATTCCTCTGAAATATAGCCTATAGCGCTTGATACTAATTGGTGGTCTCAGGTACTAATCTGAGCTGCTTAGCTTCCAAGATCAGATGGGATGTGGTGCCTTTAGGGTATGTAGCAAGTCATGAATTGGTGTCTTGAGGTTTTTAGACCAGGATGTATACTATATATCACTGCCCACCACTTTATGCCAAAGTAAAGTCCAGGAGAGCCAGTGTGGTGTAGTGCTGAACTAGAACTCTGACAGACCAGGGTTCAAGTCCCCACTCAGTCATGGAAACCCACTGGATGGCCTTGGGCAAGTCACACTCCCTCAACTTCAGAAGAAGGCAAAGGCAAACTCCCTCTGAACAAATCTTGCCAGGAAAACAGAAATGACTCGAAGGCATACAACAACAAAGAACCATGGATACATAAAGAAGTACTTAGAGAACACCTCCCTACTTAAAAGAGCTCAAATTTCCAGGTTGAGATGAACCACACCCCCAAGTGTTGGAGGAGTTTACAAACATTATTTGAGATCTGCGAGTTTTGAGAATTGTAGAGTATATAGGTAGAGTACTAGAATCCTGAGATAGACAAATGTCTTTCAAAGAGGGGGCCAGGTATAAAGAAAGATGGAGGAATTTACAGACCAGTGAGCCTGATGTTAATACTGAGTAAAACTGTAGAACAAATAAACAGCTGGCCTGTTAGCATTTAGGAAAGAATATACTGATTAAAAGGAGGCTGCATAGATTTATCCATAAGATATGTCAGAAGAAATGTTTCTTTCTTTTTCTCTCCTTCCTTCCTTCCTTCCTTCCTTCCTTCCTTCCTTCCTTCCTTCCTTTTCTTTCTTTCTTTCAATAGTTACTAGTTTGGTAGGTCTATGATGGCAATATTGTGGAGTATAGTATATCTTGATTTTAGTAAGGCACTTGACAAAGTCTCCATGATAACCTTGTTGGCAAGACATTAAAAGGTGATCTAGGTGTGCCTTCAAGTCATTTCCAACTTATGGTGACCCTATTATGAGATTTTCTTGGCAAGATTTGTTCAGAGGAAGTTTGCCTTTGCCTTCCTCTGAGGCTGAGAGAGTGTGATGTGCCTAAGGTCACCCAGTGAGTTTCCATGGCTGAGTGGGGATTCAGACCTTGGTCTCCAGAGTTGTAGTCCAACACTCAAACCACCACAACATGCTGGCTCTAGCGTAACTCCCACAGAGGACTTATTGGGCCTACTGTCCTCTCTTTGACCAACTCATAGAATCATAGAATTATAGAGCTGGAAGAGACCACAAGGGCCATCCAGTCCAACCCCCTGCCATGCAGGAAATCATTATCAAAGCATCCCTAACAGATGGCCATCCAGCCTCTGTTTAAAGACCTCCAAGGAAGGAGACCCCACCACGCTCCGAGGGAGTGTGTTCCACTGCTGAACAGCTCTTACCATCAGAAAGTTCCTCCTAATGTTGAGGTGGAATCTCTGTTCCTGGAGCTTGCATCCATTGCTCTGTGTTCTAGTCTCTGGAACAGCGGAAAACAAGCTTGCTCCATCCTCAATGTGATACCCCTTCAAGTACTTAAACAGGGCTATCATATTGCCCCTTAACCGTCTTTTTTCCAGGCTAAACATACCCATCTCCTTAAGTCTTTCCTCATAAGGCATGGTTTCCATACCTTTCACCATTTTAGTCGCCCTCCTCTGGACACGCTCCAATTTGTCAATATCCCTTTTGAATTGTGGTGCCCAGAAGTGGGCACAGTATTCTAGGTGAGGTCTGACCAAGGCAGAATAGAGCGGCACTATTACTTCCCTTGACCTAGACGCTATACTTAAAATATTGATGCAGCCCAAAATCGCATTGGCCTTTTTAGCAGCTGCATTACACTGTTGAGTCATGTTCAACTTGTGGTCTACTAGGACTCCTAGATCCTTTTCGCATGTAGGTTTCGTTCAGCCAGGTCTCCCCCATCCTATATCTATGCTTTTCGTTTTTCCGCCCTAAGAGCAGAACCTTACATTTCTCCGTATTGAATTTCATTTGTTAGCTTTGGCCCAGCTTTCTATTCAGGACATTTTGAATTTTGATCCTGTCCTCTAGGATATTAGCTACTCCTCCTAATTTGGTATCATCTGCAAATTTCATAAGTATGCCCCTAATTCTGTCATCCAAGTCATTGATAAAGATGTTGAATAGCACTGGGCCCAGGACAGAATCCTGTGGCACCCCACTGGTCACATCTTTCCAAGACGAAGAGGAGCCACTGCTGAGCACCCCTTGGGTTCAGCCGGTCAACCAATGACAAATCCATTTAACAGTTAACTTGTCTAGCCCACATTTTACAAGCTTGTTTGCAAGAATGTCATGGGGAACCTTGTCAAAGGCCTTACTGAAATCAAGGTATGAGATATCCACAGTGTTCCCTTTATCTACCAAGCTGGTAATTTTATCAAAAAGCGAGATCATATTAGTGTGTCCTGACTTGTTTCTCTGAAACCCATGTTGACTTTTTGATTATGGCATTGCCTTCTAAATGTTCACAGACTATCTGTTTAATGATCTGCTCTAGAATCTTCCCTGGTATTGATGTCAGACTAACCGGATGATAATTGTTAGAATCCTCTTTTTCCCCCCTTTTTGAAGATGGGGATAACGTTTGTCCTCCTCCAGTCTGCTGGGACTTCTCCCGTTCTCCAGAAGTTCTCAAAGATTATTGCCAATGGCTCTGAAATTACATTTGCCAGATCTTTTAATATCCTTGGATGTAGTTCATCTGGTCCTGGAAATTTAAATTCATTTAGATTAAGAAGGTATTTCTGTACTACCTCTTTACTTACTCTGTGCTGGATTTCCCCTATTGTGTCCTCTGTTCCATTTTCCTCAGGTTGATCACCCTTTTCCTTTTCTGAAAACACTGAGGCAAAGGTGTTGAGTAATTCTGCCTTTTCTCTGTCCCCTGTTAGCATTTTGCAATCTTTTCCACACACTGGCCCTACCATTTCTTTCTTCTTCCTTTTGCTGCGGACATACCCCCCAAAAAACCCTTTTTATTGTTCTTAACCTCTCTAGCGAGCCTGAGCTCATTCTGCACTTTAGCTTTTCTGACTTTACTCTTACACGTGTTCGCTATCTGTTTGAATTCTTCTTTGGTGATTTCGCATTTTTCCATTTCTTATACATGTTCTGTTTAAAACTTAGCTCTGTTGAAAGTTCTTTAGTCATCCATCCTGGTTTCTTGAGACACCTCCCAATTTTCTTCCTCATTGGTACTGTTTGAAATTGTGCTTCAGTATCTCCCTTTAGAGAAAGTCCCATCCGTCTTGAAGTCCCTTCCCTTTTAGTATTCCTGACCATGGGATCACCCCTAGTATTTCCCTGAGTTTATTGAAATCAGCTCTCACAAAGTCTAGAATGCATGTCTGACTATGCCTGGCTTCTCCTTTCCATTGTATAACAAACTCCAGGAGAACATGATCACTCTCACCTAAGGATCCCACCACTTGCGCCCCATTAACCAGGTCATCCCTGCTGGTTAGGATCAGATCTAAAATAGCTGACTCCCCTTGTTGCCTCTTCCACCTTTTGGACCATGAAATTGTCTTCCAGGCAAGTAAGGAATTTGCTAGACCTTGGCGTTTTGGTTGAGTTAGATTTCCAGAAAATATCAGGATAGTTGAAGTCACCCCATCACTACTATATCTCTCCTTTCTGCATGTGTGGTCATCTGTTCTAGAAAGGCATCATCTGATTCCTCCGTCTGACTTGGGGGTCTGTAGTAAAGTCCCGCAATAACATCCCTGTTGTTTCCCTCCCCTTTAATTTTTATCCAGATGCTCTCCACCTGGCTTCCAGTATTGATGTCATGGGTCTCTTCACTGGTGTAAATATCCCTGACATATAATGCTATTCCTCCTCCTCTCTTGTTTGGCCTCTTTCTCTTTAAAAGATTATACCCCTCTATTCCTACATTCCAATCATGAGACTCATCCCACCAGGTTTCAATAATGCCTATTATATCATATTTACTTTGTTGTGCTAGGAGTTCAAGTTCATCTTGCTTATTCCCCATGCTCTGTGCATTAGTGTAGAGACATCTGAGACCATGTGTTCCCTTTACTTGCTGCCTGTGCAAGTTTTTTTGCCTCCCACTGTTGGGTCCTTGCGCTGTTTGCCTTGTTCCCTCTATGACAGTTTGACTATTTTCTTCAGCCCTTTTGCCTTTCAGAATATTGTCTCCCTCCCCCATATGACTCAGTTTAAAGCCCTCCTGATCAAATTCTTTAGACTGTTGGCAAAAGTGTTTCTGCCAACTGGAGTGAGATGCACCCCATCCCTTGCCAGAAGTCCCCCCTCATGGAACTGCAGCCCATGATCCAAGAATCCAAATCGTTCTCGGTGACACCATCTATGGAGCCAGTTGTTTACATCAGCTATTTTCCTCTCCCTTCCTGGACCACGCCCTTCAACTGGCAGAAGAGACGAGATGGCAACCTGTGCATCCATTTCTTTCAGCTTCCTCCCCAGAGCCTCATGAATCTCTTCTGATCTTCGGAAAGCTGTACCTTGCAGTCTCATTGGTTCCCACATGGGCCAAAAGGAAGGGGTAATCATCAGTAGACTTGACCAGTCTTGTCAGCCTCTCCGTCACATCACGGATCATTGCCCCAGGGAGAAAACACACTTCCTGAGACATCTTGTTAGGCCCAAAAATCACTGCTTCTGTACCCCTCAGCAAGGAGCCCCAGCACCACCACATGCCTCCACCGAGGCTTAGCAGCAGCTGTTCCTTGCGGTGGTACTCTCAGGGTCCCCTGCTCTGCCCCTGAAGTCTTCCATGCTGTTCTTCCTTGTTGTCCTTGATAAGGAAGAGAGCTTCAAATCGATTCTGTAGCTGCAAGCTGCGAGAACAATCCCTGGTTTTTCTACTTCTGTGTGTGACATTCCTCCAGCTGTCTACCTCCTGTGTATGTGAAGTGACCCTCTCCTCCCCAGCAACTTCCTGTGTGGTCCCTGTCCAAGACTGTTTGTTCTGTTCTGTCCACAAAAACCTCTTGCTCACGAATATGGTGAAGTGTAGCTACCCGGGTCTCCAGCTGCTGGACTTTCTCCTCCAAGAGGGCTACCAACTTGCACTTGGTGCATGTGAAGTTCCCCACATCTGTAGACAACTCACACACTATGAGTGGCTCCTCCTAAGTCTCCTTCAAACCCCACCTCCCTGCTACTGCTGGTTTTACTTCTAAGGGCTATACATATTGTCACATGTTTCCTTTCAATGATTTCTAACAACAAAATTATTTGGTGATTGGGGCTAGAAGTTACTAGCACACAGCACACTCTAGAGACCTAGCTTCAATTGCTGGTCTGTTATGATCGTTTAGGGCTCATAATCATCTAGATATGCTGGACATTGCACCATGCTTTCACTCCATGTCTGTTTTGTCATTCTGGGTGTTATGCATTCTCTTGTGCTGTCATCACGATTGTTTGTGGGCTGGCCTTTGGCTAATGTTTCTCTTTTCTCTATGGACTGGCTAACAACTGACCACTTGTCAAAGTTGTCCTGGTCCTTGCCCTGAGTTTGTTTGTGTTTCTACTTTGCCCACATTCCACAGCTGCCTTTGATTACATCTCATTGCAGTCCTCTATCTGTAACTTCATAAGATCTGTCTCATCCTATACTCTTAAGTGTGGCCCTTTTTGCCATTTTTTAAAAACATGTGTACTTATTGGCTATACCCAGACCTTATCTCCTCTACAGACTGGCCTCAGGTCTATGGCTCCTTTGTTATGCCATGCAACCTGTTTTAACCATTGCTTATTCAACTACATCTAGGTGCTGTCACCTAGATTCCATGGTTGTAACAGTCCCTCACAGGCAGCAATGTCCTTGATCTATGTTCAATCACATCTGTTGCTGTCCATTCCTTGTGAGAGCATATTGTGATGATTTAGTAAAGCTGGTCACTGATCCAATCCTTTCCAGTTTTGTTTGCCTTCAACATTTGTTGTTGTTGCTCTTTACTGCCAATTCAAACTTTCCATTGCTCTGTGAGTCTCCAGGGGAAGATGTCTTGTGCTGAAATTCCCATTTGGTGCAGAATCATTTGAATTCTGTCAAAGTATATGATGCGCTATTGTTTGAAATTAGAATATCTGGTATCCCATGCCTTGCAAAATGGGCCTTCAGTTTCCTGATCTCAGTGCTTGGCTGGGTGTCTGCAAAACTGGAATAATAACTTACTATGATAACACTATGATAATATAGCTCCTATCCTTGACATTGAACAAGTTAGTTCTTACTTTCCCCCAGGGACAGAAGGGAATGTCATGAGGGTTCAACATCTCTTTTTGCTGTCTGTCACTGTATTCTTTGTATATCTCACACGGTTCCATGAAAGTTTTCAAATGGGTAATCATGACTGGCCAGAAGATGCACTCCCATGGTGGTCTTAGATGTTATTCTACACCCTGATATGAGGCATGAAGCCAGTTCATAACATCTCATCTCAGCCAGAGTGGTCTCGGGAACATCTCGGAGAGACCATATAACTCCAGTATTAAGATCTCTCCAGTGGCTGCCTATCAGTTTCCGGGCCCAGTATAAGGTGTTGGTTATTACCTTTAAAGCCCTAAATGGCTTGGGTCCAACTTATTTCCGGAACCGCCTCCTCCCATATAATCCTCCCCGCGCACTCTGGTCCTCTGGGAGGAATTTGCTTCAGCCACAAAAATCTAGGCTGTCTGCAACCTCCCAGAGGGCCTTTTCGGTAATCGCTCCCAAATTGTGGAATGACCTGCCGAACGAGATCCGTCAGATGACAAGCCTGAGTAACTTTTAAAAAGCACTAAAGATGGATCTCTTTCGGCAGGCCTTTCCTAATTAGATCCCGGCCTCAGGGGATCCTGGCCTCTTTTAGTCCGCTGGCTATTTATTGTATTTATTGTTTTTAAAGGTGATTTTAGACTGTTGCTTTTAATTTACATTTGTTTAATATTTTTTTATGGGGGAGGGTGGGGGTGGGGGGTGTTTAGGGATTTTTATCTGTATTGTATTTTAATTTTTGTAAGCCGCCCTGATTGTTTTAACAGAGGGGCGGGGTATAAATAAAAATTATTATTATTATTATTATTATTATTATTAACAATGGACACAAATATGGTACTAGCCCCTGGCACAATGAAAAAATAGTTGCTGTTCCCTCACATCAGTCAGCTTGGGAACCACTGCCATAGAAAAGTGCAGGAGAACTGGAGCAGTAATTCCTCTTAAGCCTGGCAGAGATCTCACATGGAATCTTAAAAGTTAACCCTGCTGATTAAAGACCCTAAGTTGTTCACAACCATATTTGCCAAAAGAATCAGTGCTGTTTTCAAAGCAACACTAATAGGGTCGAAAATGCTTTAATTTCTCAGTTATGAGGTTCAGTATGTATGCATGAGCAGCCATAGCACTTGCTTCTGAACAATGTCCTTCTGAACAATGTCCTTCTGAACGATAAATGATAGAGTTGTACCATTTATTCCTGAGGTTATGTGTAAGCTTAAAACCATGTATAATCTAGTCCTTTGACCCACATCACTTACATAGAAACACTTGGTAAGAAAGGTAGACCCTCCTCTCTCTCCTTTAATGCCAATATTCAACCACTTTCCAAGATGTAAGGAAAGACATACAGTTTAAAGAATGTGACACTTGAAGAACCTGACGACTGAACGGCTCATTGGAAGTCACACACCATGTTTTCATGAGCAGTACATTTTGAATGGCAGGAGCTCATCATAAAGTGTGTTAAGCCATACCAAAAAGCAGCAGTACACAGCATAATCCCCAGTTTCAAAGGACTGGCGTGACTGCAGTCCGGCATGTTAGTTATATGGGAGTTGTCCACTGAACACAATGGGACTTACTTAGGAGTCCCTATGTTCAACTTGTAAAACTTACTGGCACTTGAACAAAAGGTCTTCAGCCCGCTGAAATACAACTCATAGCTTTTAATTAGAAATATTATCTTGCAATTAAGTTGCACACAATGAAGGGCTACCTTTTAAACTACTAGGATATAATAGCACATAGTCAAATGGAATAGATATCTCATCAAAAGGAAAGGGTAAGAACTCTCCAGTTTTTGCTTGATTAAATGTTCTCCTTATTCTCTGAATTCCTTTATAATAATCTGTCACAAACCACAGTAAAATCTGAAAGCCTCCTTATCACCTCATTCATTTGCCACAGCAAAGAATGTGCCAGTTGCCCCAGAAACTTTCTTCTTTAAAAAAAATTCCAGGGCCTGAACTCCCCTGTGTCTATTTCTCCCCTCTGTTCTGCTACTGCATCAGCACCTAGTTCGGAGGCTAGGTAGATATCAAACCTAGGGGTTGTCTAAACGGCAAAAATATTCCTTATAGAATTCGAGGAGAATATGATTTGTCTAAATGGCATCGCGCATCTATCCACCGTATTTGGAAGGAGGGGGGCCAAATCCACCAAAAACTCCACAGGAAAAGCCTTTGCAGCTTTCCTTGTAGTTTTTAAAAAGCTCATCAGGGAATGTGCATTCCCATTCATTGGAACAACTGATTAGCTTTCATTTGCATTCCTGATAAGAGTGGAAGTGGAAAGCTGATTGGTTGGACACGTGCAGGGGGTGGAACTTGCTAACTAGGCAAGCGCTCGGAACTGCCATGTTAAATTTTCACTATAGCGATCATGTGCGGAGGTGAAAAAACAGCCTTTTTTTCTTTTTATTTAGGCAGAATATTACACTTTCACACCTTAGATATGCTTTTAAAAAATACTGTTCGACGGCAGCAACTGGCAACAGTAAAAATGTGAGTAATTCAGTCGTGCCTGCCATCTTGATTCTCAGGCATGCCCACTGGAACAGCGAAAGCGGATAGCTTTGCATTACTGAGATTTTGCAAAAAAAAAAAAAAAGTTAAGACAAATCAAATCTGCTTCGAATTGGCACTAGTGCTCATCAATCCACATTTTCCCCTCATACAGACAAGCCCTTAATTTGTACAAACTATTCCAGTTAACCATTTTGACACTGATCAAAACATAAGGCAAGAGTTTACTTAGCCACTTACAAATGTTGAATTCTTTGTAATATGCCACTTACCATTTCAGACACCAACACTGAAAAACTGTAATCTGCATGGGAAATGGATCTGTAGAAACTTTTGTCTGCAGGAAGAACAACAAAAACAAAGAACACCCCCCCCAAAAAAAAACCCTTTAAAAAAAACTAGCACAGCATCTGGTAACAACAGGAGTCTTTCAGAATGGTCCCAGCCTTAATCAGAGAATACTAATGGAAATTAGATCACCACTGACATTTATCCTAATTGAAACTGTGACACATTTCTAAAGATCTACTCCTCAATGTAGGCATGGGTAGGTAGGGAAGTGGACACTTCTTTTTAACAATGGTGGGATTTTATATTATTGGCCAATACTGGAAACAAGTCTTTAGAGAGATCAGTAAAATACTTGACAGTGCAGTTATTCCTACTGCCACATTACCTTTATTAAATACATTTGAGGGAGACCTTCAACATTCTCCATATAATAAAAATAAAAAAATAGTAAAATAAAATATTGATAGCTCTTCTGTTGCCAGTCCTAATGTTATATGATTTTTTTTCCAGTCAGTGGAAAAGTCCTCAGTTACCACTACTAGCCCCTCAGAATGGTATCAGTGTTTCTGGAATTTAGCAGAAATGGGTAACTCACATACTACTGTACATCCAAGTTTACAATGGGCTAGCTTGTTCAGATTCCTTTATCAAACAGTGGCTTCTTTTCTTTTCATGCCAGGACTCAGTGGGTTCAGGGGCCAGGCAGAGGTTAAAGCTAAAGCCAATCAGGCAAGGTCAACATTGGAGCAAACAAATCAGGGTCAGGGGGCAGAGGAAGGTGTAGCCAGGTCTGAGCTACCACCTGTATTCCAGAAAAGAAAAGAGTGAGCATGGCAAAACACCTGGGGTTTCCTGCAGCTACTTGTAATGAATTGTTACTTAAGAAATGGAACCCAACCTATAGAGCGTGTATCTAAGGACAGCAGGGTTTTCATGGGTTCTCCAAGTTACCCGATTATCTACACTAGTGAAAAACCTCAACACCCCCTCTCAAATCCAGCCTGATAATGCCACACAACGTGGGGCCTTTTCCCTGAATCTGGTGTGATAGGGCCACATGATGTGCAGCCCTATTTGCACCAGACTCGGAGAATATCCCCTTAATATGGGTTTTAGAAAACTCGCAGTTTTCTCCAGAGTTTGCTTGACACTCCAGAGAAAACTGCCATGTGGACAATCCATCTGTACTGGATGGGGGGGGGGGGAAGGAAGGACAAGCACTGCTTGAGGTGCCACCATTTCCCCCTTCCTCGGTGCCACTTCTCATTCCAAAGGCAGAGCCCCAGGGACAGTTGCTCTCTCTGATGCCAGAATGGATGGCCTGCCCCACTGTTCTGGCTTCAGAGAGAACAACTACCACCACGGCTTTGCTTTTCTGCTGCACAACTGCCCCTCAGAACTCCAGGAAAACTGAAGCCCCAGTGGTAGTCGTTCTCTCTGAAGCCAGAATGGGCAGCTAGCTCTGACTTCAGAGAGAGTGCCTGCGACTGGGGCTTTGCTTTTCCTGGAACTCAGAGTCAAACATGAGTAATAACTTTAAATGGAAGCCAAGTAAAAATCTGAGTGCAGATTTGGGCTTTGGCAGGTGTGATGCTTAAATCTGGGCCAGAGTACTCCGAATTTCATCTAGATTTTTACACCCTGTGTAGTTAAGGCCTGCCATATTACTTGAGTGGCAAGATTTTATTTAAATTCTAAACTTTCTACCCAGTATCCATGCGGACTGTTTACTGGCCTGGAATCTAACCTTTCCATTAAAAAAAAAAGTCTTTAGCCATTCTGAAAATGGAGATAGAATACTAAGGTACAGCCTTATTGTTTTGTAAAAAAAGAGCCTGTGACTACCACTCAGTGTTTAGCTAATTTTTGTTTTATTGTGGTTTGAATTGATCCTCTCTCAGATAAATGATGCAATGGGGTGGGGGTGGGGAGCCTGTTATCTGTTTGCAGACAACAGAGATGAGTTCTTTACAGAGCTTCTAGACTACAGTGCAAAGAAATCAATAGAGCCAAGGCACAGGAATAAGAAGAAAATGCAAGAGAATACAGTAAAGTGGTAAGGGAAAGCAGAACAAAATGTTATAAAGCCATACTATAACAGTGTACAAAGTATCACAGACTGCTGCTTTTTCTGCAACAGACATGGCAATCTTTTGGTGTATCCAGATTGATTAAAAAGGCCAAAAAGGCCCAGATTTTGTTCTACTTCTTTCCAATAATCATTCAAAGGGAAGGTAAATTCTATAGTTAATTGCTAGCACATTTGTGTACATACATGTGTCTGTAGCCACTTACACTATTAACATCATTTACCCAATGGGATGAAAAGAAGAGAGGATTAGTGTGGTATCTGCAGCTGAATGGCAGTAAATGGCTTGGTAACAGTGTGCTTCTGATGAGAAAAGGTAAGGCTTCAGAGATGTGGAGTTATTCAAGTTAACTGACCAAACCTTAAAATCCATCAAATGCCCTTCCTACTAGGATAGTTACATACAAGTTGGAATTAGAGAGATGTCTCTGACCCATTTTCCAAAATTAGAATGCCATTTCTATTACTCAGTGCAGACAAAAAGGTTAAATAGAACCTGGATGCCTAACAAATTATATTTATGCAACTTTATCCTGTGCATGTTTACTTACTACTGACTTGTACCCTTTAAATCTATGGAATATTTACAACCCTGTATTAACGTAGAAGTATCAGGAAACACAACCCAAGTTGAATTGATTATGGCTAGGAAAGACCCAGAAACCCACTTGTTTAGAGGAATGTTTTATTGAAAACAACAATTTTAAATATAAAAAAGATACATCTCATGCAGCATCCTAAACAGTTTTTGAAAGTCCTCTTGATTTCAAAAGCAGCTTGACATATGTCATGAGGAAGGAGAGATGCTCTTTGACAAATACCTTTCCAAAGTTGGAGAACTATGTGTGCTGTTCTAAGGAATCGTCCCAGGCCCATCTATGCAAAACTAGAGGAAATGTTTGATAAAACAGTATCAATTATACCTTATGCCATACATGTCTACAAAGTTTTTTGTTTTTTTTTTTTTTGTCAGAGGCAGTTTATAGAATCATAGAATTGTAGAGTTGGAAGATACCACGAGGGCCATCCAGTCCAACCCCCTGCCACGCAGGAAATCACAATCAAAGCATCCCTGATAGATGGCCATCCAGCCTCTGTTTAAAGACCTCCAAGGAAGGAGACGCCACCACGCTCCGAGGGAGTGTGTTCCACTGCCGAACAGCTCTTACCATCAGAAAGTTCCTCCTAATGTTGAGGTGGAATCTCTGTTCCTTCAGCTTGGATCCATTGCTCCGTGTTCCAGTCTCTGGAGCAGCAGAAAACAAGCTTGCTCCAACCTCAGTGTGACATCCCTTCAAATACTTAAACAGGGCTATCATATCGCCTCTTAACTGTCTTTTTTCCAGGCTAAACATACCCAGCTCCCTAAGTCTCTCCTCATAAGGCATCGTTTCCAGACCTTTCACCATTTTAGTTGCCCTTCTCTGGACATGCTCCAATTTGTCAATATCCTTTATGAATTGTGGTGCCCAGAACTGGACACAGTATTCTAGGTGAGGTCTGACCAAGGCAGAATAGAGTGGCACTATTACTTTCCTTGATTTAGACACTATACTTCTATTGATACAGCCCAAAATCGCATTGGCCTTTTTAGCTGCCGCATCACACTGTTGACTCATGTTCAACTTGTGGTCTACTAGGACTCCTAGATCCCTTTCGCATGTAGTCTCGTTCAGCCAGGTCTCTCCCATCCTAGATCTATGCATTTCATTTTTCTGCCCTAAGTGCAGTACTTTACATTTCTCTGTACTGAATTTCATTTTGTTAGCTTTGGCCCAGCTTTCCAGTCTATCCAGGTCATTCTGACTTTTGATCCTGTCCTCTAGGGTATTAGCTACTCCTCCCAATTTGGTGGCATCTGCAAATTTGATAAGTATGCCCCTAATTCTGTCATCCAAGTAATTGATAAAGATGTTGAATAGCACTGGGCCCAGGACAGAACTCTGTGGCACCCCACTGGTCACATCTTTCCAAGACGAAGAGCAGCCACTGCTGAGCACCCTTTGGGTTTGGCCGGTCAACCAATTACAAATCCATTGAACAGTTAACTTGTCTAGCCCACATTTTACAAGCTTGTTTGCAAGAATGTCATGGGGAACCTTGTCAAAGGCCTTACTGAAATCAAGGTATGGGATGTCCACAGCATTCCCTTCATCTAGAAGTAGTAGAAGAATCAGTTGTATTAATGATTCTTCTACTACTTCTGGAGTTCTCACATTATTAAAACATTAGCTAGAAATACAAAAACCAAAAAAGAAAACAATATGATGTAATTTACTGATGGACTGTGTTATTTTTCTTCCTTGGTTATTTGCAGTAGACATGGTTGGCAGTGATTGTAAACTGCTACAGAGCTTACTGCAAAGGTTAATTTTCAGTCACTAGAAAAACTACAATCCTTCACCTTTAATGAATATTTTGCTTTAATGAATGTTGCTTCTATGGCAGAACATACTATGTGGTAACAAGAGACAGGTGTGTGTGGGGGGAGATTGAATTTATAGTTTTTTGGAATGGCAGATACATTTACACAGCCTGTTTGATTTGCTGTTAACAAGTATAGAAACATCAAAATAAATAAAATCTTAAACTTAATTTCTAAGGAAGATGCTTTTGCTTATGTAAAGATTAGGTAGCAAACTAGCAGAAGCAAGTGAGAGTGACCAGGAGGAGCCCACTAGCATTTACCCAAATACTTCCAGATTTATCATGCAATCACCCTGCTTTATTCACAGTATTTGTGTTTTTCATTTGTAATCCTCGTTTGCTTTCCCATGGCTCCCTGCTGCCCCTTTCCACAAGAAAAATCCAAAGACAAAATAGTCACACAATATCTTTTGATTGTTAATACAAAGAGCCTTTTGTCCTAAGCATCACTAGGCTCTGTGGTCAATAAGCTTCTTCTACAGTCAAAAAATTCTCCCTTCAGCTGTTTAGAAAAAGTTTCTCACCATCAAAATTTCTCTATTAAATGTAATTCTATTGTGTATGTTGTCATTCCCAGTGTGCTGATTGGCTGCTTAGGAAACTTCTCAACCAATCAAAGCTCTCTATCGGCCGGCCAATCAGCACACTGGGGGAGGAAACATGTGGAAAGCTTCAAGACTTTTCTAAATATGGTGGTGGCAGTGGGTCTCGCGCATCGTGGCACGCATGGTGTATGTGTGTAGGGTGGTGAGTGTAGCATGGTGTGTCTGTACGTGCGGATGTATGGTGGCGGCAGAGGGGCTCTTGCATAGTGTGTGTTTGTGTGTAGCGTCATGTGTGTGTGTACATGCAGTTGCATGGCAGTGGCGGAGGGGCTTTCGCATCCTGGTGTGCGTTGTGTGTGTATGTGCGGTCGTATGGCAGCAGCAGAGTGGCTCTCGCGTCCTAGCATGTGTGGCGCATGTTTGTGTCATGGTGTGTGTATGTATGCATGATTGCATGGTAGTCGCAGAATGGCTCTTGCCTCTTGGCACACATGGTGTGTATGTGGCATGGTGTGTGTGTGTATGTGTGGTTTGCATGACGGCAGCGGAGTGGCTCTTGCATCCTGATGTGCATGGTGTGTGTGTAGGTAGGTAGTGTGGTGTGTGTATATGTGCAGTTGCATGGCAGCGGCAGAGGGGCCCTCGCATTCTGGCGAGCATGGTGTGTGTGCGTAGCATGGTTGCATGGCAAAGGGGCTTAGCGTTCTGGCACTCATGGTGTGTGTGTGTGTGTGTACGTGTGCTTGCATGGCGGCGGCAGCGGGGCTTTCATGTCCTGGTGCGCGTGATGAATATTTGTGTGATTGCATGGTGGCAGCAGAGGGGCTCTCACATCCTGTCATACGTGGTGTGTGTGTCTAGCATTGTCCGTGTGTCTGTGCATGCATGTGTGCTTGGTCGCATGGCAGCAACGAAAGGGATCTTGGTATGGAACTAGCTGTACCCGGTATAACATAGGCCATTATAGTTTATTTGAAAGTTATAATGTGTCAAATGATCATACTCTTGACATGTTTCCTAAGCAGCCAATCAGCAGAGTGGGAATGGAAACCTACCGAAGCATTTTATATATATATATAGATAATGGCAAATGTTACACCAGGTATAGCTAGTGGTCTTGCAACAGCAACAAACTAGAACAGGCCTGCACAATTTGGCAGTAGGTAGGGGCCGAAATCAAAACGGACGAAACTTCTGAGGGCTGTAGATTTTTAGTGACTCACTTTCCAAGTAAAGGTATAATTTAATGAATTAATAATAAAATTACTACTAATAATTAACAAATAAGTAATTAAGTAATTAATAAAGGTATAATTACCTCCTCTTCCTCTCCCCGGGGTGCCTCGCTCGCTCCACAGAGCTCCTCGCCCTCAATCTGCCCTGGGGGTGCTTGTTTGGATGGTCATGCCTCTATCCCCACCACTGCCACCACCAAATTCTCTCCTCACAGAGTGAGGCAATGCAGGGGCCACTTCAGCCCTCAGCAGCTGGGGCAAAAGCAGCCTCTGTCTTCCCTCTCTGCCACTGCCATATCAGGTCTTCATGGCTGGCAGCTGGCCAGCTGCAGAGTGCAGGAGGGCAGAGGCCACTTCAGCCCCCGGCGTCAGAGGCCATCCGAGGAACCCTGGCCTTCGAATGGCCTCTGACAGCAGCAGTGATGGCAGGCAGTGGGCTTTGACGAGTCGAGGGAGGCCTTTCTACTCGCCCAAGTCTGCTGCTGCTGCCTGCCATATCAGAGGCTATCTGAGGACTCCTGGCCTTCAAAAGCCTCTGACTTAGTGGCAGCAGGCTTTGGCAGGTAAGGAGGCCCAAGTCAAGTGAGGCCTTTCTACTCATCAAAGCCCGCCACTGCTGCCCGCCACGTCAGAGGTCATCCAAGGAACTCTGGCCTTCAAATGGCCTCTGACTTAGTGGAGCAGCGCAAAATGGTTAGAGAGGAAATATTACTGTATACAGACTCTAATATCTAATCTTAAAACTCAATAATAAAGAATGAATTTTCTATAAATCACCAGTGTATATTGTGATTCTTAATAAAGTTTGTTTTAGTGCAATGATTGTTGTGACATATATTATACCAAAGTGTCACATGCAAGTAATAATTACTCAATAAATAAATAGATACATATAAATATTTACATTAGTACATGAATGCATCCCCAAACCCTTCAAATAAGCATTTATGGACATTGTGGACACTTTGGAATTTTCATCCCACGTTCATATATACCGGTATATAAGGACTTGCTCATATGTATGTATTAATGTAAATATTTATATGTATTTATTTATTGTGTAATTATTTACTTGCATGTGACACTTTGGTATAATATATGTCACAACAATCATTGCACTAAAACAAACTTTATTAAGAATCACAATATACACTGGAGATTTATAGAAAATTGATTCTTTATTATTGAGTTTTAAGATTAGATATTAGAGTCTGTATACAGTAATACTTCCTCTCTAACCATTTTGCACTGTTCACAGTGAAACATCCCCTGTACTTTAGTTAGCGGAGCAGCGGCAGACTTTGGCGGGTAAGGAGGCCCAAGTCCTGGAAGGCCTTTCTACCTGCCAAAGTCTGCCACCGCTGCCCACTGCCCCTACCCGCTGCATCAAACGCCATCCGAGGAACCCTGGCTTTCAAATGGTCTCTGATTTAGCAGCAGCAGTGACAGGCTTTGGTGGGTAAGGAGACCCAAGTCGAGGGAGGCCTTTCTACTCTCCCAAGCCTGCTGTTGGCCCTCCCCCCCCTCTGACCGGATAGCCAGGTGACTAAGCAGCTCTTCTGACTACCGGGAGCTGAGAAGGGAACTCAGCAGTGGCTTGCCAGGCCGCTCAGAGGCCCTCCCCACCTCCTTCTCACTGCCGCAGGAAATCCATTGGAGGGCTGTATGCAACCCGTGGGCCGCATGTTGTGCAGGCCTGAACTAGAACCTTGCCTTGCCTGAGTTTTACGTATGGTTGGATGCTCTGTCTGTGGACTTGCCACTTCTGTGACTGGATGGAAATTGAAAGGGAAGAGCGTAGGTTCAGGCCTAAAGAGGAGGCAAGGAGGCTTGGATGCATAATATTTTAGAGGAGTATTTTAGAGTCCTTGCTGGCTACAGTTGGCTCTGGGTTAGTTATAAAGTTTTAAGCCATAATCCTGTGTCTGCTTTAACAAATAAGCACCAAACATTTTCATAGGATAGAACTGTACCCCAGGACATGCTGATATGTCCTTTAAAGCTGAAATTCATGGCCCCCATGGGGGAGGGGATGACAGGGCTCTAGCCTGGGGGCCCGGGATTTGGAGGGCCCCCTGGCATGCTATTATTGTAAGTTTTTATTATGTAAATCCATTTAGTTTTTCTTTTAAAATATAAATATAACTTTGCTGTCATCATTTAAACTGACTTATTTTAATTTTTATCCTAAATCCTGTAGAGCATCTCGCGACTCTTAACTTTAGCAGTAGGAAGGGTGCCCACCAAAGATCCTGACATGGGGGCCTGCTTTTTGATGTGGGAGCCATACTGAAATTCTATCATAATTACCTAGCAGTAAGCTCCATTGGGGTTTACTTCTGAGCAGTCCTGTGCAGACTTGTCTTTTTTCCTTTTACATTAAGCCAGTAGTTCTTAACCTGTGGTCTGGGTCTGCGAAGGCTTGAAGGCTGCTTGGCCCACCTCCTCTCTCCATGGAGTGGCCACATGACAGGAGCCAAGGCAAAGGCTGGCAGCTGGCTTGGCCTGCACATTGCCATACAATCTGTTCCAGCCACAAACTACCAGGAAGAAGCAGAAGAAAAGTCTTCCCTCCCCCTCTAATGCTTCTGAGGGAAGGTTTAATGGATGGTGTAATGGTATTATTATTAATATTTATCACCATGTATTATTATTATTAATATTATTATTATGGTTTTAAATCTTGAGTTAAGTCTTGGGGGACCATGGCAACAAAATATATTTAAAGGGGGTCCCTGGTAAAGAAAAGGTTAAGAGCCACTGCATTAAGCAGCATTTTGGTATTTAAAAAAATCACTGACAATGCATGAATTTCCCTACACAAGTTCAGTTTCTAATCACTATCCATCACTTTCAAAGATTTTCAGTTTTCTTGTAGCAGGCAAAAAATGAGGGAGAACTGATAACAATATATGTGTCTGTCTGTCTATGTGGCAGGTATGCATGACTGCCTGATTCTGTAAGAATGTCTGTTTTCTATTGAAGGTCAAAGCTATTACCCTTTAAAAAATCATTTATTTATTTACATTTTTTCTGCTGGAGCAGAGTGGGTCGCCATTATCGAGGCTGGGAATGCCTGTGAGGAGGGGGAAAACATGCCTAAAGAGAGATCCACGGCGGAAGGCTCTCTCTATTTTATTTTCCCCACAGAGGGCAAACAGCCAGTCTTTCTCATTTTTTTTTTTTTTACCCTGGTGGAACCCTTGAAACCATTTTCATGTCTCAGGGAACTCCTGCCTAAAAATTACAGGTATTATATCTACAGCTAAAAAAAAAGTTTTAAAAAAAAGTTTATTTTTGTTTCAATCTCAGTATCTCAAGGAATGCCTAGCAGCCTCTTGGGGAACCCTAGGGATCCCTGGTTGAGAAACCCTGGCAAAGACAAAGCTAAAGCAGACAAGCAGGACAAGGATGAGGAAGGCTTCTCTGAGGAGGGAAGGAAACTTGCCCTCCTCTCCTCAGGGCCGGTTTAAGGAATTTTGGGGTCCCCTGCAACACTTTATCCCCCCCCTCCCAATATGTTTATCTCAGGTCAATGAAAACTATTACCCTGTCTGCTAGAACCTGGGGTGGGTTTCCTATCAACTCAAACTTCCTTTCTTTTTTTCCTTTTTTTTTTTTTGCTTCTGATTATTCCTTTTTCAAGCTCATTACAAAGCAAATGTTCTTGATGGTAGAACTGCACAGCTCCCTTCCATGAGCCACTCCCCAGTCATGTACTGTTTTCAAGGTTTATGTTTCTATCTTTCAGTTTGTGCCTTGTACATGGCCAGTTAGGGCACAATCACGTTACATGCAAACACATGTAACAAACCCTTGCTGCTTCTGCTACGCAAGAGTTGTTATTTTATTTATTTATATCCCACTTTTCTCCCTATGGCGAGACCAAAGAGGCTCACAAAATTTAAAAATAGCTTAAAAAATACAATAAATAAGAATTAAAAAGAGATTAAATTGCTTATATAATTAAAATTCCACATAAATGATAAAACATTTTAAAAACTCCATAAAATTATAATAGATCTTAAAAAAACAGGAGCACCAGCAGCCCAACCTACATTTGTCAGCAAAGGCCCTGGGTGGCATTAAAAAGTCTTAACTTGCCACCTGAAGGAGAGAAAAGAGTTAGAAGTTTATGGCCCACCTGATGTTACTGAACTGCAACACTATCCTCCTTCACCAGTGGGCTATAGCTGGTGGGAGTTGTAGTGCAATGGCATCTTCAAGGCCACAAATTCACAAAATTAAGGCAAAGCAACTGTCAAAGATAGCAATGTTGGGTGAAGAAGCAGCAGGATACAGATATTTAACCTTTCCTATAGTCAGTGACTTTCTGCTCCAGTTTCTTCCCTGCATGCCTCTTTTCTACCTGCAAATTATAATAGGAGGTACCTTTTCACATTACAGTAAAGGGGCTCAGGTCCTCTCCTGTCGCTTTCCCAGAGTCCTGTCCAAATCTTTCCTTCCTCACAGGCTTCCCTCTGGGAAGAAGCCAGGCCATATGCTGATAAACTGTTGTGACAGGCACCTCGCTCAGCTAATGTCCCTCCAGAAACTCCTTTCCACACAAAACTCTTCGCCTCCCAGGCTCCTGTATGCACCAGTGAACACATGAGCATGATTATTTTCATTCTTGTTGAAGAGATGAGGGGTCCAGGAATCACTTATGTGTTCATTAATATTAAAAAAAAATTATGACAGGTTAAATACAAATGGGAGGGCTTAATTAGTCTGTAGATCAGAAGAATCTACTGCATAGCAGGGGGTTGGACTGGATGGCCCTTGTGGTCTTTTCCAATTCTATGATTCTAAGATTAGAATCATAGAATCATAGAATTGCAGAGTTGGAAGAGACCACGAGGGCCATCCAGTCCAACCCCCTGCCACGCAGGAAATCACGATCAAAGCATATAGATTCAATTCAATTCAGTTCAATAGAGATGAGTGTATGGATGCTGTTTAACAGTGTGTATCCTTAGTTTGAAAGAAACAGCATATATAAGCTGAACATTTAAAGGCACATTGAAGATCAGAGCCATCTTCTATCTTTTATTTTCTAAATCAGATTCAGCTATGGACTTACTTATAAATGGTATAAAGGGAGAGATTTTGTAGGAACAAAGCTTTGGCTGGAGCATATATATAACCAAATGGACCATACTGTTTACATGACAGGTGGGGATACTGCTTATGAATACTCTTCCCTGGAAAAATAATTTCCTACAAGTTGAAAACTAGCACTTCAAGGAGGAAAGTTCTATCTCAGACTGTTTTTCAATTTTGTAAGGATTTTTGCTGCTGCTGTTGCTGCTGCTCTTCAAGCTCCAAGAGATAATTCAAATATGTGATATGCAGTCTGAAGTCATCATTCTATTTGACCACCTTAACATTCTACCATGGCCAGGTTTAAGTTGTTAACTGTGATGGAACTTACTTTGCATGAAATAATACATAAGAGCACTTCCTCCAGTAGATAAAAGTCCCAGATAAATAGCCATTTGCTGAAGTTTTCTCAACGATGCTGGCATGTGAACAGTTTTCCTTAGGCATAAATGATATTGGTTAACTAAATTCTGTTTCTGTTTTTTTATTCATGGTTTCACAAAGGAATTGGGGGGGGGGACCAAAGAGAAATATCAATCCAGGACTATAGGCTTAGTGGCGGTGGTGGTGGCAAAGCTTGCCTTGCCTCACGGGTGGGCTGCAAGAGCATCAGGGAGGGAAGGAGGGAGGACGAGCTGGGGCCAACTGCAGTGGTCTTCCTAGTGTTGCTTGGCCTTGGCTGTTTTTTTCCTCCTCTGGCTCTGTTTTTTACACAGTTGTCCCTCTGTATCCACAGATTTGGTATCCATGGATTTAAGTATTCATGGCTTGAAAATATTCTTTAAAAAATAATAATCCAAAAAGCAAACCTTGATTTTGCCATCTTATATGAGGGACACCATTTTGCTATGCAATTGCATATGATGGGACTTGAGTATTCATGGGGTTTGGCATCCACCAGGAGTCCTGGAACCAAACCCCAGCAAATATGAAGGGGCAACTGTATTAGCTGTTACACCCTTACTCTGGTTGGTGGACTTTGTGGGTCTTAGAACAGCAAGTAGCTCCCATAAGCCTAAAGTCTGCTCATCCGTGCTTTTTGGTAATACAGTATTAAAACAACAACAACAACCATCTCCCAACTTTATAAAGTTCTGGAGCTTTTACTTTAGGGGTTTTTTTAAAAAAAAAATAATTTGGATTTCTTCTGGGGTTTTTTAGGTCTGTTCCACCATGGTAAAGAAGGCTGAGGAGGCCTCCCTCCTCCTTCCTGTCCACCACCTGCCCTCTTGCTAGGACCTGGGTCCAGAACTGAACACAGCATGGCTGTGTGTTAATAATGCCTTCTTGCCAGTGTCTGTCCTTGCAGCCCTGCTGTGGAAACAGAGCAAAGCAGGCCACCTATTTGTTCTGGAAGAGGAGCTGCTGCTGCTCCCCTTCACTCACCAGTCCAGGGACTCGGTTAGCTATTAGGCGCAGACAGGGCCAGTTTAAGGGCCCTGCAGCTCCTGCAGCCACAGGGGCCTTGTCATGGTTGGGGGGCTCAGTCATAACCCTCCTCCTGCAAAAACATTATTAGTAATAATCTGAAAATCCTGTACTGTGAATAGCTTAAGTTGAGTTAGGTGACATTGACCTGAGATAAACATATGAGGCCCCCCAAATAAAGCATTGCAGGGGGGAGGGCAAAATTCCTTAAACCGGTCCTGCCTGAGATAAACATATGCCCTCCCCAAAATAAAGCGTTGCAGGGGGGGGGCATAATCCCTTACATCTGCCCTGGGTGCAGACTGTAGCCTGCAGGCGTGGGCGCCTCGGTTTTAAACGCACTCCCCCCACACATTTCTAGGGTCACGAGGGGGCCCCCAACAACTGCGGGGCCCTTAAACCGGCCCTGCTCCTCCTCCTCCTCTCGCCGCAGCTTCCCTCCTTTCGTTGGCCGTGTGAGGAAGGCAGCCATGCGCCCCTTCCAGAAAACCTGCTTTCCCTGAGGCTCCGAGGAGGAAGGAGGACGCCTCTTGCCTCCCTCCCTCCCTCCCTCCCTCGATGGCGGCGGCGGCGGCGGGCCTGAGGGAAAGTTGCTGTGTCGTCGTCGTCGTCGTCTCCGCCTCCTGATTCGCCGAGGGGAGCGCTTGCGGGAGGGAAAGAGGGCGGCGGCGGCTTCTCCTCCTCCTCCTCTCTCGGCACCGGGGAAGGCGACTCACTGGGAGGCAAAGGCGGCCGTCGAGCACACGCCGCGGGGGTTTGGCGGCTGAAGGAGGAGAGCCGAGGGAGAAGAAGGTGAAGGGGGAACCACGCGCGGCGGGAGTGGGAGTGGGAATGGGTGGGGGCGCCTGCTGAGGAAAAGCAATGGAGAAGACGACGGCGACGGCATGGGGAGAGCAAAATGGGGTGGTGGGGTTGGGGGTAAGAGGCGGCGGTGCGGTAAAAGGCGGGCGAGGGGCAGCCCCGGTGTGTGCGTGGAAGAAGAGGGAGGAGGAGGAGAAGATGGTGTGTATGAGCAAGAGAGAGGGAATATAATCTTCCCCCTTCTAGCACCACCACCACCACCTCCTCCTCCCCTTCTTCTCCCCAAGATGACAGCCTCCTTGTCTTGGGGAGCCCTGGATATGGGGTATGTGTTTGTGTGTATGTGTGTTTGGGGGAAGCTGACTGCCTCCCCCCCCCTTTGAAGGCTACTTCATTTTTGGGTGATGGAGAAGTGATGGCGCACACCTTTCCCATCCAGGCTGACAGCTGCTTGGATACAGCTTGGGTGCAGGTGTGTTTGCCTGAATAATTTAGAAGGAAGACGACCAGGCCTCCTGGTTATCCAGTTTCTTTGCCTGTTGGCACAAAAACACCCCCTCACCTTTTGCTGTGAAGGAGGAGATGCTGTGGGCTTTTGAGGGGTTTGGGTATTTCTATGTAGCTGGCTGTTGAAAAGAGGTCCTTTTGTGTTTGTGCATTTATGCGTGGCCAGTAGAGTGCTTTCCTATATTGTTATTTGCAGAGAGTCAGTCAGGATTTATGTTTCCAGAACCTCATTGTGCTGCAGACAGTATTAATAGGCAAAAAGCTGATAACCCTTTCAGTTCTGCAGATAATGAAATGTGCACCATAGAGGTGGGTGCTGACTGGGGGAAGAGAAAGAATATGGCCAAAATTCATCCAAGACAGGAAGCTTTAAGCTCACCTACTGCTTGAATAACAAATGGACATTCCAGAGTTTTCAGTTTGATCATGAGATGACAAGTGTACCTTGTGGCTTAGGTATGGCCAATTAATTACAGTTGTCCCTCTGTATCCACAGATTTGGTATCCACGGATTTAAGTATTCACAGCTTGAAAATATTCTTTAAAAAATAATAATCCAGAAAGCAAACCTTGATTTTGCCATCTTATATAAGGGACATCATTTTGCTATGCCATCGCATATAATGGGACTTGTGTATTCACGGATTTTGGTATCCACGGGGGTCCTGGAACCAAACCCCAGCAAATATGAAGGGACAACTGTAATGCTCAAAACAAATCCTAAAACTGTGCTTAAAAGAGCTACAGCAGGTAGCTGTTGTTCTCAACTGATTGGAATTGCATTTATATGTTATGTCTGAATTTATTCATGCTGTACAAATTCATTCTTTTTAAAAAGGAACAACAGTCATTACTTGTATGAATAGGAATCAATATTCAGTTGTAGACAAGGAAAGACCTTGTTCAATCTGAAAAGATGTTAAAATTTACTGTTAATTTTCACTTAACTAATTTATGTAACTAGTTTAGTTAATTTTTGTTTAATTATGTAGTTTGCTTATTCAAATATTTGGGCTGTAGGGATTTGAAGCAAGAGTTTATTACTTAACAGTGAAGAAAGACTGCAAAAAGGACTTTAAAAAAATAAATGAATGCTTTGGCTTCTTCCTCTGCATTGGTATGTCAAGTCACGAATCAGTGCTCCACTTTTCCTCTGGTGCAGGTCAGAAGGTAAACGAAGATAGGATTGTCTTAGAAGAACAAAAGGACATTGTGTGACAACTAGCATACTAAGATTTTTGTATTATCATCAACATTGCTTTTTGTGTATTCACTATAACATTTTAAGCATTAAAACTGACACATGCCACGAGTATGTCATTGTTGGTTATTTCTTGCAGTTCCTTTCCTTTTAAGCTCCCTGCTTGCAGCCTCCCCTCTCAACCATGTGTGTATTGCTGGCTATACACTGCTACACACATCCAGAGGTGCCTGTGAAAGCTTATGCCACAATACATTTGTTGGTCATTAAGGACTTCATTGCTTTCACCACAAGAGACTAACATGGCTTGCCTTTGGAAAAATGCTAGCTTTTGACACTACCTGCTTCGTGTAGTGTGTTGGCCTAGCAAAGTGCTTTTAGAAGCTGGGTAAATTTCTGTAGAACTGAACTGTAAAGGATGCTATGGGATCATACTGCTATTTCACAATGTGAACTTGTAAATTACCCATAACATTATTTCTAGATTTCTAAAACAACTTTTTCAGTTAACATGTTTTTACAGGGTGGCTTATCTCATAAGATGCTAACATTCTGCATTTTGCACATGCTTATCTTTTCGTATCTCTCTGATCCACTGCATTGCTGTTGGGGTGATTGACTGTTGTGTCCTTTCTCTGTCTTAAAGAGTATCATCCAACCAGCGTTGACAGTTTTGGCAGTTCACCCCTTTTACTGTCCGATAGCAAGTTCTCTGACAGGCTAGATCCTGACAGTGGGAATGCTTGTCAGATAATTCAAGTGTGTTTCAAACATAAACAGCAGCCCCATTATATAAATGTTTAAAAATAAAAGAACAATGAAGGGAAGAAAGACTTTTCAGCAGGTAATGCTATTTCTCTGCAGAAGGGATTATCTTTATATTTTTTTACATGTTATTTCTTTAGGTGAGTGATAGAAGCAGAATTCTGTGAGAATGCTAAATGTGTACGTATGTTGGCTTTATATATTATAAAACACATAATACTCACTCCAAAGAAAGAGATGCTTTGCTGGACCTCTTTTTTAAGATCAGGAACCATGGGTACAGGAAGCTCCTGCTTACCTGACAGATTAGGGTCTGCAGCCCTATTAGAAAGTAGACTCCGGTTAAAAAGTGAAACCCAGGGTTTTTTAGCTTGCAGATACAGGACTGAACACTAGATGGCAAAAAGTCGACATACAGAGAATAAAAACAGCATGCGGAGTAGACTGAGAGAAAAAAAAAAACTAACATGCCAAATCGATTGAAGTCGAAAGAGCAACCAGGTGTTGAAAGTGTGGTACCTGCCTATAATTTAGATCTGTTGAAACAGCGGGAATTCAGATGAATGTTGACAAACAAGTTATTGAAAAGTAGGGACTGTCTGTATAATTTAGATGTGCACCTAATTATCTGGGCCTGCATTTATGAGTGCAGATGTTGTTCATCCTTAAGAAATTGCTTTGAATGAGATGCTGATTTTAACACATATTCAGATGAACATTCTCTTCTACACAGACATGACTTGTAATGCTTATGCACCACTGCCACTGAATCAAGGTGAAAAGTTGACCCACATCTGTTTCAGTTTTAAAATACTGGCAGCTGATGTGCTGATGGTAAGGTTTTCATTTTTCATGTATGAAGAATAATAATCAATTTCTCTTGCCTTTCTCTTGTGTTTTACTACACTAACAGCGATTGAGTTGAACTGAAATAAGGATACATCTTCTGCATGGTGCAGTAATGGAATAAAACCAGTAATTTTCCTGCCAGTACAGAAATTGAAACCCACACAGGTACTTGTCCATTTCTCTCATCAGGTTGATCATAGCTACAGTGTTTAAGGGGACTTGTTGTCAGTCTGCGTTATTATCTGCTTCTTTATCAGGCAAAAGATGTTAAAATATAAAGAAAAGTGATGATGTTGGAGTCACAGGCCCTCATGCTGTTTCGGATGTTACTTGTGTTGTTGTTCAGGTGAGGGGTCTCATGCAGGCAGAGGCCACTCCTGCTTCCTGGCCATGTGGGGTTGAGACAAAACACAGTAAAATTTAAATCCTTTTGCAGCAGTGAAGCAACCTCTCTGGCATCCAGCATGTCCCTGTTCCTTTGTGAAGCAATAGGCCCCTTTGTTAGGCAGAGATTATTGGATTTTATAAGAAGTCCCTGTAGTGCTGCATCTGGAAACAACTTTTAGGTGCTGTGTAGGTAAAACTAGCTAAATATACTCCGAAAGATACGTTTTACCTTTGTTGGAAGTAGAAACCTCAGAGAGTTCAGTCTCAGCCCATGTTTCCCTCTTGTTTAGATTTCCCCTTGTTGTGGCAAAATGGGGTATCTTCAAATCTAGGAAACACATCTGGAAACAACTCAGTCCATATGTCCAACACGGCTACCCCTGAATGTGGTTCCCCACAACAAGGGGAATTTTACTGTCTTTTGTAATATCAAGTAACATCTAAAACAGCATGTAGGCTTCTGAATCCAACATCCTGACTTTTCTTTCTTTATTTTGTAACATCTTTTGCCTGATGAAGAAGCCAGTAGAGCTTCAAAAGCTTGCACCATGTGTTTTGCCTTTGGGTGGCCAATAAAGGTATCACTTTTTTGTGGATTTTGGATATTGTTTTGCTGCATGGCCAAGACAGCTACCTCTGAATGTGTACATGTGTGCACACGCACCAGGTTGTGCATGCATATTCACGTGGCTATGGGGATAATCAGGATTCATTTTCTGCAGCAAACTTTACTTGGTTAAACTACAATCCTATAAAGATTCCTATTCAGAGGTAAGTCCCTTTGAGGTAAATAGAATGCATTCACAAATAAGTGGGTACAAGATTGTAGCCTGATTATCAGATTGAGGGCTATATTAGGTGATACAGTTAAATGCATGCAAGAATTCCCTGTGTTTTTTTTTTATTTCACTTTTAAAATATCAGACACAGGGAGCAAGATCAGAATTGGGATCTTGGCATATAAGTAGATTTAACTTTTCCTTGCTGAGATATGGACTAAGTTAAAATTACCCCATTTGTGTGAAGTACTCTTAGCCCCAAATTGGAAGTTTGTTGCCAGTGGCCATTTTTGTTCTTAGAGCAATATTAATTTTGGAGTTAGTTGGTATTTTTTGCCAAGGCTTTTGAGTAATAAGAGACCCAATCCAGATTGTGCCACAGTCCCAGTATGAATCAGGCCTTCATATCTGTTATTCTTAAAATAAAACCAGGACATATTAGATGTTCTTCTACATTTAATCTGTCCTCTTGTTTGGCCCCGAGTTGTTAGTTGTTGTTGTTGGGTCAGAGAATTTAGATTACACACTTATTGTTGACACTTTTAAACAAAATCCTGTATGCTATTCTAGTCAAGAATGACAATGTTAAAGCTAACCTTTCCTTTCATTCTCTATTCATGCTTCCATTGATGTCTCAAACGGACCATTAATCAAGCAAGCAATAAATAAATAAATCTATCTTTAAATAAATAAATCTATCTTTAAATCAACCCTAGTTTAATTGTGTGTAAGAACATTCTGGTTTCAATATTTTCCAGTTTTGTACTTTCATTCCCATTCACCGCTATATTTTACTTGTTTTTCAAGCTACATGTAAAAAATGTCTGCAGAGGCTTCCAGACAAAAAGGTGTGTGGCGACAAACCAGAGCTCTTCTATACAAGAATTGCCTAGTAAAATGGAGGACTAAAAAGAGTAGTGTTCAGGTAAGTTAACCAGCTGTATTCTAGCCTTTGTTTTCTCGATTTAAAAACAGATTAATTTGCAAAATGGAGGAATTGTTAAAAATAACTGATGCTTTGAGAACATTAGTGTATCTATAAAAAATGTTATTTCTTGGGGGGGGTCTGTTTGAAATAGACCTTTGGGAGCTGTAATGTTCTTATGCTCCTTTGTCAAAAACTGAATTTATAAGCATGATTAACTATACTAATGTTTTAATTGGAAACTTTCCATTCTACATGCTGTATGTTTCTAAACAGGATAGTTGAGAAATATAGAGAATGTATAGAATACAGTAGTTAGGATGAACTTGGTATGAAACAGCTTGATCCTGTTAGTTGCTGCACTCATGCTATCATTTTCTTATTGTCACATTCCCCAGAGGGAGGAGGTATGCCTTTGCTCATACTGCTAATACAATTGGCCCCCCATATCCCTGAATTTGGCATCCATGGAGTCAACCATCCACGGCTTTAAAATATTTTTAAAAATATAATAATCTAAAAAGCAAGGCTTGATTTTGCCATTTTATATGAGGTTTTATTTTAGTATTCCACACTACTATGCCATTTTAGATAATGGGACTTGAGCATCCACAGATTTTGGTACCCACAGAGGGTCTTGGAAACAGACCGCAGTGGATACTAAGGGCCTATTGCATTCTTCATCTTATTATTGGTACTACTAGCTTTATTATTCATTTAAGGTGCAATCCTGTACTTGAGATTCACAAGTTCAAGGGTCATAGGATTTGCTGAAAATCCCACTAAGCTAGTGTCAGAGAGATAAATCAGAGACAGCTGGTGCCTTCTGTGTCAGGGATGGTGATGAATCCAAGTTTTAGTCTGAATTTCAGTGTGTCTGTCCAAGGTGCTGGATCTTCTTTGGGGATAGTGTTCAGCACCTTGAATAATTCCTTTAAAGTTCAGATTAAAATCCAGGACAGAGTCACTGTCCCACTGACTTGGAAGCTGCCACTGAGATATATGCCAGTGATGCAGCTGTTCCACCACTGAAAATAAACCTTCAGGATGGCTGAAATGCAGAGGGGAGAAGCACACCTGATACCATATCTTTTCCTCTTCAGTCTTTGGCCTTGCCCTCATCAGTGGCTCAAATTCATACCAACCCCATCTTTGGTGAACTGAATTTCTCTTCCTTTGATTTATTTCAGACATATGATAGGTCTCTAGAGCAACAGGCAGGTACCTCAGGGAGGGTGATCAAGAGCAGTGGTCTTTCCTCTCTCTGCCCAGGTTCCTTGGGCTGTGAGGGAGCAGGCCTCTCAGGGTGAGACAGATACTGCTGTGAGAGCATATGAGACATGTGGGGCTGGAAGGGAGTAAAAGAGAAAAAATAAGGAAGAGAAGGTGAGAAGAAAGGCATTTTGGTCTGCTAGAAATGTGGGAGACATCCTTTGGTGGGTTGGCAGGAAGAACAGTAGACCAAAAGTATTACTGCTGTCCATTAAATACCATAACTGATTTCTTGCCAGGGATTGAGGGCTTCCTCCCTTTCCTATAGTATAGTAGTATCATGGATTCATACTTAGTGCATAAAATATAGGATGTTACATCTAGCTATCATCCCTGTATTTTTAGCATCTATGACCAGGTGTTGGTGGGATGTGGAGATAAATGCCCATAATAAACCTATTATTTTCTGCTTATGTAGCTGAGTGCTTGGGGAACTGCTCTGTGCTGTTTGCAGTGAGGATTCAGATCCCAGAAGTTCAGTCACTCTCGCTTCTAATGTGGCCAGTTTGGTTGAGTGTGCACAAATTGAATGAGGCTGAGTTACCTTGTTTCCCTGATGGGGCCTGAACTTGGTTCTCTTGCTTCCCAACTTCTTGCCCTGTGGAGGCAGCCACTGTAGGCTGCTCCTGTCAGTGTTTCTGTGGCTACCCTTGTTATGTTTGCAGCCTCTCACTTTGCTGCTTGGCAAAAAAAAAAAAAAAAGCATTTCCTTTTGTCCTAGGAGGATTGCATGTGCTTTGCATGTGTTATTTGGAGTCATCTTGCCCTGGGAGTTTAGGTGAATGTCTGCCTTCCTCTGAAAATGTGTGGAGGCTCTTTTCCCTCATTTCTATGTTGTACTCCAAAGCAGTGGTTGAGAGGAGAGGCTATGGGGTTGTGGATACATCTACCTGTATCTTCTTGGCAGGATAACAGTGTTGTTGCTGGCTGTGCCACTAGGGTTGATGTAATGTGGGGACATAATCTAGTGTCATCGCATGTGATTTTGGTGTGCCGATGCCAATGTGTATGTTTTGTGTACTTGGTTGCTGTTCCTTTGGTGGGTCCATGAGCTACCTCCATGTGTAGGTCGGATGTCACCATTGTTGTTGACACAGTTGTGATTTGTGGGCACTGACACAGTTTCTGGAGATGCTTGGTGTATGCCTGGTTGTTTGTTTTTCCCCTCCCTCCCCAGGCTGAGTATACCTTGAGCATGGCAACTGGTCCATTGACATCATTAACTGTCCATTTCCTCTCTCAGTGTGCATGTCCTGAAAGCAACTAGGTACCAGCAAAGTATAAACAGCACTAGTCTGGGAAGGGAGACAACTGTTAATTAGCTCACAGGAATGCCAACACTGTCCAAAAGGTCAGAGGCTTACGGCAATCAGTCATTGTGGTCCAAAGCAGTCCGAGGGTCAACAGGAGCAGGCAGCAGAGTAGTCAGGGACAGTCCAAGATCTAAGCACGAGTCAAGGTAACAGAAGTCAAGATAATTGGGATCCAGGCACCAAAGTCAGCAGGAAGCTTTCACCAGGAAGATCAATTGATCTCTGACAAAGCCTCCATTGCCTCTCCCAGCATATATAAAGCAATTAAGGCTTTGTCAGATGTTTCTTAATGAGCAGGTTTTTCTCATAAAGTCTCAGAGACTTCCTTTGAGCTTCCTTTTGAGCTCGCTGCTGGGTATATGATGGTGGAGGTAAGTCCCTCTCTTCTTCGTCCTTATCTGAATGGGCAGGACTCTCTGCTGGGACTGATGCCAACCCACTCAGACCAGGCTCTTCCTCCACTCAAGCCTCTAGGTTGGCAGGGTTTCCTGCTGGCACAGGTGTAGATAAACCTGTGCCAGGGTCCCTAAGGCCATTCCCTGCCATGTCCTCCTCCTCCTCTGACTCTATAGCCTCATCAGGTTCACGGGGCATGACAGTGCATTGAGTATAAGGATTGCTTGACCTTTTATGTAAACAAACCAGCAGCAACAACAAAAAAAGAGGCCACCATATTTTAGGAGTTGGAAGAGGAAAGGGAAGAAAAGGGAAGCAAGAAACAAGAGCTGAATGTGTATGAAACCAGTGACTCATATTTAGACTTTCCAGTTGGAATGAGCTCTACAGGCTTAAACCAAATATTCATAGAAAAGTGCAGTGATGTATTAAAGTCTTTTACTCCAACTCTCAAGTCTCTACCTTCACGTCTCAAGTCAAGTCTCAAGTCCTTGCAAGATAATTTCAAGTTGAGTCTCAAGTCAACAGAAGTTTAACAGAAAAAAAAGGGTGGTGGTGGTGGAGGAGGAGTTTCAATAGTTAGAAAACCAAGAAGACACACACAAAGTTAGCTAAAAAAAAATAAATTATCATAGGCAAGTTCAACAAGGTTTTATTTAAACAAACCTGTGCTGTTAATCAAATTTATCAAGATATCATTTTAGAAAAACTATTTTTTCCCACAAGATTGGATTCCAGCCTGCTGAAGTGAGGTCTCACAATGATTCTCCCTTCACTAAACAGCCACTCACTTGGTGCTGAACTGGCTGGAACCATAAACACACTCAGATCAGCCTTATTTAGTAATAGTAGCTCTTTGCAGTGTTTTCCCCCAAAATCCTAACACATCAATCGGACCACACTCAGTACTTTGAGTTACAAGGTTACTATTCAAATGCATCTCAGCATCAAAATCAACGTGGCTGGAGTTATTTTAATTATTTGTTTTATAATAAGCAAAAAAAGAGGAAATACAGGCTTTCTTGCTGGGAAGTACTTTATCTTTGGTTCCTTCACTGGTTGATGACTGAGATCTTGGTTGATTCTGATTAAACATGATGCAGGACTGGTGAAGTTCAGATACTACCTTTTGTCTAAGTGCACTGGTTTCATTTTCATTGTGGCTAATTTTCTGTAGCCACTAAAAGTAAAACTTTGGGTCCAACACAGCATCCATGTAGTATTCATAATCATGAAAATGCAAACGTTTCTCACTGTGGCCTGTGACATAGGCATCAAACCAGCAATCACCAGAATGCCCATAAATATGGCTTGGATGTTCTTCTTCAAAGCTGCAGCCATATTTACTAGATGTACAGGGTGCATATTTCGACCATGTATTACCAGAACCTGTATACACAAGGCATGATGTTCCTGGTTATAATTTAAAATGGTTGAAAGGGTGGGTGAATATTATACCTGTACTGTGAGGTGGGTTGGTGTTGGTTGTGCAAGGGCTTGGAGAGATGGATTAATTTCCTGAGAGCTGTGGCTACTGAGGGGAGCAACATATCAGTGCAGAAAGCTCAGCTGTTTGTATGACAGCTGACCATAGGTGATGCAAAGTCCATCCATGGCATCATTCAGTTCGAGGCTAGCAGCAGGCAAGAGTCACCACCAAAAGCGTGGAGTGTGTTCTTGGAGGGGAACACAGCAAATTGGTTAGGCATGAGCCTTGCACTCTGGAGGTGAGTGTTGCCTATTGATGCTCATGAGAAATGTGTCCAACACATTTGCTGTTCCCCTCCAAGAAACATGTCCCATGTCTTGCCTGCTGCTCTTAGGAAAAGCTTTAAAAGGTTCCTCTGATGTGCAATGGGGGCAGGTTGCTGAGCAGACTTCAAGCCCTGCTTCAAGCCCAGAGCACATGGCAGCCTCGGGCTTTGCGAGCGGGGAGCACAAAATCAATGCCACTGCCTCAGTGTGCATGCAACAGCCTCCTCCTGAAACTGGAGGCTTTTGTGTTAATGGGCATAGAAGAGGCTCCAGCTTTGGAAGTGGGGAATAGGATCCTTCTTACTCTCCTCCCTGAAGCTGGAGGCTTGTGCGTCAATGGGCATGCAAGAGTCTCCTGCTTTAGAAGCAGGGAATACTAGGATCCTGCCTCTTCTGATGTGCAGTGGGGACTGGTTACCGAGCAGACATCAACTCCCATCTGAAGCCCATGGTCATATGTGTTTACTGTTTTCCTCTGAGCTGGGCTTGAAGCAGACCATCATGTGACCGGTAGGCAAAAAGAGATGGAAGCATTATTCAAAGGAGGAAAACAGTTTTCTGTTTCCTAAGCTTTCTGGATGAATGTGCTTTGTTACTGAACCAAGGCCAGCAAGTCAGTCGCTAAAAATGTACGTCATTTATTGCTGAGTCTAATCCAAGTCGAGTCATTCATCACTGGAAAAATGGGTTCTAGACTGGGAGAGAGTTGCCCTTTGGCCTATGGACAGACCATACCCAGCAGGTCAGAATGGGACCAAGATAAAGTTTTCCTGGGAAGAGAAGCAGAACAGACAGTTGCTGCTTACCTCAGTGATGCATAAGGTCTGTTCAAATTATACATTTTGACAAGAATTGAAAGTATGTCTAAACCACATGGTGGTTTGGGCATACTTTTATTACTGATCAGCATTTTCCAGGTTTTTTTTAATGGTACATCAGACAATAGCTGCTGAAATTTGGAAACCTTTCCCCCCATAGCACAACACTATTGCTGCCATGACAGAAGCTTGTGTATATTTTTTGTACACACCTATTGCCTCTGATCTATAGTTCAAAGGAGAAAAGAGAGACCTAGGAGGATTGGCTTGCTGTTCCTCTGCATGTGACAAGAGGCTGGAAATGTCTGTTGGGCAAACACATAGACAAGCTATGAGTTGGAGAGGCACCCAATTTGGAGTGCCTATTCACAAAAACAAGCACATGTCTGTGCATGCCCTTTTCAGGTGTCTGCTAGAAGGGAGAGGTGGAGGTGTGGCATTTTGTGCTCCATCTTCATCTGATGGGTTTATCAACTTCAGAATATTTGCTGGCCACCCACATGCTTCTGTTTCCTGTCTTCAGCTTGGAAAAAGCTTGATGTAGTTCTGTGCTTCCATTCAGAAGCACAGAGCTGAAACAACTCCCAGGTTTCAGTAAAACTTTGAGACTGGCAGGGGTTTATCTCCTCTCCCTTTTAGCTCCAGGTTCTGAGGAAACCTGGGGTATCACCTGATATGAAAGTTGTAGGTAAAGTCTCTAGTTTTAGGTAAAGTCTTTCCCAAGGCTTGATCTTTTCTCCCAGTGTAGGACTATGGATCTTTTCACTTTTATTCAAGTGGTATGTGGCCTACCCAGTCAAAGAAATTAAATACAATTTATTGTAACACTGAAAGATATTATAAGAGGCTAAAGCAATAATCAGAATGTAGTCAATATCTCCTTAAGTGTTTTTCTGCAGATGCTGCCAAAGGCTTGAAGAGGAGTAAAAGAAAGAGAGGAGAGAGGGTTTAAATTTGGGATGGAGGAAGAGGGGAACAGCAAGCAATTTGCTAGAGAAGAGTGAATTAAGGGCTAGTGGAGTTGAGGGTGAAGTAGGGAGGAACATTGCAGGAAGAGTCAAACCTCAGCAGAGGTGAGCAGGGTAAGGAAGAGAGGCATCAAGAAGGAAAGGTTTGGATCAAGAAAATCAAACAGCATGGCAAAGTATGTCCCTAACCACACACTACAGTCTGGATCCTCTCTCAACATAGTGAGGATGGTGATCAGAATTACTAAACCTTGCTTGTGCATATTAATGTATGATATTTAAATACTGAAGCTGAGTGATATAAAAAGATAGGTACAATTACCATAATGCATGGCTACTAATAAAAAGATAAGAAATTGCATGTAAAGGTCTGTTTCTATGAAGGAGGCATCAGGTTACACATGGTGAAGGTAGGGGGTTGTTCATTTTCTTCTCCGATTGCAACCCACGCCACTTTGGAGAGAGGAAAACTGCCCATTCACCCCTCCCCCTTGGTGCATTACAGTGCATGATGCGACATCTCATATTTACACTTTGCAATTAGCAATAAAGTTACCATCTGTTTTTGTTTGTTTGTTTGTTTATTTGTTATATGTGCTTAAGCCCACTGCTTTCCATGGGTTTAGGTGCACAAATACAGCCTTAGATAGTAGTAGTAGTACTTCTTGTTATCTTCTTGTTATCCATCGAACCTATCCATTTCATTTATGCAGGAAGTCCTGCTTCCACTTTTCTTCCTATTTTGGCTAATATTAATGAGCATGATGTATCCAAACAAGAAATACGATGAAGTGCTTGATTCTGATTCTTATTCTGTGGATCACTCCAGCATCTCTGAGTTTATTGTTGGCTACACACCAGCAAATGAAATGACAAGAAAAATCATGCACAAAATGTCTGCAGAATATTTTACAGAAGGTATTGTGAATTTTTATGCTGTTTTGTCTTTCCAGAAATATGTTCTTTTTACTGAAACTTATTTTGGAATATAGCCATCAGAGAGACTGGTCAAATAAGTTCCCTATAAGTAAAATATATCTCCTTTATAAAGACTTTTTATTCCAATTTTGTTACACTCACCAAGCATCTGGTCATGCAACGACACTCAGTTCCTCCTGAATTCAGTGTCTTTCTGACAGATACCTCCAAAGGCTTGAAAAGGAATGGAAGAAAGAGAGGGGGGTTATTTATGTTTGGGAAGGAGGAAGAGGGAAACAGCAACTGATTTGCCAGAGAAGAGTTGCCAGAGGAAAGGGGCTATCCATTTCATTTGTGAAACATACAGTAGTCCCTTCACATTTGTGGGGGTTAGGTTCCTCAGACCCCTGCAACTGTGAAAATTCCGCGAATAATGACAGCCCTCCCCCACCTTTCTGAAAGTGGCGACAGAGCCTCTGGAGGCCCTGTCGTTGCTTCCCCCCGCCTCCCTCCCAATGCAACCACAGGGGCTTCAGAGGCCCCATCGTCGCTTCCCCCCCCCACCTCCCGCCTCCCTCCCGAAAGTGGTGACGGGGCCTCAGAGGCCTCATCACCACTTTCCCCGGCCTCCCCTCATGGCAAACTGCGAATATGCGGAACTGCGAGTGTGGAGGCCGCGAATGTGGAGGGAGGACTGTATAAACAACACCCACGCTTGTCTAAGGAGGAAGATTTCTGTTGTCTTACTGGAAATTAACCTCCCATTATGCTGTCACTGGTAAAAAGCTCACTTTCACAACTCAGCCTGGCTCTGATATTAGGAAGAGGGTGTAGAGGTATCAAAGCATAGAGCCTCCCACTGAGTAGTATCCCCTTTAAAGCAGGCCAGGAGTCTTCAGTGGCAGTCCTGTGTCATTGCCTTAATCACAGGAATAAGCCATATAGGATTTATACCTTCCAAGAACAAAGAAAATATGCTCAGGATTTGTCTGTCTCACTCAGCAGAACAACCGTGTGAAGATTACCTCAGCTAATCGGCTTCCTGAGGGGTGAGCAAAACAGTGCATGGAGACCAGAGAGCTCTAATCAACAGAATTAGGCTACCAAAAAGAAAAAAGAAAAATAACAACTAAAATCTAGTTTGTAAATATATGATAGCTGTGTTAATTTATAAGACTTGATATTCTTCATGGGTGCTTACAATTTTAACATTGCCATGCAGAAATAACTTTATGGGCTCTCTCATCCATCTAGCAAAAATAAGCATGTGTAACCAGTATATAAGCATAAATAGGAAAGTTTTTTGGACTCGGCTAATAAATGAGGAGGCAGCTAAAATATAGGGTTGCATTTCTCTTGACACAGTTGTTCAGAGATGAGAATAATGAGGCAAAACTTTTTTCCCCCAGGAATAATTACTGAAGAATTTCTAAGTGAGCAAGAAATGCAAGAAGCTAGTGTTCGTAGCCCCCGAAACTTTGTGGGTGTAATTTTCATGGATTCTGTGTCCTACCAGCTCAGATTTCCTCCTGAAAAGGTTCCAGTATCTGCAATTCATGTGGAATCAAGAGGTAATCTATAAGTCTATACCAACAGAAAATTGTGTAGTACCTGTATATCTCTATCCAGGAATGATCTGGTTCAGGACTCCAGCCAGCCTATAAAAAGAATCTTGTAGAAGATACCCTTTTCCTTCCTATAGTGCTGTAATTGTGCTGAAGAATTGCTAACCTAGAAGTAGTATTTTACTACTGCATATATGCTGGGGCCAGCAGGAGTGTTTCTTAACATATGTTCCTTTCTACTCATTTCCAGGAAGATTAGGGCTCAAACATGCATTTTCCCATAGCTCCTCTTTTCTTTTCTCCACTCCTGTTCCAGTGATGACCTGCAGCATTCTATGACTCAGCTCCACTGAACCACTGACAACATATAGATACACAGTATCACTCCTCCATCAGATCAAGCCTAGACTAGTTTATTCAGCAAGTTCATTTTGTTAATACTGTACTACAGTTGTCCCTTCATATTTACTGGGGTTTGGTTCCAGGATCCCCCATGGATACCAAAATCCGTGAATGCTCAAGTCCCATTATATGCAATGGCATAGCACAATGGTGTCCCTTATATAAGATGGCAAAATCAAGGTTTGCTTTTTGGATTATTATTTTTTAAAGAATATTTTCAAGCCATGAATACTTAAATCTGTGGATACCAAATCCGTGGATATGGAGGGACAACTGTACTGCACAACTATATAATGTACCTTTAAGCACCATTATATTTTTGAAATCTGTTGACTGCTAGACATAGTTACATGCTTCTAGCCAGTGCTTTCATACTTCCTGCTCCTTGCCGGTCTCAACAGTGCAACCACATACATTCAGATTCATTAAAGGATGACTCACAACTTAAGGATTTATCTCAGGGATTGGTCAAATTGCAAAACACACCCAATGAAGTGAACAAAACAACTAGACAATATTGATGCTCAGATGTGGTAGAGAAAATAATAGGACATCCATTCTCACCTAAAATTTCCACTTGAACTGAATAATCAATGAGCCCATCCTTGATAATAACACCTCAGTGATAGGCCCATACTTGTTTCCAAATTTAAACAGTTGATCTACCTTCCAAATTTAAACAGTTGATCACTAGCCAGTACTGGCCATATAGCAAACACATATTAGTTTCTGTCTGGTAAATCTGTGGTTGGAAACTTATTGTATGCAAAATTCTTTGAAAAATTTTCATTTTTTTTGTACAGAAAACAGCATTTTCTGTGCATTAATCATTTTCTGCACAGAAAATCTGTTTCCTACAGAAAATGGTGTGTGTTATTTTCTGCACAGAAAATGCTGTGTCTTGCAGAAAAGTGTGAATTTTCTGCAGAATAAGTCCCAAATTGTGGTTCATAGACTCATAGAGTTGGAAGGAGCCTCATGGGCCACCAAGTCCAACCCCCTGCTCAATGCAGGATCTCCAGCTAAAGCATGACCTGCAGAGATTCTTGTCCACCCAAGATTCTTTTTGTAAGGGTTTCCTGACACTCAAGCAACAAGTTTTTGACTGTTTTTCAAATATTTTTGAATACTATTTCCATCCATACAGTTAACATAGTTGGCAAGTGTATCTCCATAGGTACTTTAACTGTACCATTACAGAATCTAATAAGGTCACCCACAGTGTCAGATTCATTCACTTGGTTATCTTAGAATTGATATATACCATCTACTGTCATCTTCTGCATTCTACATAGGTCAAACAGGCAATCTCTGCACAAAAGAATAAATGGGCTCAAATGTGACATCACTAATAGTATTAGGAATATAGTCAGACCCAGTATTCACAGGGGTTCAGTTCCCAGACTTACCATTGATACTGGAAACCATGGATAACAGCAAACCCTATTAAAATATAGGACTTCTGATAAAAACATACCATAGAGTTGTGTTGGAGGACCTAGAAGATGCCTAGAGAGGACACATATCTAGGCATTTCCCAGCACAACTCTATGATACGTGTGCCTATTTTGTGTCCCATGGATAACTGAAACAGTGGGTATTGGTTCTGCGGATATGAGGGTCTGACTATACTTAAAACTGGTGGGATAACACTTCCCAAGAAACTCTATCAGAGACCTAAAGTAGCTGCTGAGGGACAAAGGAACCTCAAATGAAGATTAGAGAGAGAAAAAGACTGCTGAGTTTCAGTTCATTAGCAGACTATCACTAGAGGTTTGACTGAATAATATTTTTTTCTCATACTATTTGGGTTAATTGGGTTACCTTAGTGTGGGTGACTTTGGTGCATGCAGGGGACAATTTTCTGCTCCTGGGATCCATTCAGGGCTACACAGACTGCTGAAAATGCCCCCAAATTGGGGAGGGGGGAACCGAAGGGGCCAGCTTTTTGGTTTTGAAAAAGCTAGTCTTTTTTTTAATGTTAAATTATACAAGAGGGCACTGCTGCCTGTTAAAAAGGTGAATTGCAGTTCCTAAAGGGTTGCAGAAGAGGCAACACATTTTTATTTTTATTTTGTATTTTTTAAGCCAGAGCAGGCAGGGGTGCGTGGCTGCAAAAAAACAGTCTTGAGTGCAGCATGGAGTCCCAGGCCTGCACATTGCCCACCCCTGGCTTACCTAGTGTCAGTATTAATAATCTACTTTTTTCATTTAATTTCTATCTGACCTCATTATCTACAATCTCACCCCATCCATATATACTGTTAATGTACTGTACTTGAAATTCTAAATATTTACTGTGTTTGATGAAGTGAACATACTACAGTAAATTGGTCCTAATCCTAATAAATTGGTCCTAACAGGACTTCTGCTGATGTTTTTGCTGAAACTGACTAACTTGACTTCAGAAACTATACTGTAGGTTGCTAATTTTTGCTAATGAGCATTCTTAGCAGTTTTGTCCGGTGCATTTTTATTAAACTCACTGTCTTAATTATACATAGGCCTCCTCCCTTCACCCTCTATACCAGCCTTTCTCAACCTTTTTATCCTGGAGGAACCCTTGAAATAATTTTCAGGTCTCAGGAAACTCCTGCATATGATTATTCTATATACAGTTGTCCCTCTGTATTCGCAGATTTGGCATCCACGGATTTAAGTATTCATGGCTTGAAAATACTCTTAAAAAAATAATAATCCAAAAAGCAAACCTTGATTTTGCCATCTTATATAAGGGACACCATTTTGCTATGCCATTGCATATAATGGGATTTGAGTATTCACGGATTTTGGTATCCATGGAGGGGGAGGTTCCTGGAACCAAACCCCAGCGAATATGACGGGACAACTGTATTGTTATTGCTTTCCCCCCATAGTCACAATCTCTTGAGGAAGCCCTAGCAGCCTCTTGGGGAAAAACACTGCTCTATACTGTTATATGATGTCTGGGTACTAAATTCTTGATCCCCTCTCACAGAATTGTAGGGCAGACTATCTACGTCAGCATGACAAGTATCTTGAATATCTGAATTTATAGTGCAGAAAGCTAATGTTAACTCAGCCTTAATACTTTTGAATAATTAACAAGTAAATTAAGTTTAGGTTGTCCTTTTATTACTTGATTTTCTTCAGCTAGTTGTCCAAGGCCTTCCAAGATATGTGAAGCTGAAAAATACTGGCACTATGGATTCACAGCTCTACAGATGTGCATTGATGCAGCAATTATACAGGTATATGCAAATAATCAGAAAAAAACCCTAGAATATGATAGATGAAGTATTAAAATATCATTGCTTTATAATATGTTATGCTTTTCCAATATTAATTGCAGCAATAGTTGCTTTTGTGACTGATACATAATAACGTCCGTAAGTATATCAATACCAATATTTAGCTGGATATAATTAATTGAATAATTAATAAAGACATACTTAACATAGTAAAACTAATTTGTTTTGACACATATATGGGATTGTGATATCACTTCTTGGGAAATCTTGACCTTTGATTAAACCAGGACATTACAATTTAGAATCCGGCTGTGTTTCATATGAGAACTTGATTTTAATTGTTCCCAGTTTTCCTCCTTGAAGAACACGAAGCTACTAATAGCAAAATTAAATTTAAAAAAAGCAGGCATTTGGCAGAATTATTCTAGAGTGTTATGGGATTCATTTGGATTAGCAATGTAAGCTAGGTAAGGAACACATGCTTATGTGTGCTTATGGTTTTGGAAATAATATTTACATAATAGCAGAAACAGTACAAAAACATTTTTAATGTTTTGCTCCTTTTTTAGTTGAAAACTAATCATTCAGTTTTGGAAGATCTGGAACAGACAAAAGCTATCATGATGGGAGAAGCTGCTGTTATGGAAATTGATAATTCTCCTCGAGCAATAATATTAATTTACCTAGTAATTGCCTTTTCACCCTTTGGTTGTTATTTGGCAATTCATATTGTGGCAGAAAAAGAAAAGAAACTGAAAGAATTTTTAATGATTATGGGACTTCATGATACTGCTTTTTGGTGAGTATGTGCCTTACTTCTTTGATGTTGAGTAAACAGAATAGATATTGTATCATTACAATATCTATTCACTTCACTAATTGCTGTGTTAACTGTGGGGAGAAGAAGCACATGTTCTAACAGCCTTATTGTTAAAGCAGTGCAAGATGTTCTTCTGGCAGACATCTGCTGTTTTTTATCTCCACCAGTCTCCTTTTAAAATTTTTTTCCCTCTCAGCAGTAAATGAACCTAGATTGTTGCACTTGTTTTGAAAATGTTATCATGCATCCTGAAACGCTTTGCAGTCTATGGACAGAGTTATATTCATCTACCATAGTTATATATTTATATGTGCTAGTTACAGTAACAGTTACATTGTAAACAGGATAAAGTTTTGCATAGCAGTGGAGACTGACATTTTAAATATTTAAACGTCTGCTTGCTAACTCCAACACACACAGAGCATCAATGTCAATGTTCTGAATGACAAATGGCAACCCCATGTTATCATCACCCTGTAGCTATGTTATAAGTGCAGCATTCTTGAGGGGGAAATGGTAGCTGCTCAAAAAAAAAAAAAACCCTGAACATCTGTCATCACTGGCTACTATATAGCATGGCTGGGCAAAATACAGTGTGGGGGCTGCACTCAGCCTGGATCCTCCTTTTGTTGTTTCTGTAGCCCCATGAGTCCCCCATAGTCTCCCAACCTCCCATGAAAGCTCCTTTCTCATGATTTTTCAGCAATTTTTGCCCCTCAAAATTATACAAAATTTTGCCCCCTCACCCCAACACATGAAAACATTAAAAAAAAAAATACTGCTACCTCATCCGCACAAAAGGAACCAGTGTGATGTTGTGTTTTGAGTATTGACTCCGACGCTGGAGACCAGGGCTCAGATCCCCACTCGGCCATGAAAACCCACTGGGCGACCTTAGGCAAATCACACACTGTCAGTCCTCAGAAAACCCTGTGATAGGTTTGCCTTAGGGTTGCTGTAATTGGAAACAACTTGAAGGCACACAACAACAACAGCATCTGCACAAACACCTCAGAATTCCACACAACCCCAAAATATATCTGTATTCCTCTGCAGTCTCTCACAAAATGGCAACAGGAAGTGGCACAACATCTCTTGCATGAGGAAACTGAAAGTGTTTGGGCTTGTTAGGGGTGGCGTTGGCTTGGGGGTAGGCTGTGGGGGGAATTGGCCCCTGAACCTCTACGCAGTTACCCACCTCTGCTATAAAGAAAGGTGGAGGGATTGCTATCTCCCTGTCAAGGCTAAGGTACAAATTATGTGGCAGATCCAGGAATCTGACTGCTCCCAAAGCCCTTTTTCTTACATTGAGTAGTGGCACAGACTCAGAAATAGGGGTCTTTTATGAGTAACGAAGAAAAAAACCTCCTTCTATTCCATCTCCCATCTGTTCACATGATATTAGGCAGGATTCCAAGAAACCTTCCATCCTCAAAACATGGTCTCAAGCATGGTTTACAGAAGACTCGGGACTATTATTGTCCAGATACATTGTGAATCCCTTTCTAGTTGCAGCAAGTGGAACCAGCAGGAGGCCTTACTGCCAAATAGTTAGGGAAGTCACCCCACTTGTTCCACTAGCTAGTTGGGACTATTCAAGTCCCCCTTGTGGCCTGAAGGAAAGCATTTTTTTCTTTCTCCAGAATCTTGAACCACATGGTAAAATTGATAAAATTACTGTGACAGCCACTTCTGAGAGGTTTTGGTTAATTAAGTACATTGCTACCTTAAGAAATTCATTTCAGTGTTTGTGCTATAATTATGTGTTCCATTCATTCTCAAATGCATGCTAAGGTTCATTCATACAGCACTGAATAACATTCAATACATTTGGCTTCAGCTTACACTTCTTCATGGTCTCTGCATGCACAGAGCATTCAGAATTTTCCAGAGCTTTATTGGAGAAACTGATAGTTCTTCCCCTCCCTTGAGATATGGAGGCAAGCTTCTCTGAGCACATTCTGAGTGACGGAGCAAGCACCTTAACCTTTCAGGTTTTGTCCAGCCACTGGGAAAAGAGCATCTTTGGTAACATTCTCTGTGAGTTGCATCACAACTCTGTGCATGCTTACTTGGAAGTAAGTCCCACTTTATTCAGAGGAACTTAGGTCTTGAGGTAAGTGTGCATAGTGGGTGAAGCCTTAACATCTGACTTTCTAGTAAGGGAGAGATCCTTTGTCTCTCCTATTGTTTTATCTGGTCATATTAAAGTTATTGTGGTATTTTTCCTTCTATTGCTTTCTCTTTCTTATTTTGCCACATATCTTCTGGGGCACTGTGGATGTTATCTTATTTTATTTTTAAGTGCTGTGCCTCTGATGGTATGCTCCTCACATTGGATGGCTAGGATTGTCTGTGTTCTCCCAGTAGATAGCTGGGATCATTCCCAGAAATTTAAAGAGAGAGAGTAAGAGTGAGTGAGAGATATTTTCATCCAATGGGGTGAAAGATAAATTTGTCTTGTTTGTATTTTAATTTGGATCTATCCAGTTGAAACTTCCTGACCCAATACATAACGAAACACTTTCATCCTTTATTATTCACACTTTTTTGAATCTTGCAATGGTGAAAAATGCATGCAAAATTTGTATATTGAGGCAGGTGCACAAAATTGAACATGTTAGTGAAAACAACATAGAAAATATATTATATTAGCAAACATGTATAAAATGACAAGAATATTGGGAGAGAGAGACACACCCAAAAATATACTTGTATTTGTGCTTACCTTTAGGAAAAGTCTGATGCATAAACTGGAAAAAATAAACTTAGGACAGGAAAGCAGGGAAACTGAGTGTAGCTGAAACTCACAGATTTGTCCATCTTTCTGATACTTTTATTGCTTTGATCCACAAGAGGAATCTTGTATGATGCAGGAACACTGAGCCCTCCAGTCTGCTTGATATAAATGGCACACTAGTGCTCCATCACCAGAGCCACACACACAAGACTCTACCTAATGCCTACAGTGGTAGACAAACCAACCAAGACTTTTATGGTGCCTTAACAACTAAGCTTTATAGTGGCATAAAGTTTATTGAATTAGAGTTGACTTTGTCAGAGGCACATATTTATGTATTCATAGGCATAATAAAAATTAAGGCCAAATGGTCTGCAACACCCAACAAACATGGTAACAGAACAGCTGGTGGCAGCTTGACATAAACCTGAAGATAAACAGAGTGAAGATGGCTAGTAGTGATGGCTATAGTCCCATTTTTGAGAAATTAAGGAATGGTTCTTGGGCCCTTCTTTTGGAGAACCAAAAAAGAAGAAATAGCAAACTAGGGGGGAGGGAGGGTACACTACCTTCAGTCATGGAAATGACCATTGATATAGTCCTGAATTTGCCACATTACCAGGCACTTCCAGAACTTACTCAGTTGCATTTAACACCAACAGATTTAAATCTGGGGAATTCACTCCAGTAATTGCCTTACTTTGCTCATGTTATCTATAAGATCATGTATAAGATGTAATCAGATCACTACTTTAGGAACTTGAGAGTACTTTGTCTTTCACTTCATCTCCTATTTTGAGTGCCACCTGCATTTGTCAATTGTTATACACTCTAAAGGAGAGTTTGACTACTAGCTTATGTTTTCCAAGACGGGCCTGTCACATCCTATCACATTGAGATGATAGGCATCACAATGAATAGGCCTGTGGGCTTTGCTTGTAAGGCACCTAGATTACCTCTTTGGATAGCAGAATGTCTTGACAGTTTCGGGACACTAAGAGTCCACTTTTCTGTCAGTGTTATTTCTACCAGTGATACCATACTCTTATATTGCCATGCATTCAGTCATGCTGGGATACAACAGTGTTGGTTTCTCCATTTTAACTCCACTATGCCTTCAGTGGAACCAGTACTATTGCCTCATTATAGACCCTACTGCCATTGGAAACTTCTTTGTGCCCCTGGTGCTTCACCTTTTGGGCTACTGTCTGGCATTTCTCCTGTGCTCCAGCTGCACTCACATTTTGGTGCCTACTGTGACCATTTCTCAGCTTGGTGTTTGAAGGAGTGAGCAAGTGTTCCATACTGGTGAGTGGGGATCTAAGAGGAACACCATTGTTATTTCTTAGTAGTTACTTGTCAATCAACAGGGGAGGTATTTTTATTTTATATATTTATAAAATCATTTATGCCATCTTTCAGCCTTCAAAAGGATTTCCAAATCAGTTTTCAGCATTTAATTACTAATTCAAATAAAGTTATAAAACAAGATGCTAGTTGTTTAGAAAGTTTTTGTGCTCTGCAAAGAACTGTTGAATTCTGTAATGCACCATATGTTATGATGCATTAACTTTTCTTACAAGATACATCATATTACCAGTCATCCAGTTGTGGGACAGTACAGAGGTATTGAAAAACAAAGACAGCTTGCTTACATGTAACTCATTTTTTTCAAATGTTCCTCTGCATTGTATCTCAGCCTGACTTCTTTCCCCTCTGCTGATACCTCCTTAATACAAGTGTGCTCTCTTGGGAATGTAGTTTTTCTTCAGAACAGGCTCACAGTGCCCTCATTATCCAGTGGGAGAGGCAGGAATATCAGCTCTTTCATTAAAGCTCTCAACAGATCCAAACACAGAGTGCAGTCCTAACTCAAAGATGTGTTACCGGAAGTTAGCATTGAACACATGCATCTTATGTCCACAAAGATCCTTTTCTGCCATCAGAAATGCTCTTCTGGCAGAATTCTCTTCTACCACCTGTTCTCAGAGATATGCAGATAGAACTGTCTGTTGGTAGAAGAGCCCAGAAAGGGGCAGGGAAAGTGTGGATTTGGGAAGGGTCAAGTTATGCTAAATCCAGAGCTCTTCCATCACCCTTCCAGGTATACAGCCACAATGACAGCACGAAGTTAGGCCAAGGTTAAGGTTCATCTAAGTAATTCACAGTGTCCCTAGGTTGTGGGGCTGTTGATTCAGCACAGCTTCAGCTGGCCTAATGTTGGTTTAGCTGGTTGGCTAGTTAGGATTGTGCTCTTAATCTTCTTGGGTGCAGGATCCAGTTGTGAGACTGTACTATTTACTAAACAACCTACGGGTAAATAATCTGTCTTTAGTTGCACAGAAAGTTGAATTCATGAACCTTTATGGTGTTTTTCCTTTTTCTAGGCTTTCTTGGGTCCTATTGTACACCAGTCTGATTTTTGTCATGTCCCTTCTCATGTCGGTCATTGCAACATTCTCTTGGCTTTTCCCCAAAAGTAGCAGCTTTGTGATCTTTCTTCTTTTTTTCCTATATGGAATATCCTCCGTAAGTGTGTGCGTGTTTGTGTGTCATTGTCAGTATAGTGTGGGCACTGAGAGTATTTTGTTTTAGACATTTAGACTAAAACATTGGCATATCTAATTTCAGATGTGTTTTTGTTTGCTCTTGAGTGGTAGTAGATGCTTTAACCCCTCACATACAAAGTCTTAAATTTTGGCAGATATATATTTCTCATTTTAATGCTGAATATAATGAAATGACTATTAACAACATAACACTTACTGTTTCCCCAGTGTAAATTTTAACCACAATATTCATTATTTCCCTTCTTTTTTATATTAAAAAGCTTTAAAATAGTTTTTTTAGCCTGCAGCATCAAGGCTGTAATTTATCTCAGCAAAATTATCACTGATTTTAATGGAGAAGGTTTTTTAAAAAAATGCCCGAGTCTTCTGACTTCAAGCAGTTAATGTTTCATGATTATTGCAGACTGTCCATTATGTCTATGATGGGCAGGTGCATGCAGTCTTGTAGGTACTGAATAACCCAGTTACTCTAATGCCATGAGGCTACCATAGACAAATCAGTGGCACTTAAGATCTTTATTTGTATCTGATCTGAACTTTTTGGCCCATCCTTTCTTGTCCATTAATTATGATTCTCAGTACTGCAAAAGGATAATACAGTTCCATAAAATTTCCTTAGGAATGTGTATTTCTGTAACATTTCTTACACTATGGAAATTATGTGACTCAAATTGTGTCTCAGCAATTTACATTATTTCTTTTCTGACCTAGAATCCTAACGTAAGTGTTGTGCTTGAAAAGGCAAACAGTTTTTGGTTATTACCAGATCTTATTTTTTATCGTACAGTAAACAGATAATGTACTCCTTATTGTCTGGTCTCATGACCAAAATGAGACAATGAATGTTACACTGTATCAAAGCATTATTAGGAAAGAGTTTTTGGTTTGATTAAGCCAACTGATTTCCTACACCAGATCCATGAAATTTCCTGTAGTAGGTATTAAATGAAAAATTATTGCAACAACAAAACTTTGTTCAGTGTAAACATGTTATTTCATCTTTTTAAATAATTTTTATGCATTGAAATTATTGTTCCCTTTATGTTTAGGTTTTATTTGCATTTATGTTGACTCCTCTTTTTAAAAGATCGAAACACGTTGGTACAGTTGAATTTTTGTCAACCTTGGCTTTTGGTTTTGTGGGCCTGACGATTGTCCTATTGGAGGATTTTCCAAAGTCCTTTGTGTGGTTCCTGAGCCCTCTGTGTCAGTGCACATTTTTAGTTGGTGTTGCACAGGTTAGTAAAGTGTCTTACTTACTTGCTGTTATTGTGTACAGGGTCCTAGGAACAATAATACCATGGTAGCTTAGAACACCCAATATTATAATTTTAAATGTTTCATCCCAGACTAAAAATATATAACAAATATTTGTCTTGTTTTAAATGAGCAGTAATTTATTTGCTGATGGTTTTTGTCTTTAGTTAAACCATAAACTTTCTGGGGTTTTTAAAAGAGCTGTGACTTTTTATCTACATTGGTATAAGTACCCAGTCAGCAAAGGTTGAGTGGCTATGATGGTAGTACAGTTACAGTTCTTCAGAAACAGTCACATAGGATACATTACTTTTTGACAGATGTGAAGACTATGTATCTGTCTAGTTTTGTACTTGTTTGTAATAGTTTTTTATTTACTAGAGTAACACATTATCCCCAAAGTACTGAAATCTGTGTGGAATTTTAAAATGATTTGCTTCTACATGACTCAGCCTGACAAAGTCATTAATAAATCTGCTTGCTCATGGGATATAATGAGTGTTTCAGTTTCTAAAAATCTGGATTTTGTCAAGTGCAAAAATCTGGAGATTTTTGTAAATCTTTGGCTGTAAATTGCAACAGTACTTCTATTGATTTTGGTACATTTTTGAAAAAAGATCTTTAGCTTTCAAAGTGAGCCCTATAGTATGTGGAATGTATCTAATTCTGTGGCAAAAAGAATTACTACACATTTTGAATGGGAAATCTGAATTTATGCAAATATTAAGAAGTATAATCTTGCCTGCAGTTACAGTTTTCCCTCCGTATCTATGGACTTGGTATCCACAGGCTTAAGTATTCACAGCTTGAAAATATTCTTTAAAAAATAATAATCCAAAAAGCAAACCTTGATTTTGCCATCTTATACAAGGGACACCATTTTGCTATGCCATTGCATATAATAGGACTTGGGTATTCACAGATTTTGGTGTCCATGGAGGGGAGGGTCCTGGAACCAAACCCCAGCGAATATGAAGGGACAACTGTATAACCAAAACAAATATCTAGGCTGTAAATGCCATATAAGAGATCCTGATTTAGGTGTTTATTGTCTTGTAATTCATTATTGCGGTTATTTCTTTTTCCTGGAAAATGTTTAAATTTTCCCACTAAGAAAGATTGAAACGCATTCTGAAAGGTTTCATGTACTGTGTATATATATATGTGTGTGTGTGTGTGTGTGTGTGTATTTGTTTTAGTCAATTGATCTAGTTATGTTATTTACTACTACCTAGATTACTAATTACTGTGCATGTTCATACATACATCCACCACATATATACTGGTGTTACAATAAAATAACTTGTATGTACATAGATATAATGTTTTCTTTAACTTTCTTTTTTTGTCTGCTTCCATTAGTTCAGGTGAGACCTTTTTTTTCTTTTTCTTTTTTCTTCTTGTAAATACACTTCAAAATATATAATGAACGGCAGTGTGTCAATAAAATTCATGCCTGCCATGCAAACTACATCTGGTAAATTCTGTTGATTTGGTAGGAAGTATCCTGGTGGTATTAGATGTTTTTCCTAAATTCTATTTTAATGCAACTACAGTTGTTAATGCAACTACAGTTTTCTTATTTGTTCACAGGTTATGCATCTAGAAGATTATGAGGAAGGAGCTGTTTTCTCAAATTTAACTCATGGGCCATATCCACTAGTTATTGCTCTTATGCTACTGGGCCTTGATAGTATGCTTTATCTGCTCCTGGCGGTATATCTGGATCAAGTTATTCCAGGTATGCCTGTATTTCTGTCAAAGGAAAATATGAAGCACTCAGCATCATTCAGCTTCCACATCCATTAAATACAAACCCATCATAAAGTCAGAAGAATTGTGTAGCAGGACAAAATCATGACGATTCAGTGCCTTCCTGCCTATGGGTTTCCCCATTCTGATAGTTAAGTAGGCTAATAGCTTCAAATTTCTTTAAAGGTGAATTTTAATTTATTTATTTTTTTAAAAAAACTTGAATCCAATTATGAAAGTAATGAAATGTCATTTGACACGTTCATATCAACGTTTACACATATGATACTTAGGCCAATTCCAGCTGATCCAGGGCAGGCCTCTTTAGCCCCCAAGAACATCTAGGCAGAGATCTTACACAGTGATTGTTCTATACTGCCCTTCTGCTGAATGCCAACATTTTGCAACCAACTGTATTTCTGCCAGTGTGTCTGCTTCTTGTTCTATTTTGCAGTAAGGAACACACAGTGCCAGTTTCTGCAATCCCTGTGAATAAATCACCTATGATTATCAACATGTTTTATTTTGGTGTGTGATCAGTTTTTTTCCTGGACAGATTCCTGCATAGAATCTCTCAATTTCTTTCTTTTCTGCCTCTCCAGTAGGAGCATAAACTGAAGTTTGCTTATATTGATGGTTTCCATGCAGTGTTATTGATAATATTCAGTCAGTCTTTGTGTTGTATAGCCTATGGCTACTTTTGTTATATTACAATTCACTATTAATACCATCCCCATTCTTTTTGGTTTCATCTGATTGAAAATATCCTATTCCCATCTACTTTAGTTCACTCACACCAAGTAATGCAATGTTTATACACTCTATTCCTTGTTTTACAATGTCTAGTTTCCTCTTATTCATGCTTCTCACATCCCATGTTCTTATTATATGTGTTGTGGAACTTCAGACTTTCCGTTCACATCTGCATATTGGTAGCTGGATGTCCTTTTGGCTTGAGTCCATTTGCATCATTAGACATGTTACTATTCATCTTTGTCCTTTGCTCTTCTCCAGTAGCTGATTGAATACCTCTGTTACCCTAAGAGGTGGGGGTTGCTTGGAGACCCACCTGTGATACCAGAAATCTAGATGGGGGAATTATTAGCTCCAACAGTATGCCTGCGAGAGGAGGGTAACTGAGGGGACCTATTCAGCTATGTATACTAGGACTAACTGCAGAAAACTCCAGGTTGAAGTGAAATAAAATATTTTTATTGGAAAGGACACAAAGCAATTTCACATATGCAACGCACATTCCTGAGACCACTCACGGCTGTTGAGGAGTAAGGCAGAAAGATTGGATAGAGGGAGAGATTTGGGAAAATAGGGCGATAGTTACCAGTCTTGAAGAGCAGAGTTTCGAAGCTGGTATACATCCAAGAAAGAGAAATGCAAAATATATGTTACCTTTCCCTAGCAATCTAATATCAGCAAGACATAACTAGATAGATAGATAAATAGATATTTTTACATATTACATCCTTTTTTGTTCAGGAGAATATGGATTGCGGCGAAGCATTTTCTTCTTCCTAAAGCCCTCATTTTGGACAAAACGAACTAGGAATTATAAGGAATTGTGTGAGAGCAGCATTAGTGGGAACTTGGATTTCAGTGAGATAATTGAACCTGTATCTTCTGAATTTCAGGGAAAAGAAGCTATCAGGTATGATTGATTATGCTGTTATATAATCTCAACTACCAATGATAATTACTAATATATGCTCTGCAAGGTGTGTTGTGCAAATCTGAAGTAGTAATAATTAACTTTGGCTTGTATATGCAGCAATTGTGAATAGCAATAATCTGGATGTTTAATTAATGTAGCATGAGGGAATGTTTGTCATAATATAGACAAGTTTAATTAGGAGAAGTCATTATTAACTGTTTGTGTCTTTCTTCAGTCATAACAATCATGATCCAGACTTAGTCATGTTTGAATAGCCACTTTCAGGTCAATAGAAATAGCTCTCATGCACCAGAATGGAACATTTTAGTCCCCCAGCATCATATTTTGTTGCAGAATTAACACAGAACTAGACCTACAGGCTAAGGCATTGTGCAGCATTGCAGTAAACAGTTTTCCCCAATTCTAGCCACTTATAATGTACACAGATCTTTTTAACAAATCCAAAACAGCTGGGACAAACAGAGCCTGAAAAACTATTGTGTTTTATCATTGCACAAAACACCAAATGCAATACATTAGGACAAAAAAAAGGTCTCATATTGTATTTCAGTAGGCAACAATATAATGAAGCAGAAGTGACACGTTTTTGGTTGTCAGTACATTGGTCCCATTCAGGCAAGACATTTGAATTCTTATTGGGGCCAAGAAACATTAAAAGTGTACAGGCATACCTTAGTTAACAAAGCCTATGGCAGGGAAGCTCCTTTTTATAAAGTCCTTTTTTGCTCACCTAGCCTCCTTTTCCTCCTTGTTCTCTGTCTAGCTATAATACTTTTTTAGCAGCATCAGCACTGCAAGGAAGTTGAAAGATAGCTGGAGAAACACAGACTTTGGGTGTTAGATTGCAGCAGTGTGTCTGCAGTAAGCACTGCAATAAAGCTTGAGCTGTGAAAGAAAGTGAGCCTTCTATAGCCAATCCTACTGCAGCTATGTGTGACTGCCTGGAACAGGCAAGGCAAACACCAGTTGCCTTCAGAATGTCTTACTGAGCTTGCGTGAAGAGCAAAGCAGAGAGAAAGGGAGAAGAGAGGTAAGCCTGCCTTACCAACTCCCTCTAGCATTTTTTTTAAAGCATAGACAGAAAAATGGAAATCATTAGAAAAGTGGCAGCTGGTGAAATAAACAATAATCCTTGGAAGCACTTTAGAAGAAACTTTCAAGTGGTCAACTTTCAAGTTGTTTTTTGTTTTGTTTTGTTTTGTTTTTCCTGGTGCCTGAGAGTTAAATGATTTATGGTTGACATATGTCCCATTAACTTTGATGTATTTTCTTTAGGCAAAAGTAAGTCTGGATCACTTCCACTCTAAACAATTGTCTGTGAAAATGACTGAAAGATGCATACACACAGTTTGTGTAGGGTACTGTGCATGCCAAACAGTTAATTTACGAATAAAGAACAATTAGTGTGGGGAAAGTGCAGCCTGTGGGAGCATAGGGCCTCGACTACCTTTTTGTTTCCTCCCCAAAAGCCCCCCTCGGTGTGTTGTGTGTGTGCCTTCAAGTTGCCTGTTGACTTATGGCAACCCTATGAAATTCATTTCTTAGGTAAGGAATACTACTCAGAGATGGTGTTGCTAGTTTGTTCCTCTGAATGCCTACAGTACCTGGCATTCATTGGTGGTCTCTAATCCAAATGCTAACCAGATGGGATCTTGTGGCTTTAGGGTATGTAGGCCTCCTAAAAAAACCCTACCCTTCTCAGTTAAAAAAAAATCAAGTGAGAAATCATTATTGAGTGCCCAAAACATCACCCAAAGTGGCATTATGCACTGGAACACCTCTCCAACACACAAAGCCTGCTTTAAATGAAGACAATTATTTGAAAACAGGGTGAGAAACCTGAGAAGTGCAGTCCGGAGATGACTTCCAGTCAATGCTGGGCTGCATTTTCAGATTACAGTTGTCCCTCCATATCTACGGATTTGGTACCCACGGATTTAAGTATTCACGGATTGAAAATATTCTTCAAAAAATAATAATCCAAAAAGCAAACCTTGATTTTGCTGTCTTATATAAGGGACACAATTTTGCTATGCCATTGCATATAATGGGATTTGAGTATTCACGGATTTTGGTATCGACTGGGGAGGGGGGTCCTGGAACCAAACCACAGTGAATATGAAGGGACAACTGTAGTATGGGGGCAAAAATTGGCCCTTCAACATAGAACGTTGAAGAAGAAAATAAAATACCACTACTTTAATGTGATTGAAAAACAGGAGCTATATTTTCAAAGGGGAAATTATCAAGACAAATAAACTTCCTTGCTAAGTACTCAAAACAGTAGTACTGTAATACTACGTTGAGCATGAAGTAGTGTAGTACTGAGAGGAAGTGATACATACTCCAGCACACTAGAGATGTAAATCTTTGAGGGTTTTTTTTTAAGAGCAGAAAATGTTTTCTGCCTGCTGGGTAAGATTATGAGAATTTATTATTTTTTATTATTATTTGTATTTTGGGAATCTGTACATTTTGCACAAAATCCACTTCTTTCTGTGCATAAATGTTGGGTTTGTGCACAAATACATCTTTTTTTAAAAAAATACTTGAAATGTGAATGTGTCTTAAAACATTTCATAAAAAATCTCAGTATTGAAGAGATTGTTGTTGAGGAAAAATGTTCTGCATTGTCTGTGTGAGGAGTGAGCCTGGAAACGTATGTTTCTCCCATCTTCACACACACACCTGTAATACAGTACTGTACTACTGTTAATATATAGACCAGCTTTCGTTGTAAACTAAAACAGTATTATTTTATGCTAACATAAGTATATGATTGCTGCAGATTGTATGATGTTATCTTGCTAGGGAAATTCTGTCAGACTTTTGCATCGCTTAAAAAATAAAATAAAATTAGCTTATCTTCTTTCAGAATCAACTGTGTCCAGAAATCTTTTGTTAAAAAGGGTGAAACTGTGGAAGCTCTGAAAAGTAAGAATTTTTAGGTTTTCAACTGTCTGCCACAAGTGGGAGTTCTTGCACTTCAAGTGCTGCCTGTTTGTTGCGTTCTGACAGTGGGAATATTGGCATAATGTGTGAGCACCATTCCTTTAACCCTGCCTATATATATTAACTTGTTTCAGTGTTTTATTATATGAGGTATTAAAGATCATATAAAATGGTATTAACTCCTTAAGGATGAGTGGAAGTGTACTTTATATGAATATTTGATAGCTATGCTTATACCAGAATCCACTGGAATATTCTATTGTAGCGATGAGTCTATTGTAGAATGAGTCTAATAAAGACTTAAATGTTTATCATGGTATACAGTAAGACCCCCATATCTGCGGAACCAATATCTTTGGTTTCAGTTATCTGCGGGACACAAAACAGAACACATACCATAAAGTCTTCCTAGAAAATGCCTAGAGGGGCATCCTCTAGACATTTTCTAAGTACTCCAAGGCAACTCTATGGTATTTTAAACCAGAAGTCCCATTGTTTTTAATGGCGTTCACTGTTATCCACAGTTTCCAGTATCTGCAGTAAGTCCGGGAACTGAACCCCCGCAAATATGGGGGTCCTACTGTATGGGCTTTTGTAAGAATACCTTGTGGGCTATGTCCCCAGAAAGCTCACACTATAATAAATGGCTTAATCTTTAAGGTGGCACATGACTCTTTGTTCTTGTATCAGTGCTTTCCAATGTCATTAATTCCTATTTCTCTGCTATCACTTCATGCTTTTGTTAGGTTTAACCTTTGACATATATGAAGGTCAGATCACAGCATTGCTTGGACACAGTGGGACAGGAAAAACAACATTAATGAACATTCTTTGTGGATTGTGCCCACCTTCTGATGGTAAATAGTATCAAGATGTATTCAGTTTGTCAAATTTGGGTTGGAGGAAAAACCCAAAGTCTTTGTTTTACTTAAACAGTCTTAATAATCTTCTAGAAATAATAGAACACTGTAAACTTATTTTAAGGATGTACCCAGGTCCCTAAAAAGAGACTCTGAATCCTGTTGGTTAGTCCCAACAGGTGAAATAATTGTTGAAACATACAAGTAAATCCCACTGATTCAGTGGGTCTGCTCTGATTGGAACTGATAATAGAATTTTGGCCAAGGCGTGCAGGACAATCATCCAGCTTCCTCCTATTTTTACAGCCATGTGGTTTTGGCTGAGATGCAACTGCAGTTCTCCCCACAAGATTGGGTGTGGGGTTTTCCCCTCATTTCTCCATAGCAGCACCTTCACTTGCACTATGGAAAACCTTCTGCATATCTAGGTGTTTCTGCTAGTAGGCACGAGCTTCCTCCTCCAGTTCTGCTCTAATGTTATTCTGCAGTTGTGTTGTACAGTACTTTTGTTCCCTTTGCAACTGTCTTCCAGCAAGAAAAGATAATTTCAGGATGTTGATAATGGATTTTGTCACAGGCGTGCACTGGTTCCACTGAGCATGTTAAGAGGACCAGGCAGCGAATTAATCTTGTACAAAAGCAGCAGACATCAGGCTGATGAAATGAGCACACAGACATAGAGATTGTGTCTAAACTATTGTTGTTTCCTTAAGCATAGTATAGAAATATTTACAATGAGTCAAGGACTCAAAAAACATGGACTACACCAGTACTATCCAGTACTGTATAGCATGGAGTGCATAGTCCAAGTACACAGTGAGGGTGGGAACATATGGTTATACATGTACATAATTACATTACATTCATGGGCCATGTAGTTACCCATTCCCATACACACATGGTTTATCCAGTTCTTCCCAGGGTGATAATGGCTTTATCTCCTCCTCTTGCTTTGGCTGTCACACAAGCTGTAATGTAAATAGCATCTTCTTGTCAACACCAGCTGCATGTAGCTAGCCCACTACTGCCCCTTGCTGGCAGTAGCACTTTACATAACATGACAGCTCTTTACAATATGAAATTCTCAGTGATTACATATCCCATTTTTCTGACAGATTCTTTCAGTGCACCCTCACACTGCTTACTACACATAGTATTCTCCACATGAATTTATAAATTGTGTCTTTCTGCATTGGTATATCTATGTAGAATATAAAGTACTTTAAAAAACCAGAAACCACTTCCACAGAAACAGGATATTTTTCATTCTACCTTGGTCATCCTTTCTGGATAGTCCTAGCATTATGTATACAGTGATTTGCTTCCTCTCTGCAAATTGTGGAAATCTAAATGGAGAGGAACAAACGATTCCAATATTGGAAGTGCCATTCAGGTTTTTAAAATGTTCAGAAAAAAATTCCAAATGTAGGAAAATTTAGCAGGGAATAACATAAGGTTTCCTATTATACATATATAGGCAGGCTTTTTGTCACCTAATTGGAGTGGCTGTTTTATATTGACATTTCTGTCAATGCGTCATGGTTATGTTCTTTATTTGATGTTTCCTTTAGATAGCTCAGTTTTGATCTTTCCCCCCACCCCATTAGGATTTGCCTCGATTTATGGATATAAAGTTTCTGAAATAGATGAAATGCTAGATGCAAGAAGGATAACTGGAGTGTGCCAGCAGTTAGACATATATTTTGATGTCTTAACAGTACAAGAAAATTTATCAATAGTTGCTTCAATTAAAGGGATACCTCCTAATGATATGATACAAGAGGTGAGTAAATCAGATAAAAGTTTTAACTCAGGGATATATAATGAAAATCATCTTAATAAATTAAAGTATTACTTGATTTAACTACATTGAAATATGTCTTATGTTTATTATATAAGGTTCAGAAGGTTTTGCTAGATTTGGATATGCAGCCCATTAAAGATAACCAAGCAAAAAAGCTAAGTGGAGGACAGAAAAGAAAACTGTCAATTGGAATTGCAATTCTTGGAGATCCAAAGGTAAACAGCAGTTGGTTGGTGCCATAATAATTTGTAATTTTTCATGTTACAACATCCAGACTGCACGTTGTTCTATTCCAGAATATAACCTTGTAGAACGGTGATGGCGAACCTATGACACGCGTGTCACCACTGACACACGTAGCCATCTGAGGTGACACACGGCTAGGCCTCCTCCCCCCTCCCCCCCGCAACCTCACCACCATCCCTAAAGTGCCAGGCGGGGCTCTGAAGCCCCGATCACCACTTTATGGAGGGTGGGAGGGGGGAGGAAAGTGGCAGGCGGGACTATGAAGCCCCGATCGCAACCCCACCCGAGGCCTGCCTGCTTCCCTAGAGCCGCCTCGGAAGGGCCGGGGAAGGCGGCTGGCGGGTTAGCGGGAGGGAGGGAGGGAGTCTGCCCAGCTTCTCCGTCGCCTTCCTGAGGCGCTTTGGGGCTTCAAAGCCCCGGAGCCTCCTCGGAAAGGCCAGGGAAAGCGGCTGGTGGGAGGGAGGGAGTCTGCGCAGCCTCTCCCCGGCCTTTCTGCAGGGCTTCGAAGACCCGGAGCCTCCTCGGAAAGGCCGGGGAAGGCGGCGGGCAGGTGGGAGGGAGGGAGTCTGCCTGGCCTCTTCCTGGCCTTCCCAAGGGGCTCCAAGGCTTCAAAGCCCCGGAACTTCCTCGGAAAGGCCAGGGAAGGTGGTGGGCGGGCGGGAGTCAGCCCAGCTTCTTCCTGGCCTTCCCAAGGGGCTCCGGGGCTTCGAAGCATTGGAGCCACCTCAGAAAGGCTGGGGAAGGCGGCGGGCAGGCTGGCGGGAGGGAGGGAGTCTGCCTGGCCTCTTCCTGGCCTTCCCGAGGGTCTCAAAGGCTTCAAAGGCCTGGAACCTCCTCGGAATGGCCGGGGAAGGCGTCGGGCGGGCTAGCGGGTGGGTGGGAGTCAACCCGGCCTCTCCCTGGCCTTCCCGAGGGGCTCCGGGGCTTCAAAGCATTGGAGTCGCCTCGGAAAGGCCTGGGAAGGCAGCAGGCGGGCTGGCGGGAGGGAGGGAATCTGCCTGGCATCTTCCCAGCCTTCCCGAGGGTCTCCAAGGCTTCAAAGCCCTGGAACCTCCTTGGAAACGCCGGGGAAGGTGGCTAGTGGGAGGGAGGGAGTCAGCCCGGCCTCTCCCCGGTGTTCCCGAGGGGCTCCAGGGCTTCGAAACATTGGAGCCGCCTCAAAAAGGCCAGGGAAGGCAGCGGGTGGGCTGGCGGGCGTCTGCCTGGTCTCTCCCCAGCCTTCCCGAGGGTCTCCGGGGCTTCAAAGCCCCAGAGCCGCCTTGGAAATTCCAGGTAAGGCAGCAGGTGGGTGGGAGTCAGCCCAGCCTCTCCCCGGCCTTCCTGAGGGGCTCCGGGGCTTCAGCAACAAAAAGTCACTAATAGGCAGGTTAGTTAAAGAATTCCCCCTCCCCCTCACTTATCTCAGTTCACGGCACCCCTCACAAGCTTAATAATATCAAGACCAACAAAAGAAACCGACTGACAGATGAACAAAGAAATCACTAAGCAGGTAAGTTAAATTATTAGTTTTTGGTTTATTAAATACAATTATATATAACAATTATATATTCATGTTATTTAAACAGTAAATATCACGAAATAATGCTTTTCCTTCTAAGTGACACACCACCCGAGTTATGCTCAGTTTTTTGGCGAATTTTGACACACCAAGCTCAAAAGGTTGCCCATCACTGTTGTAGAACCTCAGGTGCCCTGGAGGAGTACCAGATGAACCTAACCTGGAAAGGGAATTTGTTAGAGCTGTGCAGGACCAAATCCTCATAGATACCACAAGACCCTCAACCAGGGGTCTTCTATCAGTTATTCAAAATACACATGGAACTAAGATGGCCTTTCTGGTTAAATGAACTTCATGTATTCTCAGATCACATGCCACAGTGTTACTTGCACAAGACCAGTGATCATTAGTATATAATGTTGTCAAAGACTATACAAAATGTGTATTTCTCTACAATGCTTATATGTTGCCATGGAGAACAGTTAAGTTTTACATTTTATTCCTATTGATAACAATTCTAGTTCTTTTTACGTGAAAGTACAAAAGAGCTGAGTGTTTTAGTTTAGTGGAGCTGATCAGCAGTTACTTCTGTTCATTCCTAGTAACTTTCTTGGTTATACTTTCATATTTCTTTATATCAAACTTGCCAGAAAACCAGGCATGTAAATTGGAAGCATGGATTAGGTCTGCCTCCCCATGCTGTACTGGTTGCTTTAAGCCTTGATGCTTTTAAACTATAATTTTTATACAGTTAGACCCCCCCGTATCTGCGGAACCAATATCTACAGTTTCAGACAAAAAATAGGGACACATATTTTTGACTCAGAGAGTCACACTGGAAAATGCCTAGAGAGGCACGTTTTTACTGGAAGTCTTATTTTCATAGGGTTTGCTGTTATCTGTGGTTTCTGGTATCCACAGTAAGTCTGGGACTTGAACCCTGTGGATACAGGGGTCTAACCATACTTACAAGTATCTACAACTATATAAACTTTTACACTCTCAGTGCATGAAAAATGGTCTATGGAAGAGAATTCCTTACACATTAATGCTCTAGAGTTCTTAGCAGTAATAAAGGCCCTGAGGGCATTCAAGACCACCCTCCTCGGTCTCCATGTGCACATAGTCACAGACAACACCACTGTGGTATTCTGCTTGAACAAGCAGGGAGGTATGAAGCCATCCACATTACTCCGTCTCTCCCTACATCTGTGGGATTGGTGCCTTTAGAAAGGAATTCTGCTTTCTGTAGTATACTTACCAGGATAACAGAACAAGCCTGCAGATGCTCTCATCTGCAGTATTGTAGTACCACAGAGGAAGAGAGGTTTCATAGAATCATAGAATTGCAGAGTTGGAAGAGACCACAAGGGCCATCCAGTCCAACCCCCCTGCCACGCAGGAAATCACAATCAAAGCATCCCTGACAGATGGCCATCCAGCCTCTGTTTAAAGACCTCCAAGGAAGGAGACCCCACCACGCTCCGAGGGAGTGTGTTCCACTGCCGAACAGCTCTTACTGTCAAAAAGTTCCTCCTCATGTTGAGGTGGAATCTCTGTTCCTGGAGCTTGCACCCATTGCTCCGTGTTCCAGTCTCTGGAGCAGCAGAAAACAAGCCTGCTCCATCCTCAGCGTGACATCCCTTCAAATACTTAAACAGGGCTATCATATCACCTCTAAACCGTCTTTTTTCCAGGCTAAACATACCCAGCTCCCTAAGTCTCTCCTCATAAGGCATTGTTTCCAGACCTTTCACCATTTTAGTTGCCCTTCTCTGGACACGCTCCAATTTGTCAATATCCTTTCTGAATTGTGGTGCCCAGAACTGGACACAGTATTCTAAGTGAGGTCTGACCAAGGCAGAATAGAGTGGCACTATTACTTCCCTTGATCTAGACACTATACTACTATTGATACAGCCCAAAATTGCATTGGCCTTTTTAGCTGCCGCATCACAGTGTTGGCTCATGTTCAACTTGTGGTCTACTAGGACTCCTAGATCCCTTTCGCACGTAGTCTCATTCAGCCAGGTCTCATTCAGCCAGGTTTTGACATCTTCACTTCACTGTACAGCTAACCCCAAGACAAGCAACACAGCAGCATTATTTTGGAGAGTTCTTTGTTGAACAATGGCAGAAAATAGCTCTTCTGGGGATGGCACCCTGCCCCTTCCCCATTTTCATCATGATGAATGTTCTCTTTCCATCATTGAGCTTTGTATAATTGCAGCCTTTGTCAATGTGGCTTGGGTGGAGGATGTCTTCTTCTAAAAAAGCATTTATAAAGTAATTTAGTCTGTCTGCCGGTGGAATCCTACAGATAGACAGAAGCCCCTGATTCATCTTGGTTTGGTCTTTTTTCGGTTTTACATGCTGGCACAAGGCCACCTTGTTTGTTGGTCACCTATGAAGAAATGAGGGAAACCAAAGAACAAATAATTGAGGATTTTTCTCCCATAACCCAACAGTATGACATTGTTGAGCTCAAGGAAAGAAGGGGAGCTTCTTGCTGATCTAACTCTGTAGCTTAGTAGTCCAATACAATGATGTAATTGTCCTTTTACCCTTGAAAGTTGGAGTATGGGTCCAGGCAAACTTCCAAAGTAATAGGTAGTTCACCACTTGAATTTGCTGGTGAATGAACCAATGGGAACATGTTGCAACAAAATCTTGCAACCACTCAGGGAATTCAATCCTATTTCACACACATACAAACACCCCCTGCCTCATTTTCTGGATTCCCTCTAGCAGTCACTCAGCGTTCTGTGTTCAATGACTACACTACTGAGAGACTTCTTGTGTATATTCGTTACTCACTGGACACAGAATGCTGACAGACTGCTGGAATACTCATAGTACTCACTGTGGTACCCTCCCAGAGAGGGTGTCAAACCCCCCCCCCACTTTTTAAACTTCTATAAATGTTGGAATTTCCTTGAGATACTTTCCTTGAAATAGCCCCCTCTTGTGAGTGGATTGCAATGTTTTGAATGCATCAGACTAAGCACATAACTTCAGGATCATTTCAATCCATATCTTAAAATGACGGTGACAGCAGTGTGGTTTTTTTTTAGGTGCCTAAGTTTACACTTTTAATAATCTCATTGCCAAAGAGTACAGTTGGCCCTCTGTGTCCATGGGTTCTGCATCCATGGATTCAACTAACCACGGCTCAAAAATATTCCGGGGGGGGGGGCGGAATCCAAAGAGCAAACCTTGCTGTTCACCATTGTATGTAAGGTATGTCATTTTACTACAACATTAATATAACAGGACTTAAGCAGCCATGGATTTTGATATCCATGGGGGGTCCTGGACCAAACCACAGTGGATACTTAGGGCCCACTGTATTTACCTTAATCAAAAAGGATACTTAGAGCTGTATGTTTTCTTTTGCATGGTCAATATTTAGGTATTACTCTTGGATGAACCAACGGCTGGCATGGATCCATGCTCTCGACATACCGTTTGGAACCTCCTGAAAAACAGAAAAGCTAATCGAGTGACAGTGTTTAGTACCCATTTTATGGATGAAGCAGACATTATTGCAGGTATGTTCGGTTAGGGGCCTGTCTGTTAAATGTATCACGGTCATAGTTACTGTGAATAAGACAATTGGGTAGTATAGACAGCTTGATGTTCCCTTATGTTTTATACTATACAAGAGGGATGGGAATCACACAGCATTCCAGATGTGGTTGGACTGCAGGTCCCTGCAAACCAAACCAGCATAGCCCATGGTGATGATTGTTGGGAGCTGCAGTCCAGCATCTGGAGGGCTCCATGATTTCTACCCCTTCTATACAGCTAGCATGACTAAAAATGCATTTCTTCTGCTCTTGTTTGTAGATCGGAAAGCAGTGATTTCCCAGGGAATGCTGAAATGTCTTGGCTCCTCTCTCTTCCTTAAATCAAAATGGGGAATTGGTTACCGCCTCAGGTATCTTTTAGTCATCTGCAGGGCTGTTTCACTGTAGACTATAATGGCCAGAATCCCATGACAGTGTGAGGTCCTCTCAGAGTCACTGAAACCAATGGATTGTGACCAATGTCTAGGTCGGTATTATTGAGGAATTCAAATATGAATTCATATTTCTTTAAATCTTTAAACTGATCCTTGTTCCTATAAGCCAGAATTAGGGAACCTCCAGCCCATGGGTTGGCTTGCAGCCTGTTGGACCTTCCCTGCCCTTGCTGCATTTAAAAGCCTCAATGAAGGTGGGTTAAAAACACTTAATTGACATGCAGGGGAATGGGGGCAATTTTTCATGTGGGGAACCTTAACTATTTGCTGTGACCTACCCCTTGAAAAAAAGCACACAAGCACATGCACTGCAGTTAGGATTTCAAAAAGCCCCAGTTGGGCCCACTAGGCTTGGAAAACAGATTCCTGCATAGTGCAGGCATTTTCAGGTTGGAGTATGTATTGTATGTATTGTAGGGTGTGTGATGCGGGGGGAGGTGGGCTGGATGTGAATGAAGGGGTGTATCTATATGTGTTTTGTGCAAAAATGTGTGTGTGTATAAAAGAGTATGTAATGGCCCTGCCCACTTCCCTCAGTCTCTTTTTTGAGGTAGAATGGGAGTGATGCAGAAAGTCCTTGTAATGAGAATTCACTTTCATGATTTAAAAAGTTAACAGTCTTGTCAATATATAACAATAATGTATTTCTGCCCCCACCTCAGTATGCACATAGACAGGTACTGTAACACAGAAGGTACAGCTTCTTTGATCAGACAGCATATTCCAGAAGCCAGCTTGTTAAAGCAAAATGAAGAGCAACTTGTATATGCCTTACCTTTCAAAGACATGGACAAGTTTTCAGGTACAGGTCATCTCTTTATTAAACATGAACAAAAAGTGGGAAACAGATGGGGGAGCAGTGAAACCAGGGAGATAAAATTGAGAAGAACTTGAAGGAGTATAAATTAAATGAGGTGTTAACTCTTTGCCTCTAGTTCTGTGTTTTAATGATCTGTTAATGGCAAATAAAGGTTTTTTTAAATTAGCTGACAGTAGAATCGTTTATATAAAACTAGTACATAGAGCATCAAAAACATTAAGATCAACATATATTTTGATAAAACATAACCATAGCAATCAACTATGCATCCATGATAGAAATGTCTGGGTTATAAACAAAAAGCTGTTGTAATAATGGCGACTTGGTATGTGTCTCAAGATTTTTTGTTCTTGCATTTGTTATGTTTCATTTTTCAACAGGAAGTAAAGATGATGATGATTGTATTCAGTTCAACATGTGGAATAACTAGATGGTGGCTCTTCTAAAGAGTCCATTTAATGACAAGCTGGTATTTCTGTAGATAGACTTATTACATGAGTGTCATTCTTTCCCTCCTTTACAATAAAATTTTGGGAAGTGAAGCAAAGCTCACGCTAAAGCTAAAAAAAAGTTCAACAGACAAATTTTTGTCTCTAGCATAATTGTCTCTAGCACAAATAACCTGGGGTGGGGTTGGGGGGAAGCGCTGAAATTTGTAATCTTGTTGTTGTTATGTGCCTTCAAGTTGACTCTTGAGTTATGGTGACCCTTTCAGTGTTTTCTTGGCAAGATTTATTCAGAGGAGGTTTGCAATTGCCTTCCTCTGACACTGAGAGAATGTGACTTGTCCAAGGTCGCCCAGTGGGTTTCCATGGCTTAGTGGGAATTAAAACCCAGATCTCTCAGAGTTCTATTTCCAGCACTCAAGTAACTACACCATTCTGGCTCTCACTGGCTCCATGTAATTTGGTACACAGTCATTAAATAACTTAATCTACAAAGCATTGCTTTTGTACTAAACATCCTAAAGAGATAAGAGGATATGAGTGCAAGGGATTGTAACTGTGTTTTCAAGCAGTAATTTAACTTTCTTCTTCCAGCACTGTTTGCGGATCTAGATATTCATTCCCATTTGGGCGTTATTGCTTATGGAGTTTCCATGACAACCTTGGAGGATGTATTTCTCAAGCTGGAAGCTGAAGCTGAAATTGACCAAGCAGGTGAGCAACAATTACACAATTCCCTGCAAATGTTTCCTCTTATGATATGATAGTTGTAACAACATTGTTTAAAACCATAGTAAAACTTTTAAAATGCCACTGGTGAAAGATCAAATTCTTCTGAAGCACTTGTAATGGGAGATCTTTAATACTGCAATACTAAGGACACTTATTATCAAGTAAGACCCAAGTATGCAGCAAGCCAGCTGTGAATTTTAGTGTAAGAGTCAGTGGCCCCGGGAGACCCACATACACTGTCACAGACACTCCACCACAGTACCTGTTTCCCCCTGGACAGCCTTGGCTTTCTTCTGAGTCACTACTGACCACACCTCTCCCTTCTCCTTTACTTAGTGATGGGAAGGGAACAAATGAGCCAGTCCCTTTTCTTTATTTTTTTTTAACAGAGGTTCCTGACCTCTGTTTAAAAGAAAGAAAGAAAAGGATACGTCTATTTCATTCCCACTGCTTGCTGACTCTCTTCCTCTTTATACTTTGTCTGTTTGCCCTACCTCTCTCCTTACCAAAACTATTGTGGAAGAGGTTGAGCAGACTGCAGAATAAATAACTTTTTTTTTTTTGCAATTTATAATCAGTTTTCTGTTCTGGTGTCAGATAAATTGATTTAGTGATCATACTGGCAGCCTCTTGGCAGCAGCTTAAGAGTGCCCAGAGGTTTTCAGTTGATCAGTGTAAAAAAATATGTCAAGAAATCTGTCATTCAGCAATTAAAAAAAATGTAAACCCAGTAAAGCTATAATATTGCTTTCCATGTTTATTTCCCTTCCCACAGATTCTTCAAAGCCCTTGCTCTGCAGTACCCCCATCATTCTGTAAAAGCATTTCTTTATTTCTTTTTTTACAAAAGGAAATATGTTGTTGCCTTCACAGCTGCAGTATCTAGGGCCCTGCAACTTATGCTTCATAATCTGTTCCTAACAGCACAACCAGCAGGAGTTTATACAAGGTCTGTCTATTAAATAACGAGACTGTATTTCTACCTTTCAGACAAATCAGGGAGAACTGATTGGGAACGCTTGAGTGGTGACCTTGAACATGTCTTAACCTGCATGACAAACATCAACACTCTTGGCCATTCAGTTAATAGTCAGTTGTAGTTTAAAGCAGCTGTGTTGTATGTTGTGTGCTGGAAAAATGCTAAGTTTAAAAGTTGAGCAATGTGACAATTTGAAAATATCAGTAAAATTGAACAAAACACCAATGGAATCTTTTCAAATGCTTACTGGGGGCTGGGGGGAAGACTGCATGTCTCATATGCGTGTGTTCGAGTGGCACAAAAGATTCAGAGAAGGATGTGAGAATGTGGAAGATGATGAACGCCCTGGATGACCTTCCACTTCAAGAACCAAAGAAATTGTGGAAAAAATCAACCGCATTGTTTGAGGAGACCACCAACTCAGTGTCCAAATGATAGCTGAAGCCATGAACATTGACAAAGACACTGCATGGAAAATTTTGCATGAGGATCTCAACATGTGAAAAGTTTGTGCCAAGATGGTCCCTAGCGTTCTCACACCGGAGCAAAAAGAATGATGCAAGGAAAGTTGCGCTGATATTCTTCAGCAGCTTGAGGCGGACCAAAATCTTTTTCAAAAAATCATCACTTGTGATGAAACCTGAATCTTCCAGTATGATCCTGAGACAAAACAACAGTCAATGCACTGGAAAACACCATCACCACCAAGAATGAAAAAAAGCACCTCAAAGCAAGTCCACATTCAAAGCCATGCTCTTTAGGGGGGCGTTACATCGAGGGCATAAGTCTGGCAGAATGGGTTCCAGAAGGCAGAACAGTGAATCAGCATTATTATAAGGAAGTTTTGACAGATCTAAGAGAAAGAGTCGGGGGGGGGGGAGCCAGAACTGTGGAAAAATGGTTTCATTCTTCATCAAGACACTGTGCCTGCTCACACAGCACTTTCTGTGAAGCAGTTTTTGGCTGATAAATGCATTACGACATTTGAACACCCTCCATATTTGCCAGATTTGGCATCATGCAACACTTTTCTTTTCCCTAAAGTGAAATCAGTACTTAAAGGAACATGTTTTGAGTCAATTGATGCAGTAAAGAAGAAAATGGCAGATGTGTTGAAACAGCTGACAGAAACTGATCTGCTCTATGCCTTCGAACAGTGGAAAACAAGACCGTATCAGTGTGTGAGTGTGAACGGGGAGTATATTGACAGGGACAAGCATTAGAATTATAATACATATAAATGAAGATGGGTTATTGTGTCAGTCTTGTTATTTAATAAACAGACTTTGTATATGTTTCTATAGAGTTTTGTTTTGTTTTACTCCTTAAATTTGCTTTTCCCAAGTTGCTCAAGATGTGTGTATCTGCACCACTTTAATTAATAGTACTTCTTCTTTTCTCAGATGATTTTTATGTCTGATGCTGCCATGAAAATATATATCCCTAAAAATTCTGTGGCACACTTTACTGAGTTTGTTATTTACAACTGCAGTACAAATAACACCAAGCTTTATAGATCTGTGATCTAGTCGGAAGGAATGAATTCTAAATTGTCTGACCTGTTCTCCTCTCTTTTCTAGATTTCAGCGTGTTTAATCCAGACCATGCTGGAGAGGAAATGGATACCACATCTATTGATGAGTTAGAGCAAAGCTTACTGATGCTATCTGAGACAAAATCTGCTGCACTGAGCAATAAATCTCTTTGGAAAAAGCAGGTCTTTACAATGGCAAAGGTTCATTTCCTTAACTTGAAACGTGAAATTAAATCAGTGACAGCTGTGTAAGTATCTCATCTTTGTGATTATCTAAAGAAAATATTGGAAAGCAACTTAACTACAATAAAGCGCTGGGGCGGGGGGGGGGAAGCAATAAGGACCATGGGTTTTACAATATAGTTATGTATTATTTTCCAGTTATATAATGTTGTGTGTTCAGGTACAGGCCTCGGTTGGTTAGGATTGAGTATTTTGATTTACTGTATTTCATAATCTAAGGCAGTGCTTGGTCCCAATGCATGCTAGTACACTTGAGCTTTACAAATCCATCCTGGAAGTATTGTTCAACCTCAGCAAAGCACTTGGCCTAATAATTACTTACTTACATTAAAATCGTTTTTTTGTTTTTTTTTTTGTATTTGCATACATATAGTACTTTATGTTATATTCTGGGCCGCAGAAGCACTGTTTAAAATAGTGTCCAGTTTGTAATGTGAACATTGGAGCCACCTGAGCATCCCCAGAACTTAAGGCATAACCAGTCTTTGGATATACCTTAACTTTTAAGTGAGCCTGTGTGTCATGTCCTAGCTTCTCCAGACTCAGTGATCAGCAGTTTCAGAGTTTAAAACAGAAAAAAATATAATATCACAGTAATCCAAAGAGCCAGCCCTTCAAGCTCAGAATGAAAGCTAACTGACAAACTGTATACTAAAAGCATATTCCAGCCTACAAAATCTGGCAGGCTATATAGTCATTGACTATCCATTATCCCCACTCTCATTTCTCACTGTACCAGGGTTCAACCTCCTGTTCCCAGGTATAGAGCGCTTATCAAAACTGTTATAGACACAGAGCACATACTCCCGTTTCCTAGCCAAGCTACATACTTGTTAACAAGCACAGAAAAATGTAAACACAATTAGCTAGAAGGTTATAGAGCAAAACTGAACTTGGCAGGAAAAAGTCATGTCCAGGACCAATCCTGACATTGTGTACTCGTATATGCAAACTGGTGAACTATAGTGATTTTTAAAAATAGACTGTTCAAGGCTGGTCAGTCCTTCACTGATCCAAAGGACAGCCCTTCTTAAATGGCCTTTTATATATAACATATATCAGTTTTACTTATGCTTTTTTTTCTTCTTTCAGGTTCTTGCTATTCACAGTATTTCTTGTTATGCAGATTTCTATGTTTATTATACATAATTATTTCAAAAATGCTGTGGTCCCTATCAAACTCTCCCCAGACTTATACTTTCTTAAACCCAATGAAACTCATCATAAGTACAAAACTAGTCTCCTTATTCAAAACACCACTGGTAAGTAGTAAAAAGGCAACTACATTTTAATTACAATGTATCAGTTTTATTTCTTTTAGTTACTGATATTTACAAATTTATTATATATAATATACAGAGGAAATAAATTGAAAGTACATTCTTTGTGCACACAGGTTGAGAAATGGGCAGGCTTAGAAATGGCCAGCACATCACAAATAAGCCAGTCCTCTCTGGAACTGAAATATATCTGGGTGGGTTTTTAAAAGCCATTTACAAGCTGAATTAGATTTCTTTTTGAAGAAGCAGTTCCATCGGCACTACACACACCATGCACTGGAACAAAACAAAACAAAACAAGAACCCATTGTTTGCAGGCACTGTGAAGATGCAAAATTGTGGTTCATGACCCACTGAAAAAAAGCTTGTTTTGCTGCTGTTACCATGGCTACTAGCAAAGAAAAAGAGTCTAAAAATAAAAACACAGTATGCTTGTGCTAGACGTATTCTTAACTGAATAACAGCAATAAAGGATTTCTGACATTAAAATAGGACTTTCTAGTCCTGTTATCATGGCAGACCATTTTCTAGTGATTCTCAAATTGCCGATAATTTTTCCCATTTATAGTAGAAGCAGATTCATTAAGATGGTCCAGTGGGTTCCAGTGACTGCTACATGTGTTTGTACCCTGATCCTACAAGCACACATACATCCCAGGGAAAGTAAATAAAAATTCCCTACTTTAATATATGATGTGCCATGTATGTATCATGTATGATAAATCTATATTCTGAACAAATAATTAAAAACAAAATAAATGATAGAACAATGCTTTTGATATTATATTAATGTACATTGGTAATCCAATGTTCAGTGGATGTATTTCAGGAAGTTGGTGGGGCTTCTGCTCCTTACAGGCCTTGACCATCAATTCTCTCTATGTGTAGTGGGGTTATATACCTTATAGGCACCAGATCCTGTCTGATGTTGGATGCTAAACAGGACCAGTCCTGGTTAGCACTTGGATGGGAGACCACCAACGAAAATCAGGCGCTGTAAGCTATTTTTTGGAGGAAGAAACTGGCAAACCACCTGAGTATTCCTTGCCTAAGAGGTAATATGAAATTCATGGGGCCACCATTAGTCGACAGGCAACTTGAAGGTGCGCACGTGCGCACACACACACACTGGGAATATATTTATAGGGCTGCCTCTGCATAGCAGATAAAAGACATTTTCTTGCATTTTTGATGTGTGTTTTTTTTCTGTGCACTGAGATACATTGTGAGTCCAAGGAGTCTCTGTTTGTGATTCTCACATGTCATTTTTTTCACTCTTAATGCAGAAGCCAGCATCGATGATATCATCAACTCTCTTAGGAGCCAGAATATATTGACAGAGATAGTCAATGGCAGTGATTATGGATCAGCTGATTCCCAGGGTACAGCATTAAACAACAGTGGCTATGTGTCATTTGCTCCACACAGTGCAGCATTGAAAGTGTTAAACATAGACAAGGTATGTTTGTGTTAAACATAGACAAGTTAAACATAGACAAGGACTCCCATAAACTGTTGTGTATGTAGTTTATTTATATGGGGTGGTAGAGCTTCCCAATGAAGGTATATGATAGAGCAACATTATTAGCAGCTAAGAAGGTCAAGCCCACAAAACTTTATTATCTGGAAAAGCCTTATGAAATACAAATGCCTTAACATATTGGAGGAAGGACACCAAAGCAGAGGTCAAGAGAACTTACTTGGGAGGACATTCTGCACATAGCTGCACACCAGCCCAAGCAAAATTGTGCCACAGTATATTAGTTGTTCAGTGAGCAATGCAGTATAAACAAGGTTATATGGGTATGCCATACTTTGCAAAGTATGAGAAGGAATATATGGCAACAGACAATTCCTAAGATATGTGGGACCAAAGCTATTTAGGACATCTCATGTACTTACCAGGGTTCATGGATGTTGTCTTTACTTGCTATCCAGATGGTATTTGTGGCCATTGTTGATTCCTCCCTCCCCAAATCCTCTACATGTGCTACAATGATGGGGAAGCAATGGTGGCACTAGGGGAGTGCAGAGAGGCCAAACCTCACCAGGTAACACCTTAAGGGGGAGGGGTGACACCGGCCTTAGTAATGCCACAGAGATGAAGAGACATTTCTTCAACAGGCAGAAGCAGAACATCTCTGGAAAGCCAGCACAAAATGAGACCACCACCCACTCCTTCATTCACATAAGGTCTGGGTGAATTCAGAAATTTAATGTTCCTTTCTGGAAAGCTGATGAAATCTGACAGCATTCTGAAATAGGCCTGGAGTCTAATTGATGGTGCAGATTAACAATACAGTTGCCCCTCCACATTTGCGAATTTAGCATTCACGGTTTTGAGTATTCGCGGTTTTGGGAGGGCTTCCCCCCCGCCCTTTCAAAAGCAGCGACTGGGCTTTAGAAGCCCTGTGGCTGCTTCTGGGGTGGAGAGAAGCAGGCCGGAGGGGTGGGAGAGGTGGGGAGGGTGCCTTCCGAGGCCCCCTCGCCACCTTAAGAGGCCAGGCAGGGGGTGGGAGAGGCAGCGAGGGGGCCTTGGGAGCAAAGGGGGAAGGGCTGGGGAGGCGACCACGGGGCCACCAGAGGGTCTCTGGAGGCCCCGTGAAGGCCTTGGGAGGGAGGGGGAGGGATGGGGAGGCGACCATGGGACCCCTGGAGGGTTTCTGGAGGCCCCATGGTGGCCTGGAGAGGGAGGGGGAGGGCTTGGGAGGCGACCATGAGGCCACCAAAGACCCTCCGGAGGCCCCATGAAGGCCTTGGGAGGGAGGGGGAAGGCTGGGGAAGCAACCACGGGGCCTCCGGAGGGTCTCCAGAGGCCCCGTGGTGGCCTTGGGAGGGTGGGGGGAGGGCTGGGGAGGCGACCACAGGGCCACCGGAGGGTCTCCAGAGGCCCCGTGAAGGCCTTGGGAGGGAGGGGGAGGGCTGGGGAGGCTACCACGGGGCCTCCTGAGGGTCTCCCGAGGCCCTGTAATGGCCTGGGGAGGGAGGGGGGCGGGTGGAAGTGACTATGGGGCCTCCGGAGGCCCCATGGTCGCTTCGGCGGGGGAGGGGGAGGGGAGTTATTCACGGAATTTTCACATTCATGGGGGTCTGTGGAACCTAACCCCTGCAAATGTGAAGGGATGACTGTATTGGCTTGATACACTCCATGTGACCTCTCCCCCCGTCAAAAAAGTCACATGTAATATTTGCAAGGTCCTCCTCAAGTGAAAATCTCCAAGATGGTAGTTCTGTTATTTTGGTGCAACAAAACAACAAAAGCATCTAAAAGATTAAAAAGTTTTTTTTGCCAATTTTTTTGTGGACTTCAGCTCACTTTTCTGGACTTTAGCCCACTTCATGATATAGTCCATGGAGGCTTATTCCAAATGAAATTATGCACAGGAATTCATGGAGAAAGACTTTTAGTCGGTTTAGTAAAGTTTGTCAAACAACCTTCATGTATGTCTATGAGATTTTCTTCTTCTGCTGCTCATCCTATGTTCAGCCTGTCTGGACATGCTGTATTCATTCAACTCTATCTTTCCTGCTCCCTCTGTCTCCCATAACTGCTTATCTATCTGCTGTGAAGTGAGAAGCTGGGCAAGCCTGGGAAGAACCAACCAGTCACAGCTCATGGATTGCAGTGAAATGGGGAGCTGGGGGAGAGGACCACAGCCTAGAGCAGCCCTTCTCAACCTTTTTACCCTGAAGGAACCCTTGAAATAATTTTCATGTCTCAGGGAACCCCTACCTAAAAATTATTATATCTACAGCTAGAAAAAAATACTTATTTTTAAAAATCACAATCTCTCAGGGAACGCCTAGCGACCCCTCAGGGGAACCCTGGTTGAGAAATACTGGCCTAGAGGCTTGTCTGTAAAAAGATTCAGTTAGCCCAGTCAGAAAAGAAGTGAAGGCTGATTAGGAGGAGGGGAATGGATAAGGTCTGGATAGTTTCGGAAGCTAGGAATGTGGAAGGAGTTTGTGGCATTATTGCTTAACCTATTGGTTATATAATAAATCTTGTTTTATTTTCTGCATCTTCTGAATGCTTTACTCTAATAATTGATACAGAGAACTGGTCACGCTTCACCCTATTGAACCCACTGACCAACACTCACTTGTTCACAATAGTGATCATCTTGAGGCCCAAGTACCAGATCCAGAGAGGGACCTTGAGGGTAAAAGGGCATGGGGAGTGGTAAGAGCCCAAGGGTTGGAACTGCAGGGCCAACCTGGAGAGGGGTTCTGTCACATCTGCTATTACATCTTGCTGGGTTTTTTCTGCCAGACTAGAAATGTGAAGAATATTTGTAAACACACACACACACATGTTTCTGTAGTTTGTATAAAAGAAAGTCTTTGTACAAAACTACAGTTTCTTCCTTTTGTGTGAAGCAAAGCATGCACACACACATACACACCAAGCAGAGAAGGACTGTTTGATTGATGAGAAAGACTTGGAAAAGGGCAATTGGTGAAAAGGATTGATGAAAAAATATCATTTTGCACAATTACTAGTAGCTATCACAGCTGTTACCATTTTGTGCATTTGCACTCATTTGCATTAAGCTCAAAAATTGTTCTCACAAACATGATAACGCTTGACAAAAAAGACAGGAAGCATTTTGCTGGTGAGAAAAACTATGCAGTTTTTTGTTTCCATATGTAAGAATGACAGAAGCAAGATATCTTTACACCAACCCTTTTCTTTTCCTATAGTCTTATTTCTCACTTTTTTTCTAAAAAAGCCTGTGCTTCTCCTATCCCTTCTGCTGCCTGTATGACACCTACCAGGTCTAGTAATCATTTACATCTCTTTAGTTATTCCCCCTTTAGCCAAACAGACACTAACAAGTCTTGCATTTCTGTACCCAGAAACTAACCATTCAATTACATAAATTTGCATATACTCCCCAACAGGGGTTCAAAGCATATAAACTCCACATACACTCCTACCCAACCATTCTCTGAATATGCTAGCCACAGATGCAGGCGGAACGTCAGAAAGAAACTATTCCAGAACACGGCTTCACAGCCTGGAAAAAACCCAAGGAAAATCTCTTTAGTTAGTTTGTTCACACATCTGCCAGTTTATGGTGGGAAGTTATCTTTGGTGGCCTCAGAGGCTAGGAAAAGGAAATACATTTTGTGCCTCAGGAATGTCTCCTAGTGAAGAAAAACAGTAATAGTAAACAGTCAGAATTCTTTTTTGTTGTGAGCAATGGAAGCTTACTGAGAAAAAGTGAAGAAGCATAACAAATCAGTGCAATTTTGATTTAACAAAACTCCTAAACATCCCACTAAAATAATCATAGTGTTTTCATAGGCCACCCCAAATAAGAGACATCCCTGCTTGAAAGAAACACTGGGACGTCATATTCTCTGTTGTAGCCAGTAACAATTTTAAGAGTGATTAGCCATAAACAATCATGCAGAGATGTTACATTATTTACCATTATTTATGACAGGCTTTTAAAAATTCACTTAGTAACATATGAAAGATATTTGTACTTTCAGAAAGCTACATGCCCAATGCCCTCTGAATATTTGAGTCTTCACAGAACTGTCAGAATTCTTATTTTTTAATCTGGAAGCTAATTCATGAAATATTATTTATTGTTGCAGAACTATGTTTTTACAGCTGCTTTTAACCGTACCATGGTACATTCTTTACCTGTTATGATGAATATAATTAGTAACCTGTATCTGCACAGTTTGAATGTGACTGAAAGTATCCACGTATGGAGTAACCCTTTTTTTCAAGTAAGTGAATGTAAAACCCAAAAGTTGGAATTTTAAATAGAAGTAGCAATGAGAAAAAAGTTCTGTGCATTGTTGATTATTGTTTAGGGATAAGTGGATTCCTTGTGTTCAGATTCCAATATGGATTCCTCCATGGTTTCTCTCCATCCTATTTTGTTCCAGTTGATTTATACCAAGCAGTTAGTATTTCTCTAACATTAAGAAATTGATATTTCCCCCCAAGATTAGTATTACAATTTAGCCCTCGGTGTTTGCTTGCCACATTTTTAACATTTATAGCCCTTTGAATTTTTAAAATACAGTCATCCATTCCCATTCGTGGTGGTTAGAGGCGGAGCACCACCGCGAAAGTAAAAGAAACACAAATAAAGTACATAGTAAAGTAAAGAAAAACCACACTGCTGCATGCCCCCGCCTGCCCACCCGGCGAGTGGCTGGTGGTGGTGCTGCTGCTGCCGCCACAGTCCCAGGAAGGGTGAGGCTGGCCAAAGCCGCAGTGGGGGCAGGAGAGCCCCGCCACCATTGCTGCACCACCACGCACCCCTGCCTGCCTGCCGTCCTCTTCCAACACCACACACACACACACACACACACACACACACACTTTCCCCTCCCCAGGGAAAAAGCCGAGGCCAAGTGGGACTCCACGAATACACAAAACTGCAAAAGGGAAAGCCATGAAAAGGAAGGAATGACTACAATTTTTTCTCTGCACATATACATATCCCAATGGTGGATGCTGATGGTGGTTCTCTTTCCTTCCACCACTACACCGTCATCCGCTGCTATTCTTGACAGTCTTTATAATGCCTAACTCTATGCTGAAATTTCATGCATTTTTAAAGGATATGTTTCATGTGCATGGAGTCTAAATAGCCTAGAGGCATCAGATCCTGTTTGATCTTGGAAGCTAAGCAGGGTCAGCCCTGGTTATTATTGGATGGGAGACTGTCAACCAATACCAGGTGCTTTAGGCTATATTTCATAGAGAGGAACTGGCAAAATCATCTCTGAGTATTCCTTGCTTAAGAAAACCCTGTGAAATTCATGGGGTCGCTATAAGTCAACAGGCAGATACACCCACATACACACGTCTCATGTGCATAATGATACCTCATCCTCTCCTTGATATGGAAGAATTCCAGAAGCAAAAGGCATTGCAGATATAAACTGCAAGCGTGTAGTATTTCTATGTATATAACCCAGATGTTTTAATATTCTAAAATAAACAAGATTAAATGCATCAGTAATAGAAATGGAGGAAAGAGGAATCAGAATAGTAAATGTGAGGAGTGGATGGCTCCATGTGAAGGACTTCACATGGAGGAGTGGATGGCTCCATATGAAGTCCTTCAAAATTTCTAAAAATCTATTCTAGCATTATTGTGGATTCCTTATTTGCAATACCAGCCCAGCAAATTAGCCAGGGGAGTTTTGAACTATACATTCTGTTGAGAAACTGAATTAGGGAAAATTCTGTGATTGTGTTATTTTTCAGTGCACCTATACCGTACAAATTCATGACGAATTGGAATATGCAAGTAACCATTTATTGTGGCCTGTCAATTGCTTGATAATCTCCCTACTTTTGCATTCCCACTCTAGCACCAAAGGGAGAAGGACAGTTGTTGAGCCCATGATGGATTTCCATGTGTGCAACTCCCCTCTAATATGTTAAGAGTAGAGGTGTGAAGGCTTGGGTGGGGGGGAAATACAGGGGAAAAAATGGGGCTTGGGGTTTCGATTTCCCCCCCCTTGGAGCTTTTTTCCTCAGAGAAATTGCTACAGATGGATTGATATTTTCTTTTAGAATGATGAATAAAAATTATAAGGCACGGCATTAACATATTTACTGCCCCAAAATCATTTCTAAAATCTATGTAAGAGGATGACTTATGTAAGACTATGCAGAGTATTGTATCATTACAAGTCCTGGTCTTGGTTTCCTTTTCCCAGTTTCCTTTATGGGAACGAACGTATTATATCTGCTTGATACTATGGAGAAGTAGTGGAGACAAAATAATTTTCTTTGTTTTACTAATATTGATTTTTCTTCATTTTTCAATGGTTTTTTTTGTTTTTTTGTTTTTTTGTTATGCTATTCAAACTGGCAGAAACAAAGAGGTTTTATAGTTCAGGTTTTCCTTATGGTTCAACACTTGGTTGTTCCATTTCTAAGGAAATAAATATTTTAAAAAGTAAGTTCAATTTATAATTATATTCTGAACGAATGAACTTTCAATATGTCAAACATGATAATTTTATGCCAAACCAAGTCATATATAATGCATTCTCTGGGTTGATGAGAGGAGGAATCCATTACTCTTGGGTATGTCTACTTTTTTAAAAAAAATGGGGGAAATTGTTTTTCTCCATGGCTTTAACATCTCCATAAATTTTACATCTCTAGTTCAGAGTGGTTTTGTGTGGTATGTGTTTTCATTTTCTCATATTAAAAATCTATTAACTTGCAGGAAATTACAGATATAGTCTTCACATTAGTACTATACATTGAAGCTCTGTTATTAGGAGTCATTGTAACTGGGATGCCACCATATTTTGCCATGGAGAATGCAGAGAATCATAAGGTAATGTATCAAATCAGAAAGTTTAAAAACAAATGAAAGCTCAGATCATATATACTGGCTCACCAGTTGTTTATCTGTCCAAACTATGTCATTTGGACTGGTTGAAAAACAAATTTTGTTACCTTCATGACTCATATTAGCTAATCTCATGCATAATAGTGAAGCAAGTTATCACCAATATATAAATCATGCCTGAGTGCTTTCTATAAATCTCAGCAAATTCAATAATAACTTATCTGTGAAGTCAAGAGTATTACTGGTTGGTGTCTTTCAGCTAATTAATCCTGTGCTAAACTTTCTGCATGACTTATAAGGATGGACGTATAAGGTTGTTTTTTGAATTGTGCACCTGTTTAAATGTAAACAGATACTGATCTTGTATGTATCAGCAGCCCCATTAGAAACATGGGACCATCCAGAAGGCCACAGTTAATTTGCAAAATTTAAGGTTTATGTCATTTGTATGTGCATGCCTGCCTTCAAGTCACCTATCAGCTTATGATGATCCCATGAATTTTATATGGATTTCTTAGGCAAGGAATACTCAGAGGTATTTTTGCCAGATCCTTCCTTTGAAATGTAGCCTACAGCACCTGGTATTCTTTGTTAGTCTCCCATCTAAGTACCAACCAGGGCTGACCCTGCTTAACTTCCAAGATCAGACAGCATTAAGGGTAATAGGATGTTTAATTATCATTTGGGTAGAAATATTGTTTTAGTCAGCTAACCTATTTGATAGACCTTAGTTAGATAGAGAGGGAATTCCCTCCCCACTGGAATTTAGGCCACAGTTATAGCTTTTAATGCTGACAAAACAATTTCCAGAGTGGATCTGGGACCCATTCATTTCTGGTAGGTTCCCAGTCAGTCTGGAAATATAGTGGCTCCTCCATTGTAAAGAAAGCAAGAGCATTTATTTTAACCTTTCTTTTGTGATAGGGCTGGTATTAGGTTTGTAGGTCTCTATGTTTTTTTGACTAGAAACCTAAAGTCTATCACTTTGAACCTTGTACAAGAGATATACTTGTAAAAGTGAAAGCTCTGAGCTCAGAGATTTGCTTTGTGTATTTGTCCCTGAACACAAAAATCCCTGCTTGATAATTTCAGTACAGGTCAACCTCGATATCCACAGATTCGGTATCCACAGTTGCACTTATCCACATCTGGAAAAAAAAGTTCTTTCAAGGCATTTTTAGGTCTTCCAATATGATTCTGTGGTCAACTTCTGGTGTTCCTCTTATTGAAACTAATAGGACTCCCTATTAGCCACGGTTTCAGGTATCCACAGGGGGGTGGTCTTCTAACATGTCTCCCACTGATATGGGGGGTGACCTGTATTATTATTTAGGGCAGGAAAGAATCATTTTGAAGAACAATAGAATCAAAACTGAACATTTACAAAGGAATTCCACCCAGGGACAGAGGGAGTTCCAGCAGATAATGGCCCATCAACCAACCATTAGCCAAACAGACACTAACAAGCCTTGCATTTCTATACCCAGAAACTAACCATTCAATTACACAAATTTACATATACTCCCCAACAGGGGTTCACAGCATATAAATTCCACACACACCCCTACCCAACCATTCTCTGAAGATGCCAGCCACAGATGCAGGCGAAACACCAGAAAGAAACTATTGCAGAACATGGCCTCACAGCCCAGAAAAAATCCAAGGAAAATCTACGGATGCCGGCTGTGAAAGCCTTCGACTTCACAAATCATTTTGTTGTTACTATTATTCAACTAATGCGAGTCAGAAATCTTTTGTCAGTCTATTACTGTTTTAACCAACGGAAGAGAGGGAAATGTCAGGTTTATTAGATGTGTCCTTAATTGGCATATGTTTGAATTATTTGCTTTTGCAATTTTGCAGATCAAAGCCTATACTCAGCTGAAGATTTCGGGTCTTTACCCTTCTGCTTACTGGTGTGGACAGGCACTAGTTGACATCCCATTATTTTACTTCATTCTTCTCCTTATGATAGGAAGCTTATTTGTATTTCACCATGGAGTTTATCTTTTTCCTGAGAAGTTTCTTGCTGTGGTAAGTCTTGGTTTATTTCACATAGATTTCCTAATGCTTTCCTTCCTTTTTATTGTTCATATATTTGGATTTTAATCCACTTCTCTCCTTATTTGGAGACTACAGAATAGTAAAATGTAAATGTTCACCTTCATCCCCAGTATTGACTTCACCTTAGCAACAGAGGTCTAATTCAAAGTCTTGAGAGTATTTCTCCAAAAATTGATTTTTAATACACTCTTGGTGTACATATGTACAGTAATAAGAATTTTTTTTCTTGTTAAAAACAAGACTCTTTCCTTGACATATACTTCTCTATCTTTACATATACTAACAGGGACAATACAGGGAACAGGTCATCTGATAGACAAAACTCATCCTGGTTGGAATTCATTGAACTACTCTTTATTGACAGTATAATAAGAGAGACAATTACAGTTGTCCCTCCATATCCACAGATTGGGTATCCACGGATTTAAGTTTTCACAGCTTGAAAATGTTCTTAAAAAAATAATAATCCAAAAAGCAAACCTTGATTTTACCATCTTATATAAGGGACATCATTTTGCTATGCCATTGCATATAATGGGACTTGAGTATTCATGGATTTTGGTATCCACAGGGGGTCCTGGAACCAAACCCCAGCGAATATGAAGGGACAACTGTATTCTATATTCACAAAGTTTAAATGACAAATAGAAGGGATGTTTGGGTTGTTGTTTTTTTTAAAGTTTACTTTGGGTTTTTTTCTGTATTTTTAATAACTAATGAAATAAAAATATTTTTAAATGTTATATAAGGTTATACCATTTAAGGGTTTGTATGCCAAGGCTCAGCCAACATATCAAATTCTATCTGGCAAACTTTAGGATGCCAGAAACAAGACTGGGAGTTTTCTGCAAGGGGCTACTCCAGTATATGGTTTTTTCATGCAGAATCATCGGAATGTGTTAAGTTGGGATGTAAAGAATACTTGAAAATGAAAATCATGTGCACAACCCTCCCTTGTTTTTGAGAAAAACACACATTTTTTTGCATAGGAAACAATGTATTTTTTTTACAAGATATTTTTCATTTGCAAAACTGATTTTTTTCTCTAAAAAAGCATGAACGTACAATTATTACTATTATTTTTAAATGCATTAAAATTCCTGTAATCTTACCTTATGGAAAGTACCCAGCTTGAGTACCCAGCTTGTGGGGGCAATTAGCTAACACACATTGGAAACTGTTTAATGCAGTGTAGATGTATAAATAGCTATTGCTTAAAACAATTTGTAAGCCGCTCTGATAGCCTTGTGGCTGAAGAGTGGGGTACAGATAACTAAATAAATTTTTTAAAAGCTCTGAAATTATTTATTTTTGCATTCAAGGCTGAAATAAATGAGGATTTTCATTTCTTGTCTTAACCAAATCACAAAAACTAAGAGTATCTTCAGTAGGGCAGTTCCCCTCCCCCAGCCATAATATGAATCTTGGTAACAGGTACATGGCAACATTAGAAACAGTAAGAAATGTCATTGTTTTTCCTGCAGGTTTTTTGCCTTATTGGCTATGTACCATCAGTAGTTCTGTTCAATTATGTTGTCTCTTTCACCTTCAACACAATACAGAACACAAAGGAATTTTGGTCATTCGTTTTTTCAGTGGTAAGTTAAAATGTCAATTATATTATTTTAGTAATGTTTATATGAAGAAATATTTTCTCCATTTTATTTTTCTTTGCAGTTTGGATTGGCTCATTTCTGCAAATACATAATCCCTATTCAGACACTCCACACTTGTCCTAAATGCATAAAAGGACTAACAAAAATGTGGATATCTATCCATGTGGCTAGTCACCCTATGTTCAATGTCAGTCTGAAGGGGGCCACATATTTGCACATAGGGTTCCTACATGGGGATGGGAAACCACTGAGTGACAATAATTCACAATTGTTTATTTTTATTTCTTTTCTTTTTCAGGCAGCTTTGGTTTGTTCAATTGTCATCGAAATAGCTTTCTTTATGTGGCATTATACAGCAGCTGCTGTTCTTCATACTTGTTTTTCTGTCTTTGTTCCAATCTATCCTCTTATTGGGTGTCTGATTTCTTTTATAAAGGTAGGTTTTCACATAATTGAAAAGTTGATGGATTTTATATGCAGCCTTTGCTGCAGGGATGGGTAGGTGGGGGAGTTAGAATCATAGAACCATAGAGTTGGAAGAGACCACAAGGGCTATGCAGTTCAACCCCCTATCATGTGAATACATAATCAAAGCACTGTATGGTCATACAGCCTCTATTTTAAAACCTCCAAAGTTAAAAGATATTAGTCAAGATCTTATTACTCTGGTGGTGTAGTTATCTCAAAGGCAGTGGAGCTGGTGGTAGTGCCATGAAGCAAAGGTCACCAGTAGCACCAGCTGCAAAGAAAAGGAGAAACATTTTGTGGTGGCAGCAACAAAGAAATAGGCAGCAGGCTCTGTGCCGCCTATTCTTTAGAAGACTGGCTACAGGTGGGGGTGGGATGTCCTTCGATCAATGGTGCTTGAGTGGGATGTCTTGTACAATCTACATGGGAAAGGCAGTTGTCCAAGCCACTCATCCCATTTTGCCTTGGCTCTAAGGAACTCCCTCCCATGGGCAGGTTTTAAGGAGCAGGGCGCTCATAGCCAGTGCCCCCTTCTCCTTCTATAAAACATCTTGTATGACTTTGTGCATCATCATGAGTGGACATACATATTTTTTCGATGGGGAAAAAAATCACCTTTCCTCAGAGAAGCAGTATTGGTAAAGTCTGGATGTTTTCCCTCAAATGTGTCAGTTCACATGTGGTGATTGAAATGGATGGGGTTTTCCCTCTAAACAGGGAGGTGAGGTTAAGGTATGTAGAAAAAACATTCCCAAATGAGAATAACTCTATTGAAAAACTGGTGGGTAGAGAACTAAAAAATTAATGCATTTGTTCCCAGAATGAGCCACAAGGCACAGCTACATGGAAAGCTGCTTTGTATCAAACTATGGATGCCACGCAGAAAACAGCAATAAAGAGACATCACACTGAAATATATCATGCTTGTAAATTCCAATACAAGGGTTGATGGGGATTTAGACAAGATTGTCTCAACACATCAGCTTGCCATTTGAATTATATATCAGGGTTGTTTGAAATGAGTTATAAATAATCCCAGATAAAACAGTATAATTTAACTATGTTCAGTTTGACTGTTGTTATATTTTGGAAGAAGACGTCATCAAACTATTTGTGAAAGAATGTTCTGGTTATGTTTTTTTTTCCAATTCTAGTATCATAATCACCAGTGCAAGACATGAGCGGGGGGGGGGGAAGTGTAGAAATTAATTTTTTATTATTTTGTTAGATAGCCCGGAAGCTTGATCACAAGATGGAAAGAAATTCAGAAAGATTATTAGTATCAGTAGTAGCGGTAAGTGCCACGTTTTTCTTTCAGTTTCAGGAGATTGTCTGAAAGTAATGTCCAAATATTATTGTTAATATAAATCTGCATAAATCTTTTAAAAGATGGTTCATGTGCATTGCTGCAACAAAAGATAGTGTAGAAACAATTTTTTTTCAGCTGGAAAGCATATGGTGGCCATAACATGAAAAGATCCATTGTGGTGTAATGATTGGATTGCTGGACTAAAAATTGAAACAATTCAGGTTTAAGTCACTAGAGAGCCTCAAAACTCAATGGGTAATCTTTGGTCAAACACCAAAGATATTTGATCTAGCTACCCCGGGTTTTAATGGGATAAAGTGAACAGAAGGAGAACTATGAATACTGCCTTGAGGTCATTGGAGGGAAGGGGCGGTATAATCATAGGGTGGCTATAGAGAGTTACAGTGGTGAAAAGTTAGCAAGTTACGATGGCGAAAGTTCAACTTACAGTAACATAACTCACTTTTTGGCTGTTGCACAGGTCAAAATTCTCTACCAAACACACAACTACCAAAATTCACCCCCAAGCATCTTTTCTCTGCTGCAACCCAGCCCCCAACATAGTCATTTCCTGGCCAGTGGAAAGTGGGGGAGCAGCAAAGAAATATCCAGCTGTTTTCCTAAAGCTGGATGCACAATGACGGGCATTCTCTGGGACCTTCAGTGATCCTCCAGCAGCCTGTGAGGACAATGTCATTGCAGTGCATCAAGCTGTAGGAAAATAGCTGGGCACTTCTCTGCTGCTCTCACTGCAGCAGAGCTAGGTGTATTGGGAGACAGCAGCAGAGAAAAGGTGGGTTTGGGAGGCAGTTGGACAAGAGATCATCATAGTAGCATGTGTGCAATATATCTCCCAGTCCCAGATCTCAGCCATAACTAATAAGTGAACAATAAAATGGCATCAAGCAATATTAAGACCTAGGTAGAACAAAGAAGTATTTAGTACAATATGGCCCCCATGTCTGCAGAACTGATATACACGGTTTCACTTACCTGCATCTGAAAAAATATGTTCTCTCCAGTCTTCCAGTGCAATTCTATGGGCAGCTTCCAGTCCAAGCATATCATAGAATCACACTGGAGGACCTAAAAATACCCAAAGTGTTCTCTCTAGGCATTCTGGGTCCTCCAGCACGATTCTGTGGTATGCTTGGGCTGGAAGCCATTCATTTCAATAGGGTTCACTATTATCTACATTTCTGTAAGTCCAGGAACATCTCCCCTGTGGATATAGGAGTCATACTGTACTTGTCTAAAATATAGTAATGAAGGAGCCCTCTTATCCTCCCATGGGAGGGTCAGAATAAGCATACTGCTGCTAAAATGGTTATTTGGTACCTCTCCTTGGTACCAAATAACCTACCCCCTCTAGCAGGTTGGACACATAACAGGGGCCCCAAGAATGGGAGTAAATTATTACTGGGGGAAAACAGGTCCTTCAAGTATCTCAGCCCCAAACTATCTAGGGGTTTGCATTTCTAAGCAATTACAAAGCATGTTGTAAGAAACTAGGAACCAGTGTTTCCTGTTCAACTGCCAGATTGCCACTGAACTTTTTTTTTTAACTACTGCTAACACTATGTCCTTATCATAAAGGTTTGTAGTAGCATCTTTGCTTGGCAATGGCATAGTATCATAACTGTATAGCTGGCATGATGGCATGGGTTCTACCTGTACTAATACAGTAGTTGTAAGCATTTATCGACAGCATTCAGTCAATTTGAAATCCCTTGCAAATACAGTTAGGAGAGCAGAAAAACTGTTTCTATATATATATTTAATGTATTTTTCCTCTTCATTTTAGCCTTATTTGCAGTGTGTGATTTGGCTCTTTCTTCTGCGCTATCTTGAGGTGAAATGTGGAGGCAGATCAATGAGAGAAGACCCATTTTTCAGGTCAGTATATTTGTATTGCCCTTTCAAAAATCATAATTGAAATGACTACACCAAGGCAGAGTCAGCCAGCAATAAACTTCAATAAGACGTGCCTTACTACTGGTTGTTCTTGAGTGTTTGCAGCAAAAGGGTATTTGCAATGATATTAAGAATACAGTCAGATTCCTGTATCTGTGCTGGTGTGGTTCCTGGACTTACTGCGGATACCAGAAACTGCAGGTAACAGCAAACCCTATTAAAATAAAGGACTAACAGTAAAAACATACCATAGAGTTGCATTTGCGGACCTGGAAGATGCCTATAAAGGATGCCTTTCTAAGCATCTTCCAGGATGACTCTATGGTATGTGTCCCCTATTTTGTGGCCTGCAGATAACTGAAACCACAGATATTCGTTCCATGGATACGGGGATCCAACTGTACTTACAAATTTCCTTGCCCTCAGTCATAAAAGATGCCTCAACGCTCCAAGACACTATGTTGAGAAAATGGTCATGTGCCAAATATTATATTTTTCACATTTCAGGGCTTTGTGAAATCCCACATTTTTGCATAGAAATCTGCATATTTTGCACAAACACATTGTTTTCTGTGCAGAATACTGAGGTTTGTTGTGCAACAATTTTTTTCCACTGTAATATCCAAAAATGTAAATGTAAAGCTAGTATAATACTTTTAAAATTATTCATTCTCAACGTGCAAGAATGAAATAAACTAAGGATGTGCAAATGCCAGGGGTTGAGGAGACTAGTGTGGCCCTCTATGGGCCTTTTAGCCTCAAATGATTCATCACATCACAGGAAGACAATGAGAAGTCAACTTGACATTAATTTCCTGTTCAAAAAAGAAGAAGTGGGCATTTCCTTGACCTAAAATGGCCTAGGTGGGATTGTGGTTACATTGGTCCCCACACTCCATATGAGTCATTTAAATAACATTTAAGGATTTTGAAAATAATTGCATTGCTGAGGAGACCGGGACCCTCAAAAGCAGTCTTGGTTGGGCAAGCAACCCATTGGCTACAATTCCTTCTTCAGAAATAAATGAATACTCTTTGTCCATGGGGAAGTCATGTGCCTTTTGTTGTTGTTGTTGTTAACTGTCTTTGAGTCAACTTTGAGTCATGGCAACCCCATGAATGAGACATCTCTAAGACCCCCTGTCTTCTACCGCCCTTCTAAGGTCTTGCAGGTTCAGGCCTGTGGCCACTCTGATTGAGTCTATCCGTCTGGTGTGCGGTCTTCCTTTCTTTAATTTTTCCTCCACCTTTCCTAGCATTATTGACATTTCCAGTGAGCTGTGTCTTCTCATGATGTGACAGAAGAATGACAGCCTCAATTTAGTCATCTTGGATTCTAGTGAGAATTCTGGCTTGATCTGTTCAAAGACCCATTTGTTTGTCTTTTTGGCCATCCATGGTATCCTCAGCACTCTTCTCTAGCACCACCACTTAAAATGAGTTGATTTTCTCTTGATCAGCTTTCTTTACTCTCAAGTTCTCCGCAACCATACATAGAAAGACAATGGCTTGAATGATCCTGACTTTAGTGCTCAGTGTTACACCTTTGCATTGTATGATCTTTCTTTACCACATGCTGATATTTAGGGTTTTGCCTGCAGAGTGGTAGGATGGTGATAATTTTAAGGATGCTTAGTGGAGCAACATGAAATCCATGAGTTATGTCCTAAAACCCCTTGCAACATTACAGCCTTTTCTGTGCATGATCCAAGAGTTGTGTCCTTGGTGCAGTCTGTTATGTGAAATGGCATCCTGCTGCATACCTCTTGGTGCAGTTTCATGGGATGGCAGAATATTTAAGTGACTTTTATCTATCCTGCAGCTTTTGGCATCTCTGAGTTAACTACTTGTCCTGACTGCTTTGTTACATGTATATCATACCAGTGAATTTCACATTATTAATCTGGAAATCATAGAGATGTTTTCAAAAAGAAAATCACACAGGCTTATATCCAGTATCACACTAAGCAAGACCAACAGTGCAATGGAACTTTCTTTTCCTCCCCACTACAGCCCTCAGTTTGCCAACATCCTGGAGCAGGTTTTGAAGGAGCTCAGAAGACTACGGAGGAAAGGAGTATTGCCCTTTCCCATTGCCACTGACATTGGCATTAGTAGCCTTTTGTTGTGTACTGGACACCGTTTTCACTGTTGCATCTGTCCAAAGGTCCCATGAAAAGAAACTGAACTTGTTTCTGTGTCTTCAGAAGTCCTGTGAAACTCAAGCCCTGGAAATTTCCAGATGTGCCACATGATGAGGATGAGGATGAAGATGTGATGGCTGAGAGGCTCAGAGTTAAAGAGATGACAACCTGCCAGAGCTGTGAGGAGGTAAATCTTGCCTTTCTTTTGTAATCCTTGTGTTTTAAACCTCTGAATGTACTGGCACTTGATGTCCCTAGATGTATAGGCTGGTTTGCAGTGACATTTCTCTACATGGGAAGGTTCTCTGTGTGATCCTCTTAATAGAAAAATATGTGCCTTGACAGTAGGGCAGGAAGTCCATTTATCTCTGATATTAATTGATAGAATTTTGTGCATTCATAGGAGTAATTTTGCATTATATCATCAAGCTAATTCACTATTAATTCACATTATTATGTCATCTTTTGTTCTATTAGAAACCAGCAATTTTGGTTAGCAGTTTATATAAACAATATGATGAAAAGAAAGATTTTCTTCTTGGAAGGAAAATAAAGAAAGTGGCAACTAACCATGTCTCTCTTTGTGTAAAAAAAGGTTGGTGTTAATGGTTACTAGTGAATCGGTACATTTTTAAAAAGCAAAAATAAAATGGATCGTCCTGTGAAGCCAACCAACAGATTTTACATTTTCTATTCTTTTTTAGGAGAAATATTGGGAGTGTTAGGTCCCAATGGAGCTGGAAAGAGCACACTGATAAATATTCTCGTGGGAGAAGTAGAACCAACCTCAGGCCAGGTATTAAACTGGAAACTCACCTGTGTGGCCCCTCTTCCACTCATGTTTTGTAACCATTACACTCACGTATTGTAACCATTACAAAAGTTTTCATTAAAAATGGTTTCCCAGACCAGGCAGGGTCTCTCTTTCTACATTGATCAAAATGAAATTGATATTTTGCACAAAAGAGATCCAGTGTGGTGTAGTGGTTTGAGCATTGGACCAAGGTAGTCCTCAATAATTCCCAACATCCTTAGGTAGGAAAGGCTTTGGATTCAGTGGGATCAGGTGGCTCTCAATCTTGGTTGTGAGTTTGGATTGCATTCTAAGCCAAGAGCTGGGCTACTTTATAATGCTTAATCAGAAAATAAATCATGCTAAATGCAAGATGCCAGCGAAGCACTGTGGTTTGAGTGTTGGACTATGGCTCTGGAAACCAGGGTTCGAATCCCTGCTCAGCCACGGAAACCCACTGAGTAAACTTGGGCAAGTCAGTCTCTCATCCTCAGAGGAAGGCAAAGGAAAAACCTCTCTGAACAAATCTTGCCAAGAAAACCCTGTGATAGGGTCGCCTTAGATCGCCATAAGTCAGAAACAATTTGAAGACACAAAACAACAAGAGGCATATATTTTGCTAGAGGCTATTTGTAGTTACAGAATAACACAAAAGGGTTATTTCTTACTAGCTGGCTGGGAAACATAAATGACCATATAGTCATCATATAGATGACCAAAACTATACACATGGAATTGTATTTCTGTTGTTGGAAATGTCTTTGCACATAAGCTTTCAGTGTTTTGTAATTTAATAGACGTTTCTGTCAGTTAGAAAAAAATGTATAAAATGACATTAGTACAAAACAGTTTTTAGCATAACTGAACAAAACAGCATTAAGTGTTATGAACAGATTCACACTCATCTTGATTTGGACAGCTTCAGAATACGTGTACAGTTGTCCTTCCACATTCGCAGGGGTTAGGGCCATGAGACCCCCGCGAATGTGAAAAATCTGCGAATAAAAACTAGGTCATGCCACCGCCCTCCCGCCCCTCCAGGAGCAGCGATGGGGCTTGCCAAGTCTCGTTGCTGCTTCCTCCCACCCTCTCCCGCCCCCCCCCCCCAGGAGCAGCGACGGGGCTTGGCAAGCCTCGTCGTTGCTTCCTCCCACCCTCTCCCACCCCCCCAGGAGCAGCGACGGGGCTAGCCGATCCTCATCGCTACTTCCTCCCACCCACTCCCGCCCCCCTAGGAGCAGTTTTTTGGATGGCAGGGGGGCGTTCCCAAAACCGCGAATAGTCAAAACCGCAAATCTTAAAGCCGCGAATGTGGAGGGGCAACTGTAATACATAATTTAGACTACATACCTATGCATGCATACTCCGAAGTAAGGCCCATTAAGAGTCTGATCCCCAGTATATGATTGCTACTTTAATATCAGAAATACGCACTGAGATGTTGCAACAGCCCATGCTAAATAGGAAAGAGATGCTGACATGAAAAGCATAATTACATAGAACAAGCTGGAACTCTTGAGCTAATATTTCTTTTCATTATTTCAATTTAGGTTTTCATAAATCGTTTTTAACTATTTTCCTGCATGTTCATTTAAAAAAATTATGTAAAAATATTGAGTAAGGACTGATATATTCACAGGTGCTGATGGGAGATTATTCTTTAGGTGAGAGTAATGAGGAGATTTCCACAAGATTTCTGGGGTACTGTCCACAGACAAATCCACTTTGGCCTGATATCACATTGCAGGAGCATTTTGAAATTTATGGTGCTATCAAAGGAATGAGTGAAAGTGACATGAAGGAAGTCATAAAATGGTTAGTGTTTTATATTGAATGCTTATTTTCTTATTCATTAGTCTTTTTTTCTTTTTCTTACTGTACAGTTACTGTACAATTGCTTACTATAGGACTGTATACCAAATCCCTTAGAGTGCAGCATCTTATATGTAGGGGAAGGGATATCTACAATAAAACTTGAAAAGGTACACCATTTTGATTTTTCAGACAAATGCCCAGCATTTTGAGGATAGCACCTTCCATTCCACGGTGTACGTATCTCAATGTCCCAAATGTTCTAATTTGTGTAATTTATAGTCAGAGAAGACCTGCTCAGTGTGTGTACAACAGTGGTCTGCCTTAAAATCCCTTCCTTAAAAATTACATATTTTCTATAAATATAACTTCCAACTTATTCCTGTAAGATAAAGGTCAGCACTAACTTTGCATTCTGTATTTTGGTATGGGAATCTGCTCAGTTGCTATACAGAAGCATGACAGAGTTCACTAAGCATGACAAGGTTCCCCTTACAAAACTTGGCACATGTCCTTTTGAGAAGCAGGTGTCTGACCATTCTCTCACTATTTCCAGGGCTGCAATCTGGTTGGATCACTATGCTAGTGTAAAAATAATTGTGCATCCCATTGCACTTTTTTTCAGAAATAGCATATGTGTGCTCCCTAGTGCAGCCAGACATTTTGTATGCACACATCTCCCTTTCTCCCTTTTGACTTTTTTTTTTTAAAAAAATCAGTGCTTCAGCATGTGTTTAGAAGTAGAAAATGTATTATAAAATGCTGTATTTCCTCAGTTGGGATATTCCATAAAATTTCTGTAACTAAAGGAGGTAGGAAAAATAGTGGATTAACATTTGTTCCTGAAGAAAAGGCTACTTTCACATGCATTGAGTATATCACATATTGCAATACGGTCATCCCTTCTAATTCGTGGGGGTTAGGGGCGGAGAACCACCGTGAAATTGAAAAAAATGCAAATAACCTTTGGCTCCCCCCCAACAAGTTCCCCTGCAAAAGTGGTGGCGGGGCTTGGGAAGCCTAGCCGCCAGCCCGCCAGCCCCCCCACCAACAGGGAAGGAAAGCCGTCCAAACTTGCAGCACTTGCCGTGGGTTTGGTCAGCTTTCCTTCCCTGTGGGGGGGGGAGCTGAAAACTGCCCACCACCACCCTCCCTGCAGCCTCGGCTTTCCCCCCACAGGGGAGGAAAGCCAACCAAACTCGCAGCACTTGCCGCGGGTGAGGTCAGCTTTCCTTCCCTGTCAGGAGGAAAGCCAAAAACTGCCTAACCCCCTCCCCACGGCCTCAGCTCCCCCCCCCCCGCCCCCGGGAAGGAAAGGCGACCAAACTCGCAACGCTCACCATGGGTTTGGTCGGCTTTCTTTCTCTGTGGGACGGAAGGTCGAAAACTGCCCATCCTCCTCCCCACAGCCTTGGCTCCCCCCCCCCCGGGAAGAAAAGCTGACCAAACTCACAGCGCTCGCAGTGGGTTTGGTTGGCTTTCCTTCCCTGTGGGGGGAAGCCGAAAACCACTCACCCCCCTTTCCCCGCAGCCTCGGCTTTTCCCCGCACAAGGAAGGAACGTCGACCAAACTTGCAGCACTCGCTGTGGGTTTAGTCAGCTTTCCTTACCTGTGGGGGGAAAGCCAAAAACCACCCACCCCCCTCCCCGTGGCCTCGGCTCCCCCCCACCACCACAGGGAAAGAAAGACGACCAAACTCGCAGTGCTTGCCACAGGTCTGGTTGGCTTTCCTTCCCTCTCGGGGGGAAAAGCTGAAAACCACTCACCCCACTCCCCGCAGCCTCGGTTTTTCTCTCCACAGGGAAGGAAAGCCAACCAAACTCGCAGCGCTCACTGCAGGTTTGGTCAGCTTTCCTTCCCTGTGGGGGGGAAAGCTGAAAACTGCTCACCCCCCTTCCCATGGCCTCGCAAATCCACAAATTCACAAAACCGCGAATTGGAAAGCCGCAAATTGGAAGGGACGACGGTAGTCTTTTCTTCCGCACTACCCATTTTTTAATGTTACTCAACATTGTTGTAGGCCCTTCCTCCTTTTTTGTTTTTGTCCTTTTTTATGATCAGCTGTAGGGCGGTCAGGTTTGTTGCATTCCCACATTTGACAGATAAATCATTCTGAAGCCATCAGCCACCAGAAGGGCTCATTTTTACTTTTACTCAAGTTGTAACATAATGCAAAAGAGAATACCAACTCTGAAAAATCCTTCAGTTAGAAATACTCTTCATAATGAGTGCTATAATAACCTGGAAGAATAATAGAAGTGCAAGCTACTATGTCTTAAAGGAAGACTTAGGTGGAAGACTTAGGTTCACAGGGTAGGCAAAGGAAAGGAGATTCACCAAAAGCTGCGAAACCCACCACCTCTGCCCTTCCTCCTTATTGGACAGTTTTCACCATCTACATCTATTCTATATTTGCTGTACAGGTAAATCATAATATAATTCGCATACTGAAGAAAATATAATGAGTATATCCTGAGATTTTAAAGTTATCTTATAGTGGCTTGTTGCAAGCTTAATACATTCCTTTTCAAGACTACAAAAATTCAAATTTGGTTCTCTTCAGCGTTTCCAGTGCACTTGACTTTAAGGAACATCTACAGAAAAGAACAAAGAAACTTGGGGCAGGCATCAAACGAAAGGTATATTTTTTAACTTGTACATATTGTTTTGTTATTGTACATTTGTTTGTAAGGGCAGTTGCTTCCTCAGCTGTCTGCTACCCATTCTTCTTTCCCCAGCTTTTCATAGAATAATAGAGTTGAAAGGCGCTTCATGGGAGATCAGGTCCAACCCCCTGCTCAATGTAGGATCTCCAGCTTCAGCAGCCTTTCTCAACCCTTTTACCCTGGAGGAACCCTTCAAGTGATTTTTCAGGTCTCAGGGAACCCCTGTATTGAAAGTATTATATCTACACCTTTTAAAAAAAGTTTTTTCCCAATCACAATCTCTCGTGAACCTCTGGAAGTCCCTGTGTTCTCTAATGCATTGAAGAGCCTTGATGTGTACTGCAGTGTGTTGACTTTCTCTTCCAAGAGAGCCACCAGTTTGCACTTGCTGCAAGTGTAGTCAGTGAGGTTTTCTGGCAAGAAGACAAATATTGCACACACATTGCAGCAGACAATGACAGATCCTTCTGACTCCATCCCTTCAGATATTTTTTTACCCCTTTCAGACCATAATACTTCTTGCGGATATTATGTGCACTACAAGCCATGAGCTGCTGGCCCTCAAAGACTGAGCTCCAAAGACTGAGGCAGCAATTATATAGAGCTAGGACTGCTAGTTCTGCCTCCAAGCAAGTCAGTGACTCAGTAGAAGCCCTGACCCCTTGGGCCATTTGTTCAGGGAAAGCACACAATCAAAAACAAACAAGGGCCTCAATGCAAGTTTTCCAATAGGGGCTTAGTTGATTACCAGGTTGGAAGGGGGGACAACAGTAAAGTTGTAAAACCAACTTTTTGGTTCAGAGAGAATGCAAAGGCTTCTGTGATAAGACTGAACATAGGAAGTGTAACAAAAGTAAAATGGAGTCCAATTCTTTTTCTGTGAATTATGAACACTACAAAAAAAAATCTTACCTTGGTAAAGATGGATGGTCTAGCAGAGAAAAGAGTGTTGCAATGATGATGGGGCCTTGTAATTATGCCTCCTACATGTCTTTTCCTCTGTGGAAATGGAGCTGGACTAAAAGCCCTATGAAACTCTTCACAAAATGAATCTCAGCAGAGTCATTCCCAGACCCTTTTCAGGACAGATGAGCTTCTCTTTTAGTTCTTCGAGCCCCCTGCTGCTCATCATATGTTCCCACTTTCGTAAGATTAAATCTTCCCTTGTGGGAAGGAAATGAGATATTAGGTTTTTGAGCTTCCAGGTTTAATCCTCATAGGGTATAAAGCAGTCTTTAGAGTATTATCAAATTCATTTTTTTTCTTCCCTCTCCCCTCCTTTTAGTTATGTTTTGCCTTAAGTATGCTTGGGAACCCTTATATTACTCTACTAGATGAGCCATCTACTGGTATGGACCCTAAAGCAAAACAGCACATGTGGTGAGTACCAACAAATAACATGGAGACAGTCTTTTTGGTGTAGAATACCAAATAGCAATATGGTTTTTTATTTATAAAACATATCTATCCTAACAACATTATGTTCGGGACACTAGTGAAAACCAGTTGTTACTAGCAAAATTGAAATTAACAGCAACAGAAAATAAAACAGTAACCAAGGGGAGATTTTCAGAGGGCTTCCCTTGTTAGTTGGTTGTAGCAAAGTAAGAATCTGGGGCACATTAAAGTAGACTGCTACCACCCACCTTCTGGAAATGACTATCCACGTTTTCATGGCATATACTGCAGGTTCCTAATGTCTGCAAAAACTTAATGCTGCACTGCAAGACTCTCCTGCATTGTGTGACACTTGCCTGTTGCCACTGTCCCTCCATCCCTCTTAGGTCATCCTCACCCTGTGATGATGTACATGTTGTATGTCTTAGGGAAATGAAGATGGACAGCAAAGCAGGAGAGGGGAATAGAATTGGGGGTGGTGGTGGTTGGGATGGAGTAGAATAAAATGACCAGGAGAAAATGGTGTAACTGGAGGGAGTGACCATGACCTAGAGAAAATCATAACATGCCATAAAGTTTTATTCCTTAAAGTGTGTAAGACTGTTTACAAAGGCAGTGGGGGGACGGGACGGGGGTGTGCATTGTTTTCTTTTGATTGCTTTTTTTGGTGTAGCTACCATCTTACTCCTCAGAGTACTCAGGAAAATTTGGGAGAAAAGAAAACTGGAACCAGCAGCTGCCTTAAGGAAGATCAGCTGCCAGAACAGAAGCAATACAAGGTTTTACAATAAAGAGATCTTCTGCTGCCACCACCACCACCAGTATTAAACTCTTTATATAATCTCTGCATAAACAATTTACACAATCCTCTTTGTGAGAGGATTGAGTAACTTGTAACTGATGTGGCCATATTTTTGGATCTACTTGTCCTTGGAGGAAGCATGAAAGAATGAGTAAGGAAAAAATGTGTGTGAAGGATTTGTCCATGCTTTCATCTGCACTTTTGTTGGACGGTCCAGCAGCTACTCTTACATCCATTATGTGTAACTGCACAGAGAACCACTCAGAGAACAATAAGTTTGCAGGTTGGCCTCTATACTTTTTCATCAAGTGTGTGTTGCATTTTCTAGGAAAGCAATTCGAGCAGCCTTTAAAAGTAAACAGAGAGCAGCTATTCTGACAACCCATTATATGGAAGAAGCAGAGGCTGTGTGTGATCGGGTGGCAATCCTGGTGTCTGGAAAATTAAGGTACCTTCTCTGCAAATTGGAGCATTCATATTAATGTTTAAAACTACTGTAAAGATTCTGATGTTAAACTGACTTTTTTTTTTTTTTTTGCCTATGTGCTTCCCCCTTTTCTATCACTGCCTCAACATTGCAGATGTATTGGGACAGTTCAACATCTCAAGAGTAAATTTGGCAGAGGATATTTCTTAGAAATGAAATTAAAGCATGTGCCAAATATACAAAAGAAGGAGCATCTTCAGAGGGAGATTTTGCGCATCTTTCCAAATGGAAGTCATCAGGAAAGGTAAAAGGCAATTCTTAGAAGTATTCAGAATTAAAATGATAAAGAAGGTCCCTTCTTTACTAGGTTCCCAGTGGGTGCTTTATAAACCTCAGCATGAAGTAGGAGAGGAAGACTAAGGGATAATCAGGATGCAGCATTTGCGGACCCAGCCCAGATGCTTCTGTCCCCTACCCATGAAAGAATACACAACACAGAATATCTTCACAAAATATATTGGGTACATATGAATAGCCAAAGTAGATATATGTGAGGTAATAGTTGAATATTGGCAATAAAAGGCCACAACTTGGTAATGGCTATAAATGGTTGGCACCAATTGCATGGGTCTGGATCCCTTCATTGACCAACCCTGTGTTGGCCAAAGGACTGTTGTCGGCTGCCACCGACACCAGCTCATGGAGGGGAGAGCCCCGGCCAAGCCTGCCTGCTTGACACTCTCCCCTTCCCTGTGAAACAAGTTATCTAAGGGGGGGGGTCACTGTGAACTTGAACATGAGCTTGACAGATACCCCCCTTCTGCTTACCCTGGATCGGGGCCCATGCTATCTGCCAAACAAGTTGTGACATGAAAGTGAATACAGCAGACTAACAACACTAACAAACCAAGACAGATGAATGAGGGAGGGAGGGTGGGTCTTTGGCTTCTCAGAGCCAACTATAGTCTCTGACGTCCCGGCTCACAGACCGCATCATCTGGCCATGCTGGAAGACGTCGCCGGAAGTCCCTCCCCCGCCCCGGCCCTAGCTAATTGGAGTGGGGGAGGCCCGCCCCAATTGGCCGAGACTTCCCACCTTCCCAGCCCAGCCCCAGGACAGGCTGGGAAGAAGATGACAAACATGGCAGCCCCCAGGCCGGTGCCATGTAGCCACGGAGCCGCCCGCCATGGATGGGGCTCCAGGCGGGCTGCAGATGGCCCACCAGTCGAGTCCGGTAGCCCCCCTTCTCTCAGCTGCAGCATCTCATTAGGGCACCCACTCACTAACAAATTAATTTTGTGCAAAATGAGAGCCATCATGGTGTAGTGTTTTGAGTGCTGGACTACAACACCAGAGATCAGGTTCAAATCCCTGCTCATCCACAGAAACCCACTGGATGACCTTGAATTGAATGATTTTATTTCAGTCACAGACCAACTATACAAAACATATAGAAGCAGCAGAATCAATATCATATTTACAGTGTACCCATAGCATGTGTAAAACTTGGTATATACAAATAAAACATATTAAAATTTATAAACTAAAACATGGTATATGGTACATATAAAAGAATAATTAAAATATGTAAGAGAAAAGATTATCCATTAAGATCATTCACAGCTTGTCCCCTTAATTTTATAGCAGCAGCACTAAACTTAGCCACTTTTAAAGTTATCCATGATTCCCTGTCCCCTATTAGATATTTTAAGTAATAGGCATCACCTCTGCCTGGCATTCGTTGCACAATAGGAGTAATGAGTGCAAAATGAATGTCTCTGTCACACACTCTCAGCCTCAGTGGAAGGCAAAGCCAAACCCCCTCTGAACAAGTCTTGCCAAGAAAACCCCATGATAGGGGCACCATAAGTCAGAAATAACTTGAAGGCACAAAACAGCAGCAGCAGCAGCAACTAACAAAAATAGAAAGCAAGCTCGCCTCTTTCGGATGCCCTTCCTTCCTTCCTTTCTTTTTTTCCTTTCCTGTCTTCCTTTACTTTCTTCCTTACAGCAACCATAAAGTAAACCTGTCACTTTTTTTTTAGCAAGATTTGTTCAGAGGGGGTTTGCCTTTGCCTTCCTATACATCCCTTTTTTATTTGTGAAGTTAGTGAATTAAATTTCAGATTCACCCCCTTGTACTCTATGCATCTTGAGTCCAATTATTTTCGTAACAAAATCATTTCCAGGAAGATTGTTGTAAGCTAACTAGCACCCTATTGATTTCCTTTAATTATAAAGGATCTGTCTAGCTTTCAGTAGTCTGTGAGATACATAGACATTTTGAAGTGTTGTTAACCAATTAGTCAAAATGTAAATGTTACTATATTAATACATTAATAAAAATCTAAGAATTTGCAATGTTGCTGTTTAACTAATCTTTTTTTTAAAAAGGTGCTTGCTGGACTGAGAATAACCCAGTCATCAGTAAAAAGGATGAATTATACCCACAATTTTCACAATATTACAAATACTAGGTTTCCAACAATAACCTAAAATTTTGGAAAAGATATAGCAATATTGTTGTTCTAAATACCAACAAAAAACCTCTGCGACAAGAGTACAGTAATACCAACTATCAGTCACTGCAGGCTTTACAGACTTCTGTTTGCACTCCGTACATGACTTCTGGCCTTTTCAGTGAGAAATCTCAATTTGATACAAGATTCACTGCATACAGGAAATGCCTACCGGACTACTGAATCACAAACCTCATTCAGTTTGGATCACTGATTACTTTCTTCTGATTTAACGGGGAGATGCTATGCATATCTAATATTTGTGATGGTTTATGGTTTCTTCCCAGAAATTAAAAGTGAACAAGCTCTTGGTCTGCAATACAGATGAACAACATTTCTGTAGATTGAACTTAATATTTGGGGGTAAAATTGTTCAAATATTAATGAATGAGAAGCTAGACTAGCACACAATGTTGAATGCCACAACTCTGCTCCCATTGCTGGTGCAATTTGATCAAGATTTCCTGCGTGGCAGGGGGGTTGGACTGGATGGCCCTCGTGGTCTCTTCCAACTCTGCAATTCTATGATTCTATGAATATCTTCTTAAATCTCTGCTATGTTGACTGTGTAAAATCGCTAGTCTGATACAAAGGAATAGTGCTTGTTCAGCTGTAAGATGACATGATATAAAAATGTCTTAACTTCTGTAACATCACTCATGTCAAATTAATATGGGTGTAGTATGTCATGCACTAATGTATACTTTGTTTATATTGCAGTTTTGCCTCAATTTTGGCATATAAAATTCCAAAGGAAGATGTCCACTCCCTTGCATTGTGTTTTTCTAAACTGGAGGAAGGTGAGGCACCAATTTACTAAGTGAATTGATTATGGCAGAACCTCCTCCATCTGGTTTCTCAATTAATCACCCATCTCTCCTGGTAATCTGCACCCTTCAGTTCCCACCTCATTATTATGTTGTCCCAGAACATAATTGGCTCTATAAATAAGACATAAAGAACCCTTTATGCAAGCTTCTGTTCACCCAGATGTTATCTATGAGCTGTTTTGACAAATGAAGTTCTGCTTCATTGGATGTCTTAGACTTCATAGCCAGATTTTGTGGGAAACAGTGAAATCAGTTAAAATTTAGAGCATTGAAAGAGGTGCAGGATTTGCTCCTGAGAAATTAGCCTTCCATTCTCTCGTAGCAACACACTGCATTTGACTTACAGAGATCTTCCAGAGGCTCCTAAGAAACACAGAAGGTGCATACTTTTTAAAAACTCATATAGTGGTTTTCCCAGTCACTAATATTAAGAAACTCTAGGGTTCATGCAACCCAAATACAACTTTGCATATACAACTCATAACATGACAGGAGCTCTGTGTGCATAACATAGTCCTGTGGAGTATCAGATTGAACAGTTTTTACTAACATCAAGATGGTTAATTTGCTGTTTTAGAATTCATGCTCATATAAAGTCATTTACTTGCATAAGTTCTGTTGAGGAATATAACAGTTCTTTCTAACATTTTTTAATAGCAAAGCATGCCTTCGATATTGAGGAGTACAGCTTTTCCCAAGCAACGCTTGAACAGGTAATTTAAAGAGATTTTTAAAAATCATAATGAGATTACCTTACATATTGTTACATGATTCTCAAACTTACATTTTATTATTTTATTGCTTTAAAATAATTGGGCACTTGTATCCATAAATTAGCTATATTTCCAGTTTGTATTATCATATCTGATACTGAATTACAACTCTCATGTAGCTAGCACTGACTTTGAAAATAGTTTTCCAAATGCACAAATTTTGTTTAACATGTTATCAATCGTTATACTGCTGCAGAGATTTGTAACCTTATTTGTAGCAGCTCAGCAGTTTTCCAGCAGCATGGGGAGGTAATCCTTTAGACTGGGTTTGGCTCCTCCTCCAGCTCCAGACAGGCAGGGCAATAACCAATAGAATAGTAGCACTAGCATCCAGGGAGCAGAGCCAAGCCAGCCTTTCCCAGTTCTTTCCTGCCTTGAATGGCGAAGGACAGGCTTGGGCCTTGCTCCAGCACTCTGGATAGAATTTCAAGAGGATGGCTAATCGTAGCCTGTGTTCATCCGACCTGTCCTCTGAGGAGGATTCAGGGCCCACGGAGACTGCTGCTTTCAGGGCAGATGGCTGGAAGAGAGCTGCCAGTCTTCTCCAGATGTCCCTGGCAGGCGCTCTAGACACTGCATAAGCGGCAGTGGAGCTTGATGGGGCCTCATTTTCTGAGGCAGACCACGCTGGCACTATCTACGAGACTTCAGGTGCAACAGCCATTATGGCTGGTGCGTAGGTGAGTCCTGCTTCCCTGCTTTTCCCTGGAAACCGCACTGGTGGTGGCAGAGTGTTTTCTGAGGTGGACCACATTGGCACGATCAATGAGGCTTCAGGAATGCCAGCCATTTTGGCTAGCATGCAGGTGAGTCCTGCTTTTCCTTGGAAACCACACAAGCAGCAGTGGAGCATGATGGGGCCTCATTTTCTGAGGCGGGCCATGCTGTCATAATTGACAAGGCTTCAGACGCGGCAGCCATTATGGCTGGTGCTCAGGTGAGACCTTCGCCTGCCTCCCTTCCCTTACTTATTTTGGACGGGAACAAACTCCTGCCCCAGCTGGTTAGCTGGATAGCCTTAGTAGCCCGGTACACTGTAGTGGCGGGCCAACAGGTCGAGGAGGAAGGGACAGTCTTGTTAGGCCTCGATTTAGAGGCTATGGGATCTTCCCACCAAAAGCAACATCCAGGGGGGTGAGCTGCACCACTTCCCTCATTGCCTTGACTGCTGCCCAGACTTGTGAAGGAAAGGAGAGAAAGAGAGCTGCTGTGGCCTCTCACACAGCACTAGGGCAGGGAGTTAAAGATACTCCCATTCCCCTGTATAGAGCAGACCCTCCATCTAAAAAGGTGAAAAATGAAGCAACACTCTTCTGTCATTACTTCATGGGAGGATCAGAAGTCAGAGGTCTCTGTTGAGGCTTCTGATAGGGAGGGGGAGAGTTGTCGTCAGAGGAATGTGACTTGCTGGCTGATCAGGTCTCACTCAGGCAGTTTGATGCTAGCGCTTTTCAGATATTGGCATGCAAGTTTGAAAAAAACCTCTGGCCTCTCTGTGACTGCCCATGAGTCTGAATCTCAGACTAAACGGCTACCTGAATTGAGATCTAAGGGCAAATTAGAGACCATCATATTATTCCTTTTCCTGAAATGTTTTCTGAAGTGTTGGAAGGTGAATGGCTGCACCCTGGGACTGCTCACCCATCCCCTACAGTGGCCAAGTCATTTTATACATTACTTACAGAGGTTATGAATAAATTTAAATTGCCCCCCAGCGATGCTTCTTTTGCAGGATTGGTCTCAGGCTCCCTTCTTTCCTTGTGATGGTGACAACAACCTTAAAAGGCCTGAGGATAAGAAAGTGGAGGTTTTTCTGCGCAGGGCACATGAAGCCTCAGCCCTAGCTATTAGGGTGGCCATTAGGTGGACCAAGGTCATTCTGGTTGGCTTCCCTGAGAGGGAGACCAAATACAACCATGGTGTTTATAAACACTCTAAAGCATCTGCCTTCATGGCAGACACTAGCTGGGATGCTCTAAAATTCTCTTCTAGATCCTTACCAGTGAATGTCGCTGCATGTCGCCAATTATGGCTTAAAAATTGGAATGCAGATAGCAAAGCTAACCTTTTCACGGGCTCCAAACTTTTTGGTGAAATTTTAAATGAGGTTTTGATTGAGACTAAATGACAAAAAGGAAGCATTTACATCCCTTCCTAAGAAGGAGGCTTACAAATCTTTTTGACCTGTGGGCCAAACTTTTTGGGGTACTAGGAGCCAGTTTACTCGGCATGATTTTAGATCCTATAGGCAAAACTGGAATTCTCCAAACAGCCAACTAAAGGTTCTTTTTCTACCTTCTCCAAAGCTGGTACTTCCCAAATCAGCAAACAAGGGAGCAAGACATGGTGGTCTCTTTGACTGCAGGCTTCTTCCCATAGGAAGTTGGCTGACCCAATTTGCTCATATCTGGGAAACTACATCCTCAGATGCCTGGGTGATTGGGATGGTCAGTCAGGGGTATACAATAGACTTCCTGTCACTTCCACACCCAATTTTCATTCCTTCTCGTCCGACAACTTGCATAGAGAAACTGAGCCTCATGCATCAGGCTATAGACCACCTATTAACGTATTCAGGCAATAGAGCCAGCGCTGCCCCAATGATATTCTTGGGGTCCTATTCCCTTCTGTTTTTAGTTCCAAAGAGAAACAAGGATTGCAGAGCCATTCTCCACCTTCACAGGGTCAATCGCTGGGTCACCAAGTGCAAGTTCTGCATGGAGACTCTTCGGACGATTCTAGAGGGTATCCAGGAAGGGGATTTTTTTAGCCTTTTTAGATTTACAGAATGCCCATCTGCATATCTAGATCCATCCTGTCCACAGATGATCTGTTAATACAGGCATTGTCACTCCAAAAGGCAACGCTGGCTGTTCAGTCTACCATCCAGTGTCTGGAGTCCCATAGGTTTGTGCTCAACAGGGGCAAGAATCACTGGGAACACCATAAATACGGTCTCCCTGACGATCGGAGAACAAAGCTACAAGACTTGGTCAGGGATGTGCTGAGCCGAGAGGAGTTCCTCCTCATGTTTCTAGCAAAGTTATTGGGCAGCTTGCCTAGACTCGGTCCCCTGGGCCAGATTCCATCTGAGAGAACTGCAATGGGCTTTCCTACCTTTTCAAGATCAAGTTGCTCAGAAATGTCAGTTTTAGGCCTGTCTTTCACCCTGAATAAAGGAATCTCTGAGGAATCTTTGGAAGGAATGCCGATTTGGGATATCAGGAGGATAGTGATGACCACCAACACCTCGTTGAGGGGTTAGGGGGTACACTGCAGATCTCAGATGGTTCAGGGTTTGTGGTCTCAGGTGTAAAGGTACCACAGTATCAATTTTCTCGAAGTTCGGACAGTTTGTTTAGCCCTGCTCAACTCCAGAGTGGGGCCTAAATTTGTTAGTGTTTCAGATGATTGTGCACGGATTCGGCATCTAGTGGGTGACTCTGTTTGCCCTGCTCAACAATCGCAAGCTTCCCAATTTGTATCCAGATACTGGACAGAGGGGGCATTAGCTTTCAATGCACTCACAATTGCATAGCATTGAGTTTTATGCTATACCTTTGTTCCGATAAATCTGTTATCAAGAGTACTCAGGGAAATCAGGATGGAGAGGGCAGAGGTGATTCTCTTCGCTCCCAGATGGCCACAGCACCCCTGGTTTCCCAATCTGGTAGACCTTCAGATTCAGGACAGCGGGCCTCTCCTCTGTGGAGATCTTTTTCTCCAAACCGGGCTTTATCATCCCAATCCAGGCTGGTTACAACTCCATGCTTGGACGTTGAGAGACAGAGACGGAGTGTAGCTGGTTATGATGAAGATGTGATTAAAACCATTTTAGTGGCCAGGTGACCTTCTACCATTCGTTTGTAGGAATCAACTTGGAGGGCATTTTGTTGGTGGTGTTGATCCAAAAGACTGCGCCCTCAAGGGGCTTCGAGTGCTACAGTCTTAGTCTTCTTACAATCAGGGCTTAATAAGGGTCTTTGTGCCAAAACTGAAGATACATCTGTCTGCCTTGGGGTCTATTCTGAAAGGTATCCTTGAGGTCTGTTCTAAAAGGAAGACTCGAAATAAGTCTTGGGGTCTATTCTGAAAGGAAGATTCGAAATGTGTCTTCATGTCATCCTCATGTTCATAGTTTTTTGAATGGAGTTACTCTTTTGAAGCCATCTACTGTGTATCGCTTTCCTTCGTGGACTTTAAATATAGTTTTCGAGCTCTTGTCAAGGCTCCTTTTGAGCCATTACGATCTGTAGATCTGAAATTTCTGACTTATAAGCTAGTCTTTTTGGTGGCCATTAACACTACACGTTGTGTCTCTCAGTTAATTTGGTTTTTCATAGGGCACAGAAGCTCGTCCTACCTTCTTTTTGTCCTAATCCCTAAGATGTTAAAAGAAAAATTAGCATCGGTTGGATGTGCAGGGGGCACTGAAGTTTTAGTTGGCTAGGACTAAGGAGTTCAGGAAATCTGATTCTCTTTTTGTTTCTTTACTGAGTCATCTAAGGGGAAAAAAGATTTCTCTCGCTTCCATTGCACGTGGTTGTGCCTCTGTATTGAAGCGGTGTATGTGCATATTCTTTGACTGTCCCTGGAGGGATTCAGGATCATTCTACTTGGAGTGCGGCTATGTGCGCTGTACTTTCTACATCAGTATCTTTGGTTGAAATCTGTGAGGCTGCTACGTGGTCTTCCCCCTCATCTTTCATTAGACATTACCATATTGATGAGCTTGCTTTGGCAGATGCAGCCTTGGTCGCCGGGTCCTGCAGCAAGTGGTGTAGTGGACTTTGTTCAGGAGTTCCCCACCCTAGTACGGACCGCTTTGGTAGGTCTAAGTCTAAAGGACTACCTCCCCATGCTGCTAGAAAACGGAATATAGGTACTTACCGTGAAGGTTCATTTTCAGCAGCCATGGGGAGGGAGTCCTTCCCTCCCTTGTTGTTGTTGTTTTTTGGTGGTCTTGTTGATAATTTCTCTTGTTGGGGCTGGAGTTTGGTATGTCACCTCTAGGAAAGGCTGGCTTGGCTCTCCTCCCTGGATGCTAGTGCTACTATTCTATTGGTTATTGCCCTGGATCTGGAGCTGAAGGAGGAGCCAAATCCAGTCTAAAGGACTCTCTCCCCATGGCTGCTGAAAAGTAACCTTCACGGTAAGTACCAATGTTCAGATTCGCATGGACTGTACAGTACTTGCAATTTAGTGCATTCATGAACTCCTTGTTCATTTCAGGTATTTGTGGAACTTGCCAAAGAGCAAGAGGAGGAGGACAGTTTTGGAACATTGAACAGCACGCTTTGGTGGGAACGAGCCCAGGCAGAGAGAGTTGTTTTCTGATCTGTCCCGTGTTTTAGAATTAAACTGATTGATTCTTCACGTTTTCTCAGAAGAATAGTTTCTGTTATTTTGAACTGTTTTCTTCTTTTGGTGTGTACACTGAACAGTATGAATTATTGAAGCATATCCACGAGCAATTCAGAGTATAAGAATACTGATTCCCACATCTAAAAATGCAAAATTGAGCCTATTCACCTAATTTGCCTTACATACATCAACATAGTAAATGTCTTTGGTCTATGACTTACTCTTTTTATGTAAAATGTTTTGTAATAATGGCAGAAAGAGGGCAACGTAGAATTGAATTTTGAGGGCAATATATGTTTTCTATTCTGTAAATTCATGTACTACATTTCATGGGCAATATTGTGTGATATCAATATTATTACTGAAAAAAACCTACAACTAGTTCAATAATCTGATTACATGGCTTTTATATGTGCTACACTTTAGGGAGTTTGCTTTCAGGAAGCCATAATCTCCAGAAGTAGGAAGAGTATTTTGTGGTATCAGTTAACAGATATCGGCAGCTTAATAATAATTGGTTCATTATGGACATTTTCCAGAATAACATTTAGCTAATGGCCATGTTGGCGTCTTTTATAGTTACCCTGCAAATTTTATCACAAATTCTGAACAAGTTTTTATGTAAGTTTAATCATATATTTTATATAAGTTTAACCTGAAACTACCTGGTTTTAGTAATCACTATTTAGATGGCTCAACTCTTAGGTACACTTTAACTTGTAATAAGCCACTAAATAGTATACTTTGAATTTAATCTGTTTGTTTCTTTTTGAAACTTTAATCATTCTGGTGGAAATTTTTATGGGAATTTCCTTTGTGTGCTTTTTAATGAGGCTATGCATTATTTGAGTTGGAGTCAGTGTCTGAAGTACTAGTCCACTCACTTGCTGCAATTTTTTTTAAAGCAATTGTGCATCAGAACCAGTAACTGGTACATTTATCCTCTACCCCTACTTATCCCAGCCCTTTCACTTAGTCTTATATGATCTGAACACCAATCACATTATCTCTTAACATTATAAGTAAGATGGGTGTAATCAGCATTTCTCTAATTTGAAAGAAGTACTTTTGCCTGAGTGACATCACAAAAATGTATTGTATTTGCACTTTAAGCCACTCTGAATTCCTGCTTATCATTAGACAAAGTCCAAATATAAACCCATTAATATAAAATGTACTATGAGATTACCAACTATATACTTGTTCGTTTTGAATGGTAAGACTAAATTGTGTGATGATTGCAAGTTGCACAGAAGCCTATACTGCATGCACAGGTACATTTGAATAGTTTGCACAAATAGTTTTCTTCCATTTTTACAAATGCAAATTGTGAAAACCAAACATGTAAATCTCTTTGTACATTTCTTAGTCATGTATAGCATGTAAAATCATTGCATAATCTTGTTTGTTTTTGTTGAGTTTCTACGTACCACAGATCTATCACATCTTTGGTGGGTTGCCTTTTCTGTGTTCCATTTTCAAGTTCTTTCTTTGACTGAATTAGTAGCCACATGCACCAGAACCCTATATTTAGTGTTGTGATGATGATAACTGTAAGAAAACAATTACCAACCTGTTCCATTATCATTGAGAGATGAAATAAAAGTTTATGTTTGATATAGTCACATTTTGTATGTAATTAATTTAAAATCAAGATGCAAAGAGAATAGAGCCTTTAAAAAGGCTAAAGTAGAGATCACATTATCATGCCCCTATTTTGGAAGGGCATGTAGATAAAATCCCCATACGGCTGAGATCCAACAGTAACACAGCCAAATGTAAAGTGCTACTGTGCTAGAATTCCCCATTCTGTAGCTGAGTGATGCTGCTTCAGAGCACTTGTGCTCACCCCTACAGCTAATCAGTGGGTGAGGAGCTGTGGAGACAGCTGTGGGAAAGGTACTGCTTTCATCTTCTATGTGCACAGTGGAAGTCTGAGAGGATGATGACTTCTCTATTTGCCTGGTTGCCTGATGGCGCCCTGAAGGAGCCCTGGTGGCGCAGTGGTTAAATGCCAGTACTGCAAGTCACCATGTTGCAAGTTCGATTCCAGCAGGCTCCAAGGTTCACTCAGCCTTCCATCCTTTTGTAGGTCGGTAAATTGAGTACCTGGCTTGTGGGTGCAATTAGCTAACACACATTGGAAACTGTTTAATGCAGTGTAGATGTGTAAATAGCTGTTGCTTAAAACAATTTGTAAGCCGCTCTGATAGCATTGTGGCTGAAGAGCGGGGTATAAATAAATAAATAAATAAATAAAGACAGCACCTAGCCATCTCCCTGCCCCCACAACCACTAATTAGATATGGAGATGTGCCCCAGTGCCATCAAGCTACAATTGTATCAGGGCAAGGCAGTGCACAAGGAAGTACTGGATGACTTATTCTACAGTGTCGATTAAAATGCCTTTGTAATCATTATGTCAGCTTATGTCACAAATAGGATTCAAGCCTGTGTCTCCTACATCATTCTAGCTTTGGGCAACAGAAGCACTAGACAGAGATATTAAATATTTGGTGAAACATATCATCATAGAATCATAGAGTTGGAAGTGACCACAAGGGCCATCTAGTCAAACCCCCCACCCTGCAGGAATACCCAATCAAAGCATTCTGGACAGATGGCCATCCAGCCTCTATTTAAAAACCTCCAAAGAAGGAGACTCCACCACACTCCGAGATCGTGCATTCCACTGCTGAATAGATCTTACTGTCAGAAAGTTCTTCCTAATGTTTAGGTGGAATCTCTTTTCCTGTAGTTTGAGTCCACTGTTCTGTGTCCTAGTCTCTGGAGCAGCAGAAAACAAGCTCACTCCATCCTCACTCAGTATGACATCCCTTCAAATATTTAAGCACATCTATCACGTCACCTCTCAACCTTCTCTTCCCTTTTTCTGACTGAAAGGGGGTCATGAATTGCCTCCCATTGAAGCTCCTAGGAGTGACAAGTCTCCTTACATAAACAACCCCCTTCACCTACCATCCTCCCACACTATCAAAAATACAAATTTTTCAAAATCAGAAGTGGAGTTTTGGCTGCTGGGGGAGGATGTTTTGACTTTGATTACCGTGCTGACTGTGGAGGGTCCCATGAGCAGAATATTGGCTCCCAGACTGATTGGCTCCCAGGCCATTTGACTTTGCAGCAAGTCAAACACTTAACATCAAAGCTCATAAGGCTCAATTCCATTTTCTGTGAGCAAGTTGTTCACTTGGAGCTATCCTTGGTGCTGCAACCACCAATCTGCCTTATTGACTCTCTAGCTGTGATTATCTGGCCACCTTCCCAGCCCTGCTGTCTCATTGCCCTGGTGCTTTCTTTCCCTACCATTGTCACTGCCGTCCATTGTGAGTACTACTTATCGACAGCTGAGACTTCCTGAAAACAGCAAAGGGAGGAAAGGACAAGGGAAATCAATAATACAGACCCCTCTTCTTTTGTTCCATCTGAGAAATGGGAGCTCACCACAGAGGCCAGTGTCTCCCATTTCTCAATGAGAACCCTTATGATGGAGAGTTGTACTCTGTTCCTACATCCCCCATGGATTTGGCAGACATTTTATGATTTATAGCATTAATCATCTATCCAATACTATTTGGGAAGAGGCTGGTTCAGGTAGTTTTCCCAGGTCATTTTTTCAGACTTGTCCGGAATGGATACTGAAATGCAAATCCTTGGCAGATTTTCTGGATTACTGTTCCATGTCCAGCTGGTTCAATATGACTTGTGAATCTGTTTGGTTTGACTGGCTTGGAAGTTGGAGAGCTGTATTTCCATAGTATTATTTACTGTCCCAAGCAAGAATATAGAGTCTGTGGAACAGAGGTTCTCAATTTACCTTGTTGTTGTTGTTGTTGTTGTCTGCCTTCAAGTAATTTCCAATTATGGCAACCCTAAGGCTATCATGAAGTTTTCTGAGGCTGAGAGTGTGTGACTTGCCCAAGGTCACCCAGTGGATTTTCATGCCAAGTGGGAATTCAAACCCTGGTCTCCAGAGTCATAGACCAACACTCAAAGCACTATGCCAGACTGGCTCCAATTTTATGTTACTTGAAGACAATATGAAATGTTCTTAACATCTGGGTAGATTTCTTAATAAATCATTGGAAAGTGTGTGTATAGGTGTGTGTGTACATGCATCTTCTATCTTAATTGACTTTCTAATCTAGATGTGCCTTTTTTTAGCAAACTTCTGTAGTCATGTATAATGTTTGTCAGCTTTAGCTACATATAAGATCCATCCTGCATCTTTATTTAGCTCTTATTTATTTATTACAGTGATTACTATACTGTACAACCTTTCAGCTACCAGTTCTTCCAAGGTAGTTTACATGCAACATTAAAATGATGACATCACACTAGACAAAATTAACAAAAACTCATCAATATCAAGATAGACGTAGCACAAGTACAGTGGTTGTCAATCTTTATATGAAATATAGGAATGGAACCCAACTACCACAGTTTGAAAACCTCTGCTATGGAGGTGTTGTGCCTTGCTCCAACAATTCTATTTATCCCTTTTTAATTGGTGGATTTAATTTCCTCAGAAGTTTACACTGCAGAATAGGTACTAGAATTTCAGCTCCCTAGACACTCTCATCTAGACTTTTGTGCCTGTTTGATTAGGATCAGCCATTTCATGCAAGCCTATTCATCCCCCCCCCCATTCTTCTGAGGAGCCAAGCACCTCTTGTTGCAGAATCTACAACATGTACCTATTGGCAAAGAGTGCATGCCCTATGAGGAGCAACTTAGGGAGCTGGTCATGTTTACTCTGGAGAAGAGAAGGTTGAGAGGTGACATGATAGCCATGTTTAAATATTTGAAGGGATGTCATACTGAGGATGGAGAAAGCTTGTTTTCTGCTGCTCCAGAGACTAGGACACAGAGCAATGGGTTCAAACTACAGAAAAAAAGAGATTCTACCTAAACATTAGGAAGAACTTTCTGACAGTAAGAGCTGTTTGGAAGTGGAATGCACTGCCTTGGAGTGTGGTGGAGTCTCCTTCTTTGGAGGTTTTTAAACAGAGGCTGGATGGCCATCTGTCAGGAATGATTTGATTGTGTATTCCTGCATGGCAGGAGGTTGGACTAGATGGCCCTTGAGGTCTCTTCCAACTCTGTGATTCTATGATTCATCAATAGACATGCTTGCTTGTAGGACAAGCTTTTTTACCCTTTAAGAAGTCACACAGGAAAAGATGGAGCTGCAGGGTCGAAGTGTAGTTTGAACTGAGGAAGTTACAAGGTCTCAGTCCCAGTCTCTTCTGACTGTAAAAGAGTTAAGAAAAATATAATAAAATAGCAGCAGCAAGAGAGGAGGAGTTGGAGTTGTTTTCAGGTCTAATATACTGTTTTCTTGTGTCTTCAACACACGTTTTTTTGGCATTACCATACGTTCCAGTGTATAAGACGACTTTTTAACCCTGTAAAATCTCCTAAAAAGTCAGGGGTCGTCTTATACGCCGGGTATACGGGTGGGGAAGCCTCACTGGGCAGGAGGGGGTCTTCTCCGTGACTCTGAATCATGGAGAAGATCCCCCCCACCCAATGAGGCTGCACGGGGGGGAGCCATTCTGGGCAGGAGGGGTCTTCTCCGTGATTCTGAGTCACAAAGATCCCCCCCCGCCCAGCGAGGCTGTATGGAGGGGAAGCCTCGCTGGGTGGGAGGGGCTGTGGCTCTCCCCAGCCAGACAGTCATCCCCCATGATTCTCCAACTTGCAAGGAGGCTAGCCAGCCTCCTCGCGGGTTGGGGAATCGCGGGATATTCCCCAGTCCCGCGATTCCCCAGTCAGCTAGCTTTGGGGAGGGTGGAAGGGTTGCTGGCTGGAAGGGGGGAAGCTTTCTAGCCACCACCCTCCTTCCCCGAAGCCGCGATCAGGAGCTGTTAGTACTAAAGCATTTTTGTTTGTTTGTTTGTTGTTGTATTTTAAAGGTCTAAATAATTTATTTGAATTATAATGCTATCAGCACTGAATCACTTTGTCGGAACAGAGAGGGAAACAAAACTGGAAATGAACCAACACAGGAGATGGCTGAAACGTGCCAAAACTTTTATTACTTACAGCTTTCATGAATTTGCTTTTGCACTCGGGGATACTCCTACAGTATTGACAGCCTGTTGCTGACAGTGGGACCCCCAGCCTGCTTGCTGAGGGTCACAGGACAGAAAAGTAGTTAATAGACCAGACAGTTTAAGCAGGCCAAGCTCTGAGGTGGACTGGCCTATTAACCTTTTATCCTCAAGGCTTCTTAAGGGCATAGCTGATAATACCCAAATATGAAACAAGTATTACAAAAAAGAAGACACAAACCAAGGCCCCCAGTTGTCATGCCAATATAAGAAAGTCTACCATTTGTAGAAGTTTCTATAACATCGTGCAAAAATTTATCACATTAGAAATAACTTTTTGGTCAATCATGCCTTAGTTTTGTCCAAAGTAAAGCAACAGCTCAAATTCTCCCTGCAGCAGAGTTAATGGGGCTGGGAAACGGCTAAGGTTACAAAGCTGATTTAAAAAAAAAAATAGTAAGAAAAAGAATGTGCAAAACTCTGGCATTCCATGAGTCTTGATTTGAGCAGAGGACAGGGCCTCTTCAATTAGATGTTAGGTGCCCTTCAACGTAATCATGTACTTAAAAACTGTAGGTACCAGATACCAGAGGTTACTTTCCCAGCCTCTCCTATTCCAGTTAGATGTTCAAGGCCCTACTCAAGCTAATATTAAAAAGGAAGGTTGGATTTGCAAGCAAAACATTCAATTTGACAGGGAAATCCATTTCCCCCCATAACAGGCTTATTGGGCTACTATTGCTTTCCCAATGCGTAAATATGCCCTCAGAGGTATTTGCTTGGAAACCATGCCAACAGCCCAAGTCAGGTTTTGTTGGGGCAGTAAACTTGTATTTGTAGAACTTTAAAATTTTAAAAAGTATTTTAAATAAGTATTTTTATTTAGATAATACAGTCATACAAAGTGTACATAAAAATACATTTTAAAAAACTATCATTAACAAAACAACAAACACCTTGGACAACGCATCTAGTTTCAAAAGAAAAATAAAAAGTAAGAAATTACCGAGTCTATTCCATTGAGTATAAATTAAGTGGAGAAAACAGCATTCCAAAGATGGACATGTGACTTTGGAGGATGGATGGTACCAGAGTCTGGAGACCAAGCTCTGTAAAAGCTTTTAGTCATTGGTATAACATTTAAAAATTTAGACAGACCTGTCATTGTCTCCATTACAGTAAAATTCCGTAATCAACCTCTCAATTTATCCACAGACAGATTAGAAATTTCTTTCTAATTTCTAGTGGTTTCTAAAGGTTCTGCTGCCCACATAAAACTCATAACTTTTTATGCTTTACTGGTGAATCTTCATTGATAAAGCACAGGGCAAATTTACCCTGTGATCAAGCTTATTTTTGCAAAAACATCAAGCCAGAAACCTTCCACCCATGGACAAAAACACCAAAAATGCACATAAGTGCCAGGAACATCACAACCAACCAACACAATCTACTTATTGTTATTGTGTGTGTTCAAGTCAACTCTGACTTAAGGCAACTGTATCATGGGGTTTTCTTGGCAAGAATTTTATCTTGAGGTGGTTTCTCTTCCCCTAAGGTTGAGGAGTGCTGACTTGCCTAAGGCCACCCAAGCACTTTTCATGGCTAAGTGAGGAGTCAAACTCTGGTCTCCTGGAGTCCTAGTCCAACACTCAAAGCACTATGCCTGCACTCATATAAGCTACTTAAGTAAATATATTTAAGTCTAACTGGTATTAGATATAATCAATGAAAACCTATTCTGACATCTTTTAAATACACCCCTCCCTGGATAAAACTAAGCATGAAAAAATAAGGCTTTAAAAAACACCTTTTAAACAACATATTCAGGGGTAGCTGTGCTGGCCATGCAGCAAAATAAAACAAAATCCAAACAGCCTCCAGATGTAACAGTATGAAGACTTTTTGAGAAATTCATTGTTCTCTGCCTAAAAAAGGGGCCTGTGGCTTCACAAAAGGCGGACACCTTGGATCCCAAGACGAGCTACTTTACTGCTGCTCATGGAGTTTAAGGGGTTGTCTAAATGGTAAAAATAGATCTCATGGAATTCGCTGGGAATACGACCTGTTTATATGGGATCCCACATCAATCTACTGTATTCTGAAGGAGGGGGCCCCAAACAGCAAAAACAGTGCAGGAAAAGCCTTTGCGGCTTTCCCCATAGTTTTTAAAAAATAACAAGGGGAGATGCATTCCTGCTTGTTGGGAGAAGCGATTCGCTTAGAATCGCTTTCCCATAGGAGAGGAAGTGCAAAGCTGATTGGCTGGGTGAGTGTGGAGGGTGGGGCTTGCTAAGAGGGCTATAAGATTTTTGAAGAAGAGTTGAAGATCCCTTTATTAGAGATATTTAACCATGTAATTAGAGGGGCGAATATACCAACATCTTGGAGGAATTCCAACATTTCACTAATATTGAAAGAAAATAAAGAACCAGACCAAATAAAAAGTTAGAGACCCATCTTGTTGCTGAATACGGATTACAAGATCTTTACAACCATCATGGCTAATAGATTGAAAAATATATTAAAAGACTGGATAGATAAAGATCAAACAGGTTTTCTGCCTAAACGGCATATAAGAAATAACATCAGGAAGGTATTAAATCTGGTCGAGTAGTTTGATAAACATCCGGGCAAAAAACTAGCATTAGTGTTCTTAGATGCAGAACGGGCTTATGATAGTGTAATATCTAACTCTAACATCATCACTTTTCTTCTCCAGTATGATTTTTAACATCTTTGCCCGATGAAGAAGCTAACTCTCAAAGTTGCCAATTCTAAGCAGAATCACAGTAGGGAGCCCAGAGACAGGAAACTATGTGTGTTTGGGGGAGTTAGGTACTGTATTTAGGAAAGGAACATTCATAGAAACATATTTCAGGAGTTAATGGGGTGTGTGGGGTGTTGGGTGGTATATGCCCCCACTCCACAGATAGATAATTACCCTGTAATGTTCAGCTCACCCCTGGTCAACTTCTTTCTTAGATTGTGTGGGAATTGGCCCTAAATGAATGCCAACACCCTATACTCCAGGCAAGAGAAATGGAGACCTGGTTTCCTTTTCTGTGGAAATCTCAGACCCCTTTACATCTCTTGGTAAAGCCCTTCTCAAAAGCAATGAAGGGCACGAGAGAACATCTACTGCCAGTGGGGCAGTCATCTGAACCCTTGTATAAAAAAGACTAAGGTGTTTTGTTTAAATGCAAAGCTAACTTTCTCAAATAAATAAATAAATAAATGAACACTTTAAAACATTAATTTTCCCTTTCTCTAGAGCAGCAAGGATGACCTGTCATTACTCTCCATCCAGTCAACTTCGATTTAAGTGCTTGCCCACTTGCAGGGAGAGGGCCAAATGACTTTCCCCATGTATTATCATTTAAACATTCTTAAACACTAAAGCTGTTTCAAGCACGATGTATTTACTTGGGAGGTGACCTCCATATGTCTAGTGGGGCTGATGCCTGTGTAAGGGTGCATAAAATAGACTGCAGGCTGCCTTTCTTATTCCTGGGTGGTCTCACAATTTCTATCTTAATATTTCTCAGTGCTGGTTGATTTAGCACAGCAGCTCTTAACCTTTTCTTTACCAGGGACCCGCTTTAAATAGGTGTTGTTGCCACAGATCCCCAAGACTTAACATTTACAACCCTAATAATAATAGTACCTGATGATGATGATAATGATGATGATGGATGATGATGATACAATAACACTATCCACTAACCAGTAGTGTCCAACCTGTGGCCCTCCAGGGGTTTTGGACTCCAACTCCCAGAACCCTGAGCCAGCTGGGCCAATGGTCAGGAATTCTGGAAGCTGTAGTCCAAATCACCTGGAAGGCTACAGGTTGGACACCACTGCACTAAGCCTTCCCCCAGAGGCACTGGAGGGAGAGGAAAGATTTTTCTCCTGCTTCTTCCTGCAAGTTTGTGGCTGGAGTGGATTGAATGGCAATGTGCAGGCCAAGCCAGCCTTTGCCTTGGATCCTGTCACGCGGCCACTCCACTGCGAGGAAGAGGTGGGGCAAGCAACCTTGACGGACCCTCCTGTGAAGACATCACGGCCCCTGGGGGTCCGTGGACCACAGGTGAAGAACCACCGATTTAGCACATTCTGGACTGATAATTCCTACATAAGGAGTGGTCGGGGCCAAGTTGCCAGATCACTTTTGGGTAGGCTCAGCTCCCCGCTTGCCCAGACTTGAGTGGGGGGCTTAAGCTCCCCCACCGTGACCCTAGTTTGGAGGTCCATGTCTTCAGGCTTCCCTATGTGAAGGAGAGGTCTCCAGGGGGCCCGTCCACAGCCCTGCTCAGATCCGCCTCCCCCTTTGGACAGTGGGAAGGGAGTCCCGCGTGGGAGAGGGCGGCCGCCCGCGCCTTCCCTGGCGGGTTCTGCCCTCGGACGAGGGGCGGCGGGAGAAGGGCAGCAGCTGCGGCGGTTCCCCAGGGAAGAAGCAGGCTGGGCTCTCTGCAGCAACGCCCACCCAGGCCCGGCCGCGTCCGAGGGCCCGCTTGCGGAAAGGCCAGGCCAGGCGCCCCACCCCTGGGCGGTTCAGCCGCGCCTCAGAGTCCGGAGGGGAGCGGGCGGTGCAGAGGAGCCGCCCTTCCTTCCTTCCTTCGTTCGCCCGGCGCGGAGGAGAGCGCTCTGGCCCTCGCCTGCCTCCCCTCAGGAGCCCCGCGGAAGAGAGCCGGGGCGGTGAAAGGAGGCTCCGCCGTCCAACGCGGGGGTCTTGGACAGAGTGGTGGCGGAACAGCGCAGGAAAAGGTGGAGGAGACCTTTCGTGGAGGAGGTACTGCAAGCCACCACGTTGCAAGTTCGATTCCAGCGGGCTCCAAGGTTCACTCAGCCTTCCATCCTTTCGTCGTCGGTAAAATGAGTGCCCGGCTTGTGGGGGCAATTAGCTAGCACACATTGGAAACTGCTTAATGCAGTGTAGATGTGTAAATTGCTATTGCTTAAAAAAACAAGTTGTAACCCACTCTGATAGCCTTGTGGCTGAAGAGCAGGGTATAAATAATTAAATTAAAAAAGGAGGAGGGGGAGGAGAAGGTGAGGAGGGAGAGGAGAGCCAGCGGGTGAAGGAAAAGCCGTGGGAAGAGGAGGGGATGAGGGGAGAGAAGCAACTTGGGGGACGGCGAGGGGCACAGCCAGAGGCAGAGAGGACCCTGGGGGTGGCAGCGGGGGAGCCCAGGGAAGGGGACTCTGCCCCGCTCCCAGCACACAGCCCTCTTTTCGCCTTTCTACCTGGAAACCGTGGAAAGAGAGTGCCCCGCCAGGGCCTTTGGCGCGTAGCCCGTGAAGCGGGGCTTTCCCTTCCGAATGAAGCCCGAGGCTGCGCTTCAAAGAAAGGCAGCCAGACTGATGAGGCAATCAACGCGCACACAACCACACACAATGAGAAATCACCCCCGCCCCGCCAGGCTGCGGCGAACGCGAGTGGGAAACTTGCGGTGCCTGGCCTTGCTCCTGGGTTTCTTGAAGGCTCCTCTTACGGCTCGCTCGCCGGCTTGCTGCTCATTCTGCGCCTGGTGGAAATTTCCCTCCCTGCAGGCTGCCCTTTCGCCTAAAGGCACCGGGCTGGTCCTGGACTGCGGTGAGTGAGCCAGGCGCTGCCAAAAGGCAAGAATCGGGGCGCCAAAGGACCCGCACAGGGATCTTCCCGGCCTTTTCGTTGCTCCAATCGATGCCTCTGTGCCCAGCCTTTAACGTCCATTAAGCCGAGGTGACTGGGCAAAAACTGAAGGTGAAAACAAGTGCGAAGCTGAGATGCTTTGCTTTGGCCACTTCGCTGCTGGGGTGCCTGTGATCCTGTTGGCCTTCTTTCACACTGATCGGGCTTCAAGGCTGGCTCGCAGCTGCTTGCTTCTGCAGATTGCAGTCTTCAGGCCCTACAGACTGCAGTGAAAAGGGCGGAGGCTGGTGGTGCAGGCAACACTCTGAGACAGGATTCTGATGCTGGGTAGAATTGCAGAGGTGGAAGACGGGTGCATTTCCCATATTATTTTCAACCCCCACAGGTTGGTCCATACTTGTTTTTTGGGTTTTTTTTTTTTAAAAAAGTATTAACAACTTTAACTCATGTGAAAGGAACACAGTTTACCAGGCACTGGTGATACCTGCAAGGCAGGAGTAATATTCAGGTAAAAGTTGAGTAGCAGTTTGATTGTGGTTTGTGTGTGTGTGAGTGGTCAGGGAGAAATCCCCCCCCCCTCGGAATGGCAGCTGTCACAAAAGGTTTTCAGAATGATTTTGGAAATCTGCTGTATAATGCATAATTCCAATCCTTGCTGGGAATGAAGAGAGAACTGTGTGAGAAAGAAAAGATTGACCAGAATCAAATAAGGTGAAGGAAGGTGGCTTTCTCCTATTGAGAGCAAATGATCCCCCCCCCCTTTCTGGGCCTTCTCTGTGCAGGTAGAGGCTAGGAGTTACTACTGTCAGCATCTTTTCAGGCGCAGTTGGTCAGTGCTGGGTCAATCTCTTATAAAACATCTGTTCTCCAAAATTCACTGGCCAGTCTGGCATGCCATAAAGGGGAACTGACTGGATGATGCAGGCTGTCTCAGATATGTTCTCCAGAGTTCCTTGCGCAGCATCAGAGGATAATAACTAGCTGACTTCAGGCAGATTTTTTTTTATTTTTATAAGAATTCTATTTCCTACCAGTTTCCCCATCTGTTGGACTACCACAATTGAAAGTATGTACCTGGTTTTGGATTTTAGGGCAACAGTGGGTTCCTGTGGCCTCCGGATGTTTTTGGACTGCGGTGCCCACAATCTCTCACCATTGTGTATGCTTTCTAGGGCTGATGAAAGTTGTTAGCTAAAAACATCCAGTTGCCTGCCTTTGCTTAAGAAATACACCGGGGTTTGCAGATCTCTGACTGTGTTTTTCTCAGGGCCAGTGTTAGAAATGTCAATGTTGTTAGTCTTGGAAATTACTAAGCTGTGGCCTTACTACAGTCAGTGAGTCAGGACTTCATGGCCACTATGAAAACTGTGGGGCTATTTGAGCTGATACACAGATCAGTTTATACGCTTGGTGTGGTGTCTTGCCTGTGCTGGTGAAGGAAGAATTCAGAATTAGTCCCATCATGGGCCAGCCTAGAAAACTTCAAAATTCAGCAGCTTCTGCTTCCTGCAGGTGTGAAGGAATCTATTCAAATTATCCTAGGGTGGCTGCATGAAAGAAGGACAGAGCTTGCCTCCCTTTTACAGTTGTGTAGAAGAAAGAATTTCAATGGATGTAGTTTGCATGATGAGGGGGCCTGCTGTAGTTACCTTTTCCACACTGCTATAAAAGGTAAACTGTGTCCTCTTCTTCATGGGATCATTTCCATATTACATTCAAAAATTCCATAGTTAAAATTACCTAGAAGCCATTTGGCTGCAACATGAGTAGTAGGGCTAAATCAGGCTGGGGATGTGTGCACACGTGCTACCCCAACTTCCTGTGCAACTGGCTGGAGAGTAAGGGTTTGGCTGAACAAGCTTACAGTCCTACCTGTGACTTTGATAAAACAGAGGTCATAAATGTGCGGAGCGTTGAACGTGCATTCTGCCAAACATGCTTATAACCAGTTTTCACACCTAAACACAAAAAACAGAATTGATGCTGTTAAATAAGCGATTATCTTTAAAGCAGTAGAATGCATGGGGACACTGAGGGTGGGGATTATGCATGCACCCATGTCCCCGTCCCAGTTTAGAATCTGTTGCCGTGAATGGTCTGCACAGTACTTTGTTCCCATCAATAGGAAACTCACATGGGGGTGACTGAGATGGACTGGTGAGGGGTTTGTGGACTCTATTGAAACTTGCCACACACTCACTGGCATCCACACACACATGTACGCATATACGCAGATATAGGGGTGCCAGTGTAGTGTGAGAGACAGAATACAGTCTGGGGAAGAAACCAGTTGTGATGCTTAATGGCATCAGTGAAATTACAAAATATAGTTGTGTACAGCATTGAAAGAAGTAAACTTTCAATTGCTAAGTAGGAGCATGAAGTTGGGACCTCTGTAGTAGCAATTTCAGAAATGCCATTTGGGGAAAAAGAGACAAACAATTGCTGTACATCACATCACATGTATTGTGTTTGCTTTTTAGGCTAAACATTAAAAATGTCCTCAGATGTTCAAAGACAAGTAGGAGTATGGCGACAAACAAGAGCTCTCCTATACAAGAACTGCCTAGTTAAATGGAGGACTAAAAGAACTAGCATTCAGGTGAGCTGATTACAAATGGTTTCCTGTCTTCAAGCTGTTAAAAACAAACAAAAACAAAAACAAAAACACCACCAGCTGAATTATATCAAATGAATAATAGTTAAAGTAGTGTGTTTGTATCACCATGCATTAAGAAGACTATTACAATCGATTGTAGAACTAGAAAAAAGTATTGCTAAATTATCAGTTGCATCATATTGAGACTTAGAAAGAAAAGGAGATGATTGAAATCTGCTGCCTGGAAGTATGCTAGTATTAGTGCATTAGTGTCTATTACTAGGTCATTGTCTATTGCAGCAGTGATTGTCAATGAAACTCAGCAGTCCATATTTTAAGAGAGAAATTTTTCCAAAGGATGAGGCTGCTGGATTTACCTTGTATTTTCCTGACCATAATAACAAATAATCTTCTGTAAAGTAGTTTCACACAGTTGTGATCAATGATATAAGTAGACCCAGAATGCACCATCCAGTTTGTGTAATTCCAATTGTTCCTACTGTGACATGTAGTCCCATCATGGGCTACTCGCATTCACTGCATGTGACTTTCTCTTAATACTTTTGAGTATTAATGCTTAATACCTCTAGAATCAAAATATTGGGTAACTAAGGCCTGCAAGTAAAGCTTAGTGAGGTCTATTTCTAAATAGACATGGATAGAACTGGACTTTTAAGCCCACCCATATTGCCATTACCAGTATTAGAGCGCCCTCTTTTTGTCAGTCCACAAAGGAATGCAGTATAAAATCTGGGGGAAGATAGTAAACAATCCCTTGAGATGTTTACATGAAAATTCCTAGCCACTTTCTGGAGACCAGCAGGCTGAAAAACTTAATAAATCCAAACCAACTTAATTCATGAAATTCTAAGTAAGGTGTTTTGCCTCCATATAAAGTGGAGTAAAAGAGCAAACTTCCCACTCTTTAACCAGTGTTGAACAGCTCATAATCAGCAGCATGCACACTAGCAAACAAAATGAATTCAGTAACTTGTTGTGATGCATGACCCATTTGCTTGAGTAGAGACACATCTCAGGGCATCCCTACCTTTCCTTGCAAAGAAACAGCACTGGAGACCTGTGGCATTTTGTAATATGTTGTAATTTAAACCAATATGAAGCAAGAAAAAAGTGAAGACAAGCAATATACTCCATCCCACCAGGTAACAGATTTTTTGGCATTATTTTAGGTTTTCAGAGAATCATTCTGTATCCCAGGATGCTCCCAACTTTCAGCTAATTCTCAGCTCCTTTTCTTTTCTTTTCTTTTCTTTTCTTTTCTTTTCTGTCTTACTCACCCCATACATCAGCCACTTCCCAGTAGCGAGAATAGATTATTTGCAACAAGTTATTCTTGACATTCTAGAGCAGAGGTGGGGAAAGTTTGGCCCATGGGCCACATGCAGCCAGCCAGCGTTGTTTGCGTGCCCTCCAGAGTCCACATCTTTTTTTGCCACAAATGCAGCCCACCAAAGTCTCCCAGAGGCTAATGTGGCCCACTAACCCCTGCGAGTTGCCCCTGAGATATCACTGTATCAAGATAGACATCTTCTAACAGAGGGGGTGGGCAAAGTTTGACTGCATACAACCCCAAGGCTATTTTTGTGCCCCTGGATCAAAAAATGTTTTGCTCCAGGGTGGCCGCAGACGCACTCTAGGGGATGTGGAGGGCATTTCCTCCATCGCTGGAGGCTCCCTGGGTCCCCCAGGAGCCAAAAACAATTTTTGCAAAATTTTTCAAATTATTTTTTTTGTCTCAATTCTACTCAAGCATCCACTGGGGGTATGGGGTGCATTTCCATCACAGTTTGAGGGTCCCAAGCCAATTTAGGCCAAGAGAGGCCTTTTTTGAAACCTGAAACATGGTGAAAATGCCTCCATAACCCCCTCCAAGGTCTCCTAGAGGGCTAATGCAGTCCCCTAGCCTTCCATAGTTGCTCACTCCTGTTCTTACAGCTAGCTGCCACTAAACATATTGGCCAAATTCCAGATTTCCAATTAATTGTTTTAGAGCAGTGGTTCTTAACCTGTGGTCTGGGGACCCCCAGGGTCTGTGATGTCCTCACAGGGGGTCCGCAAAGGCTGCTTGGCCCACCTGCCTGCCTGCAGTGGAGTGGCCACAGACAGGAGCTAAGGCAATGGCTGGTGGCTGGCTTGGCCTGTGCATTGCCATTCAGCCTGCTCCAGCCACAAACATGCCGGAAGATGCAGGAGAAAAGTCTTCCCGCCCCCTCCAGTGCCTCTGATGGAAGGTTTAATGGGTGGTGTAATTGTATCATTAATTTTAGTTATTGTTATTTTTGTTGTTGTTTTAAATCTTGAGTTAAGTCTTAGGGGAATGCGAAAATAAAAGATATTTAAGGGGGTCCCTGGTGAAGAAAATGTTAAGCTCCACTGTTTTAGAGCAAAGATATCTCCATGTGCACAGAAATTAGAAAGTAATCTCACACTTAATCTAATTTTACTCAGAATTCAAATCAGCAGTGGGGGTGGACCTGCAGAGCCCAGTTGATAAAATCAGCAATGTAGGAATTAGCCATGCAGGAGTCAGAAAGTGGGTTTTAAAAACAACACAAAAATGGTTGCAGCTGCTGAAGGTACATTGGCTGCATAAATATGAGATTTCTCATTAATGTTTAAAAGACTATGGGGAGATACAGTCATCTTATAATGCTGGGGGAAAAACCTGATCAGGCTTTTAAATTACTGTGGTACTCAATACAAAGCAAGCGATGTTGAATGTTTTTGAATATGGCTTCAGAAACACTGGACACAAAAGATCTCATTACCTTTTTTCTTCAGGCAGCTGAAGTGAACATAACTAGCAGTTGGAAAGCAACCAAGATGCCTACACTTAGTGACTGCTGCCAAAGATTATGGGAGCTGGCTTTAACAGACAAATCAGTTCAGCACATAACGCAAGGGTCCTGCACAATCAGATCCCTTCCTTCCTGTATTCATTTCATGACATGTACAGATTTTTTTGACAGGTGATTCAGCTAGACTAAAAACCATGAATTCTTTCAGATAGATATACAGGGTTTTTTTTGTGTGTTTTGATGTCTTGATAGAGGATCTGAATAGTCTGCTCATGTCTAAGCACATACATTTAATTGCTACAATTTGATTATATTTCTTTTATTTTTGCTTGTAAAACATCTCTAAAACTCTAATAAAATATAGTTGTAAATTGTTTTGCAAATACTGTTAATTATAGCATGGTATGCAAAATGTAAATGTATATTTATAATTGCTTTTAAGCTTCTATCCCTGCTCCCAGTTATATGTGCTTAGGCATAGAGATTTTGTGGGAGCTGCATGCAGCAATGCAGCCACGCATGGGTCTCTTTTACTATTTTCCATTAAATTTGTTTCATTTTATGCAGGAAATCCTGATTCCAATTACCTTGTTAGGTTTACTAATAATAATAAGCATGATACACCCAAACAAAAGACATGATGAGGTATCTGATTCAAATCTTTACACTGCGAATCGCTCCAGCATATCTGAGTTCATTTTTGGCTACACACCAGGGAATGATACAACAAGAAAAATCATTCAAAAACTGTTTTCAGAATACTGCACAGAAGGTACTGTGAGCTTTCATAATATTCTGTCACTGCATAAATTTGGTTTCCCTGTTTTTTGTAATTACTTGCAAGTTATAGTCATCAGAATAACTAATCAAATAAATTCTCTGCATGGAAAAGTATTTATTTCTCTTTGCTATAAACTAAGCTTTTAAAGACTTTTATCTTAATGTAAAGTTCAAGTATATGAAACATAAAGAAACCCAAGTAGGATATTTTTGATATTTTTCAGGAAAAGGTGCAACAGAATTTCTAAGTGAGCAAGAAATGGAAGAGGCTAGTCTTCGTAGCCCAGAAAAGTTTGTAGGCATAATTTTCAATGATTCCATGTCCTATCATCTCAGATTTCCTCCTACAGTTGTTCCATCCTCTTCAATCCATGTGGAATTAAAGAGTAAATATAAATTAATATATAAAGTGTGCTGCTTATTTTTAATGGTGCTAAATGCAGAGATTTCATTTCGGTTAATTTTGTGTCAGTGTGCTGAAGTGAAGAATTTTTTGTCTTAAGACAATAGTAGAAGCAAACTATCCAGTCATGTAATTTTATGTGTGTGTGTGTCTATTCAGAAGTGAATTCAACTTAATTCAATGGGGATTACTCCTAGGTAAGCAATTATAGGATTACAGTCTAGAGTATCTGCTGTTGTTTTGTGTATGTGCTTACAGTCTAAATCCATTTGCTAGTCCCAACTAGAGAAGACCTACTGACTCAGTGGAATGTATGTACAGTGGTATGTATGTTAACATACCAGGTTTGTATTGATTCAGTGGGTCTACTCTAGTTGGAATTAGCAATTGGATTTAGTCCTATGCATCAGTCTTCCAATTTTTTTTGGTAAAGTTCTCAAGTGTTTCCTAGGTAAAGATATCAGTATAAGAAACCAATAAATGATTTTATGATGCCCTCTAGTATGGAATCATAGGGTATTCTCTTGACTAAGCAGGAATCCATGGTCTTTTTCTGTAACATCTGTTGAGTCTCCCCCCTTTTCCATCAGTTTTTTATATCCTTCCCTGCCAACCTGATGTACTTAGCCGTTATCTGGGATAGTTCAGGGGTAGGATAATAAAGATAAAAGAGTTAAAAAGGAATAGAAAACAAAGAAGAAAACTATAAAGAGATGAGTTAAGAGGAAAGAAAAAGTCTGCAAAATTGAAAACAAAAGATGAATTAGTCCCTCAGCTGTCTGAACAGCTGATTAGGGGATGTGAAAAGTCAAGAAATACTGTTTACCAGATGACTGCTGCCCAGTGTGTCTCTGAGGAGGAGGGGAAGGAGGAATTGAGGTTTTTATTACAACTACCAGTAAAAGTGAAACAGAGGACATAAAAATACAGGTTAATCACAAAAGTGGGGAAGAAGCAGAGCAGAAGGAAGGCTTTAAAATTAGAGGCAACGTGATGCAAAAGCCTAAAAAAAAAAAAGAATGCTGAGATAAGTATTTAAACTGCTTCAGATAACCTGCAGAAACCAGAGAAACATGCCGCAGCAGTGGCAAAGTCTCTGGGGATCAGTTCAGACCTCCATGTTGATTCCAAAGATTAGAAGGTGGTGGGGGGTGGTGGCAGGGCCATGTTAGAACATAGCTCCACAGGAAAGGCATGGCCAGATTCACCAGCATCAGCACACACTGCCTGTGAAAACAGGGAAGTGAATGGAATGCCCCCACAAGCTGCTGCATTTTACTCACTGGCAAAACATATGATGCCCCAGTTTATAGCCATTTTGAAATGGATGTTCACACAGGTACCAAGTGTAAGTGGGAGGCAATCTGATCTGAACCAGCAGAGACAGATGTCTGTGTGCAACAATGATTCTATTATGGAAAACATCTTAAAGGGTCAAAAGGTTAATATAAATACAGGATCTTTTGAGTTGAAGTCAACTTCTGAAACTCTGAAAATGAATTGGTCATCAAATGTTATTCCTGATATACAAAGGTTAATTAGAGAAGCAGTAAGCAAGGAATTGATTTAAATGTTACCAATCATTAACAAGCAAATGCAAGTGAAGGAGTTAAGAATGGATAATCCAATGAATTCAAATGTGATTACTTGGCAGATAGGTTTAAATACAATGAACATAGGAAATTTATTAAACATGATTAATTTTGGAAAACAGTGATTATCAACAAGGGAGCAATTCAGAGAATAAGTACAGTTAGGTCATAGTGAAAAAACAAAAGGAATGCAGCATAAGGAGATAAATGTTAGTAGAAAGAGAAAGGATTATAATGAGAAAGAGGGAGACCAAAAAAGTTTGCTAGGAAAATGAAACATACAGATATATCAGAGATAGAAATGGGAAATTAGGATTGACAGGATGAAATAATGGAGGATGTGGTATTTGAAGGGGAATACGTTTCCTCAGATAAAGAAGAGAATAAGAAATTAATTATGGATAGACTGTTTCAAACTGAATTATTTAAAAGTTTGCTAAAAAGAGTGTTGCAAAAGTTGGGTTGGAGAATAAGTACAGGTTCTCAATTCTAGAGGACAAAAGTGAAGGATGATATCATGTGAAGGAAGGTATCATCAGTCCTTAGAAAGCAGGTAAATCAGGGAATTGAAATCCTTATGTTTAATGTTTAAAGAAGTAATTGAAACAGAATGGGGAGCATCCTTGAATATGAAATGGTATTTAGGATAAAATCAGAAGTTGTATAACTTTTTTAAAAAGGAGATCACCATCATAGGGAGAAGTTCTGCTTTAAAGCCAACAGAGAAGGTCCTTGTTGGAATTCTAACCTGATCAGCAGCATGTTAGGTTTACATAGTGTAGAGTTGTGCATTGGTTGTGCTACACAACCCTTGTGTTGGATGGCAATGTTGTGCAACTGAATGGGCACCTGAATATGCAACCAAATGCATATATGCACAAATATGGATGTTCATCATATATGCATACACAACTCTGCTCTCAAAACTTGAGCTGAGTATGGACATTCCACATCAGACAGAAATGTCCATCTGGTTTCACTGGGGAATTTATATATGTGCAAGGAGATTTTAAGATCAGGTATTTATTCCGTGGGAGACACAGAACAGGTCAGGGTCAGTCAGGAAAAAGTCTTCTTTTCCGAAGATGTCGACCCTTTTCCGCATCTTCCCCATTGTCATTGCGCATTTCCCCATGATATTTTCATCATGTAATTGGTTGACCGGCCGAACCCAAAGGGTGCTCAGCAGTGGCTCCTTTTCGTCTTGGAAAGATGTGACCAGTGGGGTGCCACAGGGTTCTGTCCTGGGCCCAGTGCTATTCAACATCTTTATCAATGACTTGGATGAGGGAATTAGGGGCATACTTATTAAATTTGCAGATGACACCAAATTGGGAGGAGTAGCTAATACCCTAGAGGACAGGATCAAAATTCAGAATGACCTGGATAGACTGGAGAGCTGGGCCAAAGCTAACAAAATGAAATTCAATACGGAGAAATGTAAAGTACTGCATTTAGGGCGGAAAAATGGAATGCATAAATATAGGATGGGAGAGACCTGGCTGAATGAGACTACGTGCGAAAGGGATCTAGGAATCCTAGTAGACCACAAGTTGAACATGAGCCAACAGTGTGATGCGGCAGCTAAAAAGGCCAATGCAATTTTGGGCTGTATCAATAGAAGTATAGTGTCTAGATCAAGGGAAGTAATAGTGCCACTCTATTCTGCCTTGGTCAGACCTCACTTAGAATACTGTGTCCAGTTCTGGGCACCACAACTCAGAAAGGATATTGACAAATTGGAGCGTGTCCAGAGAAGGGCAACTAAAATGGTGAAAGGTCTGGAAATGATGCCTTATGAGGAGAGACTTAGGGAGCTGGGTAGTTTAGCCTGGAAAAAAGACGGTTAAGAGGCGATATGATAGCCCTGTTTAAGTATTTAAAGGGATGTCACGCTGAGGATGGAGCAAGCTTGTTTTCTGCTGCTCCAGAGACTGGAACACGGAGCAATGGGTGCAAGCTCCAGGAACAGAGATTCCACCTCAACATGAGGAGGAACTTTTTGACAGTAAGAGCTGTTCGGCAGTGGAACACACTCCCTTGGAGCGTGGTGGGGTCTCCTTCCTTGGAGGTCTTTAAACAGAGGCTGGATGGCCATCTGTCGGGGATGCTTTGATCAAGATTTCCTGCGTGGCAGGGGGGGTTGGACTGGATGGCCCTCGCGGTCTCTTCCAACTCTGCAATTCTATGATTCTATGAGATGGACTTTGTAAAGGTCCCACTCAGGGATGGCTCAGTAGCAGCTCTTATTTCAGGAGCAATACTCCCATGACAAGGGGGTACAATGCTAAACAAAGTGGATGAGAGGAGACCTAATTTGGCACTTTAAAAGGCTCATGAAGCTTTAGCTTAGCTATAAGAGTGTTGGTGGCAGCTTTGATGTTTTCTCAAGCCTCAGTGTTATGGATTCAAGAAATTACAGAATCACATGATTTGAGCATCCATGGACTACACAAGGCTTTAGGAAAAGTGAGACAGGTACTGGAATTTGTGGCAGATGCAGGTCATGATTCAGTAGTGTTTGCTGCATGCAGTGTAAGATAGTGTAAGATAGGAGGTCTTTGTGGCTATGCCACTGGCAGGCAGACTAAAAATCAAGAAGCAATCTGGCATTCATCCTCTTTAATGGGAAATTACTTTTTGATGACAAAAAGTCTTAATAGAAAGCAAGGAGAAAAAACAAGTTATGCCAAAATTACAGAGAAAGAGGTTGGATAGGAAACCTTTTAGAGATTTTATACTTTTCCTTTCTTTCATGGAGGTAGAGGAAGCAATAGGCAGTCTGATTACAGATTTCTCACATAGCAATGGTATAGAGCTAGAGCACAGTTTGAAACACAAGGATCATACCCTAGGCAGAGTCAGGGGCAAGGAGTGGATCTGTCCCAAAAAGGGGAAGACCACAATACCGTCAGAAAGAAAGCTTTAGTTGGAGGAAGGTTTCTCCTTTTTGGACACTTATGGTCAAACATAACAACAGATCAATAGGTAATCCAAGTAGTAACATCAGGTTACAAAATTCAGTTCAAAAGAAAACCAAAAGGCAAGTATCTTCCTTCACCAGTGGCAAAGGATCCAATCAAATAGGAAATTGTATTGACAGAGATAGCACATTTAATGAAGGTAGAAGTGATAGAGGAGGTTCCAGTGGTTCATTGGGGTTTACTCTATCTTATTTACTGTGCCCCAAAGCAATGGGTTGTACTATCCTGTTTTGAATATCAGGTACCTCAATGTTTTTGTGAGGTACAGGGAATTCAGAATGGAAATGCTACAAACAATAAAGGAAAATCTGAATTTGTGAGATCACATAATCTCAATAGATTCGAAGGAGTGTATCTTCATGTACCAATGGTGGTGACAGGAAATATCTGATATTTCAATATAAAGCAAAACATTATTAGTTCACAGCACTACCATTCAGCCTAGCATCTGCTCCAAAAGTGTTCATGAAGTTATTGATACCCTTAGTGGCATTTCTGAGACAGAAAGGAGTAGAATTACTTCCATACCTAGACAACATTTTAGTGAGAGGAAGTTCCAGAGAGATAGGGTTCTACAGTTAACAATTCAGACTCTGGAGCATTACGGCATCTTAAATTACAAGAGTCATCTGGTACCAGCAACTTCATTAACACATCTCAGAGCTCATATAAACACCAAATTAGATTGAGTATCACAGGAGAGGAAAGACAAACTAAAGCAGGAAATAGAACAGCTGATATCTTCAGGTGCAGCATGTTTAATGGTTATGGCCCAAATTATGGGCATGATGATATCGATGATACAATTAGTATCATTCTAGGGATCTTCAGAAGTTTCTGATGTCCCATCAACAAGCGATTGGAAACAGGTCTCATTATACAGTGAGCATACCATTCCATCTAAAGAAGTTGGATTGTCGTTACTAGACAGGAACCTGGACAGAAGTGTTTCTTTAGTGATATAAAATCGAGTGCAAGTCACAATTGTTGCAAGTTTAACCGGTTGGGGGGCTCACTGTAACCATCTGTCCACTCAAGGATGTTGGACTGTAACAGACAGAAGACACTATTATAACTTTCTAGAGTTAAAGGCAGTGAAGTTAGCACTATACAGTTTTGCAACAGCTATTCAGGGTCAGCATGTACAAATTCAGACAGATAACATAATGTTAAAAGTGTATATTTCAAATCCGGGAGGTCTCCTTTTGATTCAACTAATAGCAGAATCAAGTTGTTCCATTAGGCAGAGAGGGACCTGCAATCAATCTCTGCAGTCTATTTGAGAGGAAAATTGAATGTCCAAGGAGATTATCTGAGTCGCAACACAATAGACCCAGGGTAGTGGACATTAAATGTGGAAGTGTTCCACCATTTAAACAGTTTGTTAGGACGTTTTCAAATAGACTTATTCACATCTGCAAAGAATTGCAGATTTAGCATTCTTTTCAATAGATGAAATGGAAATGTGGAGAACTTTGACACCCTAGCAGTGAAATGGCCAAAGGGCTGTCTTTATGTATTTCTACTGATTCAAATTCTGTAGGATTCAGCAGGAGAGGGCACATGTAGCATTAATTCTCAGGATCCAGCAGGAGAGGGCACATGTAGCATTAATAGCATCATACAGTTGGCCCTCTGTATCCATGGGCTTGGCATCCATGGATTCCACCATTCAAAGCTTGAAAATATCCCCCCCCCCCAAAAAAAATTCCAAGAAGCAAACCTTGATTTTGCCATTTTATATAAGGGGCACCATTTTACTATGCCATTGTATATAATGGGACTTGAATATCCTCAGATCTTGGTATCCACAGGGGGTCCAGGAACTAAACATCAGCAGATACCATGGGCCCACTGTACTGGCCCATACACCCTTGGTTTCTGCTACTATTGCAGTTGTCAGAGAAGCCACCACTACAGTTACCAAACAGACAGGATCTGTTAAATCCGGGACCAGTGCAACATCCAAATCCTGATTGGTTGGCTCTGAATACATGAGTATTAAGGAAATCATTAGAGTTGCAGGAATATTCTGAAGGAGTAATTGAGGCTATTATGGCATCCAGAAGAAAGTCGACTCAGGATATATATAGTAAGGCTTGGAAGTCTTTTATTAGTTGGTGTAAATCAAAAGGAGTGATAGTGGATCAGGTGTACATTAAACATGTTCTGCAATTTTTTCAGGATGGTTTACATAAGGGTTAAAGGTCAAATATTTTGGAACACCAGGTTTCAGTTTTATCAGTACTTCTACTGTTTGGCGCAGTGAAACTTTCTACGTATGCTCATGTTAAGAGATTTTTGAGAGGTGCAACAATTACATCTAGGCCAACCATCCATAGATTCTTAACATGGGATTTAAATTTGGTCTTGAATAGACTTACATATGCTCCTTTTGTGCTCCTTAGAGAGGCTTCTTTGTGGATGTCTTCATTAAATTGGCATTTCTAGTTGCAGTTACTTCCACCAGACGAGTCTCAGAATTGGCGGCATTGTCAGTACCTCTAAATTTATGTAAATGTGAAGAGGACAGGTTGGTTTTGACTTTAGACCCCCAATTTTTGTCTAAGTGTGTATTAGGGCAAGGGATCAATGACACCATATACTTACTGAATTTTTGTCCAAAGCCTACTCATCCAACGGAGTGAAGGTGGCATACACTAGATATATGATGGGCAGTTAAAGTCTATTTGAAGATAACTTATCACATTAGACATACTAAGGCTTTATTTCTGTCCTACAATCAAAGAATGTTAGGGTAAAAGGCGTCAAGGACTGTAATTGTAAAATGGATTAAGGCATGCATTTTTCAATGCTATGGATATGAAGAAAAGCCATGGCCAAGAAATGTGTGGCCACACTCAACAAGATCTATGACTACAAGTACAGTCTATGTTGTAACACCATCTTTACAGGACATCTGTGATGCAGCAAGTTGGAAAGAGCCAACCACATTCATTAGACTTTATAATTTAGATACATTTAAATCTGCACGTTCTGTGTTTAACAGGACATTGCTTCAGTCAGTTGTTCCCACCCAAAGTTTAGGACTTGGATAAATCCCAATCGTCGTGGATTATTCCTTCATGCCATCCCAAGAATGAGAAGTTGGACTTACTTTGAATGTTCACTCTGGGATGGCAGGAGGAAAAAGCCACACCTGCCCTAGAAAAAAAATAAAGATAAAAGGAGAACAGGTAGGGATGTAGTTAGGAGAGGGTTTGAGTTGGGACTAGATAATTAAAGTGACAGAGAAGGGGGGAATCTTACTGGAGGTAACAGAAAAAGAACATGGATTCCTACCTAGTTAGGTTGGCATGCAAGGTATGAACCCAATCATAGTGGATTGTTTCCCCTGCCATCCCAGACTGAGCATACAGTCCAATTTATCTATCCATGCCAGCATTAGATCTAGAATAGTGTGGATGAAATGACAGATCTTTAGCATCAGAACTCTGACCTACAGAAACATAATGCCAGCCTTCCAGCATTAATGCTTTTCAAACAATAATTAAACAAAACAATTTCAGGCGTTGCTTCTCATTATTTGTTTTGGTGGTTGTTGTTTTTGGTAGCCAGCTGTTCAAGCCCTTATAAAACATGTGAAGCTGAAACATACTGGCGCTATGGATTTGCAGCACTACAGATCTGTATTGATGCAGTGTTGATAAAGGTAAATAACTAGAATGTGAAAAGCCACTATTTATTATTGTTTATTTATTTATAAGGCATCTAAAGTATTTTTTTAAAATTGACATCTTTTCTTGTCATTTAAGTAAAAGGTTCTCATAACTTGGCACTTTCTCCTGGTTTATGGCAATAACAGTTGGCTCAATGTGTGATGGTTAAATTTATAATGGTTTCCAAAAGTATATCAGTGCCAGCCTTTGCTTAGATACGTGAATGTACATGGCATACTATTATGTGGGGATGCTGCTGGAGCAGTAGTGGTTAATTGTAGACAGTGTAAGTCCATGTATTAAACTATGACTTGGGTTTAAATTGCCTTTTCATGAATGGAAGAACTTTTCTGTCCGTATAAGGTACTTAATTGGAGGCTTGTTCTAGTGGGAGTAGGGGGAGAGATGAGTGTCATTTTCCTCTACAGTTCCCACTACCATTCTAGAAGATTCCCCAGCTCTTTAGAGGAGATTTCTGAGGCACAATATTCTATGTGAGGAAAGTGGGAATTGGCACTTATGGGGCCCAGGTCTAAAGCCCATATATATGCTTCCATGCTCTGTGAAAGGGTACATTGTAAGAATTATCTGCATACATCTCTGAAACACTCTTAGCCATCTAAAATTTGAACTGGTGAGAGAGGGGAAGAAATTATTAATTGACAGAACAGTTTTCACTTGTGTTAGCTGGATCCCCAGTCAGGATGATACTTTAGAAGAGGGGTGATGAACATATGGTCCTCTGGATAGTGTAGGACTGCACTTCATATCTGTTCTGTCAAGCATGGCCAAGGTGACAAATGCTGTGAGTTATAGTCAGTCCAACAGCATTTGGAGGGCCTCATGGATCTCACCTAAAAATATAAATCCTTGACTAGTTTGTCCTTGCATGCAAGTGTTAGTAATTTCTGTAGTTTTCTCCCTGATGCAGGAGAGAATTCATATTTCTGCACAATATTCTCCCAGTATGCATGCATCCTGAAATGTTCTGTGCACAAATACACATTAAAAAAATGCCTTCCCCACACAGGAAACTCTCACTGTTCTGTTATTTCCCCCAATGGTGTTGCCTGGTCATCCAAAACCTATTTTCTCCCCACCCAGAAATGAATAATCACAAATATTCTTTACATACTATTATAACCCCTGTTTTACCCCTTTGGAAAATAAGCTCATGAGATGCTGCTTAATGACTGATTATGACCATTCATTATATAGTATAATCTTTCTATATTGATTTGTATGTGCATTGGATTAGTCCCATGAACGCTCTCTAATATATACAGTTGTCCCTCTGTATCCACAGATTTAAGTATCCATGGCTTAAAACTATTCTTTAAAAAATAATAATCTAAAAAGCAAACCTTAATTTTGCCATCTTATCTAAGAGGCACCATTTTGCTATGCCATTGCATATAATGGAACTTGAGTATTCACCAATTTTGGTATCCACGGTAGGTGGGTGGGTGGGTCCTGGAACCAAACCCCAGCAAATATGAAGGGACAACTGTACATGGATTGTGGTAATTTTTGATATTTTCTCCAAATTGTTAGAATGTCAAGAATTTCAGTCTGAATGTATCCTGTACCCAGAATGTTTTTTGTGAAATCTATTGCTTCAAGTTTTATTTGGGGTGGCGGGGGAAGTCAGTCAGATTATAAGCTAAATAAAGCAAAGAAACTGGTATATTTAGCTTTACAGTTTCTTTTAGAAATAATAGCTATCTATTAAAATAGCTGCTGCAGTAATATAAAAACTGATTCTAACATTTTGTTTTTCTTAGTTAAAGACCAATCATTCAGTTTTGGAAGAACTGGAATCAACAAAAGCTGTCATGATGGGAAAGTCTGCTGTTGTGGAAATAGATGATTTTGTTCGCATAGTCATATTAATTTACCTTGTGATTGCTTTTTCACCATTTGGCTATTTCTTGACAATCCATATTGTGACGGAAAAGGAAAAAAAATTGAAAGAATTCTTAATGGTAATGGGACTTCAAGACACAGCTTTTTGGTACGTGAGTATGAGTTTTAGTTCTTTGATGATACCTAAACATAACAGATGTCATGTTATCTCACAGCATTGCATTATGCAGCTCATAGGAGAAGACACACATAATGGCTTGGATCCTAAGATACATTAATTAGGACAGTGGTTCTCGTACTTTATTCCTCCATGCGTTTTGGACTTCATTTCCCAGGAACCTCGGCCATCTTAGCCAATAGTCAGGGAATCTGGGAGATGAAGTTCAAAAAAGTCTGGAGGACCAAAGATTGAGAATCACTGATTTAGGATACTTGTGGGAAGAAAACCTCCATGCCTTCTGCTACTGAAGTCCCCACATTGAAGAGTTTCTCAAAATCCAAGGGTATGGGGGCTGCTGATAGAGGGGAAATTCGCCCTGGATCAGACAGAGATGTACCTGATTGCTCATCAGCCTATTCCACATTTTTCAGTATAGTCCCTGCATCCCTCTTTTATACATTTGGGGAGACTTGTGTGACTGTAGCAAGTGGGAAGGGGTGTAAAAACTTTTCTTCCGTGGTTTTTTAAAAGTTAACTTATCTCAGGATCGAAGTCAGTATTTTGTCCTTCATTCATCCTCAGGTAACACAGGGATGTGCTTTTGGAAGTTTCTCCATATGAAGTGCTTGGAGTTTGTAGTTAAGTGGCCACATGTGTGAACTTACCTTAACCTGTCCCTTAAGTACAATATTCATGTCATGTAAATCTACATAGAGAACAGAGTTTGGAGAATTACTTTGAAAATGAATTAGTTACAGATATAGTTCCAAGCCCCTCAAAGTAGTTATTTTTTTAAAAAAAAATGGCATTTAGATCAGTAACCTTTTGCTTTTCTATTTTTTAAAGTAATTTAAGCAGCACTTTACAATATTTTTTTAAAACACACGCATTGGTATGTTAACCATGTGATACTTTTCATACACCATTTAATGAGGACATACCCCCACAGCAAAGTAAGTTACCACATACTACATTAAAATAACAATACAACTTAGTTACACTTACGTTATTGGGAAAGCAACAAATTACAAGTAACTTGTTGTTTATAACTAGTTAATTCCAAGCTCTGGAGCATATACTCAAGCATCTAAGCTAACCTTGCAAATGATCTGCTTTATATAATCAAGGAAATAAATGTGTAAAAGGCTATCTATAAATTACCTATTTTAGAGATGGGGAACTCAATATTAAACCTGAGAAATGGCAACACAGAGAGCCTTCTTTCTCATTCAAGTATAGAAACAAGCTGGTTCAATATAATCACTCATTAAAAAATATATCCCTTTAAATACCAAGGGACAACCTTTATGGATTTTTTAAAATTTTATTTTATTTTTATTTATTTTTTTGTGAGTGCAACTGAGTCATTTAGCAGATCACTGTTGGGTAAGTGGTTGGTTCTGAGCTCCCAAATGTCAAATCACTCTTTTGATTATCCATTTATATTGTACTGCATGATTTTATACATTACAGAATTTAAATATATAGGCAATGTACAATGAATGTTAAGCATATAAGGTCTGAAATATATGCCAAAAGTGGGAACAAATTCTGGCACAAGAAGAAAAATGAGACATGTTTTTAAATTAAGAGAGAGAGAGAGAGAGAGCTTTAGTAAACTTACAATCATCACAAACAAAACCTGCAGAAAGGTCCCCAAGTAGGACATGAGGGCAATATCCTTGTTTGTTTCCTGTCAACTGTTGAACAGATGTATACTGTCTCTGAAGGCTGCATTCAGCTATGATAGGTAAATTGTACATATTCCTATCATAGATGAGTTTGTCTAATTGCCAGGTAGGCTAGAGATTATCATCACACCTAATGATGATAAATGCCATATACAACACACTCATACCCCTTCAGTCTTAAAGGCTTGTTGAGGACTGAAACTAGAAAAGTGCAGGGGAGGGCATGGTTGATAAAGACCATTTAAAGTAGCAGACTTCTCAGATTCTAGCTGTCTTTGTTACTGGACATAGTATTCAATATTATGTTCCTCCACAACATTGTGGATCAAGTTTGCAAACTGAAAAGTTGGGAGGTTTCTCCTGGAAACAACATGATACAGTGACATTTATGGAAATGAACTTAGGTCTGATTATAGCCTTCAAACATTTCTGTATTGCTACTTTCCTATGTGATCATGAGTCTTAGCACTAAAAAAGAAGAAAAAAATCAGCTTCAGTTCTCCCTTCCTTTAATGTACAGTATTTCAGTCTGTCTCCTCTTTCTAGTGTTTCTCTTCCCAAATTTCATTTTTCTGTCACCATTTTAATGTATTTCCACTGTTCTTTGTCTCATTCATTTCTTTTCTCATTGAAGTTTCTCTTGGAACCACTTCTATAGTGTGCATGAAATTGTCACATTATTTCTATTAAATGTACTGTTTATGCATACTGTAGTGTAAAATCATTTAAAGTGGAGATTTTAAAAAAATGTAGATAGTATCATCACCTATTTGGGGATGGATAATGGGACCACAGCAGGTTTGGAAGTGGAATTTAAATCTTCCTTTCCTTCTTGAGGAAAAATTCTCCAATAAAGGTGCTGTTTGCATTGGGGAGAAATCCCAGATTGGAAAATGAATGGATCTATTATTTTGTATTCCATAAATATAAAATAATGCATTTCCATATGTCCTCTGTTATTCTGGTCCTCATTAGTTTCATGCAAGGGCTCCTTTCAGGGCTATCACTTTATATAATATTTAATACTGTTTAACTTTAACTTGTTCATTTGTGAAGACAACTTTGAATTTGTGAACCTTCATTGTGTTTTTCCTTTCTCTAGGCTTTCTTGGGTTTTACTCTACGCCAGTCTGATTTTTGTCATGTCCCTTCTCATGTCGGTCATTGCAACATTCTCTTCACTCTTTCCTCAAAGTAGCAGCTTTGTGATATTTCTTCTTTTTTTCCTATATGGATTATCCTCTGTAAGTGTGTGTGTATGCTAATTTTAGAGTAATTTTAGAGTCATCCTTGTTATTGTCATACTTACAAAGCAATTTCATGGCTCTTGTTACAAAGACAGCTCCCAATATAGACATGACATTGGGTATTAGGGTGGCCAGATTGAAAAGAGAATAGGGCTTCTACACCTCTAAGGAGATTTTCAGACGACACTGTTATAGTGTTACTATTCCACTTTAATTGCTCTGGCTTCCTCCTATGGAATTCTGGGATTTGAAGTTTACTGAGGCCTAAGAACTCTCTGGCTGAGAGTTGTAAATGCCCCTCCCTAAACTGCAAATCCCAGGATTCAACAGGAGGCAGCCATGGCAAATAAAGTGGAATAGTAACACTATAACAGTGTTGTCTGAAAATCTAGTAAGAGAATCACAGAAATGACCCCAAGGGCCACCCCGTCCAACTCCTCTGACAGTGCAGACATCAGCAGCTAAATCACCCACATGAGGTGGTCATCTATCCTCTGTTTAAGAAATCTCCAACAAAGAAGGGTCCACCACCTTCTAAGGTAGTCTATTCCGTTGCTGAATAGCTGTTTACATCATAAAATTATTCCTAATGTTTAATTGGATTTCCCATTCTAAATAACGATTAAAGGCACGGGAGCCCTGTCTACTTTCTGTCTGGGCATTCCTTTGGGGACATATAGTGAAGCTTTTGTGCACCTGTAGTGAATTATGCCAGTTTAAACCAGTTAGTATAGAATCAATGACAGGTACTAACCAGACATACATGGCAATTTTGCCACCTCATCAGTCACAGCATTGTATATAAAAGGTATTAGTCATGCGTGGGAAGAACCAGTCAGAAAATGGAACTAAAGAAGGAACCAGTGTATTGCTCCCCCACAGATGATATACAAAACACCACCTAGCATCCAAAAGATACTACATCACACTAATCACTATAGTCCACCATACTAGTGAGCAGATATCAAGGAGCTGACACCTCTAGGTAGATATTCCAGGGCTCCTTACAAATACAGATTCAGAATTCTGTTTTAGGGCTAGCCAGAGGTGGACAACTTGTGGCCTTCCAGACGTTTTTGCACTCCAGCTCTTATCACCTCTAGCCAGAGTAGTCAATGGTGAGAGATGATAGAAGTTGCAGTATAAAAACATCTGGAAGGCTACAACTTGACAGAGAGACTGTAATAGGAAATTCCGAAAGATAATAGAGTCAAAGAAGAATTCATCCTATTGCACATTACATCCAGCCACATTAAGCCTATGTGGAGAAGCTGGAGGCTTCCTGGGGAAAGGATGGAAGCCACAGTGGAGAATATTCCATGCACAAACAATTATGCAGTTGTGAAAGAAAGGTACGTGCCAGAGCAAGAACCATATTTATCCCCATTTAGAAGGACATGTGGGAAATCTGAATAGGCTACTCACAGTGGTCAGTATTAGAACATATCTGGTAGCTCAGCAGAAATGAAGAAACTTTAACACGAGAAACAGGAGAGAGCAGTTCAGCAATATTGTAGGAGAAACATGGAATGGTCCTCCTAAAAAGGAAAATTCTCTTTTTAGCTGCCTTGCTAGCAGCAGTGGTATCTGCTGCCAAAAAGCAGAGACAGCAGAGCCACAATCTTGCATTCCATGGGATAGTCCTTTACCTATAGAAGCATGGGAGCAAACACAAGGCACATTACCAGGCCTTTATAATTTGTCAGGGGCCAATTGTGAACCAAGCCATCTAAGTGAGGATTCAGGAACCGTTGTGTATAGCTTTAGCATGCAGAGGATACCAAGTTCAAGAAAAAACCTGGAAGGGCCTACAAACATAGACATACCTGAGACAATGCAGTATTTTAGCCAATCTAAGGAGATGGCGCATGGGCCAGCTATGTAGCCTCATACAGGTAGCTGCTATCTGTCTGTCATTTTTACCCAGCCTCTTCATCACATTCATTCACACTTTCAGCAGTCCACATTTGGTGCTTGGTAAATAATGTAGTCGGTCATTGAGGCAATATCCATTCATCTCATCTAGGGAGTTGTGCTGGTTTTCTGTTTTCAGGTATTCTGTGATTTAAAAACAAAACAAAACTTTGATTCTGCAAAAGAAAGAGGACCCTATACTTGCAGTAGCTATACTTGTAGGCACGTATTTTATTTTCATTCACAAAAGTGGATGTGCTTCCCATGGTATAGAATGACCAAATGCAAAAGAGGAGAAGACTGCTGCACCTTTAAGAGTTATGCCTTTGAATCAGGCCTCAGGGCTGCTGGCAGTGTCTTCAACATAAAAATACCAAGGTAAAACGTAACTATGCACTGTGCAGAAACAAAAGCTTTAGTACAAACCCCTAAATGAAGGTGAGACCCCTCATCCCACACTAGTTGGATGGCCTGATTCAAAGGCAACAGGCCCCTTGCACCTTTAACTGTTGAGTAGCAGAGGGAATTTCTGAAGACATAGCTTGTGCAGTTATGACATATACTAGTCCAGGAGCTTGTCTATACGAGACAACAAAAACCTGGAGTGCCTCATGGTAATGGCATTTTGCAGCAGCTGCAACTTGTCTTAACAATGTTTTTGCCCCCCATAAGCTTTGTGTGCAAGATGGAGGCCTTGAGTGATTTGTACTGACCTCCATTTGCTGCCAATGAACTTTTTAAAAACTGTCCAAGGGGTAATTTTTCGATTTAACAGAAAAGCAAAAAAACCCTCTACCATCCCATTTTCTCGCCTTAGCGCTCACTCACTAAAGCAAAAATCCAACATGGCAGCAGCGGGCAATTGCTTTGTTAGCAAGCCCTGCCCCTGTGCTCACCTTACCAATCAGCTTTATGCTTCGTCTCTTATGGGAAAGCAATTCATATCGATTCACTTGTTTCAGTGAGCAGGAATGTGCATTCCCCTTGCTGTTTTTTTTTTTTTTAAACTCTGGAAAAAGCAGTGAAGGCTTTTCCTGCAGAGTTTTTGACGTTTTGACCCCCCCTCCTTCCCAAAATGGTGAAACTATATTGAATGCCATTAAGACAAGTAGGATTCTCCTCACATTCCATGAGTAGTATTTTCACTGTTTAGGCAACCCCAGATATTAAATAGTTATTAAAGTTCAGGAGCCCTGTCTTCTTTTTCGTAGAGCCAGGCCATGACTTAGTCTCTCTACGCAGCCCGTATTGCAGGCAGGTACAGAAGGAGATGGAGGAGTAAACAGAAATGGAAGACAGTAACAATATTTGGGGGATAGTTTCTCCCATGCTCACTTGCTTAACCGGAACTGGTACTTTCAACCTTAGGTGAAGAATGGAAGTAACTTTGCTATCTAGAATCTTGTGAGACCTGTAAGAATTCTGAGAAGACACAAGAGAGCAATATGTCCTATTTTTCACAAATAGCAAGCAGCCAGGGCTAAAAATAAAGTGGGTCCATTTTGTTTAACTTGCCTCCCCTTTACAGTTTTAAATATAAATTTATGCTTCTGTGATGATGGGGGTGGTTAACTTTATTTATATCCCAGCGTTTCCCCAAAAGTGGGACTCAAGGTGGCTTATACATTAAAAAAGATTACAATTTTAAAAAGGCAAAAGTCAGCATTAAAACAAAATTAAATCACTGTGTTATCCATATTAACAACGTACAATCTAGAAAGATTTTAAAAGTTACACAATACATTTTGTTGTATTTTGCTGCATGGCCAGTTTTGTTGTATTTTTGCTGTATGGCCTTGTATACCATGCAGTTTAAAATACTACAGCTATTACAGCCCTTTGTTAAAAGGCTTTAGTTCTAAAAGTTATTATTGTTAAGTGCCGTGATTAAACTTCCATTTAAAGTGACACAGTGAATGAGAGACCTCCAAGTCACCCTGTCATCAACAATCCTGCCCAGGTCTTGGACTCAGGGCTATGACTTCCTTAATTGAGTCTATCCATCTGGAATGCAATCTTCCTCTTTTCTTACTGTCTTCTATCTTACCTAACATTATTGTCTTTACTGGTGTGCCATGTCTTCTCATGATACGGCCAACGTAATACAGCCTCAGTTTAGTCATCTTGGATTCTTGGGAGAGTTCAGGTTTTATTTGCTCTGAAATCCAATTATTGGTCTTTTTAGCTGTCTACAGTACCTGTAGAATTCTTCTCTAGTGCATTTCAAATGAGTTGATTTTCTTCTTACAGCTTTTTTCGCTATCCAGCTTTCACAGCCATACGTAGAAATCCTAATTTTAGTATTCAATGATATAGTGTTACACTTCAAGATCTTGTCTAGTTCCCCTCATAGATGCCTTTCCAAGTCCTAGCCTTCTGATTTCTTGATTGCGGTCTCTACTCTGATTAATGACTGAGGCAAGGTATGGAAAATTGTGAACTATTTCAATGTCTTCATTGTCTGCTTTAATCTGTGGTCATTATTTTTGTTTTCTTAATGTTCAACAGTGCAGTGTAAACCTGCCTTTGCACTTTCCTCCTTGAATTTCTTCAGTAATTGTTCCAAGTTGTTGTTGTTTTCTGCTGGTAGTATGGTGTCATTTGCATATCAATGTAACAGTGTAAATATTCCTTCCGCAAATTTTCATGCCTCCTTCCTCTGAGTTGAATCCTGGTTTATGTATGGTGTGTTCAGCATACAAGTTAAACATGGTGATAAAATGCAGCCTTGCCTGACCCCTTTGCCAATTGGAAACCATTCCATTCTCCATATTCAGTTCTAATAGTAGCTTCTTATCTTGTGTACAGGTTACAAATCAGGACAATCAAATGTTGTGGCACACCCATTTCTTTAAGAGCAATCCGTAGTTTTACATGATGTGTATAATCAAAGGCTTTGCCATAATCTATAAATCACAGATTGATTTTCTTTTGAAATTATTTAGTGTGCTCCATTATCCAGTGTACGTTTGCAATATGATCCTTGGTGCCTCTTTCTTTCCTGAACACCTGACATTTCTTGCTCCATATATGGTAGAAGTCTTTGTTGTAGAATTTTGAACATCACTTTGCTTGCATGGGAAATTAATGCAATGGTTCCGTGGTTACTGCAATCCTTGGTGTCCCCTTTCTTGGGGATTGGAATGTATAATGAGTGTTTCCAATCTATTGGCCATTGTTTTATTTTCCATATTTTTGACAGGTTTTAGTTAAAACTAGAGTAGATTTTGTCTCTGTAGACTGAAGCAGCTCCATCAGTATGCCATCTGTTCCTGGTGATTTATTTCTCCCGAGTAGTCTGAGTGCAGCTACCACTTCACTTTCTGAAACTGGAGGTTCATCTTCATATGGTTCCATCTTGAATCAATCTCTTACACTTTCATCTCTTTTATATAGTTTTTCTGTGCATTGTTTCCATTGTCTTTTTATTTCTACTTGGTTATGTAATGCATTCCCCTGCTGGTCATAGTGTAGTCCCACTCTTGATTTAAATTTTCTTTCAATTCCTTGGATCTTGTGGAAGAGGTCTCTTGTTCTTCCCTTTTTGTTGTCACCTTCTGTTTCTCTGCATTGATTATTATAGTCGTTCTCCATGTCCCTGCACCCAAGTTGTTGAACTGTTGCATTCAGGGTTCTGACTCTATTTCTGTCACCTTTTTCTTTTGCTTCTCATCTGTCCTTAACAGCTTGAAGAGTTTTATCTGTCATCCATTGAGGCTTCTCTTTCTTTTTGGCTACATATTGTGTATTTTTGCATGCCTCCCGGACAATGTCCCTGGCTTCATCCAGAGTTCTTCTGGCTTCTGGTCAATTAGTAGGCTTAATAATGCAAATTTGTTTTTTACATTATCTTTAAATTCTACAGGGATGTTCTTCAGGTTGTATTTCAATATGACGGTTGGTTTATAGTGTTCTTCTTTAGCTTTACTCTAATTTTTGATATTAGTAGTTCACCGTCTGCCACAATCTGCTCCTGGTCTTGCTTCCAATTATGTAGTCTATTTGATTTCTATATTGGCTATCAGGTGATGCCCATTCACTTCTTGCGTTGCTTGAAGAATGTGTTTGAATTTTCTGAGACTAACAGTTTGTGCATCACAATCAGCCAGTCTCCTGCTTCATTTCTTGATTGTAGGCCAGATTTTCCTACTTTCTTTGATTCTGCTCTGTTTCCTATATTTGCATTCTATTCCAATTGCTTAAGATTAACTGAAGTTCTGTTTTGTCCATTTCCTCCTGGTCTCCAGCATAGAATCTTTCAATTTCTTCTTCTTCTGCCTCTGTGGTTGGAGCATAAACTTGGATTAAGATTATACTGATGGGTTTTCCCTGAAGTCTTGTTGACAGGATTTGGTCAGACTTTGCAGTATATCCTTTGACTGCTTTTGCTACATTTCTCCTCTCTATAAATGTCGCCCCATTTCTTCTTAGGGTTTTATTTCCTGAGTAACACTCTATGTAATGACCTGACTCAAAATGTCCCATTCCTGTCCACTTTAGCTCATTCACCCCAAGCCTGTCTGAATAAAAAAAGTCTTTGCCACAGGAAGGAGATCAAAGAGCAGGCCTTCCTCTCTAGGGAAGGAGTTCCAACGTGTAGGGGCAGCTACTAGGCAGCCTTCTCAGAACCATGATTTAAGTTCCCTAGTCTTGTAGAGATAGTAATTGTGTGCAAGAATGAAATAAGTGAAGATTTAGGTCCCTAGTAATATTACACACCATCTCGGAGGGTGGGTGGGGAGATGGACTGCTTAGACAGCACATAAGATTTTGACTAAGTCCTGCTCCTCATTTTCCAGTACACTTCTGTGCCAGCATAACCAGGATGGCCCCTCCATTCCTAGCCTTGGCTGCCTGTTGCTCTCACCTTGCCCCATGGTCCCGCTTTTCAGTGTCCTTTTGGATTTGGGCCCTGGACCTCTAGGTGACCTTAGTGTGGACCAGTCTATTTACAAATGGTTTCTTTAATGGTAAGCATGGCCACCCCTTTTTTCAAGGTGAAGGAAGCCATTAGAGACAGGTTGAACAGATTAACAAGTAGTTCAACTTGGTTTATTATATGATTCAGAATATTTGATATTTTAACCAGTTCCAGTGCTTAGTTCCAAAGAATTCATAATTCAAAGAAACCATAATTCATGCTAGGTATTATCAGACCCCTTTTCCTTCATTCAGTCAACATCTTCCAGACACATCCACTCTCCAATGACTCTCTCAACTGACTCGCAACTGTCAACTCTCAGTCTCCTTTTTAAAAAATAAAATACCCTCCCCTCTCACTCACAGAGGCCCCTCTCTGCCATCACACCATTCTCTGTGCTGGGATTGGCTGCTTCACACCCATTCATCAAAACACAAATCAGCAACATAGTTTCAAAGTGGTTCTTCACAACTGTTCTTGCTCTGCCTGTCTGACTTGCTCTTGTGCTTATGCGGTAGCCTATTATATCTGGACAGGCTTGATGCTTCTTAGTTGTAGACCCCTGTCATTTGAAGATATAGCTATGCAAAAGCACTTAGGACCAAACCGATCTTGTCCAGCTAGTGTAAGTCAAATATAAGAGTTACAGTTTTAATGTTTAATGTGATTTCTCCCATTCTGCTCAGAATAGTGGCCCAAACCTTACCAATATAACATAAAATGCCAAAAATTACATCTCCTTATAAATTTTAGCACTTATTATTTCTCTTTTATGTTGAGTGTATTAAAAAGACTCCAAACCCAGTCATCCCTTTTCAGCCATCCCTCTCTATATTACATCTAACTTTAATATTCACTGTATTCCTTCTTTAGCAAAATAAAAGCACATAAATAATTAACTTTAAGTGGCAAGTAACAAAGGGTAATTCATTTTGGCAAAACTATAGTTTTTTTCTCATTTAACTGAGTTTCTAAATCCAGGCTAGATCTGGCCCATTTAGATACATACCATTTAATATGAAATTCAGCATGCAGGAGAGATGACTAAAACTTGCCCTCATCTTCACAACAATGTATTTAAGTAGGTTTTGGCATACCTACCTGTGATACTGAAAGTGAGCCGAATTTGGATAAATTTGCTTAAAATAATGTTGTTCTATGAAAAATGAGGCAGGAGGGTGGTTTTCTTTGTCTTCACAACATACTTCTTTTCAATTAAAGAAGTAATGTTCTGTCCCATCATGATATGTGAATGGAACCAATATGTATACAAGATACATGCCTTTGCTCCACCATGTGTAGTTAGAAATGGATGAACTGATCCATGCTACTATTGCAGGTGTTCACTTACAAGGTCATTTTCTGCTGTTTCTGCAGTAAACTATATATATATATATTAAAGTCTGGATGAAAAGTTGTATTTAAATACAAATTGTGAACATATGTTACCTAAAAATACACACGTTCCAATGCATGTTGATACTTTTTAAGTCAAGAACATTCAGAGAAGTACCAAATCTGATAGAGAGCTAAGTTCAGATCCAGACATCAGTCTAGAAGGTGCAGAACAGATCAGTTTGGAATATGGAGATATCGAATTTGTCAAATGTGCCATCATTTTGTTTTGTATCTGTTTTTTAGCAGTTAATATCAGGAAGTATCTACTTTTATACCATGAAAATCCTGTGCACACTGATACTCCAGTTATTCTGATTTAATTAAGATAATGTGTAAATAGATACTAAATTCAAGTTTTTGAAAGTAAGTTCCTAATCTTGTTTTGTGTTCTGTGCTTGCTGTCCTTCCTTCTTGGAAAGATTTACCCAGTCTGCACATTGTACAATCACACCCCTTATTTTGTCTGATTCTCACACTGAAATTTGATGGAAGGGTTGGGTTCTTTGGACTGTCATCTTTGTAGTCAGCCAGTCAGTACAGTTCCTGAATCTACCTACAGCTCATTCTGCCTCCTCCCTTTGGAATTATCCCCTGCTTGCTCTTCTTCCCACACCAAGAAATCATTCATTGTATTGTACAGTTTGTAAGGATCTTATCTGTAACTCCTTTGATAACCAGCCTTGGCTGAAAAAAGAGTGTGCATATAGATTTGGAACAAGAGAATCCGTAAAACAGAGTTCTCACAAAATCTATTGTAAAAATTACATCATAGTCTGAATTCTGTCTTGACCACCTGCCTTATTTCTGAATCCTGAAATGTACTTGTAAGAGATTATTTTTGAAAAGATAACCTGTTTGTTTTGTATACAGATTATTAAAGAAGAGATTACATTGTGTTTTCCTTATGTGTTCTTAACAAACACATGGCCAAAACTAGAACTACTTATATTACATTTTATCAAAGGAGATAATACTCTTAGGAAAACCAGAATGTTGAGTTTTATCAGTAGATTATAATGTCGGTAGTATAACTGAGTGAGCTATGTATTCTTCTTTCTGTTGCTGCTATTGCTGCAATAATTGCATTTGACACACAGAAAAAATGTGATTCCAACATTTTCTATCAAGATATTTTCTGCAGTGAAATGCCTTTTCCATTTCTGTGTAGGTTTCCTTTGCATTTATGCTAACTTCTGTTTTCAAAAAATCAACATATGCTGGCTCAGCTCAGTATTTCACCACTGTGGCTTTCGGTGCTCTGGGCCTGACCATTGTTCTGGTGGAAGATTTTCCAAAGTCTTTCGTGTGGTCACTAAGTCCACTGTGTGAGTGCACGTTTTTAGTTGGCATTGCACAGGTTAGTAAAGTACCTTATTTACTTGCTACTATGATATATACAGCAGAGGTGGAGAACCTGGGGCCCTCTAGATGTTGAACTCCATTTTCTATCCACCGTTGCCAGTAGTCAGGAATGGTGGGTGTTTGAGTTCAATAACATCTGGAGACTCCCACCTGCAGTACTATATAAACAGTAATGTCATTGTGCTTCAAGTACCAGATATGATGTTTAATAATTTCACCTTGACATAAAAATATGCAACAGACATGCCCCTTAAACTTTCAGTAGAGCTGCTACTTATTTGTTGATTGCATTTATTCTCAGGATGTATACTTGAACAAAGAGACATTGATGCAAACTCATTTCATCTGATATAAGTTGTAGAGAGCAGGATTTTTAGCTAGCATTTGTCTGTGGCATATGACTAACACCTGTATTTGATATCATGAGCTTTCTATAGGAGGTGTTTATGCTACAAGTGCATAGTGCCACCATCATGAAACTATGACTCTTTGTTAGTGATATGGCCCAACTTTCTAAATTCTAATCTTGGAGTACAAACCTTAGTAGCTTATGTTCACCATCAATGCAAGGTGAGACAATAGCCCCTGAACGTTTCCTCTGGCTCAGTCACTAATTCATGTTAGTTGAAGAAGAACATCTACTTCCCACTCCCACCTGAGGGCCTTTCACTCTACACCAGTGGTTCTTAACCTATGGTCCAAGGACCCCCAGGGGTCTGCGATGTCATTACAGGGGGTCTGTGGAGGCTTGAAAGTTGCTTGGCCCACCCCCTCCCTGCCGTGGAATGGCCACATGACAGGAGCCAAGGCAAAGGCTGGCTGGCTGGCTTGGATTTCACATTGCTGTTCAATTGTTCCAGCCACAAACTTGTAGAAAGAAGCAGAAGAAAAGTCTTCCCTCCCCCTCCAGTGCCTCTGAGGGAAGGTTTAATGGATGGTATAATTGATATTGTTATTATTATCAGGTATTATTAATATTATTATAGTTTCTCTTACAAAACTAGAAGGGGCCACAGAAGTTTGCTTCTGCCTGAATAGTACTGGGAGAAATAAGACTCCCCTCCCTTTTTGCTGAGTTGAGTACAAACTCTGTATTTTGAACTAAGTTTTCAGCAGCTGAAGCAAGCCAAGAGCAAAGGAGAAAACTGTTAAGAAACCAGGACATTTTAAAAGCAGCTGAGAAACTGAGAAGGCAGAGAATTCAGTGTGACTGTCCTAGGTGAACTAGGATAGTTATAGGGTATGCGATTGTTATTTTGTAGCAATCAGTCAGATTGATTCAATGTAATGTTGTATTGTTTTCCCATCATAATAGCATAAGATGCCAATACCCTTTCATAGTGTCTGCAGCTTTCACATTTGTTCACAGGTTTTACATCTGGAAGATTATGAAAATGGAGCTGTTTTCTCAAATTTGACTCTTGGCCCATATCCACTCATTATTGCTTTTACACTATTGTCCCTTGATAGCATACTTTACCTACTCCTGGGTGTTTATTTGGATCAGGTAATTCCAGGTATGTTTATTAGGTCTTAGGAAATAATAGTAATTAAAAAAATGAGCAACATCAAGGGCCAGATTCAGTATCAAGTCAGTAGCATCTTATGGGACAAAATCAGGTCTGCCCTTAGGGTGGGTGGCCAGTGCTGAGCCCAGTGAATTTGAGCATAATATCTGCTTTGAGTTATGTTGGAGGAAAATGGTGTATTATTTTTCCTTTTTGAAGTTCTACAGGTTATTTGGGCACTAACTGTAAATATGAACCTCTGTCCATCCATTTCCTCCTCTCTGGCTTTTCTTCGCAAACGAAGATTCAGGAAGGACTCATCCTGCACTTTCTGCAAGCACGCTGATGACTAAATATTTATATCCTGCCATTCTCCCAGTCTGGGACTCAAGGTGGCGTACAAAAAGGCAGAAAATATAATTTTAAAAAAACCATATAGTTAAAACATAAAACATTAAAATTAAAACAGTATTAAACAACAACAGAGTTTAAACCATTTAAAATCTTACTTTAAAACAATTATTTTTAGAAAATGCAGCACCATAAAAATCCTTTTTCATGTTAACATTCAATTTCCAAAGGCTTGCTGGAAAAGAAAGGTCTTAACCTGCTGCCAGAAAGTCAACAAAGAAGGAGCCATCCAAACTTCCTTAGGGAGGGAGTTCCAAAGGAGCAGCCACAGAGAAGACCTCTGCCAATTAGATTTAAATTATATTGTAAAGTTTCCACTTTGTATTCATTCTGGGGGAAAATGAGCAGAATGTGGCTTTATTCTGAGGTAGCACTTCAGAGTACTCCAGACACTATATAAGCACAGCAAATAATATATTAAAATGTGCACATGTATTTATGTATGCATATGTACTGTATATGTTTGTGTGTGTGTGTGGTGTATAAGGTGGGTTAAGGACAGGAAACTGAAGGTACACTTTGCGTAGGGTACTATTTGTCCTAGGGCTAACCCTGGCCATCATCTGCATGTTGCTGGAATGACAGACTATCTGGGAACTATATACAAGCCAGTCTAAGCTCCTTGGAGAAAATGTATCATGTAGGGCAGGAGTGAGTAACTGTGGAAGACTAGCATGCTGCATTAGCCTTCCAGGAAATCTTGTAGGTCCACATCCCCCCCCCCCACTGCACCATCTCCCACAAAAACAAAGTCAAAATTATTTTGCCCCCCAATGCCCTCTAGGGAACACGGAGGCATGTTCTGGGGAATTTCTGGCCCCCTAGAAGGTATTTTGAGGCAATTTGTTTTGCAAACTCCAGGGGGGCCCAGATCTGGTAGAAATGCCCTCCACATCTCCTAGAGATAATTTTGGGGCACTTCAAAGCAAAATAATAATAATAATAAATAAAAAAATAAAAAATAATTAAAAATGACCCTTGCCCCCCCCCTTCCTAAAATCCAGCCCTAGATGTTACACATGGCCCTTAGGCCACACTTTGCCCACCTCTGATGTAAAGTTTTTCCTCACTTGTGGAAAAGGCACTGAATCTGGGTACTGGTACAAGGCTGATTTGTCCATGGCACAAAAGGGTCACTTCCTTCAGGCCTGTGTGTTGCCCCTAGTGCTGCAGGGAATGGCTGTGGAATTGAGTTTTCACCATGACAACCACCTAGGATAGGGCTGGGAATCGCGTGATCTCCCAAGGCCCATTTTGTTGTCCTTCCTCCTCCCTGCATCACATCAAAAAAGTCCCAGCTAAAATAGCTCCTTCTCACTGCCAAAGTTTGTTGCTGAATTTCAGGGGCCAACAATAACGTCAAACTGTGAAGTGTAACCCCATCAGAGGAAGTGTAACCCCATCAGGGGATGGGCTGAATTCCTGTTCCTAACATGGGCCGAATTCCTGTTCCCTGATCTGCCTTATTACTGACAAAGAGCACCTCTGTTTTGTCTGGGTTAAGCTTCAATTTGTTTGCCCTCATCCAGTCCATTACTGATGACACACTGGTTTAGCACCAGCCTGGATTGGGGTGGAAAGGAGTAGTAGAGTTGGGTGTCACCTGCGTATTGATGGCACCGCTGAATACTGAATCACATTTGCAAAACAGTCAAAATATATGCAAAATATATACAATACTTGTATACTGTGTCCAATGTATATTTAATATTTTTAAACTCTTTTGGTGGCGTATTTTAATGCTCAGGAGAATATGGATTGCGACGAAGTTTTTTCTATTTCCTCAAGCCCTCATTTTGGGTAAAGCGAACAAGAAATTATAAGGAATTGTGTGAGAGCAGCTTTATTGGGAGCTTGGATATCAATGAGATAATTGAACCTGTATCTTCAGAATTTCAGGGAAAAGAAGCCATCAGGTATGACTGATAATGCTTTAGCTTAATCTCAGCTACTGATATTACTTAATGTTTATATTATTGTAAGAATAATAATAAACTGTGAAACTTGTTCATGTCATAATCATGTAATAAATATCTTATCAGTTTAATAATGCACATGAATTGTGTAAGAAAAATGTTGCATGATTTTTTTCTTATGTAAATATTCCACACTCCTGTGAAGTGATGTTTGTTGGGTCTTGATATACAAGTACAGAATATAATCTAGAGAGTAGAGTTTATAAAATATAGAACAGGAAGCCAGCTGTATTAGGTTGTCTGTATGCATCAATGAGAACTTGGCTTCAGTGTAATGCTGGGAAAATGCCTACTCAGATGTCACCAGAGCATGATTTGAGTATATAACTTCAAACTGTGGATGTGAGCAGATATGACTTGTAACAATCTCTAGCAGGTACAATGTGGTCAATTGTAATTGAGCAAAAGGATATCCAGTAGATTTGACCAAGACCAAAAGGACATCCAGTAGATTTGACCTCAGAGCAGGTGCTGTGATGGCTGATGCAATTAGGATGGCAGGCAGCCAAAGACTCCCAACTGCACCTGAGGTATCCTCATATCTAACAATCTTTGTTTTGATTGGATAATCATAAGCAAGGAACAGTGAATACCTTTGTTTTGATTCATTTTGATTGGACAATTGATATTCTAGGAGAGGCTCAGGAGAGAATAAATGAGGTCAAGATAGAGTCACAGATTAGACTGCCTTTGGGCACATCTCCATTGACCAAGACCACCTGGGCTGTTCCTAACAGACTGATAGGCAGCCTGAACATGCTGAAAAATGGTACTAGTAAGATGAACATCCTGGCTGTGATGAAATAGACATATGTTCATTTATTAGTATAGTGGATGCCAGTTATAGATGCTTATGGTTATAACAGATGCTGTTAAGATTTAACAACGTTCAAGGAGATTAACCCTTCAGTGCCTGTTCAGAGATGTTTAATTCCTCAACATAGTATTCCTTGATGGATAAATGATGATGGATATATGGTTGGATTATACTGTTTAAGTAATATTCATATATGTGTTAACTATTACAAAGTCTGCAAAGAGATAAAGGTTCAGTCCTTATGAAAGTGTAACATCTTAATAGCCAAATGATACAATGTAATGAATGTGTGATGCCTTATGTGTAATGTAATGTAATGTAATGTAATGAAAGCAAGCACCCAGATGTTGACATGTCTATATTTCTACCTAAGGGAAATGTACATATATGTTTGGGTATCTATGAATGCATATAACAAATAGCCTAAAGAGTACCAAAAAGACTGTTCATTTCCCATGTATATATCCTGAGATTCCAGTACTTAAGAATGCTTTAGTGGGGTATAGGTGTTAACCCTGACTGCCCCATTTAACCAACATCATGAATTGTGTGTTCTGGTGTTCATAAAGTGATAATGGAATCCCAGACAGAATCCAGATTAGTTAGCAAGTTGCAAGGACCCTCCATTTTAAGAGAGGAGGGTGGGGAACCATGCCCATTTCACTAGCTTAGTACTAGTAGGAAATGATTCATATTGTGTTCAGTCTAAATGGCATCCACATTTTTCATAATATGACAGTCAACCAAACAATAATAAAGTGGTTTGTAGTGTTCAGAAATGTATTGTTAGTCTTTTATAAAAGATGCACTGTATTCTGAAGCTCAGCCTCTATTTTAGCCATATGTTTTCCTGAAACATCGAATAAGGGTACAGAAGAAATGATAGCCAGATCACACATTCAGCAAAAATGTGTGGTACTTTCATTTTGGATAGACAATTAAGTGGAAAGATTAACTGCACTCATTTTGAACATGGAGGGCAAAGCTTATTGCACATTAGTGCAGGATTATTTATACTATTATAAATATGTAGTCACTGTATACCATTTACTTTTATCTGCCTGGGGAAATTCTGTGAGTGCTGCATCAGCTTTTAAAAATAAAATTAGTGTGTCTTCTTTCAGGATCAACTGTGTGCAGAAATCTTTTGTCAGAAAGGGTGAAACTGTTGAGGCTCTGAAAAGTAAGTATTTTTAGGCTTTCATCTCTCTTTTACTAACGGGAGTTCTTACACTTTAAATGCTATTTATTTATTGCATTCTGGGAAGAGAAACAATAGCTTAGAAAATGTCTCTTAACCTTCACTGATGCATTGATTCAGTGATGGGTGAGCAGAATGTAGATGAAGATTTATTGGTAGATCTCTGTGTTATTTGCAGTAGATCAGTAGGGGTTTCCACCTCCCAGCTATTTAATAATCACAAGTAAAATGTTGAGATTAAAGAAAATCAGAATTCTTTGGTTGATCACCAGGTGTTTATCTCTCAGTCTCAGTGTCCATCATTTGTAAAATAAAGTATCAATTGGTAGCTTTTGTCCAAGGCTATGTGCAGTTCTGTGGCTAGTTTTGGAGTATTGCATTAGACTCTTGATTAATTGTGTTTTAAACCAAAATACATGCTTATATATCCAGGTTACCCCTTTGAATAGGTCATGGAGTGAATGAGGCAAATAATTCAGATTAGCAAATCACAATTTTGTACTTGGCTCTGAGTGAAATACCAGAGCTTTCAAGCTGAGGTATATGTCTTCAGAGTTGGGCACACTATGCCCATGCCATCAAAATTAAACCATAACCATTGGCACGCCTAGGTATGTCTCCTGCTATAGTGCACCCTATAGATCATGAGGAAAGGCCTGCCCAGTGTGGTGGTGGGGTGATCTACAGCAGTTTGAAAGGGAGGGGACTTAGAACTAGAGACCCTGGAATGATGGGCGGGGGTGGGGTTAACCCTCCCAAGAATTGGTTAGGAGGGCTGTTCCATGATTAGGCAAAATTGTACTACCAAGACTTGTATGTAGTTGAGCTCCCTCAGGAATAATTCAGTCAGAAATGTATTTAATAATCATTATTTTGATGTTGGTTTCATGGTATTCAGATAGTTAGCAGCTTCAGCTGGAAGAGGAGGAGGATTGTTTTAATGTAAGAACTCTTGTTCTCATTGTTTTGTAAAAACATACTTGCAAGTAGTTAAAATTAATAACAACCTGCCTGCCAGTGTTGAGTCCCCACCCCCACCCCTTAAAACAGTTTTAAGGTGCCTGCTTATAACTCTTGGACACTCCCCCCTCCATTTTAAACTATGGGGATGTCCAAATGGTGAAAATAATCCCAATGAAATTCTAATGGACGGTGATCTATCTAAACGGGCATTCACATCAGTACATCTTATTCAGAATGGGAGCAGCCAAATTCACTGTAAACTCCACCAGGGAAGCCTTCAGGGATTTTCCAGGAGTTTTTAAAAAGCCCCATAAGGGACGTGAATGTCCGATCGTTAACACAGTCACATTCATGTTGCTTCATCAAGGTAGTTCAAGCTGATTGGCCAGACGAGCATGGGGGGGCAGGGCTTACTAAAAGGAAAGCGCCTGCTGCTGCCATGTTGGATTTTTGGCTAAGTGAGAGGTCTGTAAGGCAATAAAACAGTGATCTTTTCATCTCTTTTCTCTTTTTTTCTTTTGTAAAGGCAAAATATCACTTGTGCACACCATAGTAAACTTTTTTTTTTTTAAAGGCGGTGTCGGCAGGCTTAAAACGGCAAGTAATTCACTCGTGGCTGCCATCTTGTCTAGGGGGCATGTGCAGTTTATAGGGGCTGTAAAACTGATAAGACAGGTTGCAGCTGCTGTGAATTGCTACTCCTCTGGAGCAATCTGTTTCCCCCCTCATACAGACAAGCCCCTATATCAGTGCTGATTAAGAAAATTTACCATCTTGTAACTGAATATGGTACTGCAGAATACAAACACGTGGAGGTGTTTAAAATATTTAAAGTTAATTAGCACATATGCACACCTTTAGGGTCCCCTTAGTATGCATGCAAAGCTTCAGATGACTAGATAACATCATCTTGGAACTATAGCTCTCAAACAGGCATCTTCTTTTATTGTCAGTTTTGTAAGGTTATTAGTTCTCCCCTAATGTTTTCATTCTTTTATTAGGTTTATCCTTTGACATATACGAAGGTCAGATCACAGCATTGCTTGGACACAGCGGAACAGGAAAAACAACTTTAATGAACATTCTTTGTGGATTATGCCCACCTTCTGATGGTAAATGCAAAATAAACACGTCTATTCTGTTATTTATGGACTTCCACTTTCTTTTCTGCCTCCCTACCTTAATTTTTTGGTCTTAAAACTGCTAATGGAATTTCTAGGAATGAGAGTTGGAATTACTTGCCCTGGATAGAACTGCTTGCCCAGGTCCGCAAGAGGAGGAGTTCAGGCAGCCAACTTTCTGCTCAGTTGAATGCTATTAGCCAAGCCCCACCTGGAATCTTGGGGGTGTATGTGTGGGAGACCCCTTATTTCTCAATAGCAGCAGTTTGCCCATGCAAGTCTATGTGCACTGAGGTGTTTCTACATGTAGCTGTTTCTTACTAAAATCTGGATGAATATTCTGTGTTGGTAGCTATCTGACTGACACTTTCCCCCCCTCCTTTTTCTCATGCATTAGGATTTGCAACGATATATGGATGTAGAGTTTCTGAAATAGATGAAATGATAGATATAAGAAAGATAATAGGAGTTTGCCAGCAATTAGATATCTATTTTGACGTATTAACGGTGCAAGAGAATTTATCAATAATTGCCTCAGTTAAAGGCATACCTCCCAATGATATGATACAAGAGGTGAGTAAATCAAATGAAAATTATCTACATTACATATATTGATTTGATTTAATACACTAATGCTACTATTAAAGTTTTCTGTTCAAGGATCACAGTGCAACACACTTAAGCCTGTTAAATTTTATGGATTATGAATCAGTAAAAATAGATGTAGCTGAAAGCTTTATGCTAAATTGAAATGGACTATTATAATTTACACAAACTTTAATTATGATTTTTTTTATCATCTAAGATTACAGGTTAACTCCCCCGCATCCATGGGGGATATGTTCCAAGATCCCCTGTGGATACCTGAAACCAGGAATAATAGGGAACTCCATTATTTTCAATGAGACCAACGCCGGACGTTGACCATAGAATCACATTGGAAGATCTAGAAATGCCTAGAGAGAACATGTTTTTTTTTTCAGATGTGGATAAGTGAAACTGTGGAAACTGAATCTGTGGATACAGGGGTCAACCTGTACAAACTTTTGCCATTATTATTTTCATAATTCTAAAGCAGAAAAACTGGTAGGATTTAAAATTAATCCTACCAGCTTCTTTATAGTAAAATGATGTGAAGTACGCACACCATTTTTTTCAGTTTCCCTTCCAAAAGTGGTACTTCCTAGCACAACCATAAGCAGTTTTTAAATTGACACATCAAATTTGATTATTGTGTTTCCTTATGTTTTTGTTTATTTAGTGGATTTGTATCCAGTTTTTTTATTGCTTCTCAAAAGCAGCTTAGTTCTGGAGCTCTAGTGTTCCAGAACCATTGAAAATGTCCACTTAAAATAATCCAATTGAAACAAGTTGCAGGTGTGTGTATGCTAATATCTTTACCTTGCCTCCTTGTCTTCTTCCTTCTGTCTTTGCCTTCTTCTCTATCACAGGGTGCTTTTTCTTTGATGGTCCTGTGGCAGGAAAAGAGAAAGTAGAAGAGATATGGGTGGGGGCGGAAAACAAAACAAGAAAATATTTCCACCAGTGACTTAACTTATTTTAGAAGATCGCACCTCAGATCTTCCAAATGCTCTTTAAAATTTGGGGGTTAAAGAACAACTGTTTGTTGGGGTGAGGAAAACATTCTGGGTAATGACTGTAATTTATTGCATCCCCAAAAGATTGACATCTTTTGTAATTTTGCATTAGGTCTTGCTTTAATTACTTTTATACCTGTTTTATTAGGTCCAGAAAGTTTTGCTAGATTTGGAAATGCAACCCATTAAAGATAACCAAGCTAAAAAACTAAGTGGTGGACAGAAAAGAAAACTGTCCGTTGGATTTGCAGTCCTTGGAGATCCAAAGGTAAGTACTATTAGGACTGAATGGTAGAATAATATAATGTTTATGAATTTTATACAAGAAGTGCGTATCTGCTTTATATTGTAGTGGAGGATTTGTAGAATGAGGTCCCTTGTGTGTTTATAATCCTTACTCCTTTCAAAGACCAGCTAGTACTGCTAAATGCATGGTGTTTCACTGTGTCTATGCAGATATCCAAAGTGTTCCCAAAATTCTCACCTAAATTTCTTCCTGCAGTATGGAGTTCTGGTGACACAGGAAGTGCTTAACTGGATTCACAGAATTTATACTGTTAGAATTTGTGCATTTTGGGGGGATTCATATTTGCATTTGTTTTTGAGGGAGCAATTATAATATATATATATATATATATATATATATATATATATATACACACACACACACACATACATACACACATACCTGATGTGTGTTTTTAGCTTTCAAGAGCAGATGAAAATACTTTTCAGAAAACAGGATTATAGTAACAGCAGTAGTAGTAGTAGTTTTTGTCATGCAACTGTAGTAACTCCCAGGCATGCAGTATTTGCAGAAAGAGAGCAGAGAGACTGATTGTGCAAAAGCAGAAAAAATGGTAATGGGGAGAAGAAACAGGAAAATAAAATAGGTGGGCAGTAGCCAGAATCCTGTTGGAGTACTTTGCTAGTGTAAAGGTCCATTGTATTAATGGCTCTACTTTTCCCCCAGCTTGCACATCCACACAGATGTGGTTCCTCCACCCTTATATCTTTTCAAAGTTTGAAGGGTTTTTTTTTGCCTTTTACCGGTTGGTATGAATCTGTTTGGATTTTCTGAGAGTTGCCATATTTGTCATCTAGCCTTCAAGGTTACAGAACCTAGTCCTATCCAATAGTTGGACCAACATTTGTATTTCCCTCTGGCAGGAAATTAACAGGAGAACAAGTGGCAACTGCTTTTAGACAGCATTAAATTAATTTATGAATACTCAGTGTTCATCACCAGGGTTGCAATTTCTTTTTCACATTGGAAGGTACCTATTGATGAACTAATCACATATATACCTAAAACTGGTTGTTAATTCCAACTAGAGTAAACCCATTATGGGAATTTGATAAGTCAGTGCTTATGCAAATTTCACGGATTCAACAGATCTGTTCTAGTTTGGACTAATAATTGCATTTGAATGCTTGTACTGGTAAATGAAATTCTTAAGTGCTGTATCCATTCAAAGACATAGGGGTCGTTTCCACGGCAAAATAAATCCTCAAAGAATGCGACAAGAAGCCTGATAGTTCCCACGCATCTCGAAGCAACAGCGCCCTTTTCAAAAGGAGGGGGTGCAAAAAACCCATATGTTGCGCAGTATCAGCTTTCGCTAGTTTTCCGCACTTTTTTGATTAAGTTCGCGAAAATGCGCATACTTTACCGTGGGAACTAACGATCGTGTAAACTGGCATCTGCCTTTTCGAATTACTGTGAGCAGAGCTGAATCCTGATTGGTTGGAGTGCTTTATCCGAATAGACTGAAGGGTTGGAGAGAAGAAATTCACCCTCCTTCTGCTTGCAACTCACTTTGGAAAACGGAGCCCTTCCTGTCTATCTTTTGGGGGGTGGGGGGGTGGGAAGATGCTTCGCTGCTTCGCTGGGGTGTGTGGGGTGTGTGGGTGTGTGTGTGTGCTGGAAAACAGCCGATCGCATGTTCGTTCTTTTGTTTGTTTGTCCTTCCATTCACTTGCCTTTATTCAAGCCTTCGGAGGGAGGGAAACCAAATGAGGCAAGCCCTAGTTCTGTGGTGTGTGTTTGTGTGTGCATGCAATCTGCTCCACTATGCTTTTGCTTGTTCGTGCTTTCATTGACTCCTTTCTTAACAAAAGCCTTTCAGGGCTGGGGAAGACGGGGGAGTTTGTCAGATCGCTCTTTCGATTGCTTGTTTGTTTGTCCTTTTTCTTTCCTCTCATTATTTATGGTCTCCATGACCCCCTCCTTGCTCCCTCCCCGCCTCCTGCCTGACTTTAATCATCTGGAGGCGATTCCCCCCTACCTTTGCCTGTGTGAATTAAGCAAAACAGAAAGTGTCTGGATCATTCGAAACTGCCAGGCACCGTGTGATTTATGCGCTCCTGATACGAAAGGACGGTAATCCGGAATCTGGCGAACTTTTTCCTGTCGTGGAACCGGCCCCATAGTTGTCTTAGTCTGGATCAGAATGCAAGGGAATCTTGTAGCACCTTTGAGACTAACTGAGAGAAAGAAGTTGCTAGCATACTCTTTCATAGACTTAAGTCTACATCATCAGCTGCATGGAGTGAAGTGCCTAGGAATGGGCCTTTATAGCTGTGAATAAGTGGGTTGTATGTGTGAATAGCAATAGAAATGCAAAATGTGTGGTGAGGTGACAAGTTCAATTTTAATTATGGTAATTGGGAGGCAAAGGCAGGAGGAAAGATGTTGCTTAAAGCCAAGGTAAGTAGGTAACCATATAAATGGTGGAAGGAATTATTGGAATGTAATGTGGTCTCGCTGGGAACCAGAAATTTGTGATAAAGTGGTCAAGAGAGCCCTATTAAGTGCTGTATGTATTCTTTTCCCTGGCCAGTACATAGATATTCTCTCTGGCTTTTCTTCGCAAACGAAGATTCAGGAAGGACTCATCCCGCACTTTCTGCAAGCACGCTGATGACTAAAAAGGCCAATCCGAGATAAACAAGTCCGGTTGCAGAAAGCACAGCTGAAGGTCTCCTTGGGTGATGTTTCCAGGTTGTGATTCTTTCTGCGTTGTCGTTTCTCTTCAATACTTGTTCAGTGTGAGTTCTCAAATAAGGCTGCAGCATTGTGGATACTGCATCTCCATGTCTCCCGATGTGAGGCCAGGGCGGACCATTGTTGGTGATCAGTTTGGCTGAGTCTGAGATGTTGTTTCAGGGAGTCCTTGTATTGCTTTTTTTTGAGCGCCCCTCTTATGCTGACCCGTGGCGAGTTCACCGTAGAGTAGTATTTTTGGGAGGCGATGGTCCTCCATCCTAGAAACGTGCCCTGCCCAGCACAGCTGTGTTCTCAATATCATGGCCTCAATGCTGGTGATCCCTGCTTGCTCAAGGACAGCAACATTTGTCACATAGTCAGTCCAGTGTATATTTAGGATTGTGCGTAGACAGCGCTGATGAAAGCGCTCGAGGAGTCGTAAGTGGTGGCGATAGGTGACCCATGTTTCAAACCCATAAAGGAGAATAGACAGTACAATGGCTCTATACACACCAATTTTTGTGCTTCGCCTCAGGTGTTTATTAGTACAGACTCTTTTGTAAAGTCTTCCAAATGCACTATATGCCTTTGCTAATCTGTGATCGATCTCTTTGTCAATCTTGGCATCTGAGGAGATGATGCTTCCCAGGTAGGTGAACTGCTGAACGGACTTAAGCACAGATTTGCTGACAGCAATGTGGGGATTGTGGTGTTCATCCTGTGGTGCAGGCTGGTAAAGAACTTCCGTTTTCTTCAGGTTGACTTCCAGCCCATACAGCTCTGCAGCTGTTCTGAAGCAGGATGTTAGGCACTGCAGAACTGCTTCTGTGTGGGCAACAAGGGCAGCATCATCAGCAAAGGGCAGCTCACAGACTAGATAGTTTAGAGTCTTAGTGCGAGCCCTCAGACAGGTTAAGTTAAACAAGCTACCATCAATACGGTAACGTATATAAATGCTGTCTTCTTCTTCTTCAAGCTCTGCTGTAGCCCTTTGGAGCATCATGCTGAAGAAGATTGTAAATAAAATTGGCTCAAGAACACAACCTTGCTTCACTCCATTAGTTATTAGAAAGGGCTCTGAAGGAGCATCGCCATATCTGACTTGACCATGCTGGCACTTAGATATTACTCTTAGATGAACCAACAGCTGGCATAGATCCATGCTTCTGACATACTCACTGAACAGAGAGTGCTGACTGACTTCTGGAAATATGTACAGTACTCACTGAGCTGCCTTCACTGAATGGGTGTCCCCCGTTTTAACTTCTACAGACCTTAGGGTTTCCTTGAAAGTACTGACACCTGCCTCTTGTGTGTGGATTACAATGTTCTGAATACATAAGAATAGGCACATAACTTTGGGATCATTTCAATCTGTATCTTAAAATGATGGTGACAGCAATGATACCTTAGGTCCCTAAGTTTGCACTTCTAATAATCTCATAGCCAATGAGTGTGTGTACTGGTTAAAAATAAGAGGATACTTAGAGTTGTATGCTTTCTTTCCCATGGCCAATATCTAGGTATTACTCTTGGATGAACCAACAGCTGGCATGGATCCATGCTCTCGACATACAGTTTGGAACCTCCTGAGAAACAGAAAAGCCAATCGAGTGACAGTGTTGAGTACCCACTTCATGGATGAAGCAGACATTATCGCAGGCAAGTTCTATTAGGGGCCTGTCTGTTAAATGTATTATAATCATAGTTACAATGAATAACACTGTTTATTAGTATAGCCAGCTTTGTGTTCCCTTGTTTCTTGCTCAACAGAGTGGGGTGGCTAATAGTCCTTTCTTTTGTGCTCTTGTTTCTAGATCGGAAAGCTGTGATTTCCCAGGGAATGCTGAAATGTCTCGGCTCGTCTCTCTTTCTTAAGACAAAATGGGGAATTGGCTACCGCCTGAGGTATCTTTTAGTCATCTGCAGGCCATTTCAGTGTGTACTATAATGCCCCTGGGTTGTTTTTATAAGGTTTTTCTGAATTGACCCCTCATTTAACAGAGAAATGCATAATGATAGTAAACAGAGTTTTGTAACATCTTAAAAAGAGTAAGGGATATACAGAAAAAGCTTTTGTGGCTGTTGTTCATTTCATCATATGAATTGTTACTTTAAGTGGCAAATTTCTGTATGCTCACTTTGGATTAATGGAGATTGTAAACAGTGATTTCAGAGAGAAATGAAACGGAAAAAAATCAGTCAATAATGATTACTGTAACAGTGCCACATACAAAATGTCATTGGGTAACAACACAAACATCATTGTTTTGGTGAGCTGATTAGCACATGTAGTAGGTAAAGAAAACATTTTGTCATTGTCTGAACCACACGAAATAAAGTTAAATATCTTGATCTATTGTTCGGGGATTTGTAAACTGTCTATGAGGTTTTTGCAATCCATCTTTGAAGTTTCTTTGGTCAAGAATTACTTAAGGCTCTTAAGATTTTCTACACACTTTTCTGGGAGACTGAGGTGTTCTCTCACTGGTTTTTGAATAGGGACTACACATGGCCCCTTGAGTCCCTATATTCTTTTGTGTAAAGGACTGGTCAGTCTGTTTGTATTGAGTACAGTTGGATATTTGTGGGAAATGATGGCATGTATCACATTGAAAGAGGTGCAATATGTTGGCAGCATTCAGTTCTGTTTCTCTGTTACATCTGAATCATGACTGATTCTGCAGGTCCTAGCTCAGTAGCTGGATGCCATACAGTGGCACCATGCAGTGATGTTGGATGGGACCATAACGTGATGGAGGTCCCATGGAGATGGGTGATTTCGGGGAGTTAAGCAATTGCCTGTTACGATGTCTCCCTCCCTTTAAAGAGAAAGTCCATAGCCTGCTGAAATCACTTAAGAGGTCCACACCATCTTTCCACTGCCATGGATCTTGCAGCGCCCCACCCACAGCAGTTGTGATGAAAAACATAACTAAACAAAAAACTAAAACACTGCTAGTTTCCTAAGCCAGTTGCAAGTATGGATGAATTTGGTTCTATGTCCCATTTGTTGGAAGCAAAGAGGCATCAATGCATATATAAAGTGATTAGTGAGAAAGGGAAGTCTATAATTCACAACCTTTGTTCTACCTCTCTGCATCTTTCTTTTGTCTGTGCACTCAAGCCTTTTCTTCTTTCTTGCCTGTTGAGATCACTCACCTATTCTTCAAGAAGTTAGTTAATCCCTTTGTTTCCTGTGTCTGGAAAGCAATAGCATTGATATTTATATACTGCTTATCAGTGCCAAAGCACTCCCTAAGTGGTGTACAATGTGTTAGCTAATTGCCCCCAACAAGCTGGGTAATCATTTTACCAACCTACTGAAGGATGGAAGGCTGAATCAACCTTGGAGCCCTCTTGGATTGAATTCATAAAAGTTGTGGTGTGCAGTACTGGCTTTTAACACTGCACCATCAGGGAAAGGGAGCATCCGTGGGTTTCCAACCACAATAATGGCTGCTAGCTTACATCCACACATGAGAACCAGCTTTTAGGGTCTCTAGTTGTAGCCAAGCATAGGTCAACTACTTTTGGCTGTCTCCTTTCCTATCCTAGGATGAATTTCCTGAGACAATAAAAGTAAGGTGCTTTTTTTTTTTAACTTACGAGAACATTCTAAGTAATTACTCCTGTCTCTACAACAAGCTCCTATTGCACTAGCCCTGCTGCTGTCTGCTTAATATTGCTGTTGTGTGCCTTCCCATTGTTTCTGACTTATGGCAACCCTAAGGCAAACCTTTCATGAGGTATTCTTGGCAAGATTTATCATCATCACCATCATTTATTTATTTATGTAGCACCATTACTGTACATGGTACTTTACAACAAAGAGAAGAAGAAGAAGAAGAAACAGTTCCCTGCTCTTAAGCTTACAATCTAAAGACACAACACACAAGGAAATTGGGGTGGGGGTTAAGTCCAGCAAAAACTGCTTCTTCTTCTTTTCCTCTGAGGCCAGGGCAGTGTACAGGCACAGATAGAAGTCCAGAGCTTACCACAAGAAATGAGAAAAAGACATTCAGTTTTTTTTAAAAAAAATCCCTCTGTCTTCTGGAAGTATAGTCCTTCCTATTCAGGAAAGGATCCCAGATAATGTTATAAACTTAATGCCTTGCAGAAGTATTTAATATGTCTCAGAATATTGCTGGCATTACTGTTGTAATGGCAAATGGCAACACAGAATTACAGAGTTCTGGCAAATGGCAACACAGAGCATGCTACTTTTAGAAAATGGGCCTATTGATATTAAGTCTCAAACGTAATGCCTCTCAAATTGTATGAAATTATATTGGATATTGGATATTTCATATGAGTCTGCCAAAACAAAAAGAACTTCCAGGCTTGCTATAATGACTGAGGTTTGGGCCACTGGCGTTTGTTATAAATAAGGTATTATTTGTCTGTATTTCAAGATGTTATTGAATGGCTTAATAGTGTACAATACTGTTTCTTCCCTTTTAAACTTACTTAACTGTTGCATTCTAAGACCCATTTTGTGAAAATCTTTGCTATGTGATCTATGTGGCTATGTGATCTTCTGTATAATGGATCTCCGGTGGAAGAGGCTTAGATAATTTTTTGAGGATGTACTTGCAAATTTTCTATTTCAATTGAATCAAAATACAGTTTCCCTTTAAATTACTTCATGGGATGTTATTCTTGCTTGTTGTTTCTAAAATAAATGAGGGTCACCTTGTAAACAGTAATACTTACAATATGGGTTATATGTTTGTGTTTCCGTAGTATGCAGATAGACAGGTACTGTAACACAGAAGGTACAGCTTCTTTGATCAGACAGCATATTCCAGAAGCCAGCTTGTTAAAGGAGAATGAAGAGCAACTTGTGTATGCCTTACCTTTCAAAGACATGGACAAGTTTTCAGGTACAACTCACCTTTCTACTCACTAGTAAAAGTGGGGAGTAGGTGAGGGAAGCAGTTGAAACCAAAGAAAGACAAAATTGAAAGAAAAGAAAACTCCAAGAGGGACAATTCCAGTTAGACAGTGGTTGACTTCAGTCTTGTTATGTGGGGAAAAAGTAGTTATTCTTAAGTTGATATTTATGCAATTATTTTATTTTGGCAGGCCTTTCCTAATTAGATCCCAGCCTCAGGAGCTCCTGGCCTCTTTTAGTCTGCTGGCTATTTATTATTTTTGTTAATGTGATTTTAGATTAGTTGTTTTTAATTTATATTGGTTTAATATCTTTTTATGGAGGAGGGTGGGGTGGGTGGTGTTTAGGGATTTTAATCTGTATTTGTATTTTAATTTTTGTAAGCTGCCCCGATTGTTTTAACAGATGGGCAGGGCATTAATAATAATAATAATAATAATTACAATACTTAGTAGCCTACAGAAATAAGGTAACATTCCAAAGCAATACAGTGGTATTTCCATTCAGTAGTTTAATCAGCAACTACTGCTGTTGCTAATGCTGCAGTTGTTATTTTTATTACTGTTTTTATTACTATTATTTTATTACTTTTACTTCTACTTCTTCTGCTAGCACTGTTTGCTGATCTAGACATTCATTCCCATTTGGGTGTTATCTCTTATGGTGTTTCCATGACAACCTTGGAGGATGTGTTTCTCAAGCTGGAAGTTGAACCTGAAATTAACCAAGCAGGTGAGAAGCAGTTCCACAACCCTATAAAGGATTTTGTGTGATAATATGATCACAATGAAAGAATGAAATTTCATCATATTTCATTGTGTTTTTAGTTATAAAATAGCATTTGCCATTTGTGAATACTACAGAAGACCACATTCTTATGAAGTGTTTAGAATGGAGATAATTAAGACTGTAATCCTAATCACAAATGAATCCCAGTAAAAATCATTGGAGGTTACTTGTGGAAGGATTTAAATGCTTTGTGTGGTAAGGGGAGTCCTGGGCTTGCTTTTCTCAGTATGCCAACCATTTTCTGTTTTTATTACGCATTTGAATAAATGGTGCCACTTTTTTCCTTTCTCTATAGTACTGATAGTAAGCCAAAACAATAAATATTTCTAACTACTGTATACTCTGGCACACTTAATTTAAATTCTGTGCTTCTGAGTAGATAAACATGTAAGGTTAGTATGTTAATAGCCATTACAATCAACCCCAAACCAAGATCTATAGAGCTATTCTCTGTTACAAGGGGGTGTATATGTAACTGCCAATTCTCTTTCCCAGATTTTGGTATTTTTAATCCTGAGCAATCTGAAGAGGAAACAGATGCAAAATCTATTGATGAGTTAGAGCAAAGCCTGCTAATGTTATCTGAGACAAAAGCTTGTACTCTCAGCAATAAGGCACTTTGGAAAAAGCAGGCCATCACTATGGCAAAGGTTCATTTTCTTAGCTTCAAACGTGATATTAAATCAGTGACTGAAATGTAAGTATCTCTGTTTTTCTGTGTACTTTGCTCAGATTTTTAGGTGTTACAGATATGCATTGGTATCAGGTGACCTAAATGTGGTCTAATGACCTTGCAGTGCTTTAGACTTTGTCATATATTTGTGACCAAATATCAAGTATCTTAAATCCATAAGTTATTTCATGAAACTGTAATGCATGACATTATTTCCCACCCACCCACCCACCCCCCAATAATCTCAGAGGTATCTTTCAGCAATTTATCATATCCTGACTGTTTTTGAAAAGAGGTTGCAGTGAGGGTGTCATGAATTGCAGTCTGCATACACAGTGAAGCATTCACAAAGGCAGACCCTGTTAAAAGGGGCAGTGTGTATATGTGTGCTAGGAAGATAATATTAATGAAAACTTGGGCGGAGCTGACTCGACATTTGGCAGAATGTTCTCTTACCCCAGAATAGTGCATACATTATTTTGCCTCACATTTTAACAATCTCAACAGACCTCTGCTCCTATAAAAAGAAGAAGAAGGAATTACTCTGATTTAATCTCATTTATTACCATTCCTATTGCAGTGCTTGAAGAGGGACAGGAACCTCTTGTTAGAGAAGATTTGTCAGCACTGTCCAACTTTTCATTAACACTCCCCACCCAACATACATTGCCTATCTTCTGTGTAGGTTTGTAACTCTCTTCATGGTTACGCCAGCCTCCAAAGAACACCAGCCACTCTCTCTGTATTTCCCTTCAGTGGAATAAAGTAGCACCCCCATATCCACTGATTCAGTATCCACTGATTCAATTATCCACGAGACACAAAACAGCACACCTACCATAGAGTCTTCCTAGAAAATGTGTGCTCTATAGCCATTTTCTAGGTCCTCCAAGGCAAGTCTATGGTATTTTAAACCGAAGTCCCATTATTTTCAATGGTGTTTGCTATTATCCACAGTTTTTGGTATCTACGGGGGCCCCCAGAACCAATCCCCAGTGGACATGGGGGTCCTACTGTAGTGCATCAACCCTTCCGTGTCACATACAGATTCCTTCTATGATGGTAGTGGAGTTGAAATTGAAGTTTAGAGCAGTAGCACAGTCTTATCCTCCCAATAGTTCTGCTGTACCCTTTGCATTACAAAAGCACGTGGATTGCTGGCTCAGAGCACCTGCATACAGGTGTATGTTGTGGAATTATGGAAAATTCAAATTATTTTTTAATTAGCTTCTGTCCAAAGCAAGGATGTATAGGAGACAGACTGCAGGCATTCTTCAGTGGATTATGTTGTATAAAGGTTGAAGGGATTCTTGCAAAGATTGCCGAACCAGGTGGATCTTGTCCTGATCCTGCTAGATCCTTCCTTTGTTCTAATGCAAGAGAATGTACACAGGGTCACTTAAAACCTGATAGCTGTTGTAAGAAAAATGGGTAACATTTGGTTCTCCAGAGGTTGCTGGACTGCAACTCCCATTAATCCTAGCCAACATAGCCCATGGTGCGGGATTATGGGAGTTGCAGAATAAAAATATCTGGAAGGTCATAGTTGTCTGCTGTTGCCTTAAGAGAACATTTATATATATTTGCATTTAGTAAATTTATTATAGAACATAAGAGTTTCTAGGAAGGAGAAGATAAAAATACTTTTTTCCTTTTCAGATTCTTGCTTTTCACAGTGTTTCTGGGTGTTGAGATTTTTATTTTTCATATGTATCAACACTACTTCAAAAATGCTGTGGTCCCTATCAAACTCTCTCCAGGCCTGTACTTCCTTAAACCAAATGAAACTCAACATAAGTACAAAACCAGTCTCCTTGTTCAAAATGTTACTGGTAAGAAGTAAAAAAAAATAGCAGAATTTAATTTCAGTTGATCTACTTTTGTGTATTTCACCTTTTGGCATTTTAATCTTTTAACCATATGAAGTACAGTGGAAAGAAACTGAAAGCATACTCACTATGTCTACACAGGGCCCTTTCCTACTACACAATGATAGCACTGTGATTCCACTTTAACTGCTATGGCCGCCTCCTGTGGGATCCTGTGGTTGTCTGAGGATTTATTTTATTTTATTTTATTTATTTAAAATAAAGGCCCCTCCCTATACTGCTGATCCTAGGAGCCCATAGGATGGAACTTTGGCAGTTAAAGTGGAATCATAATGCTATAACTGAGCAATGTGAAAGGACCCTAGGTTTAAGAATGATCAGTATAAATGAGGGTGGGAATTGTGTAACCCGCCAGATGTTGTTGGACTTACAACTCCTAACAGCTAGCTAGCAACTCCTGGCGAAGCTAATTAGCATACTCGGTAGTGTTTAATGTTGGGAGTTGCAGTCCAACAGCATCTAGAGGGATGCATGATTCCCACCTCACCTGTAATAAGTGGCTCACTGTTGATATAAGGAGCCCTGGTGGTGCAGTGGTTAAATGCCAGTACTGCAGCTACAACATTGCGAGTTCGATCCTACAGGGCTCCAAGGTTGACTCAGCCTTCCATCCTTCCGTAGGTTGGTAAAATGAGTACCCAGCTTGTTGGAGACAATTAACTAATACATTGTAAACCACTTAGGGAGTGCTTTGCACAGATAAGCAGTATAGAAATATAAATGCTATTGCTAATGCTATAAGGAATTCTCCAGCTGTGAACAAATTTGTGTATTTTCATTTTGGTCAATCACAAACTGAATCAGAGGACATGTTTATAGTGACTGAATCCAGCCAGCCAACTTTTGATTCATATTCATAGTTTGATTTCTAAATAAATGAAGACCAAAAAGTAAATAAGTAATACTGCTTTGTAATTATAATGAATATGTGACACTGTAATTTGATATGTACACACACATACATAATATACTATCAACACACCAAAATTCCATAGGTATTCTGAAGTGTACATGCGGCTCCCAGTGACCACAGGCCTCATTTTGGTGTAATTTATTTATTTATTTATCAGATTTATATCCTGCCCTTCTCCTAAGATGGGATCGAAGGTGGCTTACAATCATTTAAAAATACAGCTAAAACATCACAAGTTACAAAAGTTAAAAAAATAACTAAATTAAATTATCATTTTTTAAATATAGTTAAAACACATGAATTAAAAACATAAAATTATAAAAATACAACAATAAAAGCTGCACATGAATTAAAATTTACATTTCAAATGTAAACATTGTCAGCTGCCTATGAGAGCAGGGAGGTGGCCAACCAGACCTCCTTTGGAAGGGAGTTCCACAGTCTGGGAGCATCCATGGAGAAAGAAATGCCCAGAGGAAATCCATATCTGCAGTAAGAATACATATCTAGAGCTATCTTTGACCTGGGTGATAAAAGGGAAGGTCTGTGCAGATATTCAAGTTCATATGTGAGTCAAGGGTCTTTGAATCTGTAACACCCTGAACCTGTCAAGTTTCTTTTTCTTTTCTTTTCTTTTCTTTTCTTCTTTTTTTTTTTTTTGTCTTACCTCAGGCATTGATGACATCATCAGCGCTCTTAGGAGTCAGAATATCCTGACAGAAACATTCAGTGGCAGTGATTATGTGTCTGTGGCCCCCCATAGTGCAGCATTAAACATGTCTTATGCAGGCAAGGTGAGAAGAAAGGTGGGTTATATTTAACTGCTAGCCGGGGGAGTGGATGGGTAATAAATTCTCATTTTATATAACATCTGGGATGAAGATTACGTTTTAAAAAACACATTGTTTTGGCTATTTTAAAGCTTTTAAGGTAAGCTGCTTTGAGTCCCATTTTGGGAGAAAGGCGGGATATAAATAAAATCAGTCAGTCATTAAATATGTGTGATACTTTGTGAGCCAGAGCTGGGCAGGAGTTTTCCTGGGGTGGGATGGGGTTGTGAAATTTTGGGAAGCAGCTTCCCTGAGTAGCAGGCTGGCAGGTCTTCTTTTTCTTCGTTATTTTCATGGTGGAAGCAAGGACAAGATCAGAGCTCATGGAGTGCTTACTTTCGTGTGTGACTACCATTTTCTGGCCTTGTCTTTAGTGTTTTCCATTTACACTAGGGGGAAAACGCTAACAGGGAAAGTGTGCTGGCATTTGGGATTTGTAGCTAATATTTTAAATGTATATTGTTGTTGTTTTCCAGAGCTACATCTTTACAGCTGCTTTTAACCGCACCATGGTCCATTCTTTACCTGTTCTGATAAATATTATTAGCAACTTATATCTGCACAGTTTAAATGTAACAGAAAACATCAATGTCTGGAGTAGCTCTTTCTTTCAAGTAAGTAAATGCAATTCTAAAGGCTGATATTGTAAAATTAAATGATGTGGGGGGGCAATTCTATAGACAGTTTTGCTGTGTGTACATACAAGTAAACATACAAATGTAAAAACATATATACAGATTAAATCAAGATGGATTTTCATGCATCGTAGGACTGCACAATTTGTAATCCACAAAACAATTTACTACCCATTAGACTTGTTCTGTGGATTTAGGCAGACAACAAAAACAAAATTACCAAGCTGCTGGTTATACCCCTGTGCTTATGAACATCAGAATCACATTTCACTGTAACCTTTTTTTCTAATTTTCTAGAATCACATTTCACTGTAATCTTTTTCTCTAAGGAGATTTTCAGAAAGGAATGAAAAAAGTGTTCCCATCTTATAATCTCCTTTCCCACCCCTCTCCCGTCCCTGTCACGCCACAGTAAAAAAAAGTTTCAAACCTACCTTGTTCGCGCGTCCATGCCTGCCCAGGAGTGAATGGAGCTCGAAGAGAGCTCTGTTCACTTCCTGGTTTGAAATCCCGGCCTTTCTCATGAGAAGACAAGAGCATAGGAAATTCAAAAATTAAAAGGCAAATGAAAGGAAAAAAGCGACAGCAAGCACAAAAACACACTTTAAAAAAAAAAAAAACAAGTAACCCGGGGAGGGTACAAAAACGTGTGTCACTTACCTTGATGTCCTGATTGCACCCAGAAGTGTTCTGGCAGGGACCTCCCATTGATGCGGGCATCACACCAGCATAACGGGGCACCTTTTCAGTTGCCTGGCACTCTATGACAGAAATGGAATGAGAGATCCATTGATGGCTTAGCCCGTCAATAAAAAGAAGTGCCAGTGGAACAACAGCCGAAGGGGAACATGACAACGTGGGAACGACGTCATCTGAAATGCAAGCTGTTTAGCAATCTCCTGGCATCCTTATCACGCCATATTTAGAGAGTCTGAAAATCTCCTAATTCTCTAATATCATGATCTGTTATTTTGCAGAGAATTACTGATCGAGGTTTTATGACGGTGCTGATTGTTCAAGGATTGACTTTAGGAGTCACCATAACTGGGATGCCATCATATTTTGCCATGGAGAATGCAGAAAACCATAGGGTAAATTTATGTATTAAACCAAATTTTTAAAAAGAAGCATGCCATTTCCCATATAGTGGCCAACACAGTGTTTCATTTGGCCAACCATGTTTCACGTGATCAGATGGAAAATCAGGAGTCTACATAACTGTGGTCACCCAAGTTGCCATCATGTCCAAGATTATACATTTAGGCCTACAGGTGACTTCTAGGCTCAGTTAGAGTATACCCATTGAGAAATGGCATTTTCATAAGTGTTGATTTGCTAGAGGTTTGATTTAGGCTTACAAGAGCAATTCAGGACCAAATAGTTCTATGGCATCAAGCAAATAAAATCAATAATTTGATTGAAAATTGATACTACGCACTTAAAATTTCTTGTTGCTTGTTGAACTATATTGCTGATTTTGTATGTGTGCTCTTTTAAGGGAAGCTGATATTGACCTAAGCAGCTTGTTCAGCATTGTGATTCCATTAGAAACCCACAACAATGCAGAGAGCCATGGCTCCTTTGTGTAGCCTTATATACTACATTAAAGCTAGTGTGGTGTAGTGATTTGAGTGTTGGACAATGACTCTGGGTGACCAGGGTTTGAATCCCTGCTCAGCCATGGAAACCACTGGGTGATCATGGACAAGTCTCACTCTCTCAGCCTCAAAAGAAGGTAAAGACAACCCCCCTCCCTTGAACAAATCTTGCCAAGAAAACCCCTGTTTCACCTTAGGGTTACCATAAGTTGGAAATGACTTGAAGGCACACAACAACAATATACTGCATATCACACATGCCATGTGTTCCTCTGACAAGCCTCAGTGTTAAATGCAAGTCAGGTGCTGTTGACTAGTTCTTCTCTCAGCCCTGTGAGACAAGGAGGAAAAGGCATTGTACAGGTAGGGCAAGAGAATGATTGTTGACTACTAAAGGAGAGAGAATTTCAAAAACAAATTCAGACTGAAGGTCCCAGTGGCGGGGAAAGGAAAGCAGGAGAAATTGGTCAAAAGAAATGTTTGGTACAACAACCACTTCCTCTAATTCAGTGATAAACAAGATCAGTCAGGGGGACACTGAAAAAGCATCTTTGTCCATTGTGCCAATATGGTTTTTAAAAGAGGTAGGAAAGAATAATCTTTAGCTTGTGATCTGGACTATAAAGTTGGGCTTGGGAGAGGGAGGAAAGAAACTTGAAATTGATTTTTGTATAGGGAAAATTCTGTGGTTGTAGACTGTATAAAAACACTGGGCTAAGTATTCCCTTGGACAGAATGTGCCCATTAGTTCTAAGTATGCTATGCACCGGTAAATTATTTACTGGTAAGGAAATGCACTCTACATAAATTCAGAAATATTTTTCCATTAGTTCTTACATTGAACTCAATCCTTAACTAGGCTCTGGTGTGCCTTGTGCAAATTACTTCAGGGATGTTGTGGAGAAAGTAGGGAAGGGGAATTGTGGGGAAATAGCTATTCTTATGAAAAACTGTGAATAGAACTTGAAGGGGGAAGAGGAGTATGTTATTGTTTGGAGAGAAAGTGAACTGATTAGTTTGCTGGCAGTGGAGGTGGAATCTGTGAGTGCTGCTGTGCATTATTATTTTTTAACAGGTTTTTAATTTTGTAAATGTATACAATTTAAAGCAGGGGTGGGAATTCTGCAGGAAGACTTTTGTACAGACCTTGGAGCTCTCTGATTGCAAAATTTAAAAAATGCAGAATCGCATTTCTGGAAACTCCAGGGAACTTGGAAGTGTGGCCCATGGGGAAATGGAGAAGGGCAGTCCCATGCCCTTGTATAATGGCCCTCGCCGAATTTAAAGGAATGTATGAATAGAGTCCTTCTAGCAGCAGAGAAAAACATAAGATCCCCCTTCCTTCAGGAGTCTCCTGTACCCCTAGCAAAACCTGCATGAGTGCTGTCCGGTGGAGAAGGAGGAGAGAAACTCTTGCTGTGTTAACAGTAGGGAGAGAACTGAGATATCAGCCCCATTCACCAGACCTGAAGTCTGTTGATCTTTGGATCCTGAATCCCTATATAAAGGCATATGCTATCTTTGGCCAAAGATGGTTCTTACCTTCGAACAAAGACCCACTCGGTCAGTGTCAGGTGCAAGCAAAGAACAACTTTATTAGTGGAAGCTAAGCCTTTATAGACCTGCTCACAAAGGTTCAAATTGTCATAGACATGCATCAAAGGAAGAAGGTCCTCATGATCTCATTCAATAAAAGTATCCAGCTTAGTTGACACAACCAGTTAAACAATGGATTATTCACTTTACCCCTGCTGGCTAACTCTTGTTGCCTAAATGTAACAAAAAGGGATACATTTTATGCTGGGAATTACAGTTGCCCCTTCATATTTGCTGCGGTTTGGTTCCAGGACCCCCCATGTATACTAAAACCTGTGAATCCCATTATATGCAGTCCCATTATATGCAGTCAAGTCCCATTATATGCAGTGGCATAGTAAAATGGTGTCCCTTATATAAGATGGCAAAACCAAGGTTTGCTTTCTGGGGTTATTATTTTTTAAAGAATATTTTCAAGCCGTGAATACTTAAATCCATGGTTACCAAATCCATGGATACGAAGGGACAACTGTATTGCAGTGTCATTGATGCAATAGTACCTCTGATTGTACTGCTCTCTCAAGGTTGCTTCAGATTAGTATTGCTTTGGCAGTATTATAGTATTGCTCATGGCTGCTCTCTGGTTTTGCTTAGCTTTAACAGTCAAATAGAGGAGAATACAATCAGAGACCCTGATCTACCTACTGTTAAGCTGGTATTACTAGCATAGAACGGGGGCTTGCATTTCTGCTTTCAGCTGTAGAAGAGAGAGACTGCTGTAGCCCAAGGAGAGTCTCATCTATAAATGTATTTTTTTTAATCACATATCATATAAATAGTGTAAAAATAAGGGACAGTGTGTGCCTATAGTACAGAAAAAACAGCTTCTCAAATTGGCAGTCTGTCTCAAATAAATTCTCCAGTTCTACTCTAAAATACTAGATACTGGAGGAATCACCTCTCCTTGTATATGCCTGTTTAAGGATTGTGGCCTACTGGGGGATTCTCCTCCATGTCCCTCCACTGGGGGCAGTACTTCATGAGAGAACATGAGAGAGGGCCTTCTGCACTGTGGCACACCAGTTGTAGAATGCCATTCCCCTTGTGAAATGGTGCCCAATTGGCTTTATTTTGGTATCAAGTAAAAACATGGCTGTTTACTAAAGCCTTTGAGTTTATTATTCCAAAGGCATATGGTTTTAAATTGTTCAAACTATTTTATATAGTTTATTATATTTAAATTATTAATAATACATTTTGATTAAGAAGCTCTGAGGCTACATTTACTCAGTGGTGAAAGGACACATTCTACATGTGCTCAGAGTTGTTATTATTAATTCCCTATTGTTTCTGTTTAAAAATTCTTTGCCATGGAATTACTGTATTGTCTGACCCTTGGCTAGTCATTTATTGTTGTCCCTGAGCTCACTGGGTAGCGTAGTGGGTGAATGTCCTTTAAATGCCATACATGGCAATATACAGTATAACAGGTGAATGCCATATAGGACAATATATAATGGGCAAAGGGTATAAAGCAAGGCAAATACAAATAACGCTCTCTGTACTAATATTATTTGTACTCTCTTTGCTTCATATCCTTTGCCTTATCTCCATGTTTTGGCATATGGAGCCATCTCTCTTTGTGCAAACTTTTAATTTCTGCTTGCGTCAGGGTTGCATTGATGCTGCCATTGTCTGTCAATTAGACTAGACTCTGCCCTTAGTTCCATCCACTTGTGCATAGGAATGCTTCCATTTTCACTTTTTGCACAGGACATGTCCCTATTTTATTTTTCACTATTTGAAGTGCTGGAAAATATTATCCCCTGATGTACACTTGCATTGGTGTGCCTTCCCTTTAAGTTGCTGTGTTTTTATAGGTCACTCTGTCCTTGTTTCTTAATAAAATATTCTGTTTGTAGCTCACTTCAGTTTCATTTCTTCGTAACATTCTTCTGCCATATGGGTTAATTAGCCTGTTACTGGTATTTTGGGTGTCCTGTCTCAAGATTCTGGGTTACATTCAGAATTAACCTCTTTCCATCTACAGAAGTCTTCTAATGCAGCAAAAGACTCCCACAGAATAGGGGAGGAAGTGATTTTCATATAACTCCCCCTCCTCACAGCCCTCTCTGCTTCACCAAAAGACCCACCAGAAAAGAAGGGGAGGTGGTGCTGGGGCCTTTAGGAGGCAAGGATGTGGATCTTCGCTTATTTTTTTCCCCTCACACAGAGAAACAAATAATTTCCTATTTTTTCCTCTGCATGATGAGATTACAAGGGGTAAGAGATATTTTGGGAGGTGGGTTTTTTGTTTTTGCATTTTTCAATGAGTTTTTGTATTTCTGAACTTTTTTGTGAAAGTATTTATGGCAGAAAAACATTGTTTTGCACAGAAAGCAATGTATTTTACACAAAATGTAGTAGTCTGTACAAAAATATTGCTGCATAGATCTTTTGGGAGGTTTTTGCAAAAAGTTTCAAAAGGTGAATAATTTTGTGGTAGTTGACCCTTTTTGATGGGGGTGTTTCAATGTGTTAAGGCACTATTTCTCAATGAAGAGGGGGAAATTGTTCAGATGGGGGGAGAGAATTCTTTACATCTACAGAAAGAAGAAGACGAAACAGTGGCGGGGTGGGGGGAGCCTCTTCTTCCTTTTTACTGGTGGAACAATTTTGAGCAGAACTGCCCTCAAGGAATGCTAGCAGAAGAACACACTGTGTTGAAAATGCTATTCTTAGATTTGTTCTCATTCTCCATAATGACACCATGTTTAATTTATTGTTATTATTTGCAGATCAAAGCCTACACTCAACTTAAGATATCAGGCCTTTATCCATCTGCTTACTGGTGTGGACATGCAGTAGTTGACATTCCTTTATACTATATTATTATTATTCTAATGATAGGAATCTTGTACGTAGCTCATCATGGTATTAATTTTTTTCCTGTAGAATTTCTTGCTGTGGTAAGTTTTTTGTTTTACTTCTATTTCTTGCTTTCTGTATTGGCTTAATGCAAGTGATAAATGTCCAGATCTTCCAACTGTCTCTGTTTTTTGGTACTTTTCTCTGGTAAGGAATGAGCCCAGTTTTGTCCTTGTTTTTTTGCCTTGGGGGGGCATATTGTTTAGGTATAGGTGTGCATTTTACTGTTGTCATGCTTTGTAATTCAGCTCCATCCTCAAGGTCTGTAGAAGTTAATTATCCAAGTATATGGAAGGATACTTTTTTCTAGTGCACATGCAAATAAATTTGTGAAGATGGGACACATTTTTTTTTTTTTTACGTTTGGGAGTGGGAACAAATACATAACCACTTTTCAATTTGGAGGCTTCCACATTATTATGCCCAATATAAAACATCAAGATACACGCCATATAATCACAGAAATCAACTGAGCAGGAAAAGTATAAAACAGGAGCAGCCTACCATTTCACAAACTACATTTTCTGAGATATGTTTCAAAAACATGACAAAATAATAAGAACAGTAGAACTGTCTCTCTTGGTTATTGACTAGGCTATGGTAGAGCAAATGAATAAAGTATACAGCAGAAGGTGAAGATAAGCCTTCAGCAGTGTGGTTGGATTTGTCAAATGATTATGGATATAAAAACACAAGTTAAGAAGCTTGTGCTTAATTTCAGCCTTGAAGGGTTTGAGGGTGCAGACAATTTTGTTGTCAAGAAGGTGGAAGAGGCAACAAGAAGATCAGCTAATTTAGATCTGATCCTAACCAACAGAGATGATCTGGTTAATGGGGTGGAAGTGGTGGGATCCTTAGCAGGGAGCAACCATGTTTCCCCGGAGCTTGTTATATAGAGGAAAGGGGAAGCCAAACATAGTCAATCATGCCTTCTAGATTTTAAGAAAGCTGATTTCAGAAAACTTAGGGAATGACTGGGGGTGATCCCATGGTCAGGAATACTAAAAGAGAAGGGAGTTCATGAGGGATAAGACTTTCTAAAAAGTGAGATATTGATAGCACAACTTAAAACAGTTCCAATGAGGAGGAAAAATGGGAGGTGCTAAAGAAACCAGGATGGATGTCAAAAGAACTTTCAACTGAGCTAAGATTTAAAAGGGGCATGTATAAGAAACGGAAAAATGGAGAAATCACCAAAGAAGAATTCAAACAAATAGCCAGCTCATGTAGGGGGGAAATCAGAAAAGCAAAAGCACAGATGGAGCTCAGGCGTTAAAAACAACAAATAAGGGCTTCTTAGATATGTCCATAGCAAAAGAAAAAACAAGGATATGATAGGGCTGCTGTGTGGAGATGGCAAAAGGCTAACAGGGAACAGAGAAAAGGCAGAACTACTCAACACCTTCTTTGCCTCAGTCTTCTCCCAAAAGGGGAACAGTGCTCAACCTGGGGAAAATGGAGCAGATGATGCAGTAGGGGAAATGCAGCACAGAATTGGTAAAGAGGTAGTTCAGGAATACCTGGCCAGTATAAATGAGTTCAAGTCTCCAGGGCCAGATAAACTTCATCCAAGGCTATTAAAATTACTGGCAGAAATAATCTCAGATCTACTGTCAATAATCTTTGAGAATTCTTGGAAAACAGGAGAGGTCCTAGCAGACTGGAAGATGGCAAACATTTCCATCTTTAAAAGGGAGAGGGGAGAAGACCCAAGTAATTAACACCCAGTCAGCCTGACATCAATACTAGGAAAGATTCTAGAGCAGATAATTTGCCGACCGATTCAGGGAAATAACGAGACCAGACACAGAAATGGGATATAATAAAACAGAGGCTGGATGGCCATATGTTGGGAATGCTTTGATTGTTCAAGTCCCCAGGGCTAGATGAACTTCATCCAAGGGTATTAAAAGAACTGGCAGAAATAATCTCAGAACTACTGTCGATAATCTTTGAGAATTCCTGGAGAACAGAAGAGGTCCCAGCAGACTGGAAGATGGCAAACGTTCCCATCTTTAAAAGGGAGGGGGGCGAAGACCCAAATAATTACCGCCCAATCAGCCTGACATCAATACTAGGAAAGATTCTAGAGCAGATAATTTGCTGACCGATTCAGGGAAATAACGAGACCAGACACAGAAATGGGATATAATAAAACAGAGGCTGGATGGCCATATGTTGGGAATGCTTTGATTGTTCAAGTCCCCAGGGCTAGATGAACTTCATCCAAGGGTATTAAAAGAACTGGCAGAAATAATCTCAGAACTACTGTCGATAATCTTTGAGAATTCCTGGAGAACAGAAGAGGTCCCAGCAGACTGGAAGATGGCAAACGTTCCCATCTTTAAAAGGGAGGGGGGCGAAGACCCAAATAATTACCGCCCAGTCAGCCTGACATCAATACTAGGAAAGATTCTAGAGCAGATAATTTGCCGATGCATTCAGAGAAATAATGAGACCAGACACAGAAATGGGATATAATAAAACAGGCTGGATGGCCATGTGTTGGGAATGCTTTGATTGTTTATTCCTGCATGGCAGGGGGTTGGACTGGATGGCCCTTGTGGTCTTTTCCAACTCTATGATTCTATGAGGTTGCATATTCTGCCCAAAAAGAATGTTCAGACTTTTGTGAATCTACAAAAGAAGGGGGCTCTACTGTAATTAAGGGCCAAAGAGAATCTTTTTTGTATATAGTTGTGGTTTATTGATATTGTAGTGTAAGATATTATTTGTTTTTTGTACGTTTATCCACAGGCCCTTTCACACTACACAGTTGTAGCTCTGTGATGCTACCTTAATTGCCATGGCTGCCGACGATGGAATCTTAGGGGGCTTATAATTTGGTCAGAGGCACCAGTGGAGAATTGAGAATTGTAACCCCCCCAAACTGCCAATTCCAGGATTCCATAGGATGAGACCATGACCGTTAAAGTAGAATCATAATGCTATAAATGTGTAGCATGAAAGGGCCCCATGACAAAGGTTCTTACATTTAAACATGACAGGTACCTGAAGGAATTTTAAGGTTGGGATGGTGAAGCCTTTTAGGGATATAGATGCCAATGCTTATGTCTCATATCACATGTGGAGGTCCCACAGAAGGCACTAGAGGAGCAGAAACGCAGAGGGAATCAGTTCCACTCAGATATAGTTCCTAGTCCTGAGTAAAGTACAGGCTTGAACCTGATCAAGAAAGGCTCCTATTGAACTCTTTAACCAAACTTGGCCCAAGATTTGAGGGAGGTCCAAGCAGGGTTTCCTCTGAACACGTCTGAAACATTTCCCTGTGAGAATCCTACTGCAAGTCTCTGATGGTTCCTTTCTTCTGCCACAATTCCCTGTGGATTCTCTTTTGGCACGCATCCTATTCATGGGCCTTCATGGTGGTCATCCTGTTCCAAGAAGCTTTCCTGGCGATAAGAAAGGCAGTACAGGTCACCCCCCTGTATCCATGGGGGATATGCTCTCCCAGACTTACTGCAGATGCACAAAACGGTGTATAATAGTGAGCCACCATAAAATGCCATAAAATCACACTGGAGGACCTAGAAAATGCCTATAGAGGACACCTCTTTAGGTATCAGGCACAACGCTATGGTTAACTTCCTGTGGAAATTGGCCATAAAGTTGCACTGGAGGGATGGGATCTGTCAGGGATGCTTTGATTGTGTATTCCTGCATGGCAGGGGGTTGGACTGGATGGCCCTCGTGGTCTCTTCCAACTCTACAATTCTATGATTCTATGATTTCCCAATGCCTAGAGAGACTACCTCAAGCACAACTCTGTGGTCTTCCAGATGCCTAGAGAGACATTTTCCCCCTGACTGTGGATAAGTGCATGTACCAATCCCACATAAACAGGAGGGGGGCATAATTAGTCTCAGCAAGAGGACCTGCTGCAGAGCCACCTACACTAGTACTTCTCCTGTCAGTATCAAGTCCTTACTGGAGAGTGGGTGGGTGGAGAAGCTGTAGCAGCTCAAAGATACCAGTTTTGCAGATTTTCTCCTCATTTCAGTAAAAGAGCTGGTGCTGCAAGAAACACTGGTCTCATGGGGAGTCCAGCAATCTTGTCTTTTTACTTTCAAATACCTCTGGATTAGGAATGTAAAACCACCACTTACTTCATTTTGTATTCAGTAATGAAGACTTACAACACCCTCCCCCCCCCCAAAAAAAACATTCCCAGTGGGTGAGATTAGGAGACATTTTGCAGTTTTTGGTGATTTTTAAAAAAACATTTTAGATCTCTAGCAAACATTAAATTTGTACAAGTTGCTCCTTCGTATTCACTGGGGTTTGGTTTCAGGACCCACCCACCCCGCCCACCGTGGATATCCAAATCCATGATTACTCAAGTCCCATTGTATGCAATAGCACAGCAAAGTGGTGTCCCTTATATAAGATGGCAAATTCAAGGTTTGCTTTTTGGATTATTATTTTTTAAAGAATATTTTCAAGCTGTGAGTACTTAAATCCATGGATACCAAATCTATGGATACAGAGGGACAACTGTACATTGGGTTTTGGCCTAAAAAGGTGTATAAATCCCAACCCAACCCCCCCACCTCTGACAAAGTCACACAATGTTGACTATTTTTTTCATTGTGGTATCTTGGGGTGTCAGCTCCTTATCAAAGATAAGAAACATTGCAAATATTCTTTGCATCTGTACTTGTTAAGTGGGAAATAGTGGCCACTGTAGCTGTCTGGGCACCCTTCTCTTTTCAGTGCTAGTCTGTTGGGAGCCTGTGGGGCCTAGCATTTATTCAGCCAGCTGCTGCTGCTGGGCTTGTCTATAACACTCAGAGTAACCTGTGAAGATATCAAAGAACTGTAAAAGGTAGTTGTGTTGGCCTAAGAAAAATTCTCAAATCTATGTAAGGCCAACCCTAAGGGTACAAAACTGTGTGTAAGCTGTCAGGATGTCTCAAAAGTACGGTATGCAAGATGTTACAGAAAGAACAGGGAGGGAGAAGGGATGAAAAACAGATCACATCATTGAAGTCATGGTCTATGTAAAAGATGAAGAGTAATTTTTTTTTTAATCTTTCTCTCTCTCTAGGTTTTTTGCTTTATTGGCTATATACCATCAGTAATTCTATTCCATTATGTTGTTTCTTTTTCCTGCAAATCCATACAAAACACCAAAGAATTTTGGTCTTTCATTTTTTCAACAGTAAGTAAAAGTGCAGTAATTAATTTTTATTTCATGTTTACCTGAATTAGGACATTTTTGTTTCTTACTAAGTTAATTTTTTTCCTGCATTTGAGCTGTGGCTCAATCATGAAAACAATTTTCTGTCTAAACATCTTGTAGTGTGTGTGCTTTCTGAATCTCACCAATGTGTATGGGAACAATCCAGTACACAGAGACATGGGATAAGACTTTATCTGTTGTGGTGCTGTTGTTGTGTTTAAGGCCCAGTTGGTGCCAATGTTGACCTGTTTTCAGCATCAAAAACATTATTCTTCACAAGAGTTTTTGGGGCCTGTTGATGATAAATTGACTGGAAGATGGATTTATGTTTTAGTGTATATTAAATTAACTATATTTAGAACATAATGCTTTTCTAAATTATCTTAGATTGTTTTAAATCATTTTAACCCATTTTAAATGGTTTTAAATTATCTTAATCATTTTAAACTGTCTGCTATTGTTTTAGTGCTTACAGCCTACCTTGACACCTTTGGACATAGCTTGGGATATAAATAGTTTAATAAATGAATAAACAAACAGGGTATGCTGCATTAGGCCAAATAGAAATCAGAATTAATCTACTGTCTTATGTGCAAGTCAGGCACAATAATTCAGCATTCCTTTTTTACCTGAGTTTGTATTTCTTCTCCAGGGGTTATGTATGAATAATTTGTCTACAGATGTTAATCTAAATTCAACCCAGTTTTTCAGACAACTGGGAGTTGTTGACTGTTAGAGCAGACCTACTGAATCAGTGGATCTTATGTCAATGTTGACTTACCAAGTCCCCGTTGATTCTGTGGGTCTACTCTAGTTGGATTGGATTTAGGCCTTGACCTTTAAATAAACTGCACCGGATTATTACACCATTTACCAATATAAATTAATAAAGTTCCCAGATAATTAAGGTAGGTTTCTGAGAATGAAGTCACTTTTTGGTTTGGGGTTGGGTTTTTTAAAAAAATGTTTTTGTAATTTATTTAATTTCTTTTCTCTTTCAGGTAGCCTTGATTTGTATTATTGTTACTGATGTAGCTTTTACTCAGTGGTATGCAATAGCCATTATAATCCACACTTGCTTTTGTGTCTTCATTCCAATCTATCCTCTTATTGGGTGTCTGAATTCTCTTCTAGAGGTAAGTGAACTGATATATTTCCCCTGTAGCTTTATGAACATGATGGACAAGGGAAAGCATTTGATTTAAATTTCATAGCATGGCTTAGGATAAGTGATACAGGACAGCAGTTAGGCTCTAGGAGTGAGCAGTTTTGCTTAGAAGTGGTAAATAGTTTAGTTCATGAGGAGCCCAGATCAGGAGGACATTATATAAAGCATGGAATCAAATTCTTTCTCCAGTCTGCCTGTGATCCTAGCCCCTTCTCCATCTTTCTTCTCTGCAGAAGAAAGGGAGCCTTTTGAATATCATCTGTAATTAATTTGTTGTTGTTTGACTTCAAGTCCTTTCTGACTTATGGTGACCCTAAGGTAAAGCTATTGTGGGTTTTCCTTGGCAAGATTTCTTCAGAGGGAGTTGCTCTTGCATTCCTCTGAGGTTGAGAAAGTGTGACTTGCTCAAAGTCACCCAGGGGATTTCCATGGTCAAGAGGGGATTTGAACCCTGATCTCACATCCTAGTCCAACATGCAAACCACTGTAAAAAGGAAATATTACCACACACACATACCCTGGAAAGTTTGGTGGAGGATACAGTGGGAGAAGGGAACTGGAAAAAAATTGGGTGGATGTAGCTTGCACTAGCTGCCTCCACCTTTTCTGTGTTCCTCCCTGGCCTCTTTTAAATGGTTGCTATTTTAGTGATATCATCACAGCTATAAGTAGCATATAAAAGAGTGGTTCCAATGATATTTATCAATTACAAAAAGTTATGAATTAATGGAACCATCTGTAAACACTTTTATCACTAACTTTGCCACATTTTTGTACATTAGGAGTTATGTCTCCAAAAGTCTGTGATGAACTCTGTGGATTATATTTTAATATTTTGGTCTTCACTTAAAATTTTATTATAATAGGTTTGTATCTTTACATCTTATTCGTAGATTTTTATGGATCCCCCCCCCCCGGAACCTAAGAGAGATGGAAAAAATCTTGACTATTGTCTCAAAAAGTTAACACACCTCTAGGTTTTTAAAAATAGGATTGGTTGCTAGCATGCCAAATAACTGGTATATTGGTGTTCTACGAACTAATTCTAAACAAGGGGGAAAGTGTATTAGTAGGGTTCCTAGGGTGGGGTCCTAGAGGCCACAGGACAGATTGGATTCCCTCCTTCCAAATGGTGTGGATGACATTTCAACCTCAGACATCTGACTTTGGACCCCCTTTCCCTGCACCTAGAGAAAGTTTCTTAATTCTTATCTCCCCATTTTGAAGCTCCAGCGTCAGGAGAGAGAAAGCATGTGTGGCAAGTGCAGGGCATGGACAAACTGGGGAAAGTCTTTAATCTGCAGGCTTCACACCCTCCCTACCCCATATCCTCCCATGAAGTGGATTCACCAGAGGATCATCAGTACTTTGAGGGAAATTGCTCTTTAAAAAACAAACAAAACAGGAATGGATGTGATCAGTGCTCCTCTTTCACCTCTTCTCTGCTGACAGGAGCCTGATAAGGTGTTAAATATGAGGCAACTCATTTTTTGGAGGAAAAGCATATCCTAGTAAATATATTAAGTGCCATGTTGGGGAACAGAGAGGAAAAGAGAGAGTAGATCTATTTACCACTTTGCCATCCTTGCTGCTGAACCCAAATAAGATAAGGCTGTAGGTTTTTCTGACTTTGGGGCGGGGTGGGGGGAGGATATTTCAGTTTGTTTTCCACAATTCTCTATGTTAGGTTTATTCCTGCAGTATAAAGAAACAAGTTTTCCAAATGCATTCAAGAAGCATGTAAAAACATTTCCTGAATTATAATTGTATAATTTAGAATGACCAGTAAAAATCAGGAGAAGTGTTACTAAAATAAGTATTTGCTGTCTTGTCAGGTGGTCCAAAAGCTTGGTCAAAAGACAGAAAGAAATACTGAAATATTGTTGGTGTCAGCAGTAGTGGTAAGCAGCATATCTCTTCCTATGAATTGAGGAAACTGGTTCTCCGTATACACTTTGTCAAATAATGACAAGTTATTATTGTTTATGTTGTACAAGTTACCAATTCATCATTTGTACAATATTGTGATAGTTTACAAAAGAATGCAGCCAGGAGAATCATGGTATTTTAAGATGCTGCAGTGAATTATTATTGTAATTTTATTTTGCGGTGCTTCCACATTGTTTCCCCCAAACTGTTTTTGGAATCTTCATTACATGTAGATTGAATGATAAATGCACATTGTCCAGAACACTGATTCCTTTAAACAAGGAGGTGGAGGCTGACAGCATCACAGCTGTGAAGAGGTCAGAGCCAGGGAAGGAAATCCTCTGTGATAAACCTTGATGCTGAAAGCAAGTGGATCACTTCTCTGGGTGCTGCTTCTTCCAGCCTGGAAATCAAATTTCTAGAAGAGATTAAGCCACCCTATGCTGCCAGATTGCTAAAAAAGGCTACTCCATCAAAACATACTTACACTTTACCTATCCACAACATTGTATAGAATCATAGAACTGTAGGGACATTTTCAGACAGTGCTTAACAGCCAGGAGAATCTTCAGAGCTTAACACGGAAGTTGCCCGTACTTAAAATATGGCGCGGCCGTTTCCAAAGCTTCACAGACGTGCCACGAAGGATCCCAGAAGAGGGGCGGCGGCATCCGAAAATGACCCCCTGCTGCGCAAGAGCGCCGTTCCTTTCCCGGGACCTAATCCCGCAGTAAGCACTGTTAAGCACTGTCTGAAAATGTCCTAGAATTGGAAGGGACTCCAAGATCAATCTAAACCAGCCAGTGCAAAAATCTGCACCTAAAGCATTCCTGACAGATGGCCGTCCAAGCTCATTTTGACAACCTCCAATGGATGCACCACCTTCCGAGGCATTCCACTGTCTAAACAGATCTTCTCAACAGGAAGGTCTTCCTAATTCTTAGTTGGAATCTCCTTTCTTGTAATTTGAATCTGTTGGTTTAGATCCTACTCTTTAGAGCAGCAACAAACAGCTCACTCAGAGACAACCCTTCAGATAGTAGAATATGACAATCATGCTGCATCTCAATCTTCTCTTCTCCATCATAACTTTCTCATTTCTCTCAGCTGTTCTTCATAGGGCTTGATTTCCAAACCCTTTTTACATCTTGGCCAGTATCCTGTTGACATGTTCCACTTTGATGATTATTCTTAAACTGTGGTGCCCAAAACAGCCAATGAATCTTGTTAGTCTTTAAGGAGCCACAAGACTTGTTTTTGCTATAATCAGGTAGCAATCAGTTTGTATTTGCTTACAAATATAGTTAACAAAGCTGTTTTAATTAATTCCCCTTTTCTTTCCTTTAGCCTTATGTTCAATGTGTGATTTGGCTCTTTCTTCTGCGCTATCTTGAAGTGCAATGTGGTGGGAAATTAATGAGAAAGGACCCATTTTTCAGGTGAGTTTTTTTGCATTGCCCTTTTAAAAGTCATAATTGAAGTGATTACATCAAGGCAGAGTTGGCCAGCAATGAACTGCAAAAAAGCACACACTGCAGCTGGCTCTGCAAAGAGAGTTCAGTCCAACAGGCAACTATTCACATGCTCAATTAAAAGGTGTGTCTTGATGTATCAAGATATCCTTTTGAGATTTTTTCCCCACATTTTGGGACTTTTTGTAAAAGAAAATAGTGTGCAAGAAACAGCATACATTTTGCAAAAGGAACTGTATTCTCTGCAGAGCATTGGGGGGTTGTGTACAAACAAAATTTGCAAGCAACTTTTTTCACAAAAAATCCTAATTTTTTTTTAAATGTGCAAAAACTCAAGTAGTCTCTCCCCAATAGAGAGAAAATTGTTGAAATTATTCATGTGAAATTGAAATAAGTGAAGTGATATCCCTTTATCACAGGCTGACCTTTAGGGCTTTGCCTGCAGAGTGTCACTTAGGATGGTGATATTTTTAGGAATGCTAGTGGAGCAACATGAAGTCCATGACTTATGTCCCAGAATACCTTGAAGTGCCACAGCGACATTCAAAGTTTCAATTTATTCATACAGTCCATAGACCCATCAAACAACAGACATGATATACATTAATAGATAAAACCATAATACAAAACTAATAAAATTAGGATACTTATTGATAGACTTTTTTGGAGCTCATCTAACTTATTCACCTATTCACTTCCCTCTCACTGGTCTTAATGACCACAGATAAGAACTTAGTAACTGAAAAGGTAATGTTAGGACATTTATCCTCTAGTAAGAATCTGACATAGAATCTCTCTGAATGGCCAGGTAGATGGCATAGCAAGGGAGAAATCAGTTGTTTACGACTCTGAGAATGAAGGATACAGGATAGTAGGCTATGAGACATGGTTTCCACCTCCTGCAACCCACATGGACAGAGCCTTGATGGAAATGGTAGCCCTGCATATCTACCATACAACATTGCTGAAGGAAAAACATTACATCTGGCCTTCGTAAATAATATACGGTAGATTGGCACAGTCAAGTTCTTTATGTAATCAGCCAGAGCAAATAAACCTGAATATGGTATATGCAATGCACTAGGTGAGCATGACAGAAGGGATTTAGCCCGCAAATTGCAAAAGGTTATGTCCTGAAGTCTTTGTTTAACCGTTTTCAAGGCTGTGTCATAATCCAGGTTTAGAAGGAAGGATGGTGAAAGCCCAATTGTGGTTGCTTTTGGAGCAATATACTTGGACCATGTGCTTTCATAAGTGTCCATTGCAAGATGGCTAAGTAGACCCTTACCATGCTTGAAGAGTATGGCTCTGAGCCAAAGTTTCATGGCTGTCTGCCACACCCTCATAGAAGGAGGGCTCTCCCCTGTTTCAAGCATTAAAACTGAGTTAGCAACACATCTTGGCATCTGAAGGAGGGCCCTTAAAAGTCTGGCATAAAAATTATCTAGCTCAGAATTAAACTCCTCAATCCAAATTGCAGCTGCAATTAGCAATTTAGCCATAATCTTAACATTGTAGACCTTAATAGCAGCAGGTACATAATGATTCCCCTTGGTGTGAATTTTTTTTTAAGATGGCTGAGTTGCAACCTTGGGCTTTGCTGATTGCGCCACAGACATATGATCCAAGAGTTGTGCCATATCACTCTGTGATATGATGGCATTCGGAACACGAATGCATTTTCTTGCATGGCAAAACATCTTAGTGTGACTTTTACTCTGCTGTTCTAGCAGTTGTTGTCATGTCTGAATTAATTGTTTGTCTTATTGTAATGACCTTTGTAACTGGCATTCTTTGCTGTAGCAGATGTATGCCATGCCAGTGAATTTCAGAATATTGCTGTATAGGCTGTAGTGATATTTTCACAGAGAAAACATACACATTGCACAAGATTTTGACAACAGCTAGAGCCTAAATCCAGGATCAAATTAAAGCTGGCAACTGCTGGGCTGAAACTTCACTCCCCTCTGCTTTGCAGTCCTCAGAACCACCCAAAACCTGGCTGCAAAAGATTTCTTGTCCCCATGGAGCAGGTTTTGTGGGCACATGGGGGGTATAGAAGAGAAAGTTGAGAAATGTTCAGTAGACATTTATCATAGAATCATAGATACCACAAGGGTCATCCAGTCCAACCCCCTGCCACGTAGGAAATCACAATCAAAGCATCCCTAACAGATGGCCATCCAGCCTCTGTTTAAAGACCTCCAAGGAAGGAGACCCTACCACGCTCTGAGGGAGTGTGTTCCACTGCCAAACAGCTCTTACCATCAGAAAGTTCCTCCTAATGTTGAGGTGGAATCTCTGTTCCTGGAGCTTGCATCCATTGCTCCGTGTTCTAGTCTCTGGAGCAGCAGAAAACAAGCCTGCTCGATCCTCAATATGACACCCCTTCAAATACTTAAACAGGGCTATCATATTGCCCCTTAACCGTCTTTTTTCAAGGCTAAACATACCCAACTCCCTAAACCTTTCCTCATAAGGCATGGTTTCCAGACCTTTCACCATTTAGTCGCCCTCCTCTGGACACACTCCAATTTGTCAATATCCTTTTTGAATTGTGGTGCCCAGAACTGGACACAGTATTCCAGGTGAGGCCTGACCAAGGCAGAATAGAGTGGCACTATTACTTCCCTTGATCTAGACACTATATTTGTCCCATTTATTATTCTACACCTAATATTTATTTATTTATTTATTTTACTAATTAAAGCAATGAGAAGGCCATAGGATTCCACTGGTGCTTCAGGGGAAAAAAAACTCTTCAAAATATGAATATTCATTTGACCAAGGGCTCATCTATATGAGCAAGGCTACACTGCCCCCCTAGTGTTTCAATGGGCCATGGATCAGGCCCATTGTTACCCCATTCCCTCCACAAAATGGGAGGAAGTCCTGACAGGCATGCTGACCTATTGCTACAGCCACCACCTCCATTTCCCTTGCTCTTCCAGAAGGCAGGAAGGGGGCCCGCAACATGTGACCAAGGCCAGGGAAATGGTAGTGGCAGCAAGAGCTGGCCTGCCAGGACAGGATCCTGCAGACACGTGGGGCCTGATCTGTTCCTTCCTGGCAGAAATGGAGTAAAACAGGCATGATCTTATAACGGTCTATTGGGCCCTACCTTGCCTTCCCCTTGTCTGAGCCCTGTATCTACCCTGGGGGTGGTAATGACTGGCCGGAGGCAGGACAGGGCAAATGTCCTGTGTCATCAGGACTGCAGGGCTCTGAGAAAGAAGCAAGATGGAGTACACTGCCCACCTAGTCAAAGCTAGTCAAGCCCCAAAGACAAAAGGAGGTGAAAAGTCAAAATCTGCAGGATGTAAAAGGCACTGCCTATTATGTGAAGAACGTAATTGAAAATTTAGCTCTGAGTGAAAAAGAGAAATTGCCAAACCATCGTTGGAAAAAGTTTTGGCCGTGGTTTAGTGAGACAACCCCAGCAATAACATAAAATGATATTTTAAATAAATATTTTATTATTATTATTGTATTTTTGTATTACTTTGTATTATTGTTTTTAATTAATCTTTTATTGATTGTTTTCATTTCCGAATAGGTATAATTATAATGTGTAAATATAATGTGACTATAGTGTGTTTAGATTAATAGGAAAAATATATTAGTGTTAGGATAGATAGTTTTATTTTTGTATTAGTAAGAAAAGAGGAAAACAATTATTATTATTTTGCATTATTGTTATGGCCTTTTGCAGTCGGGTGTATTTTTCAGTAGAATGGCCTTATTCCAATAAAAAAAAAATCCCAATTCCCCCAAAATTCCTAGTGTCTCATGTGGAGTGCCAAAGGAGATTATTTTATTATTTCATAAATTCAACAAAATTGAAGTCTGTTAAGTGTGCATGACCTAAGAAGTCCTCATTCCAGAACATGCTAGGATGGTCTCCACTCACTCTGCTTGGCACTTCCACATCTACTTTGTTTTCATCCCTCTCTCCAGTCCATCCTTTGCCAACAGCTTCTTGTGTTGGCCATTCTTGCACATAGCAGCTTTCTTCCTTCTTGGGAAGGAAGGATGTGTAGTTGTAATCATCTATGCTAGTATGAGTGTTACCCATTCTTTGTCCATCCAGTCTTCCCTCATCATCTGACAAAAGAGCCCACTTGACCACTCTTGACATTGAGACTGACAAAGATTTATTAGCTCTTTCTAGTTGTTCCTTGGGTGGGGTGGGGAGTTCTTACAAGGAAGGAGAAGGTGGGAGAGAGAGAGAGAGAGACTGAGACTGAGACTCTTGTTGCTCTTTCAGCAGTGGTGGATGACTCCAAGAATCTCAGCACTTGGGAACCTTTGCAAGTTAAGTGCTTACTGGTGGTGCAGTCAGTCCTTTGTTTGAATGCATCTTCAGTTCACTTGATCAGTCAGTTCTGCCATAAGGATGCACTGGCTAGGCAACGGTCAGTTCAGTTTTATAGGTAGAGTTCTCCAGTGTACTGGATTTGTCCTATTGAACAGACTGCAATATTTCTGTTAGTTGTGTCTGTTTGTGAGCATATTTTGTGTTTGTGAACATACTTCTTTGTCTTCAGAACTTGTGTGAAACTCCGGCCATGGAAGCTCCAAGATGTGTCACCTGATGAAGGTGAGGATGAAGATGTTATGGCTGAGAGGCTGAGGGTTAAAGAGATGACAACGTGGCAGGGTTCTGAGGAGGTAAATCTTGTCCTTCCCTTTTTAATCATAGAATCATAGAGTTAAGAGACCTCAAGGGCCATCCAGTCCAACCCCCTGCCATGCAGGAATACACAATCAAATCATTCCAGACAGATGGCCATCCAGCTTCTGTTTAAAAACCTCCAAAGAAGGAGACTCCACCACACTCCGAGGCAGTGTATTCCACTTCCAAACAGCTCTTACTGTCAGAAAGTTCTTCCTAATGTTTAGGTGTAGTTTAGGTGTAGTTCCTTTAGTTTGAACCCATTGCTCCATGTCCTAGTCTCTGGAGCAGCAGAAAACAACTTTCTGAACATGCTGGTGCCGATTCTTATTGTAAATGGCATGGGCAAAGGAGGATTTGCCTGGACTGTTATATACTGGTGTGTAAACAGAAATTGGGAAGTGCCTGATGATGGGTCTCTTTCTGAATATGAGGAAAGGAACCACTATTGTAATGGCAAGTTCTCCATTGTTATAGTAATACGCCCAACTTCCACAGACTGATTTATGTTTCTGTGCGACTTAGGTACTGTTCTTCACACAGTCTATCCTATGTGTGAAACCATGTTAGATAAATATCAAAATATTAAAGGTGAACAGAGACCCTTGATCATTTCATTAGTTACTAGTGTCTGTGGCTGATTAACACCAGAAATGTCTGTGAGCTGTCTCTCTATGTGCACACATTTGTTCACAAGTGGAGTCTCGTTATGTGATCCTTCAAATTGGAAGGAGCCAGTATGGCCCAGACACTGAATGACTGAGAAAAAAAATTCCCCTTCAAAAGAATGTGTGTGTATTATATAATCAAAGTTATTCTCTATTAAACTGTACACTTTTTTTTCTTTGCTTTGCTTTGCTTTCTTAGAAACCTGCAATTTTGGTCAGCAGTTTGCATAAAGAATATGATGAAAAGACAGATTTTCTTCTTGGGAAAAAAATTAAGAAAGTGGCAGCAAATCATATCTCGCTTTGTGTGAAAAAAGGTTAGTTAGCATTAATTCCAAATTAATGAACTTTTACAAAATAAAATGATAACCAAACCTGCAGAATTTATAAGGCTTTCTTTTTCTTTCTAGGGGAAATACTGGGAGTGCTAGGTCCCAATGGAGCTGGGAAGAGCACATTGATTAATATTCTGGTAGGAGAAATAGAACCAACTTCAGGCCAGGTATTCAACTGGAAACTAATCTCTGCACACCTTCTGCCTCCCATGTTTTCCCATTAACTATTGCAAGAGTCCTCGTCCAAAATAGATTTCACATGTCTATCTGGGTTAACAAAACTAAAATTTAATATTTTGGAGATGCATATATTTTGTTGGGTACTGTTGGGGGTAATAAAATAACACAATGTATTTATTTCTAGGTGAAAGGGACATGCAAAGACCTTACACAGATAACAAAATAGGACACTCTAGGAACTTGTGAGAAAGTCTCACCATTTTTAACAGATTTACTTCATTCCATATCTTTCAAACTTAGCACAATAATGAATGCAAGTTGTATAACTAGAAAAGGTCTCTAGTTTCTGTAGTGTCTTTAGTACTCACAAAGAGAGGTGTTCCTGCTATTTGAAGTGACTGTATCTATGAGTTTTCAGTGTGCCTCTTTCTTGAAGTTCTGTAGCCAGTTGTCAAACTGTGAATGAAAAATGTCTGTAGAATGTTGAGAGTACAAAAAAAATACAACTGAACAGAACAAAGCAGCATTGAGTTATGAAAGGATGAAAGTTATGAAAGGTTTATCTTGCTCTGGCAACTTAATAATAATAATATAGTAATGGAGTGTAAAATGGGTTCTCTTTGATAAGAGCACACAGCCTTTATTTACTCAGAATGGCATGTGCGTGTATGTGCCTTTACATCATCTGTCAACTTATGATGAGCCCATGAATTTCATAAGATTTTCTTAAGCAAGAAATACTAAGAGGTATTTTTGCCAGTTCCTTGCTCTGAAACATAACCTACAGCACCTGGTATTCATTGGCAGTCTCCCATCTAAGTACTAACCATGGCTGATTCTGCTTAACTTCCAAGATCATATAGGATCTGGTGCTTTTAGGCTATTTAGGCCTAGAATGGCATGCCATTGAGTTGAATAGGATTTACAGATGCAAATAATTTTGCAGCCAAAATAGCCATTGGAATGCTATGATTGGCCATACTAAATAAGAGGGATATCTCAGAATGTTCCTGATAAAAGTGATCATGTGGTAAAACAAATTAATAATTCCTGAGCTAATCTTTCTTGTTCTTGTTTTAATTCTATTTTTTTATATAATCAACTTTAAATGTTTTCCTGCATGTTAACAGCAGCCATCATGTAAAACTATTAAGGACTCATGTATCCACAGGTGCTAATGGGCGATAATACTGTAGGTGAAAATAACGACAATAATTCCATGAGATTTGTGGGATACTGTCCACAAACAAACCCACTTTGGCCCAACATTACATTGCAAGAGCATTTTGAAATTTATGGTGCTATTAAAGGAATGAGTACTAGTGACATGATAGAAGTCATAAGATGGTAAGTATCCCATTTTAAGCGCTTAATTTTCATAAACATTAATAGACATTTGTTACTTTACTGTGATATGGATTTCCTGGGAATGTTTGATGGCTTGAATTTTTAAAAGTATGATTTGCTAGTCTCAGCTAGAATAAACCCATTAAATCAGTATGATTTACATGAATGTTGGCTTGCCAGTCAACGATTGATTCAGAGGGTCTATTCTAGACGGCACAGCGCTAGGTAGGTGAGATTCCTGTGTGTAGGGGGAGATGGAAATTGTGGGGGGTGGGGAACCAGCCCTGCTGTGTCTACAGTGTAACTTGCAAAGGCACACCATTTTCATTTTTTCAAACTAATTCACACATCCTTTGAGATGTTGCCCTCCATTCATATACATATGTCTCTATTTAAATTGTACCTGCTACTCTGCAAGATTAATTTTCTATCACATAGAATTGTTCAGTATTTTGAGCAGGTTCTCCAGTGCATGTTATTTATTTATTTTACATTTTTAAATATTCAGAAAATATTTTCATTGATTAAGAAAATGTTCTCTATATATTTGATTCCATAATCAAGGCACACAGCAATAGGGCTATCAGGTAGCAGATTTAGGCTGAATCCATTCTTTAGACCTATCTTAGTCCAATTTTTTCATTCTTATATGTATACCTCATGCATACCTTGGTATATATTAACAAAACAAGCTCATCATCTGATTGTATATTCTGAAAAGACTTCTAACAGTGATCTTAAATTATTTATGTATTCAATTTCTATCTTGCCTTTCTAACAAAAAGAGTACTTAAGCCACTCTCTGGTATTCATGGTGGAAATAATGACTGATTTTTAAAAAATGGATTCAAATTGCAAGAAAAGAAACTCCACCTAAACATTAGTAAGAACTTCACTGTACGAGCTGTTTGACAGTGGAATGGACTGCCTCAGAGGGTGGTGAGCTCTCCGTCTTTGGAGGTCATTAAAAAGAGTTTGGATGGGTATCTTTCAGGAGTACTGTAGCTGTGCGTTCCACGATGGCAAGGGGTTGGACTAGATGACCTTTGTGGCCCCTTCCAACTCTGAGATGTTATTATTCTGTTATTCTACTCATCTTTTCCTGTTTAAGAAAGCTGCAGCTATAAGTACTCCTTTGCTGTTCTTTTACAACTGGAGTCAAAAAGTGATGAGCCTTTTCATGGCTAATATTTCCACTGTGATTTACTGCCTCCACTTGATGGAACAAACACAAACACAACATTACCATCTTGTTTATCTTATACAGTTGCCCCTCCACATTCACGAACCCAGCATTCACGGTTTTGATTATTTGCGGTTTTGGGAGGGCCCCCCCGCCCTCCTAAAACCGCGACATGGGGCCTCCAGAGGCCCTGTGAAGGCCCTGGGAGGGAGGGGGAGGGCCGCGGAGGCCTCCACGGAACCTTGCGCGGCCCCGTGAAGGCCTTGGGGGGAGGGGGGAGGGCCACGGAGGCCTCCACGGGGCCTCGGGAGGGTCTCCGGAGGCCCTGTGAAGGCCTTAGGAGGGAGAGGGGAGTCCGGGGAAAGCGACTATGGGGCCTCTGGAGGCCCCATGGTCGCTTTGGCGGGGAGGGGCGGCAATCAATATTCGTGGATTTTTCACATTCGTGGGGGTCTGTGGAACCTAACCCCTGCGAATGTGAAGGGACGACTGTATTTGTTTACTTAAATACAATACCTTACAGGTATGTAATTTCCATTGATTTCTATGTGGCAAACCTCACGTTTTATTTTATACTTGAGCACCAATACCTAGTTGTAACATCCAAGAGCTCTCATCAAGTGTGTGTGTGCACGCGTGTGTGTCTTCAAGTTGCCTGTTGACTTACCGTGACCCTATGGATTTCATAGGCTTTTCTTAGCCAAGGAATACTCAGAGATGGTTTTACCAGTTTCTGACTCTGAAATATAGCAGTGGAAATATCTAGAAAGGAAGTCCTGATTACTGTTTTTGAGAATTCTATCAACGTGTATCCAGGATTTAATGCATGTGATCTTGACAATAGAGATACAATATTCTCATCCTTGATAAGAAAGGGTGACTCAAACATATAACAGTTGTTGGGGGGGGGTGCATTGTTTTTGTGCAGAAAACAGAAGAAATACTTTTTTACACAAGTGAATGTTCTTCAAAGAAGTCCCCCCCAATAAAAAATAATCAAAAGATTGCATAACTCTCATAAATTTTGCCCAGCAGGTAGAAAACTTTTGAAATTCTTTGTCCTTGTTTTGGGAAAAGAAGGAAAGAAGGAAGGAAGAAATTAAGATTTACATCCCTACTTCACACTTTGTGAGAGAGTAAAAGGGAGAACATGATTTGATTTCTATACTTCAGACTAAGCAGACCAGTTAGGTTGTAGCCATCAGTTATTCGAGGGGCTCCGCCCTCCTCCCACTCCAGTTTTAATGCATATAAGGATATTTTTTGGGAAATCATTCAGATGATATAGTTTGGGTAAAATAACAAGGGCACCTTAAGAGAATTAAAAGTTCACTTAGGTGAAACAGAAGAAAGAAATCATAATTTTTTTAAAAGATTTTTTAATGGCTTGGACTGCAACTGTATGGGTTTAGGGTATTTAGTTTAAAGTGTGGTGTCTGTTTTATTACTTTCAATTACATTTGTTATTATATTATTTATTGTTATATTGTTTTTAATCACATGAGATGACTGGAGCAGAGTTCCTACTGTGAAAATTGGCCTTAAAATAAGATAAAAGGTTAACAGGTTGTAAACCCACCACAATGCATCCTCTCTCCTTAGTAGATAGCCTTTATCTTTTATTCTTTATCTCCTAATGGATAAATAACATGAAACTGAATCTATATAGAGAGATATAATGTGTATATTATACATTTAAAATGTAAAGTTATTTCATAGTGTTCTGCTAGAACCGCTTTCAAGACAACAAAAATATTGTACCGTTTTTCCTGCAGCATTTCTAATGCACTTGATCTTAAGGAACATCTACAGAAAACAGCCAAGAAACTTGGAGCAGGAATCAAACGAAAGGTATTTCTTTCTTTTTTCAATTTTGATCTTTATTAAGTAATTTCAAATAACACTTCCCATAAGTATTATCCTTAACCAATGGAAGAAGTCAGTATATTACAAACATACAACCACATCGAAACATTTTCCTCTTCCCATCTATACATCTATACAGTGATTTTACCCATATCTATTGCTTTAATTTTTAAATTAATCTAAAAAGTGATCGGTATATAATCCTTCCTTTCTGTACCACCCTCGGTTTTGAGGTGCTTATTTCATCTCACTGCTCTTCTATCCAATTTTTATACTCTTAATCAGTTCTTCCACAATTTCCTCCTTGCTAAACTCTTCATTCGTTAGCCTTCCCTATTTATAATAGCATCAACTCTTTATCAAACACATAGTCATTATTTTCCCAAAAGATTATGACCTTAGACCATTCCTCCAGTGTACTTTTTCTAGTCTGTTCTCGTAATTTAATTGTTAATCGATCCATTTTTATCATTTCTATTAGTTTCATCGACCAGTCACTTATCTTAGGTGCTTCACTAGTTTCCACTTCTGAGCTACCACCAATCTAGCTCCGGTTATCATATAGAGTAAGATCCTCCAATATTTCCAATCTAATTCAGTTTCAAGCACCTCTGTCATATTCAGTATATACAATTCTGGTTTAAGGTCAAAATCTATTTGCAAAATTCATCTTATTCTTTTATGTATCTTTTGCCAGAATTCCTTAATATTTTTACACCTCCACCACATATGTATTAAAGATCCAGGATCCTTCTTGCCTCTCCAGCAGAAATTATCAATTGTCTTATACATTTTAGTTAACCTAGTAAGTGTATAATACCATCTATGTGTTATTTTTATAAAGTTCTCTCTCAAACTCTGGCAGTCAGGAAATCTCTGTGTCTTTTTCCTAGCGTTTTCCCAGTTTTCTAAACTCACACTGTGACCCAGATCCCTGGCCACTTGATCATATAGTCCTTAATAATTTCCTCTTCTAAGCTTCTTGCCAAAAATAATTTATAATATTTTGAGATTTTCTTTTTTTCCCTGTTCTGCCCAGATTAGCATATCCCGCTCGTTCTCCTCTAACTCAAAACCTATCTCTTTGCTATCTTCCTTAAACTTCACCTTTATCTGTGCATACGTGAACCAATTCATTCCTTGTATCTCTTCCATTTGTTCCCTTGATTTTATGATTAAATCACTTTTGTTCTCTATGTAGCCTATATCTTTGTACCTCAAACACTTTCCTGATTCTCTCCGTCTCCCCATAAAGGCCTCTTGTGGTGATGTCCATAACGGTATCTTATTGTAGAATTGGCTTTTGACTTCCTTCCAGGATATTAAAAGTACCTTCCTCACGTAGTTATTATTGAATTCTTTATTTATTTTCTCGCTTCCATACCAAAGGTAGGCATGCCAACCTACCTTTTGTTATGTCCTTCAATATTCAATAGATCTTCATTGCTCAATTTTATCCAGTCCTGGAATCCATATCATTGCAGCTGCTAAATAATAAGTTTTAAGATCTGGGAGTCCACATTCTCCTCTATCGTAGTCATCAATTAGGTAGATCCACTTGATCCTGGGTCTCTTCCCATTCCATTTGAAATTACTAAGATCTCTTTTCCAATCATTATATACTTTCCAATTTGTCAAAATTGGGAGATTTTGAAATAAAAAAAGCATTTTCGGTAGAATATTCATTTTACATGCCGCTATCCTCCCCAGTGTCGATAAATTCATTCTATTCTACCTTATTAGATCTTCTTTTATACTTCCCCAGATCTTCTTATAATTATTATCAAATAAGTCTGTATTTCTTTTAGTTATATATACTCCTAAATACTTTGCTTTTTTTTCAATCTTCCATTTTGACAACCACTCCAGATCTTTCTCTTCTTGTTTTGTCGTATTCTTAGTCATTATAATCGATTTTTCTTTGTTTATCTTAAATTCTGCATGGGCTCCAAATTCTTTTAGTGACAGCATAAGATCTTCCATATGTTTTAGTGGGTTTTCTAAAAATATCATGACATCGTCCGCAAACACCTTTAATTTATAGAATCTACCTTTAATTTTGACTCCTGGAATTTTATTATTTGCTCTTAACTTCCAAATACAGTTGTCCCTCCACATTCACGAACTCAACATTCGCGGTTTTAATTATTCGTGGTTTTGGGAGGCCCCCCCGGGCTCCCCCAAAAACTGCGACACAGGGCCTCTGGAGGCCCCATGAAAGCCCTGGGATGGAGCGGGGAGGGCTGGGGAGGCCTCCATGGGGGCTTTGGAGACCCTCCGGAGGCCCCCTGAAGGCCTTGGGAGGGAGGGGAGAGGGCTGGGAAGGCCTCCGTGGGGCCTTCAGAGACCCTCTGGAGGCCCCGCGAAGGCCTTGGGGGTGAGGGGTGAGGGTCGGGAAGGCCTTGGGGTGCACCGGGGAGGCCTCCGTGGGGCCTGGCGAGGCCCTGCAAAGGCCTTGGGGTGCACTGGGGAGGCCTCCGCGGGGCCTGGTGAGGCCCCACGAAGGCCTTGGGGGGAGGGCCGGGAAGGCCTCCACGGGGCCCTGCAAAGGCCTCGGGGGGAGTGGGGACAGCTGGGAAGGCCTCCGCGGGGCCTTCAGAGACCCTCCAGAGGCCCCGCGAAGGCTTTGGGGGGAGGGGGGAGGGCCGGGAAGGCCCCATTGAGGGCTTGGGCGGGAGGGGGGAGGGCTGGGGAGGTATCCACGGGGCCTCGGGAGGGTCTCCAGAGGCCCCGGGAAGGCCTAGGAAGGGAGTGGGGAGGTGGGGACAAACAATATTCGCGGATTTTTCACATTCGCGGGTGTCCGTGGAACGTAACCCCTGCGAATGTGAAGGGACGACTGTATCTCCAATACCAATATAAATAGGAGTGGCGATAACGGACAACCTTGCCTCATACCCTTGTTTATATTTAAACTCTCTGTCTTTTGCCCATTTATAATTAACTGTGCTTTTTGTTTACTGTATATTCTTTCTATTTGATTTATGAACTTGTCACCTAGTCCCATTTTCTCCATAGTCTTCAACATAAATTTCCATCGCATGTTGTCAAATGCTTTTTCCGCATCCGCAAAAAGCATAGCAAATTTCCTCTCATTATGTGTTTCAAAAAATTCTACTAGGTTCAGGGCTGTCCTTATATTGTTGCTGATCTGTTTTCCCGGAAGAAAGCCATTTTGATCTTCAGGTATGATGTCACCCAAAACAAATGTTAATCTTTCTGCTAATATAGATGTGTATATTTTATAATCACTATTCAATAAGGAAGTAGGACGGTAATTTTTTTTTTATACCCCGCTCTTCAGCCACAAGGCTATCAGAGCAGCTTACAAATTGTTTTAAGCAATAGCTATTTACACATCTACACTGCATTAAACAGTTTCCAATGTGTGTTAGCTAATTTTTAATATCTGTCTTATCCTTTCTTTCCTTCTGAATTAGAGAGATGTTAGCCTCCATCCAGGAATTAGGAATCCCATTGTCTTGAATTTCATTAATAGTTTTTTTGTAAAGGTAGTATTATTTCGTCTTCAAAACATTTATAATATGCAGCAGTAAAGCCGTCCGGGCCTGGTGCCTTATTTACTTTCATCTTTCTTATTGCTGTTGATATTTCTGCAATTCAGATAGGGTCGTTAAGAATTTTGAAATGTTTTTTTGATATTGTAGGAAATATTTGTTTATCTAAGTATTCCTCCAAATTTCTCTCCTGCTCTGAAGTTATTTTTTCTTCCTCATATAGATTCTTGTAATATTTGTAAAAGATTCTTTTTATTCTGTCCTGATCTGATATTATCTCCTCCATATGCCTTATTTCTACTATGATTTTCTTCTCTTGTTCTTTTTTTAGTTTATTAGCCAGCCATTTCCTGATTTTATTGGAGTGCTCAAATGATCTTTGTCTTACTCTTTTCAACCCCCTCTCTATCAGATCTGCTGTTTCCCTATTTAACTGTTCCTGTATCAGTTTAATTTGTTCTAATAGTTTCTCATCTTTAGTGTTTTCTCTTAATTTATCCTCCCTTTTTTTCATTTCTCTTACTAGAAATTTGAATCTTTCAGTTTACATTTTCTTTACTTGTGCTCCTCGTTTTATTAAAAGCCCTCACATAATACTGCCTTGCTGGCATCCCACGTAGTTTTCATCAAACTCTCCGGTATCATATTTTCTTTAAAATAGTTTTTAACTTCTTTTCTAAAAGTCTTTAAAAATTCCTCGTTCTTTAATAATGTTTCATTCAGTCTCCAATTAAATAGTTTTGCCTTAGTCTCTATTGATATTTGTATTGGAAAGTGATCTGATGTTATCCTGGCTAGTATTTCCATTTCTTCAGTTTTTGTTATTAAATGTTTATATCCCATGATTAAGTCAATTCTTCACATGGTCTTGTGAGAATCTGAATAGAACGTATATCCTTTTTGATTTCCATTCTTAACTGATCATACATCTTGAATTCCTAGATCTTCTGCCATGTCAAAGAAACTTTTTGGTAATTTCCCCTGTACCCTTAACTTCTTTGAACTTTTATTACCTGATCTATCCATCCTTGTGTCTAAAACTCCATTGAAGTCTCCTAACACCAGTAAATTCCCTCTGTCATGTTTCTCTATAATCTTATGCAGTTTTCTAAAGAATTTCCCTTTTTATTATTGGGTGCATAGATGCCAACTACTACTAATTTCAGATTAGGGGTTGGTATTTCCACCCCTATAAATTGTCCCTCTTCATCCTTAAAGAGAACTGTTGGGGAGTATTTTTTGTTTACATACAAGGCCACCCCTCTTTTCTTTTTCTTTCTAACCGATGAATGGAAAATCTGGCCCAGTTTAGGATTCCTTAGATATTTTTCATCTTCTTTCTTTATTCTCATCTCCTGTAAGCAGATCACATCCATCTTCATTTTTTCTAGAAAGTGATAAACTTGTCGTCATTTATATTCTGAGTTTAATCCTTTCACGTTCCATGAGCTGATTTTAATTGCCATCTTCTTCTAAATTTCCCTTGTCATCTTTTTCCTCCTGCTCCTCCTCTTCTCTGCTTAAATCGTCTTCCCTTCTTCCTTCATCCAGCTTCAGCTCCAATTTCTAGCTTATCCTCCGGCTCAACTTTCTCCTCCTCCTCTCCCATCTCTAATTCTAATTCTTTTTCTTCCTGGTTACGCTTCTTCTCTCTTCTCTTCTTTGACTTGTCTTCTCTTGTTTTTCCATCATCCCTCTCTTTTTGGTCAAATATTTTACAAAAATCTTTCGCTTTTTCAATCAAATCTATCCTGTATCGTCTTTGTCTGTATGTGAAAGATATTCCTTCTGTTCTTTCCCATTTATACTTTATTCCTTTCATCATCAATTTTTGTGTTATAAACTTGTATTCTTGTCTTCAAACAAAAGGTATTTCAAAAGAAGTTGAATTGACACTACGTACAGTGTGAAGCAAATGTCTGTCATATTCACCTTTCCTTTTTTATTTCTTCCTTTTTTTAGTTATGTTTTGCCTTAAGTATGCTTGGTAACCCTCATGTTACTCTGCTGGATGAGCCATCCACTGGTATGGATCCTATAGGAATACAGCAGCTTTGGTAAGTACGGTATGGTATGGAGCTTGTGCCTTGAAAGCGGTATCACTCTGAAGGGGTTTATTACTTACATTGTAAGTAAATAATTCTTTCTGCTTTTGATACAAGTTTGCTCTTGACTTGGGCTTCTATCACCAAACAGCAGCACCCATGCAAAAAGAGAGAGGCATCAGCAGACTAGGGGTAACCCTGAGGTTTGGAAATGCTGAAAAACCCCTAAGGGGAAAGTACCCAGACAACTGCATAATGAGTAAGGACTCAGTGGCAAGGAGTGTTAGCTGACTGTAAAATGGGGACAGGAAATGCTATGGTTGGAGCACATTTTTGTGTTCTTTGTCCTTGTATGCAGAAAGAATAATTCCTACAGTATTCTTCCTGCTAGAGAAGATTTTTGCACAGTTTCCAGTAGCTGTACATGCTTTGGGAAGTAGTCAGCTGTGCGGAAATATACTTTTTCCCCTCTATGCAAAAACAGGTTTTTTTGTGCAGATAAGCCCATTTTTGTGCAATAAAACAATGTGTATTTCTGCACAGATGAATACTTCTCAAAGTGCAAAGAATCTCACAGTAGCCTTGCAGGTGCCTTTATTTTTTCCAGTGGGGTTTCCTGAAACCCTTTCTTAGCTGAGAAATTAATTACAAATATTCTTTCCATCTCTAGGCTGGAAGAGGGATCCTCACAGCTTGAGGAATGAAATGAAGTGCCTAAAGAAGGAAGGAGCAAACCATAGATATACAAACTGTAGAAAAATGTGTCACATTGTCTGAATAGCTTTTCCTGATTCACAGTGAGAATTTTTTTCAAAAAATAACCCAGAAACAGAACTAAGAGCTGACTTAGGGAAAGGGCTTAGTGTGCTGTACTACTTTTTCCTTTGCTTTTAAATGGTTTTACTTGTATAGATAATTTAATGCTGTTCTAACTATTTTTTTCTTTGTTTTTATCTACATGTATTTTTGCTTATATGCCTTTTAATCTTTCAGCTGCTGCTAAGTCCCAACTTTGTGGGAAAAGTTGGCTATAAATAAAGTAATAGATGAGTCAGGAATGATTTTCCTAATATGTACACTTCCTTAAATGTTGTCTTGACATATGTCTTCTGTACAATTTTTCCTGTTAACTAAATTTCTGCATCCTTGTGGAATCTTTAATTGTGTACATTTATTAATTCCAGTAAATAAATACATAAATCATATAATCATAGAACCATAGAGTAATCTGCCATTCTCAATTTCTTCCCAACTAGGTGAATGCGTAAGATGTGTGCCCACTTTTGTTAATACTGTAGTCTAGCAGACCATAAATTAGACAAGTTCATAAACACAAAATATTACAAATTCTATACTATCCCTGGGTGCGGAATAGGAATATCAGTTGGCAATTGCTAGGTGGAGGATGACTGCCAGTATATTTTGTACCCTAACAGTTTAATGCTTCACCCTAAAAGAATCATTATAACAATTTCACCAGTTTTCTTCTTTTCTAAATGGAGTGGTGGAAATGGAGGCTACTTCTGCCCAGATAGTAGTGCAATTACTGTCAGTGTTTAATATTTTTTGGTTTATCTGCTTTCACAGAACAAAACTTTTTTGTGGTGTCTGTTCAGCCCCATGTATGAAAACAAATTTGTGCAGATGAACTACAGAACCACACAGTTCTGTCTGGATTGCTTTTCCAGGGCTTAGGTCATTGGCTCTACCTGCCTTTGGGGAGGGGAACACTATAAGAATGTTTGGATGAGCCAAAAAGGTTGGGGGCTGAACTTCTTGCATAACCAAACCTTGCATTTGAAGGAAGTCCATCACTTGGTCTTACGTCCCTTAAAGGCAGCCACACAGAAATTGATCCAAAGAGCAAGACTTTGCAGGCTAGTTACCCAATTTTTCATCAAGTGTTTGTTACATTTTATAGGAAAGCGATTCGAGCAGCCTTTAAAAGTAAAAAGAGAGCAGCTATTCTGACGACTCATTATATGGCAGAAGCGGAGGCTGTATGTGATCGAGTAGCCATCCTGGTGTCTGGAAAGTTAAGGTAATTTTTCAGCCTATCAAGTAAATAAACTTGGATTTGTTGTTTTAAAATGTCATGAGGAGTTTGACACTGAATTCACTTTTACTTGCCTCATCTTCTCTTCACCCCACATGCCTCATACAATGGATAGGTGTATCGGAACAGTTCAACATCTCAAGAGTAAATTTGGCAGAGGTTATTTCTTAGAAATTAAATTAAAAGAAGTACCAGATATATTGCAGAAGGAGCGTCTTCAAAGGAAGATCTTTTGCATGTTTCCAAATGCAATTTGTCAGAAAAGGTAAACGTCAATAGTTCAAATATCTGAGCATTAAATGAAATGGTATGTTTGGATGTGTGTGTGTGTGTGTGTGTATTTGCTAAGAAAACTCTTTCAAAATACAGAATTGACAATCACTAGGAATATCAAAATAATGTTGCAAAAAATATTTTTTTTCTTAGTTTGCTTCAATAGATCTTGAGTACATGGGCTTTTGAGTAATAATTATTAGTATACTTAAAGTAGGCCTCAACAGTGATCTGACTTTGTGAAAAGAAGTAATACTTAATATTAAAACATTGCACATGTTCCTCTCCCCCCTGCTACCACCACATGTGAGGGCCTCTACTTGAGAGATCCTCTCCTACCTGTCCCAGAACCTCTTTTTTGCCTGGCCCCATATGAGATTCTTTGTCTGAGATTCCACCACAGAACACCGCCTGTGAGACACCCTTACAATTACTCTGTTCAGGCTGCTGCCACATTTTGTGACATCTACCTTTGTAACCCTTTTAGTGTGGATGTCTTTCTCCAAACTTACCATCTGTCACTAGCACAAGCACAGTTGTAAATCCACTGCTGCCACAAGGCTTAATCTTATCATCAACCTAATAGTGTGTTGACCCAAGAGAGGTGTGTGTATTACAAAATACTTTATTAGTCATATGTTTAACATACAGTTCAATGTTATATAATGTGCTGACGTTTATGGTTACAATTTTAAATGGCTTAGTTTTTACAGTTATTTATACTAAATATCCCATATGTTAATCACACATCACACCACTTCCTTACGCCATCTACAGCTCTAACCCTCAAGCTACCCTCTCTGTCCTGACTTAAATTACTCTGACTGAAACCTGACTGACCTCACTGCAAGCTTTGCTTGCTAACTGTCTAACCTAACCCGCATCAGATTTCTAGCAGACTCTTCAACGTCTTCTCTAAGTGTCCTGGCTGTCCTACAGACAAGGCTTTTTAAACCCCTTTCAAACTCACAACCAACCATCATTCACTTTCAACATTCTGTGCTTTCACCTGCTCCCAACAAGCCACTAAAGCATTCATTTTGTTCAGATAAAAAGTCAAGCTCAGTTATTATAGTATTTCCAGTAAGAGGTGGAGGTGTACCTACCTAAAATTTGTGCTGATTAGTAATTTTTCCTCATAGTGTACAAAAGAACAAGCCCATACTCATTGTGAGGGAAATCATTACTGCTCTGTCCCAAAGCAGACTGGCTTTGATCTTTGGAAGATTTTTGTTGGAATATTATTGAAATGAGTTAATACAAGCCTCAAACCAGATCTAAAATAATTGTACCTGTTCTGATATATGATGACATTATGCAAATATACCTGATCTCTACTTTATTCAAGCCACTTGTGATAATTGTTGTGGCATGTTACAGTTTCTTTTGTATCTTTTACAGTTTTTCCTCAATTTTGGCATATAAAATTCCAACAGAAGATGTCCACTCACTTGCACAATCTTTTTCTAAACTAGAGGAAGGTAAGGCAACAGTATTTACATAGTGAAGTGATTATTGTGGAACCTCCCTCATCTGATTCTCAATTTTCTATCCCAATCTCCTAATAATCAGAATTCACCATGTTGATTCTCATCCACATCTTTGTGCCATCCCATATCAACATGATTCTGTATACATATATTTGTTTATCCAAGTGCATGTTTTATAATCTCCCATGCTATTTCAGTAAATTAGGTTTCAAGTTTGCTTCATGGGTGTGCATTCCACCTGACTTGCTCTTATCAGGCATAGTGAAATCCCTCAAACTGTAGATCTTTAGGGGTGTATCAGCAAACTTTAGAAGCTCTGGAATAATTTACCTTGTCATTTGCTCACAGCCATAAATTATGATTGATTAACTCTACCATCCTTAAAGTGTTCCAGAAGTTCATAGAGTACACACAAGTTGCAATCTGTGTTGTTATGACATATACTGTAATGGCTTTCCTAGTCACTGCAGTGTTAAGGACATTTCGGTCCTTGTACAGCTGTGAATGTGGAACATGAAAGCCTTCAAGATACCTATGAAACTTTGGAGAGATCTTCTTGGCTGGAATTCTGTACTGCAGTTACATACTTGTAACCTAAAGTTATGGATCCATAACTGATGCATATTCACAAAGCCTGTGTATTCACAATTGTGGAACTGTTGCCACAATCATAAAGGTCCCCTAATGCTGCTTCATCAGACAACAACCACTGTGAGTGATGGAGGTTTGTTTTCCTGGCAAATTGGGGTGCAACTAATGTTTCCACCCCTCTCATGCCAGCAATCTCCAATGCAAGCAAGAATTGCAACAGTGATCCTGCTTCTGATTGTATCACTGGACATCACTGGTGGGTGGTTAGTGTAAACATCAGTCTGTTGCACCCTGATCAACAGGAGAACAAACCTCTATCACCTGCAGTGGCTGATAGTGATGGGGGAAGGGTGTGGCTACTTAAGGCAGAATATTGGGGTGGGCTACTTATGTATATTAAATTAAGTAGCTGATCTAGGATCTCCACTCTTGTTTATAATCTGTACAGATGTCAAGGAAAACAGCTGAAATCCTAGATCCAAATGTGGAGAGTGTAACTCTCCACTCATGCAGCCCTGTGCTCCTCCCGCTCCTGCAAAGGCAGCTTTTGAGTCCTGGAACACTGGCATGGCTGTTGTAGTGACCATAGTGAGGGAGGAGAGAGGTGACCAGGCAATGTCCAGGTGCAGTTCTGCATCAAGGGAAGAGCAATGCTCTTCTGGATCTCTAGAGAGTCATTGGTGATCTCAGAGGGCAGCTTCATTCTTCTTCTAACACTGGCAGAACTTCAGCCAGGATAGATGCTGCCTGTTTACCTCCCTGGTCCTTCCCCTTGGCCACTGAACAGCCATGGCAGCATCCCTAAGAGCTTGATAGCTGCATTGGGGAAGGGGTTGGATGTAGTGAACAGTTACCAACACAACATCCAAGAGTAGATATAGGTGTGCTTAACTACAAGTTCCATGTGCATATGTCACTAACATGATTCCAGCCATGCAGTTTTAAAATTCACATTCAGCCATTTTGATTCCTGCCACTGAAGACTAAACAATTCTTTCTAATATTTGTAACAGCAAAACATGCCTTTAATATTGAGGAATACAGCTTCTCTCAAGCAACACTGGAACAGGTAATTAAGAGACATTTTCAAAAATGTAAAGTTGTGTCCCTGAAGAATTTTCCCCCATGGGTTTCAAATTTACCTTTGTAGTCGGGTATTGTTTGGAATATGTCCTCTCACCCCATGTTCTAGATAAGAGAATTTAACACTGTCAAACAAATTCTGCTGTCAGATTTGGAACCCCATTTTACCCCATTTTACTCATGGTTGAATAGAAATCAATGGATTGTGGTTGGGCTTAAGGTATTCACACAGTTCTTACTCATTTTAGGTATTTGTGGAACTTGTCAAAGAGCAAGAGGAGGAAGACAGCAATTTTGGAACATTAAATGGAACAGTTAGTTGGGAACGATCTCAAGGAGAGCGAGTTGTTTTCTAATATGTCCTACATTCACGAACATTATTTCTCAGTGTGTGGTTTTCTTTAAAAAAGCTGGTATTTTTTCTGTTTTGACATATTCAGTGAGGATGATGAATGTGAAGCATACAGTTAAGCCATCAAGAATATTCACCTTCTTTGCCTTGCCTTATTAATATTTTAAATGTTTTTGAAATAGCTTTATTTTTTAATATTCTTATTACTGATCTGTGGCATGCTTTTTTAAATGTGAGTTTCCAATGCCTTTATCTATTGCTGTTTTGCTTGGCAGTGATAGTGGCAAGAAGGCATTATACAATTTAAGCGATTAAGGAGAATTTATGATTTTCTGTTCTATAAACTCTTATTGAATTTGTCCAGATATACATCATGTGCATTCACAAAATTAGTGAACAACAACAGATAATTGGGTAGATCCACAGTTGCCTGGAGTAGTCCTCCACAAGCAAGATCCTCCCATAGACAGTGATTTTTATTGATTTTCCCCAAGCTTCCTGACAAAACTCTTTTCTGGCATCCAAACCAGCATAGCTTGTTGTACTGAGTGCTGTATGAGAAAGGAGATAATCAGACGACCCATTTTAAAACGTTCTTTTGCCAGCATTTGGAGAGAAAAAAACATTTATATGCTGGCAAAAGAATGCTCCCCCCACACTTACCTTCCTCACCCAGCAAAGGCTCTCTGGCAATAAAGAGGAAGTGAATGGATCTCCATTCACTTCCTCACTTGAAATCCCATGAGACTTTGTCACGTGGGAAATTCAAAAATGAAAACAAAATAAAGACATTTAAAGTTGCACAAAGCACCCAAACACAGTTTAAAGGTCCCAAGTAACCTGGGGAGGGTACAAAAAAGACAGTAGCTTACCTGGGTGCCCCGACCTCACCCGGAAGTGTTCTGGGAGGACCACCCATTGTTGCTGGAATCTCACAAGCAAAACAGGGCACTTTGTCACACACAGGCAAATCCGGGACAGAAACGCGATGGGAGATCAATTTCTCCCTGTCAATAAAAAAGAATGGCCTCGGAACGGCAGCAGAATGCTTGGGAGATGATGGGGGACATCGTCTGATAATTACGCTCTTTTGTGATCTCATGGCATTGTTATAATGCCATTTTTGATGCATTTGATAATCTCCAAAGACTTTCCAAGAGGGATGGAATCCCATTTGCAAAAGAAAAAATATGTGTCTGGATCCAAACTACTATTTGCTTTCTGTGTGTACTACATTTTTTAAAAGTATGATTATAACAATCACCTTGTATAAATGCATAAGATCATTTTGTGACATTAGCTTATAGTCTGAAGTTGTAATGGCTCACTCAGTTTTTTTCAAGAGAACACTTTGTTCTCTTGAAAAAAAGAAAGCATCGTGTCCCAATTTCCACCAAGTTTCATCAGAATTTTCCTCTACGCACATTCGTAGGCCAATCAAACGATAAGATAAATTAGTCTCCGGTCAGTTGTTATATACATGACACAGGCCTCAAGTACATCTTAACTTGTAATACACCATTAACTGAAATACCTAGAATGTAATTTTTATGTTTATTTTTAAAAGTTTCTCTTAAAATAATTTTGATGCAAATCAATCAAGGAATTTTCTATATACACTAGCGTCTCAATTTGATGTTATTTCTTAAAATGAAACCACACTCTAATTGAAGGACAATATTGTAGTCCCCTTTTTTCTCTTAACTTACATAATCAGAACATGACCTATAATATTACAGGTAAGATTAGCATAATTAGAATTTCAGTACCTTGTAAAACATATTCTTGCCTGGGTCAGGTGAAATGTACCTGCACTTTAAGCCACTCTGAATTACTGCGTATCATTCATTACTGTCCAGATACATGTATGAATAATAAGTCCACTAAAATATACATTGTTTTGAATGATCTGAACTATCATTGTTGGAAATTGTTACAATCAACTCCCAACTCTACATTGCATGCTGAGATACAATTGAATAGAGTATCCCAAGTAAACACTTTTACAAATGCTAATTCTAATAACAAACGTTTACATTGTTGTACATTCCTTATTAGCATATATTATAGCATTTTAAAACATTGCATTGTTTTGGTTGTTTTTGCTGAGCTTCAGCATACAGGATCTATTATATACTTGGCTGGCAAACCTCTTGGCATTCAAAGTCTTAGTGTTATGTCTGTCTAAATGTGGACCCAGTCCAGCTTTTTTTAAAACGTAAATCTTAGTCTGTGAACAATATGCAATATCAGAAGGATTTCTGTACATGCTAGGCACAGATATGTTAAACCAGACTATATATGATCCAGGAGTAGTGTACCCAGTGCAATACCAGTGCAACACACGTGGACTGTATTCAGAACAGTACAACTTTCTGCAGATTCTTCTGGCTCTGTGTCTGACTCATTTCAACAGAACTTCCACCTGAGTGAATGTTAACAGGATTGCTATTACAGCTGACAAATTTATTACAATTGGAATACTAATTATTAGTTGGCTAATAGTTAAAATATAATACAAAATACTAAAATACCTTCCAAACAGTAGAATAATATCAGTGATGGGGGAAATCAGAGCAAAATCTCAGGCCAGTCATAGTATTCCAAAAACCTCTTGGAACAATGGCACGTTGGCTATCCTAAAAGACAACAGGGGAAGACCAAATTGCAGTCTCAGCAGAGTGGCTGAGGGCAGGGGACTGTCAAATTAACCATTTGTAAGCTGCTCTGGGAGCTTTTTGGCTGAAGGGCAGGGTATAAATACCCTAAATATTGAGAAGGCCCTTGCCTGCATATTTACAACATGGTCATAAGACTAAATGTTTATAATTACTATTGCACATAGAATGTCATGATGGGATGTTACCAAACAGTTCAGTGCTGCAAATTTTAAAACCAGAATCTAGATTTATTGATAGTTATTAATACTGCGAGTCTGGAGAGCCTCAGAAAGCAATATGACTTGAGCTGGTCCAAGATCACCTGAGGTAAAAAAATTACTCAAGATGTCAGTAGCATATCTTCTGTTTCGGTCTAATTCTAACTGTATGAACAGGGGACTATTCATTAGGATATACAATAAAAATCACACACACACACACTACACTGTTGGTTTTATATACCAAATTCTTGGTATTGCCAGTTTGGAAAAAATGGAGGAGCAGAAACATTGATATCTTAGGCTACCTAACTGATCGATTGTTTAATTCTGAGTATGTTAAGTAATCTTTTCGAATGAACTAAAGCACTCAAATGCTCTCTAGATTTTACACCAATGACACTATTTTTATGTGCTGAACTACACATAATTAATTTAAAAGTACTGTATTATTTTAAACCCATCACAATACAATCTCTTTCTGTAAGACAAAATAGAAAAACCCATTTTTCCTTCCATGGGTCCAAATTTTCCCACACTATTATACCTCTACATTTGATTAATATAGGCATTAACCTGTTATTATTGTAAAGAAATTGTATAGTGCTTTTCTCCTATGGTTTAAATTAGGTTGAACCTTATTTAGAGACCATTTACTCTGTTCCATTGGACCAAGCTGTTATTAGTTTAGATATCAGCCTCCTGTAGATGTTTCCTTTCAAAAGTTATATCCAGAACAATTCCAACATTAGCTTGCTCTTATTCTTTCCAAATCTCTAAGCAAACCTAAAGGCTACAGTAAAAACTTAACTACCAACATTCTGATTCTTGTCATTCTAATTCAGGTTGTGGTTACTGCAATAAAATTAGATTTTGGTACAGAGGACCAGTTTTAGTTTGGGTTGATTATGTACACCAGTAACTCCAAGATGCCACTTATCACTTTCCTCAGGTTTGATAATTGTCAGGATGCACACCTAAATACTTGACCAAGTGGCCAGTTCTATCAGCAGTTCTGGTGACCTGAACATGGTGTTGCAGATAGGTTTCACCCATCCTAGAACAGTGAAATGTGTGTGTGTGGGGTGGGGTTAGAGATAGAGTTCAGGTTCCTCTTCTGTCTTTAAACAAGGAAACGTCACAAGACATCAGTGCTGAAAAATTAAGTAGGGATGGCCAACTTTCTAAAGCTCCTTTTGGATTAACTCTAAAATTGTCAAAGCTCTTCTTATAAAAAGGGGTGGGGGAGAAAATACTCTATAGCAATTCAAGGACTTAAAAGAATTTGTTGTCCCCATGGAAGCAACTGTCTTCTACCTTCTCCTTTAAAAAAAAAAAAAAGCTTAAAGAAACGGTTAAAAATTAATGGAGGGTTCCACAGAAGGGTTATACATAACCCCCCTTAATGGATTCTTGTAGACAAGAACAGGAGGAAGTTGCTGCAAGGACAAATTCCCAGGCAAAGGCCCACAGAAGACCTGTAAGGGTTGGCCCAAACTCCCCTTTCATTGTCTTCATTCTCTTCTTGAAAAATCCAATGATCTCTGACTAAGAAAGGAGCCCATGCCTTCACAAAAGGAACGGACACGCTGGGTGCCAGAGAGGTTGCTTCACTGCTGCAAAAGGGTTTAAATTTTACTGCCTTTTGTCTCAACTCCACATGGCCAGGAAGTAGGCCTCTGCCTGTATGAGATCTCTCATCTGAACAACAACACAAAGTGACATCTGAAACAGCATGTAGGCCTATGGCTCCAATATCATCACCTTTCTTTCTTTTTCATTTTTTAACATATTTTGCCTGATGAAGAAGCCAGCAGATCTTCGAAAGCTTGCATCCTGTGTTTTGCATTTTGGTTGGCCAATAAAGGCATCACTCTTTTGTGGATTTTGGATTTTGTTTTGCTGCATGGCCAACACAGCTACCCTTGAATGTGTTTCCTGGAGGTGGTGGTGGTGGTATGTATGAAGCAAAGGAGAGAAGCATTTTGATGGCATAAGGAGATGAGTAGGAGGGATCCATTGAGAATATTGGTATCTGTGCATGACAAATTGTTAATATGGTTCTTTATTTATTTCAGTAGCACTGGGAATGTACATGCCCACTTTACATGGTTCCCCTCTCCCTATTACTTTCCACATTGATCCCATAAGGTGCATCTGCCAAGGTAATGATGGCCCAATCACATGGTACATTCCATGACCAAGCAAGGATTTGAACTTGGGTCTCCCTCTTCCAAGCCCAGCACTCTAAGCATTACTGTATACTGGTTCTCTCAATTCAGCTGTTACTATAAACATGATAGAGGTCAAAATTTAATGGAAGAAAAAAAATACAACCATGTGTCATAGTGGCACAATATGGGAATTAGATGCCAAGATTTGAAGAAGTGAACTGTGGCAACCTTAGATGTGAAGGGAGAAAGGAGTTATTTTAGGAGTCAATTCTAAGCCTCCGCGGCAACAATGAAGAGTCAGGGAGGGGGAAGACTTTTCTGAGGGTGCAGGAAACCTTCAGACCAACAGATGTATTGAGGATTAGATTTGTGTAGGCAACATTCTTACAGTCACAGAAGTAGTGACCTGGGGTAATGGAGTGGGCAGAGTATACAGAGATACCTCAGTTAATGAAGTACAGTTGTCCCTTCATATTCACTGGGGTTTGGTTCCAGGACACCCTGTGGATACCAAAATCCATGAATACTCCAGTCCCATTATATGCGATGGCATAGCAAAATGGTGTCCCTTATATAAGATGGCAAAATCAAGGTTTGCTTTTTGGATTATTATTTTTTAAAGAATATTTTTCAAGCCATGAAATTTAAATCTGTGGATACCAAATCCGTGGATACGGAGGGACAACTGTAGATGTGTTCCTGGGCATTAGTTCTTTAATAGAAAATTTGGTAACAGAGGCGGAAATAACAAAGAATACAGATAGGTTCCTATAACATAAAGAAGGGCACATATGCCCATATGCATATGTGAAATGAAACAACCAAGTCAGAGATGCCTTGCATAAGTACTGTATGCAAAAACTTTCTGAACCTTCTAACTTAACTTGAAGGCTTCTTCCAAAATATATCCAGAAATGACAGAATCATAGAGTTGGAAGAGACCACAAGGGCTATCCAATCCAACCACCTGCCATGCAAGAATACATAGTCAAAGCACTCCTGACAGATGGCCATCCAGACTCTGTTAAAAACCTCCAAAGAAGGAGATTCCCATTCCAAGGCAGCAAATTCCACTGTTGACCTGCTCTTACCATCAGGAAGTTCTTCCTAACATTTAGGTGGAATCTCTTTTCCCGTAGTTTGAATCCATAGTTCCTAGTGTCTGGAACAGCAGAAAAACAAACTTGCTCCATCTTCAATATGACATCCTTTCAAAGATTTAAACATGACTATCACATCACCTCTCTTAACCTTCTCTAACCTGGCTAAATATACCCAGCTCCCTAAGCCGCTCCTCATATGGCATGACTTCCAGACTTTTCAACATTTTGTTTGCCCTCCTGGATACATTCCAGCTTGTCAATATCCTTCTTGAATTGCAGTGCCCCAAACTGGACATGGAATTCCAGGTGAGGTCTGACCTAAGCAGAATAGAGTGGTACCATTACTTCTCTCGATACAGACACTAATGATGCAGCTTAGAATCACATTGGGGGTTTTTTCCTGCCACACCACATTGTTGATTCATGTTCAGCTTGTGGTCTACTAAGACTCCTAGATCCCTTTCAAATGTACTGTTGCCAAGCCAGGTGTCATGCAACATATATTCATGCATTTCATTTTTCCCCTGCTTAAGTGTAGTACCTTACATTTCTCCTTGCTGAAATTCATTTTGTTAGTTTTGGCCCAGCTCTCAGATCTGTTAGGGTCATTTTGAATTCTGAGCCTGTCCTTGGGGTATTAGTCAACCCTCCTAATTTGGTGTCATCTGCAAATTTGATAAGTATGCCCTCTATTCCATCATCAAAGTCATTGATAAATATGTTGAATAGCACTGGGTCCAGGACAGAACCCTGTGGCACCCCACTAGTCCCTGGGTTCAGTTGGTCAACCAATTGCAAATCCACCTAACAGTAGCACTGTCTAGCTAACATTTTAATAGCTTGTTTGCAAGAATATCATGGGGGAATTTGCCAAAGGTCTTACAGAAATCAAGATATGCTATATCCACAGTATGCCTTTCATCTACCAAGCTTGTGACTCTATCAAAAAAGAGATAAGATTAGGATGGCATGAATTGTTTTTGAGAAACCCAATTTGACTCACAGAATTCTTTTGTAAGTGCTTACAAACTGTTTGTTTAATGATTCTAATCTGTTACCTGCATTACTGAGGTCTGTGGAAATTTCATGCATGTCTACCAAAAATCAATATTTCTGTGGGGAATTTTAATCACCAGAAATAGTGGCTGAGAGAGGTTGGATAATGGTAGGATCTTTTGACCTATGTATATTGGTACTAACTGATAAGATTCCAAGCCAGGTGATAAAATAAAATAAAATTCTTGGGAAATAATCAATGGAATGCACACATACATACACTCAAGCTTCAAGCACTCACATAAGGGTATCAAAGAAAGAAGGAAGTATTGGGATAGAGGAACAGAGTTTGGGGTGATGGGCTATACTACACCTGTCCAAAGAGCAGAGATTTGTGCAGAGAAAAAGAACAGCTCGATGTGCTGGGTGATCCAGCAAATCAATTGAGTGACAGCCTCTGGGAAACTAAGCACACTTTGGTGTTTTTGGGGGGGTGATACTTATATTCAATATTTCCCCTGAAGGGGTGTTTTGAGTGAAATACAATGTCTGCCAAAGTTTCCCAGGGTTAAACAATCGATTCTTCAGATGTGTTAATGATTGCTAATGGCTGAAACATTGGAACTGATGAGTCTCAGGCAACTCTCTATTGTTTTAGGAAAGGTGTGAGGAAAAACCAGTTTTGCAAGGCAATGAGTGTCCAGCTATCTTGATTGAATTAGTGAATGACTCACTTCCATGTACATCCAGGAGAATTAGCCCATTTCCTCCCTAGCTCATCAGTTCAAAGATGTCCACTTAATTACTACCTGGGCGTATGTTGCACCTGAAACTAGCATCTACAAAAGGTATTTTTACCAAAATATTTCTCAAAGGATGCCTGAATAATTTTCCTTCCTTAAAGAACATATAGAAACACAGGACTTAGCCAGTCCAATTGCCAGAACTTTAGCTATGAATATCTCCTAGCTGCCACATCAGCTGTTGGGGCTGTCGAGGTGACCTGTGAAAAAATCCAGAATGCCACCTTCCAACAAGACTGATGCCTAAACAATTTATTGATCCCTTGACACAACTCAGCACTGTCAGCAGAGACACCAATAAATCTGTAGCCCAAATGACGTCAGCACTGGCAAAAAGAGTAGTAAGTAACAGTAAAAGCCCTAATTGCCAAAGCAGAAGTGTCATGTGAAGAGATGAGAAAAATTTCAACTTTTTTGTCATCAGATACCTTTGAAGTATCATCCACATTGCCTGGACACATTGCACCTGAAACTAGAGTAGCATCTACAAAAGGTATTTTAACTTTGTCCATAATCTTTGGAGAAAAGGTGTGATGTTTCCTTAAAAAAACAGTAGTAGCCTTAGGTGCTTCTGTACCCATCCGCTATGACTCAATAGTTTCCGTAAAAACTTCAGGGAGGGGAACCATATACAGGCCTATTTTAGGATGAGAACAAATCATTGGACCTTAGGTGATGCTCAGGCTCTCCTTTTCTCTGAGGCTTAGTACTCTTGTCTTCTCTAAAAGGGAACCAAAACCTCAAGTAACATTTGGCTTTGGAGCAGTGTCTTCCTCCTCAAGAGAAACATCAGCTTCACCTTTGTCAGAGGGGAGAAGGCATTTCCTTAGCCCTCTCTTCCCCACTGTCTCAATGCAAACTGAAGGAGGAGGGGCCACCTCCCAACAATGTTTAGTGGCTTTTGCTGCCACAACTAGAAATTGGCCTGGTCAGCACACATCAAAGGAGGAGGAGAAGGAATCTGAAGAGGAGTGAATCTTCTTTCCTCTAAGCCACAAGCACCCTCTATCTGGCACTATAAGCAGAGGCTCTTCTAGCTCTGGCAAAAGGATAGTTTGCAACACATTAGCATCTTCGGACACCTATTGTCAAGACCAGGAAACTCATTGTGCAATCCATGGAGGCTCATAGAATCTATTGTTCCAACCTAGGAGGCTTACCCTCTCCTTGAGGCATATTTGGGGTATAAATATGACCCTCAAAATCTCCCTCAGTGCGCACAGACCCAGTTACAGGGGAAACTGTCACTCTGTGTTAGCCACTCCAGATTCCTCCATCCACTCTGCTGGATTGACCAATGAATTCATATCACCCACAACACATTTCTTGCTACCCTCTATCCAAGTTTTTCCTACTATAGCCTTTCTATAGCCTTGTGTAAATGCATCTTGTGTGACTGTGTGTGTGTTTGGTGTTAATTTTTGAACTCTTAATAAAAGCCATAATTAATTCTCATGTGTGTGTATTCCATTCAGGCTAGTACTGGTATGCATAGGTTCAAGAATCTCTTGTTACCCCCTACTGCATTACTTAAATCGAGTTGCTGCTAATTTCCCCAACATATTAGAAACTCGCTATTTTATTGGAATTTCCAGGACCATTTTGAGTAACATAACCAAAAAGGATCTAGCCTCTGAAGGTCTTGCCAAAAGGACAGGTAGCTCTGCCTCCTTCTACCTGCAGGGGAAGTTTCCTCCATCTCTGGTGCTCCCATATATTGAGAGTCTCATGCAATGAGTCTAAGGATAAGGCAGGACTTTCTCCCATCTCCACGCCCCACTTTATCTGTATCCCAGACAAAAGGGGGATGTTGGTATCATTTGATTACCCCCCCCCCTACACACACACACACACACACACACATCAATAGTATGTAAGCCACAGCAAAGTTGCTCTGGAGCAACAAAAAGCCCTACAAAGTTGTGTTTTTTTAAACTATTGTAACCTGCCTTGAATCCCATCTTGAGAGAAAGGAGGCTATAAATCCAAATAAATGAAAAATAAATAAATAAATGCATTCTTGGTCAAGCAGGGCAATGAACTGGAGGGAGTTAACTTCTCACACATGCGTGGTGTGGTATTAATTTGCATAGTCCTGCCTTCTTGGGAGTGGAAGGAGATACCCCAGATGAGGAGCACCTCCTTCATAGTAGGATAAAATAAAAATTCAGAAGCAGAATCAATGGAAATTTTAGAAATGGATTCTGTTTAAAGGAGGAAGCACAAGACAGTTGTATTTTCAACAGTATATCATTTATTGTTTAAAAGACAAATTAGGCAGTTCATATTGCTTATACTGTCCATAGTTAACTATCACACATACTGTGTGATGACAACAAACTACAAAAGAATTCAATGCTGTAATATTTTAATTCAATATTGAGATTTACTGATAATTCTTAATACTGTAAGTTTGTAGGAAGGCAATTTTCTTTTTTTAAAAAAGGAAAGAAATTTGAAAGAAGAATAATTGATTGTGCCTCAGGCAGCTGACTTGGGTGCCATGAAAAGAAAACAGTTGCTGATCTTGTTGTAATCTGTTGTTCTTTTTATATTTTTACTGTCAGAAATTGGAACAATGCTTGTGGGATTGTCTGTTTCAGGCATAAAAATACCTTGACTGTTCTGGGACATTATGCACCTTGACTTGGAGATGGGAAAGTACTGTATTGCCATTAGCTCTTTTGCTTCAGGCAGCAACACGTCTCGACCTGTTCCCGTGTGCCTACATTTATGCCAATCTCCCTTCTGGTCCTACGATTGCCAGACTGGGCATGGGATGGGGCTCTTGTAACTTTAATCCTAAATAGACTGAGAAGCATGATGAGGTATAATAACACTCTGTTAAGTCAGATGAAGGTACCTGTCTTCCCTCACCTGTCAAACTCAAATTTTCAGCTGCAGCCGTTCTCTCCCAATGTGGCTTTTGCCTCCCCATTGGAGAGTGGGAGAGATGGGCCAAGTGCTGCCAGTGTCTCCCTGCTCCCTTCCCCACTCTCCTCTGAAGAGGCAAGATCGTGTTGGGAGAGAACTGCTGCAGCTGGAAGACTCAGTTTGAACGGTAAGGGGAGATCAGTTTCTTTGTCCATCTTGAGGACTTCTGCAGTACAGTCAGACCCCCATATCCGCAGAACCAATATCTGCAGTTTCAGTTATCCGTGGAACACAAAACAGAACACATACCATAGAGTCTTCTGAGAAAATGCCTAGAGAACATTTCCTAAAGGGGGAAAATGCGCCTAGGAAAAAATGCCTATAGAGCATTTTCTAAAGGGGAAAAAAGAAGACCCCAAAATTACCGCCCAGTCAGCCTGACATCAATGCTACGAAAGGTTCTAGAGCAGATCATCAAACAGACTGTCTGTAACCACTTAGAAAGGAATGCCATGATCACTAGAAGTCAACATGGATTTCTCAAAAACAAGTCTTGCGAGACTAATCTCATCTTTTTTTTTTTATAGAGTTACAAACTTGATAGATGAACGGAATGCAGAGGATGTAGTGTATCTTGATTTCAGTAAGGCTTTTGACAAGGTCCCCCATGATATTCTTGCAAAAAGGTTAGCAACCTGTGGGCTAGACAATGCAACTATTAGGTGGATTTGTAATTGTTGACTGACCGAACCCAAAGGGTAGTCTCCAATGGCTCCTCTTCATCTTGGAGAGAAGTGACCAGTGGGGTGCCACAGGGTTCTTTTCTGGGCCCAGTGCTATTCAACATCTTTATGAATGACTTGGATGAGGGAATAGAGAGTATGCTTATCAAATTTGCAGATGACACCAAATTAGGAGGGGTAGCTAATACCCCAGAGGACAGGATCAGAATGCAAAATGACCTCAACAGATTAGAAAGCTGGGCCAATATTAACAAAATGAATTTCAACAGGGAGAAATGCAGGATACTACACTTGGGCAGTAAAAATGAAATGCATAGATATAGGATGGTGACACATGGCTTGAGGCCAGTACATGCGAAAAGGATCAAGGAGTCTTAGTGGACCACAAGCTGAACATGAACATGCAGCAGCTAAAAAAGCCAATGCGATTCTAGGCTGCATCAATAGGAGTATAGTGTCTAAATCAAGGGAAGTAATAGTGCCACTGTATTCTGCTTTGGTCAGACCTCACCTGGAATACTGTGTCCAGTTCTGGGCACCACAATTCAGAAGGATATTGAGAAGCTGGAACGTGTTCAGAGAAGGGTGACCAGGATGGTGGGTGGTCTGGAAGCCATGCCCTATGAGGAGCGGCTTAGGGAGCTGGGCATGTTTAGTCTGGAGAAGAGAAGGTTGAGAGGGGACATGATAGCCATGTTTAAATATTTGAAGGGATGACATACTGAGGATGGGGCAAGCTTGTTTTCTGAGGCTCCAGAGACTAGGACATGGAGCAATGGGTTCAAACTACAGGAAAAGAGATTCCACCTAAACATTAGGAAGAACTTCCTGACAGTAAGAGCTCTTTGGCAGTGGAATGCACTGCCTGGGAGTGTGGTTGAGTCTCTTTCTTTGGATGTTTTTAAACAGAGGCTGGATGACCATCTGCCGGGAATGATTTGATTGTGTATTCCTGCATGGCAGGGGGTTGGACTGGATGGACCTTGAGGTCTCTTCTAACTCTATGATTCTATGATTCTAGACATTTTCAATTTCCTCCAAGGCAACTCTATTTTATTTTATAAGTCCCATTATTTTCAATGGCATTTGCTGTTATTTTCAATGGCGTTCCAGTATCTGCAGTAAGTCTGGGAACTGAACCCCTGTAGATGTGGGGGTCTGACTGTACCTTGTTCTTCTTTTCAATCTACACATATTAAAGTTACAAGAGCCCTGCTCCATATCCAACCTGACAATCCTGGTAAGCAAGTGTTTAAGAACACTGTACCATCTCTTCTTTTTTACTTTTAACTGTATGGACAGTAGACTGTTCTTTAGGTCACACAATTAAACTTTTTTTCCACTACAGTGTTGATGGTTTATACATTAGATGCTTAGTTTTTACCCGTTTGGGGGAAAAAAAAGACTGTTGGTGGGGGGAGCGGGAATGTTTGAGTACCTTAAAGTATATAACTTATTCCTCTCTTAAACACAGTGTATATTAGTATTGTTAGAACAAAGTAAGGAACCTGTACATTTCAAATTTATGAGAATAGTTAACTGTTAAGCTGTGCATAGTACATTTTTAAATATTCACATATTTTTCTTCCCCCTCTTTAATTCACTTTCCTTTTTTAGAACAAAAGAAAGTAGAAAAAGCACTTTTCTCCAATGAGACCAAAGTTTCCGTGAATTATAATTTCCATGAATTCCATTATAACTAATATGGGTGTTAGTCACCTATACCTGTTAGCATACAGAAGAAAGTGCATCAGCTGTATTGTCCTTTCCACAAGGGGATTACAGTCTAAGGTACAGAGCAGATGTGACCTCACTGAGAGATAGACGGCTTTCTTCAACTGGACCAGGTTGTTATTAACTTAGAGATCAGCCTCCTGTAGATGCTTCCAATCAAAAGATGTATCCAGAACTGGGTCAACATTCTCTCGCTCTTGTTCTTTGCAAACCTCCAGGAAAACCTAAACAGTATCATAAAACCTTAGTTCTTCAGCTATGCAGAAGAGTGTTTTAAACTTACCACATCAATGTTATGAGGATTGTCAGCTGCTCCATAACTGGAGTTATGGGTCATTCTACAACAAAATTAGATTTGGGGACAGATGACCTTTTCTTTAAAAAACTAGTGATTTTGGACTTTTTCGGATGGAAGAAAAGTAACGCAAGCAGCGTCGCCAAGTTGCGACGCTGCTGCGCAAGAGGGCGGCAGTTTCGAACGACGCTCTTCCCAGCGGTACTGTTGCAGTACCGCTGGGACATTTGAACGTGATATTTTTCCTTCCTAGCGTCATATTTTACTTGCGATCAGCCATCCGAAAAAGTCCTTACTCTAAGATGCTAATTGCCACTTCCTCAAATTTTACTATTGACAGTCATGATCCAAGATGTTCACCTAAACATCTGAACAAATGGTCCCTGTTGTCAAAAATAAGGAAACCTGGCCAAGTTTTCCAAAGCTTCTCTTAGATTAATTAAAATAGAATGCAAGCTCTTCTGGGGTGAGGGAGAGATTCTTCTATGACAATTCTAGGACTTAAAATAATTCCATGCCCCCATCTCTGCTTTGTACCTACTCCTTGAAAAAACACACACACAAAGACCTGCATGGGCTAAATACCCCATCTTGCCCCCGTCTCAGAGCCCTATAGTCCATACAACACAGGGCATTTGCTCTGTTCTGTCCCCAGGCAGTCCTCACCACCCCTGGGGCAGATATGGGTCTGAGATGGCAGAAAGGTGGGTAGGGCTTAATAGACTGTTTTGTAAGGGTATCCAGTTTACTCTGTTACCACTGGCAAATAAGGAATTGGGTCCCGCATCTCTGCAGGAGCCCGTCCATGCAGGCCAACCCTCACTGCTGCCTGGCTCTCCTGGAAGGCAGGAAGAAGTCCTGCAGCATGTGAGCAAGGCTGGTCACATGCAAGGGGCCTTGGTCTCATGTTGCTGGCCCCCTTCCTGGCTTATGAGACAGCGAAGAAAATGGCAGTGGCAGGAGCTGCAAGGATTGGCTGGCATGCCTGTTTGGACTTCAGCCCGTTCTGTATAGGTAACTGGGGAAGAACAGGCCAGATCTACAGCCAGGATATGCTGACAGAGAGCCAGAATATCCTGGTTTATGTAGATGAGCCCTAAGTGAGGGAAGGTGCTCCACTTATCTATATAGGAACAAGAGAGAGTTGCTGGAAGGACATCCGAGGGAAAAGAAGACAACTTCAACCTCCTGATGGCTGATTCGTAAGAGTTGGACACACACACACACCAGACTCCACCTGCAGGATAGGCTTAATTTTCTCATTAATGAATTAACCCTATTACACTTGTTGTAGAGAATTAAGATCCTGCTGAGGCAAATAAATAAATAAATAAAAGCACCAATCCAGCTCTTCCAGATCCATTATGGGGATAACCCCTCCCCTTTTTAATCTAGTAGGCTTTCAGTTATTCCCTGTAATAGAGTAACATCACTACATTTCATTCAGACTGGGGGAAGTGGAGGATCCAGGAAAGCTGATAATTTTTCTCCTATTCATGTTTTAATTTTAGCAGGGAAGAATTTGCGGAATTGACGCTTTGATCAGCCTCCCCTTCCTCCCAGTTATTTTCTAAGTCAAGCTCATGAGACCTTTACTAGTATTTTTTAAAAATTAACATTACCAGCATTTCTACACATGTAGATGTCCACATTTTCTCACTACGAATCCCATCATGTAAATATATTTTAAAGAGCATTACCTGCTCCAGAGTGTTCAGAGAAAAGCTGTATTCCTCAAGGTTGAAGCTTTGTTTAGCTGTGTGGTTACAAAGTTAAACCAATTATGTTCTGTTGACTTAGGATTCATCCAGATGTTATTTTCTCTCACCTTGGCTCTATGAACAGTGGTGGAATTTGATTATGCCCTTTATGATTATGCATCCATGCCTCACTCACCTCCCTCTGCCTCTGGTAACCCCACATGTTTGCATGTGAGCTTAACAATTCAAGGAGTAAATATTATATGACATGCCCCTGCCCATTCTCTTAATGTGTTGGATGCCATTAATTAAAAATAAGTGAATAATTGTTACTAAGATGGATTGTGCACTTGTATTTCTGAGCACTTTGCCCAGGTATCCATTTTGCTATGGCCAGAGGATGACAAGCAGCTAGGAACATAATAGGGATGATAAATCTTAATTTTTCCAAGTCCTGACATGTCGAGAACAATTAAACAGTTTTTTGTCCAGTAGCTTCAAGACACTCTGTGACAGGAGACTGCATGGCTTTTCTATGAATGCTGTGCAGCTTGTCCAGAAAACTGCAGTTTTCCAGAAGCTACACAGCTTCTCCTGAGAACTGTACAACTTTCATTATGAACTGGACAGTTTTCAGGGAGCCGCATGCGTGATTTGTGCAAACTTGTTGGTTTTTTTTTTTTTTTTTTTTGTAGTAACCAGCAAGGCTGTGAAACAAAAATGTTGCACAATAAAGGCACATGCCTATTTATTTTGTGCACCATTGTTGGATTTTCTGTAACATTATTGTGTAACATTTTTGTTGTGCAATATTGCTGTTTTCTACATATAAAACAGCACTGTTGCATAACAAAAATGGTGTGCAAAATCAACAATGTTGCACAACAAAGCCATGTGGCAATTTTGGGGACAAAACTGTTGATTTTGCATAACATTTTTGTGGGGCAACCTTGCTGTTTTCTACATAAAAACAAAAACCATGTGTGGCTGCAGCTTCAATCAGCCTGAGTTTCTTTGGAGGTTGCACAACTTTCAGACTGGCAAAGGCTGTAATCACAATGTGGAACTTTCACCACATTCTTTGTATAGGGGTCTAGTGTACAATTTAGTTGGGAATTTTCTGTACTTTTCCCATGTATATAGTGACAAAAATGTAAATGGGTGCAGTTTCATGTGTAGTAAATACGACTGTGAGTGTAGGTTTTGACTGCAAAGCTGCATAGTCTCTCAAAATCTTGCACAGTTCTCAAAAACTGTGCAGTTCATGTTGTGCCAAAAAGGAAAAAATAAAATTTCTGCCATGTGTGGGAACTTTTGATTTGCCATTTTTCTCCCCACCTATATTTTTCAAGGGGTCAGGACCTCCAAATGCGCAGGAGTATAAATACACAATTGTGTAGATTCACAGAGACCATGAAGAAAAAACAAGATTTGGCCTCCATATTGACTGATCAGCAAAACCTGCTCTCATGCAGATATACTGTATATGGAGACTTCAAATATACCCAAATGCCTTCCTGACAGTTGGGTTACTGCAGTATAATGACCCATAAGAGATAATTTCATTTGGGTTAGTTTAATGTTCTGGTGTGTTTCCCTCTCTGGAAATGTGACTTAGCAGTCAGCAACAGAATTAAAAGATGCCACCAGATGGTTGCTCAAAGTATGGCTTAATTTATCTGTCCCAAATTTAATCAAGGAAGCAAACATTTAAGTTCCAGCTTGATTCCCAGCTAAAGTAATTGTTCCCTTAGTATCCTTCCTTTATGCCCTCTAACCACCCATATCCCCTACCTCTCAGTGTGAGCACAGGACCTAGCTATCAGGACTTCGATTGTTTTATTAACATGCTTAGGAACAGAAAACTGAAAAATATTTCTTTTCACTTGCAAGATGGCAAGAAATTTTCTGCAAGGATCAGTGAGGATTCTTGCACATATGAGAATGATTTTGGTACAAATTGTGTAAATCACATAAATGGCCCGCTTTATCAATCCCAAAGCAGACAATCTGAGGGTCTGGAGTCTAAGGCTTCATTGGTAGCAGCTGCTTGGTGTTGACAGAAGGTGAGCCTTTAGTGGCAGTGGCATGGGTCCTGATCTGGGGTCAGTGGCAAGGGGGAGGGGGGTCTCTGTCACATTCAAGGTAAAGTTCAAGTTCACGGAGACCCCATCCACGATTTTATGGCTATAAGAGCAGAGGGGTTGTCAGGCGTGCGGAGCTTGGCCAGGGCTCCTCCCCTTTAGCCGTGGTGGTGTCGACAGCAGTCAAAGGATATCATTGACCAGCATCTGGGTTCGTTGATGTCGGGATCCAGACCCATGCGATTGGAGCCAACCATGTGCAGCTGCTATCAATAAAGTTGTGGCAAACCACCTCTAAGTATTCCTTACCTGAGAAAAACCCTGTGAAATTCATGGGAACACCCTAAGTTAAAAGGTGACTTGAAGGCACATACACAAACACACAAACAATTACATAATATATCTCATTGAGACCTACCTTCCTCTAGCATGGAGAATGCTTTGGAGAGAGGCAGTGCATCTTCCATTGGGACCTTGTAGACCAATAAAGTAGATATCCTAAGAGAAAAAATAAAAGATCCAAGACACCAAATATAGTAAAGGGAGAACAACCATAATGGCATGCACGGTGCCCTGTTTTATAAGCCAAGTTCAGTGACACTAGTCACTGCTGAGCACTTTAAAATAGCTCTATGTGAACAATATTGGCTCACTGCTGAGCACTTTAAAATAGCTCTATGTGAACAATATTGGCTGTCCAGTTCAATTGTATTGTTTACAGCCTTGAGACATCATTATAGGTTTTAAACCAGACAGCAGACAATTTTACCTTTCTTGACGGGCTGCATGTGGGAAGATCTGTAGAATCTGAGTATTCACAGGCTCTCCTTGCTCTGTTCCTTTTACTTTTATTTGCAGCAAATAATTTTTGCCAAATTTGCTTTTCAGATATTGAATAGAACCAAGGCACCTGCAGAATAAACATACAACAGAAGGTCACAAGATGTACATAATGTGTGCAGAAGTTCAATAGTCCAGCTAAGACCAGGGAAGTGAAATATGTAGTACAATGGAAATTGTTACATTGCAACTCCCAGAATCCTTCACTGTTGGCCTGGCTAGCTTGGCCGGATGAAAGTTGCAATCTAATAACATCTAGAGATCCACAATTCCCATAGTTGTCCTAGACACTACCACAGGCTTTTACTATGCAGGTTTTGAGACATCTCGTAAATACTGCCTAAAGCCTGGAATTTATTATTGGAGGGTTCTTCTGCTCCTGTTACTAAGTAAAAGTGGCCAATTTGGTTTTTACTGATTCCCACCCACCCACCCACAAAGTCCACAACCTAAAATTATCTCTATTCTGATAATACAGAGATGGTCCAATTTCTCTCTGTTATCCATCAGTAAAGGAGACACTGCACTTCATCCAAGATGGGGTTCAGGGTTTGCAGCTGGCTTCTGTATTTCAGAAGTGGAGAACCAATCTTTTCTGCCTTTCTCACTTTCACCATTCATAGAAATGACTTAAAATGGAACTTAAAACAACTACATCACTTTTGAGAGCATAATTTGAATATGTGCTCTCCTCACTATTTCATTTTTAGATGGATACCTTGCATCAAACAGACCTTTCCTCCACCCTGACACACAGTTGAAAAATGTCTGATAAAAAGAACGGGAGATCTTGAAACAAAAGCTTGCATGCACCTTTTGGATGACCTAAGGAAGGCCTGCATATTACCAACCACTGACTGAGATTCTTTTTTAAGGTATTGACAGAAGTGTAAGATGGTTGGTTAAATTTTTAGGTATGCTGTATATTTGAGGGCCATCACTAAAACACTGAGCTAAACAGGCACCATTTACTAAAACAAACAAACCAGAAAACTTCTAGAAGCAACAAAAATGAAGTTTATAGTGATGGACAAAAGAATACATGGATGTCCATATGGCTGCCCTACAACTGTCTATCATTAAAGTCTTAGTACTTTTTCAAATGGGAAAAAAACCTGAGGAGGTCAGGAGAAGAACGGCACTGTCCCACTTACAGCGCTCCATTTTGGATGACGCCATCCTCCCGACCTTCCCCCGTGCTTCCTCCGTGCTGCAGGTGCAAGAAACTTGCTGTTTTTATTGACAGAATCCCCCCATCAATAACAAGTGCTGCCTGCAGCACGGAGGAAGCACAGGGGAAGGTCAGGAGGAGGACGGCACCATCTGAAACAGAGCGCTGTAAGCAGGACAGCGCCATTCTTCTCCTGACTTCCCCGAGGGGGGGTGTCCCCCGTTTGAAAAAAGTCCTTAGTACTTCAAGCAGAAGAGGTAGCAGTACACTTCATAACAAAGGAAGATGCATGCTTGAATTCATCTGGGGAGGGTAGCTGTAGAAACTTGCTAGAGCATGGTTGAAGAATGAAGTAACATTTTTTAAAAATCCCAAAGCTCTGTATTCCTGGATATTTTCCAAATATATCTTGATTTGACCATCATATATATAGGCTTTTGCCCAGTCATTTTCCTTGGAAGGGATATAAATATTTGTGCTGATCTCACTCTAACAGACAAAAACAATTTTTTGGAAAAAAACAACAACTTTGAATAAGATGCAATAATTTTCCCTGACATTTTTCAATGATATTTTACATTTGTGAAAATTTCAAGAAGGGTGCCTTTGTACAAAATACATTGTCTTTTGTGCAAAATACATATCTGTCATGTACTTGCATTCCCAGATGCAGTGACCAGCAGTTTCAGAGTTAAACAGAACACTTTCTTGGCACAGAAATCCAGAAAGCATTAGAAAGCATTGGAAGGTGTAGAAATCAGTAATCAACACAGAAACCACACAGACAGTTACCCTCTAAAGGAGGAGTGAGAATTGTGGGGAACATAATTTGACCGTGGGGAACATAAAGAATCCTTTATCTTGCCAGTGCATTGTCTATTCACGTTATCCTAGTATGCTGGGAAACAACATCCATGAGAAATCCCACCTGAGCTGTCCAGACACCATGATAGCAACTCGGTCACACACTGCTTCAGCTTCTTCCATGTGGTGAGTTGTCAAAATGGCACCCTGGTCCTTGTTCCTCAAAACAGAGTGAACTGCTTTCCTGCAGACCACAGAAGATTTACGGTAGTAGAGGAATTGCTAGCATGTGTTTGATCCTGCTTTAGTTGATGGATAGAGCTCTAACATCAGAAGAATGGAGAGTACTCTAGCCCCAAATGAACCCAAAGCGGACAGAAGAGGCACCAGCTGACAAAAGCCTGAAAAGGCAGGAAGAGAGGAAAATGCTAAGAAACACCAAGACAAAAGCCCAAAGAAAGCCAAAGCAGTAGGAAATCATACAAGTGTTCTTAGGCCTACAAGCCCCTCTCAAGGAAATGAACCAGAAGAGACTCATCTCCTCAACCCTCAGAGTCTGCATTTGCTCAGCTGATCTCAATATAGCCTCTCTATAAATAAACAGTTGGAGGATCATGCTATAAGTGAGGAAGGATGTATGTATGTATGTTTGCCTGTACACATGTATGTATGTATATTAAAATATTTATATCCTGTTCTACATCTCAGGATATCTTTGCCCAAGATATACCAGTTGGGTAAACTGGTACCCAAAGGTCTTCTGTACTGTGTCATCATGCATGGTCGGGGTGGGGTGGGGCAAGATTGTTGTGTGTTTTGAGACAATGGCCTGCTTGTGCTCTTTAGTGCAGAGGGACACTGGATCTTTCAATTTGTCCAGTCCACCACTTCCACCAAGGGTAGATTTGTTATAAGAAAGCAGAAACCCCATCCTGAGGTGAATGCTTCTACTGGTGAAAGTTCACCCACAACATTCTGCAATGGAGACCTACTACAGAGTTAGGAAGAATATCCATCACTTCCTCAATCAAAAGAAGACTAAATCTTCAAAGATGAATGCTCCTAATATGAATGGAAGCCTGAAACAATAGAACTGAGGGACCAAATGTGCTTTATAATTTGAACATATATAGCAGAATTGAGCATCAATGTGTCTAATGGAGCTTATTCCCAGGTAACTGTTCAGAAGGTTGAGGGTTTTGAGATTTTCCTAGTAGTTTGTTTGGAATGTCTGTGTTTTTAAGGTAGATTGTGTTTAGAAAAAGCAAGATATATAAAATCCTGGTGGCAGGACTGGATTTTCCTTAAGAACATAGCTACACAACTATCATAATGAACTTCACAATTTTTAGAAATTGCCCCCAAAAGAACTTGCATTCACTTGCAGAATACTTGGTTAAGGACCTGAAATAAACACTTAAGATAGCCACTGCTTTGAATTCTGTACATTGGTCAGAAACTGGGTTGGGTACACAGCCAGTGTTTTGTACTCTGCAATGGCTCAGAGACTACAACTATGCTTTTACCAAAGAAAGGCATCCATGATGCTATAATTTAACATTGCTTAGTCACTCTTCTGGATGAAAGAAAATAAGATTCCTTCAATTTAATGGCTAGGAAGATTAAAATGTTACCCTGTAGGCTTTTCCATGTTACTTTTCTTAATGTCAAATTGGTATCCATTTATTATCTTGCATAGAGATTTATGAGGCTAACTTATGTACATGAACGCCTAAAGTGCCTAAAGTCAAATTTCAGAGACAGGACATTGTAGGGGACACATGAGACACCATTATGAACATTGTCCCATGCCAACCTTTCCCAAGGTTTGTCCCAGCCCCTTACCCCCACAACTGGAAAATCTGAACCTATGCTCTGTGGGCTGCATTGATGAGCACAGGGGTCCAGTCCATTGGGAAGAAGGCATTCACTTTGCAAGCCAGGTGGGTTCCTGAAATGAATTGTGATGGGACAGTGCTATTAATAACCCATCATCTATGTAAGAGTAAGTTTCTGTATTCACTATCATGGGATGGGCCAACACGATTGCCATGTCTAAAGAATGGTTACATGCTTTGGGGATCGTGGGAGAAGAAAGTCTTCATGCAGAGATGGGAAACTTAGGAGAATAACAGAGGGCTTAGAATGTCAGGTTCAGTTACAACTGTACATCTAGAAACCAATTTGTCTATAATTAAGGTAGGGGCTACTCACCATACCTGACGTTTTCCTTTGGGATCCATTCCTGTAGTTGGTTCATCAAACAGTATCACATTAGGATTGCCCAGAATGCTCAGGGCAAAGCATAACTAAAAGGAAAGAAAATATCTTCTGGCTTTGAGAAAAAATTGTATAAATGGTTTAACCATCACTTTGAAAGTTTTGTAAGCATGTGAGATACACATTTGAAGAAGAAGTAAGTACAAATAAATGCCATAGCTGCAGGGACATCTTGGACAACATATGTGTTTGTGGTGACAACCACTGTGGTGGAGAAGCCCAAAAATATCTACATGGAAACTGGAATCATGTGAGTGAGAATAAACTAAAATATTTTGACAATCAGACAGGCCAAAAAACAATAGTCATTCTCTATTACATTTTGTCTCCAACTTTACTCAAAGGAGTTTAGGTGGTCAAATGTGGGGTATTATCTTGTATTCTGGTAGAAATCATGTGATATAGGTTAGGTTGAAAGAAAGGGACTTCCACCACATGGCTCAACAAGAATCCCTACCTGTAGTTGTAACATTAAAAACTTGCTCTTCTTAGGTAAATTATGTTAGATTAAGAATACATGCAAGATTTACAAAATAGAAATTTGTAATCCAAACCCCCAAAATGGGAAAGATTGGTAACATTATGTTACTATAATGGTTCCCTTACGGCATTTCCTAAACTTTTGTCCATGTCATCACACAGTGGGAGGATGTATACACATCCAACCCAAACCTTCTTACGCTTCTGTGATACACCTACAGGAGTTCCAGAACACTTCAGAGACAATAAATGGGGGAAAGTCTTCCAAATGCCTGAAGAAGTGGGTTGAAATCTATGAAAGCTCATGTTAATCTCAAAGGTGTTGCTGGATTCCTCCATTCACACACACACCTTTTATGCTGAAACAGACTAAACATGACTATCTCTTTGAAAATTATTCTAAATATAATGAATTGCTTGAACTTTCATTGAATATTTGCCAGATAATTCCAGAATGAACAGTATGTATAACTGAAACACGGCAGTTTGAATGTCCAAGGATAACTTCCAATTCACACTGTCTTAATACATGTCACCTCATGTATCCACAGGGAATATTATCTGTGGGTAATAGCAAACTCTTAAAATAAAGGACTTCCTGTACAAGCATACCATAGAGTTGCGTTGGAGGACCTAGCGATCACTAGAGAGGACACTTCTTGAAGCATTTTCAAGCACAACTCTATGATATGTGTCCCCTATTTTGTTTCCCCTGGATAACTGAAACCATGGATATTGGTTCCGCAGATACATGGGATGGCCTATAGTTAGACACTGTGTGACATTTAGAGGAACGGACATTTTGCTGAAAACCAAGTCCATTTTAAAGGTGTAAATATATGGTTGGAATATAATTAGACATTACTCTGTGATTCTCTAACCTGGTCTCCCTATACCACACCACAACAATCGAACAACAATTGAACCACACCACAACAACTGAACCACACCACAACAATCGAAGACAAGTTTATATCCAAGTGAAAAGAATACTATGTTACTATGTGAAAGGTATGCAACCAGCCCCAGCTCCAGGTCTCCAGTGGACTCTGATATGGCTGCCTATACCAATAGGCCAGTGGCACTGATATCTCTCAGTTTCACAATATTACATCCTATTTCAGTTTGGTTTTAACAAAAGCCTATAGAAGGTTTGGACCCTTTGAAAAACATCAGGGTGGAAGCAGGGGCAAAGATGACAGGGGTGTAGAGTGTGGTGTAGGAAGTGGTAGCATAGGCAAGAAGGGGTGAGAAGGGGTGGTGGCCAACAGGCAACATTGGCAAGAACAGGCCATCAGTACTACCTAGGGCCTGTCTAAACACTGAAAAGACTCCTCACAGAATTTGAGGAGAATGCTACCTGTCTTAATGGGATCCCACATAATTCTTCTGTATTCAGAAGGAAGAGGCCAAATGCACCCAAAACCCCTTGAGGAAAGTCTCCAAGGGTTTCCCCAAAGTTTTTAAAAAACACTGTAGAGAATGCACATTGTCAATCATTAGGACAGGCGATCACATTTATTTGCATAGTCCCAAAAAAGCAGAAGTAGAAAGCTGATTGGCCAGATGGGAGCAGGGGACGGGAGTCCCAGGAACTATCATCTTGGATTTCAGCAATGGCAACTGGCAAAAATAAAAATGCAAGTCATGGCCACCATCTTGAATTGCAGGATTGCCCGTTGGGACAGCAAAAGCGGATAGCCTTGCATGCCTGTGGTTTTGCCAATTCACCATTAAGACAGGTCGATCCTGCTTGAATTTGCATGAGTACACATCTACCCACATTTGCCCTTCATATAGACGAGCCCCTAGATGATGCTTCAAGACTAATGAAACACAGAACTTACTTTTCTAGCTAATCCAGGAGCTAGTGTCTTAACAGTCTTTTTCAAATGCTCTTGGAGTTCTAGAACTTGAGCTATTCTGAAAGAAAAGTAAAAGAACAGTATTTGACTTATTCTGCAGCTGAACTTTTTTGCATGACAACTGCAAAAACCAGGCATAGCAGGAGAATTTCAGGAATTCTATTATAATACTGTACCACATCTTGTGTTCAAACAGGTATGGATTTTTTTTAATTGTCTCCCACTCAACAGGAAAAATCACAACTGAAAATGACCAGGTTGGAGAGTCTCCAAAATGTGGAAGGTCTCAAGGGTAGTTTGCATTTTTAGTAGATGTGAATTTTAGAATGGAAGCAGAAATCTTTTGCTGCCCCTACCGATCAACAGCAGCAGCAGCAGCAGCATCCTTCTTTATCCCTTTGACAGCTGCATAAATCTCCAGATGTTCTTTCACTGTCAGGTTGGGCCAGAGGGCATTCTCCTGAGGACAGTAGCCAAGAAAGCCACCCGTGTTTCCTTCCATTGCAGCTACACCAGCCCCTTTGAACAGCACCTGTTCAGAACATCTGGTATTGTGACCACACTTAAGATTATATAGGGTAAACATGTCTTTTCCCATACAAAAGATTTCACAAGGAGGAGATGCAATAAATGAAGAGTATCCATCCATATCATATAACACTAAGAATCTCGGGGAGCCTGCAAAACTTCCACTCAGTTTTAGTAAGAAGGGGAATTCTACCAGGACAACGTAATCATGCAGAAGCAGTATTATAGACAGATCAGACAGCAAGTAATTCACAGGTGAAAGGTGTGATGTAAGGAAGCTAATTTGACAATCATAGTTTGCTAAGCTGAATAAACATTTCCATGGTGGTGGAGACTCCATCTTTGGAGGTTTTTAAGCAGAGGCTGGATGGCTTTGATTGGGTATTCCTGCACGGCAGTGGGATAGAATGGATGGCCAATATGGTCTATTCCAGTTATATACAGTAATTCTATGATGATAAAAAACACAAAAAGCAAAACTTCCTCAAACACTGACAAATGCAATCTGTTTCTGCCTAGCCCAAGGGCAGCGATCGTCTTTCAGTCTGAGAGCAAAATCCAACTTTAGTATAATTCTCAAGGGCCACATTTCCCTGGTGTGCAAAATAATAATAATCATATTTTAGCTTAAACTTCTTATTGTCATAATATCCTTACGCAAGGCTTTTCCCTTCCTCAGAATGGGGGTAAAATTGTCAAAGGTCAGGAAAACACCAAGCAATGGTGTCATGGGTCAGGGGGTGTTACCATCTGGGTACCCAGAAGATCATACAAAACCTTTGAAGGAACAGATTTATTCCTCACAGGGCTTCCCAAGAGTCAGCTTCCCAACTCCTGGTTTGGGAAGAGTAGTTTAAAAGTGTTGACTGAATATATTGGTCTTTATACACATTGGAAACTGCTTAATGCAATGTAGATGTGTAAATTGCTATTGCTTAAAACAAATTGTAAGCCACTCTGATAGCCTTTGTGGCTGAAGAGCGGGGTATAAATACCTAAATAAATAAATTAAAAAAATATATCTGAAATCTACAGAAGAAACAAGAGACACATCTCAAGATGCTCAAAGGATGGTTGTTTATTAATAGAAAAACCCAGAGCATTTTGGGTTATATAAAATGATAAAGAACAAATGTAAATACATACCGTAATTTTACATTGCATAAAATTATTATTATATTTGTGCATTGCTTATAGCTTGTACATATTTATTTAGAATTTCTGAACCAGGAACTCTCAAACCATTCACTGAACTAATGAAGACATGCAAACAAAGGGTGATGGTTTTCCATATCTTGTGAGCAAATGGTAGAAAAATACAGATAGCATTCAAGGGCATGTGAATATACCTGTGTTAAAGGGAAAGGGACCGTCTGAAAAACCTGGAAGACTTTACAAGAGAAGGAGGTGGTCAAGATTCTTATTCAGAACTCTATGGATCAAAGATTTTAAATTTAAAATCCAATCTACCTCCTTTTGGAATAGAACCTTCTCATCCGTAGTGTTTGCCTTCTCTATTGCCAAAGATCTGAGGTGTGTTGAAGAACGATGTTGTTCCAAGAAGTGACTCATTAAGGGAGCACTTGTTTTACTATTTCTCCTATTACAAAGATGTTCTCCTATTTGATTCCTAATAGGTCTAGTTGTTGTTCCCTCATAAAGGTTGTGACAGTTGTACTGTGTGGCATAAACAACAAAACTACTGCTGCATCTGGTAAAGTGCTGTAAAATGTGTCTCGCTTGGTCAATGTGATCTGTGAGTTTGGTCATCTTGGAAGTGTACCTGCAATAGACACAATGGCGATAGGAGGGGTGGTACCCTGTGGGTCTGCTTACACCCATTAGAGTGTTTTGTGATGTGTGTTTCCGCACCTTGAATGTGCTTCTCGCCAGACTGTCCCTAATGTTGTTGGTTCCTTTAAAAAAGATCTGGGGCTTGTCCTGACAACCTGAACTATGTATAGAACTACAGCGGGACCCTCCAGATCCATGGGGGTTCGGTTCCGGGACCCCCATGGATGACAAAAAATGCAGATGATTACATTCCATATTGTTAAATGGCGGTGATGTGCATGCAGACACTTCAGCGTCTCCATGTTTGCATCGCCACCATTTTAAGTATAGGACATGACAATCCACAGTTGCTCGAAATTGTGGCTCTGGATCCTATGGATCAGGAGGGCTCACTGTATATACCAGATTTTCTTTATGAAACCCTGTAAATGATTGCTGACATGATTAAAGGTGCAACTGCAATTTAGACAGTTGGACTGTGATCAGAAGGTGGTTTAGTATGCTTTGTACAGGCTCTGAGACATTACTTTTGCATGGATACCCTCTGTACGTTAGCTGTTCTGTCAATATACAGGCATCATTTCTGAAGACAATTTCTCTGGAACAGTTACATATTAATCTAATGAACTGCCAAGGGGGAGGGGTGTTATATCTGTTTTATATGAGAAAGCGAATTGCTTGACTAATGTGTTTTATATATAAAAGCTAACTGCTTGACCAATGTGAGAAAAAAATATTTCAGAAACAGATTTACAGGGCAATCCTGTTCTTGTCTAACTCAGAAGGAAGACCCACCAACTTTAACGGCATTCCCCCCCACCCCAGGTAAACAAGTATAGGATTGCATCCTCTGTACAATAGTAGGGTTTTTTACACAGACAAAACAATATTTAATTAAATATTCATTCATTGATTTTGCTTAGAAATTAATATCTCTTTAAAAGTAGCTAAACATACCTGTCCAGCAGTTGGATCTGTGTCTCCTGTTATCACGCTAATTGTTGTACTTTTACCAGCTCCATTGGGTCCCAGTAGCCCTAAAACTTCTCCTAGAAAAAACAAACCAGTACCAGTGCTTTTTATTAAGGATACTAGAATAGCATGCCATACATAACAAGCAAAAGAAAGGCTGGTATTAAAACAGATTTGCTGATATTTAGAAGAAATATTGCAGCTTGAGTTATTTGATCAGATGTTCCACTACTCACTAGACACAGAGATGCAATGGATGAGGGCCAACAAACTAAGAGAGAATCCCAACAAGAGAGATCATATGAGTGGTGGGTCTTGAGTACAGGCACTGAGGATAAAGGGGTTCCCCTTTCCCCAGTATGTACATAATTTGGAGGCGGTCCTGGATTCACCCTTCTCCTTGGAGATCAAGTATGTGGCAAGAAGCAGCAATTGTAATCTTCGTCTGGCTGCCCACCACACCCTTTCCTTAACAAGGATGGTCTGAGCACTGTAGTCCATCCACTGATAATCTTGCTTAGACTACCAGTGCAGATTTTATGTGGAGATAATCTCGTGTTTAGTTCAGGACCAGCAGCTGGTGCAGGTTGAAGTGGCCAAGATAGTGAGATGCCAAGCTGTGAACTATTTGGGAATAGGTTACTTGGCAGATCTTCAGTACAGTTCGACCCCTGTATCCACAGGAGATATGTTCCAAGACAGCCCCCCGCCCCCATGGAGACCTGAAACTCTGGATAATAGGGAACCCCATTATTTTCAATGGGACAAGTGTCAGAAGTTGACCGTAAAATTGCACTGGAGGACCTAGAAATACCCAGAGAGAATATATTTTTTTGGATGAGGACAAGTGGAACTGTGGATACCAAATCCATGGATATGGGGGTCAACCTGTACAGACCCATGTGATTTGTTCAGTCATTGAAGGAGATGGTGCTGATTGTTCCATGACTCACAGATTGCAATCTGGTGGCAATGGAGAAGCAAACCTTCCCCACTGCCATAGCACTTGTTAGACCTAGCTTTTTTCCTCTGACTTTTCCTGGTTGTTCAGGTCTGAATTCCACTGTCAGCCTTGACTTTAAATAGCTTAATCACTTATTCTTTCAAGTCATACTTTAATGTTTCTTTGAGCTGATTTTAATTTTTTCTGCCGTTTTGCATACAACAACACTGAAATATTGTTTTAGGTTTGGTAAGCAGTATATGACCTGATTCAACAAATAAGTTAGAAACTGTCTGGATCCAGCCATACGTTTAATATTTAGAACTCGTTATTGTTGGAACTGCAACAACTCTTAGCACTGAAGAGTCAGAATGCCTCAGAGTGGGCAGTAGTGTTAGGATTAGTTTGAGTGCCCACAGTCCTCCCTGCTTATCTACCTATCATGCTCCCTTTGTGAGGTAAACTGATACTCTTAGGGATGTTTCCATGTCTTCTCCTACCCAGAACTCTCTCAGTTCTTCCTAAAGATGTAGCTAGCTTAGAATAGCACCCTGAGTAACATTCCTATTTATAATGGAGCTCCTATAATAAAGCCTTAATTTTTTTCTCCAAAACCATTGGTGTCTTTGCTCCTTAAATCAGGATCTCTAATTGACTGCTGCATGCACACCACACACACACACACACACACACTATCTATTATAAGGTGTTACATCACCCCAAGGAAGTGGAAAAGAAGTATTAGCATGGGATTTGGCACTTGTTGAATGAGGAAAAAGTGATTGAAAATAATATATTGGACTATGATCTTGTGAGCTGTTCAGATTATTACTAAACATCTGTTGCTACATGTTCCTGAATGTCTGTCACTTGATAAAATACAAGTTATTAAGAGTTGTGGAAGGAATGAAATATTATCAAAAGTAAATAATGGGTTGGATAAAATATCAAGATAACAATGATGGGAGAAAATGAGATACATTCAGCCAAAAAATGGAAATAATACACCATTTTCTTCTAATAACATTTTCAGTTATTGTGTACTGTAAAAACTATGGACATAGAGCTGGCCTTCAGCTAGGGAACTAAAAAACAAGACTGCTTTCTTGTAATTACACAGAAAAACAGCTGCGTGTTTTAATGATAATTTTTGATATAATACTAACTTTGCTTACGTTAAAAACATGAAAATAAAAGTAATGCAAATGAATATAAAGATTCTGGAGGTGCTGTTTCATTTGCCTTTCCTTGCTTCTTACTTGACTCCACAACTTAGCTTAGCCAGTAGTTCTAGACCCATTTACATAGGGCTTGTCTAGACAGGCTATTTACTCCATCTTGGAGCTCTGCTGTCCTAACAGTGTTTTGTCCCTGGCAGTCCTCATGATGCCCAGTGCAAAGACAGGGAGAAGATGGGATAAACCTGTAGTATGTGGGGAAATAATCATTGTAATGTAAAAGCAATCTTGTGTACCTCATTCACAATCTAAGATCAGTCTAGGGTTTTTCCCTGCATGCATTTGTTCTCCCAAAATTCCCTTTCTCTTATTTCACTGGGCACTTCCAGCCAACTGGAAGTGCTGGGTCATTCAACACATGACCTAATTTGAATTTTATTGCTTTTGTGTAACTTCTCTCTTCTAAGTCTGACTCTCCATGAGGATGGAGGTACCTTAGCCATCTTAAGCTTTTCTGAAACAATGCCATAATGTTTCACCATACAGCCTTCTATCATTGTGGGCTGGTGAATCTTTCCTACCCTATTCTTAGTCAGTTTAGGAACCTCTTTTTAAGTTTGTTTTAGTATGTAGATTGAGATTGATATACCTTCAGTAAACTTTGATTTGCATTTTAAACTGACTCCTTTGTTTTTGTAATGAGTCTAATTTAACTGCGGGATCCCAGACCTCTGATGATAATTGAGCTTAAGTCTGCTTCCTAAGCGATTCTGCATGAACACGAAGTCAAAAGTGACTGAATGATTTTAACTCTTTTTAAAAGGAAAAAATTCTTGTTGTTTTTAAAAGGACTAGATCCGGGAATTTTTTAATACAATTTTATTTTTAGACTCATTACCTTCCCACAAAACCCCATTAAACTCTTATATTAAAATACCCAGGAAAAATGGCCTCAGCTGGAAAAAATTGGATTGGGCCCCATGTGACCACAGGAAGCTGTTGCTGAAGCTGCCATCTGCGATGCTCCCTCTGAAGCCAGGAATGAGTCCTGCAGAATGTGACCAAGGCTGGTCACATGCAGGGAGCTTTGATCACATACTGTGGGCCGGCTTCCTGGCTTCAGAGAGAGTGACGCAGATGGTGGTGGCTGCAGAGACAGGCGTGCATGCCAGTATGGACTCCATCCTGTTTCAGTCAGGAAACAGGGAAGGAATGGGACAGATCTGTGGCCAGAATGTGCTGGCTGGGAGCCAGTGTATTCTGGCGTGTGCAAGATGAGTCCCTAGAAGCGAGTCCCATTGAACTTAGTGGAACTTACACAGCTCAGTAAACAGGCATACAACTGCATGTTAAAACCTCTCTTCTTCCTATTGGAATCTCATACAGTACCAAAAAAACCCCCAACCCTAGCCTTTTCAGCCAATAGCTTAAATGCTTCTGTAAATGAGTACAAAGTTAAAGGATATAAGACCTGCCTTCCAAAGGACTGCACTAATGGAAAGTGCCTCTGCTGCTCACACTTCAGCCCATTTAGCACAGCTTTTTCTTGCAGCAGGTGAAGCTGCTCATATGGCTAACTCTGGACCCAGGCCAAAGCGTTTGCTTTTTTTCCAGCTTAAAAACTTTCTAAAATAATAACAGTAGACATTTTTCTTGGGCCATCTAACCTTTTTTAACACAAAAAGAGACCGTTCTGGTGGCCACTTTGCCTCCCGCCTTGTTCTTCTTCAAACAGGAACAAATCTTCCTGCTTTTGTACTCCTTGCGCAGGTTGTGGACAATGACAACTGGTTTCTAAACAGGGAGAACAAGAAAGAAGCTTCTTATGCCACGTATACACAGCCATTTCACATCATTCTCTCTCAGCCTGAATATATCAGAGCAGGAATCAAAACAGGTATCAGCCTTTAGACAGGGACAGAAACGTAAGAAGTTGCATTATATCAAGTCAGGATGCCTACCCATCTAACTCGGTAGCACTGACTGACTGACTGCCTACCATCTGACTAGGGAGGGGGGAAATGTTCATTAGTAAGCATTTCCCAACCCGTCCCCCCAAATTACTGCCTAGAGCATCACAGAGAAGAATTGAGCAGCCAAAAGACTCTGCCCTTAGCAAACACTAACAAGGAAGTTACTTTGTAAAGAAATATATGTGGTTCTTCAGCACATAAACCCCATGTTGTTTTGCATAGAAGATGTGCTTCCTGCATAGGATACACTGTGTTTCTGCACAAACAACACTGTTTCTGTGCAAAATAATCCTCCTCACCTTCTCAAAAATTCCTGAAAATAGTGATCAAAAACTTTGTAGAAATCTCTGCTCTTGAGAAGTGGGAAGAAAACTACAGAGAGTGTTCCTTCTCAGATGGAAGGACCAAAATATGGAGATTGACTTCCCTCCATCTAATACTCAGCAAGAAGAACTAGAGCAATTGGGCAGTAGAAGAACATGTTTTGTTCCATAAAAGCACACAAAGACTCATAAGTAGAGAAATTAACTAAATCACAAGGACGGTAGACAGCAATTTAAGCTAGCTGGTTTCACAAAACAAAAGGAAACTAAAAGGAGGCAGACATAGAATGTTATCAGACAGTGCAAACAAGGCATCGTATGGATGCATAATGATCACTAAAGGGCACACGTACCACATGACGTCACCCTTTCACGATCATGTCCTGTTAAAAAATGTACTTTTTTATTGATGTCTCAAGCCATCAATTGATCCCTATGGTGCTTTTGTGCTTGCATTGCCAGGGTTTGAAACTTCACACCATTGATCAATGGCTGGTCCAGCGAAAAAACTTCTAGTTGAGATTGCAACATCCACATAGGTGACACACTTTTTATGACCCTCACCAGTTTACTTGGGACTTTTTTAGTGTGTTTAGGTGCTTTGTGTAACTTTAACTTTGTTATTTTTCTGTGTTTTTAAAATTTCCCATACTATGTATTCTCATGAAAATACATGGGATTTCAAATGAGGACATGAACAGAGCTCTGTTCACTCCTTGTTCATTGCTGGCAAAGCTTTTTGCTGGGATTAGAGGTAAGTGTAGCATGCAGAGTTCTTTTGCTGGCAGAAAAATGGCAAAGTTATGCCAGCAAAAAATGGGGTTTGGGGTGGAGGTGGTCTGATAAAGTCCTCAGAATGACAAACAAGAACTCCCTAACCAACCATACTGCTCTTTCATGATCTTCTCCTGATCTTCTCCCACTAGCAAAAAAATTAACCAGAGGAGGCCATTGACCATTAACAGTTCCAATGATCTGACACAGGGCTTGTCTACATGGGCAATATACCCCATTTTGCTCCCATCTCAGAGCCCTGCAGTCCTGACAATACAGAGCTTTTATCACATTCTGCCGTCAGGCAGTCCTCACCACCTCCGGGGCAGATACAGGGCCCAGGTAGGACTAAGGACATTTTCACATGGGGCCAAAATGCCCCGTTACTGCCCCGCTACCTCCTCTCCCATTCCTGCCACGGAATAACATAAATCTTTCACACACTCACCTTAATTCCGCAGCAGGAACGGGCTCCCCCTCCCCTTGCTGGCTGGCCGTAAATGCAGCCGTCGTAAGGCTGCTTTTACAACCGGCTGTCTGAAACGTTATCACGTTATCACGTGATAACACCGGACAGTAAATTTAAAAAATAAAACTCCCCCAAACATAAAATCAGTTCACCAAGCACAAAAACACTCTTTAAGTCACATAATCAAAACAGGGAGGGTAAAATAAAGGGTGCCACTTACCTGGATGTCCAGATCGTACCAGGAAGTGCTTGGAACAGACCTCCCCTCCACGGCTGTCATTTCGGAACAGGAACGGGGCTCCTGTTCACACACCCATGATTGCGTGATAGTGACGGAACTGGAGGTCTATTCACGATGAAAAATCATGATTACATTGTTCTGGAACAGTCACGGGAGTAGGATGGATGCAGGACAGAACGGGGTCAACATCGTCCGAAAGGGAAAACCTTTCCCGACCCTGTTCTGTTCCTGCCACGGGATATATAGCCCATGTGAAAATCTCCTAAGATGGGGTTGGGCCTGATAAAACATGTTTTTTTTTTAAATACAAGGTTTAATACATTCTTGCTGGGAAGAAATGGATTGGGCTCCACGTTTCCACTGGAGCTCGTCCCAGCAGGTCAGTTTCAGCTGCTGGTCTGCCTTGCTTTTCCAAAGCAGGAAGAGGTCTTGCACTTTATTTCATATGTGGTGGGACTGTACCATTGCTAAAAAATTCTGGGCTAAGATACCCAAGAATATTATGGAGATGCTACAGATCAGATATCCCATGAGAGCAGAGATCTACCTTCTAAACACGACTAATATATTAGGTAAAGAAGATAAGAATAGATATTAATAAAAGATATTATATTTGATAACAGTGGCAAGGATTGTCCTCACCTGAAACTGGAAACTAGAAGCAATACCAAATTTAGAAGACTGGTACTTGAAAATTGCTGAGATGATGGAGATGTATATCATCTCCTCAACTTAAATAACAGACGTATAGAAAAAATGACAAATGACTGGGAGTTAGTGATTAAATATTTGTCTAAGAAATGTGATATAAGTATTGAAATATTACAAATTTAATAAAACACCAATTTGCAGTACCAAAGATAATTGAAATATTGGTTTAAACCCAAGCTAGACTTGTCTAAATGACAATGATTTAGAAAAAATGTAATATTCATAGTGAGAAAAGAATTTGGATGAGAAGGTGGAGGGAATGAAGAGAAGCATGAATTATAATACTTTGTGTATAAGTACATGACATTACTGTTTGTTTGTTTAATACGAAGACAACGTAAATAGCAGATAAACCTCTAGGGTTGGATAACTATGTGGAAGTCAACAACAATAACAATAACAAAAAATAGAAATGGGATTAGAAATGTATAATAAGTATGATAAGTATTTGTACTTTTTGCACAGAAAACAGCATTTTATGTGCAGAAAACAGCATTACAGGTTGAGTATCCTTTATCCAAAATGCTTAAGGCCATAAGTGTTCTGTATTTTGGATTTTTTAAAATCAGATTTTGGAGGACTTCCATAAACATAATGAGATATCTTGGAGATGGGACCCAAGTCTAAACACAACATTAATTTATGTTTCATATATACCCTATACACATAGCCTGAAGATAATTTTATACACAACATTTTTAATAGTCTTGTGCATGAAACAAATTTTATGCATACTAACCCATCAAACAGCAAAGGTGTCACTATCTCAGCCACCCATGCAGACAATTTTGGATTTTGGAGTATTTCAGATTTCAGAATTCCAGAGGGAGACTCAACCTGAATCTGTTTCAAAGCTGTTTTCTCAAGCGGGGGTGAGGGGAGGGTAGATTTTGCACAGAATAAGTCTTCAACTATAGCATTTTCTCTGCAGAAATAATATTTCTGTTCAGAAAATGCTGTTTTCTGTGCAAGCAAAACATGTGCAAATTTTATGGAGAATAAAGTCCCAGGACTTTTTCAGACAGGACTTATCGTGCAAGAAGACTCTGGAACAGTTACAACACTGTCACTTGGCGGGGGGGGGGTCCGTTTTGGACGACGCCGTCCCTCTCTCGGCATTGTCTGTGACTGTTCCAGGTATGACTGAAGGCAGCCACATCATTTTTTACTCACAGAAGTTGTCCGTGAGTAAAAAATTGTACGGCTGCCTTCAATCATACCTGGAACAGTCATGGATGATGCCGAGAGAGGGACGGCATCGTCCGAAACAGACCCCTGCTGCACGACAGTGTTGTAACTGTTCTAGAGTCTTCTTGCATGGTAAGACCTGTCTGAAAAAGTCCCCAGACTGTGAATAGTCTTGAAGACTTTCTGGCAGCAGGAAGAAAATTGCTCAGATTGCTTCTTTCAAGAAACCTAGTAGAGAAAAATTACATCCCTAGTAAAGCCCAGTCTTCTCTCCCATTCATTACATCAGCTGAACATTTCCTTTACATGGTGTTGTTGGCAGGGATATACCGTACGGATTCCTCCCTGCCTTTGCTTACTTTTAATGTCCAAATCTCTGAATTAGTTCAGAGCACTTCGGGCTGTGCTGTTCCATTTTGGACCCTTGTCATGACAGCAGTTGCCATCATCCTGCAAAGGTGATGGCACTCCTATCATTCTGCAATGACCACATGTCTCATTATCTGCAAACAGTGATTGTCTTGTCAGCAGGACATCAGGTAAACAAGGGGTTAAAGGAACCAATGGTGGGAGATGAAGGGCACCTTCTGATTCATCATCATCATGATGTCAGATCACGAGAGAGAACTGACCAATCAGTACTTTGAGTCTGCTAATTTCAAATAAGGTATAAATGCTTTGTGTGAGCACATGGCAGGGAGAGAGATAAAAGGAACTGTCAGTATGCTGGGACATACAGTCACAGAATTTCATGCTGTAAAGAGAACACAGAGCAAGGGAGGCTGCATGCTTGTCTACAGGGGGCATACTGATGTAAACAAGTCTGCAGCCAGATGGACTTGTTTGATGATAAGGTAGCCTTGACATCTATTCATGTGTGCAATCAGTCTGGGAACTAGTCTGTGCCTCACAAGGGCAGGATGTTTATGTACATGCCTGAGACTCTGTAATCTGTGTGTGGAGTTCTGAGGAGCTGCTGTGCGATGCAGTGGCTGAGACTGTATAGTCCTGTTTGTTGCCACAGGGAGGGTTATCTGTTGACTCTGTATATACAGTATTTTAAATGCTATAGTAAAGTTAAGTAATTTAGGCACCACCTGAGTGTCTGTATGCTTTATTGGACATCTTAAGGCTGATGCTGGGGCCAATGGTGATTTTCTGCTACTCTGCTACAATTTTATACTGCCTGGGTCTCTCTGAGCATGTACAGAGTGTCCAGAGTGCTATACCACGTCAGGAACACCTTGAGACAGCACCTCATGTCTCATGGAAAGATGAGAGGACAAAGGACTTAACAATGGAAGATGCTCTTGAGCCATTCTGAAACATCTAACTGGCTACAGCCTTCCATCTGAATCTAACGGAAGACTGCATCTTTGTGAACAGAGATTAGAAAATGTGTAGTGGTTGTGATTAGGGAATGTGATGTTATTTTCTTAACTTTGGCTGAATGTAGCTGAATGTAACTGAATGCTTTGATTTTAATACTCTGTAACTGTAAGCCTCTGACCTGAAGAAAGAAATGCTTTCTTCATGAAGTGATTTACCTCTTAAGCTTGCTTGAATAGAAGAAGCTTTCTAATTTTCCTATAGCTGATGCCTTCATGTGCCTATCCTTGGTCATTGCTACATTTCTATCTCTCTCTGGGGTAGGAGGGAGGAGTTGGTTGGTTATATAGTGGCAAGTAGTTTCACTGGTTAATCAGAGACCCTGCACAGCTTCTCGCTGCACTGTGTGGGAAGGGAGGAAAGCAAGTGATGGAGACTACTGAAAGGAGAGACATAGTTCTGAGGGATCCTAGACTAGAAGGATCCTAAGAGTGTGTCTTGGGAGGATCAGCACAGGAGTTCTCAGCAACAGTACTCTTGGGGCTGATTGCAAACACATGCAAGCCTCACCTCTCAAGTCTGTGCCTGTGTGCATGCACAGAGTGAGGGGCTGAGTTAGTGTAACATGGTGGCAGCAGGTTGTTGAACTGTGGCATTAGTTTGGGAAGTTAGATAAAGAGCATCTTTCTGGAGTCACTCTGCCCTCTCCCAGAGAAGAGGAGCAGTGGGATCTGGGAGGAGCTGCGCTTTGTGCAATCAGGACAATCTGATTGAATCCAGAGCTGGTGCAAACTTGTTCAAATCACCTTGACTCACTGTAATATCTGGGATTGAACCAAATCAGTTGCTTGAATTGGCCCTAATGATCAGAGACTGGTTGAAAACTTATGTATGTTGCCTCTTTCATAGGCATTGTAAATATAGGAGATTACCAGACGGGGACCAAAAATCCCCCCTCCCTAGCTCGCTATGTTCCCTCCTGCCCCGCTCCCATCCCTGTAGTGGTTTAAATAAAACATTTTCACACATACCGTGATAGTGGTTTCAAAAGTCCTCCCCTCCCATCTGGCATCCCAGGAGTGAATTGAGCTCTTGCTGAGCCCCATTCACTTTCTGAAAACAAAATCCCGGGTGTTCTTAAGAAAGAACGATTGCATGGGAAAATTAAAAATAAAATGAAAAATAAAAGTAAAAAAGTAAAACAAAGCACAAAACCTCACTTTAAAAAACCCAAGTAACCTGGCGAGGGAGGGAAAAGGGTGTCACTTACCTGGATGTCCCAATCTCAACTGGAAGTGCTCAGTACAGTTCGGCAGGGACCTCCCACTGTGGCTGGCATAGAGCCAGCACAACGGGGTGCCTTTTCACAAACCCGTGATTCCATTACAGAAATGGAATAGGCAATCTGTCAGGATCTGGGGACATGCAGTCCAAGTACTGTAGATTTATTCTCTAAAGAGCCGAGGATGAGATGTAGCTGTTCGCAAGGTTTGCAAGGCAAGAGTTCTGATCAAATGGCAGTTTTTAAGCCTCGCAATTGTATCAATATTGACTGGGCCTAGGAGCTAAGCTGGGCCAGGCTGAGCTAAGCAGTTCTATTTTGGATTTTACAATTCTTCTGTAAGTTGTACATATCTGTAAATATATTCTTTATTATGTTCAAGTAAAGAACAAGAATGCTTTTAGATACAAGCCTGTGTGCCTGAGCCTTTATTTCTGATGCCTGAAGGAACAACAACTCTGCTGCAATTTATTGTTGCTTGAGCCCTGTTGAGGTTCTCAGTGTGTGCCCTAACCAGACAGGATCTATTGACAGCTAAAGCCATTTTAAAAAAAAAGGAATGCAGATGGAATGGAGGGAGCATGGGAGCAGGACAAGTCAGGAATGACATCCTCTGGTAAGTGAGCCCTTTGGTCATCTCCTGTCGTCCCTGTCCTGAATTTTTTAGGTTGGCTGATAATTTCCATAGTGTTTCAATTCTGATTATTGTTTTATGTTGTATATCTTATGACTGTTGTACATGTTCCCTGCTTTGAAATATTGTCTAAGTGGTTTATAAATATATGTAAATGAATAACTGAATTTTTATTTTTTTTATTTATTTATATTTTTTTTGTGATCTGAAACTTTCTCTTTTTTTTTGACATATAATTTTTATTGTTGACAGTATCTTAATACATAACAAATAAATTTTTAAAAAAGTGTAACAATGTTTTACCTCTTCTGGATTTGCAGATGCCAGGGCACTTTGAGCTCTTGCCCTTTCATCTTCAACATCTCTGTCGTTTTCTGTGGGCTCTTCGGGATTCTGGTGGATGTTCTTTCTCTGTGGAGAAATCCTGCAGATCAACAATATCATTAAAAGTTTGAAAGTACTGCACACTACCAATTAGATACTCTTTTCTATCGGGAAAGGGATGAATGGTCCATAACAGAGCCAGAATCTTAAGGACTAACAACTCAGAAAAAAATGTCCTTACAATATTATATTTTACATATCACTAATTGTGATAGAGGAAGTCCCCGCTTTCAGCGGCTCACTATCTGACAACCCACTATTTCAATGCTTGCAAATTAAGGACATGCTCCATTCATTTGATGAGGAACCCATTCTTTCAAAAGTTCTTGCCTACGGAGGCTTGCTTTGGACTGATCATGCATGTGTGCGCTGCTTGGAAAACAAGCTAAGAGGGGGGAAAGTCACCAAGCTTACTGAGAAACTATGCAGGTAGTGCAGGTAAGTGCAGGCAGTCACAAATGAGCCACTATAATTCCCTCATGGATCCCATCTTAGGACAAAGGCGAGATATACTTCCAGTAAATAAATGGATGGATTCTGCTTTTCGACCAGTTCCGGTTTCTGACACTGCTGCAGTCCCTAGCCTGTCAGATAAGCAGGGGCTTCCTGTATCCTGTTGTGAAAAAAAGTGTCCCACATACATGAATTCTCAATTTGAGTTAGGGAGAAATATCTCCATAAAACTAACAGTGGAACTTTCAAATATCCTTAATTCCATTATTATATATGATTGCAGTTTTACTTTTTAAGAAGCAGCCGCTGAAGTTAGGAAATGACAGGATATTCTGTCTATGTAAGAATATTTTAACTCCCATTTTATACAAAGTAGTGACCAATGTTTCATGAGATATATGAGAAAAAGAAAGAGTAACACTAAAGCTCTTTTGGCCATAACAATGAAATAATATACTGGCACTTTCTTTCCAAGTTGTGCCTGAAGAACAAGGTTTGTTCATCTGGAGTGGAGGTGGGGGATAATCCACCACCATGAAGTTAAAGTTTCATCACTGATTGTATTTCCTCATTCTTGAAAATATAAATAAAACATCTTATTACAATGTAGACAAGCCCCTTAAATCTATCACTCAAACAAGCCTCAATAAAATGGTGACAAAACTATGATTCTTACAATATCGGAGATGGATTGGGGAAACAAGCCATTGAAAACAGAACCAGCAACTATCAAAATGTTATGCTTGCAAGTCATTATTTCATAAGAATAACAGGCTGGATTTTTCCTCACTATGCATGAGCATGTGAACAGATTTGTACAAACCTAAAGACAGGATCTCTTCTCATAACTGGCTTGCCATATTTCATCACCAGATAGCGAAGTAAAAACATCAAAATTATACTGTTGAGATATGGCTAAATAAAAGCAGAACAGAAAAAGTTATATTCAACCATTGTACAGATCTATAATCACTTTAATTTAATACATATAATTCGTGCTTGTTTAAGTTTCTGTATAAACGTAAGTCATTTTATGGAAGAACTAGTGATAAGAACTGAGAAAGGCCTTAAAGACTTTTGGAGGTCTTTAAACAGAAGTTGGATGGCCATCTGTCGGGAGTGCTTTGATTGCATATTTCTGCATGGCAGGAGGTTGGACCGGATGGCCCTTGTGGTCCCTTCCGTTTCTAGGATTCTATTGAATGATTTCATTCAATTCATAATCATTGCACCACTCTCTAATTTATGGCATAAGGGTGTCTGTCCCAGGAGCCACATTACTCAGACAGACTGGGAAGCTACAGGGTGAGAGCAAATAAGCACATTCTTGGAGTGCGTGTCTCCGCCAGTGGACTTATGTTGGAGGATAGAGGCTGCCCTCACTTCCCCCTGCCTTCCTAGACATGCAACAGGAGCTGGGGGTTCCTGTGGATCCATCCCCTCAGCCACTGACTAGCCTTAGGGTCCACTCTGGCATGCTAGGATTGTGTTCCAAAGGATGAAGGAGCAGCCTGCACCTCCAGCATAAGCTGCTCCTTCTTCTCCAAGTGAACAAGGGCCGTCAGAACATGTCTTAGCTGCTTTGAATCCCAATTTGGGAGAAACGCAGGATATGAAATCAATAAATAATAAATAATAAATAAATAATTGGCACACCCCCATGGAATGGGATGTCTCAATGCGGCCAGTCCAGTGCTTTCATTTCAGTCTGGCACAGTTCTGCTTGCGTATCAACTGATAATTGATCATTGGCAATATTGTCAAGAAAATGCAATCAAAACCATTTCTGTTTGGTTGGGATTGTCTTGCAAAACCATTTGAGTAAGGGTTAGGGTTAAGGTAAGAGTTAGGGTTATTATCAGTTATCAGTTGATACGTAAGCAGAACTGCACAACACTGAAATGGGCAGGCCATTCTGAATTGGTGCACTGAAAGGTCCTGCACCCTGTCTCCATGCTCTATCAGTAGATGAGAGAGTTGCACCTGCTGCTGTGCATTTTGAGTGAAGGACATTGCACAAGGAGGAACAGAGTATCTCATTTTGCTACATTCCAAAGAATGCATATGCAGGGACCACAAGGGCCAGCTGTCCAACCTCCTACTATACAGGAATAACCAGTATTGTGTATGTCACCAAGAGGATTCTTGCCCATGCCTGCTGTTGTGACTTTCATTGTCCCAGAATAGCAACCAATGGGGCTCTTGCAGGGTTCCCTGGGGCACCAGCCTCACACTTTCGCTGGAGAAAGCGTCCTCCCTAAGAAAGAACCACTAGATTCAAAACTAATAGCACAAGCACCTTTTAACTGTTTGAGGACTATTTTTTGGTAGATACATAGCAGTACTGTATTTTTGGTTTTTTTATTTCTTTTGCACATGTAAGAATGATGCATTGATTTCTCACCACAAAGGAAGCTTGCCAGAGCTGATTTAAATAACTCAATTCGTTTTCGTCACCTTCAGGAAAAAAATGTAGCTATAAGAAAACAAAATTGATACAATATATCATTTTCTTTGAAAGTGAATGTAGGTATTGCTAGCCAGTGACAATAGTTTGAAAATGTACAGTGCCCCTGCAAAACTACTTTAGGGCTTTTTTTTTTTTTTTTTTGCTTTTTTTTTGCATAGTGAGGTATTCTCTTTTGAAATTAGAAGGGGGGAAAGGACCAGAAGAGCGGGTAAGGGGTAGTCTACCTTCAACAGAATGGCACATGCACAGAAACCTGTTTAGTGATGTTGGGAAAGAGTAGTGGCATGGCCCAATACATCAACACCTCTCTGTGCTGGCTGTAGACAACAACAGAGCTAAAATGGACGATCCAAGAGTATGCCATAATTGTTATAATAGACCAAGCTACTGTTTGCTACATTAGAAAAATACAGTTCCATGCATATAGGATGAAAAATAACTTTATGCTTTAGCTTACCATTGTGAAAGCATATAAGAAGCCGATAGCAGGATACATAGGAAGCAAAACATTCAACACAGAATCCAGGTAGATTTTATTATACACGGGAATGCGTATAATAATGATAAGCAGTGTCATCTAAAATGAAAGACAGAAATATTTTAAATTTTTTGAACATACTGATCACTTGATCCAATTATCTTTTCCACAGAGCCTATGACTTAGCACCTTAATTAGCAATCCAAATAGAACAAGGCCTGAGTATGTAACAGGATTGGCTTGCATTCATATTCATCCAACTACTACCCTTAATGCTCCCTTATCTTCTCCTTTCATTATCAAAACTGCTTTCAAAATCACTCACTTAACACACAAATTCTTGTCAATTCATGACCACACGTATGGTGGAAACACTAAATTCTTTAAACTCTGAAAATGATTAAGTGAAAGAGGCTTTCCCTCCTTCACCTTGCTTTCATGGCAAGTTCTGAGCTGCTTTTCCAGACTGGCTGCTAGTCCTCACTGTCCATCTATAAAGGTACCCAATATATTCTGGACTACATTATATTATTGCTGCTGTGCCACATTGGATTCCTGTGCCCTTATGCAATAATCTGGTAACTTCCACAGGCAGCATTAGGAGTCACCACACGTGTTTAGGGACTGGAACACTGGATAGCTGTTGTGAAGTTTCTTTCTGGGGGGTTGGCTACATGGCAAAAAAAAAATAATAAATCCCCAAACAATTTGAGGAGAATGCTACTGGTCCTCATGGACGCTGGCCCACATTAATGATATTTGGAAGGAAGGGGGCTGAAAACCCCACATAGTCCACAATAACAGCTTTCATTGTTTCTTGTGATATTTTTTAAAAAGTGCACATAAATGCCCACAATAGGTCATCTGTACAACAGATTCACAAAGGTGATGCAGTAGAGCTGAATGCTGATTGGTCGGGCCTCAGAGGGGGTGGGCTTGCAAGGGGGGCTTGGAATGATGGAGCCACCATTGTTTTGTTTTCACAGACACGATTGTTCACCCCTGGTAAACTGGCAGAGCAAAAGTATGATCTTTTTTTAAAATGGGAAACAGCTCTTCCACATCTGTCTCTTTAAGAGAAAGAAAGGGGGGAAGGGAGGGAGATTTTCTGAACTCAACTCACTCATTTCTGTTTGGGAGGGGTGAAAACTGCTAATTATTCTACTCCAAGCTTGTTAATCAGCCATGGGCACAAATGGGTACTGCAGTGAAAGGGAGGTAAGTCACTATTTTTTGTTATAAATTCTCCCATGTAGCTGAGCCCTGGGTTGATGCAAGAGAATCATCCAAGTATGGGTTAACTCGCCAATTGCCCCATAGAGGCAGGGATCATGTGACACATCTCTGCACTGGGCTCAAATGTTGATATAATCCCTACAGTTTTGACACAAGGCTGAGGACTTTTTTGGACATTGATTTACTGCACCAGAAGGCTCGTAGCACTCACGACGCTGCTGCGTGGCATGGGGCCCGTTTCGTACAATGCCATCCCCCACCAAAATCAACTGTTTCAATTCTGCGAGAGATCAGAGGCAGCTGTGCCATATTTGGCCATTTTTTACTCACGGAAGTTGCCCGTGAATAAAAAATGGCCAAATATGGCACGGCTGCCTCCAATCTCTCATGGAACTGAAACAGTGTTGTACAAAACGGGGCCCCTGCCACGCAGCAGCGTTGCGAGTGTTACAAGCCTTCTGGCATGGTAAATCAACATCTGAAAAAGTCCTGAGTCTCAGGACTTTTTCAGATGGGGGAAAACCCCCCCCAGGAGGTCGGGAGAAGAAGGGGGCTGTTTTGCTTACAGAGCCCCGTTTCGGACAGCCCCGTCCTCGTCCCGACCTTCCCCTGTGCTGCAGGCGCTGCTTTTATTGACGGAGGTTCTCCATCAATAAAAAGCAGTGCCTGAAGCACGGGGGAAGGTCGGGAGGAGGATGGAGGAGGATGGGGCTGTCTGAAACGGGATGCTGTAAGCGCGACAGTCCCGTTCTTCTCCTGACCTCCTCGGGGGGAGGGGTCCCTGTCTGAAAAATTCCTGAGATTATAACCTTAGGAGTATTAAGGGACAACAGAATTAGGAAAGGTGAAGGACTAGACAAGTGAGTGTGGGCTTTTACCATCAGGTGGTTGTTCATGGTTTCTCGTTTTCTTCCATGTACTCATGGTTTCTAGAGTACTTTCCAGCCAACCAACATACAGCTGCTCAGTGGCATGAAAGGGGTTTACTGTATATTTGCTGTTAGGCCATATTGCAAGTCTTGGTAAAACATTTACATAGATACGGGAATGAGTTATCTCTCAGCCTAACTACAACAAATGTGTAGAAGCTGCTGCTTCAGCTGCTTTCTCAATTTTCCTACTTCCTAAAAAGTGGTGGTGGCTTCACACCTGAATATTAGATTCCTCTGCATACTAAACTGCATACTAAATTCCTTTGTTTAGGATTTCAGTACAACAATCCTTTCCTGTTGGCCACACTTTTGACTTGGAGATGATCAGCTGGGCCCTTATAGCCCATTTCTGTCCCGCTATCCCCTTCACATGCCCCACTCCCATTCCTGACACGGAATAAATAAAAAGGTTTCAGACACCTACCTTCGTTCCATGGCAGGAATGGGCTCCCCCTCCCTTCGCTGCCCAGTCGTCAATGCAGCCGTCGTAAAGCTGCTTTTACAACCGGGAACTGAAATCCCAGCCATTCTCGTGAGAGAACAGCCAGGCAGCATATTTTAAAAGAACCCCCCAAAAAACTTCAAAACAAGTAACCAAAGCACAAAAACACATTTAAAAACATACTAGGTACCTGGGGAGGGGAAAAAAGTTTTTAACTTACCTTGTTGTCCTGATCGCACCCGAAGTGTCTGGCATGGACCTCCCCCCGTGGTTGGCATCATGCTAGCATAACGAAAGAGGAATGGGGCATCGTTCAGACCACTAGTGATTCTATTACAGAAACGGAACGGGTGGTCTATTAACGATGTTTCCCCATTTTTGTAATATTGCTGGAGCAGGACGGGCGTAGAATGGGAGCAACACAGAAACAGAACAATGTCGTCAAAAAGGGAAAGCCTTTCTTGATCCTGTTCCATTCCTGCAACAGAATTTTGGGTCCATCTGATAATCTCCTTGATCTGGAGGTGGAAGATGTGTGCACCCATCTGGTGACTTGAAGACTTCTAAGGTGTTCTCAGTAGTTTGGGGTTAAGCTATGCTAGTATGGGAAAATGTGCTTTCTGTGCTATAAACACCCTCCATCCAGGAATCACAAATAAAGCTGTGTTTTGCACAAATAATCAAACAAGTATTTGGAAGAAGCTAGTTCTAGTTCCAGCTCAAACAACCCCTCATACACATACCTTTAACTTTTGGTGATAAACTTTTAGCTACTGCTGCAACAACCCCCTGTGTACTTTTAGAAACTGAGTAACCTGGTTTCTATAGTACAGGTATGGGACTAATACCACCAGTAAAGACAAAATGAACAAATCTAAGACATTAGTTATTTGTTTCTATTTGTATGCTATTTTTTTAAAGAATAAAACATTCTTGAAATAATGTCAATTATTGCTTACATTAACTGAGATTAAGTAACTTTGGTTACTGTTCCTAATAAGTGTGTCTTCTCAGATAAATAAGCTCATGAAGGGAGGAGCTAGGCAAGCTTGATAGGTGCCAGCCAATCACAGTTCAGGGAATGCTGTGAAGGGGGGTCTAGGGGCAGGGCTAGTTTAAGGCACCAGCAGCATCAGCATCCGCATCATTGTGGGGGCCCCTGTAGTAACCCTCCTCCTGCAAAAACATTATTAGTAATAATCTGAATATCCTGTACTGTGAATAGCTTTGGTTGAGTTAGGTTACATTGACCTGAGATAAACATATGGGGCCCCCAAAATAAAGCATTGCAGGGGGGCCAAAATTCCTTAAACCGGTCCTGCCTGTGGGGGAGAAAGGATACAAAACTAAGGCTTGTCTCTGAGAGAAGGCAGATAGGGATAAGATTGCAGGCAGATAGAGGAAATATGGCATAGACATAGGGAAAAGCTGTAATAGAGATAGGACAGTTAGATGTGGGGGAGAACTGAATAGGGTTTTGGTGAGTTGCAAATGATTAAATAGTTCAGGGGTTTAATGTGTGGTCTAACTGTGTATTAATAAATGTCTGTCTATTTATTCTTTTTTACAACTGTGTCTGGTTGTTTCTGTTAAGTTTCAATAGAGAGTCTGGTCATGCTTGCCACACTAAACCCAGAGAACACCACACCCACTAGTCTCTATAGGAATCACCTTAAGGCCCAAGTACCTGGTTCAGGGAGGGATCTTGAGAGGAAAGGGAGCAAAGTGGGTGACAGGAGCCCAAGGGTTTAGAACTGTGGGGCCAGCCTGGAGAGAGGATCCATCACAAAATTCTAAATACAGTAGCTTTTCCCCAAAGCCAAGTTGAGCTATCTGTCACATGACTCCTGCCTTTCATTTGAAATAAAGGGGGGGGGGTAACCCATTTTAGATGCCTCCTCGCACTACAGAGCAGTGCATCACACAGTAAAATATCTTTCATTCTAATGTTACTTATGCCCCAGATGTTCTTGGATGTGGGTCGTATACAAGAGCCAGTTCCATGATTTTGGAACTCATAAAATGCACTGTAAATTCTGGATGGGCAAAAATCAAACAATAGCCACCTGCAAAAAGTCAGCTGCATGGGATTTTATCACTGTACTATCAGTAGAGAACCCCAAGCAAATGTTCAGAATATGCTTAGTATGCAGTACTGTTCACTGTGTATAGAGTTGTCCCTCCGTATCAACGGATTTGGTATCCACGGATTCACAGCTTGAAAATATTCTTTAAAAAATAATAATCCAAAAAGCAAACCTTGATTTTGCCATCTTATATAAGAGACACCATTTTGCTATGCCAGTGCATATAATGGGACTTGAGTATTCACAGATTTTGGTATCCACGGGGGGTCCTGGAACCAAACCCCAGTGAATATGAAGGGGCAACTGTATATTCCTTAACTTAGGGTTTGCAATTCCCTCCTCCATTAGGACATTTTAATATAAATGTTACAATTATTGAGGCATGAATCATGAATCAAATCAGCAGTCTGGCAAAGTACTTACCACAATGAAGATGAATGACCAAAAACTGCTAGGATGCCATTTTTTGCGAAATATAAAGCCAATCACATACAGGAATAAAATGAGTGATATGCTGTAGCCAAACACAAATGACACCTGCAAGGAAGAAGGCCTCATATTAACAGTGAACTAATGTCTAGACACCATACACCTGGACCAGATGGATTCACAACCATGTATTACAAAAGTTTAGAAAATGAGTTAGCTCTGCCACTCCAAAAAACATTAAACAGCATTGAACAAGAAGGGATACCAGAATCCTGGATAGATGCAAATATCATACTCATACCCAAGGAAGGAAGAGATAAAAGAGAAATAAATAACTAAGAGAAATTAGCTAACACACATTGGAAACTGTTTAATACAGTGTAGATGTGTAAATAGCTATTGCTTAAAACATTTTGTAAGCCGCTCTGATAGCCTTGTGGCTGAAGAGCGGGGTATAAATAAATGAATAAAAAAAAAAAAGAATAAAAATAACAAATTACCGGCCTATATCCCTGTTAAATACAGACTATAAGATTTACACATCAATACTTACCAGAAGATTGAAGAAAATATTGTCTGAAATAGTAAATGAGGATCAGAATGGTTTCTTGACAGGGAGGCAAATTAGGCACAATATGAGGATAGTGATGGATCTTTTAGAATACTACGAACAGCATAGTGAGAAAAAACTGGCTATGTTGTTCATAGATGCTGAAAAGGCCTTTGATAATGTTCATTGGGATCTTATGCTAGAAATATTGAACAGAATGGGAATTGGAGAGAATTTCAAGAAAGGAATAGAACGAATTTATACTACTCTAAGAGCACAGTTGATAATTAATGGAAACAAAACAGGAAAAACTATGGTAAACAAAGGCACCAGACAGGGGTGCCCTCTGTCCCCATTGCTGTTCATTCTAGTATTAGAAGTCTTCAATGGGAATTTACGGGAAAATAAAGGAGTCCCGGGTGTTAAGATCAAAGGTAATGAATTCAAGTTAAGGGCGTTTGCCGATGATCTAGTGCTATTTATGGAAGATCCGTTGGAATATATAGAGGAGGTCATATGAGTAATAAATGAGTTTGGGAAGCATGCAGGTTTTATAATAAATAAGGATAAATCATCTTTGTTGACCAAAAACATGACAAAACAAGAAGAGGAAGATTTAATTAAGAAATCAGGTTGTAAAATAGAGAAAAAGTAAAATATCTTGGTTTATGGATAACCAAAAGGAACTCTGATTTATTTGAGAACAATTATGTAAAGATATGGAAAGAGGCAAAAGAGAACTTTATAAGATGGGAAAAATTAAATTTAACTCTTCTAGGGAAAATCTCAGCATATAAAATGAATGTGCTCCCTAAATTACTTTATCTATTTCAAAATCTACCAATACTAAACAATGAAAAACCATTCGAGATCTGGAGGAAGGATATTTCTGAATTTGTGTGGGGTAAAAAGAGACCAAGAATTAAATGGTCTTATATGATAGATACAAGAAACAGAGGGGGATGTGAGTTACCGGAGTTAAAACTCTACTATTATGCAGCTGTCATGGTATGGGTGATAGATTGGATCAGGATAAAGGAAGGAAAATTGCTGGCTCTAGAAGGGTTCGATAATAGATTCAGGTGGCACGCCTATTTTTGTTACAAGAAAGATAAAATAAATAGAGAATTCAATAACCATTATGTGAGATGATCGTTGTTAACAGTATGGAAGAAGATAAAGAACAAATTTTATAATAGGATTCCACTATGGACTTCTCCAAAGGAGGCATTCTGTGCAAGATGGATGGATAGAAAACAATATCTGAGATATAAAGATATAGTGGCACTAGATAGGAATAATGAATATGTGTTAAAAACCAAAGAACAGATCAATCAGGAAATGAATTGGTTTGCATATTTACAGTTGAAAGAGAGATTTAAAGAAGACAAGAGAAGTGGAGGTTTAGAATTGGAATATAATGAATTAGATAAATTAATATGGGAGGAACAAAAGAAAAGGAGGATAGCCAAAATGTACAAATTATTGATGACCAGATATTTAGAGACAGAGGCTATTAAGGACTACATGATATCAGGGGCAAGAGATACAGGGCACAATTTGGAGGTGGAAGCGTGGGACAATGCAAGGAATAAGACTAATAGGTTTATGCTTGCCAAAATCTAAAGGAGAATTACATAAAGATTACACACAGATGGTACTATACGCCAGTTAGATTAAATAAAATGAAAGCGATAACTTCTAGAATTTGTTGGAAATGCCTAGCTAATGAAGGTATAATACATATGTGGTGGAAGTGCAAGGTAATTAAAAAGTTCTGGAAAAAAATACACTTGATGATAAAAAAAAATCTTACAAATAGAGTTCGAGTTCAAGCCGGAACTCTACCTTTTAAACATGACTAACGTGTTAGAGAGGAAAGATGAAATTCAGCAATGGAGGATAATGTTATATATGGTAACGGCCGGTAGGATAATAATTGTGCAAAAGTGGAAACAGAAAGAACCACCTGAAATCAAGGATTGGCAAAATAAACTGATAGATATGATAGAACTGGATAGTTTAACATCAAGATTGAGAAATGCTTCAAATAGGAAATGTTTAAATACCTGGATATCTATGATAAAATACTGGGAATTCAACAAAGAAGGTGATGAGACTGGGAATATAATACTACTATAAGAAACAGGGAGGCAATGAAACTGGATGTAACAAAAATAATAGATAACTATTTGAAAGAATGGAGGGTTACAAAGAAAAGGTATACAGATTAAGAGATGGATAGAGAAAAAGACAGAGGTGGGGGGAAAGGTAATAAGAAGTTCATTATTTTGGATTGATTGATTAATCTGGTTACATTTGGGATTCATTGTAAGGAATTGAAAATAAGACGTACAAGCAATATAAAAGAATGTAAATTTTGGTTGTATCTTGTTTAAATTTTTGTTTATATTATGCTTGGTTATGATTTGTGTTAATCTGATAAGTAATTTGGATATGTAAAAGTCCAATAAAAAAGAAAATAAAAAAGGGGTGCACGTACCCAACAACATTGCCTTTTCATGATAATATATTGTTAAAAAGCCATCCTTTTTTATTGATGGCCCAAGCAGCCAATAGACCTGCCATGGTGATTTTCTGCCATTTGAATCCGCGCACTATTGTACTCATGCGAATGCTGCATCAATGGGCAAACACTTCCGGGTGAGATCGCAACAGCCAAGTAGGGAACTCTCTTTTTATGACACCCTCCCCCCATGTACTTGGAACTTTTAAAGTGTGTTTTGGTGCTTTTCTGAATGTTTTGTGTCTTTATTTTGTTTTGTTTTTTAAAATTCACGCGCAAGAGTCTTCTCATGAGAATCTCGGAGATTTCAACCCCAAAAGTAAATGGAGCTCCATTTGTGCTCTGTTACTGCCAGGGAAGCCTCATGGATGCTGCTTAAGGGAGATTTTCAGACGCGATTTTCGGGTGTATATATTCCAAAACAGCTCAGAATGGAGAAAGCTGAGTCATATTTCATTTATGATTGTTGCCCGTGAGTGAAATATGACTCGGCTTCCTCCATTCTGTCACGGAAGTGACACGGAGGGGTTCAGCAGAGGAATGGCGTCGTCCAAAACTGCTCCCCTGCCACGCGGCAGCAACAGAGCTGTTTTGGAATATATACACCCGAAAATTGCGTCTGAAAATTTCCAAGGTAAGTATGGTGGGGGGGTGTTCTTTTGCCAGCAGAAAAATGCCACAATTTATGCTGGTAAAAGAACTGTGGGGGGTGTCTGATAAAATCCTACATCAACCAAGTCATCCTTGTAGGTGAAGGAAGGGCTGGGGAGCATCAGGAAAGGATATTTCACTAGGAAGATGAATGGATGAGGAGCACAGAGGCCAGGTGGAGCCAAGATAGCATGGGATGGATGGGCATATGCCCTCAGAAAGCAAAAACTGTCAGTAAATGTATTTGCTTCTCTTGGTTTCTCTGAACAAGTGCTTGCCATGCTTTCTGCATTCTGTATTTTTCAGTGTGACCCGTACAGAGGTGATAGGAGGCCTTGATATTGTTTTTTGTTCTTTTATCCAAGTGTTACTTTTTTAAGGAGATATGATGATGAAATTAGTTTTAACACAGGCAGTATAATTTGACACCAAAGTAGACGAAGGAACAAAAACAAAACAGAAAGAAAGAAAAGAAAAAAGAAATGGGTAATATATACATAAAAATAGACATGCATATATGAAATCTATATAAACTAAAACTGAAACTAACCTAAAGCTAAAACGCAATAGCTAACTAAAACATGAAACACTATCTAAAACAGAAAAGGGCTCTGACCTCCAAATCCAAACAATAATGAGAAGAAACCTAAAGAAGAAATATATTATCTCACCATTACAGACTCGACTAAATAAACCCACTAGTAACCGTAGCCACAAATTATAACATCATTAGATTTATTTTTGCTCAAAAAGCCCATAAACAATTTCCAATCTTTCAAAAAGTCCTCAATTGGTTTATTTTTCAAAACCCACATTAGTTTGACAACTTGGGCCAAGTTGGACGCCTGCAGCCTTAAAAATCCACTCTTCTGTCATCAGTGCTTCTGTTGGCTCCCATGTTTGAGCAAACAATGTTCTTGCTGCTGTTATCATATATCAAAGTAGTCTATACTTACTATCCAATTTTTTGTCCATAATGCCCAACAAAAACATTTCTGGAGACACTGCAAGATCTACGTTTAAAATTGTTTGAATTAGCACAATAAAGCCTTTAACTTTCTATGACAATATATGAACGTATGAAAGAAGAAGCCCTCCTTTTCCTGACAGCACCAGCATTGGTTTGAAACAGTCTTAGACATTTTCAACAACTTATGTGGAGTTAGATACCATTCTATATCTTCAGTCCACACCACCACCACCCAGCATCCATTTGAACATTATACCCAAAATTTTGGGCACATCTTATCACATGATCTTTTACAGATTCATCTTCAGCCTCTAATTCCAAAAGGTATTTATACCCTTTTTAAATTATGTGTTCATCATTCTTACACAGTTCAGGATGAGGATTTTTATATATAAATGCTGCATCAATTCCTCCTCTCCCACTATAGAGTGGTTTAAAAGTTCAATCAATCAATCAATCAATCAATCAGTTTCTAGCTAGTTAGAGATAAATGGGCTGCCTGATTTACGGGGCAACAACATTGTGGTCCAGTGGCAGCAGAGGAGAGGAGGAATTAATTTTAATTAAAAGTCCATAATCTACAGTGATGAATCCATTGTTGTGCCAGTGGAGGGGTGCCTGGAGCCTTTTATTCTTGCCTGGTGCCCTTTCTGTCTTCAAGTGCAGTTCCCATGGCAGTGAGAAGGATCCCGACCATGTCTCAGCATCCAGGGCCACACAACCTGCCATGGAACAAAATGAGCCTTCCCAACCCACCACACAAAACTGTCTGGATCATGGTCTGGCATCGACAATCCAAGGGATCTGGGGTGCCAATGATGGACCAAGAAAGAGATCTTAGGGCTGTGGTAGATAACTTGCTCACTATGCTGCTGCTGCAAAGGGAAACCCCAAAACTAATTCCACATTGGGCATCATTACAAAAGCACTTGAAAGTGAAATTACAAGAATTTTGCATTAGCAGCAATAGCATTAATATTTCTATACCACTTATCAGTGCCAAAGCACTCCCTAAGCGGTTTACAATTTGTTAGCTAATTGCCCCCAACGTGCTGGGTACTAATTTTACTGACTTACAGAAGGATGGAAGGCTGAGTCAACCTTGGAGCCCTCTGGGATTCAACTCATAACATTGTGGCTTGCAGTACTGGTATTTAACCACTGTGCCACCAGGTCTTCACAGATAAAAACCAGGCACACATAGCCAAAGAACAGCAGACTGTGGTTAAGAGGGCAAAAGTTATTAATGGGAAAGAAAATACAAGGCAAGAGAGGCTGCAGTAGTTTGATTTTGCCAGAGCTTAGTGGGAAGCATAAGATTCTGCCTGCTCCTCTTCTGCTGAATGAACTGAGTACAAACTACTTTTGCACTTTTAACTCAGTTTGCAGCAATTGAAGTAAACTAAGAAGAAAGGGGGAAGGGGGAAGAGGAGAGAGAAACTGGACCATTTTAAAAAGAAGATGAAAAAAAATGGAACAACAGAGAATTAATCAGGATTGTTTCTGTCTGTTAGGACAGTTGGAGGGTATGTAATGAAAAAAATAAATACAGCCAATACTATACTGGTCATATATACCGCCATGGTATGACCACATTTTGGAACACTGTGGATACTTCTGATCACTGCATCTGAAAAAAGAATACTGTGGAGCTGGAAAAGGTGCAGAAAAGGGCAAACAATGTAATCAAGGGACCAGAGCCACCTCCATTTCAGGAAAAGTTACAATGTTTGGAGCTGTTTGACTAAGAAAAATGTTGAGGAAGAGGAGTGAAGTGAAGCTCTTCTCCCTCTCTCATAATAATAGAACTCAAGATCACCCACTGAAGCTGGGCAGATTCAAGACAAATAAAAGGAATTACTTCTTCCCACAATGTATAGTTATACTTTAGAATTCACTGCCACAACATGTAGTGATGGCTGCAATTCTGATCAGCTTTAAAGGGCAATTACATAAATTCATGGCAGTTAGGTTCATCGGTAGCTACTAGTCAGGATAGCTATGCAACACCGCTTGGATCAAGAGCACTGTTCCTCTGTATAGCAGTGGCTGAGGAATGTGAGGCAGTGCAGTTCATGCGTGTCTTAAAGGTGGGCTCCTCACAGACAGTTGGTTTCTCTAATTGTTTTCATAGAATCATAGAATCATAGAATTGCAGAGTTGGAAGAGACCACGAGGGCCATCCAGTCCAACCCCCTGCCACGCAGGAAATCTTGATCAAAGCATCCCCGACAGATGGCAATCCAGCCTCTGTTTAAAGACCTCCAAGGAAGGAGACTCCACCATGCTCCGAGGGAGTGTGTTCCACTGCCGAACAGCTATTACTGTCAAAAAGTTCCTCCTAATGCTGAGGTGGAATCTCTGTTCCTGGAGCTTGCACCCATTGCTCCGTGTTCCAATCTCTGGAGCAGCAGAAAACAAGCCTGCTCCATCCTCAACGTGACACCCCTTCAAATACTTAAACAGGGCTATCATATCGCCTCTTAACTGTCTTTTTTCCAGGCTAAACATACCCAGCTCCCTAAGTCTCTCCTCATAAGGCATCGTTTCCAGACCTTTCACCATTTTAGTTGCCCTTCTCTGGACACGCTCCAATTTGTTAATATCCTTTTTTAATTGTGGTGCCCAGAACTGGACACAGTATTCTAAGTGAGGTCTGACCAAGGCAGAATAGAGTGGCACTATTACTTCCCTTGATCTAGACACTATACTTCTATTGATACAGCCCAAAATCGCATTGGCCTTTTTAGCTGCCGCATCACATTGTTGACTCATGTTCAACTTGTGGTCTACTAGGACTCCTAGATCCCTTTCGCACGTAGTCTCATTCAGCCAGGTCTCTCCCATCCTATATCTATGCATTTCATTTTTCCGCCCTAAATGCAATACTTTACATTTCTTTTACTTTGTAAAAGAACTTTACTTTACTTTTTTTTTTTACTTTACTTTTTGTACTTTACTTTACATTTATTTATTTCTGTATCTTATACTTTTCATGTATTGTACCACCTAGAGCACTCTGGCTATAGAGTGGTTTAAAAGTTCAGTCAATCAATCAATCAATCAATCAGTTTCTAGCTAGTTAGAAATAAATGGGCTGCCTGATTTACGGGGCAACAACATTGTGGTCCAGTGGCAGCAGAGCAGCTGGGTCTTCCCAGCATGGTGGCTTTTCACTTCTTCATCCCAGGAGCCTGAGTGGCTTTGTGCAGCTCTGGGAGAAGGAGAAAACTACCAACCAATGAGTTTGAACTGTGGTTTGAACTCACTGGCTGGTAGGTGGGGCTGGAGATGAAATTGCAGTCTTCACTCCAGTTGGGCCATGGGGTATTTAAGACCCAGCTTGCTGTATAAAACGCCACTGCTTCATGAGCGCTGAAGGAGACTGGGCAACTATCGAGGCAGGTGACAAGGAGAAGAGTAGAGATGTGGTGATGACAACGAGGTGAAGGATGCCAGAAGGCATTGGAAGACTCGGCAGCATTCCTCTTTGGAGCTGGGAGCAGCGGCTAAAGTTTGGGATGTGGTGGAGCTTGTGAGGTGCAACAGAAGGAGAAGCTTCTGATGCAGGCAATCTCAAGTCAGCCAGGAAGTTTCCAGATGTGGTGGCAGCTTAGATAAGAGTGCAAAGCTGGGTGGGTGCCAGGGCCATTAAGGGCACCTCCCATGCAGAATTTGCATGTATCCCCTCTGGGAGTGGTCCCCCTCTGGGGAATTTAGGCATGTACATCACCTTGCATATCCAAGAGAAGCATCACTAAATGGTGCCACCTTGGCAGAGTATTGCACTGTTCACTATGCCTCCTTCAACCAGGCAGTGCGCTTGGTGCAAGCATGTGGCCTGAGAGTGCTTATGGCAAAATGCAATATTCAGTCTGTTGATTCATCTGGATGACTTCTGCCTGCTGGGGTTTAAGTTTCAGGGCCTGTGGCATTATGATAAAGGCATGCCAATGGGGCGTGCAGTCAGTTGTTCAGCTTTCGAGATTTTTAGTACCTTCTTGGAATAGGCAGTGAAGTTCAGGGCTGGGTCCCCATTTGTCACTCACTATTTGGATGATTTCTTGATGATAGCCAGGGGTGGTACAAGTGACTATGACAAGTTGTTGGAGGTGTGGTCCAAAGTTGGCATCTCTGTTTGGTGTACAGTCTGGTCCTTCATTGCTATCTCTGTTATATAGCCTGTTGCTACTGGTGCTTACCTCTTTTAGATGAACCACTCAAGGCCTATGTGTGGTACTAATTCAGGTTTGTAATCGACACAAATTGTGCTATGCCTGCTTTTTCAAAATGATACAAATAACCATACTTACCAAACAGACCATCACCTTGGCTATAGTCTTTCCACTTATAATGTATAATGGTAGCAACCAAGGCCCAAACACTAAAACATATAGAATGCAATGCAGGGGAATATCCACCAGAGCTTGTCCACACCAATATGCAGAAGGGAAGACTCCTGAAACCCGCAGCTGAGACCAAGTTTTTATCTGGCAAAGAAAGCGACAACGAATAATTATACTTTTCAAAGTCCTTTCTAATGAAGTAAATTTATCATTATAATATGGGCCTGGGTTCCAAAGCTAAAGACAATGTTGACATTTTCTGAGGACATTATCAGACACAGCAAAAATTGCAGGATTACAACATCATAGTAGCACGAATAGGTCCTGCTATTGCATGATGTTGTCATCTTTGTGTGGTTACAGCATGCTCCAAAGACATTGCTTCTAATTCATAGGACAAGCCATGAAAATATCTTCAATATCACTTTTTTCATAGTATTGATGGTGTATGAAACCACATCCCATTGTAATCACAAGATTACAGCATGAATGGACAATTCTCAGTGAGAAAACTTCCAGGTGAAAACGTGAAAACGAAGTACAGGGTGCTCTTTTTATGAACTGTCCCATTTAGTTTGCACATTTTTAGGTTTGTTTCAGTACTTGTGTGTTCATTTACTTTGTTAATTAAGGTGTTTTGGGAGTTTTAAGCACACTCATATCTTCTTGCGAGAACCATCAAAATCTCGCCCATGCTAATTCTGTGGCGATTCTTTTGCGTGATTGCAAAGATGTGTGATAGTAAGTATAATAATGCCACAATGTTTCTGCTATCCACATTTGCAGAATTACAGCATTTTTAGATGCTTGTCTGATGATGTCCTGACTCTCATCATTGTTTCTTCCTATTCTCAGTACCTCCAAGATTTCTAAAAAATGAGGGCAAGCAGTTCAGAGGGTACATCAGCAAGTCCCTTCAGTACTTTGAGATACAGTTCATCTGGCCCTGCAGATCTGAACTCATTTAGGTTAGCTAGGTGATTTGTAACTTCTTTTTTTTAATCTATCTTGATTTTCAATCCAGACCGCTTGCCAAGATCTCTCTTGATGCATGGAACTAAACCATTCTCTTTTGGGGAGAAAACTGAGGCAAATTAGGTACATCAGTAAGCAAAGGGATCTTGTAGCATCTTTGAGACTAACTGAGAGAAAAAATATATAGCATAAGCTTTCATAAACTTGGTCTACTTTCTCAGATGCATGGAAACTAGGTACAGCCGGCCCTCTATATCTTCAGGTTCTACATCCACAGATTCATCCAATCAAAGCTCAAAAATATTAAAAAAAAAAAACCAAAAAACCGAAAAGCAAATCTTACTGTTCACCATTTTATATAAGAGACAACATTTTACTACATGATAGTATATAATTGGACTTGAATATCCACATATTTTGGTATCCATGGGGGTCCTGGAACCAAACCCCAGTGGATATCAAGAACCCACTTTATTGAGTAGTTCTGCCTTTTCATTGAGATCTGTTAGCATTTTACCATCCTTATTGAACAGTGTGTCCACTGTCTCCTTGGTCATCCTCTTGCCTTGAATGTATCTGAATGTATTTGTTTGTATAGTAGATAGGGAAACATTAAATGTACAGGTGGAAATCTCTGTCTGGCCTTCTAGCCAGATGATGATGCTGATATTTATTTATAATGCCCTTTTCACCAAAGGGTGGAACATCAAAATATACAATCAAAGATATATACATATTTGTAAACATACATGAAAGGAAATACTCAATGTAAAGTCGAAGGCTTTCATGGTCAGCATCCATAGCTTTTCTGTGGTTTTTTTCCGGGCTGTGAGGCTGTGTTCTGGAAGAGTTTATTCCTGACATTTCACCTGCATCTGTGGCTGGCATCATCAGAGAATGGTTGGGTAGGGGTATGGGGGTTATACACTGTGAGACCCTACTGGAGACAATATGTACATTTGTATATTTGAATGGCTAGTTCTGAAAATCCCCCTGTCCCTGGGGGAAGTTCTTTTGCATGTATTGAGTTCTGATTTTGGTGTTTTTCAGGACTGGCAGACAAACTTGGTTTACTTTAAGGGTTTCTTCTTTCCTGTTGAAGTTGTCCAGGTGTTTGTGGATTTCAATAGCTTCTCTGTGCATTCTGACATGATAGTTGTTGGCCTGGTCCAGAATTTCGGTGTTTTTAAATAACATTTTGTGTCCAGGTTGGTTCATAACATGTTCTGCTACTGCTGATTTTTCTGGCTGGCCCAGTCTTCAGTGTCTCTCGTGTTCCTTGATTCATGTTTTCACACTGTGTTTAGTGGTCCCTATGTAAACTTGTCCACAGCTGCATGGTATGCGGTAAACTCCTGCGGCTGTGAGAGGGTCTCTTTTGTCCTTTGCTGAGCGTAGCATTTCTTTGAACTAGCCATTCAAATACACAAATTTACATATCATCTCCAACAGAGACATACAGTATATAAACCCCACACACCCCTACCCAACCATTCTCTGAAGATGCCAGCCACAGATGCAGGTGAAATGTCAGGAATAAACTCTTCCAGAACACGGCCTCACAGCCTGGGGAAAAAAAACAAAGAAAACCCATGAAATCCTCAATGCCCCACCAGTCACTGCCTATCTCAGCAACCTTAGGTACAACTCAGCAGCTTAATCTGGCAAAAAGAGATCCAAAGGAATACTGCTCCACAGATGCAAAGCCAAGTTTTGAAAGGCTTGCAGCCTTGACAGAGCTATGTGCATTGGTGGAACAGAAAATAATCCTTTGCCTGTGGATCTTATATTCCTAGAAGGTACATACCATGCTCACAAGCAAGATTTGAGAAGAGTGACAAGATAACACAAAGAACCTTCAGTCTCTCAACTAAGAGATGAGGGTGAGAGAACCAGGCCTGTTTCAGCCTGTACTTTGTCCTCTGTCCTCATCATCAACAAGAGATGCTTACAACTCTTTTCCAGGCATACGCCTGTCCAATGGAGCATGTGTTCAGGCAAAGAATATACAGATAGATCTGTGTGGGCTACCCATATTCCCTTCCAGCCCTCATTTACTGCTTGATGAAAGAGAACTGTTCTTCACATTTCAATAATTTGCCCTGAGGTGAGAAGCAAGAATGTAGAGATGGCCACAGACCTTGAGAACATGAGATCATCATCATCATCATCTGCTCTGCTTCTGGTGTTTCCAATAGTGACATTGTTGAGAGTGGCCATGAGTAAGAAGACCATTTTAGTAACTGTACCTGATTTTGGAACAGCCACCTCCTAGGGCCTTCCATTGGAAGGGCTTTGTTATAGCCATAGGCATAGCTATCATAAGATACCAACTTATGAAGTTGAGATGGAAGCAGTCTCCAAAATGTCCTCCTTCTTGTGTTCCAACCAAATATGCCTGTGAGAATAATGGAACGAAGAGAAAAACCTCTCCTGAAGACTTTGGGGTCCAGACAGGCTCACATGGGAAAATGCAGTTCTTCAGATAGTCTGGACTCAAGCCACACACAGCTTTGCAGCTCAAAACCAGAACTCTGAATTGTACCCATAAATAGATTAGTAGCCAGTGAAACTGTTGTGACATGAGAGCCATCACAGGGAGAATCATGTGCTCCCTATAACCAGCCCCACATAACAACCTTGCTACAGCTCTTTGGCCCAGCTGAAGTTTCTGAACACTCTTCAAAGATAGATTTAATTGAATTTGATCTAATATGGGATTTGTTTTAAAAAATAGCAAATTTTGTTGTACTATTATTTTTTTAAAGTTGTTGGTTTTAACTTGTTTTTTATTCTAAACTAAGGTGCAAAATTGATGGAAAATTGAAATATTACTTTATTTACTTTGTTGGAGCCAAGCAGATTCCTTTATCTCCCCTCCCTTGCTAACTGCAAATACCAGGTTCCAAACATTTGAAAATAAGCAGAAATGCTATACTGAACTTCATTAAACACAAAAACTGTAGGGATCATGAGATCCCAAGATTTATAACCTAGGTACAGAAATGATTCCATGAATATTTTAGTTACTGTGGCAAACTATATATATATATATATATATACACACACATATATATACATGTACCAAATATGGATCATCCTATGAGTCCCACTTTAATTGAAATCTATGCTAGACTTATTGAAATGAAATGTTTTCCATGCTCATTCCTTAATTTTACCTTGTAGTCATGAAGGATTGTCATTGCAAAGTTTGGAGGAAATGCTGGGAATAAAAATACGGCTGCAACATGGTTCGCTTGAAAAAAATAATACCAAAAATTTTGGCTAAAAGTTATCTGGGGAATGAATCAGAAAAACACATTTTAGAGTTGCTTGGTAACAAGACACTTTATAGACATTGAGATAACTATATGTGTACTTGGAAGCCAGATTGACAATAAAATGTAAAGATGTTGGTTGAATTCTTTTTTGACACTTGCAGAATGTAAAGCTCTGCCAGTGTACTGATGTGAAAGCCCCAGTAGGATGATAGCTGTCAGCTCAGTGACTGGATGGAGGGAAGGCCATTTCCTGGTGCCCCCTACATTGGTTAATCAGTGGTCATTTGGTCAAGGGCAGAGCTGGCTTCCCAGCTGCTATCTGGCTGCCATTGCACAGCCTGGTAAATATAAAAAGAAGTGTTGTTTTTAAGTCATTATGGGCACTAAATACCAGTTGCTTCCTTCTTATGGTAACTCTCTATCTAATAATCTCTGCAGTCACATGTAGCCCTTCTATGCATGCCCAGAGCTATGTTTGGGAATCTTCTAAAGGTAGTCTAGAGTTTTGAAGGGTATCCAGAACTGCCAAATAAAACCTGTCAATATTTAAGGACCCTGTTCTTTTGGCTACAAAAGACGCTGGTTTTCCTTGGCAGTCTCCCATCTACATACTAACCAGGGCTAACCCTGCTTAGCTTCCAAGGTAAAATAATATTTGGTGCCTTCAATATATTTAGGCCTATCTGTGTGTTTTTTCATGTAAGAAAGATTAATTGCTTGCTTTGTTTGTTCATTCTTTTGTTAACTGAACACAAAGAAAGCTTTAGGACAGAGACACCAAGGACTTTATTGGACAGACAATATACGTCATCATAACAATGTCACATAACTGCAAAAGGGCAGGCATATCAGATGATGTCACCCTTTCATGGTTATGTCCTGGCCAAAACCCGGGCTTTTTAATTGATGGCTTAAGCCATCAATAGATCCCCCTGTTGCTTTTTGGCTGGCATTACCAGCGTGCAAAACATGGGGGCATTTAAATCTCATATTTACCCTAACAATGGCCAGACCAGTGTGAACATTATGGGTCAGATTGGAACATCCAGGTAGGTTTCACTCTTTTTATGACCATCCCTGGGTTACTTGAGATCTTTAAAGTGTGTGGGGAGTGGGGGGTTCTTTGTGTAACTTTTTGTTTGTATTTTTCTTTTTCTTTTTTGTATTTTTAAATTTCCCACGTGACGAAGTCTCACAGGATTTCAAGTGAGGAAGTGAATGGGGCTCTGTTCACTTCCTCTTTATTGCTGAGAGCCTTTGCTGGGAGAAGAAGGTGAGTGCTGGGGGGAGCATTCTTTTGCTGGCATAGAAATTGGTTTTTCTATGCCAGCAAAAGAACGTTTCAAAATTTGTAGTCCAATAAAGTCCCAAGATAATACTAAACTTGGTATATTGGGTGTACTCTTAAAAATAACTAAGGGTGCATCCACACTACACATTATTTGCCATGGGCCTTCCTATGGCATCCCAGGATTTGTAGTTCAGTGATGCACCAGCACTCTTTGGCAGAGAAGGCTAAATATCTTATAAAACTACAAATCCCAGGATTCCATAGAAAGGACCCATGGCAAATAATCCAGTCTATGTAGTGTGGATTAGGCCTCAGTGGGGAAAGAAACAAAAGGGAACGAGAAGCAAAAAGTACTTGTATGTATTTCTTAATATAATTCTTTATAACAATTGTGCTAATTATTACTATTAATTCTAGAAGAGAATGATTAAAGAAAACAGCCCTAGATCCTCTTTCAAATTATGAATGCTGCTTTAGAATACTGAGTTTTTTCATACTATAATGCTTCCTCAAAGTCCACAAAATTGGTTAGCAACAATAGTCCTACTCACTACCCCACCCCACCCTAGAAACACTTCGTATGCTACAGGTGCAAAACTTACTTCTAAAAATGCATGACTCCACAACCGAAGACGGGCAGTAGAATTTGACATTTGTAGAAAAGCATTGCTGATGATGTTGATGAGCACAGGAAAACAATTGATTACTTCCATGTGGCACATAAGTGTGAACCTGTATTTCTGATCCAAAGCAAGACATTAAAATCAAAACTTAAGTGACTCAGTGCAGACACTGCTAGGAAAACAACAGCCGATAAATAAAACAATAATTTACCTGACAATGGGTTTTACCAATCCCCTCTATAAATATATGAATCCACTTGAGCCTCCTGATGGAGATACAAATATAAAGGCAAACACTTGGATGCTATCAAGTGAATCCTATTAAGTATTCTCTTTGGCTCTCCTTGTTTAACTTCCTGTGACAAACATTGTGGAATGAGCACTTCCTGTCTGGACAACCAGCTGGGAGCAATTAGGAAACAATGGGAGTAGAATGAAAACTGGAAAAGGCTCCTGTACTTTTAATGGTTGTGTAGAAGAAGGGAATTCAGCAGGTGTTGGTTGTTGCCTGGTTGCACGACAAGCAAGACCTGCTGAAATTCCCTCTTCTGCACAAGCGTTGAGTGTACAAGAGCCATCTCCAGTTTTTAGTCTGGGAACCTTATGTACAACAAAGTTTACTGGATGCAGAATAAAGGCGTGTCAGTTTGCCCTGCTGGCTATACAATAAGGATAAGAGTGAAGTCTTGTCAGTCGTAGGAGATTGTCAGACACAGGGGAACGCGCCAAAAAAACCATGTTCCCAACCGTGTCAGAAGATCACTAGGAGAACAGAAAGGGCAACCTTACCAGACGCCTGTGTCCTTCAGCCATTCTAGGGGCGTAGCACTGCCATGGACGAGGCTTCCCTTTTGCATTGATGGGGACAAGCCACCAATAAAAGGGGATGCCTTACTCAAGGCTACACTATGCTTCTGGGAGACTGGAAGATGTTATCGTCTGATAATCTCACCCCTTCTTGTTCTCATTGCAATCTTTTGACATGGTTTTTCCTGCGTCTGATAATCTTCATAATTTGAAATACATTTTTTTGTAAATTATTTATTATTGGCATAATAAACTTGTATACATAAACATTTATATTAAAATGTTAACCATGGGACAGGCAAGTTGAATATCTAGTTAGTGTCCAGCTAACATGTATATTGTTCCACAGGGGTGAAGATTCCCAGTGGCTCAGACAGAGGAGAGTACATTCTTCCAAAAGAGTCTGTGTGCTTTCGGTGGTTGCAGATGTTGTGTAGAAGTATTTATATAATCAATAAATGTCATCCATTCCTCCTGAAACGTTGTAATCATCTTGTGTCCCTTGGATCTAGCCGAGTCGGAGGATAGTTTTTCCATCAGCCATAGATTCCAAATTATTGACCACCACTGAGCCATCTGTAATTCCCCTGATTTCCAATGAAGAGCGATTTCTAATCTAGCAGCCGTTGGGAGGAATATAATTAACTTTCTATGTTTCAGCTGTGCATTGAGTCCTCTGAATACAGATAGAAGTAACAGTGCTGGGCAAAAATTTACTACTTGTTTTGTAATCTTATTTATCTGTTGTATTACTTCTGACCAAAAGGGTTTCATATATTGACACTCAATCCACATATGTATATAAGATGGTGATAGGGTTTTTAACATTCTAGACAAATGCACCAGGTTAAAATACCATTTGTGGATTAATTTTTAAAATCCTTCCTTAGTATTAGCTAACCTAGTCATGTATGAAGATGAGGACCAAACATGTGACCCTGCATTTAGTGTTCCCTATCTAAACTTGTCCACAGCTGCATGGTATGTGGTAAACTCCTGCAGCTGTGAGAGGGTTCTGCATATCATGCAGCTGTGGACAAGTTTACATAGGGACCACTGAACACAGTGTGCAAACATGAATTAAGGAACATGAGAATACACTGCAGACTGGGTCAACCAGAAAAATCAGCAGTAGCAGAACATGTTATGAACCAACCTGGACACAAAATGTTATTTAAAGACACCGAAATTCTGGACCAGGCCAACAACTATCATGTCAGAATGCACAGAGAAGCTATTGAAATCCACAAACAACTGGACAACTTCAATAGGAAAGGAGAAACTCTAAAAGTAAACAAAATCTGGCTGCCAGTCCTGAAAAACACTAAAATCAAAACTCAACACTTGCAAATGAACTCCACCCAGGGACAGGGGGATTTCCAGCAGATAATGGACCATTACGCAAACAGACACTAATCCTCCTTGCATATCTCCACCCAGAAACTAGCCATTCAAATACACAAATTTACATATCCTCTCCAACAGGGACTCACAGTATATAAACCCCACACACTCCTACCCAACCATTCTCTGAAGATGCCAGCCACAGATGCAGGTGAAACGTCAGAAGTAAACTCTTCTAGAACACGGCCTTACAGCCCAGAAAAAAGTCAAGGAAAATCTATAAAACTTCAAATTTGGCTCCAAACTGTTTCCACAAGGTTAGAGTGAATTTTCCAAATGCCAGCAAACAGTAACAAATTGTATCTCTACAAAAATGTTGTAATGACAAGGAGAGTCGAAATAAACAAACACAGATGACTTTTAACATTTGGACACTTTACTGCATGTAGAACAGTGGCAGGCAATGCATGGCCCATTATTCCATTTTATTCCATTTTTTTTCTCTTTTTAATTATTGTATGTTTTTAATCTTTTTAATTTAATATTGTTTTAAGGGGTGGGTGGATTAGGGTACTAATGTAATTATAGAATTTTTATGCTGTAAGCCACCCCGACTGCATTGCAGAGGGGCGGAATAGAAATACATTATTATTATTATTATTATTATTATTATTATTGCACCATATCTGTTTTGACAGGCTTTGTCAAACATGGAGTATCATGTTCCAGGAACTGTAATTCTCTCTTAAAGCAAGACCACAGACCTGTGTACTTTTTAAAAGTTTGTAAAACTTAAAACAACAAGAACAACAACCTGGAAATAGACTCCTGGGGCTCATCTACATGAGCCAGGATATACTGGTTCCCTGCCGGTGTATCCTGGCCATGGATCAGGCCTGTTTCTCCCTGTCCCCTCCATGAAACATGAAGTCCAGGTGGGCATGCAAGCCCTCACTGTAACCACTGCTGCTGCCATCTCCTGTGCTCTCCTTGAAGTGAGGAAGCTGGCCTGCAACATGTGACCAAGGCCCCCTGCATGTGACCAGCCTTGGTCACATGCTGAGGGACTCCTTCCTGCTTTGGAAGAGCAAGGCAGACTGGCAGCTGCAGTTATTGGCCAGACTCCTGTGGATATGTGGAGCCCAATCTGTTCCTTCCCGGTGGGAATGGATTAAAGCAGGTATGTTTTAAAAATCAAGCCCCCAGACACTTTTGGTTTGGGTGTGAGGTTGTGGTACGGTTTAAAGTGGGAGGGCTGGAAAACTGGACCCCAGACCTTCCAAGCTTCTCTACCCTGTGGTCCAAGAGACCACATTATAACAAGATTCTCGTTGTCTTTCCAGCAGGTGGTTTTAGAATGTAGGTAGGGAGCAGTTTTTTCTCTCACTTTTCTCCTTATGAATTTTTGCAACATACATTAATGATACTGTAACCACCCCTACCACCCATTTGGGGGAAGGGCTCATCCACTAAATATTTTCTTCCGAGAGAAGTACAATAATTGGAAGTTACCTTGTCTTTCATGGCTACTTTTATTGCTCCATTGTGTACTAACTGGTCACTGATGTTGCTGCCAGAGACTACGTCCAGCAGGATATTCTGACTCTCCACTGCATGGATAAAAGTGTCAATGTTTGCACCTGTACCAAAGCAAAATGGTTTGGGATAATGACTAGAACAGTGGATCTTCACCTTTTCTTTACCAAGGACTCCCTTTAAATATCTTTTGTTGTGGTGGACCCCCAAACAACAGCAACAACAAAACACTTAACCATTAACAATTACACCATCTGTTAAACCTTGCCCCAGAGGTGCTTCTCCCACTTCTTCCAGCTAGTTTGCAGCTGGAGTGGCTTGAATAGGAACACACAGGCCTAGCCAGACAGATAGACAGACAGACAGACTTAGGCTTGGCTCCTGTCACATGGCTGCTCTGCTATGGGAAAGAGGTGGGCTGAGCAGCCTTTAAGCTGTCAAGCCTTTGAGGACCCCTTGTGAGGACATCATAGATCCTTGGCAGTTCACGGACCACAGGTTAAGGGCCACTGGCCTAGAGGACTATGACAAAATATTTAGTTCCCAAATGAACAGGGAACTACTGAGACAAATTATAATGCAATACAGTCGGACCCCCTGTATCTGCTGGGGATTGGTTCTGGGGTCCCCGTGGATACCGGAAACCATGGAAAATAGCAAACGCCATTGAAAATAATGGAACTTCCGGTTTCGAATACTATAGAAAATGGCTAGAGAGGACACATTTTCTAGGAAGACTGTATGGTAGGTGTGCTCTTTTGTGTCCCATGGATAACTGAATCAGTGGATAATGAATCAGTGGATACGGGGGTCCTACTGTATTTAAATAATATTATGTACACAAGACATTTGGGATGTGACAGTACTACTGTGACAGCTCTTCTGGAGTCATGAAGAAGGAGAGTCTGGGAAATGGAGGATATCACTCCAAAGAAGAAGGAAATGTGTCTTTAGAAGTGGCCCATTCCTTGGAAAACAAACGGGTGATCATCCAGCACTGGAGATAGGCATCCCAGAAGAGAAGGGAGAATTCAGACAGTGGAGATACATGCTCAGCAGGGGTTGTGACAGTCATGTGGACAGAGTGGTGAATTGGCCACCTGGTGGGAAAGCTGGAGATCTCACATCTAGATATCCTGGTACACAGTGCTGGAATAGAGTCTGTGGTTGTAGTGCATGATGGCAACAATGATATGGAAGAAATGCACTTGTAAGGTCCTAGAAGCCACATTTGAGTCCTAGGAGACACAAAGCAAGGGTCTCCAAGGCACAAGTTTTCTGCAATGCTGCCTGTTCCACACACAGGCCGAGCTAGTGAGGAAACAATCCGAGGAGTCTCACTGCATGGATGAGCATCAGTGTAGGGGTGGGTGGGTTAGCACTACCAGCCATTAATTAGCATCCTGATCACTACAGCACAGTGGGTTTCAATCCAAACCTTTGGAAAGAATACCTTTTCCACCCTCCATGCCCTTACCTGTATCATTAAGGATCAGAAGACCAGAGGTTCCTGTGAATAACTGCTTTCCTGGCGCAAAATAAAGCCCAGGATGAAGCTCTGCTTTATGCAGGTTAATCCAAATGCCAATAGCAGTGATATGAAGGATAACAGGTGCCAGTATAATTCCAAGAAGAAGTAATCTGTAATGAAGAAGAGACACAAATTAAGTCCAGGAAAGAGGTGATATTTGGCCAGCTATACTGTGTCAATAAGGTGAAGCACAAAGAGAAGAATGAGTACAGATGTCCCATTGCTTGGAGTGGCAGAGCATGCGTTATCATGCTGTCTCCATTCCCACAGCCACCTCACTTGCGTGAGGGATCTTTCTCAGTCTGTGGTTTTACGGTGAAGTGGCCATGGAATTTAAGTGATATTTTGCAATATCTCACTCTGAGGAAGGACCCCCTTAGACAGATGCATCTGGCCTAAGAGGCTTGGTGGAGTGCCTGTCCACCGTTGTCTCTCTCTCAGGGATCTTCAGAGCAAGGCTCTGGGGTGGTCAGGCTCTTCAGACAGCATTTGTCACAAAAGGAAATTGGTTGATGTGGCTCCTTGACATGTCTGCCAAGCCACTTCCTTGCTCTAAGGATACATCAGAAGGAAGTAACAGGCCATTCACTCTGGACAGCTACCCTGACCATCTTCTTGCTGTGGCATTTCCTATAACAGAACAGTAGCCAGCAGGCCTCTCTGGAGTACTTGCCTCTCTCGTAACTCACATGGTGGAGCCCTTATTGGCAGTGACAGGAAGATGGCTGATAGTTGTGTGTAATGTGTCATTTTGTCTCATGTGAGTGTCAGGCCTGAGAAAAACAACTATCTGCAATAAAGGGAATCTTTATCTCTCATCATAACACTTGAATCCCATAGAAGTGTCACCAGATAGGCTGTCAAGATACTAATATGAACTCATACATGTTCTCTGTATATACACCTGTAACACCTCTTTGAACTTTGGTAACAGTGCATCTGCGCAAATTGGTCTTTGCATTCCAAATACACACAGATGTATTCAAAAGGTGTTACCACACCCTGCACCCCCTCCCTATAATGTCTCATAAAATGGCAATATTAAGACACTTCATGGGGTCTAGTAGACCAGGGTGGACCAGGTTGGTGGGGACAAATGGAGGTCACCAGGACCCAAAGAAGGTGTCATGGAAAAATACTAGCAAACACACTGAAGATAGGATTAAGCAAAGCCCCTAGTGACGAAAACAACCCTCATCCCCAGGAAGTAACCCTCATTGCCTCTCCCTATCCTACAATACAGAGGTTGTCATAAAGCCATCAATTTCTATCTCTCAGCCATTAACAGCAATCAGCAAAGTTTCGGTTCCCTTTGTGTATACAGTGGGAAACCCATCTAATCTTTGTTCTAAGTACAAATACCCCTTCAGGACACAAAATAAAGTATAAGTATTAGTCCCCAAACAATTGCAAAGTGTGCCACTGTAGACGACACTCTGACATTCTCTCAGTCAGCATGTTCCCAGATCGGACTTCAGCATGTTCCCAGATCGGCCTTTCATCTGAGTACTTCACCCCCCTCTTCAGGACTGGTAATTATTACCTATTTCCCAAAACCATTCCTCTATCCAACCCCTCTACCTTAAACACTTCCCTAGCCTCGTGTGGTTGTTGTGAGTGTATGCTGTGTGTGTGGATATCCACCATATTATTTTCCTATAAAAATCATTTGTTTTACTTCAACTGGATGTCTGTGCAGTTAGTACTGGTATACACAAGTGCAAAAGGTGCTGAAAGTTACTTGATCTCTTGCAGGCCACCATTTAAGCTAATAATTCCCCCAATTAATAACTGAGATTTTGGCATCACTGCTGGGCACCCCACGGACCCCCACCTCTGGGTAACAAAGGGGAACTTTCTTGATCATAAATAAAATGTTCTTATTGAACATCTTATTGAACACAAGATTTAAAATATCAGAGTGATTGCATTGGAGAACAACAATAAATGTTATAGCAGGGCTTGATAAATGGCTAAGAACAAGTGAATAAGGAAAGGATAGAATCCCAGCACTGGAAGTGTCCCCAAGGACCATGTAATCCAACACTCTAGCATGCAGTTATCCACTGCTTTGGCATCCCTAACCTCTCTTTAAAAGAGGTTGGATCTCTTTTGGCAGGCCTTTCCTAATGAGTTCCCGGCCTCAGGAGCTCCTGGCCCTTTTTAGTCTACTGCTTATTTATTATTTATTATTTTAATGTGATTTTAGATCAGTTGTTTTAATGTATTTTGGTTTAATGTCTTTTTATTGGGGAGGGTGGGTGGTGTTTGGGGATTTTAATCTGTATTGGTATTTTAATTTTTGTAAGCCACCCCGATTATTTTTAACAGAGGGGCAGGATAAAAATTATTATTATTATTATTATTATTATTATTATTATTAAAAACCTCTCATGAAAAGGAGACCACTAGGTTATTTCTCTGTCAAATACCTCTTACTTTCAAGAAGTGCTTTGTAAAGTTTAATTAGTTTTCCTTTCTTGTAATTTGTTAAATAACTACATAATTATGTCAAAGTGGAGGGGAGAGTAACTCAAAGAAGCAAATTGGCCAAGGGGAGTTTTGAGATTTAGACAGCTGTTACAAGGCGCAGGAATGCTATGGAAGGATAACTTCCTATTAAAGGAAGTGGCAGGGTTTGGGGCCAAGCAATTTGGGGTTCAGAGGTAGCTTAGAGGAGAGGGGGGAATGGACAGAAGGTTCACAAAGGCAGGGGAGGACTTCAAGTATCTCTTCCAAAGTGACACCCATCAACCACAGAGAAAGGTAGGATTGATGGGGAAGCCACTGATCATCAGAGAAAGTTCTCCCAAGGCTGAAAAAGGGCACATCTCCTTGATCCAATTGGATCACCCTGAAGTGCAGATAGGGAGCACAATGGTTCTAGTTGGTGTGGTGCAAAGAAACACTTTTCACAAGAGAACAAGCTAAACAAGGTCCTAGGATTGCTTAGTGATTGCAACTCAGCAGCGATCTAGGCAAAGCCTTGAGCTTAGCCCATGATTTCAGCTAGAACTTCTCTCCAGGAATCAGAACTTCTTGCAGAAATAGAATTGGGGAGGGGAGGGGAGGGGCGCTTAAGCTGCATTTCCAAAAGGCAACCGCAATATTATGCCCATGGATTCTGGATTACAACATCTTTTTGATGAATTTTGAGCAGCAAACTTCCCCCACCCTTGGAGCAGGTTCTCCACTCTAACACAAATAAGCCAACAGCTCAACCAGAAGCCAAACTTTCTTCCTTAAAGGACATATACAGGTAACTCAAAAGGGAGTAATATCTGAGAGGTATGTTACAATACAGCTACTGCCTGATTGTAAGATATCCAGTCAAGTGAGAATATTCATTGTTTGAGGTATTTATGTCTTAACACCCAATTGCCTGCTTCCTTCTTCCTGACATTTAATAGTGATTATTTAGGAGCTACCTGTCTTTCCATTTTTCAGTGGAGGTTGACTCAATGACAAAGAAGACTGTTCTCTAATTACTGAGGGGGGTGGGGTGGAGGATGGTCTCTCTCTCTCTCTCTCTCTCTCTCTCTCTCTCTCTCTCTCTCGTGCTCTCTCTTCCAAACAGCAACCTCTACACAACAGATACATGTATACAAGTATTTCCAGGGTGTTGTACAGACACAGGCAGCTTATCAACAAAGTGTAACTGCACATTACATTAATACGTATAAAATTACCCTGCCATACTAGTTTTAAGAACCAAAGCAACTTTGAGATGGTGGAGAGCAAAGAAGCATGTTCCCACATGCTTTATACATTCAGGAAGCCACAGAACCAGTGTAAGGCTGTCCTAAGAAGACCTGCCCCTTCATCCCCGGTTACAGGCTGTGCTGAGTTTGGTGCTGTGTTTTCTGACCTTAAGTTCCTGAAGCTGAAATGTTTGTGTGTTAGATCTTTCTCTGGCTTTTCTTTGCAAATGAAGATTCAGGAAGGACTCATCCTATGCTTTCTGCAAGCGCACTGATGACTAAAAAGACCAATCCGAGATAAACAAGTCTGGTTGCAGAAAGCACAGCAGAAGGTCTCCTTGGGTGATGTTTCCGGGTTATGATTCTTTCTGCGTTGTCGTTTCTCTTCAAGACTTGTTTGGCGTGAGTTCTCAAATAAGGCTGCAGCATTGTGGACAGTGCGTCTCCATGCCTCCCAATGTGAGGCCAGGGCGGACCATTGTTGGTGATCAATTTGGCCAAGCCTGAGATGTTGTTTCAGGGAGTCTTTGTATCGCTTTTTTGGAGCGCCCCTCTTACGCTGACCCGTGGCGAGTTCACCGTAGAGTACTATTTTGGGGAGGCAATGGTCCTCCATCCTAGAAATGTGTCCTGCCCAGCACAGCTGTGTTCTCAATATCATGGCCTCAATGCTGGTGATCCCTGCTTGTTCAAGGACAGCAACATTCATCACATAGTCAGTCCAGTGTATATTTAGGATTGTGTGTATACAGCGCTGATGAAAGCGTTCGAGGAGTTGTAAGTTGTGGCAATAGGTGACCCATGTTTCAGACCCATAAAGGATAGTAGTCTATTATAAGAACAGACATGTGCTAGTTCCAGGCCTGTAGCCAAGTCCATTAGAAATAGAGATAAGTTTGATTGCTTGAAAGAAAATGAAAGTAAATGACCTGGCTGATAACAAACCCAAAAGTATAGGTTTACTGGCTGATAACAATCAGGATGGAAGACAGTCAAGACCCAAGTGTACTTGGTGTGTAACATCATATCTAAGATCTTTCTTTTGATTGGAGAGGAGAGATGTTTATATAAACAGGGTATAGTTGAAATCTCTTAGCTGACTGGCCAGAAGCTTTTTGAGCAGCAAAGGACCAGATTTTGCTTTGTACAAAACTATTCCACCTCTTCCAGAACACAGACTTTCTGCAGGCTAATGCTGCAGAAAGCAGTCACTGATAAACAAGACACCTACGAGTGGTAAATTGTATTCCTTTCTTGATGAATTTAGTTATCTAATACGCAGACGAATGCCTGTGTAGAAACAATTGCAAACAGACAAACTAGGAGAGGGTTGGTAATGCTTTGCTATAGTTCTAAAAGAGGTGCAAGTCTTGTTATAAGAAGTTTTCCTAGACTCTTCAGGGTCTATGTAAGCTGTGCTACTGAGGGCAGTGTGTTTATCTATGTTACAAGAATAAATATTAGTTAAAAGCTGTAATTCATTCTCCTATTAATTTTCCTGATAGACCAAGGCTTAAGAAATACTTAAGGGGAATATGGATATTGATCTGACTATTGGATAAGATTGGGTTTTGCAATCTGTGGAGTCTAGGTGACCAATACTGCAAATTCCAGAAAATCTGAACAGAGACTGACAGGTAAAAAGCAAATAACTTTCAATCTAAAAGATATGAAGATGGAGATATAAGGCAGTGCCTTGGAGTGTGGTGGAGTCTCCTTTGGAGGTTTTTAAACAGAGGCTGGATGGCCCTCTGTCAGGAATGCTTTGATTGTTTATTCCTGCAGGGCAAGGGGTTGGACTAGATGGCCCTTGTGGTCTCTTCCAACTCTATGATTCTATGCAATGTGTACAGGATTGTCACCTGAGACATTCTAAAAAAACATTGGAATGCTTATATCTCTTATGACAATCATGCTTTTCCCAACTACTGTATATATTTCTTAATTAATTTCATTCCATTTATCTCCTGGATGTAAAAGTGTTGTTCATTATCTTTCCCCACCCACTCCCATTTTTAACAATAATCCTGTGAAGTAGGTTAGGCTGATAAGCTACAGTTAGCTCACGGTGATTACATCAGTGTTACATTAAGGAGAAAATTGGATTTGACCAGATCTATAATGTGCACAGGGTGTAAGTGTGCAGGATTTGAGTAAAATCTGTAGTTCTGAGCATGTTTGATGGAGACATTTAATGTAACAATAATGTATTATACAGTGGGCCCTTGCTATCTGCTGGGATACCAATAGACCCCCTGTGGATACCAAAATCCGTGGATGCTCCCGTTATATACAGTGGCACAGTAAAATGGTGTCCCTTATATAAAATGGACACCAAATCAAAATCAAGGTTTGCTTTTTGGATTTTTTTTAAAAAAAAATTTTTTAAGCTGTGGATGGTTGAAACTGTGAATTCAGAATCCATGGATAAGAGGGCTGACTGTACAGTATTATATTTATTTTTAGTCGTGTTGTGCGCGCACACACACACACACACACACACATTATTGTATTTATGGATTTGTGGTTTTTAATTTTTTCCCATTCTTTCCCAAACTCAATACATAAATTCCAAGGTTTCTCTTCTTAAAACTGTAGTTTTGCATATCATTCCTCTTTAATAACTTTTGCCCTAATCTAACAGTCTGGCCACAACCATCTAACCATACTTAGATGTGACTCGGCCACGTGTGTCCCAGTTTTCATCTGTGGAATGTTTGGGGATATGCAGGAGTTTCCATGAGAACATTTTTTTAAAGGAGAAGATTTGACACTCACAGGGATCCCCAGACTTTGCCCTCACGCCTGAGGTTCAAAAAGTGCATTCTTGCTATGCTGCAAACTTGCCGTCTCCATAGTGCCATGCCTCTCAGTGTTGCCTTTCCTATGTCTGAGTGCAACAGCTGATCTTGCTCCATTTCATCCTTTCTTCCCTCTTCCACTCGCTCGCCATGATCAGTTCTGTGATCTAAGACAAATTTGAAATTACAATATCAGGACTTCACAATCAGGCTAGGAAGAGTCTGCATGCTTGCTCAAGCTCTGTACTGACCTTTCCCCTTCCCTTCTGATACTGAGTCCTCTCTGTTCTTCTTTCTGTCTTGGCTTCTGCAGTAGTTTTTCCCCTCTCACTGAAACACTAACACAAATCCCACTCCTGGATCATAAAAGATGGGGAAAGGGAGTTCTAATAGGCTCACAGTAGTGTTTTTCTTCATATATGTGGTCTCATATTCACATTTGCACAAACATATCTGGAAACAATGATAAAAAGTGCATTATTTGGAACAATGCATTACCTTTTTCATCAATGATTTCATCTCCTTCTAGCTTTAGGAAGACATCTTCCAGAGTTGTCATAGTGACCCCATAATTAACAATTCCAAGATCTGTCTGCTGGTCCATGTCACTGAACAGACCTATATAACAGAAGGTAAACCAACATGCCTCATTATTGTGAAGTCAAAGGCTTTCACAGCCAGCATCCATAGGTTTTCCATGGATTTTTTCCAGGCTATGAGGCCGTGTTCTGGAAGAGTTTATTCCTGGCATTTTGCCTGCATCTGTGGCTGGCATCTTCAGAGAGTCTTCTCTGAAGATGCCAGCCACACATGCAAGGAAAACATCAGGAACAAACTCTTCCAGAACATGTCCTCACAGCCCAGAAAAAAACCATGGAAAACCTATGCCTCATTATTATTTGTGTTTCTAGATTAAGATAAGGTTTTCACATACCTTGATTGCAACTTAAGGAGAGTGATGTTTTAGGAGAGGCTTGCCTAGCACCTAACTTTATGTATTTTCCCAAGCTGCTTATTAAATAAACAAGATTTATTCATTAGGTTTATGTCCCACCTTTCTTCCAAAAATGGGACTCAAGGTAACTAAGGACTTTATCACACGAGGGAATCAAATTGCAGTAACAGCAGAATAATAGCATCTTCAGCTGATCCATATCACACAATGCTGTGGTGCTTCTGCTTTGCATTCCATTCATTCAGTGTCATGCATCTTTTCATTGTTGGTAGAACCCCCTGAATGGCTGCTAATATTGCAGCTGTTCCAGTACTCATTATGCGGCAATAGGTTGTTCTATTGCAGTTCTGATATTATGGCAGTCTCATGAGAAGCATTGAAACTGTGTGATTGCACAGTAGGAACAAACAGAATCACACAAGATTTCCGAAACTGTGCAATTGCATAGTTACAGCAAAGAAATAAAAAAAATTAAAAGTGCATGCACTGGACAGGAAGGACAGTGGGGTTAGCAAGGTGGTGCAGAAGACTGATTGCAGGATCTTGAATCACCACAGTAGCACCATAGCACTATTGTAGGAACAGTGCAAAAATGAGTTTTCAATACCATTATCTTTCTGGTTGCTTAAACAATGCAACTGCAGAAATTTGCCACCCTCATGTGATAAAGTCCTAACAGTAAAGTAAATATAACAGGTACAAGTGAAGAAACATAAAAAGATTTTTTTAAAAAACAACTTCCTTTATAAAATAGCACATACTCAAGCTAAAAGCAACCCATCTAAACTGTCAAACACTGATGAAAAAGGTCTTTGCCTGCTGGTGGAAGGACAATGTGGGGTGGGGATCAAATCTAAGTTCCCTAGGTAGGGAGATCCACAGTCTGGGAGTAACCACTAAGAAAACCCTGGACCTCCATTGTGCTTTCCGTGAGTTTCATAGGCCAAAAACTTAAAATCCTGGTAAAAGGAAAGGTAACAATACTAACTTTGGGGTTGGACAGGCTGGCCCCTGTAGTCTCTTCCAACTCTATGGTTCTATGATATAACTTGATGCCTAAGGCTGAGTTTTCTCCCCGGCTGTGGAAACAGCACACCAGGGATCGGTACAGTGAATGCACTGTTAACTAGGGGAATCCCTGAGACCCCAGGCAATTCTTATTTGTGTAGTTTTTCATTTCTAGCTATCCATTTAGAGAACCAGCCAGGCTCCACTGCCATTTCCCTCAGAAATGTCCTCTTGGCCTCTCAGACTTTGAGAGTGAAAGGCAGCTCCCTAAACAGAACTAAAGAGAAGTCCTTCAGGATTTAACTGCTGAGCAGTTTATTCAATAGGTATATTCTAGCTGGGATTAAGAGTTGGATTTCAGGTCAAGTTACCATTATTTTTCTGACTGTGCTCTGGTTTCTCATCATTCAGACCCATCAGTTATTTAAGCTATTTTTAAGAAGAAGCATCAGAGATGAAATTTTCACACACACATACACACACATACGTGTGTGTGTGTGTGTGTGTGTGTGTTACTCTCCTGAGTTTTTAACTTATGGGTATTGACAGTATTCAGTCTTCTGTGTAGGTGTTTTATATCTGAGTTGTATTTGTAAGCACTTTTTAATGCAATTTATGTAATTTTTTTTTGCATTTTATGCATTGTTTAATATTTTATCTATGACCGTAAATAAACAATGATGATGATGATGATGATGATACTCCAGTTTCTTTTCAGATTGTATAAATCTTTCACCATTATTTTTCTGATTATAATGCTATATAGAGGGTGTTCTGGAATCATTTAATGTCCTTGCCAAACAGCTCACCTCTTTGTGTTTCTAAGGGGAGCAGGAGGAAAGTCATTACCAGAACACCTTTGATTTCTAATCAGAGAGTTCACTGTCTCTTACATTTTGGATGTGGGTACTGGGCTGGAAGAGAGAGTACAGTTTAGTACACTATAGTACAGCTGTCTCAGTCTGTGACACCATAGAGTATCTTGTACTAACTGACAAGTTTAGAAGGAATTTCCCAATTCTGTGGAAACATTGCGGGCTAATGTGCTCGGCTGAGAGAATGTGGACAAGGAAGAGATCTTCTGCCTTTTTCAATATAGGCTAAAAGAGCACATTGACCTTTTTTGGATAAGAATCCCTGAGCTGGTTTGAACCTGGATGGATCCCTTTTTCTTTTAATGCCTCCATAAAGTTCCTTATCTGTTAGATCACAGAGGTAGGAGTCTCCACTCTAGGAAAGACTTCAGGTTCTCCCCTCAAAAAGCAGAGGATTCTGCTCTTGTGCTAGAACTCTTTCTGATCCTAATAACAGGATATTTGGTGTTTTACATAGGAATGTTTTTAAAATCCTCTGAATTAAACAGTCTTGCAATGATGAAGGTGTAATCTAAGACAAAGATGGTGTTGGAATGCTTTTGGTATTTATATTAAGCAGATTGCAGCAGACCCCTAGTACTCCATGAGCTCCTGGTACAAAACAGGACATAAAACATTTAGGATGCTCAGTAAAGTTATAAAGCAGAACTTATTGTTTATTATGACAGAGAATACATCTTGGATAAGAATAGTAAATAGATACAAGAGAGTTACCTAACTTGAATACAAGAGTCCCTAAAGCTGACTCTCATGCATGCGTAGAAGAGATCTTGAGGCTGGTCTGCCTCCTGTTGCTGGTTTCTAGCTTGTGACAAAGGGTTGAAAAACACTAAAACTACTTGGGGAAAAGAAGGGGGAAGTAAACTCTGCATGCTAGCAGGATGTAAATACAGGTCAGAAATGCACACACAGAGTTGTAAACAAGTGTTAATGCTTCGTCACTTCCAACAGATGGTACCTCATACTTTCTCTTCAATGCTAAGGGAGAGACAAAAGCCTCTGGATCACACATCTCTAAGGACTAACTGACTGAACATTTGTGAGCCATTTTGCTGATCACTGAAGCACATCCTGTCATTGTTAGAGGGCTGCCCATCTTAACTTCCTGCTGAATGGCTTGTAGAGCATCACTGAGGAAAATGACACCACCCATATGCAATGCTTATGTGTGCACCCATGATTTACAAAGCAGGAACAAGGGTAACTCCCTTCCACCAAAAGGAACATCATCCAGAGGATACAGTTAAGGAGATTAGGAGGTGGAAACAAAAGATGGCCTGGTGAGGTTTTCTGGTCAGACTCAGAGAAAATAGACCTTCCACTGTAATATTGGCCCTGGCCCTCTCCTTGTGCCATGTCTGCCTTTGTCCATATTCAGAATTCTGGATGTAGTGCCTGGTTGTCAATTGGGAATGGGGAAGAGCTGGAGAACACAGCATCCCTGAATCCACCTAAACTGCTGATGTTATGTCCTCCTGGGATGATGCCTTCCAAACTGGAGTTGGGGCTCGAATTTTCACAACCTCTGATTTATCTTGAGTCAATGGTGGAGGAGGCCTCATAGTAGACCTAATGGCTTCTCAAGGGGAAAATCCATCCAGATAGGAGGACTCACTCTTTTGCCAGCCTTTTAGTAGCTCACCTGGCAGAATTTCCTACATTTACAGAGGAGCAACCAGAGAGACCCTGTCTGAGTTTATTGAGACTCCACTACTGCAGTCAGTCTCCCACTCATTTCTCTTTTCAGAAGAAAATAGCAAAGGAGGGGAAGAAGTGCTTAGGAAAGATATGGAATGAAGAAAAAAGCTGAGACAAAGAAGACAGAACAATCTTTTCCACTAGCCTGCTCCAGCGCTGGGGTGGTTGGGATTGGCTGGAGGAAGTATCTCATGTGGGATTGCTCCTTAACCTGATTTGACTTTCCCTGCCCACTGAAGCAAGTAGGAGGATGAACTTATACATAAATGTTCTTTTCCTCCTCTGGAGGAACATGAAGTAACTAAATAAAGTTAAGGAATGGCACAGCTAACTGGACAATTCTAAAAGATAGCACTGATGTTTATTGTCACTTATTTCAGGTGATAATTACCTGGAAATTTATCCACATTTTCTAAGGGCAGTGTATAACTCAGCTCATTTTCACGCTGTCCTGATAATCTAGCATCAGCAATGTGTTTTTTCACCAGCGATGTAGTCCTCTCAAGGTCACAAAACTCATTTATATGCATCCTGTTTGTATTAAAAAGGCATTTAGACACACAAGAAGTCCCAAGACTTACACTCATTTATTCAGAATGTTGTTTGAGTAAAATGTCCAAGCTCTGTTCCAATTTACAACTATCTCACTAGTACAACAGAATCATGGATCATTCCAAAATTATTGCAGCACTGTTTTCCAATTTTTATACAATTATGGAAAGAACTAAAGAATTATTAAAGGTGTGATGCCTGAAAGCAGAAGCCCAGTGTTTCTCTCCTCTTCCCCTCTCCCCGAATTCATTTATATCTTGCCTTTTCTCCCCATACTTAAGGCAGCTTACAAAAATTAAAACAAAAGCATTTATTCTTCTTTTCACTGACTATGTATTAATGAAATATATGGTGTGACATTGCCACACACTGCATATTTTTTCTACCCTCCTCCTCCTGAGGAACCAATGACATGAAGCAGGAAAAAGTAAAACCAACCGTAGATTTTCCTTGGTTTTTTTCCGGGCTGTGAGGCCATGTTCTGGAATAGTTTCTTTCTGATGTTTCACCTGCATCTGTGGCTGGCATCTTCAGAGAGACATTTCTCTGAAGATGCCAGCCACAGATGCAGGCAAAACGTCAGAAAGAAACTATTCCAGAATACGGCCTCACAGCCTGGAAAAAACCCAGGGAAAATCTATGGATGCCAGCCATGAAAGCCTTCGACTTCACAGTATAACCAACCGACATTCCATTATTACATGTTGCAGGGACAAATAGACCTAGGACATGTAACTATTCCATCATCAGTTGCACACTGGCAATTTATCTGCTGTTTAATTTTCCTTTTCTAATTCTGCATTAGTTTTACTGTTTGTTTATGTGTTGCCTTTTTGTCTCTTGCCTTTCTGATATAGAATCATAGAATTGTAGAGTTGGAAGAGACCACGAGGGCCATCCAGTCCAACCCCTTGCCACGCAGGAAATCTTGATCAAATAGAATATATATAGTTTTTTATATTTATAGTTCTTTCTTTCCCCTAACTGTGAATTATTTTTACTTATGTAGGCTGCCTTCAGGATTTACATGTAAGAAATGGAAAGGAAGGGTATAATTCTCTAATGAATTAAGGAATGATGAACAACTGCATGTTAAATAAATAAATAAATAAATAAAGGCATGTCATAGATAGGAAATAAATTTTACCATTCCAAAAAAAAAAAAAAAAGGTAAAAGGAGATAGTTGCTGAGCTGAAAAAGTACCTCAAATGATAGCCAATACCCCATTTTTTCTTCAAGAACAAAGATGAACCAACACATGTCAGCTTGCCGCATGAAATGAAAGCTTTCCGGTCTGAGGAGAAAGAGTACAATTTAAAAACACATACCCACACACACACCTTTTTTTAGAAATTTCTGTCATACTTTGGTCACATCATGAGAAGACACACAAAGACTGCACAAAAAGGATTTGCAAACGCCACTATCTGGAGGACGAACTGAAGCACCTAAACTGGGCTCTACAGGCTAATGGCTACTCCAGATCTGACATCACAAGAGCAGCCAGACCCAGAAAAAAACCACAGGAATGGAGAAAAACAGCCACCAAAAGGGAAGGTATTTTTACCATACATCAAAGGAGTCACAGACAGAATAGGGAAACTGATGAGGAAACACAACCTTCAAACGATCTACAGACCAACCAGGAAAATCCAAGAAATGCTACGCTCAGCGAAGGACAAAAGAGACCCTCTCACAGCCTCAGGAGTTTACCACATGCCATGCAGCTGTGGACAAGTTTACATAGGGACCACTAAGCACAGTGTGCAAACATGAATCAAGGAACACGAGAGACACTGCAGACTGGACCAGCCAGAAAAATCAGCCGTAGCAGAACATGTTATAAACCAACCTGGATACAAAATGCTATTTAAAAACAGGAAAGACAAACCCTTAAAGTAAACAAAGTTTGTCTACCAGTCTTGAAAAACACCAAAATCAAAACTCAACACATGCAAATGAACTCCACCCAGGGACAGGGGGATTTCCAGCAGACAATGGGCCATTAGCCAAACAGACATTAATCCTCCTTGCATATCTCCACCCAGAAACTAACCATTCAAGTACACAAATTTATATATCCTCTCCAATAGGGGCTCACAGTATATAACCCACCCACACACACACTCCTACCCAACCATTCTCTGAAGATGCCAGGCACAGATGCAGCGAAACATCAGGAATAAACTCTTCCAGAACACGGCCTCACAGCCTGGAAAAAACCCACAGACAACCTATGGATGCCGGCCATGAAAGCATTTGACTTCACAAATTTTTGTATTATTAATATTTATGGAACATGGCCCTTCGAGTTGTGGCATTGGAGAAAAAAAAACTTTGCAATGTCCTCTGTCCCCCCCCCCTTTTTTTTTTTTTTTTTTTTTTTTTTAGTATATCCTAACAGATGTGTCAGTTACCATTCCAAAGCTCTACCTGGGAACTTACTTAAGAGAGGTGTCTTAGGACTTTATCAGACTACAAGCTTTAAAATGTTCTTTTACCGGCATGGAAAAACCCATTTCTATCCCGGCAAAATAACGTTGCCCCCCGACACTTACCTCCTTTCCCAGCAAAGGCTTCCTGGCAATAATTAGGAAGTGAACAGAGCCCCTTTCACTTCCTCGCTTGAAATCTTGCACAATTTAGTTGCATGGGAAATTCGAAAATCAAAACATGAAAACTACATTCAAAGTTGCACAAAGCACACACACACACATTTTAAAGGTCCCAACTAATCCAGGGAAGGTAAAAAAAAAAAAAAGATTGTCACTTACCTGGATGTCCCTATCTGACCCAGAAGTGTTCGCGCCAGAGAGGGCATTGTCAAGGGTAAGTACAAGATTTAAAGGTACAGACCAATGCCAAGAAAAAAGTGGCAAGGGGAAACACTGACGGTTTAAACCATCAATTAAAAACAATATGTTTTGGTCTGTTGAGTGTGGATCAACGCTGTCTGATCCACACTCCCTTTTGCGGTTATGTAGCGTCATGATGATGCCATATTTTCTGTGTCTGATAAAGTCCTTAGTCTATCTTCCTTGCATAAATTACAGTAAAAAACATACATGAGATAAAGTTTCAGCTAATCCCTCCCTGCAAGGACACACAGCATCCTTATACTCGATTCACTGGAAACGTTCCTCTAGCACAGCAGATGGGACAACAATGAATCTAGCTTTGCTGGATGTCAGCAATAATTTAGGGATTGTTAGGTTTTATAGATAATTTGCCTCTAAATTGAAACTGCTTTACTTAAGAAACTCTACTCACTGGCAAGAATATCAGCTTCGTCCATGAACTGAGTTGTGAACAGAATAACTCGACCTGCTTTACGCTCATTCAAGAGAGACCACACCTGATGTCTAGAATAGGGATCCAATCCTGCAGTTGGCTCATCTAAAAACAAGACCTGCCAGCAGCAAATATTTATAAATTTTGATTCAGTTACGTCAAGAAATTACTAATTAGCCTTTAGCATTGACATTTAATATTTTTCATTATACAAAGTAAGAACACTGAATAATACTGTGTTTTTTTTAAAGAATCCAAACATATACATACATATGCATAAGTGTATGTATTTTTCTTGAACTTACTGCCAATGTGAAATTTCAAAGCCCAAGAACATTTTAAAAGAAAAGTTTTTGATAAGACAGTGAGATCTCCAAGGAAGGGAAAGCAATGTCCCAAATATTTTACTTTGCTGGATGGGAGGAACCCACACCCTGCATTTGTCAGAATCTATAGCAACACTGACCAAAATCTATTTGGAGTTCCATCCCAGCCACAGAGCAAAGAGATCTGTGCAGATAGTCAATTAAAACACAAAAGGCTGCAGTCAGGAAAGGAAATGTACCTGAGCAACATGTACTATGATCCTTTTACCTGTGGCTCTCCTAAGAAAGTAATCGCAAGGGATAATTTTCGCTTTTGTCCACCACTTAAACGACTAGCTTGAGTGTCTTGAATGGCACTTATATCCAAGAGGGTCAGGAGCATTTGCACCTGAAAAGCATATAAATACAATTGTTTATTACCAGGATGTTGGACATTTCATTCTGTCTCCTTTTAAGCATCTTGGTTGGCTGAAAGTTACAGACTCTGTGCTTCCACAGAAGATATATGGGTTTGTATCTCATCTCAGTTGGATATTATGCAGGCTCTCAAGTTTGAAAAACAAATGCTTCCAGACAACTTCCTGTTCCTAGAATAGACATTGTTTGCTCAAATGGATATTTAGGAAACTCCAGGTAACCTAGCTTAAGTCACAGGAAAAGGCAGGAAAGAAAGAAAGAAAGAAAGAAAGAAAGAAAGAAAGAAAGAAAGAAAGAAAGAGAGAGGAGCCTGATATCACAAGCCTATGCAATTCTGGGCAATCTTTTAATCAGTTCATTTCCATATTTACTCAACAGCAAATCTAACTATGATCAATGTGTTCCGTCCCAAGGTAAGTGTAAGAACGCATCTTCTCCAGCATGACCAAATGTCAGGAGTGATGGGTAAGAAACATAAGAAGAGCAAAGCTGGATCAGATGAAAGGGCTAACCAGTCCAATACTCTGTCCATACAGTAGCCAACCAGTTGCCAATATGGAACCTACAAGCAGAACGTAAATGTAACAGCATCTTCCCACTTTTGTAGGGCAGGGGTAGGCAACTGTGGAAGGCTGCATCGCCGTCATCATTATCATCATCAATTATATTTATACCTATCCTGCTTTCTCTGTAGCTCAGGACTCAAAGCAGCTTACAACAATTTTTTAAAAAAACGTATCATTAAAAATGCGCAAGGTGCAAAAATTAAAACAAGATTACCAATAAAAAAATTAAAACCAGATTAAAACATATATCATTAAACACACACACACACACGCAAGCACAGCAATTAGCAAGATCCAGGACATTATTTTGGTGGGACAGGCTTTATAGAGTCAATCATCAAATGTATGTCTAAACAGAAAAGTCTTTTATTGTCTGGAAAAGAAAGTAGGGAGGGTACCAGTCTAACTTCTCCGGGAAGGGAGTTCCAGAGCCTGGGGACAGCAACTGAGAAGGCCCTCTCCCATGTTTCCACCAGATGTACCTGTGGTGGTGGTGGGACAGAGCAAAGGGCCTCCCCAGCTGAGTGATCTCAAAGCACAGGCTGGTTCATAAGAAAGAATATGGTCCTTCAAATAACTTGGACCTGAGCTGTATAGTTCTTTTTAGGTCAAAATGAACACTTTGAATTGTGCCTGGAAATGGACTGGCAGCAAGTGAAGCTGTTGCAACAAGGCCAACCACAGTTAGCAATCTGGTGGCAGCTCTTTGGACTACTTGAAGTTTCCAAACACTTTTCACAGGCAGCCCCATGTAGACCGTGTTACAGTTATCCAACTGGGATGTAACTAAGGAGTGTGTCACTGTTGCCAGATCTGACGTCCCAAGGAGTGGGTGCAGCTGTACAAGCTTTAATTGTGCAAATTATTACAGGCTAGATTAATTTTAGTTGACAACTCCTCAGCCTGTGTGTATACCATTAAAATGTTTATATAATGTCAGAATTTTTTGGGGGGTGGGGGGGCTGTGCTTATCATAAAATTTGCTTACAAAAAAGTACAGGCAAACTCTTGGTAACAACATACCTACCTCCTTTTCTATATCACTGGATGGAACCCCTTTTATTTTAGCAAAAGTCTTTAAGTTTTCTTTCACTGTTAAACATTCAAATTGAATGTTGAATTGTGGGCACACAGCACTTATATTTCTAATGTGTTCTACATCCTTCCTTTCTGATATATTGTAGCCAAATATGGTTGCAGAACCTATAAACAGAAGCAGAGAGACCAGCATGGTAGGTTATAAAAGTAGATTGGGCATGAACTATTTTAGTTTGTGATGGAATTGAATTGTCAAGAATTTTGTTATTTTTTTAAAAGATTATTCTTAAATACATTGTGGCATATAAGGACATAAGAAGATCCCCGCGGGATCACACCAAAGGCCCATCGACTCTGGCACTTTGTTCAAACCAACCTTTTGCCTTTGGGAAACCTATAAGCAGGACAGGAGTATAATAGTAATCTCCTGCTCATGTTTCTCACCATTGCATACAAGGGCAAACTAAGGAGTATATGATTATGCACCGCTGTCCTGCTATGGATAAGAGAAAAAAATGAGAAAAGAGTATGTCTACTTGAAAGCAAAAGTCACTAAGCAGAATAAAACTTGTTTCCACACACAGCTTATAATTAAAATTAAAGCAATGGCATGGTCAGCAACTTAGATGGCTTTGGAATGACACTGTATTAATTCATGGAGGGGAAAGAGCTAGTAGTCCTGATGTTAGATGCCTGCATCCAGAAGTCTCTGTGGAAGAACAGCTGAAGAAAACTGTTGCCCTCATGTTTCACCTGTGGGCTTCCCAAGTGGCATCTGCTACTAGGGAAAAACATGTTAATTGACTGTGCAGGCCTTTGGTCTGAACCAGCAGGGCTCTTCCTTTTTTATTATAAGAGCCATGGTGGCGCAGTGGTTAAATGCTGGTACTGCAGCCACAACATTGTGAGTTTAATCCTACAGGGCTCTAGGTTGACTCAGCCTTCCATCCTTCTGTAGGCTGGTAAAATGAGTACCCAGCTTGTTGGGGGCAATTAGCTAAGTGTAAACCACTTAGGGAGTGAGTGCTTTGCATTTATAAACAGTGTCTTTATATATATAATCCTCTTGAGTATGTTGCCATTTCCAGTGTGCTGATTCGCCACTTAAGAAACTTACCAACTAACCAAATCTCTCCCTTGGGCAGCCAATCAGCACACTGGGGGCAGGAACATGTGGAAGTTTAAGTCCTTTCTAAACATGGTGGTGGCAGATGGGCTTTCTGTTGTCATGGTGGGTGTGAGTAGCATGGGGGGGATGTAGCGTGGTTTGTGTGTGTGTAGCATGGCATGCGCATATAGCATGGTATGTGCATGCAGTGTGTACGGGCAGTGTGTGCCTCTGGTGTGGGGGAGGCACGCTGGGGGAAGGTGTGTGCCTACAGGGCATGTGGGGCAGTGCTGGGGGCGGCATATGCCTGAGGGGCATGGGGTGGCGAGGGGGGAGGTGTATGCCTGAGGGACATGGGGTGGCACAGGGGGGATGGCGTGTGCCTGCAGGGAGGGGGCGGTGGCATGGGGGCAGCGTATGTCTATGGGGCACGAGGTGGTGTGTGGGGGGTGGCATGTACCTCTGGCGCAGGGGGGCTGCATGTGCCTGCAGGGCAGGGGGAGGTGTATGCCTGTGGGGCACAGGGGGGAGGCATAGGGGTGGCATGTGTAGCATGGGGGGTATAGCGCGGGGCAGTTATACCCAGTGTATGTTATGCCAGGTATGACTAGTAGAAATATAAAATATTAATGCTATGCTAGTGGGCTAACAGCCTCAAAGCATTGATTCTCACCATCTGATGGCTTGGAAAGTCCACTGAGAATGTGCAGCAGTGTTGTTTTTCCAGCTCCACTATGGCCAAGTACAGCAGTTATCTGGCCTTCGTAGATATTCAGCGACAAACCTAACACACAAGAAACAGCAATCACTCTAAAAGTCACAAGATATTACCAAATGATTTCATTTTTAAAGGAATCAAGGAAGAGGCAAGAGAATGGAAAGAAATGAACATTTTCTTACCTCTCAAGGCTTCAGTTTTTGTGCCTTTCACTTTGTAAGTTTTTTTGATGTTGTTTAGTCTAAACAGTTGGAAAGCAATAAATGGTTAGTGTATTCTTGGGCTTCAGTTAAACAACAGTTTTTATTGCGGTAATTTGCGCTTTATCGTTGTTTCGCAGCTGTAGTGCATCGTTCAGATGACATATGGCTTAATTGAGCTATCGCTTTTGTTTTCAGCTGTGTTTTGCTTTGATATTTACACAACAGACTGAGACAGGGGCGAGGCCTCCCAAGCACATCCTCTGATTACCACAGGAATGCCTGAGAGGAACATTCACACACCACACAAGAGAGACTGGAAAAGGCTGGCTTAATTCTTCAGATCGTAGCAGCTGGGCACAAGATAGCATGGAGGGAGGGAAAGAAGGAAAGACGTCTTTTTCGTGGCTAAGCAAAAGACAGGGAGAAGGGCTGAGTTGTTCGCAGGAGGGGATCATTCACACACACTGAGAAAGGCGGGAGGGAGAGAAGGAAAGACTTCTTTTTCGTGGCTAAGCACGGCGCAGGAGGGGAGATTAGATCATTCACACACACGGAGACTGAAAGTAGCAAGGCGGGAGGGAGAGAAAGACACACACGTTGGGAGGCTAGCACACAGTCTTTTGTGGCTGGAAACATCTTTCCTCCATCCCCTCCTTGTCCAAACCCCTCCCTGATGAGTTCAACCAATCATGGCAAAGCTCTGCTGTGAATTTATCCGAAAGATTGCTGGTAATTCACACAGCACGTAGTGTGATGTTTGTTCAGACTATTGAAAAAGCACTACTTTTCAAAAAAGTCGGGAAAAGTCCCGAAATCCTTTATTGCGTTACTAATGGGTTTTTGAGCCCCCCTCCTTCTGAAAGAGGTGACTTTGTGCCGCAATGCATGTAAACAATTAGGAATCTTGGCGAATTCTTCACGGTTTTTTTTCACCGTTTAACCAAGCCCCAGGATTTTTGTCTGAATCCTCACAATCTCCCCAGTTTAACAATTCCATGGGAGAAGGGGGCAGCCATTGTAGTGCTGATTTTCAGCTGCTTCATGTTCAGTTCAAAGATCTGGCATTTGATAAATCAAAGCAAATGGAGTACTGTTTTCCTCAAATACTCCTTCAACTGGTTGACATTCTCAACGTACAGCCTGATCGGCACACTTGCATCGCCTTTGTCTCTTTGCAATATATGTCTCTTTGCACTTTTCCCTTGTAAAGGTGAACTATTCCCCCTGACACCCCTAGACAGGAGAAGCTAAATAGTCTAGACAGCAACTACTGCTGGAAAAGAGAACAGGAACTGTGAATGAAAGAAATCTACAAAAAACTGACAATATAGTTCACATTTCCTGTCTTTTACCTAATTGCTTCCTTCCCATCAAATTCAGATGGCATGGGCTCAACATTGTCATTGAAGATATTGCTTTCTTCATTGGTAGAAACCTCACCCAATAATCTGTTTCTTGATTGAAACCAGTAGGACTTCTTTAGGAAAAAGAAGGGAGAATAGGGCACTCCGTATTTATCTAAGAGGACATACAAAAACAAGCAAACATCAAAGCTCTTGTGTATCCAAAGGTACTGTACATTTTTACTCTTGGCATTGAACATGTAACCCAGATAAAAACATATCAGTCTGCACTTGTCCTCTACAGAGCAGTCTTACTAAACAGTGTGGGGTGGGGGAACAGATGTTGCGGGACATTTAAAGTGTCAGTTATTCAAAGAATGAATATATGGGGAGATAAGGGGGGGGGGAAGCATAAAGTTAGCCTAATTCATACATTCATGTCTTGGTTTATTAAGCTGTGATATAAACAAGCCTGTTGTCCTTAGATGAATTTCCTTTGTAAAATCCACAGTTAATTAGGTTTGCCAGAATAGACACTGGAAAGGGTTCTGGGCCCTTAAGGGTTGTGCAGAAGAGGGAATTTCAGCAGATGTTGCTTGTCACACCACCAGGTAACAAGCAACACCTGCTGAAATTCCCTCTTCTGCACAGCCATTAAACCAAGGGTAGGCAGCTGTAGGAGGCAAGGGGGGGTGCATTAGCCCCCTAGGAGCCCTTGTTGAGGTACACCCTGAGCACAAAAATAAACCAATTTGTGGACCTCAAGTGCCCCACAATGCCGTCTAAGGACTGTAGGGGGGGATTTTTGCCATGTTCACTCAGGAGAGGGCCTTTTTTCAAAACACTTTCATTTTTGAAATAGGCCTTTCCTGGGCTAAAATGGCCTAGAATGGTCAAAATGTCCCCTAGAAGGCATTTGGGGGCTTTCCCCCCCTTTTTTTTCTTTACCCCAGGAGCCACATGCTGCCATAGGGTGCACTTTGCCCACCTCTGCATTACAAGTACAGGAGCCTTCTCTAGTTATCACTCAGGCAACCCTGATATTCTGAGCCTTTAAACACTGAGCTAAAGTGTCTCCATTTTGTATGCCTTCAACTATTTTTTGTGTATCTTTTCCTTTTCATGAACATTGCCTGAAGTACTTAGATAAAGGAAGTACTTGACCCCAAGGTTAGCCTGGACTTAGGACTTTTTCGGACATTAAAAATACAACGCTAGCAGCCTCGCCACGTTGCAAGGCTGCAGCACTGCAGGGCGTCCCTTTCGGATGACACCCGTCCCTGCCAGTACTGTTGCAGTACCGCAGGGACATTTGAGCATTATATTTAGCCGATTTTTACTCATGAAAGTTGATCGTGAGTAAAAATCGGCTAAATATAATGCTCAAATGTCCCTGCGGTACTGCAACAGTACTGGCAGGGACGGGCATCATCCGAAAGGGACGCCAGGCAGCGCTGCAGCCTCGCAACGTGGCAAGGCTGCTAGCGTTGTATTTTTAATGTCCGAAAAAGTCCTTAAACAAGAAGCTATGCAGCTAGTAAAGATAAACATGCACAGTACTTTTTTAGGAATTTTCTTCTCACTGTTTGCTAAAAGGTGTATAAGGACATTATCAGATCACCCCATGTTAATGTTCTTTTGCCGGCATAAATTGTGGTGTTTTTATGTGGGCAAAAGAACCCCCCTACCATACTTACCTTGAGCAGCAACAATGAGGCTTTTCCAGTAGTAACAGAGCACAAACGGAACTCTGATTATTTCTGGGGTTGAAATCTCGCGGATTCTTGCAAGATGCTAGCATGGGAAATTTTAAAATAAAGCAAAAAAGCCCACACAAAACTACAGCAAAGCACAAAAACATACATTTAAAGTCCCAAGTACATGGGGAGTCATAAAAAAGTGTCCTCTACAAGGCTGTCGTGATCTCACCCGGAAGTGTTTGCCTAATGATGCTGCATTCACGTGAGTTCAATGGTGTGAGGATTCAAATGCCAACAATGCCGGCAACCAAGTGCAATGGGAGATCTATTGACTGCTTGGCCCGTCAATAAAATAGGACTGCATTTTAACTAGATATGATCGCGAAAGGACGTCATCTGGTATGCGCACCTTTTCATGATCATTAGGCATCCTTATGACATCATATTTGCTACATCTGATAAAGTCCTAAGACTTGTATGTACTCAATAAACTTGTCCCAATCACTCTCAGACTGTGTAGCCTGAAAAGAAAGTGTGTGTGCATGTTTCTTTTCCGATCAGGTTCAGAGTTCCTTAATCAGCTGTGCACTTACTCAGGGTATGGAAGGCGGACTTTGGAGATCACTATATCACTAAAGAAGGTGGAAGACAAACTGTCTGATTTATGATTCATACAAATACCTTTTATCAAGAAATTTATTATACATATATATGTAAATGCAAACTTCAAGTTAGTTGATATTAAGATATGCTTACCAGCAACAACCTTGTCAAAATACAATGCCAGCAGCATATATAAAACACTGTCAAAAAACAGGATATAGGCATATGGTTCCGTCATCACTGCAGTCACATCAAAGACTTTTCCATATTTTTGATAAAGAAAAATCTGTATGAAAGAGCAAATTTTAAGTTCTCATGGCTCAAAGCCTTAATGGGGAAGGACAAAAGCTTGAAATGCAATGAATCCTTTAGTAAGGGTACTTGCAAGTGTAAGAGATTTTTTTTTCTGTCAAGAAAAAAATAGAAGCAGCATTGGGGAAGGGGTTACAAAATGATAATGATATCATCTGGACCTTGTGAAATTTTGTGCATAATAAAAAATCTTTACAAATGTAATTCCTGTGAGTTATTGGTTTGGCCAGTGTATGGAGAAACCCTAAGGAAAAGGCTGTACTCGCTGGCTGAGTTCAAGAAGGCGAGGGAGACTTGGTGTTCGAGAGGAGTGGCAGTTGCTAGGGCTAAGGAGTAGGCCCTTTTCATCTTGAGTAAGGTAGTGGGATTTTCAGTTGTGTATTTCAGGGTAAATTCTCTGTAGTGTAATTGCTATATTAAATTAACGTCTATTTCACATTTTAAAAAAATAGTGCTTTAAGATTTGCATCCAAACATTGCAGTACAACTAAGCAGTGTGGACAAAGGAGTCCTGCAGTCAAGACTTGCACTGGCACATCATGGGATGCATGGAACTTTTGAGACAGTGCATATGTGTCTAATTCGATATATAATTTCTTGTATCACTCTTAAAAGAGGGAGCTGGGATTTAATGTGCAATTGTGTTTGCAATATTCAATTACAGTTGGTCCCATAGAACCAGAAAGGGGTAAAAAAAAATGGTTCCCAATTGGGCCTAAAGTGAAAAGGGCCTACTCCTCAGCCTAGGCAACAGCAGCTACTTTCAATCTCCAGCTCTCCCTCTCCTTCTGGATGCAACAAGAAAGTACAGGCCCTTAGGGCCGCCCCCCCCCCCCCGCTTGGCCAAACCTTACGGCCTGTCTACATGGGCCACATAAAATGATGTCACCTCTTTGTCATAGCAAGCTGCCCAGATGATATACGGGGTGACTGGAGTCAAATCCAGGTCTTTTCAGCACCTTGGGGCTTAAATCTGGACCAAAAAGAGTTGAGATTTACTCCAGATTTGAGCAGAAAATCCAGATATTCACCCATGCGTGTGGACCATACTCCATAGCAATGTAAGTGTGGGGGCAGGAAGACAGAGTTTTGGCAGGTGGGTGGAAGAGGTCGGGAGGAGGCTCCCTGGGCCAGGCGATCAGCTGAACTTTCCCTCCAGGAAATGCCTTTCCCCCTGTTTCAATGTCACTTTTTAGTGGTTTCTTTGCCACCATTTATTTTGCATATGCAAGAGCCCTGGTGGCACAGTGGTTAAATGCTTGTACTGCAGCCACAATGTTGTAAGTTCAATCTTACAGGGTTCCAGGTTGACTCAGCTTTCCATCCTTGCGTAGATCAGTAAAATGAGTACCCAGCTTGTTGGGGGCAATTAGCTAACTCATTGTAAACCACTTAGAGAGTGCTAAGCACTATAAAGTGGTATAGAAATGTAAGTGCTATTGCTATTGCTATACCAGCATACTAATATCGATTGGTGCCTTTTGGCAATGCAGACATATGTACATTTGCATGCATGGGGGAAGGGGAAAATCAGAGTGGCCACTGCCATGTGGCCATGTATACTGTGATTTATCAGATCGGGATGAAGTTTGGAGGGGAACTGTGTGGACAGTGCTCCTAAACTCACCTCTCTGTGTGAGGTGATTGTGTGGATAAACCCATGGTTGCTGTGGACCAGGGTAACCCAAAGATAAGTTGGATTTTCCTATCAGTGCAGATGTGCCCACTCATAGGAGTTACATTGGCAAAGCTTTTATTATGCATGCTTCTAATTTTTTCTTGCCAGAAAAAAAAAAATCTCTTATGGAACAATGAAATACTGTAGTTCCACAGCAACTTTTAACTGAAATCTGTCCATCTAAAAGAAGCACCCACTATCTACAGTGGGACAGCCCCCCTCCCCAGTCATGGAGTGGGTAGACCCTCTTCCTTATTGAGCTGGAGGAGTGCATTATGAGGGTGTGCCTAGAGATGCCAGAAGTCCTAGCTTCACTGAGAAAGAGCAGGGGCCCATCTCCAACTCTGACAGCTACATGATTTTCCTTTAAGGCTTTCGGGTCTTAAACTATGAGGTTTCCAGTTTGGGCAAACATAGCTACGTACTTTTACGAATTCCAAATAAAGTGAAACACTGTACCTTTGCGATTCCAGCACCAAAGACAAAAGGGCAGAATATGCTCAATATCCCTTCCAAGGGTGCAGACATTTTAGAAAGCAACAAAACAATACTGAGGGCTCCAAAAAAGAAAATGAGGATGGAAACAACACAGGAAGTAACTTTAGGCTTTTTTAGAAGAGAACTGATCATGAAACATAAGCATATCTGAAAGAAGAGAAAAAACCAGTTTAGTTTGCATTACTAATTGGGGGGGGGAGCACATTACATAGAATACAGTAAGTTCCCATAGACCTGCATCACAAGTGAGAGCTCTTTTCTACATGTGCAAGGAAAAACAACAATCTGTTCACATGTATGTATAACATCACATGTGAGAAATGTACATAACCTGTTTTATTACATGATCCAGATCAAGACTGTACACTAGATTTGGCCTGACTAATAAAACTATATTCTAAAAGGCAACTGGGCTTCGTGAGCTATTTCATATTTCATCATATATGCATCATATACACATGCTGTGAGAGCTCCCCACACCTTTCAAGTGCAAAATCAATTTCTCTACTAGAAAATTTGGGATCTCCATCCAAGCTGCACTAGAATAGATGAGAGAAGAATGTCAGGTCTCTAAGAAGGAGGCCCGTCCACAAATCCCCACATTTCCTGAAAAGAGATGGGGAAACCTCCAGTGAAAAGCTTAAGAAAATATGAAGCACCAGGATCTGAGAAGGGAGGAAATGACAACTCTGGTAGGGTGGTGAGCAAATTAAAGTAAATGTAGAAGCAATACAGCAGGGGGGTTAAATCCAATAACACGTTGTGTAGCTAAATACAGACAAATGTCACAAAGACATTTTCAGCTACCATTCTTAACTTGAGAACCTCTGAGAGGCATTGTCTTTCACTCTAAACCCCATCCCCTGAAGGGAAATATTAGGTATAAAAACCCCTTCAAATCTCCACTCAAGTGCACACAGACGCCTTTTCTATCTATGCCACACATGTCTGTGTAGCCAGGTGCACGGTTCATCTTCCTCTTGATTGCACGTCAGACTGTGTAGCTGTTCCTGGTTCTGACCCCCACTTTGCTCATTTTCTCCACAATCTCAGCTCCTCTGGTTGGTACAGTATCACCTGCAAACAACCCCTTACTCTATTTCTCTATCCAAACACTTCCTACTTATTTCGTTAGCCTTGCATGAGGGCTTAAATCCTGAATGTGTGTGTGTGTGTGTGTGTGTGTGAATGTTGCTATTATTATTATTTCCTTAATAACTATCAATTAATTGTACTATCTAGCTTTATGTCTCCTCTTTAGTACATAGGCCCCAAGGTCCTGTTTGTTGTCCCAATTTGTATTACCCAATTGAGTATATTAATTCCCCAAATTAATATCAATATCTTACAGTGTCGCAATGGACCCAAGTGTTTCAAGCAACATATTTATATTCTTAATTTATTTTTATATATTAACATATTTTTATCCTGCTCTATGGGAAAAGGTCTCAGGGAAGTATACAGGTAAAATAAAATGGAAAGTCATGATGCACCAACAGCCTCTTTCAATGTCTTTGCTATCTGCTTTCCCTTCTTAGTTGCATCTCCACCAAGAAAATACAATACCCTCCAACATTTCACAGGTGAAAACCAGGCCAAACAACATCAGAATGTGGTCAAGATGTTGAAAATTATTAAGGGGGAAGAACAATCAAGTTAAGAGAGGCTGCAGCAGGTTGTCCAGTCTATGGGAAGGGCAACACTTTGCCCCTTCCTCTCCTCCTTTCCCCCACTGAGTGGAGTGTGAAGTATTTCTGCACTCTGGACTCAGTTTGCAGGTGAGCCAGGATGAAGGGAGGAAGTGGAAAGAAGAGAAAGAAACCAGGACATTTTAAAATTAGCTGAAAAATGGGGACTTCCCCTGCCAAATCAGGACAGTTGGAGGGTATGAAATATTCTCTTTAGAGTAGAATGGGAATGATACCTTCTTGACCCACGCCTTCTTTCATGGAACCAAGCAGATACATTTAGCTCCTTGCTACATTCTTAAGCTATATTAGGAAGACATTCCACTACAAAGCGGTCAGTTGTTGCCACTGACTGCACACCTGGGTCTGCCAGCTTCTACAGCTGAGTTGTTGGTTTATGTGCCCTGGCCAAACCAGGTTTGACCTATCCAGGAAACAGCATTTTTATAAATCAATATTTGCCCAATGAACCTAGATAGTTGAGCTTATACCAAGTAAAATGTTCATGTCTGCATGAGTCGCTAATGATGATACACTAGGGTGTACACTTTCATCACATGTCCTTCAGACCACACATATTTGCAGGAGCAGCGCAACTCACAGGCCATATATAGCTGCCAAAGCCACTTTTGCTCACATGGCAGTACCCTGCTCCAATTTATGTTTTTTGGGGGGAAAAGAAAGATGAGCTAAAAATGGTAATGGGCAACAGTGTCCCCCAAAGCCTCTAGAAGGCATTGGGCAAATTTCGCCATGTTTTCCCCTGAACAGTTTTAGGCCTGTGGGGGAGGCTTTTTTAAAAAAACTTGAAGAAACCTCCAGTCAGTGCCTGTTTTTTGTGTGGGGGAGGAGAATTCGCTTGACCTAAGTCAGTGGGTGAAAGGGACAAAGCAAACTGCCCACCTTGCACCCAGAGGGCATAAGGGACATTTTGAGTAGAAAGACTGGGTGTAGAGTAGGATGAGACCCTCTGAGGTTCGGTGGGACATGTATACAGCCCCTGGCCCTCTGCCCCATTCCTGCCCAAGAGATCTGCTGCCAATCTCAGCTCTGATATACACATGCTTTTAAAAAGATAACAATTGTAAGCATTTGCATGAGAAAGGGAAACTATGTATTTATACATATATCCTTCAAAAATAAGGTGTGAAACAACTTTATGTGTCAGACACAATGTCATTATTATTTATTTATTACGTATCATGTATGCATGTATGAATTGTTATTTAGGAAATACATCACAATAATAAATGTAATGTATTTCTTGAATGGCTTTGCAATCTTTTGACCAGTAGCGTCACTAGGGTTGATGTTACTCATGGTGCGGTAACTCATGGCATCACTCCCATTGACCTCCTCCTGTACCAGATCTTTGGACTGAATCATAGAATCACAGAGTTGGAAGAGACCACAAGAGCTATCTGTCCAACCCCCTGCCATGCAGGAATGCACAAAGAACCCTGACAGATGGCCATCCAGCCTCTCTTTAAAAACCTCCAAAGAAGGAGACTCCACCACACTCTGAGGCAGCTCATTCCACTGCTGAACAGCTCTTACTGTCTGAACTGACTGACTGAACATTGAGGACGTATTATAATTTAAACCCTAAATCTAGAGAGCAAAATATCGATTGGACCAAGTTTCAACACCCAAGTTTCATTTCTATAATTTTGCTCCTCATATTGCGTGGGCATTCCCAAAAAGACACCTTGCACTACTTATTTTGAGAGCAAGTCAGATTAGCAAGTGCCAAGAGGAGGCTCTGGAAACTACATTTCCCAGCAATCTGTGCACAACTTTGAGAATCACTGAAAATCTATGTGCAGGAGAGGAACAAGAAGAAAGTCTTGCCTGGCTGGACATGGCGCAAGGGATATTTTTTTTATAAAAAATGATAAATTTCTACTGAAACACTGCACACAAAAATTATAGACAGTTGTTTTGGTGTCACCCCCTCTAATGGTCTCACCCAGAGCAGTCCACACACCCCGTACACATACCCCAAGTGACACCATTATTTTTCACTAAACTGGTCCTCAAGGCAGATTGCAAAAACAAACATAATGCAGTTAAAAGCAGTTAAAAACAAAGAACAATATATATTCATACATAGCAATTAAAATAGAAAATAGCAGATAGCAAACAACAAAAAAGAACATAATTTTTTTATCCTTAAAGCTTTAAGACATAACAACAAATTGACCAGCTTTCAGAATGTGAACCAGGCAAGCTGTTCTGAGAAGATAACTCCATCATCAGTCTATTGTGGACAATCTAATATACCCAAATGCATTTCTAAGCAGTGGCAGAAGAAATAGGGATGATCAGGATACTTGGGGTGGAAGCTTATATGGCGTAGGTGGTCCCTAACACACTCTGGCATGGGGACTGTAAAGGTCAGAAACAGCACTTTGAATTCTGCTGAGAAAGGAACACAATTCAAGCAGTAACTGGTGCAGTTCTTCCCAAAGTGGAGAAATAACAGGCTCACCATGGTCATTAAAAAAAAATATATATCACCACACTATGATATTGTGGACCAACAAAAATTTCTGAACTGTTTCCAAAAACAGTTTCACATACTACACATAACTACAATCTAATCCAAAATTTATCGAAAGATGTATGGTAATGTCATCCTCCATCTCATGAAAGATACAGAATTTCCCATCTTCAGATGGGAATTGCTCTGTTGCCTCTGATGTCTGTCAACCAGTTTTCAAAAGAATGTTTTGAGAACCAGTGAGAAAATCTGAAAGAATTACCATAATGTTTTCTTCTCAATATGGTATCCATAATGGGAAAACTAGCCCATTCTGGATACCATCCTCTAGTGGAAGGGAAAAAGAGGAGTGTGTGTGTGTGTGTGTGTGTTATTCAAGATTATACCAGGTTTAGCATTTTTAATCCTGAATGAAGAACTTTGAAAGGTTATAAAATGAAGGTCAAAGACTTACGGACGAGATGCCATAAATGAAGAACAGAAGGAATAAGGCAGGAAAGCTGCTCCACGTAAAATACCAATTTTTCAGAAAAGTTGCCATCACACAGGATGCAATGATAATGTAAACAACATACACTAAAGCCCAGGATAACCTACAAATAAAAATGGATTGTTAGCCTTCCTGGAAAGTTATTTATTATTATTTATTATTATTTATTTCATTTGTATGCTGCCTTTCTCCCAAGATGGGACTGAAGACGGCTTCCACAAAACAGATTAAGAATACAATATATACAATTAAAATATTATAAAATCAACGTAAAACATATAAAATCTAAAACATACAAAATAAAACAAGCCCTGCTGCTTATACTTCAAAAATCTGCTTGAAAAGAAAAGTCTTTGCCTGCCAGAGGAAAGAAATCAGGGAGGGGGCCAGCCTAGCCTCCTGTGGAAGGGTGCTCCAAAAGGTGGGAACAAAGTTGCACATTGACATAACATATGCATAAAGCCCTACAGAATGAGAGAGGAAGAAGAGGATATTGTCAATTGGGCATGTAAGTACAGTGTCCTTTAAAGCTTTTCTCCAAGATCAAAGGTAAGAGGACAAGTCTCGCACCCTCTCCTGCGCTAGACAAGAGGATGGACAGGAAAACACAACATGAGGATGTCGCCAGTCAGGGAAATATGCTTAAACTTTAAGAGCAGCAGGAAGAATTCAACTTAGGGGTGCCATTACAACAGGAAACCCATGTCCAATGTATTGTTGAGTTCTGCTTTAAAAGCACCTAGGATAGGAGCAGTCACAAGCATGTCTTTATTAGATATAAAGACAGCCATGAATGCTACTAAACATATAGACATTCAAATATGCTGGATCCATATCATTCCTTCCTTCATCTTCTGAGAGGAAGCTGTTGGCTCCAGCTAAGCCAAATATATCATAGGCAAACTCATAGCTCACCAGAAAGCTGTGTCTCGTAGCCCCATGGTCTTCATCACCTCCTTTAATTTCCTTTTCTCTCTTGAAACATTTTGTGACAAGAAGTACATGAATGGAGAAAAGCATACTGTTACAGCAAAAAAGAACAGGCAGTTTTCAAAGCTTTCTGTAGGTGTAACAGAAGGAGATCTCATACGGATGCCACTAATTGATTTCATTTCATCCCAGACAGAATGCTTGGTGATTTGCTTAAAAAGAAGACATTAAAAAAAAAGAGTACTGATTATCTTTATGGGTGCTTTAATGTGCAAAAAAAGCCCTACAATCTTCATCACTTACACTGCCACTGTTAACTCTTTTTTACAGAAAGGGTTCAAAGGCTTTGAAGTCTACAACATACTACAATAAGGAAGATTATGTGACTGTGCTTCAGCCTAAGAAGAAAAAAATCAGAGTGATGATTTCCTCTTGATAGTCTTCTCTGGGCATTCTTGTGGATCTGCCCCACATTTAACCACTAATAAATGCATAGCCTTAGCAGACAGTTGAGAAAAATGCAGGGATGAAGAGGTTTCCTATTCCTCCCTCTGGCTAGTGGCCCAATGGGGGCAGGTTAACAAAATACCTTTCAAGCAATCTTTGAATAAAAAGCTATCATAATTATTGCCCTTTAGTCCTTCACATTTCTACATAATAGTGTTCTGAAGTCTGTGACACAACCTCCAAGTTCAGAGGCAGCTGGTAGCTTTCGTGTCAGTAGGTTGGTGAATTGCACTGGCTTGAGGTCTGAACTTAAAAGGAGTTTATACAAGATGTTGAACTCTCTCCCCACAATAGGTCATGTACACTGGGTATATCCTTTAAAAATTGGACTGGAACCTAGAGGAGATTCACCACTCCGCTGGTATGGGATCGTCTAGCCACTACGGCCCTCATTCTCATCCCCTGTTGTCGCTTGGACGTCAATTAAACCTCAGCACAGGTCACTGATTCACCATATTTCTACCCTATTTACTCCTGGCCCCAGTTACCTCTCATACCTGTGCTATAGATAGGAGGAGGAGGAGGAATTACATTAGGTAGTTTTAAAATGCCAAATACAGGCATCCTCTGTTTATTCGACATGTTAGGGACCAGGGCATTGTCACAAACTGGAAATCATCACAATGCAGAACGAGGCTTTTTAAAAAGCTTTTTAAAATAAGTATGAATTAAGAGAAAAAGCAGTGCATGGTTGCAGAATTGCATGGAAGATGGTGGAAATATGACAGAATATGTCAAAAGAGCGGACCATGCATCGAATGTATTGGTTTGGTTATAACTGAACAGGGTTGAAAGAGCTGACTGTCAAAAAGCAGGGGTCACCTGTATTGAAAATGTTTCTCCACACTGATCTATTTATATAGCATCATAGGAATGCGGGCGGGGCATGGTGCTTCACAGAGCAGAAGAGGAGGGGTCCCTGTCCCACGGACCCTATAGTCCAAAATTTATTATAGAAGTACACAAAAGAGAAGGAAAGGGAGTAAGGGATTAATGGAGGATGGGCATGCAGTTGTTTCCTACTTCAGATAGGCACAGGTTGGAGACATGTCTAGATGCTGTGGTTTTCTTGGTTTTTCTCTCTCCCCACCCTGTGGCTCCCTCAGCTGTCCAATCTCCTAACTCTCCCACTCGCTCTCACTAGGCACCAGGAATTTCACTCGTTTTCACTGTCTTGGAGGTCTCATATTCTTGTTCCTCAAATTCAGGTGGGCACATTTGTATATTGTGTGCATTATCTGCTCATTAGGCAACAACAGCAACATGCTTTATTACAATCACAAATTAGACACAAGCCAAATGGTGTGAGGCAATAAGAAATCAGGAAAAAAGCAAGGACAGCTCACAAGTACAAAATTTCCTATATGTATACAGGCATGACAGTACAGCAGCCAGTACCAAGTAAAGACTAATAGCATTCACTGGAGCTGAGGATCTATATACCATTATGGCGTTTGCTCAGCTTACTTCTGGTAGAACATGCTAAATTACAAAACTTCTGATCTTCTGAACAGATTCTATGGAAGAATCTGAAAGAAGAAGTGAGATGTGAAAACAATCAGGTCTGCCTGGAAACATCTTCAAAAGTGGGTCTATTAATAGGGGATGGATATCCTTATAAAATACAAGGCAATATAGCAGAACATGACCCACCAGTTCACTATGCCTGACTGACAAGGGCAGACACACGTTATGTAGGGAATTTGTAAGTATCTCCTTCCAGTAGAGCATATGGCAAGATGTTAAACTGGGCAAGTGTAAAGGCACTGTGATGTTTAGGAACATCCATAGTATAAAGGCAATCAGCTGGAGCAAAATTCTTGGTATAATTGCATAATTTGTATAATTGTATAATTTGCATTCTAGCTCTGTCATCCTGCAGTGCTACATCCCAGATCTGTTGCTTAATTGTTTCCTTAGCCCTGGACAGTGGCAGCACTAGGGGCAGTGCAGAGAGGCAGAACCGCACCAAGTGACACCACTAGAGGGAAGGGTGACAATAGCATTAGTAACTCCACAGGCCCTGGAGAATACCAAGCACAGTAAGGCTAAGGAAGAAAACCCATATTTCTGCAACTTCTCCGTAATAGACTTAACCAAATAGAACAAAATTTATCAGTTAGGATCAGGCGGGAGCTAAACTGGAAGGAGTAAGATTCAGTTTGAGCCAATAACTGAGAGCATAGATCCAAGTTTGTGCTTTAAGTGGGACCATTCCAGATTCCATTCTGAGCAGAGTATGTGGAAGATAAGATGGAACTCTAAAGACAGCATGTCAAAATTTGGCTTGTACCACTTCCAGGGGTAAAATTCCTTATAAATACACAGTTGGGAGCCCCAGAGAACTTGAGGTATTACTTTGCCATGGGATACTTTTATTGTGGATCGGATACTTATTATGCAAATCATGTGGTGGTTCATGAAAGGGTTGTTCAGCATACACACACACACACCCTGCTAATTTCTCACTCAGAAACATTCCTTTCAATGTTGCTTTAAAAGTAAACTTAGAAAACTGAGTTTTCTTAAGATTCTTTGCATGTGGCACAAGATGCACAACCCACCTCCCAAAATGCTTTGTGCACCCCATAACTTCTTTTCTTCCTCATTCTATTACCCTCTTTTCTCTTTACAGAGCTCTTGAGCCTTTAACAGTTGCAGGAAAAATCCAAAAATATAGCTTTCCTGGCCTTATAGTTTATTTTTAATTACAATGTTTCATCCTTATTCCCACTCTGCACAGAAAATCTTTGTATTTTCTAAACTTGATAAATTGGGGAGCAGCAATAATGTAATAATGCAATCAAAAGAAAAGACTTGTCTCAAATGATTACTTACTTCAATAAGAGCACTATCAATGCTGGACTGCAGTGATACGAAGCCTTTGAACCAATAGCTTGGAACAGAACAATACATGTCTGAATAGTTGTAACAGAACTCTACAAGCAGTAAACAGAAGTGGAAATGTTACCTAACAGTATGCACAATTTTGTAAATTAATAACACTGCAATTAAGCTGGGAATTTCCTTTTAACATCTTTAATAGCAAAGGAGTATAAATTCCTCTCATTGTTACATTTCATTGTTGGTTGCACCACATAGCAAATCTATGCTAAACATATTGTCTTTATTTTTTAAAAAAAATTCCACTTTTTAGGACAGGTTTGCTTATTGTGTCCTGCAGTGGAGTGTGTGTATGTTTGTCCTGAAGAAGGCAAGTCAGCTACCAAGAGAACCCAAGCTCTGGGAGTAGAAAGCTGAGTTTGACATTTGGGGCAACTAGTTCTTCAGTCAGTCAATCAGTCTCTGTCTCCTCAGGCTAGTTTACAAGGCAAAGGATCCGTCTATATGATTTAAAAAAATCCATTTGGGGGGTAAAAAATACGAATAGGCAGTTGTTCGTATGCATACGATCCGCCTACACAATTTTTTACCCTCCCAAACTCCTATGACCCCCTTCCCCAGCAGGCTGGAGCAAGCAAGCCAAGAGGAGGTTTTAAATCTCCTGCCACTTTTTTTATTATTTAAAAAGGTGTCTGCTTTGCGGACATTCAGTTTTCCCTATTGAGAATGTAAAATAAAAATAAATAAATATATATATAAAATTCACAGACTTACCGGACTCTCGCTTAGCTGGGAATCCAACATGGCAGCTGCTCCCAATTCCCCTCCTTGCTAGCCCCACCCCCTCTACTCGGCCAGCCAATCAGATTACACTGCCTGTTCATGTGTGTGCGAACATGGCATACAGACCATCAGCCATTCGAACGGCTGTACAGATTTTATGCCAAGATCCGCTACTCCTTCCAAACACTGAATCCACGTAGTTTACAGGGGATTCGCTAGCCCCCCTTCTGAATGACACATATGAATCTGAACAGCCGTGTGTACGGAAGAGCAATCTTCCGAATGGCGCACGTATTTTTTTTACCGTGTAGGCGGGCCCAAAATAAATCCTCAAAGAATTCACAAAGAGTCCTAATAGTTCTCACATCTTTCGGATCAAAGTTGCCATACTCAGAAGGAGGGGGGCAAAAAAACCCATAAGTTGTGCAGTATCAGCTTTCGCTATTTTTTGATAAAGTTTGCAAAAATGCACACAATCGGTTGTGGGAACTACCATTTTGCAAAAGGCTGTGGGAACTACCAGCAATCTTCCTGAAACAGGCACGGTAGAGCTGAGCCATGATTGGTTGGACCAATTGCAGAGGGGGCAGATTTGCAAGAGATGCGAGGAGCCTCAAACGAAAAGATCCAGCCACTGTTGTTATACCAGTGCTCTCCCCATCCCAATTGCCCAGCCGTCTGCCTCCCTACTTGCTTAGCTGCTGTGGTTGAGGGATCCCCACTTAGCCATAATTAATTTTCCTCTGTGTGTGTGTGTGTGTGAGAGAGAGAGAGAGAGAGAGAGAGAGGCCATTACATGTCATAGTGGGTGAGGGGAAGGGGGCTTGAGGGATGCAAGGCGAAGGGGGAGCCTGCGACTCCATTGCTTCTGGCAGCTGGGTGATCATTCCCCCCCCCCCAAGATCATCCTCCACCTGGGAATCTAGCCTGCTTTCCTTGCCTCCTTTTATCATTGTTCCTCTCCACCTCTGTGGTCTCCCTTCTTTTTTGGTTGTCTACACATCTCTCACCCCTACCAGCCAGAGCCAGCAATTGGGTGCTCCGGTGGCCACGCCCCCACTTTTGCCTGTGTGAACTACAAAGCAGAAAACTTACCCAATCAACCACTTTCGTACTAAATTATGTAAACTACATGGCACTGGTGCAAAAATGCGCTAATGCACAAACTATCGCAATAAAAATTGCCATGTAACTGAGCCCATAAAAAGTTAGCTCCCCACAATTCCCACTACCACATTTACTCTGGGAATTGGGAAAGGATGGTTTACTCTACAATTATAAATCTATAATGCCCTGAAGAATGTCAGTTTTACTATGAGACTTTGCTTACTGACTAAACATACTGAAAGAAAGTAACAGGTACATTTTTCACAAAAGATTTCAGCAGAATTGTGACTGCATAGTTTGCCTTGTGTCTTGGCTAAAGACTTTTTAACTTGAAAACTGATCTTAAGGTTGTAATGGAAACTTCAACCAGGATGGGGAGCTGTCATAAAAAAAAGGATTTTTCCTATCTACTTTCTCCACACCATGATAAATTATGAACATCTTTATCATATCTCATATTACCGCTGCTTATAAATTTTGCTTTCTTTTTAGCACCTTTTCCATCTTAACAATATCCTTTCTGAGGTGCAGTCATCAGAACTGTATGCAGTGTTTCATAAAATTACACTATCCATTTGTACAAAGGCACCACAATATTCATAGTTTTATATTTTACTCTTGTTTAAATGATCCTGAATATCAATAGTGTGAGAGTATGCTTGCATGTATGATTGTGTAAATGTATGGCATACATACACACAATCATACATGCAAGCATACTCTCACAAGAGTAACAAATAATACTGTGAATATTGTAGTGCGTTTATACATCAAGGGTGCAGCCTACCATTTATCATGCCTCCTTCTTCTTTTTTTATAGTGAACTGCATTGTCCCCATCCACACTGAGACCAAATTCATGTTGAATTACCTATCCTTGCAGTAAAATCGTTTGGAGAAACCACATGATAGAAAGGAAATTTGAGTTGATAGGAAACATCATCCAGAAATACAACTCCAATAGCATCTTCGTTTAGTGCTGCTTCAATGGCTTTTTCGTTTTCCATGAATTCTGTCTTTATACCTTTAACACAAAAATCTTGCTGTTACTCTATGGAATCCTACACAGGAAAGAAACAATTAGTTCCCTCTGAGCTAGCAATACCAATCTTGGTCAAGGTATTTCTTCTGCAATTAATTAACTGATCAAAAGCATGGCTGAGATTTAACCTGTGCCTTGAATGCTGGTGGCCAGCTATGGCAATGGAAAGGGGAGGTGAACTGTTGAAAGGAAAGTCACTCTAAGCTAAAAAATAGCTGAGAGGAAAGAGTGAAGTGAGTTTGAAACTGGGCTATTTTCCATGGCTCCTCCCCTATGGAATCCTTGCATTTGTACAAGGTCTTTAGCTTTCTTTGTCAGAGTGCTGGTGCCTCTATAAATCTCAGGATTCCATCAGAAGGAGACATGGCAAATAATCCAGTTTCAAACTTCATTATCTGTATACTGTGGATTTGGCCATGATCTCTCACCTTGCCCAAACTTTCTCCCAAAATGAAAAACAAGGAAGGGGATCATTAATTAATTCACACTTTGTGTGGGCAGCAACCAAAGCTTTTTCAAGAGCCTTCCCCTCACATACTGCAAATGCTCATTGAGGGTCCAGGTCGGATGTTCTCCCCCCACCCCGTCCCTCTTCACCAAATGATGACAGACACATTATATAAAATTGGAAAGATATATTGTTACATGATGATATATGTATATTGGCAATAAGGCCACAACTTTATTGATAACAGCTGCAATGGTTGGCTCAAATCACATGGGTCTGGATCCAGAGATCGACCAACCCGAATGCTGGTCAATGATACCTCTGTTGGTTAACCACTGACACCACCACTGATGAAGGGGGGCTCCGTGAACTTGACCTTGAACTTGACCATGAACTTGATGGAGAACCCCCCCCCCATTACTGAAGACCTCAGATCGGGACCCATGCCAACCGCTTCCAAAGTTGTGACAGAAAGAAAATATATGCACAAAACTACAACAAGAGATAAAGGGAGGGTGGGTGGGTTTCAGATCCTAAAGAGCCATTGGCCGATCCAGCATGGCAGCCGGTAATATATACCCAGCCACCAAGCCATAAAGCAGCAGTCATAAAACTGTGCAAAACTGCAGCAAAATTGCTGAAAAACTGCTGCAAAAGGCCCTATGTCCTCCGGAGCAACCAATCAGGGCAGGGGGAACCTGCCCTGATTGGTACTCATTTTCACACCCCGAAGACAACTATGGTGGCCCCCATGCCGGCCACCACATGGGCCGAGAGGGTGAGGAGGACCGAACTGCAAAGAAGCCGCCTGTGGCAGGAAGTCTGGCAGCTCTACTCTTGTGGACAAACCAAGATAACAAGCAAATGAAGTACCTGAAAGATCTGATAGCAAGTCAGTGGATGGGCTCAAGGTAGCAGGGCTGAGGCCTGCTCAGTTCAAAATAAGATCCCCAGCACTTACCAGCTAGGCTAGAAGAAGCATGTAAAAGTGAGCTCTGGATTATTATAAGACCACCCCATAATGAATTACAGGAAGGAAATTAAACGGTTTAAGTGCCAGAAGGATTTATTTCTGCTGTGTGCTCTCCCTGGTCTAAGGGGTCAAAGCTTCAGCTGAGAGGAAGTGAATTACTGACTTGATTGGTGCTGGATCTCTATAGCTATTGCTTCCATTTCTGAACAGGAAAAAGGCAAACAGGCATTTTGCTTGGGTGCTTTGCAGGGGTGTTTAAGGAGGAAATCTGAAGTGCTGCACAGCTGCCTATATAGAGTAATGGAACATGGCTAGCGAGGAAGATGCTGCCATGGCTTGCAACACCTGTGCCAAGTTTGTTTTCTTGCCAAATGATGTAGAGGTGTGTATACTTGCTGCACATTGAGGACTTTATCAGATGCATAAAATACAGCATCATAACAATGCCACATAACTGCGAAAGGGCACAAATGTCAGAAGATGTCGCCTTTTTGAGGTTATGTCCCTGCCAAAACCTGTCATTTTTATTGATGACTGAAGCCATCAATAGATCCCCTGTGCCGCTTTTGTGCCAGCATTTCTGGTGTGTAAAACCTCGTGCCAATGTAGTCATGTCAATGCAGGATCAATGGCTGGTCTGGCGCGAAGACTTCCAGGTGAGATCATGACAACCAGGTAAGTGATGTGCTTTTTATGACCCTCCCCAGGTTACTTGGGACCTTAAAAGTGTGTGTGTGTGTGTGTGTGTGCTTTTGAAAAGTTTTGTCTGTCTTATTTTTGCTTTTTTTTTAAATTTCCCACGCGATGAAGTCTCGCAATAATCCATGGGATTTCAAAGAAGTAAGTGAATGGTACTCATAAAAAAAAGCAATCCGTGCTGCAGTTCACACGGAGCATGCCTGTGAGAAAAGATGGTGGCCATGAGTGAATTACCTGCCTTATTATCTCCCCAAAATCTCCCTCCATTCCCCCCACCTTTTTGCTGTTAAATGACAGATAGGGAAGAGCGATCTTCTGCTTAAAAACATTATTTTGCTCTGCCGCTTGAAAATAGCACTCGATCGTGTCTCTGGAAACAATGGTAGCTCTGGCTGCTTCGTTGCTGGCAAGCCCGCCCCCGCACACATCCCCCCCAATCATGTTTTTACTTCCTAGATGTGCCCCAATTCGAATTGGTTGTTCAGACAGCCTGTTATGCGCAGTTTTGTGTACTTTTTTTTAAAAAAAGGATCACGAGAAAGAGCAAAAGCTATTATTGTGAACTACTTGGGAGTTTTCAGCCCCCCTCCTTCCAAATATGGTGAATCCCGGCAGGAGCCCGTCTGGACAAAAGGTATTCTGCCCACATTCTTTGAGGAATTTTCTCATCATCTAAACAACCCCATGGATTTAGACTAGAGGATTTTAAAGATCAGTATTCTACTAAAATGGGAATCCTTTTTCCATGGAAGATTACCTTAGTATATGGTCACAGCAGCAAGATTGTTTTAAGCACAGAGATGGAACTAATTCAGTAGAGATGGACATTGTTTGGCTTGATTACAGAAAGGTCAGTGAAGTTTCTCAAAACATGGAAACCCTTTATAGACGTTTTGCCAAAAGAAGTAGTACATTGTTTGGTAACATTGGGGTTGGATGATTAGAAATAATGAGCTATTGAAAGAATGGTAGATGTTGTATTTGTTGAAGAGAGATATGAATAAGCTACGTGTATATATAACTACAAAAAGGAAGATCATAAGTAATTTTCTTTCTCTTTCTTCTTTCATTTTTTTCTTTTTTTCTTAATTTACATAGTCTTCGTGTATTTTTAAACTTTTAATAAAAAGATTATTAAACAAAAATAAAGAATGACCTAGGGAGCTGGGTGACAATAAGCATGGTCCAGTGGTTTGAGCACTGGACTATGATTCTGGAGACCAGAATTCAAATCCCTGCCCTGGCATGGAAACCCACTATTTGACCTTGGGTAAGTCACACACTCTCAGCCTCAGAGAAAAGCAAAGGCAAATTCCCTGTGAATAAATCTTGGCAAAAAACCTTGTGATCAGTTCACCTTAGGGTCACCATAAGTCAGAAACAACTTGAAGGCAAACAACAACAGGGAAGCGTTTAAAGAGAAAACTGCAAAGTGACATGAGAGTCATCTTTAAATATCTGAAGGGACATCATGTAGAAGTTGGATTAAATTTGTTTTCTGCTGCTCCGGAAAGCAAAACAAAAACCAATGGCCTCGAATTACAAGAGATTCCACCTAAACATTAGGGAGAACTTCTTGACTGCAAGAGCTTTTTGACCATGGAATAGACTGCTTTACTGAGCAGTGATCTGTCCTTGGGGTTGTCTAGACAATGAAAATACTCTTCATAGAATGTGACTAGAATACCTTTCCTCCCAACACACTGCGATTGAGATTTCCAATATTCAGAAGGAGGGGGCAAAAAAACTCCATCTGTTGCAGAGGAAAAGCCTTTGTGGATTTTCACAAAGTTTTTAAAATAGTGTGTGGACATGTGCATTATTGCTCATTTGTACATCCAGTTTGGGACATTGCACATTCTCGGTGAGGGCAGAAATGGACAGCAGATTGGTTGGATGTGCGGGCTTGCTAGCAAGGAAGTGACCGGAAGTGTCATTTTTGCATTTCATGTTATCGAGTGTGCATTTTTGCTGTGCTGAGGCAACCAAAGAGCAAGCAGAAGATCGCACTTGCGCACCCTTGATTTACAAGTAAAAAAAAATACTGTGCAGCAGCGACAACACATGTGGAGAATAATAACGCTCTGTACTCTCAACCACCATCTTGATTCGCAGGCATGTGTGGGTAGCTTCACATACCATAGATTCTACCAAAAGACCATGGAGACAAATGAATGCTGCTGCAAATTTGCGATAATGCACCCCAATCTGCATTAGATCTTCTCATCTAGACAATCTCTTCTTTAGGAGTTCTTAAACAGATGTTGACTGGCCATCTCCTAGGGATGCTTAAGTTATGTCTTCCTGCATGACAAGGATTTGGACTAGATGGCACTTGTGGGCCTTTCCAACGTTATGATTTATGTAGGGAACTGCATAATCCTTTTTACATGCCAGAGGTAACCCCTGAATGCTCAACACATTTAAGTGTTTAGGAAGCCACTGAGAATGCCAGTGCTTATAGAGCATGATTCTTCACAGCTGCACATAAATTTTGATCATTTTGAAGGGGGGCACCTTCCTTACTTTGAAGTGCTGTGGACCAGTCGTGGTTGAGAGAGGAGGAAAAACATAAATAAACTTATGAAATGCACAGAGGCATTTAAGCACTGCTTAATTCCTAAGGAAATAAATCTCTGGTCTCAGTTTGCTTTCCCTTGTGTAGAAAAACACCTGTCCTGTATCCTACAGGCAATCACTGTTCAGTGGTAAGAGAAAGGTACTTTGCACATGTTCAGAGACACTTGCAACTTTGTCAGCTACTACAAGGCCAAGTCCATTGCTCAAGCAACACAGATCTCAGTTCATAATTAAGCTCTGTGAAAAGAGCTAGTATAATAAACATGTCTGGAGAGATAATATGTACTGTACCTTTCAGGACAGAGATGGTTTCTATTTTCCCCATTACTTCTCTTGCCAGTTTTGTATCTGGAGTATAGAGAATTTTAACACCAGTAATATTGAAGGCAGGATCATCTAATTGTCCAAGGGATTCCCTAGGTATTTCCACACTTTCTTCAATTCCATATATGGCTGTTATAATTATGAGTGAAGCGAGAAGACACAGCCATGGGAACAGTTCCTGGAGATGACGAAAAAGTTAGTCTTTATCACTCCCAGGGCAATACTGGAAGTCTTATGCAATGATTAAATTCTTCTTCAGACTATATGGCAGGTATGGTAATCATGTGGCCCTCCAGATTTTGTTAGACTGCAGCTCCCAGCATTCCTTACCATTAAATAGCTTGGGTAGGAATGCTAGGAGCTGAAGTTCAACATTATCTGGATGGGTACGTGATCCCCATTCCTATGCTAATGAAGTTACAAAGATGACAAGAACACAGAAGGATGCACCATATAGTCACTGTGCACTTTAATATGTGCATGCACACACATACATGTACATGGGGTGCAAGGGGTGGGATCCTTAGGTGAGAGTGATCATGTTCTCCTGGAGTTTGTTATACAATGGAAAGGAGAAGCCAGGCATAGTCAGACACACATTCTTGACTTTAGGAGAGCTGATTTCAATAAACTCAGGAAAATACTGGGGGTGATCCCATGGTCAGGAATACTAAAAGAGAAGAGACCTCAAAACGGATGGGACTTTCTCAAAAGGGAGATACTGAAGGCACAATTTCAAACAGTACCATTGAGGAAGAAAAATGGGAGGTGTCTCAAGAAACCAGGATGGATGACTAAAGAATTTTCAACAGAGCTAAGTTTTAAACGGAACATGTATAGGAAATGGAAAAAGGGGGAAATCACCAAAGAAGAATTCAAACAGATAGCGAACACGTGTAGGAGTAAAGTCAGAAAAGCTAAAGTGCAGAATGAGCTCAGGCTTGCTAGGGAGGTTAAGAACAATAAAAAGGGTTTTTTGGGGTATGTCCGCAACAAAAGGAGGAAGAAGGAAATGGTAGGGCCACTACGTGGAGAAGATGGCAAAATGCTAACAGGGGACAGAGAAAAGGCAGAATTACTCAATACCTTCTTTGCCTCAGTGTTTTCAGAAAACGAAAAGGGTGATCAACCTGAAGATAATGGAACACAAAAGGGGAAATCCAGCACAGAATAAGTAAAGAGGTAGTAGAGGAATGCCTTCTTAATCTAAATGAATTTAAATCTCCAGGACCAGATGAACTACATCCAAGAGTATTAAAAGAGCTGGCAAATGTGATCTCAGAGCCATTGGCAATAATCTTTGAGAACTCCTTGAGAACAGGAGAAGTCCCAGCAGACTGGAGAAGGGCAAACGTTGTCCCCATCTTCAAAAAGGGGGAAAAAGTGGATCCCAACAATTATCGTCCAGTTAGTCTGACATCAATACCAGGGATGATTCTAGAGCAGATCATTAAACAGAGATTCTGTGAACATTTAGAAGGCAATGCCATAATCACAAAAAGTCAACATGGGTTTCAGAGAAACAAGTCATGCCAGACTAATCTGATCTATTTTTTAAAAAAATAAAATTACCAGCATGGTAGATGAAGGGAACACTGTGGATATCGCATACCTTGATTTCAGTAAGGCCTTTGACAAGGTTCCCCATGACATCCTTGCAAACAAGCTTGTAAAATGTGGGCTAGACAAGTTAACTGTTCAATGAATTTGTAATTGGTTGACCGGCCGAATCCAAAGGGTGCTCAGCAGTGGCTCCTCTTCCTCTTGGAAAGATGTGATCAGTGGGGTGCCACAGGGTTCTGTCCTGGGCCCAGTGCTATTCAACATCTTTATCAATGACTTGGTTGAGGGAATTAGGGGAATACTTATCAAATTTGCAGATGACATCAAATTAGGAGGAGTAGCTAATACCCTAGAGGACAGGATCAAAATTCAGAATGACCTGGATAGACTGGAGAGCTGGGCCAAAGCTAACAAAATGAAATTCAATACGGAGAAATGTAAGGTACTGCACTTAGGGCGGAAAAATGAAATGCATAGATCTAGGATGGGAGAGACCTGGCTGAACAAGACTACGTGTGAAAGGGATCTAGGAGTCCTAGTAGACCACAAGTTGAACATGAGTCAACAGTGTGATGCAGCAGCTAAAAAGGCCAATGCGATTTTGGGCTGCATCAATAGAAGTATAGTGTCTAGATCAAGGAAAGTAATAGTGCCGCTCTATTCTGCCTTGGTCAGACCTCACCTAGAATACTGTGTCCAGTTCTGGGCACCACATTTTGAAAAGGATATTGACAAATTGGAGCATGTCCAGAGAAGGGCGACTAAAATGGTGAAAGATCTGGAAACCATGCCTTATGAGGAGAGACTTAGGGAGCTGGGTATGTTTAGCCTGGAAAAAAGATGGTTAAGAGGCGATATGATAGCCCTGTTTAAGTATTTGAAGGAGTGTCACGTTGAGGATGGAGCAGACTTGTTTTCTCCTGCTCCAGAGACTGGAAAACAGAGCAATGGATGCAAGCTCCAGGAACAGAGATTCCACCTCAACATTAGGAGGAACTTTTTGACAGTAAGAGCTGTTCGGCAGTGGAACACACTCCCTCGGAGCGTGGTGGGGTCTCCTTCCTTGAAGGTCTTTAAACAGAGGCTGGATGGCCATCTGTTAGGGATGCTTTGATAATGATTTCCTGCATGGCAGGAGGTTGGACTGGATGGCCCTCGTGGTCTCTTCCAACTCTACAATTCTATGATTCTATGATTCTATGTGGATGCACGCGCACACATACACACCTTGTATTACATTCATAAACACAAGCAGAGGGGTGGAAGAAGTAAGTAAGGGTTCTCTTCTACTGCCCTTCTCCATCTGAATATCCACCCACACACACCCAGTACATAAATGATGGACGAGACAAACTGAGTGAAGGAAATGTTAAGCTTCTTTTTAGCACTGCAGTCACAAATTGTAAAGACTGAAAGGAGCAGTGAAACTAAATGTATTTTGCAGATACTGCATACGGATATCTATATATTTATAGAAAAAACAAACTTCAACTCAGTTTATTCACTTAGTTACTAATCTTTTATTTCTTTATTGTTTATGTCATTTATATCCCACTTTTCTCCCACATTTAATGAAAAGTACTGCCGTAGCTAATTAACAACATGTACATGCTAGTACAGGAATGGTGATAGGCCTATTATCAAAATATCTAGATACTTGAATAGGGTTTTGAATGAACAGGATGAATTCATAATTTCATAAATCTGCACTGCTGCCATATGGACTAGCAACTTGGTTAAGCAAAAAGGTGTTTTGTGAAGTAGGAAATGTCATCTGAAATTGTGTTCTTAAGGTATTTGCTTTTGTTTTGCTTGGGTTTTGTTTTTTGGGGGGGGGTTAATTCACATGGATTTCGAGTGTTTTTACAACATTCTAAACATTTCTTTCTTCTTCAGCACTGGAACTGAGTCATTTCTTCTTCTTTTTTAATACTTTATTTCACTTCCATCTCTTTCTCGTTCTCTCCATTCATCACTTCTGGCTAAACATCCTCTCCTCTCTTTCCCTTCTCTTTCATTTTCATGCCTTTTTCCTGCTCTCTACTTCAGCTCACATCTCCTCCTTAAAACATTGGCTGCAGTCTTGTATGGCTCAGCATAGCATAGTAGCCATATTGACTTACTGAACAGTCTCTGAAGCCCCAGCATGGCCATCCCCTGATTCATGGGGAGCAGACAGGATTGCAGAAGTCTAGCTACATCCCTGTAGCCAGATGCAAAATGATTAGAGCAGTGCTGCGACACCACCACCACCCCGTCCCCAGAGGACCTCAGCAAGTGTCTGTGCTAATATCAGGAGAAGAAATGCTATGCTCAAACAGCATTGCAGTCTCCTTTTTCTTTTTTATCTCAGTTAGGAATGTATACTTACCTGAAAACTTTGCATTTTCATCCTCCATTTCAGAAGTATGTTTTTCCACAGGAGTGCCACAGTTTGTTGGCACAAACTTCTTTTTCTCTGGTGTTCTTTTGGCATTTTATGGCCTGCTTGAAAACAAAAATGTTGTGTCTGTACAGAAATCTTTGACATTGGATGCAGCAGTAGGCAAAAGTTAAAAATTGCAACACATCCTCCCCTCCTCCTTGTTTGGATAACACCTTTCACATGTGTGTTTTCCTAATCAAATCGATGCTGGACTATGGGATCATATCAGGCAATATTATGTTTGTAAATGCCATGGCTGGACTCAGATCATTTGGAAATGTGTCCTTTTTCTTGGCAAATAGGAATAGATGTGGTCAAAGAATGATGTGTACTAGGCCTGTAACATAAACATCAGTGAATTAGGATCCTTATCACCAATGTGGTTCCGCATTCCTAGGGCTTGTCTATACAACAATAAAATGATGATTTATGCGCAGTAACAACAATTTGCAGCAGCTTTCATTTCAGGCATGTGAAGCCATACATGTTTGTTGTTCAAATGGACATAATTGTGAATCAAGATGGCAGGCATGAGTGAATTACTCATGTTTTTATTGTCAACAGTTGCCACCCCCAAACAATATTTTTTAAAAAAGCAAATCCAAGGTGTGAAAGCGCTAAATTCTGCTTAAACAGGGGAAAAAGGGGGGGGGAAGGCTGTTTCATCACCTCAATGCATGATTGCTATGGAGAAAATCCAACATGGTGGTTCTGCCTTGCCAGCAAGCTCCACCCCCTGCGCACATCTGACCAATCAGGTGTCCACCCTGAGAATGCATGGTGATGTGAATTAGTTGTCCTAATCAGAGATAGTGTGCATTCCAATGCATTATTTAAAAAAATACGGGCAAAGCCTCAAAGGCTTTTCTTGTGGAGTATTTGGAGTTTTTCGCCCCATCGTTCTGAATACAGTGGACTGATGCGGGATTCCATTGGGACAAAACGTATTCTCCTCAAAGTCTATGAGGAGTATTTTCGCCATATAGACAAGCCCCTAGACAGTAGTGCCTAAGTGTTGCTAGACCTGTTCTTACTCCTTGCCTTCAGAACTTCAAAATTCAGTCTCCTGGGACATTTGAGGAGCCAGTACACATTTTCAGATATGGAACATAGAAAAACCCCAGAACACAAAGAAGACCCCATTGCCTTCAAAGCTGCCCTTACTACTTGTTGGTTTAAAATCTTTTAACCTTGGAATTAATTACTCCCACTAAAATAAAGATAGATTCCCATACGCATTTACATTCATTAAAACACCTATTTGTGAAATTAATAATTACATACCCTCCACATTTAACAGATAAAAATTGGGACACCTGTGGCTAAGCAACATCAGCCTGTGATCAAGATGGCAAAATTATTAATAGGGGAAAACATACAAGCTAGGAGAGGCTGTTGCAGTTTGCTTTTGTCTGAGCCTACTGGGAAACGCAGGAGTCTGGCCCCTCACCACCCCACTGCCCACAGTTAATGGGGTGAAAACTACTTCCACACTTTTAACTCAGCTTGGAGCGACTGCAGTAAGCTGAGGACAAAAAGAAAAAGTGGAAGGAGGAGAGAGAAACAGAGACATTTTGAAAGCATCTGAAAAATTGGGATGGCAGAGCATTCAGTGGGAGTGTCCCTGCCATATTGCGAGGGTATATAATGAGGGTATATTGCGGAGGGTATATAATGAGGCATACACAATTATATGATTTCTGAATCTGTAGTATTTTTCATCTTCATTTACAGTTTGCTCTATAAGCAATTACTACTGCACTGAAACCTTCCGTAAATTGCTTTATGGGAGAGAAATTGTGTTACAAAGAAACATAGTTATTTACTATTCACTTTTATCGTTCACTTTTCCTCCACTGAATTCATGGCAGCATGCATGGTTCTCTCTCTCCAGACTTCATTCTCACAACTAACCTAATTATTAACTTAATGTCAGAATTAGTTAACATACAAATTCCAAACAATTAAGTTAAAAATATGTTTAATGCTATTGCCTCTTTTTGATAAAAATTTCTAACTTAATTGAAAGTTAAGTTCAATTGAGACCCTCCGGAGACCCAGTGAAGGCTTGGGAAGGAGGGGAAAGGCTGGGGAGGCGACCACGGGGCCTCCAGAGATCCCTGAAGGCCTGGGGAGGGAGGGGGAGGTGGGGGAAAGTGACTAGGGGGCCTCCGGAGGCCCCATGGTCACTTTGGTGGGGGAGGGGGAGGGCAGTTGTTATTCACAGAATTTTCACATTCGCGGGGGCCTGTGGAACCTAACCCCCGCAAATGTGAAGGGATGACTGTATAGCAACCTGAGAACTGAGTATCTCATTCTCCATTCTATCTCAGAATGGTCAACATAGGTGAAGTAATAAGCAACATTTCTGTTATCCCTACACATGTCTACAGAAACATGCAAACTGTGTCCATGGTGGACCTCCTGTGTCAGAAGTGTCACTGTAGCTCACAGAAGTGTGAGCTACAGTAAAGACATAAATCATCATGGTTTAGTTTTTATTATAGCCCACTGATCTACAAATCACAATACAGGACTGGAAGGGCAGGCATTTATAGACCCCAATAATGCTACAGCCCCAATAATGCTACAGAAAAAAAGTCCTCCTTATCCAGTCTAATCATGCCATAAAATTTTGCTGTCCAACTTGTACAATTGACCACCCATGTAGATATTGATGTGTTTCTACACATTTTAATTGGTCTTGTAACCAGGATTTCATCCAGACCATTTCTGATAAGCACCACAACTCTAAGAACAATTCCCCTGCTCTTTGTCTACTCTAGCTAGCACCATCATAAAGAAGAGGGGTGAGACTCAAGTGGGTAGGGAGCACACAATGACAAATTTGTGGAAGACTGCTTCTACATAATGGTTTGGGAAGGCAAAATCTAACATTTTTGCTAAATACAATGCCTGGTTTCTCTAAGGACACTAGCCCCAATATTGCCTGTTTATAACACGGGAATCTTCTTTTAGTCAACTCTGTACAGTCAGACCTCCGTATCCACTGAACCAATATCCACAGTTTCAGTTATCTGCAGGATACAAAGTAGGAGACACATACCTTAGAGTTGCACTGAAAAATGCCTGAAAAGGCATCCTCTCTAGGCATCTTCCAAGTCCTCCAATGCAACTCTATGGTATATTTTTACCAGAAGGCCTTTATTTTAGTAGAGGTCACTGTTATCCACACTTTCCAGTATCCATGGTAAGTCCAGGAACTGAACTCTTGTGGATATGGAGGCGTGACTGTATATGAACACTGTCCACATATGAAATTACTAAACATCTTGCTTTCAGTGCTGCAAGGAAGGTAATAGCCTGTGTGGTGTAGTGGTTTGAGCTTTGGACGACTCTGGAGACCAGGGTTGAAATCCCCGCTCAGACATGAAAATCCACTGGTTGACCTTTGGCAAGTCATACTTTCTCAGCCTCAGAGGAAGGCAATGACAAACCCCCTTCTGAACAAATCTTGTCAAGAAAACCCTGTGATAGGTTCGCTTTAGGGTTGCTGTAAGCCAGAAGTGACTTGAAGGCTCACAACAACAACAACAACAAATTTCCAATAATAGAAAGTTTCCTCCTTCCCAGCTTCCCCCACCCCACCCTTCTCCTCTAGCTGACCTTGGCTTAATATTATCATTTTCAAATTGATAAAAACATTAAATAAATTGTTTTTAAAAGTTCAGTTTTACTTGTGAAATGCATACACTTGTTTAACTTTATAGTGCTAGGTTGGCTGTTTTGAATTTGCAGTAGAACAGTAGACCTAATATCAAGAAATAGATTGGAGGGGGCCACTAGGGTTGCCGCCCAAGAGGAAAGGAGGCAGTAGCCTGAAAAGGGATTTAAAGGGAGGGAAATGAGCTCTGTTTTGTAAACCCTAAGAAGTGGACAATTCCTCCTATTACACTGGCTAACGCAATGAGCTTGTGCTCTCTTTCTCTCTCTCTCTCTCTCTCTCTCTCTCTCTCTCTCTCTCTCTCTCTCTCACACACACACACACACACACACACAAATAGCTCTAACAAATCTACTTTAAATGGTCATTCGCCTGCAGATTCCATTAAGGATAGAGAAGAAGCTATAGGAAATAGAGCTCAAAAGAATATAGTTTCCCAAAGCCCTGTGAAGTCCAAGACTGACTTCAAGCACTCATCTCAAACCTAAATAAGTAACAGCTGTAAAAACTACCATGTCCCTACTTTGGTATTACTACATTAGAGCTCAATGGAAGGGGCAGAAACCTTGGCTAACACTGTAATTTCAACATTAACTCTGGGTTTCCTGGGGTTCAGTTTTATTCTTGTTGCTCCAGTATTTTATTAATGTCTAAGTATTAAAATATTTTTTTAACTGTTCTAATAATGGGGAAACAAGATGTGCATAACTATCTCATCTAATTAAGTAAAATTACAACTATTCTACTCAGCCCTTGCAGACAAGGTCAGAGTATGAGCACCGTTTCATTTTATGCAAGCATGCTCAGCCCCATTGAGTCCAAGGATGCCAACTCTCAAGTACTGTAACAGTGTACTAGTTGGACTATTGAGTTCAGACTAGAGTTTGGGGGAAATTACTTTTGGACTACAAATGCCAGAATCCCCCATCCAATGTGGCCACAGTGTTCCCAGACTCTGGTACAGTGACATAGCTTTCACATGGCAGCCTAGTAGTACACTGTGTTCAAGGGTTTCAGTTTAAGCAGTAACTGTTTGTGTTTTAATAAATCCAAAACAGCAGAATTAATGCAATGTAGCAAGCAACATCAAAAAGCTTACCTTAAGCAATCAATTTAACCCAGGAGCTCTTCAAAATAATTCAGAGATGGCTGCAAAATACTGGAAATGTTATTTCTTTGTCTGCAGCAGCCTCTGTCTGCTCCTGTGTACCTTTATTCTTTCCATCCATCAATGCGGCCAAAAAAAGCCATGGTCTTTCACAATCATTTGAATCTTTGCCTTTTCCCCCCACTTCAGTATTTCCTCTCCTCCCTCTCCTCCTAAGTCATCCCCCAAGGCAGTTCAGCAGCTTTCTTTGCTGTAAACATTTAACCAGCCTTTCATGCATTTGGACCAGTGAGGAAAAACAATCAGAATTTGGCAACCAGCTTGTTTAATGTAAGAAACATATTGCTTTATGAAATGTATTTTGTGCCCACCCAGCCCCTCAAAGTGGTGTACAATAAAATTACAACACCATGAAAATAAAAGTTTATTTCAAAACCAGCAAAAAAAAAAAAAAAGAAAGAAAGAAAGAAAAAGAAAAAAAGAAAAAAAGGGGGGAAAAGCCTATTTTAAAACCAGAAGCTTGGCAAAAAATCTACATCAAATTGAAGACTGAGAGCTGATATCTATGTCATCAGAGTAAGTAGCTAAATTTAAAATAACATCTTCCATCATCCTCGAAGACAGGATTCACTGCATTTCTTAGTTTTTAAAGCAATTATTGTAAAATACAGCATGGAAGCAATATTCCAAAACCCCAAATCCTACAAAGTTGTGTGCATAATTGGGTTTCAGCTAGATGAGAAAATTAATTATGGAAAATGGCGCATTGACTCACTATTACAGCAGGTACGCAAGCCTCTCCATTGACGTCCCCTTGTCGTGGGAGAGAGGCTTGCTTACCCTAATGATGTTTTGGGCTATGCTGGCGGTGGCATAAAGCCACCGGTAGGGTCTCCCATGCCAGACAGGTCAAAACCGAAAGGTCTGACAAAGAGCGTCAAAGGGCAGGTAGCCTTGTGGCAACCGTCCTAGGAGAAGGAAAACTCTAATCCCAAACCCGGGCAGATGATGCTCGTCCAACCCTGTAAGGTCAACCATCTAAGAGAAGGAAACTCTAATCAAACCTACGGCCTGAGGACCTCGCTGCTACGTCCATGCTTGCAAGGCCACGGCAGATGAACCTTTGGTTTAAGGGGTGAGGCCAGTTCTGTGCACGCTGCGCTCCACCAGAAAAATCCATTGCACAGGTTCGAAGGATAAATCCAGTTCCAAAAAAAGCCCTGTAGTGATAGGCGAGGGACGAAACCACAGGTGTAAAGATGCACTGGAAGCTGCAGACCCAACCCTGCATGCAGGCGGTTCAGGACATTGGTCACTTGAGGCTGACCCGGGAGATGACAGTTTTGTTCGGCAGCATTCTGAACGACCAAGCAGCCTTTTTTAAGGAGAGCATAAGGAGAGGGGCCTAGAAAAGGTGGCCTAATGAAAGCTCATCCCCAACTACCTGGTTGGCTAGCCGTGGCCAACGGGAATCTTCTGATGCGGTCAAACCAAGGCAAAGAAACAAAGGCGCACACCGGCCTACAAAGGTGTAAATAAACTGATGCTTGCATGCTGGAACATCAGAACCATGCGAGACTCTGAAGATAGTGGACGGCCTGAGCGTCGTTCTGCCCTAATAGCCCATGAACGATCACGACTTAACATTGACATCGCTGCTCTTAGTGAAGTTCGCTTCCATGAGGAAGGCAGCCTTAAAGAACATGGCACCGGCTACACACTTTACTGGTCTGGCAAACCCAAAACCGAAAAACATCTTTCAGGAATAGGCTTTATGATTAAAATCTCCATTGCCTCCAAACTCGAAACCTTGCCAACAGGACACTCTGATCGCATTATTTCCTTACGCCTCCCACATGTTGTTCTCTTTAGTATATATGCTCCAACTATGCAAGCTGACCCTGTAGAGAATGACAAATTCTACACAGACCTACGCCAACTCATACAAAAAGTTCCTGTAGAAGATAAAATTATTATCCTTGGTGACTTTAATGCCAGAGTAGGAAAGAACTTCGAAGCCTGGAAAGGTGTCTTAGGCAAGCATGGTGTTGGAAATTGCAATGATAATGGACGTCTCCTGCTAGAGTTCTGTGCAGAACAACAGCTGACTATTACAAACACAATCTTTCAGCAGAAAGATAGCTTGAAGACAACATGGATGCATCCACGATCCAAACATTGGCACCTCATTGACTATGTTCTAGTCCATCAGAGAGACATTCATGATGTCCGTCATACCCGAGTGATGCCCAGTGCAGAATGCCAAACAGATCATCGCCTCGTCAGATGTAAACTAAATCTTCATCTTAAGTTCAAACCTAAGAGGGGTGGTATCTTAAAGAAGAGACTCCAAGTCAACAATCTTCAACAAGCTACCATGAGAGACAACTTCCAGGCAAATCTACAAACGAAACTTGAAGACCATCCTACAGATCCTTCTCCTACAGTGCTTTGGCAACATATCAAAAACAGTATCCTCCAGTCTGCAGAAGAATCCCTCGGATTCTCCCACAAGAAAAATCAAGACTGGTTTGATGAAAACAACCAAGAGATCCAGGAGCTGTTGGCAAAGAAGAGAACTGCTCACCAGGCATACCTCGCCCAGCCAACCTGCCATGTATGAAAAGCAGCTTTCCGCCTCACATGTAGTAAACTTCAACAACCCTGGTGGCGCAGTGGTTGAATGCCAGTCCTGCAAGTCACCATGTTGCAAGTTCGATTCCAGCAGGCTCCAAGGTTCACTCAGCCTTCCATCCTTTCGTAGGTCGGTAAAATGAGTACCCAGCTTGTGGGGGCAATTAGCTAACACACATTGGAAACTGTTTAATGCAGTATAGATGGGTAAATAGCTATTGCTTAAAACAATTTGTAAGCCGCTCTGATAGCCTTGTGGCTGAAGAGCGGGGTATAAATAAATAAATAAATAAATAAAACTCCGAGACATGCAGAACAAGTGGTGGATCAATATAGCAGAAAAGACACAATGCTGTGCAGATCTGGGTGATCATAGAGGATTTTATGAAGCTCTTAAAGCAGTGTTTGGACCTACTTATCAGATCCAAAGCTCCTTATACAGTACAGATGGTCAAACATTAATTACTGATAAAGCCTCCATCCTGAATCGATGGGCTGAACATTTTCAAAGTCTCTTTAGCGCCAACTGAGTAGTCCAAGGCTCAGCTATCCAACATATGATACAAAAACCGATGAAAAATGAAATGGACATAGCTCCCACTTTGGAAGAGACCCTTAAGGCCATACAGCAGATGAAAAACGGCAAGGCAGCTGGGATTGATGGAATCCCACCTGAAGTTTGGAAACACGGAGGTCATGCACTCCACGAAAAATTCCACAAATTCCTTGTGAATTGCTGGGAAAAAGGGGAACTGCCATCAGATTTCTGAGATGCAGTCATCATCACCCTGTACAAGAAAAAAGGAGCAAAATCCGATTGCTCAAACTATCGAGGCATAACACTGCTCTCTATTGCTGGAAAAATCCTTGCAAGGATACTCCTGAACAGATTAGTTCCTGCTATTGCAGAAGAACTTCTCCCTGAAAGCCAATGTGGCTTCAGAGCCAATAGGAGTACTACAGACATGGTATTTGCCCTTAGACAACTGCAAGAAAAATGTAGGGAGCAGAACAAGGGTTTCTATGTAACATTTGTCGACCTCACCAAAGCCTTTGACACTGTGAGTAGAAATGGTCTGTGGCAGATCCTGGAAAGACTAGGATGTCCCCCCAAATTCCTTAAAATGATTATCTTGCCACACGAGGGCCAGCGTGGTCAAGTCAGATATGGCAATGCTCTTTCAGAGCCCTTTCTAATAACTAATGGAGTGAAGCAAGGTTGTGTTCTTGCACCAACTTTATTTACAATCTTCTTTAGCATGATGCTCCAAAGGGCTATGGCAGAGCTTGAAGAAGACGACGGCATCTATATACGTTACCGTACTGATGGTAGCTTGTTTAACTTAAGCCATCTGAGGGCTCGCACTAAGACTCTAAACTATCTAGTCCGTGAGCTGCTCTTCGCTGATGATGCTGCCCTTGTTGCCCGCACAGAAGCAGCTCTGCAGTGCCTAACATCGTACTTTGCAACAGCTGCAGAGCTGTTTGGGCTGGAAGTCAACCTGAAGAAAACAGAAGTTCTTTACCAGCCTGCACCACAGGATGAACACCACCATCCCCACATTGCCATCAGCATATCTGTGCTCAAGTCCATTCAGCAGTTCACCTACCGGGAAAGCAGCTCCTCAGATGCCAAGATTGACAAAGAGATCGATCACAGATTAGCAAAGGCATATAGTGCATTTGGAAGACTTCACAAACTGAGGTAAAGCATAAAAATCACTGTGTATAGAGCCATTGTACTGTCTATCCTCCTTTATGGATCTGAAACATGGGTCACCTATCGCCACCACCTACGACTCCTTGAACGCTTTCATCAGCGCTGTCTCCGCACAATCCTAAATATACACTGGACTGACTATGTGACGAATGCTGCTGTCCTTGAGCAAGCAGGGATCACCAGCATTGAGGCCATGATATTGAGAACACAGCTGCGCTGGGCAGGGCATGTTTCTAGGATGGAGGACCATCACCTCCCCAAAATAGTATTCTACGGTGAACTCGCCACGGGTCAGCATAAGAGGGGCGCTCCAAAAAAGTGATACAAAGACTCCCTGAAACAACATCTCAGGCTCGGCCAAATTGATCACCAACAATGGTCCGCCCTGGCCTCACATCGGGAGGCATGGAGACGCACTATCCACAATGCTGCAGCCTTATTTGAGAACTCATGCCAAACAAGTCTTGAAGAGAAACGACAACGCAGAAAGAATCACAACCCAAAAACATCACTCAAGGAGCCCTTCTGCTCTTCTTTCTGCAACCGGACTTGTTTATCTCGGATTGGCCTTTTTAGTCATCACAAGCTTGCAGAAAGCAAGGGATGAGTCCTTCCTGAATCTTCGTTTGCGAAGAAAAGCCAGAGAGACAGCAGCATTCATTTGTTTCCACGATACATTCACAAGATTTCTGGCATGGGAAGCTATCCATGCTTGAAGTTAACACAGAACATGCCCACAAGTAAAGATGGTGGTCATGAATGAATTATGTGTATTATTATTCCCCAAAAGCTCCCTCCATTTCCATTCCCCCTCTTGTTAAATCAGAAATGCAGAAGAGTGATCTTCTAACTTCTTAAAAAAAAATTTTTTTTGTTGCTCTGCCACTTGAAAATAACGCACAATTGCTTCCATGAAAATCAACAATAGCAGTTCTGGCCACTTTGTCACTAGCAAGCCCACACACACACAGGTCTGACCAATCACATTTTGACTTCTGCAACGTGCCCCAATTTGAATTGGTTGTTCAAATGGGCTGGAATGTATTTTAAAAAAATGCTGCAAGAAATAGCAAAGGCTGTTATCGAGAAGTACTTGGAGTTTTTGGCCCCCATCCTTTCAAATATGGCAAATCTATGTGGGAACTCATCTGGACAAAAGGTATTCCCCTCGTGTTCTGAGAGGATTTTTTTTCACTGTCTATAAGACCCTAGAGTCCTGTTTGAGATCATATCTCTTAACCACATGGGAAAGCATAATTTCTTTTTGTTATAGTGATAAGGGCTACAAAACAGTTGATCCTAGGATCACACATCTGAATATTTCACACAACACAATTAGAAATATAACTCCACTTTTTACCATATTTTCCAAAGAGCTATTCATGTTTGTCTATTGCAGCAAAAACATTAGAATCCCAAGGCACAGTAAACGCTAACAAATGTATCTTAATGTTTTTAATGGGCATGCTTTAATTGCCTTTAATCCTATTGATATTTTAACTTTTGTATGATGTGTACATTTAGATGTATCTGTTCTAAAGGTTGTAAGACACCTTGAGGGAAGACGAAAATCCGGAACACAAATGGTATGTGAGACCAATTTTCAACTTTTCCCTGAAGATTATCAGACACGTCAAAAACGGCATTATAAGAATGCCATGAGATCGCAAAAGTGCTTCCTTGTCATATAATGTTTTGCCCCAGCGTTATGCAAGTGTTCTGCTGCCATTATGAGGGAGTTCTGTTTTTTATTGTTAGGGAGAAGTCAAAAATTGATCTCCCATAGCATTTGCATTCCAGATTTTCGTGTGTGCAAGAAGGTGCCCCATTCTGCTGGCATGATTCCAGTGTCAATGGGTGGTCCTGCCAGAACACTTCCATGTGTGAATGGGAAAACTAAGTACTGTATGCTCTTTTTATGAACCTCCCTGTCTTGCTTGCAAGTTTCTAAATGTGTATCTGTACTTTTCTGAATGTTTTCTTTTTTTCATTTTGGTGTTTGGGGGCTTTTTAGCATGCTTGTGTCTTCTTGCAAGACGTGCTGAAATCTCATTTATGGAAAAACACAAACATAAGCGGCACAAGCACTCATATTGTTGGATTCTTGGGGTGATTTTGTATTGTTATCATGGCAGCGTGCAAAAATGTGTGTCATGCCAGAACATGAACACTGTAAAAATAGTGCCATAACAGTTTTAGGCACTTGTCTGATAATCTCCCCCAACAATAAAAAAGACCTCCCTCGTAAGGGCAGCAGAACGTTTGCATAATGCTGGGGCATGGCATTGTTTGATAAGGAAGCCCTTTTGCAATCTCATGGCATCATTATAATGATGTTTTTGATGGGTCTGATAATCTCCTAACTGGTTTTTATTTTCTCAGGTTAGTCTTAAAGGTTAGTCTTAAAGGTGCTGCCACATTTGTTTCCCTTCCTGCCCCCCTTCCTTCCTCCTTTTTATGCTGCAAGAGACTAGCACAGCTACTTCTTTGATTATAGATATTTCTGATGTCTGATATCTGTTATGGATATTTCTGATGCCTGATTTGTGTAGAGGTTGGCCCATTTGTCCTGTACAGAATGTTGAAAGGCACTATTTTTAGGAGAAGAGTGTATCAAATGTTTGATGAGCAAGTGAATGAGACCCTAATCATGTAGGTTTATGAGTTCCTGTAATGGTGTTGCCTGCCAACAGTTATGGGGCCAGAGTTGGTGCCTGAGTTTATACCCCTGTTTTGTGGCCAGTTATTGGAGGAGGGTGTCTGTAAATAAGCTTGTGAGAATCAAGTTTTTTCCTGGATTAGCTGTAGCTCATTGATACATTTTAGTGGTTTCATCTGGGAGCTGTAGGTGACAGCAAGTGGTGTTCTATCATTTTCTCTTCCAGGTCTGTCTTGTAGTCAGTTGCTCCTGGGTATCAGTCTGGTATTCTCCCTCCCTATCCCCAGTCCCATAGATGCTCTACACAATCTTAGGGATGGTAGACCAGGGTCCTCAACAGCAGCAGATCCATGGAACCTAGCATAATGTTCTTGGGAGACTGGCAATAGATTGTAGTTTCTTACTGTAGTATCCTGTTAACTTGGAGTATTGGTAGCATATGGTTTGAGTCCATGGAACCAGACAGTCAAAAACAGATTGTACCAATGCCTGAGGCTATAAGATTTCTTGGTTTGCCTATCAGGCAGTAGACAGACAGCTAGTTTAGGCTTCTCTGCTACATTTTCATAGATGGCCTTGTAATTCTGTAAGAAATTCTTTCATCTAGTTAGATAATTCCTTCTAGCATCCTTTAGTGGACAGGAGCCTGTAAAATGTGGGCTCAGAAAGTTGTCTCTCACCTTCCTGTATGTAGACCTATTTGTTCATTTTCACTGCATTTAATTCACTGCTGCTACACACAAAAATGGAGATAGCTTCACAAGTCTTATTGATAATCTATGGATTTTATCAGACCACCCCAGTTTAATGTTTTTTGCCAGCATAAATTGTGGCGTTTTTATGCCGGCAAAAGAACCCCCTGTACCAGATCTACTTTTACTGGCATTAAAGAGGTAGCCCAGGCACTAACAGAGGTCAAATAGAGCTCCATTTACTTCCTTACATTCTGGTTTGAAATCTCCCAGATTATCACAAGAAGACGTTCATGCAGGAATTTCAAAAACATAAAGCAAAACAAAGAAACAAAAAGTTAAAGAAAACACAGACACACACTTAAAAAGTTCCAAGAACACGGTGTGTGTGTGTGTGTGTGTCATAAAAAGAGCGTACCCTACTTCACTGTCCTGATCTCACCTGGAAGTGTTTGCCCATTGACACTACATTCATGTGAGTACAATGGTGCATGGATTCTAACGCCAGAAATGCTGGCAACAAATTGATACCGGAGATCTATTGAGGGCTTGGGCCAGCAATTAAATAGGACAGTTTTTAAACGATATATGATTGCGAAAGGGCAATGTTGTCTGGTACGCATGCCCTTTCACGATCATTAGGCATCCTTATGATGCCATATTTGACATGTCTGATAAAGTCCTATGTCAACAGCAGCAGGAACTCCAGGAAAAGAAACTGCAGGGATGGGGGAATGGGAAGTAGGACAAAGATCAGGCAAGGTCTGCTTTATGTATTAATTCCCCCCCACACACACACACACAAAAGCATCTCTTTATTAGAGAGGGGGGTGGTATTTGGCACCTCCTTCAGGGTAGACTGGGAGGCTCACAGACAAAGCTCCTTTGAAGCAGTCAAACAAGGAAGATACGCAAGGAACCTGGGAATATACAGTTGGCCCTCCATTTTCACAGGGGTTTAGGGGTACAAGACCCCTGTGAAAGTGGAAAAAATGTGAATATAAATAAAAACCACATTTTTTTAACCTGAGAGAACACTTCTCTAGGAATCTCTGGGTTTTCCAGCATGAGTCTATGGTCTACTTCCAGTGGAAGTGAACCATAGGATCCTGCTGGAGGACTTATAAATGCCTTGAGAGAACCTATTAATCAAATGTGCAAATTCTTAACCTGCAAATGTGCAGGGAGGACTGTAATTCCATGATCCAGAAGGGATAGGTTATCAATATAACAAATGCAGTCCAAATTGACCATACCTATCTCCTGGAAGAAAATCATTTCTCAGTTTGTGAATTCACTGTAAAACAACATTAACAGAGAAGTTTAATCTGAAATATACTCATAACTATCATTCTGCTAATGTGACACTTTAATATTACATCCTGCAGCATGATCCCACAATTAGATTACATTATATGGTCTAACAACAAGAATTATTAAGACTTAAGAATTCTATTCAATACCTGTGAAACAGCAAGCCATGCTGGATGGTGGGGTCTTGTTTGGAGTTCTAAGGTTGCTGTACTATGCCAGAATCAGAGCTCTATGGATATTTAATGGATTTCTGGCCAGCTCTTTAGGGCATACACCCTCCTGGTGTGATTTACAACAAACCAAAATCACAGTACTAAAATTCCAAAACTTAAAACTTCAAATCTAAATATCAAACTGCATGGTTATAATTTCAACCCATAACTTTCTAGGCCATATTAAATTTTGCTTCATCATCAAGTTGCCATATTACTGAATTGGATGGACTTTTACCTGGAATCTGGGCATGCCATCCACTGCCTTTTTTACACCATTACTTGGCATGGTTTCCAAGCTTTCTTTTTAAAAAAAAAGTCTTTAGACCTTCCAGGAGACATGACATGGGGCACAATTTGCTAGCCCTGTTCTATCCAATTGTTTTGTGAGAAATAAGTCTGCTATAGCTTCTTAGTGTGTTTAGCCAATGGGTGAAGTCTCATACCAATGATATGATAGCTTTATAAATGAAGTTTTGATCTATTCTCTTCTAATTTCCTAGATTAATTTTAAAAGAAAGCCTATGGACACACATCTAGGGCTTGTCCATACAGCAAAAATTCTCCTCATAGAATTCGAGGAGAATACCTTTTGTCCCAATGGGATCCAACATCATTTTGTTGCGGTATTTGGAAGGAGGGGGAGCAAAAAATACTCTGGGGGGAAAGCCGTCTTTCCCGACTTAAAAAAAAAATCTCTGAGGGAAATGCATATTCTCTGAGGGGCAACTGATTGGCTTTCCTGTGCTTTCCTGATAAGAGTGGAAATGAAAAGCTGATCAGTCAGACATGCTCAGGGAGTGGAGCTTGCCAGCAAGGCAGCACCTGGAACCACCATGTTGGATTTTTGTCATAGCTATCATGTGCTGAGGTGACAAAACTGCCTTTCACCCATTTTTTTCTGTTTATTTAAGTGGAAGATCGCACTTCTGCACCTTGGATTTGCTTCCAAAAAAATGTTCAGTGGCAGCAACTGGTGACAATAAAAATGTGAGTAATTCACTCATGCATGCCATCTTGATTTACAGGCATGGTCACTTGAACAACAAATGCATATGGCTTTGCATGCCTGTGATCTTGGAAAAAAAGTGGAGACAAATGAAAGCTACTGAGAATTAGTATTATTGTGCATCAATCCACATTTCATTGCCTCATATAGACAGCCCCTTGCTGAGATTTGTGTTTCAGATCACTCTGCAAAGATTTCATGGAAAGCACCAAACCCATAGAAAAGGAGTCATGCTGGATGCAGCAAAGCGAAATACCTGTACAAAAGTGGAGTATAAGCTGCCAGTACCACAGTACAATTATTAGTATTTAAGCTGCCATGGAATCTCTGTTTCGATTACTTGTTTTTTGCATGGCTACGTTATACATTTTTAATGGACTTCCAGAAAAAAACAGTTTCCATTGTACAATCAGCAACTAGGACTCTCCCACTGCCTGTTGAGGGAAGAAAAGAGCCGCCACACCTTTTACTGCCATCTCCACATCACTTTCCCTGATAACACCTCTTCAACTCATCTCTCATAAAATCATAGATTCTCTCTCTCCTCTTGTTCCTTGTCTTGCACAATAGTGGCACCACTACTGACCCTTGCCCACCATCTGTTTAAAGAAACACAGGCTGCTTCTTTACAGGATAGTGTCAAGTGGGGCATGGAGGAAGATAGGATGGTGTTAGTATGTCAGGGTATGGGATATGCAATCCCTGGAAATTCATGCTGTAAACAGATACAAGGGCAGACAGGTCCTTGTAGGGCAAGCAAGATGTAAACAGCCTTGCAGCTGGCATGTACTGTGAGAGCAAGCTTATCAGGGTGGGAACGCAAGCTGTTTACTGGCTATTATGTAGCAGTACTGAGACTGTACTGATCAGAGTGTGTGTGTCTTCTGACTGCAAGATGCTGTGCTTTTGCCACAGAGATGTTTTCTCTGTTGTTTATTTTCTGTAAATATTCCAATATGTATCAATAAAGTGTAGTGAGCACCACATGTGTGTCTCTGTGCTTATTACTATCCTTAAAGATATGCTGGGAGTATCTGGATCAGCTTCTGCTACTCTGCTGCATTTTTCTGGCTGACTGGATCTCTGAGCATGTACAGAGTTCCAGTGGGCTATATTGTGTCATAGTATGCCCTACTACACCCTCCCCATGGTATCTCATAACTGGAAATATTGGACACTTTGGGGGGTCAGACCAGAGGCAGACCAGAGATCAGTTGGAGGTCACAATGATCTGAGAAGTGTCTGGAAACATAGTGGTGAAAAAGCTCATATTAGGATTGGGCAGGAAGCCCCTGTAATGTGTTTATGCTAACAACGTAGTCATTAGAGGAATATGTGCTAATCCTTTCTTCCAGGCTTGGGTGTTTCAGCAATTATTCAATCAAGCAACCATTCCTTAATCTAGTCTTACAGAAATCTCTCCTATCCCCCCTCCTGTCCAATCTTATGAGGTTGTTGCGAACCCATCAATTTCTATCTCCCAGCAATTAAAACAATCTGTTGAGTTTCATTCCCTTTGTCTATTCGGTGAGAAAGCCATCCAGACGTCATAACCAGAATACCCCTTCAGGATTTGAAATAGGGTATAAAAATATTTGACCCTAGAGTCCAGCTAAGTGTACCACAGTGTTTTACCTGAAACACAGGGAGGGGGAGTTCCGGGAGGACCCTTTAACATGCTAATATCAAGATGGAGAATTAATACACTTGACTCAGCAATGCCAGAGGTAGGTAATGGCAGGACCTTTTAGACCTGTGTATACCATTACTAAGGAGGAGACTCTTATGACTTTTTCAGACAGGGGGGGGGAACCCCGAGGAGGTTGGGAGAAGAATGGGGCTGTTTTGCTTACAGAGCCCCATTTCAGACAGCCCCATCCTCCTCCGTCCTCCTCCTGACCACCTCCTGACCTTCCCCCATTCTGCTGGCATTGCTTTTTATTGACGGAGAACCTCTGTCAATAAAAAGCAGTGCCTGCAGCATGCGGGAAGGTCAGGAGGAGGACGGAGAAGGATGGGGCTCTCTGAAAAGGGGCTCTGCAAACATAACAGCCCCATTCTTCTCCCGACCTCCTCGGGGGGGGGGGTTCCCCCATCTGAAAAAGTCCTAAGCCAAAAGGTACAATTAAATGATCTTAACTAGAACATTCTTGACTTTAGGAGAGCTGATTTCAATAAACTCAGGGAAATACTGGGGATGATCCCATGGTCAAGAATACTAAAAGAGAAGGGACCTCAAGACGGATGGGACTTTCTCAAAAGGGAGATACTGAAGGCACAATTTCAAACAGTACCATTGAGGAAGAAAAATGGGAGGTGTCTCAAGAAACCAGGATGGATGACTAAAGAACTTTCAATGGAGCTAAGTTTTAAACGGAACATGTATAGGAAATGGAAAGGGGGGGAAATCACCAAAGAAGAATTCAAACAGATAGCGAACACGTGTAGGAGTAAAGTCAGAAAAGCTAAAGCGCAGAATGAGCTCAGGCTTGCTAGGGAGGTTAAGAACAATAAAAAGGGTTTTTTTGGGTATGTCCGCAGCAAAAGGAGGAAGAAGGAAATGATAGGGCCGCTATGTGGAGAAGATGGCAAAATGCTAACAGGGGACATAGAAAAGGCAGAATTACTCAACACCTTCTTTGCCTCAGTGTTTTCAGAAAAGGAAAAGGAGGACCAACCTGAGGAGAATGGAACAGAGGACACAATAGGGGAAATCCAGCTCAAAATAAGTAAAGAGGTAGTACAGGAATACCTTCTTAATCTAAATGAATTTAAATCTCCAGGACCAGATGAACTACATCCAAGAGTATTAAAAGAGCTGGCAAATATAATCTCAGAGCCATTGGCAATAATATTTGAGAACTCCTGGAGAACAGGAGAAGTCCCAGCAGACTGGAGGAGGGCAAACGTTGTTCCCGTCTTCAAAAAGGGGAAAAAAGAGGATCCCAACAACTATCGTCCAGTTAGTCTGACATCAATACCAGGGAAGATTCTAGAACAGATCATTAAACAGAGAGTCTGTGAACATTTAGAAGGCAATGCCATAATCACAAAAAGTCAGCATGGGTTTCAGAGAAACAAGTCATGCCAGACTAATCTGATCTCTTTTTTTGATAAAGTTACCAGCTTGGTAGATGAAGGGAATGCTGTGGACATTGCATACCTTGATTTCAGTAAGGCCTTTGACAAGGTTCCCCATGACATTCTTGCAAACAAGCTTGTAGAATGTGGGCTAGACAAGTTAACTGTTCAATGGATTTGTAATTGGTTGACCGGCCGAACCCAAAGGGTGCTCAGCAGTGGCTCCTCTTCGTCTTGGAAAGATGTGACCAGTGGGGTGCCACAGGGTTCTGTCCTGGGCCCAGTGCTATTCAACATCTTTATCAATGACTTAGATGAGGGAATTAGGGGCATACTTATCAAATTTGCAGATGACACCAAATTGGGAGGAGTAGCTAATACCCTAGAGGACAGGATCAAAATTCAGAATGACCTGGATAGACTGGAGAGCTGGGCCAAAGCTAACAAAATGAAATTCAATACGGAGAAATGTAAAGTACTGCATTTAGGGCGGAAAAATGAAATGCATAAATATAGGATGGGAGAGACCTGGCTGAATGAGACTACGTGCGAAAGGGATCTAGGAGTCCTAGTAGACCACAAGTTGAACATGAGCCAACAGTGTGATGCGGCAGCTAAAAAGGCCAATGCAATTTTGGGCTGTATCAATAGAAGTATAGTGTCTAGATCAAGGGAAGTAATAGTGCCACTCTATTCTGCCTTGGTCAGACCTCACTTAGAATACTGTGTCCAGTTCTGGGCACCACAATTCAGAAAGGATATTGACAAATTGGAGCGTGTCCAGAGAAGGGCAACTAAAATGGTGAAAGGTCTGGAAACAATGCCTTATGAGGAGAGACTTAGGGAGCTGGGTATGTTTAGCCTGGAAAAAAGACGGTTTAGAGGCGATATGATAGCCCTGTTTAAGTATTTGAAGGGATGTCACGCTGAGGATGGAGCAGGCTTGTTTTCTGCTGCTCCAGAGACTGGAACACGGAGCAATGGGTGCAAGCTCCAGGAACAGAGATTTCACCTCAACATTAGGAGGAACTTTTTGACAGTAAGAGCTGTTCGGCAGTGGAACGCACTCCCTCGGAGCATGGTGGGGTCTCCTTCCTTGGAGGTCTTTAAACAGAGGCTGGATGGCCATCTGTCGGGGATGCTTTGATTGTGATTTCCTGCGTGGCAGGGGGGTTGGACTGGATGGCCCTCGTGGTCTCTTCCAACTCTGCAATTCTATGATTCTATGATTCTATGATATCATAGCATTCATACAAACACTCAGGCTTCAAGCATGCACAGAAGGCTAACAAAAGTAGTAGGAAATATTTGGATAGAGGAATAGAGTGAAGGATAGTGGATTATACTGTACCAATCCTGCAAAGCTGAGATCATGAAGTACACCAACAGTAGGGATGTCTGGATGATGGGCTGGCTACACAGTGTGACATGGAGTTGAAAGGAAGTGGAACTGTGCACAGTTTGGTGGTGTTTGGGGGCTATATTTATATGAAATAATTCCCTTACAGGGATAGGCATTGTGGATGAAATAACAATGGTTCTCAAAGGTTCCCAGGCTAGAACAAAGGACACTCTGGAAGAGTTAATTATTGTTAACTATCAATACTTCGGAACTGAATAGGAAATAGGCAAGGTCGATTGTTGGAGGGAAAAGGAGAAGAAAGCCCCATTTACAAGCAATAAGGGTCTCTTGCTATCACTGAGTGGATTAGTGATGATCCACCTCCAGGTGTTGAGTCTTACTTGAGAGTACTTGTTTTTGGAAATTTCCACAAGTCCCCTCCTTTGGTGCATACATGAATCACACCCTCATATTAGGGGGTTCCTGGTATACCTGTAACCACATGGATGGCCACCTTAGCCAAATTATTAAATATAGCCAATTATTTGATATCAGCAGAAGACCAGTGTTCTATGAATGTTCTGCTCTATGAATTCCCATACATACCACCTTTCATATTCCCAGAGTATTTGCAGAAAAGAAATTAAAATGTAAGCATTTTTATAAATGCAAACAGTGGGATTAACTGCACTATCTGATATATGTCTACACTCAGTAGTGTCTGATTAACCCATAGCCAAGTAAGTGTATACAGTATTGCAACCTAATATGACAATCTTTTATATACCACTGGAAATGTACATATATAGGACAGCACTGTAGAATTCTTACCAGAATGTCATACCTGGAATTTTCTCATTGATATAGGAGATTATCAGATGCTTGAAAAAAATTCCAAAGGAGCTCATGAGAACGTCACTGTACTTTTTTGTCGCGTCAGCACCGAGTTAGAACAGAGCAAGCATGCGAGCAGGATGACATTGTGTGAAACCAGGACCCATTCCTGGTACAGTGACATTGTTCTGGCGAGCTCCCTTGGGGCTTTTTCAAGCATCTGATAATCTCTGTAGTCAACTGGGCAATTTTATATCATTAGCATCTGCCTTAAACAGCAGTATGTATTTGATGTCTAACTTTGTTGTTCTGAGTTTTATTTCAAGTCTAAGCACCAAATCAGCATTAAACTGGCCTTGACCCCAACAGCATACCAAGCATTATTTACAGCTTAAGTGGGTGGAAACAGCTGGAAAAGAAATTAGAAGCTTTATTGTAATCTTACTCATTCACAAATAGAAGAGCTCTTGTGGCACAACGCTGAAAACAACGCAAAGCTCAACTATTACCTCAGACCAAAGGGTGGATAGAGTCCAGGACAGCTGACCACCTCCATGTATTGTTGCTTTTGGACAAGAAGAGAAGAAACGATGGTAACTCCCCTGCACACACACACACACACACACACAAAGCTCAGCTAGGGAAATATGCAGCTGTTGCAAGTCAAAACAATATGGATGGACTGAGCAGATAAACAATGAACAATTTGTTCCTCATTCATGAGGGCAGAGTTTTATTCATATGCTGTGAAGGCCAGCTTCTTATCAAACCTTACAATTGTGGGCAGAGCTAAGGCCAAATCCAGGATTCCATATGAAGGCACCATGGCAAATAATCCAGTTTCAAACTGGATTGTTTGTGTAGTGTGGATATGGCCCAAATCAATGTAAAATTAAAGAGCTAAGTCATAAGGTGTACATAAAAAAGTTAATAGCACAATATATTTTGTGCTATTCACCTCATTGCCCCCTATATGTACAGAAATCTGTCCTAGTCCATGCTCTGCCACCAAGTGAACAGTCATCTTACACTGTGCAACTGGTTGGTTATTTTTCTACTGCTGGAGACTCCAAGATCTTTCCCTCAGTCCCAGTTCTCCAGCACAATTTAGGCACCATAGTTTTCCATGACATCAGTTTCATTTACAAGGTGTCATTTAAAGCACTTTCAGGGAGGTTGTAATGGGTTCCCTCCTGACACTTGCCTGGTATAGTTTAGCCCAGGAGTGTAGAATCTTTGGCCCTCCAGATGTTTAGTGGTCAATCCCACCACCAGTGGAGAGGGACCTCCTGATGCTGATTCTTTTCTCCCTGGCTTCAAGAAACCCATGTGTGAAGTCAAAGGTTTTCACAGCTGCATTCATAGGTTTTCTTTGGTTTTTTTCCGGACTGTGAGGCCGTGTTCCGGAAGAGTTTATTCCTGACATTTCGCCTGCATCTGTGGCTGGCATCTTCAGAGAATGGTTGGGTAGGAATGTATGTGGGGCACACACATTCCTACCCAACCATTCTCTGAAGATGCCAGCCACTGATGCAGGTGAAACATCAGGAATAAACTATTCCAGGAAACGGCCTCATAGCCCAGAAAAAACCCACAGAAAACCCACATGTGTTTTTGTTGCAATAAAAGGAAGGCTGCTAACTCAATGGTAAAGATCAACTTGTCCTCAATTATATCCGTCAGATCCGTCGGATGACGAGCTTGAATAGCTTTTAAAAAGCACTAAAGACGGATCTCTTTTGGCAGGCCTTTCCTGATTAGATCCCGGCCTCAGGAGCTGTGTCTCCTGGCCTCTTTTAGTCTTTTAGTCTTGCTTGGATTTGTATTTTATGTGATTTTAGTTAGCATTGTTGCATTCTGATTGCTGTAAGCCGCCCGATTGTTTTTAACAGAGGGGCGGGGTTATTATTATCCACTTGAAGCTTTATGCTTTACTGTTTAGCCATTTGATAAAAATAATCCATACCTTGTTATGTTTACTTATCAAAATGGACTTCTCTCTAATACAGGATTTTTTCTGGTTTCAGAAGCTTTGTCAGGTTTTTAGTTACTGAGGTATACAGCAATAGCAATAGCACTGATATTTATATACCGCTTATCAGTGCCAAAGCACTCCCTAAGTGGTTTACAATGTTTTTAGTTAATTGCCTCCAACAAGCTAGGTACTCATTTTACTGACCTACAGAAGGATGGAAGGCTGAGTCAACCTTGGAGCCCTCTGGGATTGAACTCATAATCCTGTGATTTGCAGTACTGACATTTAACCACTGCGCCACCAGGGTATGTAAATAAACCATGCATACTGTGCTGTTTGAGGCCCCAAAGTGCCCCAGCCAAAGAAGTCCCTTGGACAAATAAAACTTCCATGGGATTTCTGTTGAGAGAGAGCCAAGTACCAGTCAATGCATAGAGTTTTCCTGGGGGCATTGTCAGTTGGATGGTCAGACAGGAAGAATTTGTCTTTTTAAAAAAAAGAAAGAAAAGAAAATTATTTTTGAATTTTAACCATACACTGATTGTAATTACCCTCCCAACCCTACCACCTTTTCTATCCTTGTTTACAACAAGGTCACTGCTTAGTCACCCTGTGCATAGCAAAATCAGTCAGAGTTCATAGATTGTTGCTCCGCAACTTTAGACAAGATTATGGTGGACCTCATGTAGAGAGATGAACCATAATGTAATTGATGAATGGGGACCAGAGTTTCATAAAGGTGTCCTTTAAAAAAAAATCTGTTCCATTTAGCTGCGCATAGGAGGTTAATTTCTCTGCTAAAGCAGCCTAACAGAGTCTGCCTAACCACTTTCTAATTGATAGACCTTCTGCTGATGTGTATGTGTGTGTATGGGGGGCCAGTGGGAAATTTCAAGTAAAGGCATAGGCTGAAGTGATGGGGTGGGCCCTTTAAGATGATCCGGAGGTTGCTAGGCAACCCCCTGCAGGTGGGGGGGAGAGGGAGAGAATTCTAAACGGGGGGATGACGTAGCAAAATGCTCCCCCCGCGTCCTGTGATGCACCGCATGAGCTTTCTTGACCTGCCTTTCACCTGAGGATGGCTGCCTCTGTTCTCTTCCTCCCCACAGATGGAGGGGGAAAGGGAACGGGGACCAAGGCAGCCCCCTCCCTTAAATCCTAACCTTTTCTCACCCCTCTGGTTAGATGAGGTGGGCTTTTTTTGGTCTTTGTTGTTGTCAACTTATACCCATAATGCCCTGTTTAGGCCATCTATACCCATAATGCACCTGGATTATGCTGCAAGGTGGAAATCTGCAGCTGGGAGTGGGAGGTGGGTAGGGGGTTTTGATGGGTGTTGTTGTTGTGAAGTAGCCAGGTGGACGCTGTTATGGTCAACAACAAAACTACATCACAGGAGGCAACAGGGAAGGCTCCTTCTTCAACTTCGTCACATTGAGTCTTTGACGTTGAGCATTCATGACATTCTTGCAAACAAGCTTGTAAAATGTGGGCTAGACAAGTCATCTGTTAAATGGAGTTGTAATTGGTTGACCGGCCGAATCCAAACGGTGCTCAGCAGTGGCTCCTCTTCCTCTTGGAAAGATGTGACCAGTGGGGTGCCACAGGGTTCTGTCCTGGGCCCAGTGCTATTCAACATCTTTATCAATGACTTGGATGACGGAATTAGGGGCATACTTATCAAATTTGCAGATGACACCAAATTAGGAGGAGTAGCTAATACCCTAGAGGGCAGGATCAAAATTCAGAATGACCTGGATAGACTGGAGAGCTGGGCCAAAGCTAACAAAATGAAATTCAATACGGAGAAATGTAAGGTACAGCACTTAGGGTGGAAAAATGAAATGCATAGATCTAGGATGGGAGAGACCTGGAACGAGACTACATGTGAAAGAGATCTAGGAGTCCTAATAGACCACAAGTTGAACATGAGTCAACAGTGTGATGCAGCAGCTAAAAAGGCCAATGCGATTTTGGGCTCCATCAATAGAAGTATAGTGTCTAGATCAAGGGAAGTAATAGTGCCACTCTATTCTGCCTTGGTCAGACCTCACCTAGAATATTGTGTCCAGTTCTGGGCACCACAATTCAAAAAGGATATTGACAAATTGGAGCGTGTCCAGAGAAGGGCAACTAAAATGGTGAAATGTGTGGAAATGATGCCTTATGAGGAGAGACTTAGGGAGCTGGGTATGTTTAGCCTGGAAAAAAGATGGTTAAGGGGTGATATGATAGCCCTGTTTAAGTATTTGAAGGGGTGTCATGTTGAGGATGGAGCAAGCTTGTTTTCTGCTGCTCCAGAGATTGGAACACGGAGCAATGGATGCAAGCTCCAGGAACAGAGATTCCACCTCAACATTAGGAGGAACTTTTTGACAGTAAGAGCTGTTCGGCAGTGGAACACACTCCCTCGGAGCGTGGTGGGGTCTCCTTCCTTGGAGGTCTTTAAACAGAGGCTGGATGGCCATCTGTCAGGGATGCTTTGTGTATTCCTGCATGGCAGGGGGTTGGACTGGATGGCCCTTGTGGTATCTTCCAACTCTACAGTTCTATGATTCTATGATTCTATGAACCTCCCCCATGCATTCCCCTCCCTGCAGCACATTGGAGTACTTATTAACCTATGAATGGCAACTGAGGGGAATGACCATGAGGGTCCTCACCCACAGGACAAAATCTATACAAGTGTGCAGGGGATACAAGATGATCCACCCAGGGGAAATGGCCTTGAGGGCAGGATCCCTCACCCACCCTCAAAATGACAAGTCAGCATGGCTAGTGAGGAGGTTGCAAGTAAAGGTTTAAAAAAAACCTAAAAGCTTTTCACTCCCAATCCCCTCATGTACATTTCACCAGCACAATAGATGAAGTGGCCACCTTATTCAGTAATACTTTTGTGTACCCACACCATTGTGTGGTAAAAGAAAGAAAGAAAGAAAGAGGATCACTGACTTATATATCCCATATGAATACACACATACACGCGTGCATGCACGCACAGTATATGAATCCCATCTTGGAAGAAAGGCAAGATATAAATTGAATGAATGAATGAATAAATAAATAAATAAATAACATCCCATTCTGTGCTTCTTAAAAAAGTTATGCAATTTACACCAGCAGTGGGATGGATCACAATGAAGGCACTTGCCAAGGGACCACTTCTCCTCCTTACTCCCCCAATAAATGAAATGTAACTATGGGGTGTTCACTAAACCTGATGCAGTTAGCCCCAGGCTCAAAGGCTTGTGCCATTATAATGTTATGACAGTATAACAATAAATAAAAACATTTTAAAATCTAAGAAAGGGTTTCAAGAAAATAAAACATACCAGGAAACACAGCTGGAACTCTTGTCCTCCCCACCCAAGCACTGGAAATGACTTGAGGTTTCCCTGCCAGAGATTTCCTTGGGCATCCTGATGGAGGGACAACCAACCATGCCAACACCACACCCACTCATCATTCATTCTCGCAACAATGCAAAATAAGACATTGACACTCAAACTAATTACTGAATCCTTGGAGGAACGAGGATCATTTATGGAACCGGGTTAAAAAAAGTTGCATTTTCTCACAGTGCAACAATGTCAGGAGAACAACGATGTGTGATAAAGCGGCCTCAAAAGTAGGAGTAATGATGCTATAACGGCATGGTGTGATACAGCCCCAAGTTTGTTGCTTCTCCCTGTTCTCCCTGTTCTTTTAGGGTAACTGATTCCTCTTGAGAGGCAACAGGCTAAACCTCTGGCTCTTAGCCTCAAATGACTTGATTTGGCAGGAACTGTCCTGATTAATCCTCCTACTTTTTCAGCTGCATTTAAAATGTCTCTATTTCTCTCTCTTCCTACCACTTTCCCCCTTCCATTGCTGTAAATTGAGTTCAAAGAACAGAAGCAATCTGCACTCAGTTAACTCAGCAGGATGGAGAGGAGAAGAGCGGGTGGAATCTTGTCCCCTTCCCAGTAAGCTCAGGGGAAAGCAAACTGCTGCAGACTATTCTTGTTTGCCTGTTCTTCCTCATTAATGACTTTTGCCAACTTGACCATATTCTGATGTTGCTCAACCCATCCTTGTTTTCATGTAAAGCCTTGGAGGATATGCATATAGTAGAGGCAGACAAATATAGTGCCTGGCCTTAATCCAGCTAAAAACATGGGCGGAGAAAATGTGGCCCTTCAGACGTTGTTGGACTATGACTCCAATCACTCCCTGCCATTGGCTAACCTGGCTAGCACTGGTGGAAGTTGCATTCCAATAACACCTGGAGAATCACATGCTTGCCACCCCTGAGCTAAGGGTTCACTGTGTGACCAAGTTCCATTGAAACAGATAATTTTAGCTGGCATGGAGTCACTGTCCTTTAAAAAGGAAAGAACAAAGACAAGAAAAATACAGAAATACTGGCTTGTCTTCAAATCCTTGCAAAATATCAGACTAAACAATAGAGCAGTTAGGGTACAATTCAGCTGAAGTCAAGCACTTTTCAGTGGCAGAAATTAATATGTACTGTACTTAATTTTCTTCCAGTGGCTATAATGCCTAACTTTGAATTGTACTCTAAATTGTGAAAAGAATTGGGAGTCAATATTTCTTTATAAGTTTATCTGAAGTATTTTTATCCCTCTCTACAGCTAGAAAAGGGGTCCCTGAATAGCTTTCAAAGATCAGTAATAAAGTAGTCCCTGCGGTCAGACTTAGACTCTAGAAGGCACAACATAAGAGGAAAAAAGATTGGGATGGAGAAAGAAAGGAGCAAACTCAGGCAATAGTTCTTAATGATACGGCCATGATGTTTCTTTACTAGGTATTTCATATGGAGCCAGCATGGTATAGTTGGTTTAGTGTGGGACTATGACTCTAGGGTTCATAATCCCTCCTCAGCCATGGAAACCCACTGAGTGATTTTGGGCAAGTCACACTCTCTCTGCCTCAGAGGAAGGCCATGGTGGCAAACCCCTCTGATGAAATCTTGCCCAAAAAAACCCTGTGATAAGTTTGCCATAGGGTCACCAGAAGTTACAAATGACTTGAACGCACACAACAACAAACAATTGTTCAAAGTCCACTATTTTAAGAAATATCGGGATCAGTTCTAAATTATCCAGCCATGAATGATTCTGACGGCCCTCCCTTTAATACTTACACTGAAGTCATTTTCATTTGGGGTTTAAAAAAAATTCTCTACATTTCTTTGCATACTTGTTACAACTATAACAGTCAGAGGCTGGCATTGTGTTACTCAGTCCCAAGTAGAATAGACTCTTTCAACCTGCTGTTGAATGGTGAGCCAACATGTCAGTATGATTGGTTCAATGGGTTTACTCTAGTCAGGACTAGCAGCAGGTTTAGACCATATTATGTAACAGAGGATGTTTTCCAGCATCATCAGAGGATGGTGGCTTGCAAAATCTACCGTGAAAAAAAGGAATGTTGACTATATAGGGTTGTGCCAATAGGATGGATGGAATTTTGATTACTGTCTCTTTGGCACCACTGATTTCTTTAGAAAACATTTATTTTTCTTGTTTTGAAACGGAGATCTTCTTCTAGCTGTTGTCACACGTTTGTGTCATTAAAAGCCTGGCTGCATCTTGGCAATGATCCTGTTTTTAGTTTTTAAAGGCAGAACAAGTAGTCATTAATGCACAAAATATCAAGGTGCCCTTTTTGAAAAGTCACACAGACACACATTTAAATTGTCTTTGGAGGGAGATGAATTAGAGCAAATACCAGTTTTTCTTTCCTATGGATGCAGAGATCATTTTGAAAATATTAGTCCCAGCACTGGGTGGATCCTGATAAGATCCAGTATTTTGTTTTGTTTCTGGCTGATATAGGAATTTATCAGACAAGTGTCTTAAAATGCTGGAATAATGCAAATAAGGAAGGCAGAAACAATGTGGCATAATAACTGGAATTATCAAACAAGCACCACTTACATTTTAAGAACGGGATTAAAGGTCCTGCTACAGTAACTCTTCTCTCCACATAGCCTTCTAATCACACTGTATTAACACAATGTACTGGCACGCAGATGCTCCTTTAAGAGAAATATCCACTTACTTCCTTGTTAGCTAGGGCATGAGATCTTGGCGTTTTTCGCGAGAAGATGCGAGTTCACATAAAAGCACCAAAAACACTTAAAATAAAAAAAAATACAGATATGCCCTTAAACAAACATAAAATATTGCCAGCAAGACAGGACAGTTCATAAAAAGAGCGTCCTCTCAACTGTTTTTGCATTGTCACCCAGACGGTTTCTCCCTAGGAATTGGAACGGGGAAAAGAGGACCACCCATTCATGCTGTAATCTCATGATTACAGCATAAAATGATTTCAGATGCTTAATATCGCAAAAAATTGATATTAAGGATCTATTGACAGCTTTTCCAGTCAATAAAAAGTGACGCCTTATTCACACCTGCACCACATAGTGGGAATGGGTGAGCAACAATGTTGTCTGATAATTTTAGCCCTTTGAGATATCATCCCATCCTTATGATGCATTTTTGACGCATCTGATAATGTCCATAGTCAAAGATGTATTTTATGTAAGGATGTAATTCTTCACTAATTTTCTTCTTAAGAAAAGCAACAAATAATTTTAGCAATTTTCTCCTCACTGTGAAAACATCTTTGAAAACCGTGCAAGTTTTGAAGCCATTCGCAATTTGGGGGGGTTTCTGCACAAAATTCACATGTGGGTAACTTGCACAGAAAACATCGTTTTCTGTGACACAGCAATGTCTGCACAGAAAATAATATTTTGCTGCAGAAAAATTACTTTCTGTTCAGAAAATGCTGTTTTCTGCATAAAATAACCATGTGCAATGCAGAATATATCCCAAACTATGAAGATTCTCATCAGTCCAGGATTCTACTCATCTGGCTTTCTCAACATTTGAAAAATGTGTTTTTCAACCATTTTTGAATGTTTTTAAATATTCTTTCCATCTTCAAATTTATGTGACTATAAAGTTCATAGCAGCTGTTGGGGGAGGGGAATGAGAGAGCTAAGTGCTGTCTACTGTCTATTACCAGTATATGTCAGCGTTCAGTATCACGTTGGTCTGATTATCTGACATAAATATACCATATATTATTCTTACTATTGGGCAATAATTGCCCTCTCTAACATCTGCAGCATCATCCACATAGCACCATCCATATTTCCACTATGATTTGCAAATTGTATGAAGAAAGTGAATAAAGTTTGGGATTAAGGGAAGGGCTTCTCAACAGAGACAGAGCAGCAGTGCCTCCCCACCACCACCCATGCCTTTAGCGGAAAAAATGTTCCAGCTGCTGGAATTACCCAGGACTCACACCTAGGAGCCACTGGCAGCTGAGCCATCATGTTTTTACCATAATGTCACATTTTCCTACAATTAAATGTCCTAACATGGCATTGATGATGTTTGGGGTATCTGGCCAAACAGCACAGTTCTTCCTCTTATCTTCTACTGAGTGGGGAATTCTCTGTGAAAACTAATTCTTTTAAAAAAAGAAAAAGAAAAAGAAAGAACTAGAAGGCAGATAGAGTGCCCCCTTATTCTGGGGGGGAAAAAATACTATTTCAGCCCTCCAGGGGAAGACATATCCATAAGAGTGAGTTTTCTTTACTCAGCCCCTGTCCTTAATCCGTGAAAAAGTTGCTTTTTGAAAACTTCAGAACAGATCCAATTGTTTTATCATCTGAAGTAACTGGAATTTTGTTTTGTCATCTGAAGTAATTGGCAATTGGACTTTTTATTGTCATCTTGGTCTTAAGTGACTAACCCTTTGAGGTCAGAGTGTCCATATGCGCAAGAATCTAAAAATAAATGATAAATGTTTTCTAAAGGAACCTAATTTTTTTAAAAAACTTCATAATATTATCTGGTAAGAAATGAATATTAAACACAGAAATTGGAACAGAAAGCTAATTGTTAGTTTCTGTTCTGTTATCATTCAGATTGATTTTGCCTCCTCTTTGTTTTGTTTGTTAATATAATATGCCCAGATGAGAAGCAGTGGCAAATCTACATGAAAATAGCAATGACAAGATTACTCCAGCATGAAGCTTACTTTTGTACAGAATGGCAGAATGGTTCTTTTTTTTTATATGGCCTCTGTCTGTCTTTGATCTGTCTCATACAGCTGCCAAATGTGCTGCTTGCTGGTAGTGTGAAACTTCAAATTATCACCAAAGGTCTAATAAGATTGTATTCTGTTAAATTCCTTCTTCACTTGAACCCGTGACACTGCATGTGTCTTGATTGAATTTCTGATGGAAAGAGGTCATGTATGGCTTGTGTATTCTGATATTTGGGTCTATTTACAAATATACAAGTTAAGCATGAGGGGGAGCAAAACTTAAACCCTGCAGTAGATAATGACATCCAATGTTCCTACATCAGAATTCCAGAGAGGAGCATGTCACGGTGACAGAGCACACACACACACACATTCTTACAAAACCTAAACATGGATGTTTCCTCTTCTCAGCATGGACTCGACAACTGCATTTGGCCTATCAAAATGTTCTCTTGGTTTCAAGTCACACCTGGCTGGTTCCTAAGTCTCTCCTAGTAGGAGGAGCACAGTAGTAGCTATGTAGCTTGGGGTGGATATATATGAAATGCTAGGTGTATTCTACATTCTATCTGTCCTGACTTATTGTTCGCACACATGTTCATTGTCATTGGAATCCATTGTGATTTTCCAATAATAATGATGGCCAAGATTATAGATTTCAGCTACTTACTTAGGACTTTATCAGATGGGGCTATAATTGCAGAATTACAGTGCAACAGTACCACAAATGGGTTCCCATTATTACACGATATCATTGTCTTCCCATGGTCAATGTGTTCTCGACCCATTAACAGCTCATCGCTTTTTATTGAAGGGAAAACCCATGAATTCACATCCCACTGTAATCACATGATTACAGTGTGAATGGGCGACCCTTTCCCCCCCCCTCCTCTTTTCCAATGAGAACTCAGGATGCACAGGATGCTCTTTTAATGAACTGTCACCTTTTCTTGATACGTTTCTATGTTTGTTTAAGTGTTTGTTAATTTCTTTTACTATTTATGTGTTTTTGGTGTGTTTAAACAAAGTCACTTTTTCTTGCAAGAACAGCTGAAATCTAGCCCATACAAAATCACAAAAGTAAAATCACATTCTTAAACTTCTAGTTGTAGTCATGTGATGATTCCGTGGCATTAGTATTGCGTGATTACGGCATAGTATCACACAATTATGGTGATGTGTTACAATCACTGTAATTGTGCCATTATATTTCCACCTTCCTCAATAGTGGAATTACAGTGTTTGTAGATGCTAGTCTGATAAAGGACTTTTCAGACATTGATTTACCGTGCCAGAAGGCTCGTAACACTCACAACGCTGCCGTGCGGCAGGGGGCCTGTTTTGTATGACGCTGTCCCCCTGCCGAAATCAACTGTTTCAGTTCCGTGAGAGATTGGAGGCAGCAGCGCCATATTTGGCCATTTTTTACTCACGGAAGTTGCCGGTGAATAAAAAATGACCAAATATGGCACGGCTGCCTCCAATCTCTCATGGTACTGAAACAGCGTCGTACGAAATGGGGCCCCTGCCATGCAGCAGCGTCGTGAGTGTTACGAGCTTTCTGGCGCGGTAAATCAACGTCCAAAAAAGTCCAAAGTGCTGAGTGTCTCCTGGCCTGGCCCCTTCATTCCTACTTTACTGGGCTGCAACAGTTGCAAGCAGTGGAGGTCTGTTCTCCTGTCGATCAGGATACAGCTGAATGGCATTTCCATCCCCTCCCACCAGCAATTTCTGGTACAATGGTCAGAAGCAGGATCCCCATTGCAATTCCACCTTGGACCAGAAATTCCCCCACAGGAGGGGGTCGGAATGTCAATCTGCTGTATCCTGATTAGCAAAAGAACAGGTATCCTTCGCTCATAGTAGTTGCTGCCTGGTACTGCAGGACTGGGGGGCTTTTACAATCCCTACATATTCCCTGCTCTATTGCCACAATTGTGAATATGTAGGAATCATGACTACAAATCAGTTACAGATACATAACTCTAGGTTACACATTTGTAACTGTTTTCGTGAATTCCAGCCAATCTACCAGTTGCATTTTGTGTTCTGCATCTTAGAAAACAAAAGTTTAAAAGGCACTTCCCTGTGTAAAAGACAGGGAAGGGTTAAAAGTTTGAATTCTGTTCCTGAACCATTGCTAGCCAAAAGGAAGAAGAAGAAGAAAACACCCAACCACTAACACTATACATAAAACAATGGTGAAAGGAGAGTAAATGGCAAAACGTGCCCCACACAACCCAGTTCAACACATCAGAAAACAACCATCAGGGCCACCTTTAACCAGTCTGCCAAATCAGCATTGGCGGGGGGGCCCAAGGTCAAGGAGGGCCCCCTACTGACCTCCTTACCTGACGAAGAAGACAGCCAGGAGGAGCTGCTGCTTTGCAGCCCCCTCCTACCCTCCTCCTCCAAAACCTCCTGCTGGCTTTTTTTTAAAAAAAACAAAAAATCCAGTGTCTCCCAAACTAGAAAGAGAAAGAGAAAGAAGAAGCAGTCCTCCGTGGCAGAAGCTGGAGGGAGTTTGCTGCTGCAAAATGCAAGCCAGCCAGTCATGTGTCGGAGAGGGGTGAATGTGTGTGTATGTGAGAGAGGGGGGGGAATTTGAGGGGTGTCTCTTTCCCTCAGAAAGGGCTTCTTTCTTTCTTTCTTTCTTTCTTTCTTTCTTTCTTTCTTTCTTCCCTTTCCTTCCTTCCACATAGATCCCCTCCACCCCCAATCTTTCCAGGTGCTCTTAACATGGTTTCCTGGGGTCTCTGCCCTCCCTCCCTTCACCCCTTGGTCTTCAGCTTCCTCCCCTTGCTGCCAACTGAGTTCAACCTGCAACAGGAATTTGTGTGTGTTTGCCTATGTGCCTTCAAGTCATTTCTGACTAATGCGAACCACCATGGGGTTTTCTAGGCAAGGTTTGTTCAAAGGGGCTGTGCCTTTGCCTCCCTTTGAGGCTGAGAGAGTGTGACTTGCCCAAGGTCACCCAGTGGGTATTCATGGCTGAGTAAGGATTCAAACCCTGGTCTCCATAGTCATAGTGCAATGCTGAAACTTCTACAACACTCTATCGCTTTTAACAGAAGAATATAAAGAATATAAATTAAAATTTGGAGTAATATTACTAGGAACAATGGTTTTATTGTTGTCACTAAAACACACCAATATCCCATTAGTGTTATGTGAGAGGCATTGGCCTAGAGCAGTGGTTCTTAACCTTTTCTTTACCAGTGACCCCCTTTAAATATCTTTTGTTGCCCCAAGACTTAACTGAAGATTTAAAACCCTAATAATAATAGCTAATAATAATAGCTAACAACAACAACAATGCAATTACACCATCCATTAAACTTTCCCTCAGAGGAACTCTTGCTTCTTCCTGCAAGTTTGTGGCTGGAGTGGATTGTATGGCAATGTGCAGGCCAAGCCAGCCAGCCTTTGCCTTGGTTCCTGTCACGTGGCTACTCCACTACAGGGAGGTGGGCCAAGCAGCCTTCAAGCCTTTATGGACCTCCCTGTGAGGACATTGTGGACCCCAAGTTAAGAACCACTGGGCTAGAGAATGCTGGAAAAGGAACAATGCAAGCAGACCTTGAGAAGGGTGCTGGCAGGGGGATTCTGGGAGGTGTAATCCAAGAGTAACTTTCCCAGGCTCTGAATGCAGCCTAGAATCATAGAATCATAGGGCTGGAAGGGAGCCCAACAGCCATCCCATCTGATCGGCTTCTGCCCTGAAGGAACACACAATCCAACCATTCCTGACAGATGGCCATCCAACCTATGTTTTAAAAAACCCAAAGAAGGAGATTCCACCACACTCCAAGGCAGTATATTCCACTTCCGAACAGCTCTTACTGTCAGGAGGTTCTTTCCTGTAGTTTGAACCCATGGCTCCGTGTCTTAGTCTCTGGATCAGCAAAAAACAAGCTTGCTCCTTCCTCAGTATGACATCCCTTCAAATATTTAAACATGGCTATCGTGTCACCTCTCAACCTTCTCTTCTCCAGGCTAAGCATACCCGGCTCCCTAAACCGTTCCTCATAGGGCGTAAAGGCTTCCAGACCTCCCACCATCCTTCTCAGTATCTTTCTTGAATTGTTGTGCCCAGAACTGGAAACAGTATTCCAGGTGAGGTCTGACCAAAGCAGAATGGAGTGATACTATTACTTCCCTTGATCTAGACACTACTCCTATTAATGCAGCCTAGAATCGCATTGGCATTTTATTTGCTGCTGCATCACACTACTAACTCATGTTCAGCTTGTAGTCCACTCTTTCTTTTCTTTGAGGAAATCTACATCATTACGTTAATTACGAATAAACAAAAATTATTATGTTAGTGCCTATAATGTAGTTTTTCAACTAAATTATTGGTGGCGAATTATGTAATACAGTAGGCCCTTCTTATCCACTGGGGATTAGTTCTGGGGGGGGGGGTGGATTCTGAAAACCATGAATAATAGTGAATGCCATTGTAAATAATGGGACTTCTGGTTTAAAACACCATAGAGTTGCCTTGGAGGGCCTAGAAAATGGCTAGGGAGGACACATTTTCTAGGAAGACTCTATGGTAGATGTGCTGTTTTGTGTCCCATGGATAATGAATCCATGGATACGGGGGTCCTACTGTAATCTGAACATCCTGTATGGTGAATAGGTTAGGTTACATTGACCTGAGATAAACATATGGGGGCCCCAAAATAAAGCATTGCGGGGGGGGGGGCAAAATTCCTTAAACCGGCCCTGACAATCATCACAACAGATCCACACATGGTAGCTCAAGCAAAAGACAGTATGTAATCAACAAATGAAATTACCAAAGGCCCTTTGGAATAATGAGCCAAGCAAATCACCTTCAGTTGGAAGGCCTTCCACATTCTTAGCTCAATAAGAATGATCCTGTCCAACACCAATCTGTCCAACCAGCTTACAGCTGCCCATATGAGAACATCTAGAAGTGCCTCATCAGATATACTCTTCCAGAATTCTCCTTTACAGAAATTCAGGGGAAATAATCTAAAGATTTGCAAGCTTCATGCATACACCTGTATGATGTTCGAGCCCTCTTTGAGTACTCTGCCTGAGGAAGTTACAATGGAGCACAGAGCCACATATACACTAGCTCCATGCTCTTAGGCTCATGTGTTGATAAAACCAGGTTCTTGGTTGAGTGACCATGTATAAATGTCCTGTCTCGATTTGCTCACTCAGGTCAGGAAGGTGAGGGACTTAAAGGGCAGGAATTGGAAGACTGGGCATAGTGCATGTAGCCCTATAGTGTAGGCACTACTGCAATTTGGCAATGTGGATTACAGAACCATACTCTCAGTCCTTGAACTTTTTGTGTCAATAGTGTGCTTTCATGATACTATTTGAACAGAAACCTTCTCTGAAACCTTTTGATATCTTCTGTATGATGGTTCTGGGTAAATAAATGGGATTGTGCGGGTGTGCTTGGGGATTACATTCTCTGTTCCTGCATTCTCTTTAGAAAGTAGTACAGTACATTCATGTATAAAAGTGGATTTTTGAATTTGGCTGAAAAACTCCTTGTGCCAAAATGCAAAAAAGGTATTTGTGCCTCCTTTTTCTAGCAGCTGAGAATCGGTAAAAATGCAAATCTTCTAAAAGGCCATGGATAAAATGGCAAAAAAGAGAGCAATACTATAGTCATAAATCTCTGACATGTTGTTCTTTTATGTAAAAGATACTTTATCTCAATTTATTTATTCATTTTATCCAGCACAGAGGAAACCAGTACTTGTTGGAAGATGTCAACATGATTAAAATACAGACGTCTCAAGGGAAGAAATGTTCTCTTTCCCCTACACACTGATCCTTACATACGACATTAATCTGCTGTGAGATGTCAAGAAAACATGTGCAACTTAACTCTTCAAACTAAGTCAGTGCAACTGTGCAAATTTGTCCAGTGCTTTCTCCATTCTCTCCAAAAACTCAGTTTTTCCCTGGTTTCCTCCCCTTACTTCAAAGTCCCTCAGCACTTCTGTAGATAGGGAGCTACCAAAGATCATTTTAAAAGAGTAGATTTACAGATCATCTTGCAATGTATGAATGTAATCAGATCATATACAGTCCAAAATCAACTTGTATTCATACACTCTTTCTTCGCCATTTATTCTGTAGCTGCCATTTTTTTTTAATATGGTGGATATGTAACCATGCATATCTGATTACTCTTGAAAAGATATGGGTGGAAATAATTATTTTGAGGACAAAACTTTGATGCCAGGTTTCTGGTTATAACAGTTCCTCTGGCTACTGGTCTGTCTGGGGGCACAATTCCAGTTATTATCTATAAAGCTCTGTAAAACTTAGGTCTAAGCTGCCTAAAAGACTGTAATTAAGCCTACCTAGGTTTTAAGATCTTCAGGGGAGGCCCTTCTCATTATCCCATCATCTTCCTCGGACTTTGCCTAAATAGATTTTTATAATAGTGTACAAATTCTGTACATACCTCTGATTGTTTTGTCATCGTTTTTCCTTGATGTTTTATTTCTGTTATTAACTTCCTTTCAGATTCCTTTCTTAATCTATATGCCAACCATTTGCCCGACTTGTTAGCATATTCAAAATTTGCCTGTCTCATCTTCTTCATATTCTTTTCTATTATCGACATCGTTTCTAAGTTTAATTGCGTCTTAATTAGTTTAATTTGACTTATTAGATTGGCTTTGGTTGGATCTTCAATTTTTTTAAAAGCAATTGTTGTTTTTCCATAACAATTGGTTTAATTGTGTTTTAATCTTATATTTTGTCTTGCAATCCAACATCCCCTTAGCATAACATAAAAATCCACATGCAGAGATATACTATGGACTTTTTCAGACAGCGCTTACCATGCTAGAAGCTTGCATGAGAGGTATGGCGCTGTCACGCGGCAGGGGGTCCATTTCAGATGCCGCTATCCCTCTCGCGGAATCGTCTGGGTCATATCCGTGTATGATTGAAGGCAGCCGTGTCATATTTTACTCACGGAATTTGTCCATGAGTAAAATACAGCGCAGCTGCCTTCAATCATACACGGAAGTGACACGGACGATTCTGCGAGAGGGATGGCGTCATCCGAAACAGACCCCCTGCCGCATGACAGCGCTGTACCTCTCGCACAAGCTTCTAGCGCAGTAAGCACTGTCTGAAAAAAAGTCCTATGCCAGCACTAAGCAAACCCCATGCAGAACAGCAACATTGGGCAATGTGTCAATAATTGGATGCTGCCATGCAATGTGTGACTGCAATGTAGAATATGCAACATAGCTGTATGTACAACTCCTCTGCTGTCAGCAGCATATGCCTGTTGTGCCCAGCAAATAATTTACCCCACATATATAGCATGACTTTCACACGCGCATGTTACTAACAAGATGCCAGCCACTGTGTTTCTAATCATACTGGCCTTTTTAAATCAGGTTGTGATCCATCTTGTGCAGTCCTGGGAGTGAAAGGGAACATAATTTTATTAAATATAAAGAAATATCCCATTTGCCACCATTTGCATGGCCAACACACAGCATACTGGTGGAAGTCCTGGGGCTTAGCAGCCACAACAGGAACCACCACCACTATTTGTGCCCTGCTGCCACTGTTGATATGCTGCCTTTGCCAGCTGGCCACTTGCAAGTCCTATGGTAACTCTGATCGACGTGCGGCAGGGCCAGGCTGGCATAATTAAGCAGGCAGTGATACAGAGTTTGAAGTGACAGCATAACATAGAGGTTTGAGTGTTGGACTAGGCCTCTGGAGATCAAGGTTGAAATACCCACTCACTCATGGAAACCCACTGGATTACCTAAGGCAAGTCATACTCTCAGTCTCAGAAAAAGGCAATGGCAACCCCCTCTGAATAAATCTTGCCAAACAACAACAACAACCAGTGACAGGTTCACTTTAAGGTCACCATAAGTTGGAAACAACTTGAAGGCACACAACAACAAGAAGAAGTCAGAAGGTTTATGTGTGATGCTCCAGCCTTTGATGTGTTCCACTGCAATCATCATCATTGCTGGACTGCACATCCACAGGTAAGCCCAGAATGGCCCACCAAAAGCAGTCTACCTATGATCTCACAAACCCTATAAATATAACCCCCTCTATGTGTGTAGTGGAGAGAATGCTAGCATAAGAGGAGGAAGACCTTGGTTAACAGCAAATAAATTGTAACAAGAGCATCTTTTAACCCCATAGTTGTTGCGCTGTATGACATCTCACAAGATTTGAAGAATTGTGTTCCCTCTCAAATTTTGTGCGAGACAACTTTTTTACCTGTATCTGTTTTAACTTTTGTAAATCACCTTTGGAGTCACAGATTGGGACTAAGGTGCAGTTTAAATATATATTATTATAATAAACCATCTACTTTTATGGCACTCCTTTTCTTTCTTTCTTTTTCTCTCTGTTGGAGGGCTAGTTGCTTTGCTATGTATCTGTCTTGAGACCCCCCACCTTGAATAACCCATAATTGGCAATATTAATCATTTGGCTGGCCATGGCCCACCACATGGTTGGCAAGTAAACCAGGGACTCCTCAGATACCAAGGCTGGAGTCATGCACAACCTAGGGAGGGGTCTTCCAAATTCCTTAAACAGGTCATACCCAGGTCAAAGTTCTTCCTGAGGACATTGGGAGATGAGTCATCCACTAATCCACTAAGGATAGCCAAGCATTCAGTGATTGCAAAACAGGTTTTTCCTCTTTTCCCTAGAACACAATGGAAGATTGCCTGTGCCAGTTCTGTTCCAAATGTATAGCCTTTATGCAGTCCCAGGAATCTCTGCAAGACATTGTATTCCACTCTAAACCCCATCCCTTCAGAGGAAATAGTTTCCCCAAATTAAGATTTGGACACACATGGAATTTCCACAGACCTCTGCAATTTGGGTAACAGCTTTCATATGCAGCCCAGTATCCCTCTTTAAATAATAAAGCTGAATAAATAATAAACAATAAATTATTCAAAGGAGCAGATCTCAAACTTCACTTTAGGGAATTTGGACGGCTCAAAGTGTTACTTCCATGCACAACTCAGTGCCTCTTTAAATAAGTAAGATGAATAAATCACAAACTATTCAAAAGAAGAAATCTCAGGTTTCCTTTGGGGAATTCAGATGGCCCCAAGTGTTTCTATTAGAATCTACTGAATGACATTTATTCAAGTGAGGACAGAAAAAAAACACAGGGGAATGACCAGAAAAGGATCTTTTGGGGGTAATCAGGAAGACATCTTTGCTCTACTAATTTGAAAGGTCATGGGTACAGAATGTTCTGAATTGAAGCCTAGATTTGTTCTGTCACACATGAAGACACATTTTTCTGGCTTTATCTATTGTCTTGCAGACAACAAAATCATTCTTGTGTGGCTGCATTTGTTTCCAAAATTATGGAATGAAAAATTCTTATAAAAATCACAGGAAACAATGTTTCTCTTCTGAGAAAAGCAAGAAAGAATCTCTTTAGTACATAAAATTGGCTCTTTTACAGTTGCATACTAGATTTTGCATAGCATCTAGAAGAGAATGAATGAGTTGCCTTTACAATACTTTTTATAGCCTGCCCTCTCCTGCTGAAATATGAAAACTGCAAGACATTTGAGTTGTACTTCCTATGTATTGAATAGCACTTCCTAAAAATTGAATACTTGCCTCCACTTAGTCGTTATTTCTGAGGCAGCCACCATTGCTAAATATACGTTTATAAATACTTTGTTGAAGGTTTTTAAGGCTGCCTTTAGAATTTGCTTTTGTCTGCATATGTTTGTCTTATTATCATTTTTATTGTATGTACAATAACCCAGTGATTTGTTTAAAAGGACAGGCAAAGATTGCCAAAGCAAATATGGGTGGATAGAATCAAGGAAGAAGGACAACAACACAAACTTCCATTTGAGTTTTATGTATTGATAGCCTCATTTATTTATCTCTATGCACAAAAGGAACATTGGAATATGGTGCTTAAAATACCTCTATAAGTGGCTTGGTGTGACATGTTTCACTTGTAAAGTTATGTTATGCTGTTTTCCTGTTGTTTTAATAACTATTTTTTAAAAACCACTAAATAAAACAAATGTCTTCTAACTAAAAATATTAAGTACCCACTGTGGTCAGTTTTGGAGAGAAAGTGATGCAATCACACCATAATTATTAGAAAGATAACCATCATTTCCCAGTTCTTCATGCATGTGCCAAAAATGTGACTTACTTTGCCTATTTGTTGATCCCTCTTTTATTTCACTGTGTTAAAGAAGTGAACAGTTTTTAGTTCTTTGGGCTACTTTAGCTTCCAGAAAGTGCTTGCTTGCATTAGCTGCAGAATATCAAGATTGTGGTGACCAAGATGCTGTGGAAAAACTGCTGAGTATGAAAAAAAGACCAAGGGTGAGGCAGGCCAAAACCAGGGGCTCATCTAAATAAGAAAAAATAATCCACTTACCTGCACAGTGTTCCCAGCTTGCAGCAGCATCGATACGTCCCCATGATGTTTTGCGTGGGGGACGGCAATTGGGGCAATTGGAGGAGACACTGAGGGTGAGAACCCAGCAGCACCCAGAGACAACTGGCAGCCATGGCTGAAAGGGACAGGACAAACTGCCTTCCTCTTCCTTCTCCCGCTGCCAACACCACCGGAATAGGCAAAGGGTTGGCGGCTCTCTCCTCCTCTTTCTCGCCATGGCCACCAATTGTCTCCAGGCACTGCCTTCTCACCTTCACTGTCTCCTCCAATCAGCCCGATGCCCCCCCCCCCCCGGTTGCTACCCTTTTCTAGACATTTTTAAAAAAAAGTTAAAAAGCACACAATCAAGTACCCTTCCGGGCACTTGATGGCAAACCCAATCAGATGGCCAGCTCCACCCTCTCCAGACTGTGCAACTAATTCTGTTGCTAGTCCCAATGAGCAGGAATGTGCATTTCCTACAAGGTATGTTAAAAAGTACAGGGAAAGCTGCAAAGGAGTATTAGGTGGTTTTTGCCCTGCTCCTTTCTAATACGTCGATTCACTGCAGGGTCCCATTGAGAAAAAAGGTAATCCCCTGGCATTCTGTGAGGGTTTTTTTCATCATCTAGACAACCCCAAGGTTGCTGGATTGAGGTACAAGTCAGAAGTCAGGACCAAAAAGGTCCTGTGCCCTTTCCTGGAAATCAGGGACCTCGAAATTGTGGTACATGCGCTAGTAACCTCCCATCTCAACTTCTGTAATGTGCTCTACATGAGGCTACCCTTGTGGTTGACTCAGAAACTTCAACTAGTTCAGAACATGGCAGTCAGGTTGATTTCTGGCGTTTCCAGAAGAGAGCATATAACACCTGTGTTAAAAGCTCTCCACGGGCTGCCTATTAGTTTCTGGCCACAGTACAAGGTGTTGGTTATGACCTTTAAAGCCCTACATGGCTTGGGTCCAACTTACCTCCGGGACCGCCTCCTTCTGTACGACCCTCCCGGCACACTTCGGCCCTCTGGGAGGAATCTGTTACAGCCTATGAAAACAAGGCTGCCGGTGACCTCCCAGAGGGCCTTCTCTGCTGCTGCTCCCAGATTATGGAATGGCCTGCCGGACGAGATCCATCTTATTACCACCTTAGACAGCTTCAAAAAAGCTGTCAAGACGGATCTTTCTGGCCAGCCTTTCCTGAATAGCTATCCCGGCCCGAAGATTTGACTGTCCCCCCCCCGCCCGCCTTTGAGCTGCCATTGAATTATTCTATGCTGCTGTGATTAGTTGTTGTATTTTTTAAATTATTTATGTTTTTAATCTTTTCTAGTTTAATATTATTTTAAGGGGTGGGTGGGTTAGGGTATTGAGGTAATTATGGAGTTTTTATACTGTAAGCCACCCCAATTGTGTTGCAGAGGGGCGGGATAGAAATACACTTATTATTATTATTATTATTATTATTATTAAAAAGGAATCTTAGGATTCCTTGCTCTCCAGTGACGTCCCAGTCTGACTGGCATGATATCCATGGCGATGGAACCTTTTAGCAACAATATTTCTGAGGAAGAAATAGATTCAAGTTTACTTGGAATAGGTCCCTTTATTTCAGTTCCATGATACTGCAATCACGTGGTATGAGGGGCGCCTGATTCTCCTCCTTTCCCCTCTCTTCCTGCTATTCCAAAGCAGCATGGAGTCAGTTCCTGTTTCCTTTAATAACACGATTACTGTGAGACACAAGGCTGGTGTGATAATGTCCTATGATTCCATTCCTGGTCTTCCCCAAATACTACTCCCTGGTAGCCTAGATCCTATTCCTCCTTTTCTACAATCCAAGGAGATATTGAGATCTGCCTGAGGAGTGGTGCTTCCTTGGACCAAAAGGCCCAAGGAACTTTTCAGATGCAGTACTCAAGATAGAAATTTCAAACTTATTTTCTTGGCAAGAGCATACATAGTTGCTCTAGACCAATGCTTAGATAAGTTGTCTTGCCTACAGTTTTTAGACCTAGTTATCAATTTCCAGGCACCTTGAACAGGCACCTTCAGTCCTGTTCAAGGTCTTGACCATGCCATACTGTTTCCAGTCAACTCGAATTCATAGCTTCTGCTACCAGATATTTTGCCTGGGCCATCCTGTTTCTGTGGTGGTAGAATTCATAATGGATGGGGACAAAACCAGGAAGTATGATTATGAAGCAAATAGAAGTCAAAAGACAAACCAGGTAGAAGAAGATGGGTAGATGTCAGGTTAGGACCAAGGAACGAATCAGAGCATACCAGAACATAATGTGTGTCAGAAAGACTTTGTAACTGAAACAAGAGTGAGTTGGAACAAGAAACCCTCTTAGGATTCCTTGCTCTCCAGGAGAATTTATTAGTCAGAGAGCTCCTCTAGTGCTTCTGACAAAACTACAAACCCCAGGATTCCATAGGATGCAGCCATGGCAGTTAAGCTAATCCTGATATGAACCAGAGCTGTGTGCAATTCTATGCAAGCACAAAAAAAAAGTGATATTTTGCAGAGGCTTTAACTTCCTATGAATGTCATGGATAAACCTATTTTAAAATAGACCTTACCTTCTCAAACACATACTTGAGGCTTTGTGGACAATCCTTGGTGAAAGCTCAAAATATGAATGTGGGCTAAGAAGCAGGGGGAAAACTCCAGGGGAGGCAGGTTTCTTTCCCCTAAATACCTGTTTCTCCTTCCTTAAACTCACAGATATAAATTAATTAAGCATAACAGCAGAGGTTGAGATGGAGGGATAAGCAAGAGGACAGCATATAACACCTTGGCAGGGAGAAGAAGGAGAGCAGCTTCTGAGCACCGTTTTGAGTGGGTGAGTTTGATTTTTTTAAAAACTGTTGGGAAAGTGTGCTTGTTGCTGAGGGGGTGGAACTTCTGTGAGTCACATCTGTGAGTCACATCTGTGAGTTACTAGGGGGTGGAGCTGGGAGCCTAGCTTTATATAACTCCTTGCAGAGGTGCAAACCTAACGACGCGTGAATTTGATCAACCAAGCAAAAGTACACCATATCTAAGAGTTCTCAGCATTACCTAAGAGTTCTTAGATTCCCTAAAAGCTCTCATCATGGACACTAAGGGGACTGCTGCAGTCACCTACAACACTTGTGGGATGTTTGTCTTCTTATCTACAGAGGTGGAGAACTTCACATGCACCAAGTGCAAGTTGGTAGCCCTCTTGGAGGAGAAAAAATCCAGCAGCTGGAGACCCCGGTAGCTACACTTCACCATATTCGTGAGCAAGAGGTTTTCCTGGACAGAACAGAATGAACAGTCTTGGACAGGGACCACACAGAGGAAGTTGCTGTGGAGGAGAGGGTCACTTCACATACACAGGAGGTAGACAGCTGGAGGAATGTCACACACAGAAATAGAAAAACCAGGGATTGTTCTGGCAGCTTGCAGCTACAGAATCAATTTGAAGCTCTCTCCCTTATCAAGGACAACGAGGAAGAACAGCATGGACAGACTTCAGGGGCAGAGCAGGGGACCCTGAGAGTACCACCACAAGGAACAGCCGCTGCTAAGCTTCGGCGGAGGCGTGTGATGGGGGACTCCTTGCTGAGGGGTACAGAAGCAATGGTTTGTGGGCCTGACAAGATGTCTCGGGAGGTGTGTTGTCTTCCTGGGGCAAAGATCCATGATGTGACCAAGAGTCTGACAAGACTCGTCAAGCCTACTGATCATTACCCCTTCCTTTTGGTCCACGTGGGAACCAATGATACTTCAAGGCACAGCTTTCCAAAGATCAGAAGAGATTATGAGGCTCTGGGGAAGACGCTGAAAGAAATGGATGCACAGGTTGTCATCTCGTCTCTGCTGCCAGTTGAAGGGCATGGTCCAGGAAGGGAGAGGAAAATAGCCAGCATAAACAACTGGCTCCGTAGATGGTGTCGCTGTGAACAATTTGGAATCTTGGATCATGGGCTGCGCTTCCATGAGGGGGGACTTCTGGCAAGAGATGGGGTGCATCTCACGACAGTTGGCAGAAACGTTTTTGCCAACAGTCTCAAGAATTTGATCAGGAGGGCTTTAAACTGAGTCATATGGGGGAGGGAGACAGTATTCTGGAAGGCAAAAGGGCTGGAGAAAATAGTCAAATTGTCATAGAGGAACAAGGCAAACAGCGCAAGGACCCAACAGTGGGAGGCAAAAAAACTTGCACAGGCAGCAAGTAAAGGGAACACATGGTCTTAGATGTATCTATACTAATGCACAGAGCATGGGAAATAAGGAAGATGAACTTGAACTCCTAGCACTACAAAGCAAATATGATATAATAGGCATTACTGAAACCTGGTGGGATGAGTCTCATGATTGGAATGTAGGAATTGAGGGGTATAATCTTTTAAAGAGAAACAGGCCAAACAGGAAAGGAGGAGGAATAGCATTATATGTCAAGGATATTTACACCAGTGAAGAGATCCATGACATCAATACTGGAAGCCAGGTGGAGAGCATCTGGATAAAAATTAAAGGGGAAGGAAACAACAGGGATGTTATTGTGGGACTCTACTACAGACCCCCCAAATCAGATGGAGGAATTGGATGATGCCTTTCTAGAACAGATGAACACACATGCAGAAAGAAGAGATGTAGCAGTGATGGGTGACTTCAACTATCCTGATATTTGCTGGAAATCTAACTCAACCAAAACTCCAAGGTCTAGCAAATTCCTTACTTGCCTGGAAGACAATTTCATGGTCCAAAAGGTGGAAGAGGCAACAAGGGGGTCAGCTATTTTAGATCTGATCCTAACCAACAGGGATGACCTGGTTAATGGGGTGCAAGTGGTGGGATCCTTAGGTGAGAGTAATCATGTTCTCCTGGAGTTTGTTAAACAGTGCAAAGGAGAAGCCAGGTGTAGTCAGAAACTCATTCTAGACTTTAGGAGAGCTGATTTCAATAAACTCAGGGAAATACTGGGGGTGATCCCATGGTCAGGAATACTAAAAGAGAAGAGATTTCAAGACAGATGGGGCTTTCTCAAAAGGGAGATACTGAAGGCACAATTTCAAACAGTACCAATGAGGAAGAAAAATGGGAGGTGCCTCAAGAAACCAGGATGGATGACTAAAGAACTTTCAACAGAGCTAAGTTTTAAACAGAACATGTATAGGAAATGGAAAAAGGGGGAAATCACCAAAGAAGAATTCAAACAGATAGGACTTTTTCGGATGCATGAAATATAACGCAAGGAGCTGTGTTGTGTTGCGAGGCTGCTGCGCTGCAGAGCATCGGTTTTGGATGATGCTCGCCCCTGCCGATACTGTTGAAAGTTGATCGTGCTTAAAAATCAACAAAATGACACTCAACTCTCCCTGCGGTACCGCAACACTACCGGTAGGGGCGAGCATCATCTGAAACTGATGCTCTGCAGTGCAGCAGCCTCGCAACGCAACGAGGCTGCTTGCGTTATATTTCATGCATCCGAAAAAGTCCATAGTGAACACGTGTAGGAGTAAAGTCAGAAAAGCTAAAGTGCAGAATGAGCTCAGGCTTGCTAGAGAGATTAAGAACAATAAAAAGGGGTTTGGGGGGTATGTTCACAGCAAAAGGAAGAAGGAAATTGTAGGGCCACTACATGGAGAAGATGGCAAAATGCTAACAGGGGACAGAGAAAAGGCAGAATTACTCAACACCTTCTTTGCCTCAGTGTATTCAGAAAACGAAAAGGGTGATCAACCTGAAGATAATGGAACACAAAAGGGGAAATCCAGCACAGAATAAGTAAAGAGGTAGTAGAGGAATGCCTTCTTAATCTAAATGAACTTAAATCTCCAGGACCAGATGAACTACATCCAAGGGTATTAAAAGAGCTGGTAAATGTAATCTCAGAGCCATTGGCAATAATCTCTGAGAACTCTTGGAGACAGGAGAAGTCCCAGCAGACTGGAGGTGGGCAAACATTGTCCCCATCTTCAAAAAGGGGAAAAAAGAAGATGCCAACAATTATCATCCAGTTAATCTGACATCAATACCAGGGAAGATTCTAGAGCAGATCATTAAACAGAGAGTCTGTGAACATTTAGAAGGCAATGCCATAATCACAAAAAGTCAACATGGGTTTCAGAGAAACAAGTCATGCCAGACTAATCTGATCTATTTTTTTGATAAAGTTACCAGCTTGGTAGATGAAGGGAACGCTGTGGATATCACATACCTTGATTTCAGTAAGGCCTTTGACAAGGTTCCCCATGACATTCTTGCAAACAAGCTTATAAAATGTGGGCTAGACAAGTCAACTGTTAAATGGAGTTGTAATTGGTTGACCGGCCGAACCCAAAGGCTGCTCAGCAGTGACTCCTCTTCGTCTTGGAAAGATGTGACCAGTGGGGTGCCACAGGGTTCTGTCCTGGGCCCAGTGCTATTCAACATCTTTATCAATGACTTGGATGAGGGAATTAGGGGCATACTTATCAAATTTGCAGATGACACCAAATTAGGAGGAGTAGCTAATACCCTAGAAGACAGGATCAAAATTCAAAAAGACCTGGATAAACTGGAGAGCTGGGCCAAAGCTAACAAAATGAAATTCAATACGGAGAAATGTAAGGTAAAGCACATAGGGTGGGAAAATGAAATGCATAGGTATAGGATGGGGGAGACCTGGCTGAATGAGACTACGTGCGAAAGGGATCTAGGAGTCCTAATAGACCACAAGTTGAACATGAGTCAACAGTGTGATGCAGCAGCTAAAAAGGCCAATGCGATTTTGGGCTCCATCAATAGAAGTATAGTGTCTAGATCAAGGGAAGTAATAGTGCCACTCTATTCTGCCTTGGTCAGACCTCACCTAGAATACTGTGCCCAGTTCTGTGCACCACAATTCAAAAAGGATATGGACATATTGGAGCATGTCCAGAGGAGGGCAACTAAAATAGTGAAAGGTCTGGAAACCATGCCTTATGAGGAAAGACTTAGGGAGCTGGGTATGTTTAGCCTGGAAAAAAGACGGTTAAGGGGTGATATGATAGCCCTGTTTAAGTATTTGAAGGGATGCCACATTGAGGATGGAGCAAGCTTGTTTTCTGCTGCTCCAGAGGCTAGGACACGGAACAATGGATACAGGCTCCAGGAACAGAGATTCCACCTCAACATTAGGAGGAACTTTCTGACAGTAAGAGCTGTTCAGCGTGGTGGGGTCTCCTTCCCTAGAGGTCTTTAAACAGAGGCTGGATGGCCATCTGTCAGGGATGCTTTGATTGTGTATTCCTGCATGGCAGGTGGTTGGACTGGATGGCCCTCGTAATCTCTTCCAACTCTACAATTCTATGATTCTATGATAAAACTGATGGCTATTAGGAGAAACTATGTAAATATGCTTGGTTCAAGAGATTTATAAAGGTTGCAGGCATTATTTATTTACTTATTAAAATATTTCTTTTTAAAAGAAATTATTTTTATTACACAATTGTCACAAACAAAAAATAAAGAAAACAAACAGCCAATAACATTCACATTGCTACTACATACACTAATAATGCTATTTAACAAAACAGTTACATACACAAATAAGATTAAATTTACACATGACTTCCTTTATGTTTGGTACTATTGGAACGGAAACATTTCATTATTTCAATACCAAAACTGACTTCTATTAACAATCTGTTCATCTATCTGTTCTCTGCTGCATTATCTGATATATCATTATGATACTCTTCTTGTCTGTCAGCTCTTTTTAACTACCGGTATGTAAACTACGTAAACTACCTTGTCCTATACAATACTATGAGGCTTACAAGTAATTTAGCTTTTCTTTTTCCAAAGGTGACCTAAGTTGAAGGATTTGTTGTTGTTGTAGTTTCAAAAATGTATGGTGTGAAAAAACTCTCTGGTCAATGTAACAAGAACATTCTTATTATTCTTAATATTCTTATTATTCTCAATTCTGGGCTGCATTAATAGGAGTATAGTGTCTAGATCAAGGGAAGTAATAATGCCACTCTATTCTGCTTTGGTCAGACCTCACCAGGAATGGTGTCCAGTTCTGAGCACCACAATTCAAGAAGGATATTGAGAAGCTGGAACGTGTCCAGAGGAGGGCGACCAAGATGGTGGGAGGACTGGAAGCCATGCCTATGAGGAGCGGTTTATGGAGCTGGGCATGTTTAGTCTGGAGAAGAGTAGGTTGAGAGGTGACATGATAGCCATGTTTAAATATTTGAAGGGATGTCATACTGAAGATGGAGCAGGCTTGTTTTCTGCTGCTCCAGAGACTAGGACATGGAGCAATGGGTTCAAACTACAGGAAAAGAGATTCCACCTAAACATTAGGAAGAACTTCCTGACAGTAAGAGCTGTTTGCAAGTGGAATACATTTCTTCAGAGTGTGGTGGAGTCTCCTTCTTTGGAGGTTTTTAAACAGGCTGGATGGCCATCTGTCGGGAATGATGTGATTGCGTATTCCTGCGTGGCAGGAGGCTGGACTGGATGGTCCTTGTTGTCTCTTCCAACTCTAAAATTTATGATTCTAAGAACATGTTAAAGAATGCATACCAAAATGGACTCAGAATTTTGGTTTTAAAAATGAACTGCAACAATGGGGGAAATGTGGCTGAAGGGGTTAATTTACTTCATAATATGCTCTTAAAGATAATTTTTATAAATGATGTATTGATGGTATCTGACTCCAGTAAGATTAAAATGTATAAAGAGGTTAAGAATGTGTGTTAGAAATGTGGACTTCAAGAAGGAACATTCTACCATATGTGGCGGACTTGTGAAATAGAAAAAAAAATGGAGGCATATTTATTGTATGATTCAGAAGATACTTAAAACAAAAGTCTCTTTTAAGCCAGAATTTTTTCTATTGGGCCTGATGAATGATCAAATAAACCAACATTGTGAAAGAATTCTACAAGATATGATCAAGATTATTGTATACTCAGAAGTGGAAGATTAGTAAGATTTCATCATTAGAAGATTGGATATTGAAGGTGTTTGAGCTAGCAGAAATGGATGAATTACAGTATCTGTTTTAGTAAGAGAAAAATTGGTAGATGCTTTTTTTAAAAGAGTGGGAGTCCTTTCTACAATTTTTATGAGAGAAAGGAGAAAAGATAACATTTGTGCATTTTGAAAATCAGTTTTTTCCAGCTAGAAGTGTATACTAGTTTAGATTTCTAGAGGAAGTAAATTTTAATATTTAATTTAATATTGCATTTATACATTGGTAAGAAAGTGGGAAGTCAACTTTTAATTTTTTTGTGTTTCGTTTAGTAGAGGTAGTTAGCAGTTGTAGTTATTTAGCATCATTTTGTGAAGTGTTTTATGTATGTTTGGGGGGGTATTGTATTTTTAGTTACATTTACTATATACATTTTTTACTTAATAAAAATATAATTTAAAAGGAAGGAAGGAAGGAAGGAAGGAAGGAAGGAAGGAAGGAAGGAATTCATTTTCCCCCATCTGGAAGTTGATATTTTTGTCAAAATGTTGCTTTTGCAGGGGGGGGGGGTAAAATCCTCTGTTTCCAACCCACTTTAAAAAAAATGTAGTAAAGAATTCTGTATTTTAGGAAATAAATGAATGTTTAACATTATCTGCAATTTCAAGGCTTCTTACTGTGAAGTGTCTGGAAGATGATCTGCCTGATGCACACAGGAGAGGGAGCTAAAATGTTGCCTACAACACGGACTCTTTTACTTTCAAAGCACCCTCTGTTTTTTTCCTGGTAATGATTCCTTCTAGGCCAGGAAGACAGATTTGAAGACGTCTACTACATGTGCTGGGTGGAGAAGTATTTCCAAATCTTAGGGGACTGATCAATTTGATTTATATTAATTCAATAAATAAATTAGATCCCACCTTTCTCCCCAAAGTGGACTCCAGGGGGCTCACAGATTTAAAAGCCAAATGCAAAGAGAAACGCAAACCGTTCTAATATTAAAATAAAATTAAGCAAGCTATAATATTTTTAAAATTTAACAAAAACCAATTCAAAAACACATAAATAAAGTACAGTACAGCTTTGATTGCTAAAATTATAAGTCTCTTCCTCCACAGTTGTTCCATGGCCAAAAGGCTGACTGAATAAAAAGGGCCTAGCCTTGCTCCGGAGGAGCAACAGAGAGGAAAGGACTGATCTCCCTTGGAAAGTTGTCCCACAACCTGGGAGCACAGCAATTATCCATACTAAAAACAATCTCATATCTTAGATCACAATTATTTTCTCCCTACAGGCAGACAGTAGAGATTTGGGTAACGTTAATACCAACCAGCCAGTGAGAAATCAGAGGTGTGACCCAGAGGCAAATACCCAGACACAAAGCCAACAGTGAGCCAATACTGGCTCTTAATGAACATCCTAGAATGACATCATTGAGGTCTCAACAACAGAAAAGCTCTAATGGACCCAAGAGTAAGGGTGGGAAACCTTTACAAATGTCCTCAACTTTCTTTTTGTGCTCTGAGCAATGTTCCAGGCCTTATTGCTCGATTGGCATAATTAACAAGCATGCTAGTGGATGGCCCATCCCTCAGCAGTAAGGTTAACTATAACTTCGTATGATGATCTGTATGATGCAAAGAATACCACCAAACTTAGTCACTGGACAGTAGAATCCAACACAAGAAGGAGATATTTTTTGGAGTGTGCTTTGGTTGTGTTAGTGTTTTGGCAGATTGTGTAGCTGTCTTTTCTTTGACTTGTCAATTGTCTTTGAATTGTCCATTTTGTGTGTTGTGTGCTTGTACAGAGTGCAGTGCTTCCCTTACCAGGTGGTGGGTTTTGCTTCTCCCCTGGGGAGAAGCAAAAGGTTGATTGCCTTTTGTTGTGGCTGTCACTTTCTCTCCCCCCCCCCGCCCCTTTTAGAGCTTTTTAGGAGCTTTGCATGTGTGTGTGTGTGTGTGTGTGTGTGTGTTCATGGCTGCTGCATGATTTGTATGTGTGTTGTGGTGGTGATCCTCTCCCCCCCCCTTTTTTTTGTTTTTTTTTTGTTTTTTTGTTTTTTTGTTGTTTTTGTTTCATTGGCTTCAGTTCTTCATTGTTCCTTTCCTGTTTTTAGAGGTTTGCTCTTTTCAAATGCCTGCTGGATGTTCTGTGTATGCTCTATTGGTGGGAAGGTTTTCTCCTTCTGGGCTGCCAGTAGTGCGACCACCACCTTTGGGAGCTGTTTTTTTGGCGGGAGAGCCATGTTATGGTCGGCATGTTGTAGCAGCTGCCATTTTGGGAGTTTACTTTTGGCAAGAGTGCCATTTTGTGGGGTTGCCAGTTGTTTTGGCCTCCATTTTGGTTTTTGGATTTGGGCTAAGCAGGGTCAGCACTGGTTGGTATTTGGATGGGAGACTGCCAGCAGCACCATCCTGTTTTCACCATCCAATGTCCCATTTTTTTTTCTTAAGGAAATATGGTCAGCCTAGTTTTAATGGATATTCTGGCAAGTCAGGAGCCATTGCAGCTGATATGCCTATATTGAGAGTCTGTTCACCATACCATCCTCACATGCTTTCTGAAGACAGCATGTAGACCCTGTCTCCAACATGGTTTTTTTTTACCCCTCTCCACCACCACATGCATTTTAAAAAACAACAACACATATTTGCCTGATGAGGAAAACTTTGTTTTCAAAAGCTAGCACTTAAATGTTTGTGCAATGTTGGTTGCCTTAATAAAGGTATTACCACAATATGGACCACAGGAATTTGCAAGACTGCTGACACAAATTGCTAAATTGGAAGGGTGGGGCATTGAGAAGTGGCTTATTTTTTCAGTATACACCTACAGCTCAAATGTCAATCACTTTTTAAAATCTGATTTCTAGGTGGGTGGTTACATTTAATATATTCAGTTAGTTACTTTTAACAATTAACTATTAATTGTTTAATAGTTCCATTTATATCTTGGCTTTCCTCCAGTGAGCTCATGGAGTACATAAATCTCCCCACTTTATCCTCACAACAACCTCAGAAAGTAGGTCAGGTTTCATGAGGTAATTGACACACTAAGGGCGGGTCCAGACGGTGAAATAAATCCTCTCAGAATTCAGGGAGCATCCCATGTGTACAAATGGGATCCTGCAGTGTTTCATCATTTTTGGAGGGAGGGAAACCAAAATTCGGAAAAATTATGTGGGAAAAGACTTCTAGGCTTTTCCCAAGTTTTTAAAAACTGCGGGGCAAAACCACACTCCCGCTCATTAGGACAACCAAATCACATTGCAGTGCATTCCTGAAGCAGATAGCTAATTGGTCGGACGTGTGTGAGAGGCGGAGCTTGCTAATAAGGCAGCAACCAGAACCACCATGCTGGATTTTCACAGTAGCACTCGTGAGCTGAAATGACAAAACAGCCTTTCGTTTTTCCTCTTTTTTAAAATTTAAACAGAGGAGCACTCTTCTGCACCTTGGATTTAGTTTTGGTTTTTTTAAAATACTGTTTGGCAGGGGCAAGTTGGGAAGAATAAAACCGCAAGTAATTCACTTGCACCTGCCATCTTGATTCACTAGCATGCCTCCGTGTGAACAGCAAACACAGATAGCTTTGCACAACAGCGATCTTGCCTAAAAACTGCAGAGACAAATGAAAGCTGCTGCAAATTGGCGTTACTGCACACCAATCCACATTTTATTCACTCATGTAGACCGGCCCTGAATTTCTTAGCTCACAGGGGATGGAGGACTAAAATCTGGACTTCCCAACACTCTAACCCCTACACCACACTGACTCACTATCAAATTATCACAAGCCCTAGATCATTAGTTCTGAAGAAAGTAATTGTCTCATAATACAGAAAGGGTGCAATACCTTACTCTTTTATTTGTTGAAAAATAATGTACAGTTAAGGACCATCCAGGGAACACACGTGTGAAAAAAGCACAGTACAGTATATTTCTCAATGCCCTACCTTCTTACTTTCTTTTCTTTTTTAATACTTTCAACAGAAGCTTAAGAAACTGCAAAGTATTTAAATCTCAAGCCATCATAGTTTAGAGAAGGTCCGCTCTCATTTCTCTTTTGTTCTCCTGGCAAAAGTTCACAGGCAGCAGTTCCTTCTTGCCTTAAGGCAAGGATGGATGACTATGGAAGGGTAAGGATGGTGAGGGCAACATTAGCCGCTCAGGAGACCTTGGAGGGCTGTACTCACACACAAACTACTAAGTCCCTGCAAAAAATAAATAAATAGTGTTCCCAAAGGCCATTCAGGAGGCACAGGGACATTTTTGCCCTGTTTTTATTCCCCCTGGACTATTTTATGCCCTTTTTTTAACATCAGGAAAGACAGCAGAAATCACATCTAGTTCACTTTCTGTTTTAAAAAAAGTCCTCTTCTGGGCCTAAACTGGCCTGGATGGATCAAAAATGTGGCAAAAATCTCCTCATACATGCAGCCACAGGCCACACGTTGCCAATCCCTTTAATTAGAGGAGAGGAAGAGGAGAGGAACTTAGCTATGGCAACCCCACCTGGAGATCTTTGAAAAGCCCATCACAGCTCAGCCCCCACAGGGCAGGGCCATCTCTACCTTTAGGCAGTGTAACAATATGTGTGAGATGTTGCAGATTATCAGACACAGCAAAAACCAACCCAGGAGCACATGAGGATGACATTACTGTCATATGAACAGGCCCCAGTTTCAGACAACATAATTGCCCTTGTGTGCTCCTCCTGTCTGAAACTAGGGCCCATTCATGTGACAGTAACATCATCCTCATGTGCTCCTGGGGTGGTTTTTGCAGCATCTGATAATCTTCTTAAAAGTAAAACCAGCAGTAAAACCAAGGTAGAGTTTGAAGACAGAACAGGAAGAGGGGAGGACATTTCCAGTGTCTGTTAGGCAAGAAGGGCAACCACTAGGCCTTACAACTTAAATAAATGTAACAGTCTTAACAATATTAAATTATATACAGAGTTTATATTAAGGTAGCTATAGCTGGTGGCTTCCATGTCAGTAGAGTTCAGTTGAGAATTCACTCCAGGTTTTAGTCCAAATTTTAAAGGGGACACTCATGGTATAAACCTCTTTTGTCCATAGGCTTCAGCATATTGGATAGCTTCTTCAGACTGAAACCCAGAGTAAATTAACCATCCCAATGATGTGGAATCACCAGCCCTGTTATACTAAGGTGAAAGCTAGTCCTTTGGTTATACAAACAGCATTGCATGCAACAAACGAAGTGAGGCAGCTGCCATAGATAGCAGATATCATGAAAGGGCAGCAAATTATGAAGTTATGTGGGCCACGATCCTGTTGGGGAGTTATGGTTCCGTACATGTACTTATGTCTATGGGAATTGCAATTGGGCAGTTCCATAATGTCCATATCCAGTTTCTGGCATTACATTACCACATAGCAGAGCCGGCAAAATGACATTTGTGCAATGGGACATTTGTGCAATGGGACAATGGGATGTGCATTGCATCGGTCCCAATGCTCATTGGGCACTCTTGCCAGTGTCCTGTTATGCATCTTCACAATACACTATCAGGGTTTCTCTGCTACGTAGCTAAGTATATGCAAAATTACATAACATAGATGGTGATAGGGGGATTCTGGAGATGTTTTGCTATTATTGTATATTTACTGCCAGACATAGTGAGAACCATTTGTGGGATTTTGTCAAAATAACTCACCTGGATTTGAGATCTCAATACCTTAATGTAGGTTTAAAGGAAGACACAAACTTAGACATGGAGTCTGGGCTAAGACACCATCTGCTGCTCTGAATCAGATAGCCAAATGTCCAAGTTGGCCCTGCCTCAGATGATATTTATGAAGGAAAGGTTTGAGTAGACTCATTTTCTGGAGAATTTTTTCAAAGCTCTTCTCCTTATGGTGTGCTTCTGTCCTCTTGTCACGTTGCATACCCATGTAGATGAATCATAAATCATCCAAGAAGCCAAGTTGGATTTGCTGTTCTATATTTCAACATCAAATGTATGGAGACAATGGAATTTATTTTGACCAAGGTCTCAGCAGCTCCAGCATTTGCTTTCAAAACCACAGCCAACCACTAAAATGCATCAATTAACAATAGGGAGTGCCTATGCATGGTTTCCCATCAACAGCCAAATCTGCTTTAGTAATACAGTGCACCCTTGATATCTGCTGGGGTTTCATTCCAGAAACCACCACCACCCCATGGATACCAAAATCCATGGATGCTCAAGTACCATTATATACAATGGCATAGTAAAATGGCATCCCTTATAAAAAATGGTGAACAGCCAGATTTGCTTTTGGGGATTTTTGGGGGGGGGGGTTATTTTCGAATTGTGGTTGGTTGAATCCGTGGATACAGAATCCATGAATATGGAGAGCTGACTATCTGCTGCTGCAGCCACACCAACATTGTCTTAGTGTTTCTGCTGGAAACATATTAAGATTAAAGGCCTAATACAAGTCCCACTCCAGGGTGGTATACTGTACTGGTTTTGAGTGTTGAACTGGGACTTTGAAGATCTATGTTCTAGTCTCTCTGCTGAACCATAAAACTCACCTGGTGGCTTTGGGCCACCTACTCTTTCTCAGCCTAACCTACCTTACAAGGTTGTTATAAGGGTACAGTGAGGAGGAAGAAAGAAATGAATGCTGCCTTGAACTCACTGGAGGAAAGGCAGGATATAACTAATAAAGGCCAGAATGTTGTTGCTGCACACTGCATGGTTAATAATCCATTGTGCAAATGGCTGCACTTTCTCTATGCTTGTGTAGGAGTGAGGAGGAAAAGGAGAAGACAGGAAAGAAAGCTGCTAACTTTGAGCTGCCTCTTCCTCCAATGCAGGGTTTCAAAGGATCCTTGGAAACAAGGTGATCTGAGAGGGATGGCCACGATAGCTGCCTGTTCTATAGCCAGTGGTTATCTAAGCCTCCTAGAGTACCTTGTCTCCATGGTCTACCCTGAACCCTAGAAGCCATGCTCTGGAGAAACAGGTGGCTAGAATTTGGCAGCCTTCTCTACCGCTTCCCTAGCAACTTTCCTCACTTTTCCTTAATCATTGCTATGCCTGTGGTCTTTTCTGCTTTGCTGCCACTGGTAGCTGCATCAAGACCATCCCAAAAGGAAATTTATAATATCAATAAATAATATATATGTCTGACATTCAGTATTGCAGTTATAGATTTGTCACCGAGAGTTACAGATTTGTAATTGCTCTATATTCAATAGGACTATGTAGTCTTATTATAAGACTCTGTAAATGTCACCCCAGCCCACCTTGGAGGATGGGGGGTAAGTCTCAATAAGGTTCAGGTGTGTGGCTGTACATTTTGCTTAGAAGACAAAATAAATTACACCATTTCTGAAAACTTGCCTTTAGACAGAATGGAAGATGCAGTGAATGAACGACAGTTGAGATCCTACATTGGGGATACATAGCATAAGTTCCATATTCAGAGTTACACACTGAATGTGCTATGCAATCAATGGAAGCCTTACACTGAATGACAACACTGCACATCGAATGTGCAACTAAATGAACAACCAAGTGCACAACTGAAGATGTACTGCCACCACTTTCAATGGGGCAAATGGATATGCCTCCACAATGGCACTATAAGTGCGACTTCGCTTCCACAACCTTGAACTGAAGGCAGACATTGCACATAGGACAAAAATGTCAACCCATTTCCATAACTGAACTCACACATGCATAAGACTCCCAACAGAATTCTGGTCCTTGGCAGTAAACGAATCATGACTAGAATATTTATTCATATTGAGTTACTTTTATTCATATTTATTCATCTTGCTGTGATACTTGAAGAGCAAAGAATCACCAGTAGTCCAAATCATGTTATTTATATGATCCCTTTGTTGTCGTCGTGGTATTAATATCATGATTATTTCACAGTTAGAAAAACGAGCTGTGTGAGCCACAAGAACACAGAAAAAATGGGTTCACGTGGAGTGCTTCCATGGATACAAAAGCGCCTCTTCCTCAGGTGTGTTATTTTCATAGCATAGAAAGCAAAACATGGGGGATGGGGCTAGCATGTTCCCATCCACAGATGTGGTGTAGGCTTACTAAGCACCTGAACAGAACTCGTCAGTCCCAGGAAACCCCAAACAGTTCATGCATCTTGCCTCAACCAAACCAAACAAAGATGAATATCTCCATAATGCAAATGGAGGAAAGACAGTGGGTTGTTAAGGCCACTTAATGAATCTGTGGCAGATACAAAATTACATATTGATACTTCTGTTCCATTTCAGTAACTGTTCCAATAGCTGTTCTGGGTTGTGGGGAAGGCAATGCTCTGCATGTTCACCGTACTGGCCTTTAAGCCAGCCCATTGCACTTTGGGCCAACAGGGAACTGCCCGGATTCTTCCAAGTGCTTTGATTACAACAGATCCCTGAATCTGACTGCAGCAGTTTCAAGAGGATAGCCATATTTGCCTGATCCAGCAAAAACAGCAGTCTTGTGGAAACTTAAAGACTAATTTTATGAAGCACAAGCTTCCATAAAGTGAGCTGCCCACTGTGAGAGTTTATGCCAAATAAAATTTGCTGGTTTAAAGGTGGCCCTAGACTCTCCGTTGTCTTTTGCAGAATCTACTGGTTTTGGAAGGGACAAAACACACTGTCCAGCCAGTGGAATGAATATGTCACCAGCTGGCTGATGCTGTCTTCCAAGGAGCGTGGTTATCCACCCATGAGCCTGGCAGATATTTATCCAGTCCAGGGCCAGTTTAACCATTCTGCCAAATCCACATTGGCGGGAGTGGGGCAGCCACAGCGGGGGACCCCTGAGTCCTCCTCCTCCTCCATCCACTCCCTCCAAACCCAAAGCCCGTCCCCCCGCCTCAGCTCGGCCGTGGTCCCGCCTCCTCCTCCTCCTCCTTCTCCCTCCAGCATCCTGGCTCCCTCCCACCAGGGATCGGTGCCAGGGCATCCCTCCAGCCAGTGCCTTTCTGCTGTCCGCCCGGCCGTCCCTCCTTCCCCCCGCTTCTCTCTCTGTCTCCTCGCCCAGGCTCCGGCCTTGGGGAGAAGTCTCAGGCTAGAGGAAGGGCAGCCACAGCCTGGAAGGGGGGGTCCAGCCATGGATGGAGGGGAGGCGGCAGCGGCGGTGCCTCGAGCCGGGGGCCCCCGAAGGAAGAGGAGGAGGAGGAGGAGGAGCGGGTGGCCGCCTGCAGAGAGACAAGGTGAGGCACCCAGCCAGGAGACGGGTGCCTCAGGGATGCCTGAGGGGTGTGGGGGGAGCTTGTTTGGGGGCATCTTGAGGGAGGCTTCTTTTCTTGGGAATGTGGGGCACCTCTGTGCAGACTGGGCAGGAAGTGGGACAGTGCGGGGGGAAGAAGGGCATTTTATGTGCGCTGGGGGGGAGATGACTGACGGGTCGTGCCGGTTTAAGAGCCCTGAAGCCCCTGCAGCCGCAGAGGCCCCCATCATTGGGGGGGTCATAACCCTCCTCCTGCAAATATATTATTAGTAGCAATCTGAATATCCTGTATTGTGAATAGGTTCTTAAGATAAACCATATGGGGCCCCCAAAATAAAGCATTGCAGCCCCCCCAATCCCTTAAACCAGCCCATATGGGGCCCCAAAAATCCCTTAAACTGGCCCATATGGGGCCCCCAAAATAAAGTGTTGCAGGGGCCCTCAAAATTCCTTAAACCAGCCCTGATCCAGTCATTCCAAAGATTTTGTGTGAGTACAAAGGAGTGTTCCCTCTCCTTTCTGGTGTATTGAATTTTTTTAGCTCAGAAATGTGGAGGGGGAAAGAGAGAAATGTCTACTTGACAGTCATTTTACCTTACCCTTGCCTTTTAATTGTATCTAATAGCCTGTGGTATGCTGCTTCCATTGAAATTGGTTTTATTACAAGTAACAGCACTCAAATGTCCTAACTTAGGTTATTGCCAGTTAATGTAAGCAAGGCAAGTCTTGCAAAAGCTGAGTGGGCTTTTAAAAAAAAAATCTGCTTTATCTCCACTGTTATTTTTACACAGAACCTTTAAAGACTTTGCTGCTTTCAGTGGTTGGTTTATATGATGAACTTGTTTTTACTGTATTGCAAGAGGAGGGGCATGGTAGGTCAGCCTGACTTTAAATGTTAGGCTAGAATTTCCTATAATTAATGAACTAAGACCTAAATCCAACATTGGATGTTTGGATGTTCACTAGCATGACAGGATTTTCCCCCTTCCCTTCCCTCTGCTTCTCTCATAGGCAAAACACAGGAAAACCCTCTCCTATACCTGACATACCTTCCCCCCCCCCACCCCATATCTTAGCCAAAGCAGTGACTGCATACCCTCCAACTGTCCCCATTTGTCAAGGACAGTCCCAGTTAATCCTCTGTCATCCCACTTTTTAGCTTTAAAAACGTCCCTGTTTCTCTCTCTTCCCACATTCCTCCTTTGTCCTCTGCTTACTTCAATTACTAAAAACCAGTTCAAAATGCAAAAGCAGTTTATACTTGGATAGACCTCAGTGGAAAGAGAGGAGAGGAGGGAGCAGAATCTTGCCCTTCCCAGCAGGGCTGGTTTAAGGGATTTTGGGGGGGCCTGCAACACTTTATTTGGGGGGCCCCATATGTTTATCTCAGGTCAATGTAACCTAACCTATTCACAGTACAGGATGTTCAGATTACAGTAGGACTGATTCATTATCCACTGATTCAATTATCCACGGGACACAAAACAGACTCAATGTGTCTACCATGGAGTCTTCCTAAAAATGTGTCCCCTCTAGCCATTTTCTAGGTCCTCCAAAGCAACTCTATGGTATTTTAAACCAGAAGTCCCATTATTTTCAATGGTGTTCACTATTATCCACAATTTTTGGTATCCACGCTCCCCCAGAACCAATCCACAGTGGATAAGGGGGGGGTACTATATTACATAATTTGCCACCAATATATTATAGGTACTACTGTACTGTTTTTTGTTTATTAGCAATTAACATCGTGGTATAGATTTCCTCAAAGAAAAGAAAGAGTAGACTACAAGCTGAACATGAGTTAGCAGTGTGATACAGCAGCAAAAAAAGCCAATGTGATTCTAGGCTGCATTAATAGGAGTATAGCATCTAGATCAAGGGAAGTAATAGTACCATTCCATTCTGCTTTGGTCAGACCTCACCTGGAATACTGTGTCCAGTTCTTGGCACCACAATTCAAGAAGGATACTGAGAAGGATCATGGGAGGTCTGAACGTCATAGCCTATGGGGAGCAGCTTGGGGAGCTGGGTATGTTTAGCAGAGAAAAGAAGGTTGAGAGGTGACACGATAGCCATGTTTAAATATTTAAAGGGATGTCATATTGAGGATGGAGCAAGCTTGTTTTCTGCTGCTCCAGGGACTAGGGACAGTTTTGGACGTCTTAAATGTAACGGAAGCAGCCTCGCCACATTGCGAGGCTGCTGCGCTGCAGGGTGGCCCTTTCACATGACGCCCGTCCCTGCTGGTACTGTTGCGGTACCGCAGGGACATTTGAGTGTTATATTTCAGCGATTTTTACTCACAATCAACTTTCTTGAGTAAAAATCGCCGAAATATAACACTCAAATGTCCCTGCGGTACTGCAACAGTACCGGCAGGGATGGGTGTCATGCGAAAGGGATGCCCTGCAGCACAGCAGCCTCGCAACGTGGCGAGGCTTCTTCCATTACATTTAAGATGTCCAAAAAAGTCCTAAGACACAGAGCAGTGGGTTCAAACTACAGGAAAAGAGATTCCACCTAAACATTAGGAAGAACCTCCTGACAGTAAGAGCTGTTCCTTTGGAGGTTTTTAAGCCGAGGCTGGATGACCATCTCTTTGGAATGATTTGATTGTGTATTCCTGCAGGGCAGGGGGTTGGACTGGATGGCCCTTGATTCTATGATTAAGATAGGATGGAAAGGATGAGGAGGACAAAAATTAAGTAACCACAATGTGAGTGTTTTGCCACTGCAATAATTACATCTCCATGTGTGCAGAGAAAAAAATGTTGCTGATTATCTGAACATATATTAAATGAGAAATATAATCCAAACTCACTAACTGATGCAATGAAAAGGTGCTGACATGGTAAGAGAAAGTGAAACATTTACAGCCTTTACCTAAAAATTATGATGTGAGTTCTGTGTTCATTTTTCAACTTTGCAAAACAGTCTAGAAGATGTCCACTTCATGCTACAATGCTATTTAGTGCAGCTGATTTTGCTTTAGATTTATGCTGCAAGTAACAATACATAAGGTAGCTCATGAAGCACATGTATGAACTAGCCACTGTCTAATTAAGCAGAGGAACATACCCCTTACGGAGGAACTATGTCACCACTACTTCTCAATGAATTTAGTGTCCTGAATAAACACCCACATCTCATTTTTATTTTTGGAGTACATGGAGTTGCCATACGTCAAAAGGCAACTTGAAAGCACATGTTCACCCACACAAAAATCCCAGTGAGTTATACCTCCCATCTCTCATTCTCTGTGCCTCACCCAAAGTGGCCTCTCTCTTCCTCTCCCTTCCTCCTCCTGCTCGCAGGCCCAGCTGGTGCAAGCACCATCTCCAAACTCCAAACACCAATCTCCCCTCCTCCTGGCTCGTGTGTCTCCACCAGCAGCCTCTAACTCAGTGCTACTACCCCACCCCACCCGAGGAGTGAGTGAGAGAGGGCTGCAAAGCAGTGTCTCCTGGCTGTCTCCTTCGTCAGGCAAGGAGATAGGAGATGCTGATTTTTAAAAGCTAGCAGGAGGTTAGAATGCCCCGCTTTGACCTTGACCCCCCCCTGCAAATGTGGATTTGGCAGTATGCTTAAACCAGCCCTGCTTCCCAGTAGACTCAGGCAAAAGTGAAATGCTGCAGCCCCTCGTATCTTGTCTGTTGTTCCTCATTAATCACTTTTGCCATCTTGACCACACTCTGATGTTGCTTGGCCAAAAACATGTCACAGTTTTCATCTGTGAAATGTTGGAAGTGTATGTCACTGGGAGCATTACTTCCAGTTGCCATTTTGGCTGGGACATGGAGCAGATAGAAGAGATTTTGACATGCTCTCAGGCAAGTGCAGCCTTTAGGGTGGTCGCGGGGGATTGGTCCCCAGCCCCTATGCTCTTTCCCAACCCTGCTGTAGAGCAAAAGTAAGAGAATGATGTCCATGGAACCACATGGCTGCTTTGTGACACCCCCAACCTCTCCAGACTCCCTAAAAGGCACCTTTTCTGGCCCAAAAGGAAGGGGGTGAATTGTCTCTTCTAGATGTCTCCAAGAGTAACAGTTAGCCTTTTAAATAAGTTGCCAGCCACTCCCAGGCACTTCGGTTTTGTTTTGTTTTGTTTTGTTTTGTTTTGTTTTGTTTTGTTTCTTTCTTTCTTTCTTTTTTTTTTTTTTTGGTCCATATGGCCCTTGAAGGATTTCAGGGGCAGAAAACTGGCCCATGGACACCCCCCCTTCCATTTTCCCACCCCTGCTGTAGAGGAAAGAAACAGAGCTCTCTGCCTCTCTTTCACAACACACTCCTATGAAATTCAGTGGGCCTAATATAGGAATCACCAGTTTGCATACCTTTTACACTAAACACAGATCTGTTCTTGGCCACATTCTTTATGCCTGAATCATACATTGTTCCTGCTGAAGATGAAATGAATGGCAAATCTGGTGCCCTCTGATAAAATATTTTTATTATTGCACAATAGAGTATTATTATATAAATTATGCTTCTTCTAGTTTATCTGTATTGTATTATTAAATATCCTACATTTATTTTATATCCAACTTTCCTTCTTGGAACCAAGGCCACTCCCACCATGATTTCTTAAAAGTGCAATTAAAAGCATGGTGAGTTATAACATTCTTCTGTAATCCAAAGTACCTGACAATAAATGATGGCTCATTGGGCTGCCATTGTGAACTGCAGTGTAGTTCTGTGGTCCCAGCACAGTCCTGGGTGACATTTATGTCACGGTAGCGCACTGATGCCGCTAAGCATATCAAGAGGACCAGGCAGCACAAGTTGTTGTAGCAGAGTTGCAATCATCAGATGAAGAAATGAGCACACAGACATGTGTCTAAACTATTTCTCTTTACTAAAGCATATTATAGTAATATTTACAATGAGTCTGAGACTCCCAGCATACAGACTACAGATCACAGCACAATGTATAGTGCAGTCTTGCACCATACAGCCAGACTGAAAGCACACAGCCTGAGAGCTAAATCCAAGTCAAGTGCAGAGACAGAAAGCATGGGGTGATCTAGTTATACAGTACAGATACAGTACACTCATGGGTTATGCAGTTGGTGATTCTCACACACAGATAGATAATTTCCCCCAAACAGTAGGGCTCTAGCCTTCATTTCCTTCCCATACCTGTCTCCCAGATATAATCTAGATATGCTCACCAGCTGCATTGAGCCTGCTCATTGCTGGCCCCTGCAGGCTGTAGCATACCACAGTAGCTCTTTATAGTATACATTTCCAGTGATTGTATATCCCATCACCTTGACAATTTATTCACTTTCACTGCATCTCAAATTGACGGGAAGAATTCAGCAGCCCCTGTGCCCTTGAAATCCACACCAAATCAACACTAAACAGCAAAGCAGTCCACATATGTCATTGGGTAGAAGTGCTGTTGTATCAAGAAACAGAAAATGCAATGTTAGGAACATCCTTTGTATTTAAAAAAGGAATTAAAAAAATCTTCAAAAAAAAAAACACCTTTCCTACCAATTTATTCAGACATCAAATCCAGGAATCCTTGTCAACATCTTCTCTTTCTCCTCAGGCCACTGAGTTCATGGTGTGGTTTGGGTTTGTGTCATGTCTTGCTTGGCTCCATCAGGCAGTTCTGTGTCTTATTTTGGGAAACTGGGAGGGAACGGTGGACCAGAGAACCAAGACACACTTGTGGAGACTCTGGAAAGGCCAGGGTGAGAATTTCCCATTGGCTGAATAAAGTGTGACTTAGCACTGAGGTCATTCTATAATAGCACCTCTATTGAGCAGTCCTAGTTTTCAGACACCAAGGGCGGGCTGCCCTTGTCCTTGCCTGACAAAAACATATGATCCTCTGTTGTTGCTTATCACTTACACACCTCTGTGTTGTTGTTTTTTTTATAAACCCCCCTGCCAGAGTTACCCCTTGAGCCAAGGCTGTATCTCCTTTTGCTTTCCAAAAGCAGCAGTTATGAATCCATCACACCTGATCAATTAATCTCTTTTTTTAAAAAGATACTTTACTCTCCCTCAACAATACATGCATCCCTCCCTTCTCTGCTGAGTTATTCACCCTGGTCTTTTTGCTATTCAATTTTCCCACCCATTCAAAGCATATCTGTTGCCAAACAAAAGCTCATAGCTACCCCCAGCCTCATGTTTTCCAGTTGTAATGTCATTGAATCAAACCCATATTGAATAAGTTCACAACAGTGTTTATAACTGCATTGGGAGTGGGTAATTTAATGCATTTAAATTTCACATTCACCAACTCACCTTCTCATATGTACATAAAGAGATGAACGCCCTTAGACTAAACCTTGCAGAAGGAGACTTCCATTATGGGCTGGGTCAAGTTAGTACGGCCAAGGACAACAGAGTAAATTAAAATTTCCTTTGAGGTTTATGTGGCCATTAAAGAGTCTTGAAAGCATAGCTTCTGAAACATTGTCACAGACAAGTTTTCCCTTCTTCAGCTCAGGGGAAAAAACAACAATTATATTTCTCTCTTGCTTACAAAAAATACCAAGGGGAAAATCCTGTTTCTCTCCATCCTTGCAGCAATTCCTTCCACCCTCGTGGTCACTATTCCATAAGTGAGGAACATCTTGACATTTCCCATCCCTCCTCTTCCACCACTTGGGTTGGGACATAAGTGCTTCGGGTTCTAAGTGCTACAAGAGATGCCATTTTTGCAAGATACAAGAGAAAATACGGTGACAAAGGAAGAACAAAAAAGGTAAAGAGGACAAGGACCATCAAAAAGAGAATATGAAGAAGATCTGACTCTACTATTAGGCATAGTGAGACAACCACCTCTGGAAGGAGATGCTAGGGAAGGGGGCAGGAGCAACATCCTACTCAGTCATTGTTTCTGGAACCCTGGCTGTTCCTCTGTCTTAAGGAGAGAGTTGTGTGTGCTATGTGGCTTGGCCCTGGGCCCTCCTAACCTAGCCTGCAGCCCTCAGTCATAGTGGAGAACGTTGTATGGAAGTAAGATTCAGCTGTGTGTTCAGCAAGCTTCTGTATGTGCAATGGAGAGGGAAAGCCATCTTGTGCTGTGCTGCAGGCCACAAAACATCTTGAGATGCACCTGATACAAAGAGAGGAGAAAGAACAAAGGTGAAACTGAACGAGATGAATTTGCCTTGTACACATGTAATCCTCTCTCCACCTTTGGTTGCAAGGGCATATAATAGATTATGTATCTATGAACATGCAAAGCTATTTTATACAGTCAGCCCTCCACATTCACAGGGTTAGGGGCAGAGCACCACTGCAAAAGTGAAAAAAAGTGAATAAATTAAGCCCCACCCCAAACATGCTGTATTCTCCTCTCCTGCCAACAGTACTGTCAGAAAACTCCCTTTCCTGCCTTTGCAGGATGCCTCAGCCAATTTGCAAAGTCCCTCTGCCTCCTCCACCCCATCTCCCCCCATACCAAAGCAAAAAGCACAGTCTGGCCGAATATAGCGCGGCAGGCTCCAACCCTAAGCGGAAGAGAGACGGACGATTTCACAGCAGGGACGGTGGCATCCGAAATCGACCCCCTGCCGCGCTGCTGCTACGAACCTCTCCCGCTCGAACCTTGCGCTGCAAGGATCGTCTGAAAATGTCCTATGTCTCAGGTAGTGATAGGTTGTCATAACTCTGTTATTGTTGGACTGAGTGTGGAGAAAGGCATCAGACACCTCAGGATAAGCAACACCCATGGAAATATAGCAACCACAAGCACTGAGCGGCTTAATGCAGCAGGGAGAAGCAGAGCCATAAAGCTAGCATAGCTCCATCATGCTTAGACCCAGAAGCAGATGAAAGGCCCTCCCCTCCATCCCAACTACCACTGTTGTGGACTAGAAGGAGGAGAAGAAGAGGGTGTTACCTGAATTGTGTGGGGTCCTTGGGAACCCTCTGATGTCCTAATATTAAATTGGAGAATTTAGCTAACTCAATCTTGGCAAGCGAGAGGTCAGGCAACAGCTGGACCTTTTAACCTATGTATACTGTACTGGTAATAACGTAGGAACCTGTAAGCCAAAAGGTACAATTTAATTATCTTTATTGGAAATTAATATGAACAGCATTCACACAAACACTCAGGCTTCAGACACTCGCACAAGGCAATCACAAGCAGTTGGAAGTATTTGGATAGAAGAATAGAGTAAGGGAATGGCAGGTTATACTGTACAGATCCTGCAGAGCGGAGATCATGAACTATACCGACAGCAAGGAGGTCCTGGCTGCATAATGTGGCATGGAGTCGAAAGAAAGTGGAACTGTGCACTCAGCAACACAGACTGACATGGAGTCAATAGGAAGAGAATTGGTGCATGCTCTGTTGGTGTTTTAGGATGATGTTTATAAGAACTAATTCCCCTGAAGGGATGGGAGTTCAGTGAAATACAATTGTTCTCAGAGGTCCCCAGGCCCCAAAAAAGAATACTCCAGAAGAGTTAAGGATTGTTAATGGTCAATGATTTTGTAATTGATTAGGAACAGGCACGGTTTTTGTTGGAGGGGAGTAGTTTTACAAGCATTAAAGTCTCTTGCTATCGTTGAGTGAATTAGTGAGTGACTCACTTCCAGGTGCTGACTCCTAATCAGAGTATTTGTTTTGGGGAATTTCCAAAGGCCCTTTCCTTGGTCTTGCATGAATCCAACCTTGGTATTTGTGGGTCCCTGGTTCACCTGCAACCACATGGATGACCACTGTAAGCAAAATTATTAAATATAGCCAATTATTTGATATTCCAATATGGGGGCTATCAGGTTAGGTAACAAGGTAGTATCTGCTAGAGTTAATCCCCTCTCACACAGCCATTCCTTCTTCCTCTTGTATCATGTCTTAACTAGATTGTAAGCCTGAGGGCAGGGAACTAGGTATTTTTGGTTGGTCTATTACTTGTAGAGCACCATGTACAGTGCTGGTACTACTACTACTACTAATAGTTTGTTATTCAGGGAACTGGAGGAGGATAAATATATGAAGAGGTTTGGTGCACACAATCTCAGTCATGGAAATATCTACACTGTCAGGGGCATTTCCCAACGAGATGAGACCCAGAAATTTGGAATATGTGCAGTCCAAGCAATTACAATTACAATTATTAGAAAATTCTGAAAACATGACATTTGTAGATAATTTCCTCAAAACAGAGAAATGTGTATCTCAAAGGATTCTCCTATATGCTGGCAGCATATTCAGATCATCCAGGAAATGGAACTTTTGGTACACAACAAGCACAAGAGATAATAGTGGTCCCAACACGTTTGAATCATTTATCTCTTTGTCAAGGGAATAAACATCTTAAAAACTTTTCCCTACCCACTTTTATCTGCTCCAGAAAGATGTTTCCATGCTGTCTCCTGTAACAACTTCACTTTGACGTTATTATTTCCCTAGTAACAGACTGAACTCATCATAATAAAAATAGGAATTATTGGTATGTATGTAGTGCAATCCATGATTTCGAACCAAGGGTCATATTTTAAAGGCAATAGTCATATATGTTTCACATGAAAATGTTTTCACAATATCAAGTGTCTAGGGTAGGAAGGGGCAAGATGGCCTCCAAATGTTGCTAATGGGAATTGCAGTTGAAAAATAGCTGAAGGGACTCGTGTTTCCCACTCATGGTCTATAGGCTACTTTCTTTCTTTCACTCTATTTTCAAACAGTGAAGTCCTCTGCCAAGCAAACTTGACACTAATTTTGATGCCAAGCTTGTTGGGGCGTAGAAAGACATGCTGTGTCCACCACGACCACCTGCAGAGTTGTTCCACGTCAACAGGACACCAAGGAGAAGGTTTCTGGAGAGACTTCTGCAAAAGACTTCAGGCTGAGAAGGAAAAATTCCTTCACCCCAGCACACTGCCTTGAGCTCTGGCTTGCCAAATAAAGACAGCAACAAGGCCAGCCTTCACTCAACTTGAGGGCTTTAATCTTTGTTTGTAGTATATTTACAATATATATATACAAAGTATAGGACAGCCATCTCTAATACTCATAAATCTCTCTCAAACCAACAAACTGCTTCACCAACCACCATCCAGAACAAACCCACACTGGCAATAATTTCCATCTCTTTTTTATAGGCTGTTAAACAATGCCTGTTACATCAGGCATCTCAGATGTGCATACTCTTAAGTGCTAACTCACACACACACCTGCCACTGGAGCTTAACTACTTTCATTACTAAGCATACAGCTCCATCTTGTGGTCACATCCATGTCATTTCCTGACAAAGCTAGCAATTGTTCTCTTTGCTCCCAACATCTCATACACACCTTCATTCAGATTGAGATACAAAACAGAGAAAGAGCTCTCCAAAGCTCCCCACGTTCTCCAATAAGTCTAAGGAGATTACCAGACAACAACAACAACAAAAAGTGTTAAAGTCCCACAATCTCCTCTTCCGCCCCTCTCCAGCCCCTATCCCAGCACAATAATGTAAACTTTAAGACCTACTTTGTTTGCACATGCTGGGCTGCCCAGGAGTGAATGGAGCTCAAACGGAGCTCCATTCTCTTCCTGGAAGGAAATCCTGCCGGTTCTCATGACAGGATGAGATCACAGGAAATTCAAAAATAAAACGCACAATAATACATAAAAAGTGACAGCAAGCACAAAAATACACTTAAAACTTAACAAGTAACCCAGGGAGTGTACAAAAAAGTGTGTCACTTACCTGGATGTCCCAATCTCACCTGGAAGTGTTCTGGCACGGACCTTCCATTGACATGGGGATCGCACCAGCAATACAGGCACCTTTTTACTTGCAGGACATTCTGTTACAGAAACAGAATGGGGGATCCATTGACAGCTTAGCCTGTCAATAAAAAGCAGTACCGGTGTAACGACAACCAAACGAGAGCTTGACAACACAGGAACAACATTGTCTGAAAGGAAAGCCCATTAGCGATCTCCTGGCGTCATGATAACACCATATTTAGTGTATCTGATAATGTCCTAAATTTGCCAGCACAAGACTATGTTCTATAGGGCTTATTTACATGGGCCAAATACCCCAGCTTGCTGTAGTATGTGGGGAAATCATTATTGTAATGCAATACAATCTTGTTTATCCCATGTTAAGTTCAGTTTAGGAATTTTCCCTGTATGCATCAGTTCTTCCACTCCCCCTTTTCTTAACTAGGCAATTTCAGCCAACTGGAGCAATGGGACATTCATCACATGACCTAATTTAAATATTATATGACACTTTGTCTAAGTTCCTTTTAAGTTTTGTCTTCATGTGGCTGGAGCCATATTTGCCTTATTTGCTCTCTTAGGAGTGTCTTTGAGTCACGGTCTTTGAGTTTAGGGTAGCATGTAGCCCACATCGCTTAAAGGCTGGGTGAGTCTTTTCCTACCCTAAACCCTCTTGGGACTTTTTCGGAGGAAGAAAAATAACGCAAGCAGCTTCTCCAGCTTGCGAGGCTGCTGCGCTGCAAAGTGTCAGTTTTGGATGATGCTGCCCTCTAGCGGTACTGTTGCGGTACCACAGGGAGAGCTGAGCATCAGATTTCGTTGATTTTTTACTCGCGAAAGTTGATCGCGAGTAAAAATCAACGAAATATGACGCTCAGCTCTCCCTGCGGTACCGCAACAGTACCGGCAGGGACGAGAGTCATACGAAAGGGGCGCTTTGCAGCGCAGCAGCCTCGCAAGCTGGAGAGGCTGCTTGCGTTATTTTTCTTCGTCCAAAAAAGTCCTTAGTTAGTTAGGGATCTTTTTAAGTTTGTTTTAATATGTAGATTAAGATTGATATACCTTCAGTAAACTTTTGATATGTTTTTTTTAAACTGACTTCTTTGTTGTTTTAATGAGTCTAATTGATTGGGTGATCAGACCACACATTTAAATGTTAATTGAGCTGTGTCTGCATTTCAATGCTTTACTCTGCTTAATTTGAAAGAAAAGTGGTTTTTACTTTTAAAGAAGATATTTTTATTTTTAAAAGGGCTAGATCCCTGGAATTTTTTAAAATACATTTTTAATTTTAGACTCATACCTCCAACATTAAGGGTTATGGGCCCAGTTGAAGACTTAAAAGCTCAATTAATTTTTGTTTTGCAAATTATTGGTTTTTTACCTGATCACTCAGCTGCCCTTTCAACTCTCTCAGCTCGGCTGGAGACAAAGACAATAAAGCAATTATGGCTGAAGCACATGCTCCTGGCTTGAATGCCATACTCAGTCTGGAGAAACTGAATGGCCCAAACTATAAAAAATGGGCATTTTCTTTTGAAACATATCTCAAAGCCATGGGACTAATTCATGTTTTACATGATCAGAGACTGGCTCAAGGGAGAGAACTGAATGATTTTGATAGGGATGACCAAAAGGTTTTGGCTTTTATAATTTTGGCTGTGGGTGATGGACTAGTTTCTGAAATCAAAGATGGGAGAACAGCAAGAGCTGCTTGGGACACTCTGAAAAATCTCTGTGATGTTCCATCTATGGGAAATAAAGTTGCATTAATGATGAAGCTATTAAACATAAAGCTAGCTAATCCTAAATTTTTGGATGAGCACATTAATGATTTTAGAGCTACATTAGCAGGATTACAATCTTCTGGAGAGGAGATCCCAAAGGCTATGCAAATTGGGGTGTTCTTGGCAAGTTTACCAAAGTTTTACAATCCCATAATAAATACCTTACAATTAAAGAATGATTTAACTCTTCCAGAAGCGTATATTCAGGTAAGAGAATTTCAACATAGACAAAATTTGATGCAAAATGACAAGTTTGGGTCCAGAAATTCTAACTTTAAGTAGCAAGTCAATTTGGCTGAAAAGGAAAAGCAGCATGTTAAATGAAATGCTACTCACTCCAACCCCTCCTTCCTTCTCTTCTGAGCCAAATGGAGGGCAATTTAGAGCTTCAAAGGGAAAGTCATTCTCACAGCAGGGGAGGACTGTAAGGCAAGAAACTGTAAGAGGCCAGAGTGATAGAGAAGCCAATAGCAAACAGAAATTTAACATTGGATTGGCCTATGGAAAAGTAGTGCAAGCTTCTGGAAATGAATATAAAGACTGTTTCATCATAGATTCTGGAGCTAGTAATCACTTCATTAATAAAAGGGAGTATTTCCAAGATTTTAATGAAGAAGTAAGTTTCCCTGTGTTTCTTGCAAATGGAGATTCTCTTACAGTGCAAGGAATTGGAAATGTGTGTTTACCAATGCAATTGGGAGCTAGGACAGAGATATTGAGAATTATGGACGCTCTTTACACCCCCGACCTTAAGGGCTCCCTATAATCAGTAAAAATGAGTACATCAAAAGGCAACAGAGTAATTTTTAAAAAGAATTCTTGTTATGGTCTTCATGGCAAACATTTGATTTTTAAAGGCACTCTAAAGGATGATGGCCTTTATCACATGGAGATCTGTGATTCAAATGCCAATGTTGCCACTCAGTGTCCTTTTTGGACGCCGCCATCCCTCTTCTGGGATCATTCGTGGCACATCCATGAAGCTTTGGAAGCGGCCATGCCATATTTTAAGCATAGGCAACTTCCGTGCTTAAAATATGGCACGGCTGCTTCCAAAGCTTCATGGACATACCACAAATGATCCCGGAAGAGAGACGGCAGCGTCTGAAAAGGACCCCCTGCTGTGCAAGAGCGCCATTCCTCTCCTGGGACCTGATCCCGCGGTAAACACTGTCTGAAAATGTCCTTTGTAATATCAATCCCTCTAACAGCAAACTCAGCTGGTGAGTGCCAATAGGATTGTAGACAAAGCAGGGCCACTGGGAAACATAAGGGTGGTATAGCAGGCCCTTGGTATCCACTGGGGTTACCCCCCCCATGGGTACCAAAATCGGTGGACGCTCAAGTCCCATTATATACAATGGGGTTGTCTAAACGGCAAAAATACTCCTCACAGAATGCGAGGAGAATACGATCTGTCTCAATGACTTGGATGAGGGAATAGAGGGCATGTTTATCAAGTTTGCAGATGACACCAAATTAGGAGGGGTAGCTAATACCCCAGAGGACAGTATCAGAATCCAAAATTACCTGAAAAGATTAGAAAGCCGGGCCAAAACTAACAAAATTAATTTCAGCAGGGAGCAGCGGTTAAATGTAGGATACTACACTTGGGCAGAAAAATTGAAAAGCACAAATATAGAATGGGTGACACCTGGTTTGATGGCAGTACATGCAAAAGGGATTTAGGAGTCTTAGTGGACCACAAACTGAATATGAGTCAGAAGTGTGATGTGGCAGCTAAAAAAGCCAATGCGCTTCTAGGCTATATGAGTATAGTGTCTAGATCAAAGGAAGTAATAATGCCACTCTGCAGTTGTCCCTTCATATTCACTGGGTTTTCGTTCCAGGACCCCTCGTGGATACCAAAATCCGTGAATACTCAAGTCCCATTATATGCAATGGTATAGCAAAATTAGACTCCGTTCAGCAGTTAACCTACCTGGGAAGCATCATCTCCTCAGATGCCAAGATTGACAAAGAGATCGATCACAGATTAGCAAAGGCTTATAGCGCATTTGGAAGACTTCACAAAAGAGTCTGGAGCAATAAACACCTGAGGCAAAGCACAAAAATCAGTGTGTATAGAGCCATTGTACTGTCTATTCTCCTTTATGGATCTGAAACATGGGTCACCTATCGCCACCACCTATGACTCCTCAAACGCTTTCATCAGAGCTGTCTACGCACAATCCTAAATACACACTGGACTGACTATGTGACAAATGTTGCTGTCCTTGAGCAAGCAGGGATCACCAGCATTGAGGCCATGATATTGAGAATGCAGCTGTGCTGGGCAGGGCACGTTTCTAGGATGGAGGACCATCGCCTCCCAAAAATACTACTCTACGGTGAACTCGCCACGGGTCAGCGTAAGAAGGGACGCTCCAAAAAAGCGATACAAAGACTCCCTGAAACAACATCTCAGACTCGGCCAAATTGATCACCAACAATGGTCCGCCCTGGCCTCATGGAGACGCACTATCCACAATGCTGCAGCCTTATTTGAGAACTCACGCCAAACAAGTCTTGAAGAGAAACAACAACGCAGAAAGTATCACAACCCAAAAACATCACCCAAGGAGCCCTTCTGCTGTGCTTTCTGCAACCAGACTTGTTTATCTCGGATTGGCCTTTTTAGGAGATTTTCAGACTACACTGTTATAGTGTTACTATTCCACTTTAACTGCTCTGGCTTCCTCCTGTGGAATTCTGGGGTTTGTAGTTTAGTTAGGCCTAAGAGCTCTCTGGCTGAGAGTTGTAAATGCCCCTCCCTAAACTGCAAATCCCAGGATTCAAGAGGAGGCAGCCATAGCAAATAAAGTGGAATAGTAACACTATAACAGTGTTGTCTGAAAATCTCCTTAGTCATCAGCGTGCTTGCAGAAAGTGCAGGATGAGTCCTTCCTGAATCTTCGTTTGCGAAGAAAAGCCAGAGATAGCAAAATGGTGTCCCTTATATAAGATGGCAAAATCAAGGTTTGCTTTTTGGATTATTTTTTTTAAAGTATTTTCAACCGTGAATACTTAAATCCATGGATACCAAATCCATGGATACAGAGGGACAACTATATTCTTCTTTAGTCAGACCTCACCTGGAATACTGTCTCCAGTTCTGGGCACCACAATTCCAGAAGGATATGGACAAGCTGCAACGTGTCCAGAGGAGGGTGATCAAAATAGTGAGAGGTCTGGAAGTCATGCCGTATGAGGAGTGGCTTAGGGAGCTGGATATGTTTAGCCTGGGGAACAGAAGGTTAAGAGGGGACATGATAGCCATGTTTAAATATTTGAAGGGATGTAGTATTTAGGATGGAGCAGGCTTGTTTTCTGCAGCTCCAGAGACAATGACATGGAGCAATGGATTCAAACTAAAGGAAAAGAAATTCTAACTAAACATTAGGAAGAACTTCCTGACAGTAAGAGCTGTTCGGCATTGGAAGCACTGCCTCAGAGTGTGGTGGAGTCTCCTACTTTAGAAGTTTTTAAACAGGCTGGATGGCCATCTGTCGAGAATGCTTTTATGTATTCCTGCGTGGCAGGGGGTTGGACTGGATGACCCTTGTGGTCTCTTCCAACTCTTTGATTCTATGATTCAATGGGATTCCGCATCACTCCATTGTATTCAAGCCAAAAATGCCATAAAGTATGGGAAAAGCCTTTACAGCTTTTCCCGGAGTTTTTTGAAAACAGCACAGGAAATGGACTTTCCCACTCATTGGGACAAGTGACCGAATTGATTCGCTTTCCCAATACAAGCAGATGATTGGTCAGACATGTGCAGGGGGCAGAGCTTGCTAACAAGGCAAGCACACGGAGCTGCCATGTTGGATTTTAGCCTTAGCTAATGAGCGCTAAGGTGATACAATGGTTAATTTTCTGTTTGCTTTTTTTATTAAAGCAAAAGGTCACTCTTTCACACCATGGATATGTTTGTTCTTCTTCAAAAAACTACTGTTTGGCAGTCACAAGCTGAGGTTAGTAAAAATGCAAGTAATTCCCTTGCAGCAATCATCTGGATTTGCAGGCATCCCTGTTTTCACAGCAAATGCGGATAGCTTCGCATGCCTGTGATCTGCCAAAAAAGCTGTTAAGACACATAGCAGCTGCTATGAATTACCATTACTGTGGAGAAATCCACTTTTTTGCCTTGTATAGAAGACACCAATGACATAGTAAAAAGGCATACCTTATATAAAATGGTGAACAGCAAGGTTTGGTTTTTGGAATGTTTACCTTTGAATATTTATGAGCTGTGTTTGGTTAAATCCGTGGATTCAGAACCCATGGATATAGAGGACTGACTTTATTAGCATGTTGGGAGGTGGGGCACTCTGTAAGATTTGGGAAGCGTGACACATCTTGGGAAGGAATTGGGGGAACCACTCCCAATGAGAACACATAATTAAACTTCCAGGGGAGGATGTGACGAGAACCTACAGGAACCTCTTTTAATCAACTGTCGCCTTTTCTTGCTAACTTTTAATGTTTACGTGTCTATTTATGAATTTCTTTGGTTATTTATTTGTTTCAGGGCTTGGTTACACGGTGAAAAAAAACCATGAAGAATTCGCCAAGATTCCTAATTGTTTACATGCATTGCGCCACAAAGTCGCCTCTTTCAGAAGGAGGGGGGCACAAAAACCCATTAGTAATGCAAGAAAGGATTTCGGGACTTTTCCCGACTTTTTTGAAAAGTAGTGCATTTTCGATAGTCTGAACAAGCATTACACTACATGCTGTGTGAATTACCAGCAATCTTTCGATACATTCACAGCAGAGCTTTGCCATGATTAGTTGAACTCACCAGGGAGGGGTGTGGACAAGGAGGGGATGGAGGAAAGATCCATGTTGTTTCCAGCCACGAAAAAAAACTGTGAGTGCTAGCCTTGTGTGTGTATGTGTCTTTCCTTCTCTCCCTCCCACCTCGCTACTTTCAGTGTGTGAATGATCATTGTCTCCCCTCCTGGGATCGCGTCCCTTCCCTTCTCCCTGTCTTGTGCTTAGCCACGAAAAAGACTGGAGTGCTAGCCTTGTGTGTGTGTCTTTCCTTCTCCCCCTCCCTGCTATCTTGTGCCCGGCTGCTGCAATCTGAAGAATTAAGCAAGCCTTTTCCAGTCTCTCTTGTGTGTGTGTGAATGTTCGTCTCAGGCATTCCTGTGGTAATCAGAGGATGTGCTTGGGAGGCCACGCCCCAATCTCAGTCTGTGTGTGAATATCAAAGCGGAAAACAGCTGAAAACTAAACCGATAGACCAATTAAGCAATATATCATCTGAACGATGCAGTACAGCTGCGAAACAGTGATAAAGCGCAAATTACCACAATAAAAACTGTCGTGTAACTGAAGCCTCAGTGTTTTAGAGCAAAGTCATATCTTCTCACAAGAACAGCTGAAATCTTGCCCATGAAAAATCATGGAAGAAAATTTTTCTTAAAGGTGCATGCAGGGGCCAGCAGGAGGCATTAATACGGTATCATTAGAAGGCAATGAGAAGACAAGTGTTACTATAGCATGAGCTGAAAGCCCGTTCTTAAACCGCTAGCAGTGGTTGTGCAATAATTCTGTGGCTGTAGTATTGTGCAATTACAGCAATGTGAAATAATTACTGTAATTATGCCACTATGTTTCTGCTTTCCTCAGTTGTGGGATTACAGTGTTTCAGACGTTAGTTTGATAAAGTCCTGTCATAGGCTGGACAAAGGCATCCAGACTCCCAGCTTCTCATGAACATCCATAGACTCAGAACACCATTTGTATCACGAGTAGAATACCAATATTCAGCTAGTCACTTTAGGGCTGGTATTTCTTCTAACTTCAGCTGAGTATGACTTTGACTGTTTTTGTAACTTTGTTACTACTCCTAAGTAATGCCTGAGGGGCGGTGCTTTCATGTACAAGATACCCTTTTGCTAATGAAAGATTGCTTGTTTAGAATAAAAGTTTCCTTTAAAGATCTCTTCTTTTCTCCTCTCTTTGTGTTCCTTTGTTTGGTGTGTGCACACGTATGTGTATAGGATTCTTATCCCACAGGAGCAGGAGGGATGTCTATGCAGAGGACTTTTTCGGACGCAAAGAAAGTAACGCAAGCAGCCTCGTCAACTTGCGAGGCTGCTGCGCTGCAAAGCGTCCCTTTCGTATGACGCTTGCCCCTGCCGGTACTGTTGCGGTACCGCGGGGAGAGTTGAGCATCATATTTCGACGTTTTTTACTCACGAAAGTTGATCGTGAGTAAAAAAACAACGAAATATGACGCTCAACTCTCCCCGCAGTACCACAACAGTACCGGCAGGGGCGAGTGTCATACAAAAGGGACACTTTGCAGCACAGCAGCCTCGCAAGCTGACGATGCTGCTTGCATTATTTTCTTCGTGTCTGAAAAAGTCCAGAGTCAGAGGTGAAAAAAGCACAGGTTCAACTCCTCAGTAACTCCCGCTAGTTTACTGAGTCACATGGGTGAATTGGTGGTGGTGGTGGTAGCACATAGAATTTGGGGTTCCCTCTCCTACTCAGGAGCATTAGATGGGGCTAGAGCCCATTACAGCACCTTACATTTTTCTATGTTTCTGCATGGTTACTGCATGCAGAATTCAAGTTGCTTAACATAATATTATCTTGCTGTAATAATATACCAGCAGGGAGTGACAAAGTGGGAATGAACTAACTGCATGCACCAGAGCACAATTCATTTGAGATATGCCAAGATTCTTCCACATTCTGGCTTAATGTTGCAAGACAATGTGGCCAATGTTTTAAAAATTATGAGTTAAGTGCAGTAACTATGCAGACTTTTGGTCTCCTGGAATTACACATCTGCTTTCACAGAACTTTTGCTTAATGTGCTATTATTTTCAGTTTGATAAATGACCAAAACTTGAGCATTATGCACTTCCCTGTCTGTTTAAGGGATCAGTATTTTTATTTTTATTTTTATTTTATTTATTTATTTTGCAAATTGCTTGTGGAAGGTTGCTTTCTACTTCATATACACAAAACTGTGGATTCTGAACTTGGTGTGTGCTCAGAGAAAGCCATTCTTGGGTGTTGTAAGGTGGCCTTGGTTCCAAGATAGTTAAAAATCTGCAACCAAAGATCAGAGGAAAAAATGTTGATGTCTCAATCTTAAAAATATTAATATATGTTGTATGCATAGCTGGGCATCATGTGCATCAACTTATTTTCTGTAGGCTACTGTCAGAACTCTGTGTATGTACATCTTCATGTGGCATGCTTTTGAAAGTGAGGTGTTTTGCTCTAAACTGTCTTCATTGTTTTTTTTTTCCCCTCTGAAAGCATCTCAGCATGCTGGGCAAGTAATTATTGTCCTGCCAATATGTTTTCATCATCATAAGCATAATGGATATTTGCAAAATGCTTTGAAGATGAAAAGAGGATGTCAATATGTTCAGTAATAACAAATATAAGGATGGGGCCTCTGTGTTTGTGTGTGAATGTGTGTGTGTGTGAATGTGCAGCTCTGAGCCATTAAATCGGAGAAGGGAAAGGTTGCTTCATATCAGAAAGCTGAGACTTATTTAAGGATATTAAGTTTCTCAAGCCCTACTCAGTCACCAAATAAGTACGCTGAATGCATACCTTCCAACATTTCACAGATGAAAACCAGGACGTGTGTAGCCAAGCAATGTCAGAGTGGCTAAAATGGCAAAATTAGTAATGAGGAAGAAGACACAAGCGAGGAAAAGCTGCAGCAGTTTGCTTTTGCATGAACCTACCAGGAAGAACAAGATTCTGCCCCCTCGTCTCCACCCCCCTGCTGTGTTAACTGAGTGCACCTTGCACTTTGAACTCACTTTGCAGCAATTGAACAAACTGGGGACAATTGGGGAAAGTAAAAGTAGATAGAAACTGGAATATTTAAAAGCAGCTGAAAAGTTGGAAAGCAGAGAATTAATCAGGACTGTCCCTGCCAAGTCAGGACATTTGGAGGGTACATGAATATGTGGAGGGCAGAGAAAGAGCTTGGAAAAGTTACTTTTTTGAAATGCAGCTCCCAGCTACTCCCTATTACCTCTACTGTGTTGGCTGTCAGTCTGTTTCCAAGTCCAATTCGACATTTCTTCCAAGAGGTAATGCCCACAAATAAAGGATGGTCCTCTGCCAACTAGGATGTATGATCACCCTGGAAAAGCAGAATGTCAAAGTGCAAAATAAATAAGCATACTCTATATATGGGCTCATTTACATGAGCCAGGATATGCAAGCTCTGCACCGGCATATCCTGCCTGTGGATCAGGCCTGTTGTTCCTCCGTTACCACTTCCAAACAGGCCAGAGTCCAGACAGGCACATTGGCCTGTCGCTGCAACCACTGCCATTTCCCTGGCTCTCCCAGAAGTCAAGAAGCCAGCCTGCAACATGTGACCAAGGCCACCTGATGTGACCAGCCTTGGTCACCTGCTGTAGGACTCCAACCTGCCTTCCAAGACAGCAAAGCAGACAGGCAGTAGCAGTGAGGGCTGGCCTGCCAAGACGGGCTCTTGTGGTCTCGCTGGACCTGATCCATGCCATCCTGGCAGGAACAGCAACCAGTTTAGGCCTCAGTGACCCTGTGGCAGTATAATGAAAGGAACCATCTCCTTGTGTCTGACAATTCCATTGGACTGATCCAGGTTTGGGACTGCACACATTACGAGCTGTACCACAGAACTCACGTTTAGCATATTACTAGAGCTTCATACTATAGAAACCAAACTGTATATATATGTTTCCTTTTTAATACTTCTTCTGTTGCCCAAATGATCACTTTTAAATGTCTTAATGACCAGCCATTGTTATATGCTTTGCTTATGAATTGGGTCTGGAATAGTGGGTGCTGTTTGCCCTCTCCCCGGTGGTCAGCACCATGCCTGGCAGTGGCGAGGAAGGAAGGCAACTCCATCAAGGCCTCTCCCGCAACAGTTCCAGTTGCCATCACCAAGCCAAGCTATTTGTGGGGAGAATTGTGCAGTAGGAGTGGCCCTGACTTCCTGATCTGGGTGGGGCAATGTTTTCTGCTCCATTTCTAAATTTGGTGGAGAGAATGGTTGCTTCCAGAGTGTGGTTACTTTTTACCTCACCAGAGAAGCCAAGATGATCAGAATCAAAGTAGGCAGGAAAAGTAGCAATTCTGTTCCTTTGTTCAAGGAGAAAAGAAACCTGTCCTTACTGAGATTATAAATAACTTCTTTTAGACATTTGTAAGACATCTTAATGACCTAAAGGTTGGAAATGGGGGGTACATATATGCTATAGAAATAAAGATCATTTTTCTAGGGGGATGCCCACTCTGTGTATCTGTCTAAAATTTCTGATTTGTTGTTTTTTACAGAGATTGCCAAACTGTTGTTGTGGTTGCTGAGATATTTAAAAGGCAGGAGACAAGCAGAAATTTAGCATATAACAGCTACAATAATAGTTACTAGCTTCTATACCCACATATAGTTCAAGTTCCCTTTTCTAATGCTCCGAATTTCTCCTTTTTAAAGAGTAATATATACCATTTTCCTCTAGAATGAAGACCAACCTTTCTTTCAGTTGCTAGTAATAAAATTACAAATGCTGATCAGCAGCAAACTCATCAACTGAAAAACTGAAAAAGTATCACATTTTACCCCACTTTACAAAATATACAAGCCACTTATAAATTCTCAGCACCTTCACTTTGGAATATTTAAAGGAGCAATTGAAAAGATATGTGTGCTGGATTTGTCAAACATAATGAGAGATGTGTGTAAATGTATTCTGGTACCTGTATGTGAGATACAACATGAAACAGTACATTGAGTGCCTGCAGATGAGGATGTGATTAAACTAGTGAGGGAAATGATAGAATACGTTGTTAACATTCATATGCCCATGCTATAATTCACAATTATTAAGATACAGCAGTAAAATATATAATATACACCAAAATGCATATAAGTTTGTTGATAGCAGGTTACCTCACAGAAGGTTGAAGGGAAGGTTCTGGAATGTTCTGTTGTGTGGTTTAACATAGTATTCTAGTAAATGTCAGTTGGTTCAAAGTCACAAGGCTGTATGTGTAGGAAAGAAGGCTTTCCAGATGTTTCCATCAGCTATCGAAGGCTAATTGCTTTGTGTTAATTACCATCATGTCACTTTGCTTGCTTCTGTAGAGAGTTTGAACTGAATTCAACCATCACCAAAAAGTCTGGTAAGGATTATATGCAACTGTGTGCTCTTCAGAACACTTGGTTTTATTACTGGAATGGGAAAACCTTCTCCCACCAGCATATTCTGAACCCAGATCTGGCCTGTCCATCCTCCTGCCGTCATTACCTATACGAAACGGGATGGAGTCTACTTATACCTGTACACCAGCTGATATCTGCTGCAGCCGCCACTGGTGTCTCTCTGAAGCCAGGAAGGAGGCCCTCAGCATGTAATAAAGGCTGGTCATATGCAGGGGGCCTTCATCACATGCTGAGTGCCTCCTTCCTGGTTTCAGAGAGACACCACCACCACCAGCAGATATGGACTCCTGCATTCCCGCGAGGCCCAATCTGGATTTTCCCGGATTTTCCTGGCTATTTTACTTAAACGGCTTAATGGGCTTTACCCCATCTTCCCCCCCTTTGCCCCAGGTGTCGTCAGGACTGCCCAGGGGTGAAATGGGGCAAAAGCCCTGCATCGTATGGACTACAGGGCTCCAAGATGGGGGCAAGACAGGGTAAATAACCCATCTAGACAAGTCCTATGTCTTTTTTTCTGGCAATAATGGCTAGTACTTTAAAATTAAATTTGGAGGTCAAAGATCTAGCACAGGAATAGGCAACCTTGTGGCCCTTCAAATGTTGTTGGACTGCAGTCCCCATCATCCTTTGCTATTGGCTATGCTAGCTAGAGTTGATCGGAGTTGCAGACCAACCACATCTAAAGGGCACAGGTTGTTCATCCCTGTTGGTTACTATATTTTTGAGGGATGGTTAATGGAAGTGCCACCCTGAATACTTGCAACTTTGAATAAATTAGGCTCTGATGTGTGCTGCACCTGAAAGCCAAACTATAATTGTCTTTAGAAGATTTCACAAATAATTACCAAAAGAAACAATCATTTTCAAAAGCACAAAGTAGTCATAAACTCCCTCTTCCTTGCCCAAGGCTTGGAAAGTAAGTTGCTTTTCAAAAATAATTTGTTCTTGCTTCTCAGTACAGTGTTGTTTGTTTGTTTGTTTGTTTTGTTTTGTTTTGTTTTGTTTTGTTTTTTGTGGGGGAGAGGTGGGATTAACAGTGTTGGAAAGATAATTCATTTACCTGGTGGTACCTATTGTTCTGCTCATTGCTTTTCTATTACTTTTACCTTTTTTGAGAGAAACAAATTGAAAAACTCCAGCCAAAATGCATCCCTAAAATGCTCTTTAACAATGACTTTTGAATGTAAAAAGAAATTACAGTAGGACCCCCATATCCACTGATTCATTATTCACTGATTCAATTATCCATGGGACCCAAAACAGCACACCTACCATACAGTCTTCCTACAAAATGTGTCCTCTCTAGCCATTTTCTAGGTCCTCCAAGACAACTCTATGGTATTTTAAACCAGAAGTCCCATTATTTTTAATGGTGTTGCTATTATCCACGGTTTTTGGTATCCAGAGCCCCCCCCCCCAAGAACCAATCCCCCAGTGGATACGGGGGTCCTACTGTACTACTCATTACATGAACAGTTAGCTTTACTCTTTCTCATTATGTTACTTTTGAAATGGGATTTCATTACACCTGCTTTACTCCAAAAATATTTCATTCATGGCCCCCCAAAGGGGGGGCCGATAGGGTTCTAGCCTGGGGGCTCCAGGACCTGGGATTAGGAGGAGCCCCCGGTTTGATATTATTGTAAGTTTTTATTATGTAAATCCATTTAGGTTTTTTAAATAAATATAAATATTTCTTTGGTGTCATCATTTAAATGGACTTATTTTAATATTTATCCTAAATCCTGTAGAGCATCTTGCTGCCCTTAACCTTAGGAGTAGGTAGGGGCCCACCAAAGATCCTGGCCTGGGGCCCCCACTTCAGGATGTGGGGGCCATGATCTCATTACAAGTAACTGCATCACTTGTAATTCATTATTTCCAAGTTTTACCCTCTAGTCTAACTGCATGGGACAGGAAACCCTTCAGTTTAATAAAAACAAACTACTTCAGGTCCATATGGTCCTTGATGAAAACACAGTTTTATATATGGAGACTAATGCTAGCTCTGTTATAGATTTGGACTCCTTCAATGACTTTATCAGATGTTGTTGCTATTCTCAACATTATCATCAAGAGTCTTCTGTTTAGATGCACAGAGCCACTAACCAAAACAATATTTTAGAGCAATAAAATCTAGCATGGGGATTGCACTCATGCATAGTTGCAAAAAGACTCTTATGTACAGAAATGCATTCATCCCATAATGAAACAGAAGCATAAAGTGGACTTAGTAAGTATCCCAGGGCAGATAAGGTCAATGGCAAATAAGGCACCAGTTTATACATCCCAGCCAAACTTACCTCCAGAAAAAGGGAATAGGAAGGAAGCAGAGAGGAAGTGACCCGTAAACTACAGTATCTGTGCCTTGTGTGTTCACATCCACAGAAAATACTAGTGAAGTCTCCTTTACTCTGTTCCTGGAGAACCCATCACAGCGCTGCAGTGAGTGCCCAATATATCATGTTTGGTCCAGACTCCTTCATCCTTGATGGTTCCTCTGACAGAAATGCCAGACTCTGGACATCAGAAGCGAAATTTGTGGGCAACTTTGGGCCGGAAAAGAGATGGCACTTGCAAACACCATCGACAGTAACCCGCTCCAAGTAAGTTTTCCTTCACTGTGGTTTTCTTTCAGACTTCACTTCTATGAGAAGATGGATCCAGAGATGTCTTGCGTGAACTGAAAAACCATCTCTGCTTGCACAAGATAGCCCCACTGAATCCCTCCCATTTCCTGGTCCTGCTGCAGCCCCCTCCCATGCCCTTTTACATTGTTCCAGACAGAACTTGGAAAGTTACTTGTAAATAATAAGTCATGGCTATGTTTCTAAGCCCCCCACAAAAAAGTTAGTTGCTGCTATAGGAAATAAAAGAGTATAATCGCCATTTGGATGTTACAAGGTATCAGCATGCTACCTGCTGCTGGTCTACAAACACACACGCACCATCCAACTCACTCAGTGCCTACAATGGAACATGAGGCACAGCACAGTCCCAAATTTGAACCATATAATATTCCTCCTCTTCTACTGAGTGAGGCCAGGCCACATTCAAATAACAGTAAAAATAACATTAAAAGTGACAGTGACACTGCAAGAAAAGAGTCATGCCATCCCTTGTTAAGTGGCAATCACAATGTAGCTTAGTTCTATCCTCTTTATTCAGAATGGATGTTGGATTTTAAGCTAGTGGTCACCAAGTAGTGATTAGGAGAAAGATTTTGTATCCCTCCTTTTCTTATTTTGAAGAATTTAACCCAGTTATTGACTGGGAACCCAGAGAAGTATGTAGAGATCAAGCCAGGTTTGCCAAGTTTATTTAGAATAAAGTTAAACTTAGAATAAAGTGAACAATGCAAATTCAAGGGAGAGAGATGAAATATATTACCAGCTTAGAGAGTGAGCTAACAGACTGCTGTCATGGGGAAGCAAGAGCCAGAAAATCTCGACTGTGCTAATGGAGTTCCACTCCATCTTCTCTGAATATCGCTTCATATTACTTTCTCAAAATGGCTGCTATAATTTCTGCGGTGGGCATTTGTATTGGTAACCACCTGCAGAGGGCGCTGCAGACATGGGGTCACTGTATTCTGTCTTCAATGGTAGCCTGCTCAATTGTGGCCATTCATGCTAAACAGAATTTGTTCACCTTTGTATTTAGTACATCTGGAGCAGAAAAAGGATACACCAAGGGCCTGTCGACATGGGCCAAAAATGCCATACTCACTCCAGATCTTGTGCTGACAGTCTGGATGACATATAGCTACTTCCGGGAAGGATCCACACTTTCTGGCCATTAACCCAATTTTGCCTTGAACTGAGCAAAATCAGGGGAAAGTCTGGTGTTTGCCTGAAACCCTGGAGTGGCTCCGGGATCTGTTGCCATGTGGATGGCTGGATCGGGCTGGAGCCGGAGTGAGCCAGCTATCTGCATGGCCACCTACCAAGCGCATCGGCCTCACTGGCCCATCACCCTCGGTGCCACCGCTGCTGCCACCTCACCTACCGGCCCAGCAGCTCTGTCTGAGAGCCTAGGTTCTCCCATCACTGCTGGTGAGGTAAGCAGAGGGCGCCACACCAGGTGCTCAACAAGGAGGGGATTGCTCTCTTCCTCCTTGCCTATCACACAGGTGCCCTCTGCTTACCTCACCAGCAGTGATGGGAGATGCCAAGTTCTCAGACAAAGCTGCTGGGCCAATGGGTGAGTCCATCAGCAGAGGTCCATCAGCAGAGGTTGATGGACCAGCAGGGCTGATGTGTTGGGCCAGCGGGGCACTGCAAGCAACAATGCACTCTCACACTGTGTGTGCAGACACCATCATGGTCCATCCAGGGCCAGTCCAGACTGACCCCAGATTAAGCAGCTGGTGCAAACAATGCCTGAGTCAAGCTACCTTGAAGGAAAATACAGACCATGTTGTACCTGCAGACCATATGATTTTTTAAAAAGGGTACATGTGTGCTAAGAATATATTTTCAAACTCTTAAAGCCATAGAAGATTCTCTGTTTTTTTTAAAAAAACAGAATGTACTAAACCTGATAAGTACAGGCAAAAATCTATGCACAGCTATAATTGACACAGATTAAGAGTTTCAGATGGATGATCAAGACGTAACACAATGTAGACCTGTTTATTTGTTGTGCCAGAGTTTTAACCAGTGTTTCATAAAGTGTTTGTTCCTTCATCTTGAGAGGTTCCTTTATCTCAGGATGAAGGAACAAACATTTTATGAAGCACTGGTTAAAACTCTCTGTGAAAACAGCCAGGGCTCTGCATCTGTAGTGTCAATAAACCAAGCCCTGTCATTCAAAGTGCTTTGTGTTTTTTCCCATGAATTCTGTCATATCAAGGAGAGAACAGCTCCATCTGTTTACAAAGTGAAAGGTCAGTTTAAGAAAATGACACCAAAGCACTCTTGAACACATGTGCTCTGAGAAGTTTGGATTAAGTCCATCATGGTCAAGCAAAAACCCCCAAAATCATTCCGACACAGAAAGGAATCCATTCCTTTTTCTCCCCCTTCCTTCACAGGAAGCCACATTGGTTGATGACTAGCCATTCTCTTTCTTGCTACCAAAGAAGTCTTTTCCTGAGTATGGCAACAAGTAGGAGCTATTTCTTGCAAGGGTTGAAAACCTAAAGGCTTCCCTTTTCCAAGCATAGAGCCTCCATGTTTGTCTGTCTGTTTGACTGATTTATATCCTGCCTATCTCCCAGGAACAGGACTCACAACACCTTATACTTGTTACTAAATAGAACAAAGGTAATTAATCATATAAAATAATTTAAAAACTGAAAACCCAATTTAATTCAACGGTAGGGTAGGGATGGGGAACACATGGTTGTCCAGATGCTGCTGGACTGCAACTCCCAGCATTCCTCTTCACTGGCAATGCTGGCTAGGACTGATGGGAATTGCTGTCCAACAATATTTGGAGGCCCATATGTCTCCCATTATCTGACATATTGGGAAGCTAGTGAGAGAGGGTAACCCTCCCCTGCACACCATCCAAAACAACTCCCATAGAAACATTCATGTCATGGGCAGCAGGCTCTGTCTCTTACATAATGGTTGCAAGAAATATACAAGAACAGAATCTGATGTCATGAAGGTTGCTGACAAATGTTACAGCACGTTGTTTCAAAATCAGTTTTGCAGGTTAGCGCTGCCAACCTGGTTTCATAAATGGTTTCTTCAAGATAGCAACTGAGTGTATGAGAAAGGAGCCAGAAGACTATTGTAACAAGGTGGTGTGCTTCACCTCTGCCCATGCCTGAGAAGCTACAGAGTTAAATTTCACACACATTTGCAAGCATTATTAGTTGCTGGGATGGTAAAAGCCTGAGAAAATGGGAAGAAACTCTGGGGCTGGTCTACACAGTAAAAAATACCCCTCACAGAATTCACTCAGAAAACAAGCTGTCTTAATGGGATCTGCATTGTCATGTTGTATTATGAGGGGAGGGGTCAAAAAGAGGAAAAGCTATGTGAGAAAAGCCATCATGGCTTTTTCCGGCTTAAAAAAACAAAAAACTCCAGAGATATACTCATTTTCACTTGTTAAGAGAAGCAATTTGACATGAATCGCTTCCCCATGAAGGACACAGTACAAACCTGATTGGCTGGATGTTACAGGGCAAGGTTACAGGGCAAGGACCCGCTGCCGCCATGTTGGATTTTCCCTTTAGCAAGTGATCACTAAGGCAATAAAAAGGAGGTTTGTGCTATCCTTTTTTCTCTTTCTTTTTGGGGAAAGGTGAAGTGTCACTTGTGCACACTATAGAAATAGTTGTTGTTTTAAAGGTTGTCGGCTTTTTCTGTATCCTTGCCATATATCTTTTCCTATGCAAGTTGGCAATAAAGATTTAAACCTGTCCCACAAGTGTGGTTATTACTCTTGATCCCAAAAGAACCTCTTGCCTTTAGCAAAACTCTGAGACATTGATCAAAGGCAACTCAATCAATGCAAACAATGGGATGCAATGACACAGAACAAGGAGCCAGAATTTGCCATGCAATCTTAAACCGAGATCTATGCCCATAAGAGGTATAACTTGTTCAATCAACCCAGCAGAAAAATATGGCTTCCTCTCCTCTTAATCACAACAAACTGAAAATCTTTTGGAACTGCTGCAAGTTTTGTTCTAATCCACCAAATCTGGACCAGCCACATAGCTTTCATATATGCATCAATACAACATGATACTGAAAGAGGAGAGGTTCAATAAAATGTACAATGTAATTTTCCATTCACTATATCTAAACGACAATGCAGAAAGAATCACAACCCGGAAACATCACCCAAGGAGACCCTCAGCTGTGCTTTCTGCAACCGGACTTGTTTTTCTCGGATTGGCCTTTTCAGTCATCAGCGCGCTTCCAGAAAGCGCAGAATGAGTCCTTCCTGAATCTTTGTTTGCGAAGAAAAGCCAGAGAGAGAGAGATCTAAATGAAATATATGAATTCTCTGCATTTCATCATGCATTTTGTACTGTTTGATACAGCATATCCACATCCTTACAAAGCCTTTAGGAAATTTAACTTAAAAGGTGATTGCATATATTAAGAGTATTAAAACAATTTTTGATTTGGATGAACTTGATCAAAAGGTTCCACAATTCAGATCATACATTACGAAACACATATAAAAATATGTTAAAAAAACAAATGACTCCAACATAACAAAAACAAACAAAAAAGTGCATTTCTTAAAACCCATAAATAGAAGGCATATTCAAGTTACATAAATGATCTAACCTTTCATACTGCAAAGATTCCATGTTACTGTGGTCTGACTAAAGGGCAATAAGTTTAATTATTTACATGTGATGGTTACCATCCATTATAAAGCCCAATGTTCTGTGTCCGTGTATAATTCATCTCAATGACATGCCTCTAGGGTAGACCATTCTTATCCCCATTTGATGGATTGATAATTGAAACTGAAAAATTGCCATTTGTCTAAAGTTATCAAGTGATTCAATAATTGAACTGAGATTTAACTTAAGTGTCTGAGAATCAAAGCATTTATCAACTGGCTCGCAGGAAATTTCTTTCTAAAATATTTTTTAAAGTAATTATTTTTAAAATGTAATCTGCTCCTTCTGTAGAATTCTTCATTATCAGATGTTGGTTATACTGTTATGTTGCATAACAGGGAATAAGTGAATTTGTTAAATCCAGCCACACAGATGTTAACACCACACTATGGAGATTATCAGATTACTAATTTAATCAATTACAGGGATGACAGGAGATCGCCAAAGGACTTACTTTTCGGACAATGTCATCCTCGTCCCATTATGTCCTTGTCCTGGTTCCATGCTGCTCTTGTTTCTTCTTATTCATGGCTCAAGCCATGAAAAGATCACTCGTTCCGTTCCTGTCACGGAATGATGGGCGAGTGAAAAGGTGTCTCGTTATGCTGGCACAATGCCAGCTGCTGTGGGAGGTCCATGCCAAACACTTCCAGCTGAGATTGGGACATCCAGGTAAGTGACACCCCTTTTTTCCCCTTCCCAGGTTACTTGTATTTTTTAAACTGTGTTTTTGTGCTTGCTGTCACTTTTTTATATTTCTTTTACTTTTTATTTTTGAATTTCCCGCACATTCGTTCTCTCTGTTCGAGCTCCATTCACTCCTGGGCTGCCAGAGGGGAGGGGACACAGTTTTTATCCCACTATCAAGGTAGGTCTGAATTTTTTTTACACCGTTAGAGGGACAAGGGGTGGCAGTAGCTAGATGGCAAGACGGGGGCACTATATTTGTCCCACATCTGAAAAAATCCTATGGCAGTATTTCTAATGCTCCACTCCAAACTCCGTGTATTCCTCATTCATACAGAATCATTATTTTCTATATTCCAAAATCTAAACTTACTCTTTTGGAAAGCAATAATAGTATGGTAGTTATAGATGGGATGCTGGGTTCATCTATCCCAACGTCCATAGATGAAAACACATTAATACTTGACATATTTGACCGTAGAAATATTGCTGTTTATGTTGTTGTTGTGTGCCATCAAGTCATTCCTGAGTTATGGTCACCATAAAGTGAACCTACCGTGGGGTTTTCTTGGCAGAATTTGTTCAGAGGGGTTTTTTCCTACCCTTCCTCTGAGGCTGAGACAGTGTGATTTGTTCAAGGTCACCAAGTAGGTTTCCATGGCTGAGCAGGGATTTAAACCATGGTCTCCAGGGTTATAGACCAACATTCAAGCCATTATACGACACTGGCTCTTTGCCTCTGTTTAACTTTATTTAATTGTCCATACCTGGACCCCAATTTTTCTGCGTCCTTTGCACGAATTTAAGGCCTTGTCTACACTAGCGATAAAATCCAACTCCCCCCTGAATCTAGCCTGATAATGGCACATGATGCATTATCCTCGAATCTGGTGTGATAATGCCACATGACTTACAGCCCTATCCGAACCAGATTTAGGATATACTACCTGAAACCCAGTTTTGGAAGACTCACCGTTTTCTCCAGAGTTTGCTGAAAGCTGTGGAGAAAACTGTAGTGTGGACAAGGAATCCGCACTGGATTCAGGGGTTGGGGAGGCAGGATCAGAGCTGCCTGACGGGTGCCACAATTCCCCCCACCCTCCTCCACACCACCACCGCTGGCTCTGCCTTTCCAGAGCACAATCACTCATTCACTATGCACTCCCTCTGATCCTCAGAACAATCAGCCATACACTGGGGGTCTACCTTCCCAGCATACGATTGCTCGATTGCTCGTTCTGAGGTCAGAGGGAGTGATTGCACTGGGCAGAGTTGCTCACTCTGACCCTCAGAAGAAGCAGCCACATGCTGAGGGTCTGCCTTGTTAAAGAGTATGCATGAAGCTCTTTGGGAAGAGGTGCCTGGCTAGGCAGCAGCAGCAGAACAACGACAGGGTGTAAAAATCTGGTGGGGATATTTAGACTTTTTAGCAAGGTAGGTATGGCACTTAAATCTGGACCAGAGTGGTCTGAATATCATGCGGGGCAGCTCCAGGCCAAAAAAGTCTGGTTTTCAATTGGATTTTATCCTCTGTGTAGTCAAGCCTTGACTTCAAGTGAAACAAAACATCATGTGTTCCTAGTTTCCTTCCACCTCATAGATTTATTATCCCCAAATCCTACATCTATGTGTGGCCTTCTATTTTGCTTCAGATTTGCCTACATCTTCTTTCTAACATTCAGGCAATCAGGTGTGAATACTCTGAATGTTGTGTCACATTCCCTGGCCGTTATGGAAGTTAGCACTCAAGGACTGTACAGAAGAAACATCCATTCTGTACCCCTTGCTGTATGGCCTGTTCCAGCCTATTTAAATTAGGTTAAATCATGTGACAGGAAGGGAAACAACTCCTATCCAATCTCCTGGCAGAAGGTTAAACCACAAAGTACACAAGAGAAAACACACACTTCCTTCAGACCTCACCACTGTGGCATGGAACCAAACTGACTTTTAAGAGAGAGAGAGTTTACTAAGTGGCATCATGCCTTCTTAATATCTCCTTAGCTTCACCTTAAAAGCCACTACTTAAATCTAGAACACACAAAAAAGAAAATGCTACTTTTAGAGAAGCTTCAGAATTAATATAATTAATGCTGGTACCTAATCAGATTCAAATACCACTCCAGAGGCTTTGAGTTTGAAGAGATTTGCATACTATCAACAAGGATCACTAGGGTCACGCTCCTGATGACACTGTGCTTGACAATGAGCAGTGAAATGCAGTGGGGGGGTTTAAGTGCTAGGTCAAAATTTCACCTTCGTAGCAGCTGGGCACTGTAGGAGAATGGAAGAGTTCATATTCCCATCATAGCCAACAGCTGGCTGCATTTTTGTTATGACTGCAAGTTAATTTTTGTTTTCCCCATGAATATATGTTGCACAATAAAAAACCCAAATTCTACACATTGTTTTGACAAAATTTGCTTGTTTTACAAAATCCTTCACTTTAGAACTATTGTACTTCCATTCATGCATTATGTGGCTGAGTTGCTCTTCTTCCAGCATTTCCATTCAAGTGAATTTCTTGTTCAATGGTCTTATTTGTTTATTTATTTATTTATTATTTTAAGTATTTACACCCTGCTTTTCAGCCACAAAGGCTCTCAGAGAGGCTTACAAATTGTTTTAAGCAATAGCAATTTACACATTTACAAGCAATTTCCAATGTGTGTTGGTTAACCAGCAGTTTTCACACTTTTAATCCACTTCAGCCTTTGAATGCCTGGCATAGAAACCCTATGCAGAGAGAATTCTAGAGGAATGGAAGAGAGATCCAGAGTGCATGCTCAGGTTCAATAAGGAGCCTGGTTAGAAATGACTGGAAGTGGGCAAGTTTCAAAGTGGGCATGCACTGAAGGATGTATACTCTTAGCCACAGAGGCCAACCAGGGGAAGCCAGGCCAATCCCAAGGTGATACCAGTAAACACAGGAGCAGAACAATAATCCAAATAGTGAAAAGTCAAACAAACGTTCTGTCTATACAAGAGGAAAAAATTATGATCTCCTCCTAAGAAGCAGCCATTCCCAGCACTGTGACCTGTTTTAATGGTCAAAAGAGACTCCTTGAACTTTGCATGACTCCTAGCCAAGATGGCAGCCACAAGTTATTTACTCATGCTTTTAAATCTGCTGCCGCCAATTAAAAAAAAAAGTTTACCATGGTGCGCACATATGATATTTCGTATTTACAAGGGGGGGAAAGAGAGTAAAAGATTGCTGTTTTATCTCCTTACTGATCTGTCGCTTAGCCGAAATCCCATATGGCCGCAGGAGGTGCTTTCCCTGCTTGATAGCCCTGCACCCCCCATGCTCATTCAGCCAATCAGATTACGCTACCTGGTCGCAGCAGTGCAAACATGACTGTCTTAACGATTGCACATGATAGCCACAAGTAAATTAGCACAGCCGGCCTCATTAACTCAGCAAAGTTCTTGGCGTTTGAGCTGTTGATGTAAGACAGGGTGCAGAAATGCCATTTCCTCCTCCAAATCTGCAAGTACTGCCTGGGATGGACCAGGCTCTGCTTCTGTCACAACAGGGCTGCCAGCCTCTTCTAGCTCTGGCTGGAGCTCATCCTACTGGCACGCTTCCTTTGTCTGAGAAGGCGTCCTCCAGGTAAGGTATGACAAAAAGTGTGCTCTTTAAGAGAGAAAAGAGGCAAGTCCAAGGTTTTATTCCCCCTCATGATTCATTGTGGTGTAAAAATAACTCTATGCAATGTCACTAATTGCAATATTAAAGAAATAGCTTGTTGGGTTACTGTTTTATTGCTTGTTACTTTTTGTTACTTAAAAATACCACCGTCGTCTTGATAAAAGAACGACATAACACTTTTAAGAATTCCTGTCTCTAAGGAAGCCTTAAAATACTGTTTAGCTTTGGGGGGGAAAGTAGAAAACATGGTTCATTAAATTATGAAATTAACTTTGTTCCCACATATTACATTGCCTTTGAAATGTAATTTAATGGCATCAATGTTACTGAAGTAACTAATTACAGGTAACTATTTTACTAGTGTCAACTTGTTACATCAAACTTCTCTCGAAACACACTCACTTCTCCCTTGGGGTTCCACAGCACAGGGGAAGATGTGTGACAGCAGGCAAACTGTCTTTCAGGGGAGTGATTTCCCCTCACTATAGATCTTCTCCTTAAGAAATACCAGAGTTGTTCTTCTTACAAATTCCAAAATTTCCTGGAAAACAGTTTTGCAATATATAAGGTAGTACTGTAATATAAGGTAGTCCTGCAACTTTACAACGTATTTCTTTTTCCTGTTGGATTAGAAGCCCGTGGAGTCATATCCGAGGTGAAAGGAAAGAGAATAAAAAGAAGAGGGTGTCAGCCAAGCAGCCCCTATTTGAAGATGGGCAGCTCTTCAATCCCAGTGAACCTCTCAGAAGTACAGAGCAAGAGACCGTTGAGACAGTCTCAAAACAGGAGAGTAGCAGCAGCGAGGGTGCAAAGAGCAGTGAGATGGAGCCTAAGGACCAGCAGCCCCAAGGTAGGCAGGAACTCCTTAGCCCATGTTCCTGGGAAAACTGATTCCCCTGTGGGTTAATGCCTCACTTTCCATATGGTCAAATATATTCAAAAAATTGAATTTGTTTAGTCTACAGAGAGAATACTGAAAGGGAATTGGTAACAGTCGTCCTTGTCAAAATGTTGCCTTAAGGCTGCTGCAGGGAGAGTTCTGCCCCATGTCTTGGAAAGGTTACAACTCACATAATCCCCCAGCCAGCATGGCCAATTGCTGTTCTGGCTGGGCGATACTGGGACCTGTTGTCCAAAAATTAAGGATGTTCTGAACAAGGCAGGAAACAATGGCTTCAAGCAACAGAACCAACAATTTAATTTGGTCATTCTGAGGGGTGGGGGGTGGAATTAGCCTTCTATGAACAAAAATATGATGCTAAGGAAAATGTTATGCTACAGGGGGAAATCTAATTGGAGGAGCACTAGAATATGTTGCCTAGGAGGAGGAATAGTTATTAGTGTTTATATAGTACACATATATAAGAGCTAATAAGACAAAGATATTGTACCTGCAGGGCCAAAGGAGAGGAGGGAAGACAGTGAAATAGCCATGGAGCTGTCCAGCTATGGGTAAATACTCTATTGGCTATGGCACGCATGAATTTAGCATGCAAGGGCAAGGATCCAGGATTCTTAATGCAGTTTCAGACCAAGATCTGAACCCCCATGGTCTGACTTGGTTTCAGACCCAGACTCACAATTATATTGCTTTCAAAAGCAAGGACAAACAACACTTTGCCCCAAACCCATACATACCGTATCTTCTGCTCACAGCTCACTTGCAAAGATTTGAGGGGAGGCAAGTTCCCAACATCTGTGCTAGGCCAACTTGTTACAGAGTACGTGTGCTGCATGTCTCTTTCTCACATCTTCCCTACAATAATAGTACAAAACATGCATCATGACATCATTTGTGCTTTTAGTTTCCCTGCACTCTCCTCCCCACCACCTTCCCCTGGTAGACCAAATCAGCAGCCAATGAAACTGAGCATTGTACAAAGGGAGAGAAGAGGAATGGTGCTTTGAACCCAGTATTCCTGTCCTTAATGTTGTTGCTTTTTTGGCCAAATGCATGGTATGATGTTATGTGTACAAAATAATCAAATCCCAGAGTGGAATCTATCCCAGGCCCAAAAAGAATAAAACTGCATCCAGATCACAGGTTCCTCCCTACCTCACTCCACCCTTGAATCCAAGCCCAGGACAAGGATTCTGGCAGCAGGTTTAGAAAACAAGGAAATGGCAGACAGTGGCCACAATGGCAGCATTCCCCGAACCTTTTGAGAGTCAATAATACAAATTCCCCATCCAGACTGCAAGCCTTTGCTCAGTCAAAACCCACATGGCAGCCAACAGGCAAATATTTGAAATATTAGACATACAAAACGGTAGGATTTCACCCCAGGATGGAGTTAACAACAGATGGTTCTAACAGGCAGACAGCTTCCTATGACTGCCAAGCTCCTCAGCAGATTGCAAAGGCCTGACATATTGCTAAGGAACAGACTGGGACCACGTTGCCCTTTTCACTTCAGGAATGCACAGCTGCAAAAGAGAGAGAGCGTGAGAGCAAATGAGAGAGATTTGGGTTCATTTTACAGAATGTGTTCTCCAGTGATATGAATTTCTTATGAACTGCCATAGGCATACAGTAGGAAAAGTCTCAATAGTAATATTCAAAAATAATACCCACACCCCACACCAAAATATTGTGTGTGCTGCCAATGTCCACTGGGCACATAGAAGCAAACTAATTAACTACATACCAAGCGATACAGGGATACTGCTTGGTAAAATGACTAACGAAGGAACACAGAGAAAGAATATGCTTTCTTGTATTGAAACTCAGTGTACAGCCATGAGGGGAAGGGAGTTCTTGGATTCTTCAATGTTTCCAAACACTTTTCTGCTATGTAGAATCTTGCCATGTAGAAATGATCTGGACAGCTATATGTTCAGTGCCAGTGAACTATGTTCTATAGAACTAGGTTCTATGGGGCCATGTTATCAATGGATGTTGCAATTAACAAAAGTTCAAGCAATTTACATTTATGTAAACATTTTTTAAAAGAAAACAGCAATTATAGTGCATATGTTATACTGAATCCAGCACATATGTAGTCTCCCAGAGTTCCACACACCTCCACCAACAAAGCACTCACTGCTGCTCAACAGTTATTGCAGGCAACCTCGACGCCCTAAATAAAAACATAAAATAGCTACAAGTACATAGTACAAATTTCACTATAGGGAAATGTACTCTTCCATTCCTTCCTAAATCTGTACATTAAAATCATATTATCTAATTCAAGGTCCATTTCTTATCCCTGGCAAACATGGCTCTTCTCCTCTTCAGCTATCTCTTCAAACTGAACTGATAAGTACTGACCCTTCCTTAGGGTTTCCCCACCCACTGGGCTAACGCAGTAATTCAACTGTGTTGCACCAGCAGTGGCAGCTGGTGGCTTCTGTGATAGTGGGCTAGTGAATCCACTCTGGGTTTTAGTCCAAATTTTAAAAGAGCTATCCATGATGCTGTATGCTATCCCCATAAAGGTCAGAGGTGAGAACTGAGAAGAGTAGAGGTATATAGTTTCCATGGAGGATTAGCTGGAGATGAGTACCACAAGTGGAGGATAGACATCTGAGAGTGAGAATGGGTCTGCTCTTCCTACTCTTTCCTCCCACCCCCACAATTGTTTAAATATCATTGTAACGCACATGTCTTTAATCTGACAGGTGTTGTTATTGTAGCATATGATGGAAGAATCAACAGTTCTAAATAAAAGCAAAACATTCCTACCTTTCTAAATATTTAATTCCAATGTGCTTGAGATGAAGGAGTGCACCCTAAGACAGACATATCTGGACTGTTACTGATAGTAAAATCCCCCATCTTTCCACTTTCTGGACTGTAGTCTCCTGAATGAAGATAACTGTAGGTGAGGGGTGATAAATGTGGGGCCCTTCAGGTGTTGTTAAACTGCAGCTCCCATCATTCCTAACCATTGGTCCTATTGGCTGGAGCTGATATAAATGCTATGGGGGAAAGGTAGCATATAAAAAAGTAATTGATTGATTGATTGATTTGTTGGCTTGGACTCCCAACAAGATCTAGAAAGCCACAGATCCCCATCACTACTGCAAGAGGATTTCGGAGAATAAAACTGTTCTTGGGTGAACATTCTTGTTCTGTGTGGTGGTGCCATAATATGAGAGGACACCGTCCAAAAGGAATGTTTGCTTGTTTGTTGAAGTTCCCCTTAGGCTTCCAGGAATTATCAACAATGTTTCCAAAATAATGACTGTATTGCGTATCTTTTATGATGATAAAAAGTATTCAGTTCTAATTGTTGGATTGTTGGATTAAATGGAAGAGATTGTGGCCAAAATACCTTACAGATACTCCCAACTAGAGAAGACCCATTAAATAATTGAGATTTACATAAGTCTTGACTCACCATTCAATGACCGGTTGAATGGGCCTACTTGAATTGGAACAACCAGTAGGATTCATAGCTAGTGCTTCTAGCAATATTTTGCAGATATATGATCATAAAATGAAGTATGGGATATATAGGATCTACTGGCTTCTAAAGGCATCAAAAATACCATGACACCAGTCACAAACCCAAAATCTGGCCTGATAATGCCACATGACAAGTGGCCTTTCCCCCAAATCTGGTGCAATAGTAAGACATGCTTTAGGGCCCTATTCACACCAGACTCAGGGAATAACCCCCTTAATCTGGGTTTTAGAAAAATGCTCAGATTTCTCCATCTGTACTGGATTCAGGGGGGTGGGGAGAACAGGAAGGACAAGCTAAGGCACCATCATTTTCCGCCCTCCTCAATGCCACTTCTCATTCCAAAGGCAGAGCCCCAGTGGTAGTCACTCTTTCTGAGGTCAGAACCATTGCGAGGCTAGCATTCTGGCTTCAGAGAGGGTGACTATTGCTGGGGCTTTGCTTTTCCGGTGCACAATCACCCCTCTGAGCCCCAGGGAAACCAAAGAGCAAGTGGTAGCCTCCTGAGCTGGCTTCAGAGGCATGGCTACCATTGCCAGTGGTAATTACCTGGCAACTACCACTGGTGCTTTGCTTTCCCTGGAGTTCAGAGTCAAGCAAGAGTAACAGCTTTGAATGGAATCAAACCTAATGCAGATTTGGGCTTTGGCAGGTGTGGTGCTTAAATCCAGGCTAGAATAGCCTACATTTCATGCACTGCAGCTCTGGGCCATTGTAGTCCAAATCTCATCTGGATTTTTACCCTCAATGTAGTCAAGCCAAAGTGTTGCAATGGAGAATACTCCATTAGTCAGAATTTTCTGTATAGAAATCCCCACCAGGATTACAAAACCTAGAGTACAGTAGAAGAATTGACTCTTAAACTGGTTCAAAAATTCTAAACTGGAAAATGAAAGTTCATGGCAGTAGTTATGCCAAAAATCTTCCGGCATCTCAACTTTTTTTGCTGTTTGCCAGTCTTTGAAGTCCTATCCCACCATTTATGTATTGAGATGATGAAGGGAGACCAGATACTCACTTATCGGGCAGGCCCCTTCTGTCATTTCCATGTCATCTCTCTCTTCCCCACCCTCTACTCTTTGGAGGGCAAAGGTCTGCTACAGAGAGGCTCCTGTACTCCATGCAATTTAAAACCTTGGTCATGTGTCAAGTTTAGGTGACAAGATATACAGCAAAGGAGTCAGGGTGAGTTATTCAAGGCAACTCACAAAAATTAGGAGGGACACAGATAAACACATTACTAAAGACATACACAAGTTAAAATACATTGAACTTTCAATAGAACTAAAAGTAATTTATAAACATATCCATTAAAAAGCAAGGAATATGGACAATGCAACACATTATTAAAATCCCTTTTCCCACAAGCAGCCAAGTCCCAAAGGCCTGTTGAAATAAAAATGTTTCCACCTCCTGCCAGATGGACAACAAAGAAGGACCCAGTCTAGCTGCTCTGAGTATGCCTATAGGGTCTGTCTTGACTGGTTCTCTGGCATCCCAAGCATTTTCAAAGCACCATCTCAATGCTAAAGGATAGGGAGAAAAGATTTTCTTTTTTAAAAAGAAATTGTAATTAGAATGCATTAACATGAAACAAAAGCCAAACTCCCCCTCCTTTCCCCCCGCCCTTCTGCCTAACCAAAGCCTTAGTACAGATCGCCTTGAATATTGCTTTCCAAGTCTGTGAGTCACCTAGCCAGATCCCATATTTTGTGGGTTAGCCAGAAAAGCACAGCCCCCGCAAACATGTGTGTGAAAACACAGATTAGTACCATATCCATGCTGTTATTTGGAAGGATATACATCAGGCTTTTGTCTTCACCATCAAAAGCAAAACCATCCCCAGAGGTACAAGAGAAAGCATTGTGCCACTTGCACCAGGTACATTGCTAGATTGTGTCTAGAAATACTCCTCACCCCTCCACCAAGTGAAGCAGTCCTTTCTTTGAACAATAAGTGCAAAGGCCAGTACTGGGGAATCTGGGGAAGGGGTGGGGAGGCTGCAGCTGATCAACTGAGACTGTGTTTGTGCAAAAGGGAAATCATTTCAAACATCTGGACAAAAACATTTTTTTCCTCTTTAAATGCTTCACACTTCTGAAAGGCATCATTTCCCCCCAAAATATAGAAAACTCCAAGTCATTTCCCTTCCCCTGCTCCCAGCAAGGATTGCTTTCATCAGAACCAAAGAGCAAAAAAGTGACTGGCTTTTAGGGTGGGTTGGTTGGTTGATTTTGAAGAGAATTTCATTGAGATAAAATCTTGGGCAAGGAATATCTATTGGTAGAATGGTTTTATTGTATGGTATTACCACTTACAACTGAGAGCCAGTCTGGTGTAGTGGTTTGAGTACAGGACTATGATTCTGGAGACCAGGGTTCAAATCCCTGCTTGGTCATAGAAATCCACTGGGTGACCTTGAATCTTGAACACAGGTCAGCAAGCACCTGAGGCAGCAGGGGGTGGATGTTTCAGAGATTTTGGATAGTCGGTCCAGTCCAAGTCAATCACAGATTATCTGAGCAAGATGCAGGGAGAAGCACAACAGTGCTCAGTTGGTCCAAGTGTCGTTAACAAGTCAGCAATCCCAATGTAAGAGCCAGCAAGGAATAAACAAAGTCCTCAAAGGATAGCCAGTCCAAGGTCAAAGAAACATGAGAGCCAGAGTTCTGTCAGTCAACCAGATAAGACAGTTGCTAACAATGAAGACATGGAGGAGCTGCTGGGTAATTTATGCCCAGCTATCTAAACAACACCTGGAGCCTAATTAATTAGTGTCTGAGATTTAACCGTCAGTGAGCCTCGTGCTTCTCTCTTGCCATTTGACAAAGGACAGGGGCATGCATGTTGTCTTCCATCTCTGATTCCAGGCGACTGTATTCAGCTTCCTGGTACTCTGCCCTTTCCTCATCTTCAACTGGATCATCCAGGGGGTGAGTTATGATGTCTTTCTCTTCTTCATCTGAATCATCATCCAGGGGGTGAGTTATGAGACCCTGTTCAAGTCATACTCTCTCAGCCTCAGAGGGATGCCAAGAAGACCCTGTGATAGGTTCACCTTGGGGCTGCCATAAATCTGAAATGACTTGAAGGCACACAACAATGAACAACAACAAGAATGACAACAACAAGAAGAACATTACAATTTCACCCTACAGCTGTGGCTTCCTTCTCTATGAAGGTGGGGAGTCTGCCCCATGTTTTAGTCCAAATTTTAAGGGAGACTTTCATGGTGCTGAACCTATTTGGGAAACCAGGTTCAGCACCTTTAAGACCTTTACAGCTCAGAGGAGATCCACTGACACAGAAACCACCAGCTGCCAATATGAGAGTGGGCCAAATAAAATATGATGCTGATGATTCATGCAATTTACATCAAATGGAATCTTTTTTGCTCCCAGACAAGTAATAACTCTTTCAGAGGACAGATTATTTAGATCTGGGACAAGGCAAAGGAGGACAGGTTTAAACAACCTCTTCCAGGGAGCCACTTTCCTTCATCTTCAGGCCAGCCCATAAGGCATCAGATCGGGAACGGTAAAATAAAAACACCCATGGAATGTCTTGGTGATGTATTTTTCATCTTGTCATGTTTGCTTGAAGTCTTGGAAATGTGTAAGCAAAGTAACCATTCAGGTATGAGATATTTGATCAAATCCAAGGGTGCCCTGAATATATTTCTCAGAGCTGATTTTTATGGAGCTATTTCAATCATTCTGCTGTGTTCTGGGGCTGAACCTCTAGGGGTGGGGAAACATATGCATTTTGCTTTGTGGCCATCAATATGAAACCCACAGTGATAAGAGGATAACCATTAGAAGAGGAAACTCAGCCCAAAGCAATTTGCCTTGGGTACATGAGGAAATACAAACTCACTTAAGTATATACAGCGGTGGCACGTCAACAGTCCCTTAACATATACTTAAGAAACTGGAAAAGATATATAAGTGTCCAGCAGTGGGTAATTTATGAAAGTTTAACCTGAAAGTCTTTGGCATAAATCCAATTGTTAAATCCCAACAAAATAAACCAATTAAAGCAATGGACTGCTGACTTACCAGGTTCCCACTGATGCAGTGGGGCTAACAATTGAATTTAGGCTTTTCTCATGATAATCATGTGGAGGGAATGCCTGGGGTTATTATTTTTTTCATGATGGGTCATTCATCAAAATGTAATGAGTGGAGGGGCAGCATTACTTGTTTAGTAATGGAAGACAACAGTTTGGGTCAGAGGTAGAAAATCTGCAGGCCTCCCAATATTTATAGACTGCAATTCCAAGCATTTGGCTGTACTGGCAAGGACTGCTGGGAGCTGCAGTTTGACAATGTTAGGGGGGCCAAACAATTCTCACCTTGCACTAAAAGAAGGCTAACTCTACATAACATCATGGACTGAATAGTGATGGTCTCCATGGAAAGCTAAGGACAAAGAAAAACAGCTTGGAATAACTGCCTCAGCTTGCTTGTCAGACATCAGACATGGGAAGGAAGTCTGTATACAGGATCATGTGGCAAATTTCCAACTAATCTGTGTGTGTGTGTGTGTGTGTGTGTGTGTGTAATATAGCCACACAATCCAGCTTGATACCCTCTTCCCATCAAAAATGGCTCTCTCTTTGGAGGTGCACATTGCTTACTTTAAATTTAATGCCTCAACAGTATGAACTACAAAATGTGTAGCAGCTGGGATCTTATCAGTCTAACTGAAACTTTGTCAGAAAATGAGCACAGTCTGCTTGCACTCAGAGAAAATATTAAGAAATATTATGGTAAGCATTCAATGAAGAATGCTATTTGTTATTTTTTATGGGAAGATGGCATCAAGCTGGAGTCTCCTTATGGAATGTCTACAAATCACCATACAGGTCCAGTTCAGGTATAATGAGAAACCATGGTTTCCAGTTATATTGGGGTGGGCAACTGTGGCCTTCCAGATGTTGTAGGACTGCAGCTCCCACAATCTGTCACCACTGGCTAGGGTGGGGGAAATATCTGGAGGGTCATAGTTGCCCATCACTGTCCTGCATCAACACATGTGCTTGAGTTTCAGACTTGCACATTCCTGTGTCCCCTCTCCTTCTGCTCTTCAGCCTCAATGAAGAGACTGGGAGCTTTCTTTTCCAGATTTGCACATTTCTGACTTGCAGTGACCCTAAGGTGATCCTATCAGGGGATTTTCTGAGGCTGAGAATGTATGTCTTGCCCAGGGTCACCCAGTGGGTTTTCATGGCCGAGGGTGGGGGATTCAAACCCTGGTTTCCAGAGTTGTAGTCCAACACTCAACCACTATGCCACACTATACACTGTTGGTTTATGAAGTCTAAGCAGCAGTGAGTTTTTTACCCCTTACATAATCCATTGTTTCAAATTCATTTCATATCTGAAATGAGTAATGAAAGAAGGGAATATCTAATTCCCTTATTCAAACAGATGGACTGCATAATTTTATCTTTCAAAATCCTGTCCTCAAACATCACCTAGGCAATTGGTTTCCTGTCGTTAACAGAAATCATAGTATGATCAATCTGTAATACCCTATGTATCCTCTGCAGTCAATCACATTTCTGCATCTGCTCCTTCTTTTTTCCCCAATTGGAGTCAATATGGCCTCCCAGAGGAGGATATAATGGCCAGAATCCTATTGAGATTGTCCTGTTCAACCAGGGCTTGCACTAGTAGTTCCACTTCTTACATTGTTGAGTAAGGACATACCCATTACCTCTTTGCACTAGAGCTTTGCTTAACAGTACCATAGCTGGCAGATTATGCCCAGGCACACTTCTGCCACACACTAAATGACCATTGATGGGCTTGCAGGAGCACAGTGGGAAAGCTCTGTCATGCTGCTACCAGGCTGGCTCCACCTCCATCCGCCCTCTTCAGCAACCTTAACTCCACATGAATACACTGGCAGAACCTAACACTCCATCAATTTTATACAGGTTCATGGCCATTGTTATATGCATTGTCCTTGCATAGCTTAAATCCGTACAGTGAAAGTCAAATGGGTATGTCTTGTCTTCTAGGGCTACATGCCAGTGATGACTTCCTGCTTGGCTCAAAGGCTACTGTGATGATAATAATAATAATAATAATAACAATAACAATAATATTTATTTATACCCTGCCCCTCTGTTAAAACAATCAGGGCGGCTTACAAAAATTAAAATACAATACAGATAAAAATCCCTAAACCCCACCCACCCCCACCTTCCCCCATAAAAAGATATTAAACAAATATAAATTAAAAAGCAACTAATCTAAAATCACATTTAAAAACAATAAATACAGTAAATACAGTAAATGGCCAGCAGACTAAAAAAGGCCAGGACTCCTGAGGCCGGGATCTAATTAGGAAAGGCCTGCCGAAAGAGATCCGTCGTTAGTGCTTTTTTAAAGCTACTCAGGCTTGTCATCTGATGGATCTCGTTCAGCAGGTCATTCCACAATTTGGGGGCGATTACCAAAAAGGCCCTCTGGGAGGTTGCAGACAGCCTAGATTTTTGTGGCTGAAGCAAATTCCTCCCAGAAGACTGGAGTGTGTGGGGAGGATTGTATGGGAGGAGGCGGTTCCAGAGATAAGTTGAACCCAAGCCATTTAGGGCTTTAAAGGTAATAACCAACACCTTATACTGGGCCCGGAAACTGATAGGCATCCAGTGGAGAGATTTTAATACTGGAGTTATATGGTCTCTCTGAGATGTTCCCAAGACCACTCTGGCTGCCATATTTTGTACCAACTGAAGTTTCCGGAACAAGCATGAGGGCAGCCCCATGTAGAGTGCATTGCAGAAATCTAGACGAGAGGTTACCAGTGCGTGCACCACAGTCTCGAGGTCCCTTACTTCCAGGAAAGGACGCAGCTGGCGTATCAGCCGAAGCTGATAACAGGCGCTCCTGACCGTCACATTCACCTGACTAGTCATCTGAAGCAATGAATCAAGGAGCACCCCCAGACTGCAAACACAGTCCTTAACGGAGAGCGTGACCCCGTCCAGGACTGGAGATTGCAACCAAACTCCTGGTTTTGGGGCCGCTACCGTGAGCACCTCCGTTTTGTCTGGATTTAATCTCAATCTGTTTTTCCTCATCCAGCCCATTACTGCTTTAAGACAATAATTAAGAGGAGAGACACCATCGGAATTCCAGGCCGACGATCAGGACAAGGAGAAATAGATCTGGGTGTCATCCGCATACTGATAACACCCAGCCCCATAACTCTGAATAATCTCACCCAGCGGCTTCATATAGATGTTAAACAGGTTCAGGGACAGGATGGCACCCTGCGGAATGCCACAAGTAAGCTCCTTTCTGCTGGAGCAACTGTCCCCGAGCAACACCCTCAGGAACCTGCCTGAGAGGAAAGACCGGAACCACTGGAGTGCAGTGCCTCTGATTCCTAACCCACTCAGGCGATCCAGGAGGATGCTATGATCTATCGTATCGAAAGCCGCTGAGATGTCTAAAAGCACCAACAGGGTTACACTACCCCTGTCGATGCTTAGACGCAGGTCATCGGTCAAGGCAACCATGGCGGTCTCAACTCCAAATCCCGTCCTAAAGCCAGTTTGAAATGGGTCTAGATAATCGGTTTCATCCAAGACCACTTGGAGTTGAAGAGCAACTGCCCTCTCAATCACTTTGCTCAAGAATGGTAACATAGAAACCGGCCTATAGTTGTTCATGTCCAGGGGGTCAAGGGAAGGTTTTTTCAGGAGCGGCCTAACGGCAGCTTCCTTTAAACAGGATGGAACACACCCTTCTCTGAGGGATGCATGGATGATGTCCCTAAGGAACACCATCAAGGCACCCCCCCCCACTGGATGGCCAGCCATGAAGGGCAAGGATCGAGAGGGCAGGTCGTCTTCCTCACCCTACCAAGTAGCTTGTCCACGTCCTCGGTACTCACTGATTGAAATTGATCCAGTAAACTTACATCAATGGAATTGCTGGACACCTCGTCAATTGTTTCTGTCAAATTACTGTCATCTAAGTCGGCTCTTATCCAAGAGATTTTATCTGCAAAGAAGTTGTTCAACGCGTAACAGCAGGCCGTCATTGGGTTAAGCAACGGGTTCTGCACAGGAATAACCTGCGTCATCTCCCTTACTACCCTAAACAGCTCTGCTGGACGGGACTCTGCAGACGCAATACGTGCAGAGGAGAAGGATCTCTGCGCTGCACATATTGCCTCTCGATAGGACCAAAGAAAGTTCCTATGACGAGTCCTGTCGGATAAGAGTCGAGTTTTCCGCCAGTTGCGCTCTAGTTGTTGTCCAACCTGCTTCATTTTCCTAAGCTCTGTGTATACCATGGCTTACGGTTTGGAGCGGGTTGGAAAGGACGCTTGGGAGCGACCGCGTCAATAGCCTTGGTAAGATCGGTGTTCCAGGTATTAACCAAAGCTTCGACAGGGTCACCGGCGTTACCAACCATTAACCCCTCCAAGGCTTTATGGAATCCTATTGGTTCCATTAGCCTTCGGGGGTGGACCATTCTAATGGGTCCACCACCCCCGGTGGGGTGGGAAGAGACTCTTAGTTCAGTCTTGACCAGGAAATGATCCGTCCATGACAATGTGGTGGTTTTTATAACCTCTGCCCACGGATATTCCTGTTCTGTACTGAAGACCGCATCGAGGGTATGACCCGCACAATGTGTGGGCCCGACGACCATTTGGGATAGGCCCATGTTTGTCATGGTTTCCATGAACTCTCGAGCCACACCAGTCAGATTTGACAAGCTGGTCTCGAGTGGCATGTTGAAGTTGCCCAAAACTAAAAATCTGGGCGACTCCAACAGCAACTCTGAGACCAGCTGTGTCAGCTCGGTTAGGGAGTCTGCTAGACAATGGGGTGGTTGGTATACTAGCAGAATCCCCAAACTATCCCTGGTCTTCAGGCTAAGGTACATACACTCAAAGTGGACTGTGTTTTGGACAGGTATCCTGGTCAAAGTCAGATTGTCCTTATAAACTAGAGCCACTCCGCCCCCCTCGCCCACTTCCCCTCACCTGCTCACTGACAGAATACCAGGCTGGGAGGGCCTGCACCCACATGACAGCGCTATCCTCTCCCAGCCAGGTTTCCGTGAAGCAAGCCAGGTCGGCATCCTCATCCAAGAGAAGATCGTAGATAATGTGAGTTTTATTCTTAACCGACCTGGCATTGCAGAGGAGCAAAGTAAGGTTCTGTGGAATGGTGGGTACGCTCTCCAATCCATTCCGGGAAACAGGGTGAACTGAAGGTGGGATAGCTAACAAACAGCGATCTCGCCTTCTTTCGTAACATCTGTTCACTCTGTTCCGACCATACCTCCCTTTCCCCAGCACAACTTCCACCCCCACTCCATTCCTGGCCTCAGCTGACTCCAATTGCAAGCTTAGGTCTTCCTGGCTGGCTGGTTGGCTGGTGTTCCTGAGGGGTGTGGGAGTGGCTTAAAACACTAGCCACTCCTGGCCACACCCCCTCTCGCTGCTGCCCTGCTCCAAGAAGTCCTCAGGGCCCTCCACAGCCTTCTGGCCTGATGGAGTGGGGAGAAGAGGCTGCTTAAGGCTTGGAGTCCTTCTGGCTGCTGGCTGGATAAGAACAAATATGAACTTCTTTGTTCCAGAAGTGGCAGGGAAACCTTCTGTGGTGAGGTTGCTCCTCCCATTCGCTCTGATAGGCAGGAAGAAATTGGCAGCAGCAACCAGCAGGAGGAGCATCCCACCAACCAGTAAATCTTGTTCCTTCCTCTGCTCTATACAGGTTACTTCCTCATCCTCTGTGGTATTCATTACCCCTCCTAATTTGGCATCATCTGCAAATTTTATAATCATGCTCTCTATTCCATCAACCAAGTCATTTATAAAGATGTTGAATAGCAAATAATAAGCATTCACTGAAGAATGCTATTTGTTGTTGTGTGGCTTCAAGTCATTTCCGACTTACAGTGACCCTAAGGTGAACCTATTGGGAAGACTTTATTATTACAGCAAATAGCCAGCAGAATGTTGAATAGCACTGGGCCCAGGACTGAACCCTGTGGCAGCCCACTAGTCTCTTCTCTCCAGGATGAAGAGGAGCCATTGGTGAGCATTCAATGTGTTCTGTTTCTTCTCTACCTTCTACCTTCTTTACCTTCTGACTCTCAGGGGAGGAGGAGGATCCAGCTTCTGGGACACTTTTGCTGGCCAAGCTCTTTCAGGCTGAGGACTCTGGGGTCTTATTTTGCAGGCACCTTGCCCATCTGATCCCAGCCTGAGGATCTAATCTGCCACAGAGCAATGGTGAATCTTTACCCAGGCTGACTTCTTCCTCCTCTAATATTCCCCTTCCTTCAGATTTCATGAAGGTGGACTGAGAACAGCAGTTTGCCCAATATGTGTCCAAACTCTATTGCTGCTAAAAAAAAATATATAACTTACCCAAGCCAGTCATGTCGAAACTACTGATCCCATTAGTGAACGCTCCTGTATTTGCTCTTGTTTCTTCTTCCATATTTGCCAAGGATGAGAACAACATCAAGTTTCTTGAGGAAAGAAGAGCAGATTTAGCTCTTCAGAGGGGGCATGAGGCTTCTTCTCTAAGCTGTCATGGCTGCACCTTCTATTTTCCACAGGGCCTCCTTTGTATGGATCACAGAGCTCCTGAATGAGGTACCTCATGGTAACCTTAGGTTATATCAAGGTATCAACAAGCTGCTCAAAGTCTCTGCTTTTTCAGCAGATGCCACCTTAAATACAATACAGTCTTCTGTTCCAGTCTGACATCAAATCTGGCTTAAAAGCTGGCATGTTGATGGCCAATCTAAACAGGATCTGACTTTTACTCCCTTTGGGGGTAGCAAACTTTTGGGTGAGTCACTTGACCCTGTCTAGAAACAAAGGAAGAAGGCATTAGTCTCAGAGAAGGATGGCTAGGAAGACTTCTCATCAGTTTTCCTTTCATCTCTACAGAAACAATTACAACTCCTTTCAGCCTAGGGACAACAGATTTAGAAGGCAACAACAGTCTGAGCATAGATACCAACCCCGGAAGCAGTCCCAGCATCAGGGGACCCCCACGCCCAATTACAACAAGAACAGCAATAACTCCACTACTAAACAAATGTGAAAGTGTCTTCAGTCCTGACTCACCATCTCTCAAGGTGGAATGAAGATTACAGCTTTTCTCACACATGTGGGAAAACACCACCTCTAACCCATAGATGATATCAATGCTGAGAGAAGGCTATCTGATAGACTTTTTCTCTTGTCATCACAACTTTTTCATTATTTTACCCAAAGTCAAGAAGTGAAGAAAAGCACCACCTGGTTCTAAAAGCTATACAACACCTGACCTAGATAAGGACCATCGGAGCTGTTCCATTTCACAAAAATTGAAAGGCTCTTACTTCATATTTTTCATTGTACCCAAGAAGAACAAATCATGCAGGGCCATTTTGGATCTGAAATGGATAACTTGGTTTGTGAGAAGATGCAAGTTCTGCATGGAGATCCTCAACACCACCCTGGAGACCCTCAAGCCCCAGGATTCTCTTGCATCTCTTGAACTGACCAAGGTGTACTTACACATTCTGGTTCTCCTGCTTCACCAAAATTTCCTTTGTTTTGTTCCTGCTTCACATACCAGAGCAAACACTTTAAATACATTCAGACATTTGTCTTCCCCAACGGTGTTTACCAAGGTCATGGTAGCCCTGGTAGCCTATTGGAGACAGCAAGGTGTTCATGCATATCTGTACCTTGACAATGTCATGATAAGATCTGTGTTTTTCCAACAGGGCAACAGAGATGTTGACTTCCCATTGGACGGGGAGCTTTGGTATGTCCCACTACAGGAGGTCCCTCCCCCATGGCTGGAAATAAGGACCTTGGTCTTACCTGTGAGATGTTTGTTTTCAGCAATGGAAGGGGAAACACCCCACTTGCCCAGAACTGAGGAGTCCCCTCAGTACTGATGTGGAAAGGGAGAGGGGTCATATTCCAGCCATTTCCTCCTCTTCCTTTGATCTATTTAATATTTTATATTTCTTTGGGTTAATTCCTGGCTCCGCGGTAACATGGACTGATCAGTTTGTAGATTGTTTCCTCTGCTGGTTGCTGCTTCAAATGTCTTCCTGCCTGTCAGAGTGAATGGGAAAAGCAACCCCACTGCAGGATGCCTCCCCTTCCACTGCTGAAAACAAACATCACACCACAGTTCTTTTTCCTCTGGGATATATGCTGTAGGACAGTGGATCTTAACCTTTTCTTTACCAAGGACCCCCTTTAAATATATTTTGTTGCTGTGGACCCCCAAGACATCATCATCATCATCATCATCATACACTGAACCATTAACAATTACACCATTCGTTAAACCTTCCCTCAAAGGCACTTTTCCCACTTCTTCTGACTAGTTTGCAGCTGGAGTGGATTGAACAGCAACATGCAGGCCTACCCAGCCAGCCAGCTTTTGCCTTGGCTCCTGTCGCATGGCAATTCTGCTATGGGAAGAAGGTGGACTGAGCAGCCTTTAAGCCATCAAGCCTTTACGGACCCACTGTGAGGACATTGCGGTCCCCTGGGGGTCCATGAACCACAGGTTAAGAACCACTATTGTAGGAAACCGCTGCTTTTGAAATCTTTAGGAAATCATTCTGAAATCATGTCAGATGTCTGCTGTAAGAAATAGCGGATTTTCAAATCTTTATGAATTATCCAGTCTGTTAACTTCTTGAGTCAATATGGCAGATCAAAATGTAGACAACTGCAGTTATCTTGAAAGTAGTTAGGTTTGGAGTCTGAGCCCATGCGCACTTTGGACTTTTTTTAGTGGTGCCCGCAGCATGGGGGAAGGTCTGGAGGAGGTCGGGAGAAGGACAGAGGAGGACTGAAATGGGGCTCTGTAAGCGCAACAGTCCCATTCTTCTCCCAACCTCCTCAGGGTGGGTGGTTCCCCATTTGAAAAAGTCCTTTGTGTATCTTTGCCTCTTAATATGAAATTGCCTTAGAGTATGTTTACATTCCAACCTTATGGCTGTATGAGTACAGTTCCTCCCTATAAAAGCAACAGATTGTCCTTTGTGTGTTACCAAGGAATCACAGAAACCTTCATAATGTGAAAAAAGTAAATAACTTGGAAGCTGTTGTGATGGAGGAATAACTAAGCTGTGCATTCTGGAATGTCAGTCAGAGAGTGTGAAATCAATGACACCTAGATGGTGTAATCCAGGGAAGGGAAATTGAGGCCTTTGTGACCTTGTCAATAACGCAGCCAGACATGCTTTCTCATCTCACAACTAATTGATATGCCTGGGATGAGATGGGGGGAAATCAGGGGAATTATGCATGAGCTTGGAGCTTTCTTTGGTAGACTGTTTACATCCATTGTCGCCCAGACATTTGGTGTTTACCTCTCAAAAACATGGGTGGAATGTTCAGCTCCTTTGCCACTGCATTTCAAATAGTGATGGTCAAATTGCCCTTCTCTGCCCCTGACTGATTCAGGATGGGTTTGACTACAACATTCCCCTCTCCCCAATCAAGTGGACATACAGTCGGCCTTCTGTATCCATGGATTTGGCATCCACAGATTCCATTATCCAAGGCTTGAATTTTTTAAAAAAAAATTCAAGAAACAAACCTTAATTTTTCCATTTCATATAAGGGACACCATTTTACTATGCCATTGTATATAATGGGACTTGAGCATCCATGGATTTTTGTATTGGGGGGGGGGGTCCTGGAACTAAACCCCAGTGGATACCAAGGGCCCACTGTAGATAGTTTTCAGCAAGCAATGTCCAAGTATGAAATTCAAACTGCACCCGGTGGAGGGGTCATCTGCACTATGTTGTCAAGGCCTACTAAGAATCATGAAAATTACACAGTCCTACAATAATGCTACAGTTTCACTACAGGCCAGCTGAATCATGAGATGGAGTGAGAAGGCTGCCTCAGGTAGCAGGGGCTGGAGAGTGTTAGTGATGTATTAAAGGACAGAGCTGCATGCCTTGCCCTGTACCTCCTATGCTTAGTCCTGATGTTCCCAAGTGCAGTCAGGATGAAGTAAAAGTCAACTAGCTGTCTAGCTGACATGGAAGAGGAGGGTGGCACTATCTTGTTCCTCACTGGGGGACAGCAAAATCTCTTTGGCCATCCCAGCACTGCTGACAGGGGTAAGTATGAGTCAAGTCAGCAGTGCAAGACCTCAGATCTCAGGATGAGAACAAGATTATGTCAAGTTGAGCTCCAAATTCAGTGTGGCCTGCAACTGATTTGTCATGGTCTGAAGAGAGCTGAAGCACTGAAATTTATATTTCAAACAAAACTTCAGTGCCATTACTAATCAAGTGCCTCAGATAGATACAGAACCCAGGAAACGAGGATGAGAGTCTAATCCTCTAATTGGGGCAGAAGGCAAAAAAAGGTAGGGGAGAGCTCCCTGAAGTCTACTACAAATTTATATCAGTGAATGTAAGTGAAGCATGATGGGCAGTTAAGATAGACCCAAGAGAGTGCCCATCATTTGCTGTTGAATACAAAAAAGAGGAATTTAAATTTGCCAAACTGCTGTTAAATGCTGGTGGACACAGGTGATCTTTTCTTTCCTTAATTAGGCTTATAACAGCTTGGATCAATATTAACACATGCAGAGGCTGGTGAATAATTTCCCACCTACAGCAAATATAATGATGTCCCAAAAGTCAACAAGGCAACTGGCATGAGCAATGTCATTTAGTTGCTAGAAAGATTTATCAATATAAAAAGTGGTGTGCTGCCTCTCTTTGGTTTTCTTTGCTTCTTTCCTGGCAAGCCATAGAATGTGTTGCTGTGAATGACAGCTCATGGGGTGGGGGTGGGGAGACCAGACCATTACACAACAGTGTTTTTAATTTGAGGATTTGGGAGCGGAATGGCTTCTTCTTTAAGAGTCTTTTCTGCGTAGGTCTTCGTCTGTATCTTTGTGTCCACCAGTGGTAGGAAGCTCCATGGGGACATTCCAGGATCAGGCTTTGGGCAAGAAAACTGTACTGATGAGTTGTGCCTTTTTAAAAAGTATTTCTTTAGAAGTATACAGCTGAGCCAGGTGGAAAGCAAGAACAGGAGGCATTGATACCCCTATAGCACCACCAATTACTCCCAACATGACAGGAGTATCCTCACATTCTTCCAAAACAGCTTATTGTCAGCCAACTTCGCTAGATCAACATCTTTCTCCTTTTCTGGCCCAATTAAAACCATTCTTTTTATTCCACCATGCATAAAAGAATGCAAGCATGGAGGTCTGGAGAGCTGCACACTTTCCAGGGTCCCAAAAAGGGCTATAAGACCATCATCGTAAGGACAAACTGTACATCTTGATCTGGTTTTTGATGGCCAGGATGGAGGCAATCTGTGAGTAGTAGGGTTCAAAAGATCACTAGTAGGATACAGATTTTCTGGGTCCAGGATTGCTTTTGCCCAGCTCTAGTTGGCACACCAGCTGCTCCTCTTCCTAGGGAAGGCAGATCTGACCACAGTGGTTCATGCCTTAATTAGCTCCCAATTAGACTACTGTGATACACTGTACATGGCGCTGGCCTTGAAAAGCATTTGGAAGATCCATCTAGTGAAATATGGACTGGCCGCACTGTTGTCAGGTATGTATATTAGAAGCTATATAATACTAGTCTTGCAACAACAGCAGTGGCTTCTAGTTTGCTTCTGAGCTCAGTTTAAGGTGCTAGACTTGATCTATAAACCCCTAAAACAGTTTTGGGCTAGGATATCTTCTCCCATATGAGCCTGCCCAAAATCTAAGATCCTTGTTGCATGTCCTACCACCCCATGAGGCTAGACTGGTGAGTAAATAGGACAGGGCTTTTTCTGTAGCAGCATCCTGACTATAGATCTCTCTTTCAAGGGAGGTCAGGCTGGCTTCATCCCTTCTTAGTTTCTAGTTGGCAGATTGATACTTTGCTCCTCTGGCTGGTTTTAATTATCTGTGGTTTTCAAACTGTTTAAGTTTTTAGACCATTTTGAAATACATGTATTTGTATGCTTAGTGTTTTAAATGTTTTTATCCATTATTATATCACCTCAGGGGCTCTGGTGGGTTGAGAGGCAGGGGAAAAATGCCATAAACCAGCAAGGAAGCACCACTTTAGCTATAAGAGTTGTCCAAATTAGTGGGATCTGCTGGAACCAATCAGAAGGAGGACTTCACATAGCTCTATCATAGCTCCATTCTTTGTAGTTTGGGGAAGCACTTAGGGACTTCCCACACTCCAAAGAAAAGCGGCAGGGGAGCAGGAATGTTCCATCTTCCGCATTGCCTTACTGCATGAGGTCATCATTCTTTCATTCCAGTCCCATGGGGAACCAAGGTAAAATCACGTCTTTTTGCTAAATGGAAAAACCTGTTAGCAAAAAGATACGATTTTACCTCGGTCCCCCACAGGTCTGGAATGAAAGAACGCTGGACGAACAACTATGTCATGCAGTAAGGCAGCACAGAAGATGTAATGTTCCTGTTCCCCTGCCACTTTTCTTTGGAGTGCAGGAAGCCCCTCAGAATTCTCTAGTGTTCACTAGTAAAGAATTCTAAGGATTTCACCAGTGGTATCAAACTGACATATCTTCAGTGTAGACAAAGGAGAATTTCAGACAGGAACGAAAAAAGTGTTCCTGTCGCAGAATCTCCACTCCCAACCCATCCCGTCTCTGTCATACCACAATTGCCCTCCCCACCACACTTACCTCCTTTCCAGTTGTTCTAGCAGCCCAGAAGTGAATGGAGCGCTAATGGATCTCCATTCACTTCCTGGATCAAAATCCCGTGGATTCTCACAAGAAGACTCAAGTGTGGGAAATTCAAAAATAAGAAGAACACGGAAAAAAATGACAGTAAGCACAAAAACACACTTTAAAAGGTAGAAGTAACCTGGGAAGGGTCATAAAAAGTGTATCACTTACCTGGATGTCCCAATCTCTCCCGGAAGTGTTCTGGCAGGGACCTCCCATTGATTCTGGGATCTCATCAGCATAACAGAGCACCTTTTCACTCACAGTAACATCCATGACAGAAACGGAACGGGGGAACTATTGATGGCTTCTCCTGTCAATAAAATGCAGTGCTGATTGAAATGGGTGCATAACAAGGGGGGAATGACATCATCTGAAAAGGGAGCCCTTTTGCAATCTCCTGGCAGCCATGTAAAGCCACTTTTAACGCATCTGATCATCTCCATATTCTAAGGGCCAAATCCTACTGCTTATCCCAACTAGAGTACACCCATTGATTCAGTTGGACTACAGTAGCTGCAGTGGGTTTACTTCACCTAGAACAGTGGTTCTCAACCTGTGGGTCCCCAGATGTTGTTGGACTACAGTTTCCAGGAGCCCTCTGAGGTCTCACCTTGACAGCCAGGTGGTCTTCCCAGTCATTAGTGAGGCTGTAGAATTGAACTCACAGACTCACTAATGACTGGGAGGACCACCTGGCTGTCAAGGGGAGACCTCAGAGGGCTCCTGGAAACTGTAGTCCAACAACATCTGGGGACCCACAGGTTGAGAACCACTGACCTAGAACAACAGGATTCAGGCCTAAAGGTCCAAAATAATGAGCTGCTGTCCTGTAGAGAGGGTAGGGTAGAGTAAATTTGCTTTCACAGGAAATGCTAGGAATTGTAGTTCCTGAGATAATATAGTAGTAGAGCTTGAGAGAGTTTTTTCCCTATATGAGAGAGCATGGGGGTGGAGGGAGGCAGGCAGGCACAAGGGCTAATCCCATCCCCACTTCCAATGTGTACGCATGCAGCATATTGGTGTATAAATGTAGAGCTTCTCTGTGCAAGAGGAATCCTCTGAGAATTAAGGCGCCCCCTTCTATTGAGGAACACTATGCATATCCACCTATAGGAATGTATGGCCCTTCATGGAGACACCAAATGTGTGGGGAATGAGACTGGTCTATACCAGTGGAGACAGAGCATGGTATGTTTTACTTGAAAGGTAACCCATTGACATCACATTTATTTTATAAAGCAATTCATTACTTTCAATGTAGCACATTAATAACACATCACTAAGGTGTTAATTTAATTAAAAGGAACAGTTGCTTTGTGTGGATATCATGCAGCTCTTGGAGAGAGGTGGTCATGTGACAAATAACTCATGGGAAAAGCACTGTCTCTCTGTCTTCCTCATTTTTCAAGCCTGAGTACTGAACATGTTAGCAGTGAAATGTATCTCTCGGCCTCTTCTCCCATCCCAGTTTACTTTCTTTTCTCAGAGTTACCTAGAATTGATCAGCCTCGACGGACATCTCCCAGTCACGCTCCTTCAGAGGGCATGGTGCACAGTCGGGTGACAACTCCACAGCTGAACAGCAGCCTAACGCAAAGGAAGTATGAGGTAACCAGAGTGTACTGGTTCTTCCAGCTATCCTGGATCTTGAACTCACCCTCCCCCACACCACCACCCCATGTATGTTCAGATTCACTTGAAGACCAAGGGCCTGAGTCAAGGGCAGAGTTTAAAAATACTACCTTTTGGACGATGGCTCCCAGAATTCCCCAGCCAGCATGGCTGCTGGAGTCTGGGATTTGTATTCCAAGAAAGTAGTACCTCCCCCCACACACTTTGGTCTAAGTGTAATTAGTGGTTATTAAGAGGTCTGCAACTGATGAAGGTATTTTACAGGGGAACAAATCAGGCTTGATGCTAAGAATTGCAGAAATGGCTGGAATTCATGATTGCAGTTATGAATGCGTAACGTAGAGTTATGTGTTCATAAGTGATTTGTATTCACAATCCCTACGTATTCAACAGTGTAGGGAACATGTAAGGATTGTAAAGCACCAGCCGCTACAAGTGATGGGTGGAGATCTGTTCTGCTGTCGATCAAGGTGCAGGAGACAGACGTTTCCACCCACCTCCCACAAGTGACCTCTGGTGCGACAGTCAGAAACATTCCTTTCCCAATTCCTCCTCACACAGATCACTTGCAGGAGGGATGAGAAACATCAACCAGCTGTGCTCTGATCAACAGAACAGAGTCCTATTGCTCGCAGCAACTGATGCCCAATAAGTCAGGATTGGGTGGTTTGGGCCAGGAGATGCTACTTAGTTAAGTATACTTAACTGTTTAACTATGTACCTACTTAACTAAGTAGCTGATCTAGAATCTTGGCTATTGGTCCATATGCTGTAGCCACTGTGAGCTTGTCTTTCTTAAGCAATATCCTTTTGCACAGTTATTCTAGAAATGAAATAAATCTCAAAAGAAGGTTGTGATATGGCAAGGAAACACACATACATGCATGCTTTTCAAGGAGGGTGAAATATTTTTGCTCTTTTGATACCATCCTCTGAAGTACACAAATGATAGATTGGATGGATGGATGGATGGATGGACAGACGGATGGACAGAGAGACAGATTCCTATATTTTAGATCCCATCCTGTGAGAAAGACTGATGGATGTGCATATCCTTGCTATGTAAAGTTTTTTTCTTTTGTTTTGTGTGTGTGTGTGTGTGTTGTTTGTTTTTGGTTTTGTTTTTTGCTCTTTAGATCTCATCCTCTGTCCTACATGCGTATGAATGTAAGTATTAATTGAGTGGCAGCTTTGGAGAGACCAGAGGCAACTGGTTGTGTTCACACTGCACGTATGATACCAGTGCAATCATGAGAATGATAAAGGAACAGGATCATCTCCTGATTTGCTGTTCTGGGGCCTGTGTAATCTGTTAAAGTTCTGGAGTGCATCTCATAGCAATAGCAGTGACATTTCATTGATTTGCCCACCCATGTTTTGTGAAGCATCCTAATTCATGAAATTGACAACGTAAGTTTCAAGGTGAAACACAAATCCAGTCTTCCATGCCTAGTTGAAGTAAGCTTTATTCCTGTTTCTCTCAGTAATGGTGACTCATATTTTATAGCAATATGGAGCTTTCCATATTTTACTATTTCTTTATCTGTTGCCAAAAGTTTCCGGACAGTAACTAGTATAATGCGACTGACCTTGATCCATTTTCCCCCCAGTGGTATCTCTTCCTGCTCTCATTATCTCTACTCTGTCTTATTTAAGTTATGTCAATAAGGAGGAATCAGTTAATAGTCCGGGAAGGTAGGGAAAATAATAGACTGTGAGTGAATGATGTGTCTGACATTTTGCTGGACCTACGATGTTCTATTTAATCATAATTTTGACAGCCCCAAGCTTGGGGGTGTTCATTACTCCCTTTTGTAGAAGTTGGAAACTAAATGAGATAAGCTATAAATATGATGACTTATATATTTCTCATATTTGTTTAATTTCAATTCTAGAGCCTTTTCAAACACAATCTAGAAGAAGGACTCCTGAAAAGAATAGCAAGGCGAAAAGTCCGTCGGCGTATATTTGGAGAAATTAATGTCAAAAAAGTCAATCAGTTTGGGACTGCCTGTTCACCTTTTCATGCGCTGGCAATTACAGTGCGTAAAACACTTGACGCTCAAATTAATTCATGAAGGGTCTATTCAGTTGTACCAGTTATGAGATCACCTCACTCTGTCAAATACCTACTATTTTGTTATCATAGAACTAGTGAACATAAACCAAAACATCAAAACATCAAAAATCCAAAACATCAAAAACTCTGCAGGAAAAGCCTGTGAGGCTTTTCCGTGAGTTTTTTTTAAAAAAAACAGCAGAGGGGATGCACATTCCTGCTCATTGGAACAAGCAATTCTTTCCCATAGGAGAGGAAGCACAAAGCTGATTGTCCAGCTGAGCACAGGGGACAGGGCTTGCTAACAAGGCAAGTGCCCACTGCCACCATGTTGGATTTTTGCCTTAGCGAGCAATTGATAGGATGATAAAATGGGATGGTTTGTTGTTGTTTTTTGCTTTCTTGTTAAATTGAAAAATTGCTCCAGTCCTCCTTGGACATCATTGTTTGTTCGTTTTTAAAGTTCAGCTGTGGCAAATTGAGGTAATTACAAACGTGAGTAAATCACAATTGGCTGTCATCTTGCATGTGAAGCTTATGAGGGCTTATGGAGGTAAAAACACAATTCAGACAAGTTGCAGCTGCTGCAAAATGCCATTACTGTGAGGCACTCCAGGTTTTTTGCCTCCTATAGACAAGCCCTAAATTTCCACCACAACCCAGCCACATTTATATGAAAAGCAAGACCTATTGATTTGAGCAGGGCTTTGCTATAAGTCAGTGATCTTAGGATTTCAGCCTCAGAGTGGCTTCATTTACTTGGCTGCCAATTAAGTTCCACAAATCATTGCATATGTGAGTGGTCCAGCTGTGTGAACAGAGTAATAACATCAGATCTGCATCCTCAAACACAATTTGTTCCTAAAATTCCACAAACTGGAAAACTGTGGTCCCCTCTCCCTGAAATGGTACAGAAGAAGCGTTATGATCTTCTGTGTATTTTCAGCTCTGCTGTTACATAGCAACAGGAGTAGGAAGCTTGTCACAACACCGATACTCAGGGGTGAGCCAACAACTGAACATGGAACATGGGAATGTGAAATACACTTTCAACCCATCGCCTCTTTCCCCTCCATACACCCAGCCTGTTCTTGCATTCTAGGTCTTTCTTGACCATAAGGGACAAGCCAGATATTAATTCTATGAATGCGGTCTGTGTGTACTTTTTGCTATGTAAATGATAGTGAAATAACAGGAAAGCCTGTGCAGCTTGGAATCATCAGGGAAGGGAGGAAAAATTTAAATCCTCCTCTCCCTACCTGTCCCACGACCTCTCTGAAGTTGCTATTTGCATTTCATGGAAATACTGAGCTTCTGCAGAACTGGTAGTTACATCCCTAAAAGCATGCTTTTTCACTGCATTTGGGCAATTAACATCCCCAGGCCTGAATCCTGTTGGTTAATCTTAGCTAGAGTAGACCCACTGAATCAATTGTTGAACAGTGATCTAACACAGGTATATCCCATTGATTCAAAGGGGGGCTGTAGTTGGGACTGATAGTAAAATTTAAGCCCATGCCTAGTTTGGCTTCAAACAAGTTGTTAGTCATGCAGAGCAGGAATCTGTTCCTTACCCTATGCATAACGCTCCATGGCTAAGAATTATAGGCAAGATCCAATGGGGGATGTCTGCTAGCAGAGCAGTAGAATCCCATGGGAGGGACAAACTCCCCATCCCATGCACTGCTCTATGCAACACCCACACACAAACACAAAACCAGCTGGGGGGGGGTGTGGAAAACCTTCTGGAGCATGTTTTCAGGCAGCTCCATAGCTGAGAAGAGGGGAAGGAAGTTCCATTGGATGTGGGCCACTGTTGCCCTTAATCATGATCATCATTGCAGGAGTAGCCTCTGTGATCACAGTGTTTCCTTCCATATCTCTTGTAGGAGATTGAGACTTTAACCTTACCCAGCAACTTACCCATGACACCACGGATGATGAGCAAGGGAATAGTTTGCAACACAGAGTCTGACTTAAAATCTATGCAACTCACCTTTCCAGAGCTGGATGAAGAGAATGCAGAAGAGCCCAAGACAAATGACAAGAAGAAACCCCTGGACCATACAAAAAAGCCTATGCTGCCTCCATTGATTAAGCCCACAAGATCCCGGCTCTCTGAAAATAAGAAGATTTCGGGTTGCCGTCTTCCCTCTGTCCCCACAGTAAGGGCATCTGCATCACTAAAGTGGGGAAAGTACTAACATCTTTGTGAGCAAGCCCAGATGGACCCCATCAAAGCCTTGCCCAAGTGCTATCATCTTGAGATCTGGGGCAGAGGCCACCAACTTTCACTCACTCAGAAGCCAAGCACGATTTTGATATATGAATGTTTGAGGGAACCAACATTGATCTATATTGTACTGCAAGAACAAAAATTGCCAAAATAGCCAATTAAAGCAAGTGATGCAGACCTCTTTGGTGGGCAAAGCTGAAAAGGAAATCAGTTGTATATGACACCAGAATAAAGCGAGGCTGATTTTTATCAGGAGTGCTAAATATACCTTTTAGTCTGGATGTGGTAGTTTTTGAATTTTGTCAAGGAGTCATACAAAACACAGAAGAAAGCTGATTATTTTTTTAAAAAACTGAATGTACATGCTATCTTATATGCTCTATTTTTGAATCTGGGGACTTTTGAATTTAGGAAGTATTAAAAACAATGTATGCATCACTTTGTGAATAAAGCCTGAGTTTTAATACAAGTCAATATAAAATGCTTGGACCACCTCTGGAAAGATTCATCCTCAAGAATTATGGCAGTTATATTTATATGGCAGGGCAAGAGCTTACTCAGTACAGAGTTTTTCTGCAAATTAACAACAACAAAAGGTCCCACTAGAAAACATTTCATCAGAATTGGTTGATTACTACAGAGAACCCATCACACTCCACAACAGCTAACATTGACCTAGCACTGGCCTATAGATGCATCCAAAGGGCACTAAAATAAATAGATGTGTGAATATCCATCTGCCCCTGACTGCCCATGCCAGCAACCATTCCCTGCCAATTCTCCTATTATTCTTGCATTTCTGTCTCAAGGACGGTAACAAGCATAGAGACAGAGCATGCAATATTTTCACATTGTGAAAAGCAACTGTATTTTAAAGACACCTCACACACACTTTGACACATTTCCAGACTTCTAAGCTGGTTTGCTACAATTGAACCAAGAGAGGGAAAAGAAAGTGCCCAAGTGTACCCTCAGCTTGCCTGGTAGTAGACTGAATCCTGATCTAGCATAGTTGTCATGTGCTTTCAAGTCATTTCTGACTTATGGTGATCCTAAGATGAATCTATCAGGGGGTTTTCTTGGCAAGACTTGTTCAGAGAGGGTTTGCCTTTGCCTTCCTTTGAGGCTGATAGAGTGTAACTTGCCCAAAGTCACCCAGTGGATTTCCATGGCTGAGCGGGGATTCAAACCATGGTCTCTAGTCATAATCCAACACTCAGACTACTACACTACACTGACTCTCTTAGTAGACTGAATCTTGGTTTAGCATACCCTCCAACATTTCATAGGTAAAAACCAGGATACATATAGGCAAGCAAAATTAGAGTATGGTCAAGACAGCAAAAATAATTAATAAGGAGGAAGAACATACAAGCTAGGAGATGCTGCAGCAGTTTGCTTTTGCTTGAGCTTCTTGGGAAGGCCAAGATTCCATCCCCTCCTGTTTTCTCCCTGCTGCTAATGGAGTTAATGAACCAGTCTGCAGTAACTGAAGTAAGGCAATGACAAAGAGGGAGAATGAGAGGAAAAAGCAGGTGAAAAACTGGGATAACAGATGAGTTGAGTAATCAGGAGTGTCCCTGCCAAATCAGAACAGTTGGAGGGCATGGTCTAGTGCGATCAGGACAAACCCAAATGCCTTCCTCTAGAAGAGTCCAGATAGCCTTAACAGTCTGTTTAGTTATGGGCAGTTTCTGCTATTCTCTAGAGCCTAAAGCTTGAACTGGTTTGGGGTTAATTTTCAAGGATGAGGGCAAGACTACTTTGGAATTGAACTCAGCTTGGAATACAAAGGTTGGTTTGCTCTACTACTCCCAAAAATTTTCCATAGGCATGGAGGATTCTGGAAACTGTAGTTCAAGAAATGAACTTTTCCAAGTTCTGCTTTGCGTTCAGGAGAGATTTGGAGCTACAGCTTCAAGTGATGCTTTGATACTTCCTATAATACTATGTTTAATTATGCCTCCAAATAAAGCAAAATGTTGCCATCCCAGTAAAAAAAAAAAATCTTGCACTTCTTAAATGATGCTAATTATGAGTTATAACACGAAATCATAGGCCTGTAAGCTATAATTGACCTGTGAGCTTTACCTCATTGCTGTCTCAGTAATAGCAGTGATCATCTCACCTCAGGTTTGTATTCCTGCTTTTCAACCCAGGGAGATGGAAATCACACTGGAAACATGCAGTTTGTACTAAATTCTGTCTTCCACATTGATCACATAAACTTGGTGAGCTCTGGAAGTCTAAATATTACAAGATCATAACCAATGCAACTGAAATAATTTCAATTGGGGTCATAGGAGATCACACAGTAGGTATTGTTACTGACATAGAATCATAGAATCATAGAGTTGGAAGAAACCACAAGGGCCATCCAGTCCAACCCCCTGCCCTGTAGGAATACACAATCACATCATTCCTGACAGATTGTCATCCAGCCTCTTTTTAAAAACCACCAAAGAAGGAGACTCCACCATACTACAAGGCAGCATATTCCATGGCTGAAAAGCTCTTATTGTCAGGAAATTCCTCCCAATGTTTAGGTAGAATCTCTTTTCCTGTAGTTTGAACCCATTGCTCCGTGTCCTAGTCCCTGGAGCAGCAGAAAACAAGCTTCCTCCATTCTCAGTATGACCTCCCTTCATTCACTAAGCTAAACAGAAACAACTAGTCATGCTAGGTGCTCAACACTCCCACCATTTTCTCAGTCCCATGCATACAGCAGATGTATCAGGCCACTGGAAGGCTGCTTCTCACAAAGCAGTGATATTTATCTAGTCTTGTCAGCCATAGATCTGTTTTAGAACTTCCTATAGGGTTACCACTTTCCGCAAAACACTGGGTTCCTCAGCTGTCGCTTTAAGGGTATATCTGCACTACACAAATTAATTCTGGCTTAGGTCAGTGTGTATCTACACTGTATGCTTATAGTAGTTTGATATCACTGTAATGATCATGGCTCCATCTGACAGAAGTCTAGGATTTGTAGTTTGAGGATGTACTTAGAATATCCTGCTGAAGTGTTCTAGCCCATGCAGTAGAGCTGTCTAGCAGAGGAATTTAAGTACCTTCTCAAACTACAAATCCTAGAATCCCATAGGGTAAAGTTAAAAGTGGAATCAAACTTTATAACAAGGTAGTGCAGACACAAACTCTCTTAACTGTTATAAATTCCTTCAACAGAATCTGGGAATTGCAGTATGGTGAGGGTGGTGTGTGTGTTTTTTTCTTTCTTAGACTATTCTCTCCAGAAGTCCCTGTGGAAATGAAATTATTGTTAAATTTTGTATATTTCTACCTAATCGGGATACACACAAAGTCTTATACTGAAGGCAGGTCCATCAGAGTCTCCTCTTCTATTTGCATTGTTCAGAGCATCTAGGGAGATTTTCAAATGCCTCTTGCTGCCTATTGCCATGCAAGCAGCCTCCGGAGCAGTAATGAGGCTGCTGCACGGCAAGGGGTCCATTTTGGACGATGCCGTTTCTGTCTCGGCGTCATCCGTGACTGTTGCGGCTAGCATTGAAGGCGGCTGCGCTGTTTTTTACTCATGGACAACTTCAGTGAGTGAAAAACAGTGTGGCCGCCTCCAATGCTAGCCGCAACAGTCACGGACGATGCCGAGAGAGAAATGGCGTCATCCAAAATGGACCCCTTGCCACGCAGCAGCCTCATTACTGCTCCAGAGGCTGCTTGCGCGGCAAGAGCCGTCTGAAAATCTCCTAGCTCTCCACCATAATTATCTTCCTTCAGTTAAATGGAGGCAAACCCACTGAACTGATGGAAATCCAGAGACATGAAAAAGAAGAACACACACTCAGGTGGACACAGCACAAGGATGAAAGGGAAAAGAAAGTCTCAAGAGAGAAGATTCAACATACCAATTGTCATGTGTCCTAGAAGAAAATAAGATGTAATCCCTTGCCACCATTACTAAATTAGTTTTACAAGAGAAAACCAAGGTCTGTTTCCTTCTCAAGCAGCCTTACTTTCCAGTGTAATTAGTTACATTCTTTTTTCTTTTTTAAAAAACAATAGTGGCTACCTGCCACCATGATGAGAACATTGTAAACACCAGGGAGAGGCCTTCAGGCATGCATTTATTTTTAAAAATGGGAAGTTGTCACATATTGAGTCTTTGCACAACTCATTTATTTGCACACTGAGACACTAACTTGGCATGGGCAACCCATGCTGGGCTAGAACTGAAGCCTTTATAAGGGTAAAAAGCTAAATGGAGATGTCTTCTGAATCAAACCGATATGAGCAATGTCTAAATATTACCCCAGAGATGCTGTTCTTGATGATATTGCAGTGATGCAAAGCTATGGCACAAGCTTAAGCCCATGAGCTAAAAAGAAGTGTCACGGAGAATTCACTTCAAAAGAGAGCTATTGGGTTCACACAGGAAAAGTGGGAGGACAAAGTGGCTGCAAAAATATAAGGAAGTGTGGCATCAGATTTGCTTTCAAAAGAGTATCTACATCATTGCCATAATTTGTGCTCAGACATTATGGACCACCATGACAGACATATTGGATTTCTTCTTAGATGGAGTTCTGCAAGATGATGAGGGAACGGCCCCAACCAATCCACATGAGTAACTCCACATGACAGGTTTAGCTGATGGAAATATTCCTCCCCACTAATGATGATTTTTTGCCTCTAACAGCTCAGCATGAAATTATTTTCAGGAATGAGCACAATTCAACAGTTACTAGTTGTTTTTTTAATCCTCCATTGATATGGGTCACTTTGGATGATGACAGCTTTGGATCAGATCAGTCACATGGAAACAATTCTTTCAGATTTCGTAAAATCATCTTCATCTATAGAAACTGCTTTTTTCTGAAGATGGAAATGTGGCTTAGACATGGGAGAGAAGACTGACCATGAATAGCTTATCTGCACAATACATTTATATCTGTTTTGTACCAGTTTAATTGAAATGGCTTCCTTCCCCACACCCAATTCCCACACACAAGAAAAATCCTGAGGACTGTAATTTTGTGGAGCTGTTAATTTATTTTTATAAGAACCACATATCCCAGGATTCCCTTGAGAGGAAACCAGTTAAGGTCCATGGTGTAAATATGCCTCAAAATGACTAATTTCAGTAGAGAAAAAAAGAGAGACTATCAGGTCATGCTATATCATAATTCTCTAGAGAGACACATCTCTTCTGGAAAGAGTAGCCCTTGTTGTAATGGAGACTGTACCAAGAGCATTATCCATCTGTCCCATAAGCTGGTAAATAAAAGCAAGTGGTGTAATATATAGCACATGTGGCCTCAAGTTCTGAGGCCATGGTAGCCACTATGCAACTAGGGAATCAATTGTCACTTACAGGCAAGGCACTGTCTATTTACAGGGAAGAGAAGCTGGGCAAAATGAAATGCTGAGGCAACTGTTAACAGCACAAGCCCATGAGGAACAGAATTTTAAGGGGAAAGGAGAAGATTTGGCACTGTCAGGTCTCAATCCTTGTATCAGTTCAAATGAAATCTTCTGGAGAGGATTCCAAGGCCTGAGGTATGCAGTGTGATATGAAAGGAACTCATCAACAGAGTCCTGGAATAGTAGGTTTAGGTCAGTGTTTCTTCCTCTGATTGGTAGATGCCTTCACTCCACTACTTCTATGCTCCACCCTCCTCTCCCGCTACTCCTGCCCACTGGCTTCTCCTAAAAGAAATGGGTGTTTTTATCCAGAGACCCAGAACACTTTATACTGTGCGGCCCTGCTCTCCATGCTGTTCCTTGATCTGTCTATCAGCAGCAGCAGTGGCTTTGTTGTAGCTAGCCCAGTTGCACAGTGGCCATTCAAGAGCTCAATGCCTGTGGGACAAGGCACCACAGGTGACATTCAACAGGTATGGCTGTGACACGCAGGTGCACCAGCTGAATTTATGTTTAGCCTGGCCACCTCATCACTTATGCTGCCACCAAATAAATATCTGTGGAGACTGCAGTTCCACAGTTGCCACCTTTATGTCAAACTTCCCCTTTATCCCTGCCTTGGATTGGGGTTTTACTTGCGATGGATAGTACTTGTATTGGTGTGTGTTTAATTACAGGGTTAGTGTGCCATATAAATGCTAGTAAGGGAAATAATTCACGAGGAGTCTGGATGTGATAAACAAAATATAAAGATTGATTTATTGGTTGAACAAAATAACAGAAATGCTTTGAACTTTATCTTCAACTTGGTTACCGTAACTGTAAACTGGTTGCTAGTCCCACTCTGTGGTGACCATATAATTTCAGAATCTGCCAGACTTAATAACAACTTCTTTCCTCTCACTCTGTATTCCAATCAGCCTCTATTCCTATTACCACTTATTCTCACTGCACCCACATTCCCTCAGCTCCACTCACAGCAATACACACATTCCAGCCCTCTCCTCATCCCATCACATCTTCAGCTCCCCATTTCAACTGTTCCCCCCCTCTCAACCATCATGCACCTCTTTTCACTCTAGGAGACCCCGCCCATACCAATTTCCTGCCACAGGATTGGCTCCTTCATGCTCTCTTCCCACTTGCTCGTCAACATCAGAGGCTTATCACATGGTCTCCACAGTGGCAGGTTATGGAGGGCACATGGCACCTTTTTTCTTTTCTTTTTTTTTTTTTTTTTGCAATAATACTATTACTTCAGTTTCACAGTCTGCCCAGTGTTTACTGACTGGAGTTTCAGACCATCAATGATTCAGGGCCCTTTCATACCACACAGTTGTAGTGCTATGATTCCAATTTAGCTGCTATGGCTGCATGCTGTGAAAACCTGGGGTTTGTAGGGTACTCAAGCTTGCTGGCTGAGAATTCTAAATATCTTTTCCTAAACTACAAATCCCAGGATTCCACAGGATGCCCCCATGGCAGTTAAAGTGGAATGATAGTGCTAGACAGTGGATCTTCAGTATCTGCTGGGGTTTGGTTCCAGGACGTTCCATGGATACCAAAATCCATGGATGCTCATGTCCCATTATATACACTCACTCTCTCTCTCTCTCTCTCTCTCTCTCTCTGGCTTTTCTTCACAAACAAAGATTCAGGAAGGACTCATCCCGTGCTTTCTGCAAGCGCGCTCATGACTGAAAAGGCCAATCCGAGATAAAGAAGTCCGGTTGCAGAAAGCATAGCAGAGGGTCTCCTTGGGTGACGTTTCCAGGTTGTGTTTCTTTCTGCGTTGTTGTTTCTCTTCAAGACTTGTTTGGCATGAGTTTTCAAATAAAGCTGCAGCATTGTGGATAGTGTGTCTCCATGCCTCCCGATCTGAAACCAGGGCGGGCCATTGTTGGTGATCAATTTGGCCAAGCCTGAGATGTTGTTTCAGGGAGTCCTTGTATCGCTTTTTTGGAGCACCCCTCTTACGCTGACCCATGGCGAGTTCACAATGACATAGTAAAATGGTGTCCCTTGTATAAAATGGCAAACAGCAATGTTTGCTTTTTGGATTTATTTGTGTGTGGGGGGGTATATTTCATACTGTGGATGGTGGAACCCATGGATGCAGAATCTGTGAATACAGACGGCTGATGGTAAGGAGATTATCAGATGCATCAAAAATGGCATTATAACAACGCCAGAGGATCACAAAAGGGCTTCCTTAAAAGATGACGTCATGCCCCATTGTTATGCACTCGTTCTGCTCTGGTTACGAGGACATTCTTTTTTATTGATGTGGAGAAGCCATCAATAAATCTCCCATTTCGTTTCTGTTACAGATTTGCCAGTGTGTGAGAAGGTATCTCGTTCTGCTGGCGAGATTCCAATGTCAATGGGCATTCCCTGCCAGAACACTTCCGGGTGAGCTCAGGACATCCAGGTATGCTACACTCTTTTTGTACCCTCTCCAGGTTACTTGTAATTTTTTTAGTGTGTGTATGTGCTTTTTAAAACTGTTGCATGCATATTTTTGTTTTTTAATTTCCCACACTCACATCTTCTCAGGAGAACGGATGGGATTTGAATCCAGGAAGTGAACAGAGCTCCATTAGAGCTCCGTTCACTCCTGGGCTGCAATTTGGAGGTGAGAGAAGGTAAGTGCAGTGGGGAGGGTGATCATTTTAGAACCGGGGCAGGAATGGAGATTGTGGGACAGTAACACTTTTTGTGTTCCTGTCTGATAATCTCCTATTTGTGTAGGTCCTTCAGATTCAATCCAAGAATCTACTACTCAGCAAGGCACTGTCAGATAATACAGAATGTTCCAAATAGTGTCACTTTTTGTAGATTGTGCTGCTATTATTGTTGTGGTGGTAGTGGTGGTGGTTATTTCTATTGCTATTGTTATTGCTATTGTTATTGCTATTGTTGCTGTTGTTGCTGGGCTGATAGCGATGGTGGTGATATTGCAAAGTGATTGAGAGCAAAAAATAATGCACTCAAGAAAATTATGTGTCTTGATTTTTCATTAACTAATTTCCCCCTGTATTGAAGGGCACCTTGGCTGTCATGCAGGGCTTTGTATGCCAAAAAGGAACGTTCAATCAGCAGGGGATTCTGAACAGCAAAATTAGTTTGTTCATAAAATTAAAAAAACCAAACCTGGCAATTTACAGTCTGCAGAAACAGCAGTAGCTTCTCTGGTTGCCAATTAAACAGACTCATTGGATTGCCATTTTAAAAAGTAGATATTTGTATGTTACAAATGCTCTCTTCTAGCTTCCCTGGGAAAGGCTGCAGACATTGACAGACCTTTCAGCCTTTTGTGCTTCATGCCACACATTCAGGTTGAAATCACTTCTCAAAGTGGTTTGCCTCAGCATTTGGACCACTCTTCTGACACAAATCCTGTTGTCATCTACAGGCTTCCTCCAACAATGTGATTTTAAAGAATATTATTCAATTACTTTTGTATCCAGGAGACTAAAGATGGCATACATGATGGTATAAATAATAACAGCTCCTGTTTTCTCCTCACAAAAGGCCTGTGAAGTAACATGGGATAAGAGAGAATAACAACCAAGACTCGGCAGTAATGTTCATAGCTGTGGGCCAAATGACACGTTCTGCAGAACAGCAGAGAAACAACCATTTTTCATTTTAAACAACATGACTCTGGGGGTAGAGGAGGCTACCATTTATATTGCACAAAGGACAGCAAATGTTTTATCCTTCGCCCTGAACCATTTTCCAACTCCAAAATTGTCCTCCATTCCTATATTTGTCCCCAGGGAAAGGGGAATCTTACATTAGATAAATGCCAAATGGTATTTCATATCATGCTGAGATCTGGGATGTCATTACACTGAATCGGAGCCAGGGGGAGTGTTGCTGGCTGGCCCCAAGGCTGTTTTTGTGACTTCCAGGACTTCCTGGGTTCCTAACTGTATTTGCTAGCTTGGGAGGAGGGGAAAATCCATCCTTTTCAGGGTTGGCTAGGGGAAAGCAGTCCTCTAAAGTCCCCACAAGGGTCAGTGCATCCCTCTGACACCCATCTGTTCCCCACCCCTTCACTAGATGTTCTTACATGCTCAGTAAATTTTGTAGGGCTTCCCAGATGACCCCATGTCTTCCCATTCCTTTGGCATACTCTAGAATGCTGCTCCCTCCAGTAGAAATACTTTTATTAAGGAATAAATGTCAACCTCCTCCTCCTCCTTGCCTTGTGAGCATGCCCTGCAGATGCTGAATGGGAGCAGGAGATGCCATGAATTCCAAGAGCTCAAATATGAATTAATTGATCCCTGGGCAACATGCTCCTCCATACTAAGAGGCAACACTGTACCATCTGCAGTACCATCTGCTGAGTACTTACAATGAGGAGATGGCCAAATCCATCATGCCAGGCATGTAAGTTTCTTGGACTAATCTGACTGTCCATTGCTGGAGGCAGACTGACACCGCTGGGGTAGGTGTGGGCTCGATCCGCACAGCTGTTCACAGGCTTGCAGCTTTGCTTGATTGCAGAGCTCTGGCCAGTTCTGCAAAGCAGATGTTGGGGGTGGTGCCATGTCACATCTGAGTCCCCTTCTCCATGCATGATAGAATGGACAAGGCAACACAAGTCTCCAAGTGGGCAAGTACGAAATCATTATATGGCAGTTTTGCTATTATCAGCCATTTTTTTTAATGTTAGGGGAAACACTTGTTGATCTCAGAGGAGGATCTGTGTTATTAATGTAAACCGAAAGGCCTGAGCAGAATATGTTGGAGCAAGGCACTACTGCTTGGCCTGACCTGTCTATCAGTCATAAAATGGAGTAATCTCATGTTTGCCATTCTGCCTGAAGTCAGCCTAGTGATCAGTACGCTTCCTCTCTTTCTCTCTCTGGTGGCACAGCGGTTAAATGCCCATACTGGAGCCACAATGTTGTGAGTTTGATCCTCCAGGTTGACTCATCTTTCCATCCTTCCATGGGTTGGCAAAATGAGTACCCAGCTTGTTGGGGGCAATTAGCTAACACACTGTAAACCGCTTAGGGAGCGCTAAGCACTATAAAGAGGTATAGAAATGTAAGTGCTGTTGCTATTGCTCTCTCTCACTCTCTCTCCCTCCCTCTCAAGTGTGGAAGGCTTCTAGTTCGTTATGCTATATATATTTTCCCTTTTTGCATGGACCCTAGATTGAAATCAAACTGTTGATCAATATTGTCTGGATCACTTGCACTGATGGGGGAGAGAAAGGAGGGAGGCACCATCTTGTCCTGGTCCCAGGCAGCAAACTGTCTTGGGCCAGCCAGGCAAAAATCCTCTGAAATTTCCCAAAATCACAGTGCCAGAGAGGCCTGCCCTCTGCCCATTTTTCAAGTGGCCACTGTTTGATAAAACTAGTTTGAGAGTAAAACTGCCAGACTCCCCCACCCCCAGCCAGCCGTGGCTGCTGAGGATTCTGGGAACTGTAGTCCACTAAAGTAACATTTCTGAGCCCTATGATCACCCACAGCTGCTAACCTCTCTCTGCTCCCCTTTCTGTTATTGAAATCCCTTGCTTGCTGCCCCATCCTCTCTTGCCTTCCTGTAATGTCAATGCCTTCTGTCCATCTGATGCCATAGAGGCACATGCAGCACTACAAAAGGAGAGATCCAAAACTCCCATCCCCTGCAAAGGAGCTGTTCTGTATGTTACCTGTTTGCTGGATAAGTCAATCCTTGGGAAGAGGACAAGAAGAACCCTCCTGGGTAAGACCAAGGGCCTATCAAGACAAGCATTCTAGGAGCAGCCAGATGCCTATGGAAAGCTCACAAGCAGGGAATGAAGTCAACAGCTCTCTCTTGTTCTTGCTCCCCAGCAACTGGTATCCAAAGGCACACTGCCTCTGATCCTGTGGGCAGTGGCAGCTGGTGGTTCCCATGTCAGAGGGGTGCTGAATCCCCTCAAGTTTTAATCCAAAATGTTATAGGAACTATCCAAGGTGCTGAACCTATTTTGGGGATTGGGTTCAGCACCTTGGATATCTCCTTTAACATGTGGACTAAAACTCACAGGGATTAATTGCCCCAGTGATATGGAAGCCACCAGTCTCTATTAGTACCTATGAGTAGCCTTGTTCCTGCCCCCATGAACATGTTTAAAGCCAGCTAAATTGGTCATCACCACCATCACATCCTTTGGGAGCAAATTTCATTGTTTAATAGGCACTGCTGTGTATCAAGCAGAACCCCTCATGGGTAAAATGAAATATAGCTGTCATGAAATATGGCTATACCAAACTGACGAAGAAAGCATAAGAGGTCACCAACCATATATAATCACATTATATGATAATGATAATGACATCATCTGTGAGATAGTGTTCCTTTGACATCAAGCAAACTCCAGCAGAAATAACATGTCTTTTATTATGGATGGAGTAATTCATTGCCATGTGACTTTAAATATAGGATCCTCCCATCTAGACTCATGGAGTTATCCACAGTCTTCTTTTTAAATGCAGTTCAAATTACTATAATTTTCTACCTGTCTCCTGCCATGCTCCTAAATATACTGGGATTTCTCCACAGTACTTTAATGAGTAGCTTAATCAGAGGTATAATTTACTACGATTTCAATGAAGCTTTTGGAATACATACGAGAACTTTTTAAGAGTTACAGTTATATTTCTCTGTGTTTACCTGCTAGCCTTATGTCTAAAAAAGGCTCCCCCACTTCTCTTCCACCCACCATATTGCAGCACATTATGTTTCATTTTAGTTGCATTGGTTTGTCCTTTGAACTGTTGTTTCTCAAAATACCTGTGTGTTGTTCAGGGTGGAGTTTTTTTAAGGATGTGAAAGTCATTTGCTGGAGAAAGCATTTAAGTGTTCAGCATTATAGGTTTACACACATGGAGGGCCCGTCCAAATGGTGAAAATACCCCTCATGGAATTCGCTGGGAATCCTACCAGTCTAAACAGGATCCAGCACCAATCCACACTATTCAGAATGAGGGGGGCCCAAAACAGCAAAAACGACGGGGTAAAAGCCTTCACAGATTTCCCCATACTTTTTCACAAACAGTGAAGCTGGTGAGCATTTTTGCTCTTTTGGACTATTGAACAATAAAAACTGCGAAGGGAAGCACAAAGCTGATTGGCCAGGTGAGAACAGGGGTGGGGCTTGCTAGGGGGGCAAGCGCCCACTGCCACCAAGTTGGATTTTCACCTTAGCGATCGCTCGCTAAGGCGATAAAAAAAAATCAATATTTTATGTTTTGCTTTGAGAATCACTCTATTGCACCCGCGCACCTTGGGACGATTTTAAAAAAAACATTGTGGCAGTGAAGAGTAAATCGATGTAAATCACTCACTAATGCGAGTAAATCACTCACAACTGCAATCAGGAATGCGAGGCCTATGGGGGCTTCCAAGGTCCGAAAAACCATTTGGTCTGGTTGCTGCTGCTGCAAGATGCCAATAGTACAAAGAAATTGGGATTTTTTCCCCTTGTGTAGATGGGCCCAGAGATTCTAAATACCAAGCCAAAGAAAAAGACCAATATTCAGAAAGGACAACCCTCATCTAGTATCTTGCATATACATAAAATTAGGTTTTCAGAACATAGGGACAAAATTCTGCCTTTTTAATGTTTTGTTGAAGAAGGGGATGTCAAATTTTAGAAGTGTTTATGTTTCTTTGGTGTGTGCATATGTTTGTTCAAGAGCTAAACTCACTGAAACATGCTCTGTCCCTTTGATTTATTTTTCTTTTCCATTTTATATACTCACTTGTCAATCTAGGCTCCTCCTGAACAGTGAAGACCTGAAGACAAATTCACTGTTTCTAAGTGGCTCTGATCATTTAGCGACAAGAACTAGGATGAATTTGTATATTTTGTTGGCTATCCAATGGTGCTCTGTTAATAAAAAATGACTACTAGGAGACATTGGTCTAAACGCTATTGTTAGCCTTGACAAAGGAATCAACTAAATTAATCTACACCTTACTGTTCACCAACTGATTCAATGGGGCTACTCTAAACAGGATTTACCAACAGGATTCCAACCACTGATTTCTTCCAGTTTGTCACAGGAATACACTGAAGCTTTTGAAAATGGCCATAAACATTTATGGCTTATCCAAACAGACAACATAAGCTCAAGATGATGTGTTACTAATACAATTGCTTTTGGAGCACATTCCCAGATGTTCCAACAGATGTGAAGTGCAACACCGGGCATGTCTACTGAGATATACAACCCTCAACTAAAGTTTACTCCCCAGTATACTTTGAGTGTTGTTTGTGCTTGTGCCTGTGCATGTAAACAGAGAGTTATACCATAAAACATTGTTCTATATCCTGATGTTGCTCATGTGTGTTGGGCTACAAATGTCACCATCCCCATGCATCGTGGGGGAAAGGGGTTGTAATCAAACACATCTGGAGGTCACTATGTCAGAAAAGGCTGTCCATGCAATACAAAAAGGCATCAAACCTTCTAAAATAGTCAGTGCTTCCCAATACCAATTTTCTGTCTTTCTCTGTTTATAACATCGTTCTTAAAAAGCCTCCAATTCATTAGGTGCTGGCTTTTGTTGGTTTAAAATCTAGACTCACTGAAATACTTTTTTCCTTCCTTGACTTCTTCCTTCCTTCTTCTTCTGCTCCCACTTAGTATGTTCCATTGATGTATACCAGTGCTCCAAAATTCCTGACAAATATGAAGACAAACTTCACATAGCACCTAAGGAATACAAATATTTTTTTACATGACAGAACCCAGAAAAATGGGGTTTCGATGCTTTTTTAAGTGCCAGAGTAGCCACATCCTGTTTGCTTGGAAGAGAAAACAAAAGATAAACTTTCAATAACCTTGGCAGAGTGAGGGGGGAAAGTTTAGAGTTTGGAATAAAAAGTTTGTGTCATCTCTTAAATTTATCCATAACAACTGACCACAAGTTTATTCACTGTTTTGGGAAGGTGTTTCTTTTCTTTTTCTTTTTAACCAGCAGACATGCATATGTCAGCACTTTACAGAGATGATATACAGAACTGGTTTTTACTGACCCTGGTTGTTGTTTAAAAAAAAAAAATCTATTTCTTTCCAGAACTCACTTCAATCCTGCAGTTCTTAGTTTGGAAGAGCACTGGTACATTGTTGAAAAACAAGTTCAAAAGTGGGTTATTGAGTCCAACCTTTCTGACCCATAAACATGACTGGACACCACACGTAAAGATGGAGGCCTCTTTCACACCCTCCTTCTCCTCCTCCTCCTCCCAACTTTTTCCCAGTTCAGGCCTCAAGTCAGCTTATAACACTTAAAGCAGACATAGCTAAAAATTCACACACAATGTAATTAAGTGTAATTAAACCTATTGTGGCATACCTTCTGACTTATGGAAGCCCTAAGGTGAACCTATCATGGGGCTTTCTTGGCAAAATTTAGTCAGAGAGGGTTTACCCTTGCTTTTCTCTGAGGCTGAGAGAGTGTGACTTTCCCAAGGTCATCTAGTAGGTTTCCATGACCAGATTCAAACCGTGGTCTCCTAGTGACCTAGTCCAACACTCAAACCACTACACTGCCACACACACAATTAAAACCAATTAAAAACAAACAATTAAAAGGGTAGGAAGCTGAAGAACCTGGATGCACAGATAGTCATTGCATCTGTCCTTCCAGTGGAAGGGCATGGCCCAGGAAGGGAGAGAAGAATAGTGGAGGTGCACAACTGGCTATGCAGATGGTGCCATGGGGAACAATTTGGCTTCCTGGACCATGGGATGTGGTTTCAGGGAGGTGAACTTCTGGCAAGGGATGGGTTGCACCTCACAACAGTTGGCAGTAATGTTTTTGCTAAGAGTCTGAAAGATCTTATCAGGAGGTCTTTAAACTGAGTTGTATGGGGGGAGAGACAGTACTCTTGAAGGCAGGAGTTCATCAAGTGCTAGAGATAATAGCCCAAATGTTATATAGAGAACAAGGCAAATAACACAACAACCCAACAGTGGGAGAAATAAACCCTTTAAAAAGCAGATAGGGCAAATGGCCCATGGTCTCTATACGAATGCACAAAGGATGGGAAATAAACAGGATAAACTTGAACTCTTAGCACAGCAAAACAAATATGATATAATAGGCATCACTGAAACCAAGTAGGATGAGTCTCATGGTTGGAATGTACTAATAGAGGGGTATAACCTATTTCAGAAAAATAGACTAAACAGGAAGGGGGGTGAAGTAGCATTATACATTAAGGATGTGTACACCTGTGAACATATCCATGATTTAAATCCTGCTCTAAAAGCAATTGTATTAGTAACACATCATCTTTAGCTTATGCTGTCCATAAGCTAAATTTTATCTCCCTGGATAAAAATGAAGGGAGAGAAAAACAGCAGGGATGTCATTGTAGGGACCTCCAAGCCAAACCGAGACCTTGGATGATGCCTTCCTGGAACAGATGACTGCACATTCAGAAAGGAGAGATATAGTAGTAATGGGGGGTTTCAACTATCCTGATATTTGATGGAAATCCAACTCTGCCAAGACTATAAGGTCCAACAAATTCCTCACTTGCCTTGCAGACAATTCATCATCCAGAAGGCAGAAGAGGCAACAAGGAGATCAGCTATTTTAGATCTGATCCTATCCAATGGGGATGACTTTGTTAATGGAGTGGAAGTGATGGGATCCTTACGGGAGAGTGATCATGTTCTCCTGGAGTTTGTTATACACAGGAAAGGGGAAGCCAAGCATAGTCTGACATGCATTCTAAACTTTAAGAAAGCTGATTTCAGAAAACTTAGGGAATTACTGGGGGTGATCTCATGGTCAGGAATAGTAAAACAGAAGGGAGTTCATGAGGGATGGGAGTTTCTTAAAAGTGAGATATTGAAAGCGCAACTTCAAACAGTTCCAGTGAGGAGGAAACATGGCAGGTGTCTAAAGAAACCAGGATGGATGTCAAAAGAAATCTCAGCTGAACTAAAACTTTAAAAGGACATGTACAAGAAATGGAAAAAGAAAGAAATCACCAAAGAAGAATTCAAACAAATAGCCAGTTCATGTAGAGAGAAAGTCAGAAAAGCTAAAGCACAGATGGAGCTCAGGCTTCTTTGCTTCAGTCTTCTCCCAAAGGGGGAACAGTGCTCAACTTGGGGAAAATAGAGCAGATGATACAGTAGGGGAAATACAGCACAGAATTGGTAAAGAGGTAGTTCAGGAATACCTGGCCAGTATAAATGAGTTCAAGTCTCCAGGGCCAGATAAACTTCATCCAAGGGTATTAAAAGAACTGGCAGATGTAATTTCAGAACCACTGGCAATAATCTTTGAGAAATCCTGGAGAACAGGAGAGGTCCCAGCAGACTGGAAAAGGGCAAATGTTGCCCTCATCTTTAAAAAAAAAGGGGGTGGGGAGAAGACCCAAATAATTACCACCCAGTCAGCCTGACATCAATACCAGGAAAGATTCTAGAGCAGATCATTAAACAGAAAGACTGTAACCACTTAGAAATGAATGCCATGATTACTAAAAGTCAACATGGATTTCTCAAAAACAAGTCATGCCAGACTAATCTTAGCTCCTTTTGTAATAGTGTTACAAACTTGATAGATGAAGGGAATGCTGTGGATGTAGTGTATCTTGATTTCAGTAAGGCTTTTGACAAGGTCCCCCATGATAGTCTTGCAAAAAAAAAATTAGTAATCTGTGGGCTAGACAATGCAACTGTTAGGTGGATTTGTAATTGGGTGGTCACCAATAGCTCCTCTACATCCTGGAGAGAAGTGACTAGTGGGGTGACACAGGGTTCTGTCCTGGGCCCAGTGCTATTCAACATCTTTATCAATGACTTGGATGAGAGAATAAAGGGTATGCTTATCAAGTTTGCAGATGACACTAAATTAGGAGGGGTAGCTAATACCCCAGAGGAAAGGATCAGAATCCAAAATGACCTCAACAGATTAGAAAGCTGGGCCAAAACTAACAAAATGAATTTCATCAGGGAGAAATGTAGGATACTACACTTGTGCAGTAAAAATGAAATGCACAGATATAGGATGGGTGACACCTGGCTTGAGGGCAGTACATGCGAAAGGGATCTAGGAGTCTTAGTGGACCACAAGTTGAACATGAGTCAGCAATGTGATGCAGCAGCTAAAAATGCCAATGCGATTCTAGGCTGCATTAATAGGAGTATAGTGTCTAGGATCAAGGGAAGTAATAGTGCCACTCTATTCTGCTTTGGTCAGACCTCACCTGGAATACTGTGTCCAGTTCTGGGCACCAGAATTCAAGAAGGATATTGAGAAGCTGGAATGTGTCCAGAGGAGTGCAACCAGGATGGTGGGTGATCTGGAAGCCATGCCCTATGAGGAATGGCTTAGGGAGCTGGGTATGTTTAGTCTGGAGAAGAGAGGGTTGAGAGGGGACATGATAGCCATGTTCAAATATTTGAAAGGATGTCATACTGAGGATGGAGCAGGCTTGTTTTCTGCTGCTCCAGAGATTAGAACATGGAGCAATGGGTTCAAATTATAGGAAAAGAGATTCCACCTAAACATTAGGAAGAACTTCCTTACAGTAAGAGCTGTTCCGAAGTGGAATACACTGCCTCGGAGTGTGGTGGAGTCTCCTTCTTTGGAGGTTTTTAAACAGAGGCTGGATGGCCATCTGTTGGGAATGATTTGGTTGTGTATTCCTGCATGGCAGGGGGCTGGACTGGATGGCCCTTGTGGTCTCTTCCAACTCTATGATTCTATGATTCTATGAAAAGAAAAACAGCCAATAGACAACCTTGCACATTATGCAAGGCCAGTTCTCAAAGGCTTGTCAAACCCAAAAGATCGAAACCTTCCTACAGGAAAAAGCAAGGAGGGTGACCATGTAACCTCTCTGACAAAGGAGTTCCAGAGCACTGAGATTCTACTTTAACTGCCATGGCTGCATCCTATGGAATCCTGGGATCTGCAGTTTGATGAGACATTCTATGGCTGAGAATTCTAAACACCCTCCCTAAACAGCCAATCTCAGAACGCCATAGGATGGAACCATGCTACAATTGTGTAGTGTGAAAGAGACTGGGCATCTTTCAAATGGGCCAACAGACCAATGAGCTGCCCTTTTTCTACTTGACCGGACTGCAGAGATTCAGGTGCTACAGGGACAAGGACAGTATCATCTATCATATCTTCACTGTACCCTCACTGGTGCAATGAAAACATGAATGGCTGGCACACTTAGACCAGAATCCTTCTAGTGGCTTATGCTAGAATAACCCCCAGGAAGTACTTTTTCAGGTGTTGCAGAAGTCTCCCCTTGTGTACTACCTTTCTCCCATGTACCCAAGAGCAGCCAGAGAGCTCCTAGGCACAGTGGCTCCTGCAGAGCTACTCATTAGCACATGAATGCACCAGGGCATTGTCTGGGTTCCCTTGCACACCCAGGGAGGAAGGTGATCCCTTTGCTCCTGCAGCCTATCAATGTACAAGTAATTATACTGGAGGAGATTTAGGCTCATTAGTGGTCCCATTGGATCTCAGCCTTGCCCAGTATGGGAAAGGACAGGTATGATCTACAACCTGATTGCAGGAAAGTCAGAAGCTGCTGGCTAGAAGTATACGTTAAGTGTCTATAGGTAATTGATTACAAAAATGTATGAAACACCAAGGGGAGTAATAATGTGCTAGAAATTCTGAGGATAACAGCCTTCACTCAGTGTTGAGGGCAGGCCACAACAATTTTGCCACCAGAGACAGAGGAATAAGTGCTGTGTGCACACAGAGAGACATACATTAACATACCAGCCAAGATTCATGACACCTAAGGGAGAAAACTCGACAAGCATGTATGCTTCTCATTGGTAGTAAAAACACAGTAACAATAGTAACTGACAATTTGCTGCCTTAACTGTGATGCTAAAAATGACAGCTCCCTCAGCCCAGTGGTAGGGCTGCTCCTGCTACATATTCTTGTACTCAGGATACCCACGAAGTGTCTCCCAGACCTATGATAAAACAGAACTGGTGCCTAATTTTAAGGCTGATCCAAACATGCACATATTTCAAAGGATTACTTGTTTATTTTATAATTATAACTATAATTTTAATTAGAGACTTATATGTAAATTCACAATCAGTCCATGAACAAATTTTCAGTATTCTCAAGGGAGCATATGATTTTAAAATTAAGAAATAATTTAAAATGAATAAAAGCAAGTACCAGGAGTACAACAGATACAGCAAAACCCAGTAATATTCCCCAAAAGCTGTAAACCAGGAGTCAGGAACTCTATTGGGCTCAGGTCCCAATTTCATACCATCCAACATTTCATAAGTGGAAACCAGTACACATGTTGCCAAGCAACATGAGAGTGTGGTCAAGATGGCAAAAGTTACTAATGAGGAAGAACACACAAGCTAGGAGAGGCTGCAGCAGTTTGGTTTTGCCTGAATGTACAGGGAAAGGAAAGACTTCCCCCTCCTCTTCTCCCCCTGCTGAGTTAATTAGATGCCCACTTCCCCCTTCTCCATGCAGAGAGAAGCACAGAGTTCTATGCCACCTCCCATGAGGAGAATGCTTCTGCTACCCTCAATCTCAGACTGGAGATAGGTGCATCCCCCCACACACCCCACTCACATTCCCAGTGGGAGGAGTTTTATTGAGACAGACAGGTATTTCTGGACATCTCAAGGCCAGGGTCCGGACCCTCCTTGCTCCAGATCAGGCAATGGACTGGAGGTTCCTCTCCCCACTGTAAATCAACACTAAAATATGGTGGATTGATGGGATAATTAAAAGCTTCTTCACCAGGATGACACTAAAAAGGCAGCAAAGTAGGTACCAGTCAAATTTCATTTGAACTGGCCTTCTGCAACTGAGGCACAATGACCAAGAAAGGCATGATCTGGTCATCACCTGCCTAAAGTTATATCATAGGGCAAAATAGAGAATGGTCTTAGGTAAAGAATTAATGTATTTATTTATTTATTTATTTATTTGCACAAAAGGTTCATGCAAGCTTATGCAGAAGGCTACTCTCCTTTACATACCAAGGTCACAAGCCTGTTAGGGCTTTAGGCACTCTCAGAAATGCCCAGAAACAAATTAGCAAGCAGTTACACTGGCTATGGACCAGCAAGAACTGTTTTAGCACTTGATGCTTCAGAGATGAATGTGTGAACCAATCCCATTTCTGGCTGAAGTTATATGAAGTTGTTTCACAGTGGTACCCGATCTGGGGGCCATGTTACACTGTACAATTATAGCAGTTTGATCCCACTTTAACTGCCAAGGCTGCACCCTGTGGAATTCTGGGTTTTGTAATTTGATCAGAGGCACTAAAGGAGCTCCCTGTTTGAGAAATCTAAGGAGATTATCAGACAGGAACGCTATAAGCATTCCTGTCCCACAATCCACAATCCCATCCCTGTCCCAGCACAATAACCCTCCCCATCAGACTTACCTTATCTTCCATCCAAAGGCAGCCCAGGCATGAATGGAGCTCTAACAGAGCTCCGTTTACTTCGTAGATCGAAATTCTGCCCATTCTAGCGAAAAGACGCAAGAGTGGAAAATTCAAAAACAAAAAGAAAAATACACCAAAAAAGTTTACACAAGCACATAAACACACTAAAAAAACAAGTAGTCTGGGGAGGGTACAAAAAAGAGGATAGCTATCTGGTTTTTGCGATCCAACCTGGAAGTGTTCTGGCAGGACCACCCATTGACACTGGATTCATGAGTCAAAAACGGTGTGAGGTTTCAGACGCTGGCAATGCCGGCACCAAAACGGGACAGGCAATCCATTTACAGCTCCAGCCCATCAATAAAAAGAAATGCTAGAATAACAACGGCGGAACAAAAAAGGACGACGTCATGTGATATTGGCATCCTTTTGTGTTCCACTGTCATTATTCTGGCACCACATTAGCCGCGTCTGATAATCTCCTAAGTATGCCTCCCTAAACTCCAAATCCCAGGATTCCATAGGATGGCATCATGGCAGTTAAAGTAAAATCATCTATATATATAATCCTCTCGGTATTTATGTTGCCTTTCCCGGTGTGCTGATTGGCCACTTAGGAAACATACCCAACCACTCCCTCAGCCAATCACCTTCCACATGTAAATAGATATATATTCCAGTGTCATACTGGGAGCGACCAAACAATGTGCTACAGCGTTGGCTATAGTTACTAAGGCTGCAGGCCTTTCCAGTTCACCAATGTTTCAGGGCTGTAAAATTCCCACTTATGATCTAAGTCTACAGAGTAGTATATTTCAATTACTGCTGCGACGGGACCCAGGTTGTCAACTGGCAATGGCAGCAGGGCAACAGAGCAAGTTACGCTCAGTAATTCTGGGAAAAGTATGGAACGCTGAGAAGGAGAAGGAGAAGGAGGAATTCAAATCCACCAGCCTACCTTATAGGGTTATTGTGAGGCCTCCAAAACAGGCATGTTTTGGAGAGTTTCTTAACAGTGTATGGTACGCCAGGTCCAGCTAGTAGTAATATAATTATGTAGTATTTAATAGCCCCAAGTGGTGAATTCCAATGTGCAAATCATAATTTGATGCTGCAGCCATTTAGGAACAGTGGTGCATCTATGAAACAGCACTTAGCCTCAGAAGTGAAGCAGTGTTTTTAACCAGCTCTGACCATAGTATTTCTGTCTACCTAGTCTATCCACAGCAAAAAAATGAAAGATGCTCTCTCACTCGCTCTCACTCTCGTTCTGATAGCAGCTGACTGCTGCTGGTGATACACATTGTTGTTACATCTATATAATGAGTATCAACTTTGTGTGAATACCAACTTATTAATTGCTGTTATAGTTCTCGGTTTACATAAACATCCACCAATGAAATTCTCCTTCTTTTTAAATCCTTGCTTAACTGTTCTACCATAACCTGGATCTGTATCTCCTTCCCCACTCCCACCCATCACAATAAAAACTGCTAGAAAGTTGTCCAAATGGCCACTGGTATTTGCTGCTTTATTTTGGACAGAAGATAATTATATTCAAGGCAACTGACTCCAACTCTGAATCAAAATATTGTAGAACTTCCAAGCATCTTGCTTAATGTGGTCAAAGAAATTATCTCCCTGTGAGCCACATCATTCTCACCCACCCACCTCCAACACTTAGAAAAAACAAAAGCTATGTCCTTCAGTCAGTATGCTTTATGGAGAATGAATAGTGAGTGGAAAGGGCTCAATATATATGCATTTTTATCCCTCTGCAGTCACAGGGGAAACATTCTGGTCAGAGAAATAATCTGATCATTCCAAACCTCTGTCCAGAAAACCAGTTTCTTTTTCCCCACTGAGTAACATACAGCTTGGCGTCTTAGCTTTGGGTTTTAGCCTGCAAAGGGTCACAACATTTTCTGTTTGACTCATCTCCCTTTTCTAACAGAGCATTTCAAAGTACTTCTTTGTCTTCTTTTTTAACAGCTGATTATAATCACCACTAAAGAAACTCCACTAAAGAAAGATAAGAAATTTTTATTTCATAGCCTTGTAAAAAAGGGAGGGTGGTATTTAACCTTGCTGAGACATGTTTGTTTAGCCTGTAGTACTTTACATTGCCTGATTTTTTTTCTATACTTTGGTTGGTCATTAACACCATGGTTTTTAACCTGCTTCAATCTATGTTACTTTGATCATTAAAGTCCATTTCCTTGGAATTCTTCAGGTGGCTATTTGAGATATAGGAGATTTTCAGACAACACTGTTATAGTGTTACTATTCCACTTTATTTGCTATGGCAGCCTCCTTTTGAATCCTGGGATTTGCAGTTTAGGGAGGGGCATTTACAACTCTCAGCCAGAGAGCTCTTAGGCTTCACTAAACAACAAACACCAGAATTCCACGGGAGGAAGCCAGAGCAGTTAAAGTGGAATAGTAACACTGTAACAATGTACAGTAGTCTGAGGAAATTTTCAGACCTGCCAAAATGCATGTCTGCCGCACAAGCAGCCTCCCGAAACTGCTGCGCGGCAAGGGTCTACTTCGGACGACGCTGTGCCTCTCGCGAAACCGTCCGTGTCACTTCCGTGAAGCTTCGGACGGCTCGGCGCCATATTTCAATCTCGGGCAACCTCCGTGATTGAAATATGGCGCCGAGCCATCCGAAGCTTCACGGAAGTGACACGGACGGTTTCGCGAGAGGCACAGCGTCGTCCGAAGTAGACCCTTGCCGCGCAGCAGTTTCGGGAGGCTGCTTGCGCGGCAGACATGCATTTTGGCAGGTCTGAAAATCTCCTGAAAATCTCAGCTGTGACAGTGCCAGAATTGTCAACCTTCCCTTTCCTCACAAAAACAATTCATTTCCTTATATTTGTTTTTTCTGCTGTTTATGGCATCAGCTTCTTTTAGTCCTCATAATCATGAAGTCATTGCTCAAAAACTGCAGAACTATAAAAATCTCTGTGGAAAAATCTAAACATTTTTTGCCTGAGGCAAAGGACAGGACAGGACAGAACCCACTCTCCCAATTTCACATGCATAAGCTGACCAAACTAACAGCTGAATCACACTAAGGAGATTTTCAGAGGGGCTCTATATTCAGTGGCAGGCACAGAACAGGGTCAAGAAAGAATTTCCCTTTCGGACGACATTGACCCATTCTGTCCTGCATCCGTACTGCCCCCGTGCTGCCCCCAGAATAAACTATTCACAATGAAACATCGTGAATAGAACACCCATTCTGTGTCTGTCACAGAATCATGAGTGTGTGAAAAGGAGCCCCATTCCTGTTCCGAGATGACAGCCGTGGGGGGGGGGAGGTCCGTTCCAAGCACTTCCGGGCATGATTGGGACATCCAGGTAAGTGGCACTCTTCCCCTCCCCCAGGTTACTTGTATTTTTTTCCCTGTGTTATTGTGCTTTGTTTCCAGTTTTGAAATTTGGGTTCTTTTTTATTTTTAAATCTCCCGCGCGACCATTCTCTCGTGAGAACAGGCAGGATTTCATTTGCCGGTCGTAAATGCAGCCTTACAACGGCTGCATTTACAAACGGCCAGTGAGGGGAGGGGGAGGATGTTCCTGCCACAGAACATTTTTCTTCTGTTTCGCAGCAGGAATGGGAATGGAGGTGGCGGGGCAGGAACAGGGTTTTTGGCCCCGTCTGAAAATGTCCTACAGAGCAGCATCTTCAGTTGCACCTAAAGACAGCAGGATAGCTTAGGGGTCACAGGGCAGGGTGTGCGGTAAATTCCATTCTCCTCCACCATCTTGTCCCAGTTCTGCAGCCTCTACCATTTAACACCTAAGATGGCTGCCTCACTCTGCCTATGTTGTTCTGTGTATTGCAGCATACTTACAAAGGCTGACAGCTTTAAAAGTGTACTCATACTGGTGTATTATTCAGTTATTCCTGCCTTCATCTATTCTACCCTCACATGGTATAACATAAGGCAGGTCATTTACCCTGTAGCATTGTAATCTGCAGGGCCAACCATACTAGCTCCAGAATGAACTGACACACACAAAAAAGTGTCCATGCATGGGGCTCCAGTGGAGGAAAACAGCAGCTAAGAACCTGTATAATCACCACTAGAGTAGAAATATCTGCCATCGTATATCCACTGGGCTTCTACTGTCTCCTGCTGTGTAGTCCTAGCTTGAAGGTGCTGGGGAGCACTGTCACAGCCAATCAGTGGCAGGGGGAAATGGCAAGCTCCCAGGTACCATTTATTTGCAGTCGTATAGCCTGGAAAAAAAGGAACAGCCATTACATGCCTGGGCCTCCAGTGCATACACTAGGGAGTTGTCCAAATGGTGAAAAAGTTCATCACAGAATGTGAGGAGAATCCTACCAGTCTTAATGGCATTCTGCCTGATCTTGCCATATTGTGAAGGAGGGGTGCCAAAATTGACAAAAAACTCACCAGAAAAGCCTTCGTGGCTTTTCCCATCTTTTAAAAAAATCAACACGAGAGTCCACATTTCCACTCATTAGGAATTACTGACATTATTTTAACTATATGTCTCTGGCTTTTCTTCTTCGCAAACGAAGATTCAGGAAGGACTCATCCCTCGCTTTCTGCAAGCGCGCTGATGACTAAAAAGGCCAATCCAAGATAAACAAGTCCGGTTGCAAAAAGCACAGCAGAAGATCTCCTTGGGTGATGTTTTTGGGTTGTGATTCTTTCTGCGTTGTCGTTTCTCTTCAAGACTTGTTTGGCGTGAGTTCTCAAATAAGGCTGCAGCATTGTGGATAGTGTGTCTCCATGCCTCCCGATGTGAGGCCAGGGCAGACCACTGTTGGTGATCAATTTGGCCGAGCCTGAGACATTGTTTCAGGGAGTCTTTGTATCGCTTTTTTGGAGCGTCCCTCTTACACTGACCCATGGCGAGTTCACCGTAGAGTAGCATTTTTGGGAGGCGATGGTCCTCCATCCTAGAAACGTGCCCTGCCCAGCGCAGCTGCGTTCTCAATATCATGGCCTCAATACTGGTGATCCCTGCTTGCTCAAGGACAGCAACATTCGTCACATAGTCAGTCCAGTGTATATTTAGGATTGTGCGTAGACAGCGCTGATGAAAGCGCTCAAGGAGTCGTAGGTGGTGGCGATAGGTGACCCATGTTTCAGATCCATAAAGGAGGATAGACAGTACAATGGCTCTATACACACTGATTTTTGTGCTTTGCCTCAGGTGTTTATTGCTCCAGACTCTTTTGTGAAGTCTTCCAAATGCACTATATGCCTTTGCTAATCTGTGATCGATCTCTTTGTCAATCTTGGCATCTGAGGAGATGATGCTTCCCAGGTAGGTGAACTGCTGAATGGACTTGAGCACAGATTTGCCGATGGCAATGTGGGGGTGATGGTGTTCGTCCTGTGGTGCAGGCTGGTAAAGAACTTCTGTTTTGTTCAGGTTGACTTCCAACCCAAACAGCTCTGCAGCTGTTGCAAAGCAGGATGTTAGGCGCTGCAGAGCTGCTTCTGTGTGGGCAACGAGGGCAGCATCATCGGCGAAGAGCAGCTCATGGACTAGATAGTTTAGAGTCTTAGTGTGAGCCCTCAGACGGCTTAAGTTAAACAAGCTACCATCAGTACGGTAACATATATAGATGCCGTCGTCTTCTTCAAGCTCTGCCATAGCCCTTTGGAGCATCATGCTAAAGAAGATTGTAAATAAAGTTGGTGCAAGAACACAACCTTGCTTCACTCCATTGGTTATTAGAAAGGGCTCTGAAAGAGCATCACCATATCTGACTTGACCACGCTGGCCCTCGTGTAGCAAGATAATCATTTTAAGGAATTTGGGGGGACATCCTAGCCTTTCCAGGATCTGCCACAGACCTTTTCTACTTACAGTGTCGAAGGCTTTGGTGAGGTCGACAAATGTTACATAGAGACCCTTGTTCTGCTCCCTACATTTTTCTTGCAGTTGTCTAAGGGCAAATACCATGTCTGTAGTACTCCTATTGGCTCTGAAGCCACATTGGCTTTCAGGGAGAAGTTCTTCTGCAATAGCAGGAACTAATCTGTTCAGGAGTATACTTGCAAGGATTTTTCCAGCAATAGAGCGCAGTGTTATGCCTCGATAGTTTGAGCAGTCGGATTTTGCTCCTTTTTTCTTGTACAGGGTGATGATGACTGCATCTCGGAGGTCTGATGGCAGTTCCCCTTTTTCCCAGCAATTCACAAGGAATTTGTGGAATTTTTCATGGAGTGCATGACCTCCGTGTTTCCAAACTTCAGGTGGGATTCCATCAATCCCAGCTGGCTTGCCGTTTTTCATCTGCTGTATGGCCTTAAGGGTCTCTTCCAAAGTGGGAGCTATGTCCAATTCATTTTTCATCGGTTTTTGTATCATATGTTGGATAGCTGAGCCTTGGACTACTCAGTTGGCACTAAAGAGACTTTGAAAAGTTCAGCCCATCGATTCAGGATGGAGGCTTTATCAGTAATTAATGTTTGACCATCTGTACTGTATAAGGAGCTTTGGACCTGATAAGTAGGTCCAAACACTGCTTTAAGAGCTTCATAAAATCCTCTATGATCATCCAGATCTGCACAGCGTTGTGTCTTTTCTGCTATATTGATCCACCACTTGTTCTGCATGTCTTGGAGTTTTTGTTGTAGTTTACTACATGTGAGGCGGAAAGCTGCTTTTCTTACATGGCAGGTTGGCTGGGCGAGGTATGCCTGGTGAGCAGTTCTCTTCTTTGCCAACAGCTCCTGGATCTCTTGGTTGTTTTCATCAAACCAGTCTTGATTTTTCTTGCAGGAGAACCCGAGGGATTCTTCTGCAGACTGGAGGATACTGTTTTTGATATGTTGCCAAAGCACTGTAGGAGAAGGATCTGTAGGATGGTCTTCAAGTTTCGTTTGTAGATTTGCCTGGAAGTTGTCTTTCATGGTACTATATGTAATGTATGTATGTAAATGCAATTATGATGTTTCTATTTTTATTTTTATTTTATTCTGTATATATACACACTTAAAAACTTCCATATAACCCGGGGAGGGTAATAAAAAGTGCATCACTTACATGGATATCGTGATCTCAACCGGAAGTGTGCTACAAGATTCCGTTACACTCCTGGTGTTGCACAAGGAAGCACTGGATGCTTCCTTTCAGAGTGACCAAAAAAAGGGCCAAAACTGGCTGACAAATGTTTACTTCAGTGTATGTCACCAAAGGGATACCAGTCAACAGTTCATTGTCTGCTCTTGTGTATGCTCGAAACATTACAACAAAATAATGCTGAATTTAAAGAGCATTTGCTACAATTATTTTGACAGATCTCACAGTAACAGAGTTTTCACGTTGCAAGTAGAGAATGCCATTTTGGAATCTTTCCCATATAAAACGCTGCAGTTAAAAAGAAATGGATGGGGGGTAATCCTTGCTGAGCTGCTTTTCTAGTTGCTTGTGCTCTAGTGCTGTTTTAATTTCTTATACAAAAACAAGGGGGGAGCATTTAAACATGAATGTCCTCCACCTGAAGTAGCACAGTCCATTATACCATCTCATTCCCTCTGCCTCCCACTTAGCCTTACTTTACAGGATTGTGAGTATGAAATAGTACATACAATGCACTGAATTCCTTAGAAGGGAGCATATGTGGTAACTAAGTAGCCAGGTAGACAAAAGGTAGCATAGATTAAAAATGTGTACACATCTCAAGCCGCCCTACTAGATTACTAGTTACCACAAATATCTAACAAGATATACTCTTCTTTCATCTTCTTTCAGAGACTTCCAGTGCCATGCACAGCTTTCAAGAACTTGACTTCTTTAGTCTCTGGAGCTTAGAATACATCACTGACAATTATAAGCGAAATGGTTGTTTCCATATGGGGAAAAACTATTTTAAAATATTTCTCCTACAAACCAACATACAGACATGAAACAATAAAAGAATCCCACTGCACTTTTAAGACTGAAAAAAAAATATTATAGCATGATCTTTTATTGACCACAGTTCACCTCTTCAGCTGGATGAAGGCCAATCTTGATGGTTCAGTATATACACTCTGCACTGTGGTAGACAAAAACGTACATGCTATAATAAGTCTGTTAGTCTTAAAGATGCCACAGGACTCTTTGGCTGCAATGCCGATGGTGCACTATGTAATTACACCAGCGTAGGCAGTGGTGGCAAGAGGGAAAAGGCTGCAGGCACAGCAGCTGTAAAGGAACCGAGGCACTGGAGAAACAGGCTTCTCAGAACTGGGCCAGTCTGGTCTGCCTTCCCTCACTGCCACTGTGCAACCCTGGAAAGAGTGCAACCACTAGCATGGTGGACCAACAGGATCCTGGTGTCTCCTCAGTTGCGTGGGGCCCTTGGGGATCCCACTAGTGTCTGAATTTTAATATGGAGAATTTTAATTATCTCAAGATATCAGCGAGAGGCCAGGTAAGGATGGGACCTTTTGACCTATGTATCTTCTTCGTGGTCTCTGTGAATACACACAGTTGGGTAATTCCTGCACCTGCGCAGAGCATTTGGAACTTTCTAGAATTGCTAGACAGATTTTTTGAGGTAGCCCTGCCCACCCTAACAGTTGCTCTGAGGCAATTGCTGCTAGTTCCCCTCAGTTCCTTTTCGTCCATGCTTGGGAACTTCATTGTTAGATAATTGCTCACTTTCAGTTTTGACCAGGTTCTCTTGATGGATTACGGTTATCTCTAAGTGGCTATTGGATTGTTTGCTGGTTGGACTGATTTTTGGCTTGATCCTGGACTTGGACGACTGTTTTTTTCTCTCAGCTTTGCGACCCAGTTTCGACTCTCTGATTTGTGAGGAGAAATGGCCTCTAAAATGGCAACTTTTAAAAGATGTGAAATCTGTTGGGCTAAATTGCCTAATTCTGATGGACATTCAAAATGTTTGATATGTTTGGGGAAAGCGCATAATGTGGAATCCAGTCCACATTGCAAAGCTTTCACCCCTCAGGCAAGAAAACAGAGAATGAAGCGCCCCCGTTCCTTTCTCTATGAATGTGTGCTTGTGCCTTATACTGCTCCTCCAACAGCTGTTGTAGAAACCGCTCTGAAACCTTCTTCCTTGGCTTCGGTGACTGGTTCTATTTCCAGTCGAAAGAGAGGATGGTTGGTCTCAAAGAGCCCATCCAAAAGGAGTATACTTCAATCCCTAAGTCCATCCAGAAGTGAGAGTGAATCTGGGCATCTTGTGTAAACTACGGGTTTGAGACCCTTGGTTACTGACCCATTGGTATCGAAAGATCAACACCGGGATTGAGATGGTGCCGAATCGAGGGGTGCCTCTATTTCCAATTGGGATAGAAGGTCTTCCATTCATGAGAAACGACATTCTTCCTCGAGACCATCTGGTTCAAGTAAAGAGAGGGACTCTTCAGCTTCTTCCCACATTGAGAAGCCAAAGAAAAAGAAGAAGACTAAACATTCCTCCCCAAAATTGTCATCATCGAAAGATGTCGGTAAACCTTTGCCTACAGCGCAAGGAAAGGAGCGCTTGGTGACCCCTCAACCATCTCCAACACCATCAATTGAAGTGGTTAATGTGGAAGGTCAACAATTGTCAGACGGAGAAATACCGTCTTCTCCCCATGGCAAGGCATGCTCTCCCCTTCTTGTGGTTTCAAGGGAGGAGTTGCTAACCGGAGATGCTACTAAAACTCATCCTATAGTGGCATATTCACAGTCGGCCTCACCTTCCACCTCTAGACCTCCTCTCACTCCATCATACCAGGCTTTAGACACTGTACCACCGTATAGTGCATTTGATCTTACTGCAGCCCTGGCTGGTTTTCCATCTCCATTTCGGGCTCAAGCTACCACACCAGTCCATCTAGGATCCACTACTTTGCCCATTACATTTTCAATCACCTCCAAGTCTGTCCTATCATGTTCCAGACCACTCTACTCTAAGGAAGCCTGTAATGGGAGATACTGAGAGCCAGGTTACACCACCTCAAGTTCCTCATTATGATATCCCAGTGGATGTTAGACCACCTTCCCATCCACTGCCTCTGGTACTGATGGTTGTACCTCCTCCACCTCCACACCATACTGAGTCTTTGAGGCATTGATCCCGTAGTCATTCAGGATCATCATGTTCTTCCTCTGATGAGAGTAATTATCAATATATTCTGACGATGCCATCTCCTCCTCCAGGATTGTTAGATGACGACTCATCCTCTCCAACAGACGACATAAGGTCTTTTTCCAAGCAAATGTTCAGGATGGCTCATACATTGGATATTAAGGTAGAAGAGAAGCAATCAGATCCTATTGATCCTATATACAGTACCATCGTATAAAGTCAAAGGCTCCGCCGGTACCAAATATTCCTGTCTTGCCTTCAATACTTAAGCTTACCCAAGGGTCTTGGGAGAATCCATCCTCTCTACCTCCAATGTCAAGGAGGATTGACCGACTTTACCGTATCGCCGGAGATGATATATCATGGCTAAAGGAACATCCTAAGCCTAATTCTGTCATTGTGGAGGCATCTCAACACAGAAGGCAGAGACACTCTCAATCTACTCCTGCAGACCCTGAGGGTCGTAAATTGGACATTTTGGGGAAAGAAGCTTTATTCTTCTGCTGCCCTCACTTTTCAGATCTCCAATTATGAAGCATGCCAGCAAGTGTTATGGGACAGGATGTCACCATTCCTCCCGGATCTTCCAGAAGATCAAAAAAGAATTGCACTGGCTATTCAAAAGGAGACTCAAAATCTAGCTGGACAGCAAATGAATTCAGCACACCATGGGGCAGATTGTACTGCAAAATCCATTGTGGGGGTCTGTGTCTTTGAGACGTCATGCTTGGCTGAAGTCTTCAGGTTTAACACCACAAGCTTGCTCAACAATTGAAGATATGCCATTTGATCACACAGGACTCTTTAATCAATCGACGGATGAGAAATTGGAGTTTACCCATTTTCTTTTGTAGACACCATATTTTTGAGATCGCCTGTCTCAATATCATACAGTTTAGGCCAATATAACCACAGATCAATGGGTACTCCGCATAATCAGATATGGTTATTGGATAGAATTCGAGGAGTACCCTCCGACAGGTCGAATCCAAGTAACGTCTCCATCACCACCTCTCCTCGAAGAAATTCAGTCTCTGCTTCAGAAAGGAGCAATTGAGCCAGTGAATATGGACCACAAACTCCACTGCTTTTTTTTTGAGGTATTTCCTGGTGACCAAGAAGGATGGCGATCTCCGACCTATTCTAGATCTTCAAGGTGTCAATGCGTACATCAAGCCAAAGAAATTACAGATGGTCACACTTGCACCTATTCTCCCTCTTCTGCGTACAGGAGACTGGTATGCAACAATCGACCTGAAGGATGCTTATTTCCATGTCTGTATCGACCCAGGACATCAGAGGTTTCTGGCCTTTCAGGTTGGAGAAACGGTTTTCCAGTTTCGCATTCTGCCGTTTCGACTAGCGACTGCCCCGAGGGTTTTCATCAAATGCAAGGCGGTGGTTGCTGCATTCCTACGCCAGCAGGGTGTTGTTGTGTATCCATACATAGACGATTGGCTTCTTGTGTCGGATTGCCATGCTCATCTGATCGATGATATTTCCTTCACCTCACTCTTCTGAACTCTCTTGGTCTCATTGTGAATCTCGACAAGTCCCATGTCGAGCCATCTCAAACTGTGCAATTCATCAGGGTACTGTTGGATTCACAAACAACCACAGCTTACCTTCCAGAAGCCCGCTTCGAGATTTTGAAACAACTACTGTACCGATGCTGAAGCTCCAGGAGGGTTTCAGCCCATGCTATTCAGATTCTTTTGGGGCACATGAGCGTGACAGTTGCGGTGACACCTTTGGTGAGGCTTCAGTTTCGACCACTTCAGGCCTGGTTTCTTTCCATGTTCAACCCACTGAGGGATCCATCGGACAAACTTCTTACTATGCCAAGAGCAGTGAGATCGCTGGACTGATGGCTGGAACCGAAGCAAGTGTTAGCAGGTATGCCTTATCAACCTCCAGACCCCCAGGTCATAGTCATGACAGATGCATCCATGATGGGATGGGGAGCGCATCTCAATCACTACGTTGTTCAGGGGACTTGGTCTCCACAAGATGCCTGTCTTCACATCAATGTTTTGGAGTTACTAGCATTCAGAAGGCCTTAATCTCTTTTGAGCTTCTGGTGAGAGGAAAGTCTGTGATGCTTGTTACTGACAACACAATGGTTATGTATTATCTGAACAAACCGGGAGGGACAAGATCCTCCACGTTACTTATGATCACAGTAGAGATTTGGATTGGTGTGTACAGAGGAACATTTATCTCCAATCCATACATCTACTGGGAGAAGAAAACATTCTTGCAGCCAAGTGACTTCAAATGTACACGAGTGGATGCTGCACTGTACCAAAGCTTTAAGCCTGTTTCGGTGTTGGGGGCATCCAGGGATAGATCTGTTTGCATCAAGAGTCAACGCACAACGTCGACAGTTTTGCACCTGAAGTCGACAAACAGGATCATTAGGGAATGCCTTCCAATACCATTGGAAGGGGCCCCTTCTCTATCTATTTCCATCATTTCCGCTGCTCACCAGGACTGTTTCCAAACTACGTTGAGATGGAACAAATGCGATTCTAATCACTCCGTGGTGGCCACGTCAACCTTGGTTTGGTCCTCTCATTCGTCTATCTCATCTTCGGTACCGACATCTACCATCCCAACCAGATCTCCTGACCATGCAAAACGGGAAGATCTGTCCCCCGGATTTGGAGACTCTGAAATTGACGGCTTGGAGAATCATCCCGTACGTCCTCTCGGTACCGTACCTCACCACGAGGATGGCCAAGTCAGTTTGTCGGCTGGTGTGCAGCATATGATTTCAGCTTCTATTCGTAAATCTACTAAGAGATCATACGCCTACAAATGGAAGAAATTTCAATCCTTTTTGGTGGAGAGAGAGCTGTCCTTACCTACAGTTGATGTGTCATCTGTGTTGGAATTCCTGTTGCATTTGGTTAGTACTGGACTTTCATTTTCTTCCTTGAAATGTTATCTAGCAGCAATTTCTACCGAGTTGCAAGCTAGGGGTCATCAATCTCCTTTCAGAGACCCCTTGGTTAAGAAGTTTTTACATGGTTATTTGAACCTACATCCACCTGTGAAGGATCCAATGCCAGGATGGAGCCTCGAACTGGTTCTATCCCAACTCTCCAAAAGCCCTTTTGAACCAATGGGTACGTCTGATCTGCACTTGTTGTCATGGAAAACAGCCTTCTTAGTTGCAATCACTTCTGCAAGAAGAGCAGGTGAACTGTGTGCTTTAAGATTTGATTTCCTATACACTGTGTTTCACAAACATAAGGTATTACTTAAACCTGATATCTCTTTTCTGCCCAAGGTGGTGTCCAATTTCCACCTTAATGAACCTATAGTTTTGCCTACTTTAATGCAGAACCCTTCTGATAATTTTGAAAGATCCCTCCACAGTCTGGATGTTAGATGAGCTTTGGCTTTCTACACTAATTGTACATCATCATTTAGAAAGACTTCCAAGTTGTTTGTTGCTTATGGTCATAATAAGAAGGGTGATCCTATATCCCCACAAAGACTGTCCAAGTGGGTAGTGGCTACTATCACATTGTGTTATGGACTGGCAAAGAAACCCTTGCCTGTGACAATTAGATGACATTCCACTAGAGCAGTTTCTTCTTCGTCTGCTTTTTTGGCTGGGGTCCCACTTGAGATTGTACGCAAGGCCGCAACATGGACTTTGCCTTTAACCTTTATCTCTCACTATAGATACTAGATCCAGGAGTGAGGCTGCGTTTGAGAAGACCGTACTTCTGTCAACTATTCAGTGAAACTGGGGTTTTCCTGTAATGTGTTATTTTGCTGAGGGATATTACATTAATGCAATTGTAATTTATTGTGAGATTTTTGCCTTATTTGCTGTTTTTCTTTGCACAATTAGAAAGGCAGCATTAGTATGTGTTTAGTTTTGTGCCAATACATTTAACTGATGGTTAATTATCTTTATATGTCATGTTTTTATTCAGTCTAGAGACTAGTTGGGTAGCATGACATACCCACCTCCTAGATCGAAGCTTGCTAATCTACCCAACTGTGTGTATTCATAGAGACCACAAAGAAGATGGACAGGTTGCTTACCTGTAACCGTAGATCTTCGAGTGGTCTTCTGTGAATTCACACAGACCCACCCATCCTCCCCTCTATGCCATGTTTATTTCTTCAACTGTTGTGATACTGCTGCTTGCGGCATCCTTCTGGGAACTGAGGGGAATAAGCGGCAACCGCCTCAGAGCGACTGTTAGGGTGGGCAGGGCTACTGCCAAAAATCTGCCTAGCAATTCTAGAAAGTTCTGAATGCTCTGTGCAGGTGCAGGAATTACCCAACTGTGTGAATTCACAGAAGACCACTCGAAGATCTATGGTTACAGGTAAGCAACCTGTCCATACCAATCCTCACTGGAGACACAGCCAGCGATGAAATAAAAATGGTTTATTGAAAAATATTCAAGGGAATGCACACACACATACACTCAGGCTTCAAGAGGTTACACAAGGGTAGCAAAGAAAGTAGGAAGTATTGGGATAGAGGAACAGATTAAGGGGATAGTGGATAATACTGTACCAATCCAAAGAGAAGATTGCACTGGAAACCAGCAGCATGGAGTCTGGAAGGGAAGAGTGGTGACACAGATTGACATGGAGATGGAAGGAAGGGGGTCTGTGCACACTTTGGCTGTGTTTTAGAGTGATATTTACATTCCATATTCCCACTGAAGTGGAATACAATGTTTGTTGGCGTTTCCCAAGGTTAGACAATGGATTCCCCAGATGTCTTAATGACTGCTGATGGTTTAAACATTGAACTTGAGTGGTCTCAGGCAAACCTGTATTGTTTTAGGGAGAGGGAAGAGGAAGAACCAGTTTTGCAAGCAAACAGTGCTCAGCCATCTTGATGGGATTAGTGAGTGACTTGCTTCCAGAGCTGCTCAGAAAGAATTAGCCCATTATCCCCCTAACTTATCAGTTCCAGGGGTTTCCACGTAATTTTCACCTATCTTTGAGGAATTTGAGCTGGCTACTGCCTTAGATTTTCCGAGCAAACCTTGTCTCCTTGTTTGGGAGGGCCTGGTCTACCTTTAACAACATGGAGTGCCAATTATAAGCCAATATATGAAACACAACCAATTGATGAGTTATTAAAAGGTGAGGTCCTATCAGGGCAGGTTACACTGGTGCTTATGGTTTATTCACTACTGACTCTCATGGCTACTGTGTTGGAAATAGCTATAAATATGAAAAAAAATACAAAAGATTTCAAAATAAAAATTTTATTAGGGTCATCATTCATTAGCATTGTAATGGCTTGGGTTTGTTTTTTAAATTATAAAGCTAACATGGACCCATAGCAAGCTGGTTTGAATAGTAGCTGGATCGAATAGCAGAACTATCGATCCTCAACTAAATTGCAGACAAAGAGGGGGCCCATTGACTTAAAGAACCCTAGTTAGTTGCTTTGTTGTTCACCTATGAAAGAGTGTAAATCAGATAAAAGACTGAAAATTTGCCAAAGAAGAGAAAACAACAGGAGTAAGACAGGAGAGGGATGTTTTAAAGGGAGATACTAGTGGCCCTTTCACATTAACCATTGTAGTGTAACCTCTATGAGTTATTGGTTTTGCCCAGTGGGTGGGGACACCCTAAGGAAGGGGCTGTACTTGCTGCTTGCAGTTGCAGTTGCCAGGGCTAAGGAGTAAGCCCTTTTCCTCTTAAATAAGGCAGTGAAATTTCAGTTGTGTATTTTAGAGGAAGGAACTGACAAAACCACTTCTGAGTATCCCTTGCCTAAGAAAACCCTATGAGATTCAATGTTTATCTATAAGTTGACAGACAACATAGTATATTTCTATATTTAATTTGCTTCTATTTTGTTTTTGTTTTTTATTTAGGTCTTTACAGTTTGCATCCAAATGTTACAACACAACTAAGTAGCACAGACAGAAGAGTCCTACACTGGCATTTAATTTGGATTATTGGAACATTTGAGACAGGTTTAATATATAATTTCTTGTTTTGCTCTCTCTCCATATATATATATATATATATATGGACTTAAACTATTATTGTGTTTGCAATATTCAATTATAGTTGGCCTCATATCACCCAGAAGATGGCACAGTACCTCTGTGATTCCACTTTAATTGCCACAGTTTCATTCCATCGAATCCTAAAGGCACCAGAGGAGGGTGGCACCAAGGGATAGCCAAGCATAGTCAAATTTAAGAAAGCTGATTTCAGTAAGCTTAGGGAAATACTGGGTAAGATCCCATGGTCAGGAATACTAAAAGAGAAGGAGTTTCTTTAAAATGAGATATTGAAGGTACAACTTCAAACAGTTCCAATGAGGAAGAAAAATGGGAGGAGTCTAAAGAAACCAGAATGGATGTCAAAAGAACTTTTAACTGAGCTAAAAGTTAAAAGGGATCTGTACAAGAAATGGAAATGGGGAGAAATCACCAAAGAGGAATTCAAACAAATAGCCAGCATGAATCTGAAGAAAATCAGTAAAGCTGATGGAACTCAGGCTTGCTAGAGAGGTTAAAAACAATAAAAGGGGCTCTTTTTTTTTTGTTATGTCCATAGTAAAAGGAAGAACAAGGAAATGGGACGGCCACTGCATTAAGAAGATGGCAAAATGCTAGCAGGGAACAGAGAAAAGGCAGAACTACTGAACACCTTCTTTGCCTTGGTCTTCTCCCAAAACAAAAACAGTGCTCAACCAGGGGAAAATAGAGCAGATGATGCAATAGGGGAAATGCAGCACAGAACAGGTGAAGAGGTAATACAGGAATACCTGGCTACTCTAAATGAATTCAAGTCTCCAGGACCAGATGAATTACATCCAAGAATAGTAAAAGAACTGGCAGAAGTAATCTTAGGATTACTGGCAATAATCTTTGAGAATTCCTGGAGAACAGGAGAAGTCCCAGAAGACTGGAGGAGGGCAAATGTTGTCCCCATCTTCAAAAAGGAGAAAAAAGAGGACCTAAATAATTAACACCCAGTCATCCTGACATCAATACCAGGAAAGATTCTAGATCAGATCATTAAACAGGAAGTCCATAAGCACTTAGAAAGGAATGCCATGATCACTAAAAGTTAACAGGTGTTTCTCAAAAACAAGTCATGATGTGCTATTCAACAACTTTAAAAATGACTTGGATGAAGGAATAGAGGACATGCTTTTCAAATTTGCAGATGACATTAAATTAGGAGGGTGGCTAATACTCCAGAATTTAGAATGACCTTAACAGATTAGCGAGCTGGGCCAAAACCAACAAAATGAATTTCAACAGGGAGAAGGGAAGTAACAGTATCACTCTATTCTGCTTTGGTCAGACCTCACCTGGAATACTGTGTCCAGTTCTGGGCACCACAATTCAAGAAGGATATTGACAAGCTGAAACATGTCCAGAGGAGGGCAACCAAAATGTTTGTTGATATAATCTGTACTCAAGTTAACTGTTTCCTTTGTATATAGCAATATAACTGTACCCTGTATACATCTGGCCTAGGACCTAATACAAATGGCATTTATACAATACAAATGATAAAACATCTGGAAGCCATGCCCTATGAGGAAGGGCTTAGGGAGCTGGATATGTTTATCCTGGATAAGAGAAAGTTAAGAGCTGTCATGATAGCCATGTTAAAATATTTGAAAGGATGTCATAATGAAGAAGGGGCAAGCTTGTTTTCTGCTGCTCCAGAGACTAGGACACAGAGAAACGGATTCAAATTTACAGGAAAAAAGATTCCACCTAAGAACTTCCTGATGGTAAGAGCTGTTTGACAGTAGAATACACTTCCTTGGAGTGTGATGGAGTCTCCTTCTTTGGAGATTTTTAAATAGAGGCTGGATGGCAATCTGTTGGCGGGTGCTTTGATTGTGTATTCCTGCAGGGCAGGGGACTGGACTGGATGGCCTTTGTGGTCTCTTCCAAGTCTATGATTCTATAATCCAGATTGTTGTGGGGCAGGTAGAGTTAAACCCTCATCCTTATTCACTGCAATCCTGATTCTGAATTGTGGAGATCATACAACCATTGCTTAAGCAAATACAAATTCAATATGTTACATGATTCCTTCATTTAACATGTTATTCTCATGTGGGATTAACCAAGACTGCCCTGCCAATTGTATATCCCCTGTTCATCCAGTCTACAAAGAAAACATAAGAGTGCACTTTTGGTGGTTTTACAGTTTGAGTAACTGTACACTGAACAAAATGTCATTTGATCAAATCAGATAAAGGAAGAGTTAATTCTCTTCCTGGACTGTGCCATGTTAGACTACAAGAGCCAGCATGACATAGTGTTGGATTATGACTCTGGAGACCAGGGTGCCAGTTCCACGACAGGATAAAGTTTGCGAAATTCCAGATTACTGTTCTTTCGCATCAGGAGTGCATAATTCACACGAATACTTGCTTATTTGGAAGATGCAGCAAGTTTAGGTTTTCATTAGTTTACACAGGCAAAGGTGGGGGGGCATGGCCTCCAGATGATTAAAGCCAGGCAGAAGGCAGGGAGGAGCAAGGAGGGGGTCATAGATCATAAATAATGAGAGGGAAGAAAAGCACAAACAAACAAAAGAACGACAGAGTGATCTGTTAAGTTCCCGATCATCTTCCCTGCCCCAAAAGCCTTGAATAAAGACAAAGGAGTGAAGGGAAGCACAAACAAACAAAAGCACGATGGAGCGATCGGCCGGCTGCAGCACGCACGCACGCACGCACACACATACACACACACACACCACCCAAGCAGGGGCTAGTCCCATTCCCGATCATCTTCCCTGCCCTGAAAGCCTTGAATAAAGACAAAGGAGTGAAGGGAAGCACAAACAAACAAAAGCACAATGGAGCGATCGGCCGGCTGCAGCACGCGCGCACACACACACATACACACACACACACCACCCAATCTAGTCCCATTCCCGATCATCTTCCCTGCCCTGAAAGCCTTGAATAAAGACAAAGGAGTGAAGGGAAGCACAAACAAACGAAAGCATGATGGAGCGATCAGCCGGTTGCAGCACACATGCATGCACATACATACACACACACCACCCAAGCAGGGGCTAGCCCCATTCCCGATCATCTTCCCTGCCCCCAAAGCCTTCCTTTGAAACAGACAGGAAGGGCTCAGAGCAGATTTCCCAAAGTGGGCTGCAAGCAGAAGAAGGGGCAAATAGCAGGCTTGGTGGATTTCTCTCTCCAACTCCTCCGTCTATTCGGAGAAGGCACGATGGTCACTCCAACCAATCAGGATTCAGCTCTGCTCACGCTAATTCAAAAAGGTCACTGCAAGTTCACACAGACATTTGCGAATGGTAAGTTCACACGACCAATTGTGTGCATTTTTGCAAACTTTATCCAAAAAGTCGGGAAAACTAGTGAAAGTTGATACTACGCAACTTATGGGTTTTTCGCTCCCCCTCCTTCTGAAAAGGGCACTGTGGCTTCAAAATGCGTGGGGACTATCAGGCTTCTTGTCACATTCTTTGAAGATTTATTTTGCCATGTAAACGGCACCCAAGATTCAAATCCCTGCTGAGTCATGAAACCCACTGGGTGACCTTAAGCAAGTCACACTCTCTCATCCTCAGAGGAAGGCAAAGGCAACCCCTCTCTGAACAAATCTTGCCAAGAAAACCCTAAACACCTTAAGGTCAACATATATCAGAACAACTTGAAGGCACACAACAATAACAGGAGAATTTGAAACTGGGGAAAAAAACTTAAAAAAAAACTCCTCACACATTGAATTTAGAAGGAGGAGGCGAGAAAGAAAGTCTATTGTGTGACATGTTTTCAATTAAGACTTGTGTACTGTGGTACATCTTCTGCTGAGACACAATAATTTAGGAGAATTTAACAGAGTGCATGGCATTAGTACCACTCACTTTCCAAGGTGACATTGTATGTAAGGAGTACAGGAGTAAACTACCCTCAGGGTTTCTCCCCGTGCCCAAGAGAATTATAAATAGAATCAGCAATAAAATAAATAAAAATAACTCAAAACTAATAATTTGGCAAGATTTGCTTCTCCTCAAGCTAGGTTTTATTGCCTAGACTGAAGCCATGTGGGAAATGTTCTGAAGATTATGATTCATTATTTAATGTGGGTAGGTTTATTGGTTATCTAATTTTTATTTGGTTCTGTTTCGAGTCTAGTTTTAACTTAAAACTCTAAATAATTTAGGAGATTTTCAGACAGGCAAAAATCGCTCCTTGGCGCGCGAGCAGCCTCCCGAAACTGCTGCGCGGCAAGGGTCTTCTTTGGACGATGCTGTGCCTCTGGCGAAACCGTCCGTGTCACTTCCGTGAAGCTTGGGACGGCTCCGCGTCATATTTCAAGCACGGAGGCTGCCCGTGATTGAAATATGACGCGGAGCCGTCCCAAGCTTCACGGAAGTGACACGGACGGTTTCGCCAGAGGCACAGCGTCGTCCGAAGAAGACCCTTGCCGCGCAGCAGTTTCGGGAGGCTGCTCGCACGGCAAGGAGCGATTTTTGCCTGTCTGAAAATCTCCTTAGTCAACAGAATGACCCTTGTATGGTAGACCTCAAAATCTGAGCTCATACTGGTCTGATAGTAATATTTTTCTGGGCTCTACTATGGCTGCAGCAAAGTTGAGAGCCCAACCCAAAGTGATGTACCAATGTACCTTTACATCCTTGAGTGTGGCATCTTTAGTACATCATCCACCTACCTCATCTACTCCACAGGGCATATCATTCCACCAGCCATTTCAGGACAAATCGTAAAATCTTCCTGGAAAGATTTGCAGTATCTCCTTAGTTTACCCTGGCATAGTAAAACTCAAAAAATAATTGTATAGATTATCCCCCACCCCATTTCTCAAATAGATTGTTGACCCAAATTATATGCTCTCTTTGCTTTAACTCAATTGAAAGAACTGGATCTCGTGGAGAAAATGTACTTTAGGGCAAACTAACATAAATTTAGTACAACCCCATATCTGCAGAGGATATGTTCCCAGGTTTACGATGGATACCAGAGCCCATGGATAATAGTGAACCCTATTAAAATGAATGACTTCCAGCCCAAGCATATCATAGAGTCATTCTGGAGGACCTAGAGATTCCTAGAGAGAACACCTCTCTAGGAATCTCTAGATCCTGCAGCACCACTCTATGGTCAACGTCTGGAGGAAGCATACCATAGAATTGTGCTGGAGGACCTAGAAAATGCCTAGAGACCATATTTTTTCAGAAGCAGGTAAGTGAATCCATGGGTCCCACAGATATGGAGGCTGTGCACCTAAAGAACCCTGGAAAACTCTGTGCTTTCCAGAATTACATAGCAATCAGTCCCAACCCACAAAGTCATTCAGTAAGGACTTTTTAAAATCCAACAGTGCCTCCACTGATGCAAACCATAGGGCTGACATTTATCTGCTATCTTCAAACCAGCAATCAATCTGATTTTTTCTCTATTGTGCATACTGCCAGCTTCCTCTATACATCCCCAGCACCATACAACTGCATTTTACATCTTTTGGGACATGGTTTTGCTTCTTCCTCACCCCATCCCCATGCACACATCTCCAAATAAAGAACATTTCTTAGGTTTAGATTCTTCATGTATCCAGCTTGAGAACAGTGATAAGGGAGATTATCAGATGCATCAAAAGTGGTGTTACAGTAATGCCAGGAGATTGCAAAAGGGCTCCCTTATCAGGCAACATTGTTTACCCCTCATTATGCATCTGTTATGCTGTTGTTCTGCCGGTGCTGCTTTTTACTGACAAGACAGCTCACTAGAGAGGTTAAGAACAATAAAAAAGGGGGTTTGGGGGTATGTCCACAGCAAAAGGAGGAAGAAGGAAGTGGTAGGGCCACTACATGGAGAAGATGGCAAAATGCTAACAGGGGACAGAGAAAAGGCAGAATTACTCAACACCTTCTTTGCCTCAGTGTTTTCAGAAAAGCAAAAGAGTGATCAACCTGAGAATAATGGAATAGAGGACACAATAGGGAAATCCTGCACGGAATTGGTAAGGAGGTAGTACAGGAATACCTTCTTAATCTAGATGAATTTAAATCTCCAGGACCGGATGAACTACATCCAAGGCTATTAAAAGAGCTGGCAAATGTAATCTCAGAGCCATTGGCAATAATCTTTGAGAACTCCTGGAGAACAGGAGAAGTCCCAGCAGACTGGAGGAGGGCAAATGTTGCCCCCATCTACAAAAAGGGGAAAAAAGAGCATCCCAACAATTATCATCCAGTTAATCTGACATCAATACCAGGGAAGATTCTAGAGCAGATCATTAAACAGAGAGTCTTTGAACATTTAGAAGGCAATGCCATAATCACAAAAAGTCAACATGGTTTTCAGAGAAACAAGTCATGCCAGACTAATATGTTCTCTTTTTTTGATAAAATTACCAGCTTGGTAGATGAAGGCAACTTTGTGGATATCACATACCTTGATTTCAGTAAGGCCTTTGACAAGGTTCCCCATGACATTCTTGCAAACAAGCTTGTAAAATGTGGGGTAGACAAGTTAACTCTTAAATGGATTTGTAATTGGTTGACCAGCTGAACCCAAAGGGTGCTCAACAGTGGCTCCTCTTCGTCTTGGAAAGGTGTGACCAGCGGGGTGCCACATCAATAGAAATATAGTGTCTAGGTCAAGGGAAGTAATAGTGCCACTCTGTTCTGCCTTGGTCAGACCTCACCTAGAATACTGTGTCCAGTTCTGGGCACCACAATTCAAAAAGGATATTGACAAATTGAAGTGTGTCCAGAGAAGGGCAACTAAAATGGTGAAAGGTCTGGAAACCATGCCTTATGAGGAAAGACTTAGGGAGCTGGGTATGTTTAGCCTGGAAAAAAGACAGTTAAGGTGTGATATGATGGCCCTGTTTAAGTATGTGAAGGGGTGTCACATTGAGGATGGAGCAAGCTTGTTTTCTGCTGCTCCAGAGACTAGAACACGGAGCAATGGATGCAAGCTCCAGGAACAGAGATTCCACCTCAACATTAGGAGGAACTTTCTGGCAGTAAGAGCTGTTCGGCAGTGGAACACACTCCCTCGGAGCGTGGTGGGGTCTCCTTCCTTGGAGGTCTTTAAACAGAGGCTGGATGGCCATCTGTCAGGGATGCCTTGATTGTGATTCCTGCATGGCAGGGGGTTGGACTGGATGGCCCTTGTGGTCTCTTCCACTTCTACAATTCTATGATTCTATGATTCAATAGATCCCCCCCTTCTGTTTGTGTTTTGGATGTGCCTGTGTGTGGCAAGGTGCCCCGTTTCGCTGGCAAGATCCCAGCATCAATGGGGAGTCCCTGCCTGAACACTTCCGGGTGAGATCGGGACATCCAGCTAAGTGACACACTTTTTATGACCCTCCGCAGGTTACTTGAACATTTTAAAGTGTGTTTTGCACCTGCTGTCACTTTTTTAATGTTACTTTTATTTTTATTTTTGAATTTCCCGAGTTCACGAAATCTGTGGGATTTCAATCCAGGAAGTGAACGGAGCTCCGTTAGAGCTCCTTTCCCTCTTGGGCTGCCCTGTCGATTGAAGAGGAGGTAAGTGCAGTGGGGATGGTGATTGTGGTGGGACTGGGGCGGGAGTGGGGTGGGAGTGGATATTTGTGGGACAAGAATGCTTTTTTCATTCCTGTCTGATAATCTCCCGTGATATAAGCACTGAGCTCATCAGGACTCGCAAGCTGCATGTGGATCCAAGAAAATGCAAGAATAGTTCCTTGGCAGGGAAAACTAGTAAAGAGTATCAGATAGGAAGGTATATATCTATATAGACAGATAGACAGTAGGTCCAATACATCTCACTGCTCAAGGTAGAGCAATAAATGGTGCCCCCCTCATCCAACATGGAACCCAAAGCCACTCAACAACACCCCTATGACTGTTCTCCCCCAACCTGGACATTAAAAATAGAATAACTGCTGCTTTTTCATGACACCCAGAATCTGCTGCCTGAGAAGGCCAGTTCACTTCACCTAATAGTAGGGCCACCTGAAGTAGGTAAGTAAGTAGATGATGGATGGATGGACAGACAGTGGGAATGCACTGCAGCAATCCTTCCTAGAGTGAAGAGGGGCAAATTGTCCTCCGATCTTCCTGGAACATTCTTCTGGTCTGCATGAAGGGAAGAGGGGGGCAGTTCAGAGTAGACTGACATAGGGCAGCATGAGAATACTTGTGGGGAGGGATCTTTGGCGTCCTGCCAGCAGAGTTGGCAGATCTGCTACCACTGCCAGCTTCTGTACCAGGGACTAAGCTTTCTTAATATGGGTGATGAGCAGCATGTAAATACAGAGATGTTTTAATTCCATTCACATAAATTATTTTAATATGCTGTCAAGTTTGCATATTCAATAGTCTAGTTACAAACTTTCTCAAGCCTGGCAGCCTGGATTGACAAAATTTACTGTGTTCCCAGAATGGCCTTCCAACCAGCAATTTCATAAATATGCATGACACAAGATAATCTGTCTCTTTTATGATGTTGTTGCTCCATTTGGGGCTTTGCAAGAGTCCTCGATCATGTGACTCACTCTGACAACAGTCCCTCCCCCACGCACATAAACACACACACACACACATGTTCTGGGCTAAAACCTGGGGAAGGCAAGCTCTTTGTATGAGTGATAAATTATCCATTCTTCCTCTTTCCATCCATAGACAGCATTTTGGAGGATTATATTTAACCTCTACCAAGAAGTTCGTAATTTTGCCTAGGCTGAGAACTGTGAGACTAAAGGCTGCTTCTGGCCCTTGCAAAAGTAGCTGTTGCCATAGCAGGGAAAGCACCTATTGGCCCTGTAAAGGCAGCCATTATTATGGCCTTTGTATTCCAAGGTAAGATGCATATTTACTGCTGTTCTGCCAGCAGGTTTCTGTAGCTGATTGTTAAAGGCTGCTTTGTAGCTGAGTCAGAGGCACCAAAAGAGCTATTTGGTCTCTCCCTAAACTCCCAGGATTCCACAGGATGGAGCCATGGCAGTTAAAGTGGAATCATAACACTATAATCCTGTCATGTGAATGGACCCCAGGACAGCATACATCTCACATAGCTTTAACAGTATTTCTCTAGCCTAAGAACTGCAAAACCAACAACACAGATGCTCTTGCCTTGCTTGCTTTCACAGGTGATTGGCAAAAACTGCCAGGAGTTTAGTTCTGGAGGAATCCACAACTTCCCACACACCTGTCTTAGAGGCTGTCAGAGCTACAGGTCAAGGTGTCTTTCTCGACAGAGGAGTCCCATATGTGGCTCTGCTCATTGCCTCTCCAGCAAGGAGAATTTAAGGCGTGACCTTGCTAATAGGTAATGCTGGTCTTCCTTTTTGGGGAGCCCTTAGATGCAGAGTGGTGGCAGGATGCTTTCCTAAGAGTGTGGAACTCAATTCACGCTGGGGTCTAATGCAAGCTTTAGAGGAGTGATCCAAGGTGATGAACCTATTTTGGTGATACAGGAGCTCCTTTACAGTTCAGAGTAAAACTGAGAGGGGGTTCACCACCACCCAGCATGGAAGCTAATATCTGCCACCGCTTGAATACTTCTCCTAGTGCCACCATTCAAAAGAGCAGTGCAGATATTCCGGGATTGCTTAGATGATGAAAAAAAATCCTAAAGAATGCAGGCAGAATACCTTTTGTCCAGTGAGCTCCTGCCAGAATTTACCATATTCAGAAGGAGGGGGGCTGAAAACTCCAAGTAGTTTTGCTGTTTCTCGTTATTTTTTTCAAAAAGTACACGAAAATGCACATAACCACCCATTTGAACAACCAATTTGAATTGGGGCACATCCAGGAAGTCAAACATGATTGGTCGAACATGTGTGGGGGTGGGCTTGCCAGCAACAAAGCGGACGGAGCCGGCATTGATTTTTTGGGGGGAAACGATCGAGCACTTTTTTCAAGCAGCAGAGCAAAAAAAACAGTTTTTAAGTAGATGGTCGCTCTTCCATATCTCTTGTTTAAAAAGGCCAAAAGTGGGGGGGGGAGGGAGCTTTTGGTTGAATAATAAGGAAGATAATTCACTCGCAGCCACGGGCATGCTCTGTGTGAACTTCAAACCTGGATAGCTTTCCATGCCAGTGATCTTGTGAATGGATCGTGGGGACAAATGACATTGCTGTGACAGTGAGATAATGCGCTATTTTCTGTAATTAATTATCCTGTCTGACTGAGCCCTTGGTCTTTTCCTCCTTGATGGATTATGGAATGTCATGAATGAAGAATGGTGGCTGCTTGTCAAGGCTTCATCTGGAAGCTGAGCTGGCCTGGCCTAACCTCCTGGCTCTCACTTGGTAACTGACTAGGGAGATTATCAGATGGACTATAAAGTCCGTTTCTGGCATGGAATAGGGTCGAGAAAGGGTTTCCCTTTTGGACGATGTTGACCCAGTGCTGTGCTGCTCCCATTCTGCTTCCATTATGGGGAAACATCATGAATAGACCACCCATTCCATTTCTGTCACGGAATCAACGGTGGTCTAAAACGGTGCCCCGTTCCTCTGCTGTTATGCTGGCATGATGCCAGCCGCGGGGAAGGTCACTCCTGAACTCTTCCTGGTGCGATCAGGACAAGGAGATAAGTGACAGACTTCCCCCCCCTCCCTGGGTTACTTGTTTAACTTTTAGGGTGTTTGGGGGCTTTGTTTTCTTTTTTGGTGTTTGCTTTACTTTTTATTTTTAAATTTCCCATGCATTGTTTTCTCACAAGAACGGGCAGGATTTCATTTATGGGATGTGAATGCAGCTTTGTGACAGCTACATTCACTCCTGGCCAACAGAGGGGAGGGGAAGGATGTTCCTGTAGCGGGATCAGGATAAGTGAGCAAAAACGTATTATTAAACTGGGACAGGAACAGGAGTGGGGTGGGTGGTGGGATAGTGGAATAGAAACAGGTTATAAGGGACCATTTGATAATCTCCTAGGACAATCACTTGGCAGTTGCTTTGTGGGGAATCTCTTTGACCAGCATCTGCTTCTTGTGGCTATAACAGTTACTTTTCCTGAGGGCAGTTAAGGCCTTGTAGAGTCCTCTGGCTTTGCCCCAGAGAAAATATCAGACAACTGGGTAATGGGAGTAGGGCACCAGATGATGATGTCATGTTATATTAGAGTCTCTCTGGCTGGTTCATAAGCAGATTTGGTGTAAACATGCAAGTCAGAGCTGTGCTCAGTATGAGGATGACACAGTAAAGACAAGCCACATTAGCTAACACACATTGGAAACTGTTTAATGCAGTGTAGATGTGTAAATAGCTATTGCTTAAAACAATTTGTAAGCCGCTCTGATAGCCTTGTGGCTGAAGAGCGGGGTATAAATAACTAAATAAATAAAAAATAAATAAATAAAGCCACTTTGGCAAAAATAATCCTCAAAGAATTCTCCTAGAATTCTTATAGTTCCCAAGTGTTCCGCATCTGCAGCGCCCTTTTCGGAAGGAGGGGGTCTAAAACACCCATAAGTGACGCAGTTAATGACACCGCTGATTTTCCGCCTTTTAAAAAAAAGTGCCGCAAATTTGCGCATTATCGCATTTGGGAACTGTCCGTCATTTTTAAATTCGGGATGTTTAAAATTAGGGATGTGGGCAGTTTTTTATCGTGATGCCACAGAAACCCGCCTACACATCCGGCTTTCCTTTCTGCTTTGAAGCATCCCTGTAAACATCTTTCGTTTTCCTAATGGAGTCAGTTCAGAGAACAAAGAAGGGGGGCAGGAGAATAGCTTGGAGTCATGCCAAAACTCTTGATTTACTGGATCTTTGGGGGAAAGAGAAAGTACAGGAGCAGCTACGTCTATGTCACCGGAATATCGATGTCTTCGAAAAAATAGCCGCAGAAATGCAAAAGCGTGGACACAACCGAACCCTGGAAGAATGCCGGATGAAATCAAAAATGATGCATCAGAAATACAGGGAAATTAGAGATCATAACTCTAATAGCCAAATGCAAGCAGGAAATGAGCGTAGCTAAAACCTCCATGGCTGCAACAATTTACTTGGCACCATTGAAGAGAACAAAGACCATAAAAGATGACGAGATGCCCAATCAGAAGCCCAAGAGGGGGAAGTAGATGACCAATGGGAGTACAGGTGGTGGGAATTCCCGAAGGAAGTACGTCTAGAATGAATGACGTACTTCGTTGATTGACAGGTAGGGTTGTCAAAATATGCGGAATATCAACGTTGTGGAAACTGAAATATTTCAATGTGTAGAAATTCGCACCTTAACATACTCCACATTATAATCACATCGGAACTACATCGTGGAACTAAACAGGATCCGAAATTTTGCCGTGGGAACTCCGCGATGCAAAATCGAAAGTGCACTAATGTGATACATTGCGCAACAAAAGTTGCCGTGGAACCGACCCCAAAGTCTCCAGTGCCCTGTCCTTCCCACATCCAAGCACCCAGTGGGGAGGATAAGTGTGGCAGGGAGGAATCTCCCCCTATCTTTGATCAGGGGGATATATATAATTATATACATATAATTTTTGCTGGACATTTACAACAAGATTTATAGTGCATTTGAACATTAGATACTACCTTGGATCATATCCTGTCATCAAAGCCTGGGTATATATTCAATAAATAATTTTTTTTCATACCATGACAGATGAGGGCTTTCTCTAAATTGAATTTCAGGGGGCACTTACTATCCAGGGCCAATGAATGCAAAGATGTTAATGATTCTTCCCAGCTGTGTAACTTGTGATTCTAAGATTTCAGGAGGCATTGCTATCAGTGTAGATGCACAGAGACAACAGCCCTCAAAGCTCTGAAAGTAGAGATGATAGCCTGGAGCAATCTGTTTCAGTGGGAGCTGGAGTAGGTCTAGAAGGCACAAGTGAGGGGTGGAGATGGCTCATCTTTTTTTCCCACCACTATATTTCAGAGTAAAGAGCTGACAAAGGACTGTATCAGACCACTCCCCTTAAAAAATTTTGCCAGCATAAATTGTATTGTTTTTATGCTGGCAAAAGAACCCCCAACACCAGACCTACCTTTTCCAGTGTCAATGAGGCTTCCCTGGCAGTAAGGGAGCATAAACGTTTACTTCCAGGGTTGAAATCTCACTGATACTCATGAGAAGACGCTAGTGCAGAAAATTCAGAAATAAAAACAAATTGAAGACACAAAAAGTACAGCAAAGCACTAAAACATACTTTTAAAGTCCCAAGTACACCAGGGGGGTCATAAAAACAGAATCCCCTACCTGGCTGTCACCATCTCACCAGGAAGCATTTGCCCATTGATGCTGCATTCACGTGAGCACAATGGCGCGAAGATTCAAACACCAGCAATGCTGGCAGAAAAGCGGAACAGGAGATAAATAAAAAAGTAGACCTCATTTACAGTACATGATCACGAAAGGACGTTGTCTGGTATGCATGCCCTTTTGCAATCATTAGGCATCCTTATGACACCATATTTGCCTGGTCTGATAAAGTCCAAAACCACCCGCGTGTTCCTTGCCTAAGAAAACCCTATGAAATTTGTGGGGGCTCCATAAGTTGACAGGTGACTTGAAGGTGCATACAGAAACATTATTTTAGAACAAGGTTTACATTTCCCCCTCCCTAAGGAGTATGCTAACAGAGGACATTTTCAGACAGCGCTAAACGGAGCTTATCGCGGGATGAGCTCCTGGGAGAGGAATGGCGCTCTTACGCAGCAGGGGGTCATTTTCGGACGCCACCGTCCCTCTTCCGAGATCATCAGTGTCACTTCCGTTAAGCTTTGCAAGCGGCCGCACCATATTTTAAGCATGGAAGTTGCCCGTGCTTAAAATATGGCGCGGCCGTTTCCAAAGCTTAACGGAAGTGACACTGATGATCTTGGAAGAGGGACGGCAGCGTCTGAAAATGACCCCCTGCCGCGTAAGAGCGCCATTCCTCTCCCGGGAGCTCATCCCGCAATAAGCTCCGTTTAGCGCTATCTGAAAATGTCCAGAGTCTGAGGTAAGAACAATAGAAGCAAATTAATTCTGTGTGTGTAGAAGTTAATCTGTCCTGGAACCAAGGCTGGAATGGAGGAGAGGTCACTTTGCTATCCGCAAGGAATCCTAAGTCATCATGGCTTCCCCTATTAGAAACTTGCAGACCAGAGGATATCTTTGCTTAGAGTACTACAACAAACAAACAAACAGGTGAGTAAGGGGGAAATCACTATAAATACATTTAATACAGAATTAGAACTAAAAACAAGAGCATCTGAAAATCTCACAAACTAGCAACAATAAAGTGTAGGCTCAGAGCTGAATGCACCAAGGTTTTCTTCCATAGTTACATGATCTCACATCAATAGATAAACAGATAGATAGATCGAACTCAGTGGGCAACACAACTTGGAAAATAAAATGAATGAAAATATATATTTAGCCCAATTAAACAAGGGGGGAAAGGAAGCAATAGCCAAATGTAAAAGAAAAAATACATTGATCCAGCAGTACAAATGTTTTAGTCTTAGGACATTTTCAGACACAACTTACAGCTTTCAGACACAACTTACGGAAGAACTGAGCAGGAGAGCTTCGCTGCTGCAGTGCAGCAGGGGACCCATTTCGAATGATGCCGTCCCTGTGGAGAAATCATCCGTGTCACTTCCGTTTAGGATTGGAGCCGGGAGCGCCATATTCCACCAGATTTTATTCACAGAAGTTGTCCATGAAGAAAATATGGCGCGGCCGGCTCCAATCCTAAATGGAAGTGACACAGATGATTTCGCCACAGGGACGGCGTCATTCGAAATGGGTCCTCTGCCGCGCTGCAGCAGCGAAGCTCTCCCACTCGATTCTTCTGCTGTAAGTCATGTCTGAAAATGTCCTCACACTCAAATGGTAAATTCACCAAGCATTCAGTGAGGCCTGGTGCAAAGGCACAGGGCAGGGGTGGGATCCAGAGGCTGCTCCAAGCCAAACTGAAGAGGCTGCCTGTGCCTTTTTTCCCCCACCAAGACAACAGTTGAAGCAAGGGACTTGGACTGATGGCAGGGCTACGGCTGTGAAGCTTTATTTTCCCTGTGTCCTTACCATCACCCAGCTCCAAGCCAAACTGAAGAGGCTGCCTGTGCCTTTTTTCCCCCACCAAGACAACAGTTGAAGCAAGGGACTTGGACTGATGGCAGGGCTAAGGCTGTGAGGCTTTATTTTCCCTGTGTCCTTACCATCACCCAGCTCCAAGCCAAACTGAAGAGGCTGCCTGTGCCTTTTTCCCCCCCACCAAGGCAACAGTTGAGGCAAGGGACTTGGACTGAGGGTGGGGCTAAGCCTGTGAGACTTTATTTTGCCTGTGTCCTCCTTACCATCACCCAGTTCCAAGCCAAACTGAAGAGGCTATCTGGGCCTTTTCTTACCAACTTTGACTTATATTTTGGCTCCTGTTTAAGGAATCTTGATAGATTGTCCTCCGGCCATTTAAGGGGATTATAAGGTATTGGTGGGATGGAGGGTCTCAAGTTACATCAGGACATAAGTCCATTAATCAACGGTTCTGGGAAGAAGTTGGATGTTTTCAACGGAGCGGCAATTCAAGTTGTGCGGGGCAATGGAAGATAGGATGTTAGCAGGGCGAAAGGTAATTACAGAGGAAGGTGTGATAGATGCTTGATATCCATCTCACCTTCTATTCACCCTACTACCCTAAAAGATCAGGTGAGCATGCCTAACCAGCCGCTGAAACTTTCCCTGCTCGTATGTAATGCCAGGTCTGTGAAGAATAAGTCCCGTATTATCTATGACTTACTGATAGACGTGCTGACCTGGCATGTATCATGGAGACCTATCTGGGAGCAGATAGCGTTGTAACCTGGTCTCAGGCCCTTCCAGCCAGGTACTCCGTCAATGAGCAGGTAAGGGAAAGTGGGCGAGGGGGGGCTTAGCCATGGTCCATAAAAACAACTTTGCCTTAGCCAGGATACCTATCAGTGCATTAGACCACATCGAGTGCATTTACCTTAGCTTGAAAACCAGGGAAAGTCTGGGGATTCTGTTGGTTTACCGTCCACCCCGTAACTTAACAGACTCTCTAGCCGAGCTGATACAACTAATCTCGGAGCTGGTGTTGGAGTCTCCTAGGCTATTAGTTCTATTAGTGACCTTAACATCCCCCTCGAGGCTGATTTGACAGATCTTACTGGTACAGCTCAGGAGTTCATGGTTTCCATGACAAACATGGGCCTCTCCCAGATAGTCTCTGAGCCCACACATTGTGCGGGTCATGCCCTCGATGTGGTCTTCTGCACGGATCGGCACATACATGGGCAGTTACTTACCATCTCCACATTGTCATAGACGGATCATTTCCTGGTTAAGGTTGGAATGAAGGCCACCATCCCTCCCTCTGGGGGTGGAGGACCAATTAGAATGGTCTGCCCTCGAAGGCTGATGGAACCCATTAGGTTCCAAGAAGCCCTAGGGGGTTGTATGGTTGGCAATGCTGACGATTCTGTTGAAGCTCTGGTTAATATGTGGAATAACAACCTTAACAGAGCTGTAGACACATTCGCTCCCAAGCATCCTTTCCAACCCGCAAAAAAATTGTAATCCATGGTTCACTGACGATCTTAAACAAATGAGGCAGGTTGGACAACGACTAGAGCGCCGTTGGCTGAAATCTCAACTCTTATCCAACAAGACACTTCATTGGACTTTTCTTAGGTCCTATCAAGTGGCAATAGATGCAGCTAAGAAATCTTTCTATTTTGCATCTATCGTGTCTGTGAAATCACGTCCAGCTGAGCTGTTCATGGTGGTGAGGGAATTAACTCTGTTGCCTCCCACCCAGAACCCTCTATTAGAACCAACTACAGCTTGCTATGATGCTTTTAATGATTATTTCACAGATAAAATCTCTCAGATAAGAGCTGATTTGGACACCAACTTTAAGTCAGTAGCAACTAGAGAGGTATCCAGCCCCTCTGCCATTACTGTTAGACTGAATCAATTTGAGTCGGTAAGTACTGAGGATGTGGACAAGCTCCTTAGTAGTTTGAAAAAGACAACCTGCCCTCTCGACCCTTGCCCAACTTGGCTGGCAGTCCAGGGGGGTGATACTATCAAGCTGATGCTAGAAAATGTAATTAATGCATCCTTCAGGGCGGGGTCCCTGCCCTCTTGTCTTAAGGAGGCAGTGGTTAGACCACTCTTTAAAAAGGCCTCCCTGGACCCCCTGGACAGAAATAATTATAGACCTGTTTCCCTGCTGCCACTTTTGAGCAAGGTGATCGAGAGGGTGGTCTCCAATCAACTACAAGTTGTCTTAGAGGAAATTGATTTTCTGGATCCATTTTCAGGATGGGATACTGAGGTCCCGTCTACACGGTAAAAAAAATACGTATGCCGTTCAGAAGATCACTCTTCCGTACACACAGCCATTCGGATTCATATGTGTCATTCAGAAGCGGGGCTAGCGAATGCCCCATAAACTCGGCGTTCAAGTATAGGGGCAGGGCTAGCAAGGAGGGCAATTGGGAGTGCCCACCATGTTGAATTCCCAGATAAGCAAACATCCAGTAAGTCCATGAATTTTATATATATTTATTTTTATTTTACTTTGTAAATAGGGAAAACCGAATGTCCACAAAGCAGGCACCTTTTTAAATTTAAAAAAAAAAGCGGAGAGAGATTTAAAACTGCCGCTTGGCTTGCTCACTCCAGCCAGCTGGGGAAGGTTGCTCATACGGAGTTTAGGGGGGTAAAAAATCATGTAGGTGGATCGTATGCATACGAACGGCTGCCTATTCGTATTTTTTACCCCCAAAACGGATTTTTTTTAATCGTATAGACACACCCCGAGTTGAGACTGCCATGGTCGCCTTAGTCGATGATCTCCTTCTGAGCACTGACAGGGGAAGTGTGCCCCTGTTGGTGCTCTTGGATCTCTCAGCGGCCTTCGATACCATCGACCATGGTATCCTTCTGGAACGCCTGAGAGAGCTGGGTATCAGTGGCACTGCTTTGCAGTGGTTCCGGTCCTACTTCTTGGGTAGGTTCCAGATGATGTCGCTTGGGGACAGTTGTTTGGCCAAAAGGGAGCTCAAATCAGGCATCCCTCAAGGTGCGATTCTGTCCCCAATGCTATTCAACATTTACATGAAGCCACTGGGCAAGATCATCCAGAGGTATGGGGCGGGGTGTTATCAGTATGCTGATGACACCCAAATATATTTCTCTATGTCTCAGACTGATGCAGTGACTAAGGATGGCATTTCTCCTCTGAATGCCTGTCTTGGGGCAGTAATGGACTGGATGAGGGAAAACCAACTCAGGCTGAATCCAGGTAAGACAGAGGTACTTGTCATAGGAAACATGAACCCGGGAATGGAGTTATGTCAGCCAGTCCTGGATGGGGTCACACTTCCCTTGAAGGGCTCTGTCCGCAGCTTGGGGGTGCTCCTTGACTCATCACTTCACTTCACAGCTCAGGTGGATGCAACAATCAGAAGCTCCTGTTATCATCTTCAGCTGATATGCCAGCTGCACCCCTTCCTGGAGCAGGAAGACCCTGAAACTGCAGTACATGCATCGGTAACCTCTCGATTAGACTTCTGTAATGTGCTCTACATGGGGCTACCCTTGTGCCAAGTTTGGAAACTTCAGCTTGTACAAAATGGCAGCCAGGTTGATTACTGGTACTTCCCATTATGACCATATAACACCAGTCCTGAAGTCCCTTCACTGGCTGCCAATTAGTTTTCAGGCAAGGTATAAGGTGTTGGTTATTACCTTTAAAGTCCTACATGGCTTGGGACCAGAATACTTAAAGGATCACCTTCTTCCATCTTGTCTGTCCTGCACACTAAGGTCCTCGGGGAAGAACCTACTTCAGCCAAAAAAATCTAGGCAAACATCAGTGAGCCAGAGGGCCTTCTCCACTGCTGCTCCAAAACTGTGGAATGACCTGCCAGAGGAGATCTGTCACATCTCTACTCTTACAGCCTTTAATGTGTTACATACTCTATTATCCCAAATGAAAGAGGAGGTGAAAGAAAATAAAGAGGACATCCAGATCCTAAAAAAGAAAATGAAAATCTAAATGCTGAATTGGACATAGTAGGAGATCAACTAGCATTAGCAGAACAGAGGGAAAAGGAATCATGGTTAAGAGTAAGAGGTTTAAGAGAAGCACCGAAAAAAGACACAAGAAGGTTAATAACAGAACTGCTTGCCAAGCATCTAGAATGGAGTGAGGAACAAGTGGGAAGAGAACTGGATTGCGTATATAGAATGAAATCATCGATTGCTACAAGGAAAAACCTTCCTAGGGATATCATTATACAATGTGTGAGAAAGTCGGTTAAAGATTATGTATTGGAAATACACTTTAACAAAGGGATTTGGTATGAAGGGAAATTACTCATCCTGATGAAAGAGATCCCCACTAGAATATTAAGAAGACAGAAAGACTATCAATTTCTAGTGGAATTATTAAAAAAAGAAAAAATCCCCTTTAGCTGGAACAAACTTGAAGGAGTATTTTTCACCTTTAAAAAAGAGAGACTAAAGATTGACTCAATAGAAAAGGCAGGAAACTTTATTAAGAAAAACAGGAAAGAATCTGGACTGCAATGTAAGAAACAGGAAGAAGAGGAAGAGCGAAAGGATGGGAAAGAAGATACAAGAACTATACAGGAGGAGAAAGAGACAAGAGAAGGGAAGGAGGAGGGAAACAAGGGGGGAGAGAGGAAGGGGGAAAAGTAGAGAATTTAGTTTACTGGACTGAGTGAATTGAATTGATTTTATAAGTGCACAAAAAGTTAGGGATGGTGGGAGGACTAAAGAATAAATAAAGTTTTGATTGAAGGATACATGTCAGGAATAAAAAAAATTACTTGGAATGTTAAAGGGTTAAATTCAATCAAGAAATGAAAAATTGTATTCCAGTATCTCAGGAAAAATATAGTGGATGTAATATGTATTCAGGAAACTAAGATAAAAAAAAATCTCACAAACATTTATTAAAACAGAAAAACTTGGGAGAAGAATTCATCTCTGTAGGATTGAAAAAGAAAAAAGGAGTAGCACTATACATAAGACCAAAATTGAATCCTAAGCTAATATATTCTGATGAAAAGGGGAGATATGTAATGGTGGAAATAATGGTAAATAATAACAAAATATTAGTAATAGGAATTTATGTTCCAATAGAGGAAAACTTCACCTTTTTCAAAGAATTAAAAAAAAAAGAATGAGTCAATTGGACTATAGAAGTTGGTGTATACTGGGAGATTTTAATGGTGTCATGGAACCATCAGTCGGTCGAATGTCGGATAACAAAACCAAAAAGGGTGAAAAAAATACCAAGGGAAATTGGCAAAAGAGTTCTTTGAGACAGTGGAAGAATTTCAACTGGTAGAAACATGGAGATTTAAAGAAGGGGCAAACAAAGGATATGCTTTCTATTCAGATACACATAATTCCTTCTCTAGAATAGATATGATTTGGATGAGCAAGAAGCTCGTACACTCTATTAAGAAAGTTGACATTTTACCAAAACCACTATCAGATCACAATCTAGTAGTGGCAATTATTAAGGGTAAGAATAGAGTAATGAATTGGAAGCTAAACAAATCATTATTACTTAAAGAAGAAATAGTAGAAGATTGTAAGAAAAAATTGAAAGAATATTTTGATTTGAATTTAGATAAAGGAGTAGGAGTAAATACAGTGTGGGATGCGGGGAAAGCAGTAATGAGGGGCATATTTAAACATTGGAATATAATAATAAATAGGAGAAAGCAAGAAAGAAGAGAAAAAATATTGGAAGAAATAAAACTAAAGGAACAGGAATTAATAAAAACTCCAAATAATAAAAAAGTTAAGAGCCAAATTAAAATATTACAGGATCAGTTAGCAATGATGATGACCGATGAACTGAAAAAAAATAGATTTTATAAAACAAAAAGAATTAGAATCTGGGAGCAAACCAGGCAGGTGGTTATTGTATAAATTAAGGAAAGAAAGATCAAAGAAATTAATAATGAAGATCAAATTGGGAGAGAGGGAGATAAAAGAGGAAACTGAAATTCAAAAAGTATTTCATAATTATTTTAAATTGCTGTATCAAAATTGGGGGAACTCTCCAGCCCAAAAAGATGATTACATGAAAAGATGTGAAATTCCTAAATTAACTGAAACCCAAAGAGAAGAATTGAACAAAGAAATAATGATAGAGGAAATTATAGAGGCAATAAGAAAAATGAAAGGAAATAAAACACCAGGCACAGACGGCTTACCACCAGAGTACTATAAAACATTCTATACTGAGTTAGTAAGACCCTTCTCTTTGGTAATAAAGAATATCTTGGAAAACAATCACCTACCAAACAGCTGGAAGGAGGCCAATATCGTCCTAATACCAAAGGAAAATAAAGACCACACACAAGTGAAAAACTATAGACCCATTTCTTTATTAAATGAAGATTATAAAATCTTTGCAGCAATCCTAGCTAAGAGACTTAAAGAATACTTACAAGAATTTATACATAGTGACCAAAACGGTTTTTTACCCAAAAGACAAATAAAAGATAACATTAGGACGATAATTAATGTGTTGGAATACTTATATTATCATAACAAAACAAAGGGGGCCCTGATTTTTGTAGATGCTGAAAAAGCATTTGACAATTTGAAATGGTCTTTTATGTTACAAATATTAAAAGATATGGAATTTGGTGACAGATTTTACAAATGGATTCAGGCAATATATACGGACCAGAAAGCAAAATTAATTATAAACAGTAATCTATCAGAAGAAATACAAATTGAAAAAGGAACTAGACAGGGGTGCCCGTTATCACCACTATTATTTATATTGGTGTTAGAAATCTTGAACAAAGAAATAAGAAAAGATAAAGAGATAAAAGGAATAAAAATCAAGAAAGAAGAGTTTAAACTAAAAGCTTTCACTGATGATTTAGTAATTATACTAGAAGAGCCATTAAAAGGAATTGATCATTTGCTATAAAAAATAGAGGAATTTGGAAAAATTGTGGGATTTAAGGTAAATAAAGAAAAAAATGAAAATGCTGATAAAGAATTTGAGCGTACAATAAAAAGAGGGGTTAGCTAAAATAACAAATTTCAAAATTGTGAAGAAAGTGAGATATTTGGGCATAAATTTAACAACAAATAAACAACAGTTATTTCGGAACAATTACGATAAAGTATGGAAAGAAATTAAATTGTATTTGGAAAGATGGAACAACTTAAATTTATCAATGATGGGGAGAATTTCTACTATTAAAATGACTGTTTTACCCAAAATTATGTTTCTCTTTCAGACGATTCCAATTTTCCATTCAAATAGAATCCTTATAAAGTGGTAGAAGGAACTAGTTAAATTTTTGTGGGCAGGAAGGAAACCAAGAATTAAATGGAAGATATTGGCAGATGCTAGAGAAAGAAGAGGGTTAGGGATGCCAGATGTAAAATTATATTATGAAGCAGTATGTTTGTCATGGATAAAGCAATGGATTTTGTTAGATAATAAGAGAAATTTGGAATTGGAAGGGCATGAATTAAAATGGGTTGGCATGGGTATTTAGGATACGATAAAGTTAAGGTGAACAAAGAATTTAAAAACCATGTAATAAGGAAATCACTAATTAGGGTTTGGGATAAATATAAGTATAGACTTTGTCCGAAAACACCAGGATGGCTTTCACCCCAAGAGGCCTTTTGTAGAAAGGAGCTAAGAGATTATAACTGGTTAACATATAAAGAATTAATGGAGAAAAAGGCTGGTGTATGGGAAATTAAAGAGTGGCAGAAACCAAAAGATGAGGGAATACAAATTAAATGGTTAAATTATTACCAAGTAAGGGGCAGAATTAAAGTAGATCTAAATAATAAACAGTATGAAGAAGAAATATCAGAATTTGAGAAAATATTAAGATCAGAAGGGACATTTAATCAGTAATATTTATAAACTATTATTAAGGTACAGTACAGAAGAGGAGCAAGTCAAACACTGCATGGTTAATTGGGCAAGAGATATAGGTTATAATATTAACTTGGACCAATGGGAGGATATCTGGCAGAAAGGATTAAACTTTACTTCTTACAATTTAAAAGAAAATTTCTATAAAATGATGTACAGATGGTACATGACACCAATAAAAATATCTAAAATGAAGAAAAACAACTTAACCAACTGTTGGAAGTATGAGGATCAAGAAGGTTCATTCTACCAAATGTGGGGGGAATGTGGCAAAATAAGGAAGTATTGGAACAAAATTAACAAGGAAATTGGAAAAAATTGTTGGATTTGATGTGGGTTTAAGACCAGAACTCTACTTATTAAATATGATAAATTTAGAATGTGGAGAAGAGAAAGAATATACAGTCGTCCCTTCACATTCGCGGGGGTTAGGTTCCACTGACCCCCGCGAATGTGAAAAATCCGCAAATATTGATTGCCCCCCTCCCCCGCCAAAGGCCCCATAGTCGCTTTCCCTGGACTCCCCACTCCCTCCCAAGGTATTCACGGGGCCTCCGGAGACCCTCCCGAGGCCCCGTGGATGCCTCTCCAGACCTCCCCCTCCCACCCAGGGCCTTCATGGGGCCTAGGAGATGCTCTGTAGGACCCATGGAGGCCTCCCCGGCCCTCCCCCTCCCTCCCAGGGCCTTCAGGAGCCTCGCAAGGCCCTGTGGAGGCCTCTGCAGCCCTCCCCACTCCCCTCCAAGGCCTTCACAGGGCCTCCCAAGGGTCTCCGAAGGCCCTGTGGAGGCCTCCCTGGCCCTCCCCGCTCCCTCCCATGGCCTTCACAGGGCCTCCGGAGGGTCTCCAAAGGCCCCATGGAGGCCTCCCCGCAGGGCCTTCACGGGGCCTCTGGAGGGTCTCCGAAGGCCCCGAGACCCTCTGAAGGGTCTCTTAAAGGCGACTATGGGGCCTTTAAGACGGATCTCTTCCAGCAGGCCTCCGCAGCCCTCCCCACTCCCCCCAAGGCCTTCACGGGGCCTCTGGAGGGTCTCCGAAGGCCCCATGGAGGCCTCCCCGGCCCTCCCCACTCCCTCCCATGGCTTTCACGGGGCCTACGGAGACGCTCCGTAGGCCCCATAGTGGCCTCCCTGGTCCTCCCCCCTCCCACCCAGGGCCTTCATGGGGCCTACGGAGACACTCCGTAGGGCCCATGGAGGCCTCCGTGGCCCTCCCCCTTCCTCCCAGGGCCTTCACGGGGCCTCGCGAGGCACCGTGGAGGCCTCCCCGGCCCTCCCCACTCCCTCCCATGGCCCCGTGGAGGCCTCCCCGGCCCTCCCCACTCCCTCCCATGGCCCCGTGGAGGCCTCCCCGGCCCTCCCCGCTCCCTCACAGGGCTTTCACGGGGCCTCCAGAGGCTCCGTGTCACAGTTTTGGGAGGGCAGGGGGGCCCTCCCAAAACCGCGAAAACTCAAAACCACGAATGCCGAGTTCACAAATGTGGAGGGGCAACTGGAGAACGTTACTAACTTATCTAATTATGGCTGTGTGAGTGATCCTGGCCAAAAAATGGAAATCTAAAGACATTCCAATGAAAATGGAATGGAAAGAAAAGGTAATGGAACTGGCGCAAATCGATAAATTAACAAATTTGGTGAGAGGAAAAACTATGGAATACTATTTAAGAGTATGGGAACCATTTACAAACTATATGAAACAAAAAGGAGAAATTAGTATAATGGGGTTTAGTAGTTCATAAGTGAAAGTACTTATGCTAGTTTCCTTACTTGTGGTGGCGGATGTGTCGGATATCCACTGTAAAATTTTAAAAATTAATAATTAGATGGTAGACATTTTATAAGGTAGTAATATGGTAAGAAAGGGTTTTTTAAAAAAAGTAGTGAGAGAATTGGAAGATAGTTAATAGTTTTATTTAGTAGATATAGAGTGAAGTGAAAATGAAAGAAATACTAGTAGATATATGATATGTTAGATTGGATTAAATAGGAATAAACAAATTTTTATAGGAGATGCAAGGATATAAGAATGTAAAGGGCAGGAAGAGAACACGCGGGAAGTTGTTTGTTTGTTTTTTTACATACATGTATTGTTCGGTTTTGTTGACTTTTACTGTCTTTGTCATTGTTTTATGTTTTATGTCTATGTCAAGTTTTTTGTTAAATAAATGTTCAATAAAAATTTAAAATATAAAATAAAATAAAATAAAATAAAATAAAAAATTTTAAAAATTAAAAGGCTTTTAAGATGGATCTCTTCCAGCAGGCCTTCCCAACTTAACTCCTCTCCTCGCACAAGTTGATCTACGTCGCTCTGTCCACTAATTATCTCCCTTTTTAAACTTTTGTATTCTTGTTTTTAAACTGTGTTTATTTAATTATAATTTTAGTATTTGGTTGAGGGGGTTGGGAAGGGACTAATTTTGAATTTTACTGTGTTCCATGTGTTTTTATTGTTGTAACCCGCCTGGATTCCTGGTGATTGGGCAGGCTGTTGTTGTTGTTGTTGTTGTTGTTATTATTATTATTATCCCCACTCCATTTTGAGCTCCTCCAGGACTCCAGACCACAACACACTGTCACACCTGGTCACTTTTTCAGCCTCTGGCTCTTTCGGGGTAGGTAGAAAGGGTGGAACATCATTTCAGAACATTTAAAGGCATTTAAAAGCAGCCAGACAAGTTTTCCAGCTGAAGAACATGGCATTTGAGGCTGAGGTGGTGCTGAGGGCAATGGGGAGGTCAGTGAGGATCTCACAATTCCCACCCTGCGAAAAATCCTGATGGGTAACAAAACAAAAACAAAGAAAACAACTCTACAGAATGTCCCAAAGTTGGAAATTTGGCTAATCAAAACACAATGTCCACTAATGCAGGCAAGGCATGCAAACAAAAGATGCACATAAACTTCAGTGCAACATTTTAAGTAACCTAAGGTAAGAGCAGCAGCCTCCTCCTGAAACAAATTTCTCTTTCCACCCATAAGCCTTCTCTGTAAGGCTGCAACTGAACCATCCTCAAAGAAGAACCCAGTGTTAAAATATTCCAAGGCTGAAGAGCAATATTGTGGAGTTCCATAACCTTCAACAATTCAAAGACAAAAATTGGCACTTCAGAGGGTGATCAAGATAGCAAAAGCTATTAATAACGAAGAACATACAAGTTAGAAAAGGGTACAGCAGGTTGTTTATGCCTGGGTCTACTGTGAAGGGCAAAGTTCCACCCTCTCCTTTCTTCTCCTTCCTGCTGAATTAACTGAATTAAAACTACTTCTACACTTTGAACTCAGTTTGAAGCAACTAATGTAAGCTGAGGACTAAGGGGGAAAGTGGAAGGAAGAAAGAGAAACTGGGGCATTTTAAAAATCAAGTGAAAAAGTGGGATGACAAAGGATTAACTGGGACTGGCCCGGCCAAATCAAGACAGCTGGATGGTATGGAGTTCCCCAGAAATCTAATCAGCTACAGCAGGAATATTAATACTGTGAATAAACCTTATGCTTGGACTGTATATACAGTTGCCCCTCCACATTCGCAAACTTAGCATTCGCGGTTTTGCATATTCACGGTTTTGGGAGGGCCCCCCGCCCTCCCAAAACTGTGACAAGGGGCCTCCAGAGGCCCCGTGAAGGCCCTGGGAGGGAGGGGGAGGGCCAGGGAGGCCTCTATGGGACCTTCGAAGGCCGCGTGAAGGCCCTGGGAGGGAGGGGGAGGGCCGGGGAGGACCAGTTCCTTTAAACAGAACAATTTCTCCAGCTTCTGTTTCTGGAGAGTGAAGCCCAGATCATGGAGACTGAGAATAACACAATGCACGTTGTAGGACAGACCCATGGGTACTCAATACTTCTGCCCACTCCATACTATGAGAATGCAGAGCAGGATGAAATTGTCATTATCAATGCTTTCTGGTTGCTGCTGTAAATGTTCAGCATGATACAAACCACTAATTTGTGAACAGTGTGGCATCAATTCACAGAGAGAAAGAAGGGCCCACTCACCCTAACGCCCCAAGGAGGAATTGTACTTCTTTTAAGACACAAAGAAAGGTCTCTTTGAACCTCATAAACAGTAAACAAAACTGTCAAATGCAACTTTTGATCTGCCTTCATTGGGACATGTGGGTCAGAAATGACCAGCCCTGCCTTGCAATTTCTTGTAAATTAACTATGATCACAAGCTCCTGCCACAGACTGTAATGAAGTTTTGGATTTGGTTTTCTGAACTGGACTGGGTCCACAATTGAACATTTTTGCAGAGAAAATATCTCCAAGTTTCTGGTTTTATTATCCAGAGAAACCTTATTGGCAACATCCTGAGGTTAGGACAAACTGCTCTACAGTTCCTGAACCACACAGATCACCCAGACAGTTTGAGGAACTGAGTTTGAAGGGAAGGGTTTCACATTGTTATTGTTAAATAGATTCCGTGGAGTTCATTTCCAAAGTTCCTATTTAAGATTCATGCACTGGAAAAAAGTCTCCCATATCAGAGAAGGGGGGTGCACATGTGCACATTCAAGTCACCTTTCGACTTATGGTGATCCCATTAATTTCAAATGGTTTTCTTTGTCAAGGAACACTTAGAGGTGGTTTTGCAAGTTACTTCCTCTGAAATATAGCCTACAGCACCTGGTATTCATTAGTGGTCTCCCATCCAAGTACTAATGAGGGCTGATCCTGCTTAGCTTCCAAGATCAGACAGAATCTGGTACCTTTAGGGTATTACGCCTCTACCAGAGAAGATAGTGTCTATTTATCTCTAAGAACAGGTGAGATTTTTTTAAAAGAAGTAGTAGTAATTAGGAATGTATTCTACTTTTATTGATTATAGATTGCCAGATGATTTCTGATGTTGATTCGTGTGATAGAAAACACAATGAGGGAAGCAAGTGCAAAACATTTGCAGCAAATAGTGCTGAAATCACATTTTTAAAAAACACATCTCTTAAAAAGTTGGGACTACACCAAAACAGAATTGCTAATGCTCAAAGCATAAGGCCTGCACAGACGAAAATTAGGACCATCCTTCTCCTTCCTTTCCCAAGAGCAGTGGCTGTCCTCAAAACAGCCACCATTGCTGCTGTTGTTTCCATCACAGTCCTGTGTCTGCTACCACCACTGCCCTTATCTCATTCTCCTCCCTCCAAGCCCTGCCTAAACACCAGCTGTTGTTGCCCTACCACCAAATCACCCAGTTGGGGCATCAGCAGCACCAGGTCAGCCAGCTCCACTGTGGACCACTGTTGCTTAGCCTCCCTGGCGAAGGCTCAGCTAGACTAGAAGGAGGAAGCAATCGTTCCATGGAAGCTCCTACACGTACCCCTACATGGAGCTAGCGCTAAACTGAGGAGAGCTATGGTAGTGGTGGTGGTGGCGGCAGCAGGGCCACCAATAGTAGGGCCAAGGCTACTACCGCCTCACCTCATACCCCACAAGTGGGGGATGAGAGGAAGGAGTGGCTACTTCCATCATCACAATGGCTGCTGCACACCAGCAACATGTTGCTAAGAGATGAGTCGTCGCCTTCCTTCTCATCTTCACTGGGGTTGCCACTTCCTCCACCCAGCCTACCTGAATCTTCACCAGCCATGCCAGTTGGCAGCACCTGACAGTCTCCTCTGGAGGAACCTCATATGCTGGCGCTATCACTGCTCATTTTGCACTATAACTACATTTCTATAGGGGGTAGAGACCTGCTTTTAAAATATATATATATATATATATATATATATATATATATCTTGGAATTGAGAAGGGAAATGTGGGGTAATTTAAAAGCAACTGAAAAAGCAAGAGGGGCAGATAAATCAGTGTCTAATGTTTCTGTGGCTAAAGCAGGACTGTTGTGGGGCATGCCTGCTATGAACGACAGTGACAGTGATGCTTTTGCTTCATAACATCCACAATATCGCTGTCTCCCCAGATTGGCATGAATATTGTCACTGACACTTATGGACAGCAGAATCCTAGTCCAGGTAAATTTAGGTATGAAATACAGGACAGTTATAATAATGTTTGCTGGAAAGCAAGCCCCACTGAAGTCCTAAATAAAAAATGCATGAATGTATTTTGCCTATCTGTTTTTTTTTTAATGAATTAACAAGTGTACATTCCCCAGTCTCAATTAGTAGCTCGCTAAATAGTCCGACGGTGTTGTTATTTTTAATTCCCACATGTCACAGTTTCAAAGCTGCTATTGGGCCTGAGAGGGAAGCTTTTATTAATTTTACCATGTTTACCATGTTTGCTCATTCTTGGTTTCAAACTGTAAACCACTGTGATGTCTTTGACAAAGCATATAAACATTTTAAAATAATAATTAAATAAATACCACCATCAGTGGTATCAGAGGGCCTGCCTAAACTGCAGAAATACAGTCGTTTGACACCACTTTATCCACCATAGTACTATCCTGTGTAATCCTGGTATTTGTATTTTGGTGAGGCACCAGAGTTCTCTGATAGAAAAGGCTAAATACCTCACAAAACTGCACATACCAGGATTCCATGGGATAGAACTATGGCGGATAAAGTGGTGTCAAACTGCTGTATTTCTTCAGTGTAGACAGACCTAGAGGATTACTCTGAGAACATTGGCCTAAATCCAGTTGCTAGTTCTAACTAGAGTAGAAATACTGAATCAATGGAATTTACATAAGCATTGATTTACCAAATGCCCACTAAATAATGGGTCACTTCTGGTTGGGATTAGCCATCAGCTTTAGATCTCAAGAGTAATTTGGGGGGATTCCTTCTACATTCAGTCTCTTCTTTATTTTCTTTCTTTTTTCTTTCTGTTAAACTATCTCAAGTAAAGTCATGTCTCCTACATCAAGCCTATCCAAACTGATATACATACAGCAAATATTATCGTCACATTGGCCAGAAGATAGCTTTACTGAAACAAACTGTGCTAACCTCTAAAGGGAAAACAAAATGTACAAGCGCATCCAAATGTCTACTTATAAAGAAAACAGCCATCCCCTGACTCTTTCCCAAGACAACTTGATGTCTTGCTCCAGCCTACTGCAAGATGAATCAGCTTGGGTGCTATTTAATAAAAAAGGAGGATTCTTGGCTGTATCTATTTGTAAGATCCAAGAAGCTGCTACAAAAAGAATATTGATCATATAGTAGTGCCTGTCAGTCATCCTTTACTACTGAACTGATTATTGACTCACCACTTGCAAACTCACATTCACACACCGGACTGTGTGTTCACAACTGCAGTTAAATTGCTCCATCTCTGTCAGGAGGGATTTGGAAATTGATGTTGGACTTGGTTGCAGCATAAGTCCCAGCATGAGGAAAATGAGAGAGACAATGGTTTTACCAAAACACAATAAGTTAAAACTGTCTGGCTTTTCAGTCAGATCCAAGGTATTCAGAGCTTGGAAAAGGTGTTCTCTCTCTCTCTTTCTTTCTTTCTTTTTGGCCCCAACTTGCCAAATGTTGGGGAATGTGAGACACCGTTGTGTATCTCAGAAGCAGAATCATTAGTATTTGCAAGCAAAAGGTGAGCAACAACACATCCCACACTGCCACCACTCAACACACATACGGACCAGCAGAGAAATAAAGTATGTAGTCATAGGCCTTGTCTAGATGGCTTATTTACCCTGTCTTGGCCCTGTCTTGGAACCCTGCAGTCCAGACGACATAGGGTATTTGCCCCATTTTGCCCCCAGGCAGTGCACAAGACGGGTAAAACCAGTTATACCACTTTTTAAAAATACCTGGGAAAACCTGCTTCTGCCAGCAAAACACAGATAGGGACCCATGTGACCACAGGAACCCACACTGCCACACTGGCCCATCACTAAAGCTGCCATCTGCTGTCACTCTACCGAAGCCAGGAAGCAAGCCCACAGCATGTGACAGGCTGGTCACATGCAGGGGGGCCTTCTCACGTACTGCAGGCCGGCTTCCTGGCTTTGGAGAGTGGGATGCAGGCAGTGGTGGCTGCAGCTGCAGCTACAGGCTGGCGTGGAGGTCTGGACTCTGTCCCATTTCGTGCCAGTAATCGGGGGGCGGAATCAGATCTGATCCATAGGCAGAATACACCAGCAGGAAATCAGCATATTCAGCATATTCTGGCCCATGTAGATGAGTCCTTAGTCTTTGTAAAAACATATATAATGGGCTTACTTACAAATCCTAAAGGTTTCATACCATCTCCTGGTCAGAGGCTCTGTAATATGTGCCCTTCAAACATGGAGGAGAAAGAGAAAACTACAAAATAAAAGTTGAGCAAAACTCAGACTGTGAAAATAGTCCTCATAGAAATCACATGGAAGGTGATCTGTCTAAATGGGCATTTGCATCAACATGTCTTATTCAGAAGAGGGAGAGCCAAATCCAAAGAGAGAGAGAGAGAACACCTTTTCCCAGAGTTTTAAAAAAGCTCCATAGGGGATGTGGATGTCCAATCATTAAGACAGTCGCATTGGCATTGCTGTGCCAAGGTAGCGCAAGCTGATTGGCTGGACAAGCATGGGGGTGGGGCTTGCAAACAGGGAAAGCACCTGCTACCTCCATGTTGGATTTTCAGCTAAGCAAGAGATCGGTAAGGCGATCTTTCTCTCTCTTTTATTCTTTGCTTTCTTTTGTAAATATGAAGTATCACTTGTGTGCACCATGGTAAATGGTTTTTTTTAAAAAAAAAATCGGCAGCGGCAGATTTAAAATGGCAATTAATTCAATCGTGGCTGCCATCTTGACTAGGGGGCATGCAAAGTTTGGCGGGGGGGACTGTATTAACCATTAAGACAGGTCCCAGCACTGTGAATTGCTATTTCTTTGGAGCAGGTTGTATTCACCCCCTCGTATAGATGGGGCGTAAATAAAGACATCAATGCAGGAAGAGAGAGGGTGTGGCTAAGACAAGCAGGAAATGACATGAATGCATGCTGTGCATAAAATCTTAGAGAGACATACAAACTAGTAGCTACTGAGTGTAAGCATGGTTTCTAGCTCTAATATCAAAATCACACAGCACAGCCGGGCCATACAAGGGGGACAGGAGTAAGAATATCCCAATGCAAAGCAAGGCAGGGCTACTGTACCTTCAAGTATTGGCAAGCAGTGGAAATCCCAGCCACATGCAGTGGGGTAGTAGAACCAGGGACTGCAAAAATTGAAGCCCCAGGACTTTTTGATTGACAGGGATGATTACATCATTTCCCTCCACCACTGAGCTCCCCTATTCCCTCTGAAACACATTCAGGGGTAGACTGAATGTATCACTTTTTTATGGATTCTGGGTTTCATTCCCTCTGAGTTTAGTGATAATCCCTACTGTAAATGGAAAGGATGTTGTTGTTGTAATCTGCACTCTTAAGTGGAGGGGGAAAGGATGTATTGTTGCAATCTAAAATATTTGAGGGTAGCTTTACAAATAGACCTGTTCCTAGTAGAGAAGAAAACTGCTAAAAAAAATTAGATCAACACAGCTTCTTGCACTTTTGGACTCTTTGTGCTGGTGTTGCTATGGAGACTGTCCTGATGAGGGCCTGCACTTTGAACTTTCCCACTACATCACTGCACACATGGCAAGCTGCACCTGCCCAAATCCCCTTGGTTGTGCTGCTTTTAAGACACAGGAGCCATGTCCATCTGTGGACCTCACCACTCTGGCTAGGAAGGGAGCTAACTGTACGCCAAAGGTGTGTACAGCTGGAAGCCACTGCTCCTGCTGACTAGCACTGGGTTGCCAAGCAGGTACTAGGACAGGAGTGCATGAGGTTGAGCCATTCCTATCAGTGATGCTTTGCTAACCACAGTTATGCAAAAGAATGAGCGCAGTGCCTACTGGCCTTATATCCAGCCTCTGACTCATGAAACCAAGACAGAAGGGGAGAAAACAAGAAACAAATGCTAGGAATGGCACAATTCAACAAAGGGTCATCTGTGTGGATTGGTAAAAGTGAAGCCCTCCAAATTTTGTTGGATTGCAGCTCCTACAATGAGCCCTATCCATACTGAAGGGTGAGGCCTGCACTTTCCCCACCCTATGCAGAAGGCCCCAAGTCCAGCTCTCTCTCCCTCCCTCTCTCTTGGGATTTCCAGGTGGGACTTGCGACTTGGCTAGACCTGCCAGAATACACTGGTTTCTCTTCAACATATTGTGGCTCCAGATCAGCAAATCCCCCCCCCCGTTACCTACTTGAAATGGAAAGGAGTCCATAACTGCACACCAGCCCATATCTAAGGTCGCCACCACTGGTATCTCTCTGAAACCAGGGAGGAGGCCTTTAGCATGTAATCAAGGAGCTCTGCATGTGATCAGCCTTAATCACATGCTGAGGGCCTCCTTACTGGCTTCAGAGAGACACCAGCAGTGGTGGCTGCAGATATGGGCCGGTGTGTATGTATGGACTCCTGCATTACCGTGGGGCCCAATCTGGGTTTTCCCGCACAAAGCACGGTTTCCCAGGTATTTTAATAAAACAGTCCTGTCTATATTGTCAAAATAATATGTACGCAATGCAAAATACAGTTGTCCCTCCACATTCGCGAACTTGACATTCGCGGTTTTGATTATTCGCGGTTTTGGGAGGGCCCCCAAACCGCAACACGGGGCCTCCGGAGGCCCCGTGAAAGCCCTGGCATGCAGCGGGGAGGGCCAGGGAGGCCTCCACGGGGCCTTCGGAGACCCTCCGGAAGCCCCGCGAAGGTCTTGGGAGGGAGGGGAAAGGACCGGGGAGGCCTCCGCGGGGCCCCGCTAGGCCCCGTGAAGGCCTTGGGGGGAGGGGGAAGGCCCTGGTTCGGAGGGGGGAGGCCCGGAGAGGCCTTCACGGAGCCTTGGAAGGCTCCGTGAAGGCCCCAGGGAGGGAGGGGGAGGCCCAAGGAGGCCTTCACGGAGCCCTGGAAGGCTCCGTGAAGGCCTGGGGAGTGAGGGGGGAGGCCCGGGGAGGCATTCACGGAGCCCTGGAAGGCTCCATGAAGGCCCTGGGGAGGGTGGGGGAGGCCCGGGGAGGCCTTCACAGAGCCCTGGAAGGCTCCGTGAAGGCCTCGGGGAGGGAGGGGGGAGGCCCGCGGAGGCCTCCACGGGGCCTCGGGAGGGAATCAATATTCATGGATTTTTGACATTCATGGGGGTCCGCGGAACCTAACCCCCGCGAATGTGAAGGGACAACTGTATTGGCAATCCGCTCGGTCATTCACACAAATACATGTCATCTGGAAGGGGGGCAACCAAATCCACCACAAAGTCCATGTATGGACTTTGTATGGATTTTCTGAAAAGCTCCATAAGACTCCCAACTATGCGACCATTTGAACACTCACGTTCGCACAGATATGAACAGGCAGTGCAATCTGATTGGCTGGATGAGCACAGGGGGCGGGGCTAGCAAAGAGGGAAAGCAGTTGTGGCTGCCATGTTGGATTTTCGGCTAATCGAGGGTCTGGTGAGTTGATCAAATGGCAATCCCATACTCTTTTTTATTATTTCTTTATTTGTAAATATGAAGTATTGCTTGTGCACACCCTGGGAAATTGATTTTTTTTTAATGGCGGTGGCAGATTTAAAATCACGAGTAAATCACTATGGCAGCCACCAGGTCATGTGGAGTTTAGGGGGGCTCTTTTGGCTGTGTAGACAGGTTGCATCATTGGAATGCCTGCCTTTCCAAACATGTTCATATTTTTCCCCACTCATATAGACAAGACCCCCATATCCCCCCCTTCTTTTACCTGGGCATTGTTGGGACTGCTCAGGGGCAAAATGGGGCAAATGCTGTTTTAGACTGCAGACCTCCAAGCTGGGGGCAATTTCGGGTAAACAGCCCATCTAGACAAGCTCTAGGAAAGAATTTCCTACCTAAAACCTGCTGCCAATCCGTTTGGTCTAAAAGTAGACAACTATGAACCTGCAGATACATTTGGACTGCAAGATTCATTTTTCTTCATCATCTTTGCCTGGGCTGATTGGAATGACAATCTAGCAAAATCTGGAAGGCCATGTTTGCCTTGCCCACTCTTGAGTGTAGATTTGAGAAGGAATGCTTCCAATTTTGGGCAGAACTTAGGACGAGCAGTTGGGCCAGAGTCAGGAAAAATGCCTTGGGGTCTACAGGTCCCATAATTCCCAGCCAACATAGTCAGTGCTTACTGGGGGATTCTGGGAGTTGTAATCCCCAAAAAGTAGCTTTTCAAAGGTCCAGTTTTATAGGGGGGGTTCGTTATCTGCATTCCAGGAGATTTTCAGAAATGTAAGTTGAATATGTCCATGTGTAGTCAGATAATTGTTCTATCTAGCTTTGCATTGTCTGTTTTGAATATGGGAAAAAGCACTGAAGACACTGTACTATGTATTTAAAACAGATAATACAAAGCTAGGCAGATCTGGCCCAATATAAGTAAGGTGGTTTTGTTCCTTATTTGGTGCCCATTATTTGTTGCATTTTTTTCAGCATTATGTGGTACCAAGATGGCTGCCACTAGTGAACTGCCATCTGTCTTACAGTACATTCCTATTCATGGTGACTCAGAAGCAATCCATCAACATTCATTCACTGTCTTTGGTGGAGCTTACTCCCCAGTAAGTGAGTTTAAGACTGTAGTTGTGGTTCCAGGGCTAAACATATTTACTTGTATTGAAAGATCTGAGTAAACCTGTATAGCATTGTGATGCACCTTATTCTCTGTCTTCATTGAGCCATTTAGAATGGGGGAGGGATGGTGTGGCCCTCCAGATGTTGTTGGATTTCCAACTCCCATCAACCTGAGCCAACATATGTGAGTAATGCTGGGAGATGCTGTTTAATAACACCTGGAGGGCTACACCATTCCCATTCCTGGACTATAAATAAATTCTTCAAAACAGCAGCTACAAGTAAGAAGCCATATTCCAATTTTTATCCACCTGTTGATGTGTTTTGTTTCGTTGTACAAAGTCTTCCTTCTACCATTCTTTGTTGACTTTTTCCTCTGTGTTTTGCTTCCTGGCCCATTCTGGCATTTCTCCCCGATGCCACCGAATTCAGTCTTGGATGTACCACAAGGATCAACAATGGAGAATAGAGGAAGATTACTGGGATGTGCCAGGCAAAGTTTCTGCTTTCAAGCAAGGAATGCAAGAGGAGGACACAGTGGCTCTGGCTTGCCTTAAGCAAGCTGATAGTGTTATTTGAAAGCATAGGTGTGGGTGTACACAAAGGAGTCTGGTGGGGCATTAAAGTGATGGCTTGGGAGTTGTGAGACCCACATTACAGTGACTAGAATCTAATCCTTACTGGGCTATGAAACTCGCTGGGTAACCTTAAGCCAGTCTCTCCCTCTCTTTGCCTGCAGCTACCTCACAGGGTTGTTGTGACAATAAAGTGGGTGAGGAGCCAAATATGAGCTCATTGGATGAAAGGTAGGATATAAAGATAGTAGTACTAATAGTAGGTTTTGTGGTTCTGAACAACATTCATCAAACTGAACAACCCAGTTGAAATCCATGGCTTTTTCTTTCCTCCTGTTTCTGTCTGTCCTTTTGGCATTCTAGCAGAAATGCACATAAGGGGGCGTATAAAGCCCGTTCCATTACAGGTAAACAGTTGACAGGTAAACTGAGGTAAACTGAGTTCCAGAGGGCTGACTCCCATGTCAATGTGCCTAGGAGGGCAGCACAAGTGTGGATTCACAACTTGATTTTAAACATTGTCAAATGTGTGTTAGGTACAGCTCCACCCTTTCTAACACAGATACACACAAAGTCAGTGTGGCACATCCTGAGCTCATCATGGGGTGCACAGAAGAACTGTATTAAAGATATGTGCCGGAATCATAGAATCATAGAGTTGGAAAAGACCACAAGGGCCATCTAGTCCAACCCCCTGTCATGCAGGAATACACAATCAAATCATTCCAGACAGATGGCCATCCAGCCTCTGTTTAAAAACCTCCAAAGAAGGAGACTCCATCACACTCCAAGGCCAGTGCATTCCATTTCCGAACAGCTCTTACCTTCAGGAAATTCTTCCTGATGTTTAGGTGGAATCTTTTTTCCTGTAGTTTGAGTCCTTGTTCCATGTCGTATTCTTTGGAGCAGCAGAAAACAAGCTGGCTCCATCCTCAGTATGACATCCCTTCAAGTATTTAAACATGGCTGTCATATTATATCTGATAACAGCAGCTAGACTAGCATTCACTCAAAAGTGAAGAACAGATGAAATTCCAACAATAAGTTAATGGATCATGAAAGTCTTAGATGTATATGAGATAGATAAGCTTACCTGTTATTTTTTTTAAAAAGACATTAACCAAACATCAAGAGAGTTGGAAAGAAGTAATAAATAACACGGAAAAGGAATGGGGTCAAAATATAATAATTAATCTATTAAGATAGCAATATAGAAAGAGAAATCAGATAATTAATTTAACAAAAGGAAGCAAGATTATGCGATCCTAAATCATGACTAAAATATATGTAAATTATCTGTTGTAAAGTTAATGATATAAAGTGGAGTAGATAGATGATTAGTTATCAGGATCAGCAGAGTGGGAAGTTTTATGATCTATGGTGTGTTATATCTTTCTCACTGGCAGTAAGAATACATAGAAGTTTGAATGATTATTGAGAAATATATACATGATTTAATAGTAAATACATGAGAAACTAAAGAGTATAAGAAATACATTTGACAAGAAGATAATTATCTTGTATGATGCTGCCCTTGTTGCCCATACAGAAGCAGCTCTGCAGCGCCTAACATCCTGCTTTGCAACAGCTGCAGAGCTGTTTGGGCTGGAAGTCAACCTGAAGAAAACGGAAGTTCTCTACCAATGTACACCACAGGATGAACACCACCATCCCCACATTGCGGTAGGCAAATCTGTGCTTAAGTCCGTTCAGCAGTTCACCTACCTGGGAAGCATCATCTCCTCAAATGCCAAGATTGACAAAGAGATTGATCACAGATTAGTAAAGACATGTAGCGCATTTGGAAGACTTTACAAAAGAGTCTGGAGTAACAAACACCTGAGGCAAAGCGCAAAAATCAGTGTGTACAGAGCCATTGTACTGTCTATTCTCCTTTACGGGTCTGAAACATGGGGCACTTACGACTCCACGAACACTTTCATGAGCACTGTATATGCACAATCCTAAATATACACTGGACTGACTATGTGACAAATGTTGCTGTCCTTGAACAAGCAGGGATCACCAGCACTGTGGCCATGATATTGAGAACACAGCTGTGCAGGGCACATTACTAGGATGGAGGACCATCGCCTCCCAAAAATAGTACTCTACGGTGAACTTGCCACGGGTCAGCGTAAGAGGGGCGTCCCAATAAAGAGATACAAGGACTCCCTGAAACAACATCTCAGGCTCAGCCAGATTGATCACCAACAATGGTCCGCCATGGCCTCACATCGGGAGGCTTGGAGACGCACTATCCACAATGCTGCAGCCTTATTAGAGAGCTCACACTGAACAAGTCTTGAAGAAAAATGACAACACAGAAAGAATCACAACCCGGAAACATCACCCAAGGAGACTTTCTGCTATGCTTTCTGCAACCGGACATGTTTATCTCAGATTGGCCTTTTCAGTCATCAGCATGCTTGCAGAAAGCGCAGGATGAGTCCTTCCTGAATCTTCGGTTGTGAAGAAAAGCCAGAGAGAGAGAGATAAGTTTCTTATAGAGCAACATTTGATTTTCTTATAGATGGAAAATGTTTTATTGTTTTTTATAATAAAATTATTTAAAAAAATAAAAATAAACATGGCTACCATGTCACATCTTAAACTTCTCTTCTCCAGGGTAAACATCCCCTGCTCTCTAAGCCACTTCTCATAGGGCATGATTTCCAGACCTCCCACCATTTTGGTCGCCTTCTATATCATATTTTACTTAACTTGCTTTATGTATACTTAGCTAAGTTGCAGAGGTGTTAAGAAACCCTATTAGTGAATTATGAAGATGTGCAAGAGGGCACTGGCAAGAGTGTTTGATGTGCATCAGGACTAATGCTCATTGGTGTGCAATGCACATTGGGATCAGTGTGCATCAGTACAGTATGCATTAGGCACTTGCTGGCTCTGCTACATAGAAACGTAACAGCAGCCCTCTACTGGATATGGATGTTACAAAACTGATCAATTTTAATTCCCTCATTCATAAGTCCACTTATGAATATGTAACTCTCATACAAGGTTCTAGCCTTGGTTCCTTTTCCCATAACCAATAGGAAGGGCTTACGTATGTTTCCCTGGACCATCTATAATATATACCATTCAGATGATTTACAAAGCCAGACTGGCTTAGTTTCAGAAGTGGAAAGGAGCTCACTTTTTATATATATATATATATACATGTGCATGGTTGTTCAAGAAGCTTTTCTCATACTCTGGTTTAATAGAAAACTGAACTGTGAGGATAAGAAGCTGACAAGCAGGCAGGCCCCCAACCATCTTCTACTAGATTTTCTTGCTCCACAGATCTGAATTGTTCCCAGAGCCCATCTTTGATGGAGAGATGTGATTGCTCCAGGAAAATGATGGAATAAGTTATTTTGGTGGCCTGCAGAATGGTTATGATGGCTGGGGGGTTCTAGGAGTTGTAGAGCAAACAAGTACCTTTCTCAGGCTCTGCTCCAAAACTAGGAAAATTCCCCCAGGATACTGTAGTAAAAGCAGATTGGGAGTGCCATGCAAAATAAATGAAACTAAAACACCCACACCTCAATCCAGAGGGGTGGATGGCACATCTGTACTAAATCTGAATTCCTTCTCAGTTGCCAAGCACCTTGGTCGGATGGATGCAGTTGTTTTCCCTTCAAACTTCACATCTGGAGCCTGAGCCAGAGGTTTTGTTTCCTGAATTCTAATTACATAGTCTGAAAAGGTCATCCAGAAGGAAAGACGGCAGAGGAACTTGCATGTAAAGCCAGGGGGGAATTAGAGTGCCATGAAACCTGAAAGATCATCTCTTTCAGTCCAAAGAGCATGAAAAAAGGTTTCCCAGCCAGATTCTCTGAAAGCCTCTTGGTAATATAAAGGGAGCAATAGGAAATATTAAGGCAGTATATTAATCTTTGCCTGCATACTTAGCTGAATGAGAAAAGGAACACAAGAAGCAGCCAACAACTCTGCATCCCAGACTAAAAACAAAAAAACAAAATAGTTTAATGGAATGTCTCAGAAGTGATGCCTGTGAGGACATCTACTGTTTCATGGTCAAGTTTAAAACAAGGACTGCCCAGAGAACCTCAATACAGTTCTTTCTTCTCCCCAGAACTAGAACAAATTGCTGTCCAGATATCACTCTCAATAGTTCCATGCACCAGGATGAGGACTGGATGGTCATTGTTAAAAACCTTTGTGTTGCAATGCCAGGCACAGCTGCCAGGACTCCAGTAGGATCCATTACAAATGCTCTGGGACCTATTTTTTAAAAAAAGCCCAGGGCCATTGTTCTATTTGTTCACAAGGCCCAAGGCACTATGGAGAATTAAAATGGTGGTGCCAGAGCTGCTCAAAGTATGCTGCCAACAGAGCTTGGGGTGGGGGGGAGGATATACCTTTTTGGACTACAACTCTCAGAATCCCCCAGTCGGGGTGTCCACTGGTTATGCCAGCTTGGGGATTCTGGGAGCTATAATCTAAAATGTTTTTCGTCCAGAATCTGGTTGCCCAGTTAGCCTTGTAGGGCTCATCCATAGAAGACAACACACTTTGTCTTGCCTGGAGGGCATTTAGCATAAATGTAAAAGCATTCCAGAAACAAGTGCAGGGCCCAATCCCTTTGCAACACACTGTAGCTCGCTATTTGCACAGAAAAAAGTCAGCAATTCAGTAGGAGAGACCTGTCCTCTCTCTCTACTGAACCCTCAGGACAAAAAAGACATTACTAATCAAGATTTTAATTTAAGAAACAGAAATATGGAGATGGTGTACACTGGCTAACATTTTAACACTCCAGAGATTTTAATCTCCACTGTAGTTAGTCTCCCAACAACACAGCAGGCAAATAATATCTTGGCAGGAAAACACACCTGACAGGATCCCCTGAGAACACGGGCAGCTTTTTAAATTTTAAATTCAAAACCTGAGCTCATTAAAAGATATCCACTATTTGAGAAGTAGAAGATGCTGGGATAATTGACAGTGTTAAAACTCACTACATTTCAGTTAGAAATCTGATCTGAAATTAGCTGTTAGGTTGATTGTGCTCAAAACAGCTGCTTTTTGACTTAGGTCACAAGCCTCCTTTAAGTATCACTGTGATAAATTTTGTCCTGTCTTGATAGTTTGGTATCAGAATTGGGCTGTAATGAGGTGGAAGGACGGTCTGCTACAAAAATTGATGCCCTCCCCTACTCATCTGGGAAACATTCTCCAATTACCTGTTGCTTTAGCTCTTTTTTTTTTTTTTTTTTTAATGTGGACCTTCTTCTTAAGAATACTTATCCCAACTAATCAGGGAACACATAGTGAGTAGGATGGGGTCATAAAACCACATCAGCACTGACCTTTGCCTGGGTGACAATATCATTGGTGACAAAATTAACCCAACTGAGTGGAATGGTTTGGCAGGACTATATCCATGATGTATCAGGCCAGTATTTCTTGTTTTGCCATGCTGTTCCAGTTTCCTTGCCCATGTTAGTAGCTATATTGCCTAGGAACAAGACAGCCAGCACACTGCTACCACATATAAACATTTACATCTTTGCTGCTCTTGGCCAGACAAGCCCAAAAATTACTCTCCCCACCCAATATCCAAATGCTTTCATTTTCTTAGTATAATCCTGAAAAATAACTAAAAGAAAAGGTGTTTCTTGGCATTCTCTGGAAGGTATACAGCTGAGCCCTAGTTCTAATGTATTAGTATTCTGTGTCAGTTTTCTCTTGTTTGACCCACTCTGTACTTCTTAGAATGAATTTCTGTACAAAATGACCAGTGTCACAAATTCCATATTTCTGTTCCCTTTTATGCTTTAGTCACACCCCCATAATTATGTATCAGCTAACGGATCTGTGATTTGATATTAACTCCATCAATATGTCTGAGGAAGTGGAATGAAATCCATGAAAGTTCATGCTAAAATAAACTAGTTACATCTTAAAGGTGCTGCTGGGTTCTTCCTTCATTCCTACCTTCTTCCTTTCTATAGCAGGGAAGCATTATGTCTTCTCTGGCTTCAGCTTTACATGGCCTCATAGATTTCACCTACTATAATCCCCTTATAGTTCACTTATGTCTTGTCAGCATGCAAGGCAAGAGTGAATATTCCATTATCTCATCACAAATAAAGAATACATACCTGATCTGGATTAAACTAGCCTAGTAAGACTCCCTTTCTTTAGACTATATTAAATGCTTGCTGGATGAAACCATGGTCCATCTCAGCCAGTATCCTTTGCATGAAACTACAAGGCACTAGCCCAACTTCCCCCAGCCTCACACCCTTCAGGTGTGCTGGACATTTAAGCCTTACTCAGGGCTACAGCTGAACTGGGGGTGGGGGTGGGGGTGGACGCATGCATAAAATCTTCCCTTCATGTCTTTGCACTCCCAGCAGCATCCCAGCCCTTCTTTGTAGAGCTTTCAGTTGACCATTGGTTACAAAGCTCCCACAACTGGTAACTCAACCTGCTCATGGGAAGTCAGTAGCCATGTTCATTTGAATGTGTTTAAAGAGCCCTGTAAAGACCTTAGTGCTTAATGTGGGAAAGTCTTGGATGCTGCTGGGAGGATAGCACCATTGGGGGCCAGGTGGGGGAGAGCTTACATGCACACCCACATTCCTTCTTTCAGTTTTAGCCTTCCACACAAGCAGGTAGAGTGTTGTAGACTTCAAACAAATCAAGCTCTTTCAAAAGACCAGACTTTGGCCTAAGGTTACTCTTTTATTTTCCCCTAGAATTTGGACTGAGAAAAAAAATGGCAGGAATTCACTAATGCAGTTACAAATGTATAACCTCGTTTGACTCGTTTGTATTTATGATCCCTACATATTTCCTAGTTTAGGGGATATGTAGGGATTGTGAAAGTCCCCCTAGTCTCCACTTACGGCTGCTGTAATGGACAAAGGTTTGTTCCCCTATTGGTCAAGAAGTAGCTGGCTGATGTTCTGCACCCTCCTTTGCACAAGTGATACCCAGTGTGAAAGGGAATTGCAACAGGCTTCTTGCTGTCACAACCAAGACCACTCACAGAAGGGGGTGGGAATGTCTGTCGGCTGCTTCCTGATCAACAGGAGAACAGACCCCCATCAATCAGAGTGGCCACTGCTTGATAACTGTGGATGGGGAGTCAGGCTGGGAGTCACTATGTAGCCACGTAACTATGGTGGTTACACGTTTATAACTACCTTAGTGAATTATGGCCAACACTATTTTTGCACCTAAAATATACACCAGACTCACTTATTTGCATACCAGGCAGTAATACCTAATAATCTATATGGTATTGCGCTTGTGGTAATAAAGCCCGCCTAGTGTGATTACATGAAATGCTCAGTTGCCCAGGAAACATAGTATTCTACAGGTCAGTTTTTGTGAGGGGCAGGAAAGTTTTTTGTTTGGCTAAGATTAAAAATTTACGCAGAAGGTTGTCTGTTTATCTAGGGCACTCCACAATTTAATAACCATGGGGCTGGACAAGAATCCCCCAATCCTAGCCTGCATAGCCAATGGTGAGAGTTTATGGGAGTTGGCAGCCAAAAAACACCCAGAGGGCTCAGTTGTACAACCTGGTTTACACAGAGGAGGAGCAATTAAATATGGACAAAAAGGAAGTGAGCAGGTGGGGGACATTTGGAGGGATGAGTAGGAACTGTGATCCAGGTTGCTAAGCGGTATAGGTTTTCTACTAGGTCCAACATTTCTACTGGATCCAACATTTCACAGATGAAAACTGGGATACCTATGGCCAAGCAACAGTAGAGTGTGGTCAAGATGACAGATGTCATTAATGAAGAGGAACACAAAAGTTAATTGAGTACAAACTACTTTTGCACTTTGAACTCAGTTTGCAGCAATTGAAGTAAGCAGAGAACAAAGGGAAGGAAAAGAAAACAGGGATATTTTAAAAGCAACTGAAAAGGGGAAACAGTCAAGACTGTCCCTGCCCAAGCGAAGGGCATGTACAATGTAGGTCTAGATTGTGTCAGTCAGTTTCTCCTGTCTGTGCAACATTTTGACATAGCAACCCTAAATAGTACAATAAAGATGAAAACCTAACATGGGGTGCCCTGAATGTCACATAAGATTGAACTAAGCCAAATCTTTCCCTGCCGCCTTCTAGAGCCCTATAAAAAGTTGTTGTTGTTGCTTCCTGCAGGTTTCCTTACAGTACAATGAGGTTGTGCAAAGCTTACCAAGGTAACTCTTTCAAGGGTGTATGTTTCCCAAGTGGGTGTTTTGGGAGGGAGATTGTATAATAAGAAGACTCTGGGTCTGCAGAACCTATTACTCACTAAGAGGAATGAAACCCACCAGCCCACTATTATTGTATGGCCTGCTGGTTGATTTACAGCACTCCTGTTTTCCTAGCTGAGGCAAACAGCAAAACCAGGAGGTTAATAGAGTCCCAGGTGGGCCGCCATACTTGACCAGCAGACTGTGTTTGGCCTGCTAAGTTCCGAGCTGCACAGATCTAATACAGTAGATTGATTCCCACCTGGTTCATATAAGCTGCAAATAAAACACTCCAGAGAAAACATCCCAGGCTCCCAGTTTGCTGCTTGTTATTTATTAAGCATTGAAATTGTATCCAAGTGTTTGTTTTTCTGTGCTTTATTGATCATGAAATCTATCCCACTGATATGGACAATTAAGAACCACTACAGAATTTCCCTTTCTGTTTTCTTTGTAATGGTAATGTCAAAGTCTGGACATCTCATTTCAGGTTTTAATGTTGCAAATTTCATTTCACAGGTGACTGCTGGTTTCCATTCCTCTTAGTGGGTCAAAGGCTCTGAAGGCCTGCAGTCTTCTTTTTATGTAATTCCCCTCCCAAAGCATCCCCATAGGAAACATGCACGCTTGAAGGAGTTTCACATCAACGCATATCAACACATCAACAAAAAAAGTTAAGAGCTCCTCTTCTCTTCCTTGCCTTTCCCCTTTTATTTTTTTTAATATATAATCTTTATTTAGCATTCCAAAGCATAACAACAAACAGACTAATTTACAACATAAATAAAACACAGATTGCTTCTTGTTTCTTGACTTCCAAAGATATATATGCCCAAATTGGATTTTCTAAAATATACACTTTTCATTATCTTTCGCTTATTACATTACCCATAAAGCACCGTACCATTTCATTTTTTTTTGCACTACTTGAAAAATTATTTCTTCGCTATATTGTTTAAGTCTAACAAAACAAAGACCAAAACCGAATCTTGCCATTTTCATCTATATTATATTTCCTTAAGTTGTCTCCAAGATTCCTGATGCCTCCCCTCGTCCTAAGAATTATAGGTTCTTCATTTGTTTGCCTTTCCCCTTTTAAAACAGAAGGTGACAACAAACATTTGTTACAAAAAAATTAAACCAGATATAGGTCAAAGAGGGAGAGCAGAGATGGCGATGTATTGGGTTTACACCATGGCAACTGAAAAACATGGCTGAGGGAGATACTTTGTCATCTTGCCATTTATTGACACTCAGGGAGCATCTACACAACAACAAAAAAATCTGGCAAGAATGCAGGCAGAATACCTTTAGTTTAGATGAGCTCCTGACAGGATTTGCCATATTCAGAAGGAGGGGGGCTAAAAACTCCATATAGGCTGCGATAACAGCTTTTGCTCTTTCTCGTGGTCTTTTTAAAAAATTACATGAAAATGCACATAATAGGTCATCTGTTTGAAAAGGGGAATAGGTTTGAAAAGGGGACGCAGCAGAGCTGAAAGCTAATTGGTCGGACCTCAGAGATGGTGGGCTTGCAAGGGAGTGCTTGCAATGCTGGAGCCACCATTGTTGTGTTTTTGCCAGCTGATCATTCAAATAGATAAGTGCGGCAGAACAAAAGTATGATCCTTTTTTAAGTGGAAAATAGATCTTCTGCATCTGTCATTTAAAAAAAAAGGAGTAGGGAGAATTAGCTAACACACATTGGAAACTGTTTAATGCAGTGTAGATGTGTAAATAGCTATTGCTTAAAACAATTTGTAAGCCGCTGTGATAGCCTTGTGGCTGAAGAGCAGGGTATAAATAACTAAATAAAATTTTTTAAAAATTTTAAAAATGGAGGGAGATTTTCCGGACTATACTCACTCACGGCTGCCATTTCTTTTAGGGATGTAAATTGCAAACTGCAAACTATTCCCCTCCAGCAAGCTTGAGAATGAGCTGTGGGCACAAATGGGCACTGTAGCGATAGGGAGGTAAGGTGATTTTTTTTTGCTACAAATTCTCCCGTCTAGCTGCACCATAGGAATGTTGTGCTACAACACTGTATCAGTATAGAGGCTTACTGCACCCCAAGGTAAAGGTTCCATCTTCTGTGCTGCATTACTGTATGACATCATTCTTCTGTTCTGGTCCCGTGGGAGGCCGAGGTAAAACCACATCTTTTTTGTTAACTGGAAAAAATCCATTAACAAAAAGACATGGTTTTACCTCGGGATCGTCTAGATGGTGAAAATAATCCTAATAATCCCTGCCTGCCCTCCATGAAGCATGTGTGTTAAAGAGCTCTCACCAGGTAAGATGCTCCAACTTTCCTGATACTGTGTAGAACTCATTCTTTTATTACCTTCCTCAAGAATTTGAACCTGTGTTCATGATGCACAGCATTCATGAGTAAAACTACTTTTATATACCTTATGAAGAAAACTAAATTTGATTCTTTTCTCTGCTACCATAGATATTGTGTGTGGGCTGGGGAGCTATTCAAACTTCTGCCTGGTGCATCAGATGCTCTGCTTGAGAGATCCATTCTCTCATATTTCTCAATAATTTCTTTTCCTCAATACAGAAGTCTCAGTCATAGTTCACTGCACTGCCATATACTGAACTTCCAGAGATTTTCTTTTCATTTGTTCAGATCTCCATGAGTGCACGTTTATACGTGCACATTTCTGGACACATCTTAACTGTGTAATGACTATATTCATTCCCAGCCTAAGTACTTTACAGGTACTGTGCACAAAATATCATTATGACTCAGTATCCAACTTCACATTATGTTAATCACATGATTTACCCTTGAGTACTTGAGGCACCTGATCTGTCTGATCTTGGCTGTTAAGCAGTGTCAGCCCTGGTAGTACTCAGACGGGATACCGTCAACAAACACCAGGTGCTGCAAAGGCTACATTTCAGAGGAAGGAACTGGCAAAACCACCTCTGAGTATTCCTTGCTTAAGAAAACCCTATGAAATTAATGGGGTCACTGTAAGTCGACAGGTGACTTGAAGGCACATACATGGCTTTCTTTTTACAAATAGTAGGGGGGGGGTCAGACAATGTGAGTCCCATGTTCTGGCTCCCAATGTGCTGGATATGACGTGCCAGAATTTTGGTGTGTTTTTTTTAAATAGTGGTTTTTGTTTTTAACTGGTTTTAATTTTTTCATAGTTTAATTTTTTAAGCACCTTTTTTGCTGTGAATTTTTCTCCATGTTCATTTTGACTATTGTAAGCTACCTCAAGTCACAAACCCAGGGTAAACTCACACTACACCAGTGATGGGCAACCTTTTGAGCTTGGTGTGTCAAACGTCGCCGAAAAACTGAGCATAACTCGGGTGGTGTGTCACTTTGAGGAAAAAAACATTACTTCGCGATATTTATTGTTTAATCAACAACTTTATTAATTTTTTATTAATAATTAATGAGTTGTCACAACTCATGTGACAACTGAGTAATCAAAATGTACAGTTGTCCCTTCACATTCGTGGGGGTTAGGTTCCAAGACCCCCGCGAATGTGAAAAATCCACGAATAATAACAGCCCCCCCAGGCCTCCTGAAAGTGGTGACGGGGCCTTCGGAGGCCCCATCACTACATTTCCCCCCACCTCCCCCGGCCTACCACAAGTGGTGATGGGGCCTCCAGAGGCCCTGTCGCTATGTTCCCCCCACCTCCCCCAGCCTCCCTCTGACCATTTATTTGGGGCGGGGAATACCTCACCCACGAGTGAAGCAGGGAAAGATATAGAAGAGGTGGACTTACCTGCTGGAGGCAGAGGAAGGCTGGGGGGCACGGTCGTGAATGTGGGAGCAAGGCGGAGTTGGAGACGAGGAGGCAGCCTGAGTTAGTCATGGAGCAGAGCATGTGTAGCCGGCTAGCCTAGGAGCGATTATGCGGTCAGCTCCTCGGCTCTCAGATCCTTGGCTTCTTCCCTTCACTGCACTTACTCCCCCTCCCCACAAGGCCACACACACACACACATATGCACACGTGCATTCTTCCCCCTCCCTCTTTTGGCAGCTCCCCTGTGTGGAGCTATTTAGGATGCCTCCATTGGAGAAGCTGTGTGTGGTGCCCTGGGCTCAAACAAGAGGCCCAACTGCCTGCCACCTTCCCCAGCCTTTCCGAGGTGGCTCCGAGGTTCGAAGCCTTGGAGCCCCCTCAGTAAGGCCGGGCAGAGGCCGGGCAGCCACCCTCCCACTCACCCGCCATCTTCCTCAGCCTTTCCAAGGCACTCCGAGGCTTCGAAGCCTCAGAGCCCCTTCAGGAAGACTGGGCAGAGGCTGGGCAGCCACCCTCCCGCTCGCCCACCACCTTCCCTGGCCTCCCCAAGGCAGCTCCGAGGCTTTGGAGCCACCTCAGGAAGGCCGGGGAGAGGCCAGGCAGCCACCCTCCCACTCCCCCAGCATCTTGCCTGGCCTTTCAGAGGCAGCTCCAAGGCTTCGGAGCCACCTCGGGGAGGCCGGGTGGCCACCCTTGCACTCGCCTGCCACCTTCCCTGGCAGAGTCCCGCCTGCCGGCCACCTTAACTGGCCTTTCCAAAGCGGCTCCGGGGAAGCATGACAGGCCTCTGGGTGGTTGGCTAGGTGGGGGGGAGGCTCCACCCCTCACCTCCCTGAAGTGCCGATCGGGGCTTTGTAGCCCCACACACCACTTTCCTCCACCCTCCCACCCTCCCTAAAGTGGTGATCAGGGCTTCGTAGTTCTGCGTGCCACTTTCCTCCCCCCTCCCTAAAGTGAGGCATTGAAGCCTGGATCTCCACTTTAGGAAGGGTTGTGAGGTTGTGGGTGGGGGCAGGGGGGAGGAGACCTACAGCTGCATGTCAGCATAAATGGCTATGCGTGTCAGTGCTGACACGCGTGTCATAGCTTTGCCATCACCGCACTACACAATGATAATACTATGATTCTCCTTTAACTGTCATGGCAACATCCTATGGAATTCTGGGGCTTGTAGTTTTCTCAGAGGAGCCAGAGGAGCTCGCTAGCTGAGAATTCTAAAGGCCCCTCCCTCAACTACCAATATCAGGATTCCATAGAATGTTTCCACAACACTTAAAGTGGGAATCATAGTGCTGCAGTTCATTGTGTGAAAGGGCCCTCAGAAAAAGGCAACATATAAATTAATAATTTAATTTAATTTAATTTAAAACAATAGGGACTCTGGTTTCAGCCTTTTGAAACCAGTTCTGGGGGTCCATTGTGGGGGACAGACATGCCTGCTCTTTGAATGAGGAGTACTCCCATTGATGAGAAGGAGAAGTTGTTTTCCTTCATGTAAATAGCAGTCGCAGGGGAGGCTGATCTGGATTGGACCACAACAGGATGCTAAATGTCTAACACCTCACCGACACCCCCAGCTCCCCGTACCATGCTGGCTATTTGCAAAATAAAGATCCTGCACTCAAGGGCAAACCACACAGATGTGATTAACGTCACACATAATTGGACTCCCAGCAGGAGGCATTACTGGCAAGGCATCTAAAACAGCAGATGATTCATGTCAGGGCCAGTTTACACAATCAGCAGACTCAAATAATCAAGCTGTACTGTTTGGTATCACTTTAGGCTGTACGTGTAAGGAATACTGCTTTTAAAATGCCCTCTCATGGTGGAGGGGGTTGCCTCTGAACATAAAAAAATGACTGCATTAGAGGGAAAATTTGGTTCAAACTTTCTCCTGTAGCTTGGACATGTTACATTTTGAACCACAGCTCCCATAATCCCCCAGATAGTGTCGCTGTTCTTCCTGGTGTGCTCATTTTCATAGAAGAATTTACTGACAGGGAACATTCTGGAAAGTGCTGTATCTCCCAGTTCTGCATAATATTTCAGTTGGCCCTTCCAGAAACCTGGTGAGCTTTGGCTCAGATGCAATCTTTTATCTTTTCAGAATCTGAGGCAAGGCCAAGCACGTGCTCAGGATCAGAGCCTCAGTCTGGCACCTAAGTAAAGGAGGCTGTCTTCACTTTAGCTGCAGGCAAATATACACGGGCTGTTGTTTGCCTTCAAGTAGTTTATGACTTATTTCAACCCTAAGGCGAACCTGTCACGGGGTTTTCTTGGCAAGATTTGTTCAGAGGTAGTTTGTTTTTGCCTTCCTCTGGGGCTGAGAGAATGTGACTTGGCCAAGATCACTCAGTGGGTTTTCATGGCCGAGCAAGGATTTGAACCCTGGTCTCCAGAGTCATAGTCCAATGCTCAGTGGAGATTCCCTTTACAAAGACATTTTATAGGATTACACTGTCTCACTCTGGTAGGATTTTTCAGTACTTCTCCGAAGCCAATCTGTCATTCATTTGTAACAACATCTTTAAAATGGCCTGGAACATACTGCATACCCTTCAACTGTCCCAGTCTGGCAGATTAACAGTCCTGATTAATCCTCTCTCCTCCCACTTTGTCAGCTGCTTTTAAAATGTCCCAGTTTCTCTCTCTTCCTCCCACTTTCTCTGTTATCCTCATCTTATTTCCGTTGCAGCAAACTGAGTTCAAAGTGCAAAAGTAGTTCGCACTCAATTAAATCAGCAGATGAAAGAGGAGAGGGCAGAATCTTGCCTTTCCCAGTAGGCTCAAACTGCTGCAGCCTCTCTTAGCCTGTCTGTTCTTCCTCATTAATAACATTTGCCATCTTGATCACACTCTGATGACCACGTGTCCCAGTTGTCACCTGTAAAATTTTGGAGGTTTTATACCAATACCTTACTTCTGAACAAGCTTAAGTCTTTATTATATATATATAGATCATGTTTTGCAGAGCCTATCCAAACCTGCCAGACACTCCCCTCCAATTTTGCTTGATTTAGGATTGAAATCAAGGGTGCTTTAATATTACACATATGCTTTTACCTGGTGCAGATTTTATAATTTACATTCCTTTCACTTTACTCACAGACAAAAAAACATTGGCTTGGATGTGGACCTAGTCATCCTTAGAGTAGATCCACTGAAATCAATGTGAACAAGTTAGTCATGCTTACCTGAATTCTTGTTGATTTCAGTGGGTCTACTCTATTATTGTTACTATATTATTTATTTATATCCCACCTTTCTCCCTATGGCAGGACCCAAGGTGCCTCACAACATTTAGCATGGCTAAGCCCAATCTCACCCATTGTCTAAATGGTTCATTCATATAATTTGCTTCCCTGGTATTCTGCAAAGCACATCTCTGGAGTAATCAAAGATCTGGGGATTTGTGCCTCTTAAACACACAGGGGCCTAAACCCAGTTGTTACTCCTAACTACAATAGACGTATTGGATCAGTGGGATATACCTACCTGTTGACTCACCATTCAACAATTGATTCAATGGTTCTACTCTAGATAGGACTAACAAACAAAATTCCAGGCTGATCATCCCTCTAGACCTGTGTGATATTACTTTACTTTGGAGCAGGGATGCTATTGATCTCCAACACCCAGCATTCAGCACCATTGCCCATGCTGCCTAGGGGCTGCTGGGAGCTGAAGTCCAATAATATCCAGAGGACAACATACTTTTCACCTCAGCTTAGAAAAATATGATTCGGTATCATCTGTGGTTCCATATTAGATTCCAGTTAGCTGCAGAAATAAATAATGCTCAGTCCATGGAAAGGGACTAGCTTTTCACCTTAGCAGATAAATCCATAAAGATGGAAGTTACTTGTTGACATTAGCGAGACTTGCTGCCAGCGCAGGTTGTACTTGCAAAGATTTCTGAGCAATGTTACAGAGAACAACCTTGCTGTTCCTCTAATATTAATTGGGAAAGTCTAAGTAAAAGACGGTGAGCGGAAGCCAATGGGACATTCTTATCAATGCCAGCCCTTTTAAAATACTGTAAACAGGATTGGCACAAGAGAGCTTTCTCTTTTGCAGCCCCTCCCCAACAATTCATTTCAATAGGAGTACACTGGATTGCACACAGTGTTTCCTAAGGAAAATTCCGGTGACAGGCTGAAACTTTTATTTTGGAAGACGGCAGCAGCTGAGATTTAAAACAGCTGTGCCCCCAATCAACTTCAGCAAACTATACTTAATAATCAGGATTTATGAATAAATGCACAATGTGCACAATCATATGTATTTCCCTTTATTGAAGTATTCTTTCTTTTTTTCTTCTTCCACTGTGCAAAAGAAGTAACTGAACAATGGTCCCATACAGAGACCAGGGAGACAAGAATATCAGGGGGAATGACAATTTAATCTAATTCTTACCAGCTTTTGGATGGAGGATTTTTTTTAAGTCCCTGATTTGCTCACAATGAAATAATACATACTTTAAACCCCGGTGATGTGCTTTTACAGCTTTTGACTCATTTTATTTGGGTTTCATAATATCTTCTCAGCTGTTGTATGATCCTTCCTAAATTCTGCTCCCTAATCCTACTCCTCCCTCCTCAAAAACTCATTGCGAATGACTCAGTCCTAGGCAACCTGTAACTATTTTTCCATTGCAAAAGTCATTCAAATTATGATAACTGGGGAGAGGTCAGAAGTCCTCTGGACATGAAAGGGCACTTCCAATGGAACAGAGGTATACCTCAGTTAACAAAGTAGATGTGTTCCTGAGCCGTATTTCTCTAACAAAAAATTTAGTAACAGAGGCAGAAATAACAAGGAAAAAAATAGGGACAGGTTCCTGCATCATGATAAAAAGCAGTTCAACAAGTTTCAGCAAACTTTTTATTCAAAATGACCAATATGCACATGTGAAATAAAACAACCAGGTCAGGTAAGCCTTGCCTAAGTAAACAAAAACAGATTGAATCTTGGAATGAGCACTTGAAGAATTCTTCCATAATATGTCCAGGGATTTTTTTTATTCACCAAACTCCTATTTTCTATATTTCTATTTTGGTGGCCAAACCATGTTTTGTCTTGTTTTATAAACAGACTAGAGGTAGCTGGTGAGACAGACTTCTCTGCTCTCCCCCTTTCTCTCTCTTTTTCTGTTCATAAACATTCGGTAAGCAATTCTGGAGACAGCTGCTGTTTAGCTTGCCTGTTGTAGGCAGGCACACACAATTGCAATAGGACCAGCTAGAGCAGAATTTATTTCTTTCCCAGGCCAAACATTATTGTATTGTTTACTGCAGACATGCTGCTGTAACCTGACACAGAAGATCTTTCTCCAACTGTCCTTCACCATCATAGCTAATGTTGCTTTTAGAAAAAATTATAACTAGGCAGAGGGTGAGAAGGACAGGGAGCTGGGTGAGTGTATAAAGACTTTGTAAAAAGGAGCTTCTTTGTCAGAGGCTTTGTTAACTGAGGTATACTTGTTATTATTATGATGCACATCCATACAGGCAAATGTGGATAAACCTCAATTAGGACTTTATCAGACGCATCAAATACGGTGTCATAATGATGCCACATAACCACGAAAGGGCACACAGATCAAATGGCATCGCCCTTTCATGGATATGTCCGTGCCAAAACCCGTACTTTTTAATTAATGGCTTAAGCCATCAATTGATCCCCCCTGCCAATTTTTTGCCAGCACAGGAAACCTCATAAGTTTTAAAGTGTGTTTTTGTGCTTTTTGAAATTTTTTAAGTGTTATTTTTTTGTTTTTTGAATTTCCTGCACGATGAAGTCTCGCAATATTTCACAAAATTTCAAAGGAGGAAGTGAACTGAGCTCCATTCACTTTCTCTTTCATTGCCAGAGCTGCCTTTGCTGGGATTAGAAGTAAGTGTGGGGCGAGCATTCTTTTGCTGACATAAAAATGGATTTTTATGGATTTTTATGCCAGCAAAAGAACGTTTTAAAGGGAACATCTGATAAAGTCCTTAGGCTGAGACGAAAAGCTTTTGATTATGTTCCTTCTGAAGACCTGGCCCTACCAAATTGGAGGATATGGGTGAGTAGCCTTGTTTCTACCTGTGCTTCCTACAGTGCCGTGGGAACACAATTCCACTGGAAATTAGGGAGCATACTCCCTATGTGCCCTCTTTTCCAGCAGAACCAGAGGGATTGGGGTGCTGGCAGAACCCACAGTGGCAGAACTCAGGAGGCCTTTGGGGAAATGGCTTTAGAAATGGCTGCCCATCCGCTGTAAGTTGCCCATCCCTCTGTTTTTATATATATATATATATATATATGCAGGTCTTTCTCTCAAAGTGGGACCCAAAGCAGTTTCCAAAAATAATCAATTAAAAAATTACAATACAACATAAAACAATTAAAATCACAGATAAAAATATTTTAAAATCATTTAAACAAAATTTAAAATGATAAATAATTCATCCATTAAAAAGCCCCCCTGCTTATCGATTATACATTAAAAGCTGTCTTAAATTAAAAAAAAAAAGTGGAAAACTGGAAAAAAGACGGTTAAGAGGTGATATGATAGCCCTGTTTAAGTATTTGAAGGGGTGTCATGTTGAGGATGAAGCAGGCTTGTTTTCTGCTGCTCCAGAGACTGGAACACAGAGCAATGGATGCAAGCTCCAGGAACAGAGATTCCACCTCAACACTAGGAGGAACTTTTTGACAGTAAGAGCTGTTTGGCAGTGGAACACACTCCCTCGGAGCGTGGTGGGGTCTCCTTCCTTGGAGATCTTTAAACAGAGGCTGGATGGCCATCTGTCGGGGATGCTTTGATCATGATTTCCTGCGTGGCAGGGGGTTGGACTGGATGGCCCTCGTGGTCTCCTCCAACTCTGCAATTCTGATTCTATGATTCTATGAAGTCTTTGCCTGCTGGCAAAAGGAAAGCAGGGAGGGGGCCCAGCCTAGCCTCCTGTGGAAGGGAGCTCCAGAGGGTGGGAGCAGCCACTGGAAAAACTCTCTCGTGTCCTCACCAAGTGAGCTTGTGATGGTGGCAGGACCGAAAGCCTTCCCCTGTGGATCTCAGAACTCTGGTAGGTTCATATAGAGAGGCAAATATAGTAGCCTTGTGGTCCAACCTTTAGAAGACGCAATGCCCTTGCCTGTTGTAAGTAGCCAAAGCAAGCCTGATGTCAACAAACTGTGGAGATTTTCCCAACTCTGTTATGCAAATGCTGTTTCTGGGCCACACTGAAGTGCTGGAATATTCTGACTATGGTCAGCAAATTAAGGATTGCTAATATATTCCACAGCATGAGAAAGTTATTTTTTAGACTATAACCCCAGGTTCTGAGAGCTATAGTCTAAAAAGTAACTTTTCCAAGCTTGTGACTAGTGTTAAAGGAGCAGAAGTGAGGAGTCTGCCATGTCCTCTGCTGCATTCCCTCCAACTGTCCTGATTTAGTAGAGAGAGTCCCGCTTAATCCTGTATTGTCCTGGGTGCCAGTTACACGACAGAAATTGTCACGGTGCTTACTGTGATTTTGTGATCACGAATCCACCCCTCGCTGTTTATACGATTTATGTTGCTGATCTGGATATCCCAGGTGGTCCCGTGACTGATATTTACATGTCCAAAGTTCCGTGTTTTTTTTTAGGTTGTAGTTTTTTGTGGGGTTTTTGGCTGTCAATCAAGTATGCGATTATTCGTGTTTTCACAACCTCGGTGACACACTTCCTTTAAAGTTCCGTGCCAAGAGCGCTGATATTGGCTGGCTGGTGGGGGGAGAGAAGGGGGCAGAGGTTTGGTATTCCCCTCGCTTCTTTAAAAAAAGTTAACCCTTGAAACAGAAGCAGAAGGCACTTTTCAAAGACCTCAGACAGAGGAACAATTAAACCATCTCCTTTCCTTTTGAAAGCAAGCCGAGTAGAGAGGCTAGGCATTTTGAAAGACCCAGACTGAGATCTTTCGCTCAGACGCAGGGAGATCAAGCCAAGTGAGGTTGGGGGGGGGGGTTGGGTTTCCCCTTTAAAATGTTAACCTTTACAGCAACCCAGCTACAGACAGACAATTTGAAAGGCATAGGCACAGAGGGGGAATTAAAGGGTGTTCATTCGCTCAGGGACTGGAATACCAGGGAGGTGATCAAGGCAGGGGATGAATGGGTGACCATCTCTCTGTAACATGCAGTTGAGGAAGAGATTAAAGCCGAACGGTTTGCAGTGTAGAAATCCATTTAAAAAGGTGATTGAGTACACACACGCGCGCACACACACATCAGCCTTCGTGCAGCTGGATGGGATGCCTTTGTTTTCGGCTGGTGAGGCTGGATCTGTAGAATGGGTGACTGACCCCTCCTTTTCTGGTCCCTGAGCCCTAAGCCCGCCCCCAGTCACCATTTCCGGTCATCCCAGTACCGAGACATTTTGTCTCAGGCTGTTTACATTTCCAATTTTGTGAATCCTCCCGTGACTTTTTTAAAAACCGGCACAAACCGCGGGACTGGAAGTCCCGCAGCTTGAGGGATAAAAGGTGGGCCCCCCTTCCAAAAATCACGTACCCAACATGATGTACATGTAAACTGCCAGGGATCGACACGAATTCTTCCCAGGACATTTTCATCGTGTAAACGGCCCCCTACTTTTTCATCTGCTTTCAAATTGTTCCAGTTTCTCTATCCTCATCTCACTTTTGTCCTTTGTTTCCAGCCTTCTTCATTTGCTGCAAACTGAGTTTCAAGTGCTGAAGTAATTTCCACTCAATTAATATATCTGGGAGAGGAGAGGACAGACTCTTACTCTTCCCAATAGGCTCAGGCAAAAGCAAATGGTTATAGACTCTTTTAGCTTGTCTCTTCATCCTCATTCATAATGTTTGCCATCATGATCACATTCTGATGTTGCTTGGCCACAGGTGTCCCAGTTTTTATCTGTGAAATGTTGGAGGGTGTGCTGCTGGCAATTGCATACACACTTCTTCTCTTCATAGGCTGAAACCATATACACACTTGCCTAGAAATAAATGCTATTGACATTGGTGGGGATCACGTTTGAGAAGACATGAGTAAGATTGCACTGTAAAATGATTGATATGGCATTTAGATAGATAGATAGATAGATATGTATATGTATATATATATATATATATATATATATATATACACACACACACACACACATATGTAGTCTTGTCATGATTATAAATACAGTAATAGTTTACTTAAGTAGTTTTTCCTCAATGGCTTAAAGCAAATAATATTCTTCATATTTAAATTATACAGTAGTATCTAACCTTACAACAAAAGGAGCACAGTGACATGGTTCAAGCCATATTTCGTAAAGCAACTGAAATGAAACTGTGGAAAAAGTGGTTTAATTAGTGCTTCCGCTATTTCCCACCAGTGTTTAATTTCTATATTTCATATTTTGGATTAAAGAACCCAAAGCTTTAATTATTGAATCCAAACTCCAAAGTTTTACATAACTTGATATGACAGTTAAAGTGTATTTGTAAGTGACAGAAGCTTCTTGAAAGCACTGTACTGTATATATATATACCATTTTTTCTTATTATTATCATTTTTCAGGAGCTAGATATAAAATGTATGGTGATCAATTCAACTAGAAAAGTAACTAGGGAGAAGTATCAATGTCTTTATATGTGTAGAAAATGAGATTGTATTTGTATAGTCTGGCTTTTCTTCGCAAACGAAGATTCAGGAAGGACACATCCTGCGCTTTCTGCAAGTGCACTGATGACTAAAAAGGCCAATCTGAGATAAACAAATCCGGTTGCAGAAAGCACAGCAGAAGGTATCCTTGGGTGATGTTTCTGGGTTCTGATTCTTTCTGAGTTCTCATTTTCTCTTCAAGGCTTATTCGGCTGAATTCTCAAATAAGGCTGCAGCATTGTGGATACTGCATCTCCATGCCTCCCGATGTGAGGCCAGGGCGGACCATTGTTGGTGATCAATTTGGCCAAGCCTGAGATGTTGTTTCATGGAGTCCTTGTATTGCTTTTTTGGAGCTCCCCTCTTACGCTGACCCGTGGCGAGTTCACCGTAGAGTACTATTTTTGGGAGGCAATGGTCCTCCATCCTAGAAACGTGCCCTGCCCAGCATAGCTGTGTTCTCAACATCATGGCCTCAATGCTGGTGATCCCTGCTTGCTCAAGGACAGCAACATTCGTCACATAGTCAGTCCAGTGCATATTCAGGATTGTGCATATGATATAATTATATTCGTGGTGTATTTTAATACTGAAATGTCTTTTGTTGTGGTTGTTTTTTGTTCTGTTTTATTTTTATTTGTCTTTGGATTATCATATGCATAAAAATAAATTTTAAAAATAAAGTTTAAATTAAAATCTCTTGTGAGGGACCCACAACATTGAAGAGGGAAATAGAGAAAAAGATGGCCGTGGGATTAAATAAATTCTAATTCTTTTAAATACCCCCCAAAGACTAGGATTATATTTAACATTATCTAACTTACATGTTTCTGGCATCCATAATACATATTTTACTGGAATTTTGAAAGATCTTTGTTCCAGCTGCATCCATTGATCAACCCCTCCATAGACCCACTATGACAAATATAACTGACAGGAATGGCAATGCATGGTGACAGAAGAGAGCTCTAAGCCCACTCCAGCTTCACTCACTGGAAGGTCTTTAAATGACACGTTTCATCAATTTCTGGTGTTTCTCTGATCAAATAAAGGTGATTACCAAATCTTCTCTGCCTTACAGTTTGCAGTATGTCAAACAGGCAAAGATCAAAAGAAGAAGGCTATGTAGGTAGGTAGGAAATTTAGGTCAATCAAAGATATTTCACCTAGCCAAGAAATCTTTCAAAATGGCTGTCACCCAAGCCATCTTTAACCCTCCCCGCCCCCAAGGTCCAGTCCTTTATGGAACATCATTGATCTTCATATTAGTCTGTTTAACCATTCTGCCTCCAAATATCTTATTGCTTGCTATTTAAATGTAGTCTCTCAACAAGTCCTTTATCTTCCATGGTTCCAATATGTATATTTGAATCTCAAAGTCAGTATTTACAGTGTCTATGTATGATTGTGAATGCAGGACAGTGAGGAAGCTGACAAGGAAAGAATTAACTCATTTGAAATGTGATGCTGGAGTACAATTTTACAGATACCTCTGGCCACACAGATAGCCAAAAAGACAAATAAATGGGTCCAAGAGCAAATCAAGCCTGAATGCCCTCTAGAAACCAATATAACTAAATGAGGCTATCCATACTTTGGACATATCATGAGACTACATGACTTGCTGGAAAAGACAATAATGCTTGGTACAGTGGGAGACAGTACGAAAAGAAGATATTATTACAGGTGGATGGACATAGGCAAGGAAGCCACAGCCCTGCATTTGCAAGACCCTGAGCAGGGTTGTTAATAACAGGATATCTTGGAGGTCTCTCTTTCTGTATGTAGAAGCCAACTTGACAGCAATTAACAACAAACCATTAGCATCTCCATTCTGAGACAGAGAAAGAAGCAAATGTATTTTGACCATAATAGTAACTATGCATATAAGCCTGATGAAAATGCTCACATGTAGTGCAGGTTAGATTATTTTTTTAAAAAAGCTCTGGGAAAGGAACAGAAAAGGGCAGTGTGTGTAAATTCTTTTTCAAAAAGAATATACAGAAAATAGAATCATAGAGTTGGAAGAGACCACAAGGACCATCTAGTCCAACCCCCTGCCATGCAAGAATACACATGCCTGACAAATGGCCATCTAGCCTCTGTTTAAAAACCTCCAAAAGAGACTCCACCACACTCAGAGGCAGCAGCATATTCCATTGTCGAACAGTTCTTACTATCAGGAAGTTCTTCCTGACGGAATCTCTTTTCCTGTAGTTTGAGTCCATTGCTCTGTGTCCTAGTCTCTAGAAAACAAGCTTGCTCCCTCCTCAATATGCCATAGGAGACAGAGGAGTCTGCACATGTTTTCTTTCTGCAGGAAAACATCCAGAAAGTGGATCAGACATGGGAGGGAAGGAAATCGGTTTTGGATTACAGTTCCCTAAATCCCCCAGCCAGCATAGGGGATTCCAAGAACTATAGTTCAAAGAAAGGAATTCCCTTGCTTTGAACTGGAGCAACAGCCTTGGAGGCTACCTTGCAATTAGGACGGGTTGTTTTCTAGCTAGCCCCATTGCCTTCTGTTCTTGAAAGTGACTCTTAAGAGTCTGGGGCAGAAAAGAGAATTTCCCAATCTATCTTGTGTAACCTGATCCTCCTGGAGATGCCAAGAACTGGGCCTGCCCAGTATCTTCTCCCTGCACTCTGCCACTGAGCTGCTCTCCTCCCTGGCTCAAGGTTTGCTTTCCTAAGAAATTTGCTTTTGGAAGCAAGTCATCCTAAAGAATTGTTTAAGCCTAAAAGAACCACATGCAAGGACAAAACTCTGACCCTGTTTGCTTCACTAGCCAGATACTCAGAATGACCTCTTCTGCATTGTATTTTTTGTTCATAAAGCCAGTGGCAAAACAATTGCTAGATTAGATTAGAAGATGGCACTCCAGTTAAAACTTTTCTAATATTCCCAAACAATCAATAGCCTGGACACAAGTAATCAGTGATAGCAGAGACCAGGGACCCTGGAACAGTTTTCCAGGCGTGGGGATCTCAACATGGGCAGCCAGGTTGTCCTTAATTTTGCCTACTTGCAGGGGCAAGCAGGAGGGGGGCCCAAATAACTATTCCCATCGATTATCATTCAAACATCGGTACATATGAAGATTCTGACAAGCACAACATGTACTTCAAAGTGGCTTCCATGTGTTCAGTTTTGCTTACTCCATAGTAAGCATGCCTAGGATAGACTGCTGGCAGCCTTTATCATTTGCAGGAGGGCCCAACAACAATCCCTGTCTTAATATTGCTTAGTGCTTGAGCCTTTACTACACTTCTGGTTGATAATGCCTTCTGGGAGGCTCAACTGGAATCTTGGTGGTCCAGTTTTGCTAGATCATTCCAGGGGGGCTCGGGCACCCTTGCACAGTCTTGGTGGGGGGGAGTCAAGCCTTCCCATCTCGCCTGTTCCAGGGTCCTTGCCACAGACTACCATCCAAAGCTGGAAGAGTTACAAAGCCACAAACAGGCGGGTTCACCTACCCTTTCAAGGATGGCACACTTTTGACACTTGCCCCCAAAAAAGTTTGTACCATCACGAAGGCTAGCAATTCACTTGCCTTTTTTTTTTAAAGCAAAGCTAGAGGGTTGTTATTCTCATGGTTAATGAATGCCTGGGGAGTGGGGGAGCAGGGCTAACCATTCTGCTGGAAGTAAAACTTGTAAATTCAAGTTGTGCCTTCAAGTCATTTTCTGATTTAGGGTGACCCTAAGAGGGAATCTATCACTGGGTTTTCTTGGCAAGATTTGTTGAGAGAGTTTGCCTTTGCCTCCTTCTGAGCCTGAGAGAGTGTGGCTCAAACACCAGGCTGGCTCTCTTTCCAACTCCTTGACAGGAAAGGCCTTAGTGCCTCCGTCCAATTCAGTCAGGACCAGGGCTGGTTTAAGGGCCCTGCAGCACCTGCAGGTGGGTCGCTGTGGGGAGCCCCCCATCGTCGCCCTCCTCCTGCAAAAACATTATTAGCAGGAAGGCTTCTGACTCTTGCCACATATTATTGGTGACAAATTATGTAATAATCTGAATATCCTGTACTGTGAACAGGTTAGGTTACAGTGCCCTGATACTGTATTTAGATATGCCACCCCCAAATAAAGCGTTGCAGAGCCCCAAAATTCCTTAACCCGGCCCTGGTCAGGGCGGCGGGAAGGAGTCCGAGCCGCCCCCCAGAGACGGCGTGTGGAGCTGGGCGATCCTCCCGGAGGTGAGTTCAGGTCTCGCTCCTCTCCGCTCCGCCCAGCCTCGAGGGGTGCCGGGCGCGCTTCTGGCCACAGCTGGGGCTCTGCCTGGCCCGGGGCCACCGCGGGGGCGCTTGGGGTGGCAAAGGAGGGGTTTGGGAAGGAGAGGGCTCCCTGCCAGGGGGCGGGGGGGACGGGCAACAGGAGGTCCCGATCCGGATGGGGCGGCTTCGGGAGCAGCGGCTGTCCGGGCAGTGAGCTCGCCGGAGAGGAGGAGGAGGAGGGTGGGTGGGTCAGGGGGTGGGGGTGCCCGTGCCCCTCCCTCCCTGCCTGCCTGCCCACCCGAGGAGCCCCATCCTTCCAGAGGCAGCCCTGCCCGCCTGCCGGGAGAGGAGGAGGAGGAGGCGGCGGCAGCAGCGCGGGAGAAGCCAGTTGGCAAAGGTGCCGCCAGCCAGCCACCCACCCTGCCCTCTCCTTCCACCTGCTCCGGCGGCAGCGGGGCAGAGACCCTTCCCGTCCCTGCCGCCAGGCTCGCCGCCTCTCCCCCTCCCTCCCTCCCCGGGCGTCCCTCCTGGTCTCCCTCCTCCCTCGCCCGGCGTGACTCCGCCGCCTCCCCGGGGGGCAGAGGAAGAGGAGGAGGAGGAGGAGGATCGGGGCCCCGCCGCCGCCGCCGCCGCCGCCCCCCGCGCTGGCCATGCCGGGCCTCCGCCGCGACCGCCTGCTGCTCCTGCTGCTGCTGGGGGCGCTGCTCAGCGCCGACCTCTACTTCCACCTCTGGCCCCAAGTGCGGCGCCGCCTGGCCCCCCACCCAGCCCCGGGGCCCCCCTGCGCCTGCCCGGACCACCGAGGAGGAGACCGAGACCGAGACCCCGCCGGGACTTCCGCGCAACTCTCCGCGCCGCCGCCCCCGCCGCCAGCCGACCAGGAGCCCAGCAGCCCGGCGGCGGCGGCGGCGGAGGACTCGAAGCTGCGGAGGCTCTGGGCGCACCCGCTCTACAGCGCCCCCGAGAGGCCGGCCGAGAGGCTGCTCAGCGGGCAGGAGGCGCTGCGCTACTACCGCCGGAAGGTCGCCCGCTGGAACAGGTGCGCCTCCCGGGAAGAAACGTGGGGGGAGAGGGACCCCTAATGCTCTACCCCCCCTAGAGAGGGAAACCCCACAGCCTGCCCTCCCCAACCCCTCTTCCTGGGGCTTGGCCCGGTTCCTCAATGCCTGTATTTATTTATTTATTTATCTGTACCCCGCTCTTCAGAGTGGCTTACAGTTCCTTTTAGCCATTTACACATCGACACTGCATTCAGCAGTTTCCAATGCGTGTTAGCTAATGGCCCCCACAAGCTGGGTACTCTCTTTCCAACCTGAGGGCTAGAAACTTGAGAGGCATCCACACTACACGAATAATCCAGTTTGGAACGGGATTATTTGCCATGGCTCCTCCCTATGGAATCCTGGGATTTATAGTTTGGTGTGAGGCACCAGCACTCTTTGGTGGCGCAGGCTAAAGACCTTGCAAAACTACAGATCCCCGGATTCAATCAGGAAGGAGCCAGGGCAAAGAATCCCGTTTCAAACTGGATTATTTGTGTCGTGTAGATTTGGCCTTTTTAGCCCTCTTGTTCACAAGTGAAAATCGGAAGACGTCCCCCTCCCGGTTGTTGTTTTCTTTAAAAAAAACTTTACAATTTATAACCTTGCTACTCCTTCTCCATCAGAATACACTGTAATATAATGATATATACGGATGCCTTCTTCTACTAGAAATGGGGCTCAAAACAGCTTTACAAGAACTGATACAAATCTGTACTATTACCCCATGTACCCTAGTTCCATTCTTTCTGTTATGTTGCTGCTGAACTTCAGTATGTACCCGATCCCCTCCTGATTGTTTTTAGCAGGGATCAGTGTGAAAGAAAGGGGAACCAAGAAGGCAATCAAGTCAAGAAGGTTTTCTTTTATTGCCCTTTGGGTGCTTTTTAGCTTTGCTGTTAATTGCTTTAGTTTAGGATATTTTGTGGCTGACTCCCGGAGTTCCTTTTTTTTAGAAGGGACCCTTTCTGGCAGGGTACATACATGTGGGCCATCCTGAGCACCATCCTGACGCTACGATGTCCAAGTGTGGGCTCTTTTCCTTGAGAGCACGTCCCGCTGACCTCAGGGGAACCCTCCTTTGCTTTGCTTTCCTGCAGACAGGCGCTGACTGAGATTCCTTTCCTCTCCAATGAATCCGATCGCTTTCCATCTAGTCCAGTAGCAACCTGGAGAGCGTTTTAAGGCCGTCACTACTGTTCGGGGGCATCCACACTAGAGAAATAATCCAGATTGAAACTGGATTATTTGCATGTCTCCTTCCTATAGAATCCTGAGATTTGTAGTTTGGTGAGGCACCAGTACTCTTTGTCAGAGAAGGCTAAAGACCTTGTAAAACTACAAATCCCAGGATTCCATAGGAAGGAGCTATGCAAATAATCCCGTTTCAAACTGGATTATTTGTGTCATGTGGATTCCCCATCAATCTCCCTGCTGTCTGGAGCTTCACTTGCTGACTCCTGGCAACCAAGCTGCAGCCAAGAAGCGCACCAGGACAGGGCGCGATGTCGCTTTTGCTCCTGTGTTGGGCACCCAGTATTGCCAGGTCCAAGGAAGAGAGAGAATGCTGCCTCTTGTCCTCCCCGGTTCCTTACAGTTTGGTTTCTTTACTGCTGGGCAGCAAGAGCCCTTCCTGGATGTAAAGTGGTCTACAGAGCTGACCCAAGCTATTTTGCTGCCTGAGGCAAATGGGTGCCACTCCTCCATTCCACATATAGAAACCAACTGGGCTTTGTCCTTGACTGATGGAGGGATAGCACCACAATAGGCTGGATTGGAAGGCGTGGGGGACAGGTTCCAGGGTGCAAACTGTCCTGTTCTCCAATGCAGGAGGATTGCTATGGGGCTCAGGTGGAGTGGGGATCATCTGCCACTTGTGGCAATTAGGTTACTTTGCCTGATGATGGAGTCAGCACTGGATACCTATCATCCAGTCTTACTTGCCAGCTGGCTTAGGAAACTGTATGTAATGCTGAGGCTGTTTCTTGAGGATGGATCTTAGAGATGTGAAGGCCCAAAAAAGCTCCAGCAAAGTTCAGGGGAAAAGTGTTTTTTTCCCTGTTTTTTTTCCCCTGAAGCCTTTTTTTGGTTTTGTTTGTTTGTTTTTTCAAAAAATTGAAAGAAGGAAGAAAATCGATTATGGAATGTTTTATGATGAGTAAAATAAAAACTAAGTAAATTCCATTTGTACTAATTGTTTGAATACACTATATTTTAATATACCAATTGTGATACTTTTATGCCAAATCAAATTGTACATAGTCATAATTTATGTTCCTAAAGTGACTTTCAATCTGTAAAAAGTGCTAATGTTGCATTTTTTCAATTTTCCCAAAAATTTCCATTTTTTTTAAAAGGGGGGATGATTTCCCTCCCCCATGGCTTCGAAATTTCTGGATATTTTACATCTCTAATGGACATCCCAAAGTCAAGAACTCCTTTTAGCATCAGTGAGGCTGTATCTGCAGGAGGTATGACATTATGGGTCTGGGAGCATAGGGTAAGGCATCACCTCAAATCATTACATCAAATGGCTGAGGAAACCCAAGACAGATAAAGGAGGCAAGCAACCGCATCTCCCAAGTTGTCTTATTTCACTGTAAAGCAGTGATGGGGTAAGGGTCCAAAGGCTGGAAGAAGTGACTTTGGGGGACTACAACTCCCAGAACTCCCAGCCAGCATGGCCAATGGGAGCTGTAGTTCAAAAACCACTTTCCCAAACACAGGAAGGGGTCCAACTTGGATTGGCATAGGGGTGCTACGAATGGGGGTTTGGCCTTTCCAATCCCTGTATCCCTAATCTAAATAATGTCAAAGTCGTTATTAGATGAGACGTAGACTGGGGTGGGGGGGAAGCCATATACAAACACCTCTCTCTGAAACCAACCATAGTGTTGGATTCAACAGCAACAGAGCCACCTGGCATTATTGTACAATAAGGGAAACAGAGCCGATCAGAGAAATCCCCCACCATCCCATCTGGTTATACTCTGTTGATCTATGGTAAGGAAGGGAGATATGCAACTTTCTATGTGCTGGACTGTAACTCCCATCATCCCTGACCATTAGTTATGTTGGCTACAAGGACAGAGGAGAGCTTCACTCCAACCTCACTTAGAAGGCCACATGTTCCTCATTCCTGAGCTTGTCTGTGTCTACATCATCTGAGCCAGCTTTCCTGGCATAACTACACTGATGTCAATACATCTGCCTCCTTCTAAAAAGTGTTCATCCACTCTTATGTTCTTGGGCAAAACACAGCCTCCCTCCCAATAGCAGAACACACTTTCTGTGTAGCACTGTCTCTGCTCTTGTTTAAGTAAGTCATTTTTCCCCTGCCCCTGCACTTGAAGGACTCTCGTTTCCCCATCAGCGGAGGAGGGTTCTGTCTCACATCTTTCTTACTGGAATATTCGGTAGTGATCAAAATTCCAAGAGGAACTGCAGACAGTTCCAAGATTCTGAGCAGAAAAATCTCTCGTCCTGAACAGAGCCAGTTTGGTAATATGACCTTTCAAAATATGGCACTCGCTCCCGTACTCTTGCAAGAGATCAGGAGGGGAGCCCAGATGTGTTCATTTACATGAAGTGTGCTTGAAGTGTCAAAGAACATAGGGATAGGGAAATGGGTATTCTTCAATCCAAAGCTAGGGGGAGGTGGGGGTGTTGGACTACAAGTCCCAGAATCCCCCAGCCAGCATGGCCAGTGGCATACTGGGAATTGTAATTCCCCAAAGTTCCCTTTCTGTGCTCTGCTTAAATCACCGTATTTATCTGTGCAAATAGCTGTCCTAAGCAATAATGAGGAAGGGTGGGGTATACACTGAAATAACAGCAGCAGCAATTCTGAATAATGAAATTAAAACAAGAGCAGAGCCAAGACTCAGGGTTGTTTTTTTTAAAGCAAGAAAGAAATGGATACAAATTAGTTTTAAAATTAAGTACCCCAAAACTTTGTTACACCACTCAGATTGCTAATTTATCCCTGTATTGTGTTAGTAATTTGTGGCCAAAAAAAAAAAAAAAGAGAGAGAGAGGGGGAGGGAGAGGGAGAGGGAGAGATGGAAGAGGAAGAATGACTTTCACTTGAGATGATTTTCCATCTCCAGAAGTGACCGGGCAAGTAGAAATGTTTCATGGCTGCTGTTCCCTATCCTTGAAAGTCCCTCCCCTTGGAGACAAACCTGAACTTTAGAGGGAGGGAGGTACAGGTGGAGGGAGGTGTTCTGAGACCACATAAACAGTTTACATGGGTGGGGGGTTGATTGGCAGGAACAAATAGGTATAGGAAGAACAGTTAGCAGTGCGCTCATACTGTATGTTGTTTCTGCACTATTGGGTGCAAGACACTCCCTCTCTCTTCTTCAATAATTCTAAGCAGCCTAGAGTTTATGAAACCAGAGACTGGGGAACCTTTTGCAATACATGGTTATAGCACTACAATTCCACTTTAACTGACATCACTACATCCTATGGAATCATGGGGAGGGGGGTTGTAGTCTGGTCTGAGACACCAGAGAAACTCCCTGGCTGAGAAATCGAAATGCAAATTGCAATCTCCCTGGCTGAGAAATCGAAATGCAAACCCTCAACTGCAAACCCCAGGATTCCCCTGGATACAGTCATGGCAGATAAAAGTGGAATCATAGCACTATAACTGGGTGGTGTGAAAGTGCCCCAGCAGAGAATGTGGTAAAAATAGGAGGAGGACAGTCTTCTAAAGGAGTATTGAGAGGCCTTCATATAGATGTTTGTGGACTACAATCTTGCAATACCTTATATTGACCCTACTGAGTGGAACGGATGATAGGTCACAAGATCTGGAAGGCCAGTGCCCCCCACTTGGTCTGAAAAAACCCTGTTCAGCCTGGTGCCTGCCCCAAGGAGCTTGAATACAATTTCTGTCATCCCTACCCAGCAGAGAGCCATTGGAAGGAATGTCAAGCTGAAGGAGGCTGTCCTGAAGTAAGAGTTTGTGACCCTTGAGTAAGTTGTCAGAATCAACATGTCAGAGATGGATCGGGCTGGATCCAAAAATAGGTATGGGCTAAGGCTCATCCTACTCTTCTCTCCCCACATGCATACATAAAATCTTTCACAAAGTGTAGTCTACATTGCTAAGCATTACTCAGCTTTATCCTCCAAGAAAAACTGAGTTCCACTTTCCCCACTGCTCCTGTTGCTCCTGTAGTCTAACACATCAGAACTGGGGAAGCCTTCCTTTGTTGGTGAATTGTGATTTTTTTTTTTTTAGCTGATTGATTGATTTTCACCCATATGAAAATGTAATCATTTTTCTAAAGCAAGAAGCACATTTTCCTTATCTTTAGATCATGTGCCTATCTATCATAGCTAGTAGTATCATTTTAGGCAAGTTTTTCCCCTATGTGACTAGAAAAGGGGCATGCTTCTTTTACTTTCCATATACCACACACCATTTCTGTAACTACTTCATTGAAATAATCCTTTAAAAAAAGAATCTGTTACCCTGTTAATTTTGGCGGAGGGGACTTTTAAAATTGAGTTGAACAACTAATTAATTAAATATTGCAGCTCTGATTATAATCTGTGTGTGCGTATTGAAATCAATAAATGAGGCTGGGGTGAGGCTTAAGTTGTGGTTTGTTTTCTTTGAGTTCCTTTCCCCAGATTGTATACATTTTATAATATTTGACTGGCAAACCACAATGAATAAACTAATGGGAAGAAATAGCTTTTCACATCTCAGTCTTATCCTCTTTTACTTAGAAATAGGTCCTGCTGTTTTCCTATAAGCCAAGATGATTAAACAGTGGCTGTCATACTTGAAAGGATGCCATATTGAAGAAGGAGCAAACTTGTTTTCTGCTGCAGTGCTATTATTCCACTTTAACTGCCCATGGCTGCATCCTGTGGAATTCGGGCCTTTATAGTTTAGTGAGGCCTAAGAGCTGTCTGGCGGAGAGTTGCAAATGCCCCTCCCTAAACTACAAACCCCAGGACTCCACAGGAGGCAGCCAGAGCAGTTAAAGTGGAATAATAGTGCTGTAATAATGTAGTGTGATAATCTAGTAGGACACAGAGCAATGGACTCAAACTACAGGAAAAGAGATTCCACCTAAATATTAAGAATTTCCTGACAGTAAGAGCTGTTTGGAAGTGGAATACACTGCCTTGGAGCGTGGTGGGGTCTCCTTCCTTGGAGGTCTTTAAACAGAGGCTGGATGGCCATCTGTCAGGAATGATTTGATTGTGTATTCCTGCATGGCAAGGGGGTTGGGACTGAATGACCCTTGTGGTCTCTTCCAACTCTAAGATTCTATGATTCTAAAAAGGATCGACTCAAGGACACCATAGCTGCCCTGAGTTTCCAGGGCCGCTATAAGTCAAAATTAGCTTGATGGTAAATAACAGCACAAAGAAGTCCTGCTGCTGGCTCTGGCACATACATCCAGGTCAAGGTGCATTTCAGATTGAAGCCTTGGGCTTCTAACATGTCCATTGTGCCAAGAAAATTAATTGGGGGCAGGTAGATGCTGTGTTGTTGAGTGTGTTGAACAACCATGTCCTTTCTAAATGTAGCAGCTTGTTTAGCAACTTAACTGGCAGCCTTTCTTCTTACCAGGATCACTTTTGTCCTGCAGGAAAAAAGTCAACACTTTGGCAGGTCAGCCAAAAAGGAGGAGGGGAACTTTTATCACCAACCTGCCACGGTGTCTATTTTGTGCACAGTCCCTAATCAGTACAGCTTACGTGTCACCCTCTGAAAAAAAAGTAATAATGTCAGAACAAGAGCTGGTGTGAGATCCAAGGAGTGGATCGATGAGAGCGTGTGACCTTGCTCAGGTTCAATGCAGTAACTGTACTTTAAACCACTGAGACATGAGACAGGACTCACAATAGAGATAAAATAGGCCTGTCATGCTAGGGCCAAGCTAAACATGATGGCAAAGAGGTGAGAATAGCTGTTTGGGGGACTGATCTAAACTTTTGTAAATAACAGCTGGTGACAGGAGAAAGGGGAACTTTTCCTACTAGGAATAAGTGGCAGCTATGGGGAAGGGAAGTGGGGGTTTCACTGGGAAGATATGGGGGGGAATAAAACCTCCACTTCCTTGTGTCATGGCCTGATCCAGATCACTGTCTGGATTTAAACTGTTTGGTATAATTTAAAAACTCAGAGAGCTCTTCAAGAATCTCTGATAAGCCATTGCCTTCAGCCTTTGATCTCCACCCAGGAGGGGAACATCTGTCCCTTCAGATGGTAGACTGTAGTTCCCATCATCTGGCCCTATTGGCTATGCTGGTTGAAACTGAAGATGTTTGCAGACCACTAACATCTGGAGGACCACATGTTGCCTCTCTATGGGACCAGGGTCTGAAGAGGAGTGACTTACTCTAAGGAAGCCTTAACCATGACCGCAGGATTGCCCCTGGATGAGTTTGCCAGTTTGCCTGAGGTTCAAACCCGAGCTAAGGAATGGAGCAAGGTGCTTGTGGGTGGGGTGGCCAATAAGGTAGAATCAGGCAAGGGTGTGATGGAGCATAGAGCAAAAAAGGTTAAGCGAAGATGCTTCATGCAATTTGTGTTCTTCAGAATGGAACATAGGAAGCTGCCCTTTACTGAGAGGGGCCATTGGTTCATCTAGTTCAGCATTCTCTATGCTGGCTGATAAAGTGTCTCCAGTTTTTCAGAACAATGTCTCTCCCAGCCCTCCCTGGGTACATTTTGGAAACTCTGCCTGCTAAGTATATGCCCAGAGGTGTCGTTATAAATTCTGAAGTGTAGGCAGTGCTCAGTGTGAAAGTCCCCATGGCCACACCTCTGAAGGAGACTCCAAAAAACAGAGGCAGCTGGACTGAGTCATATCAACAAACCAGTGCTAGTAATTTTCATTTCCACCACATAAAGCAAAGGGATCTTGATTGCTCATTCGAGACCAAGGAGGCTCAAAATGTTTTGTATAACAACAAGGATGGTTCACAAGATTATATGGATGCTGGTGAGAAGGGGGGGAACCACACCTGCCCCAGTTACTCCGAGGACCACAGCTGAATTCAGAGAGAACAGGGAAGCCTTAGGGTGGGGATGGCAGAAGTGGGAATAATCCCTGCTAATCCAAAACTTCCAGTGCACGGATATGATAAACTCTGGCTTCAGGACACCACTGCATGTGTTCCACCACTACCACTGCCCAGAACTCTGTAGCTGAGCATCTCCGAGCCGAAAGAAATATTCACTGTACACTTCTGTTGAATTATTGGCCACATACTGCTATTAATTTACAATATCGTAAGTCTGCCTCATGACATCACACCTACTTTTTTGGTCACTGCATAGGTTGGAATTCTTTTCTGACCATGCAGCTACCACCCCACCAAACCCACCTTGTATGCCACACAATCCAGCCATTTCCAAATTGTCAACACATCCAGATATTTTCCTTTAGCCCCAGGGAACTTTCTTGTAGTGTGCCCAGCTAAATGAAAATAGCTGGATACACCACTGCTGATCCCCTCACTTCCTCACAACCTGGAAGTGGCCCTACTTAAAAGGTAGGTTAGGCTCTGGGAGACATGGATGCCTCCCAAAGCAGGATCTCAGCCATTGTTCATAAACCATGCTGTAAACCAGAACTGGGCAAAGTGTGACCCTGAGGTGGTGGGCCACCCTCTAAAGATTTTTATGGCCCTCAACCCCTAACAGCCCTTTGTTTAGTGGAGGAGGAGGGGTTCTCCTGGAAGCCTCCAGAAGTGGTGATTCACCTTTTAAAAAGTTACAGCCCAATACACACACACTGTTTATTTAAAAAAACAAACAAACCAGAAGTGGACTTTCAGCCACTTCTCAGTTGTTGGGATGCTTTCATTTTCTGTCAGTCCATGAGCCCCTCCCCAAGAGGGTCCTGGGGACAAAAAACTGGCCTCTGCACCCATTGCAGTTGACCACCTGTGCACAGAGACAAAGGGAACACTGTCATGTACGGCAACGTCACTCCAAGTGACAGTCCTTAGACCACTGCTGACCTGTAAGCTCTTGGCTGCTGCTTTGCAGTGAGTTTCCAGGAAAGAAAGGAAAAACAGTTGTAGTCAATGGGCACAAATACTTTGCTGGTCCTTGCACATGGTGTGGGGGGAGGGGAATCCTGCCAGTCCCGTGTATTTAGCTTAAGAATCACTGTTGTATGGGCTCTTGAAGATCAGTGCTCAGAAAGCCTCAGAGCTAGCAGGCCATGTTAATCTTTCAGTTGTAGAAGGGACAGAAGCTAAGAGGAGCAGTTGGGGCCTGCATCATCTTCTCAGAGCACAGGACTCTCCCAGGGCTTATTAATTACGTTGCTATGTTTCTTCAGAGTCCAATGTTGTTCTGTATTCAAGGAGATTTTAATAAATAGTGGCCAGAATTCTACATCAGCTACTTAGTTAAATATGGTATACTTAGGTCTTGTCTGCAGGGGGGGGGGTCGATATGAACACATTTGGAAAGGCAGGTGTTCGCAAGGATGCGACCTGTCTACAAAGCCAAAAGACCCCCCCCTAAACTCCACATGACCCCCTAGCCAGATGGCGGCCATGAGTGATTTACTTGCAATTTTAAATCGGCCACCGTCAGTTAAAAAAAAAACAGTTTCCCAAAGTGCGCACAAGCAACACTTTGTATTTACAAAGAAATACATGTTTTAAAAATGTATGAGATTGCCGTTTGATCGACTTAGTGGACCCTCGCTTAGCTGAGAATCCAACATGGCAGCTGCAGCCACTTTCCCTCTTTGCTAGCCCAACGCATTGTCCTCGTCCAGCCAATCAGATTCCACTGCCTGTTCATATCTGTGCAAATGAGAGTGTTCAAACAGTCGCACATTCGGAAATCGTACAGAGCTTTTCAGAAAATCCGTACGAATCCCTGAATGCAATGCACACAGACTTTGCAATGGATTTGGCTGCTCCCTTCTGAATGACACATATTTGTGCAAATGATCGTTTGAACAGATCACCAATCTTTTGCATCACATTCATATTATTTTGACCATATAGACTGGACCTTAGTTAAGTATACTTAAGTAAGTGACTTCTGCTGGTCCAACTCCACCCCCTGATGGAAACATCATTCACCCATGCTCCATTCACTGACAGAATGGACCTCCTTCTCCTCATACAAACGATGCTTGGTATAAAGTAGGTTTGGTGGGGAGTTACGACTGTGGCAATAGTGTCATAATCATTATGAAGTAGTAGCCTTAGTGTAACTGTTCCATAACTATTCCATATTCATGATCACTATTTAATCACAATTGTAACACTATGATAGCCCTGTTTAAGTATTTGAAGGGATGTCATGCTGAGGATGGAGCAGGCTTGTTTTCTGCTGCTCCAGAGACTGGAACACGGAGCAATGGGTGCAAGCTCCAGGAACAGAGATTCCACCTCAACATGAGGAGGAACTTTTTGACAGTCAGAGCTGTTCGGCAGTGGAACACACTCCCTCGGAGTGTGGTGGGGTCTCCTTCCTTGGAGGTCTTTAAACAGAGGATGGATTGCCATCTGTCGGGGATGCTTTGATCAAGATTTCCTGCGTGGCAGGAGGGTTGGACTGGATGGCCCTCGTGGTCTCTTCCAACTCTGCAATTCTATGATTCTATGACTGTTGCCATGATTGTAGCTGATATAGAATACTGGCCAATATTAGAAGACACGTGTATGAAGTGCTACACCGATCATGCTGGCTGAGGGGATCTGGGGTTTGTACGTGTTTTGGGTTTTTTAAGTGACTTTTCCAAGCTCAGGGGGTGGGATATGCACACTGGTAAGGGGACTAGGGGGTGGTTGCAATTCTGAAAAGGTTTTGTGGAGAAGTATGGGAGGATACAAGGAAGAAGGAGACGAGGCAAACACTGTAAAGCACAGGGAAGAAATGAATGCAGAGGAGAGAGAAATGTCCTGGAGACCTTTCAAAATAATTAGCCAATTAGGTCACTGTCATAGGAAACATCAACTTGCCAGTGAGTGGAGATTGTCTGCAGTTGATTGATTATTTGCCCCAGTGTCCAAAAGTTACTGACTTCTTGTTCTTGCTAAGCTTTTGGCATTAAGTGAAGCTTGTTGGCATTGGCACTGCCTTGAGTTCAGGCCAAACTCTTGGGAGCAAAAGAGGTCCTTAACAGATTTTAGCTGGTAGCGGCTGGACACGCATCCATAATATGAAAACTAACCATGGCAATCTGGGAGAGATTTCTATGCCAGGGACAGACCAATCTGACACACTGCTGTATTTTTAGACAAATGGAGGGCTCTTGGCTGCTTACTGCAGGACTGAATTGGACCATGATTGTTTCCAGAATCCTGATTTCTTCACCAGCCATAGAAATGCATTCATTACTAGAGGGTGTGTTTTACACTTAGGTCTTCTGTGGTCAAAAGCCAAACGTCCTCTTTAGACAGCTTACTTCGAGTACATTTTATCATATTAAATACTGTCTGACTTATTAAATAGTGTCTGACAAAGTTGTGATCTTTCCCTTCTCTCTTTCTAAAACCTTGTATCTTTAACAGCTACGTGGCATGAAAATGTCCACATGGGACTTATCTACACTAGCCAAGATACACCAGCTCCCCGCCATTGTATCCTGGCTCTAGATCAGGCCCATCCTGCTCCCATTACCTGGAGAAAACAGGCTGGTGTTCAAACAGAATGCCAGCTCACCACAGCAGCTGCCGCTACCACCATTTCCCCTCCTGTCTCAAAGCCAGGAAGGGGCCCCACAACATGTGACTGCAGGCCTCCTGCATGTGACCAGCCTTAGCCACTTGCTGAGTGCCCCCTGCCTGGCTTCCGGGAGAACCAGGGAGCTGGCAGCAGCAGCAAGGGACAGTGTGCTGGAACAGACAATAACAGTTTATTGGGCCCTATACTAGCTTGCCCCCATTCCAGCCCATTTCTGCCCCAGGGTGGTGAGGACTGCCTGGGGGTAGATTGGAGTAAATGCCCTGTATCATCTGGACTGCAGGGCTCTGGAATGGAGGCAAGACAAGGTATTTGGCTTGTGTAGATAAACCCATGGTCTCAGCAGAGCAATTTGGTTATAAGATATATCTTCCAACTCTTCCAGTCCCAATTATTTTTCTGCCATCCCACTTTTTCAGCAGCTTTTAAAATGCCAGTTTCTCTTTCCTTTTCCCACTTTCCTCCTTTGTCCTCAGCTTACTTCAGTTGCTGAAAACTGAATTCAAAGTGCAAAAGGAGCTTGTATTCAATTAACTCAGCAAAGGGGAAAGGAGAGGAGAGGGTTGAATTTTGCCTTTCCCAGGGGCTTAGGCAAAAACAAACTGCTGTAACTTTTCCTGTTCTTCCTGATTAACGTTTGCTATCTTGACCTCACTCTGATGCTGCTTGGCCATATGTGTCATGGTTTTTGCCTGTGGAATGTTGGACATTATGATATAGAAATTACGCCTTTAGAATTTCATGTAATGTAAATAGCTTCCACCCAGACAAAGATGGATTCCTAAGTATTATATGCATTGGGATCTCTTTCACACAACACAGTTATACACTTTGATACTGCTTTATCTGTTATGGCTGCGTTCTTTGGAATTCTGGAATGTGTAGCTTTCTGGCTGAGTTGCAAGTGCCATAATTGGGTAATTGTGGGAAAGACCTAAGACACAAAGGTCTGCTGTGTTGTGAAAAACTGTGTACTGTATGTAGGTGACGTGTTTCCTGAGTTAAAGAGGCAACAGTGGGGAACACTTTGCTTGCTGAATGTCTTTGGGTCATACAACTGTCAGAAGTGTGGGGGAAGTTGGCAACTTTACCTGTGACCTAGATTAGCCAGTAAGGTATTTCACCGTTCTTGAGAACAGGGAGCATCCCTGCACAAATAACTAAATGGAGCAAAGTAGTCGCGATGTTATAGATAATAAAAGGACAAATAGATAAAGAGTTCCACATTCCTTTGAATATGGAAAATAAATTGGACTTCACATTTGAAATATAAAAGTACTGAAGTTGGAACACTGTGGCTGAGATCAGGAGATGTAAAGATTTGCACAGGTGGAATTACAACACACCTCCCCCTCAGCTCCCTAAACCCACTTTTGAAGCTGCTGTTACACACATACATACAACATGGCCATTTACTGGCCAGTCGAGAACAGGGGAGTGGCTGACCATCATCCAGCTATGTTCCCTGTGGCTGGATACACAGTGACAGGCATCCTCCACATGTCCTTGAGGACAATGTCATTGCTGCGCATCCAGCTATAGGAACATGGCTGGACACTGCTTGGCAACCCTCCACTCCCCACTGGCCAGTAAAAATGGCTGTGTTGGGGGAGCTGCAGCAGCTTGGGGAGAGAGATTGACAGGCCAAAAAAGTGAGTTAGGTAGTTGTAAATTGGGCTTACACCTTTGTAAGTCACTAATAGGATACCAGCCAATATCTTCATGACTTCCTTCAAATTTGATTATGATACCTGGGAGGTTTGTTCTGCTTCCCCCTGCATATCTTGGGAATAGGCCTCTAGTTAAGTAAAAGTCCTTTTGGAAGGTGGCACTTGCTGGGCAGGCATTGTAGAAGCTGCATCTGCTGATATTCTCCTTTCTACGTAGAAGCACGAGCTCTATGAAGGTTATCAGATGAGTGCTTAAAAACGTTCTTTTGGCACTATATTTTACCATGTTATATTCTGACATAAGAACACACATTTTCGCATGCTGCCGTAATCATGAGACAAAAATGCCAAGGAATTCTGGCAATAGGGCCGCTCATGCTACTTTCTTCCATGTCTTTGTATGGGTGAGATTTTGGCCGTTCTCACGAGAAGACGCAACTGTGCTTAAAAGCCCCAAAACACCAAAATTAACAAATAAAATGTTCACAAAAGCACAGAAAAACATTTTGAAACTTCCAAGTAAACAGGGGAGGTTCATAAAAAGAATGTATGGTACCTAGTTTTCCCATTCACACCTGGAAGTAGAACGGAGCACATTTTCGCACACAAGCAAATCGGGGGGGGGGGAGAATGCTATGGGAGATCAACTGGCAGCTTCTCCCTACCAATACAAAATAACACCCTCCTAATAGCAGCAGAATGCTTGGAGGACAATGGGGCATGACATCGTCTGATAAGGAAGCCCTTTTGTGGTTTCCTGGTGTCATTATAACGCCGTTTTGCTGTGTCTGATTATCTCCTATGTCTCCTCATTTGTAGTGTGGTGATTAAAAGACTAAAAGTGCAATCTTGGGCACTAAAATGAAGAGACGAGCTTTCTAGTGATGCGAAAGCAATTTGTGATGTTCAGAATTACCCTAAAATAAATGAAACCGATAGCTTTTACAAGGGAAAGTATTTTCATTTTCATATCATTCTGGAATTTGCACATGGTTCATCAGACAGGGTGCTTGACGAAAGGCAGAGGATGCTCTACTTAATCACAATAAGAGCTGGTGAAATATTGAAGGCCATCTAAGTAGCAAGTGTTTAAGTAGTATGAGGTTATGCCAGAGTTCCTGCAAATAGATATTGATTTAGAATTTGCAGAAGGCGTAATATAAGCCAAGATGTGATGCTATTAAATGGGCATACCAAAGATAGCAGCAGACTGCAAACTTGGTTATAGTGAGCGTGAGATGCTATTAGAGGAGACCTCAGAAATATCTGAAGGGCCAGAACAAAAAGATAACTACTACGCTTAAAGTACCTCTGACCTGAATTATCTCTGAATCCTGGTTTTATTTGATCACGAACACAGACTTTTAAAATGCACATGATAGTTAATATCATTGTTGTCTAGCAAGCTGCCTTATACTAGGGTATGCTATTTGTGCATTTAGCTTGGTGCAGTAGTGGCTACAGCTTCTCTGTCAGTGGGGTGCTCAATGCAATGCAGTGTATTTTAAAGGAGCTCACTGGGGTGTTGAACCCTGTTCCCATATAGGTTCAGCACTTGGGATAACTAGTCAAAATGTAGAACGGATTCGCTGCCCCACTGACACCACCCACCAATTGTTTGGTGTTTTCTAGTCTGACTGGCATTGGTTCTTCAGAGGTCTTGTCTACCTTATGAAAAATGACATGTATTTATTCAAAAAATCAGCAATCTGTCCAGACTGCCATTCGAATAAATGCGTGTCATTCAGAGGGAGAGGCTATAAAACTCACCTTTTAATCTGTGTCTGGCGGATTCAGCTCTTCATCCAGATCTCAGGGTTTAATCCAGACAGCTTTCGAATGACTGGTAATCTAAACACTCCTGTTCGCACAGATACGAACAGGAGTGCAATCTGATTGGCTGGCCAGGTAGAGGGGGTGGGACTAGGAAAGAGGGAAAGGAGCTGTGGCCACCATGTTGGATTCCCGGGTAGCCGAGGGTCTGGTAAGTCCATGATATGTTTTTTCAATATTATTTTAAAATATAAAGATGTAATCATGACTGTCCGAATGGCAGGCACCTTTTAAAATTTGTTTTAAAAAGTGGCAGATTTAAAACCGCCACTTGGATCGCTCACTCCGGCGAAGATCGAAAGAACAAGAGAAAGCAAGTGCTGGCTCTAAATGCTGTGCTGCCTGAGATCGCAGGATACCATACCATCACCACATTCCATGTAAAGAAACTAATTTTGGTGCCAACAATGGCAATGGGGCAGTATCCTCTGTAATACCTAAGGGCAGCAGGGAAGTTCAGGGGCACAAGACAGGCTGTGAGCAGAGAGAGTGCTGTGCTCCAGCAAAGGGAAATGGCTACAGGACTCAAGAAGAAGGGCCAAATGGATGCCTGCAACCAGAAATGGTCACACACACCCTGCTGCTGCCATTGCCACCTCCTTCTCCTTATTTACAATCTCCCTTTTTCCCAGGACTTTATCAGATGCAGCAAAAAACATGTCGGAAGAACGCTGCGAAAACAAAAATGGGCGACATTACCAGAGAACGTTGGCCTTCAGCCGTTCTGGGGGCGTAGGACAGGCATGAATAAGGCATCCCTTTTTTGATGGCTTAGCCCATCAATAAAAAAGGGATGCTTTATTCATGCCCACACTACACCCTGGAACGGTTGAGGAGGTGGGTGTCTGACAATGTCACCCTTTCTGTTCTTGGAGTGTTCTTCTGATGCAGTTGGGGACTTGGTTTTGTGTCACATTCCCCCGCATCTGATAAAGTCCCCAGTTTTGGAGTCAAGGAAGTTTGCAAAGGTTGAAACAGATACGGCTTTTAAAATCCTGTCATATAAAAATGAAAAATCTAGTTAAACTGACATTATCATTAGAAGCAGCTGAAAGCTGTTAAAAATAAAACAGCAAATAAACAGTACAGCAGCTTCTGAAATGCTTCCTCCTCCCAAAGCAATCAAGCATCAAAATACTTGTCAAAATGGGATGATCTTCACCTGCCCATGGAAGGATAGCAGGCAGGGCACCAGTCTAACCTCTGTAGGAAGGGTGTTCCAGAGCCTGGGGGCAACCACTGAGAAGGCCCCCTCCCAAGTTCTTACCAGATCTACCTGTGAGATGGTAGCACAGAGAGAAGGGCCTCACCAGCAGAACCCAAAACATAGGAAGGCTCACATGGGAGAATACAGTCATTCAGATAACCTGGACCTGAGCCTAATGGTGGAACTGGCCCTGAAGAGAGGGAAAGCGAAATAGAGAATATGGCTTAGACTCTTTCCCTCTTTGAGCCTACCTACTGCACAAGGTTATGTATAGGCAGATTTAGCCCATGGGCTGAAAAAAGTTTCTCTCCCCCTTATATTATGTGGTGAACTAATGGAAGTTTCTGATTATTTATATCCAAATAGCATAACTGTTAGGATTTTTTAAAAGCCCTACCAAATTACATGGGAAAACAAAAACCATGTAACACCATGTGCTTGAGCCCTTAGGAACTGGCACATAGGTTTTATCTGTTTGTTATCCTTTGAATAATTTGGATTTTGTTCATTTTTATATAAATGGTACAGCCCAAATCTTGTTATTACTAACTACAGTAGACCTGTTGGGTTAGTGGAATTTATGTAAAGGTTGATTTACCAAATTCCCATTGGGATTGACAATTAGATTTAAGCCTATATTTTAAAGTACTGTCCCTGTATATATGTGATGAAAGGTAGGAACAATAGATACAGCAATCATGGTAACCAGTGCATATTGTCATTATCCTTGCCTCCTATGCACTGCTCACAGTATCCATCTTCTCCCCTTTTGTGGGGCTGGGGAACAGTGATATGTGTAGGATGTGCTCACATAGTAGATGTACACATACAGGCATGAACGCATGGTGCATTCTATGAGCCTTATCGCACTACACTGTTACAGCACTATTATTCCACTTTAACTGATATGGCTGCCTTCTGTGGAATTCTGGGGTTTGTAGTTTAGTGATGCCTAAGACCTCTCTGGCTGAGAATGCTAAATGCCCATCCCTAAATTGCAAATCCGAGGATTCCACAGGAGGCAGCCTGAGCAGTTAAAGTGGAACAATCACGCTGTAACAGTGTAGTGCCATTAGGCTCTATGTGTAGTGGGACTGGGGCCCAGAGGAGCCTAAGGCTTGCTCCTGCACTCCGCCCTACATAAAACCTACAGGTGGGGCCAGCATATGAATTGTGCTATGTTGTACTGGGGCAGGCAACTGGTGGTACAGCTATACTATAGAAATAATAGTTTGATATCACTTTAACTACCATGGCTCCATCCTACAGAATCCTGGGATTTGTAGTTTTGTGAGGCACCAGCACTCTTTGGCAGAGAAGGCTAAATACCTTGTAAAACTACAAATCCTAGGATTCCATAGGATGGAGCTACAGCACTTAAAGTGGTGTCAAACTGCATTATTTCTATAGGGTAGATGCATCCTGGGAGACTGTAAGAGGAGTTAATGAGTCAGGTGGTCCCACTGAGATTTGCATTCCATAGCAATAAAGTTTGGTGTACTAAGGGTGCCTTAAACAGAATCAGACCACATATGATGGCATTGTATATCATCTCCCAAAGATTGTAATGATGCTAAATGTTGAAAACTTGCATAAACCATTGGTGTTAATTCTGCATCATCAATCCACATACCCAGAATTGGAACAAAGTACATTTTTGTCATTCTCCCCACCACCCTCTCAATCTGCTTTCCATCCCTTTTTCTATCTGCTGCAGTTAATCTGCCCTTTGCTACTTGCTTCCCCCCCCCTTTTTTTTTTTTTTTTTTTGGGTTACTTCACTTATTTACTACCAGGATTACTTCTGTGGTGTCTGGGCAAGCCATTTTGCCCTTGTGTGACTTAGCATTGTATCTTATTCTTTGGGGGAGAGAGGTATTGATTATTCTCTAGCCACTTTGGAATGCAATATATGGCACTCATAAATGCAGGGACCATTCTGAGAATTCTTACAGGCTGTGCTAACACTAAATTTGTTTCTGTCTTCCTGCCAAAATGCAAATGAAACAGGAGGGAGCAAGGGCATTTTTGGAAGAGACAGCTCTTTGTATATTAAATCTAGTTTACTTAGTGATTTGTTGATGTCAACAAAGTGGGGCATGGGGCCTTTTTAATTCATCACACAAGTAGGAAGTCAAAGGTAGAAGGATGGTATGGAATTTAGGCTATTGCCTAATGAATTAAATGTCCCAAGCCTAGTTACTGTAATTGTGTGTGTGTGTGTATGCGCACGAGCCTTCAAGTCACCTATCAAGTTATAACAACCCCATTAATCCCATAGAGTTTTCATAGGCAAGGAGTACTCAGAGGAGGTTTTGCCAGTTCCTTTCTGTAAAATACAGCCTACAGCACCTGGTATCTATTGGTGTTCTCCCATCCAAGTACTAACCAGGGCTCACCCTTCTCAGTTTCCATGATCAGACAGGATCTGGTGCCTTTAAGGTATTTGCCCTCCCTCCAAAATGAGATTAGGCCACTTTATGGACTTTATCAGATGCAGAACAAACCGCATCATAAGGATGCAATGATAACACAAAAAGCTGAGATTATCAGACATCATCATTCAACTGTTCCCGCTGCATTGCCCAGGTGTGAATGAAGCGTCACTTTTTATTGACAGCTTAGCCCGTCAATAACAAAAGTGATGCCTCATCCACTCCAGCACTACACAACGGGAATGGCTGAACAACAAAGGTGTCGGATCATTTCACCCTTTGTGTTATAGTTGTGTCCTAAATAACGTGGGTTTTTTGCAGTATTTACCTCATCTGATAAAGTCCTGGGTCTCCAAAGTATAGTATCTCCCTGGTGTTAGTAAACATTGAGGTCAAGGTGTTGAATTTTTTATTTTATTTATTTATACCCCACTCTTCAGCCACAAGAGCCCCCCCCCCATCCTCCCCAGAGCAGCAAACCATGAATATGCGGAACCATGAGTGTGGAGGCCACAAATGTGGAGGAAGGACTGTAATGATACAATTACACCACCCATTAAACTTTCCCTTGGAGGCACCGGAGGGAGAGTGAAGACTTTGTTCCTGCTTTTTCATGCAAATTTGTGGGTGGAATGGACTGAATGGCAATATGCAGGCAAAGCCAGACAGACTTTTCCTTGGCTCCTGTCACATGGCTACTCCACTGCAGGGAAGAAGTGGGCTAAGCAGCCTTCAAGCCTTCGTGGACCCCCGTGAGGATATTGCAGACCCCTGGGGGGTCCCTGGACCAAGGGTTAAGAACCACTGCTGTAGATCACACCTGAGAATATTTATAGAAACACATTTTCTTATACTTGTGCATTTATTGTCCCAATCTTGTGAGGTTTTCTGGAGCCACTCAGAAGCAGTAATAGACCACCATCTCAGGCAATATGAACTGCTAGGCCTCCCGCCCCAGTCCCAACGTAAGGCCCTTCCCTAAAATAGAGAGAGGACTATGTGGGACTAAGAGACACAGAAATTTGTTTTCCTTTGATTGCCATCATTTCCCATATCAAGAACTACAAGCCCCAGAGGTCCTTGTGCATAAGAAGAAAGAAGAAAAACCTGGTGGGAAGGGCAAAGCACCATAAGACTGCGTGATCAGGAGCTCCTGCTGTTTGTAGCAGGGTTTGTGGGCCTCTAAGCGAGGGCCCTTTCATGCTACATAATTATATCACTACTAGCTATACCCGGCATAACACACACCATTATCTACATATATAAAACACTTTGGTATGTTTCCATTCCCACTCTTTTAATTGGCCACTTAGGAAACATGTCAAGAATATGATCACTTACACATTAATATATAACCTTTCGAATCAACTATAATGGCTAGTTTCGTGCTGAGAGCCCCTCTGCCACCACTGTGCAACTGCATGTACACACAGACACAAAGACATACACACAATACTAGACACACAAACACCTCTCACACCAGGATAAGAAGGCCCCTCTGCCACCATGGAGCTACATGTACACAGACAGACCACGCTATTCACACACCAAACGTGCCAAGATGTGAGGACCCCTCTGCTGCCGCCATGCAACCACACGTAAACACACACATACCATGCTACACACACACCATGTGCGCCAGGACATGAGAGCCCCTCTGCTGCCGTCATGCAACCATGCATACACACATACACAAACACACACCACATGCACCAGGACATGAGAGCTCCTCCGCCGCTGCCATGCAATTGCACATGAACACTCAAACTCCATGCTGCACACACCATGCTACACACATACCACATGCAGCAGGATGCAAGATCCCCTCCACCACCAGCATGTGAGCACGTATGCACACACACACCATGCTGCACATACACACGGCAGGATGTGAGAGCCCCACTGCCACCGGCATGCAAGCACGCATGCACACACACACAATGCTACGTACACATTCCACACTATACACACCACACATGGCAAGATGCAAGAGCCCTTCCACCACTGCCATGCAACCGTGCACACACACACCATGCCACACACCCCGCACCAAACACACACACACACCACGCTATGCACACATACCTCACACCTGCCAGGACATGAGGGTCTCTCCACCACTACCATGCAACAGCATATACACACACACCATGCATGCCAGGACATGAGCACCCCTCCACCACCACCATGTAATCACATGAATACACACACACACACACCCTACACTACACACACACCATGCATGCCAGAATGTGAGAGCCCCTCTGCTGCCGTCATGCACTCCCATGCACACACACAGCACACATACATGCAACACACACACAACACCACACATTACATCCCCCATGCTACACCCCCCCCACACACACACGAGGACGCAAGACCCCCTCCACCACATTTAGAAAGAACATGAATCTTTCCACACATGTTTCCACCTGAAGGCCCAAGAGCAAGAAGCAGCTACAAACAATACAGAAGCCCCAAGGAGCAGCTACAGACAGCACAGAAGACCATGTTGTGGTGGCCATGCCTGAAGGCCAAATGCCGCTCTTAACTAGCAGTTCCCCTGGCTGCTTCAGGTGTGCTGCATGATTGCAGCCAATTGCATCTGATAGCTTGGTCCTGGTTCTTCCAAGACTCGCACAGCCAGGGCCTGATCTGCAAAAAGGTTGTGCCAGCTGCTGCAGCCAGGGGCCTAGTCCTGCGAGGAGAGGCAGGTCCTGACACCTAAGCAGCCAGTCAGCACACTGAAAATGGCAACATACCCAAGAGAATTATATATAGAGAGATGATTCCACTTTAACTGCCATGGCATCCTGGGATTGGCAGTTTAGGTATGGGGCCTTTACAGTTCTCAGCCCAAGAGCTCCTCTGGTGCTGCTGACCAGACTACGAGTCCCAGGATCCCATAGAAAGGTGCCATGGTTGTTATCATAGTACTATAATGGTGTAGCATGAAAGGGCCCTAAGTATCTGATTAACTCACAGTCACAGTTTTGTTGAAACTTTTGACAATGTCACCTATGGACAGATTCAAAGCAAGCAATGCCGTTTGTTTTGTGTTCCATTCAGGACAAAAAGCTTTGACAATACAGTCTGGGGAACAGGAAGAAAAAGCTTTCAAATGTCTACTTCCCACAGATCTTTCCCAGATGTTGTCAGTATGCAACAGATCTTTCTGATTTCCCTGCACCTGAAAAAAAAATTACTTTTGGAAAAGAATACAAAGTAACCAGGCTTCTATTATCCAATGAGATTTGCAATAAGCAAGTGCAACTCATTTTCAGTGAAGTGTGCATGTAGCCGTACAGATTACAGTATTTGCACAGTCTTAGTTGCCTTTAGGGTTGCTAGATCACCTGAATTGCTAGGTTTAAACTGGAATGTAGGCATGTTATGGTTTGGACTATCTTTTGGCCCATCTTTCATTTTTTTAGAAAGGTAAGTCTGTAGCCCGTGTAGGAGCCAAGATACGGGGCAAAATGTGAAGGCCCTCTTCTGTCAATTTTTTTCTGAAAGAAAGAAATCTGCCTGGGAATTTCAGGCATGAGAGCAGTGAGAGTGGGCTCTATGAGCAGTGGAGCGCAAGCAAGCAAGGGGAGCATCACAAAGGTGTAGAGTAAGGCAAGGGAGGGAGTAGGAGAGATGGGAGAATGAGCAGAATGGTGGAGAAGAAGCAAGCAAGGAGTATGCCATGAGGGCACAAGGTGTAGTGGGGCAGGGAGTATGAGAGATGGCAGTGCACAAGAACCAAGGGAAAGGTGCACCATGAGGGTAGAGGTGAGGCCAGAGAGGGAGTAGGAGAGACAGAGGAGTGAGCATGGCGAGCGGTAGAGAACAAGAAGCAAGGTACGCACCACAAGTTTGCAAGGTGAGGCAAGGGAGAGGGTGGGAGAGACAGGAGAGCAAGTGATGCTAGCAGTGGCACACACAAAGCCAATGAGGGGCATGCCAAGAGGGCATAAGGGGAGGGGAAGGAGGGGGTGATGTGAGCAGTAGGGTGCAAGAAGCAAGGGGTAACCACAAGGGTGTAAGGTGAGGCGAAGGAGGGAGGGAATAGGTGGGACAGGAGAGCCAGCAGCACACAAGAAACAAGCAAAGGCATAAGGTGGGGCAAGGGAGGGAGTAGAAGAGACAGGACAGTGAAAAGGATGAGCAGTAGTGTGCAAGAAGCAAGCAAGAGGTGAACTTTGAGGATGCGAGGGAGGGTGTAGGAGAGATGGAAGAGCAAGTAGGGTGGGCAACAGAGCTCAAGAAGCAAGTTAGGGGGACATTGCCAGGAGATACGGTGAGGTGACAGAGTGAGTAGGAGGGATGGGAAAGTGAGATGAAGGAAGGAGGGGAACAGAAGTAAGAGTGAGAGGTGCAATGGGAGGGTACAAGGAGCAAGGGAGGGAGGCATGATGGAGGAAAGGGGGATGTGGTGTCACAAGGGGAGAGAAGGGGGGAAGATGCAGCCGCAAAGTGCCAAGAGAAAAAAAAAGGGAAGAGCGTGGCAGAGGCATCAGCTAAGCCCAGGGAGGGGGAGGAATGGGAGTGGGCAAAGTAGGAGCACAGAAAAGAAGGAAGGCAGCAGCGGAGGGCTTTCGCAGCAAAAAGAACAGGATTCAGTTTCTACCCTTAAAGACTAACAAGTTTTATTTGGCACAAGCTTTTGTGGACGCCAGCCCATTTCATCATATACATGGAGAGTTACCTCAGCTGGCAGATACTTATACATCTGCTTAGTGTGGGAGGGTGTAATTAGTGAGGCAAGAGTGGATGAAAATGTGAAAAGTACAAACGTTTGTCATTTCCAAACAATGATTGTGTTGGAGCACAGGCATCCTAGCACAGATGAGCTGCTTATCAGGTACATTCTGAAGAAAAGTCAAATAGGTGAAAGACAGTTAAAACAGACTTTTTTCTACTTATAATAAAAATATTTATTGTATTATCTCTGAAGGAAATTAGACCATGCTTCCCTCCCCCTTCAATTACTACTATTTGCCCCTACTTTTCTCTGCATCTTGTCCTGTGAATTAGGTGGCAGTCACTCTCAGGGGCTTCCTGTATGTAGCATTTTCATGGATCTTAACTTTTTGCCAACAGAGAAAACTTGATAGCTAAGAATGAGTAAGTAAGTAAATCAGTAAAGCAATTTGATGAGAACACCACTGGAAGTGTTTGAGCATGGCAGCATGTGAATGTTGTTGTTGTTTTATTTGAACTACACTAGGAATTTACATGTCCACTTTACATGACTTCTCTCTCCCTGTTAATCAACACACCAATCCTGTGAGGTAGGTTTGTTGAAAGGCAGTGATGGACCATAGTCACATGGACAATTCCATGACTAGTTGGAGATTTGAACTTGGGTTTCTATGGAGTTTACACACAGGGCTAGAAAGTGGAATTAAAGCAGGATAGTAGCATCTAGGGCCGAACCTTATCATATGACGTGCTGGTCCTGTGGATAGTGTGTATTAAAACCATTACTGTGGCATCCCTTTTAATTGATGGTAAAAGTGTCGCTATCGTTCCACAGCTGGTCCTAGTGTGATAGGTCCCTTCACTTCAATTACAGCATTGCAGCAGTCAGTGCTATTAGGGGGCCTTCATCTCCTCCTCTCTCCCACTCCCACTCACTGTTCCATAGCAGGATAACTGCATCCCTATCTCATTTTCCTTTTTTTAATCTTTCCTATGTTTGCATAATTATGGGGAAAACAATTATAAATTATTTGTATTTTATTATTTTGCTGTAAGTATGCAAATACAGCAAACATAAAAAAAAATGGCAGGCACGTAATTAACCTGCTTTGCAATAGCAAATGGGAGGGGCAGGGCAGGAGAGGAGGAGATTAAAGTCCCCTCATGGACTGACTGCTGTAATGCCAGAACTGCAGTGAAAAGACTTATCACACAGTCATGTGAAAAAAGAGAGGTGTGATAAGAAATGTTTTCAAAGTGGTATGTTCTTAGTTCCTTTCATAATGTGATTGCCCCAAGATATCATGTGATAATCTCCCATGTTTCAAGTTTATCACTTTAAACGTTATTCTATACTAATTCTCCCAGATCAGTTGTAACTATAATAAATGATATGTACTGTAGTTGGAAACAAAGTGGGGGGAAATGCAACAATTAATTGTGCTGAATTTGCCTGCAAATTGAAGTAATTTGCATAATTAGAATAATTTGCATTATATACAAATAAGATGCCCTGATTTGAGGAAGTAGAATATGGCAACCCCAGTTACTATGGTAGAACTGAAGGAAGTTTTGGCAAACTTACTCTCAAATACAGGCATTCTACAGTGGAGAAAGAATGGTTAAACCACCTAGCCATCTTCTTTATTGAATGTGAACTTGCAAGGGAGCTTGCATTTCTTGAAAGAAATGGCAGCTTCTATATTTGTTCTTGCTGCTCTCTTGTCCAGGAGAGTTGAAATGGTTTAATTAGAGAGGGATTAGGATCTTTTGTCTTCCTTTCCTGCTTGCTTTTTCCTTCCTCTGTCAACCACCTATCCAAAAAGCAATCTGAGCAGAAAATATTGTCTGGTTCAGTCAGAGTTAATTAATTGACTGCCCTGTGTTGTAAAAGAAAAAGAACCAGGCCCAGACTGAACACCTCCACTCTCTTCTGGTCTGCTCTTTGATGAGGGAGGACATGCCACAACATGTCTCCCTCACATCCTTTTCTCTTTTAGTTAGTTTGGAAAAGATCAGGCTATTGCTATCCAAGAATATATTGTCCTTAATAAATGTTCCTCCTGTTCAGAACTCTAAACTTATTTTTTTGCCTGTAATTCGGTTCTTTCAAACTCACCATCCTAAACTGGGCACTTCTGCTGTGATTGGAGTAAAGGTTCAAGCAGACCTTTCATTCCAATAATAATCTCTCACGATCCATTCCCTCTAAAAAAAATTCATGATTGTAATGAAAAAGGTCAGAAGAAAAAAGCTTTAAAGTAACTTGGCCTAAAGTTTGCAGCCATATTGTTCTATTAGAATAATAATAATAATAATAATAATAATAGCAACAACAACTAAGACACTGGGCAGATAATCCCTTTATTAATGACCAGAAATAGGTAACAAGTTTGTACGCCTCTCAGGCTTGATGTTAACAAAAATAGCAAATGCAGACATTTCCCAGAAATTAGGCAACTCATACTCTCTCAGCATTCAAGGAAGGCAATGGCAAACCTCCTCTCCATAAACCTCGCTAAGAAAACCCTACAATAGGGTCAGCTTAAATTGCAGTCTACTTGAAGGCACATAACAACAATGCACATGGGGTTTGGTTCCAGGACACACACACACACACCCCCGTGGATACCAAAATTTGTGGATGCTCAAGTCCCATTATATCTCTCTCTCTGGCTTTTCTTCGCAAACGAAGATTCAGGAAGGACTCATCCCGCGCTTTCTGCAAGCGCGCTGATGACTAAAAAGGCCAATCCGAGATAAACAAGTCCGGTTGCAAAATGCACAGCAGAAGGTCTCCTTGGGTGATGTTTTTGGGTTGTGATTCTTTCTGCGTTGTCGTTTCTCTTCAAGATTTGTTCGTCGTGAGTTCTCAAATAAGGCTGCAGCATTGTGAATAGTGCGTCTCCATGCCTCCCGATGTGAGGCCAGGGTGGACTATTGTTGGTGATCAATTTGGCCAAGCCTGAGATGTTGTTTCAGGGAACAAAGACTCCATTATATACATATGTATAGTGTATATACATATATTTACAGGTGTAGTAAAATGATGTCCTTTATATAAAATAGAAAAATCAAAGTTTGCTTTTAGGATTTTTAAAAACATATTTTCAAGCCATGGATGGTAGAGTCTGTGGATGCCGAATCCATGGATGAGGAGGGCCAAGTGTACATAACAGTCATCTCAGAATTAAACTTTTTTATGGCACATTATGTTAGATGCATGGGATGATTGTTTGTACTAGCCCCTCTCCCATATTATGCCTGGACCCTTTGTGGGACCATGAGGGCAAATGCTAATAATAGACAGTGGTTGGCTATCAATCTAACATGGGAAAACAAGGGTTGCAGCCTTGATCTGTTTGACTAATATGTATTTTTAAATAAAAGTGACTACAACTGAACATAATGTTTTGACTGCCTTTTTCTAAGTTTCCAGGCCATGTTAAGATCAACAAGTGACACATCCCAGACTATTAAGTGTAATTATTTTTGCCAGTTGTGAAACTTTTATATAATTCTCAGAGTGAACAAAAACAAACATAATTTCTTTTAGAACCTATGCCAGGTAAGGCATTATTAACAGCAATGAACTTACATGTGGTTTCATACAACCCAAGTGCCAGCTGCTAGGATGAAAGGCTCAGATGCCTAGGAGCTTGTCCACCCTTAAAGGCTGAACTGCATTAACTGCAGCTTGCTGACTCGTGTGTGGTATCAACATGTGTTGGCTAATCAGTGACAGCACTAGGGAGTGCAGAGAGGCTGAACCGCACCAAGTGACACTGTCAGAGGGAAGGGTGACACTGGCCTTAGTACCACTACACTGGCTAATCTTTTAATGTCAACTTGCAAACAGTTTCCCATAAATACATTCTCCATCATCTTCACTGTACTTCAGCTGTCCGATGAAACATTGCCCTTGCCTATGATAGCTCATACCACAAGAACAGTACAATCTTGCATGCGTGTACTCAAGCTCAACCAAGTTCCATGGGACTTATTCCCAGGTGGGGTGAGTAAAGGATTACAGGATGAATGTATTCGTCCAAGGCAGTGGAAGATCTGATTCAGCTTCAGTGGGCTGATCCTGTGTTAGTTGCAGTTAGACTAGATACACTGAAATCAAAGCAACTTAAGTCAGTCTTGCTTAACTTAATGTTGATTTCAATAGATCTGCTCAGACTAATCCAGGCTCCAACCCAATATAAGCAGGAGAAGTACAATTAACATTTATATTATGCTTTTAAGGACTATTTAATTATTCACATGAACCAGACTTTGCTTTCCAAACAGACCACCCTCTTAGTCAGGAAGTGAAGATTGATAGTTTAATACTGTCAAGTGAAAATGTTAATACTGTTTTAGTGTGTCTGTATATATAGATATAGATATAGATATAGATATAGATAACTCTTGGGTATGCACAATGGCCTTAGCTATGTAGGTATGTTGCCTCTTGGGTATCTATAATGGGTTTAGGTATGTTGCCTCTTTCAGTGTGCTGATTGGCCCTTCCTGTCACTCCCTCAGCCAATCACCACCCACATGCAAATTCCCTCTCCACCTCAATCCACTCCTGCCAATCATGGCCAATCTGCATACTGGGAACGAACAAACAATATACTACAGTGTTGGCTATAGTTACTAAGGCTGCAGGCCTTTCCAGTTCACCAGTGTCTCAGGGCTGCACAATTCCCTTATGATTTAAGTCTACATAGTAATATAATTTCTATTCTCACTGCGATGGGACCCAGGCAGTCAACTCACGCGGTGGTGGGACGCCGCTGCTATTGCTGCAACAGGACCCAAACAGTGAACTGGCAGCAGTGGCGGGAAGCAGTGACAGGACCCAGGCAACTGGACGTGAGATCTACTGGGTATTTTTTGGTGAGTTTTTTAACAGTGTATGGTACGTTGGGTCCAGTTAGTTCATTCAATTAATTTAATACTATTTCAATCACAATGTTTGTATGTTTTTAACCATATGTGTTTTTATTTGTAATTTTCTCTATTTTGTAAGCCACCTTGAATCCCAGTTTGGGAAAAAGGAAAGGTATAAATAGACTGAGGGATGAATGGATTTCTCCTCTTGAGGAAATACCTCAGCTACTTTCTAGGAAGATGCTGCAATCTTAATGTATCAAGAGCATTTGAATGTGTGAACATGCAAGCATATCAAGGGGAATTTGAAAATCCTGAATGTAAGCATCCTCCATCTCTTAGACAAATTTGGAGGTAGCTTTTTGTAGAGCAACAGCAGCATGCCAGTCAGCTAGGGTCCTTGTTTTATCATTCAGTCTTTGAATGTGCTCTCCAAATATCAATCTCCACAGAAACAGGGACTGAATCACATCTGGTAGCTCTGTGAAGCCCACTAGTTGGCATTTATATAATGTGCTCGGCTTCATTCATTGCTTCCTTTCAGCAGTGGCACTTCATTTAGGAAGCTAGGCCTTGATTGGCAAAATTTGCTGAAGAAATTAATACCAAATGTAAAAAAGGGGATGATGGTGATAGCAATGGTGATGACAGGCTTCATAGCCTATTTTATTCCTTAATGAGCAGCTGCACCAATCAACATTCCAATCACCATGTTCTCCAGCATCACAGGAATTATTGGATAAAGCATCTGAGCAAAGCATTAGCACAGTGGTTTTCAAATGTTAGTTCTTTTGTATTGACTTATATGCTGAGCATCACCCATGGAGGAGGCCACATATGCTGCAGGGAATTCTGGGTGGGATCTAAGACACACACAATTTATATAGGGCATGGGTCAAACCTACTAAGCCTCACACTCCCACACATATCAATGGAGAGAGTTGTCTCTGAAGTCTACTTCTTGAATGACTTGCAACTCTGGTAAGCCAGCTGAGTTTCAGGAAAGCTTGTCTACCATGTCTGCCTTTCCAGCCAATGAACCCCAGAATAACAGTTTAAAAACACAGTGTTGACAGTAATGTCCCATTCCCTAAAGGACACAGGGCCAGTGATGGTAGCCATCCATGCACACCATGAACAGAAAGCCTGGCATATTGAATTGTTCATCCTGCTCTATAATGTATAGTTATAATCAAAATTATTCAGTCCCCATTATTATTCAATAAATGAGGTTTATTGTCAAAGTTTACAGACTTTCAGTTGTTTGCAATGAACAAATCAAACAAAAGCAATTGAAATAGCTCAACACAACAAATGCTTCAAGTGGTTTACCCAAATTCAACTGAAAATGCAATTTATAATGACTTCTCCAATCTCAACATTATTCAACCCCCTGAATAGAATCTCTCACAACAGCACAAATATGCCAAACAGGTGTTGCCCCACGTTGTATTTTCAGTTGAACTTGAAGCATTCCTTGTGTTGAGCTATTTCAATTGCTTTTGTTTGATTTGTTCATTGAAAACAGCTAAAAGTCTGTAAATTTTGGCAATAAACCTGATTTGCAATGGGGGTTGAATAATTTTGATTACAACTGTAATTCAAATGGGAAGGAATCATCTGTACCTTTAACTGGAAAGGTTTCAGTTGGAGTACCCGCAAAGGAGGCTTGGCTGGTGGGGTTGTAGACAGATTTATCAAAATGCATTCACGGCTGTAATTTTATCTAAAATTAAGTCAAAACATACAGAGCCCACTTTGCAGTCCCATTTGCTAGTGCTGAATAGTGTGTTCATGTTGGTGATTTAGGTAGGATGGGAGAAAACTTAGCAGTTTTCAGAATCCAGGGTGCTGCTGGGAAGAGCACTAACTAACTAACTGACTGACTAATATCCATGATGTCATTCCAGGATAGTGTGGGAGGAGAACCATAGCTTAATGTATCACAGATTATTATTTTTTTGAAACTATCTTCCTAGAAGCTCTACAATTGTTTCAGAATGTGGTATGTGTGTTTTTTTTTTTCAAGATTAGCTTCTGTTGTGGTTGCTTTAAAAGTAAACATTCCATTATGGTTCCATTATGGGAGAGCAGAACAACAATAACAAGACATGCTGTGCAATTCCTGAGAAACACTCAGCACTTTGGTCTCACTGAACGGTGTGTTTCCAAAGGTCAGAACTTGGCTTTCTCTTTCACAGCTTCCCATCCTGAGTACTCTAGAATCATCTGTTGCTGCATGCCTGTGACTTCCCCACTCCCACCCCATGAATTCCCAAACCTAGTGTCACAAGGGGTCAAAGAGAAACAAAGTATGGATTTAGGCTGTGTCTAAGGGTCTGTAAGGGGACACATCAAAAAGAAAAGCTATAATTGCAAGTCTTTTAATGGAAAGATCAGAGCAGTCCAAGGTTGTAGAAGGTGCGGGGTGTGAGCCATCCGCTCATTCCTCTGCATTTGTTTATTTTTGATCTTTTAGTCCGCTTGTATCCCTTTTCAAGTGCCCCTCTGCATGTGCTGTTGACACGAAAGGAGGAGAGTAGGGTCTTTCTTACAATCAGATAAGTATTCAAGATGGTGACATGAGGGTCATCACCCAACTTCCACCTAGTGACAGGAAAACATGGTTCTACATTTCTTGAGCAAACCTTTCCTAGAGGAGAGAGTGTGGACTCTGTCCCCTCCTTGACTGGATTGGAGGTGAGCAGATCATAATTTAACTTGCAATCACACTTGTTGTGTACTGCCCATTTCAGAGACAAGCCCAGAACGACTCATTGCTAACAGGCTGTAATGATGCAGAAGATGGCTTTTTGTTTCCAGTTACTTATATGTGTGAAATGTCAAAACACAACTCAATTATTGGAGTGCAGAAGCTTGTAATCTTTGAATCGGAAATAACCTGACTGCCTGAACTATATTTTGATATTTCGGACAAAGAAGAAATTTGGGGAAATGTAGTGGGTGGGGTTAGGTGGACAAAACCTAAACCTTTTTGAGTGGCTGCAAAAAAGAAAACCCTTTGGGGCCATGCAGTATATCTGGGGCATTTTGCTCACCCCTGCACTAATGGGAATTATGGCTTAACAACATCTGGAGGACCACGTGTTCCCCACCCATGATTTATTCCTCTTTCCTTTCCTTCCTAGTTTCATATGGTTCACAGCAAGCGGAATGGTCATTGCCCTCTTAAGTTTTGCCTCACAGCATGGAGTTCACATTCTGGCTTGAGATGCACAGTACTGAGGATTTACCCTAACTCTCAAGGGATGTACAGTGGCATCTGGTGGCTTCCATGTCAGTGAGAGTGAATCCATTCCAGGTTTTCACTAGCTTTGAATGAGTTATCCAAAGTACTGGACCTATATAAGAATAGAGAGCTTCTTGAAAACCATCCTAGAGTGAATTCACCACCCCACCAGCATGTGAGCCACCAGTGGCCACTGAGGTTTTGCCAGATGAAATACAGGACAGAGCTCCAGTGCCTTTTAATAGCTGTGTAAAAGAGGGAATTTCAGCAGGTGTTGCTTGTCACACAAAATTCCTTTTTCAGCCAAGCATTAAAGGAACAGGAGCCATGTCCTGTATTTTACCTGGCAATCCTACAGCAAGGAGAAGAAGGACATAGGTATATTCAGACTGAACAGCACAATCTAATGTTGTAGGGAAATAATGGGTGGGGGGGGTGAATGAAGAGCTCTTTAATTCCATTATTTCATGCTTTCTGCTTCCCCTCCAACTGCTACTCACTTCCTGTTGGATTTCTTCTGCTTGATCATAGCACATGTAGTTTGTGTACACACAGAGATACACAGTATGTGCTGATGTAGCCTGGGATACACTAGCAAAACCCCAGAAAAGTCTTGAAGGGGATATCATAGAATCATAGAATTGTAGAGTTGGAAGAGACCACGAGGGCCATCCAGTCCAACCCCCTGCCATGCAGGAATACACAATCAAAGCATCCCTGACAGATGGCCGTCCAGCCTCTGTTTAAAGACCTCCAAGGAAGGAGACCCCACCATGCTCCGAGGGAGTGTGTTCCACTGCCAAACAGCTCTTGCTGTCAAAAAGTTGCTCCTAATGTTGAAGTGGAATCTCTGTTCCTGGAGCTTGCATCCATTGCTCCGTGTTCTAGTCTTTGGAGCACCAGATTGTGAGATTCCCATTGTGAACAAAGAAGATGCACTCTTTTAGGAGTTTGTCCTTCTGTTTTCTTTAGTTCCATGCCTTAATTCACTGGAAGCTGCCCATAAAGGATGAAAACTTGCTTCCTTTTTAATCCAGATGGTTTGTGCCATGTTATTTTCCCTGGCAAGACTCAGAAGACTGTAAATGAGGTTGACATGAAAAATGGTCCAGTTGATTTGATGGTTAAAGCAAACTAAAAGACACCATGTAATTTAGGCCATTTTAGTTTGCTGGTACTCAACTGTCTCTTTGGCAAGTAAGGCTGTGCATTAGTGCTGTGTCAATAGATGCCCATTATGATTCTGACAGCTAAAGAATCATTGGGCCAAGTCCACGGTACAGAATTAAGCCAAGCCTCTCCATTGGTTTGGTATCAATGCAGTGCTGCAAGTGGCCTGGGTTGTTTAGAATGACAGGTATTATTTATATCAAATATAGTGCTGGCTATGCACGAAACATAGGCCCCATAGAAAGAAGATGGAAAGCATTGTGCCCCCACTCCAGCAGTTAATTTGAACCACAGCTTAAAAATGTTTGCTCCCCTCAAACTTATTTTCAGTTCTTGGAATTGGTCCTAAAATATATAAAGTAATAATATAGCTGAAAATACTTTTGACAACATGTAAAGTCCCTTTAGAGAGCCAGTGTGGTGTAGTGGTTTGAGCACTGGATTACAGCTCTGGAGACCAGGGTTCAAGTCCCTGCTCAGCCATGGAAACCTACTGGGTGACCTTGGGCAAGTCACATTCTCTCAGCCTCAGAGGAGGGCAATGGCAAACCCCCTCTGAATAAATCTTGCCAAGAAAATCCTGTGGCAGGTTCACCTTAGGGTTGCTGTAAGTTGGAAACAACTTGAAGGCACACAACAACAACAACAACAACAACAGGCAAATGATAAACTGGAATGCCCCCTCCCATGAATAAACCTTCCTTCCATGTTGAAAGGAGGAGGCTATAAAGAAAGCCTATGTAAAGTCCCCTGTCTATGTAATTTTCTGGATGAATCTGAGCTCTGCACCTATCTCGTTTTTATTGATTAAGCACTGCTTTTTGTGAATTATGTTTTGTGAATGCTGAATTGTATTTAGGCAAAGAAACCCCTAACCAGCAGTGGTAAGAAATGCTTGGAGCTGCAGTCCAAAAATATCTGGAGGGTAACATGATTCCCACCCATGGAGGCTTAAGGACTTACTGAGTGGGATCCAGATGTAAAGATACTTAAAGCACTGAAATAATTGGGACTGAAGGAAGTCATGAGTGGGAACAAATCCCGTGTGGATGGCAAGAGAAAGATCTGGTGGGTTTGGCTATAGAGTCACTGAAAATTAGCCGTGAGTAGGAATTAGTTATGAGAGCCAGCATGGTTTAATGGTTTGTGTGTTGGACTAGGACTCTGGAAGACCAGGGTTCAAATCCCTACTTAGCCATGGAAACCCACTGAGTGATCTTGGACAAGTCACACACTCTCAGCTTCAGCGGCAAAGGCAATGGCAAATCTCCTCTGAATAAATCTTGTTAAGAAAACCCTATGATAGGTTTGCCTTAGGGTTGTCATAAGTCAGAAATGAGTTGAAAGCACACAGCAACAACAACAACAACGGATTAATTAACTAGTTACTACCTATGCCACAATTACGGGGTCCTTCTCTTGAATTTTTATCTCTTCGCTCCTTAAGGTGGAGTGAGTGCCTCCAAAGTCTCAATAATCTGTGGTTCTGAAATCATGGAAACACATGCTAAGGTCACACTGTTCTATAATCAACTCTGTTTTCTTTATACCATTGTTCTTAATACAATTTGTGTATTTGCACTGATTCTTGTACAGCGCCTAAATACCCAACTGATCTTGGAAGCTAAGCAGGGTCAGCCCTTGTTAGTACTTGGAGGGGAGACTGCCAATGAATACCAGGTGCTATAGGCTATATTTCAGAGGCAGGAACTGGAAAACCACCTCTGAGTATTCCTTGCCTATGAAAGCCTGTGGCCTATGAAATTTATGGGGTTGCCATAAGTTGATGAGTGAATTAAGGGCACACACTAATTCTGGTGGACATGAGTATGCAGTTACAAGATGTATATCACTGTAAGAGGTTGACGGGTTGTTATGGTTTGGAAAAATCAAGTTCCTCCTGATTTTGCAATAGCCTTGGAAACCACAATGTGTTCTGCAGCATAACATATGAACAGTTCACCCCTGTCTCTACTTACCACACAAAGCTGTTTCAGACTCTTCCAGATGTCATTTTGCCTAGCATTTGTTTTTGTAGTAAATGTTGGCTTTCCTCATCCTACGCATTTTATGGCCTGCCAAAAATTACAGCAAACCTATAGACTACATGTTATCTTACATGGACTGAGGGGAAGATGATGTGGTTGGGTAACTGGCACAGCTCTGTCCTGGAGATCTTCAGCTTGCTCCCTTGACTCATAAAGCAGACTTGCACTGGACCCATAAGCTTCTGGGAAACACTGATGGCACCAGCCATTAGCAAGCACAATCAAAATTGCCGCTGAAAGATAGGAGTGCCTAGATTATGGCTGTAAATGCAGGAGTTCCTTGAAATCCAGTCTGATCCAAAATGGATCCCCCAAAAATACCTTGGGCACTGGTATGCCCACCCAGGGCCAATGGCATCTAGGACTTGCTGGCAGTGAAGCAATTTCTGTGCAGTCACAGCCTAGAGTTGGGATGGACATAATGTGGCCCTCCAAATGTTGTCGGACTTCAACTCCTAGAAGCCCTAACCAGCAATGGTGAGGAATGCTTGGAGCTGCAGTCCAAAAATATCTGGAGGGCAACATGATTCCCACCCATGGAGGCTTAAAGACTTACTGAGTGGGATCCAGATGTAAAGATACTTAAAGCACTGAAATAATTGGGACTGAAGGAAGTCATGAGTCACTAATTTCAGTGGGCACCCTGTAAGTATAACTATAACAAACCCACTTTGACCGTCAATCTAAAGTTCATATCATAAATCCAATTGCTAGTCCCAGTTAGATTAGACCCATTGAATCAGTTGTTAGGATCCTGCTACCCACCTCTGTCTCTGCACATCCCCATGGTACTTTAGTGATCATGTGACTTCAATAAGATTTTGTTCAAGAGTTGCCTGCAAGTCGGGAGAAGTGCGGTGGTAACAATGCTTTCTTATCATGGTTGCCACTTAAACTGAGAGTATGAATTTATTCTGAGCTGGTTGATAGGAGGGGAGGGGATCATTTTACATGCTTTTTGTAAATATGGGCCTTTTTGTGTGTCTGTGTGTTTCAGGAGACACAAGGTTTACCAAGAGGAGCGCAACCTAACCTTGGACTCGGTGATGCAACTCAGGCAGGAGGCAAGTTGGCTCCAGTTCCACCTGGGCATTAATCGCCAAGCCCTGTATCCACGGGCCAGCCCGGTTATTGACCAACTCCTGCAGGACATACAAGTCTTGAATACCATCAGTGCTGGTAAACTGACCTTTTCAATTGTCCTTGCAGCCAGTGTGCTGTGTTCTTGGGGTATGCAGGGGGGTGGGGGTGATAAAAAGTCTATTAATTGTTCCTCAAAAAAGCCTTGCCTAATTTCCAGAATTAGACATAGGCAGTCAATTTCTGTTCCTGTGGGGGCGGGTAGTTAATACCTTCCTATCATTCTTTTTTTCCCCTTCATTTTCTGTCCCCTGCAGTATTTTATCTATTTGCTAAAAAACAAAAGAAAAGAAAAGAAAAATAATGATAAGTAATAGTGAAAGCCTCCCCTTCCCCTCTGTGGGAAGAGAAACTGATAGCAGAGTAATAATGGATGAAATCAAATGAAGTCCTTCCAGCAGTGAAACTCATTCAGTCAATGGAACTCATAGGAACCATTTCCTTTCCCGCACAGCTCCTTACAAATCTGCTCTACCTAAATTCTCCAGGTAGATTTTAGCAGGACGTTCAGATGGGAGACAACAAGAAAAAGTCTGTCACATGAGTGCATTTCAGCTGTTGAATTCCACCCTGAGAAAGGCTACTCATGGGGCTTGTCTATATGAGGCTATAAAATGTGGATTGAAGCGCACTAATGCCAATTTGCAGCAGCTTTCATTTGTCTCAGTGTTGGTGTGTGTGTGTGTGTGTGTGTGTGTTTGTTTGCAAGATTGCAGGCATGCGAAGCCATACACGTTCATTGTTCAAACAGGCATACCTGCGAATCAAGATGCTGGGCACGAATGAATTACTTGTGTTTTTATTGTCACCAGTTACCGCTGCGTATTTTTTAAAAAAAAAGCATATCCAAGGTGCAGAATTATGATATTCCTCTTAAATAAATAGGGAGGGAAGGCTGTGTTAGCAAAGCTAGCACCCTACTTCTAAGGCACCCCACTCCTGGAATGTTAGCATTGGCTATAGGCCTCAGAAACTGGCCAATTTGGTTCATTAATGTGACCTTTTACAAGGGAAAAGACAGGATGGTCTCAGAAAAGGTCATTTCTGGTTTTTCCCTGGAAAGGAAGGCCTGGGGCTAAGAAGCCAAAAGAAGACACATTCCACATAAATGGGAGGTTAATGGATGGGAAAACCCTTTTGTACTTGCTGATTGTGAAATTTCCTCTCCTCAGCTCCCAACCTAAAAGAAGTTGCTCAAAGCTGTTAAAATCCAATCACTGGACATTAAGAAACACGTTTAGCATCTTCCTTACCTTTTGTCAAGACCAGGAAACTCATTGTGCAATCCATGAAGGCTCATGGAATTCATTGTTTAACCCATGAAGCAACCAATCCCCTCAGGTGTATTTGGAGGAATAAAAGACCCCCCAAAATATGCCTCAGTTGCGCACAGCCAGTAACAGGGGGACACTCTGTTGCTATGTGTTGCCACATGCAGTTTCCTCCATCCACTCTGCCAGATTGACTAAAGGACAGGTCTGTATCACCTCAAGATCCTCTTGCTACCCCCTATCCAAGTTTTCCTACTGTTTCTTTCTATAGCCTTGTGTGAATGCTTTCTTTGGGAGAATGTGAGTGTGTTTGGTGTTATTTTTGAACTCCTTAATAAAAAAACATACTTAATTTTAAATGTGTACGTATTCCATCCAGATTAGTACTGGTATAATAGGTTTGCAGATTCCGTTGTTACCCCCTCTTGCATAGCTAAAGTCGAGTTGCTGCTAATTTCCCCAACATATTAGAAACTCGATATTTTCTTGGAATTTTCCAAGGAGCATTTTGGGTAACAGCTGTTTTCTTGCCTCAGTGCGCAATTGCGGTAGTGAAAATCCAACATGGCGGTTTGGGGCACTTGCTTTGCCAGCAAGCTCCTCCCCCTGCACACATCTGACCAATCAGCTTTCCACTTCCGCTCTTATAGGGAATACACAGTAAAGCAAATCATTTGTCCCAGTGAATGGGAATGTGTATTCTCTGTGGAACTTTTTTAAAACTTCGGGAAAAGCTGCAAAGACTTTTCCTGCATAATTTTTGGCGTTTTTGGTCCCCCCCGCCTTCCAAATATGGCAAATTGATGCAGGATCTCATTAAGACAAATTGTATTCTTCTCAAATTCTATGAGGAGTATTTTCACCGTATAGACAACCCCAAAGTATAACTAATAACGAAACCCCTACTTGCTCTGACTGGTTGGGAAGCAATAAAGTGAGTGGGTTGAATTTTTTTTTACAATGTATTTCATACTGCTTTGCCTCTCATATTAAGAGAAAGGTGGGATATGAATTAATTGAATAAATATGCAGAGAGCCCATGTTTAATTATAGGAAAGTACTCCTTCAGAGTCTCAATAGCTCTTTGCCTGCCAACATTAGGTCAAACAACGAAAAACAAAACAACTGAAATATGGGAGATAAAAAACAGAGGACAGCACACAAAAAAAAACATTATAAGGCCATGGGCTGTGAACAGTGTTGTCTAGCTGTTCAATAAGTGTAGAGTGGGCATAAGACAGGGACACTAGAGAAAAGGACCAGTATGGTTGCAACCTTCCTCAACATCATAGCCCAAAATACATTTATTTGGGCATTTATTTGCAAAGAAGTACTCTTCATTCTGTTCCCTATGCTGTGTAATGCCAGCTTTACACAGGAACATCTTGCAAACCGTATGGTCTTTCCTGCCAGCATTTACACATAGAGGCCAACCCACACAAATAACAGTCATCACAAACCCAAACATAAAACACACAATGCAAAATTCCTCCCACAATCCTGTACATACCATCTGTCCTGTCCCTGAAGCCTGCTGGGTATAGACTGTTTTCTGTGAGCCACTTGTTGGGTAAGAACTTCCCTGCCTTCTGCAGATGTGAAAATGGCTGTCATTGTTTCCCTGTCTTGTGCTGAGTTGTTATTGCTCTTGTGTGCCTCCAAGTCATTTCTGACTTACGGCGACCCTCACATGACAGGGTTTTCTTGGCAGAATTTGTTCAGTTTGGGTTTGCCTTTGCCTTCCTCTGAGGCTGAGAGTGTGTGGCTCGCCCAAAGTCATTCAGTGGATTTCCATGGCTGAGTGGGGATTCAAACCCTGTCCTCTAGAGCAGTGGCTCTTAACCTTTTCTTTACCAGGAACCCCCTTTAAATATCTTTTGTTGCCATGGTCCCCCAAGACTTAAGATTTAAAACAACAACAATAATAATACAATTACAGTATCAATTAAACCTTCCCTAAGAGGCACTGGAGGGGGAGGGAAGATGTTTATCCTGCTTTTTCGTGTTGGTGGATGGAGTGGATTGAATGGCAATGTGCAGGCCAAGCCAGCCAGCCAGACTTTGTGTTGGCTCCTGTCACGTGGCTGCTCTACTGCAGGGAAGAGGTGGGCCAAGCAGCCTTCTCAGACCCCTGGGGGTCCCGGAACCACAGGTTAAGAACCACTAATCTAGAGTCATAGTGCAATGCTCAAATTACTATACCACGCTGGCTCTTATTTTTGTCTTTTTTGTATTTTGTTATATTCAGCAGCTGCTCACAGATTGTAAAAGGATGAATCCAGCAAAGGGAATTTTTCCTGTTTGGCTTTACGAGGTCTCCGGCGCGCTCTCTCTCTCTCTCTCTCTCTCTCTCTCTCTCTCTCTTTCTCTCTCTTGCTCCTTCCCTCCCCCTTAAAAAACAGCATTAGTTTTTAAAAAGTTTTTAGAACATTAAAAGTACACCATACTCACTGACTCAGATTTTAAAATCCTTCCAATTCAACCAGTTACTAGTCAAAGCCCTGTCTAAACATAAAGGTCTTTGCTTGTTGAAGGAAGGAGAGCAGAGAGGAGGCAAGTCTTGCCTCTGGTGACTAGGCTGCAACTGATGCTTAATTAACATGATACTTAATCTACCCCTTAAAGGTCGCGCACGCACGTGTTTTAGTGAATCAAGATTACTTTATCAAATAAAAATCCTAATAATGTAGACATCCCTGTTTAATAACCGATTGATATTCCACATTAAAAAAAACACACAAATCAAACCTAAAAAAATTAAAATGAGGCTAAAAAAAATTATGGGGAAATTACTCTGTTCAGACCACACCAGTTTCCAGTGTGAGTTTTATGTAAAACCAACTGCCCCCCTGTTCTCATTCCATGTCTGCCTCCCTGTCTCAAGGCTGGTAAATAATACTGTGCCTTCAAATCCTATCAATAATGTTTGGTATTTAGGGAAGAGACATAGTCCATTGGTAGAATATTAATTCTACAAATATAAGGTCCTAGGGTTAGAGCCTTAGCATTGTCCCACCCTATAAACCTTGAGGCCCCATTCACACTACACAATTATAGCACTATGACTCCACTTTAACTGCCAGTGCCAACCTCCTGTGAAATTCTGGGATTGGCAGTTGAGGGAAGTTGCTATTAAAATCCTCAGCCAGAGAGGACCTCTGGTGCCTCTGTCCAAACTACAAACCTCAGGTTTCCATAAGATGCAGCCATGGCAAATTCAAAGTGGCATCATCTATATATATATAAAACCCTTGGGTATGTTGCCTTTCCCATTGTGCTAACTGGCTGCTCAGGAAACACACCCAACCAACCACCAACCACATGCAAATTCCCTCTCCACCACACAATCCACTCCTGCCACTCAATCTACATCTACTGTACACCCCCAGCTTCACAAGGGCCCCTTTCTCTCACTCCTTCAGCCACTCACCAGTAATGGGCTACAATGGGACCCAGACAGTCAGGTGGCAGTGGCGGTGATGGGCCGCCTGTGACGTGACATAGGCAGTCAACTGGCGGCGGCCATGGCCGCAGCAACAGCAGGGCAACAGAGTGAGTCACCCTCAGCAGTTCTGGGGAAAGTGTGGAACACTGAGAAGGGGGAGGAGGAATTTAAAAATCCACTGACCTACGTTACAGGGTTGTCATGAGGTCTACCTGGCATTTTTGGGGAGTTTTTTAACAGCGTATGTTACGCCAGGTACAGCTAGTAGTGCTATAAGTGTGTAATGTGAAAGGGCCCCAGGTCTCATCTGATTCTATCCTGTGTACAATAGAACCTTACTGCAGCATAGAATCATAGAGCTGGAAGAGACCACAAGGGCCATCTAGTCCAACCCCCTGCCATGTACAAAAGAACCTTACTCCAGGCTTTGGAGGGCTGTTTGTGGGACAAAGGGGAGGCTATTGGAAGCCAAGAAATAGGGCTAACATCACTAGACTAAACTATATTTAAGAATCACTTTTGACCATATGAAATACATATAATAATACAGTGGACCCTTGGTATCTGCTGGGTTTTGATTCCAGGGGCCCCCGTGCATACCAGAATCTGTGGGTGCTCAAGTCCCATTTTATACAATAGTGTAGTAAAATGGTGTCCCTTATATATAAAATGGCAAACAGCAAGGTTTGGTTTTTGGATTTTTAAAAAAAATATTTTCAATCCATGGATGGTTGAATCTGTGGATACAGAATCTGGGGATATGGATGGCTGACTGTAGTCATATAAAACAGTCATACAAAACATGGGCAAATTCCAAAATGCATGAACAGACTGAAATCAATTGTCCAAATGGAAATTCCATTCTGACAAAAATGTATAGAAGTGTTTCTTGGATCGATAAACAAAAAACAGTTGTAGATATCTTCATATATGCATATCACAATGGGAATCTGAATAAACCTGTATAATTTCCAAATATATTTGCATGATACAGTCCCTTCAAAAGATTACTGCAAATAAGTATTTCCATCAGACATCCTGTTAGAAGTCAACCATGGAAGAATCAACGTGAATAAGAAGTCACTATAGGAGTTGTCATGAAGGAGTCACCATGATACAGCCATCCCTGTGAAAAATTTACAGAGATTTCAATGTCACATAATGTCCCATCTTCATTAGTCACAATCTCCCTGAGGAACATCAGCATATGTATTATAGAGCCAACATTTCAGAATATTATATTACCTCATAAGCAACTTTCTAACATGCTGGTTCCTTAATGATGAAGGGCAGTGAATCCACTCTGAGTTTTCATCTGAACTTTAGAGGAATGATCCATCATTCTTAACCTTATGTTCAAAATAGGTTCAATGCCTTTAATGAGCTTCAGACTAAAACCTTGGGTGGATTCACCACTTCACTGATGTGGGAGCCACTAGGTCCATCCTTCAATACCTTCCTACCCCTCCAGCATCTGTTGTCTGTGGTAGCCACCTCATACATGTCATTTTCAAGCAAACATCCCTGTTCAGTGGGTCTGATTCTCAGTTTATTTTCTTTTTCACTTCAGATTACAGCCAGGATGAGAAAGCGTTGTTAGGTGTCTGTGACTGCACACAAAGTAGGTAGACTGTTGTATTCTGTTTCTGTGACCTTGCTTGACCAATGCAACATGGGAAACTTTTGTACTGCAAAGAATAAAGGCACTTTAATAAGAGCATTAGCTATTAACGTAGCCTTTGTTATATTACTCTGAGGCCATGTATAGGTTTATCTTTTCCACAACCTTGGTAGTGCTGATGGTTTGTTCCCTTCTTTGTTTCATGAACAATACATTACGTATCTTGCAGTTCTTTTATTTGTGTATGCAAACCTCTTCATTACTCTGGTTTGGATCCACATTGGCCGTTCTGTTCACAGGAGACAACAGGATCCAATAGAGTCTGGAGGAAGGGAGTAAGAAGAGATGGTCTTTATGGACTCCCCCCTCCCTCCCAATGATGACCCCCACATTGCCTCCCTCTTGCTACTCCAGAAGGTTCTCCAGCACTCTCAAGCGATTTTTTTAGGTGGAAAGGAGGAATCATGGACACTAACCCCTATAGACCATGTCTAGATGTGGTTGGGGGGGTGTTTAGGCATTCTCTCTCCAAACTGAAAAAAAAATTGTGGGTTTTTTTCCCTCCCAAAATGCCCTGCAACACCATCAGGGGGACAATTTCACCAAATATTTCTTCCTCTCTGGTCCAGAAGAGGCTTCCCCCACCCCCACAACAAGAAGTGACCTGGAAGTCAATTTGTGTGTTACTTCCTGTTATAATAGAGTCCATTCCTTGGCCTAAAACAGCCTGGGGGGGAATGCCAAAATTGCCTCCCATGTGTTTGGGGATATTTGGGGCAAAAACAGTTGGGGGGAGTTCCCACACACACATATACACAAATGGGGGTAGTGTCCAGGAAAAAAAAACCCACAGGCCATACCTTCCCTGCCCCTGGTTCAGATGTGAAAATGTTTTGTCTTTATCAGGGCTGTCTGACAAAGCACTGTCTGCATGTGGCCCCTTGACCACATACACGCCCCCAATCCCACCCCCCCACACAAAAGTTTACTTCTGGTTTTGGAGAAAGCACTCCAGCCCTAAAATGGACAGCTGCGTCCTCTGGAAGCTTCTGGGTACATGATTAGCCATTTTAGGCAGTGTTTGTATGTGCCTTCAAGTCACCTGTATTTGGAGAAGGAAGTGACCAATGCAGCCTGCTGAGATCCCAGAGAGTGGGGAGCAGCCCACCTTGCCCCTGAATGTTGCCCACTTGTTGTCTAGATGTTAAGAATAGTGACTGGAAACCTGTATGGCACTTACAAATGACACACTTGTGACTACTACAAATTCATGATCCCTACATAGCCCTTAATTTAGGGGCTATGTAGAGACCATGGAAGCCCTCCAGTTCCCCATTTACTGGGCAGTAGCTGGCTAACAGTCCCCCCCCCCGTGCATGAACAATGTCTGGCGTGAGGGGGGATTGTGACATGGATCTTGTTTTTGCTTGTCACACTGGAGATTGCTCATACAAGGGTGTGGAAATGGCAACCAACTGCTTTCAGAGTGACAGGGGAACAGACCCCCATTGACCCCAGTGGCTGCTTCCCAATAAGTAGGGAATTGCGGAGGGGGCAACCACTGTGTAGCACTGTAACTACAATGCTAACACAGTCGTAATTGCCAAGCACGATCCCAGCCAGTGATTTGCAAAAACCCCACAGAGTGAAGTAAGCTTTCAGTTCCTCTCACTGCCACACATACCCATCCCCTTTTAGTAATAGGCTTCACTTAAGGTTGCCAGAATGAAAATTGGAAAGGGCTCCTGTGCCTTTAACGGTTGTGCAGAAGAGGAAATTTCAACAGGTTTTGCTCGCCAGACAACCAAGTAGCAACCAACACCTGCTGAAATTTTATTTTCTACGCAACCATTAAAGGGACTGGAGTCTTCTCCAGTTTTCACTTTGGCAACCCTGCCTATAGACAAATGCTCCATCCAGACTACTGTAACCAGCCATTCTGGCCTGTTTTCAGTACTATTTAAAAAGTTCAATTTAGTAAAATTCTGTTTGAACAGGGACTTTTTCATTTCTCAGTTGTCAAGCCCAGTGGAGTGCATCTGAAGCTTGTTCTTCGATTCCAGGACTTTGGGAAAGCCATGTTCAAACCTATGAGGTAAGCTTGCTGCACCTGAAAACCTCTGGAATAATTGTGAAGATGATGGAAAACAGGCTTTTGGAACTCCACCCAGAACAATTTGTTGTTGTTGTGTGCCTTCAAATTGTTCCAGAATTACAACAAATCTATTGTGCGATTTTCTTGGCAAGACTTATTCAGAGGGGGTTTGCCTCTTCCTTCCTCTGAGGCTGAGAGAGTGTGACTTACCCAAGGTCACCCAGTTGGTATCCATGGCTGAGCAGGATTAAAATCTTGGTCTTCAGAGACATAGTGCAATGCTCAAACCACTACACCACACTAGCCCGGAACTTTCTTTGAAATAAGCCAAACTAGACATGTCATCATTTGTACAAGTGGCAGTTGTGTGAGTGATGGTTTGGTTTTATCAGTCAAGGGCAGGTATGGAGGGAGCTGATGTGGAGTTTTCACTGTGGTTGGAAGGGAAATCAGAGGCTTTAATCTTGTTCATTCTGCTGCAGTCCTGATACAAGTTCAGGGGCCACGCCTGCAATTTAAATTGGGTGGAACTCTCCCCCTTAATGTGGTCTGTGGGTTGCATGTGCCCCATGAACATTTTTGAGGCCTCCCAAAAGTCTCCCATGCCCTTCCTCCTCCTTTCTGAAAAATTGGGGGGGGGGGTCTGAATATTTTTGTCCCCAAATGCCCCATAATACCCCATAAACCTTTGGGAAACACCATACACAATTTTGCAGCATGCTCAGGTGTCTCCTCAACTTTTTAAAAAGATCTGGTGGCCTATCCAGGTGAGAGGGAGTAGAGGGATGTGGCCCTATAGGATCTGGGGGCAGTGTAGTCCCCCAAACCCCTGTCAGTTACCCACTTTTTTCTTAGTGTGTAGAGAAGTGTTCCTCCTTATGCAGAGAGCAGATAGGGTGCAGGATGAGTGCAGGCAAGGTTGGAGGGGAGGTCAGACTAGGCCTGGACTGCAGCAGGAGGTGAGGTCCTGCAACCCATCTCCTTCCAGAGTTCCTGCTTGGATGCATCTCCTCCCAACACTGTTGTCTGCTCTTTAAAAATAATATGTGTTGCAAGTGAGGCTATTTCAGAATGATTTCTCCCAACTGTTGGAATGAGCCGAAAGGGACCAAATGAAGAAAATAGGCTTCTGTAGCTTTTGTGCAATACTTCTCTTCAAACTGAAATGATGTCAACTGTTAGGGTTCATAACCCCTCCCTTTCTTTCAGACAGAAACGTGATGAGGAGACTCCAGAAGATTTCTTCTATTTTGTCGACTTTCAGAGACACAATGCAGAAATAGCTGCCTTCCATCTTGACAGGTAATTCCACATAACAGTCTCCTTGCCTCTTCCTTCCGCTGCATAGCTGGAAACAAAACACATTGCAGCTTCACATGAGAAGGAAAAATACAGTGGTCAAAGCTCCATGAAGAATGGAACTGTCATAAGGGATGATTGCTTATAGGGATGTTGTAAGAAGTGACTCTGATCCTGATTTTAATCAGCTCCCAACTTGGATAACTTTAATAAGAGGATGGAGAATGGGGTTACCAAAGTCCGTGGGCCATGATAGCTGTGCATTACCTCCAGTATCAGAGCTTGTATGCCTCTGTGCAGTTGTTTATGAGGAGCCACAGCAGGGAGGTTGCTTTTGCACTCATGTCCTGCTTGTTTGCTTCCCATTTCTGCATCTAGTTGGCCCCTGTAGGAAGAAAATGTGGCATGAGATAAGCCTTTGCTCTGATCTTGCACAGGTCTTCTTAAGTTCTTCTGTATCGTGATAAAGTTGTTCACAGTATGCATTTCCTAGCATATATTTCCCTTTGGGAGAAAGACTGTTTCAAATGTCACCAGCAAGGGTGGTGTCCTTAGACAGCTGCCTGCTGGAGATGCTCTGGCTCAGTGGCTCTTAAACTTTTCTTTACCAGGGACCCTCTTTTAAATATCTTTTGTTGCTGTGGACCCCTAAGATTTAACTCAAGATTTTAAACCCTAACAACAACAACTGACGATGATGATGATGATGATGATGATGATGATGATGATAATAATAATAATACAATTACACAAAATTAAACCTTGCCTCAGAGGCGGACTTTTCTCCTGCTTCTTCCTGCAAATTTGTGGCTGGAGTGGATTGAAAAGCAATGTGCAGGCCAAGCCAGCCAGCCTTTGCCTTGGTTCCTGTCACATGGGCTGAGCAGCCTTCAAGCCATTGTGGACCCCCTGTGAGTACATCGCAGCCCCCTGGGGGTCTGTGGATCACAGGTTAAGAACCACTGCTCTTGGTGGATTTCCTGCACTGAGCAGGGGGTTGGACCCTATAGCCTATGGGACCCCTTCCAGCTCTATGATTCCATGGTGAAAAGTGTATCAGGCACTGTGATGACCAAACCCCAATTTCATATGGAACCAGATCCTCTCTGAACAAACCCTGCTTATGAACCACACATGTTTTGCTGGTTTGCCTGTTCTCTACCTGAGGATCTGCCATATATGTTTATCCACCAGTACATCAGGTGATGAGGCCATTGGAGCTTCTTCTGCCCATTCTTCCTCTGGTCCTGCCATTTCCTCTCCACCTGATGGATGAGTAGGATTTCTTTACAGGAGCTGGAAATGAGCAAGGGGATAATAAGAGTATAGGAAATGGCCTTATACCAGGTTAGGCTGGTTGTCTGTCTAGCCCAGTGTGGTCTACTGTGAGAGGCTGTCTAAAGTCAGAGACTCCATGCAATAGTTCTTTCCCCTACAGAGTAGGAACGGAAGAGGCTAGGGGTGCTGCAGTTAGCTCATCAGCTGCAAATCTGAGAACAGATTCATGCTGAATGAATTAATTTTTATTATGGTCAATGACCAGAGTAACAGATTCATGCTGCCTGAACTGAGGCCTGGCAACCTTAGATGCAACTCTCTTTCTTATCCATTTAGCATGCAGAATTGCACTGTTAGGTGGTTTAAACCTGGTATTGTCCAAGAGAGCAGGATAAAAGAAATGTGCCTACACTTTTGTATGATATTCTTGCTTTGAAAATGCTGCCCTAAATTATATTGTGAATCCTTATTAGGGTAGACCCACTGAATTAGTTGGATTTATCTGCGTGTTGACTCACCATTCAACAGTTGATTCAATGAGCTTTCTCAGGTTGTGGGAAGAAAAAGCACAGTATCCTGTTGGATAGTCCCAACCAATCGATTCTAGTACCATAAGAATTCTTTCCAATCCCATTTTTTTTTGTACCCTACTCAATGAGACAGTATTTCCTTACTGCTGAAAAGTCTTTTAGAATCATCAGATCACATGCTTTAACAGTGAATGTTGGGTCCCCCAACCTAGTGTCCTACAGAGGTAGAATACAACACCCATTATCCTCAGCAAGCTTAGCCATGAAGAATCATGAGATTTGTACCAAATCACCCCTAAAAGGAACCAAATTTATAGTTCCTGCATATTTTATAAGATTTTTCCTTGTTCCACAGATCACCCCAACTCCATAGGCATTATGTACATGTCAACTCTACACTGAATCTCTCTTGCTTCGTTTCCTCTTTTTTGTTCCAATTAGAATTTAATCAGGAACTCTCAAAAGCTTGATCAGGCCTACACAGCATGTTTTCACACAAAGCTCCAGCCATATATGTGGCAGCTTAGCATGGGCTCATCAACGTCACTTTCTTTCCTGCCTTTGAGCCTCTGACAGACCACAATGCATGGTTAGTGGACTGTGTGTTTGGCTTGGTGTGTCACAATCCCTTAGCTAGACCCAAGATAATTTGCTGTTTGTTTGTTTGTTTGTTTTTACGTTTCGCAAGCAGCGGGTGAAAACATCAGTTCCAGCTATCTCGGGGGCATTTTAAGAGGCATCTGTACCAGTATTAGTCAGTTTGCCTGGTGTTTTCTGACTCACTAACCAATAATGTTTTGTTTTGCTGACAAAACACCACCAAGCCCCAAAGCATCATTTGTAATTTTTGTGGTATGAATCAGCCTAGACAAGATGAATAGTTCCCACTTCAAAGGATCTTCCAAGCTGTTGCAGGTTGAACAGAAGTAGAGTCCTACTCAAAGGCCTCTGTAGTCCAGCATTCAGTGCCCTTCCCACTGATGCCCCAATAGAAAGCCCACAGACAGGATGGGAGTGCATAAACACCCTCCCATTCATGCTCCATAGCAACTCATATGGAGAGGCAAACTGATTCCAATAGACTGGGAATAATATGCCACCATCATAACAGATAGTAAACATGGCTAGCTGATTGTTGAGGAGAACTCTTGCAGGCATGGTGCCTTTCTAGAGACTAGACTCACTAGAGCAGGGGAGGGGAACCTCTGACATGCATCCAGTCCCAAGAGAGTTCAGGAGAGACAGCCTTCTCTAAGCTCCACCTCATTCCCCCCCCCCACCATACTTTAATTAGGATATTCCCCTGAATGCTACTCCTTTTCTCATTTTGTGGCACCCGGGAAGGAGGAATGCCAGTGTTATCTTCAATCAGAGATTGCAGGTAAGAATAGGGAGGTGGTTCAGCCTTGCACCTTCCCAGACGAGTGGAGGACATAGAGTAGGTGACAGCTCCCTGATCCAAATCGTTGCTCTAGGGTATGTGTAGTTTCACCATGTTGTGAAATTGTTGGAGAGTTGTAGGCCAGGGGCTCTTTCCCACTGCACAGTTTCTTGGTGTGAAAACATGCTGTGCAGGCCTGATCAAGCTTTTGAGAGTTCCTGATTAATGCTTTAACAGTGAATGTTGGGTCCCCCAACCTAGTGTCCTACAAAGGTAGAATACAACACCATTATCCTCAGCAAGCTTAGCCATGAAGAATCATGAGATTTGTAACAAATCACCCCTAAAAGGAACCAGATTTGTAGTTCCTGCATATTTTATAAGATTTTTCCTTGTTCCACAGATCACCCCAACTCCATAGGCATTATGTACGTGTCGACTCTATATTGATATTGAATAATGAATCAGCAGATACGGGGGTCCTACTGAAGTGTGAAAGGACCCTTTATTAAAGATACGTGGGGCCTATTGCATGCAAATCTCTATTGTTGAGATACAAAGAAAACCACAGGCCACAAGTGGTTAAAAACCCAAGCAGAAATCCAGTTTCTTGTCCCAACTAGAAATCTACATATTGAGTGAACTGCTGAATGTTAAGTGTTCCCTTATGTCAGTGGTTCTTAACCTGTGGTCTGAGGACCCCGGGGGGGGGGGGCACGAGGTCCTCACATTGAGGTCTGTGAAGGTTTGAAGACTGCTCAGCCCACATGACAGGAGGCAAGGCATAGGCTGGCTGACTTCGCCTGTGCATTGCTGATCAATCCGCTCCAGCCACAAACTTGCAGGAAGGAGCAGGAGAAAAGTCTTCCCTCCCCCTCCAGTGCCTCTGAGGGAAGGTTTAATGGATGGTGTAACTGTGTTGTTGTTAGGGTTTTAACTCTTGAGTTAAGTCTTCAGGGTCCGCGGCAACAAAAGATATTTAAAGGGGGTCCCTGCTAAAGAAACGATTAAGAACCACTGCTTTATGTAATTGATTCAGCATGTGTCTTATAGTTGGGACTAACCATTGTTGGATTTAAGAATATGGAAAGGTACACTCTGAACCCATCAGTCATACATGTACCCATTTCTATGTACAAGGAAGATCATACTTTCCCTCCTATTCACCTTGAAATCCTTGCACAACAATGAGTATTTTTGCCTTGCACCACATATCATTTTCAAATTATCATTACTTATTCCAGCTGTTCCTCATACTGAGAACTGCTCCTTGTCTTGTCATAAGGAAGCAGCTGACATTTTCTATCTGACAGTGGAAGCCAAATAGGCACAGTCTTCCCCTTGGTCAATCCCCAGATAATTACATACCATATTTCTATTTTGCTACAGTCCTCCTACATGGAGTATTTGGCACAATATTTAATCCTACCCACTGACAATCCGTGTCAGTCTTCATTGCAAAATTGTCCATTCTGCCCTTGTTTCTTCCCAGCTGACCTTATCCAAAGGTATCTACAGCTGGGGAAAGAGTGTTGCTAGGCATGATAAAGAAATATAGATCATGGTATGAAGTGCCGGCAACTTTAAAAGGATGCTGTTCAGGAGATGGACCAGGAACATTCTCCACATAGAGAACTACAGGAAATGACACCATAGCTGGCAGCCCTATTTGGCTAGAATCCTATTGCAGAAGCTTACTTCATAGAAAGGATAAGCTGGCCGGATCTGGTGCAGGAAGTGTATCCATTTTTCACATGAGATAATGAACTCCTCTTTCTTTCAGGGGCTTAGCAAACAGTGTCTGTTTCTTCCATTCACTCTGATAAAATACTTCCCTGTCCCTCTTCCAGAATCCTGGATTTCCGTCGTGTTCCTCCAGTGATTGGAAGAACGATCAACATTACCAAGGAAATTTTAGAGATCACCAAGAATGAAATCCTCCAGAGTGTCTTTTTTATTTCACCAGGTATGTTTCACCAGCACTGTCTGCAGAAGGGAAAGGGTTAACATTGGCTGGAATCCTGCTGGGGACTTGTGTCTTCATAAATGGACTTATGTCTGCAGGAAATAGAACTGGGAAATCCCATAATATCCATATCTAGTAAAGGGCTGCTGTTACGTTACTACATAAGGAAGCCAGCAAAGTGACCGTTGTGCATTGGGACACCTGCTCAAGAGTGTTGATGCACATCAGGATCTTGCCAGTGTCCCATGACACATCTTCGCAATTGACTAACAGGGCTTTTTTAGTGCCTCTGCTACGCAGCTATAGATACATAATGTTGTGTATCATACACTGTAATGGAGGATTCTGGCCTGAGCTTCTCAATGTTGAAGTGTGAGAGCTGCATCTAACTTTTTGAGTGGGGGTGGGAGGGAATTTTGCACAATGCTAGCATGTGCATCTGTTATCTTGCACATAGAGGGTATTGGGAAGCTATATAATTATTGAAATGGAAATTCTATGAGAAGGTCACAGCTTCCCAAAGAATATGCAAGCGACAGAAACAAGACACAAGACATCTGCATGTGTGACAATCCACACACAGTTTGCATGCTTTCTTTGTCCTCTGTGAAGGCTACTTGTCTAGAAAATTTGCCACCTTTGAAGTTGCCCTGGTACTCATCTGTCAGGAAGAGCAAGAGTATAGCTCTCTTCTCAGCATCTAGACATTTCAGGAAGTAGACAGATGACAGGGTTGACAGCGGCACTGCTGACTCCTCAATCCCAAATGTTCAAAAAGCATGAGTCACTAACAAATAATTGCTCTTTATAATTATTATGAATAAGTGGGTATTCAAAATGCTGCCTAGAAGCAATATTAAATTGTGTCACTTTACAATCCTGAGGGCTAGAAATGTATCCCTTTAAAAAAAAAACAGAAAAAGAAAGCTTAGCATAAGATTTTATCAAGGTTATAGGCATCTGATTCCTTCTCATTATAGAAATGGAGCACTGTTGTATAAGCCATGTCACTCATACATCCTACTCTCTCCATAGCCAGCAATGTCTGTTTCTTTGCCAAGTGCCCTTACATGTGCAAGACTGAATATGCTGTATGTGGGAACCCTCACCTGCTGGAAGGATCCCTCTCTGTTTTCCTGCCTTCCCTCAATTTGGCACCCAGACTCTCCATCCCCAACCCATGGATACGATCCTACACCTTTGCTGGAAAAGAGGAGTAAGTGGGTAAATGGACCTCTCTCTTTGCTTATTACTACTATTGCTCCCATAGGCAGCACTTTAAAACACATGCTCTTCGGCATTTATTGTGCACAGTGGTTCTTCATAAGTTCAGTAGTATTTCTTAGTCACTGTTAAGTTGCACAAAGGGTACGCATTTACCTGAGAGCAAATCCCCATTAAACACAATGCCGTGAATGCCAGTGCTATTCCCAAATAGAGTAGATCCGCATAGGATTTACCTGTGCTTTCACTCATCATTCAACAATTGAATCAATTGGTCTTCTCTGGCTGTGGACTAATTAGGATTCAGGTCACTGAGTTTAGTCCTGCTGCCTCCCTTAAATTAACATTGTATTATAATCTACTCCAATCTGCCACCCTCTAGATGGGTTGTGTGACCCAGGCCCTTCCTCTCCCTCAATTTGGGATGCAGGGGCCTTTCTATCCCTCTGGTGCCACCAAATTTGGGGCGGCCAACCACGTCACAGCTGAACTATGTCTCCCACAGATGAATAACATGTGTAGTTAGGTGTGGATGTTCCTTAATGGTTGTGAACTAATTGTCAGAGAAGAGACGGCATGTAAGAATTAACATAAAGAATGATTAATTGGTGAATAATAGAAATATAATTGAGTTAATAATTCATTTCCCCTGCACATCAGTTCTGTTTAAGTCTCTCATATAAAATGCGATACTCCAAGACTCTTAGCTATCACCCAAGCCACCTCTGTCTCTCTCAGTCTCTGACTTCACATTCTCAACTCCTCAACTAAAACTGCTTCTTTCCTCTTCACACTCTCTCTTAATCCTCCAGAAGCCCCTCCCCTTTTGGCCTCATCTCCTAGGATTAGTTCCTGAAGTACACTGTTCCCATTTGTTCACTTAGCTGTCCATCACAGGTTGGACTACAACTCCCATGAATCCCAGCCAGTACAATCATCATGTGTGCTGTTGGAGAAATGGGGGAGGTGTAGTCAAATACTTCTGCCCCTAACTATATGAAAACTGATCTGTCTAGAGGGAGGGCGGGGAGGGCCAATTTCTCTCTCCCATGCCTGGATTCTGGAAGATTAAAAGTGATGTTGTGTCACTTGTGGCCACCATTTTGGCTGATTTGGGGGCATTTCTTGGCCATTTGGGAGGTTGGGGGCGGGGAAAGTAAAACACCACATTTTGTGGTTGGCTTTATACCAATTGGTCAGTTTTCAGATGAAAATTACTTGTAAATTGACACAATTTTTTTTTAAATGAGTCTGACAGCTTGGGTTGTGGAGGCTCCAGGGGCTACACTTTGCCTATGCTTGGTCTGGAGACAGTGAAGCTCATCAAGCACCGCTCCTTCTATGAAACATTTGGGAAACTGCTTGTTATACACAGAGCAAGACAGTGTACTTTATTTCAAGTAACATTGTGGCCACCTTCCAGTTAAAATCAACTGGAATGGATTTTGAAAATATGATGGTTATCACAAATGGAACAAAAGAAAGTATGCCTTTGTAGAACCCTTAGGGGCCTGAATCCTGCCAATAATTCCAATTAGAGTATACCCATTGAACCAATGGGATTTACAGAGAAGTTGACCCACTAATTCAACAATTGATTTGATGGGTTTGATGTGACTGAATAAAGCAATGGCACCTAGGAGTATAGCACAGACTTGCCCAACTATGTGTCTTTCCTTAGTACTGGGTTGCAGCTCCCATTATCCCTAGTCAGCATGACCAGTGGGCAAACTATCTGGGGATGATGGAAGTTGTAAACAAAAACATCTGTAGTTAACCAGGTTAGGGAATGCTCCTGTAGCAAGTTAAATATGCACCAGAAATTAGTTCATGATGTGATCTGCCAAGTGGAGGCCAGGAAAGAATCCAAAAGTTAAACAAACACAGATATGGTGGGCCAAGAAGTCAAGGTTCTTGCTGAGCTCTTTGTTCTCCAAGTGATCAAAGCAGGATTTGGAAAGCTACCTTGGATGCAACCACTGGGACTTCTGACTCCTTCCCCACCCACCCACCAAAAAACATTTGAATAATCCAGCTGCTTTTGCAGCTTTCTTACATTTCCAAATTGGTTTCCCCATGCACCACCAGGTTGGCTAGGTGAACTGCTAAGCAAGAATCACGAGACCAAAGTTACACAGAAGCTACGTTATACTTTCCTTGCTTGTATGTGCACTTATGGTTTTTAGAATCATAGAGCTGGAAGGGACTACGTGTACCATCTAGTCCAGCCCCTTGCCATGCAAATAAAAGATCTTGGCTTGTATTTGCAAAGTAACAGGACTAGCCTTATGATTCAGTACAGTTAGGTGGATTTGAGCTGTCATGAAAGGGCAGCAAACTGTTTACTATTTGATTTGTCACCATTGTTAGAATTTTGCTTCCATAGAGGGGGAAAGGTGTTTGTGGGATATCCTGCGTTGGATGCCAGAATAACTTAGGTGGCCTTAAGTTCTCTGCACCTTGACTTTGTCTGTGTGTGTGTGTCCTTTTGCTCTTCCACTTCAAGCAGTAAAAACTCAGTGCTGATGTTGAAGCAGTCTACTATGTTGTCCTGTTTCAGCTAAGAGATACTGGTTGAGAGAGTGACCTAATTAATGTTCACAGAAGATGTGTAGAGAATCCCTTAACAAGCACCCACTAAGAACATTACAATAGCTATTTGTGGCAGGAATAATGTTCTTTTGTACATATTTATGGTGTTCAGTCACAACATGTGCATGGTGCTTGGTCGTTCTGCCTTTGCTCTCTTGTCCCTAATTTGATTTTCTGTATATCAGTTACATATATTGGTAGCAGATTTCACAGTCATACTGCTAAGGAAAAGAAATGAAAAATTGCCACTTCCCAACCCCTGCAGACCAACATAAGAAAACCATTTGTTATAGGACAGAGCCAAACAAAGAATGAAGTGCATATGGTGTGGGCCATGTTTTAAACTGGTGGGAAAAGACAGACAGTTTTGACATGAGGTGTGATGAACACAGATACTGAAATACAGGTAGCCCTTCATACCGACATGGGTGGATGCATTGAGTCTTTTACCTGCCTACAGAGTGAGACAGATTGAGATCTGGATCTATGGAGATGTTGATGGCGTTGGGGAAAATGAGCACCATTGTAGAAGAATGGTATCTGTCCAAAAACAAAACAAATAGTGAACATCCTTACCTGAACTGGTCTCAGTGAATGTAGCCCTCCCTGCACATTCTTTGCAAAAACATAATGAATATGAAAAACAACTGGCACTGGGATTCACTCCTCCCACCCTTTGATATTTCCTGCAGGTGGGAAGTAAATCCACTTTATTGCAATACAGTGAAGGAGATTTATCCGTACAGCAGTGGCAACCGGCTACTCAATATCGTTGACATGGCAATCTTTGATTTTTTAATAGGTAAGCTGAAACAGCTCAGCAATAGCTAATTTTGTTGATTTGATGGATAGCAAATTGCTAATCTTATTGATCTGACATGCTGACCCTAAGACTGAAAAGGGCCCTTACTATGTGGAATCCAGCTAGCCTGGGAACCTCTTAAAGATCTGTCTCTGGCATATCTTGATGGCACCAGATTGGAGAAAGATGTTGCAACCAATAATGATGTGAGATGTTGGAATGAAGCTCCCAGCATGCTTTTCCAACATATCCAATGCTGAGGAATGCTGGAAGTTACAGTCCAACAATATCTGGAAGGCCACACGTTTCCCCACCCTGGCCTAGTGTACAATGAGATCTAGTGCATGAACCAATGTGATATGTAACTAGAAGACTACTTTAGTGCAAGCACAGCATTTGCATTCCACTCCCAAAATGCAGATGCCTTCCCCATACACAGCACAGGTGAGTTAAGAGTTCAACACATGCCATAACACTCAAAATGACAGCCTCAGTGCATGGTGGATAAGAAGAGAAGACGAGTGATGCTTACCTAGACCAACATTCTGTTCGTATAGCACAGTGGTTCCCAAACTTTAATCCTCTAGGTGTTTTGGACTTCAGCTTCTAGAATTCTTGACTGCTGGTCAAGTTGGCTGGGATTTCTGAGAGATGAGGTCCAAAATACTTAGAGGACCAAAGTTTGGGAATACTGATATAGCAGCTGACCACAGGAAGTCCACAAGCAAGACACAAGCCACTCTATCAGTGTTTGCCAGCTCAGTTGTCTATCTGTACCCTAAACATCCATGTTCAGGGAAGAATGCTTTGTGACAAAGTGAGCACTTTAAGGACTTATTTGGTTGAGACATGCTTTTGTCACCCAAGGTTTCTTGTTCCTCGGAATTAAAACTGCTATCAAAAAACACTAATATGCTGTGAATGTTATGTATGCACACAATAACCCCAAGGCAGTTAGCTCAGATTAATTTCAGGGACTGCTAACCAAGTCTCTTTCTCTCTTTGGAAAGGTAATATGGACCGTCATCATTATGAGATGTTCACCAAGTTTGGGGATGATGGCTTTTTGCTCCACTTGGACAATGCAAGAGGGTAAGGTACCCTGTGGGTCCTGAAGAATTAAGGAAAGAATGGGGACTCTGTGGAGGAATAGTCTCTGCTAGATCTCATACATGTGACTGAGGAACTTTTCATGCAGGTTAAGGCTCACCAAATGCATGCTGACCTGAGCTGCAAGTACTATTATGCCCTGATGGAATCCTATGTATCTTGGGGGGGGGCATTGTGAAGTATTGGACTAACACCTGTGATTAATTTTAGAGTTATCACCAGGAAAGTTGGGGATTCTAACGTTGGTGAGGGTTTTTTGAGAGGGGATGCTAAAGACCTCTATGAGTTCAATGAATGTGGTCAGAATTCCCCGAGAAGGATTCTGTACACAAGAAAGAGCAGTTTAACCATTAAATTTGTAGTGTAATGTCAAGTTCAGCCTCACATATACCGGCAGGGAGGGGGAAGAAAAAATGCTCAGCTTGACATCTTATGGATTACACAGTGAGAAGACTTCTATATATGTGAAATCAAAGGCAAGGAGCTAGTGAGGAACCTCTGCAGTTACAGCCGCTTCTCCCTGTCCAGTTGGCGGAAGGGGACTCCTCTTCTTACTGAAGTGCTTAGTGTACCCCCAAAAAACTTTTCTGGGGAGCTGAGAAAGCCTCCAGGGGTAGGATGCAGGCATAGGGTGAAGGTGGGAGATGAGGGGAAGAATGTTCTGTGGCACTATCATTGATGTTGAGGTAGTCACATCTGTTCACATCTATTGACATAGCCATGACAGAGCACATCTATAGCAGTAATGTATATTTTAAAGCAAGCAAAAACAAATCTGTCAAATAATCTTCTTTCCAAGACTGAGCATTAATGTTTCACAGCAGCCTTTTAAAATCATGCATTTATTGGAAGAATTCTTCATGACAAAGCACTGGTTCAGATCCACACTTATATTTTTGTTTTACCCAGCAAGCAAATAAACAAATGCCCCAAACAAACACTTCCCCTTGGCTTAGAGCCAAATAAAGTAGGCAGTCTCTCTCAAATAACAAAGGATTCAAGTAATGTAATTGTTGGTCTTCCGTTCTCCCGTGCTTTCCATTAAAATGCCTCTGGTGGTCAAATTAACTGAGTTGTTGGAGATTCCAATTTCTTTCTTAATTTCTTTTGATGGCATGCACAGGGAGACCCCATATTGGCTTATGGGGACTGCAGCACTAGTGAGAGCTGTGTAATTTTCTCACTGTTAATTGTACACCTGCACCCACATGCACACAAGACAAATTAGTATTGCTCTTTAGAGAAGAATGAGGGTAACTTTACATTCCGCCTAACAGAGGAAACCGAAACTTTGGTTGGAGAGTCTGCAATGGGAAAATTGGAGGTTGGTTAACCCCAGCCCAGGAGCACTGACCTGATCCAGAGAGTGGGTGGGAGTATGCAGCTGCTTTTAAACTATTTATAGAGACAGGTGATCCAATCTGCAGAATCTTGTATAATTTGCTCCTTAGTTAAGTCCATCCAGGTCAGGAAAATCATACACACTTTTCTTTTAGGGGAGGGTCAGGGAGCCAGCGTGGTGTAATGGTTTGAGTGTTGAGACTACAACTCTGGAGAATAGGATTCGAATCCCTGCTCAGCCATGAAAACCCACTGGGTGACCTTGGGCAAGTCACACACTCTCAGCCCTCAGAAAACCCTGTGATAGGCTCACTTTAGGGTCACCATAAGTCAGAAACAACTTGAAGGCACACAGGGTAACACTCGGCCCTTATGCCCCATGTCCTCCACCCCACCCCACACTTTTTGGTGGCAGCTGTTGCCAGTAAAAGCACACCACCAGGATGTGGGCGGGGGCAGGAAAGGAGAGTTGCTTTGGCAATCTACAGGGCTCTATGCTGTAGGAGGATATGCTGGCACCTCCTGCACTATAAAGAATTACCCTAGCTGCTGCCACATTTCAGCACTGACAACATCAGTGGTACCAGCAATGTACCTCTCCTCCAATTAATGGGGCTAGACTCCATGGCATCCCCTAGACACCAGGAAATTGTTCACCTGTTTCAGGGCATCATGGACTTGTCTGAAGTTGAACATAGCATGATAGGTGGCATGATGCTTTGCTAACGTCTATCCACACTGCAGAAATACAGTACAGCAGTTTGACACCACTTTATCCACCATAGTTCAATCCTATGGAATCAGGGTACTTGTAGTTTTGTGAGGTATTTAGCCTTTTCTATCAGAGAACTCTGGTGTCTCACTAAACTACATATACCAGGATTCCATAGAATAGAACTATGGTGGATGAACTGGTATCAAATTGCTGTATTTCTGCAGTGTAGACAGGCCCCTAGAATGCCCTTAGGTTGGCTGACTCAGAACTTTCTGCAGCTTTCAACCTCCGTTTCCTCCTGGAGCAGATTGACTAGTGCCTTAAAGTTTGGGCTAGAGGTGTGGTCTGGTTTTGAGACCAGTGCATCTGTTTTCTGACTTTGGCTCAGTGCAGTCTGGATTGGTTGTGTGGGAAATGATCAGAAAAGAAGATAGAAGTGTTTGCTTTCAGTGTTATCATTCTCTTCCACTTTGCGTCTGAATTTTTGGGCACAAACCCAAACAGGATCAAACCATACGTAACAGATGTACATCTTATTGACCACCTTCCTCTGTTGACCACTCTGTCCCCTTTCTCTGAAGTCTCAACTCATTTGGTATACCTTCCTACTGGTACTTCTTTAACACATGTATCTGTCATTCTTACAGATTTGGGAGGCACTCCCATGATGAGATCTCCATCCTGGCTCCCCTGGAACAATGTTGCATGTAAGAACTTGTCATTCCAACTTACGTTAATTAAACAGGAAAGGAAAATGCTAGCTCCCTGGGCTATAGAAAGCAAGCGTGCAAGCAAGCACTTGATTAAGCTGATGGTGATGGAGTGAGACATCATTGGCAGGCTGGACCCCCAAGGTCGAATCTGTTTTTGGCATCTATCAAGGATCCTTCTCATCTCCTCTTCCATTCCAAACGTATATGTTTCAGTGCAATGGGGGCTTCTGGGAAATGGAAAAGGAATGCTGGGGTCATGGGAACTACATTTTCCCATAGTACCCATTGTCTCTTAGCACTTCTATAGCTGACATTTACACCCAAGGCCTGAAACCCCTTTTTTGCTCTGTGTCACCTTGTGCCCCCTGCCTCAATCCCTTGGCAGGGTTTGAGAAGGTATAGAGCACAGTGAAGAAGTCTCCTAGGAATGATTGTGATGAAGCATCAGTCTCCGAGCTCACCCCACTGCACCAGTTGCTGCTTCATTTTAAGCGTCCCGGCCATTAAAAAAAACATACACATTCAGCAGATCTGACAAAATGAATCATTTTCTCTGAATTATTTGCCCAGCAGGCTTGCTGAAATTCCAGTTGCATGCAAACTTCACAGTCTTAACTACTGGACACACACCCTTTCACCTGCAAACTTGCCATTTTGTCATTTCTTATGGAAATAGAAGCATTTCTTTTGATTCCTCTCAGGGACATTCACATTTTTTTGGCTTCTAGGGACCGAAAGAGCCTGAACCTCATCTATTACATGATTGTCCCCTGCAGTCATTAGGGTGCTGGTCATAAATTTTGCTGCCAGAATTCTCTCCAGGCCACTCTTTATGAATTGGTATAAATCAGGGAGCTGCACCTTTAAAGAGCTGGGGCAAAGGGTTATTCATCCTCTGGGTTTTTCCATCAGCTACATCTAACCCATATCCACCTTCTTCCTTCTGCATTTCTGGGCTGCCTGATGCCAATAGGATCATCTCTGGTGGTACAGCTATATTGAGCCTCCAGGTCAGATTTCAAAAGCTATTATTCACACCTTGCAGTACTTCTAGTTGATAATTACAGGGTTGCCAATAAATCACATGAGCCTGCATGATTTTAGATTGGCTCATAACTAGCCTGAAATAACCACCCCCTCTCAGCCACCAACTTTTACTAAATCAGTATTTCAATTGCAGAGAGGGTGATATCACACATTAATAACATGCATCAGCCATTTATTTTACCCATATTAGAACAGAAACAAAGGAAGTAAAGCAGACTATGTATGTGGAATATAGGCAGGATTTGACTTCTCCTCTTTTTGTACTTCCACAGAAAGCTTCCAAGGATATTCATGGGGCTGTCTGTGATAAATAAATTTCTCTTTCAGGGATTACAGTAGGATCCCTATATCCACGGGAGATTGGTTCCGGGCCACCACAGATAATGAAATCCGCAGATAATAGCAAACACCATTGAAAATAATGGGACTTCTGGTTTAAAATACCATAGAGTTGCCTTGGAGGACCTAGAAAACAGCTAGAGAGGACACATTTTCTAGGAAGACTCTGGTAGCTGCGCTGAAACGGAAACTGCAGATAACTGAATCAGTGAATATGGGGGTCCTACTGTACTTCTCCCTCCATCTGCCTACCCCCCCCAGCTCCCTCTGGCTGTGAATCCATCCTCCTATTCTTCTCCCCGTCTCCTCCCCCCCCCCCGTGCTACAGACAGGTTTTTTGATTGAGAAACAAAACCTGGCATCTACCAGGTTTTTCCAGCTAAAGAGTTATTTAGCCCTGTTTTAACAAATAGCTCCTTTTTAGTGAAGAGTGGCTTTTTAGGGTCAGGCCCATGTTATGTATTACATTTCTGCCCTGCCTTTGCTGAAAGGAGATAAAGCGGCAGGCATGGTCTTCTTCCTGCCCACTTTTATCTTCCCAACAGCCCTGTGAGGTAGTTGATAGTGGCCAGCTCAAGGTCACCCAGGGAGTTTTATGGTTTACTGGAAACCAGAACCTAGATCACCCAAGTCTGAACCCACTACATTATGCTTGCTTGCTCTCTCGCTCTCTCTTTCATTCATTCCACTTTTCTCCTGGACTGGACCCATAAGGCAATCAGTACACTTGCTTCTGCGATTCCAGCAGCCAGAACTAGGAAGAATGAGCTGCTCCCATATTTGATTCTCTGATGAATATCATATAGCCTGTAGATCCAGTGGGATCACCAGCTAAAAACTATGTTTCGCAATCAAGGTTTTATACTCATCTCCAAGACAGCTTGAGAAATGTAAATGTGAGTTGTCTTTTAATGAAGAGATGAGGAGTCTATGGCCCTTCTGATGTTGCTGTTCAGGGTCAATTTTGTGTAGAGATTGGGAAAGTCACCTTTTGGACTACAGCTCCCAGCATGTCCAAGCACATCCATGCTGGACTGGGGATTCTGAGACTTGTAGTCCAAAAGACGACTTTTCCAAGCTCTTTTTTCATATCCTATGTATTCATCGTCAATGTGGCAAACTCACATTTGAGAGAGAGATGAGCAATTGCCTTTCCAAAATCCAGGGGGGAAAAAATTGCTGCCCCATGTACCTGCCATCTTAATACAATGCCCACAGGCATAACCAATTAGTGGATCTAAATTTAAAGACAGCCAAGGTCTAGCTCATAATTACACATTTCAAAAGCCAGGACACATCTGCAAGGGGAGGGGGGAAATGAAGCAGTAACAGTGTTGCACTTGAGTGTATTTTGATTTTTATTTTTTATTTTTTTTATTTTATTTTTTTTGCTATTACATTAAGGAGCAGCAGAGCAAAACAAAGCTTGAGAAGGAGTAGGAAACTGATTTAGCTGAGGTGTACAATAAAACACAACAGGATTCAATACTCAAGTTGGGGGGGGGAATCACTTATTTCAACTCTTTCCTTACCCAGGGTCAAGGTATGTATTCTTAAAAAGGGTTGAGGATTGAAATGTGAATGGTTCCTTAGTAAGGAGAGGTGAGTTGGTGCCGACGGCACTTCAGGCTATTCCTGAACCCTCTTAAACTACGCTTTTCAGAATATACAGTGCCTGTTCTCTTCAGCAGCACACATCCTGTACATGTGATAGTCTAAATAGCAATCTAAATAATGAGACATTAGTCACCAGTGTAGACATGAACAAAGGTGGTAAGTGCCAAGAGAAAACAGGAGCCAAAAAACAGACACTGAGAGGGGGTGAGGGTGGGGGGAGAGTGATGTGAGGATGCTTATAGGAAGACCTAAGGCTTGCAAAAGTACCAAGAAAGGAAAGACTGACCAACTGAGGTTACAGGGTACAGGAATCCTGCTTCATCTCTTCATAGCTTATTCCAGAGGGGAGAGCATGTTTGACAAACAGAAACCCTGACCAAAGGAAGGAAAAAGAAACTTTGCAAAAATTGTTAATATGGAGAAGAAAACAAGGGCGTTGGGAGCCCTTGTGGGCTGGGAGGCAGTAAATCAATACTTAAAATAAAACAATAAACAAATAGCTACAGTTGGTTTGAAATTTTTCATTCCAAAAATTTATGAACACTACCCAAATTAGATTGTATAAAAGGATTTTAAAAAAAACAAACACATTTGAACATGAAGTCAGACCATGGATTTATTTAAGGGAGCATTGTCTTCTAACTGGAAGCCTCTCCCTAAGATTCAAGGCAGCAATCTTATCGATCCCTGTTTTAATATGGAAGTAATGAGGAACTGACTCTGAGCCTAGCCACATGCAAAACATGCATTTCACAGCTGAGCTACAACCCTCCTCTGTATGCCAATTGTTCTTTTCACTTGTAATTGGAATATAACCAGTTCTCAAACATCTGGAATGAGGTTTTTCAGCAGGCTTAAGTCCCAATACCTGTTATTAAAAATTAAGCCTCGGACATAGGAATCCATATTCATCTCTATCCAGCTTTGAGGAGTATCTGACACAAAGAAGTAAAGCTCTTCTGGCTAGAGAACTTGTCTCAAATGTTTTTTCTCTCTCCCCTTCTCTAGAATAAAGAAGACGACATTATTACGGCTACAGCTCTTAGCCCAGCCAGACTACAAGCTCAGTGATATCATGAGGGAGTCCTTGCTGCAGGACCGCCTGACACCGGTACTTACAGAACCTCACCTTTTGGCACTGGACAGGAGGTTACAGGTCATCCTGAAGACAGTGGAGAAATGTATAGAAGCCAATGGAGAAGATATCGTCATGGCTGACACCAAGCCTCTGGAGATGCCAGTATTTGACAGGATGACACAGCCAAGCTAGAACTGGATTTAAACTAAAACCTAAACTTTCAATTAGATGCTCCCTTATCCTGGACAACTGGGAGAAATGAGCAGTGGGGGAGATCTGTAGGAGATCTGAAGAAACAAAAGCACTCGCTAGCTGAAGATCATGTGCTTTTGGTGTTGGGTACATTTCATGAGATCTGTCTAGGCCTTGTAGCCTCAGAGGTGTATGATTACAACTGGTGGCTTGAATAAAAGGGGACCAGTGGAAGGGAATCATGGCTAATGTGCACCTAAGCATCTCCAGCAAACTTTAGGACTCTCAGGAATGCTTGAAGTCATAGTAGGAAAATTGACAGCCCAGATCAAGGCAACAATGAAGGTGGGCTAACATAGCAGGACTTCAGAGTCTTCTCGGTGAAGGTATGTGCTGAGGCAACCCAAGTTGCAGGGAAGAATGGGACAGAAGAGAGGCTGTTCAAAGAACACAACCTAAAATGTCCCTAGCCTGCTCCCTAGAGAGGTTTATTTAATAATAATAATTATTATTATTATTATTATTTCTATCCCGCCCCTCTGCGACACAATCAGGGCGGCTTACAGCATAAAATCTCCATAATTACCTCAGTACCCTAACCCACCCACCCCTTAAAACAATATTAAATTAGAAAGGATTAAAACATACAATAATTAAAAAGAAAAAAATGGAATAATGCAATGGTAGCTCAAGGGAAAAGACAGCCGAATCTTTAGGCCGGAATAGCTATTCGGGAAAGGCCTACCGGAAAAGATCCGTCTTGACAGCTTTTTTGAAACTGTCTAAGGCCCATTTCATAATCTGGGAGTGGTAGCAGAGAAGGCCCTCTGGGAGGTCACAGACAGCCTTGTTTTCATAGGTTGTAACAGATTCCTCCCAGAGGACCGAAGTGCGCGGGGAGGGTCGTACGGGAGGAGGCGGTCCCAGAGGTAAGTTGGACCCAAGCCATGTAGGGCTTTAAAGGTCATAACCAACACCTTGTACTGTGCCCGGAAACTAATAGGCAGCCAGTGGAGAGCTTTTAGCACAGGTGTTATATGCTCTCTTCTGGAAACGCCAGAAATCAACCTGGCTGCCATGTTCTGAACTAGCTGAAGTTTCTGAGTCAAGCACAAGGGTAACCCCATGTAGAATGCATTACAGAATTCGAGACGGGAGGTTACCAGCGCATGTACCACAGTTTCGAGGTCCCCGATTTCCAGGAAAGGGCACAGCTGGTGTATTAGCTGAAGTTGATAACAGGCACTCCTGAGCATTGCATTTACCCGATTAGACATCTGGAGCGACGGGTCCAGGAGCACCCCCAGACTGCGGACACAGTCCTTGGAGTGTGATTCCATCCAGGATTGGAAGTTGTATTCCCAGACCTGGTTTTGGGTCCGTAACTGTTAGTACCTCCGTTTTGTCTGGATTCAGTCTCAATTTGTTTTTCCTCATCCAGTCCATTACTGCCCTAAGACAATCATTGAGAGGAGAGACGCCATCTGAAGTCAAAGCTGACGACCAAGACATGGAGAAATATATCTGGGTGTCATCAGCATACTGATGACACCGCACTCCATGCCTCCAAATGATCTCTCCCAGCAGCTTCATATAGATGTTAAATAGCATTGGGGACAGGATGGCGCCCTGAGGGACGCCACAATTAAGCTCTATTCTAGTAGAGCAACTGTCCCCGACCCTCACCCTCTGGGATCTGCCCAAGAGGAAGGAATGGAACCACTGCAAGGCAGTGCCTCCAATTCCTAACCCTCTCAGGCACTCAAAGAGGATGGAATGATCTTGGATATTTCACTTCATGCCATGGATAGGGACTGTGTTGCCTCCAGCCCCATCACCACTGGCTATATTGATAAGGGCTGATGGGAATTACAGTACAGTCTAATGTTACTTTGCAGGCCACATGCTTCCCATCTATGTAATTATTCATTAACTATTTTGTACTGTGTTGCTTCTAGTGAGCCCCTGGCAAAGCCATGAAAGATGTTCTTGAAATAAGGGCAATCCAGACAACAACCTGGACCTGTGTGTTATTACAGCTGCTATATGATGGAGTCAGCACACAGACCTCCATTCAGTCTCCCCAAAGCAATTCAGAAAACAGAATATAGTGCCTGCCTAAACTAAAAAATGCCAGGATTCCACAGGATGCAGCTGTGGAGGCTTAAATTGAATCAGAGTGCTCTTACCTGTGGTAGTGTGAAAGGACCCCTGGCACTGAAAATAGATTTCAAGGATAGGAATTCACTCAATTTAAGCTCTACCAGGGAGTGAAGATGGAATAGCAGCCTGATTATTGACTGTGTCCTTGCCTCTCTTTAGCTGGACAGAACAGTCTGACCCCCAGAAATTGCTCTGTCCTGCCAACACAGGATCTTGCTCAGGAGGCTGCAAAGAGAGCTCGCCAATGGTTAGTGAAGTCAGGCAGTTTGCTTTGACTTCTATCCCACATTGAAACATTCACATTCCAAGTTGTTCTAAGGATGTGTCCCAGTTACAAAAACAATAGTTCCATGAGACTGACTTTCCCCCTGCCATGCAGGCCCATTATGAATTAATTACCATCCATGGAAAGTGTATCAGCACCATCAACACAAGACATTAAAAAAAACGCAACAGTAATTATGCACATCAACAAACCCAAATAAATGCTATCTGTGCATTGTGTAACTCCTGAGATTGAATACTAACACTTGCACTCATCAGCCTGGGAAACTAGTTGGCTTTTCCTACCAGAATGAAAAAACATACCCAGTTCTTTCAGCTGCTTTGGCCAAGTAGCAAGGAGACCCTACATCAGCACTCGCTTCTCTCCATGCACCCCAGGAGACACCCAGCAAAATCATTCAATACTAGATATTTTTGCTTCAGTTTTGTCTGTTGTTTTTCATGAAAAACTGTCATTTTTACCCTGGCTTTCAGTACCAGAATGACATCTCTTTAAATGGATTATGAATATAGGTTGCATTTTGTTACTGTATTTACTTTCCATGTGGTGATGCTCCCCCTGCTGACAGTTTTCAGATAGTAACAGATAAAAGTTTTAAAGGCAAAGGGACGGGGCCCAGTTCTGAGGGGCAAGAAGAAAATAGAGAGCTCCAGTACAATCACTTTGTGATTCTGAAGTAGGATGGTAGTCTCTGCATAATTAAGTGTCCCCAAAGTAAACGCACTGACTCAAAATCCATTAGGCTCAGTAAAATATTTCCATGCAAGTCAATTATAAACTCCAAAAATGACATTAGATGCAGAATAGGAAGAAGGATGTCCTTTGTAAGAACTGCAATTTATGTAGGTACTGTATTCATATAGTAATGGTTAAAAGGGAACCTGGATTTCTTGGATACATTAACTATTTAAACAGATGCAACTGGTACGTCAGCCTATTGAGAACATGGTGAGGAAAGGCCTGCGTGTTTTTTAACCCCAATGCCCTGTAACAAGGGGGGGGGGTGCCATGTTTTGGGGCCACCTTGGGCTGTTTTAAGTCCAAGAGTGGACTCTTTTTTAACAGGAAGTGACCCAGAAGTTAACTTCTAGGTTACTTGTAAACAAAGGCCTCTTCTGGGCCTAAAATAGGAGTCTAAAATGTAGCAAAATTACCCCCTTACCCTCTAAAGAGCATTTGTAGATAAAAACTGAATTATTTGCTGGGAGGGGTACAGTCAGTACTTTGAGGTCTCCTGGAGAAGCAGCGTAGGCCCCTGACAGTTGCTGACCCTAGTCCAGAAAGTTACATGAACAGATACAGCCCCTACAGTATGAGCCTATGAGAATGCCACCTTCCATGAAACCACTCACACCATCCAAGAAAATCCTGTTGAAGCTCAATTCACACATTTTCCATGTAGGTCTCTGCAAGAGAAGAGATAGGACACTGACAAGCCAAAGTTTTATGAAACCGACCTAAGGTTAAAAATGCTTGTAGGCTACATACGTCTACTATTTTTGTGGCTCACAAGGGTGTCCTGCCATCATTGAAATTTGGTGGCAAGCCACCCCACCCCACCCCACCCCACCGCACTCCTGGCATTTTCACCCTTGAAGTGCCATTTTTCATTTCAGCAAGGCACGCTGCTGCTGCTGCTGCTGCCGCCCCCCCCACCCGCCCCATGCCTTGTTTATATATAGAGCCAGCATCAAACTAAAGCATAAATCTACTTGTGAACAAGATAAGCATGGGGGAAAATTGTTCTTTTAGAGAGAAGGTGTTTTTCTCTCTTTACCACATCATCTAATTTGGGCTGCAAAACTGGAGGTGGAATTCTTGAGGTGAGGGGTAATAGCCCCTGGATCCACTAAAACTGCCCATCCCTGGATTAGAATGTCACATTCAAAAGAAAAAGAGAGAAATCACATAACTGAGCTGGTTCATTAGGGAAAAACAAAAACAAAATCTAGCTGAGCAATGCCTTATTAGGGCCAATCGAAATGCCACAGAAGAGTTCAATTTTTCTGAATTATCTAGAATTCATTATCAAGCTAGGTACAGCAGTACAAAAATTAGGGGAGATGGAAGGAAATAGAAAACAGAAAAGTAAAGAACAAATGAGAGCAGTTCTTGTGGCCAGGAGGTTTACAGTTAAATTCAGTCTCATGATGGAGACTGCAGACTGAATGAGTCACTGTTAGGTGTTCAAGTTTCAGAATACACCAATCCATGCAAACTGGGACAAATCAACAGTGGTTGAGCCCTGTATCTGAAAAATATAAAGGTCAGCTGGCATAAAGCAGAAAAACAGAGAAACATGACAGTCCTTATATAAGCTTCATAACACCAAACATAACAAGCATTTATTCTACTGGCTTCACGTATCAACTGGCAGATACTAATTCAGGAAAGGAATAAACAATGGTCTTCAGAAGTTGACTTGAAGTTAATAGGAAAAGAGCCATAACATGAGATGAAGTGTCTCAGATGAGCACTGAAGGGATCAATTTAATGGCTGGTGCAAATATAGCCATCCTTTAATTAGGATTAAAAGATCTACAACAGGTTACCTCTTACACTCAAGGGCAACGTATTTCCTGAAGTGACCTACCAACAAGAACCAGAAGACACCTACAAAGCAATCCTAATGTAACTGCTAGTTTATGGAACTGAATCTGAGTTATGTTTGACACTGGCTAGGATGCAACCCCAAGCCAAGACAGAAAAAGAAATATCTCAGTCTTATAGCCTGATCTTGGATTGTTTGCCCACACCCCACACAGCTTATTGTAGAACAGGGCACTACAAAATAAGACACTGATTACATTTAAGAATTTAAATCATTTTATTGCTTTACCTGCCATTAGGACAATCTATAACAAAAGGAATATATTAGCATACACAGTAAGTCAGACTAATAGTCCGGTAACGATACAAAAATGGTCCTCTGGTTTACTATAGCACTCTAGGGCAGTAGATTTTTTTTTAATTTGCTAAGGTGACCTAGCAAAAAAAGATAACCCCCAAAGCCCTGAATGTTAGCTAAGGCAAACTATACCAACTGTGGATTCAAACATGTTTAAATTGCACACAAAGGTAAAGCTTTAACTGTGATTAATATTTAACTCAGACATAGCTGGTTCATCTTAAAATCTTGTTGGTAAAACTACAAAAGGGAGTAAACAGCAAGCTAAAAAGACGCAGTAGTGAAACTTGATTAGAAAGCCTTATATAAAAAAAATGTGCATTTTTGTGGTGCTCTAACTAGCTTACATAAGATTTAAAACCTTTTTGGTGCTTCAACAAGGATCAAATCAAGCTTCAAAAGTAACAAAGATATAAGGGGGAAATCCCTGGATAGATTCAAAATGAACAGAGTTTTAAAGAAAACAATGGCATTGATGGACTCCTGAAGAGTACAGGTGGATATTCTCACCTCATCAAGTTATTTAGAATGAGCAATGTATAGTTTACATTTAATCCAGATGTAGAAATGTGGTCATACTGATAGCTCTCCACAATTTTATTTTTATGCTAAGGCTTCCATTTCTCAGACGTTAAATATGATTAGGAAATATTTTTCCAGTGGTGACCAGGCCAGAAAGGTGTATACCAGGTCCAACTGTCGGGGTGGGGTGGGGTGGGGGGAGGAGAGGGCTGGGTCTGAGTGGGGGGCGGATTTGTAAGAAATAATTGCATAACTAATGCAAAACACTTGCTGTCACTCCCAAATAAACACACTATACTAATTTTAGATAATTTACATGTTATAATGAAACAGAATTGCCTACATTATCCAACTGAGAAATTTCATAACAGTAGTGGACAGTTTTGGGTGTACGCAGAATGTTGTCAACACAAACCTGGAAAATATTGAAACACATTTCAGACTTGACAACAGGGTTAATGTTTCAAAAAATAATTATTCTGCCAAACTAATATAAAAATCTGGGCAAAACCGAGATCAGTGTGTTTTGTCAGATGGAGGTGTTTGTTTTTGAAGGTTTAAAAATAAGGACTTCTGCTTGGACAAAAGAGATTATGGAAAGAAAGGGTTGGCAGGAAGCAGCACATTAATTTTCTCCTTCCTGTCTTTCACATGAGCCAGAGTCATGTTACTTTCCTAAATATACAGGATTGTATATTCTATCCTCCTTTGAATGTCAGTTATGGAAATAGAATTCTCTGGTTTCAAAATTAAAAGGGAAAGCAAAGCTTGGAAAGGAAAGACAGAACACTGGACACATAGAATGCACCCTTCCATTTCCTGTTCTATGTACAGTGTGTGGGGTGTTTCTATTTGGCACTAGCTAAGGAGCAGTACAATTCTTATACCAATATGAATATCAACACCAGACATCATGGATTTAACCCACTGGTTGGCTTTTGGGTATCTGCACAGAAGAGAATTGGAAGGGGCAAGTATGAATATTCACAACAGAGAACAGGCAAAAATGGTTTGCTGCGCCAAAGATCAGCAACACAGGCAACAGCTGCCAGAACAAAAGCCTGTACACAAAAACCTGACAAATAACCAAGCCATCTTGAACCAACTGAAATGGATACAGGTACACCAACTACGAAACTTCTAACTGTGGCTTTACTAGGAGCTGATCTCAGTAAACCAAGCCAAAATAACCCATATCCAGAAATATTTATGCCAAGAAGTTGAGCTAAAAAGGTAAGTTTCTCTGTCTAAGAGAAGTACAGTAGAAAGTGATCACAACCTAAACGACACATAGGACTCACCAGCTGAGAAACATGTGCCTCATAATAATTTTCCACTGTTACATCCTTGACTCTATGGCAATAACCTTGGTACCAGGAGACTTTCCCAGCAAAAGGAATGGCAGTAACTGGCCAGTTTGGACAGTGTACATTGCACAGAGAAAAGCAGTAACAGCAAATGTCTCCATACAATTTTCTATTTATTTTAAATGGGATTGGGAGCACCAAAATAATGCTCTAAAATTTAAAATGGTGCCATGAAAAGCAACTGGTTTCTCTGTTTTCCTCCCTCAGACAGACAGGAAGCAGCAATAGCCAGTGGCCGTGTGGCTCTGCACAAGAGTAATGAAGCAGTCTGCATTTGTGAAGCATGTATCTGAGAAGGAGGGAGGCTTCAGACAGACAGAGAGACAAAGCTGTTGTACTGCTGGATGTTCCGCTTGAGAATATCCGAGCACGGACCCAAAACACGTTCAAAGCGGGGCCGGTCGAGCTTTACACATTTCAATGGGCCACGAGCAACAACGGTGGCAGCACGAGGACGGTTCATCAATAGAGCTATTTCACCTAGAGGAACAAAAGAGAAGATTTATTTCAAAGTGGACTAAGCGCTAGGCACAGTGGTTTGAAATTGATCAACAGACTCAAAGAAAAAACAAGGGTGCAAGAGGCAATCCCAGAAACTTTAACATGTTTTTAAACTCGTTCACCCAATACTAGCAGAGGAAGAGGTTTGGAAAGTGATGGAAAGCTCTCTCTTTCTCTGATACTGCTCCAACAGTAGTAAAGGAATAAAGTGGGAATTCCGGGAACATGGCATGGGGCAGAAGACAGTGAAAACTTTGTTTCTGCAAGACCCTTAGACCCCAGACACATCCTTTTGAGAAGGGAGAGAAATTGCATCAGCACTGGAGCTGGTGTAATTGTTTTCCCTTGTGTTGGTGAGTAAAAAAAAAAAGCTGCTCTCCTTCTATGCTTAGTAGTGCAAGTCCAGTAGGACATAGAAAGTAGTGGTTCTTGCTCCATTAATTCTCCTCCTGTGTCTGGTCTGTTGATTATGTTCTAGAAATATTTGAGCATAGCACATGGAATATACAAACTTAATTATTAAGAGGTGTGAAGCTCATAAAAGATCATAGAAAGAAAACACAGTTTTTCTTTTATTTTTGGCTACATTTTCCTTTTTTCCAGTGTTAGTTTGCAATCTGAAGGAAAAATTAAAAACAACCTATTTCAGAATAATGCATGAAATGCTTTAACATAAGATTTTAGAATTTTTCAGCTGCACTGTACTCCCTCCTAGTGGTTGAAATGCCTATGTAAAACACTACACCAAGCATGAGATATTTAAGGCATTTTTTAGCAGCCTTTCACAATGGGCAATTATATAAAACTTACTTGGGCAAATACTATCTCAACATTTGACTCAGATGTCACGTTAAATGGTAGCCTCTATAGCTATGATATGAAAGGCTCAAGGGACTATGCCTTCTTAAACTGATTTTAGCTCTAGCAAGATGACTCATTGATTGTGATGTGTACAGTCACCTTCGTGTTTCCTCATGGTCTTCCAGATCTCCTTTGACATGCTTTTACCTGTTTCTGGATCCTGTTGTCAATAAACAGGGGCTACTTCTAGACCTAAATGATAAGGACTTTGCTACAGTGTCAATGGTTTCTGTCTCAACGTATTTATTTTCCCAACTAGCACTACCCAAGATTCATTTGGTCCATTCATTCTGGTCTAACTCTAGTACTTGAAATAGATAGATGTGTTTGTCTGTGTGTGTTAAATAAATCCAGTCCTAAAAGGGCTTGTCTCAATAGCCTTTATTTCATGGCTTAAGTAACATCAACTTCATGTCACCATTTTCTGCTAGTACAATGTGCTGCCTGGCTCGTGCATTGCTCTAGGATGGACAGTACAGGACTCCCTATATGCTTCTGCAAGCATCTGAGATTGTGATGTAGCAAAAGAAAAGGTAGGGAAACAATGTTTAAGAAAAGACCTTCTCATTTGCATTGGCCAAAGTTTTGAAACATTTTAAAAAAACACTTAAAATGTTTGAAAACTTTAAAGAAAATGGAAGAACAGTTTAAAGAAAAACTTTAATGAAAACTATGAACATTTAAAGAATATGAAGGAAACTTACCAAAGTAGTCAGATGGCGCAAGCCTGCCCACTTCAACAAATTCTTCATGCTCCGACCTGCGCTGTAATACAGCAGCTGTACCCTTTAAGTGAACAAGAGCATTAAGAACTAGGCTTGCTTTTCCTGCCATGTACAATAACTTCATAACTAGGAAGCAGAAGCACCTCCATTAAATAGTTTAAATTAATTCATTTCATTAGCCCAAAAAAGATTTCTCAGGCAAAAAATTTCAGTGAAATTATACATAATTCAAAAGAACATTTTACATTTAAACAAATGATTAATTTAAGTATGAATGCAGCGAAATAAGTATTGCCAATATGTCAGTATGTCTAAATGTACAGGTATAAGGACATGACATGCAGTACACTGCTGTTACTGCTACTCACTTCTAGTATGATGAAGAATTCATCTCCTGGCTCTCCCTGCACCACAATCTTTTGTCCATCTTCAAATTGTACTGGCTCTAAAGCATCAGCTACTGTGAGACGCTCCCATTTGTCAAGGGATTCTAAATAAAAAGTCAGTTATTTAGCATATTTTGCTGTATTAGGAAGGTTTAAAATTAAAATATCCTTTTAACCTCAAATAGGGAAACACTGCTTCCACCAACTCCAGCAATCACTCTGATTATGATCTCCCACACTATGCCACTTACATTGCAGCTCAAACCACTGTCTCAACAGGCCAATAGCCAAAGACTGGTCAAGAGTTATTTACCTAAAGTTGGGGTTGTGATGTTATGGACTTGGGGATGGGTGGGAATACTGCTCTGTTCATTAGATAAAGTATGGTAATGTTGTCAGGGTATGGGCTATGCAATCCCTGTAAATTCATACTGTAAACAGAACAGTCTGGCTTTAGAGGGCAGACAGATAGGCCTGGGAAGGGCAAGAATATGTAAACAATACTAGCAGCTGCCTGTGTTTTGAGCTGTTATCAGTGTGTGAAGTTTCCTGCCTGCTAATGTAGTTGTGGTCAGACTGGGCAATTCGGTGTGAGAGAGAGTGCTTTTGCTTCTCTAACTGTCTGGCTGCATTTGCCACAGAGACGATTGCTTATTTTCTGTAAATATTGATTTTATGAGTTTAATAAATCATAGTTAGTATTATCTACGTGTTTCTATGCCCATTATTGCTGGAGGATATGCTGGGAAGTACCTGGACCAAGTTTCTGCTACTCTACTGCAGTTTTTGTCTGCCTGGCTCTCTGAGCATGTAGAGTTCCATTGGGGCCATATAGCACATCAAATGTACGGTATGTCGTGAGTAAGTAAAGAACTTCTGGGAGGGAGAGAGTGTAGAATGTTGAGTATGACTGTTGATTGGGTGAATGGGGATTTTAAAAAGGCAGGTGTTGGTGGGAGTGAGAGTTAAGCCTGTGAAGGTTAAGATTAGGAGTCTGTCAGATTGAGGGTTTAAGAGTCTGAAATGTTAGGAGACTTAGTCAGGGTCAAAGACAAAGATTAGTTAGAGTCAGGGTCAAAGTTAGGATATGAGGCAGTGAGAGATTTAAGTTAGAGCTAGTGTGAGTTGGGATTTAGATGTATTAAATAAGTAACCTGTGATGTTCAACTTCTGTTTAATAAATCATTATTTTTACATTATATACTTGAGCCTCTGAGAATGCCACATAAAGAATATGGAAAATCTAGAGTTTAGACACATGGTGTCTGTGGTGACAACAGTTAATCCAGGATGGTGGTGCCCATTAGGGGGACAGGTCTCGCACAGGAACCATGAGACACCTAGAAGGCCCCTGCATTTGGTGCCACATTGGTGGCAGAGGTGGGGATAAGTGGAAGCCCTTACAGTTGGTAGCAGAGGTGGGGATAAATGGGAAGTCCACACATCTGGTGGCAGTAGTTAGGATAAGTGGAGGTTTTCACAGTGTTCCCTGGACGGGTGTCGGTCCTTGAGCCATTGGCTGCTTGTCCCTCAGAAGTTTCCCAGAAAGAAACAATTGCAGCCAATGTGCACAAATATGGTGATGCGCCCTGCCATGCTGGGGAAAAAATAATTGCAGTCCTCTGCACCTCTGAAAAAATACAACTGCTTGGCCAACTATTTTATATTAGCATAGCAGAGTTTCAACCAACATTTACTCACACTGTGTAGGTCACAGTCAGTCAAGATTCAGGTATCTAGTACTGATAACTGCAAGTTCTTCACTCACCTAATATTGACACTTTGCTGAGAAATTCTTCATACATCTTTCTCTTTCTTAATGTACTACCCTGGAAAAAAAGCACAAACGCATCTGATTATCACTGTTCTAACATTTTAAAACATCTGGACATATTTTAAAGATTACTTAAGAAGGTTGGATTGGCTCTGTCTTCACCCTTGGGTGTGTGTATGTGTGAAAAAAACCTCACCTATTTCTTCTGACTTCTGAAGGCCTGAAATCTTGTTTGTTTTTTTTTAAGTTGTCTCTGTTAAACTTTTACTTGTGTGCCTATGTATTGTGTTTCCAAGGAAGAGTTTATTTACTTATTCCATAAACTGCTCCCTGAACTTGATGTACCGTATATTCCGGCGTATAAGACGACTTTTGAGCCCCAAAAAATTCCTCCAAAATTGGGGGTCGTCTTATACACCAGATCAGATACATTTTGCTTCACCTGCCGTTGGATCTCCTGCCTCTTTGCTCCCTTCGCAAACGGAACGAAGAGGCAGGAGATTGGGCGGGTGTGTGTGTGAGGTAAAGTGTTTACCGGTTCATTCTCCCCACTCCTCTGCCTTCTCCCCCTTTGGGAGGCAACCGAAGACAGAGAAGGGGGGTGAATGTTGTGGTTTGCCATGGCCGCCGCTCAATCTCCTGTGCGTTCGTTCCCCAAAGGGAGATTGAGCAGCAGCCGGGCAAACCGGGTACGTTCGCTCCTTTCTTCCACCTTCCTGGAAGGAAGAACAAAGGGGAGAATCTTGCGGTTTGCAACAGCCGTCCCGGCTTCTCCCGGCTTCATTCCCTTCCAAAGAGAATGAAGACAGAGGGAGGGGGGTTGACGAGGCAAACCGGGTATTTTCGCCCCTTTCGTCCACCTTCCTGGAAGGTGGAAGAAAGGGGCGAATCCCGTGGTTTGCCACGGCCGCTGCCCATTCCCTTCATCTTCATTCCTCGAGCCACCCTTCCACCCTTCCCGAAGGCACGATCGGGCTCCTGATCACGGCCTTGGGGAGGGGGTGGGTTGGCTGGAAAGCCCCCCCTCGAGCCACCCTTCCACCCTCCCCGAAGCCACGATCCGGCTCCCGATTGCAGCCTCGGGGAGGGGGTGGGTTGGCTGGAAAGCCCCCCCCCCCAAGCCACCCTGACATTTGCCCCTTTCCTCCGCCTTTGATTCCTTCAGGAAGGGTGGCTGGGTGGTGGCTGGGGGGGGAGGCTTTACAGCCAGCACCCACCCTTCCCAAAGCCACGATCGGGGTTCCTATCACGGCTTTGGGAAGGGTAGATGGGTGGTGGCTGGAGGGGGGGAGGTTGGGATATACAGTTGCCCCTCCATATTCATGGATTTGGCATTCACCAATTTAAGTATTCACGACTTGAAAATATTCTTTAAAAAATAATAATCCAAAAAGCAAACCTTGATTTTGCCATCTTACATAAGGGACACCATTTTGCTACGCCACTGCATATAATGGGACTTGAGTATTCACAGATTTGGGTATTCATGGGGGGTCCTGGAACCAGAGCCTAGTGAATGTGAAGGGACAACTATACTCACCATATAAGAGAAGAAGGGGTCATCTTACATGGCAAGTATATCCCAAACTCTATATTTTAACTTAAAAATTGGGGGGTGGGTCGTCTTATACACCCAGTCGTCTTATACGCCGGGAATATATGGTATACTGCCTTCCCACACACCTTATAATTGTCAAAACGTTAAATTTGGCAATATTTACTTCTTCTGACATGGCAAGTCATTTTATTTCATATGGAAACTTTTTCTCCATGAAAAGCAATTCTGTAAATATTGGCTCAGATTTCACACACTATAAATTTGCAGGTCCCCACTGTAAATGTGATAAAGATCTGTATTGTTTTTCAATCTCTCATAGTGTACCCTATGGTGCACTATTCAGGAATGTAGGCCCTACCAAAAGGGAATCCTGGTCTTGATTATATATCAAGAGTGGGCAACATGTACCCTACAGCCCACATATCTTGCCCTACTATTTTTATTCTCCCCTCCTCTAAAGTCCCTGATTAATGCTGTATTTCTTTTGGTTTTACTGCTGTTCAACAACAACAAAACCCTTAAAAATAAATATTTCTGCTTTAAAATAAGGTATGAAAGAAACACATACTTTGTTTCAAAGCAACTATCCCTGCAGAAAGCTTTGAAGCACCCATTAGATTCGAAAAAAGGTACAAACTCCCTACACCCCAAACACCTCCCTTCTTTTGCTGCCAAGCCACCAAATTTCAGCAGCACTCACCCTGCCATGGGTGGAGTGCTGATCCTGGAAGACGCTCATCCACTGATATAAATTAAGCACACTTGAAGGGGGTAATTTTAATGTTACTTCGATACTGCATGGGATACTGTTTACATTCTAATTTCTGTTCCAAACCTCTACTTCTGGGTAGGCAACATGTGACCTATGGGTAGCAGGCAGTCCTCAGATTTTACGGCCTCAGAGTGGCACCTATCCCAACAAAATCAAACTTGTTTCCTCTCCGACCTTACCTGCTTCAGGATGGGCAGCAGATGCTCTGCCCAGTGGTCTCACAAGACTCTGTGGTGCTGAAGAACAGCCTGTCTTCATCATGCACCACAGAAAGCTGCAACAATTGCCAGTGATTATCAGCAGTGACGAATTTGCTCATGGCTACGAAATTCCAGCAGCAGCTTCAAGCAGTACATCTACCAGTGGGTCAAAGCTGGTAATGACTTAACCAGTAGTCAATTTTATTTACCCAAGGCACAAACCCACCAAATTTAAACACTTGAAACAATGTTTCTGTTGTTGAAACTAGTGGGACTTAAATGTTTTAACTTGGTTTTTTATACCCATTTTATATCTTACATCTTTCTTAAATCCTTCAGGTGAATTATTGTACCATTCACATGAACCAACACATTATGAGAAGGAGCCAGTGTGGCATATGGAGCCAGTTTGATGTAGTGGTTTTAGTGTTGGACTATGACTCTGGAGACCAGGGTTTGAATCTCCACTCAGCCATGAAAACCCACTTGGGCAAGTCACAAACACTCCTTAGGATTGCCGTAAGTAGGAAAGGACTTGAAAGTACACAAGAACAACTCAAAGGCAATCCACAAACCCCCTCAGAATTCTTGCCCTTTAAAATATTACAATACCTACCATAAGGATTCTTCTATAGCTATCTCTATCAATGCCCCACAGCTTCACATTAGTTTTTGCTTTGACAGTTGCTGCTCGAGGCGTTCCATAGATCAGTGCAAGCTCTCCAAAGCTTCCCCCTTCACCAACACTGGTGGCCCATTCATTGTTTACATATACCTAAGGAAACAACACATGCAACTGAAGGACAGACTTTTCTACAAATATAGTTTAAAGCACCTAGTATGTTCATTCCCATTTCAGAAAACACCGCATAGAATATTCCCAAACTGGTCAGTATGCCAATTTGGATAATATCTTGTGTCCATTGCAATGTTTATAATATATCAGAATAGTGAAAGCCCCTTATCAGAGGAACCAATATCTGTGGTTTCAGTTATCTGCAGGACACAAAATAGAGATACTTATGATAGAATTGCACTGGGAAATGCCTAGAGGGACATCCTGTTGTTACCATGCCTTATACCCCCTCCCTATAGTATCTCAAAAATTGACAATATTAGACACTTCATGAGGTTTAGTAGACAGGGGAGGACCATAAGTGAGGTCAGATGGAGGTCACCAGGACCTAAAGAAGGTGTTATGGAAAACTACCAGCAGACAAACCCAAAATAGGATTAAGCGAAGCCCCTAGTAAACAGAGCCATCAAGGTGGAATGTGGTAATCCCCTCTTGGGTACCCTCAGCGATGAGGCATATCACAAACAAACAAGTGACTGGAACAACCATTACCCCCAGAAAACATTCCTTCACACCCTTCCTAGCAATATGAAGGCTGTCATAAACCCATCAATTCCCATTTCTCAGCCATTAACAGCAATCAGCAAAGTTGCTGCTTCCTTTGTTTAACGGTGGGAAACTCTCATGGCTTTGTCCTAAACAAAAAATACCCTTTCAGGACACAAAATACAGTATACATATTAGTCCCAGAGAATAATAAGGTGTGCCACTGTGACTATACCCAGACATTCTTGTCGGCATGGCTCCGGATCAGAACCTCCAGTGCCACGCTCAGATTTAGGTCTGAGTTCTTCACGTCTGTTTCTTCAAGATTGGTAATTATTATCCTACCTCCTGAAACTGTTCCTCTATCCAACCTTCCCTCCTTAAATCTTCATTAGCCTTGTGTGTTTCTTGTGAGCATGAATGCGTGTGTGAATGCTTCCATGTTATTTTCCAACAAAAACCATTTTATTTCACTTTAACTCAGAGTCTCTGCAGTTAGTACCAGTATACATAGGTGCAAAGGTCCTGAAGTTACCCGGCCTCTCGCAGCCATCCATAATAATTTTCCCAAATAATAACTGATATTTAGTATCATGAGTAGGCTCCCCACAGAACCCCACTATTTGAGTAACACTGTCTAGGCACTTTCTAAGTCCTCCAATGCAACTCTTTGGTATGTTTTTACAGGAAGTCCTTCATTTTAAAAAGGTTCACTGTTATCCAATTTCAGGTATCTGTGGTAAATCTGGGAAACTAACCCCTGCGGATACAGGTATTCAAATGTATTATACAGGGCTGTGGAGTCAGAGTCAGGAATGATTTTGGAGGGAGTGGAGTCTGAAGAAATGTACAGACTTTGAGTTCGAAACAAAAACCTATAATATAACAATATATGGCAAACGTAATGCAAGGATAATAAGTTTGTAAGTAGAGGACATCTTATGTATTATGCTATGTTAGTGTAGTCTTAATTTTATATATTCTTTAGTTTTAAGGTATATCCTATGTTTTTGTTAAAAAAGTTTTTTTTAAATTATTAGACGCATAATTTGTTGAATATTTACTTTCATAGAAATTTAGGCAAGTTTTCTTGTTCAGAAATTTTAATCAAATAAATATATTTATGTCATATCAATTTAAGTAGCCCAATGATTCATGTGGTGGCAATGAAATGTATTGTGCTACTATTTTACTGCCTTTAATTTTTATTACTAATTAACATAAATTTGCCATTAATGAATGAGTTGGAACCAACTCCATAGCCTTGGCATTGTAAAGATTTTCCTTGTTGCATTTAGAGAAACTTGAGGCATCATATACAGTTGTCCCTCCACATTCGCGAACTTGACATTCGCGGTTTTGATTATTCGCGGTTTTAGGAGGGCTCCCTGGGCCCCCCCAAAACCGCGACACAGGGCCTCCGGAGGCCCCGTGAAAGCCCTGGGACTGAGCGGGGAGGGCCGGGGAGGCCTCCACGGGGCCTTCGGAGACCCTCCAGAGGCCCCGCGAAGGCCTTGGGAGGGAGGGGGGAGGGCTGGGAAAGCCTCCGTGGGGCCTTCGGAGACCCTCCGGAGGCCCCGCGAAGGTCTTGGGAGGGAGGGGGTAGGACTGGGGAGGCCTCCGCGGAGCCTTGTTAGGCCCCACGAAGGCCCGGGGAGGGAGGGGGGAGGGCCGGGCAGACCTCCGCGGGGCCTTGCTAGGCCCCACGAAGGCCCGGGGAGGGAGGGAGGAGGGCCGGGGAGACCTCCGCGAGGCCCCGCGAAGGCCTTGGGGGGGAGTGGGGAAGGCCGGGGAGGCCCTGTTGAGGGCTTGGGCGGGAGGAAGGAGGGCGGGGGAGGCATCCACGGGGCCTCAGGAGGGTCTCCGGAGGCCCCAGAAAGGCCTAGGAAGGGAGTGGGGAGGCTGGGGAAAGCACGTATGGGGCCTCTGGAGGCCCCATGGTCGCTATGGTGGGGGTGGGGGAGGGGGAGGGCAGTCGTTATTCGCAGATTTTTCACATTCGCAGGGGTCCGTGGAACGTAACCCCCGCTAATGTGAAGGGATGACTGTACATTGCTTTTTTGTGATAGATGTATCAAGTATTTTATTTCACAGAATAGGCTATTTAGTATGCCAGTTGCTATTTTGTTTTGAGATTTATATGGCTGCAATCCTATGCCAATACACCCAGCAGTAAGGCCAAAATAATTCAGTAGGACTTAGTTCTGATTAGATATGTATAGGATTGCAACAGGCTTCCACAACACATTTCAGGCTTTAGTGCCCACAATCCCTTACTACTAGAGATGTAAAACCCCAAGAAATGTTGAACCCACAGGGGAGAAAGCCTTTCTCGTTTCCCCCCAGAAAATAACAGAAATGTTCAGGAAAATTGAAAATGCAATATGATTACCCTTTACAGAGTGAAAGCCACTTTGTTACTTTAGGAACATAAAATATGTTATATATAACTTGGTTTGGCATTAAAATGATCATGTTTAGTATATTAAAAGTATGGTTTATTTGGGAAATATTTACAAGTTGAATTTATTTTTTTGTTACAAATGGAGATGGTGGGACCTGAGGTCTAAGGAACTTATTTTGGTTTTGAGAGTTCAAGATAATGAGGAGGGGGGAAAATGAGAACACGAGGAATCATCAACATGAGTAAAAGATACATAGACAATTATCTTGCCTCATCTAGTCTTCCACAGCGTCAAGCAGAAATAAAGCACCCATTCCCATAAACAGAAGGGAAAAGGAAATAAAGAAAAGAAAATACAATGCTACAAAACTATTCACGAGTGCTTCTCAGACTGTATGATGTGAGAAACTGACTCCCCCCCCCACTCCCAATGTGCCAGGGACCAGTCCCATATTTGTGCACAATGGCTACAATTTGCTTCTTTACTGGCAGATTTACTGCTACAGACTGGCAGATGATGATGGCTCACACAATGGCACAAGTCTACAGACTACCACTTGAGTAGCACTGTAGTACACAGTTCTTATGTCAGTCCACTTGTTCCATCATTCTACTTGCCAGTTTGTTTTTAGAAATAATTAGTGGCAGTAAATATATGAACACATTGTTTTAAATATTTCATTCATAATTCCAGAAGGAAATAGTTCATAATTCTTTATTTTTTTCCAAATTAAAAAAAAAGGCTTTGAGGGAAAATGAGGAAAAATGTCCCCCAAAATTGTTCTAGTTTTTTACTAGGCCTTCACATCTCTACTCACTATTGGTTCATACAGCTGTAGCCACTGTATTGTCCCACACATCTAGATGGCATTAAGTTGGGAGGAGGATGGATTATAGCATTACTATTTTACTGCTTCTGTACAACTCTTCTAAAAATGTGTGCTACAGTGTTCTACTACCAGGGAAAGCAATTTTGGAAGATCTCTTTTCAGGTTAAGCAGTGCACAGACCTTATATTCAATATCTCCTGTTAGCCTGATCACCAGTTGGTGGCATGTCAACCAAATGTTTGAAGAAGCACACATAAACCAAGGCCAGAAATAGAGCAATCAAACACTAAAAATTTCTTTGCTTTAAAAGTAAGAATATGGACATATTCAGTTTTGTCTTTTATGTTCATCTACAATATAACATGTATTATAAAAGCATGCAAGAGCAGTGGATTAATATTAAAAAAAACTTACATCCATTTCTCCTTGATCTACAACATAGAAGTTATCTCCTTCATCACCTAGACAAAAATGTAAGAGGACAGGTTGAAAAATAACTATTACAGTGGTGGTCTATTTTAGACTTCCAGATGTTGCTGGACTACAAATCCCATAATCCCCCATTATTAGAAATGCTGGATAGGGCTGATGGAGGCTGCAGGTCATAAAACAGCTAGAAGGACATGGTCACCCACCTCAGATCTATTGACTTAAGGAAACACTAGAGAAGTTGAATTATGCAGCATGTTAGGTCTAGCACCTAGTGGACACTATTTCCACTCTCTCACATACTTCCTTGTTTTGCATTAATCTGGAGCATTCACATTTTTCTTCAGCTTTAAACTCAAAGATATCCATGCAAATTAGAATTCCTACATTATCCCGAAGCAATATTAAAAGGATGGAGGGTATTTCATTACACCTGACACAATAATAAAGCAGTAACTAATCTCTGTTGCTGTCAACTACCATCAAGTCAACTCAACTTATGGCAACCCTATGAATGAGAGACCTCCAAGTCACCTTATTATCAACAACCCTGCTCTGGTCTTGCAGACTCAGGGACTTGGCTTCCTTGATTGAGTCTATCTTTGGGGAATATGGTCTTCCTCTTTTCCTACTACCTTACAAGCATTATTGTCTTTTCTAGTGAGTCATGTCTTCTCATGATATGACTAAAGCATAACAGTCTCTGTTTAGTCATCTTGCCTTCTAGGGAGAGTTCTGGTTTGCTTTTGCACCTATTTATTGGTCTTTTTAGCAGTCTGCGATATCCAGAGAACTCTTCTCCACGAGCAAAAAGTTGATTTTCTCCTTATCTGCATTCTTCACTGTCCAGCTTTCACAACCATACATAGAAATGGGAAAGATGATAGCATCTTTACATTTCCTTCATAGCTGTCATTCCAAGTCCTAGTCTTCTTCTGATTTGACTGGAGTCTCCATTCTGATTATTGGCTGAGCCAAGGTATGGAAAATCTTGAACTATTTCAATTTCTTCATTGTCTACTTTAAAGTAATATAAATCATTTGTGGTAATTATTTTTGTTTTCTTAATGTTCAAATGTAAACCTCCCTTTGCACTTTCTTCCTTGACTTTCTTCAGTAATTGTTCCAAGCCTTTGTTATTTTCTGCTAGTAGTATGGTGTCATCTGGAAGTCTTAAACTGTTGATGTTCCGTCCTCCAATGTTCATGCCTCCTTCCTCCAACTCTAATCCTGATTTTGTATGATACATTCAGCGCACAAGTTAAATAGATAGGGTGATAAAATGTAGCCTTGCCTGATACCCTTGCCAATTGGAAACCATTCCGTTTCTCCATATCCTGTACTGACAGCCTTTTGTCCTGAATACAGGTTACACATCAGGACAATCAAATATTGTGGCACATTCATTTCTTTAAAAGCGATCCATAGTTTTTCTTGAGCTACACATGATCAAGAAGTCTACGTCAAGGCATTTTGAGCAATCCTGCCTCTGCTGACAAAAAAAAAAAATCCTAGGGCCACAAAGACTGGAAAGGAAAACACTGAAACAACTACACTTAAGCAATACTAGCTTGCTGAGTATTGCACCTGAAATTTAGCCCAGTGTCTTTGTAGCAAGCCTTGTGGATTACATAAACTATAAGCAAATGAACATACTGAATGCTTCAACAGCTAAGTATTTTGCTATCAAGCAAATAGTTTACAAACAAATATCACTTGCCTTGCTGTATCACAGTCTCACCAGCAATATAGGTGACTGGGAACATGGCATCAAAAATATCACTGAAAAAAAGATTTAAGAATTACTGAGCGGAAGACCTGATGTGTTGCACCTCTGTGCTAATACTAAGAGCTTAGTACACATTATCAGGAAGGATGAATCACAAAGAAAGCTAAACTAGAACTGCTCAGTATGTTCTAGAATGAAGACAAGATAAACTGCACAATGTTTTGTTTTACGAAATTGAACTTCATGTTGATTTCCCACTGCTTATTTTTACATGACTTAAAAACACTGATATCAGTACAAGCCATTTGTACTGTAGTGGCCTCATCATCACCACACCCCACTTCACCACTATCGTAGTGAAAATACAAATAACTCACTCTATATAAAGCTCTCTGTGTGTTATTTTGCAACTCCCAGACTCTAAAAAGGGGACCAAAAATCTTCTCTGTGCAGCCAAATGGGCCAGGTCAGAAAATTGGTGGGAAAACACTGCACTTTTAATAAAAGTTACAACATGCATATGGTATCCATAAACTATTCATAAGTTGTCTATTTGTATTGAAAGTTAGCCCTCTACATGCTGGTCACTTTTGTTTAAATACAAAATCATAAGATTCACATCTAAATTAACAGACTTCCTACCTTCTTTCATTGTCATCAAGATGAGCAAAAAGCACATTCTTCTCTATGGCTTTTGCCAAAGCAGCCATAGTTTTATAATCTTTTGGAATAACCTGTAGTACAGAAAACACCCGAGCAGTTTCAATTAAATACCCCAGATGCAGAAACAAACCCATTCTTTACAACAAGCCAACATTCTGCTATCACTTCATCCCCACAATTCCATTATTTTATTTACTTTTTTTATATAAAACGAGTGATCTTATAGTGATTTAAAAAATTATATAAAATGAGGGCTCTTACAATGATTTACAAAACAAAATTTAAAAGCTCCTTTATAGTCTTTTACATTATTAAAAAGACATACAAGTACACTTATTTATATTTCCTTCATGGAAGTCACTTCTGGCAGGAACTTTCATCTTACACAAAACAATCATTCATTTGAGAAATAAGAAAAATCTTCCAAGTTTAAGAAACTGATGATCATGCACATTTGCCTGGATTCTGAAGATAACCCCAGAAAGCAGCAATTGCCCTCCCTGACAGTCATCCTTCCTGACAGGGTAACAGATCTGCTAATTACAAAAGTCATGGTTGAATTAATAAGGCAAACATGACAGAATCAGGAAAAAAGTCTTACTTCCTGCAACCCAAGGATGTTTTTACTTATTACTTAATTCCTCTCTCCATTGTCAAACTATAAAAAAAATTCCAGGTGTATGTGGGAGAATACAAGTAGCCACAACCAAGTCAAGCATTCTTTAGCCTAGTATGCCTAGACAAGGGGATGACTGTTCCTTGGCAATTTGGGCTTGATATAAAAAGAAGTTGGATAATGAGACATAAGATGCAAAAACTGGATGTCACACCTTTCTAACGTAAGAGGCTGCATCCTCTTCTGTGTAAACCTCTGCACTGATGGCACCACGTCTTCTGCGGCCCTTTACCACTGGATTCATGGGTGGGGGTGGAGAAATCTCATCTTCACGTGAGTCTGTGCGAGAGCTGGCTTTCTGCTGACTCATAAACTGTTTTGTTTCTTCCTGCAAGGGAAGAAAATAGTTTTATATTATCATCCAAAGCATTTGCCTAGTGGCAACCTCACTATTATATTCATTTTAAGGGCTGTAATTAAGTTGCAGCATGGGTTGAAATTTCAGCTTATAACTTACCGCTACACCGCCCTGAAATCATTGGATTTTAGAAGCTAAGGAAAGCTGGGCCTGCCTGCTTGCTATATGGATGGGAAATGAGTAGGAGGTACCAGAAGTCTTCAGGTATGGCTAGAACAGTATCCTGTCTGAAAGCGGGGAGAATTTCTGCCAGTCAGTTGACAACAATGGACTAGATGTACCAATGATCTCTCTCAATATAAGAGAGTTTCCTAACTCCCATAGTAGAACCTGTCCTGTCATAAAGCACATGAACAGTAGCATGCCATTTTACTGTTAATATGACTCTAAATTTGTAGAGGATTTGAATGTTTATGGGAAAAAGGTGTCAAAAACTGTGATGCCTCAAATCTATTTTACAGATTGCCTTTTATTAGGACAAGTGCTCAAAACACAATACAGTATGACCTCCGTATCCACAGGGGATACATTCCCAGAGTTACTGTGGATACCGGAAACTGCAGATAACAGTGATCCTTATTGAAATGAATGGCTTCCGTTATCATGGAGTAGTTTACAAAGCTTGGGTCCTTGCAAGAGGTTCTGAATCTTTAATTCTTATACAGTGACCCCTCAGGATCCACTGGAGTTTGGTTCCAGGACCCCCTGTGGATACCAAAATCCATGGATGCTCAAGTCCCATTATATACAATGGCACAGTAAAATGCCATCTCTTATATAAAAAGGTGAACAGCAGGGTTTACTTTTTGGAATTCCCCCCACTCTAAATATTTCCAAGCTGTTGTTGGTTGAATCCATGCATGCAGAACCCATGGATACAGAGGGCCAACTGTATCAAGCAATCTGAGATTCATTTATTTCTTGCCAGGTAGATGTAGTCAACTCCCAGCTTCCCTCATCACTGGATAAGCTCAATACACCTGATTGGACTTACAGTCCAATAATACCTGGAGGGGCACATAATTTCCATACCTGATGAAGACATTCTAAAATGGTATAAAGCAAACACTAATCCTGAGTGAAGCTATAACCAAAAGACTATGGCAAACCTAATCTGCTTCTGTCTCAAATAATTCTGGCCAGATATTTGAAGGCCAGGAAGGTTCGCAGGGAAAAAGCTTGGAACTATAAGTATGCATACACTGAGTTTCAATCTCAATTAACTTTAAATTACAGTAATGGGAAGAGAGGAAATTCTCATTAGTCACTGTCCATACCCCATCCACTTTTGTCTAAAACTAGGTATGAATAATTGCCTATGAATTATATATAATCTGCACTATGTTTCCATCTCTCTTCAAGCAAGCTTTTGCAACACACTGATATATTACAAGTTAACAAAAAAAGGTAGGCTAAATTTAATATAAGCATGTTGTTGCTGCAACAGCTACATGATCAACACACCTCCTCTTGGAGGTGATATTTAAATGTTGTGTTAATTAAATACTTTTTAATCTTTATATCTACAGGAGTTTTACCCTGTATTTTAGTTTATCCACAGGTATAGCCACAAATCCACTCATCAAGAACAAGGGATGCCACACAAGCCCTTTAGCCTGGGAAGAGGTTTCTCATGTTATGAGAAATGTGTAGAAGACAGAGTGCTGCGTTCACTGCCTATCCCTGTTCCAAAGTATAGCACAGTATGCAAAATTCCCTCTTCCCCTCCCAGGTATATAGGCAATCCCCTTTATTTAAACACCTTTATTTCACTCACTAATAAAGGGATGAACAAGGTAAGATTCTCTTTTGACATTTTGTTCAAATTTCCAGAGATACTATTTTAGGTGTAACAGGAAAAAAAACAACAATTTGCATTTTGACAGAAACACAAACTAATATTTGTAAATAGTAGAGAGTTTTGGGGGGGGATTTTTTTTTTAACAGCTGAAGCACAGCAACACAGATCATGAAGCAGTAGATACTGTATACAAATTCTTCACATTATATGATGGAGGATGGCCTAAAGGCACTGTTGTAATGTTTAGGTTATTATTCATTTGTCAGACTAATGAGATACAGTATGACCCCTGTATCTGTGGGACCTGCATCTGTAGATTCACTTACTCGTGCCCCCCAAAATATGGTCTCTCTCTAGGCATCTTCTAGGCCCTCCTGCACAATTCTGTGGTATGCTTCTGCCAGAGGCTAACCAGAGATTTGCACTGGAGGACCTAGAAGATGCCTAGAGAGGTGTTCTCTCTAGAAATCTCTAGGTCCTCCAGCATGACTCTATGGTATGCCATGGTAAGTCCAGGAATGTATCCTCCACGTATACAGGGGTCAAACAGTAAATCAATGTTTTGCCACCTTTTTTATTCCTGCACGCAAACATGACTGTAAAGCAATCCAAAGCATACTTTCTCATATTAACAGGACATGTGAGAGCAAGACATCTTTCCCCATCCTAATATCAATAGTTGTTCCCCCTTGGTATTTATAAGCATTAACCAACAGTTTCAAAATTAATTGTAAATAAACTAATCAGAAGCTTAATCAGTTAAGTTTGCATAATACATTTTCTCTTGCAGTTTTAAACTGTTGAGTTACACTAAGCATTGTAGCTACCACTGAAGTGTGGGATATATTCTTCTAGGTAAAAGCATAAAAACTAGAAACTATCTTTCAATTGAAACAAAAGATACTCCCCATTATTCTGAGCAAGGATCATTTCAAGTATTTCCATTGAACACAAAACTAAAAATAAACTAGCAAGCCTTCAACTGCTCAAATATAATCAGTCAATTAAAGCTTCAAATGAAAAAAAACTATTCTAGTGGTCTTAACCTGGGGTCCAAGGACCCCTAGGGGTCCACAATGTCTTCGCAAGGGGTCCACGAAGGCTTGAAGGCTGCTTGGCCCACCTCCTGCCTGCAGTGGAGTGGCGACATGGCAAGAGCCAAGGCAAAGGCTGGCTTGACATGTACATTGCCATTCAATCCATTCCAGCCACAAACTTGCAGGCAGAAGCAGATGAAAAGTCTTCTCTCCCCCTCCAGTGCCTCTTAGCGAAGGTTTAATAGATGGTGTAATTGTATTATTATTATTATTGTTTTAAATCTTGATTTAAGTCTTGGGGCTCCACAGCAACAAAATATATTTAAAGGGGGTCCCTGGTAAAGAAAAGGTTAAGAGCCACTAATCTATTGATTCAACTGATTACTCTTGCAGCTCTACACTAAAATGTACAACCCTAAAAAAAGGTCTTTGTTCCGCCTCCCCACTGTAGGCCTCTGTGCCTCAAGCTCACTGAAGGTTAAAAGATGCTCTAGAATGATGTTGAGATGGAGTACAGGGAATTACAGTATGACAACAGAAGTAGCCAGAATGTGTAGGTGGTGCTTGCTTGAGTAGAAGAGTCCCTTCCACTGGTACAAGACACCTTTGGGTTCAAGCCAGAAAACTAAAGCTCACATAATCATTTAAATGCTCCTAGAAAAAGTATAGAGCTCAACTTTTGCATCAAGTCAAAACGCAAAGCTGGATACTTCACAAGATTCCTATGACCACAGCCATTATGTGTTCATATATACATCCTTAAAGCTGAACCAAAAGTACAAGCATCCAAATTATAAGATATTTGCCTTCTGCCCATAAAAGTTACACATTCTTCCAACATAGGAAGATACAAGTTTTAATCTAACAATTAGCAGTGACTGCAGGAATCATTAAATATTGGTCTTATGATTTGCCTTTAAGTTGTCAGCTGCCATGGTATGAATGTGGCTGACCTTCTCTCCTTCCACAGAATGTTGACACAGTGATGGGAGAAGCTGTTAGTGACACAGCAAAGAACAAGAGGAAAAAAAAAATATTTTTGGTGGTCCTGCTGCACAGCCCACAACATCTACGAGATGACAACGCGAGTCCTTTTAAAAGTGTTCGACTATACCTACAGATTACATGTACAACATTCCATATAACCAAGACCACCATATTCCAGTGGAAAGATTTCATATAAAACACCCACATTGGATAATTTTTGTTGCAACATATGAAACTGTGTGCATCGATTTTCCTTGACTTACTACCCTATCTTCCCTGAAATGTACGCTATGACAGTTTCTAATATTATGCCAGTGAGAGTCCCCATTGCAAGTTTAAACACATCCCTCAAATAGATTCGGCTGCAGGCACACGTGCCAGATATCTCCCCTCCACAGTCTCCTCACACTCAACCTGTTCAGATCCCAAACATGTTGCCCTTTCATGATAACAAGTAATGCTACAAAAGGGTCTTGAATTTACCCCAAAAGCAAGGTTACATGCAACCTATATTCATGCACCTCAACCCCCATCTACTCAAGACAGCAGGGCCAAAGGTCAAGTATGATAGGAGTTATAGTATAATAATATCTGGAGAGCTACCATTCCCCTGTCTTCTCAGAAGACAAAGGAAGTACAATTTTTGTGCTTTAAGTTGCATACAAGGTACTCTAAGACAGGATTATTTCTTGTAAAATATGAAGTTTAAAGAGAGATAATTCTAAGGCTATAAAATAAATATATTCAGGGTGAATTATGGCAACATGTCCCATTTGTTAAACAACTTTCACTAACCGTTAAATTCATTCCCATAGTGCAACAGCATTATTGTTGCACTATTAGCTTAACACAAAAAACTGTAGCAGGAACAAGGAATCTCTGCCCTGCCACATATTTTGGACTACCACTTCCTATAATGCTTTAGCTGCACACAAGGCCTAAGCCTTTTCCTTCTCAGTCTCAAAAACAGTAGCATGGCTGACTAAAAAGGAGTTTGCATGTAAAGCAACAGATTTAGAATATTTTACATTAACCCCTCTTGCAGAGACAAAGAAAACTTTTAACCATAAATGCATCAGAGATTGCAACATCTTGTAAACAGAAGTGATCTATCACTAATTTTCCCAGAGCCTATTCTACTAGCCGTGCTCTCATTTCCATTTACGAAAACAACACTGCATGGTTGTGTTCTACCAATCACATTGTCATAAAATTAAACCATGCTTTGTACTTTTTTTCTGAAAAGCCAAAAAATGTTGACATACTCCAGACCAAAAACAGCATTAATTTTAAGTTATTTTAATAGACCTTGTAAACGTTTATGCTGCTCTCCACCATTTTTCAAGCCCATTTTTACCTTCTCGAGTCTTTCAAAGTATTCCCGGAGGAATCCCATGGGTCTCTCAGGGCGCACTGTACATAGCTGGACGATGCAATCCTTCAGAAGTTGCTGGATATTGTGTTTTTGGACATAATGTTCACATTCACGGAGGCTACGCTCCTCCTCACTGCTGGCGCTGCTAGAGGCTGCCATTATTGGTTTCTGAAATAAAAACATGTTTCAATCACCTCAAGAAAGATGTACTGCTGCTTTGTCAACATTATATTAACATTTTCAGCAACTAGATACCAACTTATTTGCAGGTAATTAGCAGCAATGGAAACATATGCTTCCCAAATGACCTGGTACTCAGTTCTTCTTTCTGTGTTGTGGGCCAACAGCACTGGTGGGGGGGGGGGGACTGTAATAGCAGAAATAAATGAAGTCTCCCTTCGGAACCTCACAAACTGTGTGTTTCCTAGCAGTACATATCAGATAACATAAGCTTAAGGATTTTCTAAAATGCAACTAATGCCAGTTTCTAAACAGAATTTTCTCTGAAACAGAACTGCAACAACTAGTGAATAAACACATTCAGTAATTCATTTTATAAACTGTTTATAGAAGTAAGGTTTTACGGAAGTAAGAATGCATTTTCCAATTGCTCAGCACTTACGTGAGATGCAGCTAACAGCAACAACTACAGGTATGCACAGAATTTACAGGAGAGGGTGTTGATCCCAGTATCACCTTTCAAGAAGGAAGTAAGAAAGTGAATAACTAAAATTCCCAAGCGTTACTGTCCTATTAATACATACTTTCTTAAGCAACATATTTAGATACACTGAACATATGGCAATATACTTATGATAACAAACATATATCTCTGATTTCTGCTGCGAAGGTTTATTTAAAAAATAAAGATAATGGTGAAAGATTTTGTATACTCCAAAAAATAAAATTGCACTCTGGGTATCAGTAATCCTTGCAAAGAGTCTAAAGGTTACAGTACACCTGAATTGCTTTCTACCCCTCAAACATACTGCATTCTTGTCATCTGTAATTCTTACAAAGAGTCTAAAGGTTATAGTACACCTGTTTTTATTCAAACAGCATATACATACATACATATGTGGCATTTATACCACACTGCCTTGAAGCTCTACAGTTACCCTTTTGTTTTGACAACTTGCATAACGAAGGTCAGTAATAAAAGGTCTAATTAACGGCCCAAGAGTAATTCCATGGCTCCATGACAGCCTGCAAATTAGTTTGTGGAAAAATGCATTCACACTGCTGATAGACAGCATCAGACACTAGTGCTCAAACACAGCTCTAAAAGTACTATCCAGAAGCTTCTCTCTCAAATATTCTTAGGTCTGTGAAGTACACTGTTGAGTAAAATAAAAGTCTTCACCACCCAGTTTCAGGTTATTCATCTTAATGAAATAAGGCCAAGATATTTTACAGCTAGATGCCCTCAGCCACCGGGAAGTGACATATGACTAAGAACTTTAGGTTTCTAACAGTACTCCCAATGTGAAGAACAAAGCAGGTTCTGAAGCCTAAATACCTTATTGATCCAAATGTAAGTGCTGGTTTATCATTCAAGCAACTGATTCAATGAGTCCAATCTACTTGAAACTAACAAATGGATTTAGGCCCATGTCCTTGCAGAGCCTTCATGATCACTGTATGACCTAAAAGGGTTACTTTCTTGACAAGAGAAAACAGGAAATTCCTCATACAATAATCTGTAATCACATTTAAGCATTTAACGGGGAGGGTGCGAATGTAATATGGATCAATTCTAAGTAATTTGGTTATAGGGTACGAAAATTTTATTGAAAAACTAGCTATAACTTACTATAGAATACTTAAAAAAACTTTATCACAGAAAGACATCTGAAAGCAAGAAAAGGATTGACTCACTCATTCTAATCTTTCTTCAATTTATGTCCCTGTAGTTTCCATACAAAAAAAGGAACAGAAGACCCCTAAGAAGCTTAATCCCTATCAGAAAGCAAAGCAGTTCATTCGCAACTCATTCCCCCAGGATAGGGAAACCCAGAAATTCAGCAGCCCAACAATTATGGGCTATTTCAAAGACAGTGTCAACTGCAGGAAGAAGAATTTCTCTAATAAGAGTGACACAAGTCTCCCCTCTCCCCATTTCATTTACATTGAACTTCAAACTTACTGCGGAACCACATAACATAGGTTTTAAAAAAGCAAAACAAAAGGAACTGCTCAAATTTTATTTAGGCACTTCTGAACAGCATCAAGGACACTGCGAACTCCCAGACATCTTTCTTGTTCCCTGACCCGCTGCCTGTATCAAACCAGATCTACTCCCAACTCTATTCTGCCTCCAGAAAAATCCAGTTCTCCTCAAGATCAAAGGTGTACCTCCCGCCTCGCCCTCCAGGCGATCTCTTCTCCAACAAACCTGCAAACCTCACTGGCTTAGATGGCGGGATGCAGAAAGAAAAAACACCTTCCCCTGCTTTGCCTGGGACGAGGGAGGTCTGTTCCCACTGAGAGAAACCAAGGCCTTCTACCCCACCTTTTAAAAGCGAGGGACGTTTCCCACGGCTAAATCCATACTACACAAATAACCCAGTTAGAAACTGGATTATTTGCCACGGCTCCTTCCTACGGGGGTCTTGGGATTTGTAGTTTTGCAAGCCTCCTCTGCCAAAGAGCGCTGGTGCCTCACCAAACTACAAATCCCAGGATCCCATAGGAAGGAGCCATGGCAAATAACGCAGTTTGAAACTGGATTATTAGTGTCGTGTGGATCTGGCCGCCACCTCTCTGCTCTTGCGCTGCTCGTGGGTGGCGTCTCCCTCCATGCAGCCCCCAGCCTGCCATTTTCCAGACCCAGAGGCCCTTCCCTCCCTCGACCCCCCAAGTTTACTCCCCCACGACTCCCTGACTCCCTCCCTCCTCCAGCCCTGAGGAAACACTTCGCCCGAAAGGGCCCTCTCTCCCTCCCTCCCTCCGCGGGCGTCGAAAGCCAAGCGCGCTCTGCCTCCTCAGCCGCCCCTCTCCGCGCTCCCCTCGTCGTAGGCCGGCTCCCCTCACGCCCTCCCTCCCAACCGTCCCCCTGACAGAAGCCGCCCCCTCGGTCCCCCCCCTCAAGCCCGGCCTCACCTGAGGAGGCGGAGAGGGGAAAAGGAAGGCCTCGGCCTCTGCTGCCGCCACCTCCCTCCCTCCCTCCGCCCCTCCGCCTTTGGGAGCCAAGCGGGACTTACTCGTCGGGGCTCCGGATGGCAGCTCCCTGCCTGGGCCTCTCCTCCCGTCCCGACTTGTGGCCTCGGCCGCCTCAGCCGCCTCCTTCTCGGCCTCAGCACTCGCTCCCACCGGAAACGCAGCTCCCTCCGCCAATCGCCGCCCGGCCTGACGTCAATGGGCCTCGCTCTCACTCGACCCACCGTCGCCGCGGCAACCTTAAAGGGGAAGCGCGAGGGCCCGGCTACCCTCCCCTCGGTTGCTGCTCCTTCATCGCCCGCCAAAAGGGACAAGAAATATGGCCCACGCGGCGGCGGCGGCGGCACCACCTCCGGCGCAGCCTTTCCCTTTAAAACGCCCGCTGACGTTAGAGCGCTTGTTGGAAAGGGAGGGGAGGGCGAGGGGAGGGCCAGAGGGTTTTCTTGGCAACGGAGCCGTCAGAGGTGGTCTTGCCAGTTCCTTCCTCTGAAATAGAGCCTTGCAGCCCCTGGTCACACAGAGAGCAGCCTTTCTCAACCTTTTTATCCTGGAGGAACCCTTGAAATAATGTTCAGGTCTCAGGGAACCTCTGCATAAACAGTATTCTACATACCAGTTGTCCCTCCGTATCCACGGATTTGGGATCCACGGATTTAAGTATTCACGGCTTGAAATTATTCTTTAAAAAATAATAATCCAAAAAGTAGGCCTCGATTTTGCCATCTTATAGAAGGGACACCATTTTGCTATGCCATTGCATATCATGGGACTTGAGTATTCATGGATTTAAGTATTCTCGGCTTGAAAATATTCTTTATAATTAAAAAGCAAACCTTGATTTTGCCACCTTATAGAATAGACACCATTTTGCTATGCCATTGCTGAGAATGGGACTTGAGTATTCACGGATTTTGGTATCCACAGGGTCGGGGAGTGGTGGTGGTCCTAGAACCAAACCCCAATAAATATGAAGGGACAACTGTAGAGCCTTTACAGCACCTGGTCACACTAGAGCAGCTTTTCTCAACTTTTTTATCCTGGAGGAACCCTTGAAATAATTTTCAGGTCTCAAGGAACCCCTGCATACAATTATTCGATATACTTCTATTGCTTCCCCCCACAATCACAGTCTCTTGAGGAGCCCCTAGCAACCTCTTGGGGAACCCTAGGGTTCCAGGGAACCCTGGTTGAGAAACACGAACATAGAGTAACACATAGAATCATAGAGTTGGAAGAGACCACAAGGGCCATCTAGTCCAACCCCTGCCATGCAAGAATATGGCTTGGGTCCAACTTATCTCCGGGACTGCCTCCTTCCGTATGACCCTCCCCGCGCACTTCGGTCCTCTGGGAGGAATCTGTTACAGCCTATGAAAACAAGGCTGTCGGTGACGTCCCAGAGGGCCTTCTCTGCTGCCGCTCCCAGATTATGGAATGGCCTGCCAGACGAGATCCGTCTTATTACCACCTTAGACAGCTTTTAAAAAGCTGTCAAGACGGATCTTTTCCGGCAGGCCTTTCCTGAATAACTATCCTGGCCCAAGACTCAGCTGTCCTTTCTGAGCTGCAATCGGATTTTTTTTAACTATTGTATGTTTTAAAACATTTTTTCCTAATTTATATATTTTTAATTATTGTATGTTTTTAATCTTATATAATTTAATATTATTTTAAGGGGTGGGTGGGCTAGGGTACTGTGACTATGGAGTTTTTATGTTGTAAGCCACCCCAATTGCGTTGCAGAGGGGCAGGACAGAAATAAAATTTTATTATTATTATTATATACACACAGACCCCACCGCCTGTTCCACACAGTCCAAGAACCAAATTTCACTGACCTCAGTGGTGTTTACTCTCAAGTAATAAACGGCGCCCAGGATACCACATCAGCTGCAAGAAAGCAGACCTTTGAAAAAATATATTTTTGGACTATCGTTCCCAAAAGGTCATGCTGGGCTGGGGGATTCTGGGTGTTGCAGTACCAAAAAGTAGATCTTCCAAATTCTGCACTAAAGACATTTATTCATTGGCAGTCTCCCATCCAAGTGCTAACTAGGGCTGACCCTACTTAGCTTCCAAGATCAGACAGGATCTGGTGCCTTTATTTAGCCAGGGCTGGGTCTCAAAAAAGTGATACTTTTATTGGCCAACCAACTGCAAAACACATGGTGCAAGCTTTCAAAACTCGACAGGCTTCTTCATCAGAGAAACTATGTTAAAAAGAAGAAAAGTGACAATATTGGGGTCACAGACCTAAATGTTGTCTCAGATGTTTCTTGTGTTGTTGTTCAGGTGAGGGATCTCATGCAGGCAGAACCCACTCCTACTTCTTGGCCATGTGGAACTGAGATAAAAGGCAGTAAAATGTAAATCCTTTTGCAGCAGTCAGGAACTTCAACTTCCAAAATCAGGCAGGATCTGGTGCCTTTGGGGAATTTAAGCAGTTTACAACTATTCTAGACTAATTACAAAGGGCAGCCTGTCATTTTAATAATCCGTTGCAGGGCAAAATGCAACGTGTTCCATGGTGCCTAGTATCAGTGACCTAGTTAGGCTGTTAGTCCCATTGAAACAATTGTTGACTGGTAAATCAACACATAAATGCGAATCCTGTTGATTCAGTTGGGTCTATGCTAGTTGGTGAGGATTTGGTCCAGGAGGCCAAAGTAGCACACCCCATGGCGGTGGAGGTGTGCTGGGAATTGTCGTTCAATAGCATCTGGAAGGCTACATGAATCCCAGCCCTGATTTAGCCCTTAACCTGCAAGCCTGAATTTACTTACTTGGAAGTAAATCCCATTGAACCTAGTGGGGCTTGCTTCTGAGTAGACATGATTGTGATGATAATAGTAGTTACACAATTATTGTTCTGTAACATTGTTTCAGAGAACTAGTGTGCTGTAATGGTTTGAGTGTTGGATTATTATTCTGGAGACCAGGGTCTGAATCCCTTGGGCAAGTTGTTTTGTGCCTTCAAATGGTACAGACTTATGGTGATCCTAAGGTCATCCTTATGTGGAAAACAAAATAATGGCCCACAGATTGGAAACACTCAATATACATTCCAATCCCCAAGAAAGGGAGCACCAGGGATTGCAGGAACCACAGGACCACTGTATTAATTGCCTATGCAAGCAAAATGCTGCTCAAAATTCTACAACAAAGACTTTTACAGCATATCGAGTGAGAGATGTCAAATGTCCAAGCTGGGTCAGGAAAGGAAGAGGTACTAGGGATCATATTGCAAACATATGTTGGGTAATGGAGCACACCAAAGAATTTCAAAGGAAAATCAGTCTGTGTTTTATAGAGCACAATCAAAGCCTTTAATTATGTAGAACATACACATACACACACAAAACTATGGCTTGCTCTTAAAGAACTGGGTGTGCCAAAACTTTTGATTGTCCTGTTGCATAACCTGTACTCAGAACAAGAGACTACTGTCAGGACAGAATATGGACAAATTGAATGGTTTACAATTGGCAAGGGGGTCAAGCAAGGCTACATTTTATCACCCTATCTGTATGCTAAACATTAAGCAGGATTAGATGCAGAGGAAGGAGGTATGAAAACTGGAGGAAGAAACATCAGCAATTTAAAACATGCAGATGACACCATACTACTAGCAGAAAATAGCAAAGACTTGGAATGATTACTGAAGAAAGTCAAGGAAGAAAGTGCAGAGGCAGGTTTACAGCTGAACATGAAGAAAACAAAAATACAGTTGTCCCTCCACATTCGTGAACTTGACATTTGCGGTTTTGATTATTTGCGGTTTTGGGAGGGCCCTCCGGGGCCCCCCAAAACCGCAACACAGGGCCTCCGGAGGCCCCGTGAAAGCCCTGGGACCGAGCGGGGAGGGCCAGGGAGGCCTCCACAGGGCCTTCAGAGACCCTCCAGAGGCCCTTCGGAGGCCTTGGGAGGGAGGGGGAGGGCTGGGAAAGCCTCCGCAGGGCCTTCAGAGACCCTCCGGAGGCCCCGCGAAGGTCTTGGGAGGGAGGGGGAAGGACCAGGGAGGCCTCCGGGGGGCCTTGCGAGGCCCCATGAAGGCCTTGGCGATTACTGGGGAGGCCTCCGCGGGGCCCCGCGAAGGCCCAGGGAGGGAGGGGGGAGGGCCAGGGAGGCCTCCACGGGGCCTTGCTAGGCCCCACGAAGACCCGGGGAGGGAGGGGGAGGCCGGGGAGGCCTCCGCGGGGCCCGCGAAGGCCTTGTGGGGGAGTGGGGAGGGCCGGGAAAGCCTCCGCAGGGCCCCGCGAAGGCCTTGGGAGGGAGTGGAGAGGGCCGGGGAGGCCTCCGCAGGGCCTCCGGAGACTCTCCGGAGGCCCCGTTGAGGGCTTGGGCGGGAGGGGGGAGGGCTGGGGAGGCATCCACGGGGCCTCGGGAGGGTCTCCGGAGGCCCCGGGAAGGCCTAGGAAGGGAGTGGGGAGGCTGGGGAAAGCAACTATGGGGCCTCCGGAGGCCCCATGGTCACTATGGTGGGGGAGGGGAGGGCAGTCATTATTTGCAGATTTTTCACATTCGCAGAGGTCCGTGGAACGTAACCCCCGTGAATGTGAAGGGACGACTGTAATGACCACAGAAGGTTTACATGGCTTTAAAGCAGTCAATGAAGACATAGAAATAGTTTAAGATTTTCCATAGCATGGCTCAGTTGTAAATCAGAATGAAGACTGCAATGAAGAAATGAGAAGAAGACTTAAGACTTAGAAGGGTAGAGATGAGGGAACTAGTCAAGATCCTGAAGTGTAAAGATATATAATTGAATACTAAAGTGAAAATTGTCTGTGCCATCTTATTTCCAATTTCTATGTATGGTTGTGAAAGCAGAACAGTAAAGAAAGCAGACAAAAAGAAAATTGGCTCCTTTGAAATGTGCTGGAAAAGAGTTCTACAGATACTGTGGACTGCTAAAAAGACCAATAAATGGGTCCTAAAGCAAATCAAGCTGGAACTCTCCCTAGAAGCCAAGTCAACTATATGGAGACCGTTGTACTTTGGCCATATTATGAAAAGACATGACTCACTAGAAAAGACAATAATACTTGTTAAGATAGAAGGCAGTAGAAAAAGAGGAAGACCACATTCCAGATAGACTCAATCAGGGAAGACACAACTTTGAGTCTGCAAGACCTGGGTAGGACTGTTGAGGATAGGATGACTTGGAGGTCTCTCACTCATAGGGTTGCCATAAGTTGAAGTCTATTTGATGGCAGTTAACAACGACAAGGTCATCCTGTCACTGAGATTCCTTGGTAAAATTTGTTTCAAGGAAGTTTGCCATTGATTTCTTCTGAGGCTAAGAAGATGTGACCTGTCCCAACGTCACACAGTGACCCTGTTCTCCCCGAGTCCTAGTACAACACCCCCAACTACGATACCACACTGGCTCTCATTTTAACTATTCGCAATGCCTGACACCCTATTCAGTAATAAGGATTGGAATACTTTCTAAAAAGTTTTAGTTTTAAACTACATTTGAAACGAGATGAGATTTACCTTTTCACCCCTTTTTAGATAATTCTGCATTGATAAATTAGGGGAGAGAATTTGTGGCCTTATGTCAGATGGGGAGGGCAGTAGAAAGGGCTAGATCAGAAAGGTGAGGGCCACTTACACAATCAGGGAACACAGGCCTGCTAGTCCCAATTAGAGGAAACCCACTGCATCAATGGGAACTTAGCAAGCTAACACATGTCAATTTCACTGACAGAATGTGTCTACTCTAGCTGAGATTAACAGTTGCATTGTGGCCATAAATCACTTTTTAAAAGAGAGAGAAAAAACATTGTTTTGAAAGCCAGGAACAGTATGGGGATTCAGTAGGCCTTTACTCTCAATACTGGGCAGGCGGGTTGCTGCAATTGCATTTTAGATGGAACAAAATCAGAACAGACTGAAAAAGGAGGGGAGAAGGACACCAAAAACTCTGGAATTCAGCAGTTTGACAGTGATGCCATTTAGATTCCCAGAGAAACTATGTTATATTGGTTCTGGAAATGATAATTTACATGGAAGTAACTAGATTTTTCTCCATACATGAGCATGCCTAATGATTACTGATACATAACATGAGCAGCAAAGGAAAAAATGGCTTGCCCACACTGAGTTTACAGTCTATCATGGTAGAGACAACAGCAGGAATGCAGGACTGGCAGCAAACTGAGGGGGGGGGGAGACACATATTTGTTTTGGCTTAATATTTTTAGAAGCAAGTTTGTGCATATGGCAATGTCTCTAATTATTTTTCTTTCTTTTTTTCTTGAGTAGTACATTCAAAGCTTGTTTATTAATGCTGAATAAATGTTCTGAAAACTTACCAGCTGGAACCTGGTAGACTCTATAAAGGGCTTCTTGAGGAATGACAGTTATAGAATGATTATGTCTAATTTTGGTATTTACAAGAAGCCACCAGAGAATGATGAACCCCTTCCTTTATTTTCTCCTGTTGGCCACAGCACAGTTGTTAAGCACATATTTGGCTTTCGTTATGCAGCAGTCCAGCAGGTACTGTGGCTAATTCTTCACTGAACATATTCAAAATCATGTACTGTATTACAATGTGATTTAATGTCAGCCATCCATTATTGTCATACGCTGGAGGGAACCAAGGAGTGTTGTGCATATGTATATGTAGCTGGATACATATTACATGTAGGAAATCTACATTCATTGAATGCATGAACATTCAAGGGAGCATCAGAGGAAACAATCCCCATTTGTCCCTCTAATGCCCACCTGAGGTAAAAGTTTGCATATAGCTCCAGCTGCTGACCTAAATAGGACAACAGACATGACCTTAAGAGCACTTAATATAGTCACACAGTAATTTAATAACAGTCACATAAGTGGTGTATTAAAACTAGCTTGGACTGGATAAAGCTTTAAATGGAAAGTGTGGGAACTGTGGGGAGGGGGGAAAATCACACTGGTTCCCAGGAAAAGACTGTGGGTGGGAGTTAAAATATCCAGTATATCCAGTTTCCTCTTTCTTACATTGTGCTTGTCTTCACTTTTGAACAAGCCAACTACAATTGCTCATCTTTCTCTGCATATATTGTCTTTGAGGGTCAGGAAGCCTTAAGCTCTTATTGGGGCAATCCTAAATAGTTTTACTCCAGCCAACAAATAAAGCCCAAGAATATTTCAGTAAACATGCTTGCAACACTTGTCCTGCCTGACTCCTTAAGACTAATGGAAGTTGTCTTAAATGTAGGGCTTGCCTACACCAGTGGCTCTTAACCTGTGGTCCGGGGACCCCCAGAGGGCCACGATGTCCTCATGGGGGGTCTCCAAAGGATTGAATGCTGCTTGGCCCACCTCCTCCTCTCTGCAGTGGAGTGGCCACATGATAGGAGCCAAGGCAAAGGCTAGCTGGCTTGGTTTGTGCATTGCTATTCAATCCGCTCTAGCCACAAACTTGCAGGAAAAAGCAGGAGAAAAGTCTCCCCCCCCCTTCCAGTGCCTCTGAGGTAAAGTTTCATGGATAGTGTAATTGTGTTGTTGTTGTTGTTGTTGATAGAGGTCTGCAGCAACAAAAGATATTTAAAGAGGTAAAGAAAAAGATATTTAAAGAGGTCCCTGGTAAAGAAAAGGTTAAGAACCACTGGTCTACACTACTGAAAAAAACTCAAACTTCCCCCCTCCCAAATTCTGGGCAGATAAGGCCACACTCTGTACATCCTTTTCACCAAATCTGGTTTGATTAGTCTACGTCCGTATTCACACCAAACTCAGAGAATACTACTTTAATCCACGTTTTAAAAAGTCATATGAGATTTTCAGACGTGATTTTTGGCAGGATATATTGCAAAACAGCTCCGTTGCTGCTGCGCGGCAGGAGAGCTGTTTCAGACGATGCCGTCCCTCTGCCGAAACCCTCCGTGTCACTTCCGTGACAGAATGGAGGAAACCACGTCATATTTCATTTACGATTGTTGCCCGTGAGTGAAATACGACACAGTTTCCTCCATTCTGTCACGGAAGTGACACGGAGGGTTTCGGCAGAGGGACAGCGTCGTCCGAAACAGCTCCCCTGCCATGCGGCAGCAACAGAGCTGTTTTGCTATATATCCTGCCGAAAATCGCATCTGAAAATCCCCATAGTGTCGTACAAAGATACAATACAGATTCAGATACAAATAATACTTAACAGTGACAATATGCTTTGAATGCTGAAATTAGTCATTCAAACACCGAAAACTGTGTTATCATAGAACGTTGTATCACGTAGCCCCATAAAGTTGTTTGTTTCTCTGTTGGTTTGTTCTATATAAAATGACTGGGGGTAATTGAAAATTATGACAGCCATGTTAAAATTATATATGGTTCATTTTCCTAGCACACAGAGCATTCAAATATGCCTTATCTGTTTTTAAGATAATATCCTACCCAAGCTGTGACCTCTATATGGATATATAGTATTCATTTTAATTTTAAAAAATATTTATAGTTTAGTAGACAAAGAAATACTTAGTGGTATAGTGGAGCCAGGGACTTCAAAAGCCCAAGATTTTTAAGAGATGCTCTTCTCAGGCTTTCCTATCCCTATCTACCGGTAGTTCTTTTGGTAGTGCGGTGGGGAGGGGAGTTAGGTAATCCTAGCAACAGTATATTCTTTTGGTCCTCATTATGTAAACAAAAGTATAGTATTTTACAGGTGGCTTGTTCTTGAATGGGCAATGAAGACCCATTAACTTTACAAAAGATCCATGGTGGTCAACAACACACCTGTCTGTTTTTGGACTCTCCTTGTGGACTTGGCCATGGTAACTCTCAGGATGAGTGCCCACATTTCAACATTTACTACAATACCATAGGAACTCCTTCCAAAAACATAGTTACCAATACTTTTTCTGTTAAGTGTGTCAAAGCAGGTCAGTATGTGTAATGTATGGTAACAGAGCATCTTCTCCTATTATATCTTTATATTCCTTACAGTGATGACCCAGGACATTTTGCTGCCCAAGATAATGGCCAAGAGATTGCCCTTCTCCCAGTTCTCCAAACTGAAACGAACAATTGCAATTTTACTACAGCACAGATGTCTTCCACCACATGTGAGGCTGATGGACTAGTCAGACTAGTTTAGACAGGCAATATGCCACACTATGTACAGCTCTGTCCTCAAACACAGGAAAATGGCTCGTGGCAGTTATGGCTGCTGCCGCCGCCCACTTTCAGCATTTGCTGTCCCTAGGAGTTGTCTCCCTTTTCCTAACAGTAGGGCTGATCCTGACTGTTGAACCTGAGAAGCCGCTCTACTCTGGATTTTGTGCATAGCATCTCCGGCCTGTTCTATAGCAGCATGAGGTGCCAGAATCCCAAGGCAGTAGATGACCAGTGTCACTTTTTAAAAAAATACTCTTTATTATTATTATTATTATTTTGTAAATAACACTTTCCTAGTACAAACTAACACAGTAGGGAAAAGCCTGGGTTACTGTGTTTTTTAAATGTATCAGCTCTTTAAATAAGAGTTAATTTTAAAATGTGGTTCTCTATACTAGAGCCTTCTGTGGCATAAACACTACCACCTTCAGATTTCCCTTCTTTGTAGTTTCTGCTTCTTCTAAACAACTCGGCTAGGAAAGAAGAGGTTTCTCTCTTGTTAGAAAACTCTACTGATGAAATGTAAAAAGCACTCCACTACATTTCAATTGGTCATTTTAGAAATTATCTTGCCTCAGTCAGTTAAACATTATTTTTAGATAAAAAGAAGGGACACACACAGAAAAGGCCTTAAACTATGAATGATTATTTTTGTGCCTTTTTATAAAGGTACAGTAGGACCCCCTTATCTGCTGGGGATTGGTTTTCTTGGGGGGCGTGGATAACGAAAATTGTGGATAATAGCGAACACCATTGAAAATAATGGGACTTCCAGTTTAAAATACCATAGAGTTGTCTTGGAGGACCTAGAAAATGGCTAGAGAAGACACATTTTCTAGGAAGACTCTATGGTAGGTGTGCTGCTTTGTGTCTGGTGGATAATTGAATCAGTGGAATAAGAATCAGTGGATATGGGGGTCCTACTGTATATGCTAGAGCTAATATGAGAGGGGCAGCAAATGTGTAAAAACAAATGGAAATTTGGGCACATTCATCACACCAGCCTTCTCTAACCTGAATGAGTTTAGTCACAGATAGCATCAGCCTCTAGTCAGTACTGGCTGTGGAAGGTTATAGGAGTGATTAATCCAACTGTTACAAAGTGTTGTAGTTCAAAATGCTTAGAAAATTGGGAGGACAATGGACATTATCAGACTAGTGTCCAAAAATACTGTAATTCTGTGAATGAAGATAGTGGAAACATTGTGGCATTATAACACTTATTATCGCACGTCGCTGTAATCACGTGAAAGAAACAACACAGAATTATCACACAACTACCACTAGCGCTTTAAGAACAGGAGTTTACTTCCACAATTTGGCATGGGCAAGATTTCAGTGGTTCTTGTGAGAAGATGCAAGCATGTTTAACACCTTAATTAACAAACTAAGAGAACACACAAGCACTGAAACAAACATAAAAATGTACAAACTAAATGGGACAGTTCATAAACAGAGTGTCCTGTGGTTCATTTCCACATTCTCATCAGAACTTTTCTTGCTGAGGGCTACCCATTCATGCTAAAATCTTGCGATTACAACGGGACATGTTTTTGCATGCAGTCAATACATAAAAAAAACACTATTGATGATCTATTGATGGCTTCTCCCATCAATAGAACTGACACCTTTTTTGTGGTTATACCTTGGAGTAATAATGTGAAGAAAGTGATGTCATGCGATAGTGGGGCCCATTCACGCTATCCTGATGTCGTAATCCCACAATTTTTGCCGCATCTGATAATGGACAATGTTTCCAGTCTAATACAGTCTGAAAGCAGCCTGAAAGATTGATTCTTCTAATAGTTTTTTTAGTTATTTATTATTGTTTTATTTATTTGATTTTTATCCTGCCTCTCTTTGTACAGGATCCAAGGCAGCCTACAGCATTTAAACAATGGGGTATGATTAAAACATTATTTATGCAAAAGTTTTTAAAAACCAATTAAACAATACTTCAGTTAAATATATGAGCCTGACCAAAATCTAAGTGTCCTACCACCCTGTGAGATTAGATTGGTGGATATACATGACAGAACTTTCTCTGTCACAGCACCCTAGTTATGGAACCTCTTCCTCCGGGTCAGGCTGACTCCACCCCTTGAGTTTCCAGTGCAGTTTCACATGGTCTTTGGCTCTTAAAATCAGGAGTGTCTGCTCTGGTTGTTTTTAAACTGATTTTTTTAAAGAGGTGGCTGGATTTTTTAAGTTGGTGTTTTAGTTATTTAATGTTTTTAAAGTTTACAGTATATCAATAATGTATTGCCTCAGAGGCTCTGGTGGGTCAAGGGGTGATAAATGTACTGTATATGCCCTGAACAGGTAAATAATACAGTCCAGTCACAGATAGCATCCCATGAGCCTGCTAAGGCTGCTTTTCTACTCTTATAATGTTTTGCTGAAAACTAACACATAGATGTTAATGGAATGGTGACTTGCATGTGTGAAACAGCCTGGAGCATTAACTTCAAACATAAGCCCTTTCATTAGCAGCAGTTCACACCTCCAGCCATAGGTTATTGCAAGACTGAATATTAAACAATTATTACATTACAGAATCAGAGTGAACTACATTCAGTTACAAATGGTTGCATCTGTCCTGTTCAATCTATTGTTATAATTTAATCTATAGTGGTTGTTCCACCCACATTAAGTCACTGCATGTATGAACTGCCCTCAGAGTGTGAAAGGAACAAAATGGTTGCATTTTCCTCATAAACAATGACTGTATTTCCCCCCCATACAAGACACAGTTGCATTTGGGATGATCTTCAAACTTGGGAATGTTAGGACTCTTTCTCAAGCCATTATCAATGTAATCAATGCAGTTCTTGTTATTATATCCCATACTACGTGGTCATATCTAGTGCAGCAAAAACAAAGATAAACTTCTAAGCCCAGTTTTTTAAAATGCAAGTTGTTTAAGTTAAAAGCAATAATTCAAGACTGTGAAATTCAACATGCTCAAGTCCAACAGTCATTAAAAGCTTGTTGAAATAAGGTTTTATGTGTATCTATGTAACAGCCACAATTTGAAATCACATTCTCTGGGTCTACCGCTGAATGTACCACACATAGACATGGCTGTGAGAAGTCAGATGGTGGCATAGAACATGGACAGGCTTTACGTTACACACAAAACACTACCCTCATGAGCAATATGTAAATAAAATGTGAATAAGCATATTTCTGCTTTTATCATTATCTATTGAATGTAACACTCTGGCTCTCATGGGCCAAGTTAGACTGACTCAAAACTATAGCTGAGGGAAACAGAGAGAAATAATGAGAATGGGTCCTGGATTAAAAAGAAAAGAATAGCAGCATCAGCTGAAAGAATTATTGGATGGAAACAGAAGAGGTTGTGGTAGAATTGTTTCTCTTTTTAAAGAACTCAAATGTCTGTTCGTTTATTCTGCTCATCACCTGAGAGATTTTGAGGTTTCTGCTAAACCTCCCCCATAGGTATATCAGCCAGAAGCCGCTTTAGCAACTATATGAAATAAGAATCACAGCAGCCTTCATCATCTGGAAGCTCATTTATTTGTTACACTAGGCATGACATCAAGTAAATATGATTTGTTTAGGGTCAGCCTGATCATCTCTCAGCTTCTGATCTACATTTGTGGAAAATGTGGTGGTGAGGCTGAGCTGTCACCAGATGGCAGCATTTGTTACTATGTAGTATATCCCTACAAGTAGCGACAACTCTTGCTGAGAGATTAAGGGACAATTTATAGAACATAGAAAGCTTCCTTATATGTAGTCAGACCAGTCATCCATTGTAGACTAATGTTGACACTCATTGGCAGTAGCTTTCAAGGTTTTCATAGGAAAGTCTACCTTGTCCTATCGGGCTGGAAATGCTAGGGTTACAATCTGGGACGTTTTGCATTCAAAGCAGGTACTAATTCCAAAAGTTTGTGAACACATAATATTTGTCAGAGAATCAGGACTGGTTGAGCTTCCTGACAAGAGTACGATTGGTGATAAAGCTGGATTTCCTGCTATGGAATGTGTAAAATTATCTACTATATGATCACATCAAATAAGAGTCCTTGAGCTACTCTTGGGAATCCATCAACAAATCATCAATAAGCTTTATTTTGAAATCTAAGGAGATTTTCAGACAGGAACAAAAAAGCGTCCCCGTCTTGCAAGCTCCTCTCCTGCTCCTCTCCCGTAAGGACATAAAATAAAAAGTTTTCAGACCTACCTTGTTTGCGCTTCATTCCCTCTGCAGGGCAGCCCAAGAGTTCCTTTCACTTCCTGGATTGAAATCCCGGATGCTCTTGCGAGAAGATGAGAGTGTGGAAATTCAAACTGTAAAAGGAAAATGCAAGACAAAAAGTTACACTAAGCACCTAAACACACTTAAAACTTTACAAGTAACCCAGGGAGGGTACAAAAAAGTGTGTCACTTACCTCGATGTCTCGATCTCACCTGGAAGTGTTCTGGCATGGACCTCCCACGGACGCTGGCATCATGCCAGCATAATGGGGCACCACTTCATTCGCAGGACATTCCGTGACAGAAACGGAAGAGGGGATTCATTGACGGTTTAGCCCGTGAATAAAAAGAAGCACTGGTGTAACGACAGCCAAACGGGAGTCTAACAAGAGGGGAACAATTTCATCTGAAATACAAGCCCTTAGCGATCTCCTGGCGTTGTTATCACACCATATTTAGAGCATCTGAAAATCTCCTAAGATAATCCTTGAATAATAACCACTTATGGGGATCCATGAATTCTTAGCACCACTTCAAACCTTGCTGGCTTCAACAGGAATCACACTTGAGTGTTTTGTGTTCCAAAACTTTGTGTTTAGAATGCTGCAGGAAGCTGCTGGTTTAGCCCTGCCATTATGTGGGTTGAAAGAACCACCCTTAGTAGCAAATTTCGTAGGAAATTCTTCTTTCTTTACTTTTGTTATTACTGTATTTTGATTGCCAAGGAAAAGGAGAGAGATTTTCTGCCCGTACATAAAAAATAACTTGACTTAAGGGACATTTGCTCTCAGTGGCTGCTCCCACCCTTTGGAACTCCCTCCTGTGGGAAGCTAGGCTGGCCCCTCCCTGTTGTCATTCCACCGACAGGCAAGAACATTTTTGTTTAAGCAGGCCGTTGGCATATAATTGTAGCTTTTATCAGGTTGTCTTTTTATGCTGTTTTTATTGTGTATGTTTTAATTGTTTTAATTGCTTTTAATTGTGATTTTAATTGTTTGTGAGCCGCCTTGGGTTCCACTCTGGGAGAAAGGTGGCATAGAAGTTGCATGCATGCATGCATGCATAAATAAATACAGTAATCTCAGGCAGAAAACCATCTTGGACTGTCCCTAGGAAACTAAAATCAGGAGGGGGAGATCTATGGAGGAGAAGACAGCTCAAAACCAGCCTCCTAGCTTGCTTTCTCTCTGAAATAGTTAAGGGGGGGGGGAACAATTTTCAACAGATTTCAGCCTCTCAAGGGCTGCTTTTCATTTTAAAAGCTTTATTAGGAAGAAGCCTTCACCATCTTAATGCCAGTTCCATTTAACTGTTTGATTTCCTCACTGTTCTATCCTTTGGGTGTTTCTACTGCCTCCTTGCTGCCACCACTGCTCTAGGAGGCCCCAATCCATGCTACTACCATAGAGTGAACACACAAAAAATAGGAGATGCTTCTCCAGCTTCTTACTCTGTTTGTATGCTCAGAACTGAGTGAACGTTTTAAGACAGCCAGGAGAAACAGTAGGACTTGGAGGCTATGGGAAATAGCTATGGCCCCCTTGCTGGTGTGTGAGCTTCAGGAGATGAGCAAAGATGTCAATCTTCCTGACACCAGCCTTGCAACTGCCTATCACATGTAAGACCTAGACAATTTTGTAGGCTACATCTAGCCCTTTACAACTCTGTGCTTGTGAGCCCACCCTGGGTGCTCAACACTGCTGCCAACACCTTTCTACAAATTCCTTTCTACAAATCTATCAATGACTTGGACGAGGGAATTAGGGGTATACATATCAAATTTGCAGATGACATCAAATTAGGAAGAGTAGCTAATACCCTAGAGTACAGGATCAAAATTCAAAATGACCTGGATAGACTGGAGAGCTGGGCCAAAGCTAACAAAATGAAATTCAATACGGAGAAATGTAAGGTACTGCACTTAGGGCGGAAAAATGAAATGCATAGATATAGGATGGGGGAGACCTGGCTGAACGAGACTACGTGTGAAAGGGATCTAGGAGTCCTAGTAGACCACAAGTTGAACATGAGTCAACAGTGTGATGCGGCAGCTAAAAAGGGCCATGCGATTTTGGGCTGTATCAATAGAAGTATAGTGTCTAGATCAAGGGAAGTGATAGTGCCGCTCCATTCTGCCTTGGTCAGACCTCACCTAGAATACTGTGTCCAGTTCTGGGCACCACGATTCAAAAAGGATATTGACAAATTGGAGCATGTCCAGAGAAGGGCAATTAAAATGGTGAAAGGTCTGGAAACCATGCCTTATGAGGAGAGACTTAGGGAGCTGGGTATGTTTAGCCTGGAAAAAAGACGGTTAAGAGGCGATATGATAGCCCTGTTTAAGTATTTGAAGGGGTGTCACGTTGAGGATGGAGCAGGCTTGTTTTCTGCTGCTCCAGAGACTGGAACACGGAGCAATGGATGCAAGCTCCAGGAACAGAGATTCCACCTCAAGATTAGGAGGAACTTTTTGACAGTAAGAGCTGTTCGGCAGTGGAACACACTCCCTTGGAGCATGGAGGGGTCTCCTTCCTTGAAGGTCTTTAAACAGAGGCTGGATGGCCATCCATCGGGATGCTTTGATCGTGATTCCTGCGTGGCAGGGGGCTGGACTGGATGAACCTCGTGGTCTTTTCCAATTCTACAGTTCTATGATTCTATGAAATTCCCCCACATCCCCACTAGGGATAATGGTGTGGAAAGAGAACTCATATTTCTAACTGCTTCACAGCATTTCCATGCTCCTTCTAATGCACCAACCTGCTGATCATTGCAGACTGTTGGAAACCTAGCAGTCCTCTCAGGCCCTCTTTCTCAGTATATTTGGGCAAATGGGAGACTCAACCTGAGATTGTCATTATTAACTGGATTCCATGAGTGCTACTTGGGCCAGCATCCCTCCATCTGAAAAAGATACAGCTCATTAACATACAAGGACCCCCCAGGTCTCTCTCTGATAGTCATTTGGGCAGATCAGTTCAGTTCAGAGGTTGTGATAAAATGTCTTGGAGCTGATGATGGAAAGATGTATGTTTAAAGGAGGCAAGAATTAAATGTCCTCTGTCTGTTGGATAATGGAAGAAGTTTCCTTATTTTTCCATCCTTGCAGTATGAGCCTCTTACCAATCTGGCCCATTCATGCTGACCAGCAATCCACTTCAGATAGTTTTTTCCTCCCTATACTCTTTTTCAGCAACAAAAAATGTACTGCAATCCAAGAAAAGCTTTGACATTTGATTCTGCTGAAGCGAAAAAATCTGTCTGATCCAACAGTGCATGAACATTGTTGCTTCCATTTAACTGTCTGCAAAACAAAAACTTGGGGGAGGGAAGGAAATCCTCTTCCTTCTGACTTTTCCCACTTTACAAAATACAGGGCGATCCCTGTTTCCACATGTTCTAAGACCCCCATGGATACCTGAAACTGTGGGTAATAGGGAACCCTATTATTTTCAATGAGACGAACACTAGAAGCTGACCATAGAATCACATTGGAGGACCTAGAAATGCCTGGAGATTTTTTTTTCAGATGTGAATAAGTGAAACTATGGATACTAAATCTTCTCTTTCCACATAGCCTGGTAAAGTTTGGAATGGCTTGACTTGAAGGGTATGGTTTTGTGTGTGGGGGTATAAAGGATCTGTTTTGATTTTAACCTTGTATGAATTTGGTGCAGACCGAGCTTTCACTGTGGCATTGTGCATGTTTTAAACCTTGTAGTATAGTGTCATGTTGAAAAGGCAGAATATAAAAAAGACACTCCCACCCCAATGTTTACATTGATGTCTTTTGATTAGGTTTCCTAGTTAAAAAAAATCTATTTGTTGGAAAGTCTTACTCAGTTTCAGCCCTTCCACAGTTTGCAGAATATGGCTGCCAACAAGAAGGCACAACTTGTTTTAGTCTTCCCATATATAGTCTCCAATCAGAGTTTAATTCTAGTCTGTGGGCTTTGCAGACTTTCAAATGATTAGCTACCTCTTTTCTGATGTGGATAATGGGATATAATTCCTGTACATGGTCAGGCTGTTTGGAGGTAATACTTAAAAGAGTAACAGTAAAACAGATCACTGGCATCCTTCTGGTCATGAAAACATTTTACAAAAAAATCCTATACTGTATATAGGTTAACTCAAACTACCTCCTATTGCATCTTTGTTCACTTGTCTGTACATTATGCCATCCCATCCTCCGTGTCAGTGTTTATTCATGCATTTGGGACTTATAACAACCCTATCATGGGCTTTTGGGAGGGCTGAGAGAGTGTGGCCTGCCCAAAGTCACCCAGTGGGTTTCCATGGCTAAGTGGGGATTCGAACCATGGTTTCCAGTGTCATAGTACAACACTCAAACCACTACAGTATACCGTGCTAGCTCAACACCCCGAAATTACAGATCCGTGCTGCACCATTCTATATAGGTTTACTCAGAGGTAAAACAAACAAAAGCAAATTAATAGTGGACTGAGTTGGTAGGAAGAAAGCTGTGTGGGATAAGGGTCCGACCGAGGCAGTAAATCATGGTTAAATCGTTTACTCCAGTGGTTCTTAACCTGTGGTCGGGGACCCCCAAGGGTCTGCACTGACCTCACAGGGGGTCTGTGAAGGCTTGAAGGCTGCTCAGCCCACTGACAGAAGCTATGGCAAAGACTGACTGGCTTGGTCTGTGCATTGCCATTCAATCCACTCCAACCACAAATCTGCAGGAAGAAGCAGAAGTCTTCCCTCCCACTCCAGTGCTGCTGAGGGAAGGGTTAATGAATGGTGTGACTGCATTATTATTATTATTATTATTATTATCATCAGCAGCAGGAGGTTATTGTTATTATTGTTGTTGTCGTCGTTATCATCAGGTTATTGTTGTTGCTGTTGTTTTAAATCTTGAGTTAGGTCTTGGGGGTCTGCAGCAACAAAAGATATTTAAAGGGGTTCCCTGGTAACAGGTACAGTTTAACCAGTCTGCCAAATCAGCAGGGGGGGGCAAGGTCAAGCCCCCCTCTGCTAACCTTCTTGTCTGACGAAGGAGACAGCCAGGAGACAGCCGGGAGGAGCCGCTGCTTTGCAGCCCCCTACTACCCTCCTCCTCCAAAAACCTCCTGCTGGTTTTTTAAAAAAAACAAAACAAAAAAACCAGCATCTCCCAAACTAGAAAGAGAAAGAGAAAGAAGAAGCAGCCCTCCCTGGCAGAAACTGGAGGGAGTTTGCTCCTGCAAAATGCAAGCCAGCCAGGCATGTCGGAGAGAGGTGAGTGTGTGTGTGAGAGAGAGGGGGAATTTGAGGGTTGTCTCCCTCAGAAAGGGCTTCTTTGTTTCTTCCTTCCTTCCTTCCCTTTCCTTCCTTATAGATCCCCTCCAGCCCATCTTTCCAGCTGCTCTTAACATGTGGGGTCTCTCCCCTCCCTCCCTTTCCCCCTTGGTCTTCAGCTTCCTCCCCTTGCTGCCAACTGAATTCAACCTACAAAATAAGTTTGTGTGTGTTTGCCTATGTGCCTTGAAGTTATTTCTGACTAAGGTGAACCTACCATGGGGTTTTCTAGGCAAAGTTTGTTCAAAGGGGGTGTGCCTTTGCCTTCCTTTGAGGCTGAGAGAATGTGACTTGCCCAAGGTCACCCATTGGGTATTCATGGCTGAATAAGGATTCAAACCCTGGTCTCCATAGTCATAGTGCAATGCTGAAACTTCTACAACACTCTAGCTCCTTTAACAGAAAAATATAAAGAATATAAATTAAAATTTGTAGTAATATTACTGGGAACAATGGTTTTATTGTTGTCACTAAAACACCAGTATCCCTTTAGTGTTATGTGAGAGGCATTGGCCTAGAGCAGTGGTTCTTAACCTTTTTTTTTTTAACCAGGGACCCCCTTTAAATATCTTTTGTTGCCCCAAGACTTAACTCCAGATTTAAAACCCTAATAATAATAGCTAATAATAATAGCTAACAAAAATAACAAAACAATTACACCATCCATTAAACTTTCCCTCAGAGGCACTCTTGCTTCTTCCTGCAAGTTTGTGGCTGGAGTGGATTGAATGGCAATGTGCAGGCCAAGCCAGCCAGCCTTTGCCTTGGTTTCTGTCACGTGGCTGCTCCACTACAGGGAGGAGGTGGGCCAAGCAGCCTTCAAGCCTTTGTGGACTCTCTGTGAGGACATTGCGGACCGCAAGTTAAGAACCACTGGGCTAAAGAATGCTGGAAAAGGAACAATGCAACCAGACCTTGAGAAGGGTGCTGGCAGGGGGATTCTGGGAGGTGTAATCCAAGAGTAACTTTCCCAGGCTCTGAATGCAGCCTAGAATCATAGGGTTGGAAGGGACCCCAACAACCATCCCATCCGATCAGCTTCTGCCCTGCAGGAACACACAATCCAAGCATTCCTGACAGATGGCCATCCAACCTATGTTTAAAAAACCCAAAGAAGGAGACTCCACCACACTCCAAGGCAGCAGTATATTCCACTTCCAAACAGCTCTTTCTGTCAGGAGGTTCTTCCTAATATTCAGGTGGAATCTCTTTTCTAGTTGTTTGAACCTATGGCTCCGTGTCCTAGTCTCTGGAACAACAGAAAACAAGCTTGCTCCATCCTCAGTATGACATCCCTTCAAATGTTTAAACATGGCTATCACGTCACCTTCTCTTCTCCAGGCTAAGCATACCCAGCTCCCTAAGCCGTTCCTCATAGGGCGTAATGGCTTCCAGACCTCCAACCATCCTTCTCAGTATCTTTCTTGAATTGTTGTGCCCAGAACTGGAAACAGTATTCCAGGTGAGGTCTGACCAAAGCAGAATGGAGTGATATTATTACTTTCCTTGATCTAGACACTACTCCTATTAATGCAGCCTAGAATCGCATCGGCATCTTTTGCTGCTGCATCACACTGCTAACTCATGTTCAGCTTATCGTCCACTCTTTCTTTTCTTTGAGGAAATCTACACCATTATGTTAATTGCTAATAAACAAAAAATATTATGTTAGTGCCTATAATATAGTTTTAAACTAAATTATTGGTGGCAAATTATGTAATACAGTAGGCCCCTCTTATCCACTGGGGATTGGTTCTGGGGGCAGGGTGGATTCTGAAAACCATGAATAATAGTGAACGCCATTGAAAATAATGGGACTTCTGGTTATAAATACGATAGAGTTGCCTTGGAGAGCCTAGAAAACGGCTAGGGAAGACACATTTTCTAGGAAGACTCTATAGTAGGTGTGCTGTTTTGTTTCCCATGGATAACGAATCCGTGGATATGGGGGTCCTACTGTAATCTGAACATCCTGTACAGTGAATAGGTTAGGTTACATTGACCTGAGATAAACATATGGGGGCCCCAAAATAAAGCATTGCAGGGGGCCCAAAATTCCTTAAACTGGCCCTGCCTGGTAAAGAAAAGGTTAAGAGCCGCTGATCTATTGATTCAAAGCAACTCTTGCAACTGTAGACTAGACCAAATCTACACTACACAAATAATCCAGTTTGAAACTGGATTATTTGCCAAGGCTTCCCCTATGGAATGTTGGGATTTGTAGTGCTACATAAGGTCTTTAGCCTTCTCTGACCAAGAGTGCTGGTGCCTCACCAAACTTCAAATCCCAGGATTCCATGGGAAGGAGTTTGAAACTGGATGATGTGTATAGTGTGAATTTGATGTAAAAGGTTAAGAGCCACTGGCCACCCCTCTTAAGCCTAGGAGAGCTTTTCCGTGGGTGGAGAGGACGCACCTTTACAAAAGCCCAGCGACATTCCTTTCTCGGAACGATCAGTTTAAAATAAAGAGCCGCGCCCAGCGGGAGAGGGAGGGATGATGCAACCTCCTCCTCCGCCACCACAACACCCAGCCACGTGTCCTCCAGCAGCTGTTTCCCCCCACGCCCGCCTCAGCCAATCACCGCAGGCCCTGTTGGCGCCGTGGGCGGAGCCTGGGGAGGGTGGGGCTCCTTCCTGCCATCCAAAGCTCCAAGCCAGCCCTCCAGCTCCGAGAGGGGCGGGTTTGAGAGGTGGTCAGTTCGGATCCCCGCGGCCCAATCGGAGGGCGCGGCGAGGGAGATGGCTCCGCCCCCTATCCTCCTCCCCCCCCCCGAGGCGGAGGAGGAGGCGGCGGCGATGATGAGGCTTGTGGTGGCTTCTGTTTGGGTCCGTCCGGAACCGGGGAGCGGCCACAGCGAGGGGGGCTGAGGAGGAAAAGGGCCGGAGGGGCGGCACCGAGCCTCGGCGAGAGGGTGAAATCGACCCCGGGGATCCGGTCGGGCCGGAGCCATGGAGGCCGCCGCCGGCGGAGGAGGAGGAGGAGGGGAGGGAGAGCCTCCGGAGGCGCTGAGCTGTTTCTCCTACAACCAGGACTGCACGTAGGTGGGAGGGGGGAGCGAGGGGGAGGAGAGCCACAGCCCCCCCCCGGGACGGAATAGAAGCATCCGAACCACCTTGGGGAGGAGCAGAGGAAACGGGCAGGGATGTGAATGGAAGAGACCATCAGTGAAGAGACGGGGGGGAGGAGAGGAGGAACAGGGGGGAATTAGGACAACGACGCAGCATTAATATTTGGTCGCAACTTTGCGTTGTGGGTCCTCGAACTTGTGGACCCTTCTTTCCTCAGTGGTTCTCAACCTTTTCTTTACCAGGGACCCCCTTTAAGTATCTTCTGTTGCCGTGGGCCCCCAAGACTTAGCTCAAAATTTAAAACCCTAATAATAATAATAATAATAATACCTTATGATGATGATGATGATAATCATGGAGTTACATTATCCATTAAATCTTTCCTCAGAGGAACTGAAAAGAGAGGGAAGACTTTTCTCCTGCTTCTTCCTCCAATGTGAAGTCCAATGTGGATGGAGTGGATTGAATGGCAATGCACAGGCCAAGCCAGCCTGTCTTTGCCTTGGCGCCTGTCACATTGCCACTCCACTAAAGAAAGGAGGTGAGCTAAGCAGGTTACAAGACTTTGTGGACTCCCTGTGAGGATATCACAGACGTCTGGGTGTCCCAAGACCAAAGGTTAAGAACCACTGGGCTAAGTCATCATTGCACTAGGAGTCAATATGAGGCTAATAAGTTCTGCCCTATTCACACCCTTCCTGCACTTAGTTGGCTTTGGGCTTTGGGTTGTTTCAGTCCCAGAATTCTGTGCAACAACCTTTCCTACTTCCAGATGTGTCAGATTACAACTCCCATTATCCCCATCCAGCATAATCATGACCATGGCGCCCACATCCTGAAGGAGCCCCCCCCCTCAGGCCAGGTTCTTGGTGGGCCCTCTACCTACTGTTAAGATTAAGGGCAGCAAGATGCGTTACAGGATTTAGGACAAATTTAAATAAGTCAGTTTAAATGATGACACCAAAGTAATATTTATATTTATTTTTTAAAAAACTAAATGGATTTACATAATAAAAACTTAGAATAATATCACCAGGGCCCCCTCCTAATCCTAGATTCCTCGGCCCCCAGGCTAGAGTCCTGTCAGCCCCCCCCCCCTTTGTGGGGGCTATGACCACGACAGCTGGGTGTATACAGTAGCCTATTGCAGTGCTTCTCAGACTATCTAATGTGGAGGACTGGCAGTTATTTTTCCCCCCAGTGTGCCACAGACTGGCACTATATTTGTACCCATTTGCAACAGTTTTTCCCATTTACTAGAATGGAAACTCACTAGGAACCTACAAGCAATGCCATGAGGACCAGCATGGGTCCAGGGACTACCGCTCTGAATAGACTGGCCTAATGCATCACTAGAGCATCAGGTTAGAACAGGAGACTGTGAGCAAGTCTTGCACCAACTTGTGAAATGGTATTTCTGGAAGCCAGAGGGCAAAGCCAGAGCAGTGATGTTTCTCTTCATTGCTGTTCAGCTCCGTGTATTGGCTGATGTGCCCCACAATGATGCCCTGTGTTTTCTTCATTTCTCCTGCGTTGTTGCCTTTTTCTAGCATTTTCTGTGGACCAAATATCAGGGAAAGGGAGCCTTGTTTAACAGGAAAGGTAACAGGAGATGCCATGATGATGTGTTCGCAGGTTAAGTGCTATTGTGACATCAGTTCCATTAAAAAAAAAAACTAACCAGAAAATCTAATCTAGAGGACCAACTGTAATAGCTTTCTCTCTGATGAAGCATTTTTTTTCAACATTCCCTCTCCAGAGCCTAATCTCTTATGTTTATGTTACTGTCAGGGCACTCAAGTCTTTAAGGCAGTACCACACAATAGAGTAGATATAGACACAGAAGCTTAAGTGTGCTTCTTCTCTTACCCTAGGATGTGTGAAGAGGCAGCAACACCTCTTTACCTTCTGTGTCCTTGTAAACTTGTAAACTTCAAACAAGTTATGGAAAGTTGTGACTGACTTAGCTTTCTGAAGTGGGCAAGTCATGTAAAAATGTGTGTTTGTGGCAGCTACTTTGCACTTTACAGTTTAGGTGTTGTTACAATATGATAATTACAAGCTGATGCTTGACATAATCTTCTGGCAATACTGGATGGGGTGAGCCACTTTTGGTTCTCTAGGTGTCTTTGACTAACTGTCATCGCTCCACTATTGGCTATGCTGTTAGGGCCAATGGGAGTTGCAATCAACAACATCAAGGGTCACAAGTTGCTCATCCTTTCTGTAAATTTATGAAACAACTGCTGGCAGTGAGTGGTGAAACTGGAAGTAACACAGTATGGAGTTTGATGTTATTGATCTATGATCTTTATACTTTCCGTTGAGAAGGGTTTGGCATTGTATGTTCCAGTACTGTTCATATAGTCCACGTAGTTTCTGCAGCATTATCAGTGCTGGCTCTTGGTCTGTTTCTGGGTATAATTCGAAGTGCTGGTTATGCCCTATAAGGCTTGGGTCCAGATTATTGAAATACTGTATCTCCCTTTATGGGCCTGCCTAAGTTTTAAGACCCTCAGGGGAAGGCTTTCTCTGTGCCTCCATGCCATCACCGGCATGCTTAGTGAGGGAGCAGGAGAGGGCCTTCTCAGTGGCAGCTCCCAGAGTATAGAACTCCCTCCCATGATGTTAGGTTGGCCCCCTTCTCTGCTCATGTTGCACTAGCAGGCAGAGGGTTTTTTAATTTAGACAGGCCTTTGGCTGTTAACTGGCTGTTGCAGAAAGGTCTTTTAATGGACAAAGGTGCTGTGTTTTTATCCTGAAACCTATGTATTAAATGTTTTTAAACTGTTTAAAATTAGTTTTTAATAGGCTTACTTATTTATTTAATTGTTAACTTTCCTGTTATAAATTGTGTTAGCTGTTTTTTTAAAAAAATATGTTGGAAGCCACCTTGATCCTATTTTGGGAGAAAGGTGGAGTATAAATGTAATAAATATACAGTATTTAAAAACAAGATTCGGATCCTTATAGTTGCAGAGATTAGGTTGAATCTCAAACAAGTGATGTTAAACAATAAAAACAAATGAAGACAAAACATGATCTCATTCCTTCCTCCCCTCATATTTCTTAGCTTTAAACTTTGAACTACATATGCTATCAGTTTCCGGTAAGAATTATGTTTAAAAAACTCAATCATGTGCCATTAGGCATTGAACAAATTCTAAAGTAATAATGCAAATCATATTATATATACTTAAGACACACAATAAGCCAATGATCTCAAATTTACTTGCATTGTTGTTAATATTTAGCAAGGTGCTATGCATCTTGTAGAACTGGGTACTATGTGGGAAAGGATGTGGCGTAAGAGAGACTTGTGGCCTGATCTTGTAAAGATGCTATTAAGATATTAATAATACCATTAAGTTGTGACTGTTGTATGTCCGGTTGACTCTTCTGAAGTTAAGTCTGGAGCCAGTCCATGGGGGTGGGGGAGAACAGTACCTGAGCCAGAAATGCATGAGTGGGAGTGTGAACAGGATATACCTTAGCTTTCCGGCAGAAGGCAAGAAAGAAATGTACAATCAAGCCACTAGGGAATAGTTTTAAGCCAACAAAAGGCAAGGAGCTCCCATATAGTTTGGTGTCTAATTGGTCTGTGAACCAATTTTCCATCAGGCAAATACAAGTCAAAATAAATATGCAAATTGACACATTCTGGGTTCAGTTGTTAGAATGATTGAGAGCTATACCCTTGTTCTCTGATTTCAGAACTGAGACATGGATACCACAGGAAGGATTGCTCCTTATTTTCTCTGCTCCCGCTCCTCAGACGCCCTGTCAAAAACAGAGCACTCATTAAGTGTGAACCACTGTAGCAACTGCTGTGTCTTGTCAGTTAAGCCACAGTGAAAAGAATATATATTATGGGCAGTACACATTAAGGGAAGTAAACATCTACTGTGATTAAGTACAGGTGAACAAAGGAAAATCAAACTGAGGAATTTACTTTTTGGATTTATGAGTCCTGTTTCTTGCAGGGAATGGACAAATGTCTTTCTGGAGGTTACAAGTCATAGGTCCTAAAGAAGATAGCTACCCCTTATTTCTTCCCAACATCTACTACAAGATCAGAAGTACATTTCCAGAAAGTTCATAAAAGCAGGGAAGTTGAATCAGATCAGTGGACCAGCTAGGGAAGTCCTGATTACCTTGGTTGGCAGTGGCTTTTCCAGGGTTTCAGAGTGGGGTCTTTGACAGAGCTACAGCCCAGGTGCTCTTCTAAAACAGAGCAGTGTAGATCTGGCTGTTTAAACAATGGTCAAGCAAAACCTTAGACAACCTTAGTTAGAGAAATATTTCTTTTCCTTAGTGTGACAATGCAACAGCTTCATTTCTCCACAAAGAGTATCTTGTTTCTGCTTACTCAACTCCGAGATCTGTGCTTCTTCAGGCTAAATGAAGGCTTTATGGGGTGAATTAGGGCCCAATAAATCAGGCTGGCCTTTTGCCTTCTGTGTCTTCAGGACATGTTCCTCACTGTATAGAGCAATCCAGAGTGAAGCCTCGGCCTTTATATTGTTGCAGTTCTCTAATTCATTATTGGTATAAAAAGTTTGCCATCAATGTGGGAATCTTTAGTGTGGCTGCTATCACTGTAGAAAATTTATATGACAGTCTTGATGTACACAGCACTTCACAGTCTTTATTGTGTTTGTCTTACTAGTTAAATAGGCTAGACCACTGCTATTCCCTTTTTAGAGATGGAGAACCAAGTCTGCCTTGTTGAAGGGTGCATAATTAATCCTTGGCAGCAGTGTACCAACTGAGTTTTGGATGCTGTGTATACTAGTGGTGGCACAATTTCTAGCCACAAGGTTTAGAATCTAGAACCTAGAATGAAAGCATAAAATAAAAAGCAGAAAATCAAGGACAAGAAGATATAGAGTGACTTCACCTATAAATGTTGATGGAAAAGGTGAAAATCTGTAGTTGAAAAATTGTAGGCATCATTGGAGTTCTCCATAAAAGGCTTTACTGAGCAAGTGGGGTTGAGGAAGATGTTAAAAGGAAAGATGAAACAGGTTTGACTTCTGAATCCACAACTGAAGTTGCAGAAGTCAAACCTGTTTCAGGTTTAAAGCAGCAAATATCGTCAGCAACTAATAGGAGATCTAAGGCTGGCTTTACAGGCCTTCAAGGGCACTGACTTTTTTGGGGTATGTTTGGGAGTACCTCATAGTATCATGTTTTCTGAAATCTATCACTTTAGACTGTAAGTGGAAGTCTTTGTGTTGGAATGGTCCTTAACAAAACAATTTTCCGCATTTAGCGCAGTAGTTTCTCAGAGAGAAGGCTTGGTAGGAACTCTTGTTTCTTTGACATGCTGGCTTTCTATAGGTGAGTTCTAGGCACCACAATTCAGGAAGGATATTGAGAAGCTGGAACGTGTCCAGAGGAGGGCAACCAGGATAGTGGGAGGTCTGGAAGCCGTGCCCTATGAGGAGTGGCTTAGGGAGCTGGGCATGTTTAGTCTGGAGAAGAGGAGGTTGAGAGGTGACATGAAAGCTATGTTTAAATATTTGAAGGGATGTCATACTGAGGATGGGGCAAGCTTTTTTTTATGTTGCTCCAAAGACTAGGACATGGAGCAATGGGTTCAAACTCCAGGAAAAGAGATCCCACCTAAACATTAGGAAGAACGTCCTGACAATAAGAGCTGTTTGGTAGTGGGATGCACTGCCTGGGAGTGTGGTGGAGTCACCATCTTTGGAAATTTTAAAATAGAGGCTGGATGGCCATTTGTCGGGTATGATTTGATGGTGTATTCCTGCGTAGCAGGGGGTTGGACTGGATGGCCTTTGAGGTCTCTTCCAACTCTGTGATTCTATGATTCTTTATATTGGATGGAAGGAAGTGCTCAGGTAGACAACATTCTACCTGCAGTCTTAAATAGTATAGTCCAGCAAGTACTGCACTACATGAGAATTCCACAATTTGGATCTGTTGTTAGCACTTCTTATACCCACAAATGTATTCTCCAATACATGTATTGCCTAATGCAGGGGTAGAAATTGTACAGTCCTCCAAATGTTGTAAAATTGCAGTTCCCAGCAGAACTAGCCTGCATAGCCAATGGCGAAGAATACTGAGAGCTGCAGTCTAGCAACATCTGGAGGCAGCACTATTCTTATTCCTGGACTACTGGAACTTTGGTGAGGGAGATAATGATTTCTCATTATGTTTTGTGGCTACAAAAGGTGAATGGTGGAACAAAGCCACAAGCACTAGCAAATTATGCTTTGGTTACTGTATAACTACATGGGGAGACAGAGGGCAGTTTTTGCCCATTCACCTCTTCCAGGCTGTGCTGCCATATGTGACCGCACATGAAGTGACAATTGTATCACTTTTGGCCACTATTTTTGATCAGGCTTTTTAATTTTGTTTTGTTTTCAAGGATTCAGGAATGTGACCCTAACCACATACTTGCAAGCAGTTGTGAGCCATTTTGGCAGCCTTGGGTGGGGGGGAATCACTCCCAAATTGGTGATTTTTAAAACTTGGGGGCAATTGGGGGTTACTGGAGGTTTGGGGGCCTCAAAATTGGGGATCAGGGGCTACACTCAACCCATGAGCTGCACTTTCCCCACCCCTGCAATGTGCCATGGCTGTAGGGTATTTTACAGTGCATCCAGTGCTGCCTGTATTTAGCAACCTCCCATGTTATGCCATTTTCAAGCTGAATCTATTAGGACGTGCTCCATGTAACTTAAAAAGCCATTGTGGTGTTCAGTTCTTTCTTGCGTTATGTTTCCTGCTTTACAGGTTTGCTTCTCTTTGTTTATATCTAGTTTATGTCTGAGAGTTTGGCAGGGTGTAAATTACTATATAACAATGACATTCAGTTCCCAGTGAAAATGTTTTCCTGACATTTAGGTTGATGATGCGCTAAGGATTCCATCCCCATTCATTAGTGGAGTACAGTATAGATTTATTTGAAGGAGTGAAGGTGCAACTGGTTTTATAGATAGCTTCTTTCATCTGTCTCCATTGTGAGTAGATGGACTATAGTAGGTAGGTCACTACTAGATATACACACTTTGGGGAGTGGGGTGTGTGGCAACAGAATTGTTGGGTTATAACAGCAATCGGCAAATGAGACAATCTCTTTTTGTGTGTAATATAAATGCAGAGAAATGTAAATTTTATAAATAGTACAGTCAAAAATATAAGCTGGATATCGGTAAAGAAAGAAGGAAACATATTAAGAAGGTAAAGAAAGAAATATTCTTCTTACTAACATGACTATAAGGCCTTTGCCTTTTAGGTTAGAGGAACAGGAACATTGCAGTTAGCAGCTATAAATTAGCAGACAGGTGTTTTGTTATTGCCTACTTGGCTCAATTGACTTTCAGGCACAAATTTGCTAGGCCCTTGATCTGCAGATGCTTGTCTTATTCCAATAAATAGTTCTGTCAGTTAAACTGGATGTCACCACAAGCAATACCTCACACTATGAGTGAGAAGTCTATTGATGGTATTAGCAACTCACTGTGGCCACTTGAGGAATCTTCTTCTTTTACTAGGTACCTTCAATGATAAGGCAACCCAGTTGTTGCTGTGAAAGCTGTTAACTTTGAGAATAACAATGTATGAGAGTTGGATTTGTGCAAACCGTGCTGGCTTAGCAATAATGTATTTGATTCTCCTTTATAACAATGTAGTAGCATTCTACACAAAGTCATCCAAGCCACTCCATTGCAGGGGGTGGGTGACCTCCTATGCTATGGCATCTTAAAGCCTACTACTGTGCATTCATTATGGTAAGAACTTTCATGGGCTAATGCATCAGATTCAGGGCGTAGTTGGCCTTAGTTAGCAGGTCTATATCAACCTGCTGTTTAAAGGTAATTCTCCCTGTAGCTGATTGACTAGTACACGAAATCTAATTCTGTAATAAATGTGCTAGTCTTTAAGGTACGGTAGGATTCTTTGTTTCATCCTTCTTACCTCCATAGGTAAATCCAAGAAAGTTGTGAAAGAACTAGGTAGTTGTAATAGCTTTTAACCTGTCTTTGCCGTTGATGTTGCTGAAGAGGCCTCTAACATATATCCAGTGTAAGAGATGAATATCTGACTTTGGAAAACCCTGATTTGAAAAATAATGCTGCTTTTTCTGAGCTCTTTGGCTGTTTTTTTTTTTCTTGGTGCAATTTTATACATATTTACTCAGATGTAGATCCCACTGTATTGAATTGAACTTACTCCTAGGTAGGTATGTTTGCGCTTGCAACCTAAGGTATATGTTGCTACAGTTCTTGCCTCCTAATTAATGTTGGAGTCATGACCTAAACCAGTCCAGAAAGAATGAACACTAGCTTGTATATGTCAGTATTTCTGACAGGCGTGGCAGACAAAGGAGACCACTTGCTTACTTCTTTGGTATATGGACAGGGCCACACTGGCTTGCTGAGTATCTGAACAAAAAGTGTTGGTAGCAAATTGATAGGATTTTTGCATGTTATATGTAAATTTCACTTTCGTTTTTATCTTGAGATAATTAGTGGTGGTTCCACACATAATTTTAAAATACATGTCTGCTTAGCTCAAGCAACGCAATTGAAAATGTAATGCTTTGTACCTGTTTGTCTGTGCTCTGCAGAACAAGCCATTATTCAGCCTGTGGCAGAGCTGTTTGACAGCTTCCTTCATTGGCCACAAGACTACATAGCCCTTAAGGCTGGGGTTGTGGTCTGATGATACATGACTCATCAACTGTGCCTTAGCTCAGGGCACCATCTGGGAACTTGATATTTGGGACCTCTATAAGCATTGTCTTCAGTTCTGTGGGGAAAAGTGTTGTAATTTAAATGCCTTAAAAAAAACAAAACACTCTTTGACTTAACCTCAGGCAGAGCAATCCTACTCACCTTGTATGGCCAGGGGAAATGGGTTAGGATGAGATGGAGGTTCACTCCACTCTCCTGCTTTGATGGACAGGAGGTCTGGGGAAGTGGCACAGCATCTCCCTTGGAGGTTACATTTGCACCTGTGGGAAACTCCATAGGTTCACATTTACTGCTAAGATCCCCAAAGAGAGCATTCTGGCAGCAGGGAAAGGATGGCTTCAGAAATGTTAAATGTATAGTCCCTTTGACACACACACACACACACACACCGGGGAGATTCCTGGAGAGAGAGATTGAGAGAGAGAGAGAGAGAGAGAGAGAGAAGCTCAGTGTTCATTAAAAGGTTCCAAATCCTTCAGTCGTATTTGGAGTGTACCTCATTCTACATGTCATTAATTTTTGTGTTATCTTCTGCAGTTCCCTGGCCATTGGAACCAAAACTGGATATAAGCTTTTTTCCTTGAGTTCTGTGGAGCAACTGGATCAAGTCCATGAAAGCAGTAAGTCTGTTCTGTTTTGATACAACGAACTATTGGCTGATGGCAGGCTTTATTCTGCATTACAGCATTTTAATCTGCCTCAAAGGAGCAATTCCACTTCATCTATTCTGGTAGTAAGCAGATGGCATCTATTGGCTGCTGCTTTGCTATGAATATAATATGCTAGATGTGCTGTATTAAAGGGATAGAGAGAACAGAGAGAAAATGGAAAACAAAACAGAAATTATCTTGTTCTCAACACCAGTATATGATTCTAAGGTACGTATGAGCATGGCGAATTTGAGGAGAATACCTTTCGTCCCAACGAAATCCATATGAGATTCACAGTATTCAGAAGCTGGGAGAGGGGGACAAACACTCCAAAAACTATGTAGGAAAGCCTTTGCTGCTTTTCCAAAAGTTTTAAAAATAATGTGTGGGAATGTGCATTACCACTTGTTTTAACAATCGATTCGAGACACTGTACATTCTTGGAGATGAGCGGAAGTGCACAGCTGATTGGTCAGATGTGCGCTGGAGGTGGGCTTGTTGGCAAGGAAGTGGCTGGAAGCACAATTTTGGATTTTCGCATTGCCAATCATGCTCTTTTTTGCTGCTCTGAGGCGACCAAATACCTTTTTTTTACTTGTGCGCTTTTGCTTTAAAGTTAAAAAAAAATACTGTGCGGCGGTGACAATGTGTGGAGAAAAATAACACACTAATTGACTTGGCCATCATCTTGATTCCCAGGTGCATGCACTTCAAATGCAGATAGCTTCACATACTATCGATTTTGCCAAAAGACCATGGTGATAAATGAACGCTGCTGCGAATTTGCAATAATGTGCAGGAATCAGCATTATCTCTTCTCATCTAGACAAGCCCCATGTTAGCAGTAGCAGATCAGTGCCAATCAGCAGTGAGTTTAGAAGGAGATTAAATATTTATTTATTGCATTTGTATGCAACCTTTCTCTCAGAATGAGACCCAGGTTGGCTCCCAAATACAGAAATGTGTGATTTTTCACTGTTTGTGAGATCAGAATGTTCTAAATATTCCAGATCTACTGACAAGTAAACACGGTCACTCCTAAGAAATCACAGTTGTAGTTGCTATGGATACTGGTCAGGGAATGGAGGAAAGGGAAGAATTAGAGGCACAGGTTAGATATAAATATTGGAAGTGTTTAATTACTGGGTTCCAATATCCCCTTTTAAACATGAGAACCTTTAGCAAATGCTCCCCCACTGCACTTCACTCCTTGGAAGTACAGCCAAGTTAGCAGAGTAAAACACACAGCAGTGTTAGCGTAATAATTTCAGCAAGCACAAAAGGACAGCTTACAGATAACCAACACCTTTTTCCTATCCCAAGTTATTTGTTTATCCAAAGAAATACTCAAGACACATAAAAGTAGTTTAAAAGCTCAGTCATCCCTTCACATTTGCGGGGGTTAGGGGCAGACAACCCCCGCGAATGTGAAAAAACGCAAATAAGAAATGAGCCCGCGGGCCAGCGGCTTTCCACCCCGCCTTCCCAAGGCAGCAACGGTCTTCGTGAGAAGCCCCTCGCTGCCTTGAGAAAGACTGGGCTGAAGCGGGAGGGCACCAGCTGCTTCCCACCCCACCTTCCCAAGGCAGTGGGGTTGAAGTGGGAGCGTGCCAGCTGCTTCCCACCCCACCTTCCCAAGGCAGTGAGGTGAAGTGGGAGCGTGCCAACTGCTTCCCACCCCGCCTTCCCAAGGCAACGGGCTGAAGCGGGAGGGCGCCAGCTGCTTCCCACCCCGCCTTCCCAAGGCAGCGACGGTCTTCGTGAGAAGCCCCTCGCTGCCTTGAGAAGGGACTGGGCTGAAGCGGGAGGGCACCAGCTGCTTCCCACCCCGCCTTCCCTCGGCAGCAACGGGCTTTGTGAGAAGCCCCTCGCTGCCTTGGGAAGGGACTGGGGTGGAGCACGAGCATGTCAGCAGCTTCCCACCCCGCCTTCCCAGGGCAGCGACGGGTGTTGAGCGGCGGGGGGGGGGGAGGTGGCTTTCTGCGAATAATCGAAACCGCAAATGTGAAAGTCGCAAATGTGATGGGGCAACTGTATAAAAACTTCATTACTTACAGTTTCAGAGCATAATACACGGCAGAATATCAGCACAGCTTCAAAGAAGACTAAAATCTACTTAAAAATGACAAAACTACATACAGTCATCCCTTCACATTCGCGGGGGTTAGAGGCAGAAACCCCCGTGAATGTGAAAAAACCGCGAATAAGATATGAGCCTGCGGGCCAGCTACTTCCCACCCCCCTTCCCAAGGCACCGAAGGGCTTCCTCAGAAGCCCTTCGCTGCCTTGGGAAGGGAGTGGGGCTCAGAGGCAGCGTGCCAGCTGCTCCCCTCCTTCCCAAGGCACCGAAGGGCTTCTTCAGAAGCCCTTCGCTGCCTCGGGAAGGGAGTGGGGCACAGAGGCAGCGCGCCAGCTGCTCCCCACCCCTCCTTCCCAAGGCACCGAAGGGCTTCTTCAGAAGCCTTTCGCTGCCTTGGGAAGGGAGTGGGGCGCAGAGGCAGCACGCCAGCTGCTTCCCACCCCTCCTTCCCAAGGCACCGAAGGGCTTCTTCAGAAGCCTTTTGCTGCCTTGGGAAGGGAGTGGGGCTCAGAGGCAGCGCGCCAGCTGCTCCCCACCCCTCCTTCCCAAGGCACCGAAGGGCTTCTTCAGAAGCCCTTTGCTGCCTCGGGAAGGGAGTGGGGCACAGAGGCAGTGCGCCAGCTGCTCCCCACCCCTCCTTCCCAAGGCACCGAAGGGCTTCTTCAGAAGCCTTTTGCTGCCTTGGGAAGGGAGTGGGGCTCAGAGGCAGCGCGCCAGCTGCTCCCCACCCCTCCTTCCCAAGGCACCGAAGGGCTTCTTCAGAAGCCCTTTGCTGCCTTGGGAAGGGAGTGGGGCGCAGAGGCAGAGTGCCAGCTGCTCCCCACCCCTCCTTCCCAAGGCAGCGACGGGCTAAGCCCTTTGCTGCCTTGGGAAGGGAGGGTGTGTTGAGCAGCGGGTGTGGGGGAAGCAGCCTTCCGCGAATAATCAAAACCGCAAATGTGAAAGTCGCGAATGTGGAGGGGCAACTGTAGTTACAAAAGAATATGCAGGACCCCCCAAAAGGAAGTCCTCTCTCTATGAAAGCATGGCGAAAGAGTGGGGAGGCACACAAGCCTCCTGGCTGGCTTCTAAGACAAAGGAGGAAGATTTAGACACTCCCCTTTCACTAGAAGCCCAATATCAAAACATTAGGAAGTTACATCAACATATCCTGTTTGGCTTCTATCAGTTAACCCTTTAATAGCAAAACATTTCCACTTATTGGATTGCAAACTATATATTCCAAGAATAAAGCTATGACCTTCTTATTCTTAACAATAACCCAGGTAGCCCAAAATAACATAAGAGTTGGTGTGGCTGCTTTAGGGTCTATCTCTGAATGTGGGAAACCAAAGTATGGCCCTCCATGGGCTGCTGTTTCCAGAATTCTTCACCATTAGCTATGCTGGTAAGGCATCTGGAAGATACAGTCCGACAACATCTGAAGGGCTCTTCTTTGACCACCCTGGTCTAAATCATCCTCTCAATTCTCTTTATTTCCAATGTGACTGTGAGGAGATTAGAAGCTTCCATTTTAGTCTAACTAAAGTTAAGCATTTTGCCCAAAAGCAGACACACTTTGATTAATTTAAGCTATGGTTAGTGAAAGCATGCCAGCTCCATAAAGCATGGTTTGAAGTTGGCTTATTTATACTAACAATACTAAAGTTGAACTAGAGTTTGTATGGGTTCAAATGACAGGAGAACAAGCTGTGGTTAATAAGAAATTGGAAACAAAAACATCTAGAAACTACATAAAAGGTGGAGGCAGGAGTGCATGAGACTGTTAGGAGGCTAGACTTGTTCTCTCTAGAGAACGTCTCTAGCATTGTGTCTGGCTTGGAATGAAAAGGTGCCGGGGCTTTGTGGTTGGAATGAAAAATATACATGAAAATATGAAACTACTTTCAGTAATGATTTTCAAGCATCAGTTTCTTTTTCATGATCAGCAGTTCTCTGACTAAAGTGATATTTTAATGCCCCAGGAGAGAATGCTGGAGTTATAAAGTTCAGAGGTATTGTGGATTTTCCTATATAGATGACAGACACCCCCCCCCTTCAAACATTGGTGCCTCACAGAATGCAGAAAAAAAGCAGATGCTCAGATGCCAACTTTTCCATTTAAGCATATCGTTGTTCTGTACTAGCACAGTATACAAAAGCAATGAATTAATCTGCTGATAGGGATTTCATAACAATTATCATAATAGTCTGGATAACTTTACAACATTTTAACTCCTGGTTTCCTCCCATGACTTAATTGGCCTACTAAGCTCTCTGTAAGATTTGTTGAAACAGATTGTATTGAAGTTACTGGGCCCTGCTAATCTTCAGAGTATTGCACTGTGAAAATCTGGATTGTATTAAGGTGATGCCTCAGACATTTTTTGTGATTTAGACAATACTGGTTTATTTTGATGTGATACAGTACAGTCACAGAGTATAGCTACAGAGAGTCTCTTGCTAAGTGGGTGAGCAAAATGTAGACCATGGGCTGCTTGTGGGCTGCATGTAGCCCCCTAACACCCCACAGAAATCACCAGTTATGCCCCCTAAATGCTCTGATGGGCATGCTTGGCAGTTCAAAAGTATTTTGTCCCCCAGGGACTGTTTTGGGCCCAAAATAGCCTTTTTTAAAATCTGGAAGTAACTGGAGGCTTGGGTACAGCATTTTTATGCCAATTTCTTTTCCATCATGGGGGTATCAGGCAGTTTTGCCATTTCTATGGGCAGATGCAACCCCCCCAAGTCTAGGGACCCCCTCTCTGTGCTAAGTGTTGTTTCTTTGAAAACCTGCAAAGGAGATAATCTTTGTCTCCTGAGGAGGTTTCCTGTAATGTTGAGCAGCATAGAATAAAACATCTTAGTTTACATTTAATCCAAGTTTGCCATTTTGTAGTTCATACCTGTTTCGTAGCATGTATTAAGCGGCAAGCTGAAGGCTTAGTCCTTCTGTTACTCTTAGTACTTATCATCAAGCCAACAGTACTTAAGTACTGTTGCTTTAAGTGACAGAGATAAAATGAAATAAAATGGTTTCAAAAAGGTTGGCCTGAATGGGATTAGGTCTGTGCTGTGTATTTCAAAACCATCAACATATCCTTGCTTAATCTTTTTTTCCTCTCAAGGCTCAGTATTTCCACAAAGCCTAACTGAGTAGCAGTGGTGCAATGTTATTGCTTCCAGGCTTACTGGAAAGTATGCACTTACTAACCATCTAAAATGACATTGGCCTTGTATGCCACATAACCACATTTTAAAGAGCTCATAGCCACGTTGTAAATACAACTGCAATAATGTTTTATAACAGTATACATGCTAAGTTATTTAAAATCCTTAAACCAGAATTAAGCTTTCTAAAGAAAGACCATGACTGGTTTTTCACTACCATGATATGTCTAGTATTATTGTATTGTTGTGATTGTCAACAGCATTTCATTTTAAGGACATCTTAACAAAGGCTTTACATTTCACTACTTGTTGTCTTGTAATTTAGATATTAGACGTTTGTCCACCAAGGTCAGTTTAAAAATAAGTGGAACTGTTTCCATAGCTAACATTCTGTGACCTTAGTGTAATAACATAGTTCAGTACGCCCTGACTTGCTCGTTTTTGTTGTCCCACCAGTCCTTCATAGAATCATAGAATTGTAGAATTGTAGAGTTGGAAGAGACCACGATGCTGCTTAGCTTTCTGCCATATTGCTGAAATTCCCCCTCTCCTTTCTTTTCCTGCAATCAAAATTCTGGCTCTTACCAGGCATTACTTTGTGTGTGATACAGTCAGCCCACTCTGTCCACGGATTTGTCATCTACGGATACCACCATCAATGGCTTGAAAATACGAAAAAAAAATTAATCAGGAAGCAAACCTTGAGTTTGCTATTTTACACAAAGGATACCATTTTACTGTGCCATTGTATATAATGGGACTTGAACATCCACAGATTTTGGCATCCACGGAGGATTCTGGAATCAAACCCCGGTGGATACTGACGGCCCACTGTATATATATTCCTACTGTTTGTGAAGCTGCAGCCTGATTTATTGACAGTTATTTAGATGTAAGGCCTGCTGCTTTTAGTAGGGTTTACTGCATCCCATTATGATAAAATATGTAAAGTTGTGTGCATAAGATTGTTCTGTGTGTTCTCATAATAGTTACATTTGGGTGTAAAGGTAAGCCATGGCTTAGTGTTTTTGGAACTAGCCTTAGGCTTGTGTGCTCTTCTATCTGCTTTGATCCAGCCTTGAAGAGAAGATTGGAAGGTTACACTTCAGTTTAAATTAACAGCATTTTATGGTTAGTAGAAACAAGTCAGCTTCATAACATATGTTTTGAAGTTGGCTGTTTTCCCACTAGCCATAGTTAAGACTAACCACAGTTTTATGTGTTCAGGCAACATGGGAAGTGTCAGTTATTTAAAAAAAATGGAGCATTTCTCAGCTCATTTCTGTACTGCTAAATTATGGTTTAGTCATATCTCAGCCAACACAGTGATTTGCAGACATGTGCTGTCAACTTACAATAATAACCTGAGGTTTAAAAAGCTGCTTCATCATGGACAAGGTACCTCCAGGGCTTGGTGCAAATTAGAATCATAGAATTGTAGAGTTGGAAGAGACCACAAGGGCCATCCAGTCCAACCCCTTACCATGCATCATTGTGCAAAGTATGTGCACAAACCACTTGCATAAATAATCCCATTTAAGTGAAGAGCCTGGAGCTAATTTTTTAGGAGCTTTCAGAGGAGACTTAAGGGCTTCCCTGAATGCAGGGTCATTTGTTTTAAACTGTGACCATGTTGTAACAGAGCTGATCAAGGGAAGCTGCCAGCAGGAGATAATCTTGCATTAAACCATAAGTTGATCCAGTGTAGAAACCAAAGGACTGCAACCCACATATGGCTCCAGAAGCTATGCAATAAATTTCCATTTATACCATCCCTATATAGAGAAACTCCAGTTGCTGCTACTGATGGGGGCTGGGATATGTTCTCATTGTTCCAAATCTGAATGTGTAAGATATGTGTTTGCATATTGAAATGTCCTGATGATGTTCCTTGGCATATGTCTCTTGGGCTAGTTGACAAATGCTTAAGCCCTTTTGAACTTGCTCACTCTGTCTAGGATGATAAGAACCTGGTTGGGGGCTGTGGTGGCTGTGTTACTCTGGAAACAGCTGTAAGGAAAGATAGCCTGAGTGCAAGCAAACTTTGGGATGTTGCCAGCAGGAAGGTATTTCTATCCAATACAGTGCAACCTGACCTGGAAAATCCCCTTTTCTCCAGTTCTCATTTATGCCATCTGTCAGGAAGTCCAGGTCATCCCTTCTAGCAAAGGCTGTCAGACAGACAAGTGATAACTGGTGCATGGCTTGGCCCTTGCCTCCGGAAACCTATTTAGTTTCCTTCTACTCAACAGAGGCTTCCATCTCCAGGGGGTTGTCTTATTTTTATCAACCGACTGATTCTATTGTGGCCTCCCCCCCTTTTTTTTTAAAGAGAGGGCATGTGTCCTGACATGAAAGCTGCAAGAGAACTTGTTACACCTTTCCTTCCTGTTAGCAGCATATCTGGCCTCCCAGGTTAACATTTGACAGATACTGCTGGAAGAAGCGGATGTAAATTCCTCCAGCAGGTGAGCTACCAACCCCTGCCTGCTGCAACTAGGTTTCCAGTTCTCCATGTGTGCATGTGAAGCTCTGCCAAGTAAGGCCAGTCTTCTGGCGGGGGGTGGGAGCATAGTGTCATAGGTGATTCAGCATTTTGGGTCAGCACAAATTTATCTATGATCTTGTCTTACCATTTAAAAAATAAAGCCATTTCTCTTCTCTTCCCATTCCCTACTCCAGATGAAATCCCAGATGTTTACATTGTCGAGCGCCTCTTCTCCAGCAGCTTGGTGGTCGTGGTGAGCCGCACAAAGCCCCGGCAAATGAACGTTTACCACTTCAAAAAAGGGACCGAGATTTGTAACTACAGTTATTCTAGCAATATCCTCTCTATCCGGCTCAATCGACAGGTAAGGGGGAACCTATGTTTATGCCTATGTTTTAAAGATGTGTAAACTGATGATGGTTAATGATGGTTGGACCTGTGTCTTGCTGCATCTACTTGAAAAGCACTGAACCATCTTCAGTGCATTGTCAGCAAAGTGCTCCCTTTTAACCTCACTAACTTAGCAAAGCTAGGACAAAGTAGCTGTGGCAGGAATGAGGAAAGGACAGCCTGTGGGCCCCAGGTCTCTAGTGCAGCCCCCATGTCTCCACATCTTTTTAAATCTGTTTTTTTTTTTAACTGCAAAAGCACTCAACACCCTCTAGGGGGAGGGTCAGTTTTACCATGTTATGCTTCACTGAGCTGCTTTAGGTGGGATGAGAGTGGGGTACTTTTTCTAAACCAGAAGTGACTTCTGGCCTTTTTCTGGTTGGGATAAGCAAGGCCTCTCCTAGACTTCAAACAATCCCAGGGAAACAGGGGTCAGTAGAAATTGAAGGTGGGGACTAGAGGGAATGTGGCTCATCCAAGTCTGGTGGCAGGCAGATGCAGCCCCTGAATGTGATGTAGTTGCCCACCCCCGGTTTATAGGGATGGAGGTTGGTGCCACTGTTAACAACAACTGTGATTCAGAATCAAAGAACCGAATGTCTAGCATGGTACTGGCCAACATTCCCTAAATTGCAGCCTTCCAAGCTTCTACAGTTTGACAGAATGTATCTTCCTTTGTTGGCTGCCCATCTATCTACCCTTCTGGGTATTGTATGAATCAATTGGTCAATTTATTTGTATCCCACTTTTTCCCAAGAGTGGGTCTCAGTGCAGCTTACAGAGCTAAAAAGAAACACAAGTAAAACCACATATAGCCAAAAACATACAAAACATTAAGATTAAAATACAGTTGCCCCTCCACATTCGTGACTTTCACATTCGTAATTTTGATCATTCGTGGAAAGCTGCCTGCGCCCCCGCCCCGCTGCTCAACACCCCACTCCCTTCCCAAGGCAGCGAGGGGCTTCTCAGGAGGCTCCTCTCTGCCTTGGGAAGGGGGGTGGGAAGCAGCTGGCGCACTCGCGCTACACCCCACTCCCTTCCCAAGGCAGCGAGGGGCCTCTCAGGAGGCTCCTCGCTGCCTTGGGAAGTGGGGGGTGGGAACCAGCTGGCACGCTTGCGCTACACCCCACTCCCTTCCCAAGGCAGCGAGGGGCTTCTCAGGAGGCTCCTCGCTGCCTTGGGAAGTGGGGGGTAGGAACCAGCTGGCACGCTCGCGCTACACCGCACTCCCTTCCCAAGGCAGTAAGGGGCTTCTCAGGAAGCTCCTCGCTGCCTTGGGAAGGGACTGGGGTGGAAAACTGCTCGCCGGCAGGCTCATTTCTTATTTGCGGTTTTTTCACATTTGCGGGGGTTGTCTGCCCCTAACCCCCGCGAATGTGAAGGGATGACTGTAATATTAACTGTCTACAGAATTAAAACTATTTAAAAGCACAGATAAAAAGCAGTACAGCACTGAAGCAGCAAACCAATTACACACAACAGCCAGTTCCCAAATGCTTTCTGGAATAGAAAGGTCTTCACTGGGCATCAGTACAGCAAGACTAACGGTAACTTCTTCATATGATTTGGGAGCCAGGAAGCACCTTCATCCAGCATGGCCTTAGTTTTCAACTATAAGAACTCAGCAAATTTATATTGAAAACTATCCCTGGTTTCAACATAAGGCATAGCTTTTGCGAAGTTTTGTTTTGTTTTTTGGTTCCATATTCTAGTGGAAAGTCTTAGTTTCCACCAAAAAAAGAAAAAAAAAGAAAAAAAATGGAAGAATCCCCTTACACTAAACTGCTTAAGCCCTTCTGTTCCAGAATAGTTATTGTTTTCACATGTTGGCAAAATACAGTCTTGGTTTCCAGCTGGTGAAAGGACCTGACTGGTTAGAAGCAGAATTCAAAAATAACCTGAAGTGTACATATAATCTGTTTCCTGGGAGCTGTGCTGGACTACTCATCCTGATTCAGTCGCATCTTGGGTGTCAGTTCTGTACAAAGAAGTGCCTTAAGGCTCACACAGGTGCTTCTAACCTGAAGGAGTGAGAGTCTTGTTTCAGGGCTCTCACTCACCCTCAACCTGTTTTACTGGATGCTTTAGCTTGCACTTATTTATTTATTTATATTAGTTACTTATACCCTGCTCTTCAGCCACAAGGCTATCAGAGTGGCTTACAAATTGTTTTAAGCAATAGCAATTTACACATCTACACTGCATTAAGCAGTCTTCAGTATGTGTTAGCTAATTGCCCCCACAAGCTGGGTACTCATTTTACCGATCTACAAAAGGATGGAAGGCTGAGTGAACCTTGGAGCCCTCTGGAATCAAACTTGCAACGTGGTAACTTGCAGTACTGGCATTTAACCACTGTGCCACCAGGGCTCCCTGTTTACTTGATACAGGCTGGCACAGAGTTCTGAAGGGTTCACGTAGCAGAGTTTGAAAGAACTATCTTACTGTTATTGGATTAAGGATCTATGTAAACCAACATTGCATTTCTGGAAAGCTGTCAAGCAGGGTATGAAGATGCTAGCTTTCCATTGGTTCTTGGGAGCGTCTGAGAACCAGAGGCATACTGCCTCAAATGTGTAGGCACCATTTGGAGGTTCTAGTCATGGCTCTGTTGTGACTAAGAACTATTAATGGAGTGATCCCCCATGAGCTCATCTGAAACTAGCTAGTATCTAGCATTGTGGTAGTGAATTTCATACATTAATAATGTGTTGTGCATCAAGAAGTGTGTTCTCCTGTCTTGACCCCAACTGCCAGTAACCTTCATTGCCAGACCCTGACACAGAGAGAGTTCTTTCTTCACTCTTTCCTTGGTGGTGTAGCAGGGGAGGTGTGCACCTGGTTTTCCAGGGGATGCTTTCCATGTTCCTAATTAGTGCACAAAGGCCCTGCAGAGCCTAGGCGTAGGTGCTGTGAGCATGGTGCTTTTGCATACTGGCTGAAACTGTTTCTAGCCCAGAATTTGGTCTAGGTGGTGCAACATAGGTGTGTCTTTTTTTAATTACTGTGCTGGCCCGAAGAACGTACTCTGGCCACTATACAAATGGACCACCACATGCATGTTTGGGTAGGCCATCTTTATATTACCATGTATACTCAAGTGTAAGTCTAGAAATTTTAGTCAAAAAATCAGCCCAAGAAACCTGGGTCGACTTATCCATAGGTCAGTGTAACCATCCTCTTCTCTGAGTAGAGTGGCGAAAGGTGAGAGCTTAGTCTGTCCCAGGAGAACCTAAAAGAAGCACCAACACCCTGGACTTTTCTGCTGTGGCGCTGCTTCTGGTCTTTTTGAATGCCTAGATGGGAAAATACTGGTGGCAGAAGTGAGGCAGAACTGGTGCTTTCCCCTCTCAGCTGAAGGATTGTTGGCTTATCCACAGGTCATGTTAAAATCCATAATTTTGCCCCCCCAAACCTGCCCTCAACTTATACATGAGGTCACTTATACACGAGTATATACGGTATTTATTTATTTGAATGTTTGTTTGTTGCCTCTCATTATGCTGGTAGGCCCTGAAGCAATGCACCACAAATCCATTCAAAATTTTAAAAACCCGCTTTGAAAACAGGTACTTCTGCAGAACTCACTGTCATAGGAAATTGTGAAAGTTAAATGTTTCAGTTGGTGGGTTGGGGGAACCAAGACTGTCAGTAAAAATGGCCATAGAATACTTTTTCGTTCCTAGCTATCAGCTCAACAGAACTCTTCTAAAAACCTTTTCTTTAAGTTTTTAAAATGCTTCTTAAAACCTCATTATATCTGAAGCACGGGAAAATGCTAATCACATGTTATTTGGAAGGCACCACTGAAGTAACTCAGTGCCACCACTTGGCAATGCTGTGCTGAGAATGCTGTGATTAGAAAGAGTAGAAGAGTCTCTCTCTCCAAGGCCTGGGTGATAGATGAACAATAAATTTAACACACACTGTGTGTGTGTTAGAGGCACTGTTAAAGTGAGCAAGTGTATAGCTGTAGCCTTCAATGTATGGTAGTCAGTGCAGGGCAGTTGTATGAGAGCTTAGCTTAAAGGCCAGCCAAGTAAGGACTAAGGCTGTGTAGTTTATGTTGGCAGCTGGAAGAATATGACAGCTATAGCACTTTGTGTTTGTTTTTTTGTGTGCACAGATTGGTTCTCCTGTGTGCTCCTTGAGTATCACTGCATACAGATTGGAATATTATTTTGTGCTTACCTCTTCCCTGACTTGTCAGAGTTGGAATAATCTTTATAGGATTTGTTGTTTTGGAGCAGAGAAAATGAGAGACGTTTGTAATAAGCTTTAGTAAATGTACAGGTTGATTGGGGGAGCTTTCCCCAGCAGGTGGAGCTACAGTTAGTAGTTCACTACAGTTTCAGTTCAGCATTTTCCCCATTTTTGAAATCTTAACCAACTCTGAAAGTGAAGTCTTAACCAACGTTGAAAGTGTTTTTCCTCCACTGGGATCTAAGTTTATGGGTGCTTGGTTCAGTTTCTTACAATGTATAGTTGTGTCATGATAGTCATTTTGTTATTTCTAAAGTACATGTCATGTCTGTGTCTAGATTGTGTTGATCTCCTCTTTTGAGACAGTATGTTTGTTTTCTTTTTTATCATGGATTTTCTTGGCAAGATCTATTCAGAGGAGGTTTGCTGTTGCCTTCCTCCTGTGGGTTTCCATAGCTGAGTGGGGATTTGAATCCCGGTCTTCTGGAATCCTAGTCCACTACTCAGACTACCATGCCATGTTGGATCTTTTTTTGTATTCTTTTTTAGCTTGAAAGATATAATTAAATGTATAGTAGATACAGGGTGAGTAAGGCCTATTTTTTTCCTTGCCGAAGTGTTACTTTCTTCCTTTTGATGAATGGGTCTGATTTCAGGCAGGAATCATGAGGGCAGGTCACCCAAGTGGGCAAGGTGGGGCCCTCTGCCTTGGCTGTTGGGATATACAGTACTTCTGTTCTTACTCAGAGGTTCAAAACCTTACTTTTGGGACTAGAGTTCCCAGAGTTCCCCAGCTAGCATTCCTGTGCTCGCTGGGAGATTCTGGGAGTTATAATAAAAACGTAATTTTTCCAGGCTCTGATTTTAATATGGGAAAGATCAGAAAGCAAAGTGGTAGGATGTAATTTGGCAGATCACCCCATACCACTTTCTTTCCACAGTAAAGCAGTAGCTTATTCTTCATAGCCAAGTGTATTTAAAGAGGTGGCTCAGTGCCTTTCTCTTGGGTGTATGACACCTGATCTATCATTTCTCCCAGCAGGGAGTCTGAGTCTGATGTGGGTTGGGGACCTCTCTGGTGTAACTAGGAAGTGCTAATGGCCTTCCTGTATGTCTGCAGCCCTTTTCCTCTTTCCTAAACAAGCGGTGTGTTTGTTCTTACAGAGGCTAATTGTTTGCTTGGAGGAATCTATTTATATTCATAACATTAAGGACATGAAGCTTCTGAAAACCATCCTGGACACCCCTCCAAACCTATCAGGTAAGAGACAAAGCATACCTCAGAGAGAGAAGCTGAGAGGGAGGGCCTTAGCCCTGGGTACCTGGTCATTAATGAAAGGAGTCCCTATAAATAATTTGAAAGCTATTCCCAGTCCTGAGGTGTCATCATGATGATATTTCGGGATGCGTTCATTCAGCAGAAAGCTACCTCCTCACCTTTTATAATACCCCACAAAAAGTGCTTAGGCAGCTCTCTGTGTCTAGGGGTAGATTTGTTCTAAGCTTCAACTTGGTAGCAAACTGAAAACCAGGATAATTATCTTGGAGCAAGAAGAATTTCAGTAAGTGGCTTTCTTTGGATTATGATTGTTGTAGCAGAAATAAAAAATAATGGAGTTTTCCTGCTGTTGTCTTGACATTCTTTCAAGTGAGCATTGCCCTTCTTCAATCCTTTGAAGGAGAGTGTCTTCTCTGCCTCTTTCCCTGTTCTGACATTATGTCAGATGGCTGCAAGTGGATGTACAATTAAACTCTAGCTCCAGGCCCAACCTGGCCTCAAGAAAAGGCAGTGGAAACCTTGATGTAACGTACTTGTCAGTCATAATCCTATCTGCAGTGAGGCATATGGCACCCACTCTGTCTCCTAGCCAGCTTCAGCCTGGTCAGCAGTTCTCTGCCCCTCATCCTGCTGTGGGCGAAACTGATGATGTTTCTGTTCCTGTTACTTTTCCACCACCCTTCTTCTTCATGTTTTATCCAGGTGGATCTTAGTTTCGCTCACCATGCTAGGATAGCAAATAGTTTGCAGCTTCTAAGGTTTTCGCAGTAGAGGGGAGAAATGTTGTTGGTGCCACCCTGTTGTTCACATTAAGGAGAGGAAAAGTCAAAGGGATCTTTCCTGACAAATGGCTCCTGGCACTAGCAGTCAAAAATATTGTTCAGCTCTTCTGTCTCCTCATTAACCAGATTTTTAAAACAGAAAGTTAAAGAAGATAGATCAAGCTGTGGAAAATCATGGGAGGACTGGAAATATGACATTGTGTCTGGACTCCCTGTGAAATTCTCTGACTCAAGCAGGCTGAGTGACAATGAAAGCCCAGTCTGAAAGCACCTGTGGAAAATTTCAGTTGCTGCCATTGGGCATTTCCACTACTGTGGATCTTTCTCTGAGAGTTCAGCTGAGACAGATCAGATGGGGGTGGGGGTGGCTACTGTTATTTCTGTCCACTATTGTGTTCTTCATTCACCCTCCAAAATGGTCTACCTTTCAATGTAAACACAATGGCATGTTTTCCAATATTTGTTCTGAAAAGTTCTCTTTATGCTGTTCCTGTCTGAGGGAAGTGTAACAACACTTGTGCTGTCTGTAAGAATACATGGGTGTTTTGTTATAACATGCTATCTTACATTACTGCCCATGCCACGGTGATATTTTTAATAAGTACTATTTCTTTTTAAAGTGAAAAACCAGGCTAGACACTAGGATGTATCAGGAGTTTGCCCTCCTTTTTACTTTCCATGCAGTCCCGATGCCTTTTAAAAATGCAGGTGTATGCCCAGTCCACAAATTTTTATTGCTTTATGTCCCGTTGACCCCCACCCATTGCATAAATACTAAGAGGACTGTGTTGCCCTCTTTTAGTATGCTGGCTTTCACAGGTTCATGTTCTGGCTCACTCAGAATCTGGAGAACCTGATTGGCTGGTTGTAAATGTGCAAGCCAGAGAAGGAGGATGTGGGTTGTATATTGCTTCCAGAGAATGACACTGTTTCTAACTAACAAACAAAAGTGTTTACTTGCATCCGTAGCAGCCTAGGTTATATTAAATACCCTTTGTCATGCTCTGTAGATGGGAGTGTATACCATTAGAGGCTTAAGGCTATATTGGACTCTCCTGTAGTGGATTTTAGCTACCATCCTAAAATTTCTTTTTTAAAAGCAAATTCAGTGGACATTCATTCCCATAAATATGGTTATAATTGCGCCGTGTCTAATCTGTTTCTGTGGTCTAGAGTAGACCAGTGGTTCTCTTAACCTTTGGCTCCTCAGATGTTTTGGACTTCAGTTCTCAGAATCCATGACCATTGGCCATGCTGGCTGGGGCTTCTGGGAACTGAAGTCCAAAATGTCTGAATGACTAAAGGTTGAGAACCACTGGTCTAGACCATTGTAAAAAGATAGTACTTCTGCATGGGGCACACCATGCAAAAAGTGTAGTCTGCTGGGGGTGGGGGGTGGAATATCAGCTCTAATTCTTGTTTGTTTGGCCTGTAGTACAGCTTAGCGTTGTGGTCTAGAGTGCTTGTTAGAGGTCGTAAGGCCAGCCTAAGATATTGCTCAGGCACCATGGTTTGCTGCTGTGTTTTGGCTTGGTTTAAGCATGGTGTTGGTGCAACCTACCATCCCTTTATGGTATTCCATGTCCCTGGCACCTTGTCTGTATGTGCACTACTAGCTACAGGTTTGGGGCTCAGATAAAGTAACCTAGCTTAAATGAGATGCTGAGCACACGGAATGTCACATAGTTATGCCTTTGGCCATGTCTGGTGTTTCATGAAGCAGACCTGTGTTGAGAAGCTAAGGATCTTTTACGTTTTAGTCTGTTGAGTGGGCCTTGGGATGGAAAAGCTAGACAGAGTTTGGGTTCCTCGTGGAGGCACGAGCTCAATTTGGATTGTTTGAAGAACATCAAGACAAGCAGTCAGATGGGTGAAAGTGAAATGCTCTAATTAACATTTTGTTCATTAAATTCAGGGGTAAGAATAGTCCACACTTAGCATCCTAAGCTTCTGTGACAGTAAGGGAAAAGGTGCTTACGCTTGGATATCTTGTTTCTGAGATGCCTTGACTGTTTTTGACAGTGGCAAAAGCTGTCCATGTTTTCTGTAAACAGTTTTCTCCTTCAGTATAATGATGTTGAAACTCAGAAGAGAAAAATCCAGCTATTCTAATCTGAATAAATTAACACAGATCCTTTGTGTAACATATATTTACTCCTCTTGGATGTCTGGTTCTGCTTTTGAGGATGCTGAGACTTTGGGGAGAAATTCCCTTGATCGTTTATGGGGGCGTAACCCAGGGTGATACCTTCCCAGCTGCTCAATGACAGTTGGACAGCTGCAAGACACAGCTTTACCCTGTGATCCAAACGACCACTGGTTGGCTATGGTGGGCATCAAGAAGGCTCTCACCACATTTGCCACTCTCACAGCACCTTAACTAAATACACAGGCTGAGTTTTCTGCTCCCCAAGTGGCAAGAAAATCTCTGTGTTAGACTGCAGTCCTATACCCCCGTATCTGGGACTAAGTTCCGTTCAATTCAGTGTAAATGCTTTGGCATAGACTTATACAGGATTTTGTTGTTTATTAAACACCATGTTTTCATACTGTTCCTAGGACTACATGCACGAGCCTTTAAATGCATAAACTGAGGATTTTAAAGTTAGATCATACACAGATCCAGGAAGAGACCTAGTACATGCAGTGAAGGAGTAGGCAAACAGTACGTAACTCCCCAGCATATGAGATAATAAATAATTTAGGCAGTGTATACATGTAGCCATACCATCTTGGTCTGAATTGTGGTTTAAATTTGTCTGTTTTTGCCACAAGCCTCTTAGAATGTTTTGGTTGCCATGGACTAGCACAGATTAACACACATAGCCTGGAAATCCTTACAGCATAGTTACTAGCTCCTCCCTTCATGCAATTTAGCTTCAACAATTAGAAAATGTGTGATTTTGTTTCATTATCATGAGTATCCTCAGTCAAAACATTTCAGAAGAGGCTTCCCCCAGTTTTACCCTCAGTTGAATTAGACAGGAATAAAAAAATCTAATACCGTCTGTAGTAGTCTATCATTTCAAAATACAGGTGGGCCCTCCCAGTCTGCAGACTCCCAATCCAGTTTCAACCACCCACGGATCTTCGTGTCCCATATCTAAAATGGTGGTGACATGCACGCATTGATGCTTCTGCACACATTGCAACCATTTAATAATATGGGGCATGATCATCTGTGTTTTTTGCCATCCACGGGAGGTCCCAGAACTGAACCCCTCAAGATCCAGAGGGCCCCCTGTATTCGGAAAAGCCACAGAAGAGAGGAAATCACAACAGCCCTATCCTTCCCCCCGCTACCTCTTGTTGATTTTCTTTGATAACATTGGTTCAAAAGCAAGTAGCCTTTTGGGAACATTAGTTTGTTAGAACTCATTAGAGGTCACCATCAAAGTACACAGCATATATTGAGAGCAAAAATCTCCTGGGTGTACCTGTTTTGTTTGTGTGAGTTTGTTTGTTTTTATGGAACACAGCAAACAGTGGCAGGCTGGTCCACTGTATCATTTGCCAGTAGCCTTTTATTTTTGTTACGCTTATATCCTGCCTTCCTCCAATGACTTCAAGGCAAACTTATGTCTTATGAACTTAAGAAGTTGTCCCTTCATATTTACTGGGGTTTAGTTCCAGCCCCCCCCCCATGGATACCAAAATCCATGAATACTCAAGTTCCGTTATATGCAGTGGCATAGCAAAATGGTGTGCCTTATATAAGATGGCAAAATCAAGCTTTGCTTTTTGGATTATTATTTTTTAACGAATATTTTCAAGCCATGAATACTTAAATCAGTGGATACCAAATCCATGGATACGGAGGGACAACTGTACTTGGTTCTCCACCTCCCCATTTTTATCCTTTTAATAATGTTGTAGAGTAGGTTAGGTTGAGAAATAATGACTGGTTCAAGGTCACCCAATAAGTGTAAAGATTGAGTGGGGATTTGAAGCTGGATCTCTCCAGACGGAACAAAGGAAGACGAGGAAGGATGCTGGCAGGGTCCCCCTTTGGCAGCAGTACTAGGAGAAGGCTAGATTTTACAGAGTCCAGTGTGGAAACTTTTTCTCTCTATTGTCCTGCTAAGAAGAGCAGCCAACCAGGGTCATCCTAGTGAGCAGAGCTTGGCTTGCCATTTGGCTGAACAAAGGGAGCCATATGAAGAACTCATTGGCCCAGTTCACGAGCAGCAAACACATGCTTAGTTGGTTCCTTAGGAAGGCACTCTTTGACCTAGTTCAGGCTCTTAACAGATGGCCTCTTGTTACGGATTAAGCCTGTTTTAAAGCTTTGGATATGATTAAAATATATTTCTGAAATCCCCCACTACAGTTCCCGAAGGCATCAGTGTCCAGTGGCCAGGGCTTTAAACCTTCCCTGAATTCCAGTGTTGTTTCAGAATGACTGACAGAGGTTAGTGATGCTTTCTGAAAAGACTTCAGCATGGGCATGTCTTTTCTCATTTTTGTTTTTCTATAGCAGTCTGTGGTCATTACCTGTGGGCTAATCTCTAACCATGTTTACTTGGCACTAGAAAGCATTTGGTTTCATTGGGATGGACTCCCAAGTAAGCCTGTCTCAGGATTGAAGCCTGATCTGTTGCAAGCCTATTCAGCAGTAAGTCTACTAAGTTCTTTGGAACTTAGGCTCAGACTCTATGTAGTAGTGACAGATTTGTATCTTTGAATGTTGACTGGCCCCAGTCACACCCAGAGTGGAAGATAGGGGCCTGTGATTGAAAGCATCAGGGGAAGACACAGGCAAAGGGTGCTGAACTCTTCCTGTTGTCTGCCACTTTATAATTGCAGCCTGTTTGTTGTAGGTTCCCCTACTCTAGTTGGGAGAATGGAAGTGACCTTGTCTGGGAGGAAGGACTGCTGAGGGAAAGACAGGCATGTGGAGGGTTCAAAACCTCTTAGTCATGCGCCACCTTGGCACTTGAATTCAAGCAATGCTTTTTGTTAAATGTGTTCTTTGGCCTTACATTTCATGTGTTGCTTGAAATAGCAGCTAGGCTGCGTTGAAATGAGATGGTGACATAGGTGGGAAGGTTTTTTAAACATTCCTTTACGCCTGCGCTCCCAATATAAACCACCTGCCCTCTTGTACAAGTAGTGCTTGTAGGGAAAGGATTCTTTTCAGAATGATGATACAGGGGGTGAAGGATTAATAATAACCTTGGTCTGTGGCTTCTCAGCTCAGATTGGTGTGTGTTCATAATCATTGGAAGATAGAGCCTTATATTAGGGTGTTGTAGAGCGCATATTGAACTTTTGAAATGCCTTGCCTGTGTGGGTTGAATTGTGTGGCCTCAGTGTCAGAACCAGCCTGTTAAGACACAGCTCTACATGGTATTGGGCTAATTGTCAAGAACCTCACCAAAGAGGTGTGGTAGGGATTAGAGAAATGAGTGGTTTGTGGGCATTGTTTCTGTTTCTGCTCAGTCATGTGCCTGTACCACCACATTTTTTTAAAAAAAGTGAGACCACTCTGGATAATTCAGGTATTTGAGTCAGCGAATCAATAGAATATTTGTAGGGCTGATTCAGGAGGAAATGCACTGCAATGCAGCAGAAAGACTTTGGGTCATAGGTAGTGCTTTATACAAACGATTGGTCTGTCTAGCTTAGTGCCATCTGTTCTGACAGCATCTCTTCCAAATTTCAGATGGGAGCCTTTCTAGAGATGTTTAGAGAGATTGGGGATTAAACATAGGATCTTCTGAGCGCAAAACATTTTCTCGGCCACAGAGCTGGCCACCTTCCCTCTGCAGAAGAACTCCCATCTGCTTTGGGATAGTAAAATCCTCCAGCACTTTCAGCAGTTTCATAACAATGAACTCAGTTGCAGTTTCTTTGTCTCAGTCTGTTGTTTCCAAATTTGATTTCTCTACTCCAGTGTTGTGCAGCATCTAGAGAGAAGTATTTAGAAGGTTGGAATGGTCAGGCTACAATATGAGGTGTGTAAACATGGAGCAGGTTCCAGGATTGTTACTAAAAGCAGGTTGTGTGTTGATATTGCAAAACTGTGCAAATACATCCATCTGCAGTAATGTTGTTTGTTTGAGACTTGAAGCAGCTTGTAACAAGATTAAAAACAGGTGCAGATAAACAATGGTGATGTCAAAACACAATTGAACAAATGACAGAACCCACCCATCTGAAGCCCTATCTTAGTTGCCAGTCAGTTGCCAAAACCCTTTAAAAAGGTGGCATTAATTCTGTACATGTTTCTACACATAAGAATAGAAATAAGGAACCGTCTGAGAGAAAAGCAGTATAATATCGTTGCTCCTTCACCTTCCAGGGTATGTTGTAGTTAAAATTTTTGATGTTCTTGAGATACATAGGGTGTGACAATTTCCCAGTGGAGAGACCTCAGAGTATCCTCAAGATCTCTGGGGTTAGGTCCACCCACTCACTCCTGGTAGGCAGGTAACAAACAAATCCTGTGTATAGGCCCTTTCCTCTGAGGTCATCCAGGGGGAGCGACCCACCTCTGGCCAGTTGTTTCCTGCCTACCACTCCTTGAGGTCGCTTTGTTTCTGAGCTCCTAATCTGGCCACGTGTTTGGAACAAAGGCTGAGTGGCCATTATGGAGAGTTCTAAGGAAACTAAGAGCAGGACAAATGTATCTAAGAAGGGGGAAAAGACCCCCGCATTGCCCCAAGATCCCATGTTGAAGAAGGGGGACAAGCCCCCCTTGTTGACCACCGATCCTTCCTGGACTACTACTACTCCTTTGGAGCTGGGAGAGATTCAGGAAGCAGCCGCTGGGGTCACTCTCCTACAAGAGGAGGTAGAAACCATTGTAGAGTCGGCGGGGGAGATGTCCGATGAGATTGCGGCTGAACCTGGCTTCCCAGTGGTCCCAGATGTGAGCAGAGAGGAGACGGTGAGTACCACCCCCTAGCCCTCCTAATCCTCCCTGCCGCCACAGATTGCCCCGGGGGGGTGCCTTCTGAGCTCTTGCCCAAGCAGCTTTGGCGCCATTCCAAGCCACTCCGCCGCTTTAGTGGGTCGACCATGCTTGCTGCCAGTCGACACAGCAGCTGCAGTCCTCCACCCACCCCAGCCAGCATCAGCCCGGCCAGCTGAGTCTTGCCAGCCTTCCCCTCCCTACAGCTGTGTTTCCGCAGCAACAGCTGACTGGGCTCACTCCTTCACCCTCAGCGCCTGGCCTTTCTTCCCAAGGGGCCCCTTTACTGCCCCCAATCCAGCCTCCCTCTCACCATTTGACCAGTGAGAGGCCACAGCAGAGGTAGACAAACAAGCAGACAAATTGCAAGGCAAAACAAAAGACCCACGCGCTCTCCCTGACTCTGTTAAGCGGCAGCTAGAGGGAGTTGGGAGAGACAAGGCAGCATCAAAAACCCAGCCTGGACGCTCAGGAAGGGAGTGGGAATTAGAGAGCAGGCCTGAGACTTCTGGCTTTTTGCGGGCTGCTGTCTCCACTGCAAAGGATGGAGCCAGGTCCAGGGGAGAAGGTGAGAAGGAGGAATGGGAGGAAGATGAGGATGATGATTGCTGGGCTTCAGGATCAGAGGTGGGGGCTACACTTTCTCCTTCCAAGCATCAAAGACTAGAGAAAGAAAAAGAGGCAGCTGATCCTCATTCTTTGGCTGAGGAGGGGGAAGTGTCAGAGGAGGAGGATTCCACAGAGGGATCCAATCTAGATCAGGATGTTGAATTTTCTGCTGAGGAGGGGGGTGGATACTGAGACCACCCGCTCATCTGCAAGGCTTTTCAACTTAGAGGATCTTCCCATTCTATTTAGAATGACTGTCAAGACTCTGGGCCTCAGTCTGAGTCAGTCTCAGGAACCTCAATTGGACCCTGATCTCCCTAAGATGTCAACTGACTTCTTTCCATTGTCCATGCCCCCATCCATGGAGATGCCTGTGCCAGCCAATGTAATGCAGGTTCTGAGAGATGAGTGGGGAGCACCAGCTGCAAGTAGGTCACAGCCCTCTCTCCAAGAAGTTGTACTCCTTGCCCAAGAAGGTTATGTCTAAGCTTCAGGTTCCTCTTATTGATGCTCCTGTTTCTGCATTGGTTTTGTCTGCTGTGTTTTGTCATGATGGTGAGGACACGCTTAAGGTTCTTGAGGACAGACGCAAGGATGTTGCCCTTATGAGGACACACAAGGCATTATCTTTGGCCATTAGAGCTTCCATCACTACCACGATGGTTGCAAGGGCTTCATTACAATGGTCCAGGGATCTATTGAAGGAGGTCCCAAAGTCCAAGCTAAAGGTGCGTCAGGGACTTAATAAGATTTCCGTCACTTCGGCCTTTCTTGCTAACAGCTCACTGGATGCAATCCAGTTTTCTGCCAGGGCTCAAGGTACAGCGGTAGCAGCCAGACGTCTGTTACGGCTTAAAAGCTGGCATACAGATTTCAAGTCCAAGCAAAACCTATTTTTTTCTCCCTTCTTGTGAGAGAAACTATTTGGAGAGTCTCTGGAACCTGTTCTGGTGGAAGACAAAGACAAGAAAAAAGCCCTGATTTCATCTAAGAAAAGGGACAACAGGAAGATGCCTCGCCACTACCGCCCTTTTCGATCCTACAGATCGCAGTCTGGATGTATCTCTTCCTCTGGTTTAAGCAGAGAGAATAGGGGTTTCAAACAATGCTGGGGAGACAACAAGTCACAGCGCAGGGGCCAATCTGGAGCTGCAGGTAGACCTTTCCGTTCCTCCGGTTCAAGCCCCATGCTTAGAATCAACAAGTATGACTCGAGGGTACCGGTTGGGGGCAGGCTGCAGGACATCGTCTCGGCCTGGGAGAACTCAACCACAGACAAATGGGTACTTCAGACACTATGCCAAGGTTACTGCATAGAGTTCTCCCACCTGTCCCCGCGCCGCTTCATCCCTACTCCGCGATTCAGGGACCCAACAAAACATCAACTAATGCTAGATGCTATTTCCAACTGGATAGATTTAGGAGCAATAGAGGAGGTCCCGAGTGCCCAGCAGACCCAAGGCTGTTACTCCAATATTTTCCTGGTACCCCAGAAGAATGGCAGCTGGTGTGCCATCCTCAATTTAAAGGGCTTCAACCACTTTGTTCGACTGCGCAAGTTTCGTATGGAGACATTAAAGCACATTCTGGAAGCCCTCAGTCCAGGGGATTTTCTCTCCTCCTTGGATCTATGGGATGCGTATCTCCGCGTTCCGGTTCTACCACAACACCGTCGGTTCCTCCACTTGGCCTACCACAGGAGACACTATCAGTATAAGGCCCTACCCTTTGACCTCTCTTCAGCCCCAAGGGTGTTCATGAAGATCATAGTAGCCTTGGTGGCTCACTGGAGAAAGTTGGGTCTGCATGTTTACCCCTATCTAGATGACTTACTGATTCGTTCACCGTCCGAGATATAGGTGGCAAAGGATGTCCAGCGGGTTCTTGGCTCGCTTCTGGAATACGGGTTTCTAGTGAACCAGGAAAAGAGTTAATTGAGTTCATTGATGCTGACCAGAAGAATCCAACATCTGGGTGCAATATTGGATACAAGAGAGGATTCAGGCTTTACGTCGCTCTGTTGTCCACGTCTTGACATCACACAAGGTGGACATCATGCAGCTCGCCCAGTTACAGGGATTGATGATAGCAGTCATAGAGTGTCTCCCTTGGGCCACGTTCCATGCGAGACCCCTTCAGTGGCTCCTGCTTCCCTTTCAACAGGACATAGCAGTCAAGCATTGCAGAAAAGTACTAATTCCTCAGGAGGTGAGGGAGTCAGTTCCATGGTGGATGTCCAGAGCGGTTCTAAGTGGCCGACCCATTTGGTACCCTCAGAGGGTTTAAATCACAATGGACGCAAGTCTCCAAGGTTGGGGAGCGCACTGCGGGGATCACTTGGCTCAGGGCTGATGGACACAGGAGGGGACGCATCACAGCATCAATTGGCTGGAACTTTGGGCGGTCCATCTGGCCCTTCTGGCTTTTCTGCCACATGTGCGGGGCAAGGCTGTCCTCGTGTGGACCGACAACACCACAACGAAGGCCCACATAAATCGAGAGGGGAGCACAAGGTCCAGGTCCGTCATGGAGGAAGTGACTCTTTTGCAGTGGACAGAGACAAACTTGCTGTCCCTAGAGGCGGAGCATCTGCAGGGCTTGCTCAATTCCAAGGTGGAATGGCTCAGCAGAACAGACATCGACCAGGGAGAGTGGACTTTGCATCCGGAGGTGTTCGAACTGGTCGCCCAGTCATTGGGGTGCCCAATGCTGGATCTTTTTGCTTCCCCAGTGAACACCAAGCTGCCCCAATTCTTTTTGAGGTATCTGAGTGAGGGCGCCGAGGGGGTGGATGCTCTGACTCATCCATGGCTCCCTGAGCTTCTTTGTGCCTTCCCTCCCATTCCACTGATAGCAAGGGTATTAAGTTGAGCTCAGATGGAGAAAGCAGAGATCATTCTGATTGCTTCAGCCTGGCCCCAGAGGGCTTCGTTCTCTGAGATTCTGTCGATGGAGTTAGCGTCGATGCTTCTTCCGAGTCAGACGGGTCTGCTGTCACAGGGGCAGGTTCATCACCCAGATCCCTGTTGGCTTCAACTTCAGACCTGGAGATTGAGAGGGAGATGTTGAGAGCTAAGGGCTATCCTCCGTTGGTAGTAGAGACTAGACTCGTCGCTAGACGTGATTCCATGCAGAGGATTTATGAATATAATTTCAGGGTTTTTCGTCGGTGGTGCAGAAGAAAGAAGCTTAATGAGTTGGAGATATCGGTTTCTACGCTTTTAGGCTTTTTACAGGATGGAGTTGCACAGGGGCTTTGCCCCAACACCATCAAGAGACAGGTGGCTGCTATTGTCTCAATACTGCCACCTGACAAGGCTCCATAGATACGACTCATCTGGATCTACAAAGGTTTCTCAAGGGGTTGTCTAATTTGGCTCCCCCCACAGTTCATAGATTTCCATCATGGGATCTGCACACGATTTTGAAGGTTCTGATGGTCTCGCTATTTGAACCCCTCAGGTAGGTTTCCCTGAAACATATGTCATGGAAGGTCCTATTCCTCGTGGCCATCACATTGGCACGTAGGGTATCGGAATTAGGGGCGTTGTCTGTACGAAAGGACTTCTGCCTCAGATTCAGTGGTCCTTCGTACATGCCCAGACTTCAAACCAAAGGTGAACACTGTCTTCCATGTTTCACAGAATATTGTTCTTCCGTCTTTCTGTCCAAACCCTTTGAGAGAGTTGGAGAGGATTTGGCACACTCTTGATGTCCATAGAGAGATACAGATCTATATGAAGAGGACCAGCTCATTCAGACTATCTGATTCTGTGTTCATGTTGGTACACCCGAGATACTTGGTCCCAAAGTCTCTTCCTCTACTTTGAGCAGGTGAATTCGTGCTTGTATTGCCACCTGTTATGAGTCCCTGAATGTTCCGGTTCTGGAGGGTATCCTAGCCCACTCTACCAGTACAGCAACCTCAGCAGCATGGGACAGGGATGCTTCCCTGGAGGAGATTTGCAGGGCGGCCATATGGAAGTCTATCCACATTTCTCCATCATTATTGACTTGACAAGCTGCAGTCCGCTGAAGCTGCATTTGGCAGGAGGGTTCTGCAGCAGATTGTCAGGCCCTAGTGGGTGGGGTTTTTCTCTATGCTAGCTCCCACCCTGTTTTTTTTGGTGGGCTTTGGTAGATCCCAGAGATCTTGAGGATACTCTGAGGTCTCTCCACTGGGAAAAGGAACGTTGGTCTTACCTGTGATACGTCCTTTTCCAGGAGAGAGACAAAGAGTATCCTCCCCACCTGGGACGCTGGCACACAAATACAAATATATTTTTTGCTTATGGGCTGTAATCTTTTTCTTTTTTTCTGTTTGCTATTTTTTGTTGGTGTTAATGTGTTTTTACAGGAGCTCATATGGAGGCTTTTGAAAGAACTGGCCAGAGGTGGGTCGCTCCCCCTGGATGACCTCAGAGGAAGGGGCCTACACAAAGGTTTTTGTGTTATCCGCCTACCAGGAGTGAGTGGGTGGAGCTAACCCCAGAGATCTTGAGGATACTCTTCGTCTCTCCCCTGGAAAAGGACGTATAACAGGTAAGACCAACGTTCCTTCTTCATTGTTTCATTGTGTAAAACAAGAGCAAGAACCTTCTCCTCCCTTAGTGTGAGCTGTTGAGAACATTATTCTTACTCCACAGGTTAATTAATATGTTTTCCAAACTATAGTGTGAACTTGAAAAATTCAGAATAAATGCATGACATCCAGATTCTCAGTAGAGCATCCCAGCTCAAGTGATGGAGGAATATTTGTGCACTTATCAGAAAAATAGTGCCCCCAAATGAGCTAAGGAGTGAAGATAGATCACCAGCTTGCTGGGATAGGCAACACTTGACTCAGCACTGCTTGTGCCGCATTGACATGAGCAAGTTAACCCTTCTCTTGAAGATGTTGGTCTTTTACACCCTGTTCTTTGCTCTGCTATTAGGCTTGTTTAGTGCCCTCAAGCTGAGGGTCTATCTACACTATATTACCATTTGATACCACTTTAACTGCCATATATCTGGCTTATAGAATAATGGGATCTGTAGTTTGGTTGAGGTAGTTTGAGTTCTCTACTCAAGTGAGTGAAGAACTCTTAAGTACCTCACCAAACTACAAATATCTACATTCTGTAGGGAGGAGTCATGGCTGTTAAAGTGGTATCCGTCTATGATAACAGGAGAGGGCCTGTTCCTTTTTTTCCGCTGCGCTAGCAGCACAAGGAACGTTGTTGGAGTCTTTCTTTCCTTTCTTCTTCTCTCCCCCCCTCCACACTCAGATTGATCACTGGCTTTTGGATATTGAACTGTTTTTTTCTGGCTTTTCTTCGGATTTTCACTGGACTTGTTGTGGATCTAACGGCTTTTACCTCGGACTGCTGACCATTCCTTGCTTCGGACCTACTCCTTCAAACTGTGAGTGGCCTACCACACGACATGGCTTCTACAGGGTTTTTAAAGACCTGTTTAACTTGTGGGGCAAAAATGCCTGAATCGGATAGGCATTCTAATTGTTTGATGTACCTTGGAGAAAGACACGATGTTCGTTCCTGCCGCCATTGCAATGCGTTTACTCCCCAGGCAAGGCGTAATAGAGACAAAAGATTGAAAGCTCAGCTTTACGAGCATGCCCTGTCGGCCACGGCCTCTCCTCAATCTTCAACTTAGAAAGCCCCTGTTTCTTCGGGACCGTTGAAACCGCCCAAACAAACCGCCAAGGATACTTCCAAAGGCAAGACCCGTGACCAGGAGAAGCATGGTGCCCGGTCGAGCTCCTCTAAATTGGACAAGGCCAGCTCTGGTACCACTCGTGATACCGCCGCACGAAGTGCCTCCGGTACCAGTCTTGGTACCGCTGCACAAAGCACATCCTCGAGCCAGTCACGCTCCTCTCGACCTACGAAAGAGAAACACAAATTGGTCTGACTGACATCTCCACGGGAGACCCCAGGGGAGGCCACAAGATCTTCGGACACTGCTGAACCCCCCCGCAAGAAGAAGGTCAGGTTGGCTGAATCCCCCGCTAAAGGTGCACAGTGGGACCGAGGATTACAGCAATCAAAGTCCCATTCAGAAGAGTCTCCACGATACCACAGGCACAGAAGCACAAGGGACCAGACATGGTACCATCCTAGAGACTCTGATAAGGACAGGGCTCGGGCTGATACCCACCATCTGGCAATGACTCCTGTCCTAAGATGGTACAGGAAGAGCACCGAAAGGAGAAGGCTGTCTCTTCAGTGGCTTCAGGATCCAGGTCCCCATCGCGTGAGGCTTCACCCTCGCAAGTTGACACCGCAGGGTTCGCCAAGGGACTCTCAAGGGTCAGTCCACCATAGACCCTCTGACAAACCGGCTACTAAGAAGAAATGGCCAGAGCCACCCACCAGGCCCAGAAGGTCCCTCTCCAGGACCCCATTGGTATCATCCTCAGATACGGAATCCCATTCAGGTCCTCCATCCCCAAGGATATCACCAACACCAGGAGGAGCCCGACCCGATCCTCCGTCACCCATGGATGACATAAAGGCCTTTGCAGACTTCATGCTGCGCATGGCGGGCACCTTGGGCATCAAGACTACCCAGCCTGATAAAGACGTCGGCGATCCCATTTTTGAGGACCTGCAGCATTGTGCACCTTCCATCTCTTCCTTGTCCATCTCACCATATCTGCTCCAAGTGCTCAAAACTGCGTGGACCACTCCATCATCGACTCCACCCACTTGACCACCTTTATCGTGTCTGTACGGAGTCCACTCCTTGGCTATCCTACCACCCCAAGCCCAACTCTGGTGGTAGAGGCGGCACAAATGAAGACATCGCAGAGGTTGCAGTCCACACCCTTGGATAAGGAAGGCAAAAAGCTAGATGCGATAGGGCGCAAGTTCTATTCCTCAGTGTGTTTGTTGACCAAGATGATATCTTACACCACTTGCATGGGAGCGTACCAAAAATTTCTCTGGGACGCCCTGGCGATCCACATCTCTAAGCTCTCTGAACAAGATCAGAGGATTGTCAATTCGTTTCGAGAGGAAGGTCTGGCTCTGGCTGGGTACCAATGGCAGGTTGCCAAACATATGGCAGAATGTACCGGGAAGATCGTGGCCAACTCAATAGCCGTCCGCCTTCATGCATGGCTCCGATCGTCCGGGTTATCCCACACTGCTCGCTCATTGATTGAGGATCTCCCATTCGACGAGCTCGGGTTGTTCCATAACGATACCGACACCAAGCTAGAACATGCCCCCAAAATGAGATCAACAGCAAGGACGTTCGGTCTACCCAATCCCTACCAGCCTCCGAGACCGCGCTTTCCCTTGTGCAGGTATGGAACGTCCTAATGCAGACAGTGTAGCCCACCTTCTTCCCGAACTCGGCCATCAACATCTGCTTACCAACCACAGAAGAAGTTCCAGTCCTTCTGGACCAAGTCTCATTTTGGGAAGAGGAAACAGGAGTCAACCAAGCAGCAGGTTTGACTCCAAAGAACCACCTCTGCTCTTCTGTGTCACCAATTCTCGGTCTTGCCACACCATACCATCCCCTGCCGACCGCCTCTCTGCTGCAATCCATTGTTGGTGACTTACCACCTCGGACCGGTGGGTCCTCAGCATCATACAAAAGGGATATTACATAGAGTTCGAGGAGCTACCTCCCCCAGGAACTCACAGGGTGACCCCTCCCTCCCCACCGATCATAGAAGAAGTCAATAGTCTCTTACAAAAGGGTGCAATAGAACCGGTCCCATTCTTGCGGAGAAGAGGCCTCTTCCTCTCCAGATATTTCCTGGTCGACAAAAAAGATGGTGAACTCCAACCCATCTTAGACATGCGAGATGTGAATTCTTATATCCGACCAAGGAAATTCCGCATGGTCACTCTTTCATCCATCCTCACCTTTCTAAGAGAAGGAGATTGGTTTGCCACTTTGGATCTCAAAGACGCATATTTCCACATCCCCATTGTGAAGCCACACAGATGCTTTCTTGCTTTCTCAGTGGGGCATTCAGCGTTCCAGTTCAGAGTCCTCCCCTTCGGACTTTGCACAGCACCGAGAGTATTTACCAAGTGTGTTGCGGTGGTGGTTGCTTGGCTCAGACAGAAAGGCGCCATCATTTTCCCCTATTTAGATGACTAGCTTTTCACTGCCCATTTGGCAAACAAGCTCTGCAGGGATATCCATTTGACTGTAGGCTTGCTTCGTTGTCTAGACCTAATGGTGAATTATGAAAAATCTCACTTACAACCTTCACGGGTCGTCCACTTCATCAGGGCCACCATAGATTCTACCGCAGGAAAAGTGTATCTGCCAGACGACCGCTTCAACACGCTATGCACTACCGTGGAAGAATGCATAAAAAGAAGGGTCACAGTACGGACTATCCAACAAATGTTGGGATACATAACCTCCACCATGGCTGTCACTCCTCTGGCGCGACTGCGCATGAGACCCCTGCAGAGTTGGTTCATTTCAAAATTTCAACCATTCGTACACGGTCAACACAAACTTCTCACGGTCCCGCGCCCGCTACTGAGATCCCTACGATGGTGGATGGACCCCCAGATGGTGCAGCGAGGGTCCCAGTTTGCTCGTCGGAACCCCACGAGGTCGATCACAACAGACATGTCTCTGACTGGATGGGGAGCCCACTCCCACAATCTGTCCATCAAAGGACACTGGTCCCCGATGGAGAGGACTTACCACATTAATGTGCTGGAACTCCTGGCGGTCTTCAAAGCGTTGAAGGCATTTGAACCTTCCCCAAGAGGTCAGGTGGTGCAGCTGGCTTCGGACAACACCACAACGGTGTTTTATAAACACAAGCAGGGAGGAACACACTCGAGAACACTCCTAAACCTGACACTCGAAGTGTGGCAATGGTGCGTAGCCCGCAACATCTTCCTCATGGCCATTCACGTCCCAGGGGAGCTGAACAACTTAGCAGACACCCTCAGCAGGAGGACCTCCAGCAACCACGAATGGTCCCTGTCTCGCCCAGTCCTACAAGACCTCTTTGCGGATTGGGGGACACCAGAGATCGATCTCTTCGCAACCAGGGACACCTCCAAATGCCCACTCTTCTGCTCCAGGGAACCTCGGACACCGGGCAATCTGGGGAATGCCTTCCTGTGGCACTGGGGAGGCCCGCTGCTTTATGCCTTTCCCCCTTTTCCTCTGCTACCCAGAGTAATCTCCAAGCTGCAACAAGACAAGTCCAAGTGCATCCTCATAACACCATGGTGGCCGCGCCAACATTGGTTTGCCCCTCTACTCAGACTAGCCCACGGCCGCCACAGACGTCTACCCATGAGACCAGATCTATTAGCGATGCGAGACGGCCAAATTTACCATCCAGACTTAGTCAATCAATCCGACGGCGTGGTTGATCACTCCTTAACCGGTCTCTCCCAAGCAGCCCAAGCCATCCTCGACGCAGCCCAAAGACCTTCCACGATGAGGGCCTATGGGTACAAATGGGCGAAGTTCTGTAAGTTCTTGGACGGGAAAGGGGTGCCCCATGTTGAAGCAAGCACACCGGCCCTGCTGGATTTCCTGGCCTCTCTCTCTTCCCAAGGGTTTTCAGCATCCTCAATCAGAGGTTATGTGGCTCCTGTATCTTGGCACTTCCAACGGACTGGCAAGCCCTCTTGTTTCAAAGACCCGTTGGTGAGAAGGTTCATAAGAGGCTACACCAATCTCCACCCGCCCACGATGGACCCACCCCAGCGTGGAGCTTAGAACTAGTTTTGGCAGCGCTATCTAAGACGCCCTTTGAACCGATGCCGACATGCGATCTATGCCTTGTTTCTCTGAAGACAGCATTCCTGGTGGCGATTACATCAGCTCGTAGAGCTAGTTGTGTGCTCTACGTATGGATCCGCCCTACACCCGTTTCCACCAGGACAAAGTTGTACTCCGACCTGATATTGCATTTTTGCCAAAAGTTATTTCTTCTTTTCACCTTAACCAGGACATTGTACTGCCATCTTTCTTCCAAAACCCTTCCACCGATCTAGAAAGGTTCCTGCATTCTCTGGATGTAAGGAGGGCTTTGGCCTTCTACATAGACAGAACGTCATCGTTCAGAAAATCCAACCGGCTTTTTGTTTGTTATGCCGGTCATCAGAAAGGTGAACCACTGTTCTCCCAGCGCTTCTCAAAATGGGTAGCCGCTGCCATCAGACTATCCTACCAACTGTTAGGGAAACAGCTCCCAGCTACCGTCCGCAGCCATTCTACTAGAGCTACCTCTGCGTCGACGGCTTTTCTTAATGGAGTCCCCATTCAGGACATCTGTAGAGCAGCAATGTGGTCCACCCCTCTGACCTTCGTGAAGGTGTACAAGGTGGATTCTGCATCTCAAACAGACACGACACTGGGATGCACAGCTCTCCTCTCATGCATCGTGAGCCAATCCACCTGATGCATTTCCTCATCCAAAGGTACAGGTAGCATTATGTGTACCCATAATAGTACTGACTTTGAGCTTTATTGCATTTTGAGGAAGTATGCTTGTTCTACCTTGCAGAGTTATTAATATTTAGGACACTCCCTCTTCCATGTACTGAGCTAGCTAATCTACCCTTAATGTGTGGATTCACAGAGACCACGAAGAACAGGTTGCTTACTTGTAACTGTAGTTCTTCGAGTGGCCATCTGTGAATTCACACAATCCCGCCCATCCTCCCTTCAGGTGTCCTAGGCTCTTTCCTCCAACATGCATATTCCATTTCATAAGCTGCATATCGCGGCTATTCGGAACTGAGGAGGTGGGCTTGAGGAGAGCCTATATAGCCTGGGGATGGTGGGTGGGGTTACCGCCAAAATTTAAACTAGACTCTAACGACTCTAACAACTTTCCAAGAGCTCTGCACAGGCAGAGGATTAACCCTTAATGTGTGAATTCACAGATGACCATTCGAAGAACTACAGTTATGGGTAAGCAACCTGTTCTTCTCTACTCAAGGAAGTGAAGAACTCTTAAGTACCTCACCAAACTACAAATATCTACATTCTGTAGGGAGGAGTCATGGCTGTCAAAGTGGTATCCATCTATGATAACAGGAGAGAGCCTTCTGAGTGGCAGTCTTGCTCCTTATCAGGCTTCATATTTCAAAATACCCCACTCATGCCCTTTCAGGCATCTTCAGAATAAGGCAGGAAATGCAGAACTCCTGTGGAAGTCTGGATATTCATAGACCAGAGGTAGGAAGCTTACACCCCTCCAGATGTTGCTGGATGGCAGCTCACATTGGCCCTAACTAGCATAGTCAGTGGTGATGGATGATGGGATGTGTAGTCCAACATCTGGAGGGACACAAATTGCTCACCTCTTTGTTAAGCCCACTAGATTGATATTTTCCATGCTTTTCCTTTTCCCAACAAAGTGTCCACAATCTGATGATAGTCCCAAAAGATTGGGGTTGGCTCAGTATCAAGTGACATTGCTAATAACAAAGAGAACTCTCTGTATTAGTACAAGCACATCAGTGCTCATCATCTGTGGCAGGACTACTGTGACATTTACAAACATCAGCAGGTTGACATTTGTGTGTTTGCTAATAGATCAGAAGCTGTGCCCCAGGGATGCTGACGAATGCTTTTCTTCTGACTAGAGAAATCATTTTGTGTTGGACTGAACAATGCTGAATGCACCCAGCTTATACTTCAAACATATTAGTCTTAATTGTTTTCATCTCCTTTTGTCTGTACCATGGTATGGGGGAACAGGTGGCTGTCTGGTATTGTTGGACTGCAACATCCATCATCCCTCACCATTAGCCATGCTTGGGTAAGGCTGATAGGAGTTGCAGTCCAGGAACTTTGGAAGAAGACTAGCAGAATCTAATATGAGCTCTTCATCCTGCACTTGGATTCCTTGTGCTAGCTTCAGAACATGTACAAGCCAAGCCAGGAGTGCTGTATTTTGTTTGGACCTCTTGGGAAATGAGCTGATATGATGTCACATGAATCCTAAATCTGGCAGCCATTCAGCTCTGAGGGTTCTCTGTTTGCAGGGTAGTGCAGCGGTCTTGTACTTGGGACCTTCAGAAAGTCAGCTGTGTACAGCTAAATTCTTTCCCAGGCCCTTCACAGCTTGTTTCCTTGCTTGACTCTCCCAGGCAAAACTTCTCGCTGACTCACAGTACCATTGACTTCATTTGTTTAGCTTTAGCTTCAGCATTCCATCAATCTTAAGTAGTCACCAAATGGATACAGGAACCAGGCCTCACTGAATGTTTTTTCTGCAGGGCTTCATGCAGATGGTGAACCCAAGGTCTTCCTCTATAAGACATTCCCTGGCTCTTCCATTGTGGTTGACTGACTTGCATGCCACATAGACCAGTGCCTCTGTAATGCAACATAGGTTGTTGTGTTGTCTCCCCCTGCTTCCCCCGGTATGCATGTCTGTAGACTTTTGCAGCACTAGTATGTAGGCTTCAACTCATTTTCTATGATCAATTCAATATTAGGCCAAATCCACTCTACACAAATAATCCAGTGTGAAACTGGATTATTTGCCACGGCTCTTTCCTATGGAATCCTGGGATTTGTAGTTTTACAAAGCCTTTCAAAAAATGTTATTTTAGGTATTTATACCCCACTCTTTAGCCACAAAGGCTCTCAGAGCGGCTTACAAATTGTTAAGCAATAGCAGTTTACACATCTACACTGCTTTATAGCACGCTAGGCACTCTCTAAGTGTTTCCAATGTGTGTTAGCTAATTGCCCCCATAAACCAGGTGCTCATTTTACCAAGCTACGAAAGGATGGAAGGCTGAGTGAACCTTGGAACCCTTGGGATTGAACTTGCAATGTTGTGGCTATAGTATTGGCATTTAACCACTGCACCACTAGGCCTTCTCTGCCAAAGAGTGCTGGTGCCTCACCAGACTACAAATTCTAGGATTCCATAGGAAGGAGCTGTAGCAAATAATCCAGTTTCCAAATGGATTATTGGCCTTAGAAAAAGGAAAGGGGGACAGGGAGGGAACCTAGCAGTACCCTCAAGACTGATTTATTTTGTCGTTCTCAGTCCACTTCAAATGCATCTGAGGAAGGGGACTGAAATGCCTGACAGCTCAAGCTAAAAGTAGTTAGTCTGAAAAGTGTTGGTAGGCACCTTTTCCTCCCTGCTCCCCTCCTTATGCCTAAACGCACCATGGTGGCTATCTCCTTGGAAAGTGCTTCAGTGTTAATGTTCCTCTCTAATTGATGGATGTATTGATGCAAATATGATATTTAACCTGCTGGAGGGATGGGTTGAGATAAGTAAAGCTGTGATAGGTTGGGCTGAACGACTAGTTCAGGGTCACTCAATGAGCTTCAGGTATGGGTGGGGATTTGAATCTGAATGTCTTAGACATTGTTCAGCACGCAAACTGCTGTGCCATGCTTTCTCATGCTGGTGGAATGTTTTAGAAAGTAGAGTACAACCCCCGTATCCATGGGGGATACATTCCAAGACACCCTGTGGATACCTGAAACTGCGGATAATAGAGAACCCTATTATTTTCAATGAGACGAACGACTTCCAGCCCAAGCGTACCATAGAATTGCACCGGAAGACCTAGAAATGTCTAGAGAGGACACATCTTTAGGCATTTTTAGGTTCTCCAGAGTGATTCTGTGGTATGTTTGGGCTGGAAGTTGACCTTAGAATCACATTGGAGGACCTAGAAATGCCTAGAGAGAACTTTTTTTTAAAGACGTGTGTAAGTGAATCTGCAGATACCAAATCCGTGGATACAGGGGTCATACCGTAATTCCAATTGGCTCCAGCCAACATACCAACAGTCAAGGATTAGAAGACTAGTAGACCTTAAAATTTGGAGAGCACCAGGTTGGGGAAGGCTGCCCTGTACCAGACCTATAGCTTTTTTAAAATGGTGTTGCAGCTTGAGCTGGATTGACAGGTCCTAGCTGTGGTTGCCCCTTTTGTTTACTCTGCCAGATTTGAGCAGGCCTGGGTCAGAACATGATGGTTCCTGATACTATGATTAAAGTTTCTTCCCCTTTTTGTCTGATAGATAAAGACTCAGGGTCTTTCATAGCTGCATGATCAACAAGAGAGGCAGCTTTTTGTGGTAAGTTAGTACCCTAAGTGGGAAATAGACAGCTGTTCCTTTAATTATTTATTTATTTATTTTGTTTATACCCCCACTCTTCAGCCACAAAGGCTATCAGAGCAGCTTACAAATGGTCAGTTTAACAGTTCCCTGCCATCAGGCTTACAATCTAAATAAGACATGACACATGAGGAAAAGGGAATGGCAGTGGGGGTAGGGATTACATCCAGCAGATACTGCTGGTTCTTCTCTCCCTCCAAGGGCAGGGCAGTGGCAGTTGGGCTGGAGGGAGGGCCTTTCACCTGCTCCTGGGCCCAGGCCTGATGGAGTTCAGCCTGGCTCTTCTTCTCTCCCTCCAAGGGCAGGGCAGTGGCAGTTGGGCTGGAGGGAGGGCCTTTCACCTGCTTGTGGGCCCAGGCCTGATGGAGTTCAGCCTGGCTCGTCTTCTCTCCCTCCAAGGGCAGAGCAGTGGCAGTTGGGCTGGAGGGAGGGCCTTTCACCTGCTTCTGGGCCCAGGCCTGATCGAATTCAGCCTGCCTCTTCTTCTCTCCCTCCAAGGGCAGGGCAATGGCAGTTGGGCTGGAGGGAGGGCCTTTCACCTGCTTCTGGGCCAGGCCTGATGGAGTTCAGCCTACCTCTTCTTCTCTCCCTCCAAGGGCAGGATGGGGGCAGTTGGGCTGGAGGGAGGCCTTTCACTTGCTTCTGGGCCCAGGCCTGATGGAGTTCTGCCTGCTTCTTTTTGCCTCTATTACAAAGCCTCTATCAGAGAACAATGGTTAGCAACCTGACGTCTGTGGAGTTATGTATGTGTGTTTCTAGCACTAGCTGGATTCCTCTGCTTATGCTCCTGTTTCCAACTACGATGAAAGCTCAAAACCAACCATGTCACAGTGGTCACTTCCTCCTGCCCCTGCTTTTTAATCCCTTACCTTGTTTTATTTACAATTCAACTCAGTAGGAGAAAAGAGTGTCTGGCAGCGAGTGACACACCATTAGGAGATGCTGCTAGAGTTCCATGGAGATGCTGGAAGATAGCAGGACTGAGCAAGTGTTTCATTGTTCTTGAGATCTGGCTAAAGAAGCATATTTTGGCACCACCATTTTCTTGAAGCATACACCTAGCCCTATTTCCTGTGCAAAGGTTATGCGTACCACCTGTTTGAGACTCCTGCATCCCTTTAACCCACTAAAATACCATCAAAACAGGCTCTGAACATTTCTTGCACCTGCCCACTTGTGTAGCTAGTCACCATGCATTTCAACAATGGCTGCAGCAAGCATGCATTTGAACCCCAGATTTGTGCTTGGAAAGCCCCTCCTCTTTGGTGGCTACCCATCCTTTGATTAGTTTTCCTTTAAAATCAGCTGCTTGTGCCACGTCTTCTCCAAACCCATCGCTGACTGCCTAAGAGATTCCCCTGATTTTGCTGTAATGCGATATATCAAACCACATTGTATCAAATATAATGAAATATACCATTTCCCCCCATGTGACAGAACATAGGGAATTAAACATAAGCATGTCAGAACTTTACACTATCTCTTCTTGGCCTGTTGGTGAAGTCTAAGAGTAGTATCAATATTTCTAACCATACTTAGGATTTTGCTATCATAGTTAAGTTCCTAAATGTGTATTTGTAGTTTTACCTCATAGGCCTGCATTTATCCACAGATTCACTTTGGAGGCAATGATTTCTTCACTGCACTTAGACAAAGTGCATAGAACTGAGGGATTCATTCTTTCACTGAGGTAGTGAGCTTTTCAGGCTATTAGAAATCCAAACAATCTAATTCTAAGTTGCACCTTTGTAGTGATGGTTAGCAGTCATTTTCTTTTGTTTATTTTTTTTCTCCCATATAAATTAGCCTTTGAAATACCCTCTTATGAAGCCACACATTGTAATAGTGCCCTTGTGCTTGATGGACAGACATACTGGTGGTCATTTTACATTTTGGTCATGTTACCTTCTTCAAAAGTTGCTTGGTTTTCGAATCAGAACTCTCAAGTATCAAGTTGTCTCTTGTGACTCTCATCAAATAATGGTTTCTTATTGAGTTATATTACATATGGAATGGTTAGAAATGCTACCTCTGACTCATGACCTTTGCCTTAATTGTCAAGGTACTGCCAGCTCTTCTACGCCACTTGTCTCTGATGCGGCAAGTGCTGTAGCATCACTCTGGCTTGCAGAGATGCTGTCCTGCATTTTGCCTGTACCCCAGACTGGAGGTGGGGGCTCACAGGATTAAATGTACCCTGCAAAAACAACTTAGAATCATAGAATCAGACTCATACAGTTGGAAGAGACCTCAAGGGCCATCCAGTCCAACCTCCTGCCATGCAAGAATGCATAATCAAATAATTCCTGACAGATGGCCATCCAGCCTCTGTTTAAAAACCTCCAAAGAAGGAGACTCCACCATACTCCCAGGCAGTGCATTCCACTTCTGAACAGCTCTTACTGTCAGGAAGTTCTTCTTAAAGTTTAGGTGGAATCTCTTTTCCTGTAGTTTGAACCCATTACTTTGTGTCCTAGTCTCTGGAACAGCAGAAAACAAGCTTGCTTCATCAGTATGACATCCCTTCAGATATTTAAACATAGCTATCATGTCCCCTCTCAACCTTCTCTTAACCAGACTAAACATGCCCAGCTCCCTAAGCCACTCCTCAGAGGACGTGGCTTCCAGACCTCCCACCATCCTGGCCACCCTCCTCTGGATATGCTCCAGCTTGTCAATATCCTTCTGGAATTGTGGTGCCCAGAACTGGACACAGTATTCCAGGTGAGGCCTGACGAAAGCAGAATACAGTGGCATTATTACTTCCTTTGACTTGTATATACAGTTAGCCCCAAATCTCCGCTTTTCCATATAAAGAGAGAAAAAAAATTCTTTGGTAGAATTTTCATTCATGTGACCCCAACCCTGAAGTGATACAGAGCCCAAATAGAATCATAGAACCATAGAGTTGGCAGAGACCACAAGTGCCATCCAATCCAACCCCTGCCATGCAGGAACACACAGTCAAAGCACTCCTGACATGGCCATTCAGCCTCTGTTTAAAAACCTCCAGAGAAGGAGAGTCCACCACACTCGGAGGCACGCTGCAGACCAGGGTTTATCAGTTGTCCAAGAAGCAGCCTTTTGCTTCTCTCTGATGTCTGCCCTTTTGGAATACCAGTACAGCAAGACTTTGGAGGTGTGATCTGTGCCAGATGAAGCAAAGAGAAAGCTAGACAATCTTGAGTTTGGCTGAGGACTCCAGGAAGCATAACTGTGGTCCTGATTCAGCCTCTTTTCCTCTTTGCTATAGAAGAAATGCTCTTCTCATTTTATATTGCCTATGCTTGGAACACCAGTTGGTGTAGGCTATATTTCAGATGAAGGAGCTGGCAAAGCCACCTCTGAGTATTCTGGCCTAAGAAAACCCTAGGAAATTCATGGGGTCGCCATAAGCCAACAGGCTACTTGAGGGCATGCCAATGCACTGGGGTGTGCACACACACACACACACACAGGGTTGTGCCCCTTCTCTTTAATTTATGGACACACACACACACTCCTCCAGCCCAACCAAAGTGCCCAGGATGTTTGGTAGAGCAAAAGCCTACAGCTGATCTGTTCATTCAGCCAGGATGAAAGTATGTTAATGAGGAAAGCAACTTCAGAGAGGGAAAGCATGAGAGTTGTTCCAGGTCAGTGGGCTCAGTCTGGGGCTCAGATTAAATGCCTTGTTTTTCCCAGGAAAAAAACCATGGGAAGCCTTTGAAGACAGGTTTACATATTTCTGGTGTCATTGCACTTTGGGTTGAAACAGTCAGCCCTCCATATCCACAGGTCCTGCATCTATGGATTCAGCCAACCACAGCTTGAAACTATTCAAAAATTTGTTTTTTTCCAAAAAGCAAAGCTTGCTGTTCACTATTTTATATAAGGGGTGACATTTTACTTGGCTGTTGTATATAATGGGACTTGAGCATCCATGGATTTTGATATCCACAGTGTGTGTGTCCTGGAACCAAACCCAGTGGATACTGAGGAATCTCTGTGTTTATTTAGATTCTCCGCCCCGCCCCCCCGTAGAATGATGGAACGGGACTTGAAAGTCTAGAGTCAACCTCAACAATGCAAAGAAAATACTAAAAAAAGAAGTCTAGAAAGATATTGACAGGAAATAACAATGTGTTCTTCTTTTTCCTCTTCCTCCTCTTCTCAGTTCATTCATATCTTTCTCTTTTTCACAATACTGGGACTCAAGGCAGCATACAAAACTAAAAACTATCCAGTTAAAGGCTAGTTATTTACAGACTACTGGCTATAGCTCTCTGGAGAAGCCCTTGCTTACCCTGACTTCTGACAATGTGTTAGGGACAGCATTGCAAACCCCATACAGAAATCTCCATAAGGAGGGATAATGTAGTAGTAATGCTGGTCTCATTGTGTGGTTGGTAGTTACACACAGCTATCTCCCCATTGTGGTTATATTTTTCACGCACTAGGCTGTTACCCAAAATGCTCTTTGGAAAATATCAAGAAAATACTGAGTTTCTAATATGTTGGGGAAATTAGCAGCAACTCGGCTTTTAGCCATGCAAAGAGGGGGTAACCAGGGAATCTTTTAAACGTTTGTATACCAGTAATAGTCTGGATGGAATACATACACATTTTAAAATTAAGTATGGTTTTTATTAGAGTTCAAAAGTAACACCAAACACACACACATTCACCCAGAAGAAGCATTCACACAAGGCTATAGAAAGCAACAGTAGGAAAGCTTGGGATAGAGGGTTGCAAGAGGATTTTGCTGAGGTAATACAACCTGTCCTGTAGTCAGTCTGGCAGAGTGGATGGAGAAGCTGGATGTGGCTAACACAGAGTAACAGAGTTTCCCCCCCTATTACAACTGTGCACCCTGGGTTGGCTAACACAGAGTTTCCCCCCTATTACAACTGTGCGCAAATGAGGCATATTTTGGGGGTGATATTTATACCTCCAAATACACCTGAGGGGATTGGTTGCTTCATGGGTTGAAACAATGAATTCCATGGGCCTTCATGGATTGCACAATGAGTTTCCTGGTCTTGACAAAAGATGAGAAAGATGCTAAATGTGTTTCTTAATGTCCAGTGATTGAATTTTAACAGCTTTGAGCAGTTTCTTTTAAGGATGGGAGCTGAGGAGAGGAAATTTCACAATCAGCAAATAACAAAAGGGTTTCTCTATATCCATTACCTCCCATTTATGTGGATTGTGTCTTCTTTTGGCTTTACAGCCCCAGGCCACCTTGGGGTAAGGCAGGGCACTCAAATGACCTTTTGAGACCATCCTGTCTTTTTCCCTTTGTAAAATGTCACATTAATGAACCAAACTTGGCCAGTTTCTGAGGCCTGTAGCCAATGCTAACATTCCAGGAGTGGGGTGCCTTGGAAGTGGGGTGCAAGCTTATGCTTACAAGGCTTTATAACACTTGCCCTGTGGTTCTTGGCTGTGATTCTTGGTTCTACAGTGATCCAGAGCAAATCATAAATCTCTCAGCTTAGTAACAAAAAGCCTCTCTTTATCCCACCGGCAGATGAAATCATGCTTTTCTGTATGCCTTTTGCACCAGCTCTTGAAACTAGCTTTGGTAACAGCATCCCAAAGCATTCAGGGGACACCTTTCTGGTGATCTCCAAAATTAACAGGCTTCTTTTAAAGTATGTCTCTCTCTGGCTTTTCTTCGCAAACGAAGATTCAGGAAGGACTCATCCCGCGCTTTCTGCAAGCGCGCTGATGACTAAAAAGGCCAATCTGAGATAAACAAGTCCGGTTGCAAAAAGCACAGCAGAAGGTCTCCTTGGGTGATGTTTTTGGGTTGTGATTCTTTCTGCGTTGTCGTTTCTCTTCAAGACTTGTTCGGCATGAGCTCTCAAATAAGGCTGCAGCATTGTGGATAGTGCGTCTCCATGCCTCCCGATGTGAGGCCAGGGCGGACCACTGTTGGTGATCAATTTGGCCAAGCCTGAGATGTTGTTTCAGGGAGTCTTTGTATCGCTTTTTTGGAGCGCCCCTCTTACGCTGACCCATGGCGAGTTCACCGTAGAGTAGTATTTTTGGGAGGCGATGGTCCTCCATCCTAGAAACGTGCCCTGCCCAGCGCAGCTGCGTTCTCAATATCATGGCCTCAATGCTGGTGATCCCTGCTTGCTCAAGGACTATGTGAATATAAAGTATGTAATCAGAAGGCATATATGTGAAAGGAGAGGATAGAATGGGGCCATTTATCGACAATTGGTGTGCAATTTGATTTTTTTTTAAATGTAGAGGTAAGGTGTATTGAAAAATGAAATTCAAAATCTAAAATACACATTGGGAGTGATACCTTTATTAGGCCAACCAGAAGGTGCCCAAATCTGGATGGAGCTGTATCATCACTTACCTCTAGGTGTCACCACAGTCAATGGGATTTCCTGCTGTTAATCCTCCTCAAATTATGGCTATAAATGCCCCACTATAGAGCTCCCTCTATAGAAGCCATGCTGCTGCCACCGCCCTTAAGCACCTTGCTTATACTGGAAGGAAAGCTTCTGCCTGACAGTGACTTTCTTTTTCTTTACTAGGTTTGTGTGCACTTTCTATCAACCATTCCAGTTCCTACTTAGCATACCCTGGTAGCGTGACAGTTGGCGAGATTGTGTTGTATGATGGAAACAATTTGGTACGTATAGAAGTGTCTCAAAATGGATTCCTGGGGCACAGACCATGGGTCTCCAAGTTTATCTGAATAATTGCTTCCCTTTTATAAGCCTATAACATGTTTCTAACTTCAGTTCCAGGAACGTAGGAAGCTTCCTTTTTCTGAGTCTGACCATTGTATTTCTAGTAGTGGTTATACCAGGGATAAATGAAGTATGGCTGTGCAGCTGCATGTGGCCCTCCAGGACTGTTTCTATAGCTCTCCCAAGTCTTTAAAACTGCCCTTTTTTTTAGCCATAAAAAGGGTGGGTTTTCTGTCGGGAAGCCACCAGGAATAGCAAGTGACCTTTTAAGTAAATTTCATCCCGCTCCCCACGGATTCAGCATTAAAACACACACGCGCGCACACAGACTTTTCAAAACTAAAACTAGGGATCTGGCCACTTCTAGATTTTTAGTGTGTGTGTGGGGGGGGGGGCATTTTTAACAGTTGAGGAAGCCTGCACGGGGTCTTAGCAGTAGAAATTTAGCCCCTGGACCTGCTGCCTATCCATGTTTTACAGACAGGAATTTTTCTCAGCCCTTTGTGAAGATACTGGGAAGTGGAACCACTTTCTTTCTCTGTCACTCAGGGAAAAAAAAAACGCAACAACATTGGGATGGAAGTAGATGCAATAACTTTTCCTAAAGGGGAATAATGCATTTTGGCTTCTATTTTTTTTTTTAATGAAAGATGGTAGAGTATGGCTTGTATGATAGCAACTTTACCCAGATTGCCTTTGCCCCTCACATTGAGGTATTTTCTATCTTGAGGGTAAAGCTGAGGAGAATTTGAGCTCCTTAGGGCTGCTCTGGATGTTTTTGTTCCAAGGTTTGAGAGATGAGGTGGGGGACTGAGGTTTTCTGGAAACTTCCCACATGGTGACAGTGGCCACTTTTGATCTCTGTGCTGCCATTATTTTTCTGTTCCACCCCCTCCCACCCCTGATTCAAATTGCTGCTTGTTCTTTATGGGAATAATTACATTGTTGATCTGGGCCAACTGGGGAATCATGTGGTGAAGACAATGACGTCGCAGTGTTACATAGGCAATTACTTACGTGATGCTATCTTTGTCAGCAAACAAAAACAACTGTGCACAAAGACAATGTATTCTTGTATTGGTGGAATACTCTTGATTCCCTTTGAAACAATCATCAAAAAAAATCACTGCTTAGAGGGGGAGGGAGGAGTGCTTTTTAATGTTGCCAAAAATGTTTGTGAAACAGTATTCAGCATTGTTTCACTTCAGCCCTTTCAATAGTGGACGTAATCCATTTTGCCAAGATAAAAAAAAGGATAATATATTTCTATATAAAAGAGCATAATGAATTCTATAGAGGCAAACACCACCCTTAACAAACACACATCTCAGAAGAATCTTGTTTCCTTTGAGTTGTGGAATAACAGCCTGGAATAAGTAGAAAAAACATTTATATTAGGCAGTGAATCAGGTGCAGGAAAAAACCCAAACTGAAGTAAAAGTGCTCCATGCAGAGATGCATGTCTCAAATTCTCTGAGCTTTTGACCATTGCTGTGTATGTTCAATGTCCTTACCTGAAGAAGAATAAAAGTGGGAGCACTTAGCTTGTGGGGTGAATCTGGAGAGTTTTCTGCACTCAAGGATACATACATAGAACATGGCTGAAAGGACACTTGCTTAGAAAAGTACATTATATTGTTTTACCTGTTTTGAAGAAAAGTCTATGGTTTGCATACCATCTTTTTCTCCCACAAATTGAAATGTTCATTGCCTTCTGCTTTAACGTGTTTTATTTTCTGTTTTTCTGTCACTAACAGAGAGATGTCTGCTCCATTTCTGCTCATGATGGGCCTCTTGCTGCCTTGGCCTTCAACTCCACTGGGTCAAAGCTAGCAAGTGCTTCCCAAAAGGTGAGTGAGCAAAATGGTGTCTCTTATATAAGATGGCAAAATCAAGGTTTGCTTTTTGGATTATTATTTTTAAAGAATATTTTCAAGCCGTGAATACTTAAATCCATGAATGCCAAATCTGTGAATGTGGAGGGACAACTGTACTAACAATAACAATAATAATGAGGAAAGAACGAAATGAAACACTAGAAATATATACTTGGCTGGAGAGGAAAAAATAATAATTTGCCAGTGGAATTTAAAGCGGAATCAAAATACTCCTCTTCTAAAGCCCTTCTACCCTTGGAAAAGTCAAGCATGGTTTGTTGCTCTCTGAGAAAATGGCCATTTTGCTATGCCATTGCATATAATGGGACTGAGTATTCACGGATTTGGGTATTCACGGGGGGTTCTGGAACCAAACTCCAGCAAATGTGAAGGGACAACTGTATTAGTATTATTAGTTGTGATTAATGTTTGTTTCTATCCTGCTTTTTCCCCAATTGAGGACTCAAAGTAATGTACAATAAAAAGACATTGTTAAAATCAGGAAAATACAAAAGTTAAAACAGAATTAAACAACAAAAAAGTTAAAAACAGCTAAAAATTTAAAAGCATACACACATACACACATATACCCAGCACAGTCATTAGCAGAGATTGGCAAAGGCCTGCTGAAACAAGACGTTTCAGAAGAAACAAGTTTTTACTTGGCTCTGGAAGGCAGGCAGAGAGGGTGCCAATCTGACTTCTCTGGGCAGAGCGTTCCAGAGCTTGGGGGCAGCCACTGAGAAGGCCCTCTCCTGAGTTCCCGCCAGATGCACTTGTGAGGGTGCTGGGACAGAGAGAAGGGCCCCCCTGGCAGATTGAAGGGAGAATACAGTCCTTCAGATAACCTGGACCTGAACCATGTAGGGCTTTAAAGGTCATAACCAGCACTTTGAATTGTGCCCAAAAACAGACTGGCAGCCAGTGGAGCTGCTGTAACAAGGGGGTTGTACCATAAGTACCATAACTACAACAACAGCAACATTGCTGATTTTGGCCAATGGGATCATCATGACGTTGTTGTGGTGGTTATTTCAGGGCTTCAGCTTTTAAAAAGTTTATTTTCAGTATCTGAAAATGGTTAGCATAAACTCCTCCACCCTTCCAGGAGTCTCTTAATTTCATTAAGCCTATTATATGATATAAAGCAACAAGGTTGTTTTTTGACATACCAAACCCTTTTTACATCTGCATATATATGAAAGCATGTGTGGAAATCTGTCTACGTATCTTTCTGTCTATTACCCAACAAACCCACTTGAAATGGAGGAGCTGAAGGAATGAAACTGGCTCTCAGTTTTGAAATACAATAGAATTAAAACTCAACATTTACAAAGGAATTCCACCCAGGGACATGGGGATTCCCAGCAGATAATGGCCCAGCAACCAACCATCAGCCAAACAGACACTAATGAGCCTTGCATTTCTATACCCAGAAACTAACCATTCAGTTACACAAATTTACATATACTTTCCTACAGGGGTTCACAGCATATAAACTACACACACACACACCCCTACCTAACCATTATCTGAAGGTGCCAGCCACAGATGCAGGCGAAACGTCAGAAAGAAACTATTCCAGAACATGGCCTGATAGCCTGGAAAAACCCCAAGGAAAATCTATGGATGGCGGCCGTGAAAGCCTTCAACTTCACATGAGTGAAAAACTCATTTTTATGAGTTAGCTAGCAAAAAATAACAGTCTAATCTTCAGTATTTCCATGCAGAACAGGAAGTGGCCTGAAGTAATGTGTCCAGAAATAAGCTTCAGAGCTGTATTTCTGAACATACATATTTGGAAGCAAGTTTCACTGAAATCAGTACCATTTGTTTCCAAATGAACATGTCGTTATTGAGTTGCATTATTGAGGAAACTTGCAATCTAAACTACAAGTTTTAATCTGTATATTTTTTATTATATAAATCCTTCTGAGTCCAGTGAAGATTCCTTGCTAATAACCGCCCTTGGGGTTTGACCTTGGTTGGAAGTAAGTAATATTGCTCGAGATCTTATGCTGAAGAGACAGGGTGTGACTTTCTGCTCACAGAGTTACACTGTAGTTACGTGGTGCCACCTTGTTAGTGAATTGTAATGTTGCATCAGTTGTGCAGCCATGTGCAGTGCACAGATGCATCAGTGTTCAGTGCATGCACATACACAGTGGCACTCTTTTGTAACCTTGAACTGAATAGTGAGGTTCCACATCAGACAAAAATGCCCATCCTCTTCTAGAGGAGAATGTACTTACCAGCAGGATTCCAGTCATTGAAAACAATGCCTTCCACATAATCATTTATTTAAAGGGTGATCTACTTATATAACTTTATTACGAACATAAACTATCCTCTCAGTTACAAGATAAAGAAATATAGAATGAGCATAGGCAAGTTGCAGGTCCAGGACAATGCCAGTGTATGTGAATACAACAATAGCAGAAGCATAACTGTCTTCGGTAAGGAACCTGTTAGATTCTATTGGTACTTGATAGAATTACCAAGAGGGTTTAACCAGATGATTCCTGGTAGAAGATGCTGAAAGACAGAATGCTGCCACCTTAAGAACAATTTCATTGACAGAATCTGAAAGAAGGATAGAGGAAAAGCTACCAGATCTACAAGGAAAATCTGCTAAAATTGGTGTGTGTGTGTATGTGTGCGTGCGCGCGCCCACACACACATATCCTTGTAATATATGGACTAGTGAAGCACATGTTTGACTGTTTCATCCATGTCCAGTTGGCAAGAGTGAGCATGTTGGGAATATTTCTCCTCTAAGAATGCTGATGGTAAAGTATTGAAATGAGCCTGATTGAAATCTCTAGGCGTAAAAGTAATTGGCCAGGACAATATATAAGGGGTTGTTACCCAGCTCTTTAACCAAAAGGAGTTCCAAAGCAATTTATCCACACTTACAATCAAAAAGATATGGTACACAGGGAAAAGGGCTGGGGAGGGAGAAAGGGAACAACAACAACAAAAACAGAGGGAGTGGACATGATGACCACGCTTCTACATCAGGGGAGCAGCCTGTAATGGTGTTGTGCATCCCTTCCATCCACAGAAGGCAGCTTTCAAATGCCAGTGTGTGTTGCCTTGGCCATTTAGCAAAACAGGGAAGTGACTGGGCAGCATCCAGCTGAGGTTTGCCACCAAGAGAAAACAGTTGAGGTTGCCCACTTGGATGTCCACTGTCTCACTGAAAATCTGGAAGGGCAAGGTCAGCTTTTTTTCTCCCAGCTGCAGAACTGTAGCTGGGTCTGTGTGCTGCATGAGAACCTCCACCTTCCACCAGCCATTAGATAGCTGTGGCAGCACACTCTAGCTCTAGAAACCTGACAAGGAGGTCATAAGTACCTCATTTTGCAACTCCAAGGAAGAACATGCATGTGCATAATGTCAGGTTACTTGTGCTTATGTTACCAGTGGGGTTTGGGGTAGAGTGATGAGAATCAGAATGCTTCTCTTAATGTTATCTGCTGATGCTGCTGGGTGTCTTAATTTATTCTCCTGTATCCTGCCATTCAGGTGGGCCATGTGTCTGTTTAAGCTGAGTGCTGGTGTCTCTCAGTGATGGCTGCATCTTTTCAGTCTTTCTGTTAGAGCCCCTAATCTAAGTACTACTGGTGGTGTGGTGACCCTTTTGATCTGATTGCTGGATGACCTTGGTACTGTTTATTTCTTCCTTTAGGGAACTGTCATACGTGTGTTTTCCATCCCTGAAGGACAAAAACTCTATGAATTCAGAAGAGGAATGAAAAGGTCAGTTTGCTGCTCTCCAGCCAGCAGCCCAGTTGATGTAACAAGATGCAAAATGCATGGACTGCTGTCATAGAGTAGTAGTTCTTGGGCCCTGGCATTGAGAGAATCCTTTCCTGGGAAATGTTTGCTTGGCAGTTTGATGGGCAGTGAGTGTGTGTCTTCTTTATGGCAAGGCACACGGTTCTCTGCCATAGTGCTGCTGCTCTTCCTAGACTGCGAATGCAACCTGTTTGAGGAATTGCATTCTTTGTGTGGGCGTGATTGAGGACCTACCTGACAATTACAGGGTTCATGTAAGGTGTTCAGTGGTTCCACCACTTGCTGTGAAGAAACATCTTCCTGTGGGTCTCTCCTTTTTTCACCCCTTAAGTGCCAAGAGAGGCCACAAGAAATTGCTTATGCAGACACATTCACAGAGGCATAAATATCGGAAGGTGTAGAAATGGAATGAGATTTCTACTTTTCACATTCTGTTGTAGAACACAAACCTTTTTCCCACAAGTCCTACTGGTGCCAGAAGCTGCTGGAAAGAGTAGCATGGGAGCCAGGATATCTGTTTTTATGAGGCAGTATTCTTGTCTCTGTAGAGTAGATGTGGGGGATGAGGGAGAAGTGGCTCGCTGAAGAGAATTCATGCCTGAGGTAAGATTTTGAAGTAGGGACTTGACAACTTGTTCTCCAAACTGCAGTTTTCTACTACCCTAACATATGGTTTGCTCGCATATTGCAGGCCACAGAAATGTAGGGGTTCTCTACATGAGGCCAAAAGAAACAGATTGCACCACAGTAATAGCAAGTCGCCTTTGCATGCTCCCTATCCAAGATGGCGGCCACAAGTGAATTACTCATGTTTTTAAATCTGCTGCTGCTGAACTTTTTTTAAAAAAAAAACAACCCTATTTTCATGGTGTGCATAAGCGATATTTCACTTTACAAAAAAAGGAAAAAGGAGATAAAACAAAGCCCCATTTTATCGCCTTAGTGATCGCTCACTAAGGCGAAAATCCAACATGGCGGTAGCAAGTGCTTGCCCTGTTAGCAAGGGCCCCACTGTGCTCATATGACCAGTCAGGTTTGCACTTCCTCTCATATGGAAAAGGGATTTATATCGAATCGCTTGTCCCAACGAGTGGGAATGTGCATTCCCTTTGCTGTTTTTTAAAAACTCTGGGGAAGGCCACAAAGGCTTTTCCTATGGAGCTTTTGCCAGTTTTGGCCCCCTCCACGTTATGGCGAAACAACGCAGATTGCCATTGGGACAGGTTGTCTTCTACTCGCATTCTATGAGGAGTATTTTTGCCATTTAGACAACCCATAAGATGCCTAGCAGAGAGAATGATTTGCTGCAGGGCTCATTCAGTTCTATGGTATTTATTTCCACCTTTTCCTGGCATTCTCTCAGATCTGTTTGTGTCAGCTGTAGCCACTTTCTTTTCTTCCCTTCACCTTAGGTATGTGAACATCAGTTCTCTGGTGTTCAGTATGGACTCACAATTCTTGTGCGCATCAAGCAACACTGAGACAGTCCACATCTTTAAGCTGGAACATCTCACTGACAGGTAGGTAGGCAAACTATGCTACATGTGCCATTGGGGAGTCGTGGCATCCATCCAGTTCTTCCTTGACATTTTCCTGTTGCTATTGTCAGAGTTGTGTTAGTCAGGGGGAAAGCAGATTCTCTCCTTCTCTCTCTATGACAGGAATATAACTAACCCTGTCTTTTAACATAATATTGGTCTTAGGATAACTCATCTGAGGGAGCCACTTCAAAGGAAAATGGGGGAGAGGGGAGAGTAATGTACGGGATGGACAGAGGCTAGTGATGTTACAGCTCTTCCGCCCTTGGGGATGAGGAGTGTGTTGCTTTCACCTTGTTATAGATATTGGACTAGGAATCTTGTCAACTGGTACTTTACTCCTCCTAGCCGGCCAGAGGAACCCCCTTCCTGGAGTGGCTACATGGGCAAGATGTTCATGGCTGCCACCAACTACCTCCCTTCTCAAGTCTCGGGCATGATGAGCCAGGACCGGGCCTTTGCCACCGTGCGCTTGAACATCTCTGGACAAAGGAACATCTGTGTACTCTCCACGTATGTAAGCCATGGCTGTTGCAGGATAGTCATGCTAGGGCCCTTCCACAGGTTTTGTACTATAACTCTCATTATCTCTAGAAAGCACAGCCAGTGAGGGATTATGGGAATAGCCCAAACATCTGGAGGGTGCCAGGGTGCCTGTTTCTGAGCTCTACAAACTGAACAGTGGCCTCCTCTGTTTACAAAGAGTCTTCTTTAACTGATATGGAACAGAACTGCTAGTCTGCTGTTTTATATGCCTGTTGGCTTCAGGCAATCTAAAAGTTTCCTCATTGCCTTTTGACAGCACAGCTAGGTAGATGCACTAAGCAAGTATTGTTCTTCTTGTGTTACCTGCATTACATTGGACTTCTGTCAAGTGTTATCTTCTCTGTGCTCTGAGAAACTACAGAGTGTGGAATTCTGCAGCACAGAATTCTAGAATTGCAGTCTATAGCTGCTATTCTGTGCTCCAGAATGGAGGGGAGGGAATCCCCTAAGAACGAACATGGGGCTAAATTAGACAGATCTGGAGGAGAAGCATAGTTGGCCACAGTGCCCTCATTTTAGGGTTTTGCCACCTCTTAGCCTGAGCCCCTTGGCAGAAAGCCAGTAGCTGAGGGGAACATCTTTTGCCCTTCTTCAGACCCTTGTGGTGATCTTGTTGCTATTGCTTGCACTGGATACATTTGGGAAGATTTTTCTCACTAATGTGTTGGGTTGTACAAATTCTGTTGGCCATGACCAATATTTCTTCAGTTTTCTTTCCTTCAGTCTGTGTTTGTAAGTCTACTTTTTTCATTTTCCTCCTACCTGTACATCTCCCTGTTAAAGAGAGATTACACAGTAACTTCACAGGCAAGGAACATGTATCTCCTTATATCTTGGTCTTACAATAGAGCACTCAACACAGAATGGGCAAAGGGATGATGTACTCCACCAAGGCTCCCTTTGGAAAGGCCTACAGTTCAGTTCTAGAGCACATGCCTGGCATCCAGAAAGTCCCAGGTTTGATCCCTGATAGGGTTGGGTAGGGTTGGAAAACCACCTGTCTGAAACTCTGGGGAGCCCTGGCCAACCAGTGTTACCAGTCATCAGTCAGATGGGCTAGTAGTCTGAATATTCTGTGTTTTTATGTTCAACTCCCTTCCTGTTTCTCTTCTTAGGATCCAGAAAATGCCTCGGCTTTTAGTTACAACATCTGATGGACACCTTTACCTTTACAACTTGGACCCCCAAGATGGAGGAGAATGTGTTTTAATCAAGAAGCATAGGTAATGATATAGTTCAGCTGTTCCAGCACTACAGGGAACAGTGTGGAGGGAGGCAGACTTTGGCACACAAAGAGGGAAACCAAAGGTATAATAAAACTATGCCCTCGAGTTTTGTAATTTGTTGTGGGTGAAAGTAAATTACTTTACCTCCAATTATGAGCTGTGTGGGGATATCAGAGCTGCATTACATTCTAGCACAAATCCCAACTTGTTTCTAGTTCATGAACCAGGGTAGGAGCCCCTTCTCTGACTGTATACATTGTGACTATGAAGCAGTCTGGTCTTCACTGGGGAGGCGAATCTGCATGTATCTCTGCACTGTTTCATATGCACATGGCAGCTTATATGACAGAATGTTCTTTCATGTGATAGTAAATATTCCTTGCATGTGGCAAACTAGATGTTTGAGAGAAGAGGATTTTTAGCTTAGCCTTTTCTTGACAGGCTAGATTTCTGTTAATAGGATTCCTTTCTCATGCCTTGAGGGCCATTTTGCAAAGCAATGTCTTGTGTACAGTTGCATCACAGGACTGGAAAACTGAAGAATGGTCTCTTAAATGAAAATCACCTGACTGTTCAAACAGAGTGGGATTATAGGGGTGCATTGGATCTGAATACTGTCCTTCTCAGAGAAAATTTCTACATAGTCAAAGATACGTACCTCCCAAATTGTGGACTCATAACACATGAACAGAAAAGGTCTGGAGTGGGTCTGGGATGCACCACAATAGAAATACCCATTCAAAGGGGATTAAATACAGCCAGACACATCTATAAGAACAACTTTCCATAGCTAGGGGTAAAGAGTAATTTGGTAAGTACACACTCTGAGTAGGTCAGGCTCAAGAGTGTGTGGAGGGTGCACAAAGTTGCCTTCAAACCTTATCTAATTTGCACTTATATTTGAATAAGGAACCTGTTGAAGATGACAGGAGGGCATTTCTCTCCCCACTCTGTAAATAATGCCAAACCTTTGGAGCGGGATCTTAAATAACTACCTAGGAATTAATTTGACTGTCAAGGTGAGGTGGGAGTGATTAAATTCACATACCAGGATGCTTCAAATGGAGAGCCAGAAACTGAACAGGGGCCTGCTCTGGCACATCCATTCCTTTCATACGTCATTGCCATTTGCAAACCTGTGTGTGTCCTGTCTGGGTACTTCAGAATACCTCGAAAGCTGTTGTGACCTCCAGGTCATCTTCAGAATGAACATTGCCATTACCTCAAAATGGGGGAAGAGAGGCTGTTTTTTCCCCCCAGCTACAGCAAAATGAGTTCATAACTTGTTGTCATGGTACTGTTTTAATGGTGTCAGCCACCTTGAGTCCCATTGACAGGAGAAAGGCAGGATATAAATGAATAAAATCATTATCATCATCATTATGAGTATTATTGGGCTAGGGGAACCTTTGGCATTGTTTAATGTCAAAAAACTAAGTCTGTTGGACTGAGAGACTTCTGGCATCCATCTGCTTGTGAAGGAAAGCCTGCTCATTTCTGGTTAGTGGTGAAGGCAAGGCACTCTGGCTGTGAACTGATGTGCCCTTTTTTATTATACAGGTATACCACAGTTAAGGAAGTAGATAGGACCTGGAGCATTACTTCTTTAATAGAAAATTTGGCACCAGAGGTAGAAATAACATGGAATGAATAAGAATAGATTCCTGCACCACAGAAAAGAAGAGCAGCTCAACATGTTTCAGCAAACTTTTTACTGTTCGCATCTGCTCAGCAAAGGATTCTGGCAGCAGCTGCTGTTTACTTTACCTGTTGTAGGCAGTCACACACCGCTAAAGTCGAATTGGTTAGAGTACATTCCCATTCTTTCCCAGCCCAAGATTTATTGCATCATTTAATACAGATAGGTTGTGGCAACCCCACACTATAAGTCTGTGTTTTTCCAGCTCCCAATTCTTCCTGTGCTAAAAATCTTCCAACTAGACAGTGGACAAGAAGGAAAAAGCAGGGGAGTGGGTGAGTGGACATAAAAAGATTTTGTAAAGAGGAACATCTTCATCACAGGCTTTGTTAACTGAGGTATGCCTGTTTAATGTTGCATTGCAGCTCCTTTTTCTAACCAAGGAGCTTGTCCAAAGAAGAGAAGAGGGTAGTTAAGAGGGTGTTTGGTTAAAGATAGATGAGTGGGACTATCCAGCTAGGATAACCATATATGCAAGAGATTTTAATATGCTGCCTGCATCCTGATTAAAAGTGGCCACAGGATCTGGTGTAGTCCCCTTCCCCCACACCTGCAGCAACTGAGACCACATAAATAAAAAATAAAATAAAGCACTTTCCCTTCTGTCTTCCAAGTATCATGGTAGACATTTTGGGAGGGTGTGGTGTGTGTGTTGGGGGGGGTGTCACTGCACACTTGTTTTTTTCCATACACTTCTGTTGGCAAATCAGGGAGTGGGAAGTATTCTGTGGCCTCTATGTTCACCTGCTGCCAGCTACTGGCTCCCAGTGCCAGTGGGGTAGCGAATTTGTTCTGGGTTTTAACCTGAACTTCAAAGGGTTTATCCAAACCTCTTTTGGTTCAGCACCTTGGATATTTTTTAAAAACTCAAATCCTGTAGTGCATTCACTGCCCCATTGACATTGAAGCAACCAGCGGCCACCATGTCTGCCAGTCCCTATTGCAGTGAAACAGACATACAAATTGAAGAGCTGCTGGCTGGGATGAGGACGATGCTGAGCTTAAATACCTTTTTCTTTCTTGTTCATTGCCACTAGCTTGCTTGAATCAGGAAAGACAGAAGAGAACAAAGAAAATGATCTCCAGCCTCCGGCCCCTCAGACTTACGCCGCAACAGTGGCCAGACAGAGTTCAGTGCCTTTGCCCTCTATGATGCCAGGTGAGTGCCAGATTGGCTTGCTTTGAATCCTGAGTGCTACAAGCATTATTCACAGCTAAACGTTTCCAAACGATGGCTATTCTGTACATTACCTTTAATAATTTTATGAAAACGTTTTAAAATTTTGGTGTCTGTGAGCTGTTGGGTACCTGATGTTGAAATGAGGAAGGGAGGGAGGGAGGGATTCTGCCCTGAAGGCCACATGCTTTCCAACCTGGAAGAATTAGTATTAGTGCTAACATGTTAATGCCAAATCCTTAAAAACTATAAATCACTAGACTTAAAATGTTAAGAAAATTTTAAAAAATCCACAAGTCATGTAAAGTTACTTAAAATGCCAAGTAACAAGACAAGCAATTCAGCATTCAGAATAAATCAAAGCTAAACAAGATTGCTGGCTAACAATGGAACTAACGAATTGTTAATTTAACAAACAAACAAACTGGGGGTAAGGAGTTAATTCTCAATGAATTATTTCCAAACTATGCCACCATGAATGTTACAATGCCCCTGGTTCAGATTAAAGTAGATGAAACAGCTTCACTCACTTTGACAGGTTTTCTCCTTCCCTTGTGAGAAGTGAGACAGGTATCGCCTGTGATAAAAGAGCAAAGGAGCAAGGTCCAGGCACATGCATCACATGACAATAACTCTCAAGGCTTTGTTTTACTCTACAGAAGCACAGAACAGCGTCCCGGTTCTTAAGTATCTTAGCTTCCATAAGGCAAGAATATACTTTACTTCGGTGGAGGTCTTTATGGTTTTACAGTTGCCCCTCCACATTCGTGGCTTTCATTTTCGCAGTTCCGCCTATTTGCGGTTTGCTCATCAAGCACCCCTTTAAATGAGCTTCTCTCCCTCACACACAAGGGAGTGGAGCTGATTTAAACGGAGTGCTCCCCGAGCAAACCGCATGCCCAACTTGCTGCTCTCCTGGGGCTTGGTTCCATTTGGGTTGGAGACCCAAGCCCTGGGAGGGCATGGAGTTTGGGGCAGAGGCGCGTTTCAGCCACTGCCACCCCGCCCTTCCCAAAGCAGTGATGGGGCTTTTCAAGCCTTGTCGTGGCTTTGTGAGGGTGGGGGGTGGCTGAAAAGCCTCTTGGCTGCCCTCCCCCCACCCCCCATGATTCCCAAAGCGGCTATGGGGCTCTTGAGCCCTATTGCCACTATGGGGAGTGCGGGGTTGTGGTAGCTGCAAAGCCACCAGGCCGCCACCCCCCACCCCTCCGCACATCCCGAAGCGGCTATGGGGCTCTTGAGCTCCGTCGCCACTTTGGGAAGCCTGGGGGGGGGGCTGCAATACCTCCCGGCTGCCCGGCCGCCACCACCCCTCACTTCCGAAGCGGCGATGAGGCTCTTGAGTGGTGGTGGCTGCTGCAAAGCCTCCTGCCAGCCCAGCTGCCACCCCCCCTCCCCCACACTTCCCAAACCAGCTATGGGTATCTTGAGCTCCATCGCCACTTTAGGAAACGTGGGGGGGGGGCTGCATTTTTATTTGCAGTTTTTCCACATTTGTGGGTGTCTTTCGCCTCTAACCCCCGCGAATATGGAGGGACAACTGTATTACCCTTTTTTCCTTTTTTAAGAACAGAGAATGCACATTCTGGGAAAGGTGGCAAGACCTTTTTGTCCTACGCTGCTTCAAAGTACAAAGTGAATGCAGTGACTTTTAATAAGGCTGCTGGAATTTTAGTTCTGTTTGTAATCAGCAGAAAATAGGTTTCCCACCCACCCCCCAAAAAAATAATTCATAAACCCAACATGCATGCGTATTCTGTATGCCCACAAAATTATGGCAGAAATGCACAGAGTTTAAGGGCTTAACTCCTCATGGTATGCAAAAGTATGTAGCAGAGCCTGGGGCTACTCTTTTTCTTTGCAGCAAAGAAAAGAAAAATACTCTTGGGAGGGAGTGTGGTGAGAGAAATAGTTGAGGCAGATGCTTTACAGTTTCTTCCACTTTCTTTCTACTCAAAGTTGTAATCTCCTTACAGGAGGCTTCCCTCCATAGAGTTCAAAAGGCAAGTAAACATACCTTTTGAATTTGGCATATGGGGCAAGGAAGAATTTGGGGTAGGAAACAGTAGGCAAAGGATGGATTAAACACCTCTCCCATCCCAACCACTTCCCTACTCAAACAAGCCTTGCCTGAAACTTTTCTTTCTTTCCTAAAGGAATAGCCTTGAAGCTTCAGAACACATGTTCCCACACAGCATGTTGTTTGTGCCAATCATTCTATGAATCCAAGCTTCCTGTGTAAAAAGTGACTGTTCCAAACATTTATGACTATGGAGATAAACAGTGACATCAGCAGTCAGGTTTCAACTTCAGGCCAGCATCCTACAGTCTCTAAAAGGTTGTCCCCAGGGTGGGTGAGTCATAGGGTTTAGTTGGTCCCCCTCCCTTATTGTTGAGGTGGAGGTCCAGAGGCAAAGAATAAACACCTTTAAAATGCCAACACACACCTTTACATGCCATCCCACTGTAGACACAAAGTGTTCTTGCCCTGGTTTCCCTGCTTTTAGCAAGGAATGGGGCATCCAAGGCTCTGCTGCTTCCCTAATATGCCCTTGGAATATGATGGGGGGGGGTGTCAGTGTAATAGTGTGCGACTCCATAGTTGGTGTCTATATTTTCCCTCTGTCCATCCTTTCTATAGTTTTGGTAGATTCTGCTCCCTGCTCATGCTGCCTTTTAGATTGCTCCACCCCATGCCATGAAGTAGTGGTTTAGGTGTTGGTGTAGGACCAGGGTTCAAATCCCCATTCAGCCCGTGGAAACCTACTGGGTGACCTTGAGTGAGTCGCACTCTCTCCGTCTCACAGGAAGGCAGTGGCAAACCTACTCTGAAGAAATCTTGCCAAGAAAACCCCGTGATAGGTTTGCCTTAGTCACCGTACATTGGGAAAAACTTGGAGGCACACAACAACAACAATGACATGTGTGACCCACTTGATCTTTCCCATAGCTACTCTTGATCCTTTCCTCTGTGTGTGTGTGCCTTCAAGTCGCCTGCGGACTTATAGCAACCCCATGAATTTCATAGGGTTTTCTTAGGCAAGAAATCCTCAGAGGTGGTTTTCCCAGTTCCCTTCTCTGAACTATAGCCTACAGCACCTGGTATTTATTGGTGGCCTCCCATCCAAGTACTAACCAGGGCTGACCCTGCTTAGCTGCCAAGGTCATGAAATCCTACGCTTCTTGCGTCTTCACCACCATCCATTCATTGTATTGCAGTGCAACATTGTCTGCCTTGTCTAAAGGGGCCAGACTGAAGACTTAGGGTGTGGCTCAAGCGTTTCTGTGGGCAGTTCTTATTATAAAGCTAGAAGGCTGGCATTACAATTAAATTCCACTGCAACTCTTCCCCTGATCCCAAGTGCCATTTTGGTAACCAGTTCTGAAATGGCAAAGGATTGTGTTTGCTGTGTTCATCTACCTGTAGGAGACAACATGGGAGCAGCTTATTCTGTAGTATTGAGGTTGCTCAACAGTTGCTTCACATGCCCCATGAATAAAATAAAATAAATCTGCCCTCTAGGTATGATAAAGCTTAATTAACAATAAAACCTCAAACACTTTGAAGATGAAGCTTGCTTTGAAGATTATAAACCTTCTCCAAACACCAGCTGTTATTACACTTCCCAATCAGTTCTTGCCTTACCTTGTATTGTATTGCAAGATTTTTGCCTGTAAATTCATGTACAGTACTATGTATCTTCCATCTCTTCTTTATCTCTGGGCCTGTCTAAATGGTGAAAATACCCCTCATGGAATTCGCTAGGAATCCTATCTGTCTAAATGGTATCCAGCACCAATCTACACTATTCGGAAGGAGGGGGGCCAAAAACGGCAAAAACAATGCGGTAAAAGTCTTCGCAGATTTTCCCGTACTTTTTCAAAAACCACAAGGGGGGTGCATATTTTTGCTCATTTGGATGATCAAACAACAGGAAGTTCGAAGGGAAGCACAAAGCTGATTGGCTGGGTGAAAGCAGGGGCGGGGCTTGCTAGCAGGGCAAGCACCTGCTGCCGTCATGTTGGATTTTCGCCTTAGTGATTGCTGGCTAGGGCAATAAAACAGGATGAATATTTCCTGTTTTGCTTTCCTATAAAATTGGAAAATTGCTCTATCACACCAGTGCACCTTGGGATAACTTTAAAAAAAACTGTGGCGGTGAAGAACTAATGCAAGTAAATCATTTGTGGCTGCCATCAGGAATGCGAGACTTATGGGGACTTCTGAGGCCAGAAAAACTCTTTAGACAAGTTGCTGCTGCTCTGAGGTACTTTGGATTTTTTCCCCTCGTATAGATGGGCCCTCTGTAATTGCCAGTTCATCTTGTTCTCAGCTCTCCTTGTCCTGGGCTCTGCCTGGAGTGTTGTTCTCAGTGTTTATTTCTGCTTCTCTTGATAAGTGTTGACTACAGAACCCACTGAGCATTGACAGATATTTCAGACATCAAAGTACCATTTAGACCAAAGACCAAATCATGGTTGGGGCTCTTGAGGCCAGGTCTCAGATTTGAGCGTGCCCTCTTTCCCCTTCCTCCTTCCCTCACAGACTCCCCTTCCTTAATTCCAGTTTGTTGTGACATCAGAATCAGCAGAACCATGGCATTCATGATCCGGGTGCCATGATAAACTCTGACTTTCCCAAGCCAGGGAATGGAGGGAACTAGAGTGTGATGTGGGCCCAGAGAGGAAGGATCACCTAACTTTTTAGCTTTATGTGTGGACCAAAGTGTAGCATGAAACAAGGGATCTTACCTACTGGTATCAGATCACACCTAGTATCTGGATTGTATTTTCTCTTCATTAATTAATTAGCATGTACTCCCCTGCTTGTACATTGCACCTTTCCTGTAAAACAGCTAACAATGCTGTTTTTACTAACAGAAGTTGGAGTGAAGTTGATCACTGGTCCAACCCACCCCTTTCATATATCTTTATTCAGCTTCTTCCCTGCATTTTTTCTGTGCAAATACATTGGGATGTTTTTCTGAGCTTCTTTAGGAAAAACCTTCATGCTGCTGTTGAAGCATTCATTAAAGCTCTCATGTGAACCATCTCCACTTGGCATTATTCATTATGGAAAGCCTGAGGCTCGTAACACCAAAGCTACTAAGTCTTGTTTTGTCCCAGTCTAGTGTTGGGAGCACTGACATACCTTGCCAGTCCAGTCCAAACCCTGGAAGTGGGACAAACCATTCTGTAAAATGCACTCTTTTGTTTAATCTAATTTTAAACTTTGCAGGCTATTCAGAAGATGGAGGAGCCCTTCGAGGAGAGATTATACCTGAGCACGAATTTGCCACTGGGCCAGTGTGTCTGGATGATGAAGATGAATTTCCACCTGTGAGCATTAGGAGTACTTAAAGCAGCACTATGGGCTTCACGCTGAGGAGAAAGTGTTCTAACTCCCTTCTTCCAGAGTAGCTGTCCCTTCCTCTTCTGCAGCTCATGGCATCTAACCCTGTTGGGCCCTTAGTATGGGTAGATAGCTCGCACCTTCATGGAAGAAGGCCTAGGGGAACAAGGCATGCACAAATAGATTTAAGAAAATAAGTATTGTAACCCTGACACACCTGCACTTGCATAGAGTTCCTATCAAGGGACTGACCAGGGCCAAGCCTATAAAGACTGATCAGTGTGGCTGACATCCCTGGCTAATGACCCAGACCATTAAGTGGTTCCCATACAAACCGTCTTTGCCTTTCCAGTAGGAGTAGCTTATTTTAAAGATATCTGCCACTCCCTGCAATATGCTGAGTCTTAGTGTTTTTAGATTGACTAAGCAGAACAGAGAAAACTGACACAGGCCTTGGGGCCCCTGACAAGAGAGCTGAATTGAAAGTTCCCAGCTTATAGCAGCCCAGGCTTTCCCTCTTGTCCCTGACAGCACGTTTGATGGTGGCAGCCCCGTGGCCATTGGCCCTGGTGAGAGGAAAAGCTCTTGCTAGGCATGCAATGGGACAGGATGGGAGTCGGGAAGAGAACACAGGGAGCATCACTTGGGGGAAATGGACAGCTTCAGTGAGCAAATGCTGGCTGGGCCACACCAGTGGCAGGGATGGTCTGGAGGCACTGGCTGTTTGAGGCAGCTCCAGCTGCTAGCAGGTGACAAGACAGATAAAGAGGGAGTAACAGCTCCAGCAGATCTCCAACTTCATAGGTCTCTGATGTTGGTGGATCTACTGGCCAAATTGTCTTACTTTTTTTAAAAGGATTAATTTATTACTGGGGACCTTTTTTAAAAGGACATTTCTTTCCATGAGATGAGTGTTTCCCCTCACTCTAATGGATGCCTGTTACCTTGCAATGTCTTTTAATCCATGATGTTTATTTTCTAAGAAATGACAAGCAATAGTTTAAGCTGTATCTCTCCCAAAGCTAGCAGGGGGATGCTTTGTGTTTCCATAATCAGTTATATATACTGGTTGGGAGTGAGAGAGAAGTATTGGGAACTTGGTCAGGGGAAGAAAATCCCCAATATGGGAAAGGATCACATGGGAACAACCATGCTAGAGCTGGAAGGTGCCTCAGGGGAACCATGTTTACATGGCTCCTTCCAAGTGATCTCATCCCTCTTGCATGGGTTTTGCATTACTGGAGTGGCACTGGAAGCAGCCACAAAGAATAGGCACCCATGCCATGGCTGGTAAGTGTAAATTTGCCAGATGTATTGTGTGGCTTCTTGTCCCACCACTTTCCTATGTTGCTTTTGCTGCTGCTTGCCATTTTGCTTTCTTTTCCCCTTCTGAATCAAGATTTAGTTCTGGTATTCATTGGATGTTTAGGCTGAGAAAAAAACAGATCTGAATCCAAAGCTATTCTCTTTGCTGGCTAGGCCAGTGCAGGATTTCTAGTCTGCTGCCCAATGAAGGAGCTATTGTCCTCCGCCTTCCCCCCATTAATCAGGTCATCTCATCTATACATTGCCAAAACCACTTGATTAGGCAGCATTCAAAAAAAAAAAAGAAGAAAGAAAATTGAGAGAAGGAAGAAGAGAAGGATATTTAAAAGTGTGGTATGTTTTTGATTTGGCTGTCCTGCCTCTAGGCTTATTACATTACCTGTGCATGCATAGGTGATTGTTCACGTTCTAGTTACCTGACACCTGTTCAGAAGTGTTCAGCAACTTCTCTGAGGTCACAAAAAAGCTCCTGCAATTAAGATCTGTGTTTTATTTTACTTTTGGCTGTCTCAAGAGAAGACGGTAGGTTAAATGATTCCTTAGCATTTGCCATTCCTCTAGATCAGAAGCATTGTTGCATGGTTGCCTTTCATCCAATTCCCAGTTGGCTTATTTTTGGTTGCTTTACGAGTCCTTCCCAATATGGTGTAGAGCTTTAGGTTTGGTAATAAAACATCTTATCCAAAGGAAAATGACATCCTGGAATATAGTGGCAATCATTTTGTTTCTGAAATTGCTAATGTGCTGAGATTAAAAGTGCTCTTTTTAAAAAATTGACAGAGGAGGAGGGCCCAGAACTGGATTGCATCTGCTCCATCTAGTGTTCTGTTACCTATAGATTACAGCAGAGTTGACACTTTTCCTAGAGAGTTCTCACATCTGTATAGAATGTTCACTGTAAACTTCACTCATTTGAGCCCCACCTACTATCATGGCTGTATTTCTTAATCACATACTGGCAGTGAGGTGGGAGGTGGGAACAGCAAGGAGAGCCTTATTTGCATCCTGAAGGCTGCAGTTAGGCCTGTGCATATGCTCCTGTGTCCAGGGGCACTGGAATTAAATAGAATTGCAACCTGCTTTTTACTTTGTATGAATCTAGCAGGCATGTTCTTCACTAGTGGTGATATGCATATTTCCCTCCAGATGTTCGATGGCGACTCCCATCAGCCTTGTCAGCAAGAAAGATCTATTTTTAAAAGGCTAGAAAAACTCTGAAGATTTTAGAGAAATAGGTTTGTGATGGCAGAGGTGGGAGCTAATCAGTGCTGTGCATAGTTGGCTCCTGGTGGAAATTTGCAGAATTGACACCTGCTGTGCTGTCTTAACATGTACAAAGCATAAAACCACTTTCATAGCAATTTACTGCTCAAATAATATACTTCCTGCAGCATGTGTATAGTCTTTGCTTAGTTTTAGAAGAACATTATCTAAAGAGGAGCATAGAACAAATGCCTAGTTTTTCACCTAGATGTAGAAGACAGGCTGGACCAAAGGAAGTTGCATAATTGTGTGAGGGAAGTGACAATAAGTTACATTTGCCAAGGGAGCATTAGTCTTTTTCAGCAAAACCCAAAAAGAGTCTTGTGTATCACCTTAAAGATGAATGAATTTTGACATACCTTTAGTGGACAGAAGCCCACTTGGATCTGATGCATCATGTCCTGCAACAGGAGAAGAAGACTGCAGTCCACAAAAGCTTATAAACTTGTTAGTTTTTACTGGTGCTACCTAAGTCTCTTTATTGGTTTTGACAGTAGGTGTAAATATCAATGAACAAACTCTCAAAACAGCTGGGAAGACTCATTATCTCCTTAGGAATTCACATGGATGTCTTCCTTTCCTCTGTACACTTCTGCAAGGCACTGTAGGTGAGCACCTTTCCTGACAGACCTTAACTAATGTCCTCTGGAGCTAAATGTCCTGGTTGTACTGCTTTTTCTTCCAAAGTGCTAATTTGATTTCTTTATTTAATTCCATGGGCATAAGTTTAATGACATTTCAAGTGACCCAGCATGTGCTGTGTTTACAACCAAGGCAAGCATAGGATTCATCCCTTAAATCAGAAATACATTCCCAGTCTTGAATTCTGGATAAGGTCCCAGATAGGCACTGGATCAAGTTCATTCTTGAGTAAGAACATTCCTGTTAATTTCAGGATAAAGGAAATAAATGATCCGCAGGCAAACCTGGGGCTTTCTGGAAAGGAAAACATTTCTCTCCCTGCTGCTTCCTCTGCATGTGCGCAAAGCCTGTTTACAGCACACCATGCTCAGCGGCCCTTACTGAGAAAAGTAAGGCCCTTCTGTTTTGATTTTGGTAGATAATCTTGTGCCGTGGAAGCCAGATGAACAAAGCGAAGAGGTCATGAGGAGTGGCAAACAGCAGCACAGAGCGGCGGATGGGAGGTAGTTTGGAAAACAAAAAGCAAAACAAAAGGGGACACGTGGAAGAACCCACACAATGAGGGGGAAATCAAAGTTGCTCCCGTGCTTTTTAACACGATATGTTTGTTCCTAGCCGACCCTCTCTGGCCACTTGTGTTTTTACTTAAAAGTGCTATGTGGGTTTGGTATCCATGTACTGTACATGCACACTGCTCTCTATTTGAGAACCACAGTGTAAATGTTAAACTGAATTTTATACACATGCCTGCCCTTTTCTAATTTATGTCATGTATAAATGTACCTATAGAAGAATCTGATCTGTGTCTTTGTACAGTATACGCATAATATTTTACCCGTGCAGAATATTTTTGCAGTGACCTATTAGGAAAAGAAGAGAACCCCAACATACTTCGTTGGAGCTTTGCAGGAATACCTGTCAATAAAAGCATCATGGTGTCAGCAGCAGCTGTTCTGTTTGTGTTCATTCTGGCTGTTCAGAACTGTCTCCTAAAGATGTCTGCTGAGTTTTAGAAATGCAGCTGTTGGATATTTGTAGATGAGTTTCTCTTTCTTTCTCTTGTACTGCATCAACCCTTTAACCATGCCCCAGTTACTAATTTCAGAGAATTGCACACAAGCTTTGTTCAGAGACCTCAACAGAGAAGTGCTTTTTTTATTTCTCTAACATGTTGTAGACCCTCATGATGACAGGAAGAAACCTGTAAGCAGTTTAGAGAAATAGAAATAAGGAAGATACTTGCATGTACAAAATCAGAACTCTCAATTTTCAGACCCTGTGGGCTGATTTTACCAGATCTTTTGGTGACTCCAGCTGCCTGGGATTATGGCATGCACTTCAGCTAGTTATGGCCCACGTATCTCAAGAAAATTATGATACAGACATGGCTGCTAATTTGTGCTAAACATGATGGGACAGGTGGATTAGATATGTTTCCATTTTTATGGGAGACATACAAATAACATCTATTTTCATTTTCGGATTAAAATGACTTCTGCAGAGAACAGTGGCCAAGATCCTGTTGGTGACTTACACTAACTTCTGCTACAGAAGTCAAGAAAGTCAGTACTTCAGTTGCACAGTGTAATAGCTCAAGGGCCCAGCAATCTCGTGGAGAGGGGCACCATTTCATTTTGGGAAAGATGACTGGAGAGTGATGGCAGTGCTGCTTTCCCCATTAGGAACAACATCCTGACAGTAAGAGCTGTTCAGCAATGAAATCCTGGTATTCTTCCTGCCTTGTACCTCCTGGTATCAGTCCGCTACGTCTCAGCATTTTTGCAAGGGTAAAGCCAAATGGCACCTACAAAGCAAGTGTTGAGGGTTGCAGCAAGGCAACACTGCTGGGTCATGCGAGTAATCTGCTACAGATGTGTTGTCCATAGCAATATCCTGAAGAATGTCTTGAAGAGTCTTGCTCACTGCTGGCAAGACATTGCGGTACTCAGCAGTGTGAGGGTCCAGGGGTTGCTGCTCCTGAACATCCCGGTCTAAGTTAAAAATGAGCGGGGGCTGGTGCTGCTGTTCCTGTCCAATACTTCCATCACAGGCTCTGGCGCCACCTGGAAAGAGATCAACCACACAAGATTAGAGACTATGTTCTTCTGACAACTATCCCTGATGCTACACATCTGTACAGTGACAAGGAAAAACATCCTGAACACAGTGGTTGGTTGGGTAGGCAAGGGAAAATTTAGCCCAAACTAAGCACTTTTATCCCACTGCTCGTGATGGAAGGAAGTTCAGCACACAGCTATTATTAAAAAAACTGACCAAGAGTATTTTTTTAATTTATTTTTATTATTATTTAAAAGAACAAAACATAAAACTATACACAAATTTTGCATACATACAGAATAACACAACTTTCATTTCTTTCATTCTTCTATCTCTAGACATAACTATTTCCTATTTTCCTTTATTTCTCAAAATGCTTTATCTTTTTTCTGTGTATTCTCCTCCCCCCTTCTATATCCTCTCTAATTTCTACATTACCTATTTTGTCGGTTTCCTTTTGCTTTCCTACTTATCTATGCCCATCGTAGCTATCTCTCCCCCTTTTTCCTTCCAAAGGGGTATTAGTATCTGCCAATCTTCTATATTTTTTAAAGTTTTCTTTTCGTCTAACAAAGTTGTCATCTTATCCATTTCGAACATATCATATAACTTCATAACCCAGTCCTCTATCAAAGGTATATTTTGACATTTCCATTTTTTTGCGAATACTATTCTAGCAGCCGTGGTCATATACAACAAAATTTTCCCATATTTGTCTTGAATTTCTTTCTTAACATTATGAATCATATTTAACAAGAAAATCTCCAGTTCCAACGGTATGTCAAGTTTCAACGTTTTGATAATTAATTGATGTATCTTTCTCCAATATTTCCTAGTTTTTTCACAGTTCCACCACATATGGTAATAAGTCCCAATATTTTCCCCACATTTTCAACAATCTTTAGATGTATTCTTATATACCTCCGCTATTCTTACAGGTGTTAAATGCCACCTAAAAATTATCTTATATATATTTTCTTTTACATTATTACTTTTAGTAAATTTCAGATTTTGATTCCATGTTTTTCCCCAATGTTTTAATTGTATATTATGGCCAATGTCCTGGGCCCATTTTACCATGTTAGGTTTGATTTGTTCTTGTTCTAACTTTAACATTATTAGTATCTTATACGTTTTTGATAATATTTTATTCTTTTCTCCAAATATTAATACATCCAGTTGCGTCTGATCCATCTTTATCCCTTCAAATTTCATATCATTTTTAAATTTTCCCCTCAATTGTCTATATAACAGCCAATGGCATTCTAAACCTTCCTCCCTTAATTCTTCCTGTGTCTTCGTCTTGTATATATTTCCCTTTTTTTTAGCGTTTCTTTGTATGTCAACCACTTATCCTTATAGATGTTTTCCCTTTTGTAAAACGCTTCCTGATTGGAAATCCATAAAGGTATCTTTATATAAAGTTTCTTTTTATATCTTAACCATACCTTTATCAATGCCCACCTTATATAATGATGAGTGAATTCTTTATGAACTCTCGTTTTATTGAACCACATATACGCATGCCAGCCGAATCTTATATTGAAACCCTCCAATTGTAACAATCGAGAATTTTCTAATGTTATCCAATCTACTAACCACATTATACAGCTGGCATGGTAATATGTTTGAAAATTAGGGAGTCCTAGTCCTCCTTTATCTTTACTATCCATCATTTATATTCTCCTTATCCTTGGTTTTTTTTCCCATTCCATATAAATTTAGCTAAATCTTCATTCCATTTGTTAAATATCTTATCATTAATTATAAGCGGAATATTTTGGAAGAGATATAATAGCTTGGATAACGTATTCATTTTAATTGTAGCTATTCTTCCCAATAAAGATAAATCTAACTTGTCCCATCTCCTTAAATCCTCTCTTATTTCATTCCACACTTTCTTGTAATTATTCTCGTATAGCTTTGTATTCTTATTTGTTATTACAATACCCAAATATTTTACTTTCTTCTGTATTTTGAAGTTTGTAAGCTTTTCTAGATGCTCCTCTTCCTTTTTCCCTATATTCTTTGTTAACATTACCGTCTTATCTTTGTTTATTTTTAATCCAGTGAATTTCCCATACTCCTCGATTATATCTAATAGTTTTCCAATACTTTCTACTGGATTATCCAGGATGAAAACGATATCATCTGCGAACGCTTTGCATTTATACTCATGATTCTGTATTTTTAATTCTTTAATTTGTGAATTTAGCCTTATTTTTCTGTTTAGTACTTCTAGTGTTATTATAAATAATAGGAGTGAAAGAGGGCACCCTTGTCTAGTCCCTCTTTCGATTTTACATGGTTTGGATTTCTCACCATTTATTATTATATGTGCTTGTTGATTGTTAGAAATTTTTCATATCCAATCTATAAAATTACTTCCCATATTCATATTTTCTAGAACTTTGATCATAAATTCCCATCTTACGTTATCGAATGCTTTCTCAGCATCCGCAAATATCATCAGCATTTTTCTCTCATTGTGTTTTTCATAATACTCAATTATATTTAACAAAGTTCTTATGTTTTCCTTTGCTTGTCTACCCGGTGTAAACCCAATTTGATCTTCATATATCCATTCTTTTAGTATTTTTTTCAATCTTTCTGATAATATACTTGCAAAGATCTTGTAATCTGTATTCAGTAATGATATTGGCCTGTAGTTCGAGGCTATCTTTAAATCCTTTCCTTCCTTTGGTATTAAGGCAATATCTGCCTTTGTCCAGGTTTCTGGGCAGTTCTTCTCTTTAATTTCATTAAACATTCTATATAACGGATCAATCAGCTCTTTTTTCAAAAATCTTATAATATAGTGCTGAGAACCCATCCTGACCTGGTGTTTTTCCTATTCTCAATTTCTGTATTGCATCCTTAATTTCATTCATCGTTATTTGTTTATGTAATTCTTTTCTCTGTTCTTCTGTAACTGGTGGTATCATTTCATTTTCCAGATATTCTTCCATTTTCTTACTATCTGATTCTGAACTAGGATGTTTCTGGTATAATTTAGAATAATACTCCTGGAAAATTCTTATTATATCCTTCTGTTTAGTATATCTTTTATTATTTGCCTCTATCTCATTAATTAATTTTTCCCTCTTTCTTTCCTCAGTCTACAGGCCAACCATTTCCCTGGTCTATTAGCGTGTTCAAAGTATCTCTGTTGACTATATTTCAATTTTGCAATGATCTCTGATGACATTATTATTTCCAATTGTTTTCTCAAGATATCTAATTCTTTTTTAATTTTCCCATTTCCTGAGTTGGCTTTAAACTCTTGTTCCTTTTCCTTATCTCATCCATTACTTTTTCCTCTCTCTTTTTCTTCTTTTTTATTTCTATTTCTTGTTGGATTAAGTGACCCCTTATCACCACTTTCCCAGCGTCCCATACTACATTCAAATCTGTGCCTTTATCTAAGTTCTCTTCGAAGAATTGTTCTTTAGTCCTGTCTATTACCTCTTCAGTTTTAAACAATATAGCTTTCATTTTCCAATTATTTTGTCTTTTCCAGCCTCCCAATTCCATAATTATTGGACAGTGATCAGAAAATGTTTTCTTCTGAATCTCTATTCTTTTAATATCCTTGCACATACTTCTAGAGATTAAGATCATGTCAATTCTTGACCAACTTTTAAAATGGACCGAATAATATGTAAAATCTCTCTTGTTTTTATGTAAATGTTGCCAAATATCTATTAGTTGTAAGTCATCGATTAATTCTGATACCACTTTAGGTAATTTCCCTTGTTTTGTCTTGCTTCCTTTTATCAATGCTTTATCCCAATCTACATCCAATATTTCATTCCAATCTCCTGCTATTATATAGTATTCATAATCATATTCCATTATTTTATTTGCTAAATCTTGAAAAACCTTCTTTTTATTGTCCTGTGGTGTATATAGTCCTATTAATAATGTTTTCTTTTCTTGTAATATTACCTCTACACCTATGTAATAACGATTTTTATCATTAAAGATTTCCTTCAAAACATATTTTTTATTTACATAAATCACAACCCCTCTTTTCCTTTTATCATAGTTAGTTGAATAACCCTCTCAAAGTTTTACATTTTTAAAATATTTTTTATCGTGTTCTCTTATGTGCGTCTCTTGGAGACACATTATATCCACTTTTTGTTTTTCGAAGTAATGATATATTAATCGTCTTTTGTGTGGAATATTTAACCCTCTTACGTTCCATGTCAGTATTTTCCTGTACATCTCTCTCTTTTTCCCCCTTTTATTTCCTCCTTCCTCTCTTTATATTTTCCACTATTCTAGAGTATCCCCCCGTATTACCTCTTCTAACACTTCTTCCCCCTTTTCTTCCTCCTCCTCCTCCTCTTCTTCTTCACTTGTTATCTCCCCTTCTTCTTCCTGCCCTTCTTCTTCCTTACTCCCCTCTACTTCCGATTCTTGTCCTTCGTCTTCCTTATTCCCTTCCGGCTTCCACTCCAATTTATGAATATGATATTTCTTTTTCACCGCTATTTCATGACTCAATTTTGTTAATCTTTCTTTATAAAATCTCTGCCTTCTTTTAAAATCTTTTCTACTATCTTGATTAGTACTTGGACTGGATGGCCCTCGTGGTCTCTTCCAACTCTGCAATTCTATGATTCTATGATTAATTTCTTCTACAGTCTTTTTCTCCTTCCTGAGTTCTCTCTCCTTCTTTATGATCCTCCCCTGTCTTACCACCTGGCTGAATTTTCTTTAGGAAGTTCTTAGCTTTCTCTATTGTATTTAATATAAATCTTTTTTGTTGATATGTCACTGTCACCCCTTCTATCTTATTCCACTTATATGTTATTTCTTTTTCCCTCAACACCTGCGTCAGGAAGTTATATTCCTTCCTCTTTTTTAAGATTTGTAGCGGTAGATCTTTATATATTTTTACCTCTTGTCCATCAATAAAAAAAATTTTCTCTTAAACTTTGTTGTAGAAGTTTCTCTGGGAAGTTTATTTTTCCTTGCAATCCATGAATCTAATCGATATAATTTATCCACTTCTATATCTAATTGTTCCGGTATACACCCTATAAAATTTGCTAGTGCAGGAATTACTTTTATCGCTAAATCTTCATTGTATTGCTCTGGTAATCCTCTAATTTTTATACATTTGGATCTCCATCGAATTTCTTGAAATATTTTCAATTACTTTCTTGCTCTAGCCTAACTTCTAGATTTTTAGTTCTTTTTTCTATATTATTTGTTTTTATTTGCAAATCTTGTAATTCGCTGCCAATCCTTGCAATGTCTTTTGATGCCACTTCCAATTGTGCCCCAAACTTATCTAATTGATCCTGAATGTCTGCTCTTATCTCCCCCTTCAAATCCTTCATTTCCGTCTTTAACTCTGCTTAGTTTCTTAAATTCATTTATCAACATTTGATTTATGTCAGTTATTTTTGTTGACATTTCGACTGATGCCCTTCTAGTTGTTTGTGTCTGTACCTGGGTTTATGCCAAAGCTTTTCTTGTTATTGGCATATTTTGTGTACTCTTTCTCTAAATATCTTAGATCTCTTGCTTCCTTTAATTCTTAGACCTCTTCCCCCTTCTTTCTGTTTGTGGACCCCCCCAAAAAAAAATTCTTTATTCTCCAACTCCAAGTCTATATAATTTCACTCTGTTATAAAAATATAATGGCTATTGTTTACTCTTTTTCCATATACAATATTTATATATCACCTATATCTTATATATCATATATATCATCTAATATCTATTTCTCTTAAACCAATTTATCATCAATTCTCCACCCAAACTGCCTTAAATCCTCTCAAATATTTACATGATCTCTATTGCCTTCAATTAGTTTTCTAACTTTCCATTCTTTCTTTAATCTTCAAGTCTATCTAACAATGTCAATTCGCCCTGTATCTTCCAATTCTATCAGTCCCTTTTAATTCTATCTATAGATTTCAATTCCCTCTATCTCTAACTCTCTATAACTACAGTATTTCTTATATCTCCTCTGTATATTCTATGATTTTCTCTTTCATCTGCTCCCTCTGTATTTTCCACTTCTTTCCGTGTCTTCTAGGTTCGCTCTATAGTCTCTATGATCTCCGGTACCCGTTGCAATCTTCAGATCGTTCTTTGGCTTTCTATTCAAGTTTAGGTCTTTGTAGCCTTCTCTTTTCCAGATCTTCCTTTGGGTTTAAGCACTGTATTACTTTTTTTCCCTTTTCTTTCTGTATAACTTTTTATTTTTACTGATACTTTGCATCGAAGTGCCAGCTCCAGCTCTTTCCGTCTCTTTCCGTTCATTTGATACTTAATAGCTTTCTGTCTTTTTACTACAGTTCACTTCAATCTAACACTTCCCACTGACGTCTGATTCTCTCTGAGGTTTCATTCTCCATATCACTTTTTTATTTATATATTTCTATTCTCTCTGTTCTCTCTATTATTTTAACTTCCTCTTATCTCTGATTTTCCATTTTTTTAAAGTTACTTTATAGCTTTCTTTCCGTCACTTTCTCACCACTCTGTATCTTCAGCTCTCTCTGTAGTTTCGGTTCATGTTGTGGCTCTATGGTTCTTTAACTATTTGGGGTCTTTATTGTCCATATATCTATTATTTTCACTTCCCTTTATTGTTCTCGCTTTTCTTTAATCTATCCTCTCTGTGACTTTGTGGGGTTTTTTTGTATATATTTTAGTCCTTATTCACTCCTTTCACTCTGTTTGCGCCTCTTCTCATTCGCTTTCACACACTCGCAGCACGTAGCTCCTTGATTTTCCTTTCGATTCACAGCTGCTCCTCTTTATCCTTACTTAACTCTCTCTCCTGTTTCTCTTAGTTCTCAATTATACAAATTCAACTTTTCTTCTTTTGGTTTCATTCACCCTCTTTTCTTCTTTCAACTTTTAATTTTACTCCAACTCAAAATCATTCAAAACTCCATCTTGTCAATCCACAATTAAACGCCAACCAGCTCCCCGCTTTCGGGATTTTCTCTCTCCTGCTGAGTTAATTATTCACCCAGCCTTCTCTGTGTTTCATTAGTGTTAATGTAGAACTTAAATACTGGAGAGTAAACTTTGACAAATAAAAGAAAATCGCTTACTTGCAGCTTTATAGTCCTTTATAAATTTAAAAGTGGTGGCATTGCTTTCGCCACGAGCGGCGGCTATAGCACAGATGGTAATGGCTATCGACCCTGTCAACACGTCGTGATGGAAAACAATAACTGTTTTACCTTCACTGCTGTTGCATTTCTTGGTCTCTTCTAGCCTCCTCCAACTATCTGTTTCCCCAGATAGATTCGTCCCTTTGTTCTTCACAATTTAGGGCTCCTTTTCTGTGCTACGCAGGTAGGTTTCACGAGCTCCGCAAAACCCAGCCTCTCGCAATGCCTTTCACCACCGGACAAAAACTGACCAAGAGTATAATGGTTAGGCCAATTCCCTGAAAACCAAACCTTGAGAACATTCGAGTAACATTAACTTTAAATGGCTAATGAAAGTTAAGTCACACTACTGTTTAAACGTAAAGAAAATTGTACAAAATTAGTTGACATTAAAAATAATCTAAAGTAAGCTTTAAATCATTATATTAAAATTTGTTTAAAATGACTAAAAATGGCGAGTAACAATGTAATGAGAAGTTATAATGATCACTGAAAAACCCACTGAAAGAGCCAGTTGCCCTCTTGCCACTAAGTTTCACAACATGGAACAGGAAGGAGGGCCAGGGGGGATTTGTTTTACTAGCTGTACCCAGTGTAACATATGCCACTAAAAAACTCCCCCCAAAACCCCTGCTAGACCTCACAACAACCCTGTAAGGTAGGCCGGGGGATTTCTAAATTCCTCCTCCCCCTTCTCAGCATTCCACATTTTTCCCGGAATTGCTGAGGGTGACTTGCTCTGTTGCCCTGCCACCACCGCCACCAGTTGACTGTCTGGGTCCTGTTGCAGTTGCAGCAGCGGCGGTCCGCCATCACCGCCGCCAAATGACTGTCTGAGTCCCAATCTGGACCACAGATTGAGTGGCAGGACTGGATTGTGAGGTGGAGAGGGAATCTGCATGTGGGTGACGATTGGTTGGGTGTGTTTCCTGAGAAGCCAATTAGCATACTGGGAAAGGCAACATACCCAAGAGTTTTTATATATAGTCGTCCCTTCACATTCGCAGGGGTTACGGGAACAAGACCCCCGCGAAAGTGAAAAAAACGCGAATATAAGCAGCCTTCCTAAAAACACACACACACACACACGGAAACTGACCCAGCCTCTGAGCATTTAAGGAGGAAAGAAAAGCACAGCCCCATGCTGTGAGCACGCAAGCAAAGTCCCCCCTTGCCACTCCCCTCTCTGTGTTTTAACAAACTAAATCATAGAATCATAAATGGCTTTTTTAAAACTCACATTTCGCCCCATGTCTCCTCATGGCTGAAAGAAAGGCACAGCCGCATGCTTGCCACCCCCTCTCTGTGTCTCAACAAACGGAACGTTTCAAAACTTTCCTACACACATTCACACACAGGGAAGGTGCGGGTGGCATCTCCCAGCAAGCCTCCTTAAAAGCCTCTGTGCATTTAAGGAGGAAAGCTTCCTGCTGGCCGAAAGAAAAGCACAGTCCCATACTGTGAGCACACAAATTAAGCTTTCCTCCTTAAATGCTCAGAGGCTGGGTTGCTGGGAGATCCACCTGCACCTTCCCTGTGTGTGAATGTGTGTAGGAAAAGTTCGAAATGTGAGTTTTAAAGAAGCAGAGTTTTAAATTCCATTTGTTGAGACAAAGAGAGGGGGTGGCAAGCATGCGGCTGTGCCTTTCTTTGGGCCATGAGGAGATATGGGGCAAAATGTTTTTAAAAAGCCATTCAGTTTGTTAAAACACAGAGAGGGGAGTGGCAAGGGGGGACTTTGCTTGTGTGCTCACAGCATGGGGCTGTGATTTTCTTTCGCTTTAGACCCTGAGAGGCTGGTGTGGGGGGGTTGTTTGCTTGCTGGGATCTTCCCTGTGTGTGTATGTGTGCAGAAAGTTTTCCTCCTTAAATGCCCAGAGGCTGCGTTGGGGAGAGTGAGGGTGGGGAAGGAATTTCCGCGAATACATAAAACCACAAAAGTCAAAGCCGCGAATGTAAAGGGACAACTGTATAGATTATTTGGAACTTATAGTATTAAGCCAGCACCACAACAGTCATGCAGCATTCAGAAGGGTGGGACAGATGATAGCAGATCATAGTTATCATGCACATTTGAAAAATCTACAGTCTTTGCTGAAGCCTGCTTTTGGACTGATCCCTCATTCATTTTATGGCAAAGAGGCATTTTGTTTCTCTAACACTTGTCTAAGTAGACAACATTTTGCCTCAGTGTAAATATGCTCACAGAGAATAACACTTCTCTAGCCTTCTTATTGGCTTTCAACCCACATGTGCCTGAAAGGGAAGGAGCAGAGCTGAGCCACAACCTACACCTGACAGAAAATCCCAGAAGGAAAGTAAAACTCTTAAGATAAATTATTCCACTGGTGAAAAGCTGCCTGGAAAAGTTGTCCAAGAATGACTATATATTCTATCCCACAGTGAGAAAGTAGAGCTACACAAAACCTGAGGGTGAAAACCCAAATGAGAACCAAGAATTTTTAAGAATTCAATGAATCTTAAAATGCCAAAGAAACACTCAGTCTGGTTTGCAAAGTTAGGAATAGACACTGGTCTCTGTCAGCATATTTGCACAGGTCAGTCAGGGGATGGGGTTGTGCCTTGTTTCCTGGGTGGGCAACAGCAGCTGGGGGGCTCTTCTATGTAGGTCCACCCCACCAGCCACTAATTGGCTGCAGCAATACACCCAGGTGCAGTATGTCTGCCTTGGCACACCTGGACAAGAAAGATCAGATTCCACCCCTTTATGTTCCTTCCCTGCATGTTCAAGGATAGCCAGAAGATGCTGGGGTGCACCCCTGCAGCCAATCACTGGCAGGGGGGGGAGCTGTGCTGGGGAGCTCCCCAAGCTAATATTGTGCACCTGAGGCAAGGGCATTGGAGAGGGAGGTACTGGTGTCTACTCCTGCAACAGCCTGAAAACTACATATGCTGGCGTAACTGAGCTATGCCAGTATATGTCACTAAGAGGATTCTAGCCATAATAGAGTTGAAAATGCCTGTTTTCCCTTTTGTGCCCTTCTAACAGGTACAGATATTTAATAAAATTGGATTTACAACTAGAACGTACACACACTGATGCAACAGCTGCACAATCCAAGGCTACCACATCTGTGTCTACAGTGGTCAATATAAGTTTATGAGGCGGGGGAAGCTCCATTGTACTCCGAGGACCCAGCGCACAGCTTCACAATCACATCTCCCAAATCCAAAACAGGAGATGGGGAGTATTTAACAGTAATGGATACAATTACTGGTCAGAATGCCCCATTTTCATTGGCAAGGTGCTTTGCTACCTTTGCATGAAGGAGAAAAACTGGAAAGCACCTCTCTCTCTCTGTGTTGATAATTTTAATCATGGGAAGACTACACTAAAGAATAAGAATTTTCCACATGTTGCTCTCCCAAATTCCACATTACAGTGATGTGTGCACGTGAAGGACAGAAGCAGAGGGCAGGCTGTTTTATACAGGCCTACATTTACTGGAAGCCTTATCCAGTCACTATGTAACAAGGGTAATGCACTGCACACCCAAAGCGAGTTCTGCTGGAATTCATGATGCCTCCTGTGTGAAGATTGGCTGGAATCCTGTTCGAGAGTTACTGTTTGTATTGTTTGGTATTCACGATCCCTATGTCTTCCCTAGTTTAGGTGACACTAGGGACTGTGAAAGTCTTCCTATCCCTAATTACTGCGCTGCAACCACTGTGATTGAAGAGGGTCCATTCCGCTGTCACTTGGCCATTTGTCACTGACTGATGTTCCCACTCACCCCTTGCATGAGCAATCTCTGCTGTGAGTGGGAATTGTGATAGGGACCTTGCTTCTTCCTGTCACAACAGAGATCTCTCACAGGAGGTGGTGGGAACATCAGTCAGCTGCTGCCCGAACAACAGGGGAACTGACCCCAGTTGCTCACAAAGGCTGCTTCTGGTAAGTGAGGATTTGCGGGGGACTCGGGCAGGGATTCATGGTGTAGTTGCTTAACTATGGTGGTTACACATTCATAACTCCCCAACACGATTCTGGCCAACTAATATAACACTCCTTTGCATTAGCGCTGTCCCAGGTTCCCAGTTCTAGGAACTTTCTGTCACTATGCAGAAAACTATGCAAAGGCTTATAGCTGTCTCAAAATGTGCATACCCACACTGCAGTGTCATGCACACCCATCTTCAGTGTGTGCAGTTCCAAACAAAAAATGAAAATAAAAACAGTTTGTCTCGACAGAATTTCTGAGACCTCACCAACATAAATTTTTTGAATAAACTGATCACATATAAAAGTGTGTTTCCCATTTTTAGAGGCAGAAGAACAAATGTCCCAAGGAGCTAAATCATCCCCACACTTGCACCTTACTCCTTGCAGGTTTGCCCATCAGGTTTATCTTTGTGCAAAGATGGGGAAACCAGGGAGCTCCAGATGTTGTTGGAGCTCAATTCCGAACAGTTCTAGCCACTAGAGCCAGTACGAGGGATGATGGGACTCCAAGCTCAGTGACCTATCAAGGGCTACAGGTTCCTCTTTCCTAGCCTGCTATCAAAGTCCAGCCCAGGGAATGAACCATGGTTAGGTAGTAAGCCCTAAGCAAAGAGAGAATTTAGTGTTCCCTTGTGATGGAAGAGTTGGTATCCCCAAGCTGAATTTGATAGGTGATGGGGTAGACTTCTCATGCACAGAGCCTTTAAGTGAGACATACTGACCATTCTCTCATAGCACTGCTAATTTGGGAATTTCTCCACAGTGATGTAGATGTTGTTGATTAACCTGTGCCATTCTCATCTCTCAGGTGGTAAATCATTCTGGCTCCTTCCTCCTAACTCATGCCTCTGCCTATTACTCTTTTCTTCCTTTCTTTCAAATACAGATGGCCACCTTAGAAAATACTATGTGAATGCTGAAAATGCATTTCCTAACATACTAACAACAGATTTAGAAGACCCTCCAAAGTTGTGGTCTCTCACTAAAGAATGGCAAGTAGTCACCAATGACACTCTCTGTGCCTCAGTAATGAAATACAATTCTTTATGATTCTGAGTCTTCTTAATTGGAGATTGCTCTGTTGAGATCAATGGCAGAACCCAGTAAGAAGTGATGTCAATCCTGTGTTACTGAGCTTATTACACAGCTTTAACTGGGGGAGTAAATTCATTCGTTCTGTAGATGAAGAAGAGTGTAGAGAAAGAAAGGTTCAAAATAACCTTAAATTGATGAGAAGGGGCCTTCCCATGACAACTGACAGTGCTGCATATGAGCAATCACATCATGAGATGCAGAAGAGTAAGGTGTGTGTGTATGTAAATATAACATGTATCAGAGTTGTAGCAGACATTTAAAACTGTAGGATTCCCTGGGAAATAAGAGTAGAGGAAGTGGTGGTTGTATCACTTATGTGCAGTGACAGCCATACTTTCTGGAAGAGGTCATAACACAACAAAACCTTGGCAATTAAAGCTCAAAGATCTGTGTTTGCATCTGTGTTTAGGTTTCCACAGGGCTGACTAATATATGACCTCCCTGTAAAATAACAGCTTGCAACAGGCACCACAGGATGTAGAAGGTTAGCCAGTTGTCATGCTGATCTGTTGTCTGCATTTTGCTTTTAAAAAGAGGAGTAGAGATCCCAAAGAAAACTCAGTGACCCAAAAATAATCACAAAGGCACAATATATTTTTCTCCTGCCAGTTTTCTTTTTGGATGTCCAAACCTTGGCAGTACATGACTACTGCCTCTTCCACCTGGGGCTCAGTTAAACGGTATAAAAAAACCGTGAAGAATTCGCTAAGAGTTCTAATTGTTTACATGTTTTGCGACTCTAAATCGCCTCTTTCAGAAGGAGGGGTGGGAAAAAAACCATCTGTAGCGTATTTTAGGACTTCGTATTTTTTCCCGTCTTTTTTAAAAAGAACCGAAAATTATCGCTAAACCGATGATGTGAACTACCGTAGCGTTTTTAGATCGATTCCTAAAAAAGTACCGGAACCGCATCCGAAGGGGTGGGATATGGGAGTGGTTTCATATTCACAGCAGAGCAGAGCTGTGTGTGTGTGCGCGTCTTTCCTCCCTCACTCCTTGGTCTCTTCGAGCTTGGCTGCAGCCAGCTGAAGAATTCCAAAGTTGCCTTTCAGTCTCTGTGTGAATGTTCTTCATCTCCCCTCCCTCCCTCCTCCCTCTCTCTCCCTGTATGCTCCACCAGCTGATCTATTGACAGATCGTTGTTTTGTGTGTGCATGTTTGTGCACGCTCGCAGTGGTGGCATGAGAGAGGGAGAAAAAACAGTCTACTGACATAGGAGAAATGCACAGCAAAGAGAATTCTTTTCCTTCCATCCTTTGTCATTAATCCTTCCCATTCCCTGCTTTTTAGTTGCTTTCTGGTTTTCTCGCTGAAATCAAGCTGTGAAAGGTGATACTGTTGCTTTGTATACAAATCCCTTCTGAGGAACGCCTGCAATTAAAGCCCTTTCAGAGGAACTATTCCCCCCAACAAGCCCCTCCTGCTTCAACTGTGTGTGTTTTCAGTGAGTGGCTTTAAGAGGCAGGTAGGCACGCCCCCTGCACCTTTACCATCTGAACTGAGAAGCGAAAAAATAAACAACACAACTGAATCCCCTATAAATCGTATGAACTATCCATCACTGCTGCGAAAAAGCCTAAACCGCAAATTGCCGCATTAAAAACTGTCGTTTAACTGACCCCCTGGATTACAGAAGACTGGAGTGGACCTTGACTTAGTGCAGTGGTGGGAATCATGCACACAATCCTACCCCAATGCTGTTGAACTGCAATTCCCATCAGTCCTATCCAGTGCAGCCAATTGTGAGACATGCTGAGAGTTTCTGTCCAGTCATGTCTGAGGGCCACACAATTCCCACCCCTATGTTAGGGGGTGGGAATATGGATAGTGATCCAGCCAGAATCAACTCAGATGCCATGCAATGTCATAGGAAGTTTGGGTGTTAGTTATGGCAAACCATCACCACTGCCCTGCCCACAGAGACTTTGCTGCCTCTTTTCAGTCTGCTGAAAGAAGCATTCCCTCTTGTCAAATTAAATTTTTGCTCTTTGTGTGGATGTATTTCTCTCATACCTTACAAAACCAAAAGAAATGGGCATGTTTAAAAATTCCTCATCTTCTGACTTTTTTTTAGGGGAAAAGGGTGGGGAGTGTATACATGCAAACAATGAGAGATACATCTGAAGATCTGGCATTGGGGAGGATGACTGGTAAGGTGACTGGGTTTACTCATATCATACTATTTTCAACAGATGGGAGAAAGAAGTTTTTTTTTAAAAAAATACAGCAAACAAATTCAAATAAGCAACAGACCTGTGAGATAAAATGCCTTGTACTGGTCCAGCCGAAGAGCCTGTATCTCTCCATATTTTCCAGCTGCCCCACTGTTGGGATGGAACAATGTCTAGAGGAAGGAAAGATTCAGAAGATTAGTAATTGGCCCCTTTGCTTTGTGTAACTTGAGAAAATGCACACTGTCCGAAACCATTCCTTGAATACCTTGAAGATCTCAACCTACATCCAACTAGAAGTCCCAACTAGAGTAAACCCACTTAAATCAATGGGAAGCTAGTAAACGGGTACTAGTTCCATTTGATTCAGTGAATTTCATCTAGCTCGGACTATCATTTGGCTGCATGTAGTGCATATAGTCAACCCACTTCTCTCTCTTTTTGTGTATCATCTCAAAAACACTTAAACCTCTTTGACTAGAATAGGACATTAGTGGGACAAAAGAAATGTGTGCATATATTCAAACTCTTCTAATTTTCTTAGGTTGTATTTCTATTCACATCTATTCTATCTGTGGACTAAGACCTGAATCCAACACAACTATTTTTGAGGAGCTGCGTATAGGCATGGGCTGTTAATCAATTATTGTTAGTCCTAGCAACCAGTTTCTCCATCCTGGACACACTGCAGCCTCTGTATAGAAAACATGTTGGGGTTTGTTTCAACTTCATTCTGTGTTGCGGAAATAAAATCCCCACTTTCTGGCACCTAACCACCCCTCTCTTTCTCTTGCCCAAGGCTAACCAAGCAGGATCTTGTTCTTAACTTCTGTTTTTCCGGCACAACAACTTTACATGCTCAAATACTTGAGCCAATATGGGACAATTGTAAATCTGTTTTTACAAATTCAACTTCTCAGTGAACTGGGGAGTTTTGAAAAAGTGTTTCCTTTCCCTTCTCACAAGTGTGTATCCCAGACTGTCATTCATCCTCCCCTGGTAAAACCAGTATGGTTCCTCTATTCAGCTCATTTTCCCAGCCACTCTCTTCTAATCCCTTCTGTGTGCTTAATCCCTCTGGATCCCAGCATACAATGGCCACAACAGTGTTTCCTTATGAAAGTGAGACTTTTGTAAGGGGGGAAAAACCACATTCACATGATCATTGGATACTATAGCAAATGGACTAATGTTTGTTCTACATTGAGAGGCACATGAAAAATAATCTCTGGCAATCCCTCGGCAATTGCAGGAACACACTAGCAATTCATCTCCCACTGCAGCTCTGATTCTATGGTCTTCCTTGAACAACACAGCTCAGAAATACTGTCAGGAGAACACAGATCACAGGGGTGATAGTGGCTGAGAGCAGTATTATTATTTTTTTATTACTGTCCCTTCTTTTTTGCTTCTCTTGATCTTGTCTAGTCTCTTGGCCATAGTGATGTGTACTTTAGTTACATCCCCTATGGATTACTGGAATCTAAAGGGTTGCCTTTAGAACATGCCTGGAAATTTCAGTGTTGGTCCAAAATGCTGTGGCTAGCCTATTGATGAGGTCAGGTTACAGAAAGCTCCCAAATTCCTTATTATAACAGCTTCACTGGCTGCTGGTTTTTTTCTGGCCACAATTCGAAATTCCTGCTATGGCAATAAAGCCCTGGACATCTCAGGCCCAAGCTATCTGAAGAACCAGAAAAATGCAAGCCTGCCTAGGTCTTCAGAGGAAGTCCTTCTCTTGATCCCAACATCTTCAGAGTGTGGCTTAGTGGGGATGTCAGAAAGGGACTTCTTAGTGGTTGCACCCAAGTAGTGGAACTCTGTCACAAGAGAAGCTAGGCTGGACTCTTCATGGCTGTTCTTTGAGTGGCTGACAAAGACCTTTTTATTCAGGCAGGTTTTTGGCAACTGATTAATTGCAGGTAGGAGCTTTTAACCAGTGAGTGCTATACTTTCTTTACTGATGACTTTTTAAATTGCTTTTAATTTAGTTCTGTTATAGTATTTTAACTTGCTTGTGTTTTAATAGTACAACTTACTGTATGTTTATTTGCATTGGCTTTCTGATCTTCTGAGCTACCTAGCGTTTTAGTTTTGGGAGAAAGGTAGGCTAAAATAAGTACAATTTTAAAATCTTGTTTCATATGACAGGAAGAGCTTAGAAACTTGTAGAACCAGGGAGTAGTGAACCAGTAACAATTGTGTCATGGAGATATGCTATACCCTCACTTTCTTACCTTAGTCATAGAATCATAGAATTAGAAGAGACCTCAAGGGCCATCCAGTCTAACCCCCTGCCATGCAGGAATACACAATCAAATCATTCCCAACAGATGGCCATCCAGCCTCTGTTTAAAAACCTCCAAAGGAGGAGATTCCACCACACTCTCAAGCAGTGCATCCACTGCCGAACAGCTCTTACTGTCAGGAAGTTCTTCTTAATGTTTAGGTTGAATCTCTTTTCCTGTAGTTTGAACCCATTGCTCCATGTCCCAGTCTCTGGAGCAGCAAAAAACAAGCCTGCTCCATCCTCAGTATGACATCCCTTCAAATATTTAAACATGGCTATCATGTCCCTCTCAACCTTCTCTTCTCCAGACTAAACATGCTCAGCTCCCTAAGCTGCTCCACATAGGGCATGTCTTCCAGACTTCCCACCATCCTGGTTGCCCTCCTCTGGACATGTTCCAGCTTCTCCATATCCTTCCTGAATTGTGGTGGCCAGAACTGGACACAGTATTCCAGATGAGGTCTGACCAAAGCAGAATATAGTGGCACTATTACTTCCCTTGATCTAGACACTATACTCCTATTAATGCAGCCTAGAATCACACTGGTGAGTAATACACATATATTAATAGAAGACAAGTAAGACTGAAATGGCAATACAACCATTTCCTGTGAGGAATGCAAGGCTCATCTATTACTTGAGTATCAATAGATAAAATGCAAGGAAAACATAAACTTTGTTTTCCAGTCCAATTGGCATAAGAGCCAGTGTGGTGTTGTGGTATGAGTGTTGGACTAGACTATGGAGACAAGGATTCAAATCCCTGTTTGGCCATGGAAAACTATTGGGTGACCTTGGGCATGTCACACACACTCAGCCACAGAGAAAAAAGGCACACACACCCTGAAAAAATCCTGCTAAGAAAACCCTGTAATAGGTTCACCTTAGGGTCACCATGTGGGGGAATATGTGACCACACACAACAACTAATTAGCCTGATATCATTTCACCAAAGGGACAATTCAGAAGAGCATCAAAGAGCCAAAGATAACATTACAAAACACACACTCTCTCACACATACCCCATCTTCCAATTGGAAATCATTCAATTTCTTTGTATTCTCTCTTAACAGTAACCTCTCGTCCTGAGTATATGTTACACTTCAGGACAATCAAATGTTGTGGCATACCCATTTCTTTAAGAGCAATTATAGTTTTTCATGATATATGCAATCAAAGGCTTTGCTATAATCTATAAAGTACAGGCTGATTGAAATTCTTTGGTATGCTCCATTATCCACTATGATCCCTAATGCCTCTTCCTTTCCTGAACCCAGCTTGGACATTTGGCATTTTTCACTCCATATATGGCAAAAAAACTTTGTTGTAGAATTTTGAGCATCACTTTGCTTGCATGGGAAATTAATACCATGGTTCTGTGGTTACTGCAATCCCCGATGTCCCCTTTCTTGGGGATTGGAATGTATATTTAGTGTTTTAATCTGAGGGCCATTGTTTTGTTTTCCATATTTGTTGACAGATTTTAGTTAGAACTAGAGTAGATTCTGACTCCATAGACTGAAGCAGCTCTATTGGTCTGCCATCTTTTCCTGGTTATTTATTTCTCCAAAGTGCAATGTGTGCACCATCCACTTCACTTTCTAAAATTGGAGAGTCATCTTCATATGGTTCTTCCTTGAATGAATCTGTCACTTTTTCATCTCTTTTATATAGTTCTTGCCCTTCTCAGCCTCCAGGAAGCATGTAATATGTTCCCCTGCTGGTGGTAGAGCATCCCCACTCTTGGTTTAAACTTCCCTTTGACTTCTTGGGTCTTGTGGAAGAGGTCTCTTGTTCTTCCTTTTTTGTTATCACCTTCTGTTTTCTACCCTGATTATTATAGTAGTTCTCCTTGTCCCAGTGCACTCAGAGGTCTCCCATTCATGGGGTCACCATAAGTCAAAGTCAACTTGATGGCAGTTAACAACAACTTCTTTCCCCCTCCTCCTGAAAAAACCCTCAGGACTCAAGGCAGCTTTCAAATTAAAACATATACAACATTAAAAAAATACAAAAAGTTAACATTAACATGTAATTAAATTGTGCATAACATTAAAAACAAGTTAAAATGCCTTTATCCAGGGCGTGTGCCTCAGGTGTTGTTCCCATGATACAAAACTTACGAAAGGAGTAGTGTGCATGCAGATACACCTTGTTCCTCCTTTTCGTCTACATCAGGAATGGGCTAAGTATAGCCCTCCGGATGTTGTTTGATGGTAACTCCATCAGCCCTTGTCAGCAAGGAAGATCTATTTTTAAAAGGCTAGAAAAACTCCTCTGGGGATTTTAGAGAAGTAAGTTTGTGATGGCAGAGGTGGGAGCCAATCAGTGCTGTGCATAGTTGGCTCCTGGTGGAAATTTGCATAAGTGGCACTTGCTGAGCTCAGTCATAATGTGTACAAAGCATAAAACCACTTCCATAGCAATTTTCCTCCTCTCTCTGGCTTTTCTTCGCAAACGAAGATTCAGGAAGGACTCATCCCGCGCCTTCTGCAAGCGCGCTGATGACTAAAAAGGCCAATCCGAGACAAACAAGTCCGGTTGCAAAAAGTGCAGCAGAAGGTCTCCTTGGGTGATGTTTTTGGGTTGTGATTCTTTCTGCGTTGTCGTTTCTCTTCAAGACTTGTTCGTCGTGAGTTCTCAAATAAGGCTGCAGCATTGTGGATATTGCGTCTCCATGCCTCCCGATGTGAGGCCAGGGCGGACCACCGTTGGTGATCAATCTGGCCAAGCCTGAGATGTTGTTTCAGGGAGTCCTTGTATCGCTTTTTTGGAGCGCCCCTCCCACGCTGACCCGTGGCGAGTTCACCGTAGAGTAGTATTTTTGGGAGGCGATGGTCCTCCATCCTAGAAACGTGCCCTGCCCAGCGCAGCTGTGTTCTCAATATCATGGCCTCAATGCTGGTGATCCCTGCTTGTTCAAGGACAGCAACATTCGTCACATAGTCAGTCCAGTGTATATTTAGGATTGTGCGTAGACAGCGCAATTTTACTGCTTAAATAATATACTTTCTGCATGCGTATATTCTTCACTTAGTTTTAGACACTGGAAGTCTGTCTCAATTAACAATGCCACAGTGGTAAGGTGCAGGTCCAGATGCCAGAAAAAGTACTTTCTGGAATAGCTTTTTCATGTTAAGAGAATGTAGGCTTTTATGTGGCTTTAAGAAGCTGTGTTATTTATATGCAGACTAAACAAAGCTTGACTGCAATAGGCCCAAGTGCTATCAGTACAACACAGCTGTACTACTTCTGTAATACTACCTGTGAAAGTTAATAACACAGTTTGCTCTTGAATACAGACTTTTCTCCTTACAAATTGTCAGTGCAGGTATGGGGATGGAATGTAGATTGGGAACCTGGAGGGAAACTATAAACTTTTGCCCTTCACTGTGTTTCTGATCCAGAGCAGAAACCCTGGGCTTGCAAAATGTATTGGGAAAAAGCTCTCATTTACTGCAACAGCAGCTATTTCCAGTGAGCTGAAGTTTATGGCCTAGTCTTCTACCTGATACCCTCTGCAAAAGGGGTGCATGGGGCCTCCTGATTCCCTACTCCCCATTTTTAATCTCAGGAAGAACCAGCATGGTGTAGTGATTGGACTAGGACTCTGCGAGACCAAGGTTCAAATTCCCACCCAGCCATGGAAACCCACTGGGTGATCTTCAGTAAGTCTCACTCTCAGTCTCAGAGGAAGGCAAAAGCAATCCCCCTCTGAACAAATCTTGCCAAGAAAACTCTGTGATAGAGTTGCCTTAGGGTTGCCATAAATTGGAAATGATTTAAAGGCACATAACAGCAACAAATCTTACTAGTGGTACCTCAGAGCCCTTCCCATTTTACCAATCTTTTGTAATTTCAGAAACCTGAGCATCAGTGCCATAGCCCTCTCCTTTCCCCTCTCACCCTGAAGAACCTCTCTTGTTCTCTAATTCTTTTTAAAATTTCTGATATTCTCTCTCTCACACACACGCACACACACGCGCGTGCACACAGCCTCTAATAACACTCCCTATGGGAAGTTTGACTTTTCAGCTTGAAACTGAACAGTGCCACTCAATGGATGACAATCAAACATATTCTGTCAAATTCTGAGTATCTGCATTTTTCTGATGATTTACAGCTGCCCCCATTTTGCCTCCATCCCCCCCTCTTGGAAGTTCAGCTTGAAACTCTGCTCTGTAATTTGGATGACAACAAAAACACTGTCAAATTTCGAGATGTCTAGCATGATCTCCTGATAAAGTATGGCTGCCACAGGCAAACATAATGTTATTATTGTAGTTGCACATTGCAGGGGATGGGGCTGACTCAGATCAGTTTCAGTTAGGCAGTACAGGGGCTTGACTAGATGAGAAGAAATAATGCACATACTTGTGCATTCTAGGCAATTTGCAGCAGCATTCTTATGTCTCCACAGCGTTTTGGCAAAAATGATACGGTATGTCTCAACTTTATCCAAGGGGTCGTTTACACGGGCAAATATTCCCCTAAATATACCGCTAAGATAGCTCATAGTTCCCACGGATCGCAGCACAACATCGCCTCATTCAGAAGGAGGGAAGGTAAAACACCCAAATATAGCGTGGCAGGGCATGTCGCTATTTTTGCAGGAATATTTGCAATGTAGTGCTTTATTGGCAGTGTAAACTAGCATTCCGCTAAGGGTTAAAGCACAGCTGCATTGTGATTGGTTGATGATGCAGGGGTGGGCTTAAAAGAGGGGCAGGGAGGAGGTAAAGACAGTAGCCATTAGAGAAGAAACTTGCAAAAATCCTGTCTGCTATTTTGCAAGCCAGTTTGGGGAAAAAAAAAAAAGGATTCCCAACTTCTTTCATTCCTGGAGCATTCCTTCTAATCCTCTGCTGTTTTGAAAGCATGTAAAGGTTCGTCACTTTTATCCTGTGCACGGGGGAGGGAGAGAAACCATTTCACAAAGGGCTGTAGCAAGATGAACTGCTATTTTCCCTCTCTCTCTCTCTCTCTCTGCTTGGGGGAAGGAGGGAGGGGGAAATAGGATCCACGGCATGGTCTTTTAGCAGAGAGATTATTCTCCTTCTGCTTTATGGAGTGAGTTCATTTACAGGCAGATTTACAGAGACACACAGAGTCACACCCTCCACACTTATTCAAGTCTGAACTGCAAAGCGACATAATTAGAAAAAAAACCTGACTGGCACAGCTGCGGAAAATAATTAAACCGCAAGTTGCCGCAATAAATCTGCTGTGTAAACCGGCCCCAGGTGAAAAGAGATAAGGAAGTCATTTTAATTGTTAAATGTTATTTAAGTATGTGATTATGTCTGTTTGAATAATGTGATAGTATTTTAATTATTATATAAAGAATAAAAATTACTTTAAAAAATAATGTAGGCAACACTAACTAGTATACAGATGTAATCCAGCAGAGTCAATCCACACAGTGGAGTGGCTGCAGGAGCCCTAGTGTCCATGAGAACCTCTGTTCTCATCTGTGTGAGCAGGGCAAACATTACCACCTTGCACTTGGGAGCAGAAACGAATGAGTGTGATGCTCTGCAGTTTCTCCTGCCTGTGCTCTACAGAGCCACAAAGACAACAAAAAGATGAACAATCCTCTCCTGCTAGGGTTCCAGCCTGGCTGGTGGCATTGACATCTAAGAGGCCTTTATGAGGCTGAACAGGGTGAGCTGGCAATGCAGAAGGTTCACGGTGACAACATGCCTCTCGCCCGAGAAGCATAAACTGTCCTTTCACTCCCTTTAGTGGAACGGCAAAGTTCTCCACTGACTCAGGGACACACTCAGCTTCCTCTAGGAAACTCAGCCAGGCTGAGTCAAAATCCCCCATGTTCCAGACTATAATTATGAGAAGTGGATGCAGACAGCCAACATTCAGCCCTCTAATTCGGATCACATGTGATTCCCTCCCTCATCCCATCACATACACACACCTCAGAAATATCTGCATCTCTCATTATTCTGAGTTATGAAAAGTACACATAACAAATACTTCTGAAATTGTACACTGTTGGATCTGAGATCTGCCTTTGGTAGACATAAGGGATCAGCTCAAGGACCATGTGCTTTGGACGGACTTTGCAGGGATCCCTGTTTACCTGTTCCTCTCTGTAATACTTTCAGGGAGATGGAGGGGTACTGTGAGAAAATGGGGCTCCAGGAGGCCCCCATGGGCGGCACAGGACTCCTGAGGGCCACACTATTCCCACTCTTGGCCTATATAGCAGGGTTGGGCAAAGTGTGACCTGCGGGCCACATGTGGCCTCCTAAGGCTGTTAGGAGGCCCCCCAGGCCCCTCCCTAAAATGTCAAAGAAGCTTCTTCTTCTTTTTTTTACAAAAAAAATCAAAATGTTTTTGCCCCTAAATGCCTCCATATCTCTTCTAGGGGTGTGATGGGCTGGGCCAATTTACCCCAGGGAGACCTTTTTTAAAAAACAGGAAGTAAACAGGAAGTTACTTCTGTTCACTTTCTATTGTTAAAAAGGCCTAAAATGCCTCACAAAGGACCAAAAACATGGTGGAAATGCCCCCATGTCTCCTAGAGGGTGTTTAGGGTCATTTGGGGGGGGGATACCCATTTTTAATTTTATTTGTGGGAGAGGGCATGGCCCTCCAAGGTCTCCCTAGTCTTCTGCAGTTGCACACTCTATATAACCTATAGCAATCATCTTCAACCTAGGGCCCCTAAGTGTGTTTATGCTACAACTCCCATTGGCCATGATGGCTGGTGATGATGGGACATGTAGTTCAACATGGCTGCAGGGAGCTCCAGCTGGGGAAAGGTTGCTCTGCAGCACAGGACTCTGGGACATGTGCCTGAATCTTGGTGAGGCACCTTGACTGGGAAGAGTTTGTTCACTCCTGCCATCTGCTTGTAGCAGGATGAAATCTGAATTATATGGGATAGTCTGTGAGGAATATGTATAGGCACGATAATCTTCCAGTCTCTTCCAGCCTTGTAATTCAATTAGTGTGCACTTTCTCAGCTGCTCTCATATTTCACATTCAGCAACACCCAGCAACAAAAGAACCAAATTATACATTAAGCTAAGGCCAATCCGAGATAGACAAGTCCAGTTGCAGAAAGCACAACAGAAGGTTTCCTTGGGTGATGTTTCCGGGTTGTGATTCTTTCTGCGTTGTCATTTCTCTTCAAGACTTGTTCGGCATGAGTTTTCAAATAAGGCTGAAGCATTGTGGATGGTACGTCTCCGTGCCTCCTGATGTGAGGCCAGGGCGGACCATTGTTGGTGATCAATTTGGCCGAGCCTAAGATGTTGTTTCAGGGAGTCTTTGTATTGCTTTTTTGGAGCACCCCTCTTATGCTGACCTGTGGCAAGTTCACCGTGGAGTACTATTTTGGGGAGGCGATGAACCTCCATCCTAGAAAACGCGGGATGAGTCCTTCCTGAATCTTCGTTTGCGAAGAAAAGCCAGAGAGAGAGAGAGAGAGAGAGGAGGGCCAGGGTTGATCTCCCAACTACTGATTTATTACAAAATGAAACAGGTCAGAGAGAGATGCTATTATGATTAAAGGAAGCCATCCAGAGCTTTGAAGCACTTACCTTGCCCTGCACACCATTTTCTCAGTTGAAATTGCCCTAGCTCCTTTTGGGGAGATGACATAGCAGCTGCTCTTACTAGATGTGTCTGTACAGTCGACCCTCCATATCCACAGATTCCGCATCCACAGATTCAACCAACCACAGTTTAATACTATTTTGTAAAAAAAAATAGTGCCAAAAAGCAAAGCTTGATTTTACCATTTTATATAAGGGACACCATTTTACTACACCATTGTATATAATGGAACTTAAGCATCCACAGATTTTGGTAGCCATGGGGAATCCTGGAACCAACCCCAGCAGATACTGAGGGCCACTTTCTTACTCCTCTCTTTAATCTACTGGGATAAATTTTTGGGTCTCTGTCTCCTCTCTTCCCCACTCCCACCTCCAAAGTAAAATTGACAATGAGAAAAAATATATACCACAGAGAGAATCTAAAAACTTGGACTGTAAATGCTGAGGAGTTTATTAGCTAGCAGTGTGTGATGTCATTCAGTATTTACCAAGCTTCAAATAGCTAAGGATCTGGAACCAACCTACTTATGCATGGGTTTCAAATAAAATAAAACATATTTATTGTTGCCAATGAGGGGATTTGTTTTTTCTCCATTTTTTTGTTTTTAAGGTGTAGAGCTATTAGCTTTCTCTTTCTGTGCCTTCTACTTTAGTCTGGATGGTGTTGCTTTAAGTGGGAAATTGCCTAGAAACCTTGTAGTTCAGACTTACGTTTGTTGAGGCACCATAGGCAACCAGGAATTGCAAACATGAGGAGTGATGGAGCTCTCCAGTCCTTCTCTGAACTCAACATAGACTGCTGCCACACTGCAGAAATAATGCAGTTTGACACCGCTTTAACTGCCATGGCTCAATGCTATGGAGTTCTGGGATTTATAGTTCTGTGAGCTATTTAGCCTTCTCTGTCAGGGAGTTCTGGTGCCACAACAAACTACAGGATTCCATTGGATGAAGCTATGCTAAAACAGTGTCAAACTGCATTACTTCTACAGTGTGTCAGCAGCCACAGAAGTCAAGTGAACTGCTTCTAGACAGGCTGGAACAAGATGAGGAAAGCCTTATCTTCCATGCCTAGTATAGAAATGCAGTGGGCTGCTGAAAGAGGGGTTATGTCCAGCAGACTCCTAAACAATTGTATGAGCTGGTAACAGTCACAGGACTAACTACCATCTCTATCTACCAGCACCATCTTGGTCTCTTTGATGTGGGTGGAAGAAACATGAATGCACATCTTAAGCCCTGCTTATCACTTCCAGCCAAACCAAGAGTAAAAAAAGACCTACACAATCCTATCGTGCTACGTCCTATGTTACTTTTGACTACTACTTGTATGTAAACACAAATTAATCAGAGTTTTGTCTATAGGTGTCATATTAATACCCATATTCTTAAAAGTCTGCTGAGACTGCTGGCTATATAATTTCTTCAAGAGGACTCCATATCCAACAGGTCAGTGAGAGGAATACAGAACGTTGGCTGGTGCAGATGGACTGGTCCTAAAAGTAGGTTTGTTTGTTTTTTTGAGCTTGCATTTGTTCTGAGTATCCACAGTGCTGCAGTCACTGGTGTTGAAAGCAGTTGTAAAGAAACAGCTCTTGCTAGCAGATCAACAGTGAAGTTGTATGCATGTCTATTCACAACTTGGCTCAGAAGCCCCAGTGAGTTTTATAGGACTAACTCCCAGATGACTGTAGATAGGACTGCAGCCTGAAGCACTGTAGATGCTCCGGCTGAGGACTTTGCCCCCACACAACATGACAGAGAACTTAAAGGCAGCATAAAAACATAGGTTAAAAACCCACAACAGGAAGTTCTCTAGTTATTTATAATACCTGAAACACCAGGTTAGTGGCTTTAAAACAGTACAGTACAAAGAAACAGATATCATTTCAGTCTGCTTGCATGTCCTAAATTTGTACAGAGGAAAAACTGTATGATATGTGTACCCCCCTGCCCACATCTAAATAGAAATAATCCCCCAGCAGAGGGCTCTCTAAGAGAAGCAAATGGGTAGAAATGTCAGCTATCCTCAACTGTTCTGGAATTAAACTATTCTTATTGGTCTTCTGTTTTGATGCCTTTTTTTTTTTTTTGGTATGGAGTTTTTGTTTGCTTGTTTTTATTTTACAATTTTTGCAGTTTACAGGACATTGTTTCTTCTGCACCTGTCAGTTTCAGTTCTCCTGCTTTTAAAGCTACTTAAAAGGGGAACACTAGGGTCCACACACAGACTTAACATCCTGGGATCTCAGGTACCGGTACTCAGAATAGGCGGCTACTGTCTGCTCAGATCCAACTAATTAACATGCACAGCTTCTCCTAACCCTGTGCCCACTGGACATGAAAAATATCAGGTCATACCCAGATAACATTGTCTGAAAGACAAGACTGTTTTATTGGCATAAAGGACTTGGTGTCATTAATGACATCCAACAGTCATTTCTCTAGAATGGGTGCTCAACTGCATAGGGGACAGGGGCCAACTTTCCACCCTTGATCCCCCTACAGGCCACATAAACACACCGCAAGCACACCAAACTACCTCCATTTTCCTTCCAAAATGGAGACCTGGAGTGACATTCCCATTCTCAAGTCTAGGAAAGGCTCTGTGCATGTCTCCTCACTTTAGGCTGAAGCAGGCATGGCTGGGAACTTTCCCCTAAGAATCTGTCTTGGCAGGACTTGAGATCCTCCTGAAACATACTAGAAGCTCAAAGGTATTTCAGCTCCTCCTTCCCTTAACACCACTCAGCGGAGGTTCTGTGATTGTAGATATCCTAACCACTCTCAGGACTTGAACACAGATTACATTATAAGGCCTTGGCTGCTGCCACCAAGGGATAATGTCTGCATTTCAATTGGCTGCACGCCAGCTCTTGAGAACTAGCCACTCACTTGGGATGCACTAGAATGTGCTAGGCATTATTGCAGCCTCTCTCCTGACCCACAGGCAGTTGACAACTGCCAAACACAAAGCAAAACAAATCCCCTCCCCTGCCCCCTTATCGGTTGCTCAGTCTTTCACATGTTGATTCCCAAGGTTAGTGTGTGAGCAGAGAGAATACCCCAGTGTGTTTTTGACTTCTTTATTTGCGAGGGGAGAAAAAGCAGTAGTGTCTTTACGGAATCATTACGTTTGTATTAACAAAGCCAACTGCATTGACCTTCCATTCACAAACAGAAAACAAACTTGTTCCTTCATGGGCAACATATAATGCTTACAGAGTTTTTTAAATGTTTGCCTTAATAAATGTGCTTTTCTTTCTAAGGTCACAAGACCCGCCACTGAAGAACTTGACAACCCTATGGTGCTTTGTTGTTCTGTGTTCTACTGCATGTAGATCTAACTCTGTAGTCATTCATGTCTGAGAATGAATGATACTTCAGATAGCCTGGCCAGCCATGCCATTAGGCAAATTAAGGTGAGCTGCCTCAGGCAGCTAATTCCAGGAGTCATAAAAAGATATCGAATTCTGCACTTCTTAATTTATGACTATTGTATTTTGCTGCCACGGAAGAAAAGAGGCACTTGGGGAAGCTTCTGTCTCAGATGTTGAGGTACTATGGCCCCGTCTACACAATGAAAAAAATCCATATGGCATTCGAAAGATCGATAATGTATACATACGGCTGTTCGGATACATTCGTGTCTTTCAGAGGGGGGGCAGCAAATCCCCCATTAAGTCCATGAATTCGGAGTTCGGGAGGAATAGCAGATCTTGGCAAATAATCCGTACAACCGTTCGAATTTGCGATCATTAGTACATCCCATTCGCACACATACAAACAGGCAGTGTAATCTAATTGGCTGGCCAAGCACAGGGGGCGGGGCTAACAAAGAGGGGGATTGGGAGCAGCCGTCATGTTGGATTCCCGGCTAAGCAAGAGTCTGGTAAGTCCATGAAATGGAGATGTTTACATTTATTCATTTTTATTTTATATTGTAAATACGGAAAACTGACTGTCCACATAACAGGCACCTTTTTTAATTTAAAAAAAAAGCAGCAGGCGATTTAAAACCGCCGCTTGGATCGCTTGTTCCAGTCAGCTGGGCAAGGGGGGGTCATACGGAGTTTGGGGGCGTAAAAAATCATGTAGGCAGATCATATGCATTTGAATGGCTGCCTTTTTGAATTTTTTACCCCCCAAATTGATTTTTTTTTTCATTGTGTAGATGGGGCCTATGTATCTTGATTCATGTACCCACTTGTACGTCCAAGCATGGACACACACACACACACACACACACACATTTGCTGATCTACCTCAGGCAGCAGAATATCTTGGGACACTCCCACCTGTAACTATTCTGTTCTTATCAATTAAGGATCAGATTCATTCTCTGGTCAAGATAATTGGGCTAAGTAATTATACCTTTGAGGACTAAAGCAACAGCTCCCTACAGGCTATAGCTAACACCCCTTCCACATCTTCAGTCTCTTTGATGAAATCTTCCAACCATCACAACAAGCCTCAACAACACACAGCTTCAGAGAACTGCTTGTTCTCTGGGCTGCTGTGAAACACCTCTTCCAAATTCCCAGTTGTCACTCCTCATGGCTGACGTGAAAGCCAAGACAAAGTCCCTCTCCTGTTTGTAAACTAACTTGTGGGAAGGGCCTATAAGAGACGGGGTTCAGCAGTACATTGGTCTGGAGCCTAGAGAGCCAAGGAGGGACCCATGAATCTTCTTATCATTATTGAAAAGGCTTAATTGAGGATTTAAGATCCAATTTTGAGATAAACCCCCTGCCTGGAAAAAAAGCAATCTTGTTTCGCCTCGCAAAATTTATCTCAGAGAAATTGTGGGGAGTCAGAAAAGATATAACCAAAATTTTCCTGGTACCTAGAGACACCCGTGTTAAACAAGCGGTTCCTCCCCTATTCAACTCAGTGACCAGGAGAAACCCTTCACTTCTTCCTTTCCCCCTCCACAGACCTGATGGGAATGAGATATTCCTGAATATATCTTGGTGGGTGTGGGACTGAGCATCTGTACACTCAGTGAGCATCAGAGGAGATCTGACATCATCAACAACAATGCAACCAACTGTCCTTGTGTCTCACAAACAAAACAAAACAACCTGGGGTGGGTGGGGGAATCCCCAGTATGTTAGATAGCCAGCAACATGGGAAATTACAGCCCCTTCTGAGTAAGCACCCAAACAACTGTGAAGCTGGAAAATAATAATGTATATAACACTTTCTCTAAGTTAACAGTGTTCAAAAGGAGAAAACAGAGTTAACACTCAAAGTGTTCAAAAGGAGAAAACAGAGTTAACACTTAAAGGAGAACTCTCAGTACTGGTAAGTATTTTCACATATAGGTCCCAGTTTGCACATTACAGGAAGATGCAATTTCCTGCAACATCATCAGCAGGAAGCCTTCAGGCCGCAAGAAGCCCCATCCAGTCTACTGTAGGACTCTCAATCAGTCTCACCTGCCCACCTCTGGGTCATAGCCCCTCTTTCAAGCCCTACCACCTCTCCCTCAGTCCCCCTTTATCATTCCACTACTAGCCTGCAATTTTGAAACAGCTGATCAGCTCTGAGTATGCATGCAACATATAGGAGGAGAAAGGGCTGCTGCCAAGCTGCCCATGGATGGAGAGGCCATTCTTTTCCTCAAATGTCACTTTGTTTCCATACCGCATGGTAAGAAAGCAGCTAAGGTGGCCTGAGTCTGGTGTGGATGTATGCAACCCCCAAACTGATGAGGGGAGGCATCTCCTCCCTGACTAGATCATGATTCACTGGTGAAAGCAAGGCCCTTCACACAATACAACATGGAAATGAAGTGAACTGCCCACAGGCAGGGCCGGTTTAACCAGTCTGCCAAATCAGCACTGGCAGGGGGGGGGGGCTAGGTCAAGAAAGGGCCCTGTACTAGCCTCCTTAATCTGACGAAGGAGACAGCCAGTAGGAGCCCCCTCCTCCTCCAAAAACCTCCGCTGGCTTTAAAAAAACACAGGGTCTCACAAACCCAAAGAGAAAGCGAAAGAAACAGCAGCCCTCCATGGCAGGAGAAGGTGTGTGTGTGAGAGAGAGAGAGGGGGGGGGGGAATTTGAGTGTTGTCTCCCTCAGAAAGGATTTCTTTCTTTCTTTCTTTCTTTCTTTCTTTCTTTCTTTCTTTCTTCCCTTCCCTTCCCTTCCCTTCCCTTCCCTTCCCTTCCCTTCCCATCTTGGTTCCTCTCCCCTCCCTTTCCCCCTTGGTCTTCTTCAGCTTCCTCTCCTTGCTGCCAACTGAGTTCAGCCTGCAAAAGGAATTTGTGTGTGTTTGCCCATGTGCCTTCGAGACATTTCTGACTAAGGCAAACCTACCATGGGGTTTTCTAGGCAAGGTTTGTTCAAAGGAGGTGTGCCTTTGCCTTCCTTTGAGGCTGAGAGAGTGTGACTTGCCCAAGGTCACCCAGTGGGCATTCATGGCTGAGTAAGGATTCAAACCCTGGTCTCCACAATCATAGGGCAATGCTGAAACTTCTACAACACTTTGGTTCTTTTAACAGAAGAATATAAAGAATATAAATAAAAATTGGAGTAATATTACTGGGAACAATGGTTTTATTGTTGTCACTAAAACACCAGTATCCCATTAGTGTTATGTGAGAGGCATTGGCCTAGAGCAGTGGTTCTTAACCTTTTCTTTAGCAGAGACCCCCTTTAAATATTTTTTGTTGCCCCAAGACTTAACTCAAGATTTAAAACCCTAATATTAATAGCTAACAACAACAACAATACAATTACACCATCCATTATACTTTCCCTGAGAGGCACTCTTGCTTCTTCCTGCAAGTTTGTGGCTGGAGTGGATTGAATGGCAATGTGCAGGTCAAGCCAGCCAGCCTTTGCCTTGGTTCCTGTCACGTGGCTACTCCACTACAGGGAGGAGGTGGGCCAAGCAGCCTTCAAGCTTTTGTGAACTCCCTGTGAGGACATTGCGGACCCCAAGTTAAGAACCACTGGGCTAGAGAATGCTGGAAAAGGAACAATGCAACCAGACCTTGAGAAGGATGCTGGCAGGGGGATTCTGGGAGGTGTAATCTAAGAATAACTTTCCCAGGCTCTGAATGCAGCCTAGAATCATAGAATCATAGGGCTGGAAGGGACCCCAACAGCCATCCCATCCAATCGGCTTCTGCCCTGCAGGAACACACAATCAAAGCATTCCTGACAGATGGCCATCCAACCTATGTTTAAAAAAATCCAAAGAAGGAAACTCCACCACACTCCAAAGCGGCAGTGTATTCCACTTCCAAACAGCTCTTACTGTCAGGGGATTCTTCCTAATATTTAGGTGGAATCTCTTTTCCTGTAGTTTGAACCCATGGCTCCGTGTCCTAGTCTCTGGAGAAGCAGAAAACAAGCTTGCTCCATCCTCAGTATGACATCCCTTCAAATATTTAAACATGGCTATCACGTCACCTCTCAACCTTCTCTTCTCCAGGCTAAGCATATCCAGCTCCCTAAGCCGTTCCTCATAGGGCGTAATGGCTTCCAGACCTCCCACCATCCTTCTCAGTATCTTTCTTGAATTGCTGTGCCCAGAACTGGAAACAGTATTCCAGGTGAGGTCTGACCAAAGCAGAATGGAGTGATACTATTACTTCCCTTGATCTAGACACTACTCCTATTAATGCAGCCTAGAATTGCATTGGCATTTTTTGCTGCTGCATCACACTACTAACTCATGTTTAGCTTGTAGTCCACTCTTTCTTTTCTTTGAGGAAATCTACACCATTACGTTAATTGCTAATAAACAAAAAAATATTATGTTAGTGCCTATAATATAGTTTTTAAACTAAATTATTGGTGGCAAATTATGTAATACAGTAGGCCCCTCTTATCCACTGGCGATTGGTTCGGGGAGGGGGGGCGTGGATTCTGAAAACCATGAATAATAGTGAATGCCATTGAAAATAATGGGACTTCTGGTTTAAAATACCATAGAGTTGCCTTGGAGGGCCTAGAAAACAACTAGGGAGGACACATTTTCTAGGAAGACTCTATGGTAGGTATGCTGTTTTGTGTCCCATGGATAAAGAATCCATGGATACGGGGGTCCTACTGTAATCTGAACATCCTGTAAGGTGAATAGGTTAGGTTACATTAACCTGAGATAAACATATGGGGGCCCCAAAATAAAGCATTGCAGGGCCCCCCAAAATTCCTTAAACCAGCCCTGCCCACAGGGCAACTGCATGGGCAACTCCCTGTGTTATTGGGCTGTAGGCTAAGAACTGGGAGCTCTTTTCTCAAAGTACAACACAGGAGCAAAGTGAAATGAATGCATGCATGTGTGTGAGTACTGTGCAAAAATTGTGTGCTTAAAAATGGTGTTGCATATGTGCACATGCTTTGACTCAGACCACTTCAGGTTTGGGTCCATTCTGCCAACAGTATGCATCAACATCCAACCACTTTAGCCCAAAATAACGCAGCCCTCCACAGGGCGAGAAATGCATCCAAACCTCTGTACAGTACAGCACTACATAAATTAGCTCCACTTTACCTACTCCATTCTACATTTGCTTACTTCTTCAGTTGGCAACTATTTCATGAACACAAAGAGCAAATCAGAAGCTTCTTAACTCCCATTGAAACAAAAGTTCCCTGTGATATCTGAACTCAGAATACTCTGAGTTTAAATTATGGGTAGGGTTTGTCTAAATGGCAAACATACTCCTCACAGAATTCAATGAGAATACAATCTGTCTAAATGGCAGCCCAAAAACTCTGCAGGCCTTCATGGCTTTTTCCATGTTTTTAAAAAGCTCCATGGGGAATGCACTTTCCCACTCATTGGGACAACCAATTTGCTTTGATGCAAATTCCCCATAAGAGCAGAAGTGGAAAGCTGATTGGTTGGACATGTGCAGGGGGCGGAGCTTGCTAACAAGGCAAGCACCCAGAACCAGCATGTCGGATTTTCACCATAGTCATTGAGTGCTGAGGTGATGAAACAGCTCCCCCCCCCTATTTATTTAGGTACAATATTGCACTTCCACTCCTTTTTTTTAGGAAAAAATACTGTGCGGCAGCAACTGGTGACAATAAAAATGCGAGTAATTCACTCGTACCTGCTGTCTTGATTTGCAGGCATGCCCATTGGAATAGAAAAAGCAGACAGCTTTGTATTCCTGTGATCTTGCCAAAAAACCAAGACAAATAGAAGCTCCTTGTGAACTGGTGTTACTGCGCATCAATCCACATTTCCCCTCCCCATATAGACAAACTGAGACTAAACTAGGATCAAATCAAGGTTTCAAACTGTGGTTTGTTCTCAAGTTCCCAAGTTTAGACAATCAACAGTTCCCTGAGTTCAATGTCAGAAACTTTGGTTCACATAAAACGAGAAGATTTCGATATTATCTCCGTGGGTGTAAAAGTGGAGGAAAAGCTGGATGAGGCTTGCTGTGATTCATTCATGTAGTGGCACATTTTCCCATTATGGCTGGACCAAGACAAAGTAAACTCGGCTTCCTCCTTGCTTCACAATTCAACAGACATGAGTAACACATATGAGAGAATTAAATGTTGGTTTGTCCATCGTGCCTAGCTATATAAGAAGGCTGGCTGAATTTTAATTTCTGATTTTTTAATGAACTGTATGCATGTTTACCCATTCCTGAATTAATTCTTTCATTTTAAAGGAAAAGAAACATGTTTTTAAGCAGGTTTTAAAACTATTCCAGGGATTGGGAGTGAGGCGATCATGGTGACAGTATATGCACTAACCAATCAACACTGTGCGGTCACAGAGGAATTGTCTTCTTGACAGAATCAGCCCCACCCACCTCTTAATTATAGGGTGAAAAAAGTGCAACCCAAAGGCATACATACCCCCCAATGCTGTTTTGAGGCCCCCAAGGACCCCCAACCCCCAAATTTGGGTTGGGATATTTTAAACTCAAAATGTGTCCTGTTGTACCTGGGTGCATGGGGGCAATTTCACCATGTTTTGGGCTTGCCCTGGAAGTCCAGTTTACTTCCTGGTTGTAAAAAGGTCCGTGCTGTGATGCTTCTGTCACTTTATATGAGCTTGACAAGGTCAAGGTGGTTAAGAGCAAACTTCAACATGCCAGCCCCACTTTATCTTAGGGCTTAGCCTGGCTGTCTTTGCCCTCGGTTCCTCCCACCTTTACTTGATAAGGTTCCCTTAGTTTTGCCTTCAAACCTGGGTTATTATTTTCACTTAAATGTTTGGAGTGTTTTTTGGTAGCCCACCTTTAACTTTATATAATAGATAAGAATGGAAGGAGGACTTTATCAGACCATGTAAATATGGTGTCATAAGGACACCTAATGATCACGAAAGGGCACGCATACCAGATGACATTGCCCTTTCATGATCATGTTCAATTTAAAAACAGTCCTGTTTTAATGACAGCCCAAGCTGTCAATTGATCCCCTGTGATGCTTTTGTGCCGGCATTGCCAGCATTTGAATCCGCATGCCATTGTACTCATGTGAATGCAGTGTGAATGGCTGGACCGGAAAGGACACTTCCGGGTGAGATTGCAACATCCAAGTAGGTGACGCACTTTTTACACCCCTTCCCAGTTTACTTGTGGAAGTTTTTAAGTGTGTTTATGGGCTTAGTGTAACTTTTTGTGTGTTATTTTTGGTTTTATTTTTGAATTTCCTGCGCAAGGTATCCGTGGGATTTCAGACAAGGAAGTGAATGGAGCTCCGGAGAAGCCTTTTGCCAGGATGCAAGCTAAGTGAGGTATGGGGAGTTCTTTTGCAGGTGTAAAAACGGCAGAAGTTATGCCCACAAAAGAACGTGTTTAGGGGGGTGGTCTGATAAAGTCCTATGTCTGTATTTGAATTAACAATAATGATAACTTTATTGAAAGGAATGAATAACAGTAATGTGGAATCTTATTTAGAACAGTGCTTAAACCTTTATAATGTTATCCCTTATTCCCCAGATTCATTCACTCTTTGTCCACTCACTCCTCTAATTCAAACTGTTAACCTCTGCACACCATTTTACCACATCCAATCCGCTCTCATACAGCACACACATGAAGCCCTTGACCTCCGTTCTTAACTCATCTTCACTCAAACTGTCATGCAGACTTCAAACACACAGAAGCCCCCTTCCATTTCAGCTTTCTGCCATAGGATTGGCTCCTAGAACACACTTCTCCCATTTACTCATCCAGCCATCCGTCACATCTTCCAGGCCAAATACCAATAATAAATAAAATAATAAATAATAAAATGAGCAAGCTGTGAGGGACATGACTAGCCCCCATGGGTAGTTGCCCACCTTCATAAATACAGTCATAAAATAGGGACACATATCACAGAGTTGCACTGGAAAATGCCAGGTGTCCTCTCTAGGCATCTTTTAGATCCTCCAACACAATTCTATGGTATATTTTTTACCAGAAGTCCTTTATTTTAATAAAGTTCACTGTTATCCACAGTTTCCAGCATCCACGGTAAGTCTGAAAACCAAACCCTTGCAGACACAAGGGTCCGACTGTATTGTTCACTAATCCTTATCATAGAACTCTAAAGTAAACCACCATTTTGTCAGGGGAGGATGGGACAATCAATCCCCAGGTGAAGCCAGGGGACTGTCTCAGCAGACTTGGTAGCAACCCTTTCCCAAGAATACTCACACACAGAGTGCTTGGCGTCCAGAAAACAGGAGGAGGTTTTAATCTTCAGTAGTTTCAGCTATTCACAAGTATGTACAGAGACAAAGTGCTACGCCAGGCATCTCAGGATCATAGGAAGAGAATGATCTCTGGTCTGTCTTGCTTTTATACACATAGTACAGCATTGGCTTAGCCAAGCACATGGCCACAAGGCATCAGATTTCTACCTTCATGGCTTTGTACTGTAATAATCCTCTGTTGATGCAACCTTTCTCATGCAGTTGTACCATGATTAGCATGACTGGAAGTTCATGGAGTCAGTCATCATGACTCAGCATGATTTCTGCAGTTGTTTGGCCATTTTAAAACTTAGGGTTCAGTAACCAATTCCTGGCACATTTTATTATACCTTTTAATGGGGTGAAGAAGAGGTGTAAGAAGGCAATTTATAACTCTGATGAGATTTGAACTAGGGACTTCTAGCTCATAGCTGTGGACTTAAACATTATGTTACATGAGTTCCAAATTGTCTGCTATATGAATGATGGGAACATTCACCCTTGAACCCCTGCCACCTCTTTCTACTTACTTGCAGCTACAGCAAACACCTATGTCTTCACTGTTGGGTTAAAACAAAAACAAAAACAAGATTTTAAATCCCCACTCTCTCAAGTCATTCTTGATAACTTAACATAGATTGCCAAATTGTGAACAATCAGACCTCATACTGAATCATCATGTAGTCCACTTGGGATAATGATCAATAATGTGATCATTAGTGGGACATGTCCTTGGTGACAAACACTAGCCCAACAATCAGTCTGAATAAAAATCTGAATATCTCTAATGAACAAATGAGTACTGTTGGTGGGAGGCTGTCATTTTGACACATTGCAAACATAAGTCATTATTTTCTCATAGAGAAACATTTCCTCATACTGTCTGAGCAGCTTGAAGAATTAAAGTTTCCCCAGCCAGTCATCATCCCTCCCAATCTGATTGATGCACCAATGGTTTCTTGCCCTGGCTGAAAACCCTCAAGGGAGCCTCTCAGCAGAAGTACTTTGAACAAACTGTGACAGACTTCACAATGGCATTCACAGGGGCCTAGAACTGGGCTCTCTCCAATCCATTACCACGAGAATACCAGGACTCAAGGTTTTGGAATGCCAGCTAGTCCTGGGTCTTTTGCAGGCCACAAAAACACGTTTGAAAAATAGTATGAAGCAAAGAAGGTGCAGGAAGGGCAAAGGTGGAATTTAAAATAAAACTAATATATTTTTTGAATAGAAACTGATTTTCTACACTCCAGTGGGAAAGTTATAAATAAACCGATTACCAAGAAAGGTCCAAAGTTGCTCAAGACCAGAACATTCACTGAAATAAACCACTTGTTTCTCATTTAAGTTGTCTTGTTTTCTTTATAACCTGTAGGAAATGGGAGACACTTTTGTTCAAAGAGACCATCTATTCAGAGAGGTAAATTCTACCAATTCCTGAAGAAATAGGCTGAGGGAAGAGGAACTTTTCTGGAGTACAAGGAACAAGAGATTATGAATTAGTGTGAGAGTCATGAATTCAGTTCTGTAATTCAAACCTTCAAAAACATTCACTCAGTAAACAAGGAAAACCAGCAGAAATTGTTACAGAGACATTTAAACTGCAAAATGTGGATAGACATAATTTGTATATACTGTATATTTTTAAAAAAACTAGTAGAAGCTGTAGCTGTCAGATCAATAAAAGGCTTAAAAAGGGAAGCTGCCGCACAGCATACTCCTATGTATGTCTACTTGCAAATAAGCTCTCACTTTGCCTACCCCTTTTGGTAGCATTATTTGCACCTATAAAAGAAGTCAGCTGGTGTGCTGAGAGTCAAAACAGAATATATGTGCAATAGAGAGTCCTTACACAGATAGAAATGACAAGTCAGACTTGATCTCTTCAGTATAGTATTGTCTATAGGAATTGGCCTTGGCTTCCTGGGCTTTTAGACAGAATTCTTTTTTGTCAGATGTGTGTGTGTGGACACACACACCTTCAAGTCGCCTGTCAGCTTATGGCAACTGCATTATTTCATAGGGTTTCCTCAGGCAAGGAATACTCAGAGGTGGTTTTGCCATTTCCTTCCTCTGAAATATAGCCTACAGCCTCCTGTCTGATACTAGGAAGCAAATCTGGGACCTTCTGCATCCCAAAACTTGGCTATTACATCCCTTTTAGCTGAGGTCCACAGAAACCTTAGTATTTGAATCTTGTACCTGGGTTGCTGTGATGAAACAATACTCTCTTTGGAGCAGACCCATGATGCTTGGGTCAAATCTAGTCTGTGTCTCATAATAAAATATAGCAGGGCTAATCACATTTGGTCTTGTGTGGAAACGGCAGCCATTTCCCAAAATAGCCAGATTTTGGGTGGGGGAGGGGAGGAAATGATGGCATTTAACATGCTTACATGCAGAACCTGAAAAAGACACACACACACCAGATTACAGCTCCCACAGTACTCAAGCCAGCAGGGCACAATTGATCCTGGCTAGGAGATTCTGGGAGATATGGTCCAAAAAAGTAACTTTCCAAAAATCTGCTTAAATGTTATGCTGGCCATAAATTAATTCTCACCCAGTCTTCAACTGTCCTGGGACAGTCCCAATTAATTCTGCCATCCCACTTTTCAGATGCTTTTTGAAAGTGCCAGTTGCTCTCTCCTCTTCCTACTTTGCCACTTTGTCCTTGCTTACTTCTGGTACAAAGTTCATACCTTGCATTCAAGGGAGGAGAAGAGAGGCAGGGCTGAATCTTGCCCTTTCCTGTAAATTCAGGCAAAAGCAAACTGCTGCAGCCTCTCCTAGCTTGCCTCTTCTTCCTCATTAATAACTTTTGCCATATTTACCACATTCTTACCAGTATATTGTTTGACCACCCACACATGTCCCAGTTTCCATCCCTGAAATGTTAGAAGGTATGCAGGCATGAGAAATGGAACCAGGAGTGCTATTTCCAAAGATTATGCAAAAGAGCAGCTGGAAGTCCAGTACACTCAAGTACTTTCTGTGTTAAAAATATATATATATTATGTAAGACTGAAATGAATGTATTGTAAACATAAAATTAATAAAACCTAACTTTGTAAACAAATGTGATTGTGCTGCACTTCCAATGGGACAATTTCTACTGGCTTAAAAGAGGTTTCCAGGAAACTGTTTTGTACATATTTAGGACTGAGATTAACAGTCAGTACAAATTACAGGAATTTGGCTCAAATACTAATATGTAGTTGACACATTGACACAGGGCCAATTCTAATTTTAAACCAACTTTTGGAACAGCATCAGTTGCGTAATAGTCAAAAGATGTCAACATGATTTATTCAGAAACACTTGATTTCTAAGCATTTGTTTATTAATCTCTTCCCACCTTCAGATTTTCAGTTAAGGCAGCAATCCTAGCTCTGTTTAGAGCTAGGATGGTGTGGTGGTTTGAGTGTTAAACTTGGGCACTGGGAGACTAATTGGCTCCCCACTTGACCATGGGGTGACCTTGGGCATGTCATACTCTCTCAGCCTCAGAGGAAAGCAAGGGCAAACTCCCTCTAAACCAGTGTTTCCCAAACTTTGGTCCTCCAGGTGTTTTGGATTTCATCTCCCAGCATTCCTGACTGTTGGCCATGGTGGCTAAGGCTTCTGGGAGAGTAAGTCCAAAACACCCAGAGGACCAAAGTTTGGGAATCACTGCTCTAAACAAATTTTGCCAAGGAAACCCCAAGTCACATTAGGTTCATCATAAATCAGAAATACTTGAAGTGCCACCATCTAATTCTGTTGATTTTTATGGCCCTCCAAAAGCCCTTTAAACCCCCCCCCAACACTGCAGCCAAAAAGGGACATTTTACTCTGAAAAAAATTTCCTCCCCTTTGAAATAAGACACATATGTCCATCCTCCCTGTGAGGGGACCTGGTGAACCAGGCATGTAATGATGAGTTATCTTATTTTAGCAACAACAAAAAAAAAACAACTAATTCATTAACCACTGATTCAGTTATCCACGGGACACAAAACAGCACACCTACCATAGAGTCCTCCTAGAAAATATATCCTCTCTAGCCGTTTTCTAGGTCCTCCAAAGCAACTCTATATGTATTCCTGCATGGCAGGGGGTTGGACCGGATGGCCCTTGTGGTCTCTTCCAACTCTATGATTCTGTGATTGTTTTTTTAAACAAAACCACTGCTTTTTCCCCACTGTGACAGTAGGGGTCTGGAGACTGTTTGGGAACTTTGAGGATAGCAATGCATCCATGGTTGCTGTCAGTGGGTTTGAGGGGTCAATATGGTTCCCTGCCCCTTGGAAGTTGTCTTCCCCTGCTGTATACACTGAGCCTTGCAGTAAATCTTATTGAACTCAATGGGACTTACTTTTGAGTACATATGTCTAGGCTTGTGCTGCAAATGAGTGGTTTTAACAAGCAGAGAATATAATTCTTAAATAATCATGGTGTCTAAAGGAAAGAGAAATCAATATTTCTGATTCTAGTACTGATACTAGTAGAACAGACAGACCAAACAATAGTGATAATAGTATGCCAAATGTGTGAACAGCGTATGTGATGTGCCTGTGTCCGAGGAGCAAAACAAAACCTAACCAGTTCAGTACAGAATAATCTGATCAATTTCACCTGTTAAGCACATGCTGTTCAAAATATGTTTGTTCCGGAAACATAGTACACCACCATTTTGAAGGAAGCATCAACCAACTTAATTCTGGTGAACGTACTCAGGCAAGTTGAACATAACATTTAACATTGTGCCATAAATAATGCAGAGATCTGTAAAGTCACAGGACACATCACACACAACACACAAGCAGCAAGTGATTAGGCCACCCAACATACTCAGCAAGCTTTGTTAAAATTAATAAATCAGTAGTCTCAGCTGCAAATAAACTCATTTTTTAGGCTCTACTCTTATACCTACTTAATTGGGAGCAAATTCCATTGAACTCCCATTCCACAGTGACATAAATGGGAAGGAAATAAATGGGAAGGAAAACTCACAAAAGTTTTCCCTTTGAAAATAATTTGGGAGCCAATGTGGTTTAATGCTCAAAAAGAGCTGCCCTAGGACTTGGGAGACCCAGGTTCAAGTCCTATTGAGCAATAAAGCTCTTTGGGTGATCTTGGGCCACTTACTATCTCTCACCTCAGCAGGTTGTCTAAACAGCAAAAATACTCCTCATAGAATTTGAGAAGAATACAATTTGTCTTAATGGGATGCTGCATCAATCCACTGTATGCGAAAGGAGTGGGGGCAAATATGCCATATACTCCGGGGGAAAGCTTTCATGACTTTCCCCACATTTTTTAAAATAATGCATGGGATTGTGCGCTATCACCCATTAGGACAACTAGTTCACATTGTTGCGCATTCTCAGAGTAGACAGCTAATTGGTCAGATGTGCGCAGGGGATGGAGCTTGATAACAAGGCAAGCACCCAAAACTGCCATGTTGGATTTTTGTCGTGCGATCATGTGCTATAGTAAGAAAATGGTCTCTTCTTTCACATCTTTATTAAAGCGAAAGATCGCACCTTGGATTTACTTGGGTTTTTTTTTTAAAGTTTGGCAGCAGCAACTTGAGATAAATAAAAACGTGAGTAATTCACTTGTGCCCACCATCTTGATTCACAGGCATGCCCATTGGAACAATGAAAGCAGATAGCTTTCCATGCCTGTGATCTTACAAAAAAAAAGCCCCATTAAGACAAATAGAAGCTACTGTGAATTGGCATTCCTGCACACTAATCCACACTTTATTGCTTTGTATAGACAAGCCCACAGTGTTGTTCTGTGGATAAAGTGATGAAAAGGAGAACCTTGGATGCTGTCTTAAAATCACTAAGGAGAAAACAGGATATAAATGAAACTAATAAATACATGAGTCAAGGCACTGAACTATTGTGTGGGGAAATTGCAGCACAGGGATACCAACATTCACACAAAACTGTCAACAGCAAGTGATTTAGTGACAATGAATGCAGATTATTATCAAGGACATTACAAAATTCTGCAGACTCCACAGCCTACTTTCTCCAAAGCAATACAGTCACAGCATGTTAGGTAGCATGGCTTTTTCTTAACCTCTACTGTACAAATGGAAAAATAAAGATAATGCACAAGTTTGAATGATCTTGGTAAAATCTATACAATCCATCTGAAAGCAGTAGATAGGTCACACAATTAGTAAATGTGCTGTGCACATTTGGATTTTCCTTTCACCTTTGAGCCCATCAACAACTGAATGTCCTTTTGGCTTGAGTCCCATCATGACACTACCTTTCTGCAGTAGTTGGATTGTGTGCTCCTGTGAGGTAAGAGGCTACGCTGATCGCAGCAGTGCTGCTGGTAGGGTCTCCCATGTCAGACTGTCTTTTGCTGAGTCAGACTAAATGTGCCAAACAGCTACTGGGCAGCAGCAGTAGTGGGAAGTGACACTGGCAGGGGATCTCTTAGAAACAACGGCAGTGGCAGCATAGCTAATGCTTCTTAGTACTGTGCAGAAGGAGACACAATAAACCCTTTTTGAATATCTTTTAGTACAAAACCCCTATGATGAGACAATCCAAAATGAAACAAGAGAAAGTGCCAGAAGATGACACCCCCAGGTCAGAAAGCACTCAACAAGCTACTGGGGTACAGCAGAGTTATGATAGATCATTACTAAGACTTATTTCTTTAATGGGTCATTTCTATCAAAGTATGAACAAACTGTATAGTACTATATTATCTCACAGTCTTTGTACACATGATTTTTTAAGGCATGCACATCATAGGACAAGAAGTCGTCTGCCATTCAGCACTGAGCATTCCAAAACTGTTATTCAACTTTATGAAAACAGAACACAGGGATACATAGCACAGGTGGAAAGATAACAGTGACCATGTCTTTAGCCATGAAATATACACTAGAACTGAGAAACTGTAGACTGACTCAACATGTTATTATCTTTTTGTATTCTGTTGTGGCCATTTCCTCATCAATCAATGTAGCAACATATCTTTTTAATGCTTCATGTTAATACTGTATTACCAACACCAAAGTACAGTTTTTCTTATGCATTTACAGGAGTTAACAACTTATACCATTATTTAGTAATTTACACCCTTGTAGCTTCAGTCAAAATTATTTCCAGGGACATTGTAATCACTTGAAAACAATTTAGGCAATAGAACAATAACACAGACAATTAAAAATATAAAAACAAATACACACACATGTGCACACACACAAAATAATGCAGCAGCAGCAGCAAGAAGCATGAGAGAAAATAATTCAATGGAGAAAAGGTAAACTGCCCAGCAACCATTCCAGAAAGAAGGCGACATAGCTGAAAAGGATGAGCTCTCAACAGTACCCAGACAACAAATGTGAGAAGCAGAATTTCTCAAAGTTACTTTTAGACCATAATTTTTAGAACTCCCCAGCCAGCAAGGCCACTGTCCATCTGTCCATGTTGTCTGTAGATTCCAGGAGCTGTAACCCATACATGTAACTTCCCTCAGGCTTGATCAGAGACACAAGACCAAAAACCCAACAATAAGGAACCTAATGTATTGTCAAGAAAATTGTGGGAAAAGACAATCCTCCACCATACCAGCTCAATGTAATAAGAACAAGACAGCAGCACTGCTGGATGAGATCCAAGGTCTGTCTAGTCCAGCTTCCTGCTCCTCACTTTGGCTAGACAAATGCCCACCTGCAGGACTTGAAGGGTCTCATTCCTCCCCTCGCAAAAAATGGTTCTCAAAGGCATAACAGACATTTCACTTAGGAAGCCTCTGACTGTGTGTCTGAGATATAAGACAAGACAGATGATCTGAAATGAAGATTCTATGTTTGGGGTTGGGGGATTTTTAAAGCCACCAATGTATTCCCTGCCCCCTATGTTGGCTTCCTGAATCCCAAGTTATTCCCAGCAATTTTTCTCACCTCTTTTTTTCTTTAAGCTTCCAGCCAGCCACACATGCCATGGACATACCATCTTTCAATGTAGACTCAGCATTCCTGCCAAAGGAACTCAAAACTTGTGGTCATAACTATGATCATATGTGGAACGTAGCCAGATAAGAGCAACAAAAATGTTAAAAGGTGTGGAAGCCATGCCCTATGAGGAGCACCTTAGGGAGCTGGGTTTGTTTAGCTTGGAGAAGAGAAGATTTAAGAGGTGACATGATAGCCATGTTTAAATATTTGAAGGGATGTCACATTAAAGAGGGAGCAAGCTTGTTTTCTACTGCCCCAGAGATAGGACACGGAGCAATGGACTCAAACTACAGGAAAAGAGATTCCACCTAAATATTACGAAAAACTTCCTGACAGTAAGAGCTGCTCAGCAGTGGAATGTACTGCCTCGGAGTGTGGTGGAGTCTTCTTTTTTGGACATTTTTAAACAGAAGCTGGATGGCCAGCTGTCGGGAGTGCTTTGATTATGTATTCCTGTAGGGCAGGGGTGGACTAGATGGCCCTTGTGATATCTTCCAACTCTATGATTCTATGTTTAGCTTGGAGAAGACAACTGAGCAATGAAATGATACAGCCACCTTTAAATTTCTGAAGGAATGCCACGTAGAACATGGAGACAGCTTATTCTCTCCTCGGACTGCCTCAGAAGCAGGTGGACTCTCCATCATTGGAGGTTTTTAAAAAGAGTTTGGATGGGCATCTTTCAGGAATGCTTTAGTAGTGTATTCCTGCATGGCATGAGGATGGACCAGATGGTTCTTGTGGTCATTTCCAACTCAAAGATGCTATGATTCTGTATATTCCTTCTGGAATTGTCTTGATAGCTTTATACACTTCCTTGAAGGATTCAACTTTACCATGAACTTACTCCATTCAGTCATTCATTTATTTTGAGGCCTGTTGCTTAAAAGCTGCAAATCCTTTGGCCAATACAATCATATCATGGTGGCTCATCATAATGCAAGTTTTATCCTATTGTAGGGCCATAGGAATCCATCTTGATCCTAAATGGCAGCAGTTCTTTAGAGTTTTAGTTAAGAGATTTTCTAGGCCTACCAAGAGATGCCAGGAAGTGAACCTGGGGCCTTCTGCATGCAAAGCATGTGCTCTGCCACTGAGCTATGGCCCTTCCTATTTAAAGCAGATTTTTTTTTTCCCGAAAAGTGATTGGAACAAAGCCAAACAAGAGCTTTATTGAGTCTCATGGGTGCTCCCTCCATCACACATACTCGGGTTCACTCAGAATTAAGCAATGGCCTCCACAATTAAAATAATAATAATAAAAACAGAGAAGCCCAGTGAACTCTGAAATGCCCAGCAAGAAACAGAATCCAAGAGCACACAGCATGGTAGGCTTTCGAAACAATAGGCAAGCTTTAGTCTGCAAGATTCCCCATTTAAGGCTGGGAGCTGAATACTGTACTTAGAAATGTGCTCTATTAACACCCTCCTAGCAAACTGCTATTCTTATGCATATGTTTACAGGTCCTATTATCATGTGGACAGAAAATGGCAGGACATAGATGGAAGGGCTGCCCTACTTACCAACTGCTGACCAATACAGTGGCCTGAGCCAAGATTCAGACTGAATGAGAAACTTAATTGCATCCCTGTTTGTCAAAGCAAGCAAAGACTATGGAAGCCAGCACCATTTGCCTGGGACACTGGGGGTCCTCCCCTTGACTTGTTTGTTTCATTTGCTTTAGACCAATAACAGAAATGGAGGGATGTGCTGAGAAAACTGTAAATTAGTTTTTCCTGGAAGAGAAGTCTGAGAACCACCCAGCCATCAACAGCAAAAATGAACAAATGGAGCAAAGATTTGATAGGTGGCAGGCAAAGCTAAAGCAGGAAAAGGAGTTTGTGCCAGTTCTTGGTCCCGAAATACGTTCATTAAGGGCCAACTTACTCTAACAAAACATCGGCCTGAGACCCCTCATGCACACTGATTACTCTCATAACATGCCTGGTATATTAACTCTTATTGGAAGGACAATGCTGACTGAGCTCGATAATCAATATTGCAGCTGGGCTATTTCACTAGTAGCAGAAGACTAACACCATACAAAATACTCCTGAGTGTCACATTACCTTCTTTACTAAATCTGGATGGACGAAGAACTGCAGCCAATGTGGTAACTGGTAATACTATAATGAATTAGCTGAGTAACACTTCCCCTAATTTACTTCTCTGACTATATATTGCAGGGAATCCCCATTGCCAACACACACATACACACACACACAGAATCCTCTAAATCAGTGCTACTCCAAGTGATGGTCCCTAGACTGGTGCTAGTCCCTGAAATGCTGGTTGCTGGTTCTTGGCAAGTTTTCAGAAAAGAAACAAACAATTGTACCCAATGCATACAAATATGGCACCTGCCCACTGTGCATTGGGAAAAAATAATTGCCAACAGCCCACATCAGATAGCCTGAGAAGCACTGCTTTAAACACTCTGATGGAACACTGGTCACATGCAATTGCTAGATGAAAATATTCCATTTTCATAAATTTAAACTGAAGTAATAAGACACATTTCAACTAATATTTTCCTTGATAACAGCAATGACAATGTAACAGAATGACATCTAAGGACTTAACATGCATCTTTGAGAAAGTACCAGGCCTATAAATATTAGATGTCCTGATAATGTACATCTAGCCATGCAAATGCAGACTTCTGACAGATAAACAAAGAAACGGAGTTGCTTTTTCCACTCTGGAGTTTGAGTCAAAAGTTACTTTCTGCTTATTTTGCTTTCTGGTGATTTAACTAATTAAGTATATGAACTGAAGGACCAGAATTCTAGATGCACAAGAAACACCGCTATCATGCATGGTTTTTCACTCAACGTGTGTGTGTAGCCAACTCTAACATCAGAAAAAAGTGAGTACATACATAATGCAACCCACTTGGCATCTGCATGAGTTCTGAGAAGCCATATTTGATGTCATACTGAAACCTAAATGTGGGAGATCCCTACCCTAACCTTATTAGAATAGGAATTACTTTCAAAAAAGTATTTTTCCTACAGCATTTTGGCTTTGAGGCAAAGGGCCAAACTTGCTGTAATGTTAATTGTATGGATATAATGTGCACTTTCTTTGTATGTGAATAATAATCCCAAGAAGGTACATGTATGTTCATGCGTGTGAATGACCTTCCCTTGTCATGGTTGTTGGTACAAATTGCTTCTCCATTGGAGACAAGAGCTGCTTCCCTTGAAATTCACATAGCCCTTGCGGGAAAGCAGTTTTAGTTCGGATCATAGCAGAGTAGTGCTTATGTAACATCAGTCAGAACCTAAGTGTGGAAATATAAGGCTTTCTCCCATAATCTGCTTCATGTCAATAATGTTAATAAAGTAAGACATTCCAAATTAGAAGACATTTCTAGCATCACTTGTGAAAATGCATTTAATTCAAGAGCGCAAATGTATGTGCACACCTCTGGGATTATGTCTTCATTAGCATCTTGGGGCTTTATGCACGGGGGGGGGGCAGGGGTGATAGAATAAATCCTGCTGAAATTCAGTACTGGAATTTAGCACTGAGTAAGAGCACCATAACTCTAAAGGTCTTTTCATTCCTCCTGCAACTCTGCCGTGAAATTAGGTTATGCAGGACCATGGGAGTTCCCAAAGCATCTGCTAAATTGAACAGAAGGGGAAAGGATTCTAAATACAGGAGAAAGTAAGGTATATTTATAGAAAGCATCCTTCCAGGAGCTTTGGCAAACAGAAAAGTTAAACATTAACTCTTGTATTGCAGAAAACTGGCATCCTCACTCACCACCAATGAGTGACAATGAACCGAATTATATCGGCCAGGAAAATAAGTCACACCAAGTCCTGTGGGGTCCCTTTCAGGCCATGCTGTGATCACTTATACCAGCCTCAGCTCCATTCACCTGAATGCAGGTGTGCTAAGTTGTCCTACGTGCTTTAAAGCAGGTATACCTAGGTAATAAGCATTTTGCCACTTTAATGAGAAACTCCACTTGTAAAATCCTTGAAAACAAGAGGACAAATATCTCAAACATGCAATCCCTATATGCAACAAAGGAAGTGTTGTTGAAGCACAGCTTTTCTGACAGCATGCGAAAACAACAGAGGCATTCTTTTAATCAATAATAAGATCAATCAGTAGGTGCACTTTTCTCTGCCTGACAGCAAGGACAGGACTGGATTGAAGGAGAAAGAAACTGAGGGCTTGTCTACACAAAACAAAAACACGCACACACCCCAAATGTGGCACAATAAGGCCACATGATGTACAGCCTTACCTATAAATCTGGTGCAGTAAGGCCACATAATGTATGGCACTACCTGCACCAAACTCAGGGCATTACTACCTTAACTCGGGTTTTAAAAACTTGCTGTCTGCTCCCAAGTTTGCTGCAAACTCCAGTGATTTTGCCCTAGACTGGTGGAAGGGAACCAGGACAGATTGCTGCTCAGCAAGGGCCACATTCTCCTGGATGTCAGTTCTCAGCCTTGAAGGTTTTTCCCTCCTCAGTGTTGTCGCTGTTGGTGTGCAGCACTTGCTCTGAGGTAAATGAGGCGCCCAGTCATGTGATCTGGGCACCTCATTTGCCTTACAGCAAGAGACTGTGTGGCAGCAGCAGCAAGGATATTTTTTCTGTTCTAGGGCAGCATCTGACATCCAGGGAAATGCGGTGCCTGCCAGGCAGTCATCTGTCCTGGCCCTCCCTCCACCAACCACCAATCCAGAGAGGTGATGGAAAACTAGAGTTTGGAAAAGGTGTTTTGCCAGGGAGCGGACGGAGGAGAAAGGCAGCAGTGGCAGACTAGATCAACTTGCAAATGCAGGGACACATGTAGATACCTGATGTCCGTGCAGTGACAGGTAGCCGGGCAGCTCCGGGGTGGCTGTGGGTGGCTCCAGGGTGAGAGTCTATTTAGACTTTTGCCCCTAGTTGTAGACAAGCCCTGAGAGAGCAGCATTGCATTGATACTACAAGGGTATAGCTCCCAAATTTGTATAATGAAATACATAGCAAAAGTTGGGGGGCAATGACAGTCAAGTAGCATTAAAAAGTTGTGTGTCACCTTTAAGACTTAACAAATTTATTATACCATGAGCTTTTGTGAATTACAACCCTCTTAGCTAGACACATGCAGTATACAGTAATCTTTTAGAGTCTTAGCTTCAAGAACTATCAACCATTTTTGTAAAAGCATTTGTTTTTGTCATTCCTGCAGGCCTGCTATCTGGTCTCTCTTCACAAACTCCCAGATTACTTTGAACTTCCAGGAAAGACATTTCTGAGAACCCCTTCCTTGTGAAACAGATAAATGCCTGTGATCCAGCCAGTTTCTCTCTCTATTCTGTGTCCTCCGTTGCTCAGCCCCATACTGTACATACAGTGTATATCTCCAGCTAATAGTCAGACAAAATTGAGGGGTGGGGGAGGAAGGGAGTGGAACCACTACATACACCTCAGCCAGCAATGCATGGGAAGGGACTAGGGGCAAATCAAATCAAGTCCCATATGTGAAAAGAAGTACAGTCTTCAAGATATGTGGCAGAAAGGACCACATACGAGATTTGATATGGAGTATCTACATGTATTACATGTATGTAAAAACATGTGGACCAGGCATATCTGACATCCTTCACTGATTCAGATTTTTAAGAAGGATAAAGTTCAGACCTGACCCTGTGATTAGGTAAGGTTACTTAGCCAGCCTCAGACAGCAATTTTAGACATTCTGAGGACTCTACAAATGCAGGCATCAACTTTGCCAGTGCTGAACATTAAAAAAAAAATAAAAAATCTAGCAAGAGCACCCCCTCCCCCCACATCTGCCACTGCTGAGCCTCTATGAGGTGGAACATAAAAATAAGCTGTACTTCTCCTACCCAGCTCAGACGTGTGGAGATGTCCCAGACTTTGCCAGCCTCATTGTTGCTTGGGAGTGCCTCAACATAATAACAATTATTATTATTATTATTATTATTATTATTATCCCGCCCCTCTGTTAAAAACAATCGGGGCGGCTTACAAAAATTAAAATATCAATACAGATTAAAATCCCCAAACATCACCCACCCCCACCCTCTCCCATAAAAAGACATTAAACCAAAATACATTAAAACAACTGATCTAAAAACATATTAAAATAATAAATAATAAATAACCAGCAGACTAAAAAAGGCCAGCATCCCCTGAGGCTGGGCTCTAATTAGGAAAGGCCTGGTGAAAGAGATCCGTCTTTAGTGCTTTTTTAAAGCTACTCAGGCTTGTCATCTAATGGATCTCGTTCAGCAGGTCATTCCACAATTTGGGGGCGATTACCGAAAAGGGCCTCTGGGAGGTTGCAGACAGCCTAGATTTTTGTGGCTGAAGCAAATTCCTCCCAGAGGACTGGAGTGCGCAGGGAGGATTGTATGGGAGGAGGCGGTTCCAGAGATACTACATATAATGTTGCAAATCAAAAACATGTCCACCCTTCTCAGGCAAGCCACAGCCAGCTAAAATGTGTGGACCAATAATTAAAGGAAAGATTTATACCAAACATTTAGCTTATTATTTTATTTTTACCACAATTGTTATTTGGATTTTCTGCCTCAGTACCAAAATGCGTTTAGCTGTTTGAGCTCGAATGTAGCTCTTTGAGAATATAAAGAACTAATCTGTGCCTGTTACTGAACAGTTTAGCAGCACTGTTCTTTTTAAGGCATTTCTGACATACTTTGACTCCTCCATTTTGATCCAGAAGGCTCATTAAGCAGAGGTTTGGGAAGGGCTTGGACAAGGAAGCTGATACTTAGACTTCTTGATGTCTTCAATAATCCAAACACTAGAAGCAATCCTTGCTGGTAGCAGGAAAAGGGGGGTTGTCCAAATGGTGAATCCCACCTGTCTTAATGGCATTCTGCCTGATTTCGCCATATTGTGGAGGAGGGAGGCCAAAACCAACAAAAACCTTGCCAGAAAAGCCTTCGCGGCTTTTCCTGTCTTAAAAAAAAAAACAAAAAACAAAGCAAGGGTGTGCATTTCTGCTCATTAGGACAACCAAATCAATCTGATTTACTTGCCCAAACAAGAGGAAGTGCAAACCTGATTGGCCAGATTAAGCACAGGGGGTGGTGCTGGGTTACAGGGCAAGCACTTGCTGTTGCCATATTGCATTTTTGCCTTAGCAAATGATCACTAAGACAATAAAAGGGGAAATTATGTTAATTTTCTCTTTCTTTTTTTCCAGAATGGTGAAATATCACTTGCGCGTACCATAGAAATAGGATTTTTTAAAAAAAAGTTTGGTGGTGGCAGATTTAAAAACATGAGTAATCCACTCACGGCCGCCATCTTGGCTACAGGCATGCAAAGTTTATGGGGGTTGTAAAACCATTAAGATGGGTCACAGCTGCTGCGACTTGCTAATACTGTGGGGCAATCAGTTCTTTTTCCTCTGTGTAGACAAGCCCAGGGGAAATGTAACTGAGCTGCCCAAAGCGTGTCCTGAGTTAGGATAATATCACAATACACCTTTATAGCACTATTATTCCACTTTAACTTCTTTGGCTGCCTCCTGTGTAATCCTGGGATTTGCAGTTTAAGGAGGGGCATTTAGAACTCCCAGCCAGAGAGCTCTTAGGTGTCACTAAACTACAAAGCCCAGAATTCCACAGGAGGTGGCCACAGCAGTTAAAATACAATCATAGCATTATAACAGTGTGGTGTGATAGGTTTATTAGTCAATCTACAAATTTAAAGGAAATATACTCCATACACAAAAGGTCGCTACTGGTTAGTACACAGCAACCATTTATAGCCATTAAAGGCAGGCACTTCCACCCAGTGATACACACATTACATGGTACAATCAAATGTATGTAACACTGTGGGCATGGATCAAGTTCAACACAGAACCCCTTTATTTCTTAACTAATAATGTTTCCACAGTAGCCCTCAGTTTAAAAACGCCTACCCAATGAGGAACTAGGAAGTTCATTGCTTGAGTTCTTCACCATCAATTCACCTTAATCCAAGTGGCAAGTTATGCATATCCTTAATGCAGTGAGGAAGGGCTGAGGTCCACTTGAGGCACTCAAGGTATGTTTTGTTTGTCTGCCATACCTTGAGTGCCTCAAGTGGACCTAACAAAGCACATCTACCTCCAGTTCCTTATCACAAACTTTGTCCGCTTGGGAACAAAATCAGCACAATCATTTTTGTGGAGGCATTGTTTCTAACATTACTGCATTAGCTGCCCTCCCTGAAGGGCCGGTTTAAGAATTTTGGGGGGCCCTGCAATGCTTTATTTTGGGGGGGCCATATGTTTATCTCAGGTCAATGTGACTTAACCTAACCTAAGCTATTCACAGTACAGGATATTCAGATTATTACTAATAATGTTTTTGCAGGAGGAGGGTTACTACAGGGCCCCCCACAATGACGGGGGGCCCTGCAGCTGCAGGTGCTGCAGGGCCCTTAAACCGGCCCTGCATTCTTATAGCCCTGTTATCTGGTCTCCCTTCACGAACTGACAGCCTACTGTGAATCTTTTAAGAAAGATCCTCCTTAGAACCGTTTTCTTATGAACAAATAAATAAATACATGTAATTCATCATGAAAAAACCTGGATTGCTCTTAAAGAAATGGGTGTGCCACAATATGTGATCGTCCTGTTGCATATAACCTGTACTTAGGACAAGAGGCTACCCTCAGGACAGAACACGGAGAAATGGAATGGTTTCCAATTGGCAAGGGATTGCATTTTATCAACCTATCTGTTTAACTTGTATGCTGAACATATCATACGTAATGCAGGATTAGACTTGGAAGAAGGAGGCATGAAAATTGGAGGAAGGAACATCAGCAATTTAAGATAGGCAGATGACACTATATTACTAGCAGAAAACAGCAAAGCCTTGAAATGATTACTGAAGAAAATCAAGGAAGAAAGTGCAAAGGCAGGTTGTGAGTTGAACATTGAGAAAACAAAAATAATGACCACCAATGATTTACATTATTTTAAAGTAGACAATGAAGACATTGAAATAGTTCAAGATTTTCTATACCTTGCCTCAGTCATTAATCAGAATGGAGACTGAAGTCAAGAAATCAGAAGAAGACTAGGACTTAGAAGGGCAGCTATGAAGGAACTAGACAAGATCCTAAAGTGCCAAGATATATCACTGAATAAAAAAATTAGGATTGTCCACACCATTGTATTTCCCATTTCTATGTATGGTCATGAAAGGTGGGTCTAGCAGAAAGCTGATAGAAAGAAAATCAACTCATCTGAAATGTGGTGCTGGAGAAGAGTTCTATGGATACTGTCTTTGGCATCACTAAGGCTGGTGTCACCCTTCCTTCCAAGGGTGTCACCTGGTTTGGTTCAGCATCTCCGCACCCTCCTAGTGCTGTCACTGAATACTGCAAGACTAATAAAATGGGTTCTAGAGCAAATCAAACCTGAACTCTCCCTAGAAGCCAAGATGACTGAGCTGAGACTGTCATACTTTGGCCATATCATGAGAAGACATGACTCACAAGAAAAGACAATAATGCTTGAAAAGGTAGAAGGCAGTAGGAAAAAAGGAAGACTGTGTTCCAGGTGGATAGACACAATTCAAGAAGCCAGGACCCTCAATCTGCAAGACTTGAACATGGTTGTTGAGGATAAGGTGCCTTGGAGGTCTCTCATTCATGGGGTCACCATAAATTGAAGTCGACAGCAGTTAACAACAATTCAGCTCTCTTTCTGATTATTCCCAGTTCCCCTCTCTATTTTGTTTTTCATGCTGTCACACACCATGCCATTTGCATTTTTAGTTACCTTATTCTGCATTTTCCATTGAATTTTGCAACACAGTCTGCCAAATCAATAGCATCCTCCACACTCCTTTATTTGTCAAATTTCCTTGGTTCCATCACTCTTGTTGTGTACTTCCTGGTTTTATATATCTAGCATAATAATTCAATTTCAAGTCCAGTATGGTTAATCTAACCAATTTCTCCATTCCTAACACTAGTGCACGTTCAACACATATTTTGAACCTTTCATATCTTAAGCTCTATCGCTCGGTCTAGCTACAAACCTGGGTCCACAAACAGAAAGGTACACTTTTTTCCAAGAAGGACATATGGATAGCCATTCTGCTATTTTAGTTATCATTTTTAAGCACATAAGAAACTGCAGTAGTATTTTTGAGAATAATATAAACAAACAGCAATTCCATTAAGCATGGGCATTATAATAATACTGTTGAAAATTTTTACTTTATAATAACTGCAAAACATGAAAATCTAAGTTAAAAGTTGAAGCTGTATTATTTTGGAAAAAGTGTACGGGTATGGCTAAAATGCCTGTGTCCCAACTATATTACTTTTGTGTTCCATCAGTGATATGTGTGCCACTGGTTGAGGACCACTGCAAACGACCATGACACTCTTCAGCCCTAGGCTCAAGATTTTACAAATATTGGTCAGTTACACATGTATACTTCTGTGTTGGTTGATAAGGGCTACATGGTAATTGTTATGTTTCTACCACAATTGACTAGTGAGTAAATGAAAAACTGGGACTGACTTGCACACTGAATATTTAGAAGGTTCACTCCTTACCTTGTGTCCTCTGTTTGACTGCCCAAAAAGAACATCAGACACATCAATACCGTCAAAATGTCTGTTGGGAGGGAGGCTTGCATTGGCCATAGAAACCAAGGTAGGGAATATGTCTAAAGTGCTGAAGGAGAGAAGGAGAGACTGTGATCAGAAGACTGTAAATACAATGTTTGGGCAATAATGCACATCACTCAATTAAGGAGGACTTAGTAGAAACCAATAAAACAATCAATTTTCACTTTTCATTAACACATTTTATTCTAAAACACAGATATGGACTCTGCTTATGCTAAAAAGAAAAAAGAAAAAGACTTGAGTATGTCTCCTCTTTTCCAGAATGGGACACATGTCTCTCTTGTGTGTCCAAGAATCTCAAAATTATGAGATAAAGAAATTCAAATCCTGCATGCTGGTCAGACGATGACATGAAATATTAACTGTCCACATACTGACTTGACATTTAGCTTTAAGAACTAGCTTTGTAGTTAGGATATTTCCTGGTGGACTAGCTTTGGGGAGAGATGGGGGTTGGGTTGCAAAGATGATAAAGTGGAAGGCATGCTGATTTGTGAGGGAGGAAAGTGGCACATGTTGAAAGGCCTCATGCAGGAACTTAAAGCCCAATTTTCAAGTTCCTGGAATTTCATGCTCAGTCTTCTCCTTGGTTTGACAAACTTCATCAAATACTTCCAACATATTATTTGATAGCCAGAGAATGAAAACTTCTACAATTGCCCAATTCAGCAAAAGATGCCAAATTCTGATCTAACATGGTCCATGGGTACAAAGTCCCGGACTCTCACCATGTAACCTTATTATATAAGTGTCCAGGTCAAACAGGATATACCCAGTGACTGTACAAATCATTGTCTAATCTGCCAATTGAAAAACTCCCAGGGTCTTGAGCCACCGCTTTATATTAAAGAGGCCAAAATGGTTTACATACATATTAATTAGCACATTTTAATGAGCATGTATCTCCTTTCCAAAAGTTAATCTGCTTAAGGAAAGAACAGCAGGATGTATTACTGAGTCATTCAGAGATAGACTGTCCAAAGTTTGCAGCTGTTAATGGAAATTCACAACAGGCATAAGTAACATACAGAAAAAGGAACGTTGGTCTTACCTGTGATACGTTCTTTTCCAGTGGTGATGCGAAGAGCATCCGATAGCTTTGGGTTGTCCCTCCCCACATGCTCCTAGTAGGCAGGAAACAAAAGGACCTGGCCTGCCCCTTAGTGAGATCATCCAAAGGGACGACACTTGGCTAGCCAGTCAATGTTCAAGCCCTGCGACTGAAGCCTCCCTTGATAGTCTCCAAAGGTCGTGTACTGTCCATATGTTTTGATTAAATTCCTCTTGGTGCACGGTCCATTCCGTACCGCCCTGGCTCACAATGGTCATCTTGCTAGTGGGCAGGTCCGGATGCTCTTCGCCTCACCACTGGAAAAGAAAGTATCACAGGTAAGACCAACGTTCCTTTTCCCAGTGAGAAGGGCTCCAGAGCATCCAATAGCTTTGGGATGTACAAAAGCCTCTCCTTTGGGTGGGTCTGGTGAGGTCGCACTCCCTATGCTTGGAAAACCTGTTGAAGCACTCTTCTGCCGAAGGCCGCTTCCACTGACTGTATCTTGTCCAGCCTGTAGTATCGCACGAAGGTTGAGTGCGATTTCCACGTTGCAGCACGACAGATCTCCTCCAGGGGTGCATCCTTCTGCCATGCCACCCAAGATGCGCGCTTCACATTGAGTGGGCTATTATCCCCTTGGGAACTTTCATGTGGAGAGTCTCATAGCAGGCTGCGATGCAATTCCTGATCCATCTCCCCAGGGTTGATGGTGACACTTTGCTCTTCTGCTCAATGCATTGGCCATTGACGAACCGCTGTGTTGACTCCCTGAGGAACGAAAGGGACAAAAATCGCCTCGAATACCTTCTCTCCTCCCTCTTCCGGGCTGATGCCAAGGTCTTCTTCTTCTTGTCCTTGTCCTCTACTAGGACTGGTTCCAAGGATTCGCCAAACAACTTTTCCCCTAGGAAGGATGAAGAGACCAGGTTCTGTTTGGACTTGAAGTCAGCGTTCCAGGATTTAAGCCACACCTGTCTTCTGGCTGCAACTGTGGCCCCTTGTGCCCTGGCACAAAATTGAACCGCATCAAGGGTGCTGTCAGCTAAAAACGCCAAAACCTTTGTTAGCGTGTTAAGGTCCTGTCTGATCCTCGGCTGGGATTTGGGGACGTCTGCTAAGATCTCTCTGGACCACTGGATGGCTGCCCTTGCCATCATGGTGGCTGTAGTAGAAGCACAGATGGCCAGTGAAATTGCCTCATGTGCTCTTTTAAGTGCAGTTTCCAAGCGTCTGTCCTCAGGTACTTTTAGGGTTTCCTCCCCATCCCGACAAAAGGCCGCCACCAAAACTAGCGCTGAAACCGGGGCATCAATAAGTGGGACCTGTAGTCTGCCCATCACCTTCTTTGGTAAGGTGTAGAGCTTCTTTGCGTAGCTAGGCTGCCCTTTGTTTGCAGCCGGGTTAGCCCACTCATCACGGATGAGGCGCATCACAGTTGCTGGAACTGGCATTTCTAGCGCTATGGGTTGAGAATCTGGGAAAAATTCCTTGGATATCTTGGGTAGATCAGGGTCCGCCTTAGACTGTTTGGTTGTAGGAAGCTGGAGCCCCAGGGTCCTAACAGCCTTCTTCAGAAATACAGGGAAATCTTCTGTCACAAAGTGGCGGGCCGAGGGCCGGGTCACCTCAGTGGAGGTGCTCTCCTCTTCCTCAGAAAGCTCCCCCTCCTCCCTGTCGGACTCCTCCTGGTCGTCCGAGTCCTCCCCTTGGGATGAGTAAACAGACACTATGTCTTCCTCATCCTGTGGTGGCTCCTGAACCTGTTGATTCCTGGGCCGCTTTCTGGGAGGGGGGGTGTCCTCGCGGTCTGAATCTGATACCCAGGGTTCCTCCTCCACCTCCTTGGCTTGCCTAGCCAGACTAGTCCCCTGGGATGAACTGCCTTGGCTGGAGGTGATGATGAGATCTGCCTCCCCTGTACCTCTGGGTGCTGGTTTTCGGGCCGAGGGACGCTTGGTTTTCCCCTTGTTTTCCCCCTTGCCCTTTCCCCCCCCAACGCGTGTGTCGTTCTTGGGGTGCCTGCTGGGCCGCCTGCCCCTGAGCCGCAGTGGCTGGGGGTACCAATGGTAAGGGGGGGTGATGCTTTGGGCTCCCAGGGTTCCCACTCCTCCCCCCTGGATCGCCTGTTGATACCCCAGCAGGCCTGGTTGTAAGAGGGTCGCCGCCAGCCAGGCAGAGGCTTCCCGGGCCAAGGCATTTTGCAGCCATGTTGGAAGGACTATAAAGGCTCCCCCCCCTGCTGTCCCACTCCCTGGGGCCCCGGCAGCACTCACGACGCTCACCAGTGGTTGCTGGGGGCACATCGCGGGTTGTCCAATGATAGGGAGGTGCCTGGGCCAGGAGCGCCGTTGCTGTGGTCTGCGCCCTGTTCTCAGGGCCGGTCCGCACCTCCTCCTCGTCCCGGAGGCCTCACAAGGTGCCTTCTGCCTGTCCGGGCAAAGTAGCTCCGGGCTGTGGTCAGTGGCGGCCGCAGCGGAGGTCTTCCCCTCCTTTGCTGGCCTCTTCGTGCCGCTACCACTCTTTCCCGTGGCTCCCTTGTCGCCGCTCGTGCCGGTGCGCTTAGAGCCGGCTGCCTCCTCTCGGGCTCCCAGCTAGTCGTCCGCGCTGGGGTCCCCGCGCCTGCTGCCTCTCTCCCCCGCGATCACTGCGGCGATCACAGCATCGATTTCTTCTTGGGAACTCATCCTTCCTTCCTCCCCTCCAAAGGTCAGGCCAGGACACCAATTCAAATCACTTTCTCCTTTCTCTTGATTTTTTTTTTTTTTTTTTTTGAGGAGGGTGTCCAAAATGGCTCCAGCCACGTGGAGGGAGGGAGTTGGGAGACACCAGAAAAACCATCCTACCAGGAGCGTAGGCAGGAAACAGACTGGGTAGCCAAGGGTCATCCCTCTGGATGACCTCACTAAGGGGCAGGCCAAGTCCTTTTGTTTCCTGCCTACTAGGAGCATGTGGGGAGGGACAACCCAAAGCTATCGGATGCTCTGGAGCCCTCCCCACTGGGAAATGACTAAACACCTCATGGACACAAGAGTTTCCAAAACTATGGGGTAACATCATGTTTTCATTTCAGACCTACCTGTCATTTTTTGCCCTTGATCCCAAAGTCCCTGGTTTCACTCATTCCAGAAGCCTGGTGATCAACTGATCAATAAACCAAATGTGATATGGGAGTAACAAGCATAGCCTTCCTTTTTTTGCATAGTATAGGAGTGTGCCTAGGACTCTGTCCCACTGTGAGGGACCAGCCCTTTATGGCTTCCTGTATGATTTGTTCTCAGATGACAGATCTGGAGGGTTTGGCATGCAATATATGAAGCTGACTTATTCTGTGTCAGACAAGTAGATCTAGAAGCCTAAGAGGTTTCTGCCAGCTTGGGGAAGAACTAGACCCAAATGTGGGATGGTGACTATAACATTGCTTCTCTCTGGGAGATCTGAGACACTACAGAAAGGAGAAATTTTCTTGTCCTGGCCTCTTTCCTTTTAACCCACCAAGTCCTTATTTAGCCTCCCTTTCTTTCCTGCTGCTCCTATGTGACTGAAGAGACAGGGAAGAAGCTCAACAGGTTGGTGGGAAGTCAGCAATGACCTCAGGCCAATGGCAGGCCAGCTTGATGGTGCCACAAGTGATGGAGCAGGACCACACTCTGAACATGAATAACCCACTGTTTATCAATGAAGTCCATAAGAATCTGAAGTAATGACCCAGACATGCCTGGAGGCATAAAGAACACCCTTGGAGGCACCTGAATATTTTCTCAGAGGATAACTCTACATTCAATGTGGGAAGCTAGCCATGTATGTAGTCTACACAATGTGTACTACTACTACTACTACTACTACTTATTATTAGTAGTAGTAGTAGTAGTAGTATTTCCTTTTTCTGGGACATAAATAATTGAGTTGGGATAGCTTATAAGGGTAAAACAGATATGGCTTTAGAATCAATATCATAGAAACATTCAAAATATAATTAAACTAGCAATAGAATTAAAAGCAGTTAAAAGCAAGACCGTTAAAAAACCCCAACAATAAATAAACTGTACAGCATATTCTGAAAGGCCTTTTCTCTCTGAGCAATCAGCCAGCAAAGGCCTAATGAAACAAAAAGATCTTCACCTGCCTATGAAAGGATAGCAAAGAAGGTGTCAATCTACCCTCTCTAGGAAGGGAGTTCCAGAACCTGGGAGCGGCCACTGACAAGGCCCTCTCCCATGTTCCTACCAGATCTACCTGTGAAGGCCAGGGGACAGAGAGAAGGGCCTCCCAAGAATATCTCAAAACACAGATAAATTAATATGGGACAGCCCATTCCTTCAGATAACCTGGACCCAACGCACAGAGGTCTCTGCAGTCATACACATTGGGTTACAGCTAGTATGTGTTGAAGTAGCTTTCTGTTGGGAGTCTGTAGGGTTCTGTGACAATAAAACTCTTCAGCAATGTGGCTTCATAAATTGAAATCACAGTGGCATGGTCAAATAAGCAGGCCAAATACATCAAAACGATTCAGTCAAATTTCATGATATCACCATGTTATTCAGGAAAGGGAATGTACTAGCATGCCAGCGTAGTTTTAAACACACCACTTAATATTCTAGGAAAATGTGGTTTTACTTATCTATTATACAGAAGCTTTCACAGAAGCCAGGATGGAAAATGAGAGTGGCACTGAGTCCCCCACCCCCGAGGCAGTTGCTACCAAAAGTCCTGTCAGCATTTCCATCTTAGTTTTCTGATTTCAAGGGCTTAAGGCCATGCCACAAAACACATGAATGTTATATGATCATCTACTTGATTATACAACAGACCATGTGGCACATGTGGAACTGCTGGGTACTTTGATCTCTGGCAACAACACGCTCTGTGAAAAAAAATAATTAAGGTGGGGATAGCATAAGCACAACTCAATCAAGCTTGTACTTCCCATGTCAGTGCCAAACTACCTGAGAATTTGAACGGATACAGCTGGCTTCTTACCATTAATGCACACAAAGGCTAAACACCTGGACATCTTGCAGATCAAAGGCTCCAGGCTGGCTTCAGGGCAATGGAAATCCCTGGACTCCAGGGAAGGAGGAAGAGGAGAAGCTACCCCTTGCACCTTCCCAGGGCCTGGAAAATGTATCCTTTGGATTACAGCTGCCATAATCCCCTGACCAATAGGGCTGGTGGTACCAGGGGATTCTGGGAGTTGCAGTCCAAAAAGTAACTCTCCTGAGTCCTGCACCTTCCCAAATAAGCTATTTATTTGTGATCTGTGAATCAATGAATCATTTGCTTCAGCAACCATCACTTTGGCCAAGTGCAACAAGACTATAAGCTGTTGTTCCAGTACTAAAACAGAAGCACAAAAAATAAAAATAAAAATCAGATATTGACACCCAGAAGCCAGCCATCCTAATTGTATAATCTACAGTGACTATCCACTGACTCATGCCTGAGCTAGGCACTACTGAGGCCAGAGGCCATCTCATATCTGACCACTAAGAGTGGATGACATCCCTGTCCATGCCAACTTTCTCTGCCCATTTTTCCTCTCCCTTCCACATGCCAAACCTTTCCTGATGGAGCTGCTGTGGGAAAGAAAGGTCAGGAAATTCCCCCAGTGTGAGCATTCCTACTATTCTGATGCATGGGATGTAACCTATTCTTCTCGGTTTTGGTCTTGGTCTTTTTAATCACTAAAAGCTATTTTACATAATTTTGATGGAAACTGCTGTGGGAGGCTCTCTTGAAAAGTGGCATAGAAATAATGAAAACACACAAATAACAATTACAACTGATGAGCAGAAGTGGACGCCATTAAAGATTTTCCACAATTTAACAACAACAACAAAAAGCAGGGGAGGGAGACAAAGAACAGCACTAGCCTGTTAGAAATCTATGAGTTTCTCTTGGCTGTGTGAACTAGAAGGGACCTAAGCATTTCTCTCATTCAATTAATTCCAGAGAGGCTGCTAAGAGACAAGACAGGCAAAGCAACAAACAACATTGAGAACTGCCTGAAAAGCAGAGATACAGCATCCAAGTTCTTGTACCAAGAAGCTGCTCACATAAGGTTCCTGACATGGCTGCTGAACAAGCACAGTTCCAAATAGTGAAAGCATGGCTGCTAAGACTAGGCTACCTCATCCAGGTTGTTGTCCCTTATAGACCAGAGAGATGGAGCTCCATGACTGCAAAGCCCCAGTGGTAACTGCTCTCTCTGAAGCCAGAATGGGTAGCTTTACTTATGATTGCAGTGTGTGTGTGTGTTCTGCCTTCAGACTGGGCGAGTCCCAACCATACTTTGCTTTTCTGGCACACAATGGCCTGGGAAAAGCAAAGCAGCAATGGGAGTCGCCTCTCTGCAGACAGGTTGAGCGGCTACCAAGGAGGATTTGCTTTTCCCAGAACTCTGAAGGGTGATTATGTGTCAGAAAAGCAAAGCACCAGCAGTAGTCACCCCCTCTGAAACCAGAACGGGTAGCTAGCCTTGCAATAGCAGGGCTTGCCGGGTTCTGATCTCAGAGAAGGCGGCTACCACTGGAGGCTCTGCCTTTAAAATGAGAAGAGGTGCCAAGGGAGGGAAATAATAATAATAATAATAATAATATTTATTTATACCCCGCCCCTCTGCTAAAAACAATCGGGGCGGCTTCCAACAAATAAACATTATAATAAAGACTAAAAACACCACCCACCCCCACCCTCCCCCAAAGAAAGACATTAAACACTATAAAATTAAAACCTTCTAACTAAAAACACATTAAAACAAATATATACATAATTTTAAAAAGCCAGGAGACTGAGTTCCTGAGGCCAGGATCTAATCAGGAAAGGCCTGGCGAAAGAGATCCATCTTTAGTGCTTTTTTAAAGCTACTCAAGCTTGTCAACTGAGGGATCTCATTTGGCAGGCCATTCCATAAATTGGGGGCGATTACCGAAAAGGCCCTCTGGGAGGTTGCAGACAGCCTAGATTTTTGTGGCTGAAGCAGATTCCTCCCAGAGGACCGGAGTATGCGGGGAGGATTGTATGGGAGGAGGCGGTTCTGGAGATAAATCGGACCCAAGCCATTTAGGGCTTTAAAGGTAATAACTAACACCTTATACTGGGCCCGGAAACTGATAGGCAGCCAGTGGAGAGATTTTAATACTGGAGTTATATGATCTCTCCGAGATGTTCCTGAGACCACTCTGGCTGCCATATTTTGTACCAACTGAAGTTTCCGGACCAAGCACGAGGGTAGCCCCATGTAGAGCACATTGCAGAAATCTAGACGAGAGGTTACCAGCGCGTGCACCACAGTCTCGAGGTCCCTTACTTCCAGGAAAGGGCGCAGCTGGCGTATCAGCCGAAGCTGATAACAAGCGCTCCTGACCGTCGCATTCACTTGACTCGTCATCTGAAGCGATGAATCAAGGAGCACCTCCAGACTGCGAACACAGTCCTTAATGGAGAGCGTGACCCATCCAGGACTGGCGGTTGCAACCCAACTCCTGGTTTTGGGGCCGCTACCTTGAGCACCTCCGTTTTGTCCGGATTTAATCTCAATCTGTTTTTCCTCATCCAGCTCATTACTGCTTTAAGATAGTCATTAAGAGGAGAGGTGCCATTGGAATTCGAGGCCGATGATCAGGACAAGGAGAAATAGATCTGGGTGTCATCAGCGTACTGATAACACCCAGCCCCATAACTCCGAATAATCTCACCCAGCGGCTTCATATAGATGTTAAACAGCATCGGGGACAGGATGGCACCCTGCGGAACACCACAAGTAAGCTCCTTTCTGCTGGAGCAGCTGTCCCCAAGCCGCACCCTCTGGGACCTGCCCGAGAGGAAGGACCGGAACCACTGGAGCGCAGTCCCTCCGATTCCTAACCCACTCAGGCGATCCAGGAGAATGCCATGATCTATCGTATCAAAAGCCGCTGAGAGGTCCAGAAGCACCGACAGGGATACATTACCCCTGTCGATGCTTAGACGCAGATCATCGGTCAAGGCAACCATGGCAGTCTCAACTCCAAATCCCATCCTGAAGCCAGTTTGAAATGGGTCTAGATAATCAGTTTCATCCAAGACCACTTGGAGTTGAAGAGCAACTGCCCTCTCGATCACTTTGCTCAAGAATGGTAACATAGAAACCGCCCTATAGTTGTTCATGTCCAGGGGGTCTAGGGAAGGTTTTTTCAGGAGCGGCCTAACCGCCGCTTCCTTTAAACAGGATGGAACACACCCTTTCCTGAGGGATGCATTGATGATGTCCTTAAGGAACACCATCAAGGTACCCCCCCCCAGATGGCCAGCCATGAAGGGCAAGGATCAATGGCAGCACCTGAAGCTGTGCTTGTCCTTTCTCTCCTCCCCACACCCACAAATCTACAGTGGATGGATTGATCACACAGCAGCTTTCTCTGAAGCTTCAAGGAAACTCTGGAAAACGCGGTTTTCTAAAACCCAGATTAAGATGGGTGGGGGTATTCCCTGAGTCTGGTGCAAATAGGGCCATATGTTGTGTTCCCTTTTCATACCAGATTTGGGGAAAGGCTACACATTTTGTGGCTTTAGCAGGACAGATTCAGGGGGGAATTCAAGCTTTGTTAGTACAGTAGTGTGAATTCTCCCTCAGTAAAGTGTCAGTGTATCTAACAAGTACAGCATGAATCCTGCCAAATGTCCCAAAGGCAATTTTCCCTTGACACCAGGGACTAGGATACAATTGTACTTTAAAGACCTAGCTTCTACCATCTTTTCTGGTGGGTAAGCTTCTGCTTCTGTTTTATGCTGTTTGAAAATGTATGCAAATTTCAAAATGACAAACTAGGTATGCATAAAGCACGAACTTATCAATTAACCATCAGACAAGGACAATTTGGAAAAGTTACTTTTCAGCTTTTATGACTCAACATAATAAATAAGATAAAAGATAAATTGCAACAGCTTTAAAAAAAACTGTGAGCTTGTGTGGGGGAACCTATGTGTGGGTTTCTGCTGACTTTTATCTGTTATTTACTCCTCAGCTACATGTTTTTCCTCAGAGCTTGGGAAAGTTATATTTTGAACTACAACTCCCAGAATCAGTTGTGGCCATGTGAGCAGGGTTGTATTTTTTTAAAAAAGGAAGTCTTATAATGAAAAAATCACTGATCCAAATTCTGCCCCCCCCCAAAGGTTAATTGATAAGCTTGCTCTTTATAGCTTGTGCTCTATTTGAACATGTATGTAAATTTTAAGAGCTATTAGTCATTTTGGATCCGAAGGTGTACTACACACATTTGAATGTACAATAAATAAAATGAGTATTTCCTATTGTGTGGGAGAAGAGTTGGGCATAAAGACTGCAATATACACACATTTTTTAAAAAATAGGTATTTATACATCGCTCTTCAGCCACAAAGGCTATCAGAGCGGCTTACAAATTGTTAAGCAATAGCAATTTACACATCTACACTGCATTAAGCAATTTCCAATGTGTATTAGCTAATGGCCCCCATAAGCCGGGTACTCATTTTACCAACCTACGAAAGGATGGAAGGCTGAGTGAACCTTGGAGCCCGCTGGAATCAAACTTGCAACATGGTGACTTGCAGTACTGGCATTTAACCACTGCGCCACCAGGTCTCTAAAGCAGTGCTACTCAGAGTGGTGGTCCACGGACCAGTGCTGGTCATTAGCTGCTGATCCCTGGTGAATTTTCAGGAAAGCAAGAAAGTACTGTACCCAATGGGCACAAACATTGTACCAATCTCTGGCACACTGGGGAGAAAAATTGCCAGCCCTCCACATCAGATACCTTGATATGCACTGCTCTAAGGAAAATATGTTTTATGTGTCTTCAAAGTTGCCTATCAGCTTATGGCAAACCCATGAATTTGACAGGGTTCTCTTAGGCAAGGAAAATTCAGAGGTGGTTTTGCCAGTTCCTTCTTCTGAAATATAGTCTACAGCACCTGGTATTCATTGGTGGCCCCCTCCAAGTACTAATCAGGGCTGACTCGACTTAGCTTCCAAGATCAGGTAGGATCTGGTGCCTTTAGGGTATTTAGGCCAGCTTAAGGAAAATATATGTTACCATAAGGACCTAATTCCTGGTTTGTAATAATTTGTAACCAGAAATGTTTGGGAGGTAAATCAGAGAGGAGAAAGGAAGAGAGAAAAAACAGAGCAGTGTCACTGGTATTTACATATAGCCTGTTAATTCTGAAAGCTTAACTTTCTTCTGTATCCTCATTATACATGGCATATTATATTGGTCATACACCATAACTGGATTCATGGATTAACCGTTACCCGTTAATATCCCTATTTGCATAGTCGTGTGATAGGTGGTTGTACTGAACAGATTTGTTTTGCTAAGTTCTCCCTCCTCTTTCATATTCCACACTGAAATCCTTTCTCCATAAAGCCCCTCCCACATTATCATACCAGGTTGTAGAAAGAGCCAGTAAAGTTACCAGAGAGAGAGAGAGAGAGAGAGAGAGAGAGAGAGAGAAACTTAATTTCCCCTCTGCCTGATGGAGAAAGTGTATTTCTTATAGGGACAGGAGGCAGGAAGCTATTTTTTTAAGTTACAAAGAAGAAGGAGGATTGGTTGGAGACATGTGAGAGGTTTACAGAATTATGAATGCTTTGAAGAGAATGAAATTATTCCATATCATGAAATGCTAGAGCTAGGCATCACAGTGAAACTGACTGTATGTTGTTAAAAACCAATAAATTGAGGTACTTCCTGCAACACATAATTAATTAAATTCATTGCTATAGGATGTGGTCAGGGGGCTTATTAGCACAGGCCACTTTTTTTAAACAAGACCATTCAAGATAGCTAAGAATAGAACTCTATTCATAGGCTGTATGTGTGCCTCCATTAAACTGATGATTTCAGTGAGGAACAGAAAAGCTCAGTTTCTAAATTGTCCCGCTCCCAGAGGCACCTGTCTGGTTATTTTATTTGCCATGTTGTTTGTCCAAGGAGTTATGGGAGCCATCACACAACAAAGTAGCTTTTCCAACCTCTGTTTCTCAGACACACAGTCCTACACATGGAGGGCTCTTGTCTTCAACAGGAAGAATCTGGATAAAACTGATAGCCTTTGTGGCTGAAGAGCAGGGTATAAATACCTAATTTATTTTAGTCTTAGATTAAGACTCTAGAGGGCTTGTCACACTCCAAACAAAACTGGCAACCCAGCAGGAATGTTTTGTCTTCCCTGCTGCCTTACTGCATAACATTGCAGTTCTTCCGGCATTCTTTCGTTCCGGTCCCATGGGGGACCAAGCTAAAACCACATCTTTTTGCTAACAGTTTTTTTTCTGGTTAGCTAAAAGATACGGGTTTACCTCGGTCCCTCACGGGACCAGAACAAAAGAAACAGCAACACCATGCATTAAGGCAACATGGAAAACGGGATGTTCCTGCTGTCCTCCTGCTTTTCTTTGGAGTGTGGTAAGCCCTTAGGAAACCAGGGTTCAAATCCCCACTTGGTCATGGAAACCCAATGGGTGACCTTGGACAAGTCAGACTCTCTCAGCCTCAGAGAAAGGCAATGGCAAACTCCCTCTTTACAAATCTTGCCAAGAAAACCTCGTCATCATGAGTCAGAAACAACTTGAAGGCACACAGTAACAAACAACAACAACAACATATATGTTCCTGCTTAGATCAGTGTCCTTTTGGAACACTTGTATACAGGAGATTTTAACTCAGTATGTATTGCTTCAGTCTTATGGCAGCAATGGAGATTGTATATGGTTCAGTGTATTTAAAAAACCAACAAGTAAATGCAAGTATTCTAGATGACATGATAAGGAAAATCCTTTCCCCTATTCCACTTTTCTCCACATAACTGATGATGATACTCTTTCCTTAAATGTCTCATGCAGCAATCAGAACCCCTAAGTAAAACACCTACATGCACGCACGCACACACACACACCTCATGCATAAAGGGTTGTTGCTCAATCCATAGACTTTGCCAAGAAACTTGGTAGTAAAATGATGGTGCAATTTCTCCCTTGTACCTTGGGTTGACCTAATTTACTGCCCTACTTTTTAACATGCAGTAAAATCATAAAAGCATTACAAGTGTTGATCATCAAATGCCATTAGGAAAAGCAGCTTGGCATAGCAGATTTTGGTGGAAAGATGCTTTCTCCACCCCGCCCCCCAGGCATAGAAGATGGATAAAAAAAGTTCTCTCAGGGGAAGGGGGAACAAGCACTGGCTCCCTACGTAGATTCTACGTAACAGTTTACTCTGAACAGGTTTACAACTCTTATATGCCACAGAGATCACACACACACACACACACACACACACACACGAACAGAGAAGCTTCAACTTTGCACCAACATAGAACAGGAAAACTGCAGCAGCAAATCCTAAGAGCTCCAGGTTTTTCTGCATGTTTCTCAAACAGTAAAGCAGATAAAACAGAAATGAGCTGGAAGAAAACACCAGGCAAAACAATCATTCAAAATGTCTGCAACAAACATTTCATCTGGCATTGAAAGGACATCAAGATCACTTCTTGGGGAGGGCCTTCCAAAGATAAGTCTTGAATCCTGTGTTGGGAGAAAGGCGAGCGATAGATAGATAGATAGATAGATAGATAGATAGATAGATAGATAGATAACAATCTCCCCAAATGCTGTTTCAGGTCACCATGTACCTCATTTTTTATAGTAGTGGCCTCAGAGAAGGGCTGCCAAAGCTTCCCTTGCAATTTAAGTAGCACCTTTGAGGAAGTGAGCTTTTCTGGGACCATTTGTGGAAAGGAGAGGAAAAGTTAAACTTTCCTTCCCCACACCCACAGCCAAGGTTGCTCAGGCTCCCCCTGAGGCTAGTACTTAAACAACAACAACAACAACCACGTCAACTGCATTTTTTACTTTGGCCCTCAAATAAAAAGGAAAAGAGTATGTACGTCAAAAGCAATTTTATAATCAATAATAAAAAAAAGAGAATGTCAGCCATAATCCATTGAGAAATCATGCCAGTTGCCACTAAATCTGAAAGTTATTTTTGGTTGTCATCCAAGGTGTAATGTCAAGTTTTAATTCAAAGTTGCAAGGAGGGGAAGGCTCACTAAAAACAAAATGAAAGCCATATGAAAGCCATCAGGAAATTACAACAGATGCCTCAAAATTTTAACAAGAGTGGGTTTGGTTGTCATCTAAGCTACAGTGCCCAACTTCAAGTAGAAGAGTGACAATTCCAAAGATGGGACTTCCAAGGAGCAAAAAAGGACAGTGGCTGTAACTCATAAATATGGTAGACACCTGAAAAATTGAGTATTTTTGGTTGTCATTCTAATTCCATTGGCCACTTTCAAGCTGAAATTTCAAAAGTGGTGGGACTTCCTAGAGACATAAGGTGGGGGGCATGCCATAACTTATTAGAACATCATAGCAGATGCCTCAATATTTGACAGCATGTTTTTCGATATTGCTCAAATTGCAGTGGCCAATATCCAGTTAAAGTTGCACATGGGGAGCTTCCCAAAAGCAAAAAAGGGACACTGCTATTACTTATTTAGAAATATTTTTTAACAGGGCTAGAAAACATAAGTAGGCCCTCTGAAGCACTGCTGCTGTTGTTGTTGTTAATTGACATCAATCCGACTTAGACTTATGGCAACCCCATTAATTACAGACCTCCAAGTCACCCTATCCTCAACAGCCCTGCTCAGGTCTGGCAGACTCAGGGCTGTGGCTTCTTTGATTGTGTCAATCCATCTGGAATGTGGTCTTCCTCTTTTTCTACTGCCTTCTCCCTTTCCAAGCATTATTGTCTTTTCTAGTAAGTCATTTCTTTTCATGATATGTTTAAAATACAACAGTCTCACTATAGTCATCTCATCTTCTAGAAAGAGATCAGGCTTGATTTGCTCTAGAACCCAATTATTGGTCTTTTTAGCAGTCCACGGTCTCCGTAGATCTCTTCTCCAGTACCATATTTCAAAGAAGTTGATTTTCTTCCTAACAGCTTTCTTCACTGTCCAGCTTTCACAACCATACATAGAAATTGGAAATAAGATGGCATGGACAATTCTCACTTTAGTATTCAATTATATATCTCTACACTTCAGGATCTTGTCTAGTTCCCTCATTGCTGCCCTTTCAAGTCCTACAGCCCATCTATATGAGCTCCACCCCCCAAACACAGATTGCTCCACAATAATGTCAAATCACAGCAGCTGCAATTTGTCTTAATGTTGTTGTTTTTTTGCCCCCATAAGTTTCATGGCAGCAGCACCTACAGGAGGGGGAGAAGAGGAGGAAACCATTTTCCCCATGCCTGTAGCAGTGGGGGGGGGACCACCTGTGGGGAGGGGAAGGAGAGGGAGCTGTCCTCCCTTCCTCCGTTCCTCCTCTTCCCCCTCCCCGTGGCTGCACTCCATCCTGTCAAACAAACAAAAAAGGGTAAAGTGCAGGATCACTCCTGTGCACCCCAAACCAATCAGAAGGTCTGTTCTTCCCTCTCTAGACTGTGCAACAATTTGCGTGGTTGTGTTAATGGTCGGGGTGCATTTCCCTCAGAGTTTTTTAAAAACTCCAGGAAAAGTTGCCAGAGGAGTTTTTGACATTTTTGGCCCCTCTCCCTCACAATATGGCGAAACAAACACGGATGGCCATTAGGACAGGTCAACTTCTTCTCGCATTCTGTGAGGAGTATTTTTGCCATTTAGGCAACTCCCTAGTCTTCTTCTGATTTCTTGACTGGGGTCTTCATTCTGATTTATGACTGAGCCAAGGTATGGAAAATCTTGAACTATTTCAATGTCTTCATCTTCTACTTTAAAGTCATATAAATCATCCGTGGTCATTATTTTTGGGAAACACTGATTGAACTTGTGGAAAGTACTGTGCCCTATAATAATGCCTAGCAAAACCATACATGGGTTTTTAAGCTTTGTGCCTCTTTCTATTTAGAATGTAAGTTGGAATTGTGTTGGGAATATAAAAATGTGTGCAAAGGAGACAATTTAAAATAGAGTACTTAAGCTGGCCTCCAATTCCATGACTATTGCCACCAATCATTGTGTGTGCATGTGCCTTTAAGTACCCTGTCGACCTATGGTGACCTCATGAATTTGACAGGGTTTTCTTAGCCAAGGAATACTCAGAGGTGGTTTTACCACTTCCTGCCTTTGAAATATAGCTTATAGCTCTTGGTATTCATTGGTGGTCTCCCAGCCAAGTACTAACCAGGGCTGACCCTGCTTAGCTTCCAAGATCAGATCGGATTGGGTGCCTTTAGGGTATTTAGGCCTGAGCAACAATCATTGCTCATTGTATATTATCTAGATGCCCCACTTTGACTCATCTATTCTGGTGCAGTCTTTCTTCACAGATCCCCTTCAGCACTACACACCTGTATTTACTACTGACATTTGTTAGGTTCATTTATCACTTTTGGCAGGTCCTAGTTTTTCAAAGACTGCATGTGCAAATTCTCTGACTTCATTAGTGCCTATATACTACCATTTCTCAATATACTTCTTTTTGTTCTCAACAGTCCAAGTTCCTCTGTGTTTACTTCATGCACAATCTGAAACAGAAATATGTGCCTCATTAATTTATTTGGCCTTTAAGGAGATACAGGACTCCTTTTCACATGCCGAAGGCAAGTAAACAACAACAACAACAACAACACTCTTGTTAATGTTTTCAAAGCAATAATTGGTCTCCTAGTCAAATATGCACTGTTCTTGCCTACCAGATACTTAGCAACTCTTCCATAAAAATGCTGGCAGGCAGCCTGCTATCCCAGCATGGCACAACCTTTTCCCAGTGCAGCCAGCTGTGTTCATTTCCTCATCTAGCTGTTGCCTCCTCCTTTCCCTAGGGCAATAATTTAAGTGGCTTGATATTATCAGTGATTATTTTTTAAATTAACTTCTTAAATTTATTGTGATTTGTATTTTGCCTTGGGAGATGCTCCAGGGAGGGGGTTACCCTTAAAGGTGGCATATAAGTTTCTCAGTTATTAAAATGTCAGAACTGTGACAAATACTTTGTACTTTTGCTGCCAACTGAATTGAAGACACAAAAGATCTCTCCCATGGCTATAAATCCTTTTCTTTTACAATGTACATATGATTTTCTAATTTAGGGGTGGTTTTATGTGTGCATGTGTGTGTGTGTCTACATCTATATGGAACTCAAAAATGCTTCACAGAAATTCAGCAATGAAACCTGGCATCACCTCAATGCATTAAGAAAGATTTTATCTTCAGGGATAAGTGATGACAGATGATCAAAACTCAAAATCATATGTCTGCCAACTCCCACCCATCCCCTCTGTTTTTCTTTTTCTTAAAAAAAACCCTTAGTAAATCTATAGCTAAATTCACTTGGAGTAACGTCTGCATGTTTTGGTCACAGCACCACAAAAACAACATAGTATTGTAAAGCTTGGCAAGATGGTAAAAAAGGCAACCAAAACTATCAATGACCTGACGCAACTCCACAGAAGGAAAGGTTGCAATATTTGGGGATGTTTTACTTAGTAAAAAGATGAGTAAGGGGAAATTTTGCAGAGGTGTCCAAAACTATGCCTGGTGTGGAGAAAATGGATAAGGGGGGGAAAAAATTCCCCCTTCTCCCTCCCACAACACAAGACCCGGCCCAGGCCAACCAATGAAAATGAATGATAGTAAACTAAGGGCTTGTCTATACAGTCAAAATAATACGAACGGCATGTGAACGGAAGGCGATGCGTTCATACGGACATTCGCACATATACATATCATTTGGAAGGGGGACAGCCAAATCCACCACAAAGTCTGTGTGAGTCGCGTCCGGGGCTTCGTACGGATTTTTTTAAAAGCTCTGTACAACATGAGAATGTGTGATCATTTGAACACTTGCATTCCCACAGATACGAACAGGCTGCGTAATCTGATTGGCTGAACGAGGATGGGGGGCGGGACTAGCAAACAAGGAAAGCACCTGCGGCCGCCATGTTAAATTTTCAGCTAAGTGAGGGTCCGGTAAGTCAATCAAACAGTGATCTTATACTCTTTTTTTCTTTCTTTTTTTCAAAATATGGTATGAACTGTCGCTTGTGTGCACCATGGGATTTTTTTTTAATGTGGTGGTGGAAAATTTAAAATCATGAGTAAATCACTCATGGCCACCATCCTGGCTAGGGGTCATGCAGAGTTTAGGGGGGCTCTTTTGGCCATGAAGACAGGCTGCATCATTGTGAATGCCTGCTTTTTCAGACATGTTCATATTTTTCCCCTCGTATAGACAAGACCTCAGAACACACAAAAGGAAACAGTTCATTACACAGAGAATTATTAAAATATGGAATTCTCTACAAAAAGAAGTAGTTATAGCATCAAGCACAAACACTTCTTTAAAGGGATTAAAGATAGAATAGAATCATAGAATTGGAAGAAACCACAAGGGCCATCCAGTCTAACCCCCTGCCAAGACTATGAACATCTACTAGTTATGACATGCTATACTGTATATTACTTCCAAGGGGCCTAAATACTCTGAAGGAGCCAAATCCTGTTGGATCTTGGAAAGCTAAGCAGGGTCAGCTCTGGTTAGTACTTGGACGGGAGACTGCCAATGAGGTACTGTAGGCTACATTTCGGAGAACGGAACTGGCAAAACCATCTCTGAGGATTCCTTGCCTAAGAAAATCCTATGAAATTTATGAGGTCTCCATGAGTAAACAAGCAACTTGAAGAGACTCACACATTACTTTTAGACCAGAGGTAGTATGAGCAACTGGCCCAGGGACCCTCTCTGACTTCTCAACATTCATGGTCAAGGAAGAAAGAGACCACATGGCTTAACTTGGGAAATCAACAGATGGCAAAACAGATTTCAAGGTTAATACTTTTCACATGGTCAGTAAAGGTTTTCTAATGATGCTGCTTTGAAGTAAGCTGCTTCTTTATTTCGCAAGATCAAAGAACAAAAAAACCCAACTTAAAATTAAATATACTTGATCAAATTTTGTAAGAAGAATGTGAATTTCCATTGTATTTTATAGAAATCACTGAAAAAACATATTTGAGAAAGGGGGAAATAATTTAAAGCAAAATGCTGCATGTAAGGCTCTTGTTAGATAATTTAGAGTATGGGTTTGAAAAAAGAAATAAAAGTGTAACATTTCTTCTCTTGGAAGTTACCTTCAATATCTTGGGAGTTACCTTCAAGGTACTCAAAGTAACTCCCAGACAAACAAATGTTCCCTTCTTATTTGACTTTTCCAAACCCTGACTCTGTTAAAGAAGAGCTATAAGTCTGGACTTACCTGAATGGAAAGTTTTATCTTATTACTACATAATGTCTTGGCTGAGATATTTTACAACCCCATTCTAACAAACCATAGACTGTTGGACCAACAATAGGCAATGTACTTCTGTGACCTCTCTCCTTTCCTCTCCTTTTCTTCTGTTAAATAATAGTCTCTTGTTTGGTTCAAAGTGGAAAACAGGGTTAAATGTTCCTTCAAATTAGAATCAAATCTCAAATCAAAATATGACTGGTTCCTCTTTTAGGAACATTTCCATCGTCCCAGCTCCCTAAAACGGTTAAATGAATCTTTGCACCTGACATGCTGATTTTAAAAAATGCAAATAATATCATGTGGAAGAGCAGGTATAGCTGTGGAAACCCTTTTCACCTTTCCCGCAATCCTAAGTAAAAGACACAGTATGACCTGTAAATTTGGCCCCAATTTTCAATTTTTTTGCTATACTTTTGTAATCTCACAATTTCACAGTACGACCTGAAATACATATGGGAATGGAAGGAAAAGCTTCAAAGAGAGGGCATTTTGTATTCCCCCACTGTCTGCTTTTGGATATAGGCCGGCCAGCCCTATGGGTCAGTTCGCTGGTATGAAACATTATCAGGACATCACAGGCTTTCTTTCTTTTCTTTTTTTGTATGCTCATTGGAGAGATAATTATTTTTAATACTTTACCTCAATGAAATACTGATGCAGCAGTATTGCTGCAGCTGCAGTTTTTAGTTTGGGGTTCTACCTATCAATAGCTTACCTTATGAGATGAGCTCCAATAGCTGCCAGTTTGTCTTATAAATTGTACCTTTCAAAGCATGTAAGAATATAATGAACATAATAAAATATCTATGACACACCAGCTGACTCACCACAACCAGATTTATTGAATTTGGCATGCTCTTCCCAGCTTGTAACAAAATGAAAGCATTTACCACATCACAGTGCTGAAAGGACCAGACATAGGCAGCATGACAATGTAAAAATACCTGCCCTCACCCAGCTTCATGTACTTCATCAGAAGAAAAAACGTACAACACAAAAAAATCAGTGATAACTCCTGCCAGCAGCCTATGTAAGATCAAATGTCACAGCGATTATTAGTAATAACTGCAGTGGCACTTATTAGTAATAACGGGAAAATATATTATATAATCTCAGGAACAAGGGAATAACACCTGTGGAACTCATTAACAAGTACTAATAAAGGCCAATTATTGCAGGTATTTTTCCAGTGAATTATCTCTTGTAATTTGAGACATTAATTCTCACCTTTGAAAGCTACAACTAACAGTGTGTGTGTGTGTGTGTGCATGTATCATCAGAACACATTACATTCTTCATGCTGTTGTTGTTGTGTGCCGTCAAGTTGTTTCTGACTTATGGTGACTCTAAGCCAAACCCATCACAGGGTTTTTTGAAGCTGAGAGAGAGTGGCTTGCCCAAGGTCGCCCAGTGGGTTTTCATGGCCAAGCAGGGATTTGAACCCTGGTCTGCAGAATCATAATCCAACACTCAAACCACTATGCTTAATCCCTGGGTCTATAAGTACTGTATTTGGACTCAAGGGTTAGGCCGACTAGTGGGAAGGCATATCTAAAAGTACAACCTAATTGGATCACAAAGTGGGAAACAACCGGCACCCAATAGCTGCAGCAAGATGCACAGGCCAAAGAAGCAGAGGCGCAACGGAAAAGGAGTCAAAGTCAAGTATACAGACAAGAGAAAGAAGTAGCAATGTGATGTAAGGACAGGAACAGAGAAGAGATAACAAGCAGGCACGGACACAACAAATAAAAAAATAACTAGCAGAGATTTGGTCCTGCATGGGAAATCCCATATTTTGGGGTGAGCCCTTCATAAAGATGGAAATGCATGCAACATGTAATTTATGAATGTGGATAATATGTTAATTTTACAGAGAAACGTGTAGCTAAAGTAAATAAAATCAACGTTTTCATTCACAAATTTGTTAATAGCTACTTCCTGTCAGCCTTTCATGTCAAGAATGTTGACTGTCCCTTATTGCAGTTTTCAAAAACTGGCAACACTAATGGGTACTTACAGCTCCATCTCCCATCCCCTTTCCTTGGTTTTTCACAATGAGAATGAAGAGCTGAAGGAACTGGCTGCAAGTTCCTCTGAGGAAAAAACCTTACATCAGAAGGTTCAGGTTCAAATCCCTGCATAGCTAGGGAATATCATCATTTGGCCTTGGGAACATAATCAATCCTCTCTTAGCTGACAGGGTTGTTTTGGGGATAAAAATAATATATTGTGGCCTATCCTGAGCCTACCCAAGGAGCCAAGAAAAGAACATAATTAATAATTGAACAATCCAGATGGCTGAGGCAAAGACCCTGGACTTCTCCTTCACCTCCTTTCTGGGACATTCTGCAATATATTATTAAGTAACATTCAAAAGGACACAGCCAGCTAGTTTGTTGTGATGAAAGACATGGAAAAGGAAGGGATGTGCTAAACTTTCCATTGTTTAGATGAGAAATGCAGATAATTAATATTGTTCCTCAAAAGTATATTCTAAATCTGAGAGTAAAAATGTACAAAATGTTTAAGATCAATCAGTCCCCTCAATTTAAATGCCTCTTCTGTACTTAAAGTGATGGTGACAGAATTTCTTTAAGATGTATGACATATGCATAGATAGAAATACTGCACTTTAGTTAAAATTATCTTAGAAGCAGGGCTCATCAGAGGGAGGATCAGGAGGGCCATTTGGTCCAGGCCTCAAGCACAAAGGAAGTCCCAGATTGAAACACTTGTTCTTTTTGGCAAATTGATTTGCAGCTTGCTTTTAATGTGCATCCCTTTTGGACCAAATAAGGGACAAGAATGCTGCAATTGGGCTCCCCATGCTTAATATCCATCATGACACGGTAGAAAAGCTAGGTCTTTTCTTTAGTAGTTAGTGCATTTTCACAGAAAAGGCAAAAAAAAATTTTAAAATCAAGTTAAGCCTCCCTTTGAGGAGGGGGGTATGTCTCATTATGTTTTCACAATGCTATCATTTTTACAGTTTTCATTATGGTGGGGGGGGGAGGCTCAAAAGCTGCTTTGGATCTCTGAAAGGACTGGACAGAGTTGTTTATTTCTCACATATAAAGCACTGACTGACTGCACAGCTTGTTGCATTATTAAAATGGTGGGTGAGACTTTCCTTTATAGCTGATACATGAAACATGCGGCCTTTCGGATGTTGCTGGACTGCAACTCCTATCAGCAATAGCTAGGATAACAAATGCTGAGAGATGGGTGAGTTGGTCATCTCAAACTTTTAGGAATGATGGGATATAAATAATAAACTGAGATGTCTTGCTGGATCAGATTTATGAGACCAACCAAACTGGAACAATAGTCTGTCATCACCAACAGCAGCAGCCAGGCAGATGGTTCAGGAAACAGAATAGGGTGTGAAAGGGACAGTCTTCCCTTACTGTCTGTACCTATCTTCAAAGTTATAGACAATACCTTTAAATTACTCATATTTCATCTTCCGTTAATTGCCTACCATAACTTTGTTTAAAGTCAAATGAGCACTACCATTGATACCTTTGCCACATCTTGTAGAAGTGAATTTATTGTGTGAAGAGTGTGGGCTTTGGTTCCAGTACCCCACGTGGATACCAAAATCTGTGGATGCTTAAGTCCCAAATGGCATAGTACAATGGTGATTTTAAATGGCAAAATCAAGGTTTGCTCCTTGGAATTTATTTTTTTGTGGAATATTTTCAAGCTATGGATAGTGGAATCCCTAGATACCAAGCAGGTACTTAGCAGCAGGTAAGCTATAGAGAATTGTATGCTCATGTATACAGAAGCTGATGCTAAGGAGATGAAACCCCAGGGAGCAGCCCATACAGTTGCTTTCTGTGCTTGGAAACGTCTGATTCCCAAGCTGAAAGTGACAGGAGTCGATTGTTCCATGCATTGTATTCATGGGAAAGAGGATCATACTCCTATAGCTAACATTTGTCCCTCACTTGGAGGAAAGCAAACACTGGGATAGTTTAAGAGACAGGTCATGCTCCTATTTAAGGATCTCTCAACATGCATCTTCAACCTCCATAGCTGCCTCTCTCACTGAACACAATGGCACTTATTCCAGTTGCATCCTCTTCTTCCTCCTCACTAATGCATGTATGATACTTTGCAAAGCTTCACCACAGACACACAGACACAGACACACACACACACACACACACACACCATGAATCTAGACTGCACAATTTATACTGCCATTTGTTGTTGCTTCACTATTTTTCTATTAACCACAAAGCTGAACACTACAGTCAGCCCTCCCTATCCACAGATTCTACATTCATTGATTCCACCATCCATGGCTTGAAAATATTTTTTAAAAATCCAAAAAGCAAACTTTTTTTGCCATTTTATGTAAGGAACACCATTTACTACTCTATTGTATATAATGGGACTTGAGCATCCATGGATTTTGGTATCCATAGGGGGTCCAAACCTAACCCCCTATATATTGCTTTTTTAAAGAAAACAAGTGGGCACAGCTACATCTTAAGATCCTGTAATAAAATCCTGAATGCTTTACAGCATTCAGTGTAGTTCACATGCAAGGTCACCATTTGGACATCATAGTAATATGTTGTTTAGTGAAAAATGAATAAGTCTAGCTCCCATCCACTTACCCCACATCCCCTTTTCTCATTCTCCAATGAGGCCATGAAGCAGAGCTCAGAATCTTACATTTTTTATTAACAATAGCTACGTGTGTCATCTGAATGCTTAGCTGTTGTTAATCTTAACCACAGTTAATTTAAGCAAACCAGCTTCATAAACCAGAGTTTGAAGTAGGCTTGTTTAAAACTCACCCTGAATAAGTTTAACCACAGCTTGGTGAAAGCTTCTAAGCTCTTTCTCCCATCTAAGGGAAGGGAGGGAAGCATGGGGAGAGCCTGGAAATCCAAGGAAACTATAGTCAGAACTTGGGAAAGTCCCTTATGTGGACTACAACTCTCAGAATCCTCCAGCCAGCATGTTAAGCATAGTTCTCTAGGGAGGAACATTTCTAAACTCTGACTATAGCTTGGTGCAATATCCAAATGCAGCCAAAAATTCAGTAACCCTCACAATGACACTGTAAGGTAGTCCCACATTAATATTTCCATCTTATACTGTATATGAAATGAAATGAACATGAGGGACAGTGACTTGCCAAAAGTCTCCTAGTAAGATAATGACTGAAGTGACTTCCAAATCACAACTAACAGTCTTAACCAAGACATTGTTAATCTATAGGAAAGCAATGTGGCAACCATAATGCAGAAGCACAGGCATGTGTGCACTTGCACACACACACACACACACACACACACACTTCTGAGGACGTGTTCCCCCACAGATTATCAGCATTAATGCCTTCAATCAGTGGTTCTTAACCCATAGTCCGTGGACCCCCAGGGGGCCGCAATGTGTGTGAGGGCTGCTCAGCCCACCTCCTCCCTGCAGTGGCCTGGTCACATGACAGGAGCCAAGGCAAAGACTGGCTGGCTTGGTCTGCACATAGACATTCAATATGCTCCAGCCACAAACTTGTAGGATAAGTCTTCTCTCCCTCTCTAGTGCCTCTGAGGGAAGATGTAATGGATGATGTAACTGTATTGTTGTTGTTTTAAATCTTGAGTTAAGTCTTGGGGGTCCGTGGCAACAAAAGATATTTAAAGGGGGTCCCTGGTAAAGAAAAGGTTAAGTGCCACTGCCTTAATTCAATATGTCTGCATGCCTAACTGTTCCTGACATAAAGATATCTAAGCAGTTCCATGAGATTTTGTAGTCAAACAGTTTTCTTCAGTCCTAATAAGACAAGACATTTTGTAACCTTTATCTGGGAAAACATCCCAAAAGTGAACGTCAAATCCAGTCTTATCCCAGAGGACAACACTCTCTGTGAAAGTACTGTGAGCTGTACCTCAGGGATCAACATGTTTGAACCTGCTCACCCTGGTGACTGGATTCCCCCCCCCACAAAAAAAGTCTTCCTCCCTTCCTTATTTGCTGAAGCTGCAACCTATTTCTGAGAGAGAGATTAAAGAGCATGAAGGATTGCACAACACTATGGATATTAAACAAGAGGTCACTCCTGGTTAACCCAAGACAAGCCCCATATTTGTGCATTTCTGTCTATCACTTGAGAAACAGCAGATCCTTCACCTTTCAGTAGTAGCACATGCTCTCGGCAGTTCTGATACACATGAGAACAATCCAGCTGTTCCCAATGTAATTCTTGCCACAGTTCTGGATTCACCCATGAACATTCCTGGAACAGGAAGTGTTTTGCACTCCTACCTCAACAGCACAGGATTTGTCACATTTGCTGGGATCTTCCCCACCCAGTAGGCCAGCGTGGGAACACGGTGTCCCCCTTCCCAACTCGTTTGCTTAGCTGAGCTTCCATCTGTGAAATTTAAACAGAGAAAATATATTTGCAGAAGCCCATCTGCCAGAAGCTTTTCCTTTTGGCCACAACCGCCTCCCAACATAAAAACTTAAGAGCCAGTCAAGACTGCAAAAGAAGGTAATCATTTGGAGCCAGGAAGCCATGTCCTCTTAAAGAAAGGACAAGGGGTCCATTAGGGGATGTGAAGATATGCCAGATCAAAATACAGCACACATACACACACACACACACACACAGAGTGAGAAACAGCACGGCAAATCTAGCAGCATCATAGATTCTTTCTTCTACAGTGCCTCAATATACTTCGGGCTGGCAAGAGCACAAAACAAGGCTATTCACTGTTTAATATGAATATTTTTAGCTTTTCTGACACGTGGGGGCTTTCTGAAGATTACAAATCATTATAAAGAGCTGGCATGACACAGTGTGTAGGTGCTAACCTTGAGCCTGGGTTCAATCCCTGCTGAACTAGTTGAACTGAGAGACCTACTTTCCTGTAAAGGACCTTTCTCCAGGAGCACTTGGGAAAGCAACAGAGACAAAAAGAATCTGCACATAAGAAAGGTGCTATGTTCAATAATGTCCACAGAATCCCATTAGAATCAATAGGTTTGAGGAGGGAAGTTTCTTAGCAGGCAGGTGCAGCTCCAAATTTTGTGTTGTTGCATCTGGAAGCTCTCTGTGGGGCCAGTTAGGCCTGTGGCTTATAGTTGAAGAAGAAAATGAGAAGGTTGTTTTAGGCTGAGCTCAGCTGGATCTCCCATGGCTTGAGAGAAGAGCTTTAGCTGCTGCTGCTGAGTCAGGGTGGTGCAGGAAGTTATCACCACTGAGATGAAGCAAGGTGTGTCTGCAGGGGAGCGGAAGCAGGTTCCTTATAACAGTGGCAAAGGAGAAGAGGCAGAAGATGCTAAAGTCCCCTAGTAAAAGTGAAAAGACCTTCACTGGATTTTTTTTTTTAAGACTTGAGGAGGGCTCCTTGATCTTCTAATATATCTGCCTAAACAGTTAAAATTTAGACAGCTGTTTCCACAACTGGAGCACCCACAGTTTTCTTGTTTCTGATGTTGCATGAGCAGAACATGAGGGGGGCAGAACATGAAGTAGGCAGGAAATGTCTCTTCATTGATTGATTGTGTATTCCTTCATGGCAGGGGGCTGGACTGGATGGCCCTTGTGGTCTCTTCCTCTTTGATTCCATGATTCTATGATTGATTTCAAGCTGCTTTAGTTCTGCTTACTCATCTCAGCCTTGGGGGCCAAGCAGCGATGGGTGTGCCTGTGTTTTTGTTTGTACAACAAGATTTAGTAATGTTCAGTACATGGCAATGTTACATCCCAAACTGCAGAAACATTTATATAAGCATACACCTGGCAGGGCTGCCTTGTTTAAAAATAATCCCTCCTGCTGGCACAGGAGATGTACTGGCAGTGTCACAGCTTGGAAAAGTTATCTTTGGGGACTAACACTCCTCAGAATCCCCCAGCCAGCATGGCTAGTAGCCATGTTCACTTGAAGATTCTGGGAACTCTATTCTTAAAAGTAACTTTTCCAAGTTATGGGCTGCCTTTTACCAGATCAGCCAGTTGGTCCAGCATGCCCAGACTGGAAGAGGCTTTCTCCTAAGCGTCAGGCAGAAAAAGGCCTTTCCCCATACCTGCTCCCGCTAGGCATCATGCTTCTCCACCCCCACACCAGAAGTGTCTGCTTCATGTTACTTAGGGCTAAAACTGAACATAAAAACATCCTCCGGCCTCCTCTTATGCTTCTATCAGCAACTTGATCAAGTTGCCATTAAAGACACAACTATAAGGGCCAACTGAAAAGCTAGCAATCCTAGCTTTGCCTGTGATATGCAAGAAAACAAGTTAGGTTGGGACTTGGGAGAAATGTATACCATTGCTTATGAGTGACTCTCATGGCACATACACCATTGGGCATCTGCAATGCAGGACTCTGAATGTTTTTGTATTATTTTAACTGCTCTAGTCTCTTCCTAAGAATTCTAGGAACTGTAATAGAAAATCCTCTATTAAAGGCCTCTAGCTTTTTTCACAGAAGTAAATATTTTCTGGAAGTGACCAATAAACTAGATTACATATTTGTCTCTTTCTCTGGCTTTTCTTCGCAAACGAAGATTCAGGAAGGACTCATCCCGCGCTTTCTGTAAGCGCGCTGATGACTAAAAAGGCCAATCCGAGATAAACAAGTCCAGTTGCAGAAAGCACAGCAGAAGGTCTCCTTGGGTGATGTTTTTGGGTTGTGATTCTTTCTGCGTTGTCGTTTCTCTTCAAGACTTGTTCAGCGTGAGTTCTCAAATAAGGCTGCAGTATTGTGGATACTGCATCTCCATGTCTCCCGATGTGAGGCCAGGGCAGACCACTGTTGGTGATCAATTTGGCCGAGCCTGAGATGTTGTTTCAGGGAGTCTTTGTATCGCTTTTTTGGAGCGCCCCTCCTACGCTGACCCATGTCGAGTTCACCATAGAGTAGTATTTTGGGGAGGCGATGGTCCTCCATCCTAGAAACGTGCCCTGCCCAGCGCAGCTGCATTCTCAATATCATGGCCTCAATGCTGGTGATCCCTGCTTGCTCAAGGACAGCAACATTCGTCACATAGTCAATACAGTGTATATTTAGGATTGTGTGTAGACAGTGCTGATGAAAGCGCTCGAGGAGTCGTAGGTGGTGGCGATAGGTGACCCATGTTTCAGATCCATAAAGGAGGATAGACAGTACGATGGCTCTATACACACTGATTTTTGTGCTTTGCCTCAGGTGTTTATTGCCCCAGACTCTTTTGTGAAGTCTTCCAAATGCACTATATGCCTTTGCTAATCTGTGATCGATCTCTTTGTCAATCTTGCCATCTGAGGAAATGATGCTTCCCAGGTAGGTGAACTGCTGAACGGACTTGAGCACAGATTTGCCGACGGCAATGTGGGGATGGTGGTGTTCGTCCTGTGGTGCAGGCTGGTAAAGAACTTCTGTTTTCTTCAGGTTGACTTCTAGCCCAAACAGCTCTGCACTGTTGCAAAGCAGGACGTTAGGCGCTGCAGAGCTGCTTCTGTGTGGGCAACAAGGGCAGCATCATCGGCGAAGAGCAGCTCATGGACTAGATAGTTTAGAGTCTTAGTGTGAGCTCTCAGACGGCTTAAGTTAAACAAGCTACCATCAGTATGGTAACGTATATAGATGCCATCTTCTTCTTCAAGCTCTGCCGTAGCCCTTTGGAGCATCGTGCTAAAGAAAATTGTAAATAAAGTTGGTGCAAGAACACAACCTTGCTTCACTCCATTAGTTATTAGAAAGGGCTCTGAAAGAGCATCGCCATATCTGACTTGACCATGCTGGCCCTCGTGTAGCAAGAGAATTTGTCTTTCTCTACAGGGTCGGCTTGCATAGTTGGGGCATGTATACTAAAGAGAACAACATGTGGACATATTTGTAGTACTGTATAGATATGCTTACCAATAGTATCTGTGTGTATGTGCCTTTGAGTTGCCTGTCAACTTATGGCAACTCCATAAATTTCACAGGGTTTTCTTAGGCAAGGAATACACAAAGGTGGTTTTACCAGTTCCTTTCTCTGAAATATAGCCTATAGCACCTAGAATTTGTTGGTGGTATCTCATCCAGGTACTAACCAGGACTGATCCCTGCTTAGCTTCCAAGCTCAGATGGGATTTTGTGCCTTTAGGGTATTTAGGACAAATAGTATGCCAGGGCTTAATTCAGAGGAGGGCAATAGTGGTGGGTATTGGATCTATTTTTCCAAACCTGGGATCTTCTAGGAACCACATGAATTACCAAAAAATAAAAAATAAAAATCTCCCAGATTTGGCTGCAAGTCCACTTATGGTTCAAAAAGCTGTGGGGTTTTTAATGTTAACTAGTGCTGGGATTGTGCCAATTTAAAAGATGAAGTGTCGCCTCTGGTGGCTTCTGGGATAGGCACTTCTCCCTTTGTGAAGTCGAAGGCTTTCACGGCCAGCATCCATAGATTTTCCTTGGGTTTTTTCCCGGTTGTGAGGCCGTGTTCTGGAATAGTTTCTTTCTGACGTTTCACCTGCATCTATGGCTGGCATCCTCAGAGAATGGTTGGGTAGGAGTGTTTGTGGAGTTTATATGCTGTGAACCCCTGTTGAGGAGGTTATGTAAATTTGTGTACTAACTGAATGGTTAGTTTCTGGGTATAGAAATGCAAGGCTTGTTAGTGTCTGCTTGGCTAATGGTTGGTTGATGGGTCATTATCTGCTGGGAATACCTGTTCCTGGGTGGAATTATTTTGTTAAGTGTTGAGTTTTAATTCTATTGTATTTCAAAACTGGGAGCCAGATTTTGTTTAAGGTTTCTTCTTTCCTGTTGAAGTTGTCCAGGTGTTTGTGGATTTCAATAGCTTCTCTGTGCATTCTGACATCATAGTTGTTGGCCTGGTCTAGAATTTCCATGTTTTCAAATAGCATTTTGTGTCCAGCTTGATTTATCACATGTTCTGCTACTGCTGATTTTTCTGGCTGGCCCAGTCTGCAGTGTCTCTCATGTTCCTTGATTCATGTTTGCTTACTGCGTTTAGCGGCCCCTATGTAAACTTGTCCACAGCTGCATGGTATGTGGTAAACTCCTGCAGCTGTGATGGGGTCTCTTTTGTCCTTCGCTGAGCGTAGCATTTCTTGAATTTTTTTGGCTGGTCTATAGATTGTTTGGAGGTTGTGTTTCCTCATCAGTTTCCCTATTCTGTCTGTGACTCCTTTGATGTATGGTAAAAATACCTTTCCTATTCTTTCAAAGTTTACACAGGGACCACTAAACGCAGTGTGCAAACACGAATCAAGGAACATGAGAGACACTGCAGGACAGAACAGGGCCTCACAGAGCAGAAAAACAGAACAGGGCCTCACAGCCTGGAAAAAAACCCAAGGAAAATCTATACTTCTCCCTTTGTTTGGTCAGAAAAGGGCCAATCCATGGTGTCTGGAGGAATCAAGAAATGTTAAACAGCTTTGAAAGACTGCATAATACCCCTTGTCCTAACTTTTTTTTTTTTTTTTAGTAAAAATGAATTTATATTTTCACTACTACTAATACTCTACTGCTACTACCACTACTATGGAGGAGCATGATTGTTTGCACAAACCACCAAAAAACATCTTAGGTTCTCGCTGTTCATGTATTACCTCATCTACATTCATCTACATGTTCCTTGTTTAAAACCTTTGCTTCTTGCTGCTATCCTTAATGTACAGGGAGAGAAAGTTAATAATAAATAATAGTAAGATTTATTTATATACTGCCCATTGGTAACCCAATATAACAACATTAAAACACCATACAAAGTGAAACAGTATACTCCCTCCCCCCCTTAAAAAGTTATTAAATCAAATTACAAATTAAAACAACAATTAAAACACTTAATAAAACACATACATACATTTAACAATAATAGTAGATCCCCAGCGATATTCAGTTCCGTTAACAAAGGATGCTGTTGGGACTCTCCTGAAGGAGGGGGGGTTCCCGAGGCTGGGATAATCTATTCTGGAAAGGCCTGCCGGAAGAGATCCGTCTTGACAACCTTTTTGAAGCTGTCCAAAGATGTTATTGACTTACTGCTGAAAACTTCCAGATATTTGAACCTTGTAAGAATATCTTTCACCCCTTATTGTCTCAAGGATGAAGCCAAGACTTTCTTCCTCCAGCCTCACAGAATATGCATATAAAATTTTAGTATGTGGCTTCTCTTCACCTTGAAAAAGCATAGGCCCAGACCCAAACGTATCACTTTACACCAGGGGTTGGCAAATTGTTGTTCAGGGGCTCGATGTGGCCCTGTATGTATTTTTTCCCCCAGCCCTCAACTCTTCAAACACCTTAGACTGAGCCTACAAAAGGGTGAACTGACTTCTGTGGAAGCCTCCAGGAATAGGAACTTGCCTTTTAAATAGATTACAGTGCCCCTCTGAACAACAAACATCCAAAATTATCTTTTTTTTTTCTTTTCAAAACCAGAAGTGGGCTTTTTTTTTTTTTTTTGCATTTTTGGCAGTCCACGTGGGCCCCCAAAGGGTCCCAGGAGCATAAAATTGATGTTTGGGCCCATAGTAATTGCCTACGCCTGCTCTAAATGGCTCTTACATAATTTTTTCAAGTGCAAAAAAGGTGCTATGTTGGACTTTTAACTTCCAGAATTCTCTAGTCAGCATTAGCCAGTGGCAAGGCTGGCTGGAAGATTATGGGAGGTATCATACAAGAAACTTAATTTTCCAAATTCTGCCATGGTTGAACAAAGCAGTACTAGTATTCTTCAGTGTACATGTTATCCTCCTTTTGATGCAACCAACATTAACCATACGTCTAGCTCCTAAATACTTCCTAGAGGTATTGCTCAATTGCTCCACATCTTACATTTTCCTCTTCACCCTCATTCATTTGTTGCATTGCTCTCAGCTCTCTCTCTCTCCCTCTCTAGATGACATATATAAACATTTTAATTCTTAGGGTATATCTACACTGTAGAAATAATGCAGTTTGGCACCACTTTAACTTTCATGGATCCATCCTACAGAATCCTGGGAACTATAGTTTTGAGGCACTTCTCTTTGACAGGGAAGATTAAAGACCTTGTAAACTACAAATCCCAGGATTCCACAGGATGGAGCTACAGCACTTTAAATGGTGATAAACTGCATTATTTTTACAGTGCAGATGCATCCTTGTCTCTAAAGCAGGGAAGGGCAACTGGTGACCTATTACTTTGCCCCTTTCCTCGCTGTGCTCTTCTGCACCCCTACCAAAATTAAATCAATCTCATGTTGGAGGAAAATGCTACTGGTGTAGGTTTAGAGACAGCTGCCTAGACCTGGACACACCTCTGAATCCATCTGAACAGAGACAAATAAGCTGTCTGTTACCTTCTCTTGTGGTTTGGTTCACTGATTTGTATTTTAAATGTAAAGTTTTGCTTTGCAAATCGGCTAAATGAAACAAACTCAATTCAAGGAACTTTTTCTCACAATCCCATGAGCTAATATGAAGACAGCCTGCTGACAAGTTTACCTGTCTTTTTATGCAGCGGTGTCCTTAAATTCCCAGTGCACCAAAGATATACCAACTCTAATAGGGACTTTTTCTGGGCCAATTCTTTGCTGAAGCTTTACATCCACATACTTAATAGAGACACCCATGGCATTTACTTCAATAATCAAATGTTATGCAAGCTTTCTATTGCATCAAATTACAAAGGCCAAGGCTTCTGAGGAAAATCTGACAGACGACAGAAACGGAACGTTCCCTTATAAGGAAAGGAGGGGGAGAGAGAGGAAAAAAACAAATACACAACTTCAGAAGCTAAAAATGGAAAATTACCAATAGAGGGGATGACACTAGATTCATTAAATATATCATTTTTCTCAGGATACATAAAGATTCTCTCTAGACAACTGTGGAGAAGGGTTAATAGCTTATACATATATTAGAATGTCCAAAGTTTAAATGCAATCCTGAAAGATAGATGTTGTTGGGTAGTTCTTCTTTTCAGGAAGATGGTTTTTAACCAGTTCTGGATAGGACTGCACTTTTCCTGAAAGATAAGATAGTCTATGGGTGTTCATAAACTCATCTTTGGTATTAAGAGTCTCAAGTCTTCAAAGGTACAAAGTTTATAGACATAAACAGCATGGCAATGGCTAACATGCACCAGGAGTCAAATTCAGACTACTGCAAAATATTGTATGTGGAGCTGTCTTTGAAGAGAGTTCAGGGTTAGTCCAAATTATAGCCACAAGGCCGCTAACTGAGGCTGGGTGCTGAGAATCTCATCTATCTAGGAAACATATCATCTGTGTGGAAAATAACTCCACTGACTCCTGGTTTATTTCCAAATTCAGTTCAAAATGCTGCTACTTACCTTTAAGTCCTACTACGTAGCTGTGGACCTGTGTACTTGTCAGACAAATCTTCATCCATTCTGTATGCCTAATTGCTTCCCTAGAAACTCTCTGGTGCTCTGCCTTCTGAGGTTAGGCTTAGGAAAAGGTTTTCTTGCTGGGGGTGCCCTCATTTTAGAATGCTATTCCCAAGAAGGCTCACCTGGCCCATCTTCTGACACCATTTTGGAGCAAGGTGAAGACCATTTTGTTCTCACTAGCTTTCAAAATTTTTTAAACCATCCCTGGTTTACTACGTTTCACATACTGTAGTTAGTGTTCTAGTTAGTGTTTTATTTTGCTATACTGCTGTTTGCTTTTATAGCTAATGGGGTTATTTAATTTTCCTCTGGAAAGCTACCTTGAGATGTACTCTCAAGATATGAGATAACAGAATCCCATTTCCAGTATACTTGGCTGGGGGAAAGACATGAGCCAAAGGCTCCACAGAGCCACTGCCAGTAGGCAAGTGACAATGCAATCACACACTGTTCATGAGAGATGGGGGAAAGTCAGCTCAACATTTCCTTTCAGGATGAGATCCTTTACTGAGTAAGGCATAACATAACTGTTGAATTAGCTCTTCAAGACACTGACAAGAATTGTGGACTAATTTATACAACCACTGAATTTTTAGTGACCATCTGAAATTTCAGGCTGTGCCATCTTCCAGTCTATGGCGAGTCCTATGCAGCTGCTGCTAGATCCAATACTAAAGTCACTGCACATTGATTCAAAATGGACATTTGCTGCTGTGCATCAGAAAGATTTACTTCCCTGATTCCTGCCCACAAGCAGGGCCCAAGATGGAATACTGTTTCAACAGGTTAACAGTTGTGTAAATCTGCGTTCAACACTGTGAAGATGTCCAACACTGATAAGGAATGCCTAGCCCCTCAGATGTTGCTGAACTGCATCTCCCAGCATACCTCATCATTGGCTAAACTGGCTAAGACTGATGGAAGTTTCAGTCCAATCTGGAAAACAACACATTCCTCACCCCTGCTATAGAATGAAATAATCTGCCTATGTTGTCCATCTGGCTGCTTTGTTACAACTTGGTACACAATGACAAAAATACTAAAAGAGCATGGACTGGGATGTCATGATTAGCGTGGGCTGAACTGCAATTTATGCAAGGAAGGGGAACTTTATCTGAAAAATTATTCATAAATGCTAGAGCAGGGTTGGGCAAGTGCAAAGGGAACAGCAGACAATTTTTGCTCCCAAGCCCATCTGGTAGGCTGTACCAGTGAGCCAATGCCCCAGGCCTCCTCATTTTTTTAACTTCTTTTGATTTTTAAGCTTCTTGGCAATGGCAGTGTTTCCCGCCCCCCTTCAAATATCTTGACACACTTTCCCAAAGCCAAAAAAATCCTGCAGAAAATCAGCCAAAATAGAAACACAAAGTGAGTTATGTCACTCCTGGTTTCAATGTTGGCTGATTTCCAGTCCAGTTTATAAACTTGTATGGATTGGTTATAACTCTATATATGACAGAAGTTATTTTCAATACAATTCCAAAAAAATGACAGAAAGAGACGAGATGTGATTACTTGAACTAATCAGTAGTTTAACTGGTTTTCTTAAATTAAAAGTTAAATCACATGGTCAGAAAGGATCACTCAATGCTACAGAAGGGTATTTAAACTTAAAAAAAGGCAGCAAACCCTGGGACTGTAAGTTCTCCAATAGCTTTTTATCATACATGTCAGAGTATTCCTTTCTATTTTTGGAAACTGACAGGAAACAGATGTGGAAATAGCTGCTGCTTCTGTTCCCAAATTCTATTCCCCAAGAGTAATTGGGAAAATGTGACTTTAAACACTCACACCCACCAAGTGTAACAGATGCAAAGCCTGCTGCAACCTCCTGCCTACCTCAGCACAAATAAATCAGCCCAATGCCATTCCAGATGAGCTGAAAGAGCCCAACTACACATCTGATCTAAGTACTCAATGCAAGCTAAATCTAACAGATGGGCAAGGCCAAAGCAATATCCCTAATAGTCCTTCTTCTGGGATGAATTCTGCCAGTTAGGCTCTGCAGATGGGTACCGTATATTCCGGCGTATAAGACGACTTTTGAGCACTCAAAAGTGCCCTCCAAAATTGACAGTCGTCCTATACGCCGGATACACTTTGCTTCGCCCACCTGCCTATCTCCTGCCTCTTCGCAAACGGAGCGAAGAGGCAGGAGATGGGGCAGGTGGGTGAAGCAAAGTGTTTTGAAGATCATTCGCCCCCCTCCTCTGCCTTCTCCCCCTTTGGGGAGCAACGGAAGACAGAGGAGGGGGGCGAACATTGCGGTTTGCCGCAGCCGCCGCTCGATTGCTTCTGCAGCGGCCGAGGCAAACCCGCGATTCGCCCCCTCTCCCCACCTTCCTGGAAGGTGGGGAGAAGGGGCGAACGTGCCCCGTTTGGCCGCACAGCCTGCGGATCCCCCTCCTGCGCTCCCTCCTGGAAGGGAGCGCAGGAGGGGCATGCGGAGGCTGCGCGGCCAAACCCGCGATTCGCCCCCTCTCCCCACCTTCCTGGAAGGTGGGGAGAAGGGGCGAACGTGCCCCGTTTGGCCGCACAGCCTCCGGATCCCCCTCCTGCGCTCCCTCCTGGAAGGGAGCGCAGGAGGGGGATCCGGAGGCTATGCGGCCAAACCCGCAATTCGCCCCTTCTCCCCACCTTCCAGGAAGGTGGGGAGAAGGGACGAACATGCCCCTTTTGGGCGCACAGCCTCTGCATCCTCCTCCTGCGCTCCCTCCTGGAAGGGAGCGCAGGAGGGGTATGCGGGGGCTATGCGTTGGAAGAGGGGGGTCGTCTTATAGGGCGAATATATCACAAACTCTGCATTTTACCTTAAAAATTGGGGTGGTGGTCTTATACGCCCGGTCATCTTATACGCCGGAATATACGGTAGTTTGTTCTGCGGTGGTATTTAGGGGCACTACCTGCCACACATTTATCTCCTATAATCTGTTCCCACCAGTTACTTCATTAAAAAGTACAGAGTACACAGGTTGGATTTTTCTTCAGAGTTGACCTTTTTCTACGACAAACCAAGGGGTTGTCTAAACGGTGAAAATACTCCTCGTGGAATTTGATGGGAATTCTACCTGTCTAAATGGGATCCCACACCAATCCACACTATTCGGAAGAAGCGGGGTCCAAACAGGCAAAAAGGATGCAGGAAAAGCCTTTGCAGCTTTTCCTGTAGTTTTTTAAAAACAGTGAGGGGGTGTGCATTCCTGCTCATCTGGACAACCAAAGGGAAGAGCAAAGCTGATTGATCAGGCAAATGCATGGCTGGGGCTTGCTAACAAGGCAAACATGCACTGCCACCATGTTGGATTTTCGCCTTAACGAGTGGTCACTAAGGTGATAAAATGGGGTGGGATTTTTTTTCCTTTCCTATTAAATTGGAAAATCACTATATTGTTCCAGCAAACCTTAGATGACTTAAAAAAAAAGTTTGGCAGTGGCAAAGAACTAACCCGAGTAAATCACTCGTAGCCATGCAAAACTTATGGGGGCTTCTGAGGCCAAAAACACTGTTAAGCAATATCCCTGCTGTGAAATGTCATTACTGCAAGGTACTCTGTTTCCACCACCACCCTTGTGTGGATGGGCCCTAGGTGTGGCTTATTTTACAACATCTTACATGTCCCAGGGAACAAATTCAGTCTGCTAAGCTTCCAGCTTTCTGGAAAGTAGTTCTAAATAATAAAGAAATGATAAAAGTCCTTTTGGGTAGGCTTTGAATGGTTTACTCAGGTATATGTCTTTCTAAGTTAAATGTCCTTTCTTCTTCTTGTCGTTGTTAACTGCCATCAAGTTGACTTTGACTTATAGCAACCCCATGAATGAGAGCCCTCCAAGTCACCCTATCATCAACAGGGCTTGCAGATTGAGGGCTGTGGCTTCCTTGACTGAGTCTATCAGTCTGTAATGAGGTCGGTCTTCCTCTTTTCCTGCTGCCTTCTGTCTTAAAAGCAGGCATTACTGTCTTGTCTAGTGAGTCATGTCTTCTCATGATATGTCTAAATACAACAGTCTCAGTTTAGTCATCTTGGCTTCTAGGGAGAGTTTAAGTGTGATTTGCTCTCGGACACATTTATTGGTCTTTTTAGCAGTCCACGGTATCCATAAAATTTTTCTCCAGTACCACATTTCAAAGAAGTTGATTTTTTCCCTATCAACTTTCTGATAGGCCCATCTTTCACCACCATACATAGAAATAGGATGGGTGACACATGGCTTGAGGCCAGTACGTGCAAAAAGGATCTAGGAGTCTTAGTGGACCACAAGCTGAACATGAGTCAGCAGTGTGATGCAGCAGCTAAAAAAGCCAATGCAATTCTAGACTGCATTAATAGGAGTATAGTGTCTAGGATCAAGGGAAATAATAGTGCCACTCTATTCTGCTTTGATCAGACCTCACCTGGAATACTGTGTCCAGTTCTGGGCACCATAATTCAGGAAGGATACTGAGAAGCTGGAACATGTCCAGAGGAGGGCGACCAGGATGGTGGGAGGTCTGGAGGCCATGTCCTATGAGGAGCAGCTTAGGGAGCTGGGCATGTTTAGTCTGGAGAAGAGAAGGTTGAGAGGGGACATGATGGCCATGTTTAAATATTTGAAGGGATGTCATACTGAGGATGGAGCAAGCTTGTTTTCTGCTGCTCCAGAGACTAGGACACAGAGCAATGGGTTCAAACTACAGGAAAAGAGATTCCACCTAAACATTAGGAAGAACTTTCTGACAGTAAGAGCTGTTCGGCAATGGGATGCACTGCCTGGGAGTGTGGTGGAGTCTCCTTCTTTGGAGGTTTTTAAACAGAGGCTGGATGGTCATCTGTCGGAAATGATTTGATTGTGTATTCCTGCATGGCAGGGGTTTGGACTGGATAGCCCTTGAGGTCTCTTCCAACTTTATGATTCTATGATTCTATAAAATTGGAAATACGATGGTATGGATAATCCTAATTTTAGTATTTAATTATATATCTTGACACTTCAAGATCTTCTCTAGTTCCTGCGTAGCTGCCCTTCCAAGTCCTAGTCTTCTTCTAATCTCCATTCTGATTAATGACTGAGCCAAGGTATGTAAATCTTGAAATATTTCAGTGTTTTCACCATCTATTTTAAAGTTATGCAAATCATCTGTAGTCATTATGTTTGTTTTCTCAATTCTTCTTGGTTCTGTAATATGTTCCCCTACTGGTCATATAGCATTCCCACTATTGGTTTAAATTCCGCTTTGATTTCTCAGATCTTATGGAAGAGATGTCTTGTTCTTCCTTTTTTATTTTTCTGCACTTGATTATTATAGTAGTTCTCCTTGTCCCTGCACACAAGTCATTGAACAACTGCATTCAGAGTTCTGACCCTATTTCTGTCACCTTTTTCTTTCACTTCTCATCTGTCCTTAACTGCTTGAAGAGAGTCATCTGTCATCCATTGAGGCTTCTCTTTCTTTTTGGGTGTGGATAATGTGTTTTTGCATTCCTCTTTGATAATATCTTTGGTTTTAGTACAGAGTTCTTCTGATTCCCAGTCAATGTGGTTTAATAGTGCAAATCTATTTTCTACATTACTTTAGAGTTCTATGGGGATGTTCTTTAGGTTGTATTTTGGCACGATGGTTGGTTTAGTGTTCTTCCTTAGCTTTACAGTACTCTCAAGTTTGATAGTAGCAGTTCTGTGTCACAATCTGCTCCTTGTCTTGTTTTTGCAGAGGATGGAGCTTCTCTATCTTCTGCTTGCAATTATGTAGACTATTTGATTTTTATATTGGCCATCAGGTGATGTGCATGAATACAGCCGCCTTTTGGCTTGCTTGAAGAACATGTCTACAATAAACTGTTGGTCTTGCAAAATTCAATCAGTCATTCTCCTGCTTCATCTCTTGATCCTAGGCCAAATTTTCCTACAATATTTGATTCTGCTCTATTTCCTACTTTTGCATTCCAATTGCCTATTTTTAACAACAAGTCCTGTTTGAGGGTGTGATTAATTTCCTGCTGTACTCAAGCACAGAAACTTTCAATTTCTTCTTTTGCTCCCTCTGTAGTTGGAGCATAAACTTGGATTATGGTTATATTGATGGGTTTTTCCTGAAGTCTTATTGATAGGATTTGGTCAGAATTCACATTATATCCTTTGACTGCTTTTGCTACATATCTCCTCACTACAAATGCCACCCCATTTCTGCTTAGTTTTTCACTTCCTGAGTAAAATACGGTGCAATTATCTGACTCAGAATATCTCATTCCTATCCACTTTAGCTCACTCACCCCAAGTATTGTAATGTTTATACATTCCATTTCTTGTTTTACTATGTCTAGCTTCCTGATTCATACTTCTCACATTCCGTATTCCTACAATATGTGTTGTGCAGCTCTGGACTTTCTTTTCACCTCTGAGCAGATCAACAGCTGAATATCCTTTCAGTTTGAGTCTAGTTGTTTCATTAGCCACAGCGCTATTCATAGTTGTCCTCTGCTGTATCCCAGTAGCTTGCTGAATACCTTCCAACCTGGGAGTGTCATCTTCTGGCACTATCTCTTGTTTCACTTTGGATTGCCTCATCATAGTGTATTCATGGCAAAAGACATTTAAAAGAGCTTTACCATGCCTCTTTCTGCTCAGTACTAACAAGTGTTAGCTATGGTGCCACTGCTGTTATCTCTAAGAGATCCTCTGCCAGTGTCACCCCCTACTACCGCCGCTGCCCAGTAGCTGTTCGGCACATTTAGTCTGGCTGCTTAACAAAAGCCTGTCTGACATGGTAGACCCTACCAGCAGAATTGCTACTATCAGCATAGCCTCTTGCCTCACAGGAGCATGCAATCCCACCACTACAGAAAGGTAGTGGCATGGTGAGTGGGTCTTACACCTAAGCAAATGTGCAGGATGCTTATATAGTTGTATTTATTACATATCCATCCCATTCTTTACTGTAATGTAACCTGTAGCAAGGAAACAAAACAGCAGCTACGAGGTGGATAAATATATAGAAACAATTTATAACAAGAAATGAAAGTAAAATATGGGATATGAGTTTTAAGGGACAGAAAGAATACTGATATATCAGATTGGTAGTTGTTTGGAAAGATTTTTTTTCTTACACTAAGCCATACTTTTTAAACTTTTCAAGGTAGTAGCTTTGTTGATCTATTACAGCAAAGCCAACAGAAAGTCTTATAATGCCTTAAAGACTAGCACATAGTCTAGTAGATGGAGAAGGATCAATGAAAATTGCATGTTCTGATCTGCATGAATAGAAATATTGTCCACTGAGACTAGCTCACTGCTGTATGTCTCTATAGTGACATGGTAACAAGTAATAAACAGTCTCCTCCTATAACCATACAGCAAGAATATATATTTTAAGATAAGATAGGATAGAGAAAAAGAAGGAAAGGTAAGGTAAGGAGATACTGTCTTTCAAAACCTGAACTTTGAAGATTACGTCCAAATTAACATTGGAACAATGGCTGAAATTGCTGAGTTCAAGGACAACACAAAGTGTATGGTGCTATTGATTTTAAATCTGAGGCAACAACTGTCCCCAGCAAAAACAACAACACAAATGCAAGATATTTTCCCACTCTGCAGGCTATGTCCAAGTATAGACTTATGAGCAAATTCAAAATTCTGGGGCTCACACGTACATAAAGTTTTCCAATATAAATTCAAATGTTGCAATATCCTCAAAGGTTAGGGAAATAATTCCAGAACCATGGATAAAGACTTTACCTCCTCTCAAAATATGTGTGCATAACCTACTGGCATTTTGTGGCCCATCACAAAATATCCCTGATTTTGCCTAATGTGCTGAAGACTTTCAACAAGCAAAGTAACTTTTCTTTTGAAGTATGTTAAGATGCATATTGAGAGGGCATCTATCAGCGCATCATATCCTCACCCCTCTCTGTGTCATGGGTGACCTCTGGAGGAAATGCACATTATATGGTGGTCCTGAATTATGCAGTCAATATGGCTACTAATGTGGCAGAGAGATGTGAAATGCAATACACAGCATGCGTTTACATCAAGGGCAACTTGCAGTCATCCATATGTCGGACAGCAACTCCCATTAGTCCTACCCAGCTAACCAAATGGTGAGGGATGATAGGAGATGTAGGCCAACAGCATCTAGAGGGTCACACTTAGCATTCAGTGACAAAGTTGCTGCTGCCACAAAAGAAGGAATGTGGGGGGGAATCTAACTTTATTTCGGCCTTTTGCTTGAATGTGGAAAAGGACAGTTGTAGAAAATGGATCTTGCCCATGACATACTTCAAAGCTGTCAAAGAGACCCTAAACAAAATGAAAGCTAACAATTACCTCTTTTCCTTTGCCACATCCCAGTGTATGGGCCAACATTTCCTGCATACTCGCACTTCTCAGACCAAGGGCCATTGTCTCCTGAGAAGAAAAGAAGACAGAAAAGGATATTTGATTCACAACAGGCAGAACTAGTAATGACAAAAGAACATACAGCTTGGGCCCTTTCCCTTCTAAATGAACATCACCTAAAGCTATTTCCAAAGCACAATTATAGAGAGTACATCAATGGTTTACAAAACTGCCTTTTAACATGCTACAAAGTGGTTTGTACCTAGCTGCAATAATAAGTGTGTGTGTGTGTTTTACATACAAACAAAAAGACACAGAAGATACAATGGAGCTCCACGGAAGCTTTCACTAGAGTACAGTATATATTACTGGGTTTTTTTAATAGTGCACAAGGTTAGTGCAAAAACATTTTATTTTTGGATGCCAGATGCATATGGCAGATGAACTTTTGCAGATCATCTGCTAGAGAACATGCAGCTTTTCATGTGTGAAGCTGCAGATACTAGTATCCCTGGCTATGCTGACTAGTGCTGCTGGGAACTGCAAGTCCAATGACAACTGGAGGGCTGTACATCTCCCACCTTGGTGCTAGACATGCTTTCAAACAGCCCAGATGGTGTAGGTTTGCTTCCGTAAGATCAATGAAACTACTCATCTGTCAAACTGCCTGGTTGCTTATTCATGATGAAAGACCATATTCATCCAGCAATTCTCTCCAAAGAATCTTTCTAGCACAAGCTAAGTAGATCCCTGATCATTTCACCTTCACAGATATAGGCTATGACATGGTGAGCACCACCTCCAAGCATACCACAATGTTTCAGCCAGCTTTAGCCTCAGTGACAAATGCTAGAAGCTGTTCTTCTTCCAGGCTCGTTTTGCTGATGTCTCTAAAACCAAACTCTCAGATGCAACCTTGAGCTGGTTTGACAATGTGTGATATGCAAGTAGTAATTGGAAGTGAAACATCACAGCCCTAGATGCTTCTAAGTTCCTTCATATTAAAGTGGAATGCCTGCACATGGATATGCCAGAGACTAAATGGGTGGGGAGAAAGTAGGGCAGAAGAAAGTCTCCAGAAATCATAGAAATCTTTGCAAACAAAAAACCCAGTGAGGATAAAGAACAATGCTCCTCTCCCAAATTGACCTGGGAATATGCTCAGCAGAAGGAGGCATAGAGCCACTCTCACTATTCTCCAGTTGAATTGTGTCAGCAGAATAGACCCCAGTCAGGCAATATAAGGAGCCAAGGGGCAGAGGTGCATCTGGAGAGGCTGTTGCCACTTTCCAAGAGCTCTTTGCCTCTGTGGCACCAGCCTTCCCAGGGCTTTCAGGGTTGCTACCTGTCAGCACCTTTTGTGCCTTGTCTCCACAGCATCCTTCTTCAAAGAATTGCTTCAGAAGTGAAGCAAATTTGTGAAGGACTGTGCTATTTCACAGCATTAAAAAATGGGTGGAGGGATTAACTTCTTTCTCACTCTCCAGGAGGAGACACTGGGGCAATTAAGAAAGGCAATGCCAGGGTGCAGTTAAGAGTCTGTCCATCACTAATCTACAAATAACACCAACAGGAATTAATAAAATAAGCATGACCTGTAAATGGAAAGCTTTAATTAAAGACATAGAACTACTCAACAACCCAAACAGTGTTTCACCTGCCCACATTGGTATTGTACAGTTGTCCCTCCATAACCACAGATTTGGTATCCATGGATTTAAGCATTCACGGCTTGAAAATATTGTTTAAAAAAAAAATAATCCAAAAAGCAAACCTTGATTTTGCCATCTTATATAAGGGACACCATTTTGCTATGCCACTGCATATAATGGTACTTGAGTATTCACGGATTTGGATATCCACGGGGGGTCCTGGAACCAAACCCCAGCGAATATGAAGGGATAACTGTAATTTCATTTTACTGAGGGAGGAGGAAAGGACCCAAGCCCAAATAAGAGATGAACACATAACAACCAAAGGACAACACAGAAAGGTATGGAATGCAATGATATGACAATAACACCTAGATTCTCCATACAAAGTAAGTAAAACAAAGGATTGCACTTCTAAAGGAAAGCACTACAGGTCACCCCCTGTATCTGCAAAACTAATATCCACGGTTTCAGTTATCTATTATAGTAACATATACCATAGAGTTATGCTGGAAAATGCCTAGAGAGGTGTCTTCTCTAGGAATTGCGAGGTCCACCAATGCAACTCTATGGTATGTTATGTATTGGAAGTCCTTTCTTTTAATAGGGTTTGCTATTGTCTGTGGGTTCACTTATAAACAGTAAGTTCAGGAACATGGGGGGCAACCTGTAACTTGGGAGCAGCTCAGAAAATGTAATGGCACCAGTTCCAAGAAAACTAATTATTGCTATGAATTGATACTGCTATGATAGTTCCCTCTTAGTTAAGCTAACACAACCAACTCCTCTCTGATATTGCTTTCAGTGTCAGGAGACTCTCTCTCTCTGGCTTTTCTTCGCAAATGAAGATTCAGGAAGGACTCATCCCACGCTTTCTGCAAGCGCGCTGATGACTAAAAAGGCCAATCCGAGATAAACAAGTCCAGTTGCAGAAAGCACAGCAGAAGGTCTCCTTGGGTGATGATTCTGGGTTGTGATTCTTTCTGCATTGTCGTTTCTCTTCAAGACTTGTTCGGTGTGAGTTCTCAAATAAGGCTGCAACATTGTGGATAGTGTGTCTCCATGCCTCCCGATGTGACGTCAGGGCGGACCATTGTTGGTGATCAATTTGGCCGAGCCTGAGATGTTGTTTCAGGGAGTCCTTGTATTGCTTTTTTGGAAAGCCCCTCTTACGCTGACCTGTGGTGAGTTCACCGTAGAGTATGAGAGGAGTAGAGTGAAAAGCATGGGCCATGTCCTGTAATGATGAAAGCACCCAAATGTCTGGTTGTGGGGAGCGACAGGAAACAAGTTCCGCTTTAGCCATATTTAACTTTCCAAATGTCTAATTAGGCCTGAAAACTGATGTGACTGCACAAAGGTTCCAAAGAGAATATGTGAATTACTGCTTTCACAAGAGAGTGAAAACAACTTCCAGATACTTCCAGTAGAAGTACATTTTCTCAGTAGGGAGGAAGGTTAGCTTTCCACTCTAATAACTTAAGCAAGGGGAGGGAAAACAATAATAAGAAATAGTCTCCCTTGGACTTTAATGAGCAACAGATCAGCTCCTGCAATTTGGAAGAAAGCAGCCTCATTAACAGTGGATTTAGGAACTGGATATCTTGTTCCTACTTAATGAGGATTTATGTTTTAATATTTGGACACAGGTCACAAAATTCACTCTTTTAACTGAAATGACATGATCAACTGAAGACTGTCATTGCCTGTGATGCTCAGTTTCAGTATCTGGAACACCAGAAGGGTCTGGAATGGACCACATCAAAACCTCTCTCTCTGGCTTTTCTTCACAAACCAAGATTCAGGAAGGACTCATCCCGTGCTTTCTGCAAGTGCGCTGATAACTAAAAAGGCCAATACGAGATAAACAAGTCCGGTTGCAGAAAGCACAGCAGAAGGTCTCCTTGGGTGAGGATTCCGGGTTGTGATTCTTTCTGCATTGTCGTTTCTTTTCAAGACTTGTTCAGCGTGAGTTCTCAAATAAGGCTGCAGCATTGTGGATAGTGCATCTCCATGCCTCCTGATGTGAGGCCAGGGCGGACCATTGTGGTGATCAGTTTGGCCGAGCCTGAGATGTTGTTTCAGGGAGTACTTGTATCGCTTTTTTGGAGCGCCCCTCTTACTCTGACCCGTGGCGAGTTCACCGCAGAGTACTATTTTTGGGAAGCAATGGTGCTCCATCCTAGAAACGTGCCCTGCCCAGCACAGCTGTGTTCTCAATATCATGGCCTCAATGCTGGTGATCCCTGCTTGCTCAAGGATAGCAACATTCGTCACACAGTCAGTCCAGTGTATATTTAGGATTGTGCATATACAGTGCTGATGAAAGCATTCAGGGAGTTGCAAGTGGTGGCGATAGGTGATCCATGTTTCAGACCTTGTAAAGGAGAATAGACAGTACAATGGCTCTATACACATTGATTTCAAAACCACAAAGAAGGGAAATTGGCCAATCAAGGCATCAACATCACACAAAGTTCTATGATATCCAGGCAGATAGCATTCCCTACTTGAACAAACCAAATTTGCTGAGGGAGAGGCTCACTGCCACAGATATTATACACTTGATGGAAGATTTCTTTGAGGCTAAGCTGAGGCCCAGCCCAACGTATCATTTGCTTTGAGTTTAAATAGGTCCAGCTAACTGAAACCCATCCATAATTAAGCTGATACCTGAGCTCAGGTAAATAATGTACCTGGATGGAAGACTTGCTTAGGAATCATTCAGCTTCTTCTGAATATGAAGGAATTAAAAGTACTAGTTTACTATTTATATTATACACTACTTTTACATATAGCCTACCTTTCAGAGTATTAAACCTTCCAAGGAGGCTTGCAAATAACCCATGCACACATTAGCTAAGTATAGTAAACAATACTAAGGCCTCATCTGTACAAATCTACAGATTTTGCATGACAGTTACCTATTCTGGCTCATATAAAATACATTGGATTTGAGGTTAACACATATTAATTTTCCCTTTCATGTATCTGGTCCAGATCTGTGAGAGTAGGGGGGAAGGGAGAAGGGCGGAATCTTACTCAGTTAAAAGGCCATGTCCAGAGTGCAGCAAGTGGTCTGGGACCACGAGATGCTGCAACAATAAGGAGGCTGCTAAGCAGCTGTGGATTGGCTAGTACTTGAGATGGGAGATCAGTTTGCAGCCATATAGAAGAGCAGAAAATAGGATTTGATATATGAATATTAAAAATTAGAAGGTACTATGCACTGGCAAAACATGTGAAACATGTTCCAATTAATCAGTTAAATTTAGTATCAGTGACAGGCATCCAGGAGTTATCATAGAGTTGAAAAAGGCCACAAGTGCCAGCAATCTAAGCAATCTTTGTTACAGTGACTAGGTTTTACTATTTCACCTGTGAACCAGAGGAATGTGCTGTCCTTTGCAGTATTATCCACTTTGTCCTTTATTTGTCCCACCAGAGCATCCATCTCTCTCAGGTTAGCTCCATATGGGTCTTGACAAGACAAATTCCGCAATGGTTCAGACAAAAACAATGGCACGTGCATATGAGCCAGGGCGAGGTATAAGAAGAAGGGTTGACCACTCTGACTAGAAGAAAAATAGAGAATCCCATTGATTAATTAAAATGAGGAGGCACACCTTGGTTAAGAATGGTCATGCCTCTCCATAACCTACTACTATTGCTGTTGACACGAGAAAAGCATTTACATTCACCTTAACCACAGCACTGGACTGAAATTCTCAACACTTGTGATTCCTGTTCTCTAACTACTTGGCCAACTCTTTCCTGCTTCTCTCCAAAATTGCACCAGTACTGCTTATTTAGGCTAATATTATTCAACCTATTAGTCTTTCAACCTACTAGGGACCTCTTCCCATGAAATTCTGATATGATGCATGCTCTAGGCAGAGCTTGGAAAAACTGGCTGGGAGATTCTGGATCTTGTGGTCCCTGAAAGTAATTTTTGTAAGCTCTAGTTCTAAGGCCCATAGCCAGTTCATGTAGGATGCTGACCAGGCCTGTTGAGCCTCACCATTGTTCCACATTACATGAAACTGTGCCTGCCTAGAACAGATCTGGTACTTTCTGGTAAATGTGTACTGGAAGAAGAAGAAAAAAGTTAGAGTAACTATCTCTCACTTGAGGATCCTACATCACACTGCTGAGGAACACAGTTTAAATACCTAAGAGCCTCTCCCCTCACATTTCCCAAATAGAGAGTCACTGTTATATCAGATTTAACAGGAGTCTGCCTTAAAAGCAAAAACAAACAGGCTTGGCAACCTTAGACAAATCATGACAGCCCACCATATTGACATTCCTTTATCTAACCCTCCTTTCAAAATCAGGGGGCGGGGGAGATTGTCTGACACTGAGACATGTTAGAGGCATTAAGATGGTGGTGGTTCTCAGAACCTGGCTCAGCGGGACTCATCCTCCCCATTTCATTCACTTCAGCACCAGTGTTCATTCCTCAAATGGCTGCTCCCTGGTAGGATTATGGAAGAGGGAGTCTGCCACAGACAGCACCTTACTCAGGGATCCCTCAAACCTCGCAGAGGTCCTGTTTACATAAGTTGAGTACACCAGGGTTTCATAAGTTCATGATAGCTTATTTCTGAACTAAAATTGGAGGCACAATAATCCAGTCTTGCACTCCAATTGCAGAGCTTGGAAAGTCACTTTTAAGAAGTTGCTCAGTTATGGATGCCTTCCATATGCCATTATAGTCAATGTGGAATAAATCACCCATACACAAAAAACAGGAGGCTGAAAGCACATCCAGAGCAGCGGCCAGAGATACAATGGTTGCCCTTCTTTTAGGGCATGTCATTTTGGCATCCAGTGTGACGGACTCAATTGCACTTGAAGCAGAATAACAGTAGAATTGGCCTGTCCACACAGAACAGAAGTGAGGAACCAGTGACTCTTATATGTTGGACTACAACTCCCATAATCCCTACCACTACCTGTTCTGGCTACAGCCTGACAACACCTGGAGGGCTACAAGTGTCCTACATGATATAAAATGTTGAATGAATGCTTCTACTGTGCCGGTAAAGTATTGTACTAGTTCATTTCTCACAACTAATGCTTCTCTCAAGCCACCCCACCCCACCTCCACATGCCCAGTTTGGAAATGAATGTTGTAGATGGTTTCAGAATGACAGCATCTGTTCTCTCCTAGACAAACAGTAGCCTAGAGCCTCTGTGTATCAAGCAGAGCATAGTATATTCTCTGCAAGGGAAAACTGCACAGTAGTTATTCTAGCAGGAAGTACATGTTGACTGAGGGCTCATCTACACCAGCCGAGATAACCTGGGGACAACCTGGAGTATTCTGGTCCTGGAGCTGCCCTGGAGTCCCCCCGTTACCAGAGCACACCATGCTGAAAACAGGCAGTTGTCCTCATATCATAGAATCATAGAATCATAGAATTGCAGAGTTGGAAGAGACCACGAGGGCCATCCAGTCCAACCCCCCTGCCACGCAGGAAATCTTGATCAAAGCATCCCCGACAGATGGCAATCCAGCCTCTGTTTAAAGACCTCCAAGGAAGGAGACCCCACCACGCTCCAAGGGAGTGCGTTCCACTGCCGAACAGCTCTTACTGTCAAAAAGTTCCTCCTCATGTTGAGGTGGAATCTCTGTTCCTAGAGCTTGCACCCATTGCTCTGTGTTCCAGTCTCTGGAGCAGCAGAAAACAAGCCTGCTCCATCCTCAGCGTGACATCCCTTCAAATACTTAAACAGGGCTATCATATCACCTCTTAACTGTCTTTTTTCCAGGCTAAACATACCCAGCTCCCTAAGTCTGTCCTCATAAGGCATCGTTTCCAGAACTTTTACCATTTTAGTTGCCCTTCTCTGGACACGCTCCAATTTGTCAATATCCTTTTTGAATTGTGGTGCCCAGAACAGGACACAGTATTCTAAGTGAGGTCATATGTGTCCTGCTGTTTCACCCAGTGCTGCTGCTGGTGTGCATCACATTCTGAGGCCAGAAACAAGGTGCCCAGCATTGATCACATGCTGGGGGCCTCACCGTGACCTCAGAGGATGCAACACATGCCAGCAGGGCTGGTGGTGTCAAGTGATACAGCAGGATGCATGTGAGGACAGCTGCCCAGTCTCAGTGTGGAGTGCTCCAGATTTTCCTGTTTTAGCTGCAGCCATCACAAAAGTTAGTAAGGAGAAAGGCCAGGGCAAAGGGGGTGGGGTGAGGAAGAGGCACGTGTGAGGCAGGTAAGGATGCGGTGAGTGAGAGAGAGGAATGAGGAGAAAATAGAGGTTTGGTTTTTTTTGTAGGAATGAAGGGGTGGGAAAAGGCTAAGGTATAAAGCTTAGGAAGAAAATACAGTCAAGAGGGCAACAGGTATGAAAGAAGGTGGAGAAGAGGCTCTGGAGCTCTACTTTGGGTGAAGGCAGGAAGGCCTGGCCTCATGGAGAGCTGAAGGGGAGGAGCCAGGGAACAATCTTCAGCTATTGCAAAACCTAGTATCTGCTTCCTGCCTCTTTCTGGGTGGTGATGGAAGAAACCCAAATGTTATGGATTCCTCCTCTCACCAACCCAGAGAATGGGAGTTTTTAAAAGTGCTTTAAGGAGGGGTTAAACAGTTTTGGGGATTGAACTGGTCAAACATCGTGAGGACAGTTCGGTCCAGATTTGGGGGTTTGGTACAATGTCATCTGGACAGATCATCCCCAAGACAGTCCCAAAACATTTTATTAGGCTTGGGTTGACAAGCCCTGAGTTAAACAATGGCAAAGAGGGTGCCATTGCATCAGGAACTGGATTTTTACTGATTTCCACTGGAATATATATATACACAAAATGAGCTGGAGGCTGGAATATGGGCTTTAAAAGGAAGCACACCCTGTAAAAAGGCAATTAGTGATGAAGAATCAATGCACAAGGGGCTAAGACTGTGGGTCAGAAAAATTCCATGAGAGGACAAATCATGCAATCTAGACTTGATGTTTAAAAAATGTGGTTTGTTTTGTTTTTTCTTTTGGAAAAGACAATCCTACATCATGGGAAAGTGATGCTGTGCAGAACCTCCCTGGTCCTCACCCTCATGCTGTAAGAAACAAACACAACTGGATTGAACAAGCACAGTCACAGAACCAGATCACAAAGGTTCCCTGGTTTAAGACACAAATCAAGAGAAACTGAGACCACCCATCATCAAATGAAAGAATAAAAAAGATGGGCTATGTTACACAAATACTTGGTTTTTCCCTCTTCTCGCTCATTCAGAAGCTGGAGATCCTGCATTGAGCAGGGGGTTGGACTAGATGGCCATGAGGCCCCTTCCAACTCTATGACTCTATGACCAAATCCACACTACATAAATAATCCAGTTTGAAACTGGATTATTTGCCATGGCTCCATCCTATTGAATCCTGGGATTTGCAGTTTTATAAGGTCTTAGCCTTCTCTGTCAAAGAGTGCTGCTGCCTCACCAAACTACAAAGCCCAGGATTCCATAGGAAGAAGCCATGGCAAAAAAATCTAGTTTCAAATTGGATCATTTGTGTAGTGTGGATTTGACCTTTGACTCTAAAATGATGTAAATTGCTGGGGCAAAAATAAGTTTTTGGTTATATAGTATAGAGCTAGAAGGACAGCTAATTAGAACAGTTTCAAGATTGCAACAATAAACATGCCAGTCAAGTGTAGTTATTATGTGATAAGAGTATATTGAACTAAGTGTGAAGGGAGAGTACAAAGGTTCAAGCCAAAACCCAACAACAGGCAAATTCATCCCTAGATCTGAATTAAGGTGAAACACTTATTTCACCACCACTCATCCATGACAACTTAGAGTGCCTGAGACATTTGTAGGAAAAGTGCTTCAGGGTCAATTTTTTTTAGAACAACTGTACCTTTCTCAGGCACTGATCTTTGGCACTACTCACATCAGCAAAGCTCTTTTCTATTTATGGTAAAATGTATAACATCTGTGGAACACTGCCACAAAATCATAAGACAATTGCATTGTAAAATGAACCAGTGTGCTACTGACCTGCATGCACATTCTGTACTGTGTTGTACATCCTTCCCATAACATACAATTTCAAACTAAAAATATAGAAACCTGACATTAATTCTTTCTCCTGAAGGGACCAACAGGCCAACATGAAGTAGGACTTTGAGAATCATAGGCCTTGTCTAGACTAGAAGATATAATGCTGATCACTGCACATTAACACAAAATCGCAGCAGCGTTCTCTTTTGTCTCCATGGTCCTTTGGCAAAATCGCTGGTATGCGAAGCTATCCATGTTTGAGGTTCACATGCAGCCATGCCTGTGAATCAACATGGTGGCTGAGAGTGAATTACTCACGTTATTATTCTCAACAAGCTGTCACTGTTGCACCGTATTTTTTTTTAGCTGCAAATCAAAGGTACCCAAGTGCGACCTTCCACTTAAAAAGCTGTTTGGTTGCCTCAGCACAACAAAAAAGTGCACAATTGGCAACACAAAACTCCAAAATGGCACTTCCAGCCACTTCATTGCCAGCAGGGCCAGGTTAAGGAATTCTGGGGGCCCCTGCAATGCTTTATTTTGGGCCCCCATATGTTTATCTCAGGTCAATGTAACCTAACCTATTCACCATACAGGATGTTCAGATTACAGCAGGACCCCCGTATCCATGGATTCATTATCCATGGGACGCAAAACAACACACCTACCAGAGTCTTCCTAGAAAATGTGTCCTCCCTAGCTGTTTTCTAGACCCTCCAAGGCAACTCTATGGTATTTTAAACCAGAAGTCCCATTATTTTCAATGGCATTCACTATTATTCATGGTTTTCAGAATCCATGCCCACACAGAACCAATCCCCAGTGGATAAGAGGGGCCTACTGTATTACATAATTTGCCACCAATATATAGTTTAAAAACTATATTATGGGCACTAACATAATATCTTTTGTTTATTAGCAATTAATGTAATGGTGTAGATTTCCTCAAAGAAAAGAAAGAGTGGACTACAAGCTGAACATGAGTTAGCAGTGTGCTGCAGCAGCAAAAAATGCCAATGCGATTCTAGGCTGCATTAATAGGAGTAGTGTCTAGATCAAGGGAAGTCTCACTCTGGCTTTTCTTCGCAAACGAAGATTCAGAAAGGACTCATCCTGCGCTTTCTGCAAGCGCGCTGATGACTAAAAAGGCCAATCCGAGATAAACAAGTCCGGTTGCAAAAAGCACAGCAGAAGGTCTCCTTGGGTGATGATTTTGGGTTGTGATTCTTTCTGCGTTGTCGTTTCTCTTCAAGACTTGTTCGTCGTGAGTTCTCAAATAAGGCTGCAGCATTGTGGATAGTGCGTCTCCATGCCTCCCGATGTGAGGCCAGGGCAGTATCACTTCATTCTGCTTTGGTCAGACCTCACCTGGAATACTGTTTCCAGTTCTGGGCACAACAATTCAAGAAAGATACTGAGAAGGATGGTGGGAGGTCTGGAAGCCATTACGCCCTATGAGGAACGGCTTAGGGAGCTGGATATGCTTAGCCTGGAGAACAGAAGGTTGAGAGGTGACGTGATAGCCATGTTTAAATATATGAAGGGATGTCATACTGAGGATGGAGCAAGCTTGTTTTCTGCTGCTCCAGAAACTAGGATACAGAGCAATGGATTCAAGCTACAGGAAAAGAAATTCCACCTGAATATTAGGAAGAACCTCCTGACAGTAAGAGCTGTTTGGAAGTGGAATATATGGCCTTGGAGTGTGGTGGAATTTCTTTCTTTGGGTTTTTTAAACATAGGTTGGATGGCCATCTGTCAGGAATGCTTTGATTGTGTGTTCCTGCAGGGCAGAGGCCGATCGGATAGGATGGCTGTTGGGGTCCCTTCCAGCCCTATGATTCTATGATTCTAGGCTGCATTCAGAACCTGGGAAAGTTACTCTTGGATGACACCTCCCAGAATCCCCCTGCCAGCACCCTTCTCAAGGTCTGGTTGCATTGTTCCTTTTCCAGCATTCTCTAGCCCAGTGGTTCTTAACTTGGGGTCCTCAATGTCCTCACAGGGGGGTCCATAAAGGCTTGAAGGCTGCTTGGCCCACCTCCTCCCTGTAATGGAGTAGCCACGTGACAGGAACCAAGGCAAAGGCTGGCTGGCTTGACCTGCACATTGCCATTCAATCCACTCCAGCCACAAACTTGCAGGAAGAAGCAAGAGTGCCTCTGAGGGAAAGTTTAATGGATGGTGTAATTGTATTGTTGTTGTTGTTAGCTATTATTATTAGGGTTTTAAATCTTGAGTTAAGTCTTGGGGCAACAAAAGATATTTAAAGGAAGTCCCTCATAAAGAAAGGGTTAAGAACCACTGCTCTAGGCCAATGCCTCTCACATAACACTAGTTAGTTAGTTATTTTAGTTATTTATACCCCACTCTTCAGCCACAAGGCTATCAGAGCAGCTTACAAATTGTTTTTTAAGCAGTAGCTATTTACACATCTACACTGCATTAAACAGTTTCCAATGTGTGTTAGCTAATTGCCCCCACAAGCTGGGTACTCATTTTACTGACCTATGAAAGGATGGAAGGCTGAGTGAACCTTGGAGCCTGCTGGAATCGAACTTGCAACGTGGTGACTTACAGTACTGGCACTAAAGGGATACTGGTGTTTTAGTGACAATAATAAAACCATTGTTCCCAGTAATATTACTCCAAATTTTAATTTATATTCTTCTGTTAAAATAGCTAGAGTGTCGTAGAAGTTTCAGCATTGCACTATGACTATGGAGACCAGGATTTGAATCCTTACTCAGCCATGAATACCCACTGGGTGACCCTGGGCAAGTCACACTCTCTCAGCCTCAAAGGAAGGCAGAGGCATACCCCTTTTGAACAAACCTTGCCTAGAAAACCCCATGGTAGGTTCGCCTTAGTCAGAAATTACTTGAAGGCACATAGGCAAACACACACAAATTCCTGTTGCAGGTTGAACTCAGTTGGCAGCAAGGGTAGGAAGCTGAAGACCAAGGGGTAAAGAGAGGGAGGGGAGAGACCCCAGGAAACCATGTTAAGAGCAGCTGGAAAGATGGGCTGGAAGGAAGGAAAGGGAAGGAAGGAAGGAAGGAAGGAAGGAAGAAGCCCTTTCTGAGGGAAAGAGACAACCCTCAAATTCCCCCCGTCTCTCTCACACACACACACCCCTCTCCGACACATGACTGGCTGGCTTGCATTTTGCAGCAGCAAACTCCCTCCAGCTTCTGCCACGGAGAGCTGCTGCTTCTTTCTCTTTCTTTCTAGTTTGGGAGATGCTGGGTTTTTTAAAAAAAAAAAAGCCAGCAGGAGGTTTTTGGAGGAGGAGGATAGGAGGGGGCTACAAATCAGCGGCTCTTCCCACCTGTCTCCTGGCTGTCTCCTTCGTCAGATAGGGAGGTCAGCAGGGAGGGCCTTGACCTTGCCCCCCCCCCGCCAATACTGATTTGGCAGACTGGTTAAACCAGCCCTGATGCCAGCAAGCCCACCCCACCCCCCATATGTCCGACCAATCAGCTTTCCACTTCCATCCTGCGCTGTGATACGAATCGGTTGTCCAAACAAGCCATAGTGCATATCTCCATGCATTTAAAAAAAAAAAAACTTCGTGAAAAGCCACAAATTCCCGCTTCTGAATAAGGCAAATCATCACAGGGTCTTGTTGGGGCAATAGCAATAGCACTGATATTTATATACCGCTTATAAGAGGTGAAGCACCCCCCAAGTGGTTTACATTGTTTTTTTAGCTAATTGCCCCCAACAAGCTGAGTACTCATTTTACCGACCTACTGAAGGATGGCAGGCTGAGTCAACAATGGAGCCCTCTGGGATCAAACTCATAACCTTGTGGCTTGCAGTAGTGGCATTTAACTACTGTACCACCAGGGCTTGCAATTTCCTGCAAATTCTATTAGGATTATTTTCACTGTCTAGATAACCCCATAGTCTCATTAAAGCATGCAATATCCTCATGAGTGCATTCTTAATTGTTTCTTCACCTGTATTTTGCATGATATATATGGAGACAAGGTTGAGATAATACCTCTACTGAGGTCATTTAAATAAGCAAACCATCGGTGAATCTCAGAGTTATCTAAATCTGAAATGATGGTGACTGCTTATCTCTCATGCCTCCACCATCACTTCCCACCTATCTGTCTTTCCCCAAAAGTCAACACTTTCTTTAATCTTTCGCCACACTGAAGAAATGGTCAGAGCTCAACAGGGAACAAAGGCATCATTGGCTTCTACACTTAGGAAAAATCTATCTGGGAGGCAAAGTGGCAGTGACCATACTCCAAAGGTGGTTCCAATCAGCCCAACAATTGCATTGGATTTTTAACATCTGCAGCCTACTAGGGGGGAAGGGGAGGCCAGGGAGTGCTGTTACTTTTTCCTGTTATGAGTAGAGAATCAGATTTTCTGTTGACACACCCTAGGATTGTTCTGTTTACCTTCTCTTCCTTGTTGCTAAGTATTGCCTCAGAGGTCTGAGGCCTAGTCCACAGCACCAGTCTCCACCCTTGCCTGAGGGACTGGCTCCAAAGAGAGCTGACAGGGGCCATTTCCTCTCCTGCAGTTTAATGCCTCCTAATCTCATGTACTTTCATTTCCCTGAAGTGATAGGCAAGACACAGCTTTTTTGGGCACCACCCCTGCTTGCCTCTTGTGCAACAGGCAGAGGTGGGGTGTGGGTAGCCCCAACCTTCCTTTGCAATCTCCTTGTCAAAGGGCCTTCACCCAACCCTCCATTTCCAAGTCATTACATGTAATGTTTTGTAATTCTGCTCACTGGCTTCCCTATTAGACTTTGGCTTTAAGAACAAGCAAAACATATGTTTCAAAACCCGGCAAATTTCAGGGCTACAATCACACATTCTTTCATCTAGAGCTAGGTAACAAGTGGACAATGGATGGGAGAAACCTTTGCTGTGAGGAAAGAGGGCAACAGCTCAACATATAAATCAGTGGTGGGCAATTGTAGTGGGCCATGGGAGTGCTATTTTCTGATTCTGGGACCCTTTGGGGACCTCATGAACTGCCAACACTACCAAAACAAAACAAAAACATACAAAGACACCAATATTCACAAAAAAGTTATGTTCTCATGTAAAACAGGCTGGGGGGGGGATCCTTCAAACAACTTAGAAGGTGAATTGCCTCTTTGGAACCCTCCAGGAGAGCCAATTCACCCTTTTCCCCCTTAGCTAGGAAGCCTGGAGAAGCTGAGAGGCTCAAAAATAGCTTTTGGGGCTGCATGAAGCCCCGAAGCCACTTTCTGACCACCCTTTGGACTTGACTATATGGTGAAAATATTCATAGAATTCAAGGAGAATGCATTTTGTGCCAATGGGATCCTGCATCATTTTGCCACATTCGGAAGGAAGGGAGACAAAAAGTCCAAATACTCTGTGTATTTAAAAAAAAAAAAAAAACTCAGAAGGAAATGTACATTCCCAGTCATTGGGACAACCAATTCGCTTTGCTTAACATTCCCGATAAAAGTGGAAGTGGAAAGTTGATTGGTCAGACATGCGCAGGGGGCAGAGCTTGCAGGCACGGCAAGCACCCAGAACCACCATGTTGGATTTTCACCCTAGCAATCGTGCACTGAGGTGACAAAACAGCCTTTTTCTTTTTTCTTCCTGTTTATTTAAGCGGAAGATCACACTCCTGCACCTTAGATTTGCTTTTTTTAAAAAAAAATACAGTTCGGTGGTGGCAACTGGCAACAATAAAAACACAGGTTTTTATTCACTTGCACCACCATCTTCATTCGCAGGCATGCCCATTTGAACAACAGACATGTGTGGCTTCACTTGCCTGAGATCTTGAACAAAAACCATGGAGACAAATGAAACCTGCTGCGAACTGGCATTAGTGCACATCAATCCACATTTTATTGCCTCATATAGACAAGCCCTTGGTATGAATTTATGAAGCTGCATTCTACCAAGTGAGACTCAACAAAGTTTCTAGAAAGAGGATTTTTCTAGTCATGTCACCTGAGCCATGGATCTTTGACACATGAAGTATGAGCACTGCCACTGAGTGCTGAATGTTCTCCATACTTGTGTTTGCTCCTGTTTTTATTAGTTAGGGCCTAAATCAAACATCTTCATGATGGAGCTGCATCTTGATAGGACTTCCTTCCCCTCTCCATAGCAGCCCTCTCACCTTTGGGAAAATTGGAGTCAGGGGGTTTCCTAAAGCAGATATGGTGGCTGGGTGTGGGAGATCTCTGGAGCAGATAAGTTCAAGTTTTGGTCAACTGGTAAGAAGGGTCTGTGTATAGGAGAGCCAGCAAGGTGTGGTGCTTTAAGCATCAGATTAGGGGGCTTACTGCACAAGGAAAGGCAAGCAGCAGTAAAGCCCAATAATAGCATCTCCCACCTTGCCTTATCACATGACATTGGTGTGTTTCAGCTTTTCCTCCATTTTGGTCCCATGGGAGACAGTGGTAAATGCAAGTCTTTTTTCTGACTGAAAAAATCAGTTAGAAAAAAAAGTCTCAATTTACCACCGTCTCCCATGGGACCCGAACGGAAGAACAGCTGTTGAACACCGATGTCGTGAGATAAAGCAAGGTGGGAAATGCTATTATCAGAATTTATTGCCGCTTCCCTTCCCTCATGTGATAAGCTGCTGGGACTCTGGAGACCAGGGTTCAAATACCCGTTTAGCCATGGTAACCCACTGGGTGACTGTGACAGACAGCCAGGGAGCCAATGAGGACATGGTACTCCAGAAACCAATCCTCTATGAGGAGGTGGAAGGAGGAGGGGCTTCTGGAGGAGATAAAGGAGGACTGAGTGAGGAAAGTTTTTCAGTTTTTCAGTTTAGGGAGTGGAGGTGAGGTTTTGAGTGATTCAAGACAGTTTAACTTCCTTGGAAGTTAGAGAATTAGAGAGAGTGTGAATGTTTGTGCAGGCCCAATAACCTGGTTATACAGTTGCATGGTTTATTTGTTTGACAATAAACGTTCTTCTGTTGGCCAAAAAAAAAAAAAAAATCCAGCCTGGTGTGAGTGATTCTCAGGGAAGGAGACACAGTCAGGAATACATAGCCACACCTGAGTGCTAGTGCTATACCACTGGGAGATGTAGTTCGGCTGTGAAGTGGAGGCCGTGCATCACAAAGTGGTGGCAGCGGTGGGATAGGAAATCTCCCCTTCTCCACAGTGACCTTGGGCAAGTCAGACTCTCTCAACCCCAGAGGAAGGCAAAGGCAAACTCCCTCTGGACCTTGCCAAGAAAACCCTGTAATAGGGTTACCTTAGGGTCACCATAAGTCAGAAATGACTTGAGACCACACCACCCCAACAAGAAACTTTATAAAGACTCATAATGATGTTCCATTTGTAAGCCTGAGGGCAGGGGACCATCAAATTAACAATTTGTAAGCCACTGGGGGAGCTTTTTTGGCTGAAGAGTGGGATATACGATAGACAGACAAACAGACAGACAGATAGAGATAGATGACAGACAGACATGTAGACAAAAATATTCACTGTCTTTCTCTGAAATTTTGACCTTAGTCACTTCCCTCACTGGAGATTTTCACACAGGCTATATATCCCGTGGCAGAAACAGAACAGGGTCGGGAAAGGTTTTCCCTTTCGGATGACGTTGACCCCGTTCTGTCCTGCATCCATCCTACTCCTGTGACTATTCCAGAACAATGTAATCATGATTTTTCATCGTGAATAGACCTCCAGTTCTGTCGCTATAATGCAATCAAAGGTGTGCGAACAGGAGCCCCGTTCCTGTTCCAAAATGACAGCCGTGGAGGGGAGGTCCTTTCCGAGCACTTCCTGGTACGATCTGGACATCCGGGTAAGTGGTACCCTTTATTTTACCCTCCCTGTTTTGATTATGTGATTTAAAGAGTGTTTTTGTTCTTGGTGAATTGATTTTATGTTTGGGGGAGTTTTATTTTTTAAATTTACCATCCGGCGTTATCACGTGATAACATGATAACGTTTCAGACGGCCGGTCGTAAAAGCAGCCTTACGACAGCTGCATTTACGGCCGGCCAGCAAGGGGAGGGGGAGCCTGTTCCTGCTGCGGAATTAAGGTGAGTGTGTGAAAGATTTATGTTATTCCGTGGCAGGAACGGGAGAGGAGGTAGCGGGGCAGTAACGGGGCATTTTGGCCCCGTGTGAAAATCTCCACTCACTAGGGCAAGTCTGTGTCATTCTATAAGAGTGCTGGGAATCTTGAGAAAATGCAGTCTAGGCCACAGGGGTAAGGGAAAATAAACACTTCCAAAAGCAAGAAATCTCAAAGAATCTGGTTAAGATTTTTTTTAACATATTTGGAATTTAGTCACCATTACTTCCTTCTTATAATTTGTATTACTACTTGACAGCCAGGAAGGTATAATTCCTTCCCTCTTTCCTTCCTTCTCATCCCCTTGGAGATGGAACTTGGAAAAACTGGGAAAAGAAAGGAAGGGTGGGGAAGACAAGGGAACTGGGAACAAAAGTGGCAAGGAAGAAGACTTGATGGAGGAGCTAAGGAGTTAAATTCAGTTTATATTATCCTTCATAGTGTTGAGTTCATATTTGTGTTTGTGTCATATAAAATTATAAACACAATTAAAAATACCCATCAATACAAATAAACAGAGAAGCACATTTAATTTCATCTACAAAGAAATGATTAGAATGTGTATAGATGATAATAATCTACAAGCATTGCCATGCATGGAAATGCCAATCAGTATCAGACACTGTTCACCTGAAGATAAAGTTCACCTGGTTCCCTACAACCACTATGAAACCAGAAGATGTCTGGTTTCATTTTGGATGGTTGGTGGGCTTTCCTCTACTTGTCATCCTTGAAGGTTTCTAGGAACAGGCTTTTCCATGCACACAAAAGAGTTTGGAGGGGCACCTTGATGGCTGTAAAGATTGCCCTGGACCATCTTTAAACAGACAGCCCTCAAGGAAACCAAAACCTATGCCATATGTAATTCAGAAGTCAAAATAAGCCAACACATACTGTATTCCATAGCAGAATTGTATACAAGCACACATGCGTTGACTGCTCTTTTCCCATATTAAAAGGAAACCCAGCATGGATTTAGAGGAGAGTAAACTATAGAAAGAATCATTTTGTGAATTCCGGATGGCTTCAGGATTCCCACACAGCAGAATCTCAATAAAGAGCAACAAATGCTGTCCAGAAGGGCAAAGTTATTAAAAAGGAGGAGGGGAGTTGATTATTGTCCAAGCTAGTTTATTTTTAAATAATCAGAGAACACATCCTGTTTTCTTGTTTACAGCTATATTTATCCACTCAAACAAGGCCTGCTCTTCCTCAGAGCCCTCCAAAGGGAAAAGGGTGGGATGACAACTGATGATGAGGAAAAGGATTACAACAAGTGCGTGTGCATTTGCGTATTTGTGCGCACATATACTTACGGAACTTAAACATATGTTTGCCTCACAGTTCCCAAGACAATACATACTACTGTTCATGAAATATAAGAATCCTTTTCATTACATCAGATTTTCTGACTATCACTGCATACATTAAAAACAGAAATGTGATAGTGGTGATTTTCAAAAACAGCCATTTATACCCTTGAATTTCCTTCCTTTTCCTATACCAACTACAAAACATAGTAACCCTTAGCACTTCCTCTCCACATCCTTAATTTGATGAACTAGTGAGTCAGGCAAACATCCAGTACAGAGTTACAGATGTATGTACAGGTCCCCCACCCCATATTCGCAGGAGATATGTTCCTGGACTGACCGTAAATAAGTGAAACCGTGGATAATAGCAAACCTTTTTGAAATGAATGACTTCCAGCCCAACCTCTGGCAGAAGCATACCACAGAATTGTGCTGGAAGACTTAGAAAATGCTTAGAGAGGACAATATTTTTTTCCAGATGTAGATAAGTGAAACCATAGATACTGGTCTCGTGTGTGACTTGTATTTATTCATTTGGTGACTTACTCCTTAAAAGAAAATCCCCACAGTACTACTGAACAGCCACACCAAAGCATTCACAAAGTATTCATCAGTTTTTCAAAAGTTAATTAATGCTTTTTGCACTCAGAGAAACTCTACTTGTTTATTTATTCATTCAATCTTTAAAAGTATGTTTACAAAGAAAGGAGAAAAATAAAGGAGTAGAAAAAGAGGGAAATGGGGGAGTACACAGGATATGAACATGGGCTAGGCATAACCATTAATATAAGCTGACCATATTTTCAAAACCACATTTGCTTGAAGCTCAAATCTATGAAATTCACATTCATGAGTGGCTAAAAAAGTGAGCTCATCTGACCATTGAAAAACAGATGGTGAATGTTTATCTCTCCCGTCTTGGAATATGTCTTTTAGCAACAGAAAAAGCATGCAGGATTCAACCATGTTGACTGTCAGTTAAATTCCACATCACAGGGATATAATTTAAAAGAACATTATGTGAACTTACCAAATTGGTAAGTTGTAACATGCCCAATTAAAACAGGGTAACTACTGGACATGCCCACATCATATGACATAGGGAAGCTTTGTCTGTATTATATCAACAACATTTAGCTGAATTTCTTTCTGAAGATGTATAATGATGTCTAATATACAGTACCTGAAGCATCCACATTTGCTGAACCAAACATAGTGGGCTTATCTACACCAACAGGAAAATACAGCTTACCTTCGGGTTTCCCTGGTCTACAGTAACCACAGGCTAGTCCACATGATTGCCACACACCCCAAGGTGAGTTCGGGAGAACTGTCCACATAGGTCTCTCCTTCAAACTCACCCCGGTCCAATAAATTGCAGTATGTGTGGCCACACAGCCATAGCCACTTGTTTCTCCCCTCTCCCTATGCATGCAAATATATGTATGTCTGCATGCCAATCAATATTGGTATGCTGGTATGCGCTTATCTGAACAACTCCCACATATGCAAAATAAATGGAGAGGAAGGAACCACTAAAAAGTGACATTGAAACAGTGAAAGAGGCATTTCCTAGTGGGATAGGTCAGCTGATTGCCTGGTCCAGGGAATCTCCTCCCACTCTCTTCTGCCTGCCCACCAAAAACTTCTCCTGCCAGCTCCACACCTACATTACTATGGAGCACAGTCCACACACATGTGCAAGTATCTGGATTTTCTGCTCAAATCTAAGCAAATCCCCACTTTTGTGGGGTGCAGATTAAAGCCCTGAGATGCTGAAAAGACCCAGATTCAAGCTCTACAGTGTCTGGACAGCTCACAATGAAAATGAGGTGAGGTCGTTTTATTTGCCCACTGTAGACAAGCCCACAAAGTCCATTGTTCTGCTCTCTACATTTCTCTTGCAGTTGTCTAAGGGCAAATACCATATCTGTAGTACTCCTATTGGCTCTGAAGCCACATTGGCTTTCAGGAAGAAGTTCTTCTGCAATAGCAGGAACTAATCTGTTCAGGAGTATCCTTGCAAGGATTTTTCCAGCAAGAGAGAGCAGTGTTATGCCTCGATAGTTTAAGCATCGGATTTTGCGCCTTTTTTCTTGTAGAGGGTGATGATGACTGCATCTCGGAGATCTGATGGCAGTTTCCCTTTTTCCCAGCAATTCACAAGGAGTTCGTGGAATTTAGCATGGAGTACATGACCTCCGTGTTTCCAGACTTCAGGTGGGATTCCATCAATCCCAGCTGCCTTGCTGTTTTTCATCTGCTGTATGGCCTTAAGGGTCTTTTCCAAAGTGGGAGCTATGTCCAATTAATTCTTCATCGGTTTTTGTATCATATGTTGGATAGCTGAGCCTTGGACTACTCGGTTGGCACTGAAGAGACCTTGAAAAGTGTTCAGCCTATCAATTCAGGATGGAGGCTTTATCAGTAATTAGTGTTTGACCATCTGTACTGTATAAGGAGCTTTGGACCTGATAAGTAGGTCCAAACACTGCTTTAAGAGCTTCGTAAAATCCTCTAAGATCACCCAGATCTGCACAGCATTGTGTCTTTTCTGCTATATTGATCCACCACTTGTTCTGAATGTCTCGGAGTTTTTGTTGAAGTTTACTACATGTAACTACATTTTTACTATATTTACTACATGTAAATATTTATTACATTTTCACCAACAGTGGTCCGCCCTGGCCTCACATCGGGAGGCATGGAGACGCACCATCCACAATGCTGCAGCCTTATTTGAGAACTCACGCCGAACAAGTCTTGAAGAGAAACGACAACGCAGAAAGAATCACAACCCAAAAACATCACCCAAGGAGACCTTCTGCTGTGCTTTTTGCAACCGGACTTGTTTATCTCGGATTGGCCTTTTTAGTCATCAGCGCGCTTGCAGAAAGCGCGGGATGAGTCCTTCCTGAATCTTTGTTTGCGAAGAAAAGCCAGAGAGAGACTACACATGAGACATAAAGAAAAGGGACTTGATGTAACATTTGTCGACCTCATCAAAGCCTTCGACACTGTGAGAAGAAAAGGTCTGTGGCAGATCCTGGAAAGACTAGGATGTCCTCCCAAATTCCTTAAAATAATTATCTTGCTACATGAGGGCCAGCATGGTCAAGTCAGATATGGTGATGCTCTTTCAGAGCCCTTTCTAATAACTAATGGAGTGAAGCAAGGTTGTGTTCTTGCACCAACTTGATTTACAATCCTCCTCAGCATGATGCTCCAAAGGGCTACGGCAGAGCTTGAAGAAGAAGATGGCATCTATATACGTTACCGTACTGATGGTAGTTTGTTTAACTTAAGCCGTATGAAGGCTCGCACTAAGACTCTAAACTATCTAGTCTATGAGCTGCTCTTCACTGATGATGCTGCCCTTGTTGCCCACACAGAAGTAGCTCTGCAGCGCCTAACATCCTGCTTCGCAACAGCTGCAGAGCTGTTTGGGCTGGAAGTCAATCTGAAGAAAACAGAAGTTCTTTACCAGCCTGCACCACAGGATGAACACCACCATGCCCACATTGCCGTAGGCAAATCTGTGCTTAAGTCCATTCAGCAGTTCACCTGCCTGGGAAGCATCATCTCCTCAGATGCCAAGATTGACAAAGAGATTGATCACAGATTAGCAAGGCATATAGAGCATTTGGAAAACTTTACAAAAGAATCTGGAGTAACAAACACCTGAGGCGAAGCACAAACATCAATGTGTATAGAGCCATTGTACTGTCTATTCTCCTTTACGGGTCTGAAACATGGGTCACCTATCCCCAGCACTTATGACTCCTCAAACGTTTTCATCAGCGCTGTATGCATACAATCCTACATATACTCTGGACTGACTATGTGATGAATGTTGCTGTCCTTGAGCAAGCAGGGATCACGAGCATTGAGGCCATGATATTGAGAACACAGCTGCGCTGGGCAGGGCATGTTTCTAGGATGGAGGACCATCGCCTCCCAAAAATAGTACTCTATGGTGAACTCGCCATGGGTCAGCATAAGAGGGGAGCTCCAAAAAAGCGATACAAGGACTCCCTGAAACAACATCTCAGGCTCAGCCAAATTGATCACCAACAATGGTCCGCCATGGCCTCACATCAGGAGGCTTGGAGACGCACTATCCACAATGCTGCAGCCTTATTTGAGAGCTCACACCGAACAAGTCTTGAAGAGAAACGACAACGCAGAAAGAATCACAACCCGGAATCCTCACCCAAGGAGACCTCCTGCTGTGCTTTCTGAAACTGGACTTGTTTATCTCAGATTGGCCTTTTTAGTCATCAACACGCTTGCAGAAAGCGCGGGATGAGTCCTTCCTAAATCTTTGTTTGCGAAGAAAAGCCAGAGAGAGACAAGCCCAATATGAAACCTAAAGAAATTTTAGACATTGAGACTAGGATAGTTTCCATTGGTTGATTTGTATAGGACAATCTAAACCAGCATTCCAGTCAATTTGAATTTATTTACTTTAAAAATAGCTAGCAACAAAAGTGCTGAAACTGTTTTCTTCCAACAATCACCATGACTTGGAAGAATAAAGGGGAAATGTCAGCTGTGTTGTTAACATGGGGACAGCAAAGTGCATTCCTGGGGCTGCATGTGGTCCCCTAAGCTCCTTTTGCTGCCCTCAACCCATCCAGATTCCCTGGACTGTCCTTCTGGTCTATAAAAATGGTAAATTGCCACTCCGGGAAATCTTTGGGAACACCCACTTCTCCTTTAAATAGTTTGTAGGTACCCTTGCACAGTTTAACTTCAGAAAATACCAACTTTCTAAAGTCAGAAGTGGCTTTCCAAACACTTTTTTCTTTATTTATTTTTTAGCATTTGATGGCCCCGATCTTTTTTTTTTTTCCTTTCATGTTAGAGGCAAAAACAGGCCCCTGGACTCACTATAATTATCCACTACTGGTTTAGTGTCTACTGAAAGAAAGCAGTTGTTTGGGACTAGAAAACTGGTTCTAACTACAAAACTCTTCCAGAAGCATGTATAAGACTGGCAGCCCTGGGTATCACTGCCAGTAATGCTGCTGGAGAGGTTAGAGTGGCACCTCTCTGCTATCCTTTTGCAGGCAGGTGAAGATCTTTTTGTTTCAGCAGGCCCTTGAGGGCTGATTGTTTGCAGGGAAAGGAGCCTTTCAGAATGCGCTGTACTATTTATTTGTCGTTTTAATTTTATATATTCCACAAAACGTATACAAAATATATACACAAAATACAAAGAACACTAAATCCCCCACCCCACATTACAACTACAATCTAAAACTGCCTTCCTGCCTTCCAAGCTACTTAAATAAACACACACACACACACACACACATACACACACACACTGAGCTGTTTCCATGGATTCGGTATCCACGGTTTCACTTATCCACATCTAAAGAAATATGTTATCTCTAGTATGATTCTATGGTCAACCTCCAGTGTTCATCTGATTGAAAATAATACAGTTCCATGTTATCCACAGTTTTTGGTATCCACAGGTGGTCTTGGAACGTATCCCCTGCGAATACAGTGGTCGACCTGTATATGCTTACATTTTTGCCTATTAGAATAATCCAAAAATGGCTCAGTAATGAAATCCCACAAGCAAATGTATCCCTTCTTAATACAGTCATCCCTTCACTTTTGCGGGGGTTATGGGAGCAAGACCCCCAACAAAAGTGAAAAAAACACGAATAAAAATAGGCCTCCCAGGCCTCCTCTGCTGCCACCCCCACCTTCGCTCGCCTCGTCACCACCACCATGCAGCCACCGCTGCCACCACCTCCAACATGACCCCGCTGCCACCACCGCTGCCACCATACCTCCGAGACCTCCGCCACTGCATCCATCATGCTGCCACCGCTGCCACCACTATGCCCCCAGGGCCCCCCCACCCCTGCCACCATGCCCCCGCCACCGAGCACTTGGAGGCTTGACAGCTTTGCCCCAAATGTGCAGCTTTCTTGGGCTTGGCTTACCCCCACACACACAGAACTAAGCCCGAGGAAAGTGGCAATTTCCTTGGCTTTGCCCCGAACACCCTTGGCTTCCCCCTCAAACAGGACAAAGCTCGAGGAAATCCGTATAGCGATTGGCTGTGTGGACGATCCAGCCACTTCAGCTGCCCCCCCCACCTTGGGAGCCTGGAAGTCCGGGGGCAGCAGAAGCAGCAGGAGGGTCTGCAGCCACGTGACCTAAATCCAAGGTGGGGGGGGGTAGGCAGCCGAAGGTCTCAAGGCCACACAGCCTCGTGGAAGGGTCCGGGGGGGGTCCCCTGTGGCCTCCCCCAGGAGCCTGGAAGTCCAAGGTGGGGGGTTGGCTGCCAAGGCCAGCTCCAGGATCCGCCAGCGCACTGTGGCAGAAGCCAAGGCCTGAAACTACCCAGTAGCGCCAGGCCAAAGGATGCATTGCTCGCCAGCTCCTGAGGCGGCTGGAGTTCCCTCGCTTCTCAGCCTCCTCCGCCACCGCCTCTTTGGACTCAGCGCTCTCATCTTCTTGGGCTTCTTCTTCCTCCTCCTGGAGCCCTCCAATGCTCCAGCCTGGCTGCCCAGACTTCTCTCTCCCCGCCTCTGCTGCCTCTTCTTCCTCCTCTTCCTCCTCCTTCCCGTTGGGACCACAGCAGCACCACCAATACCTCCGAGTCAGAGGCAGCCAAGGCAGCTTCTGCTGCTCCGCTCACAGCACCCTCATCGCTGCAGTCCCCATGGATGCGGAGGGGGAAGAGAAGGAGGACAAATCGCAAATTCATAAAACAGCAAAAGTCAAAGCCACAAATGGGAAGGGAAGACTGTAAATGGTTCCCAGTTTTTCCAAAAACCACCTAGTGTCTTTTCTTTCAACAAAATAGACAACTTGTCCGTTCCAGCCATTTCTACGACCTTCAATATCCAATCATCCTTAGATGGGATCTCCATCAGCAATTAAGGTTTACAGTACTAAATCTGTGGCACAAATCTTATATGCTTCTAGTGTTTGGATTGGGGGTTGGTTCCTGGACGTGGACAAATTTCAAGCTAAGTTCTTGAGATCATTGTTCCAATTTCTAAACCGTGTTCCAACTTGCATGCTACTGTTGGAAACAGGGGAAAGTCCTCTTTCTATAAGAGCATGGTGGCTCACCCTAAAGTTATAGATGTAGGTATGTGTTTTTGGTAAGAGATTAGGTCTCTTGAAATATTTGGTACAGGACGAATTTGTAAGCTCTTGGGCTAAATGTTTAGTGAAGAAAGCAGCTTCAATAGGTCTTTCTACTTCACTCCTTTCCAACTTGGGGCTGATTGGTTAATTTAAGGCTTCAGGAGATTGCTTTTTGTGAACTGTAGTCATGTTCATATGCGTCTTGTTCTCCTAGCATGTTGCACATACATTATAATGGTAATTTCCATATAGACAAATACTTGACAAGTTTAACTGTTAGCAAGTATTGCAGATGTTTCTCTAGGGCCAGAGGCAATGTGTATTCCAAAGAAATATTGCGTGGCAGATTTACTGGCACCCCGCTTTCTGAAAGACACTGCCTTTGCAACAACATGGAAGTACAGTCCTTGAATCGTATTCTTTTATACTGCAAATTTTATACCCAAATCGGTCAAGACATAATCTATCCCCTGGTCAGTATGATGAGGGGAAGATCAGAAATCTTCTATGTAACATTTCTGATAGAAGACAAATGCCCAAAGATTACTCTAGCTGTAGCCAAATTTCTTTCAGAAGCTGCCAAGATTAGAACTCTTTTTGTACGAAAAAATGGCCAGAGTGTAATTTAGGAATTTTATATTTTTCTGTCATATGTGGGTTTTATTGTTGATTGTTCCTACTGTTCCTACGGTTGATTGTTCCTACTGTTCCTAAACTTTGGGTCTATTGACAGCAAGAAATGATTACTGACTTAGATAGAATCTCCTTATTCTTCCCATTTTTCAGATGGCATTAGCTGCCAAGATTATATAATGTAAGGCACTATCATTCAAATTTTTGACCTGCTCATTAGGTAATCCCAGTAAAAACAGCTCTGGTCTTAGCTTAATTTTGATTTTAAATACATCTTGTAACAACAACTGTATCTGTTTCCAAAACTTCTTAGCTTTATTGTACAACCACCACATACGGTAAAAGGATCCTTGATGTATTTCACATTTCCAATAGACATTCTTGACTTCATTATACATTTTGGATAGCTTTACTGGGGTCAGATACCAGATACATCATTTTAAGGATTTTTGTTTTGTTTTTAATGGGCATGCGTTTCATTGCTTTTAATTCCATTATTAGTTTAATTATATATTTTTAATTTTTGAATGATATGAATTTTAAAACTGTCTCTGGGAAAACAGCAGATACAAATGAATGTTGCCATCATCATCATCATCATCATCATCATCATCCTGAGATTCCTTGAGCTGTATGCAAGAACTGAAGAAACAATTTCAAAGGATTATATGTTATTTCAGATGTAGCTTTTACAGATTCTTTGCAATATTTACAGTAAACTGAAACTTGCTCCAGATAAGACAGAGGTGTTCCTGGTCAGTAGAAAGGCAGATCAGGGAATAGGGATTCAGGTTGTGCTGGATGGGGTCACTTGGGTGTGCTCCTGGACTTGGATCTGAGCTTGGATATTCGGGTTTCAGCTGTGGCCAGGATTACATTTGCACAATTAAAACTAGTGTGCCAGCTGTGCCTGCTCCTTGACAAGTCAGATCTTACTATGGTGGCACGTGCCTTGGTTCCATCCCATTTGGACTACTGTAATGGACTCTATGTGGGCCTCCCCTTGGAAACTGTTCAGAAACTTCAGCAGGTCCAAAATGTTATGGCCAAGTTGTTGACTGGGGTGGGTACAGAGATCATTCCATTTCCGGGCAGTCTGTTTCAGGCAGAATTCAAAGTGCTGGTTCTGACCTTTAAATCCCTAAACGGTTTGGGTCCAGACTATCTGAAGGACCGTATCTCCCTATACAAGCCAACTTGAATGTTAAGATCGGCAAAAGAGGGCTTTCCCTCAGTCCCACCACCTTCACAGGCATGGTTGGTGAGGACTCAGGAGACAGCCTTCTCCATGGCTGCTCTCAGACTGTAGAACTTCCTTCCACAGGAGGTCTGGTTGTCCCCCTTGCTGCTCTCTTTTCATTGGCAGTTGAAGACATTTTTATTTAGGCAGGCATTTGAAACATGAATTTTAATTGGTGTACTGCTTTTAATGTTGTATTTTTATTGATTTTATGTTTGTAATTCATGTTGTGTTTTTAATTATATTTCAATAATGGTAACTAAGTTAATTCTTTCTAAACTTTTGTAACTTATGATGTTTTAGTTGTATTTTTTAATTGCTGTAAGCTTGAATCCCATTTTGGGAGAAAGGTGGGATATAAATCCACTAAATAAATAAATAAATAAGTTAGGATTTGTCCTTTTAATTTAGCCTCAAGAATGGGATTTGCTTCATTTCTCTTCAGATATGAATCTTGATTGCCCCTCATATTCTCATTAAAAGGAACACAACATGGAACCAGCAGTCAAGTTTGAAGACTTCATCAGTAACACCAGATCAGGGCACCTTCTCATATTCTCCATCTCAAATTGTCCCTTGCCCTTCCCTCACGCTATCATGAGGTAGTCATCAACATATCTAAATAAAAAAACCACACTCACAGGCCTCAAGAACTCAGTGTTCACTACATGACTATGTGTAAAACAAGCCCAGGCAAAATGATAATAAATATTAAATTATTAAACTACTTTAAGGTAACAACATGCCTGAATGAACTGTTTCCTGGATTAACTTCACTGACTTGCATAAGAGATTAACCAGATCGTTCTGCTTCTGATACCCAATTAAAAAGAAACCCTCAATTAGTTAAAAAGGGGGTTTTTCATTAATCCTACACTTGGTAGTGTGCACCTTGATCTCACATGGGGACAAATTGTTCAGAAATAATAACAGTACAAATCATGCATACCATTTGCAATTTTCCAAAGTTCATAGGCATTCATCCAGAAGTTTTAAACAAGGATGAAAATGCCTTGATGCTGGTTAGCTCCGGTTCCAGCACAGAGTTGCATATGTGATATGCGTTTGCTTCATGCGACAATTCAGACGCCAAAGATCTGTAGATCTTTGCCAACACTAATGACATAAGGACATTCCCAGGTAGAGTTGAAGAGTCATTGCATGAACTCTGCAGATACATTGAAGAAAGTACAGGTCAGAATGTGATGTCATATAACTTCATTTCTGCAACATAACAAGGCCAAACTAGTGCCAAGGCCTGTTCATCTGATCTTGCTGTACTGAGTAGACGATAGTACAGTTGTCCTGCTGTATCCACGGATTTGGTATCCATGAATTTAAGTATTCATGGCTTGAAAATATTCTTTAAAAAATAATAATCCAAAAAGCAAACCTTGATTTTGCCATCTTCTATAAGGGACACTATTTTGCTATGCCATTGCATATAATGGGACTTGAGTATTGACAGATTTTGGTATCCATGGGGGGTCCTGGAACCAAACCCCAGCGAATATGAAGGGACAACTGTATAAGGATCACTGCCACAGACACCAATTCACTTTTACTACTTACAAATCCTTATAACCTGAAGAACCAGAATATATGCTTCATCTAGTTCAGGCTACTGTTTGCACAGAAATCCCATCCTATCTGTAAGACCACAGGTTGTGTTTAGAGATTTAAAAATTTGGATTGAACAAAGTGATTGAAGATGATGATGATATTTTTATTTCTTACCTGCCTTTCCCCAAGGCTTGAGGTGGGGTACAATATGAATTAAAATACAATATATAACATTAAAGCATTAAAACCCACAAGTAAAAAAACATAATATTAAAATACACATTACACTAAAATCATCCATACAGATTTAAAATTCAACTGGGTAGGCCTGCAGGAAGAGATAGGTCTTTAGATTTCAGTCTCAGATGATTGCCTTTACAAACTTAAATGGGCTGTGAACTTTGTTAACAGTCCTTGGTAACTTCAAGCAAAGAACACTCCCTTATTGCCTAGTGGATTGATCAGCATTTAGATGCATGAGATTTGCTGCCTGGAAGAGCCAGGACTCAGCTGCGTAATATTTGGCCAAATGCTTATTGAAGGCAAAGGTTTTGTTTTATGGTTCTGGTCACCATTCAAGTTTTTTTCAACAAATAATCTATGTGTGTTTTATATACATAACCACTCCCAGGTCCTATCTCATCCTTGATCTGCCTGTCATCATAATTATGGAGCATATCTCAAACCTGTGATGGTATCTGCCATGCAGATCACCCTCTAAAGCTATGAAGTGTAAGTGGGGAAGTCTGTTTCTATGCATTCCCTTCCTTTGTCTAGAATAGTAGTGTGAATGAATCACGCAGTTCCCAGCATCTGTCACCACTGGCTACGCTGGTGAAGGCTGATGGAACTTGGGAGTCCAGTGACATGTGGAGGGCCATCTGATTCCCGTTCTCATGCTACAATGTGCAGCCCACAAGTGATCAAAGATCATTTGACTCAAACAGGTATACACACTGAGTTGTAAGTCAGTCAGCCAGAACTCCGTGGTACAAATCCTGAACTTAGCAGTATCTTTCTTTGAGAAGCCTCCTCATTCAGAAAAGAAGTCCACATATATCTGTCTCCTCCCTCAACTTCAACCTTTGATCTGCTCCAGCACAGGTCTTTTTACATTCTAACTTTCTCTTAGAACTTTGCTTTCTGATAAGCTCTTTTCATTAACAAAGATACTCAGCTTCACCTAGCTATTCTCCATTGTGCGTAACACGAGATATAACATCTTGGGTCTGGGCATTTTAAGCAACAGGGCCATCTGCTTACAATGATAAAACAAACAAACAAAAACTGAATTTCTCCTCTCTTAGAAAATGTTGCCAAAGAACATTGGTGATATAAAGCCAAAAGAAATAATAATAATGATCACTGAACCATAAGGAACTCTATGATATGCTCCTTGCAGCTTTCAGATTTGAGTGCACTTCGATGAAATCAGGTTGTCTATTAATTTTGATTATCACTCTTTTCTCTGATGCAGAAAGAGGATTTGGCTTCTCTTTTCCTATGAAATTATTCCTTTGCGTTCATTTAAAATGATTTGCTGTGGGTTTCTAATACAGAAATTTACCCCAGCAAATAAATAATCTGGGCAGCCACGTGCTACCTGTAGTTGACAGAGGAAAACTTGTTAGCAAGGTTACGATGTTGCCTCTTGAGGTACTGCTCAGAGCCTCTAAAGTCCTTATGCAAAACAGAGATGGCTCTAAAGCAAGAGTGTGGCCATAGGGCCATTTGGCCCTCAGTAAGCCTGTATTTGTAGCCCCCAACACCCCTCCCACACATTCTTTCCCAGATTGATCTTTTTCTGGCAAAAAAGCAGAGGGTTAACTGCTTCTCAGGGAAGTATTAAGGTCAGGCAATTTACCTGTTAAGCAGGCTAAAAGTCTCTCTTGTGCTATCATCAAAAATTACCCTATTTCCCCCTCAAAACCATAGGTGGACTTCTTGCCACTTTCAATGTTGTTTTTATTTTCATTCTTTAGCATTGTTGACAGTCCATGCAGCCCGCAGAGGATACCAGGGACAGAAGACTGGCACTTGGCCCAGCCACAGTTGCTCACTCCCGCTCTACAACCACAACAAGGCAAAACTACTCTCTGGACTTGTCTGGATAGGCAATTACCCCGGCTTCCCCCTGTCTTGGAGCCCTGTAGTCCAAATAACACAGGGCTCTTGTTCTGATTTGCCTCCAGACAGTCCTGACAATGTCTAAGGCAAACCCAGGGGGAAGTTGGCATAAACCCATTTAAAACATTTTAAAATACCCTCCATGGGAAACCTACATTGTGTGGGAAATCCCACATGGGCCCAGTGCGGGGACACAGAGTCCGTACTGGCACACTGGCCTGTATTGCCGAACACTGCCGCTGGTGATGTCGCTCTGCAGCTGGGAATGAAGCCCCCAGCATGTGATCAACGCCTCCTGCATGTGACCAGCCTTGATGACATGCTGAGGGCCTCCTTCCCGGCTTCAGAGAGTGTGTTATGTGACAGTGGTGGAGACTTCTACTAATACAGGTTAGTGTGTTTGTGCAGATCTCTGTCCACTTCATCACGGTAACAGGAGGGGATCTGGGCCAGCTCGGGGGCCAAGTTACTCTGGCCAGAAGGCGGAGTATTCTGGCAGGTGTAGACAAGGTCTCAGACTGCCATATGTAACCAGTGAGAGGCACTTGGCTTGTTAAGTCACGCAAACTGGAAAGACATTCACTTTTCACTAAAGGACAGCCTTTTTGGTAAAGTCAGCTCTGCAAGAAATGAATGCTATTAGGCTAGGAATCTGTTAGTAACATACACATATGTTAAGTCACCCTACACAAGCAAGGCAAATAGCTCACTATAGTGCAACCAATGTGTTCTGCTGAGAGCAGCAGAAACAGAGTTCCACATACAGCAATATTGTGCATTGTGCTTATGTACTGTGCACAGCAGTTGTGCATTGTGTTTGCACATGTGCATTGCACAACAGTACCCAGTCATTCATATGTGTGGTGCAATGTTGCTATTTTGCATGGGGGTTGCGTAACACAGGTGCAGTGTATCTCCACATGCAGATAACTATGCCAGGCTGAGGGGTTGTTGGACTGCAGCCTTAGTCTGTCAACTCTGGCTGGCTTCATTTTCTCTGGGGGCTTTATCAGAACCACAGAACTGCCACCAAAAATGGACACTCCTCATCAAGGTCAACTTGCCTTATGACCTGATATGATTACACTGAGCACCACCCTGCACCTGCTTGTCAATGATGTATAGCACAAGGGAGGATGCTCAATATAGTGAAGTCAGTATTATCAAGACAGTCCAACTGTTACAGAGGGACAAGTAGTGTGATTTAAGACTGCTATTTTTAGCAGCAGCCTCACATTTCTCATAGTATGCATAACCAGCCAGTCCTAATTCCCTGACAGCTGAGCTTGTACAGACATACATGTGTGTAGGAAACACGTATTTGAGGTATACACTTAAAGGCCATTATGTGTGCATCCTAAAAACTCAAAAGTATCCCCACTGGAAAAGAACATATGAAGAAATATAGATAGATCAAGAAAAAAAACTCTGAAAATAATTAAGAACTAAAAATAAAAAAGGGGAAAAATAATAAATTATATATATATATATTAGATTTAGAAAAATACACATAGAATACACATACACAATACAAGGATAGAGACGACAGAGAGTGATAACTGGAAGGGAAAAAAAAGAAGAAAAGAGAAAGTGATACACATACACGCAACACACAATTATAGTAGGATGGCAACTGGAACAAGAAAGGCAACCCAGATCCAGGCCCAGACGCAAGTAATAACACAAAGGCGACCATCAATAGAAGGACCCAGTAAAACTACTGAGTTTAGTTCTATCATTTTAGAAGAAATGAAGAAAGAAATGAAAAAAATGAGGCAAGAAATTCGAGGAGAACTGAAAGAGCTGAGGGCAGAAATGAAGGCAGACTTAAAGAAAGAACTAAACAATTTTGGGGAAAAACTGGAGAAATTGACGGCTGAAATGGACCAGATAAAAAAGCAAGTACAGGAAATACACACCAAGACGCAAGATTTAGAGACAATCACAAACACAATAACACAAGAACAACAACTAGAAAAGAATATATTATTGGCAAATGAATTGAGGTATAGGGAGAAGTGTTTAAAGATAAGGGGATTAGAGGAGAAGGACAGTGAAAGCTTGGAAGACAGACTGATTCCACTACTGGCAAAATATATAAATGTAAATCAAGAGAATTTGGAAACACAAATAGACAAGATGTTCAGGATTAGCTCTGTCGTTGCAAAAGAAAAAAAGCTACCAAGAGATGTGGTTGTATGTTTCACAAGAACAAAAATAAGAGACAAGATAATACAGAAAAGCTATGACGAAAAGCTGAAAATTGGAGAGGAAGAGCTAAAGGTGTTTAAAGACATACCACCACAAATTCTCAAAAAAAGACAAGAGTATAAATTCCTGACGAAACTATTAATGGAGAACAAAATAAACTATAGGTGGGAGAGGATAGAAGGTGTGGCATTTACATATCAACGAAAAAGATATAGAATAAACACAATACAAAAAGCTAAAGAATTCAGTAAGAGATTAGCCAAAGAGAGAAAAAGAGACAAGGAGGACAGAACAAAACTGCTAAATAGTTCAGAACTGCAAGGGAAAAAAGAAAAAGAAGGAAACAAGGAGGAAAGCGAGGACCAGGACTCGATAGAAGAGGAAGAGGAAGAGGTAGGAGAAGACAATAAATCAGAAGAAAATATAGAAAATACAGAGACAGAAGAAGAAAGAGAGGAGGCAGAAGAAGAAATTTGAGCAAATACAAAAAATTAAGGAAGATAGGAAAGATAACAACTAAAGAGCTCGGAAATGGAGGTAAAAACTATGTCCTGGAATGTCAAAGGCTTAAATTCAAGTTATAAAAGACGACAGATTTTTCATTATTTGCAAAAACTAAGACTAGACATAATCTGCTTGCAGGAGACACGAATAAAAGAACAAGACAGTAAATTTTTGAAAAATTATAAATTGGACCAGCTTTATTCATCATCTAATAACAAGAAGAAAAAAGGGGTTGCAATTTATATAAATAGAAAATATCAAGCAAAACAAATATTTAAAGATCTAGAGGGACAGTATGTAGGTATTGAAGTTAAACTACAAGACCAATATATACTAGTTGTTGGTATATATGCACCCTCTGAAAAGCAAGAAAATTTCTTTAAGAAATTGACAGATGAAATTACACAAACAGGAAAGAACAACATGATACTCCTGGGGGATTGGAATGGGGTGATCAACCCTTTAAAGGATAGGCTTTCAAACAAACAAATAAAGAAAAACCAGGGGAAATTACCATGTGCATTTTTTGAAATGATGGAAGAATTTGACTTAATAGATGTCTGGAGGTGGAAGCGAGGAGAAGAAAAGGGATTCACTTTTTATTCTGATGTACATTGTACCTCATCAAGGATAGATATGTTCTTGGCATCAAAAAGCACAACTACGAATATCAAAAATATAGAGATCAAACCAAAATGGATATCAGATCATAATCCCATCCTACTGACAATGTTGAAAAGAGGGAAAGAATTCACCTGGCGTCTAGACAAAAATTTATTAAATAACGAACAGAGTATAAACGAAGCGAAAGAGGTACTAAAGTTGTATTTCAGAGAAAATACAACAGAAGAAGTGGCAATGAGAACAACATGGGAAGCCAGCAAAGCTGTGATGCGTGGCTTCTTCATAAAAAAGGCATATGAGAGAAAAAAGGAGGAAACCAGACAAAGCGAAAATATACTTCAAGAAATAATGAATAAAGAAGAAGAGATGAGAGAACAACCAGAAAATAAAAAATTAAAATATGAAATTAGCTTGTTAAAGGAAAAAATGCAATCGCAAACAATTAAAGAAATTGAGCAAAAAATGCGTATGGTCAAACAACAACGCTTTGAATCAGCAAATAAACCAGGTAAATGGTTAAGTCAGAAATTAAAGAAATTAAGAGAAAACAAGATGATCACAGAAATGAAATACAAAGAGAAGATAGTGACTGAACAAAAACTAATCAAAAAATGTTTCCAAGAATTCTACTCGGATTTATATAAGGAGAAATCGGCTGCTAACTCACTAGAAGAAAAAATAGGGAGATACCTAGAAGAACAGAAGATACCCAGATTGTCGGACACTCAAAAAGAAACCCTTAACAAAAGCTTTACAATAATGGAAATATCTGAAGCTATCAAAAAACTAAAATTAGATAAAGCGCCAGGGCCGGACGGTTTTACCTCAATTTATTACAAAAAATTGGAAGATGAGCTACTTCTCCCATTACAGAAAACCCTTAATCAGATAAGAACAGAGGGGATACCAAACACATGGAAGGAAGCTTACATTACGGTTATTCCAAAAGAAGGAAGAGACATCAGAGATCCAAGAAACTACAGACCAATTTCCTTACTGAACTTGGACTACAAGATCTTTACTGCAATCCTGGCACAGAGACTAAAAAATATTCTAAACGAGATCATCCACGAAGATCAAAATGGATTCCTTCCGAACAGACAGATGAAAAATAACACAAGGACAGTATTAGATATCATCGAGTATTATGAAACACACAATGAAAAGAAATTAGCTATTATTTCTCTGGATGCAGAGAAGGCATTTGACAACGTCAAATGGCCATTTTTAAAAGCGGTCCTAAACAAGATGAATATCGGAGATAACTTCAAAAAATGGATTGACATGATATATGAAAAACAAAATGCCCGAATCATGATTAATGGAGAGAAGACAGAAAAAATCGATATAAGCAAGGGAACAAGACAAGGATGTCCCCTGTCACCGTTATTATTTCTTATAGTAATCGAGATACTCAACAACAATATAAGGGAAAATAAGAAAATCAGAGGAACAAAGATCAAAGGAATGGAGTATAAAATGAAGGCCTTTGCAGACGATATCATACTGTTTCTGGAAGACCCCTTAGAACAATTGGATGAACTTAGTAAAACATTAGAAGATTTTGGATCTGTATCAGGATTTAAAGTAAATAAGGACAAAACAGCAGTGCTGACTAAAAACATTACAAAAAAAGAGGAGAACCAAATAGAGGCTAAATCAGGATATAAGATAGCAACAAAGATAAAATATTTAGGGATATGGATCTCCAAACGTAATGCTGACCTATTTGAAAATAATTACAATAAAATGTGGTATGAAGTAAAAAAGGACTTAGAAAAATGGTCAAAAATTCAACTATCCTTCTTAGGCAGGATAGCCTCAATCAAAATGTCAATATTACCAAAGTTTGTATTTTTATTCCAAAACATTCCCATTATAATAAATCTGGGGTGCTTTAAAAAATGGAATACCGAAATACTTAAGTACATATGGGAAGGGAAAAGACCAAGAATAAGACAAAAACTACTAACAGACTATAAAACTAGGGGTGGATGTGGCCTCCCAGACCTAAAATTATATTATTACGCCTGTGCTCTTTCATGGATAAAGGATTGGGTATCTTTAGAAAATACAAAATTGTTGGCTTTGGAAGGATACAATCTGGTGTTTGGGTGGCACGCCTACCTCTGGTATGGTAAGAAAACAGAAAATAAGGGATTTGATAACCATTACGTGAGGCGAGCGCTTCTGAAGATATGGATGATACATAAAAAGACATTCTACAATAAAATACCTTGGTGAGTCTCGACACATGAGGCTTTCTTTGGGAAATGGAAACCTGATGAACAAGTGTGGATAAGATACAAAGATCTGATAATCCAAGAAACTCAAGAAACCCAGGAAACAAAAAAGATAAAAACTAAAGAACAATTGGAGAAAGCGGGTTTCAGAGTAAATTGGTTCCTTCACAAACAATTATATGAAAAGTTTAAGATGGACCTAAAACTAGAACAATTCCAACTAGACAAAAATGATTTTGATAAGGTTTTCTTTGAAAAAACAAGACATCAGATAGCCATCTTCTATAGATTAATATTAGAAAGAGAATTAGAAACAGAATCTGTGAAGGAACCAATGATTAAATGGATGCAAGATCTGGGGCACAACATTGAGATTAATAATTGGGAAAGGGCATGGTTGGATACCCAAAAATTTACATTAGCCCAAAATTTAAAAGAAAACTTTATTAAAATGTTTTATAGATGGCACCTCACACCTGTCAAACTGGACAAAATGTATAAAACAGGGAAGAAAAAATGCTGGAAATGTGAGGAGGGCATGGGGACATTAATCCACATGTGGTGGAAATGCCCCAAGGCAAAAAAGTATTGGAAGCAAATCCATATTAAGATTAAAGAGATTCTAGGTGTATGCTATCCTCTAAAACCTGAGATTTATTTGTTAAATATGTTAGGGGAGGTTAAAGGAGATAATCTGAAACATCATTGGAGGATCATACTGTATATGATTTCACTGGCAAGAATCTTATTTGCAAAAAAATGGAAAGAAAAATCAATTCCCACGATAGAGGAATGGAAGATTAAATTGTGGGAAATGATGGATGCAGATAGATTGACAACATTACTAAAAGGAAAATCAGTGGAAAAAACTGAAAAGGAATGGGAACCTATTTTACTCTTTTTGGAAGAAAAATAGTAAAAGGGGGGGAAAAAAGAGTAAGAGAAATAGGAATCAAACCTAGAGAAAGCAAAGAAAAAGGATAAGGTCTGGAAATCAGACAGGAAAATCTACTTTGTATGGTATGACGAAATAGCTTAGAAGTAGCAGTGAGGATAATCAAAAAGGCAGAAAGAATAATGATAGTAAAATAAAGAGCAACCTAAGCAATAAAGATCAGAGGAAGGAAGTGAGGAGGGGGGGAGAAAGAGGTATTTTTCTTCTTTTTTCTACAACTCCAAGATTTGAATTTAAGGGGAAAAAGAAGTTATGAAAGTAAGTCGAAAATAAAAACTCAAAAGTATCCAGACTACCTTACACATACTCCAGACAATTTTAAAACATCTTTAAAATATGCATTGCCTAATTCCTTTAACTTACCAGGACTTGCTTTAAATCACAGTGCTTCATATATATAATGGTAATATGCCATTTTTCAGAAAGTGAAACTACGCATACTCTGCAATGCCTCTGGCCACACAAGAGGAGAAGAAGGTAATGCCAGAAGAACCCTCTGACCATTCAGGAGGAAAAGAAGGGAAGGCAGAATATGTGAGTCTGGTGCTTCCCTTGGCCTTACTAAGGCTAACCCCATGTAGGGCTAACCCATGGTTTATCTTTAGGTACAAAGTGGTCTAGTGTGCTGTTAGTTAAAAATAAAAGTAAAATATTTCAATTTCCTCCTCACACCTACACTAGAGAGAAGGGAAGAGGGAACATACAAGCTTAAAATTCATGAAGCTCATTTGCATAATGCTAAACCATGGTTTAGTGTGACATCCAAAGAAGACTATTGATTACCTTTACCTTGCATTGTCGATGAACTGAATTGCTTTCTCTGTATACTTTGCAGCCAGGCTGGTGAGGTTCACAGGCTGTTCAACAATTGTGCAGTTTTCAAAAAGAGGAAGTGCAATCTCAGGATAACAATCTTTCTGTTGTTTGCTGGGTGGAAAATTATAAAACATCCTTTAAAGAAAAGTTATTAAAATGCAGTGGGGAATTAAAACTCAATCTGTCTTTAAAGAATCTGTCTTTAAAAATATATCAAGTTTTTTCTTTTACTGGTATATATACAAGGAACTGATGTTTATACAAAAAAAGTTTATCAAATTATGTGAACAGTTTGGAAAGAGTAAATGACATACCGATGTACACAACTAGAAATCAGGGTCATCAACAAAGTTAAATAGTGATAGAAGCTGGACAGACAAAAGAAAGTACTTATTCACCCAGCAAGAAGCTGAGACATTGGATTCATTGTCCTAAGGTAAGACAACAGTCATTACCTTAAATTATTCTACCGTAACTCAGGGATGGGAATCATGTGGCCTCCAGCTTTCCTCACCATTAGGGAGAACATGGAGCAAGCAAAGCCCTGGCTCACACAGCTCAATTGGGAACCTTTCCTTCCGACCTTTGGTCTCCTCCTAGTGACTGAGCTGAGTGGAAGATCAAAAAAAAGAAAGAGTGGGGGCATGGCCAGAAGAGGGGTCCATTCCTGCCCAGAATACTTCCTGGACCAAGCTGGGGAGCTCCACACACCCTATTATGACCGTGGGCTAGAGGTTCTCCATCTTTTCTATATACAGTACTACTAATGTCTCAAACATGGATTCTTATGTAGCCAAAGCAGCAGCACCAACATACAAGAAGTATCAGTAGGCTTCAGGAAGCTCATGAAGAAATCAAATCTAGGTAATGTTCAACTCTGTCTTTAATGGTCTTAGGGGTGGGGTTCTCTATACGATGTTAATGTTCATTTAGGAATTTTCTCCCCTCTCTGTGATATAGGATCTCACTCCAGAGTTTTCCCCATGATGGCACCACTGGTGGAAAGATCTTTTGGGGGAGAGGGGTCAGGGGGAAAACAAATAAATAAAAACCCAGTGAGAAGTAAACACCTTGGTGACAATAGACGACCATAATTTTGGGGGGAAGGAGAGAGAAAAGCAGGCTGTTGAGGGGATGGAATGGAGTTTCCTAGAAGGTGTGGCTGTCTCAAGCACTGAAACAGGAGAACTCTGCTTGTTGCAAACCCCCACTTGTAACTATAGTTCTCTACTGACGAGAACCAATAGCTGTCCACCTTACTCTAGTAGTGAGTACCGCAGCAAAATGTGGCTCCCACTGTTGGAAATATAGAACTGGATCAGACAAACTCCTGGCTTGATGCAACAAAGCCATTCTATACAGTTGTCCCTCCATATCCATGGATTTGGTATCCACAGATTTAAGTATTCATGGCTTGAAAATATTCTTTACAAAATAATAATCCAAAAAGCAAACCTTGATTTTGCCATCTTATATAAGGGACATCATTATGTTATGCCATTGCATATAATGGGACTTGAGTATTAATGGATTTTGGTATCCGGGGGGGGGGGGTCCTGGAACCAAACCCCAGCAAATACAAAGGGACAACTGTACATTGTTATGAAAAGAGAAGAAAATTAAGTTTGGTGGGAATGGGTTGGGGGAGGTAGATACACTAGGATACTAGGACTTGCCCAGAGACATTACTATGATTCATGGTTCCTTACATGTGTAACAGCTCTGATGAACATGTGGAAATACTGCCCCAAGAGCATCTATATTGTTTTCAGTGAGGGGAACATCTCTCTGCACGCAAAGAGGATGCAATCAGAGAGCCACACTCTGAACTGAAGAAGTCCACTTCCTCCAGGGTGGGATAAGCTTCTTGGACATATCCACAATCTTGGATTGGGAGCAGTGAGACCATGGTAATGGTGAGAGGTTTTCCAGAACATTAGCTCACCGTCTCTTGGCCCTTATGACAGCAACAAAGCAGGATGCAAATGACAGAAATGTCCTTGAGCTTCAGATTGCTAGAAATCTGTCTCAAAGGAGAACAGGGTTCATCAGCAGGTAAGCCTTACCTTCCTCTTGCAGAGTGCCATGAGCAAGCTGGGCAGGCAGGTAAGTTATAGCCTGGGGTGTCAGTGCAGCCCATATCGTGACTATAGGGTATCCCAAAGAAATAATCAAAACCTGGAATTAAAATCACAGAATGAGGAACTGCAAGGCCACTATTAAGTCTTTAGAAAACATTTTGGTTGTCTTTGTGTGTGTGTATTGCTACATGCATGCACCTTACTTCTAAGCAGTGTGAAGTTTCAGGGTCCCAGTTTTGAGCAAGGATTCAATCTCTTTAAAGGTAGGTCATTGGAAGTTTACGTTGTTACATTGGAGGCTTACATTGTTTCTGGAGGCTTACATTGTTTATATGAAATAAGGTTTATTCACACAAATATACAGGTTGAGCATAAGATGAGAGTGCTCACTAGCTCATAAAACTAATGCTCCAATACATTCCTGTTCCCCAACAGATGCCTAATACCCTTTGGTGCCACAGGATTTCCTGCAGATAGCAAAAGTTAGCTCTTTTTTCAATCTCATATCCAGCAGAGACTGGCTGTAACAAGCACAGAGACTGGCTTGCTTCTATTGTTCTCACCTCAGACTTAGGGGTTGTCTAGACGGTGAAAAAACTCTTCATAAAATTTGAGAATAACCTTTGTCCCAACAAGTCCCACAGTGATTTACCTTATTCAGAAGGAGGGGGGCCAAAAACTCCAAAAACTATGCAGGAGAACCCTTCAAAGCCTCTCCCGAGGTTTTTTTAAAAAAATGTAAAGAAAATGCACATTCCCATTCATTAGGACAACCGAATCGCAGCACAGTGCATTCCCAGATAAGAGCAGAAGTGGAAACCTGATTGGTTGCATGAGCATGGGGGTGGACTTGCCGGCAATGAAGTGGCCAAAAGTGCCATTCTGGAATTTTGCAGTCGCAATCATGTGCTTTTTCGCTGCGCTGAGGTGATCAAACAGCTTTTTAAATGGATGGTCACACCTTTGCACCTTGGATTTACAGTAAATATATATATATATGTGTGTGTTTGTGTGTGTGTGTGTGTGTGTGTTGTGCAGCGGTGGCAACTTGCTGAGAATAGTAATGTGAGCAATTCACTCCCAGCCACCATCTTGATTCGCAGGCATGGCTCCATGTGAACATCAAACACAGACAGCTTTGCATACCAGCGATTTGCAAAAAAAAAAAAAAAAAAAAGCGGAGACAAATGAACGCTGCTGCAAACCTGCGTTAATGAGCAACAAAAAGCATTATATCTTCTCGTCTAGACAAGCCCTTACTTTTTTAACACTTGCCTTAGGGTGGAGAGAGAGAAGGGCAGGTCATCTTCTTGCTTTCTTGGCCCACCCCAACTCCCATTGCAACGCATCAGGAGAAGGTTACTGGACATCGTCTACCTGCTCTTAGGTCTTAAAAGAACCTCGGCTTTCAGTCTCAAGAGGAACAGTTTAGATCCCAGGGAGAACAGGCCTACATCTGCACTAGCAATTTGTATTCCAAAACAAGAAAAGCAGGATGGGATCCTTACCACGAATGTTGGGATGGTAAGGGCCATTATGTCCCAAGTGCCATTTGCCTGCAACAAAGGAATTGCAGATTCTGTCAATAAAGCAATGTTAGCATATATAATAGTAATGACTGAAGAAAATACAGTTGGGCCCCCATATCCGTGGAACCAATAGCCACCATTTCAGTTACCCACAGCTGAAAAAATAGGGGAAATGCCTAGAAAGACATCCTCTGATCTCCCCCTTCATTTTAAAGTCCTTTGTTTTAATAGGGTTCACTGTTATCCAGTTTCTGGTATCCGCAGTAAGTACAGGAACTGAACCCCCATGGATACGGGGGTCCAACTGTAATTATTGTTATTGTAGCCAAGTGGGGAGATAACCAATAGGCCTAGGAAAGGGGCTGGAACTTTAATCTTTCTGTTCCAACCCTGCACAACAAAATCAAAGAGTCCTTTAGTTATTTACTGGCTTAAAATGTGGGAAAACAACTATCCTTGGCACATTCTGACAGCTGTTAAATATCAAGCCTTTTCTTTTGGCCTTGTGATAGCATTGCTCAAGAGCATGACCTATTGGGGAGGGAAGGACCCAGGCAGGAATCATCCAGCCATCATGAAGTCGAAGGCTTTCACAGCTGGCATCCATAGATTTTCCTTGGGTTTTTTTTTCCGGGCTGTGAAGCCATGTTCTGGAATAGTTTCTTTCTGCCATTTCGCCTGCATCTGTGGCTGGCATCCTCAGAGAATGCCAGCCACAGATGCAGGCGAAACGTCAGAAAGAAACTATTCCAGAACACGGCCTCACAGCCCAGAAAAAAACCAAGGAACATCCACCCATCATTGCTGTATGGCATGTCAAAGAAGCCAGCAGGAAGGTTCTGCACTGTAAAGGGAAGATGTGCAATTACACCTCCCTTGCGTTATAGCCTCTCTAAAGGAAAGTGCGCATTTCCCTCCTGTCACTGATGCATGACATTCTATAGTAGTTCTGCAGAAGCCCTCACATAATCTCACATACGTACAACAGGAGTGTCTGAAACCAATGGGTTTCAATTTATCTGTTTGTTTGTAGCACAGAATTCCCAAACTTTGTGGAGGGGGGTTTACAGGCACATTTGGAATTTTGCATAAACGTGCCCTGGGCGTCACCACAAATTAGCTGATGGAGAGGAGAATGGTCAATTAAAAAATGTCAAGAGCACCACCTTTCTCTGTACTTAGATGTATCTCTTGTGTTTTCTTCCTCATGGTTCCCTCTTTCTCTCTTCCTCTTTCTGTTTTTCTCAACCTCTGTGACTCCCCTTCTTTCTCTCTGTCTCCTCTGCCTCCATATCTGGAAGAGCAGCCTGCCTCCATTCAAATGAACAGAGACATCACTCCATTCACCTGATCAGGAAGGAAAGAAATGCCCATCCTGCCAAAAATGGCAGGAGGGAGACGAGAAAGCCCACTCCCTGCCAAGGACCTCATTGCCCCTAAGATTTTGAGGGTGGTGCCTATGTTTCTTCCCCCTCCAGCCATTTCTTGGCAGAATGGATTCCCCCTCCATCTACAACCCACTTCAGGTAAATGCAAACATATATTGCAGAATCCAACTGAGTGTTTACCAGAGAGGACCACCATGGCCAGGCTAATCCTGTGTAGACCAGCTAAAGCTGGCAAAAGGCATTCTGTACTTCTGATTCCAGTTGGGTCTCTAGTGATAAAGAGAGGTCGTGGAGCACCCCACAAGCATCCTTTCAGCACTTTAATCAAATGCACATAAAAACAACTAAAAAATAGAACCAGACTAGCATTCTGTCAGCTGTAAATTAAATCACCTATTATGGCAGTGAGGTAGCCAGCTTCCTTCAGGACTTCTGCTAAAGTTGTCTCATTCAATGGGAGGCCGCCCACTGATGTCACAGCAAAATTGTGGGTCACTCCATTGCGAAGGCCAAGGCGCCCTGTAAGCAGAGAGGCCCGTGATGGGGAGCAGGTGGATGCTGCTGAATGAAAGTCTACAAACCTAGAGGAGGAGGGGAAAAAGTCTTTCTGTCTATTATTTATTTACTAAGTACCCTTCCTAGTGAAAGAATTAACCCTAATCAAGTCAAACTAACTTCAAGTAACCTTAATTGGTACTGATAAAGATATCACAAGTGTAATCTCTTCTTTTTAATTCCTCTTTATAAACCCATTTGAGTTCTTAGATCAACTCACAGGGCAACATCTTATTGATGTTGGCACTTTTCTCTGGTGGAAGCACTCCAGCCCATGTTCCCTTTCTTTCTTTCTGGTCTGCATTCAAGGCTGGATTACTCAATGGTGCATTTGTAATAAATGTTCCAGATCTTTAAGTGGCTAAGGGCTTCATGCCACTGTTGGTATACATGCATACATACAAGCATGTGTACATATATACAAACATATAGCTCTTATACTGTGATGCTGTCAAGACAGAAATACAGATAGACCCCCATATCTGTGGGGGATACATTCCCAGATTTACCATGGATACTGGAAACTGTGGATAATAGTGAACCCTGTTAAAATGAATGACTTCCAACCAGAGCATACCATAGAGTTGCACTGGTGGACTTAAAAGATGCCTAAAGAGAACACCTCTCTAGGCATCTTCTAGTTCCTCCAGCACAACTTTATGGTCAGCTTCCAAAGGAAGCATATCATAGAGTTGTGCTGGAGGACCTAGAAGATGCCTAGAGAGACCATATTTTTCAGACATGGGAAAGTGAATCCATGGATATGGATCCCACAGATATGGGAGTCTATCTGTATTTGTGTTGTAGATCAACCCTTTACTAAGGGTTGGCAGCATTACCTGACCTCCCTGGCCTCATTTCTCAGCGACTAAGTGAAATGGTGGTGGTGCTTTGGATTCACTGCCTCTGAGACTCCAGCTTTGGTCATGCCAGTTGGGACACAGGAGAAGGAGCAGATGCCCAGAGCCACCTCCTCCCTTCGCAGTGCTGCCAGATCAAGAGGGACCTGAAAAGGACTGGTTCTAGCCCTGGGGAGGACCCCTGTTGACCTGGCAGCACTGCCAAGTTGACGCAGCACAAAAATGGCACCTCAACACACACTTTGGCAAAGGGGGTGTTGTTTTTGGAAGAGCTCCAATGCCCTAAGCACCTCAATCTGGCCTTTACATCATCTGCTCCTTGCTGAGGCATCAGCTCTTTGTTCCCAAAGAAGCATCTTCTGGTATCAGCCTTGCCCAGAACTTGAAAGTAACATGTTACAAGGAACAACATAGTCTGTAATATATTACCATTTGGTGTAATGAGGGCATAATGATGGCCTTAAAAAAAAAAAAGTAACAACTGGTTAATAGCATTATTTTGTTTTCTAGTGACCTTTTCTCATTTCTTTGGTGAGGGACTAAAATGCTTTCAGGGGTATTTTCAGAGGATTATTTCTCCCCCATTTTAGACCATTTTTTCTAATTTTAAAATGGACTTTCTTAAAATGTAGCCAAAAAACTAATTGCAAAGTAGCAATTAATGTAATGAGTAAAAAAAAAACCTAACATTACATTATTGTAATTAAGTAATTTTAATTTTACTGTAATGCAATTACACATTATTGGGAGAGGGGATTTGCAACAAGTTACTTTAACAAATTGCTTTTTTAAAGTAACTTGCTAAGGACAGGTTGCTTCCCTGTAATTATAGTTCTTCGAGTGGTCATCTGTGAACTCATACAAATGGGGTTAACTGCACCTGTGCAATGCATCTTTTGGAACCTTGTAGAGCTGTACCAGATGCATTTGGGCAGTAGCCCTGCCCTCTCCCTGCACACTTCCTGCCTAAACCCTCAGTTCCTTGAATGCCAAAGCCAAGGATCTAAGGAGAGGAAGGACACAACAAGGGGAGGACGGGTGGGGTTGTGTAAGTTCACAGAACTACAGTTACAGGTTGTGTGAGTGCAAAGAACTACAGTTACAGGTAAGCAACCTGTTCTTCTTCTTCATGGTCTCTGTGACTCACACAAATGGGAGACTAGCAAGCTACTAACCACAGGAGGAGGGAGTGTCATGCCACACAGCCTCTGCCTGAGACCCTGTGTCCAGTCTACAGTGAGAGATAAAAGTTGAAGGCTAAGACCAAGTGGCAGATTTACAGATGTCATGTAGAAGGACTCCTCTCAAGAAGGCCGCTGATGCCGCCATTACTATAGTCGTGGCTCCTCAGCTGGGCAGGAGGCTGTTTACCAGCAAATTCATAGGCCAGATAGGTAGTTGTTGCAACCCACTGGAAAGACCTTGCACCAAAACAGGAAGCCTTTCTTGTTGGACAAATAGCAGAGGAAAAGCCTCTGAGACCTCAAGAAGGAAGTAGTTCAATCAACATAAAAGGCCAATGCTCCACGCACGTCCAGACAGTACAGAGAACATATCAGATCAAACGCAGGATTTTGTAGGAATGCAGGAAGGACAATGTCTTGATTCAGACAGAAACCCAATACTACCTTCAGGAGAAAGGAAATGTCCTGTCAAAGGAACTTTTTGTCCTTATGGAAGTAGAAGTAAAGTTGATCTACCCATAAGTCACCGAGCTCACCCACCCTCCTGGCCAAGATGACAGCTACGAGGAGGGCCATTTTCCAGGTGAGTAGTCTCAGGTCACATGAGGCCATGGGCTCAAATGGCTTCCAAAACAGTGGTGCAGTGCAAAGGCCACAGGGCAGGACACAGAAACAGTATGCACGTCTTCCCTCTGCGAAGCAGAAGTCTGTTTGCAATGTGAAAATAAGTGCCGTTCAAGTCCAGAGTAGGGAATCAATCGCCCTTCTGCATCAAGTGAAGGATGGAGCTAAGGATGACCATCCTGAAATGTCTTGGTTATATGTAAAAATTGACGTCTCAAAGGTTCAGGATGGGATGCAATCCCCTGTCCTTCTTGGACACAATGAAGTAGCTGGAGAAGAAGCTCTGATGCAGACGAGGGACAGGGATAGGCTCTATAGCTCCTTTGAGCAGCAGGGACTCTACCTGATGTTCTAGTGCAGGCAAGGAAGGGATGACCCAAAAGACTCCTGCCGGGGGACTCTTCCAGTATTCTATTGCCCACCTTCACTTAATGATGTTGCGGATCCACAAATTGGAGGTGATGGAGGCCCAGGCTTGATGGAATCTCTGGAACCTGCCATTGAAGGGTGGAACATTCCAAGATCATTTTCCAACAAGTCAAAGACTATGCTGCTTTTTCCTAAAGTGTTGAGGCCAGAACCAGGAAGCCATAGAACCTTCTGGGAAGAAGAGGAGGCAAGTAAGGCATCAGGTCTTGGTTGGTGGCTGCCTCCTGGGCTGTACAGACACCTAAATGATGGCCCATATTTTAACCAGGAGAACCTAGATTTAGTAAGTGACTGCTAAAGAGGATGGAACCCGAATTTCTGAGTGGTAGAGCACATTTTGTGAGTGTGCTCTAGTCTATTATCTGTGTCCACATTACAGAGAACCCCCTCCTCAAAGGGAAGGTCCTCTATTATGGACCTTGCCTGGTGAGAAAGTCCTAATCTATGCAGCCATGTGTGTTGCTGAAGCGCCATGGCACCAGCAAGAACTTTCCCACTGCAGTCAGCAGCATGGTTAGAGGTGGTCATTTTCTCTCACAGGAATTGTTGGTATGCCCCCATACAAGCTCCACAGTTCGAAATCCTAAACATCAGGGTAAATGAAGAACAAAACTTGTGTCCCACATCCCTCCTTGTCCATGGGGGTAGAATGGAGTTTTAGAAAAGCTTTAGACTGGGCGGCACCTACTGTTATTGAATTGGGCTTGGGATGTTGAACAAGCCACTCTGCTCCAGTCTCTACAACTGTGTATAAAGCCTTGATTTTCATGTGGAAGGATCAATGATGCTGTTGCCCATGCCTTCCACACAACCTGTAAGAGTTAAGGCTTCAGAGGTATGGAGGCAGAGGCAGAGGCAGGCTCTTGAGTTTGGACTCACTGGTCATTGATCTCTGTGTCTGATTGCTTAATCTACAAGTCAAGCACTTTCACCAGGTGGGGTAGGCTCCCATGAGCTTTTTCATACAAGATGGTCTTCAGTCTCAAAGCCCAATTATGTTGGGACTGCAGAGTAAATGTTCCATGGTGTGAGCACTCATCCACTTGGTATCCTTCTCTCAAACAGAGGAGACACTACGGAGATTATCAGATGACCTAAATATGGCACGATAACAATGCCAGGAGATTGCTAAAGGGCTTGAATAGCAGACAATGACGTCCCTGTCCCATTATGTTCCTGTGCTGGTTCTGTTCTGCCATCTTTCTATTTTATTCACAAGCTAAGCCGTGACTAGACTGCTTGTTCCATTTCTGTAATGGAATGACAGGCATCTGAAACTGTGCCCCATTATGCTGGCGCGATGCCAGTGTTAGTGGGAGGTCCGTGCTGAACACTTCTAGGTGCAATTGGGAGATTGAGGTAAGTGACACACTTTTTTGTACCCTCCGCAGGTTACTTGTATTTTTTAAAGTGTGTTTTTGTGCTTGGTTTTACTTTTTTAAGCTTTCTTTTTCTTTTTCTTTTTGAATTTCCCACGTGATCGGCCTCTTGTGAGAACGGCCGGGATTTCCATTCCAGAAAGTGAATGCAGCTCTGTGAGAGCTCCATTCACTCCTGGGCTTCTGAGAGGAGGGAGTGGATGTGAAGAAGGCAGGTGTGAAAATTTTTCATTTCTGTGCTCACGGGACGGGAGGGTGGCGGTATAGGATATATATCAAGACAGGGACACTATTTTTTTCCCCCGTCTGAAAATCTCCTTAGACTGACAGTCCCTTTCAAGAATTTTAGCCCACAGGAGATGCACTTCTTAAAGGATGCCACAGAGACCATAAGCCCCAAAAGGCAAGCACAGCCTACATATCTAATAAGAAGCCAAATCGAACTATAATCCAAAGCCGAAAAACAGTCCAAATCCAAATCGAAACTCCAAAATCAAGCCAAACCAGAGGGAGAGTCTGAAAATGAAGTGAAACAAGCCAAAGTTAAAGCCAGAAAATGAACAAAGCTCCAGAAACCATTCCTATTAATGCTGCTGCTGCAGCGGTTAAAAAGGAACTGAAGGTTTAGGTGGGAAGCAAGCTAGCTAGGCACGCTACTGCCCTAACGCATCTGATATAGCTCTAGAAGATTCCAAAAGGTGCACTGTGCAGTTAACCCCATTTGTGTGAGTCACCTAGATGACAAAGGACTTTTTCAAACAGGGAAAAAAACCCACGGAGGTTGGGAGGAGGACGGCACTTTCCTGCTTACAGCACTCTGATTTGGAAGACGCCGTCCTCCTCCTGACCTTCCCCTGTGCTTCCTCCAAGCTGCACGTGTGAGAAATTCGCCACTTTTATTAACGGAAAACCCCTGTCAATAAAGAATGGTGCGTTTCTCATGCTTGCAGCACAGGGGAAAGTAACAGAAGGGAAAGTAACAGAATGGGAAAGTAACAGAAGACGCCGTCCTCCTCCTGACCTCCACAAGGTTTTTTTTCCCTGTTTGAAAAAGTCCATAGAATACGCTCCAGTATGGTTGTATACAAGGGGGAATAAAGACCCTTCTATTTCCTTAGAAACAACATGCTATTTCTTCTTGGGTTTTCATTGTATATGTTTTTCCACTAGTTTCAATATATCATTATAGGTTATCTGGTTGTCCTTATATAAATTCAAAACAAATGTTGGAAATGCAGAAAAACAACTGGAACATTTTTTCATGTCTGGTAGAAGTGCAAGAAAGCAAGGCAATTTTGGAAAAAATGTACACTTCGATCACTAAAACACTAAATATAGACTACCCATGTGAACCTGAAGTTTACCTTCTAAACATGCTTGATAATATAAACATACAAATTCAGAAAAAATACCAGAGAATACTCCTCTATATGATATCAGCCACTAGGATAATATATGCAAAAAGATTAAAAAGCCAAGAAATACCATCAAATTAAGATTGGATTATAAAGTTATATGACATGTATGAGATGGATAAGTTAACAATAACAATGGATGAAAAAAACTATGAAAAATAATGACAACTGGAAAGCCATAATACCCCTATGGGAAGAGAAATGGGGAGAAATGGCAGTTATAAGCATAGATGATTGATATAAAACAAAAATATGAAAAGGAAAAGACAGAAATTAGAAATAAAACAAGAGAAAAGGGGATGATAAATTTCATAATATCAACACAATTTGGGAAGAAAAAGGAAGTATGTTATTGTCAGAAATATGTGAGGTTTGTTTTATGTATTTGTTTATTGTATACATTGAGATGTTTTATGTAATTGTGTTTTATTATTTTGGGATAACAGAATAAAACACACACACACACACACATATATATATATATAAACAACATGCTATGTTTTCAGGTACTTTGTGGATGACATAGAAATGGAAAAGGAAAGGGCCAGGCAATTGTAATATATACACAAGCCATTTTCCAGGGGTTGTAACTCTCCTCCTGGAAAAACATTATTAGTAATAATCTGAATATCCTGTACTCTGAATAGGTTAGGTTAGCTTAGATTGACCTGAAATAAACATATGCCCCCCCCCAATAAAGCATTGCAGGGGGGGGGCAAAATTCCTTAAACCAGCCCTGTTAGGCTGCTGCCTCCCTTCGTAAGAGGAGAGGCTTTATCAGGTTTCCAACTGCATGACATTTCCAACCATCTGGAGTTATCTAATATCTCCCTGAAAAAAACCTCTCCCCTAATCAGGTTGGCTCAAAATGAGTTTGATTTGTTCTGGAACTTTACACTTGTCATTTCAGACACATACGTGTGTGTGTGTGTGTGCATATATATATATATATATATATATATATATATACACACATATATATATATAAATACATACATAATGAATACATGGTTATTAATATAACTAAATGGTAATTAATTCCAAGAAAAACCTTGAAGAATCTGACAGTATTAGAAGCTTGCAGGCTGCATATGGGCCAAAGTACAGCAGGGATGTTCTTGGGAGACCAGTATCACGTAGTCAAGTGAACCATTTTGCCCTGTGAACATAATTCAGCTTCAAGGTGAACTTATCAGCCAATTTGAAATGTTTAAAACTCAGACAACAGAGTGAAGTTTTTCTCTAAGGATGAAGTAAAAGTATATGGAGAACATGTAGGGGGAAATTGCCACATTCACCATCCTTTGGAAAGCCATTCTTTCTGAGCCTCCACTCTGCTGTATTTGGAGAACAATAGCTACTAATCCTTTACAAGACTTTGATGCCTAAATCCAATTATTAGTTTCAGCTAAAGCAGAACTACTGCATCACCAGAACTTGTTAAGACAATCAATCACCTTTTTCACAATCAAAAATCAGTCATAAAGGGGGGAAAAAACAAAAACAAAAACAAAAACAAAAAAGCAAAAAATCAAGGTAAAAAATAACTCCCAGGTACATGGATTGCTGTATACAGTATATACATAAGTGGCAGTTCAGCAATTGGCTTCTAAATCAATACCAAATAGCATTTGCTATGGTTGGGATGATGGGATATGATTAACATGCTCATAGTGAACAAAGAAAACTTTGTGACTTTCAGAATAGATTATTTAGAGGGCTATAAAAGGAGGAGATACAATGGGCCCTCGATGCTAGGGTTTGGTCCCATTATATACAACGACAGAGTAAAATGGCATTCCTTGTACAGTCAACCCTCCATATCCACAGATTCCATAGATTCAACCATCCACAGCTTGAAAATATTCCATTTTTTTTTACAAAAGGCAAATCTTGCCATTAACCATTGTATATAAAGGGACACAATTCTACTATGCCATTGTATATAATGGGATTTGAGCATACATGGATTTTGGTATCCACGTGGAGTCCTGAACCAAACCCCAGTGGATACCAAGGGCCCGCTGTAGAAAATGGTGAACAGCAAGATTTGCATTTTAGAATGTTTTAATATATTCAAGCAATGGTTGGTTGAATCCATGGTTAAAGAATACATGGATAAGGAGGGCTGACTGTACAATGCTATCAGAGCTTCCTTAGACCTTTCCCAAAGCTGAGTCTATAAAGTGGAAATGAATATCCTTAGCAGAACGTGATCAACTGTTTCAACTCTACCAGAATGATAGGGGAAGATATGCTGCACATAAGGAATTCCTAAGTATCTCCCTTCCAGTAGGGCTGATGGCAAAATGCTGAAATAAGCCAAAGTTTGCTACATTTGGGAAGTTAAGTCAATATTTATGTAAATTTCATTGATGTAATTAATCTACTCTGAGGGCTAAATTGGATTTAGCCCTTAGAAGAACCATTAAATCACCTTGCATATTCTAAACTGATATATGAATGCCAAGTAAACAGGGAAACAACAGAACCCCACTCTCCAAAATTAACCATTTATTCTCTAGATCAAGGGAAGTAATAGTGCCACTCTATTCTGCCTTGGTCAGACCTCACTTAGAATACTGTGTCCAGTTCTGGGCACCACAATTCAGAAAGGATATTGACAAATTGGAGCATGTCCAGAGAAGGGCAACTAAAATGGTGAAAGGTCTGGAAACAATGCCTTATGAGGAGAGACTTAGGGAGCTGGGTATGTTTAGCCTGGAAAAAAGACGGTTTAGAGGCGATATGATAGCCCTGTTTAAGTATTTGAAGGGATGTCACGCTGAGGATGGAGCAAGCTTGTTTTCTGCTGCTCCAGAGACTGGAACACGGAGCAACGGGTGCAAGCTCCAGGAACAGAGTTTCCACCTCAACATGAGGAGGAACTTTTTGACAGTAAGAGCTGTTCGGCAGTGGAACACACTCCCTGGGAGCGTGGTGGGGTCTCCTTCCTTGGAGGTCTTTAAACAGAGGCTGGATGGCCATCTGTCGGGGATGCTTTGATTGTGATTTCCTGCGTGGCAGGGGGTTGGACTGGATGGCCCTCGTGGTCTCTTCCAACTCTGCAATTCTATGATTCTATGATTCTGTTCTGCTGAACTCTTCTGCAAAATGAGTTACCACAAATGTTTGGCCACATCTACAGAAGGTGTAATCATCAGCAGACAGAATACTGATTAACTAAATACTTTTAATCAGCTGCTCCCTCGGGTTTGTGTACGTGCCATAATGGCATGAACCCCACTATGTTAAAGCTAGGACAAAATGGGATAAAAATGTGCACCATAAGCAAACAGAAATCCCAATTGGTGTTGCTATCTCAGCTCTTGAAATTACTATTTGCCTGGGCAGGTTTTACAAGCCAGTACTGACGTATATTGAAGAGCTATAAACTCTCTGGACATTAACAGGCTCCATCCATACTAAAAACACAACCATTAATTAATACTGAGAATCTCTGTATTAAAATATTTCACAGCTCTTGTGATTAAAGAGGAAAGTTTAACAACATGACTAGGAAAGCTTGTGATTTTAAAAAAATGCCTTCTTTTTTGTTGTTATTTTAAAAACATCATAAATGCCTTTCAATACAACAGGGAAGATGCATTTGATTAAATTAGTTGAGTTTCTTTAAATGCTAATATAATTTGGAAGTCATCCTCAAAGATGGACTGAAAAGTTGTAGTACTGAGTGACCTCAGAAACAGACAGAATATAACAAAACTTCAGAGTTTGTGGCCTTTTTTATCTGCTTGAACCTGACTGCTTGAAGCTGAGCCTTTGGAACTAGCTCCTCACATGTTCTTAAGCATTTCTATGAGACCAACTACAAAGGTCATGTGCGTCTGTACACTTATGTATAGATTGCACATTTATGTATCTTAAGCAAACAAAGTACCATGCTCTCAATATTCTGAGAAGCATCTTGCAGAAGTATCTTGGGAGCTACAAGATGCCCATCCACAAATGAATGCTTCTAACTTGCATTGTTCTGTTGTAATCTGGCTTCGGTGAACCTTCCATCAATGCAGCCAGATTACAAAGGAATTTCTTGTTCTTTCTGATGTCTATTTTCATTACAAATCAATAAGAATTAATACATTTAGAGTACTACTTTGCAGGGGACCTTGTACTTCCATAGAAACAGGTTCCCAGAAGATGGTGCTGATAGGCTGTTCTTCCTTACCATTCATTGGGAGTAGTCCTATGGAGCTCTGGATCAGTACTGTCTCTTATTAGCAGCCTATTCACATAACTGCAACTGAAGGGGGGGGCAGAAGTGGGACAGTACAGCCCATTCCAATGGTTCCCAAGGAGTGTCATGGGGACTGTCAACTCTCCCAGAATTGTTTTTCTTGGTGGTCATTCAACAAGGTCATTATGCAACTGGAAAGCTTTGGAACATAAATTATCATATTTTCCTCTTCATATTTTTTTCTTTGTGTTGAATCTTTTAGAGTGTAAACTTAAGAGTATTGTCCCTTTTTTTTAAGCTTACCACAGTGCCTAGAAAACTGGAGGCATTTTATAAATATACTAACAACAACTACAGCAGATGCAAAGCATTAGCTTAAAGCTTACCTCATTCCTTCCAATGCTATTTTATCCAAGTTAGGAGTGTCTTTTCTCAGATCCCAGTTGGCTCCAAGATCTCCCCATCCAATATCATCAGCTAAAATTATTATGAAATTTGGTTTCTTATAATCCGATGCTTTCCCACTCAAAAAGAGGCCTTGATGATGACAGTGGAAAAGCCCAATGAAACAAACAGCTAATACCCAACAGTAGTATTTTAGGCAGCAGATTATCCATGGTATCCGAAATATAATACAAGGAGGCATCTCATAAACATTAGCAGTTAGCTAAAAATATTTTCACATTACAAAATTTCCTTTTGTGTTGCTTTCTTCAGAGGCAATGTAAATATTTCACATCTTCTGCAGCATCGTCATCATTCTGCAGGAAAGGAAATTAGAACAGATTAGAAAAAGCCAAAAGGAGTAGAAGCAGGTAAGACACCTCTATTCATAGTCTATGTTAGGCTCCATATCAGTTCAAGGAGTTGGGAATGAGCTGATGATATCATCAGATTATACTTGTGATGGAGACTTCTTCAAAGTTCCACCAGTGTAGACGGAAAACATCTGGAGCCCACCATAATTTTACTGCACCTCCCAGGAATTCTGTCCTCCTGGTTAACAGGACATAGAATCTCAAATCTCCCCTTAACAACTCTACTTCAGCCAGCTTTGGATGAAAGCTGGATAAAGTCTCTAGTCCGGAGAAAGTCATATTTCTTCACCGAGGTCAAGAGATCTATGGTAGCTGGGGATTCTGTGAACTGTGGTCCAAAAATAACTTTCCCAGACTCTACAGTACATTTCATTGGAGTAAATACATTTAGGACAGCAATCTAAGGCTTAAATCCTGTCTTCAATCCCAACTAGAGTAGACCCCTTAAATCAGCTGGATAAACTATGTGCTGACTCACCATTCAGCAATTGATGCAATGTATCTGCTCTAGTGAGGACGAAGGAATAGGATTCAGACCAAAGACCCCCTGATTTCATGAGACTGAAATAAAACTTCCTCTGGATTAGAAACATCTGGTTGAACCCCCATCCATCTGCTCTTTTCAGGCTGCAAACCTATAGCAAATGCTAACTAGGAAAGGGGGAAATGGAGGCAGCCAGAAGAGGCAGCATCATCTTCCTGTTCTTCAAGAAGGCTAACCTCAAAATAGGTGGGAAACCTCACCAGTCAGAAGATTAAAGGGATGCAGAAACATAACAAGGGAGATGATACCTAAACTACTGCAAGATCAGGCCTACAGTTTGGTGTAAGACCTACATAAGGCCTCATCCCATGCAGCCGGGGCTCTCTTTGGCCAGCCCCACAACAAAGCCCACCCTTGATGATGGGTTTTCCCCAGGTGGCAATTGATTGCTCTTTTCCTGATTGTCCAGTGAAGGAGTCAAAAGCTACAGGCTAGCCACTAGCACAGCTTTGTAGGTAGCACTGACAAACAGGGGCGGGTGTATGGAGAACTAAGTCCCATAGAGGAAATGCACATGGCATGGATAGCCAGGCAAGTTCCTTGGGTGTTTGTAGATGAAAGACAGTGATCTATTCTTCCTTTCCCACAGGATTCTAGCTAATCCTAGTTAATAATGTGGTAATTGTAGGTCATAAACACTGTGATAATTTTCACTCCAGGACCCTTGCCTGCTGCTTTCTTGCCAATTGTGAAACTTATCATTTGGCCTGGATCCACACTTAGTTATGCACAAAATACACCTAGGCACCATTTACACGATGAAAATGTAGTGAGATTAATTCATGTTGATCCTTGGTAGTTCACACATCCTACATGACGGTCTTGAGCTTTTCAGAAGGAGGGCCACCTTTTATCCCTCAACCTGTGGGACTTTCCATCCTGCGGTTTTTCTCCCGTGTTTTTAAAAAAGTCACGGGAGGATGCAGAAAATTGGATATGAGAACAGGGCGGCACAAAATATCTCGGGAGTAGGTGGTGGCTGGAAATTGATGTGGGCAGGGGCAGGCACATAATCCTGAGAAGGAGGGGTCAGTCACCCTCTCCATTCCCTGCTTTTGTTTTTAAAATGTTCTCACTGGCAATCTTGGCTCTTCCCTGCACCAAGGCTTGTGTCCCTGTTCTTTTCCCCTCCCCATCTTCCCTCTAGGGTGAAAGCAAAGCATGCAGGGGTGTGGGTGTGGGTGCGCATGCACGCGCCTGCCTCAGTAGATTGCCAACCACTCGCTTCTTGGCTGAAAGCAAAACAGGGGCACGTGTGCATGTGTGTGTGTCTTCAAGCTGCCTACGTGGCTTTGCAAGTTCCTTCCTCTGAAATATAGCCTACAGCTTCTGGTATTCAAGAGTGATCCTTGTGGGTTCTTAAAGACAAAAGTTTTATTTTGCAGTAACCTCTGTGGATTTACAGCCAAGGCAAGCCCATCAGGGTTTTTTTGTTTTTTTTTTTAACAGGAATTGTGCAGAGGGGGTTGCCTTTGTCCTCCTTCTCTGACCAATGCAGACGCTGGAGCAAACATATGTGTCGGCCAATAGCATCACTCATGGTGGGAAATGCCACAGGAAATACGTCACCAAAGTTGTGAAAAAAGAAGTAATCGCATCCTTGATCGACAGCTTTTATATATATATATATATATATATATATATATATACACACACACACACACATACATACATATATATATATATACATGCATATATATATATATATATATATATATATATATCCTGGAACCTTTTCCTGTGTAAACAAACAAACAAACAAAAACCACGGGATACTATGTCTCGCGATCTTGCTTTTGTCACAGAAAAGGTTGTCGTGTAAACAGCTGTCCCAGGATATTGCTCATCCAGGGACAAATCGTTTAAACAACAAGGGACGAATTCGGGATCAGGAAATCCCGTTTCTCCCCGTGGTAAAAACTGCCATGTAACTGGTGCCCTAGTGAAATTACCGGGGCAAGGTAGTCACAACTAACGGAAATCCCACTGATTTAAATGGACCGACTCTAAGCATGACTAAGTCTGGGTTCAAATCAATAGTTCTGTGGCTTTCCATTTTCAAAACTGTTACTTGTCAATGTAAAAACTAAAAGACAAAGATAAAGACAATTAGATTGTGAAGTCAAAGGCTTTCACGGCCAGCATCCATAGATTTTCCTTGGTTTTTTTCCAGGCTGTGAGGCTGTGTTCTGGAATAGTTTCTTTCTGACGTTTCGCCTGCATCTGTGGAGATGCCAGCCACAGCGAAACACTAGAAGTAAACTCTTCCAAAACATGGCCTCACAGACTGGAAAAAAACCAAGGAAAATCTATACAATTAGATTGTTTCCTCAATTTTACAGTAGCTTCAGCATCAACGTCATTCTCCCAAACTGTCAACAGTGATGTTCCAGACATTATTTATGCTGTCATGTTTATCTTTATAATTCAGATATTCTTTTCTAGCATGTTAGAATTTCTTCTTTCAAAATTCCCACTTGCACTAGAACTCTTTCACATTTTGTTTGGGGAAGGGAGAATCTTCAGCATACTCAGTTTGCCTATGTCAAGAGACAAGTTGGGGGAGAGGCAGCACCACACTTCAACATAGGAAAGGCAATTTGCAAGGGCCCAGATCTGTTTCTTTTCTATGTGCTTCCATGCACATGAACATCAAGAGGAACGAACACAAGAAAGGTAAGCTCACACAGAAACGAGAACAGCATCTGTTCTTCCTAATCTTCACTATACATCAGTTACAGAAATTCTAAGAGTCATGCCTGAACTCTCCCCTGTACTTATTAGTATCTGAAGGTTATTAGAAAAGTAATTTAGTCTAGATCTACAGCCTGATAGAAGATAGGACATGCATGGAACAGGTCATATAAGAGTCACTGGTTTCTGTGCAGACAGCAGAAGGGCAAGCACAGAAAGTAAGCACAAGGATTTAAAATGATTTTTAAGTACAAGATCTCATGTGCAATTAGCAAATGCAGATTTATAAAAACAGACACACCACATGCACACAGAAAGATACGTATGTGAAAATTCAACTTGAGTTCCACAAGCAAAGCGTTTATATATATATATATATATCCTCCCCTCTGGCTTTTCTTCACAAACGAAGATTCAGGAAGGACTCATCCCGTGCTTTCTGCAAGCGCACTGATGACTAAAAAGGCCAATCCAAGATAAACAAGTCCGGTTGCAGAAAGGAGAGCAGAAGGTCTCCTTGGGTGATGTTTCCGGGTTGTGATTCTTTCTGTGTTGTCATTTCTCTTCAAGACTTGTTCAGCGTGAGTTCTCAAATAAGGCTGCAGCATTGTGGATACTGCGTCTCCATGCCTCCTGAGATATATATATATATATATATATATACACACACACACACAACTGGGCCCACTTCCCCCAACCCAAGTTTCACTCAGCTGCATCTAGGAGCAATGGAACTGCCCAAGGCCTACATTCCATACCAGGAGAAAAAACATGTCCTGGTCTGTTCTGGAAGCTTCTGAGAGGTAAACAACAACATAAACTATTTTGCTGTTTCCAGATGTCTAGATAAATGAGAAATACCTTAGTTTATATTGAATTGTGAGAGAAGCCATTACAAGGGTTCACTTCTCTAGCTAGTGGAAATATCCTAGTCATTTTGAGGTATACCTTATGCCCTCTTCAGAGGCTGAGCACTATACTGGTGTTCTGTTTTCATACATTTCTTTCAGTCATGACTTGGGCAATCTGTGTATCCAATTCCAGTTTTCCAGATCATGTCACATCATAGACAAATAACAACTACTAGATATATGGAGGATCATTAACCAATATAGTCCACATTATTTTGGAAGTGCTTTACTACTGAGTCTTTTTGGATAAATCTCATTAACAAAATCAATTTAACCTTGACTCTGAAATGACCATTTTCATCCAGCTGATTCTTATTCTGGGACACATTCCTACAATTTAGCCAGTTTCAAGAGAGCCACCATGATGTAGTGGTTTGACTACAACTCTGGAGACCAGGGTTCGAGTCCCCGCTTGGCCATGGAAACCCACTGGATGACCTTGGGCAAGTCACACTCTCTTCGCCTCAGAGGAAGGTAATAGCAAACCCCCTCTGAACAAATCTTGCCAAGAAATCCCCAGGATAGTTCGCTTTAGGATTACTATAAGAAACAACTTGAAGGCACACAACAACAACAAAACCTACTACACTCTAGGTTGCTAGACTATCGTTAGAATCATAGAACCTGGGAGTTGGAAGGGCCATCTAGTCCAAGCCCCTGCCATGCAGGAATATACAGTCAGCCCTCCATATCCACGGATTCTGCATCCATGGATTCAACCAGTCACTGTTTGAAAATATTTTTTAAAATTAATTCCAAAAAGCAAAGCTTGATTTTGCCATTTTAAATAAGGAACTATGCTATTGCATATAATGGGACTTGCATATCCATGGATTTTGGTATCCATGGGGGGAGCAGTTTCCTTGAACCAAACCCCAGTGGATCTGAAGAGCCCACTGTACAACTAAAGCACTCCTGAAAGATGCTCATCCAACCTCTGCTTAAAGATCTCCAAGGAAGAGGAGTTTGGGGCTGTCTGTTCCACTGCTGAATAGCTCTTACTGTGAAAACAATTCTTCCTAATGTTTAGATGGATTCTCATTTCTTCTCATTTGAATGCACCACTAGTAGCAAAACAAACTCAATTACAGTTCTGCAAGTTATTTTTTCTCCCCAGAAATGAGAGGTATATGGGAAATTTTTCAATCTGTTCATTAAAAAAATAATTATACATTGCAGGATAATCTAGAGCACTTCAGTGCAACTTGGCAATCATTAAAAAAAAATAATTCTCACTGAACATTACACTGCTATCTAATACTTATCCGAATACCAAAAATAAAGGGAAGAAGCCTTTCTCTCTTTTTAATTTGCTTGTTACTTTAATTCATTGTTGGATTTAAATTATAAATTTACTGAAATTCACTCAGGGAAGGAAGATTTGCTTATTCAAGAAATACTGTATCACTAGCTGTACCTGGCGTAACATAAGTCTTTAAAAAAAAAACTCCCCCCAAAATGCCCAGTATACCTCACATCAACCCTGTAAGGTAGGCTGGTGGATTTTTAAATTCCTCCTCCCTTTCACAGCGTTCCCCACTTTTCCCAGAATTGCTGAGGGTGACTCGCTCTGTTGCCCTGCCACCACTGCCGCTGCCAGCAATTGACTGCCTGGGTCCCGTCACAGCCTGTGACTGGTGAGTGGCTGAGGGAGTGAGAAGAGGGAGGGGCCCTGTGAGGCTGGGGGTGTAGATGCAGATTGAGTGGTAGGAGTAGATTATGAGGTGGAGAGGGAATTTGCATGTGGGTGGTGATTATTGGGTGTGTTTCCTGAGCAGCCAATCAGCACACTGGGAATGGCAACATACCCAAGAGTGTGAAGTCGAAGGCTTTCATGGCTAGCATCCATAGATTTTCCTTGTTTTTTTTCCCAGGTTGTGAGGCCGTCTTCTGGAAGAGTTTATTTCTGACGTTTTGCCTTATCTGTGGCTGGCATCTTCAGATGCCAGCCACAGATGCAGGTGAAACATCAGAAGTAAACTCTTTCAGAACACGGCCTCACAGCCCGGGGAAAAAAACACAAGGAAAATCTATACCTCTGTGTGTGTGTGTGTGTGTGTGTGTGTGTGTGTGTTCTTTTTAAAAAAATGATTATATTGATTTTGTGTGGATGGTTGGGTGTGCAGATAAAAATTGGAGGCGGCGATTATTTGGTCCTTGAACTGAAAGTCCTAACAGACCTAGTCAGCATAGTCAATAGTGAGGGATGCTGGGAGATGCAGCCCAACAATATCTGGAGGGCCACAGCATTTGTTTTAATCTGTATTGTTTTAATTTTTGAAAACTGCCGGGAATTGCAATTTCAAAGAAAAGGCAGGATCTACTGTAAGTGAAGAAGGAGCAAAGGAAGGGAGAAGGAATAGAGGAAGTAGTAATAGTAGCAGCTTGTAGAAAAATTATCCCAGCAAGCCTGATAACCCTTGTAAATGGACCACAACTTCAGGTTATACTGTATACTGTAAGTGTATATAATGTAAGGAGAAACAAGTGCCTCCATGTATGCCAAATCCCTGTACAAGTGATCCCCAAAGAGTGGAGCAGAATCTACTATGTGAGCTAAAGGGAGCCCCCTGAATAAGTGAATAATGCTAACTACCTTTCCTTATACGATATTTCCTGTTTTTGCCTCAAGCAACACTTCTTCTGCTTCCTGCCTCTTTTTCTGTCAACTATAGAGACTGGTAGGAGCTGAAGCAGCAGCTTGGGGGTGAAAGAGCACCACCCGCCCTCAGAGCCCTGTCCAGAAATGTGCTGTTTTGAATTGCTACCCATTTGCCACAGAAGGCTTCTTCACAACTCCAAAGTGTACCACCTCACCCACCCCCAACTCATGTCAGTAAAAAGTATACCATGGATATGATTATACAGCTGTCCCTTCATATTCGCTGGGGTTTGGTTCCAGGACCCCCGTGGATACCAACATCCGTGAATACTCAAGTCCCATTATATGCAATGGTACAGCAAAATGGTGTCCCTTGTATTAGATGGCAAAATCAAGGTTTGTTTTTTGGATTATTATTTTTTAAAGAATATTTTCAAGCTGTGAATACTTAAATCCGTGGATACCAAATCTGTGGATATAGAGGGACAACTGTATTTCTTCTCTCAGAGTAGCAGATCACCCACTTTTATAAGACACACACGCACATGTACACAGAATCATTAAGCTGAGAGTGAAGAAATCAGAGTTGAATTTCACACGATGTTAGCCACTCAATCTGCTATGAACCGGACAAAACTGACTTAATTTTCAGGGCTGAAAGCTATTTGTACACAGCCATCAGCACCAGCCTAATCTACAAGGACAATAAGAATGTTATCAGGGGATGGGACATGAAAGGAGAAAGAACCAGCCTGAATATCAAAGACAGGGAGAGCCTGTAAGTATAAGCATTTGGGAGGTGGATGGAATGGGCTAGCTGAGTCCAGCTAAGACCAGTATTATGACAGATGGTTCCAGTTGTGTATCAATGACCTTGCGGAAAGAATGTACAGCTGAAGATACAAAATTGGTAGGTCAGTTCACACAAAAGGAGGAGATGAAGGGGGAAAAAAGTGACCTAGTTAAATGAGGGGCATGAGTAAAACGCTGAATAAACAAAACAGAACAGAACAGAACCCTGAGATAGCAGGGAAAGGAGAGAAATCCCAAGGAACACCCTCCACAGGCCAAGAAATTCAGAAGCCGACCCTTCTCAAGCCTCCCCATCAAGTTCATTGTCAAAGACCAGGCTTAATGAATGAATAAAGTGGTGTAGCCTTTGAAGGAACGAATGTGTTTAATTAAATGAGCATATGATCTCCCCTTGCCTAGCTCTACCCTCACAACAACCTTGCAGGGAAACTCAAGACCAAGAGACAGTGACCACAGCATGGGGTTTCTTCTCCCAAATTCTACGTTTAGCATAACACCAAAAATTCTTGTGAGGAGGGAAGGGGTGCCAAAAATATACTTAAGCAATGCCACTCGCTTTCTGTTTCTACCGAGAGGCCTGCTTGTTCCCACTTTGCCTTCCATTAATGAATGCCTGGGGAAAGGAGGCAGAAAACTGAGGCTGCTGATACACTGCAGAAATAATGCAGTTTGACATTGCAGTTTTGTGAGATATTTAGCCTTCTCTGTCAGAGCTCTGGGGCTATAAGAACCTACAAATCCCACAATTCCATAGGATGGAGCCATGATAGTTAAAGTGGTGTCAAACTACATTATTTTTGCATTGTGTCTGTACAAAGGGGAAATAATACAAACACGTCCAAAAAGGCAGGCATTTGCAATGATGCGATCTGCCTAAATGGCCAAAACTCCCCCCTAAACTCTGCATGAACCCCTAGCCAGCTGGCTGCTGCAAGTGATTTGCTTGCAATTTTAAATCTGCCGCCACCTTTTTTTTTTTAAGTTTCCTGTGGAGTGCACAGGCATTATTTAATTTAATTAGCTAACACACATTGGAAACTGTTTAATGCAGTGTAGATGTGTAAATAGCTATTGCTTAAAACAATTTGTAAGCTGCTCTGATAGCCTTGTGGCTGAAGAGCGGGGTATAAATAATAAATAAATAAATAAATAAATATAAAAATTTTCGTATTTACAACAATTTTTTTTTTAAAGAGTAAAAGTCGCTATTTGGTCGCCTTATCAGATCCTCACTTACCCGAAAATCCAACATGGTGGCCACACCCACTTTCCCTCTTTCCTAGCCCCACCCCCTGTGCTCGTCAGCCATCAGATGGCACTGCCTGTTCGTATCTGTGTGAACGTGAGTGTTCAAATAATTGCACGTGCACATGTCGCATGGATCTTTTCAAAAAATCTGGATGAAGCCCCAGACTTTAGGGTGGATTTTGCCGCCGCCCCTTCCAAATGACACATATTTATGCAAACGGCTGTTTGAACGGATCGCCATACATTCACATACCGTTCGTTGTTGGGTGTATTTTTCCCCCCCATTTAGACAGGACCTTAGTCAGGGACCTGGGTTGATGCACATCCAGCCAATTAGATGCACACACTGCCTCACTTCTACACTGCACAAGCCACCTGTTTTGAAAGGCCACTTGGTTCTGTCCCATCTCATTAAAAACACTCCCAGTGTGCAGCAACAATACATCCTATCTGTTCTATATTTAACCCACTTGTTCTCCAAGGCAGTTGTATAATTTCCCATTGTCCAATTCTATCCTCACAAAAAGCCTGTACGGAAACTTAAACAGAGGCAGTGACCAGATCACCACTCCCCAGTGTGTTTTATAGATGGGGAGGGATTTGAACTCATCTTCTCAATCTTTTGTCTAATTCCATCGCACTATACTACCCTGTCCTTATAATGTTGCATATGGGGATGTTCTTTGTTCTGCCCCTGACTAGTTTGTAAACCAACCTGGAACTTATCTGAATAGTACAAATTCAAAATTTGGGCATCAAGTTTCAGCACCAAACTAACATGACAGTCATAGCTGTGCACTGTTGAGACTTTTCTAAGGAGCCTAGGACTTGTCTATACAGCGAAAATACTCCTCATAGAATTTGAGGAAAATACCTTTTGTCCCATTGGGATCCCGCATAATTTCACCATATTTGGAAGCGGGGGGAAATCCCAAATACTCCACAGGAAAAGCCTTTGCAGCTTTTTCCGTATTTAAAAAAAAAAAAAAACTCTGAAGGAAATGCACATGCCCACTTGTTGGACAACCAATTTGCTTTGCTGCTCATGAGAGCAGAAGTATGCAGAGGGTAGAGCTTGCTGGCAAGGCAAGCACCTAGAACCACCATGTTGGATTTTCACCGTAGCAATCATGCTCTGAGGTGACAAAACAAGCTTTTTCTTCTTCTGTTTTGTTTATTTAAGCAGAAGATTACACTTACACACCTTGGATTTGCTTTAAAAAAATGCTGTTCAGCGACGGCAACTTGTGACAATAAAAACATGAGTAATTCATTCATGCTCCCCATCTTGATTCACAGGCATGCCCATTTGAACATCAAACATGCATGGCTTCCCATGTCTGCGATCTTGAAAAAAATCCATGGAGACAACGAAAGCTGCTGCGAATTGGCATTAGTACGCATCAATCCACATTTTATTGCCTCGTATAAGTCCATTTAATTGTTCCATGTCAATGCAGCAGCTCCTAAATAAGGCTTGAATCTGGGAGTAGTAGTCAGGACCGGCTCAAGATATTTAGCAGTCCCAAAAAGTAGTGCAATGAAATTCAAGAGGACCAGCCTAGGATTCCTTGCAATATCATAGAAGATTTCGTGATACTGCTTTCTCAAATGGCAACCTTTCTCAAATGGCAGTACTGCTTTCTCAAATGGCCTGTAACACTAGTTTGGTGTCATTATGTGCCTTTCAGTCAAGTGTGATTGATAGCAACCCTATCATGTAGGATTTTCTTGACAAGATTTATTCAGAGATGGTTTGCCTTTGCCTTCCTCTTAGGCTGAGAGAGTGTGACCTGCTCAGGTTCCCACAGTTGTTTTCCACGGCAGACCAGGGATTGAAACCCTGGCCTCCCAGAGTCCTAGATTTTCACACTACACTGGTATAGTGTTACTATTCCACTTTATTTGCTATGGCTGCCTCCTGTTGAATCCTGGGATTTGCAGTTTAGGGAGGGGCATTTACAACTCTCAGCCAGAGAGATCTTAGGCCTCACTAAACTACAAACCCCAGAATTCAACAACTATAACAGTGTAGTCTGAAAATCTCTTCTGTAGTCAGGATGGCCATATTTGTACAACTAAGGCACGTATGTGTGTACATATACGTATGTTCTAAGATGGAACCTCTTTGACTGTCAGGCTGAGGACAGAAAGGATTAGCTGGAAAAGGCCTCTACTCAAGTTTTGTAGCCAGCACCCATTTGTGACAAAATGTAAGTCCATTTAATGCCACCATAAGAGGTGTCAAGAATATTGATTAAATCATTTAAATGCTGTATACCCCCAGGCTTTTTCTCCCAGCATATCATCCCGTAGTTGGCAAACAATGCATTGTGGTGTTGTCTATATAAGGCAAAAAAAAGAAAAAGAAAAGAAAAGTGGATTGCTCCATGGTAATGGCAATTCAAAGCAGCTACCATTTGTCTTAACAGGTTTTTTGGCAGATTGCAGGCATGCAAAGCTATCCGCGTTTGCTGTGCAAACGGGCATGTCTGTGAATCAAGATGGCGGTCATGGGTGAATTACGCACATTTTACTTACCTCAATTTGCCGCTGCTGGATAGTTTTTTTTTTAAACAACCATATCCAAGGTGCAACATTTTGCTTTAATAAAAAGTCCCAGTTTTATTGCCTTAGCGCTCACTCGCTCAGGTGGAAATCCAACATGGTGGCTCTGGGCACTTGCCTTGTTAGCAAGCTCTGCCCCCCGTGCACCTCTGACCAATCAGCTTTCCACTTCCGCTCATATAGAGAAAGTGAATCGAATCGCTTGTCCCAATGAACAGGAATGCACAACCCCCGCCTTCTTTTAAAACTTTGGGAAAAGCCACAAAGGCTGCTTGTCCTACAGAGTTTTTGGTGGATTTGCCCCCCCCTCTGTCCCAATACGTTGAAATGATGTGGAATCCCATTGAGACAGATCGTATTCTCCTCGCATCCTGTGTGGAGTATTTTCGCCATTTAGACAACCACGTAAACAAGGAAAGAAACTGATAGGAAGGATCACCTTTAGGCAAGGATGATCACCTCAGTATTTCTGTGAAGTCTTTCTGTGGTAGATGCTTGTTGAAGACATTACCTTTTGTTAATCAAAGTACTGGGCATTGTCTCTCAGTAGGTGCAAACAGAACATCCTTTGTTTTAAGAGGTTCTTTGTTTTAGAGCAGTGGTCCCTGGACCAGTGCCGGTCCTTGGTGAGTTTCCAGGAAACAGAAAAACAATTGTAGCCAATGGACAAAATTATGGGGCCATTCCCTGCCACAATAGGAAAAATATTTGCTGCTCTCCCACATCAGAGGGCCTGAGAAGAATAGGTTGCTTACATGTAACTTTGGTTCTTTGAGTGGTCATCTGTGTACTTGCACAAATGTGTCATTTGCGCCTGCACAGTGCATGTTTCGGAACCTTCTAAAGAAGTATAATATGCATTTTGGTGATAGCCCTACCCTCTCCTCACCACTTTCCACCTAAACCTTCAGTTTCCTGAATGCCAAAGAGGCAGGCAAGGAGCTAAGGAAGGCAGGACACAATGCGGGGAGGATGGGTAGGGTCTTGTGAGTTCACAGATGACCACTTGGAAGAACCACAGTTACAGGCAAGCAATGGACCATTAGCCAAACAGATATAATCCTCCTTGCATATCCTCCCACCCTAGGAACTAGCCATTCAAATACACAAATTTACATATCCTCTCCAACAGGGACTCACTGTATATAAACCCCACACACCCCTACCCCACCATTCTCTGCAGATGCCAGCCACAGATGCAGACAAAACGTCAGGAACAAACTCTTCCACAACACGGCCTCACAGCCTGGAAAAACCCCATGGAAAACCAATCTGTTCTTCTTCATTTATTATATTATATTATATTATATTATATTATATTATTTATTTCATTTTTATGCCACCTTTCTCCCAAGATAGAACCCAAGGCAACTTCCATAAAACAACAGATTAAAAATACAATATATACAGGACTATCAATGTGCCCTAACTTCTCCCCAGCAAGCTCTAAGGAGACCAAGGAGAGGTAACTTTTGTACATGGCAGGAAAACTGTCCCTTCTTTCTCAGGTGTGTGCGTGTATGTGTACGGTTTAGACAAAGTGTCATATTGTCCTTATGTTTGGAACATCTTTCTTTCTCCCATCACTCTCCCCCTTCGCAACACCTAAAACTCAGGATGAACAGTATAAAAATAGCAATGGAAGATTATTTAAATATATGACCATAGCAGCAAGACTGATATATGTGCAGAAATGGAAGAATTTCTCATTACCTACTATGGAGGAATGGTTGTTGAAATTTTGACAGACTTGGCAGAAATGGAAAAACTGTCTTGTCTGAGGAGAGAAAAGCCACTAGTGACTGGAAACCCCTTATGGACTTTTTGTGGAAAAAAGAATATGATTTGATAATTTTTGCTTTTGACAGTTATTGAAGATTTGAGCTGTGGAAGAAATGTAAGATGCAGTTGTATTGAGATAGATATGATTATGTTATGTGTGAGTTTAACTGCTGAGAGGAAAATCAGAAGCAATTTTTCATGTTTGCCTATATATTGCTTTCTGTGTTTCTCTGTATCTTATCTTTCGTTTCTCCCTTTTTTTCTTTTTATATTTGTAGTTTTTAATGTATTTGGAAAATTGCTAATAAAACAAACAAACCCTAAAATTCAGATGGCTCAACCCAAACTCTCTCAGGCTCGCAAGTTTATTCTTTTAACTTAACACTTTCCTATTCTAAAGCTACTATTCTATATTAGATAGCTATTTCTATTTTGTATGTACTGATTGACATTAAGAGTGGTGCTCCAAAAAAGCGATACAAAGACTCCCTGAAACAACATCTCAGGCTCGGCCAAATTGATCACCAACAATGGTCCACCCTGGCCTCACATCAGGAGGCATGGAGACGCACTATCCACAATGCTGCAGCCTTATTTGAGAACTCACGCCGAACAAGTCTTGAAGAGAAACGACAATGCAGAAAGAATCACAACCCGGAAACATCACCCAAAGAGACCTTCTGCTGTGCTTTCTGCAACCAGACTTGTTTATCTTGGACTGGCCTTTTTAGTCATCAGCGCGCTTGCAGAAAGCGCTGGATGAGTCCTTCCTGAATCTGCGTTTGCGAAGAAAAGCCAGAGAGAGAGAGAGATTGACATTTATAAAGCTCTACCATGCTATCTGCTATTCCCCAATGCAACTATAGCTTGATTCCCCATATCCACAGGGGATGTTTTCCAAGACAACCCCCCCAGTGGATACTTGAAACCATAGATAATAGGGAAACCTATTATTTTCAATGAGAAGAACGCCAGAAGTTGACCACAGAATCACATTGGAGGACCTAGAAATGCCTAGAGATAACATATTTTTGGATGTGGATAAGTGAAACCACGGATATCGAATCCATGGATACGGGGTTGACTTGTACTATGTATATTTTGATTTTGAAATTCCCCTTACATGTTCCATGTGGATGTGCATTTGCCTAAGAAGCATGACAGCCAAGATGACAAGATTCCTTACAGGCATGTAGGTGCAGAAGATGCTTAAGTTCATACGTGTGCTCTGACATCTTACCTGATAACAAGTCCAACACTCAGACCTCTACACAACACGGGCTCTATAAAGCTAGTATGCTCCCAGTGGTAGTTATTCCCCCCTCCGTGCTTTTGATATTGGTAATAACAACGCACAATACTGTGATAGGTCAAGACACTGTGTTACACTGCACAGTAAGGAGGGAAAGAAGAAGGACTCAACATTTTTTTCAGTGGCAAGCCCCACATAATTCATAGCATGCAGCTCTGCTCTGATGGGTCACAAGACAGCTAAAAAAGAAAGTGGCAGTATACAGTTGTCCCACCAGAATTCACCAAATGAGGATTATAGTGAAGGGGACTTGCCGCTGGTTGGTGGGCCCGTTTGCGGCCCAGCCGGCGCCCCCACGACACTCCCAGTGGCCCCCCTTGCTTACCCTGGCGACCGCATGGCCGGTTGCTGTGGGGGCCGCCATGCTTTCCCTGTCTTCTTCCCGGCATGCCTTGGGCCAGGAGGAGCCGGGGAAGGCAGGAGCCAATCGGGAGGGGACCCCTTCACCCAATTGGCTCCCAGCAGGTAGGAGGCGGGACATCCGGCCGTGCTCATGGCGTGGCCGGATGATGCAAGAAGAAGGATGGGAAGAAACCAGTGTGCTGGGAGTATAATGGAGGTAAGTGCAGCAGGTACAGATGCCAGTTTGAACATGTGTGTGACAGTTGTGGGGGAGGTCACCCGAAGGCAAATTGCTCCAGGCAAGCTGGGGGGAGCCAGTCCTTTCGGAACAGTCACCCTGCCTCGGCTGGCACCAGAAAGGAGACAGGGTCCGGCAACAGCGCCAGTGCTGGCAACTCCAAGTGAAGTGGAGGGAGGGGCCATGGGGAAGACTCACATGGCTTACATGCCAGTCTGGCTTGAAGCAATGCGACCTCTTCTTGCGGCCTACCCTAATAGAGGGGCGGCGGCCTACATAGCTGAAGGATTTGAACACAGATTTCGCATGCCATTTGAAGGTGCCAGGGAGGCCACAACCTCAGGCAACTTAAAATCAGCGGCTCAGTTGCCCGAGGTTCTGGCCTGCAGAATAAATAAGGAGAGGGAAGCGGGACACACTGCAGGACCCTTTGATGAGCCCCCCATGTCCAGTCTCCGCATTTCACCATGGGGGGTAGTGCCCAAGAAGGCCACTGGTGAATACCACCTCATTCACCACCTATCATACCCTAAGGGGTCGTCGGTTAATGACGCTATCCCACTGAAGCTTTGCATGGTGAGGTATGCATCGTTGGACCATGCAGTACGTCTACTTCAGACATGTGGGCATAGGGCTCTCATGGCGAAGTGCGACATACAGTCAGCATTCAGGCTGTTGCCTGTATACCCCAACAACCACTGCCTGTTAGGTTTCAAATTCCAGGAAAAATGGTACTATGACATGGCCTTGCCCATGGGTTGTTCAATCAGCTGTGCAGCTTTCAAGGCTTTCAGCACGTTACTGGAATGGGCTCTACAGCACAGGGCTGGGTCTCCATTTGTCACGCACTATCTGGACAACTTCTTAATTATGGGACCGGCTGGGGGGCCGGAATGCGGGTCTTTACTATCTTGCTTCCACGCATTGGCAGAGGAGGTGGGCGTTCCACTGCAGTGCGCACAAGACAGTCGGACCAGTGACGTCCCTGATGTATCTGGGGATACAGCTGGATTTGGTGCTGGGAGTGTCTCGTTTGCCCGAGGATAAGCTGTCTGGACTGAAGACGATGCTGGGCGGCCTCCTGGGGAGGGACACTTGAACTTTGCATGCAGGGTGGTCTCTCCAGGGAGGGCATTCTGCGTGAGGGTGGCTCGCCTTATGGGAGGTGTCCAATCTTCCCATCACCACATACACTTAACCAAAGGGGTGAAGGAGGACTTGAGGGTGTGGCTTTCTTTCCTTGAAAGATACAATGGGGTCACAGTATGGCAAGGCTGCATGGAGTTGGGAGGGGACCTACAAGTGCATTCTGACGCAGCGGGCAGCCTGGGATTTGGGGTATATTATGAGAGCCACTGGTGTGCGCAACCGTGGCCTCAGGATTGGGCTGGATCAGAGATAGCCGGGGATCTCACATTCCTGGAATTCTTCCCCATCCTGGTGGATGTCATCCTGTGGAGAGAGGAATTCAGGGACAAGAAGGTATGCTTTTGGTGTGATAATTTGGCTGTGGTCAGGATCATCAACAGGCAGTCCTCCAGGTCAGAGAGGGTCATGCGGCTGGTGCGTAGGTTCGTGCTGGTCTGTCTGGAATCCAACATCAGTTTCTACGCCCGGCACATACCAGGCATAGATAACGAGATCGCAGATGCTTTGTCTCGCTTTCAGGAAGAGCGGTTCTGTACTCTGGCCCCGGATGGCGACGTCCCATTTCCGGTCGACCTTTGGAGCTTTGGGAGCAAACGGTGATGCAGGCTGTGGCGGATTTCTTGGTGCCGTCAATGCAGGCAAGCTACAGGAGGGTAGCAGCCCAGTTCCTATCCTTCAAGCGCCAGCACGGCTATGGGGCTCTGTGGCGGGCATCGAAAAGGTCGGTACTGCATTGCTTGGCTTCACTGAAGGGCCAAGGTTTGGCAACCAGGACCATGGCTGTGCACACAGCTGGCATATCCTTCTTCAGCAAAACAGCAGGCCACAGCGATCCATGCAACAGCTTCATGGTGAAGAAAGCAATGGAGGGTTGGAGAAGGACGACGCCCAAGAGGACGGATACCTGGCGGCCTATATCATACAGCATGCTGGGTCAACTGGTGAGCGTATTGCCAATCACCTGTCATTCAAGCTACAAAGCTCTGTTCTTCAGCACCGCATACACCACAGCTTTCTTTGGGGCGCCGAGAGTGGGGGAGGCAGTCTGTTCCTCCAAGCGGGATGCATCCAGCAAGGCCCTACAGTGACAGGATGTGGTCATCTCAGACATGGGCATGACGCTGCGCATCCGGCGATCAAAGTGTGACCAACGCAGCCGTGGGGCATTGGTGAGCATATGGAAGATCGAGGGTTCCTCCCCATGTCTGGTGGCCATCATGCAGGGTTTCTTGAGGGCCAGAGGGGCCGAGAACGGGCCACTGTTCAGGCACCTGGATGGGTCCCCGCTTACAAGGTTTCAATTCACAAGCGTGCTGAAGTGTGCGCTGAGAAGGATGGGGCTGCCAGCTCAGGACTTTGGTAGCCACTCATTCCGGATAGGGGCAGCTATCATGGCAGCGCAAGGCGGTCTGTCGGCAGAGACAATCATGCGGCTGGGGCTATGGAAGTCTGGGGCCTATGTTGCGTATATACTGTCATGGTCAGCCAGGACTCTGAGGACTCAGAAGGCGAGGAGGTTGAGCCAGTGGCAGAAGAGCTGGCTGAGTCTGAGTCTAGCCCTAAAGAGCCCAGGGCTCAGCAGCCTAGCCCTCCCCCAGCACAGAGTCCAAGCCTGGGAGACATAGTGGAGCAAGAGCAAGAGGTAGAAGAGCAGGTACCTACCTTTAGCCAAAGGAGAGCAGAGAAGGCATGGCTTCGTCGTTCTCAGAGATTAAGAGACAGAAGGTCATCAATCACCCCGCAGCTGGGAGTGGGAGCTGGGCCAACATAAGCAGCTGTGGGATGCTGAGTTCCTTGTTGCAAGCAGTCTGTGTTACCTGGAGGAAGCCTCTGCCTGTGACCCTTCTGGAACCTTGCTATTTTGAGACTTTGGATATCTTGACCTTGGACTGTCTTCATTGACCCACCTGCCGGAACCCTTGTGACCTTGGACTGCCTCTTCGTTCTGCACTCTCTCTCTGTGTGTATTTCTGACCCTGTAGGACTGCTACTGACAACACCAGGTACTGTGCCTTTCAACTGGGTTGTTGCTGAGCCAGGCTTCTTATCAGCTATTGAGTTGGCTTCTCGACATATACGTCCAGAGCGGGCACTGACTGCACAGCCAGGGGCCTCTATGTAGCTCTTGGGCTGCCTGTTGATGGGGAATGGTTGGCAGAAGGCAGTTTTCCATAGGGAAGTGCCTTTTGTGGCAGATGGCATGGATCATGATCAAGATAAAGGGGGCTCTCTGTCAAGTTCAAGTTCACATTCATGGAGACCCCCTCCCTGATTAATGATTTTGTTTGCAGGGGAGGAGAGAGCGTCAGGCGGGACGGCTTGGCCATTGCCTCTCTCCTCCATAAGAATCAGAAGGGTCCAATTAGGAGGCATTGACCAACATGGGTTGGGTCAATGATGGTATGACCCATGCCTAGTTGCCAACCATTTGGGCAGCCATCTGCAAGTTGTTTATTGCCAACAACATTTATCTACTAACCTGTATTTAACCAATTTTCTGAATATGTAATCAATTCAAATTGCGTAACTGCCTCTTGCTATGTACTCAATACAATTTGTATACTACCTCAGGCGTATGTGTCTTATTGGGAGGGGAGAGTGGGGTTGGTACGGTTTGGGTCCGCAAGAGAAATGATGCTTGCGTTATTGTTCTGTAGATGCAAAGTCAGATACCTGGGCATGGATACCATATCACTGAAGCCATGTGATTTCAACATCTCTTGTTGAAAAAGGACCGCAAATAGTCCTTGAATAACAAAGCAAAACAGACACACACTTTTCTTTTCTTCACTCCACCTATGTCTAAAGGTCCCTCTCAGCGATTACCTAGCAGATTCTCTTCTTTACGAGGGATCAGTCTGAGTCAGCCTGAACTTTTGGCAAAGAGTTCTGTTTACTCTTGGGAAGTAAGAGTGTCTCATGTGGCTTGCAAAACAGCATTAGGCTGCCTCTTTGAAGGGACACTGTGCTCTGTCTCTTTTAAAGGGCAAGAGAGACTTGCTTTGGTGTGTGGCTGGGTAGCTGAGAAAATTGTATCCTGTGTTATGAAGCCAGGAGAAGAAGAAGAAAAGAAAAAGAGGAGGAGGGGAAGGAAGAAGAGGAGTAGTGCTGCCACCACCACCACCGAATCTGAACCCTGACAATACCCATTTCTCACCCTCCCCTGCCCCCAGCCTGCCATACCTCTTGCCAATCATTCCCAATATAGTCTGGCATGGTCCAGTGGTGGAATAGGTTGACCCTTTCCTCACTAATTCTTTTTGCACTTCCATTTACAAGATACGGTAGATCAAATTCCAGCAGCCAGTCTACACTAGCATTCCAATCATTGCTACCCTTAGTGGGATATATGGAAACATAAATCAACACCTTTAGTTACGGCTTATAACTGGAATTAGAATATTCTCACATAGACAGTAGTACACATGAGGGTTCTGAAGCAAAGGCACTATTCTCAACAGCATGGATTAGAACTCAGGGGGCATAATGTATCATGTTTTACCCACCACACTGGAAAGAAAAATAAATACAAAAGCAAGAAACAAAAATTGGTTACATTTATATCCTGCTTTTCCTCCAGTGATCCCATGAAAGCGTACATAGCTCTCCCTCTTTACACTTTTATCTTCACAACAGTCCTGTGAGGTAGATCAGACTGGGCATGTGCATGCATGAGAGAGAAAGAGGGGCTGACCCAATGTCTTCCTGTAATATTCTTTCCTATCTTATAGGTTAGTGTAAAAATAACCATGATACTGTATGTGGAGCACTGTGTTACAAAAGTGCTCAGTACCCCAAGACAGCAAAAAGTACTTTGCCAACTGCCAAAATAACAGTGTAGGCACCAGGTGGGCCTCTCCGGGGTGAATTTCAAAGATGGAAAGTTGCAACCCCACATACTTTCTACACTATTGCCACTCACTTTACCTCACACTAGGTACATGTGTGGGGTAGAATTTAGAAAATACAGTATGGTCCCTGTATCTGTGGCACTAGTACCCATGGATTTCACTTACCCGTGTCCAAAAAAATATGTTCTCTTTAAGAATCTATAGGCCTTCCAGGGCAACTCTATCCTATGCTTGGTCTGGAAGTAATTCATTTCAATAGGGTTCACTTAAATACATGGTTTCACATTTCCACAGTAAGTCAAGGAACATATCCCCCGTGAAAATGGGTTCATACTGTATTACGGTGGGGGTCATACTGCATTACATTCCTGCTTCCCTCCGGTTCTGAGAGACCTCAGAACCTCAACATCCCTTTGCCACTCATGCAGAGCATAATAAATAAAGATGCATGGTTTCAGCATGGGAGCTTAGAATTTGCACTGAATGTAGAGTTCATTCATTACACAATCATTTAAAAAGAAGAAGAAGAGGAAAGTTACTTTCCCTCAAGGCAGAGAAGAAAGGCTTGAGAATGTGTGGGAAAGCCAGGGTAGAATATGAAAAGCACAGTGGCTGGGGGAAAGAAGGACATGAGCAGACTTGCCTGTGGCTGAGGGACAGATGTTTACTAGAATGAATGGCCAGTGGATACAGAATAAAGAAGCAGACTTTTAAAAGGGTTCCCTGCTCAGGACAATTTGTGTCCTCTTGGTACAGGCTTTTGATTTCCTCACAGCCTGGCCTAAGTAGTATCATGTGTGCAGAGCTGGAAAACATGTAGTCACTATGGGAGCACAAGAGTGGCTTGACTAGGATGTTGTTAACCAGTTGCCCAAGGAACAATAATTTAAAAGTAAACAGTGGTAATTAGCTGACTGCTGTAGAAAGGAAGGAAGGTTGAGTGTGTGTGTGTGTTTTAAATACTCTATTCAATGAAGTTCTGTAGGTAAAAACTATATTTGCATGACGGGAGGAAGGGTGAATGAAGTTCTCTTTTCCAAACTCATTCCCAGGCATGGATGCAAATCTTAGCTTGCCTCATAAAGAGCTGAATCCTCACATTGCCTGATTGTCTTGATACAGCTATATGTGTGAGTCACCAAAAACTGCCACATCTGGGATTTCTTAACTCGCAGCCCAGAAACATGAGTGGGGCCTAATCCTACATGACAATGTTGGATTGTCTTTTGGAGACTGTGCCCAGGATATACCTCCTTGATCTGTGCCACATACAAACACAACACAAACATTACAAACACAACAGAAATATATACCATGGAGGATGTAAAGTAATAGGTTAAAATATGTAGCAATGTACCAAAAGCCCAGACTCTTGAGAGGAGACTTTGAAGAGGACCCATTCAGGGGAGACCAGCATGAGCTCTGGCCAAATGCATGTGCAGTGGGGAGAGGGGCAAACACTACCTTATGTATGCTAACACTTATACTATCCTACAACAAGCAGTGGTGCAATGGCCCAGGAAAAGGAAAGCAAGATATCTATCAAGAAGGGAAGAAAAGTTTGACTTCTCTAATGAAAACCACACTTCCTCCTTACACTGAAAAACCAAGAACTTGATTTGTTTGAGCAAAAAACACTCTTTAATGCATTCACGGTTTACAGTAGACCACCAAGATCAGGAGGAGATTCCTGGCTGCCCGTTCTGATGTCCCATGAGACATGACAGAGACTGAGAGAGAGAGAGATGAGACTTTGGACCTGTTCAGAACTTGAAAAGTTCTGGGGAATTAGTGGAGCTGCAGTCAGAAAAGGTAGCCTTTCTGCTCTAGCCCTATTGGTCACATCATGGCCTCTAAAAGGAAACAGTACTCAAAAAGAAGGGCAGGAAATGGTGGATGGTTTAGGGAGGATGGTTCCCTGTTCTGCCCTCTGAGATGTTCCACAATTGAAGCAACCCACCTTAGCATTTTATAAATACATATATATTTTAATATGGTAAATACGGTACACATGTGGGAAACTTGTATTCAAGAATGACTGCCTTAGGAGGACAGCCAAGCATTATCTTTTTGGTATGAAAAGACACGGTCAATCTAATCATCTGTTGCCATATTACAGAAAATGCTGTGCTTTGAAGGAGCACAAGTCCTTCAAAGCTAGGAATGGCATTTCTAAGAAATTTAGAATACACTAAATGCTACTAGCTGTTGTGACATCACCCCCAGAAAGTTTATTTAAGAGTCCAAAATTCACATCAGGATTAGCAATACCTTTAATTAAACCAACTCAAGTTCACAAAACAACAGGCAAGCTGTTGAGTTCTCCAGAACATTTTATCAGGTTAGATGATAAAGAAAGCTCCCCCCTCCTAGTAACCTGCACCCCCCACCCCCAAAAAAGATATAAGAGTCTGATGTTCAAGCTATGGGATCTGCATTGGTTACTATCTAATGAAGGAAAACAGAAAAATGTTGTAGACTCTTCAGAGCTGAGGTGGTTTCAGGTCCCTATTAGGACTACTGGAGAAAATACAAAGACTGACACCCCTTCATTTTTTAAAAATAAAAATAAAAATAAGCTCTTACTTAACCTTTAGTGAAACATGCAGGTTCCTTGGTTGGTGGAAAAATGAGAAGAAAATTAGATACTATGGACTTTATCAGACTAACACCTTTAAATGTTCTTTTGATGGCATAAAAATAAATCCATTTTTATGCCAACAAAAGAACGCCCCCCCCATTGCACTTACCTTCTCTCCTGGCAGAAGGCTTCCCCAGCAATGAAGAGGAAGTGAATGAAGCCCCATTCACTTCCTTGTCTGAAATCCCATGAGACTTCATCGCGTGGAAAATTTTAAAATAAAACAAAAAATAAAGCATAAAAAGTTACATCAAGCACCTAAACACACTTTAAAAGTCCCAAGCAACCTGGGGAGGGTCATAAAAAGAGCAAAACTTACCTGGATGTCCCGATCTCACCCAGAAGTGTTCATGCCGGACTGGCCATTGACACTGCATTCACGTTGAGTTAAATGGCCTGAGGTTTCACATGCCGGCAATGCCAGCACAAAAGCACCATGGGGGATCAATTGATGGCTTAAGCCATCAATTAAAAAGTACAGGTTTGGGACAGAATATAACTGCAAAAGGGTGACATCATCCAATCTGCGCACCCTTTTGCGGTTATGTGGCATCGTTATGACACCATATTTTATGCGTCTGATAAAGTCCTAAATTTAAAGTTGTCATCAGTCCTTCCCTTCAGCTGAGCCCTTTGGCACATGGAGAAAAACTTGGGGGAACAAGCAGGTTCTGCTTGTCACCAGTGCAAAGATCAGAGATCCCATTGCAGCCCCCATTGTTGGTGGCTACCCATGACACTCACCAACAACAATATCAACCAGGGGCAGAAAGACAGTGATCCATTCTGAAGGGGTGGAAGGGAGAGAGAGATAGGGGCTGGGGAGGTAGGCTGCTGTGTTCCTTCTGCAACCAGGCAGCTGTGCTTGCTCTTGAAATAAGGAGAGACCAAAGCTGACAACTGTGGGGATCAGTTCCTAGTCTTGGAGAGAGCCAGGCAGGAATTAATGCATGCCTCAATGCATGCCTCCTTAGACCTGTGCTATTATTACCTAGTGCTGGACACAGAGGAATACAGTATTTCTCTGTGTGCCTTAAGTGGTCTGAAATTCAGTAAGGATGGCTTGCAATTGATCTTCCTGAGCCTGATTTTCCATGTCATCAACCCTGTTGCGGGGAATGAAGACTGACCCAGGCACTCCAAGTTCAGAGTATCTTAAGAGACCTCCTTTGAGTTCTCTGTAACCCATGGAGAACTCATGAGATGGACTTATGTTTCCTGATTGGCAGGGCAAGGGAGAGGGGCCAATAGCCTTAGGACTGGATTTGGAGTGGAGAAGAGGAGAGGAGAGAAGGTGACTGCGTTCAAATCCCTACTCAGTTGTATTAAGGAACTGCTCACAGGGCATCACTTACACAATGACATCCATTGTAACACAGTGCAACAGAAGACATCTCACCACAAAAATGTTGCAACAGGGCTCACACTACCACTTTCTGCAGAATTGAACTACAAGGAGACCATGTGAGACTTCTTCTGTCTTAAAAAAATCTGTGGTAAATGGACTTGCCAAATATTAACCATCAGAGAACATCTTTAGTTAAACATAATTTCAATTGTTAACCCTTGGTCCAGTAAGGTCACTGAAAGCTACAAACAAACAAGAAGCACAAAAGATAATAAAATGTTTTATACTTTTAAAAACACCCCTTTTTCGAGAGGAGCAAAACACCCATGTAAAATTGATACCCAGCTGCACATTGCAAATATTCACTTATATGAAGGATTGGCTTTGACAAGGAAATGATGTCAAAACCACAGGTGGCTTTCACAGGGGTTATTAAATGGTGGGCCACTTTATTGGCTAGCATTGCTATGATAAACCAACGTTCATTTTCTCTTATTACAGATGTCTTTCAACATGTCTGTGCTGCTGTGGATTTCAGTGTACATATCAACATATTCCAGGCTGACATTCATGCTCCCCCACTCAGGTCATATTAAGTAGCTACTGTAGAAATCACCTGGAGGATGCATGGCCAAGTTTGCCAAGAATTCTCTCTCTGGGAACCTCCCAGTCCCAGTGCCAGGTAAGTATCCCCTGCCAGGTAAATTTCTCTTCCTCTTCCTGTGGATAACAAAGATGCAAGGCAAGTCTAAACTATGCCAACAAATCCCAAGTGTCTACTTTACCTGAAATCTGTTTAGGTACATTATTCGTAGGATCCACATTAAGTTTTTGGTTAGCTAATGTATACATACACACACACTATCATGTACTGAGCTGGGTGCAAGCTAAGTGATACATTTCATACATGATATTGGGAATGGTGTTCAACAAACATATATCAAAGGCTAAAAACAGAGACCTGCCAGCATGTCACATACGCCATAAGTCAAATCAAGGCAACATATGTCTCTCTAGTATCCAATATGGGTCAAAGCCAGCCTGCTATGCCTTGGCATGGTTTTGCCTCTTCCTTATTCTAACAGTGAACAAGCAGTAGAGCTGGGAAGGTAGGCAAGAATGTGGGCCCGGCTTCCCAGCCCCTGCTCAGGCAGCTTTGGTACACGTTGTCTATTTAGGGGCTAAAAGGTAAGTCCACATCTGGATTCTCCTTTTCCAGAAGCTGCAATACTTGCTCTACAATCACTTCATCATGACTTGTTCCCTTGTATGTCACCAGAAAGGAAACCATGCTTAATTAATTATTAAGCACTATTTTAACCTGTATAAGAGCCAGAGTGGTATAGTGGTTTGAGTGTTGGACTAGGACTTTGGAAATGAGAGTTCAAATCCTTGCTCAGCCATGGAAACCCACTGGGTGACCTTGGGCAAGTCACACTCTCTCAGCCTCAGAGGAAGCAATGGCAACAACCCCTCTGAATAAATCTTGCCAAGAAACCCCTGATAGTTTACCTTAGAGTCGCTATAGGTCAGAAACAACTTGAAGTCACACAGCAGCAAAATTATTATTACACTACATTTTTCATTAGTTTTTCATGCCATGGGATCACTGCTGGAGGCCTTATAGAAGGTGAGAATAAAGAAGATTCCATCATCCCTGAAGCTAACATCAAGGTCCACCAAGGAGTGTGTTAACTGCCCTTGGGTGATTCAAATCCTGCACACACACCTCTCAGTTCCATCAACTTATTGGACTGCATCTGAACTATGCAACAATAGTACCTATGAAGATCCAAAAACTGAATGGGATCTGTGTATCTACACCACACCATCACAGCAGTTTGATGCCACCTTAACTGCCATCCTGCAGAACCATGAGATATGTAATTTTGGGAGGTACTTTGAATTTTCTTGCTAGAGAGCTATTTTGCTCTAGTTCAGAGGGATTGCACTAGAGCTCTTTAAGCAGAGCAGGCCAGGTCCCTCATTGAACTATAAATCCCAGGATTCTCTAGGGTGGAGCTACACCAGTTGAAGTGGTATAAAACTCCTATAGTTGTGCAGTATGGCTACACCCCAGAATGCACCTTTCCTATGCTCATTTTAATGTGTATTACTTTCTTTACTTTGCCTTTGTCTATGCCTGGGGTGGATATCCGACAGAGTCAAAAAGCCTGAAATCTTCTCCCCTGGAAGGCAAGGGATCTTGACCCAGAAACTGACCTACTGCACTGCCTCCACACGTTTTTCCTCTAAAAGCTTATGCAGCAGAAGCTCTTTCACCAAGACCTTTTTACACAGCTTAAGGCACACACACAACCAAAATTGGGACAACTTGGGCAGATACCCCATTTGCCCTAATGCCTGGGCAGACTCCAGCCAGTGTCCTGTACAGTTACATAGTGCAGTGCAACAGGTTAGCCATTAGCTTAAACAGCAATCAAGTTCCTTAAGTGGAGAATGAGTAACTTCTCCAATGATATTTCTTTGTGGGAGAGGTTAAAGTCATTATAAGTATCCCGGTCTTGGCTTGCAAAACAACTGAGTGGTGGTCTCTCTTCTGTCTTGAGATTATCAAGCAACAGGAGTCATATACTGCTACTGCCTCTGTGTATCTAGACAGTCCAATCCTTAAGACACCTGTTCCCTGAGCATTTGCCATAAGGTAAGTGTTCTTTACTTTTCATCTTAATGGTGGGGCCCTGAGGCTGATAAATCTGGTTTGCCCAGAAGAATATCAAGGAGGTCATGACTCCCAGTTCCAAGAACCACCTGGTGGGCCCCCAGACCAATTATCAGAATAATCTTCAAATACATTTCCAATTAAATTGCCTAAAACACATCTGAAAAAAGATAGTTTATTTATTCTGATTAAAGTAATACAAGTACAGTTCTGACACCTTTGTAGCAATGCACTTTCATGCATAGTTCAGAAATGCTGAAAGTCACAGAGATACGATATGAACTTTCCCCAACTTTACAGGTTCATAATGCCTGCTTGATCATTTAGGTTTCTATGGGACTGAGCAGGAAATATGAAAAATACATCATATCTACCCATACTTCAGATCTACCCATTCCTCTCTCACTGAATTGCTAGAGTCCAGAAGAGATCTAAGTCAACTAGGATTGGAGTGTGGATTGAAAGTCATTTCACAATTCCCTCAACCTGTTGAGAGGCAAGCTGAAGCAAGCATCCAGGTGTGGATTGTACATTCTTTCCTCCACACTGGACTGCCACATCAATATTCCAGAGCAAGAGGCCAGGGAAGGAAGATATAACCTTCCTTTCTTTCCATGTACTGTGGGCTGATTGGACCTTTAGTCATGGACCCAAGAACAGGGGGCTTGAGTACTTCCCAAGACTAGGCTTGGAGGGAGGAGTCAGTCACCCCCTCCCCAAAATGATCTGTTAAAATTGAATCATCCACCCCTACGTAGCTGAGTCTCCTCAGGAATGATTAATCATAAGTGTAGTCAATGATCACTAAGAATGTTAAGATAGCTGTTGTTGTTGAGTTCTCGGAGGAATAATAAAAAAATGCCTGCAGTCTGTTCCAGACACATTTTTTCTTGGGAGTAAGCTACTTTGAACGTATGGAGGGCATCCTTCTGCAAACAGGCAAAACTTTTTTTAAAAAAATTCCCTGCCAGTGATGAGTCACTCCACCTCAAAAACAGTTCTGGGGTCCCTGTCTCCACTTGTCAAAGGACAAAGCATTTTCGGGGTCCATAGCCATTTCTTTTGCCCTTATTCATTCCCCATCCACATCCATTCTCTCCAAGCCATCCCACCATGTCTGCACAAAGTAAAAACAATTTCACTGATTAAAATGCTGTACCAGGCAAACCCAATCAGAACAAAGTGGGTGGGATCTAGATTTCCTAGGCTGTTAAGACTAGGGTGGGGGAGAGAAAGCACAATTCAAATCCTGCATTGGGAGACATACGCCTGGCACATAGCTACACCTCCACAGCTGTCTCCCAGTGTTATCCCCCAACCCACACTTTAAATTACACAGCACCCCCTCCCACCCCCATGGCCATTTCAGTGTCACTGGAGAGTGGATGGATCAGCAGAGATATGTCCAGCTACAGTGCCATCATTAGAGGCGTGTGGCAGGTGTGGACTGCACCGGGGGTAACACCATCAGAGAGGGTGACACCACAATGACTGTCTATAAAAATTTTATCAGTGTTTCAGCAGAAATGTATTATTTTTTATAATATAAGCCAGGCAAGACTTCCTTCTTGTTCCTCTCCCACAGGTAGGTTTTTGGTGACTCTCAAAAGTTGCACGCAGATTGCTTGGAGATATAGTTTCCAGAGCTTCCTCTTGTCATTTTGTAACCCAGCTTGCTTTCAAAACAAGTTGAATGAGGTATTGTTTCAGGAATGCCTGCGCAATACGAGGCAAATAGAATTTGGGTCTTGAAACTTGATCCTTTTGTTTTCCTTTATATTTAGGGAGTAGATTATAATATGTCCTCAGGAAGGAGGACCATGAGGGTGACACCATGAGTTACTGCACTGGGTGACACCAGTCCAGCTATTCCCTTGTTGCTGGATGCACTGTAACAGGCATCCACAGGAACCTCCCAGGGTGCCTGGTGAGGCCCCTGAAGATGATGTCCTTCTAATGCATCCAGCTGCAAGAAAAATCTCTGCTAACCCCACCCCTCCATTGACATTGAAATGACCATATTGTGAGGGCTGGGTTGCTTAAGAATGAGGGTTTGGGGGGGGGGTTGGACTTTGTGCAATTGGTAAAGAATTCTGGCTAATGCAATGACCAAAAAAGGGAGTTACAATGGCATACCTTAGACACCATCAGGATGCTAGCCTGCATCTCTACATTGGCATAAGTAGTTCATTTTTCCAAAGAAAAACTGAACATCTAAAAACTAGTGCTGTTCTGAAGTATTTCCTTTGTCTCATTCACTTTCACAATTTACCAATGGAGAGCTAAACTTGAATCGTCATTACTTTCCTGAGGCTCTGTAGGGAACTCAGAGCTGAGATATGTGTCTGATTTTTCTTTTGGGGTGCAAGATAAGTGCCAGTTCAACCATGTGAACATGCTGACCAGGGTACCTTGTTTTAATTCTTCAATGTTTACAACTACCTCTTGCAACAAGCCAACAAAAATATGCACAGAACTCAATGAACCAAACTTATTCTAAATGAAACATCCTGGAAATTGCTCAGACTGAATTCTGAGGCTAACCACTGTGTGTGAACACTCCAATCAGGCAACTGGCTTCAAGATAAAGTGATTCCACTCAGGTGTACTTTGCAGTATGTCCCAGGAGATAGACATAAGCCTCATAATGTCCAGGGACAGCTTTGGCAGTAAAAAACAGAGAACAGAAACAAGCAAGCAGGCTGAGGGTGCCAAAGCTAGTTGCAAGGGTTGGGTTGTCTTCAGCAACTGTGCTTGAGGGCAAGGTGTTGTCTTCAAATTCCCCTTTTCCCCTGAGCTGGTTTTAAATCACTGAAAACATTTGCGTGCATATTTCACACCTGAAGCTACAAATCTCTGCTGATGACTTGCATACTAACTAGCAGAAATGACTGGGGGTAGATTCCTGAAGACCAAAGATAGCTTCCATGCATTCTTGAATGAAGAAGGGACAGATATGCCACCATTTGGGGGAAAGCACTCAATGGAACCATTGTGCATTGGAGAGCAACCAAAGCCAAAACGATGTTTCAGTGCTATGGAAATCAACAGCAGATTGTCTCCTGTCCAATAAAGGAACAACATTAGGGCCCCAAGACTGAGCCAAACTACCTTTCCCCCATTCAATCCCCAACACAAAAAGCTTCTAAAGACTCTAAGTACCTTGAATCAAACAGTGTCCTGGGACGGAGGTTAATAAGGATCACAGGAAAAGCATTCTTTCTGATCCTAATTAATCAGCTCTTTAAGCTGTGAAGGGACAAGAGTCCATAACAGTGGAGAGGGAGGGAAGGGTGAAGATAGGTTTCGAGGATTCACGTGGTAAAACATGCTTCCTTCAGCCTCAGAATCACTTGTACACTGTGGGGTCAGGGCACTATCCCACCTCCACAAAAGAACTTAATGGCTTAACTTCCAGGCTAGATAAAGTGCTCTCCCTTCACTTAGTCCCAAACTTTAGCACAAACCTACAGGACCACTGTACTATATTGTGCCCTCCTGCTAACTCCAGATGAAGCCCCAACTTGTTTCTCAAAATCTGCTGTTGTTGTGTGCCTTCAAATTGTTTCCAACTTATGACAAACCTATCATGAGGTTTTCTAAGATTCGTCCAGAGGGGGTTTGCCTTTGCCTTCCTCTGAGGTTGAGAGAGCATGACTTGCCCAAGGTCACCCAGTGGGTTTCCATGACTGAGCAGGGATTTGAACCCTGGTCTCTGGAGTCCTAGTCCAATGCTCAAACCACAGCGCCATGCTGGCTATCAAAACCACCAGATGCCATTCAGCACAGTACGCACGCTCTCTGCTGTTGCAACCCCTCTACTCCCGAGCAACAACCTTCCTTTTTTTCTAATACAACAATGCTTGTCGACAAGAGGCTGGATTGCCATCTGTCGGGGATGCTTTGATCAAGATTTCCTGCGTGGCAGGGAGTTGGACTGGATGGCCCTCGTGGTCTCTTCCAACTCTACAATTCTATGATTCTATGACAAGAGCAAATGATAACACTGTTTCAGAAAATATCCATTGTAATTTGAATATTTTTTAAAATAATAATAATTAGAGCAAATACAGGTCACCCCACCCCCATACCCACGAGAACGAGGGATACATTTCTGGACTTATCTATCATTTATAAGTAAAACCATAGATAAGAGCAAACCCTATTAAAATAAATGACTCCCATACAAACATACCATAGACTTGCATTGGAGGACCTAGCAATTCCTAGAGAAGACACCTCTCTAGGCATTTTCCAGAGTGTCTCTATGGTATGTGTCCCTATTTTTTTCATCCATGGATAACTGAAACATGGGTGTTGGTTCCATGGATATGGGGGGGGGGGAACCTGTAATAAAACAACATTCCCATTGAGTGTGCTATTTGCAGAATTTACTCTGCTTCTTAGCAAATGGTCAGAACTTAATTTCTAGGTTTCAGAAATGTCCTTTTTGATTTGAAGTCAATTAAGGTCTCTTAACAGGGTTCCTTAAAGAGTTCTTTTTTAAAAAAAAATGTTTTCCTTGGTTAAGCATAGTATAAGTTCACTTTGCAATACAGGCTTTTGATCAGCATGGCAGTGTGTCAAGTTTCCATAGCCCACAAATACAGTAGCCCAAAAGGGATAGTGTTTAATTTACCAAGCCAAGATGAATTAACTGTTATCACATAGACAAGAGGGCTTTAAAAAAAGGTCAGCGTTCAAATACAAAAGGCAGTAATGAGTAATAAATATTCCAAGGCCCAGGAATCTTGAGCTTTGATTTGTAATGGAGAATGTGCACCATCATACACATGAGCATGTTTGCTTGTGTTTGTATAAGGAGGGCTGAGACTGATAAAAAGAAAAGCATGCCTAACCAGAACCTGATCTTTAAACAATCCCATTGCACATGCTTCACAGAACAGAACGAGAAATTCAGCAAACCCACAAGTGAAAGATATATATCACGTCACACTTTTTGTTTAAAGTGCAAACAAGTGTTGGGAGCCAAAAGTTGTTCTTTTCCAGAAGTTGAACAAATGTTTGAAATCACCCTTTGAATGTTTTTTCATGCAACCCTGAAAATCAGGATATGAACTGAAGTAAAATTCCTGGCCAGCCACATTTTTAGTTGGTAGCTCCAGACTGGTGACTATCTCTCAGTAGCCGGCACATTAAAAATGCTAGACAGATTGTTCCAGCGTGGTGGAGTAACTAGTACTATTTCCATGTCTAAATTCCCACTAGGACATAAAGCTCAGTTGGGCCAATCACTATTTTCTTATTCTTACCTACATCACAGGGTTGTTGCAAGAATAAAAACTGCAAGAGGATGGGGAGAAAGAGAAACACTCTTATAAATCCCACCATAGTTTTTTTTAAAACTATATTTGGGCACGGTCAGCTTTAGCACATCATCACACCACAAATGAGTTGCAAGCCGCATGGCAAAGAAAATCCTGGCTACTGCAATTTAACACCTCTAAAAAGGTTTTAGGTAGAATTTAAGTGCCACAGATTTCAGTGGAACAGTTTGTAGACTTGCAGCCCTGCTCTGGGTTTCCTCGGATATAAGCCTACTGATTTCAGTGGGGTTTCCAAACTCCCCACACGTAAGGATTAATTAATACATATACATGTGATTGGGCTACATGTTTTTTTAAAAAACACATTGCAAACAGAACATTGTTATAAATATTCAACTAAATCCAACATGGCACTACTCAGTGCCAGAACCTCCTTTCCTTCACCTGTCCTCTGGCCAACCCAACCCTCTGAAGAGGTTTTTGGGGACACAAGGGATTCACCCCATCACACAGACACTGGATTCTGTCATTCAGAAGTCCTGAGTTCAATCCTACCCATTCATCTGATTTTTCTGAGATTCTGAATCAGACTTTCACCAACCCAACACCTCCAGATGAGCATTTCAGGACTGTAACATCCATCAGTGCAAGCTATCAGGGTGAATGGGGAGGACGCATGGGAGCTAAAGTTAAAAACATCTAGAGGACACCAAGTCAGAGAAAGGTTACTTCTAAACACTAAACTACAAACCAAATTATGGAAAGGCAACTTCAATGGGTAAAAAGGGGAGAAAAACACACCATCTCCAACCCAGGGTTTTTTTATTGCTATACACAGAGGCTGCACATGAAATGAAGATTTTTTTTATTATTCTGTAAGTATGTATTTTTATTTTATTTTCTAAATTTCTATACAATACTGCTTATTAGTGCCAAAGTACTCCCTAAGCAGTGTACAATGTAAAAACCAGTAAGAATAAGACAATGAAAAACAATTAAAAAGAAATAATTAAAATTATTTTTAAAAACTTATTTTAAAAGTACAGTACACACATTTAAACTTTTACATGATGTTTATGGAGAATTCCCTCAAACAAAGACTAGAAAGTAAGCACCACTTTTTAAGTGCCCCAGTTTCAACCTTGTTTAATTCCTCAATTACAACAATTAAGAAAAAAAAATCACCTTCTGTTGTGCTGATCTTACATTAAGAAAAGAAGAAAAATGGGGGGCAGGTAGTGTACAGTTGTGCCTTTGTATCCACGGATTTGGTATCCACAGATTTAAGTATTCACTGCTTGAAAATATTCTTAAAAAATAATAATCCAAAAAGCAAGCCTTGATTTTGCTATCTTATATAAGGGACACCATTTTGCTATGCCATTGCATATCATGGGACTTGAGTATTCATGGATGTTGGTATCCATGGGGGTCCTGGAACCAAACCCAGTGAATATGAAGGGACAACTGTACTATAGTTTTGCAGTACATGTTATACCTGCATGGTAAAGGCATTACCACTGTTAATTCAGGAGGCTGTCTGTGAGCAACACCTTTATTTCACACACACATTGTACTAAAATAAGGGGCAGGAGCCATAAACAGAAAACTGTTTGAATAATCCTGCAAAATAAATAAATAAATGAAGCCTTGTGTTTCTGAAGCTGTAGGAGAGTTTAAGTATTTGAAGGGGTGTCACATTGAGGATGGAGCAAGCTTGTTTTCTGCTGCTCCAGAGACTGGAACACGTAGCAATGGATGCAAGCTCCAGGAACAGAGATTCCACCTCAACATTAGGAGGAACTTTCTGATGGTAAGAGCTGTTCGGCAGTGGAGCACACTCCCTCAGAGCGTGGTGGGGACTCCTTCCTTGGAGGTCTTTAAAAAGAGGCTGGATGGCCATCTGTCAGAGATGCTTTGGTCATGATTTCCTGCATGGCGGGGGGTTGGACTGGATGGCCCTCGTGGGCTCTTCCAATTCTACAATTCTATGATTCTATGAAAAAGCTATGCTCTGGCTGCCTCCTGTGGAATCCTGAGATTTGTAGTTTAGGGAGGTGCATTTAGCATTCTCAGCCGGAGAGCTCTTCGGCCTTGCTAAACTACAAATCCCTGAATTCCACAAAATAGAGCCATCACTTTTTAAAGTGGAACAACAGCACCACAGCAGTGTAGTGTGATAAAGTCATAATCAATCTATCCTCAACAGCCATGATTCCTCTCCCCCCCCCCCTTTTCAAAAGCGGCAGGGGTGTAGCAGCCAAAAGATTCTGCTGTAACCCAAATGAGCAAAATGAAAGGGTCAAGGAAACCCAGGTGGGCAGAAGGAAAGGCTCAAGATTGCAAAGCGCTGACTCCAGGGAACAGAGAGAAAGCAGGGAGGGAGGAGCCCACCAACTTCTCTCCCCCTCCCCTCCTCCCCACTGGGTGCGACAGACTAGACTCGAGGGATGCTGCTGGCTTCATCCTGAGCGCTGCAAGCGCGGCCAGCCCATTGAGTCAGCCTCAGGACTACCCGCTGCAACCAGGAGTGTGCAGTTTCCGGGAGATTACGAGCCTCTCTCGTGCATACGCAGCAGCAGCAGCAGCAGCAGCCAGCCAGCCACACACCCAAACTGGCAGAAACCTGTTCTGCCCGGATCAGCTCTAGCAGCGAGCGGGAGCCCGGCAAAAAAAGCGAAGCGCGCTCGCGGCGCCGCGGAGGGAAGGGAAGGGAAGGAGCGCGCTCGCCCGCCTGGCCGCTCCCTTCGGCCGCTGGGGGGCGCTCTGGGCCAGTGGCCCGCTTCCAAGACAGCGGCAGCGCTGCCTAGGAGGGACAGGCTGCTTTTCCTTTTATTTTTTTAAAATGTGCATTTTTAAAATTACTTGATCCCTGCCCCCACCCCCGCATTTGCTATTGTTATCACTGGGTCAGTGTTAACAGAAAGAGGAATTAAAGTCCTGAAGGAGAAAGACATCATTCTAACCAAGATTGCCCAACATTCGTAGCAGTTTATAAGAACTGCATTGCAGACGGGGTACTATTCCTCACCCACCCAGGGGCAGATTTCTTTAAAAGCAGGCAGAGAAGAAGAGGCACTTGCACCCCTGCCCTCCCTCCCCCAAGCAGGGTGTCCTACATCAACCCAAAGGCTCGCCAGGGCTTCGTGGTTTGGTGTCAGACATTCCCTTCCTTGCAAAAGCGCTTTTAGGTGGGGCGCTGCCTTGGGAGCGGGTTGCCCGTCCACAAAGGGGACGCACACCCTGCCCGGTGTCATCCCGCAGTAGATCAAATCCCCCTCTCGTGGTGTAGTGGCGGAGGAGGATGGCAGTTGTAGGCCAACACGTTAGAAGGAGTGGTTCCAAACAAGCAAGTGTATGTTTGAAAGAAAGGCCTATTTGGGTGGGTGGGGGGTAAGGCAGGGAATGGATAAAGACTTCCCTAATTCAGAATTCCGCGACCCTAAGATTGTGACTCTAATCTGCAAGGTACCGAAGGGCCGGCGATCCGATTCCCCTGCCGCCCCTGGAGCAACCGGCCCCTGGCGCCCAGCCTTGGGAGACAGGGCACCCGCTGCGCCAGCCCAAAGGCGCCTTCGCCCGGCCAAGCCACGGAGAGAAGGGGGCACCCACGCCGCCCCCTCCTTCGCCCCCCCCCCATCGCTCTGAATCGTGCGGCTCTGCTTATGGAAATCGGGGCACTAGGCGGGCTGCCTCGAGAGAACCGGGCTTGGCGGCGGCGGTGGAGGAGGCGGTGGTGGAGGAACCGTCCTGCCAGCCAGGCGGCTTCCCCGGGCTCCCTCCCGTCGAGAAGCCGCGGTTTACCTTACATGACCTCCTCGCCCAGGACGCAGGCTTGGCACTAGCGGGGAGGGGGGGAGCCGTCTCGGCCGGCGTCGGTTTCCTGAAACGTACCGATCCAGCCAACAAACCGCCTGGGGGGCCCCTTCCCCGCCACGGTTTCACACGCCCCAGTCGGGCGCAGGGGAACGGAGGACCCCCTCGAGTCCGCCTGGGAAGAAATCAAGGAAGAAAGCCTCTTGCTATAGAGAACCCCACTGAGCATGAAACCATCTTTCGCTGAACGCAGAGAAAGAAAGAAAGAAAAAGGCGGCGAGGCTCTGCTAGGGAACTGAACGGGAAGTTATGAAGGGCAACGAGACCGAAATCGGGCGGTGGGACAATGAAGGGCATCTTTAAAAGTCAGTCTGGGCGAAGGGTTTCCCCAAACTGACAAGAGTTTCCCGTGGCCCCTCACAAACTGCAACCCGGTGTCCTCCACAGTCTTCCAAGAAGTTCAGCGGGGCTGGACGTCTGAGGAAACAGGGCTGAGCTCCGCCTGAAAGGAAGGGCACCGGAGGGGGAAAAAAAACCACACACACACAGAGGCACGCTCTGCTGGAACACGCTTTCCCCGAGAGGAAGGAAAGGCGCCGGCAGGAAAGCGCGCGGGGGGGGAGCTTTCATTCAGAGGGGAACTGCGTCCATTGCTGCATGGTGGAAAGTTGGGGGAAAGGAGGAATGAATGGTCCTTAAAACAAGCGGCTGTATGTAGAGGAAAGAACCACGGCCCAAAACATAGGAAACATATAACCACGGCCCAGAACATAGGAAACATACAACCACGGCCCAAAACATAGGAAACATGCAACCACGGCCCAAAACATAGGAAACATGCAAGCACAGTCCAGGACAACCAGTCCAGAACATAGGAAGCATGCAACCACGGCCCAGAAGGTAGAAAAAACAGGGAATCCATGGGGTTGATGGGACTATCAATGAGCAAGGGGAAAAGATGGCCCTCCGTAAGCAGACGTGGCAGAAACTTTGCACTCCCCCCGGCGTGCCCGCTTGACTTCTCCCCCTCTCCTGCCCGCGGCCGCCTTGCCCGGCCCGGCCTCCCGGCCATACGCCCGCCCGGCGCGCGCCCCGCTTCCCTCCCGCCCTGCCAGAGCACGCGGGAGCCGCTACTGAATGGCGGCGGCTGCAGTTGCAAAGGCGAACCCGGCGCGCACATGGCGCTGCTGAGCTCCCGCGCGCGCCGGGCCCGCCGGCAGAGACCGGCTGGAGCCGGTATAAAAAGCTGTGCCAGAGTAGGTTAGCAGGACAGACAGACGGCAGCAGCCGCGGGGAAAGGGAAGGGACGGGGCGGGAGTGGGGGCCGAGGGAGACCGAGAGAGAGAGAGACGGGGCGGCGGAAGGGGGCGGCCAGAGCGAGCCCAAAGGGCCACCGACCTCTGCAACCCCGGCGGCGAAGGGGCCCCCGGCTGGGCATGGGGGAGCCTTGGCACAGCCAGCGGGAGCCCAGCGTGGGCTGAGGAGGGGCCGCTGCCCGCTCCCCTCGCTCTCTCGCCCGCTGGGCCGCCAGCTCCACCCTCCTCCCGGGGGTCTTTCGGAGCAGGTCCCGGCCCTTAGGAAGGGAAGAGGGGTGGCGGGGGGCCGAGGCCGACACCGCAGCATGTCGCTGACCAGGTCGTAGGCCAAAGCTGCGCTTCTCGGGGGGCGGCTGCGGGGAGAGAGAGGCATCTTTCGGCCACAGCTTTCTGTCCCCAAGCAGCAGCAGCAGTAGTAGCACCTTCGCCTGACCTGGTAAGTGACTTCTCTTCTGGGCACGGAAGTTTGGTGGTCCTGTGCTGCCACTTCTAGATATGTGGGGTTTTAAAAAATTTAAACAGCACCTACAGCCCCCCCCCTTTTAAAGAGAGAGAGAGAGAGAGAGAGGATGGAGGCCCAATTTGAAGAAATGAGCCAATCTGTGTCTTGAAGGTGCACAAAATGATGGAATTATGCCTCCTCCTGATTGCTTATTGTCCTCAACTCTGCATCATATGGTATTTATTCCGAGCCTTGAAGTGTTGCTGTTTTTCCCTTCTGAAGAAAATGCTTTTTACCCCCTTTTATTTTTTCATTAAAGAAAACTTGGCTTGTGGCTGTTGAATGCAGCACTACAGACTTGCATCTCTGCATTCCGTTTCCACCAAGGTATCAAGGCGCTTTAAACCGGAATGAGGATAACTGCAGGCAGGGCACAACGTGGCCACCAAAAGTCTCTCCTCTGCGCGCTAAAGGTCTGCAAATTCTCCAGGCACCCCACCTCAATTCAACGAAGCACTTTCGCCACACATGTTGCTACTTAAGTCCCCTCACCTAGGCGGCAAGTGAGTCTCCTTGGGCGGGAGGGACTTAAACACACCCAGTGTTTTGTTGAGGTGGAATGCCCTGTACTGAAGAACCCATAGGGTGGGACCCCTCCTAATAGTTTGCCCTTGCAGATCGAACTGGTTAAGGGGAGCCTGTCCTGCACAGCTGAGGTCAGAGAGTGGATTTACTTAGGACCAGATCAGCCCTGCTGCAAATGCACCAAGAGCAGACTGGCTCAATCTGCTGCAGGGCCAAACTATTATAGTACAAAAGCCACATGGCAGAGACAGCTAGGAATGAATGCACTTTCCTTCTGCCCATTGTGAAAAGAAAAAAAAAATGTAAAACCGTTTTGGGTAGGTGGGAGCCATTGTTATATTTTAAACAAATCATCAAACAGGATAATTTTAACCAGTTCGTTTCAAGGTTGCAAGGGGAAGTTTTGCTCTTATTTTACAGAGCATTTTTAAAATACTAGGCTTCTGTCCGGAGTCCTCCTATATGAGATGATGGCCCAGTCCTGTGGTTTCATAAGCACCTGCGCATTGCAGGCTAACTACAATAATTGCTGATTCTAGCTCATACATTCTTTGTGTATACTCCCTTTTTATTTACAATAATTATGTACTACTTTTTAAAGATCTCTAAGACAGGATTACACAGCCTTTGGTCTGCAGTACAGATGGGTTTCATGAATGGGTAAAGGCAGTCATCTTCTAGTATGCTGCTGGCACACCAACTTCAAAGAGACTGCCTCCACTCTGCCTCCCTGAATTCCACCTCTCAGTAGACTTGACAGAAGTCTTATTCTGCTATGTAGGAATCAGTTTCAAACAGTAATATTATACATCCATGAATGCAGCTTAAGGTTGTCTCTGATCACCACCACATCTTTTAATGTGTACATTTGAAACTCTTTTCAGAACAAACCCTAAATATTATTTTCCCTAAATCTTGTATTACTACTCCCCTAGAAGAATCTCAAAATCCAACTGTGATAAATTAGGCCCATTTAAGTCCACTGATTTCAACAGGCATATCAATGGCACTGTATACATGTACACCTGCATACTGCCCATGACCTAACAATGAAATGCTCCTTATAAGTAGTATGGATAATAATGTACATTATTTATACAGAATTATGTATCACATATCATTTTCAAAGACAAAGCTACACAAGTCTGTTTCAGCATAAACTATTCGTTCCTCCTTTTTATATTACATTCAGTTAAACTTAAACCACTTTTAATGGGGACTTATCAAAATGTGGCACTTAATAATGACAACATGAGGTTGTTTTCCTCCTAAATGTATGTACAGATGTTTCTAAGCTATTCAAAGGAGTAAAGCTGATAGCTAAAGATAGTTATGTATTTTCTTCTGATTGCCGAAGTGGGCTAACAGCAATGCCTGCTGGAGGTCTGCACAGTACTAGAGGGTCCCTGCTCTTAAAAAACTACACACAGGAAAGATAAATGCCCAAATCAAATAACCAGGAGTTCCAAGCCAGTGAACTACTTCCCTTCATCTTTTTCAGAACCTAGGGCACTGACTATTTCTGAAAAATAATGCACATTATGAAAATATACTGTGGTGATGCAATTTTGGCTTCTGTTCATTTAAGATGCATCATGGCTGATTCAGTGCTTTGGAAGATACTGACCACATACACTTATCCTGAGAGCAATAAGACTGCCTAAGAGGTCACAGTTGTCCATAGTGCTGCTTTAGTGAAGAACATAATTTAATTAGTGTTTATTATTAACCATTTTCTTATCCCAGTGCAGCAAAACTCATAAAACTATAGCATGATGGCAAGACTGCAGGACATCTGCAGTGTGCTATAATAATGATAACTCTGAGTGGGTGTCAGATCACTAATCAGATGCTTGACCTGGTACATCATCAGGAGGGGGGAAATCAGCAAGAATAGTTATAATAAAGCTGAATTTTTCTTTACACCTGAACTTCTCTGCTGGAAAAGTACCCAGCCTTCCCCTTCTTGGTATCCATTTTTGGCTAAACAGCAGTATTGTAGCTTTTTTGTTTGTTTGAAGCAGCAAGTTGTTGCAGGGGCTTGGAAATATAAGCCAATTGAAAGCCATTTATATGTTGCTTAAGACCCAATGGAAGGCAATGACAGAGGGCCAAATAAATATGAACTTTGTATAGAAGTAGCACAAAGATCCACCCCACCCCAAGTGTACTTAATATTTATCTCTCTCTCTCTGGCTTTTCTTCGCAAACGAAGATTCAGGAAGGACACATAGGTAGTCCAGTCAAAGTCCCTGATCAAGTACCTTCAATAAGGACAGCCACTACAAGCACTTGGGTTCTATTTGTTTTAACTCAAGAACATTAAAAATCATCCTGTGGATAGTTTATCCAACTTTTTCCATCTATAGAGAACTTCTGAGACTGACAGGCCTATGCTGTAAAGAGCCCTAGCCTGAAAAGGCAATCTAGTTTAAAGGGGTTGCTAACCAGCTGGCAAATGCAACTTAAAACTGTAAATTTAGGACCATCTTGTCACTGCATTGATGAAATTTCACAGGACTTTTGCACTCGTCATGGATTACATCTCACACTGTATTTAAGTCAGATGACTGTTACTTAATTGCTTGTGCTTAAATGGAAACAGCTGGTGCTTATGAATAAATACATTTTCTGGTTCCTAATTAAACTAGTCTAATCTGATCATAAAAGGACAAACTTCTGTTGGGATGCTGTATTTCATCTTGAAGAAGCAATCAGATGACTGTTAAGTTCCAGCTTTCTATGTGCTTCGAAAGGGCAGCCACTTTTGTAACAAAGTTTGTGTTCTTAAACATCATTGCTAGGGAAATAGGTACTACTGTACTGAGTTTATAAGACTTGCTTCTAAGTGGACGTGTTCAGGATATAGGTTTCTGGAGCGGTTTTAGAAGATGTCCTGATGTCGTGGTCTTCTCTTCTATTGCAGAGCAAAAATGACTGTCAAAGCTACAAGAATGTCATGCATTGCTCCAAATGTTTATACTAAAGTGCCTGATGGAGGATGGGGCTGGGTTGTGGCTTTTGCTTTCTTCTTTGTGGAGGCCCTGACATATGGAATCATCAAGTCTTTTGGAGTCTTCTTTACGGACCTAGTGCAAAGTTTTGATGAAACCAACAGCAGGATAGCATGGATAATCTCAATATGTGTGTTTGTACTAACATTTACAGGTGAGTATACAGTAGATTTCAAACTGTAGACCTGTTAACAACCTGATCCTATATGAAGCTGTGCATGCCAAAATCTATTTATTTCAGTGGGCTTACGTGTGCCTTGTTTTACATATGCAGCTACTGGGGCAAGGCTTGTACTACAATTTAAAGGGAGAACTAGGCTGTGCAAAGCCATAAGGATGCTAGCCTGTAATAACTTCTACTGCTGTCTCACATAAATAAAGGAGATGCTCAATAACAAGGATTTACAAGAGGGAAACGGAAAATCCTAGGAAAAAGTGAATGAAATAAGAGGACAAGGAATTTGAGATGGTACAATTGCCTGCACCAGCTCTGTTGTGATGAGTAGGAAACACAGAAGGGCAGAGTTGCTGATTTCAGTTTGCCTAAAAGAGAAGAAATTCCTCCCAGTTGATTTTCCCCCTTTAACATTTATTTCAAGTGAGTCAAATCACTCAAACCAGCTCCTCTTCTAGAAAAGATAACTCTGGAAAAAGAGTCCAGAACAATGAGGGTTTGTTTCCATCTCAGTTGTTTCCAGACTTACTTAAATCACATTAGTTAGGCTTCTTGGAGAAAGTCCACTCCTGAAGAGACAGAGTGTGTTGTAGCTGCTGCTCTATAGCATAGCTTATTTAACTTTACTGGTATAGGAGAAACAATCACCTGAGTCCTATCTGCTAGGGTTTAATGATTTAAAAAATTAAGCAAATAGGGGAGACTATCTGTTCTAAATTACTGTACCACTAGCTTACATGGTACTAGGCTGATGTTGTGTTTAGCACAGTGGGGTTGGGGAAGGATGGAGATACATTTTTGGAGTCCACCTAACCTGGGTTTTATTTTACTTTATATCCCACTTCTTTTCCTCACAGCTGAGATTCAAGGGGGCTTGCAGAAGTTGAAAGCTCTTAATAACCTCAATCCAGGTTACATTTCTTTGCACAATAATCAAGTGCACCATTATATAGCAAAAAGCCAGCAGAACTCTTCTTGGCAGCATAGATTAGCAGTTACAATTGTAATTTTTATAGTGGGTAAAAATGACCCTTTCCCTTGTTTGCAGCTCCTCTCTCTACAGTACTAACTAATCGTTTTGGTCATCGTTTGGTGGTCATGATCGGAGGGTTGCTGATCAGCACTGGAATGGTTGCAGGCTCCTTTGCACACAATGTTACTGAAATGTACATCTCCATTGGCATAGTTTCAGGTAAGCTACAGGCTCCAACTTTTTGTGAAGCTGTCATCCTAATTTTGCATTATATTTATGTTGAGGTTTGGAAGCAGGCAAGAATCTAGTGGCCCAAGGTATCTGGCTGAGTTATGTGGAGCTACCTGGTTTTGCTAAATGATCTTGGTTGTTGTTGACAACAAGATAGGTAGAATTACACTTGCAACTTTTATAACTAGCTGGCAGAGCATATATGAAGATCTTATCACTAAGAAATCTGTCACAATGCATTCCAATAAATGGAACAATTACTCAAACTGTTAATGGGAATTGGCCAAACGTGACATTATTCTAGGAGCAAACTCTCTGTGGGTAGATGCTCTGCCCAGAGTTAATGACTGAAACATCTACAAACGGAGGCAAAACTGCAAAAATTTAGTCCATCATTTTCTTAATTGTCTTGTACTAATGGCATTTTTTTGCTATTTAATCACAGGATTAGGATACTGCCTTACATTTCTCCCAACTGTCACCATTCTGTCACAGTACTTTGACAAAAAGCGCTCATTAGTCACAGCAGTGGCTTCCACAGGAGAATGCTTTGCCGTCTTCTCTTTTGCACCAGGTACTGAAACAGACGCCTTGGTTTTTCCTTTGGCATGTGGTTGCCTGGGCCAGGGGTGGGGAACCTTGATCCGCCTGAGGGCAGAATTAGCTCTAGATGAACATGCCAGGGGCTATAAGTTAACTGTGGGAGACAGCCCACTGCTGACATGTAACTCCTCGACTTGATTGTATGGTGTGTGTCCCCCAAACACACAAAACACAATTGCTGTCCTGCCTGAAAATGCTCGCCTCCTAGCAGTTAGGCTGAATATTCAAAGCGGATGATTTTTCAAAGGGAGGCTGCAGAATTGGGAAGGCTAACCCTTTCTCTCACCTGCGCTTTGCAATTAGGCTTTTTAAAATCCTCTGTTCACACTAATGGAAGTTTTTGAAAAGTCTGATGGCAGCATGTGGGAATAATTCTGTCAAGTAGGGCTTACAGCACTGGAAACAGCAGCAGTCCCTTCCCCTAAGCTCCCCTGCCTTCCCCACACACTGCTGAATTTAGACATTTTAAAAGTCTAACTGCAGTATGCGGTGGGCAGGAATAACCTCTTATATCTGATCAGCGATAAAGAGATTTTACTGACTCAGGGGAGGGCAGGGCCAGGACAGAGAAGCTGGTGAATCAGAGGGGCACCCATAGGCTATATCGGGCCTCTAGACCAGAGAATCCCTATCCATGGCCTCAATCTTACATTTTACTTTGCACTTTTGATTTCATAGTACAGATAGACCCCTGTATTCATGAGAGAGACGTTCCCAGATTTACTGTGGATACTGGAAACAATGGATAATCATGAACTTTATTAAAATGAATGACTTCAGACCCAAGCATACTAAAGAGATGCATTGGAGGACCTAGGAAATGCCTAGAGAGAATACCTTTCTATGCATCTTTTAGGTCCTCCAGCACAACTCTATGGCCAGCTTCTATCAGAAGCATACCATAGAGTTGCACTGGAGGACCTAGAAGATGCCTAGAGAGACCATATTTTTTCAGACGCAGGTAAGTGAATCCATGGATACAGGTCTAACGGATACAGGTGTCTATCTGTATAACTTCAGGTTGTATCAAAATCTGCTCCCCTACACATTTTTGAATAAATCTTCCCGATTATTGTCAACTGTGGGGGTAGACACAGCTGCAACTAGATTTCTGTCTACTTCTCAATTGGGCTGACTGCTCCTCAAATATAAAGCCCATGTCTCCAGATGAGAGTGGTTCTGTGGTTCACTTGCTCCTTGTTAAAGCATTCACCTAAAGTCCAATTCAGTTCTGGCTTTGCAGTACATAAGGGCCCAAACCATGGGAAGAAGATCTGAAGTCAAGTCTACCCAACAATCCTCCTGGCCAGACTCTTAAAAGCCCATGCAGGGGAATTGTGATATAAAGCATTACAAGACAGATCTTTTATTGAAACAAAATCTCTCTGCCCTTACATAAGATTATATTTCTGTACATAATTAGATGTAGAGAGCAGTTTTCTGCTATCTTTACCAAAAGCCACTACATCTTTTCAGAAAACAGAGCAAAACAAGGTATTTGTCAAGCCTTCAGAATGTATGCTCCTTTGCTAGAGCCAGAGGTCAACCCTTCATTCCTTTCCAAGTAGCCAGATCTCCTTTATTCTCTAAGAATAAATCAAAAACACCTACTAATTGGAAACCCACTGGTGAGGTCAAGGGCTAAATGCAAAACAACTTGGGAGGGAAGGAAAGGGGAAACCCAACTCTTTGTACAACATTCCTAACCTCTAAAACACGCAAAGGGGACCAGATCCCTTCCATCATAATTTTATCTAGAGGCATGTTCCAAACCCACTCCACCCTTTACCAGTTATCATAAATTTAAATTCAGACACCACGGGTCTTTCAACTTAGCTTTATTTTACTTTGCAGAACATGTTACCCTTATACATAATCCAGTGGGCTCCCAGTATAGATTTCCCAAGCAAAAAATAAAGGCGAGCAGTTACTCTGCCTGCAAAGGCCTAATGCAAAGCCTAGAAGGCTATTTGGTATACAAGCCATGTTTCATCACTTACAAAACATAAAACCTGGGGGTCTTGGATGGGTGAATTTCACCAAACCTACTGGAAGATGTTGAGGTGTACCCCCCCAGTATCTTTCCAAAGTAGAAAATACTTTGTAACCCCCCTCACCCTTGGCTGTATTACAGAAGAGGAAGTATGTCTTTACAACTTCTGATCACCTAACTTACCCTGTTATGGCTGAGCATATAGTTCCTTTTTTCTATTTCCAGAAAGCATTGTGTTCTCATTGCTAGGGACAGAAGGGAATCTGCACTGGATTTCCTCCTCACATGCCACACAGTATCCGTGCTTAGCCAGGGCTGGTATCTTCTACTCTTACCTCATCTGTCTACACAGCACATAGCTAGAAAACTTCATACTGTGAGGAGGGAACGCCTCTTACTCAGGCAAAGAAGCAGCCATAGTGCATGAAACCTACACTCTCCTATATATGTTACTGTCCTGGGTCTCAGCCAGGAGTGTAGAAAGCCTGTGCATGTGCATAATTTTGAGAAACAAAGACCAGGTTTGGACCCAAAAAAGTTGTGTCTTTAGGTAGCATTATAAATTAGCGGCCTCTCTTCAATTAATGGATATATTTCACTTTTTCCTTATTCTGTAGCTATCACTGCTTTGAAGGAACACATTGGCTGGAGGTACAGCCTCTTGTTCGTTGGTCTACTGCAGCTTGGAATTGTTGCTTGTGGAGTGCTGTTACGGCCCATCATAATCAAAGCACAGGAAGTAGTGAAAGTCTCCCCAGTGGAAGAGCAAAGAGAGACAAAGTACATGCTTGAAAATGAGCAGACCCGCACCTCAATAGACTCCATTGACTCAGGAGTAGAAGTAACTACCTCACCTCGCATCATGTCTCAGAATGCCAAATTGGAACTGAAAAGTGAAGAAGAACCAAAGGAAAACACTGAGATGCTTACAGAAACTAGTAGCATTCCAACCAAGGAACCAAAAATCCAACTGCTAGACTTCTCCGTGTTGAAAAACTATAGCTTTATTTGCTATGCACTTTTTGGTTTATTTGCTACTCTGGGATTCTTTGCGCCTTCCCTATACATCATCCCGCTCAGCATGAGCCTCGGCATTGACAAAGACCACTCTGCGTATATCCTGTCAGCAATGGCGATCGCTGAGGTCTTTGGCAGAATCGGTGCTGGCTGGGTCCTCAACAAAAAACCCATCCGGAAAATTTACATTGAACTCATCTCTGTCATTCTGCTGGATATTGCCCTTTTTGCCTTCCCATTTGCTTATGAATTTTGGGGACTAATGATATGCAGCATTTTCTTTGGTTTTATGCTTGGGACTGTAGCAGGCACGCACATTCCTATGTTGGCTGAAGACGATGTGGTTGGCATTGAGAAGATGTCATCTGCTGCAGGGGTTTATGTATTTATTCAAAGTTTATCAGGGCTGGCTGGACCACCCCTTGCAGGTAAAATGAGTAGCGTCATAGAAATCTCCTCAAATGGTTCTTTGCTTTGTTTAGTGGTTACATGTGTTAGCTGGAAGAAGCAGGAAATAGAACATGTGTTTTCAAAATGAGACAGGTGAATTAAGAGCAGCATGTGAATAGGCAGATGCGCATGGGGCAGTAGAAAGAAGCTGGAGTATTGCTGCAGGACTGGAGCTAAGTGAAGAGGAATCTCAGAAGAGTGCAGGACAGAGGAGATTCTACTATAAATAAATTTATTTATTTGATTTACATCCTGCTTTTCACCCAATATGGGATCCAGAAAGGCCAAACATTTCCAAAAGCACATCTTCAAACACATTCTACACGCACACTTTCAGTTTCTGTCAGCTTCCTTTAAAATATTAACAGAACCACTCCTCTATAGTAAGCTTTCATTGAGATTGAATAGGCACAACTTAAAGAACTCTGTACAAATTCAAGCACTTCACACAACATTTCACCTACAGCTGGTATGTAGAAAGTTTTCAGACAACACATCCAGTTTAGCCGCAGCTAAGCAGAATTATTACGGCAAAAGATAATGTTGACTATTGGTGCTGCCGTGGTTTAAATTTACAAAGTAATTTAGAATCTGTTTTATCCCTTATAGCTAGGTGAGGCAGGTTGCTGGTGTTTCCTTCTTTTACAGGGAGAGATCTGCTGCCCAGTGGGCAAGGACAAATCTCTGCCCATGTGGCAACAACCCACTCTCTTCCTTTAGAGTCAAATGTAAACAGAAAAGAACAGGGAGGGACCAGGACTGCTTTAATCTTGAAGGGTCAAGACTCAAAACAGGCAGAAACAAGCAAGGCATTTCACTGAAAGAGGCATGTATCCTCCTTTCCTTACAACGCTGCACTCACAGCAATAATCACTCTTCCTGCTTGCACAGGTTTTCCCCCCAGTTTTTTCCAAAAGCCTCAAGGTGGTGTGCATGTACTATACTCCCCACCATTTTATCCTCAGAAAAGCCTTGTGTGGTAGGTTAGACCAAGAGTGGATGACTGCCTTAAGGTCATCCAGAGAACTTTATAGCCAAAAATACACTTTCCTAGCAATTCTTTGTTGCTTAAGGAAACTTGCCTGATGCTTTGACAGCCATTGTTCTATACGTCTAGTAAATTACTGCTACTATAACATACATAAAAAGTCCTACATTGGGTTAATCAAGTTCTAAAATTGAATGTTTCATTGTATTGCTGGAGAAAATAGACTGCTTGGAAGTTGCAGTTCCATGCAATACAGTGGCAGATTTGTTTAATAACTGCTGTTTAGGAAGCAACTTCAACAACATTCCTAGAACTGTTTACAAGTGTTGAGTTCACAGCATGATTGGGCTGAAGTCCAAAGCACATTTACTTGGACGTACATTTCACTGAAGTCAATGGGATATCATTTTCAGTAAATTAGTGAGCTCACCTTCTAAATAAGGAAAATTTAGTTACAAGCCAAAAGAGTGTGCGCAAGGTTTTCCCCCTAAAGCCACTCCTGGAGGAAACACACCCACCCACCCTGCTTGTTAACATATAAACATGGATTCTGCAGGAAAAGGAACTTGAAGAGAACTGGGGGCAGGAGGGAAATACTATGTACATTTGTCCCTTCATATTTGCTGGGGTTAGGTTCCAGGACCCCCATGGATACCCAAATCCATGAATACTCAAGTCCCATTATATGCAATGGCATAGCAAAATGGTGTCCCTTATATAAGATGGCAAAACCCGAGTTTGCTTTTTGGATTATTATTTTTTTTAAGAATATTTTCAAGCTGTGAATACTTAAATCCATGGATATCAAATCTGTGAATACGGAGGGACAACTGTATATACTTGTGAGATTTTCTCAGGTACCTTCCTGTACTGTTTTCCTTTAAACCAATGGTTCCCAAACGTTCGTCCTCCAGGTGTTTGAGTTTCACCTTCCAGAAGCCCTAGCCAGCTTGGCCCACAGTCAGGAATTCTGGGAGCTGAAGTCCAAAACATCTGGAGGACTACAGTTTGGGAACCACTGCTTTAAACTATTCTTAAATTAAATCCCCAAACTGCTTTTTGAACTTAGGAAAAAATCACTTTGGGTGTTCTGTGAACAGCTCTGAAAGGACCAATCTTTTTTTAAAAGGCAGGATGTACAAATATTTGGTATGTAGCTTTTAATGGAAGCTTTTAACGCGTTCAATGGTTCTTTCCCTGTCTCCCTACCTAGGTGTGCTTGTGGATACTACAAAGAATTATAGCTCTGCATTCTATTCCTGTGCTGCTGGCATGCTGTTGGCTGCTGTATTTCTTTCTCTGGTGAGGCCTTGCAGGAAGTTCCAGTGTCAAAGTAAGAAGCAACCAATACAAGAGAACGTGTCAAAAACTTTGCAGGAAGTACCAGATGACTTTATAGAACCTGATCTTGGAAAAAATGAGGATTCTGTAAGAGGTTGTGATAGTATGGCTTGAATTTTAAAATACACTTCATGGGCAAAAGCAAGTCAGCTCCAATTCACCTTCTAAAAACAACACTTTAAAGGGAATGCAAAATCAAAAAAAATGTGAACAGATGTTATCAATCCTTTCAGAAATACTAACATTACTTTTTTTTTGTAAACACCTGGAATGCTAAATGTATTCGCACACTCCTATCCAGCATGAAGTTGTGGTTCGAATTTTCATATTCCCAAGGAGACACAGGCCTCATAAAAATTACAAATTCAAAACCATGGGGAAGAAAATAATTACGGTGTAAGAAAAATGTAATATGGGTCACGTAACAGAAACTATCACTTTGCAACCTTTTATATTGCCTGCTAATATCTCATACCAAGAAAAAAAATGGGTGACACAAGAGATGATTTGGTAAAAGGTAAATCATTCTGAACTTTAAAAAAAACACCTTTCTTATCAGATCAAAAGGATTCTTCTAGATGTTATTTTCAGGGGGATTGGGGTTGGGTTAGATAGTATACTTAGAGCAGGGGTGGTGAATCTGTGGTTCTCCAGATGATGAATTCCATCTTCCATCACTCCTAACCTGTATCGCCAGAGGCCAAGGATGGTGAGAGTTGGAGCCTTGCAGCATCTGGAAAGCCACAGTGTCTTTACCTTAACCTAGAGAATTAACAGAAGATTTTATTTTGTTGTTAAAACTTGTTTGAACTTCATAAATGCTGGGAAGTAGGAGACTACCACTTCTATTTTATGGCCAGTTAACTATGTATTTCAGATATTCCTTGAGAATATTCTATTTCACTCCAGATTCAAATTCTTAACAGTCCAATCCTATGCTTAGTTATTCAGAACTTTTTAAGTCTCACTACTTAAAATAGGACTTACCCTTACCTTGGAACTGAGTCTCACTGAACTTTGCGGGATTTGCTTCTGAGTAGACAGATGTAGGTTCACACTGTTAAAGACTTTTACTCCCCCCTTGGCAGTTGGATAAACAAGATTGTATCATGTTTTAATTTAAAATTTGTATTTATTGTTATTTTAAGAGTATTAGAGGCTGCCTTGTAGAGCACATTTGTGGATTTTTAAAAAAACACTTCACCATTCATTTCAATGCATTGTTTGGTTAATTCTTCTTGAGGTGTTTTTTTTTTAATGTGTAAGTAGCTATGCTCATTATTTTTTTCTATTAAGCAGAGTTGAGAGACAAGCTGTGCACCAAGATACAATAAATTTGCTGGTGTACTCACACAAGGGGGCAGAGGCTGCTTCTACATCTTCCCCAGGTACACAACTGCAATCAGGGAACTTGGAGGCACTGCTGTGTCTCCCCGCCTCCTGCCACTGATCAGCTAGCTATAGGGGTGCACCTGAGTGTATGTCAGTTGCCCTTGCACACCTCAGGGAGAAAAAGCAGCTTCTTCCTCCAGCGTAAGGCTGCTCATTCCTCTCTGGGTGTCTGAGGACAGCTGTAATAGATCTGGGTTCACCTACAGAACCAATCAATGGATAGTGAGACTCAGCTGTTCCTGTAAGCCCTCCCCAGTTGCTGTTACACACCTGGTCCAAGTGGTGTTGCACAAGGAAGTACAACATACCTCTCTTTCTGCAACATCCAAAGAAAACCATATGTTGACATAATTTAGGTGTTATGCCAGTTTATGACACCACAAGAGGATTCTAGACAATGTCGTTTTAAAAATTCTGTTCTGGAGTACAGTCCCCAACTCACCAGAACTATAGTTCCCATTAGTAACACACTGAAGGGTCTTGATCTAGTAAAACACTTGAAGTATGTTAGGTATTGTGTTGAGACCATTTTATGTAATAAATGAGGAGTCTGCACTTAAATGCTTACTGAATCAGGCACAAGACTTTTTAGGATGAATCTTCGCAATAGCCACTGATGTGATATGATTCAGACCTTCAGTTTTTCATAGCAAGGCCTACGGATATAGGCTTGGGCCAGTTTTACAATTGAGAATGTGAAGTTTGTCAATTTGTAGCCTATTCTTTCATTTGATGACTCCAACACCATCATCTATGGGAGTGTAAAGGGCTCTTCATATATCATGTGGTGGCACTGTATTCACTGGTGCCTCCTCAGAGGGGTTGTGCATAATTGCAACAGCGCTTTACTGAAAAATCATAATCACATGACTGGTCAAACTATATTAACTGATGCCTCAATCATTAGCTTCATGCAATTCCCAGTGATGACATATGAGTCAAATGTATGAACTGTGTCTTGGGATCTTAGGTACTTGTCAACTTTCCACTCACTAGATACATTCTGAACAATTCAACACAATAATCACTGCTAGTACCCTAATGCAGCAAAAAGAAACTTTCCATTAAGGAAAAAAAAGCATGCAGCTATGGAAGCTTACATTTTTGCATTATAACATGAATACTCTACAATTGCCCAAACATCCTGAGATGGATGTTAAATGTAGTAGCACATGCCTCCAATGATAATTTTGCTGGTGGATTTAGAGGGAGCATGATTGATACGGTTGGATTTTTCTCCCACTTTCAGCCAATTATGTGTAATGAAAGGGAATTCTAAAAGATGGCAACATGTTGGCTATTCACTCACTCTTAACTGATAGCTGTCAGAGGTGACACAAGCTCGCTTGACCCACTTTTATGCATCTTTTTGTCATGAGACAACTCAGGGGGACAAAATGACACAACAGAAAGGTCTGTTTGGGTTCTGAATACACACAGTACAGATTCAAGCATTTCTTAATATTTTCATGGGAGTGACAATGTATGATGATTGCTCTGCTAAGATATTTATGTATTCCCAGGCACAGAGATGAGCAACAATATAGTCTGCTTTCCTAAAGCCTCTGCAGTGGGGAAGAGACCTGGATCCTGAATTCATTATTTGAAATCTTTGCAATATTAATACAGGTTGAGTACCCCTTATCCGAAATGCTTAGGACAAGCGTTTTGTTTTTCAGAGGGTGGGTGGGTTGGATTCTGGAATACCTTCATTTGCATATACAAATATGCCTCCCCGCCATTTCACAGATCCTCACATCTCTCTCCAGACTCACATCTCATTCATTTGCTACTTGTGTATGAGACATGAGGCTGGAGACGGAGGGTCTGTGAAATGGCATGAAACCAAAACTTTTTGCCACCAGCCGCCCACTTCTGCCTTCAAGGTGGCAGCTGCAATGCTCCTACTCCATCTCTCTCATCTTCATTCTCCCTCCAGTCTTGCATCTCATATATAACACAAAGAGCAAACGAATGAGATGCAAGGCTGGAGAGAGACTGAAGATATGAGATGGAGAGGCATTGCTGCTGCCTGGAAGGCAGAAGCAGGCGGCCAGCAGCGAAACATTTTGGGTTTTGGAGGTTTTCAGATTTTGGATTTCCAGATTAGGGATGCTCAGCCTGTATGGTCAGGGCTTAGACCTGGGGTTGTTGGGCTGATTTTCAAAGGAGCATACTCTCAAGTTAAGCATTTTTTTTACATCAAAACACTAGGCTGCCATCTTAAGCATACTTATTTCCAAGTATGCTCTGCTAAATTCATTAAAGTTTAGGGTGTTATGATACTACAAACACACAAAACAGTGTTCTCACATCCAAGTGGCTTTAGCAAATCAGCCTGTGCTCACTGCCTGAAAACTGTGGAAATCATATTGCAGTTTAATGTCCTTGGTATAACTTCAGCACTTTATCATATATAGCAGAACCTCGATAAACTGCAGCAGACATGGAAAAGATGCAGCATGCTTGATAAGACAAAAGTTAGCTTTGCTGTTTCTGAACTAGTGAGTAAATGAACAAAATGAGGCTTGTATTCATGAAACTATTTATTTATTTATTTAGCAGATGTACTTTATTCATTGTTCATCACTGTACTTCTAGAAAAGCAGTAAACATACTGTATAATGGATAATGTAATATTAATTATGTCTAAGTAATGCAAGAACTCACTATGATCCTTATGCTATTAGAACTTTCAAGTTAACGTGGCAAGGAACATATTAGTTGTGTCTGGCAAAAGCAGATTGTCCTGCAGATTAATGAGGTTCTACTGTATTTTTTACAAGAATTTCCAATACTAAATAATGACATATATAACTGACTGCATCATACTTTATATGCACATGCCATATTAGCATGACCAGGAGGGTGTATGTCTTTGTCTGTGTGTATAAGAAATCCAAGACCAGAATTAAACACCATCACAACAACTGCTGGTTTGCTCTGTACTGTAATCAGTGAACTCTATAAGTGCTACCAAATACTGAATTTTGCAATAAACTTTTTTTATAGAAAGAACTTCATTGTTTCAACTTAGTAGCTCCTTTTAAGTCCTAAACCTTCCAGTCCCTATCTTAGCCATGGCAGCAGTACAGTATGTTTAAAAAAAAACAAACAAACACATGCCAATGTCACAAACACTGTCAAACCTCCAGGGCCAAACCTAATGGCTAGATTACTATGGTTTGTTCCATACAGGCAGTTTTGAGCCTTAACTTTGCAAGGACTAAACCAAAGTTTGGAGTGCTACTTCTTAAAAGGAGCTAGTTACTCTACTCATCCGTTCAAACAACAGCTCATTACCTTTACTGTTACTACAGTCTAGAATATCTCATATTCCAGCTCATATGCTTATTCCTTATGAATGAGTTACTGTTACTGCAACACTAAAAAATACAGAAAAATGTTCTTTAGCTCATTCAAGTGGCCAAGTTAGATATTGCACCTTGCCAATTTTGAGAAAAATGAAACAACTGCAAAGCAATCCTTCCCTAACACTTCCTTTCCACCCAGATGCTGTGTACAACAACCCTCCCCAACACAATCGAATTGGAGATGGGACTGCCAGATTAATTTGGCACAGGGCACAGAATAGTCCACAAAATGTCTTTGGGAAAGCATGCAGATACATTGACTCAATAGCTCTTCATTCCCTCACTACTACTCCTCACTTGCTTTTAAGTTTTAAACCTGAGCTGGCATCAGGCCTGCAGAGAAGCGCTCCCTGCTGTTTTCACCCGGTTCACATCAATACAGCCTGTAGAGGTGCATGCCCCAGTGTCATTGTTTTTAGCAGAAGAGCAGCCCTTCTCTCTTTCACATTTGACTGTCTTTCTGGTGGTAGCAACAAGTGTTATTTGGGCATAATGGAGGAGGGCAAAAAGGCAGGCTAACCTTTTAAAATTAGTATTTTTTTAATGGCCAAATACCCTGAGTCTTCAGTTTTCAAAGTTTCACAGTTCTCAGTCTCTGCCTCCTTGGTGCTGACTGTCTTCCTCTGCTCCCCACTAGAGGCACAACACCCCACTAAGAAGACTGAGTAAAAATACACCCACCATTATTGAAATTCCACTCAAAAGTAATGAACTATAGCCCTGGCTAGTACAGCTAAAAAAATTTAACACATTCAATTTTAATTTTAATTATTTAATTTACATGAATGTAAAAGGTAACTAGAGCAGGCACTTCCCATGTGTTGGGTTTTGTTCTGCCCCCTGTCCTGTGGATAGGAAAAAACACAGACCTCAAGCCCCATATTAATCAATGGTGGTGCGTGCATGTAGTCACACACCAATACACTTGCATGCACATGCTGCCACTGACTAATTGAGGTGTGGCAATCCATGGAAGCTCCAATCAGTGGATGGCAAGTCTGCTGATACAGCAGGCGCACTAAGTAATAATGAGTTACTAAGGTAACTCGTTAGAAAAATATGTTACTTCCAAGCTCTGTACTAAATGCAAATGAAATATTTTTTCACATATCTTAAAACAGTGGTTCTTAACCTGTGGCCCACTGACCCCCCAGGGGTCCGCAATGTCCTCACAGAGCTTGAAGGCTGTTTGACCCACCTCCTCCTTTCAGTGAAGCGGCCACATGACAGAAACCAAAGCAAAGGCTGGCTGGCTTGGTCCGTGCATTGCCATTCAATCAGCTCCAGCCACAAACTTGCAGGAAGAAGCAGGAGAAAAGTCTTCTCTCTCCCTCCAGTGAGGGAAGATTTAATGGATTGGTGTAACTGTAGCATCATCATCATCGTCATTATTATTGGTTTCAAATCTTGAGTTAAGTCTTGGGGGTCTCCAGCAACAGAAGATATTTAAAAAGGATCCCTGGTAAAGAAAAGGTTAAAAGCCACTGTCTTAAAACACTTGTGCCAAAGCCAACTAATTGAGCCTTCTCATTTGGCCCTTTTCCTAGGACCTGTCTTTTCTCCCCAGCCCAACCCCTTCATCAGACCTGTAGTAAGTTGTTTTTCCTTCTGTCATTCATGTTGTGCAGTGTTCCAGCACTTGGTCCCTCCATCTTCTGGGTTTGACTTTCACTACCTGTTCAGTGTTCGGTGTTCTGGTACTTTGCCCAACTCTTTCCACAGCTGTAATGTAGTTTGTTTTGGCTCAGCCTACTTCCTCACTACATCCTTCCCTTGTGCTCCATTTCTTGGGGACTACGAAATGTGAAGTTTCCAAATCTTTCAAATCTACTTGTTGCCTGTTTGCTCCTGACTCCTCTCCACCGCAGAGGTGGCCATGGTGAGGACTGTTGCAAGGTGCTGGGGGTGCAGTTTGTAAGAAAGGAAAAAAGCCTGATGCATGTTTCTTACTCTCATGTAGCTGCAGACACACATATGAAGTTGGTTGGCAGAATTTGCTTAAAACTAGGGGAGGGAGCATTCCATATTTAAACAAATTATCTGCCAGTTCTCAGTGACTCATATCTCCCTCCCACTTCCAGATGTATTTCCTTCCCTCACCATTCTATCTTGTCTTTATTTGGCTCCAGTTCTGTACCAATAAATTAATACTTAAAGGGAGCAGGGCACTTTACAAAGCAACTTGTCCAAAGCAGATCAATCAGCAAATCAGTGTAAATCTGTTCTGAAAATATGTTTACTAAAGGTCATGACATAAGAGCTGCCTAAATATCTTAAAGGTACCAGATCCTGTCTCATCCTGTAAGCTAAGCAGAGTCAGCCCTGGTTAGTACTTAGATGGGATACTGCCAACTAATACCAGGAGCTGTTGGCTATATTTCAGAGGAAGGAACTGGCAAACCATCTCTGAATATTCCTTGCTAAAGAAAATCCTATGGAATTCATGAGGCACCATAAGTTGACAGGCAACTTGAAGGCACATACACATACATTACCTCAACTAGAGAAGCTGGGATTTTTCAAGCGAATACTGTAGGCATTAAGCCACAGAATTCCTGAGCCATCCAAAATAATCACATTCTTCATTATCATGATTAGCTCATATGCATATACAACATATATACTGATACATAGTGTGCACTTTTGATAATACATCACCACAGGATTTATCAAGCTACATCAGAACTATCACACAACCTTTAGGGGGGGGAATGCAGGTTGCCACCTGATTTAGCTTCAAATACTGGAGTAGAGGAACAATAATGAGCAAAACCTTTGAGGTTGCTCTTAAGCATTAATAATCCCATAATAAAAAGGGATGGGTTCAGATGACTCCTTACATGGAGACAGAACCTGTGAAGGATGTCGCAGGGCCATGTGAGCTAGCTTCAGTCTCCAACAACATGCCACCGGGCATGCACTCCCTTTTGCACTGAGCACATCAGAAGCAACGGCTGTATGTCTAAGCCCTAACGATGGAACTTTGTATAATTTTTTAAAGAGAAAACTGGTACAAACTTGTAAAATTTGACAAGCATTTATTTTTATAAACACATGAAACATTTATTATAGTAAAAACAACATTAAGAAATAAAAACTTACCAAACTGACAAAGAACTATTGTTTTTAAAAAAAACATAACTAGTTTGGATCAGGTGTGTTCCTCCCAAGTTCCCTCCATGAAACGGGACGAAGTCCAGAGAGGCACACTGGCCTGTTGCTGCAGCCATGTCTCGGTAGGAACCCAGGCTGCAACATGTGACCAAGCCCCTCCTACATATGACCAAGGCTGGTCACATGCTGTGGGACTCCTTCCTGCTGCAGAAGAGTAATGGCCAACCGGCAGCTGCAGCAACGGACCAGCATGCTGGAACAGACTCCTACAGTCACATGGGGCCCAATCCATTTCTTCCTGGCAGGAACAGATTAAAGCAGGTATTTTTTTTAAAAAAAAAAACCTTTTTACAGGCTTTATCCCATGTTAGCCCTGTCTTTGCCCAAGGGGTGGTGAGAACTGCTTGGGATCAGAACAGGGCAAAAGCCCTGCACTGTCAGGACTGCAGGGCTCTAAGACAGAGGCAAAACAGGGTAAACTGCTCATGTAGAAAAAACCCTAAGAGAAAGAAGTTAATCAGATAATCAGATGCATCTGATGAAGCAGACTTAAGTCTACAAAAGCTTATGCTACCAAATTCTTTCTCTCAGTCTCAAAGATGCTACAAGTTCCCTTTTGCATACTGTTTGAAAAGGTTTTTTTAATGCATAATTCTATTAATTAAAGTTAATTTAGTAAAACTCATAGAATCATAGAGTTGGAAGAGACCACAGCAGCCATCTAGTCCAACCCCCTGTCATGCAGGAATATACAATCAAAGCCCTCCCGAGAGATGGCCATCCAGCCTCTGTTTAAAAACCTCCAGAGGTGTAGACACCACTATACTCCCAGGCAGTGTATTCCACTGCCAAATAGCTCTTACTGTCAGAAAGTTCTTCCTAATGTTTAGGTGGAATCTCTTTTCCTGTAGTTTGAATCAATTTCTCTGTATCCTAGTCTCTGGAGCAGAAGAAAACAAGCTTGCTCCTTCTTCAATATGACATTCTTTCAAGTATTTAAACATGGCTATCATGTCACCTCTTAACCTTCTCCTCCCCAGGTTAAATATACCCAGCTCCTCATAGGGAATGGTTTCCAGACCTTCTACCATTTTGGTTGCCCTCCTCTGGACACGTTCCAGCTTGTCAATATCTTTCTTGAATTGTGGTGCCCAGACCTGGACACGGTATTCCAGTTAAAGTCTGACTAAAGCAGGACATAATGGCACTATTATTTCCCTGGATCTAGACACTATACTCTTATTGATGCAGCCTAGAATCACACTAGGTTTTTTTAGCTACTGCATCACACTTTTGACCCATGTTCAGCTTGTGGTCTAAGACTCCTAGACCCCTTTCACATGTACTGTTGCCAAGCCAGGTGTCTGTAGTTTGGGGGTAAGGTATCACCAGTATGCTGATGATACCCAGCTCTATCGCTCCTTTCCACCTAATTCTAAGGAAACCGCTCCTGTGCTAATCGAGTGCTTGGCAGATGTAATGGACTTGATTAGGGCAAACAAACTGAAGCTTAATCCAGACAAGAGAGAGGTGTTCCTGGTCAGTCGAAAGACAGGCCTGGAAATAGGGATTCAGCCTGTGTTAGGTGGGGTTACACTTCCGCTGAAAATACAGGTTTGCAGTTTGGGGGTACTCCTGGATTCAGCTCTGAGCCTGGAGGCCCCGTTTCAGCAGTGACCAAGAGTGCTTTTGCATAGTTTAAAACGCCAACTGTGCCTGTTCCTGAACAACTCGGATATGGCCACATTGGTATAGGCCATGGTTACATCCTATCTGGATTACTGTAATGTGCTCTATGTGGGGCTGCCTTTGAAAAGTGCTCAGAAACTCCAGTTGACCTAAAGAGCTGCATCCAGCTTGTTAACTGGGGCTGGCTACAGGGAGCACACAACTCCCTTGTTGTATCAGCTCTGTTAGCTGCCGGTCCATTTCCAGGCACAATTCAAAGTGCTGCTTTTGATCTATGAAGTCCTATATGGCTTGGGTCCAGATTATTTGAAGGCCCATATCTCCCTTTATGATTCCATTAGGGCTCTAAGATCATCTGGAGAGGCCCTTCTCTGTCCCACCACTCTTTCAGACGCATTACAGAATAATTTTTAATTTTAAATCACAGGAAACCCAAACATTTGGAAAATCATGAATCTGAAATTCAGTTACTATTGCAAAGTAGCACAAACAGTAGCAGAAGCAGCAAATTAAAGGTTTCTTGCTCAAATTGATCAGAGAAATGCTTTGAAATGCTTGCAAGCACAAGGTTTCTGCTTGACTAGTAACTGACAAAACTGGTCAACTGCACTGTATTTTGCATTCAGACTGGTAACTGCCATGATTAGTCAATTATATTAGTGCAAAGGTAATAAAAGCAAACTTTAAGGAGCGAGCTCTTTACAGCAGCAGCTGTCTCCTTGCCATCTTGTTGTATTTATTTTTTTGATTTATTTTTCTGGGGTGCTTGCAGAGCCACAAACTGGGGGTCGCATGCAGCTCATGGACCCTATTTTGTCTATCCCTGGCCTGCAACCAAAATGGACGAGAAAAGAGCAACCCATCTACACACTCACTTATAGAAAATAATCCCAAACATATCTCTTCCCTTGTATGTGGGGAGGGGAATAAAGTTATATAATCTTAACACATAACCCTGGCAACACACTATCACTACACCTGCAGTTTCTCAGGCTGCCCTAACTTGAGGATAGGAGTGACTACAAAAGATGGTAGAGGCTATATCTCCCCCGCCCCCTGCCAAGCAAAGCAGCAAGGATGAGATAATGAAAGCCTGCTGAACAAACATAAGCGGCTATATACTTTTTTTTGTTCAAGTTGATATTAAATGTTGAGGAGATGTAGAACAGTGTCACTGCAAGTAAAGAAGAGGAGGGCAAAAACAGAATTACAGTAATTGGCTCCAACTACTGTTGACTTTGCCTTCACCATCTGTTGGTGAACCTACTCTACCAGCTCCAAAGAGTAACAGCCACCACTGAGTTCTATGCATGTAGCTATTATGTCTATACAGCTTCACCAGACAAGGCAATCTTCTTCACAGAAGAGTTCTACCTATCAATGTGTATTAAAATTTCCCTTTTTGTGCTATGAGTAAGTAAATGCCTGGGACAGTGGCTATTAGGCATATGTATAGCCCCCCCCTCGTTTCCAATGTGTGTGAAAGTTTTCTGAATACACCTGATGTAACAATATTAAAGTTTCTTTAACACAGAAGGGGGCTTGCCGCTGGCCGGCGGGGCCGGTTTGCGGCCCGGCCGGCAGCCCGCATCACCAGCCCTCCAAAACCCCACCCCCACCCCAATTGGCATTTGGCCTTGGGGTGGGGGAGGGGAGGGAGCGGCCGCATGGCAGCCATAGGCGCGGCCATATTCATCCTTTCTTCCTCCCTGAGGCCTCCACGGCAGGGGAGGGAGAAAGGGAGAAGGACCAATCAGGGAGGGCTCTGCCCGGCCCCGATTGGTCAAAGTAAGGGCGGGAAACTGGGCATAAAAGTTGGACGCAGCGACGGAGGCGGCAGCAGTGCTCCGTCGCTGCGAACGGAAAACCCGCCCACCCTCCCTTTGGTTCCAACTCTATGTCGCAATTTGCAGGCGGATGTATTGGGTCGTGATAAGTAATGAACCCGGGGCCCCAATCAAGCACAAGTTCAAGTGCAAGTGCAAGTTCAAGGGAGGCCCCGGGGTATGATTGCTAACGTGACCTTGTTTACGGGGTGGGGGAGAGCGTCGGGCGGGCGGCCCGGCCATGGGCTCTCTCCTCCAGAGGGTTTCGGGATGGACCGAACCCAACTCTGCTCACATGTGTGAGCAGCGATGAAATCACGACCCATACATTGACGCCAACCATTTAAATTGCAAATTGTGGCCGAATTTTGCCAAAATGTATTTACTCATATCTACCTCAATATGTATCCACATTACTAACCTGTACCTAACATTATATTCTGAAAGTTATGTAGTATGCAGAATACACAAATAGCAAAATGAAGCGTGTCTGTGTCTCATTCAGGAGGGCGGTGGGGCTGTACGGTCTGGGTCCGCAAATTATCATTCATTTCTTGTTAGCCTGCTCCATACCAGCCTTAACCATACATGGTTCTAAGGCACGTGCAGCAATCTCAGTATTTTTAGCCAAACACACTTAATACTTCCCTTGCTAAATTCCCCATCAACACAGAAAGGTCAATAACAGTGGCAAAAGGAATGACAACATGGGTCCCCAGCTCCTTTCATGGTTACACCAAAGCCCTTTTCAGTGCCTGAAGACTAAAATGTACATTGTTTGAACCAGATTTTGGTTGATTTCAGTAAACAATGAAGCAATTCCTGTAAGATTTAAGTCTGCCCAGTATTGGTATAAGCAGTATAGTAAACGAGGATGATGGTAAAGACACCAACCAATATAAAAAAAGCTCATAAAAGTCTGCATTGGTGTTACGTTGCTGTCAACTGCCATCAAATTGGCTTCAACTTATGGCAACCCTATGAATGAGACACCTCCAAGTCAACCTATCCTCAAAAGATGTGTTCAGGTCTTGTGAACTCAGGGCTATGGTTTCTTTGACTGAGTCTATCCACCTGGAATACATATGTACAATGATGGCGCTATATATATATATATATATAGAGAGAGAGAGAGAGAGAGAGAGACTATGACTATGACTGTGGAGACCAGGGTCTGAATCTCTGTTTGGCATGGAAACCCACTGGTTGACCCTGGGCAAGTCACACTCTCTCAGCCTCAGAGGAAGGAAAAGTCAAAACTCCCTCTGAACAAATCGTGCCATAAAACACCCGTGACAGAATCATAGAATCATAGAGTTGGAAGAGACCTTAAGGGTCATCCAGTCCAACCCCCTGCCATGCAGGAATAAACAATCAAATCATTCCCGACAGATGGCCATCCAACCTCTGTTTAAAAACCTCCAAAGAAGGAGACTCCACCACACTATGAGGCAGTGTATTCTGCTTCCAAACAGCTCTTACTGTCAGGACGTCCTTCCTAAAGTTTAAGTGCAATCACTTTTCCTGTAGTTTGAACCCATTGCTCTGTGTCCTCATCTCTGGAGCAGCAGAAAACAAGCCTGCTCCATCCTCAGTATGACATCCCTTCAAATATTTAAACATGGCTATCATGTCACCTCTCAACCTTCTCTTCTGCAGACTAAACATGCCCAGCTCCCTGAGCCGCTCCTCATAGGGCATGACCTCCAGACCACCCACCATCCTGGTCGCCCTCCTCTGAACATGTTGCAGCTTCTCAATATCCCTCCTGGATTGTGGTGCCCAGAACTGGACACAGTATTCCAGGTCAGGTCTGACCAAAGCAGAATATAGTGGCACTATTACTTCCCTTGATTCTAGACACTATACTCCTATTAATGCAGCCTAGAATCGCATTGGCTTTTTTAGCTGCTTCACACTGCTGACTCATGTTCAGCTTGTAGTCCACGAAGACTCCTAGATCCTTTTCGCACATACTGCCCTGCCCCCAAGCCAAGTGTCACCCATCCTACATCTATGCATTTCATTTTTACTGCCCAAGTGAAGTATCCAACATTTTTCCCTGTTGAAATTCATTTTGTTAATATTGGCCCAGCTTTCTAACCTGTTCAGGTCATTTTGGATTCTGATCCTGTCCTCTGGGATATTAGCTACCCCTCCTAATTTGGTGTCATCTGCAAACTGGATAAGCATACCCTCTATTCCTTCATCCAAGTCATTGATAGAGATGTTGAATAGTACTGGGCCCAGGACAGAACCCTCTGGCACTCCACTGGTCACTTCTCTCCAGGATGAAGAGGAGCCATTGGTGACTACTCTTTGGGTTCGGTCAGTCAACCAATTACAAATCCACCTAACAGTTGCAATGTCTAATCCACAGGTTACTAACTTTTTTGCAAGAATATCATGGGGGACCTTGTCAAAAGCCTTACTGAAATTAAGATACACTACATCCACTGTGTTCCCTTCATCTATCAAGTTTGCAACTCTATCAAAAAAAGAGATGAGATTAGTCTGACATGCCTTGTCTTTGAGAAATCCATGTAGATTTTTTGATAGGTCCACTTTAGAGTCATCATAAGACAGAATCAACTTGAAGGCACACAACAACCACGACTCATGAAGGCTACTCCCTGAAGCAGTATTTTTGGGGGTAAGTGGGGACAGTGATGCACCAATGAGGCTTATCACCAATGTGATAGGTGGGATTTCATCCCTCGCCACTTCCATTGCAGTATGTCCAGCCCACAACTTGAGAATCAGAGGAAGGAGACATCAAGACTGGTTTCCACACAATGGGGAGCTTTTAACCCCCCCTCCTGTAGGCTATATTGGAAATTCTGCTGCAGGAAGCTTAGAGTTGCAAACACCCCATAGCCTGAATGCTACCTTCCAAACCCCTAGAAAAGGTGAATCCCATGCTGCATTCAATACATGAGTTGTGGAAGGGTGTGTGTGGTTGTCAGTTGAAGGAGGACTGATCAGGCTCCAACAAAGCACTGCAATGGGGAGCAGAGTCTACCCTGCCTACTTTTCCTCTGTGGAGGGGAATCTGGCCTTTGGGGAGGCACTTTATTCCTGAACAATGGGAACAGGTCCTTTTGTGGTGGGGAGAATTCTTGGGGGGCAGGCTACATTTTGTTTCAGGGCTGTAACGATGGATGGGGCAAAATGAGCGCATTGCTCTCCCAAATAAGAATCCTGTTCCACAAGGAGGTTTTTCTTCACCCTCCAAAGTCTTAGCTTTGCAGTAAGGTAAAACTTCAGTTGAGTTGTTAGAAATATAGTTTAGGCATAAAAAAAAAAAAAAGGGCTGGCCAAGTTAGTGTTCAGTGAACACAGCAAATATAAAGAGTTCTAGGTGTGAACCATTTTCCATCTCTCACTCTTTGGAATGCTAGGAATTGGAGGAACTAAAGGAAAAATTCATTTGGGGAGGCAGAATTCTTATTTGGGGATGCAATACCCTCAATTTTCCCTTTCCCCGGGGACAGCTGTTTTCAGCTCATCTAGAAAAGAAGAGGGCACTTAGGCCTCCAAGACAGAGCCAGTTTAAGGAATTTTGGGAGGCCCCGCAGTGCTTTATTTTTAGGGGGGATGTGTTTATCTCAGGTCAATGTAACCTAACCTATTCACAGTACAGGATATTCAGATTATTACTAATAATGTTTTTGCAGGAGGAGGATGACGATGCCCCCCACAATGACGGCTCCCCTGCGGCTGCAGGTGCTGCAGGGCCCTTAAACCGGCCCGACCGCTTAAGAGGGGCCTCTACTTCTAAGGCCGGGCCCCCTCCTCCGCCCCAGGGCTGCTGTGAACTACAAAGCAACGCCTCCTCTCGCCCCCTCAGTCCAGGCGAGAGCCGCTCCCCCTTACTTCGTCTTTTTTTATCCCGCAGCAACGGCCCGTGCTGCTGGGGCCACGCACACACACACACCCACGCTGCCAGTCGGCCCGGCCCAGCGAAGGAGGAGGGCTCCCGCCCCAGGCAGGCAGGCAGGCAGGCAGCGAAGAAGGAAAATTCCACTCGCCTGCTCCGCATTCCGCCTGGCCTGGCCCACCTGCCGTGCCTTCCCTCCCTCCCTCTGTCTCTCTCTGTCTTTCTCTCAGACACACACACGCGCGCGCACACACACACACACACACGTGTACTTGCCAGGGAGCTGCTCTGGCTGAAGTCGGCGAGCCTGACTCCCAAGGAAGCGTTCCTAGGAGCAAGCCCGCTCCTCCTCCGGCAAAGGCGGCATCGCAGCCCCTCCCGCGGGACCCCTGCACACCGAACATCCCCCCGCCAGTCAAACGCCCGGCGCCTCCTTTGGCTCGGAAGGGCCGTTCCCCTCCTCCTTCCTCCGCCGCCGCCCTCGCCATCCGCGCACCAGCCCAACTCAGGCGCTGCGCTGCCTCCAGCCTCACCCTCCCGGAACAGGGAGCGCGGCTCCAAACTCCACATATAAGCGCCCACTGAGTGGCCCTTGTAGAGCGCTAGCTTCCCAACCCCGGGAGAAGCAGAAAGTCCCACCCGCCCCCTCCCCCTCCCCCTCCCCCAAAGGGGTCCCTGGAGGGGCAAGAGCCTGGATGCACTCACGGGCCGGTCTGCGCTGCTCGGTCCCCCGCGGCTCCCACCTTGCACGGGCGACGGCACGTGCGAACGCGGCCGCACGCCGCCCTTTCTCTGGGGCCCGGCCCAATCCGGGGCGCCCAGACCCCGCCCAGCCCAACACACCGCCTCCTGGCCCCGCCCCAGCCTTGGCAGCAGGGCCGTCAGCCCGCGCTTTCCCTCAGGGGCGGTAGGGCGCGTTGCTGGCGAAAAGCGCCGAGGCCGGTTTCGCGGTGATGTGCCGGGCTGCCCGAAGAGGCTCTGCAGTTGAAATTTCTGAAACCCCATTGCTCATTACCCCTTTAATATGAGCACGGGCCTGTCCCAACCAGCCTTTGAACCTGGATATCTATGCCAGTGTAATGGTGTAATGATTTGAGCGGTGTGGGCTACGACTCTGGGGACCAGGGTTCAAATTTCCACTCAGCCATGGAACCCCACTGGTTCTCCCACTGTGGGACAGACAGTAGTGTGACGCACAGGCACACCAGCCAAATTTACATCACTGTTCAGCCTGGCTGCCTCGTCACTTATGCTGCCACCAAATAAGTCTCCACAGATACTTATGTGCAGTTCCACAGTTGCCACCTTTATGTCAAACTTCCCCCTTATCCCTTCCTTGGATTAAGGTTATACTTGCCATGGATAGTAATTGTATTGGTGTGTGTTTAATTACAGGGTTAGCCAAATAAATATGAGTAAGGGTAATAATTCATGAGGAGTCTGGATGTGATAAACAAAATATAAAGATTGGTTTATTGGTTGAACAAAATAACAGAAATGCTTTGAACTTTATCTTCAACTTGGTCAACTGTAAGCTGGTTGCTAGTCCCACTCTGTGGTGACCATATAATTTCAGAATCTGCCAGACTCAATAACAACTTCTTTCGATAGATTTTCCTTGGGTTTTTTTTTTTTCCAGGCTGTGAGGCTGTGTTCTGGAAGAGTTTATTTCTGACGTTTCACCTGTATCTGCAGCTGGCATCTTCAGAGAATGGTTCGGTAGGAATGTGTGTGGGGTTTATACACTGTGAGCCCCAGTTGGGGAGTATATGTCCATTTGTGTATTTGAATTGCTAGTTTCTGGGTGGAGATATGCAAGGAGGTTTAGTGTCTGGTTGGCTAATGGTTGGTTAATGGTCCATATCTCCATCTAGAAACTAGCCATTCAAATACACAAATCTACATATCCTCCCCAACAGGGGTTCACAGCATATAAACTCCACATACACTCCTAGCCAACCATTCTCTGAAGATGCCAGCCAGATGCAGGCAAAACATCACAAAGAAACTCTTCCAGAACACAGCCTCACAGCCCGGAAAAAATCCACAAAAAACCTATGGATGCTGGCCATGAAAGCCTTCAACTTCACAACAACTTTTTTCCTCTCACTCTATATTCCAATCAGCCTCTATTCCTATTACCACTTATTCTCACTGCACCCACATTTCCTCAGCTCCACTCACAGCAATACACACATTCCAGCCCTCTCCTCATCCCATCACATCTTCAGCTCCCCATTTCAACTGTCCCCCCCTCTCAACTATCGTGCACCTCTTTTCACTCTAGAGACCCCGCCCATACCAGTTTCCTGCCACAGGATTGGCTCCTTCAGGCTCTCTTCCCATTCGCTCATCAGCATTCCATCAGCCACTCATCACATGCTTTCCACAAGTAGCAGTCAGCAATTCTGAATTCTAAATTTATTTTTTTCTGATAGGCTAAAGGAAAAGGAAGAATTGCTCTGGACTTAGAAACACATTATAATCTAGATTTTTAAGTTAATTTTATGATGATAAACTCATTTTAGTACACACTTCATATTGTGATGAAACTAATGAAAGTTATGTGCAAAACCACTGTTTTGCATGTTAAGCAGCAATTACATATTGGGGGTGGATCTGGTATTTGTTTATATTTCTGCCACTTTACTATGAATGACTAGTGCTGTTTTATGAGGATCTACACAAATACTAAGAGCCAGTGAAGACCAGGGTTTGAATTCCTGCTCATCCACGGAAATCCACTGGGTGACCTTGGGCAAGTCACACTCTCTCAGCCTCAGACAAAGGCAAGGGCAAACTCCCTCTGAACAAATTCTGCCAAGAAAACCCTAAGGCACCCAACAACAACTAATATTAGTGCCATGCTTTGAATTAATACTCACAGTGTACCTTTGCATAAATCCAAGTGTGACTCCCAATCCTGGCACTATGTATAAGAATGTCAAGAGTACCCACCACTCCCACATCCCTATCATCTGTCCATCTTAAGTTCAAGCTAATGTTTTGCACAATGTGCTGCACCAGCACAGGGGCATGAGCTTATAAACTCTTTCTGCTGGTGCCAAGGGAAGCACCCCAGGGTGCACCAATGCAAAGTAGAACCCCTGTGGTGGTCCAGGTGGTGTTGCAATCTATTTTGCTGAGGTACTCTTCTATACTGGGTATAGCTAGGTTGTAAGGCACAATCCCATGCTTGTTTACTCGTTATTAAACCTGCAACTCAGAGATGGGAAACCAGAGAGTCTGCAGGTCAATTTTCACCACTACCAAACCAACTCTGTCATTTTCAGTTTTCAGAAAAATGCTCTTTTACAATCAAAATTATCTGGAACCACACACTCTAGAGATTTCTGGAGGTACCATTTTTTCTCTCGCTCTCTTTTTAAATATTGAGGGGTCTGGGAAAGGGCCTGGGCACTACAGATTCCCACTTTTGCTGTAAAAAATCCAATGTTCCACCATCCTGCTTTCTAAAAATATATCTGAGTGGCCAGGCAGCTGTACATCCCCATTTGCATTTCTATATACATTCCAAGTTGACTCAGCTTCACAGATGACATCTGGTGGGTGTATAACAAGGTCAACCCAGACAATTGTTCGATCAATTTGAATTTTCCTTCTCTGGGAATTGTTCAGCCTCCTTTGCCTTTCTTTGTCTTCATGTGGACAGTGAAGGTAAAATTATCTAAGGGCTTGTCTACACTATCAAAACCCCTGAATCCCCCTGCAAATGCCCCTGAATCTGCAGTGATCAGGCCACGTGTGGCATGGCCTTTTCCCTGAATCTGAAGCAAACCAGCCACATGTTGCATGGCCCAGATTTGTGACATTTCAGGGTATTATACCTAGATGCCGAGCATGTGGGATTCAGGGTTTTCTCTGCACTTTTGTCTGCGGTGTCCACCACAACCAATTTTAAAGCTCAGGAGGCAAGTTTCCAGCCGAAGGGAGAGGTTTTCTCCCTCCCCCTAGCTCGGCAGCACTGCCTCTGCTTGCTCTCCTCTCGCCTGTTGCTTCCTTCAATTGCTTCCGTTGCTTTCTTCAAGTACCTCTTCCTGCAATGAGCAAGTGGGAGAGCAGGCGGAGGCACCTCTGCTGAGCCAGGGGAAAGGAGAAAACATCTCGCTCAGCTAGGAACTGCCTTCGGAGTGTTAAATTACAGTCGAGGTGGCGGTGGCTGATGAAACTCTGCAGGGACAGTACAGATAAGGTACCGTCCATATCCGTGCAGAGAATAATAATGCACAGGACTTCAGGGGGAATGCGGGAGCATGTGGGCAGAACTCCATTCAGAGTTTTTGTCCCACATGTAGACAAGCCCCAAGGAGGCCAGGCTTTGCTTCTCTTATAAGCTAATTTAATTAGTTCTTTCTGGTGTTACATATCCTGTCAGCCCACATATTGGAATATCAAATAATTGGCTATATTTAATAATGTGGCTAAAGTGGCCATCCACGTGGTTACAGGTAAACCAGGGACCCCCAAACGAGGCTGGGTTTATATATGCACCAAAGGAGGAACCAGTGGAAATATCCAAAAACAAACACTCTCAATTAAGACTCAGCACCTGGAGGTGTGTCATCACTAATCCACTCAGTGATAGCAAGATACCCTTATTGCTTGTAAATGGCATTTTCCTCTCCTCTTCCTCCTAACAATAGACCTGGCCTATTTCCTATTCAATTCCAAAGTCTCAATTGTTAACTATTGTTAGCTCTTCTGGAGTACCCCTTTTCTGGCCTGGGAACCTCAGAGACCCATTGTATTTCACCCACAACTCCTTTCCCTGTAAGGGAAATTATATCATTTAAACAAATATCACCCCACTGGAAAAGAACTGACCGAAGAGGAAGCAGCTGAAGCCAGTGCCAGGAGTTTGAGAAGGGCAAAATTGTAGTGTTTGAAGAGGAAGTGACCAAAGTGACCGAGGCCAGTGCCAGGAGTCTGAGGAGGGCAAGCGTGGCTCTTTGAAGAGGAAGTGACTGAAGTGACTGAAGCCTGCTGCCAGGAATTTGGGAACGGCAAAAGTGGCTCTTTGAAGAGGAAGTGACTGAAGCCAGTGCCAGGAGCTTGAGAAGGGCAAAAGCGTGGCATCTGTGTTCTGTTATGAAATATAAGGGAAACGGGAAGGAAAGGTGAAGGAGGAGGAGAAGTAAGAGTGAATAGAGTGTTGTTTTGACTGAAGGAAGAAGTTGTAATAAAGGAGAAAGTATTGCTTCACAGACTACAGATCTATTGTAGTGTATGGATTGTGAATTAAGTGAGTGAAGATAATGGAATAAGTAGGGTAAATAGGAAAAGTTACTAATGAAATTACATGACATTAATTTATTACATGAGTATATGATAGGATTATTTGATATGTGAATTATTTGATATGTGAATGAGTGTGACTTGATTGATATTGATATTGAATTAGTATTTAAGGTTGAATGATTGATTTATGATTTATGTTAAGGATTTAAGCTTGATAGGTGTTAAGAAGTATGAAGTAATTAAGTGAAAGAGCACTAAGCAATTAAGGATACATTATTTGCTCATTTAGTTAGATATTATCCGCTGTAGTCACATAGTAAGAAATAAATATTATGAAGGAATAAATTATAGTTGATTATAATTATATTATAATCAACTATAACTACAATTGGTAATAAACAATATCCAGGTAAGTTAATTAACCTTAAATTGATGACTGGAGAATGCTGGGAGGAAGCAGAGAGGAAAGTGAGAACAGAGAGAGAATGTGAGAGGGGTGAAGAACTGGAGGACATAGTGGGCAAGGAAAAAGAACATTAAGAATAGAATATACTATAGAATTTAAAGAACTAATAATAAAGAAGTAATAAGAAAGGGAAGGAGGAAAGAGGAAAAGAAAAAATGAAAAGAAGAAAAAAAAGAAAAAAGAAAGACAAATTTGAGGAAAATGTCTAGAACTACGAGACAGAAAACAGAAGAAACCAAATTACAATTAGTTAGAAGGCCGTCATTAGAAATGCCAGCAAAAGGATTGGACCATGCCATCCTATTGGATGAGATTAGAAAAATTGGCCAAGATTTAAGTGAAAGATCTTAGAAAGGAAATGAGAGATCTGAAGGCAGAAATAAAACAAGAAATTAGATCTGAGGTGAGAGAGCTGGAAAAAAATATAGAGGTAATATCAAACCGGGTGGAAAGAACTGACCAGAAATTAACATTAATGGAAGATAAAACAAAGAAATTGGAAGAGAAAATAATGCAGACTAATGAGAGGGTAAATCAACAGGAGGATGAAAATTTACTAGCAGAAATGAAACAAAGAGAACACTGTATCAAGATTAGAGGTCTGCCGGAAAAATGTGATGAAGACCTGATGGAAAGAGTTATAGGACCATTGGCAGATTACATAAAGGAAAATATAGATCGTTTTGAAAGGGAGGTGGATCGAGTGTATAGAGTAAGGAATAGAGTAGCTATACAAAGGAATATCCCAGGCAATATAGTGGTTTATTTTGTTAGGAAAAAAATTAGAGATCAAATCCTACAAAGGAATTATGATAGTCAAATTCAGATTGATGGAGAAAATGTTTCTTTGTTAAAGGATATTCCAGCGGAAGTATTAAGAAGGAGAAAGGAATATAAATTCTTGACTTCACAACTAAATAGAAAGGGGATTAGATATAGATGGATTAGAATAGATGGATTATCTTTCCGACATAAGCAGAAAAATATATTATTGACTAACTTAGATGAGGCGCATCAATTTTGGGAAAAATATAAAAAAGATTTTACTGATAAAAAGAAGGAAGAGGGAAAAGAAGGAGAAAATGGAGGGAACAACTGTGAAAAAGAAACACAGGATTTAGTGAAACATCAAGCACAGAGTAGGAATCTCAAGGAAAAGAGGGGGATAGCGGAAATAGATCAGATGGAAAGTGAAAAAGAAAGTTTGGAAGGAGAAGAAGAGACAGGGGAAAGAGGGGAAGCAGGAGACGAGTCGATAGAATCAGAAGAAGAGGAGGAAGTGGCAGAAGAAAGTTGAGTGGTTAATTGATTAATAAAATAAGAGCATAAAAACATGAACAGTCTGAAGGTTTTATCCTGGAATATCAAAGGGCTCAATTCCCCACAAAAGAGAAGCAAAGTATTCCATTACCTAAATATACAAAAGTTGGATTTGGTGTGTTTACAAGAAACTAAAATTAAAACAAGTGATAAATATCTTACCACAGAAGTGAGAGAAACTCAAAAAGAAGAATTAGATAACCCGATAAAGATGGAAGAAATTTTAGAAGTCATCAAAAAAAGGGAAAGTAGGGAAGTCCCCAGGCCCAGATGGGTTATCTATGAAGTACTATAAGACCCTAGGTGGAGCTATGGTTGCACCTCTGCTAGAAGTAATGAACACGATTAAGGATAATGGAATGCCGTACATCTGGAGTGAGGCTCAAATAGTACTAATTCACAAAGAAGGGAATGATCCTATGGAGGTAGCAAATTATAGACCAATCTCGCTATTAAACCAAGATTATAAAATTTTTACAGAAATTATGGCAAGAAGGCTAAGAAAAATTCTAGGGGAAATGATTGGAGAGGAACAAAAGGATTTTTTGCCAAATAGATTAAGGAAAATATCAGGTTGGTACTAAACACTATTGAATATTATAGGAGACACCCAGAAAAGAAGGCAGCAGTAATTTTCCTTGACATAGACAAGGCCTTTGATAGTGTAAGCTGGAGGTTAATATTGAATACATTAGAAAGGATGAAATGTGGAAACAATTTTATAAACTGGATGAGAGCAATCTATAAAGAACAAAGAGCATCTATGAATGTTAATGGGGAACAAACTGAGACTATAAAAATTTTCAGAGGAACCAGACAAGGCTGTCCGATTTCACCCCTACTATTTTTAGTAATAATGGAATTATTAATAAATAGTATTAAAAACAATCCAAAGGTTAAGGGATTAAAAATAAAATAAAAAATTAGAAATCAAAATAAGGGTGTATGCTGATGATCTAGTATTGATTTTGGAACACCCACAAGAGAATATTGAAGAAATAATTAATATACTGGGAAAATTTGAAGAAGTCTCAGGATTAAGGATAAATATGAATAAGACTGCTATGCTATCATTCAATTTGAGTAAACAGGAAAAAGTGGCTATAGAAGGAAAGTCTGCGTTTAGTTGGGAAACTAAGATAAAATATTTGGGAATAATACTGTCAAAAAATAACAGTGATTTAATTAAAAACAACTATGATAGAATTTCAAAAGAGATGAAGAGATTATTGGAAAAATGGACTAAATTAAAACGTTCACTTTTGGGGCGAATTGCCTCAATAAAAATGAATATTCTTCCCATAAATATTTGTTTTTGTTCTAAATGATTCCAGTAATAAGCAATGATGGCATATAATACGATTGGCAAAAGGAATTAAGCAAATTTATATGGGCAGGACGTAAACCCAGAATAAAATTAAAATATCTGCAAGATGTGAAGGAGAGGGGAGGTATGGGCCTTCCAAATCTGAAATTGTATTTGCATGCCAGTTGTTTGTGTTGGGCAAAGAAATGGTGTGAATTAAAAGATGAGATGACTTTAGCATTGGAAGCAGATAATTTAAGATTTGGATGGCATGCATTTATATGGTATAATAAGGATATGGCAAATAAAGAATTTAATGACCACTTTATACAAAGACCTCTCCTCAGAGTATGGAAGAAATATAAAAGTAGATGCCTCTCTAAAACCCCAGTGTGGATATCACCACATGAGGCTTTCTACAGACAAGAAAAACTCCCAAATATTAAGTGGTTAAAATATGAGGATATAATAAAATGGAAAGGAAATACCTCAAAGTTGAAATCACAAGAAGAATTGAAGGAAGAGGGTATTATATGTCATTGGCTGTTTTACAGGCAAGTCTGTGAGGAATTAAAACAAGATATGAAGATTTATCGTGTAAAACAAAATAAATCAGAATTGGAAGAAGTTATTACATCTGATGATACTAAGATTCTGTCAAGGATCTATAAGATCCTGTTAGAATGGGAGTGTGAGGATGAGGTGGTGAAAGATCCCATGATTAAATGGACACAGAACATCAAAAAGCCGATAATGTATGATCAGTGGGAGAAACTTTAGAATCAGACAATGACACTAACAGCTAGTCAAGATTTGAAAGAAAATTGTTGGAAAATGTTTCATAGGTGGTACATGAAACCTGAAAATTTATCATGTATGTATAAGAATTCTAGTAATCAGTGTTGGAAATGTAAAAAAGAAATAGGATCATTTTATCACTGCTGATGGTCATGTAACCAAGGCCAAAACTTTTGGAAAATGATCCATGCCTCAATGGAGAAAATTCTTACAAGTTCGCTCTCAAATGTATCCTGTTAAATACAGTTGTCCCTTGACATTTGCGGGGGTTAGGTTCCACGGACCCCCGCGAATGTCAAAAAACCGCGAATATTGATTGCCCTCCCCCCCACCCTCCCCAGGCCTTCACGGAGCCTTCCAAGGCTCCGTGAAGGCCTCTGCAACCCTCCCCCCTCCCTCCCCGGGGCCTCCCCCCACCCTCCCCAGGCCTTCACGGAGCCTTCCAAGGCTCCGTGAAGGCCTCCCCCCATCCTCCCCGATCCCTTCCCGGGGCCTTCACGGAGCCTGGAAGGCTCCGTGAAGGCCTCCGCAGCCTCCCCCACCCTCCCCAGGCCTTCACGGAGCCTTCCAAGGCTCCGTGAAGGCCTCCCCCCACCCTCCCCCTCCCTCCCTGGGGCCTTCACGGAGCCTTTCAAGGCTCCGTAAAGGCCTCCGCGGCCTCCCCCCACCCTCCCCAGGCCTTCACGGAGCCTTCCAAGGCTCCGTGAAGGCCTCCCCCCAACATCCACCCTCCCTCCCTGGGGCCTTCACAGAGCCTTTCAAGGCTCCGTGAAGGCCTCCGCAGCCTCCCCCCACCCTCCCCAGGCCTTCACGGAGCCTTCCAAGCCTTGGAAGGCTCCGTGAAGGCCTCCGCGGCCTCCCCCCACCCTCCCTCCCTGGGGCCTTCACGGAGCCTTTCAAGGCATGAAGGCCTCCACGGCCTCCCCCCACCCGCCCCAGGCCTTCACGGGGCCTCTGGAGGGTCTCCAAAGGCCCCGTGAACGCCTCCCCGGCCCTCCCCGCTCCTTCCCGGGGCTTTCAAGGGGCCTCCGGAGGCCCCTTTTCACGGTTTTGGGGGGGCCGGGGGGCCCTTCCCAAAACCGCGAATAATTAAAACCACGAATGCTGAGTTCGCGAATGTGGAGGGGCAACTGTATTTGTTATGTACAGTATTTTTAACGAGACCATGGATAAAGGAAAGGAGAGAATTTTATTTAACTTAATCTTGGCTGATAGAATTGTTTATGCTAAACATTGGAAATTGGAGAGTATTCCTACATGGGAGGAGTGGACAGTCAAAGTGGTTGAATTGATTTATATGGATAAATTAACAGCTATGATTAGAGGCAAGAATGTTAAAGAATGTGAATCTGAATGGAATGAGACTAAGGAATACCTGAGTGTAACATGGGGAAGTTGGATAAAAACGGGGTTTCTTGTGTAGAAAAGAAAGTAGGAAGTGAGTTTGGTTTACCTAATAATGGTATAACATAGTTATATAAATCGTTGTAAAAAATAGACTATATTAGATTAAGGCAAATAAGCTAAGGATTGGAAAAGAATCAACAATGGTGGCCTCAACAGGAAGTAACGAAAGAGGAATGGAAGACTGAATATATGAGAGGTACGATTGTAGACTGTAGAGGAGGTAGATGTGGGTAAGATTTTATGTGAAAGAGTATGAAAGAGAGTTAGAGGATAAATGATTTGTAGTACGATTTGGAACTGAGATATGGATGATTCAGACTATGATATGGACGGTAAAATTGAATGTACTAGAAGACATAAATGTTGTAAATATGGTAATTGAAGCTGATAAGCAGAAATAAAAATTATAATGTAAATAAAATAAAATAAACAAATATCACCCCAAAACACCACCAAATTGCACACAGTTCCACTGCCACCCTCCATACAGTTTGCTGTGCACCTTCAGAATGCAATTCTGAGACCCCATTGCTGCAGAATCTCTGCTCTGTAGGACAAGTGTCATATCACCCATCATCCACTCACTTTATTCTTCTATCCAAATACTTTCTACTATTTTCGTTAACCTTGTGTGAGTGCTTGAAGCCTGAGTGTTTACATGATGTTGTGATCTTATTTTCCAATAAAGATCATTTAAATTGTACCTTTTTGGTTAGAGTCTCCTCCTTAGTACTGGTATGCATAGGATAAAAGGTCCTGCCATTACCCATCTCTTGTATTGCCAAGTTGAATGCATTAGTTCCCCATATTAATATCAGTGTATTAGAGGGTCCTCATGGACCCCCAATGTTTTGGGTAACACTGGGACCCTGGCACATTTAATGCACTACTGTCTTGTCTTGTTGCATCTGAGGAAGTAGACCAAGTCTATGAACGCTTATGCTACAAATTCTTTCATTCAGTTTAAAAAATGCTACAATTTGCATACTGATATTCCAGACTAAAACAGCTATGTCTCTGAATTCTACTGTCATTTGTTCGTTTTATTTTTAAAACAACTATTTCTGATCTTCTTGGTTCTTTATGAATAGAAAACTGGACTAGATTGACTCTCTTGCTTGGTCTGAGGGCTAGCTTCACTCATCTACTGGCTAGCCTGATTTTTTTAAATAAAGTTTTTATTAATAAAAATAAACATGAATAAGAGTCTGTTTGTTACAGAAATCTTATGATATCAACACTAACATAACCAAAAATAAAATACAATAAAAAGTCAGAGAAGGGATGTGAAGTTGGAAGTATAACAAGACCACAGTACTTCAGTCCAGACATGTGATTTCATTGAGATGGGACAGAGAAAACATCATTCCACATTCTACCGTGATGTGGTGGAGGTTGTGCTGCAGATCCGGCTTTGGAAAGATATGTAACTATAACGAACCATTGTTCGATGAAAATGTCAGCAGCATCGCCAGCAGTTGACTTCCGAATATTGGCAGAGAGACATAAACCATATGTCCCAGAACTTATCCCACCAGGCATTCATATTGGGCATTTCATTTTTCCAATTTTTAGCAATCACTATTTGGGAGATGGCAAGTAAGAAGACAATAATTTTCTTCTGTTTTAAATTCTTATTAGAATCGGTGAACAGTGATAGCAAAAGTAGTTCTGGAGAGGGGTTTATGGCCTGGGTGGTGATTTTGCTAATAAAGACAAGTGTTGAGGACCAAAACCTCCAAATGCTCGGGCATTCAAGCCACATGTGTACAAACGTACCCAGGTGGGTACAACCTCTCCAGCATATGGGGGAGGCAGTTTTGGTCATCCTGGTCAGTTGTATTGGCATGAGATGCCATTTATAAAGTAGCTTCAAGGATGTTTCTTTTAAGGCAATAGAGCGGAGTTTAAAAATTGGTGATGCCCAAAGTTTTAGCCAATCCATCTCATGAATTGAGACATTTAATTTGCTTTCCCAAGTTGCTTTATAATAAATATTGCTCCCGAAGGTGTCATCTATCAGCCACCTGTATATCTGGGCCGCCCTGCCTTTGGCTGGTGAAGTGGATAACCTGCAGATATGTTCATATATTGTGGGAGAACGTAAAATGAACCCAGAGGTTACTAACCTGGTCAAAAACATGCAGACCTTACAAGTTTGAAACCAGTTAGGGACATACAGGGACAAATCCTGGAGAAGCTCATTTATCGTTTTGGGCTTAGACTGAAGGAAGGGATCTTGTAACGCATATAGACCCCATTCCTCCCATCCCAAAAATTGGTTCATCTTATCTGGGTCATAAAAAAGGGAGCGTAGTATGAACAGTTGAATAGATGAGGGGGGAGGCGCAAGGACATGCACCCACTTGTGCCAAATTAAAAGGGAAATGCGTAGAAATGGGTTGTCCAAGTTGTTCAGCTGATGTATGGTACTCTTAGAAAAGAAGTACCTGAAGACTGACGGATGTTGTAGATCTAATTCAAGCATAACCAACCTTGCTGTCAGATTTTTTTGAAGGAAAGGGATGGTTTGGTCTAGCTGAAAAGCCACAAAGTAGAGCTCCAGGTTGGGAATGCCGAGACCTCCACATTTAGGGCTGGTGTATCTAACTCGCTGTGGGAACCGGGGCCTCTTCTCATTGAATATATAATCATGAAGGAATTTTTTCCCAAATCTTAAATTAGGAAGGTGGGGGAGAGAGAGGAATACTTTAAAATAGGAAAAGCAAACGGGGGAGGGCAAACATTTTGATCAGCGCTGTTCTGCCTAAGACAGATAATCGGAAGGTCTTCCAGATTTTTAATCGAGTCCTTAACCACCTTGTAAGGGGTTTGTAGTTCCGCAGAATTAATTGCTTAAAGTCCTTCACAATCAAAACCCCTAGATATCTGAATCCAGAGGGATGCAGACTGAGCTGGGTTGCTTTTTGCCATTCTAGTTGATAGGGAAGTGGGACATTAAGGCAGAACAGCGCTGACTTGTCAGGTTAACCCTAAAACCCGCGTAGCTGTCAAAATCTTTCAGGATCAGCTGTAGCGCTGGAAAAGATCTATTCATGTCCCATAGATACAACAGAACATCATCTGCATATAGGGAAAGTTTGTGTTCTTTCCCATAGATCAAGGGCCCCTTAATGTCCGGATTACGTCTGACCATTTCTGCAAAAGGCTCAATAGCTAATACAAATAGGATGGGGGATAGAGGGCAACCTTGCTGAGTTCCCCGCTGTAAGGAGACAGGCTGAGAGTCCATTCTATTGACATGGATTATGGCACTAGATCCAGAATGTGTACCCTGTATATAACTAATACACTTGTGGCCAAAGCCCATTTCAGTTAAAATGTCAAACAAAAAAGACCAGTCTAATCGGTCAAGGGTGTTCAGAGCATCTAAAGAGCCCAAGAAGGTCGGGTGAGGTTGGCATTGTGTATGATATTCAGAGTTCTTCTAACCGCATCAATCATCTTACGGCCGGGGATAAATCCCACCTGGTCCGGGTTTATGTATGAGGACACAAATGAGTTGATCCTATTTACCATGATAGTGGACTTAATCTTAAAATCTTGATTTATCAATGCTGTCAGCCTAAATGCCGACGTATTGGGATTAATATTTGTAGTTTGGGGAATAGGAATAATTCAGGATTGCTTCCATGAATCTGGGGGAAGGGAGTTATGCAAGACTTCATTGTACAGGGCTAATCATGTGGGGGGTCAGGTCCTCTTTAAAGAGCTCATAAAATTCAGAGTTAAATCCATCTGAGCCTGGAGCCTTCCCTGGGCGCAATTTATGAAGGACCTGATAAATTTCCTCTGATGTAATTGGACCATTAAGAACTGCTGCATGTTCAGAGTTTAAATTTTTTCAAAGGCAAGGACTGATTTGGATCTGTCAGGGTTGGGCTGCTCTGCAGAGTACAAATCAGCATAAAAGGATTCAAATTCTCCCAGAATATTTTTTAAAACAGATGTTATGCCATTTTTGGTGGTGATGCTAGAAATTATTTTTTTTTCTCTCTTTTTTTTTACTAGTCTAGCTAACAATTTAGAATTCCTGTTATTATGCTTGTAATAGCATGCTTTCGTGAAATGGAGGGCTGTTTGAATTTGGTGAAGATCCAGTTCCTGAAGCTCGGACCTCTTCTTATTAAGTAGGAACAGGTCCGTATCTTTTTGTGTCTTTTGATGTGTTTTGGAGAGTTCAGCAATCTCTAGCAGCAAGAACGTTCGTATAGCAGATTTAAGGTTTTTCTGCTTCACTCTCTCCTGTATAAAGAGGCTACAAAACACCACTCTGTCCCAAAGCAAAGCCTCAGAGGTAATTTAGGATCTATTTTCTACATAGAACAATTTTAAGGACTTTTGAATGCTGGATTTAAATTGGTCATCTAATAGCAGTCTAGGATTAAACCTCCACATCTTGGTAGGTTGAGCATCTGGATCTAGTGTCCACGTCAGGAGAAGGGGGCGTGGTCAGAATGGAGGAGATTTTCAATAGACACATCTGTGATCTGGGAAAGGATTGACTTGTTAACAAAAAAAATGTTCAATTCTGGAGTAAGACCTGTGGACCAGGGAGAAAAAACTATACAGGCTCTCTATCGGATTAAGTGTCCGCCAAGGGTCAATCAATCCTAGGAGTGCCAAGGGTGCTTCAGGAATTAGAGGTGGCGAATAAGGGTTTTTGTTGATCCTCAGGGACCTATCCAAAATAGGATCTAGAATTGCATTGGAATCACCTCCTACGATTATAGTGCCTTTCGCAAAGAGGGCTAGCTCATGGAAGAAAGATTCTAGGAAATCTTTCTGGTGAGCATTTGGCATGTAGCAGGTAGCCAAAGTGACCAGACAATTACAAAGTAAACCCTGTATCATTATATATCTACCTTTCTTGTCCCTTTTTAAATCATAAAGTTGAAAAGGCATACCCTTGTCCAGTATTATAGCCACTCCTCGTGACTTGCCTGAGCCACCAGAAACAAACTGGGTTCCAAATTTGGAAGTGGAAAACACTGGCTTATCAGATCTATTATGTGTTTCTTGGAGAAACAAAACATTGGGTTTGTGAGGGCGAATTTCTTTTTTAAAAATTTGGTATTTTATTTGCGAGCCGAGTCCTTTGACATTGAATGATAGGATTCGGACATCACTCATGGCAAGTCACAAGAGGGGGCGCTGACTGGATCGACTCCGAGGACAATGGTCCAGAAAGCCTTCTCCTCAAAGGGTACCAAATGCAGACACTAAATCGCCCAAAATACAGAAGTACATCTAAATAAAGCATGTCATCTCCCTTCTTGTAATACAACAAAAAAGTAAATAAAAATCAACATCAACAATACATAACAAGATACCCAGAAGGAGGGAGGCCATCTGAACGACTGCCTCCCGATCAGATTTCAATGTCGTTCCGATCACCTTCAGTGCGCCCTGTCAGGCGAGGGGGGAATAGTATATATCCAGACTGGAGCATCCATCCTTGCAAAGAAGCAGATGAAATATAATGTAAAATGGGGTAAATGGAAGTATGACCTAGTCAGAGTGCATCGAGAAGAGTGACAGTCATAAAAAGGATTTGAGTGAAGTTCACCGTGGCCATGGCAACTGGTCTCTTTAACTGGGAGCTGGCAGAAATCCTACATGTGCTGCTGGCAGGTGATGGTTGACAGTTGGTGAGACTTGCAACACTGTAGCTGGTGCAGAGGCAGAGAAGAATAATGTTCATCTGAATAACCATGAAGAACCATAATGGCGGAGTCCTTGTTGTCTTAAGAGAGGGCAAGAATATGGTGACAATATGGCTGCCACTCTTCTGACGAGGGGACTAAGCTATCAGGTAGCAATCTCGAAAAAGGCACTTTCAGGAAGTATTTGGCTCTTTCCAAGTGACCCGTTTCTCTCTCTTCTTCTGGACCATTATCCAGCTCAAATAATTTTGCCCCAGCAATGGCTATTGTTCACTTCTGATTTCCAATTCCAAGGATCTAGGAACTTGGATGTCTAGGGCAGTCAGCACGTCCAGGAGTTGGAGTTTAGTAGTCGTAGACATGACAGTATTGCCCTTTGTGATTATAATGCAGAACGGGAATCCCCAGCGGTATCAAATACCTGCTTCTGTCAAAAGCGAGGTGAGTGGTTTAAAAGCTTTTCTTTTCCGCAAAGTCTCCAGTGAGACATCTTGGAAAATTGATACCAGAGTGCCATTAAAGGTAAGTGAAGTCAGCTTGTTTAATTTGGAAGCCACTTGCATCTTCTTAGCAAAGGAGGAAAACCTCAAGAGGATGTCCCGGGGTAGACATTGGGCCAGCTGAGGGGGGATCAATGCCCTGCGTGCTCTTTCTATGTCAGCATCTTTCAGCTTGAACTCTGGGCAGATATCATTAAGCCAGCTGATTAAAAAGTTTTTTAGGTCAGATTTTTCCACCCCTTCTTCTAGCCCGCGAAGGCGGATATTTAGACATCTATTCCTGTTTTCCAGATCATCAATTTTATCTAATGTGTACTGGTTGGACTCCTCCAGTCTCTGAATCCATGTTCTTGTGTCAATGTCGCTCTTAGAGCCTCAGAAGATGTAGTTTTTATGGCTGTGACTTTATCTGTCAGACTGGACAACTTCGTGGTTACCGGCTCAAGCGCTTGGGACAATTCACGATCTAGCACAAACAATTCCCTTTGCTTCTGCAGCTGGGCAGAGAGATCCTGGTCCGTTCCCATCTGCAAGTCAGGTTTGGGTCCTTTCCCAGCCTTGTTCGGCCCAGGGGCCATGCTGTCTCTGGGTTCTTCAGGAGCAGTCACCTGAAGAGCCCTTCATTCTTTAGCTGCTGGGTAGAAGTCGTCAATTGTTTGTTCCGCCGGTCGCTTGCTACCTTGCATTAATGAAGGTGACCTAATTAAATCATTGTGATAGTAATATACTCCAGTTTGAGCAGAGTTTTGCAAGGTTTAGGAGGAGCTCAACGACTATGGTCTGCCATAGTTGATTGCTAGCCCCACCCTCTGGGTAGCCTGATTTTAAAGGAGTTAAAGTAAGTTCTGAAAAAAAAGGCCTAGCCTTCTCAACAAGCATATAGGCCTGGTCTCCATACATCCAAGACACAAGAGTTGTTACAAATGTAAGCAGTGCTGCTACCTCTGAAAAATATAGACAAAAAAAAAGTCTCTTAGCTTATGCCAGTAGTTCTCAAACTCTAGTCCTCCAGGTGTTTTGGATTTCAACTCCAAGAAGCCATGGGCAGTTTAATCAATATTCAGAAAGTCTTGGAGCTGAAATCCAAAAGATCTGGAATATCAAAGATTGGGAATCACTGGCTTATGCTACCTTGTGTCTGTTTGCATCCTTAAAGCAGAACTTTATGTCAGTTCAAGAAAGAAAAGTTTCCTAGCCGACAGTTGATGAGATGGTACACATACAAAAATGTTTGTGTGTGTGGTGCAAGCAATTTGGAAAGCAGATCAGCAGGCAGGATGAGGGTACCTATATATTTGTCCAAAGTGTATCAAATAACTTGAGGGAGCATATTAGACGGGGGGGGGGAATCTCTAAGGGCCCATCCAGATAGACTGAAAAAGCAACACAATCCCCGGTTTTGTTCCTATCCTTTCTGATTTGGGGAGGGGGGGGAAATCCCCATCATGAAGTATTCCAGGGAACTCCCAGCACTTACAAGGAATTTTTATTCCCACTCCCCAGGTCAGATTCAAGTAACCCAGTAATTTCCTGAAATGAAACGTACCTCTTCAATACCTTTTCAAGAAACGTCTGACATCAATACCAGGGAAGATTCTAGAGCAGATCATTAAACAGAGAGTCTGTGAACATTTAGAAGGCAATGTCATAATCACAAAAAGTCAACATGGGTTTCAGAGAAACAAGTCATGCTAAACTAATCTGATCTCTTTTTTTGATAAAATTACCAGCTTGGTAGATGAAGGGAATGCTGTGGATATTGCATACCTTGATTTCAGTAAGGCCTTTGACAAGGTTCTCCATGACATTGTTGCAAACAAGCTAGTAAAATGTGGGCTAGACAAGTTAACTGTTCAATGGATTTGTAATTGGTTGACCGGCAGAAGCCAAAGGGTGCTCAGCAGTGGCTCCTCTTCGTCTTGGAAAAATGTGACCAGTGGGGTGCCACGGGGTTCTGTCCTGGGCCCAGTGCTATTCAACATCTTTATCAATGACTTGGATGACGGAATTAGGGGCATGCTTATCAAATTTGCAGATGACACCAAATTAGGAGGAGTAGCTAATACCCTAGAGGACAGGATCAAAATTCAAAATGACCTGGAAAGACTGGAGAGCTGGGCCAAAGCTAACAAAATGAAATTCAATACGGGGAAATGTAAGGTACTGCACTTAGGGCGGAAAAATGAAATGCATAGATATAGGATGGGGGAGACCTGGCTGAACGAGACTACGTGCGAAAGGGATCTAGGAGTCCTGGTAGACCACAAGTTGAACATGAGTCAACAGTGTGATGTGGCAGCTAAGAAGGCCAATGCAATTTTGGGCTGCATCAATAGAAGTATAGTGTCTAGATCAAGGGAAGTACTAGTGCCGCTCTATTCTGCCTTGGTCAGACCTCACCTAGAATACTGTGTCCAGTTCTGGGCACCACAATTAAAAAAAAGGATATTGACAAATTGGACCGTGTCCAGAGAAGGGCGACTAAAATGGTGAAAGGTCTGGAAACCATGCCTTAGGAGGAGAGACTTAGGGAACTAGGTATGTTTAGCCTGGAAAAAAGACAGTTAAAAGGCGATATGATAGCCTTGTTTAAGTATTTGAAGGGGTGTCACGTTGAGGATGGAGCAGGCTTGTTTTCTGCTGCTCCAGAGACTGGAACACAGAGCAATGGATGCAAGCTCCAGGAACAGAGATTCCACCTCAACATTAGGAGGAACCTTTTGACAGTAAGAGCTGTTCGGCAATGGAACACACTCTTTGGAGCGTGGTGGGGTCTCCTTCTTTGGAGGTCTTTAAACAGAAGCTGGACGGCCATCTGTCGGGGATGCTTTGATCGTGATTTCCTGTATGGCAGGGGGTTGGACTGGATGGCCCTTGTGGTCTCTTCCAACTCTACAACTCTATGATTCTTCATTGCTGTCTGTGAGTGTTTTCCCAGAACTAGCAAAGATGGACACTACCAAGAATCATAGCGACTTCCTAGATCAGCAGATTCAACAGAGATCAAGTGAGGGAAAGAGGAATGCTAGCTATAAGGAAAATTATCTCAGTGCTTAACTAGTTGTAATACTGTACTGCTAAAGCACTTTAACACTTTTACTACAACTCCTGAATAATAATGAAGAAGGGCTCAATGAAAATTGGTGAAAGTCAATTTCTGAAAAGTCTAGATGTGACATGTGATCAGTGGGAGGAGGAGGAAGAAGAACACAAGATAAGCGAGACGGGAAACCCAGGATATTTCAAGAAAGAGTTTGGATGAAAAACTATGAATATGTAGGGAAAATAAAAACTGGAAAGTCTCAGTACTTTCATACATACTCAATATTTTTTTCCTTTCTGGATACACCCCAAGTTCCACTGTCCTAACTACTATATTTGAACTTTAAAATCCAAGATAGCAAATCACAGAATTCCTGCATCTTGTCTGTTTTACTTCTTGGTGTGGCAGTTCTTTGACGTATAAATTCTGTTTCTGTAATTTCCTTATCTGGTGCCACAACTAAAAACAATAGTAATTACAACAATTATATTTAAACATCTTTCAAATCTGGATTCCAGCAAAGCCGCACTTGTCCTATCTTCTTGTCTTATAAACAGCAAGACATGCTTTACACCCTAATAACAGAACTTTAATAACTAACAGTGTGTAGGTTTTTATAGGAGGCACATAATGTTCTATAATGAACAAAAATTAACCCCGAAAATTGTGCACAGTGGGAAATCTGATCTATTTAGGAAGTAACGAGAAAAGGTGCACTTACAGTGGTAAATAGGCAAGGATGTCTGCTAATAGGATTATAGAGAGTGATGGAAGTATTGGGTCCTTGTAATAGTAATTCACACAACAGGAAATTAAATGCATCACAGCTATTAAATTTTAATAGCTTTTGCTTTATTCTCCCCCCACCCCACATTAATTCTGCCCAGTTCCAAATTCTTAGGGTGGTTGTTGTGCGCTTTCAAGACATTTCCGACTTATGGCAACCATAAGATGAACCTATCACAGGGTTTTCTTGGCAAGATTGGCAAGGGGTTTGCCTTTGCCTTCCTCTGAGGCTGAGAGAGTGTGATTTGCCCAAGGTCACCCAGTGGGTTTCCATGGCTGAGCAAGTATTCAGACCCTGATCTCCAGAGTCATAGTCCAATGCTCAAACCACTACACCATGCGTTTTCAAATATCCTTTGCTAAGAACCAAATACTGTAACAGTAACCCCCTACTGGCTACATTTGGAGTGATTTTCAGAATGGGTTCTGTGTATCTGGATTTGCACAAGGACCAAGGTTTGGTAATACTTGGGAATTTAATAGCTCCACATACCCCATCTTTGTTTTCTGGACCCCTGTCTTATCAGAAAGGTTTTCCCCCTTAAGCAGATTAATCAACAAAAGGTAACATTACATGAGCAAACATGAACTCATTCAAAGGCAGGTGCCCTTCCTCTACTTCCCTCAGCATCTCCTGAATCTGCTCCATATTTGGTGGACACTTAAAGGGCTGTGGGTGGGGGGATCTTTTCTGCCAGTAATGTGCATTCTGCACACAAGGGATATAATTGAATATTACATTATCATTTTAGCTGATTAAGCAGAGGAGTCTAAACTTATGTGGTGGAGCTTTAAGGGCACAGTTATTTTATGAAGCTTGTATGGTTTTGATGTGTTAATGTAGTAGAAGAAAAGGCCATTTCCAGTTTTTTCCCCCCTTCATTCTCAAATGAGTGGTACATTTTGTTTATTAGTTAGTTGTTTTATACAGTACTTTCTTCAGTCTTTGAAACAGGCACCTTTGAAATTTAGATAACATGTCACTTTAAAAAATCATGAATCAGTCTGTCATCTGCCTTTTTACTGAACAGTGCTAGCTACACATGGCTACTCAAAAGAAGGGCTGGTCTAGATGAGAGAATAAAATGTGAATTCGGGCACAGCAACACCAATTCTCAGTAGCTGTCATCTGTCTCAGTGATTTTTCTGGCAAGATCACTGGTATGCAAAGCTCTCCGTGTTTCCTGTTCACATGAAGGCATGCCAGTGAATCAAGATGGTAGCCACCAGTGAATTACTCGTGGTTTTGTACTTCCTAACTTGCCCCACCAAATATTAAAAACCCCCAAAAACAACTAACTCCAAGGTGCAGAAGAGCAATCTTCTGCTTAAACCATTAAAAAACAAGGAAAGAAAGCCTATTTCATTGCCTCAGCACACAACCACTATGGTGACAATCCAACATGGTGGTTCCGTGATCTGTCATCTTACCAAGATCTGCCCCGCGCATGTCCAACCACGCAGCTGTCTTCTTCAGCAATGCGATGCAATGTGATTCAGTTGTCCTAACAGGCGAGGGTGCACATTTACATCGGATTCTTTTAAAAACTTGGGAAAAGTCCCGGAGACTTCTGCCACAGACTGTCCCCGACTTTTGCTCCCCCTCTCTCCAGAAAGGACAGAATGCTGCGGGATCCCTTTTGGACATGTGGGACTCCCTGCAGATTCTAAGAGGTTTTTTTCCCCACTGTCTGGACTACCCCACAGTCCCCTTGAATTCAAAGGACCTCCCAAGTAAACGGATATATGATTTAAGTCTCAATGTCCTTTAATGAGCAATCCTAATTATCAGAGATGTTATTTTACACTTATTTCTAAACAACAACAACTACATATGTACAATTTAGTTTGACCTACTAAAAACAGGAACTGTTGCCTGTACTGAGAGTTTATTCATATTAAAGAAAATTCCCACTACTTTTATATATTTGACACCTCACTCTAAAACATTTCTTTGGAACTGAACTTCATTTCATTTTACATTGCTTCTGAAAACTCACTGTTCCAGACTTGTACTTTTACAATAAATATCACAAATTGAATAATCCAGAACCTCTGTTTATGTGATGCATCTACACTGGTTGCATTCGTAGTTCACAGAAAGGCATGAACCTTGTCTTACTAAACTAATATGCACAAGTAGTGTGCTAGTGTATGCCTCGCTTGCCTTCACATGAATGGGTAGACAAACCAGGAAACTACAATTAAGCATGGCTTTCTTGTTATGTCTAGGACTAATCATGGTTTCCAAACGAGGAATAATAAGACGGTTTTAAATGTGAAGCTATGTTTAATTATTGTAGTATTTCCTCAGTTGCTTATCTGCTTGAGCAAAGGGGGCAGCACGCATCAGAACCACATCATACTTAGCCAGAATTACAAAGCTAGCTATGAGCTATGCATGTGGCCATTATTTGAATGTCCTCTGATAACAATGTGTGTGTACAGTAGGACCCCTGTATCCACTGGGGATTGCTTCTTGAGGGGGATGTGGATACTGAAAACCGTGGATAATAGCGAACACCGTGGAAAATAATGGGATGACCAGTTTAAAATACCATAGAGTTTGCCTTGGAGGACCTAGAAAATGTTTAGAGGGGATGCCTCTCTAGGTATTTTCTATGATGACTCTATAGTAGCTGTGCTGTTTTGTGTCCCGTGGATAATTGAAACAGTGGATAATGAATCTGTGGATACGGGGGTCCTACTGTATTTCATTGTATGACAATGAATCATGGTTGCTTGTATCAGAATACTAAGTTTACACAAGAAATAAATGCTACACAGCTATCTATGCTGCAGACACATAATAGTAAGACTGTCAAAGAAAATATCCTATTATGAATAATCTATCATGTTTTATGAACTGGATCTGATATTCTGAAACAATAAGTGACATTATAGTCAAAAGGAAGCCCAACCCACAAAACCAACAGGATACTTTTTAGGACAAGATATTTAGTTTTAAATGTGGTGTTTAAAAATTGTATTTTAGCAGTAGTTAGACCACTGTAAATAAAAGTATCCCCTTCCAATCTAAATACCAAAGGATTTTTACTTCTGTAGAATATCCAGACATTTGACAATCCAGTCATAGCTTTCTTTAAAAGCTTCCACTGGTTTCTGCAAACCTGATATAGGACCATTACTGATTCCTTCTTCTGTTTCACTAACTTCCTCCTCTATCCATCTCTTCAATGCCTAGAGAAATATAAACATGGTTTAGAAGTCTTATTTCAAATGGGCACGAGGGATTAAAAAAAATAGACAACATAAACCAATTGGTTTGGCATGAAGCCACGATTCTGTATCAACAATGGCTTCTTTTTGTGCATATCTAAGGACATGGTTTCTTCCAGAGGCTCCAGTTTCTTTGCTCCTTTATTTCTTGAAGATACAAAGTGGACAAACCAAATGAAACAAACCATAGCATATCTATTGCACTGAAGTGGAAGAAACCAACACAAAATAATACAGTATTTCTCTGTGTTATGTGTGACACATCTATGGATTTATACCCTCATAAGAAGAAGAGATAACTAGGCCTTCAGAAATTCACAATCACAAACTGTATTTATAAAATGCAGTGCCCCCAGGATATACCTATGTCCGTAACCTAGAGCTGTGGGCAGAGATCTACAGGACTGAGAAATTAATTCCTCCATCTACAAAGAGCTGTCCAATGATCTGTGATATCACACTAGAGAAAGGAATACTTATCTTCTTTTAATTTAAAGTGCAAGAGCTCTAGTAGTGCTGAAGTGATATTCTGTTACACAATTATTTGTTACATAGTATTTGCAAAGGTATTCCACTTCATTTTGATTTTTTCCACATTTTGTTGTGTTATATCCTGGAACTGAAATAGATTTAATTGGCATTGTTACCACTTGATATGCACAAGATACTCAGGGTGCAAAACACTTTTATTGGGGCATATAAGTTACATAACCAAAATTTATATAAGTTACATAAACAAAAACAAACTAATACTTGTTGGTTGCTTACATATTCACTCCTTTGCTGTGATACACCTAAAGAAGCTCTGCTGGAATTCTCTGCCTCCAGAAATCATGTAAGTTGTTAAATGAAGCCCACCTGTGAGCAACTCCAGTGCCACAGATATACCTGTTTCTAGAAGGCAGAAATCTAAGCAAACAGCATCACAAAGACCAAGTTGTTACCCATATAAGTCCAGGATAAAGTTGTGGAGAAGCACCAATCAAGGTTGGGTTGTGAAAAAGAATGAATATCCCCCAGAGGACTGTTATATCCATTGTCACAAAATGGAAAGAATATAGTTCAATGGTGACTCTGCCTAGAGAACACCATCCACCCACAACTACAACATCCAGTGACTGGGTAAAAAGGGCATTAATCAGAGAAACAACTAAGAACCAATAAGGAGCTGGAGAGATCTGCAACTGAGATCCTTGGAAGAGATCTGCAACTGAGGCCACCTGGACCATAAAACTGCACTTTATGGAAGAGCAGGTGATGAGAAAGAAGCCATTGCCTACAAACAAATAAACCCACAAACAAAGAAAGCCTGTTTGGGAGTTTGCAAAAAGGTATATGGGAAACCCAGGGCTCAGCTAGATGGGAGAATTAACTGCAGAAAATAGCATATTAACTCACCATCACAGCAGTGTTCATTTGTCTCACTGGCATGGAAAGCTATCCATGTTTGAAGTTCACATGGAACATGCTCATGAATAAAGATGATTGCTGTAAGTGAATTACATGCGTTATTATTCCCCCAAAGCTCCCTCCGTTTCCCTTTTTTTCCCTTGTTAAATCAGAGATGCCAAAGAGCGATCTTCTGATACGTGTGTGTGTGTGTGTGTGTGTGTGTGTATTGTGCTCTGCCACTTGAAAATAGCACACGATCACTTCTGTGAAAATCAACAACAGTGGCTCTGGCCACTTTGTCACTGGCAAGGCTGCCCTGCACATGTCTGATCAATCACATTTTTACTTCCAGGATGTGCCCCAATTCAAAGTGCAGTTGTCCCTCCACATTCACGGATTTTGCATTCATGGATTTAAGTATTCACGGCTTGAAAGTATTCTTAAAAAAATAATAATCCAAAAAAGCAAACCTTGATTTTGCCATCTTATATAAGGGACACCATTTTGCTGTGCCATTGCATATAATGGGACTTGAATATTCACGGATTTGGGTATTCACGGGGGGTCCTGGAACCAACCCCCAGTGAATGTGAAGGGACAACTGTGGTTGTTCAAATAGGCTGGAATGTGCATTTCTGCATATATATATTTTAAAAACTTTGCATGAAACAGCAAAGGTTGTTATCACGAAGTACTTGGAGTTTTTGGCCCCCCTCCTTCTGAATATGGTGAATCCCTGCGGGAGCTCATCTGGACAAAAGGTATTCCCCTTGCATTCTGAGAGGATTTTTTCACCATCTAGATAAAATCCTGTACAAAAAAGTCTTCTTGTCTGATGAGACAAAAATTGAACTTTCTGCCTTACTGCAAAACACTACATACATGTGGTGCAGTGCCAACAGAGCTCACTGTGCTGCAAACACCATCCTCACAGTGAAGCATGGTGGTGGCGGCATCATGTTGTGGAGATGCTTTTTCCTTGATAGGAACTGAGAAAGTGGTCAAGACTAAGGGCAAGACTGGTAAAGTCAAATACAGTTCTAGGGGAAAACCTGTTTTAGTCTGCAAGGGACATTGGAATGGACAACTCTTCCACCAAGACAATAACCCTAAACCTGTGTCTCTTAGAACAGCCCTGTCAAAGCTCAGACCATAATCCAATTGAAAATCTGTGGCAAGACTTGAAAGTTGCTGTTCACCATGGTTCCCACTCAAACTAACAGTGCTGGAGCAATTTTGCTAAGAAAAATGAGCAAAAATCACAAGATCCAAATGCACAGAGCTGATACATACCCAAGAAGACTTGTAGCTATAACTGCTGTCGAGGAGGCTTCTACCAAGTACTGGGGTGAATACTTATGCAACAAAGAAGTGCCAGTTTATTTAAGTTTACTGTACTTAATTTTTGTGCCCTAATAAAAGTATTTCACACTTCCACACTGTTGAGTATTTTATGTACATCAAGTGGCAAGAATGCCAACTACTGTAAATCCACTTCAGTTTCAGGTTATAATATGACAAAATGCAGACCTCAAATGGGGTGTGAATACTTCCACAAGGTACTGTAAGAAGTAATTTTTTCCTTTCAAATACTTTCTTCATATTGCTGTAAACCATCAGTGGGAGTCATGCAGTCTTGCAGGTGTCACTCAATTACAATTCTTACAATTACTCCAACTGGCTATGCTGGCCTTTCTGCATTTGGAGGCCTTTCTGTTCAGGCTGGCGAATTGGGTCCTGCAATTGTGCCTCAAAGTTCTACACCATTATTCACATCAACACAGGACTAATACTGTTAGTGGGTTAAAGTGCAGCATAGTTTGGGACATCTCATGTTAGCCTCTTGCTCTAACAGCAGCATTCATGCTACCTAGTTACAAAAGTAAGCATCATGCCTCAATTCCAAATGTATTAAGTGGAGGTGAGACCAAAATGAAACATGGCTGCATCCTAAATAGCAAAGTAATTTGTTGCAGAACAACCCCTTTATACCTTGTATCTTTCCATAATGTTGAAACCAAGGGCCACTTGCAGCTTGCGCAGACAAATAGGGCAAAGATCTAATGGCCGTCGATCTGATTCCTCCAGATGATTGGACCCCTGCATAACACACTGCAACCACTGGCAGTGATGGAGCCCGAAGATGTGTCCAATCTCATGAGTCAGTGTCTGAAACACAGATATGGTCAAATCAACATATAAATGGAAACTAGCTGTACCCCAGTGTAACATACACCATTAAAAAACTCCCCCCCAAATGCCCAGGAGACCTCATGATAATCCTGTAAGATAGGCCGGTGGATTTTCCTCCTCCCCCTTCTCAGCGTTCCACACTTTTCCCGGAATTGCGGAGGATAACTCTATCTGTTGCCCTGCCGCTGTCACTGCCAGCTGACTGCCTGGGTCTCATTGCAGTGGTGGCAGCAGCATCCTGCCACTGCTGCCAGTTGACTGCCTGGGTCCTGTCATAGCCCGTGACTGGTGAGTGGCTGAGGGAATGAGAGGAGGAGGGGCCCTTGTGTGGAAGGAGTGGACTGTGAGGTGGAGGGGGAATTTGCATGTGGGTGGTGATTGGTTGGGTGTGTTTCCTGAGCGGCCAATCAGCACACTGGGAGAGGAAACATACCCCAGCCTATTGTACATATCCATGCCATATATATATATATGAATTGCATTTCATCTAAGGACCTGACTCTCCCAGTGGCACTATACTGTTACCTTTTTTCAAATTAAGATACATTTTTTTTTTTTGGTTGGGAAGGAAAAAGGAAACAAATCTTGTGGTTAAAATTCTCTACCACAGTATCTGAAATGAACAGAAAGACTATATTTGGTAACAAACGGGTTTTCTGTCCTTTAGAAAAAAAAGTATTCTTCTCATATTTCCTTTCTTTAATTATTTAGTTACTCATCAGATATAGTCTTCACTCATCCTTCAGAATTCTATACAGCATAACGATGACCTGTTTTTTGTTTAACCCAATTCAACACAACTGCAATTCTTTCTTTCTTTCTTTCTTTCTTTCTTTTCCAAATGGGAAAATAGAAACAACATGTATTTATTTAGGGATAGGGGAAACTGAATTCCAATTTCTGAAAGCTTCTTTGTAACCCTGGAAGCCAAAAACCAAGACAAACACAACATTTTCTACAAAATTTGCTTGCACAAAGCTAATTACTCATAAGAATTACTGTAAAAAGACGTTTACCATGATGAAGTAATATAAGTTGTAAACTGTTCTGGATTGTGGGGATTTTGTTTTCCTAACAGAAGTGAATGTCTTTTGCAAATTTATCTTAAACATGTTTAAAAGCTGTAACATTAGTGATATGTAACTTATGCCCCAATATTAATTAAAAACTAGCAAAATGTCTGCTCCTAATGGGAATGGAACATGGCCACAAAAGCAAGCTGTAGCTAAGTGGTATACAAGCACTGGCTATTCTCCATCCTTATATGTTCACACCATTCATTTTGAGGCCTTTCATAGGGTTGCCATAATTCTCTGCCACAAAACAGGGACAAAAGTATACAGGATGGGTTTAGGTGGACTATTGACAAAAAACAGGACAAAATTCCCACATTTTGACATTTAACATTGCTTTATTGCATATTTCAGAGGTTTAAGGTGTTCTGTACTTTTCAGAACTCTACTAAAGACCTTGTAAAACTACAAATGGCAGGATTCCATAGGAAGGAGTTTCAAACTACTGTAGATTATTTGTGTACTGTAGTGTGGATTTGGCCCTGGTCACATGTCCTAATCCAACATTCAAGCCACTACACCACATTGACTCTCAGATTGGCTATTCATGTAGAAACAGTAAAATGGCATCATTCATTTTTTTTCCCAAAGGTGCCAGTTAGCAACCAGAGGCATTTGAACTAAAGGCTTGCTGCTCCTCCCCAGAAGACTAAAAAAAGTTACTCTTTATTACAATCCCCTAGCTAATGGCTGTGCTGGCTGAGGATTATGGATGTTACAGTCTCAAGCCTCTTTCCAGCTCTGTTGTGGGGCTTGGAAAAGGGAGGGAAATTCCCCCCTCCCCTTCTGAAGCCTCTTTCCATTCGTCCACTGGCCTGTCGTCCAAGGGGGGGGGGATGGCCTAGGAGGCCACAGACTCACCACACACATGGAAGTAAAGTTACTCTGAGTCTGACTCAGTTGCTGGCCTTCTTTCCTCTGACTTTCCTTCGCTCTCTCTGCTGCTGCCTGCTCTCCACCCTCCTGACTCCCGCCTTCTGCACTCTCCCGTCTAGACTGCACTCTCCCACCACGTTATCCCAGAACCTGCAGACAGTGAGCCTGGAGTCAGAATCCGGAATCTGCTGCTTCAAGCAGCCTAGCCAGACGGGACAATTTTCTGTCCCTTTAATCCAGGATTTTCCCAGTTTTCCAGGATGTATGGCAATCCTACATTCATGGTATTCCTTGTCCCTTTCTTCAGTATGAAGTGTGTTGGCTCCCAGACTTGCAAATATGTCTGAGATGAGAGATGGACACAGCTGGCTCTCTAAACAGTGGGAAGAAGTAATATGGCCATAGCAATATTTTTAAGGGTAAGAAGACTCTTTCCCAGTAAAAATGGTGCAACTTCTTTAAAAACACTGCACACTCTTTCAGCTTTCTGAAAGTATCTGTTTTGCCCAGTATTTCATGAAGAGAAAGATGACAGGGAGACTTACAGAGCTATAATCCATTTATATAAAATGACATTCAGAACAACAAATCGTTGTATTTCAGAATAGCACCTTCCATCTAGTAAAGCAAGCCTGCACTAGTCTGCTGTGCTCTCAAAACTTAGTTTAGTCCTTCTAAAAATAAATATTTAGAAGTTTTGATTTTGCATGAAATATAACATGGTGCATTCCTCCATTAATTGGAGATGAATATGTATATATAATTTTCTCTCATGTGAAAAAAATAAACTTAATAAAATCTACAGTACAAAGAAAGTTGGTCCTCTGATTCCACAAAAAGCCCTTCCTCAGTAACCTGTTTATATCCATGGCTATTTTGTGCCCAGGGTCCCATACAATGTCACCAAGGGCCTGTCTACACTGCAAAAAGGGAACGTTGGTCTTACCTGTGATACGTCCCTTTCCTGGGGAGAGACAAGGAGCATCCTCTAGATCACTGGGTTAGCTCCACCCATTCACTCCTGGTAGGCCGGTAACAAGAGACCTTTGTGTAGGCCCCTTCCTCTTACATCATCCAGGGGGAGCGACCCACCCCTGGCCAGTTCATACCCTAGCCTCCATGAGTGCTCCTGGAAAAACAGTACATTAGTGATACTAGCAACATCAAATCAAAAACCTACAGGTAAATATTCTCCTATGTCCCTGTTGTGCTTCCCTTTTTCACTCTTTTTTTTTTAACAGAAAAGAAATAAGCAAAGTCAAAATTTAAAACTAACATTTGTGCCAGCAACAAAAAGACCAAGGGTGGGAAGGATGCTCCTTGTCTCTCCCCAGGAAAGGGACGTATCACAGATAAGACCAACGTTCCCTTTTCCCTGTGGAGAGACGGCGGAGCATCCTCTAGATCACTGGGATCTACAACAGCCCACAAAAATTACAGTATATCTGGGTGGGTGCTGGCACTAAAGGGACCTAGGTGGTCCCCCTTCAGGCACAACTATCTGTTGTAAAACTCTTCTGCTAAAAGCAGCCTCAGCTGACTGCAACTTGTCCAATCTGTAATGGCGAAGAAAGGTAGATGAGGATTTCCAAGTCGCTGCTCTATAAATCTCTTCCAGTGATGCCTCTCTGTCCCAGGCAGAAGAAGTCGCCACGCTTCTGGTCAAGTGTGCCAAGATCCCCTCCGGAACTGGAATATTCAAGGATTCATAACACGTGGCTATACAGGCCCTGATCCATCTACTTAGGGTGGAAGAGGAGACCTTACGCCCCCAAGTACCTCTGGTGGACGGAGACAAACAAGGATTCAGATACTCTGAAAGAACTAGTCCTTTTCAGATAAATTCAGATCGCCCTGCACACGTCTAGAGTATGCCAGATGTGCTCCAGCTCCTTAGATGGCTTAGGACAGAAGGAGCGTAGAATAATATCCTGCGAAGTGTGAAAGGCAGTGTTCACTTTTGGTCTAAAATCAGGACGGGTGCGCAAAATGACAGAATCTGATCTGATGATACACAGATCCTTCTGCACAGATAGGGCCCCTAATTCCGAAACCCTTCTTGCCGAGGTGATTGCCACAAGAAACAGGACCTTCCAGGACATATGCTTGAGAGATACCTGTCTGAGCGGCTCAAAGGGCGGAATTGTCAAGGCCTTAAGCACCGTATGCAAGTCCCAGGAGGGAAATCTATGAACAGTAGGCGGAGCTCTGTTTGATAGCCCGCAGAGGAACCTACGCACGTCTGGATATGTGGAGATTTCAGGTGCCCTATCTGGGGGCAAAATCGATATGATGGCAGCCACCTGTCTCTTAATAGTGTTGGGTCTCAAGCCCTTCGAGACGCCCTCCTGCAGGAAGGTGAAGAGCATCGGAACTGCAATCTCCAGTTCATTAAATCTCATCCGTCTGCACCACCTACGGAACACTCTGAAACTATATTCATAAATTCTTTGCATGGAATCCCTTATGGCTGCCAAGATTGTGTCTATCACCTCTTGAGAATATCCCCTGGTCGTCAGCATCTCCCTTTCAATCTCCAGGCATGAAGTTGAAGCCATCCTGGATTTGGATGATGCACTCTGCCCTGGGATAGAAGGTCCGTCCGAGTCAGAAGAGTAAGCTTCGCTACCACCATAGAGAGAATCTTCGAATACCAAGCCCTCCTGGGCCAAGCCAGGGCTACCAGGATGACCTCCGCCTCAATCATCCGTATCCATCTGAGTACTCTGGCGATCATCGGAATGGGCGGGAAGGCATAAAGCAGCTCAGGAGGCCAACGGAAAGACAGTGCACCCATTCCTTTGGCCCCCTCCGTCATGAATCTTGACAGAAACCGGAGTAGCTTGGCATTCACTGGTGACGCAAACAGGTCCACTATGGGATGGCCCAGCTCCTGACAAATTTGGTCGAATACCTCCAGATGCAAGCTCCACTCTTCCTGGTCGATGTCCGTTCTGCTGAGCCAGTCTGCTTTGGAACTGAGGGATCCTTGTAGGTGTTCTGCCTCTAGGGAGAGGAGATTTTCCTCGGCCCAGCTGAGTAGGAGCGTGGTCTCTTCCATCAGGGACCTGGACCTCGTGCCCCCCTGGCGATTTATGTGGGCCTTCATCGTCGTGTTGTCTGTTCTTATGAGAACCGCCCAGCCGGACAGCTGCTTGCTGAACTCCAGTAGAGCCAGGCGCACCACCCATAACTCTAGCCAATTTATGCTGTGTTGCGACTCCTCCTGAGTCCACCTTCCCTGTGCCAGGGCATCCCCACAGTGTGCGCCCCAGCCTCGCAAACTGGCATCCGTGGTCATCTGTACCCTCCGCGGGCCACAAATCGGTCGACCCCGCATCACAGCCTCTGACATCCACCACTGAAGGGAGTCCCTCACCCCCGAGGAACGAGAAGCCTTCTGTGTCTGCGTAGGAATATCTCGTGTTGCCAGGGGAGAAGGAGCCACTGCAGGGGCCTTGCATGGAAACGGGCCCATGGAACGCTCTCTATAGCCACTATCATCAGGCTTTGCAGTTGGGCTACCAGCATTAGATCTGATCTCGGTGCCTTCAATACGCGGAGAAGGGTCTGCTTTATCGCCAGGACTCCTTCCTGTGGCAGGGAGATCCTGCCCTCGTGGGTATCCAAAATTGCTCCCAGGTGTTGGATCCTTCTGCTCGGTGTGAGTGAGCTCTTCTCCCAATTCACCAGGAAGCCGTGGTCCTGCAATGATTCGAGAACCTTTCCTGCTTGTGCCGCCGTAGGGGAGAGAATCAAGAGGTCGTCCAGGTACAGGTAGAGGTGAAGCCCCCCCTTCCTCCAATAGGCAACCAAGGCCACCATGATCTTCATAAAGACCCTTGGTGCTGATGAGAGTCTGAAGGGGAGAGCCCTGTATTGGAAGTGTTTCTTGTTGTAGGCGAAGTGCAGAAAACGACGATGCGCTGGTAGGATAGACACGTGGAGGTAAGCCTCTGTAAGTCAAAGGAGGTGAGGAAATCCCCCAGCCTGAGGGCCTCCAAAATGTGACGTAGCATTTCCATCCTGAACTTGCGCTGATGTACAAACTTGTTGAGGCCCCGCAGGTTCAGTATGGCTCGACAGGACCCATTCTTTTTCAGCACCAGGAAAATGTTGGAGTAACAGCCGTGGGTCCGATGGGCACTGGGACCTCTTCTATGGCTCCCAAGGATAGCAGATGTGAAATGGCTTCCAGCATGAGTTGATGATTGATCTTATCCTTGGACCGCGGGTCGGGGTGGGAATAAAGCGTCGAGGGGGCAGGTGGGAAAACTCTATGCGGTATCCCTGTCGCAAGGTCTGCAACACCCACACGTCTGATGTTGAGTTCTCCCAAGCTTCGCTGAAGTGTTGAAGCCTACCCCCGACCTGATCTCTCACGTCATGCCTGCTGATTCTTGGTGAGGGACTTGGAGCTGGATGGCTGAAAGGTTCTGCCCAATGTTCCTGGTTGATTTCTGCGATGTGACTTGTTGTCTCCCCAATGCTGTCTGAAGTTCCTGCTATCTCGGGACTGAAAGCTGGTGGAAGATGAAGATCCAGACTGAGATCTGTAGGGGCAAAAGGAGCGATAGCCCCTATTTGATCTCCTTTCCTCCCTCTTTTTGGCTGAAATGAGGGCCTTCTTCTTGTCCTTCCCTTCCACAAGAACTGGCTCTAGGGATTCGCCAAATAACTTCTCACCAAAATAGGGGGGAAAAAACAGGTTCTGCTTGGATTTGAAATCCGCCTGCCAATTTTTAAGCCATAGTAAGCATCTAGCGGCCACTGTTGCGCCCTGAGCCCTTGCCGAAAATTGCACTGCATCCAGGGAACTGTCAGCAAGAAAGGCAGAAGCACAGGAAATCTTGTTGAGGTCCTGACAGGTTTTGGTGTTTAGGTTGGGAGACTCCTTCAACAACTCCCTGGACCATTCCAACGAGGCTCTAGCCACCATAGTGGCGGTAATAGAAGCTCTGATTGCTAGGGACAAAGCCTCATGGGCCCTCTTAAGAGCAGAGTCCTTTTGTCTATCCTCAGGAACCTTGAGAGTATCTTCTCCATCACGACAAAAAATCGTGGAAGAGACAAGGGCTGAGACTGGAGCATCAATGAGAGGGACCTGGAGTTTAGACATGACCTTCTTAGATAAAGCGTAGAGCTTTTTGGCCAAGGAGGGCTGTGATTTGTTGGCTGCAGCCACTGCCTATTCATCACGCAGCACCTGCATAACGTTAGCGGGTACAGGCATCTCCATAGCCGATGGCGTTGAAGAAGGGAAAAAATCTGAGAACATCTTAGGAGATCAGGGTCTAGTTGCTGATCCTGATTTTGGACTAAAGCCAAACCCAAAGTTTTTACAGTCTTTCTGAACAAGGTGGACAAATCTTCCAATTTAGAAAGCCTAGCTGAGGAGCGAGGAGGCTCCTCTTCTACCCCCTCCTCAGCAGAAAATTTATCTTCCTCCTGGGGAGAACCAGCCTCATCCAGAGAATCCTCCCCTTCTGATAACTCCCCTTCCTCAACAGATCGCTCCTGGTCTTGTAGATCGCCCTCCAGATCCTCCCCAGCCAGGTTGTGTCTGGCTAATGGGGAAACAGCCTCCTGCTCTGAACCGGAAGCCCAGTTGGCCTCCTCTTCATCCTCCCCCCTGGACTCTTCCTCATCCTCTCTAAGGCTCCTCCTTCCCTTTTTGGGCGCTGGAGTATCTGCTGGGGAATGCTTTTTGGTCATCCTAACAGGCTCCGCTCCCGAAACTCCAGTCTGGGATTTGGCTGTCACCTTTCCCTTCAGTTTCCCGGCGGTTCTAGGAGCGCCCCACATCACAAGCATGTGCGTGTGTTTGGGAACGCAGCCGCATCCCGTCGCCCTGCTTTCCAACCACCGGCTGCTTCGGAAGGTTGGAGGGAGATGGAACGTTGGTGGGCTCGCGGGGATTTGGGGGGAGGAATGGCTGCTGTATAGTGCCTGGCTGAGTCAGCTGCCCCGGTCAAGCCAGTTGGGGCGGCAGGAAGGCCATGGTCTGGTGCGATGTTCCCTCCCCCGCCAGGGGCGACACGGCGATGGAAGGAGGTAAGGATCCCTGGGCAGCGGCACCCTCCACCCAAGGAGATACGGTGGAGTGGGGCAGGGTGGAAGGCCAAATGAGCCAGCCGTGGGGGGGGGCGGAAGGAAACGATCCCGCAACTCCGGGCACACCCCCTTGCCAAAAACCCGAAAACCCCAGCAGCGCCGGTTGCGCAAGGCCTGCGGCCAAAACCCCCAGGGTCTCCCACGCTACCAGATCCCTGACCCAGGCAGCCAGCCCTGGAGAGGTAGCCTTGTCCTGGGGAGCGGAAATAGGGGCCCCTGTGTTACTCACGGCCTCCTCCGCATCCGATTCAGCCTGATCAGCATGGCCAGTCTCCTCCTCATCAGAGCTGGTCCCCGCCTCCTCCTCCGGGAGGGCTCCCGTTCCGGCTGCTTCCTAGCCATTTCCCAGATCTGGCGACTGGGGTGCGGGCAGGGAAAGATCAGTGGCAAGCTCAGAGGGCTTGTCCTCCTTCACCACAACAGGGTCTGAGTCCATAGCGGGGGGCTTGTTCCCCTTTTTAGACCCCTTGCTTTTGTGTTTATTCTTCTTCCCTTCTTTAATTGGGTCCATCATGGCCACAGTCTTTGTTCTCGCCATGTGGCCACCAAGAGCTAGCTGAATAGCGACCTCTAGGAGTGGTAGGCAGGAAACAACTGGCCAGAGGTGGGTCATTCCCCCTGAATGATGTAAGAGGAAGGGGCCTACACAACGGTCTCTTGTTACCTGCCTATCAGGAGTGAGTGGGTGGAGCTAACCCAGTGATCTAGAGGATGCTCCTTGTCTCTCCACAGGGAAAATATGGCAGTTTGACACCACGTTATCCACTACAGTCCTCTCCTATGGAATCCTGGTATTTGTAGTTTGGTGAGGCACCAGAATTCTCTGACAGAAAAGGCTAAATACTTCACAAACCTACACATATTGCTGTATTTCTGCAGTATAGACAGACCCTAAGTAATTTTGAAACTAAAGAAAATTATTCTAACTGTGATGAGAATCTGGTGGCCAACCCGATCAGGTTCTATGCAACAACAGGAAAGCAAACTGTGGGAGCTTCAAACATGCAATCAAGATGAACCTCCCAAGTACATGAAAAAAAAAATGCTGAACTTTCCTATTAAGGTACCATATGACTGTTTACTTTAACAGAGCTAAATCTGATATACACAGGATATGAGGAAATGTGCTTTTAAGTAAACAATTTAATTTTAGCATTTTAAAACGTTATTCTAGGGATGCAAATGCACTCACTTTGCAGGATCTCAGAAGCAGTTTACTTGTGATCTCGGGAGTATAGTAGCCATCAAATACAGAATAGTCTGTTGGAAGAAGTTTCTTTGCAGTCTTCAATTTGCCTTTGTAGTCTGTGCTGTAAAATTCACTGTCATATCTGGCAAAGCTGAAGATACCCATTCCTTAGCAAAACAAAAATGAAATAAAATTAGAATTTCACCAAGGGAAATTCTTGTATTGGCAGGTCAGTAGAATAAGGAAATAAATACATAGTACATAAACAGGTGAATTTATTACTGAGAGAGTCCTTCTAGCAACAGAGGTTGTGAGATTTCTTCTCTTCACTGTTCATAAAGTGACATGGGGGAATATTACTTTGTTAGGCCCCTGTTGAGACCAGGCCAAGTAAAAACAATCCAGTCTAGACAAGTCAGCTTCATAAGGGCAGGAAACATCTGGAGTGCTCTCTACAGCCCCCTGGGCCAGTTGTAACCTCACAGCAGCCTTCTTCCAAATACTCCACTTTGCTATGGGAACTGATAGGTTATAGTGGAACTTGGCACAACATTGTATGGAGGAGAGGTACAACTGGGATGACATGAGTGGAGTCACAGCACCAACATAAGAGCTTATGCTACGAATTTCTTTCTCACGGTTAGTCTCAAAGGTGCTAAAAGATGCTTCTGCATACTGATCCAGACTAACACAGCTATGTATTTGAATAAGATATACAGTGCATTTAAGAAATCCATGAGGGATGACTGGGATTCTCCATGGAGAATGCATACCACTGCAGGCTCTAAAATCAATTTCTCCAACCTCTGAGGAGTCAGAAAGGAGTCAACTCCAGCTCCAGCTTCAAATTAAAAGCTTATAATATTAAATGCATAGTTTATTGCATATTTTCATTCACAGAATAAATTTAAGTAGCCTGATGATTCATGTGGTGGTGACGAAATGCTTGTGCTACCATTTTATTACAGTAAATTTGTTATTACTAATTAATATAACAGTGTCATTTATGAAGACGTCGGAGTCAGACAGTAGAAAAATAGACAATTTGAAGTCAAAGGTGTGGTGTACCAAGTCCACAGCCCTGCTCATCAAACCCGGGCCCATCTTATGCCCAACCTGCTGTAAGCTAGTTGATGTATAGTATTATTTTCATTTTATTTTTACCATTTAATCTTGTTTTTGCTCTAAGAAGTTCAGTGCAGTAACATGACAATACTGTGAAGCAATTTAAAATGAGAGTGCTTTCCCCAAAGCCACTCATAGCTGAACTTCTGATCAAATGCTCGAAACTAAAACAATGAACCAATCTTGTGTAATTTTTTTTAAAAAAGCAGACTACCTTACGGCAAAATGCAGTTTCTAGACTTCACCATAAGACTACAGTACTTCACATGTATTATTGCTGCCCCCTTGTGGTCAATGAATATAAAGCAGCCCACATAATTACAGTATCTCTGCACTGTTGATTAGGCCGCTAGACAAACATTTAACTGAATAAGTAGAAAGTTTTTACGGATAGATTCATGTTGCCAACACCACCCAGCATATTTCTGCAGAAAATCTATCCTCTGTTTGAATTCCACTGCCATCCTTGGGTAGCATGAGAAAAGCTCAGTCTGTCCAGCAAAGGTACAACCAATTTCTATCTGCAAGGGCTGGTATGTCATATATTCATGCCTACACAGCTCTCTTAAAAGTTCTCTACAGCACAGAGAAAGAGCCACAACATAGCTCTCATGCCAATTAGTGGTTTATATTTGAACAGGCTGCCTCCATCACGCAAAGGCTGAAAAGACAAGGGGGAAGATTCATACAATCAGAACCAAGTTGCACCTGCACAATGCTTCTGGCATCCTATGGAAGGAAATAATCTTGTGTAGACTGGTAGATGCCATGCCCTTCTCAACATGTTGTGAATATAAGTCTAGTGACACCTCCACACGAAGCAGGACACCTGCTGTTCCAGATTGCTACTTCAGTTTGCCAGAATCACCTTTGGCAACTCTCGTACCAATCCTATGCATATATTAATGTACATCTGATTACAAGGGAGTTGTCAATGGAACATGGCATACAATATGCAGCACAACCCACTCACATATTGCCTTAGTTTACAAAGCTTTATTTCCTGCTTCCCTTGCTCACATGCACTGAAAATAAGGAACACTATTATAGTGTTGTGCTCCCTCCAGCTTCCCTGAGGGGAGAGAAGTTCCCCAGATGTTGAGGTGCCTCTGGCAACGCATTTGCCCAGATTGTTTCCTTTCACATTTTGTAACATTTGCATTACTTTACACATATGTTGAACATATGTGGAGGCTCAGTTTATCACTCCAACAGACAGTAAAATCCAGCGCCTGACACAGCTCTCCAGAGAAAGGAAGCTGTATTGCAAAATATTTCTTAAGCTTGCATCTCAGCTCTCAGCCTTTCCCTGTTTTTCTCTCACTCTCTTTTTACTTCCCATCTTCAAAACAAAACCTGCTAAAAAAGGGGAAAGTGCCATGCAAACTAAAGTCCTCCAGTAATAGATGGGAATCTATCAGAAAGCTGAAATATATTGGGGGGGGGGCGTGTCCAGACACCGAAGATGGTGGATGTCTGAAGCCAGAGCTGTTAGAAACCTCTTAAACAAAACCTAGGCAGAGACGCAACAGAGGGAGAACATCTAGCTGTCTGTCTGTCTATCTATCTATCTATCTATCTAATTTCTCTTGGGTACGTGGCCTTTCCCAGTGTGCTGACTGGCTGCTCAGGAAACACACCCAACCCATCACCACCCATGTGCAAATTCCCTCTCCACCTCACAATGCACTCCTGTCACTCAATCTGTGGCCCAGATTGGGACCCGGGCAGTCAACTGGCGGCTGCAGGACGATGCAACAAGACCCAGGCAGTCAACTGGTGATGCTGGCGGCAGCAGCAGCAGGGCAACAGAGCAAGTCATCTTCAGCAATTCCAGGAAAAGTGTGGAACGCTGAGACAGGGGAGGAGGAATTTAAATCCACCAACCTACTTTACATGGTTGTCATGAAGTCCAATGGGAATTTTTGGGTAGTTTTTTAAATGGTGTATGATATGCTGAGTCCAGCTAGTTACTTTTATTGTCAAAACTGATGCAGGGCAATAAGAGGGCCTCCCGAAAGGTCAATCTCAGAATATTGCCAAGCAAAAAAAGACATGAAATCCCCTCTACCAGATAATGATGACGACAACGACACAAACATGGCACCCGGAATGAACAGGTTGGGAAGGAGGAAGAGGGAGCCCACATAAACAAGTAAATCAGCTCTTACCAGATCATCTTGAAAAGCTGAGGGAAAGAATTGTCAGTGACCTCCAAAACAACTGGTCTACAGCTCCCACACTGCTGCAAGCTAAATTGGACAGCCTAACTGACAAAATTGAGGACATGGCAGGGCAAGTGTTGGAGGCCCATCAAATGGGAATAGGCCATGAGCGCAGACTAAAACAATTAGAAGAAGCTAATGAGACCTTCAATACCAAGTTGGAGGATTTGGAAAATAGGGGGAGATGACTGAATATCAGGTACTGCAGGTTTTCAAAAGGGGTGGAAAGCAAAGATATTGTGGCATATATGTCAGGAAATGACATGGATGTGACCACAAGATGGAGCTGTAAGCTTAGTAATGAAAGTAGTTAAGCTCCAGTGGAAGGTGTGTGTGTGAGTTAGCATTTGAGAGTATGCACATCTGAGATGCCTGATGTAACAGGCATTGTTTAACTGCCTATAAAAAGGAGATGGGAATTATCTCCAGTGTGGGTTTGTTGTGGAGGTGGTTGGCGAAGCAGTTTGTTGGTTAGGAGAAAGATTTATGAGTATTAGAGACGGCTGTCCTATACTCTGTATATATATTGTAAATATATTGCAAACAAAGATTAAAGCCCTCAAGTTGAGTGAAGGTTGGCCTTGTTGCTGTCTTTATTTGGCAAGCCAGAGCTCAAGACAGTGTGCTGGGGTGAAGGAATTTTTCCTTCTCAGCCTGAAGTCTTTTGCAGAAAGAAGTCTCTCCAGAAACCTTCTCCTTGGCGTCCTGTCAACGTGGAACAACTCTGCAGGTGGTCGTGGTGGACACAGCGCGTCTTTCTATGTCCCAACAAGGGTTATGGGCCCAATGTCCACGTGGCCAACGCTTGAGAAGCTGCGGGAGATATAGTTCTGCAATTGGTGAGCTGTTTTGTGTTTCTGGAGGGCTGAAGAGAAAAGTCCTGGAAAGGAGTGAGTTAAGTGTGTCTACTCAGGGACTCTGCTCTTATCTGTTTGCTTTGGGAAGCTAATTGTTTTTGGCAGCCTGCCTGGACTGTTATCAGTGTGTTTGTTTGCATCTGTTTAAGTCGCAGACTCAGTGCAAACATGGAAAAAGCAGTCAGGTTTGAAAAGCTGTCTGAAAAGAATTATGCTTCCTGGAAAATTTACATGCAGGCTTTGCTAATACAGCAGGACTTATGGAACTATGTAAAGAAACAACATGACCCTGCTAATGAAGATGAATTAATAGGTGATGAAAAAGCTAGAGCAACAATTGTTTTGGCTTTAGAACCGAATCAACTAAGGGACAAGAGGTCAGCGTTTGAAGTTTGGAAAGCTCTTGAGAATGTCAACCAACCAGCTGGAGCCTTGTCAAAAATGTTGTGCAGCAGAAAGCTGTATTGTTGTAAAAGAGCAGGAAGGTGAATCCATGCTTGTGCATTTAAAAAGGATGCAGGATAATTTCGCAGAGTGCAGCGGACGTGGCATCCGAACAGAAGAAACCCAAAAAGCTTTTATACTTCTGAGTAGTCTAAACAGTGAATAGGAGTTTCTAATGTACAATCTCCAAGGAGTAGGTGAAGCTGATTTAAATGTTGACCTCGTGGCATCCAGAATATTGGAAGAGGCACAGAGGAGAGACTCAGAGGAGAGCTTCAAGGGAGTGACCAGCTGGAGGAGACAACCAACCAACCAATCCATGTCCTTGTCTGAGGAAGGGAGTGCTGCTATCTGCAGAACATGGAGATGTTTTTCCTGTGGAGAGACTGGACATTTGATAAAGAACTGTCCTAAGGTCTCTGCCACAAAGAAAGGACAGAACACACAAAGAAAAAGAAAAGACAAGCCCCAAAATGGGAGGGGGTTTGCTACTACTTTAGAGGGAGTTGTAAATGAGAAAAAGGACCAGACTGTCTGGATTTTGGACAGTGGGTGTCCCCACCATATGACCCCTGATAGGGAAAAACTACAGAGCCCAAAGCCAGCACCAGTGGACACTGTGGTATTTGCAGATGGTGAATCTGGCAGTGTAGAGATTCAAGGGTCTGTATTAATTCCTGTTTTAAATAAGGTATTTCATAATGTACTGTGTGCACCAAAACTACAAAATAGCCTCGTAAGTGTGGCATCCCTAACCAGTGATGGATATGAAATCTATTTCAAAGGAGATGAGGGGATTGTGTCCAAGGAGGGAGTAGTATGTGGTAAAGCCATAAAGAAAAATCACATTTATCAAATGGTAGCACAGGTGCAGTGTGGGAATGTAACAAATAAGCCAGTGCATGATGGGTGTGCTCATTACCTTCATAGAGTTATGGGCCATATAAGCTTCAAAGGTTTGAGAAACTTAGAGAAGGTTTGCCTAGAGTTCAAGGTAGAGAACTGTAAAAGTTACCTGGACTGTGCTATTTGCAAAAAGGTAAAGCTCAAGGCTTACCCTGTAGCCAAGATGAGCAAATGCATAACCCAAAGGCCTTTTCAGGTTGTACATGCAGATTTATCAGGGCCGCATCAAGTAAAGAGTATAGGGGGATGCAGATTTACCCTATTGATAGTAGATAGGCATACCAGATTTACCTATGTGGCAATGCTCAAAACCAAAACTGAGGCTGCTGATATGATCAAAAAATGGGTCAATTCTGTTGAAAGGGAGTTTCCCTACAAAACTGGCACTTTTGTGACAGACAGAGGTGGGGAATTCTTAAGTAGTAATTTGCAGCAGTGGTTTGGGCGGAAAGAGATCCAACATAAAACTACAAATCCCGGATGTCCAGCTGAGGATGGTTTGGCTGAACGTAGGATTGGGATGATAAACCAAATAACGGATTGTATGTTAGAGGATTCTGGAGCGCCAGCTAATTTGTGGGGAGAAGCAACAAGAACTGCTTGTCATATTGTAAATAGGTCATGGTGCAGTGCGATAAACCAAACACCATACTACTTATTGTATGGAAGAGCACCAAACCTAAAGTACTTAAGAGTGTTTGGACAATTTGCATCAGTGTACATTCCTCCTCAGTTCAGGAAAAAGAATCAGCCCAAAAGCCAAAGGTTGCGTTTTGTGGGCTATGAGGGAAATAAATATAGGTTCCTGATGGATGGGAACAGGATTTTGTATTCAAGGAGTGCTAGTTTTGAGACTCATGCTGGTGGGAGAAAATTCATTCTAATCAAGATGTTTTTATAAAGCTTAAAAATATTGTTGTAAACAAAAACACTGGAAATGGAGGGGCGATAGCATCCAGAGATGTGAGTGATGAACACACAAGCACTTCTGAAGACACACAAACACCAAAGCAAGAGCCAACGCATAGACAGGCTATTCAGAGTAGTAGTAGTGACACTGAGGATGAGTATGGTAGAACCAGAGTTATTATTCCACGAAGGACTCAACGAGTCAGGAGACCACCAGAAAGGTTTGTGGTGCAAGAGGCATGAGCTTGCACTGTTGTGGCAGAGGAACCTGATGACTATAAGGATATGCTCAGGTATCCAGTAACAGAGCAGGAGAAATGGAATATGGCTATGGATCAGGAGATCAGAGCATTGGTGGGTAGGAAAGTATTTGAGATAGCTGATAGACCTGGAGAACAGAAAGTAGTTGGCTGTAGATGGGTCTACAGGAAGAAGGACATGCCTGATGGGACTGTGAAGTATAAGGCTAGAATAGTAGCAAAAGGTTACTCACAGAGACAGTTTGAGAATTATGATAAGACATTCTCACCGACAGTCAAGGCAGAGAGTCTCAGGATGGTGCTTGCTGTGGCTGCCAAAAGGAAGTTAGTGGTTCATCATTTCGACTTCAAGACAGCATATCTCAATGCCAATTTAGATGAAATTGTATTCATGGAACAACCTCCTGGATATGAGTTTGAAGGCAGTAACAAAGTTTATAGGCTGAGGAAAGCATTATATGGACTTAAGCAAAGTGCCAGATGCTGGAATCAGTGTATACACGAGGCATTAGTGAGACTGGGTTATCGGCGAAGTGTGGCTGATGCATGTGTATACACAAAAGGTAGTATAATTCTATTAATTTATGTTGATGACCTATGTGTAGCTGCAAGGGATGAAGAAGAGATCAGACTGGTGCAGAATGAGTTAGCACATAAGTTCAAACTCAAGGATCTTGGTCATCTTAAAAGCTACCTGGAAATAGAAGTAGAGAGAGACCAGAGTGGTGGTTTCAGGTTGTGCCAAAAGAGAAAAATAGATAAATTAGTAGAAAAGCCTGGTTTAGGTGAAGCTAAAGTCATAGGAAGCCCAATGACACCTGATTACCAAAATCTGGAATCAGGGGAGATGTTTGAAAGGCCGTATATATATCATTCAGTAATTGGGAGTTTATTGTTTTTGGCCAACAACACGAGACCAGATATTAGTTTCGCAGTGGGGTTGCTCAGCAGAAGAGCAGCAAATCTCAGACAAGTAGACTGCAGCATTGAAGCGAGTTGTGCGATATTTGAAGGGCACAAGACATAGATGCTTAATAGTAACAGGAGGAACGTCAGAACTAGAAGGTTTTGCTCACAGTTCATTTGCATCGGAAACAGCTGACAGAAGATCAGTAACTGGTTTGATGGTCAACTATGCTGGTAGCCTGGTTATTTGGAGGTCCAGAAAACAAGGATGTATTGCACTAAGTACTACAGAGGCAGAGTTTGCTGTGTTGTCAGAGCTAGCAAATGAAATCCAGTGGGCTAGAAAATTGTTAAAAGATTTAGGAGAAGAATGCAGTGGAGCAACAGTGGTAAACGAAGACTTGCAAGCATGCATTGGCATGGCAGAGTCAGAAAATCAAAAGTGTAGAACAAAGTATATTGCAGTGAGATACCAAAACGTGAGAGAACTTGTACAAAGTGGAACACTTAAGCTACAATATGTTGGCACAGAAGACAATGTAGCAGACATTCTTACAAAACCTTTACCTGTAGAACGGCACATGAAATTGACTAACAGGTTAGGTATCAACAAATAAGGTGACAGTATATAAAAGGATAGGTGTAAATGACACATGGGACACACCACGTGTCATTTGGAAGGATATGTCAGGAAATGACATGGATGTGACCACAAGATGGAGCTGTAAGCTTAGTAATGAAAGTAGTTAAGCTCCAGTGGAAGGTGTGTGTGTGAGTTAGCATTTGAGAGTATGCACATCTGAGATGCCTGATGTAACAGGCATTGTTTAACTGCCTATAAAAAGGAGATGGGAATTATCTCCAGTGTGGGTTTGTTGTGGAGGTGGTTGGCGAAGCAGTTTGTTGGTTAGGAGAAAGATTTATGAGTATTAGAGACGGCTGTCCTATACTCTGTATATATATTGTAAATATATTAAAACAAAGATTAAAGCCCTCAAGTTGAGTGAAGGTTGGCCTTGTTGCTGTCTTTATTTGGCAAGCCAGAGCTCAAGACAGTGTGCTGGGGTGAAGGAATTTTTCCTTCTCAGCCTGAAGTCTTTTGCAGAAGACTCTCCAGAAACCTTCTCCTTGACGTCCTGTCGATGTGGAACAACTCTGCAGGTGGTCATGGTGGACACAGCACGTCTTTCTACGCCCCAACAATATATACAATGGATGAATAATCATTGCCCTGATATGAATTTAATGGTGACATAGTGCATAGTGACATTTAATTGAATGCACACATAGTACCCTAGCCCCCCCCCACTCCAAATAACTCCCCCAGGATATTATCATCCACTTTGCACACTATCCCAGAAAAAATCAAATACTGTATTTACTACATTCTCTAAATTAGCCCCAGTGCAATTCAGAGACGCCTCAATAACAATATACCAAGACCTTTCAATTGAGACGCTGCGTAAACGAAAGCTCTTCAAACCTTTAACGCTGATAATGCAGAAAGAAAAAATTCACTATAGATGGGGCTTTCTGTTTAAAATAATATTAACCCATAATAACAAGACGATGGTAGCCACCAATAGAGTCCAATTGATTGATATTCTGACTGTGATCGATATCAACATTCCAAGGGACTTGGAACAAGAAATACAGAAAGAATCGTGACCCGAGAACCCTCCGTTCCACCAATCTGACACTAGCACATGGTCTCTTGTTTTGAGAAAGAAGAAGGAATGCTCCCCCCATAACTCCACGAGACTCATCCAAGAAACACAATTCATGCAAGACCCATGCCATCTGCCGCTGTCATCGCCAAAAAAACAGGGACTGGGTGGAGAGCCAAGTGTGTTTAAAATGAGGCTTTTCAGCGGTGATGCCCGGGGCTTGCCTGGCCCTCCGATTCCCCTCCTCCGTTTGATGCAAAACCCATAGCCTTCGTGGCTTTTTTCCGGCTTTTGTTGGCTGGGGGCGGGGGCTGCTATGGGCTTTGCATTGAGGGACAGCTTTTTCCCACAGTAGCCTCTCTCTCCACAGCCAACAAAAGCTGGAAAATTATGTTTCAAGACTTAAATTATGTTTTATTCAAGAATAAAAGAACAAGAATCATAGAGCATCTTGATGACTTAATAAAATAGTCACATATTACCTTCAGTCAAGGAGGCTTGTCCAAAGACAAAATTCCAGGAATCCCTTGGGTAAAGATCTATCATTGTTACTCCCACAATGCAGAAAGCATCCTTTGGCTTTTTTTTCTTTAAGTAATTCAGAAGGTGCCCTGTATTTAAAACAAAACACATACCTACAGATCAGTCACAAAAGAAGGGCAAGAAACCATAGATGAAGGCAGCCACATACAAGCACTATACAGAACCAGTGGCATAAGAGTTCACTAGGAGAGACCATAGTTCAGCGGTAGACCATATGGAGCAGATCCCAGGCCCAATCCTTGGCATCTCCAATTAAGAGTCAGGTACCATATAATAGGAAATATCTCTGCTGAAGTCCCAAGATGAATGAGCTGCTGCCATTCAGACCTAACAATATTGGGCTGGACGGTCAAATACAGTCATCCCTTCACATTCGCGGGGGTTAGGTTCCATGGACCCCCGCGAATGTGAAAAAACCGCGAATATTGGTTGCCTCCCCCTCCCCCGCCAAAGCGACCACAGGGCCTCCGGAGGCCCCATGGTCGCTTTCCCCGGACTCCCCACTCCCTCCCAAGGCCTTCACGGGGCCTCCGGAGACCCTCCCGAGGCCTCGTGGATGCCTCCGCGGCCGTCCCCCCTCACACTCAGGGCCTTCATGGGGCCTACGGAGATGCTCCGTAGGCCCCATGGAGGCCTCTGTGGTCCTCCCCACTCCCGCCCAGGGCCTTCATGGGGCCTACGGAGACGCTCCATAGGCCCCATGGAAGCCTCCCCGGCCCTCCCCCCTCCCTCCCCGGGCCTTCACGGGGCCTCCGGAGGCCCCGTGTTGCGGTTTTGGGTGGGCGGGAGGGGCCCTCCAAAAACCGCGAATAATCAAAACCGCGAATGCCGAGTTTGCAAATGTGGAGGGGCAACTGTACTCTGACGCCAAGGCAACTTCTCTCTCTCTCTCTCTCTCTCTCTCTCTCTCTCTCACGCACACACACAGAGTTCTATGCCATATTTCTAAGAGTCATCTACCAGCTACATTTCCTGTCTGCATACTCAGGAGATGTACAACAGGGTTTCCAATTCCAAAATTCCAAAATTATGAAGCTGTTATAAAAGCAGTATAATTTTGAAAAACATTACTACTACTACCACTACCACCACCACCACTATTACTATTATTGTGAAAACAATATTTTTTATTTACATTTGTATTTGCCTTCTGCTTAGTTGTCATCCAAGATACATCTGTTTCATTTCCCCCAAGACTGTCACAGTATTACCTCATGCCCTGGGGTTGGACTAGATGGCCCATCTTCCAACTCTATAGTTGTATCATTCTATATTAACACAACTAAAATTTCTATGCCACAGGAACAGGCAAACTGACCCACATCACAAGGATGTGTGAGTTCAACAATATGCCATCTATTCCTCATACCTGCATGAATCTGCAGATTGTGAGTATATTCATTGACTCGAAAAGCACAACCCGTGTGTGAAACTGGCACTGGCCCTTGGATTCTTACACTCAGACCATAGTAAAAGGCTTCACAGTAGTCCTTCAGCCATTTCATATAGACATCTGTGCTAACTCTAGAATCTCCAAAAGAGCCTAAAAACAGAAATCCAGGAGAGAAGAACATTAGACTGTAGCTTCAGCTCTGCGAATTCCCTTTCCCACTTCAATTATTAAAAAAAAAAAATTTCTATAGCTTATTTAAAATACAAAATCTTTTGCAGCTTATATCTTATATACGGTAACTTTAGAACAATGGGTTAAGGTAGGTACAATTGGTCCCATTTCAAAAATAGGAAACCAAGCTGAGGAGAGAATACGTTGCCAAAGACCATGTAATGAGCCACAGAACAGTACTGCAGTTTGACCCCACCAGTCATGATCCAGACAAGCGTAGACACATCTTATGTTTTAATCCTATGCATATTTGGTTGGGAGTAAATCCCATTAAATATAGTAGAACTTACTCCTGACTAAACAAACATAGGATTAAACTTAAATTTCTACTAAATTTAATTCTGTACCTGAGTCCCACTCATCATTTTTTCTGATCTTCTGCATACTGTGGTAGAGAAGACCAAGCTTGCCAAGCCCCCCATTCCAGATGGGGGAGGCCTCCACAGGAGATTCTTCAGGCTAGGTGGGACTGTTCCATGGGTTTCATCTGGCCAAAGACCAGAGTTCACCCTTGCCCTATTACCAGGATAGAATCAACCTAAGATTGCTTAGTGGTATCATTAGCATTAACCCACCTCTGTAGAGGTCATGTTGAAAGAACAGTAATTTTCTCTACCACAGTAGTGCCATTGAATCTGAAAAACCTGGGTTTAACTATGGCCGCTATTTTAGGTATGATGAATAAAAACTGGGGGAAGCCAGTTTAAGCCCCTAGTCTCACAAACACCTCTGCATCTTCTTATTTATCACAGGATTGGTTCTACCAAATCCAATGAGAGTACAGTCTTTTAATCAGTAACACATACTAAAAACACAGTTTTTAGGCTCAGGACTTCAGAAATTTAGTTTATGGATAGTGAATGATTCAATCAGGAACAAGCCCATAAAGCTCTCACTGATGATTTTCCAGTTGTTTTCCAAGAAATAATGAGGTTGCCAAAACACATCAGAGAAACGATCAAAGTTTGTCCCATTACTACCAACCTCCTCCTGCTCTGCGGTGCTTAGGGATAGTGGAGGGGTACATTGTAGTTTCCATTCACACAAGGAGACAGCAAGTCCCAACATGTGTCCTATGTGAATTGAGAATGCCCTGGAACAGCCTTCTGTTACCAGCTGCCCTCCAGATCTATTGGATCAGAACTGTACCCTTCCCCCAGGTATGATGGCTGGAGAAGATGAAAGTTGTAGTCCAACATGTCTGGAGGGTGCCTAATTGGGACAGCACCCCGAGAAAATGTTCTAGATTTTGCCACAAAACACAGGTACAAGGGTTCTTTGGACAAACAAGTCAAAGATGAAAGACTTGCCTAAAGTAGAAATTCTGAAAATCACTAGCTATATTATTACATATTTAATGGTTCATTAAAGATTTGGATAACTCAGCTTGCATGCTTCATCTGTCATGGGTTTTTGTAACTATTTATTTAATAATAAAGTGAGCATTACCAATGGGCTGGACATAAATCTGATTTTTCTGAGGAGATGGTATGTTTCTGTGAGGATCATGATAAAACTGTGCAAAATCCTGGGTAGGTTCTGGATGTGAAGAGATCCAATCCGACTCAGAATGTAGTGTGATGGGTTTAAAGAGAACACTGTCTGGTCGAAATGCTTGACTTAACAAATGCTTCTCTTTTGGTTCAAACTTCTCATAAAGCCTCACAAGCTTCACGTCCTTGGAGATCAGGGCCATTTTCAGTACCTCCTCAGAATGCTTAATTACTTTCATCTAATAACGAGAAAGCAAGACCAAGATTGTTTATGATATCTGCATCTCACACCAACAAGCTTGTATTCTGTAAAAAAAGTCCCTCTTCTTCCATCATGCCACACTCCTCGCAAGCTCCCATTACTCCTTTTATGAACAGATTAGTAATAAACCAGCCACCTTCTGCAGTTTGCTGCTTATTCAGCAACTATCACGTCCTACCCATGCAACATTCAACTTCCCCATTCCTTTCCTTTTCCATGCCCAGCCGCCATTTCACAATCAGCTTCTGCTTTTAGACAAAATCAGCATGGGAAAGTGTTGCTGAAAGCTCAGTCATCACTAGTTGCATGTATTATGTCATGGGCCATTTCATCCCAGTTTTAACTTTGCTCTTTCATATGAGCAGAAGTACAGGCAACGACTACCAAAAAAGTTTCCTATCAAGTGTAGCAAGACACATTGGCAAAACCTCAGCTTTGCACCAAAAGGTTTTTCCCAATGTAATCAGCAAGTGGTTATGTATTCATGCTGTTGTTATGCACAAATCGACTCCTCAAGATTATCCAGTGGATTTCCATGGCTAAACTGGAAGTCTCCCAGTTACATGGCAGTTTTTATCCTGGGGAGGATTGAGATAACAAAATCTCGAATCTTTCCTGTACTGTTTCCACAATTTGTCGCGGGTAGCAAAAGTCTCAGTTTTTTGGATTTGTTGTTTACATGTACCTCCATCCCAGGAAAGGGGCACACAGCAGAGCTGAATTTTGATAGGTCAGACTTTGGAGGGGGCAAGTTTGCAAGGGAAGCCTGCAATTCTGGATCTGCCATTTTTGTTTGGCCCTGAGCAGGATCCTCCACTGCCTCCAAAGCCCGGGTGGCAGAAGCTGAGAGCCAATCGAGGGCTGAGCAGCCCAGACCTCTCTCCCCTCCTCAAGCTGGCCCTTTCTCCCAGCTCACCGCTGGCTGCGGAGGCTTCTTTCACCGAGGGGCTGTTCCCTCGGTGACAGAAGCTGTCGCAGTCAGCGGTGAGGTGGATGAGAGCCAAACGGGCCAGAGGTCCCCCTCCCCTAGCCCATTTTGCCCGGTGCCCCTGCTGCTGCACCCAGGGGCACTTTCTTTGTGACTGGCAGTCACAGAGAAAGCACCTCCCGCCATGGCAGCTCATTCCGCCCAACGTCACTGCTGCTGCTGCAACCAGTGACACTTTCTCTGTGACTGACAGTCATGGAGAAAGCGCCCACCACCATGGCAGCTCATTCTGCCTGGCGCTGCCCTAGCCCTTGGCAGCTCTTTCCGCCAGGTGCTGCCTTCACTCAAGAGGCCGAAGACGCTTCCTCCGTGACTGATAGTCACGGAAGAAGCGCCTGAGATCTTGCGAGCTCCGGCGGTGACGGGCAGAATGGGCTCCAAAGGCTAGGGCATTTCTGAGTGTCAGAAGTGCCCTAGCCCTTGGGAGCTCTTCAGCCCAGTGCCCCTGGAGCTCGGGAGGCCTAGGGCGCTTCGTCCATGACTGTCAGTCATGGAGGAAGTGTCTTTGGCCTCCCAAGCGAAAGTGGCACCGGGGAGAATGAGCTCCTGAGGGCTAAGGCAGAAGCGCCCTAGGCCTCCCTAGCTCCAGTGGTGCTGGACAGAACGAGCTCCCAAGGGCTAGGGCACTGGCCAAATGGGGTAGGTGAGGGGGGGCATCTGGCCTGCTCGGCATTTGCCGGCCTCACTGCTGACTATGAGGGCTTCTGTCACCGAGGGAATGGTCCCTTGGTGGAAAGGGCTGGCTAGGGGAGGGGAGTGGCCCAGGCTTCGGAGCCAGCAGGCCATACAAAAATGGCGGATCAAAAATTGCAAGGCTTCCCTTGCAAGCCCACCCCTCAAAAGTCCAACCAATCAAAATTCATCCCCTTCCCCAGGATGATTCCTGATTGTTCAGACAACCAATAGCACACGGGTTTTCCCAGACTTTCCAAAAAAGTCCATGGAAAATAGAGGGGTAGAAAGTCATGGGTTTACTGGGTTCTTTGCTACCCCTCCTTCCGAATAGCTAATGTCTGCCCCAATGACTGTGTAAACCAATAGAGTTCAACATGAATTCTTCCTGGTTTTATTTTGTCGCGTATACGCCCCCCCCCCAAGTCTTAGTCCAAGATTCAAACTATGACACCCTGTTGGCTCCCTCTAAGTCTGTACTCAAGGAAAAACAAAAGTCTTACCAAGTGCTTATATGTACATGTGCTAATTTATCACTCTACGTTATGTGCTCATATGAATAGCCTCAATTTGATTTTAAGGTAGCATTCTTTTGCTTTGTATGCCATAATAACAATGCACTCAAGTGATCCATTCCAGGCAACAGGAAAACCCAAACAGCTGTTTGTGAAAGCAAAGAAACAAATCATGTCCTACACCAAAGTTTTAAAGTTCCCAGTTTTTCAGAACCACTTTGCATGTGATGGGGTGTGGGGTGTTTGTCATCAAAGAGAAACCTAAATTTACCTTGTATGCCTGGCTGGTCTTTGGACTCTGGAACCACTTGCCAAAATGCTCCTTAAGTGACAATGTTTTTCAGCTGCAGAACATGTTCCAAAACCTCTTTCTTGCCTGAAACAAATGTCCAGAATGCTGCATGAATATTCTGAAGGAACACTGAAAGGGTTCAATAACAGTTAATAAGTCCTAAAAAAATAATGCTGCCTTTGCTTGCTTGCATGCGCTCAAGAAAAGAAACAATTGCAACATTTAATTAGTCACATAGTCAGTTTTTGCTATACTGTATATTCATGTTGGTGTACAAGATAATATTTCAGTAGCGGATTATTAGATTGTACTTTATTGTTTTGTATGCAAATATACAGCCATCTTAAATAAACTAGCCGCCCCAATTGTTTTTAGCAGAGGGGGGGGGGTATAAATAAATGTTATTATTTATTATTATTATTAAACTGATGAGTTTGTATTATATCACTTCTCAGATGTTTCATCAGTTTCTGTGGCAATTTCATGGTAAATGAAGAATGCTGCAGGATAACTTAATAGTCAACAATATTTAAAAGTTCCACAGAAAGTAAGGCAGGGGGATGGGGAGAAAGTATTAACAGTTATTTGTGAGAACAGTCAGCTCACTATTTTCTTTTGTATAGGGAAGGTACAGTATCCCAAATCCAGTTAGGATGTACATTTTAGAAAGGTGTCATTAAAAAGGGAAGGACTGAAAGGACAGCAATATTGATCCCCTAATTTCCCACTAATTATACCTTCTGGTTGCAGAATCATCTCCCAAAAGGTTCCTCACCCACTCTAAGCTGCAGCTCTGGATGATATAAGGGACTGCAGTAGGAGGGAAGAGGGGAAGAGAGAGGAATGCTTGCTTCTGTGAACAGAACTCTGGTTTCAAGCCAATTTTAAGATAATAGATCAGTCTATATATTAATCAAAACTGTCTACTACATTTTTTTTACTTGTATTAGTAAAATTGTTCTTCTCATTATGAGGTACAGTACAAATGGCTCAAAGCTGCATGAGGCATGTCAGCAAACATGCCATTCTCAATGTCAAGGTGCATACAGTTTTTGGTATCTGAAGCAGATAGTTTCCTTCTGCCTCTTCCCCATTCTAGACAGTAAAGATGCAATCATAATTAAGTAACAACCTGCTGACACCTAGATTTTGCTGCCTGAGCCAGCTAACGTTAAGTGCTAATGGCACTTGCCTAAAGTTAGTACTAGCCTAGCTGTAACCTCAAAGGGCAGTGGTGCTTAATCTTGAGTCATAGAACCCTTTGACAATTTGATGAAAGCGACATACCTCCTCCTCCTCAGAAAAACACAATTTTCAAAGTAACAGGAAGGAAATCAGATTTGTTATACACACACACACATTTCCTCTAGTTCAGTGGCTCTTAACCTTTTCTTTACCAAGGACCCCCTTTAAATATCTTTTGTTGTTGTGGACCCCCAAGACTTAACTCAAGATTTAAAACAACAACAACAACAACAATACAATTACACCACCCATAAAACCTTCCCTCAGAGGCACTGGAGGGAGAGGGAACACTTTTCTCCTGCTTCTTGGTTCAAGTTTGCGGCTGGAGAGGACTGAATGGCACTGCACAGGCCAAGCCAGCCAGTCAACCTTTGTTTTGGCTCCTGTCACATGGCTGCTCCATTGCAGGGAGGAGGAGGAGGGCCAAACAGCCTTCAAGACTTCGGACCCCCTGTGAGGACATTGCGGACCCCTGGGGACAGGCATGGCATTCAGCGAGGAATATTCAGAAGTGATTTTAAACGGGGTGAAAAAGATTGCTGCTCCAGACCTTGGAGAGCAGATGCTATAAACACACTCCAACGTTTGGAGTCATGAGGGTTTGTTTACTGATTCACAGGTTGAGTCCACAAAGAAAGAGCAGTGGGATGAGGAAATAGTCTGACCCACTATAAAACAGGTTCCTATTAAGCTTTGCTGATAAATTCCCGTTCCCCCCCCCTTGCTTTTTAGCCCTGAAATGGGCCTTTGACATCCACTCCGCCCTGTGGGGCCTTCCCCCAGACACACAGCAACAGGCTTTTACAAAGTCACTAGGACTGGGGTTTTAAGGTTGTGCAATGCTGCTTTTAAGGTTTTCTAGAGGTTACATATAGTCTTTTAATGCATTTTAATATTTTTAATGTTTTAACTTATACATTGTTTTAAAAATCTTATATTTATACTTTTATTTTGGCTTTCGTATTGTTTTAAATATGATGTTAGCCACCTTGGGGCCCATTATTGAGAGCAAGGCGGGATATAAATGAAAAAATAACAACATTGAGCTTGGATAAATGACAGCTCTTTTGGACATGGCTCCCTCAAGGGGGGGGGCTGACAGGGCTCTAGCCTCGGGCCCCTGGATTAGGAGCAGGGACCAGTGTGATAGTATTATCAGTTTTTATTATGTAAATCCATTTAGGTTTTTTTTAAATAAATATTACTTTGGTGTCATCATTTAAACTGACTTATTTTAATTTTTATCCTTAATCCTGTAGAGCAGTGGTTCTTAAGCTGTGGTCTGGGGACCTCCAGGGGGCCACAATGTCCTCACAGGGGGTCCACAAAGGCTTGACAGTTGTTCAGCTCACCTCTTCCCTGCAGTGGAGCAGCCACTTGACAGAAGCCAAGACAAAGGCTGGCTGGCTGGCTTGGCCTGCGCATTGCCATTCAATCCACTCCAGCCACAAACTTGCTGGAAGAAGTGGGAGAGAAGCTTTCCCTCCCCCTGCAGTGTCGCTGAGGGAAGGGTTAATGGACGGTGTAATTATATAATAATAATAATAATAATAATTTGTTAGGATTTAAAATCTTGAGATAAGTCTTGGCGGACCGTGGCAACAAACGATATTTAAAGGGGGTCCCTGGTCAAGAAAATGTTAAGAACCACTGGCTTAATTGTGTTGTTGTTGTTGTTGTTGTTAGGGCTTTCACTCTTGAGATAAGTCTTGGGGGACCGTGGCAACAAATGATATTTAAAGGGGGTCCCTGGTCAAGAAAATGTTAAGAACCAGTGGCGTAATTGTGCTCTTGTTGTTGTTGTTGTTGTTATGGTTTTAACTCTTGAGATAAGTCTCGGGGGACCGTGGCAACAAACGATATTTAAAGGGGGTCCCTGGTCAAGACAAGGTTAACAGCCACTGCTGAAGAGCATCTCGCTGCCCTTAACCTTAGCAGTCGGTTGGGACCCCCCGCTTCAGGATGTAGAGGCCATGCTTTGGGACTACAGCTCCCAGCAAGCTGGCTGCAAAGCTCTGGTTTCCTTCCCTGGCGGCCCTGCAAAGACTCCCCACCCTAAAGGCTGAGTCACCTCTCACCACGACGACGACGACGACGCCACCATGGCACCGCACAACGCAGGACCCCCTCTCCGCCTCCGCCACGCCCCGGGCGGAGCTCGCTCTTGCTGGCCGTGTATCCTTCCGCGCCCGCCCGCCCGCCGCTCTTTCCTTCTCTCTTCAGCGCTTCAGCCTCAGCCGAGAAGGCGGGCTGGGCCTCCGAAGCTGCCTGACAGGCTATTAACCACCCAGTCCCGGCCCTTCTGGAGCAGAGCAATTCAGGGCGGTCTTAAAGGTTTGGCAAGCTCGCCTCAGAGCCCCGTAGGCGGGCGGGAGAGGCGACGCCGCCGCAGCCAGAAGGGAGCAAGCTCTAGCTGGTGCTGTGGCTGTGTTTTTCCTCCATATGAGCCTGCAGGGTGGGCTGGCATAGGAGGACTCTCTCTCTCTTGCTCTCTCTGACTAACATGAGCGCTGTAGATAACCAGAAATCCGCCCCACAATCCCGACACCTCAGGGAACTGCCCCGTGTATATATGCTATACATCAGTGCCACTTAACCTTTTCTTTACTAGGGACCTCCCTTTAAATATCTTTTGTTGCCGTGGGCCCCCAAGACTTAACTCAAGATTTAAAATCTTAACAACAACAACAATACCTAATACTAATAATAATCTCTCTCTCTCTGGCTTTTTATGCTATGATTCTGTGGACTCATCCCGCGCTAATACAATTACATATCCACCAAACCTTCCCTCAGAGGCACTGGAGGGGGAGGGGAGACTTTTCTCCTGCTTCTTCCTACATATTTGTGGCTGGAGCGGATTGAATGGCAGTGTGCAGACCAAGGCAGCCAGCCAGGCTTGGCCTTGGCTTCTGTCATGTGGCCACTCCACTCAGGGCTGGTTTAACGAATTTTTTTGGAGGGGGCTACAATGCTTTATTTGGGGGGCCTTATATATTTATCTCAGGTCAACGTTGCCTAGCCTAACCTATTCACAGTACATGGTATTCAGATTATTAGTAATAATGTTTTTGCAAGAGGAGGGTTACAGACAGCCCCCCCCACAATGATGCCCCTCCCCGTGGCTGCAGGCACTGCAGGTCCCTTAAACCAGCCCTGACTCTACTGCAAGGAGGATGTGGGCCAAGCATCTTTCAAGCCTTCGCAGACCCCCTGTGAGAACATCATGGACCCCTGGGGGTCGCTGGACCACAGGTTAAGAACAACTGCTATACATAGCTCTCTCATCAGTTCATTGAAGTGGATTGATATCCACATCGACTCATACTGAAACACATCGGTTTTAAAGATCCTTCTTAGATTCATTCTCCCCCACCCCTATTTTCTTTTTATGCTGTGACAGGATGGCATAGCTATCTTTGGAAATGCTGTCCACGCTGGATCCCTTTGGCTTGCTAAATAATTATAGAACTCACACATGCATCTGCCCCCAGTACAAGCACATAAGTTGTGCTTCACCATGTTTCTCTCAATGCTGGCAAACTTTAGCGGGATAAAGTAATAACAGAACTGGGCTTTAGTCATAGCTAAACTGGCCAATATCGGGTCCAATATCTGAAAGGGAAGTTTCCCCAGGAGCCCCAGGGTAAGTTGACTTTTAGGAGAACAAAAAAAAAGTACAGTACTGGTAACCCCACTACACCAATACACATTAATGGGGATTTCATCCATTGTAATTATTGTGATGGCAGAGAATTACTGTGTTTAATTAATATGTTCGGAAGCTGTATATAAGGGAGTAAGTATTTTGTTTGTTGTTTATTAGATGATGGATGGGCTCTCCAGCCTTGTGGCAACCGTCCTAGGAGAAGGAAAACTCCAATCCCAAACCCGGGCAGATGGTGCTCGTCCAACCCTGTAAGGTCAACCATCTAAGAGAAGGAAACTCTAATCAAACCTACGGCCCGAGGACCTCACTGCCACGTCCATGCTTGCAAGGCCACGGCAGATGAATCTCTGGTTTAAAGGGTGAGGCCAGTTCTGTGCACGCTGCGCTCCACCAGAAAAATCCATTGCACAGGCTCGAAGGACAAATCCATTTCCAAAAAAGCCCTGTAGCGACTGGCGAGGGACGAAACCGGCAGGTGTAAAGATGCACTGGAAGCCGCAGCCCCAACCCTGCATGCAGGCGGTTCAGGACATTGGTCGCTCAAGCCTGACCCGGGAGATTAGATGAACATTTGAAAGATCTACTCCCATATTATGTACATCTGGTTATTGGAAGATTAGGCTATTAGAAGATTAGATTAAAGAATTAGGATTAGAGGAATGTGCCATAAGTAACCAGATGTACAGTAGGACTCCCATATCTGCTGGGGATTGGTTCGGGGGGGGGGCGTGGATACCGAAAACCATGGCTAATAGAAAATGCCATTGAAAATAATGGGACTTCTGGTTTAAAATACCATAGAGTTGCCTTGGAGGACCTGGAAAATGGCTAGAGAGGACACATTTTCTAGGAAGACTGATAGGTGTGCTGTTTTGTGTTCTGTGGATAATTGAATCAGTGGAAACAGGGGTCCTACTGTTTAGGTAACAGGCCAAAGTTTGCTTTATGTTATTTGTTCTAGTGTTTCGTACATGAGTTTTCAAGATTCAGTCCATTCTGCTTATTGCAAATTTCCTGTGGGTGAGTGTTTCTTTCACATTCAGCATCACTGTTGTTTAGCATTATTTTAACTTCCAGATAGATAGCTGTGTTAGTCTTGTTGTACTACACAAGACTTAAGTGCCTTGCAACAATTTAGAGACTAAGAAATGTATTAGGGCATGCATATAACTATACTAGAATAGGGTTTGTTAGATACAAGGTAAGTATTAAAGTCCAACTGTAAGGGTCTGGCAGGATAGAAGATTTCACCTTTCTCTGCCCTGTATTCTGAGAGGGACAATGAACACCCATTTCACTCTATTCAGATAAGCAACACCTGTGCACTGTCTACAAATCTGCATGATGGAATGATAGATCATAGAGCATTTATATCTCTTGCATTGACACACTTAGCATTTTTTGTTTATTACCATTATTAAACTTCTCAGAATAAGGTCTCTGCAGGTGCTATAGGCTATATTTCAGAGGAAGGAATTGGCAAAAAACTACCTCTGACATTCCTTACCTAAGAAAATCCTACAAAATTCATGGGGTTGCTATAAATTAACAGGCAACTTGCAGGCACATAAACACACAAACACAAGGTGTAGCCCAAGTTAAGTTATAATAAATACAATAATGTGTTTAAAATCCAGCATTGCATAAAATCCAATGTCACATAAATTTAGGTCTGTATGTTGGGACTTTTTCCTACCTTCCTCTCCCTTTTACACTGCCTCTGATCTGCTCCAAAGGGGTCCCAGGTATTCAGGAGGAGATTCTGAGGGTCTGCAGCAGGGTGCAAGAAAGAGGGAACTGCCCCTTCCTACTTCACTGACAAGTACTGTAGTTCAATCAACAGTAGAGTTTAATCAGATACTACCACTAACCAGCAAAATGCATAAAATGTAACACATCAGGATCAGAAGCTAGCAGCAATCCACAGGGGTTCAAAATAGATCTTAAGAAAACAAATATTGGGCACCATTCATTCATTCATTCATTCATATCTTTCCCCACCCCCAGGACAGGATCCAAGCGAAAATATTCCTTAGGAAGAGAATTCCTAAGGCCAAGGTGACACCACCTCTGCCATCTGAACATCTTGTTCTGGTGGTACACACAGAGGGCTTCTGAAAGTTACTTTGGACAAAAGGACTAATTAATGGGAGGAGGTGTTCCATTGGGTTCTGAGGTGTATGGAGTTTACAAGTATGATCAGAATGCCTGGTACTTGTAAACCCTTTGCATCCATGTTTTCCACCACCAGCTGACATTTCCCAACCTTCTTAAAAGGCAGTTCCATGTACAAGACAGTGGAAGTAATCCAAAAGGAAGTTGCCTGAGCATAGATCACTGTAATTACATCACATCTGCCCTTATTTTTGCAGTTTGATTTTTCACTGTTTTGATTTTATTGAATGAGGTTCTTTAGAAAACACACACACACATTTTCAAGTTTACTTTTTTACTATTACCATTAGTCTTTGGTTTAAAGTGTTTCAGAATGAGGAATTAATTAGGCCAACTAGCTCTTTTTCTTTATTAGTGGAAGATAATGTTTTAACAATCTGCCCTCCCTGAGTGCATTAAAGCAGCCTACTGTTAAAGGAGAAGTAATGCTATGTTGAATCACATTGGTCTAGCTCAGTCCCCAGTAGCTGCTGGGTATGTTTGGTCAACTGACTGAAACTGTAAAGAATGATAAAGCCACAGAGTATGATTTGTCACTGTAAAAACTCCAGTGGTTTTAAGCACCAGATATACATTTATTAAACAGATAAATAATTGGATTGAATAGATCTCAAGAGTTGCCTGCTCCAACTGAATGTAATTTTTTCCCTGGGGTGGAGGAGACTAGCCACATTCCAACAAAAACATCAAAGAACCTTAGTAGACCTTAAAGACTAACATTCAGTTGCGCATAAACTTTTATGGGCTGCAAACTATACCATCAGTTAGATCTGATGTGTGCTTAAATCCATTATGAATGACATTGTTATCGGTGGTATTTCATAGAATCATAGAATCATAGAGCTGGAAGAGGCCTCAAGGGCCATCCAGTCCAACCCCCTGCCATGCAGGAATACCCAATCAAATCATTCCCGAGAGATGGCTATCCAGCCTCTGTTTAAAAACCTCCAAAGAAAGAGACTCCACCACACTAGGAGGCAGTGCGTTCCACTTCCAAACAGCTCTTACTGTCAGGAAATTCTTCCTAATGTTTATATGGAATCTCTATTCCTGTAGTTTGAACCCATTGCTCTGTGTCCTAGTCTCTGGTGCAGCAGAAAACAAGCTTGCTCCATCCTCAGTATGACATTCCTTTAAATATTTAAACATGGCTATCATGTCACTTCTCAACCTTCTCTTCCCCGGGCTAAACATACCAACTCCCTAAGCCAATCCTCATAGGGCATGGCTTCCAGACCTCCCACCATCCTGATCGCCCTTCTCTGGACACGTTCCAGCTTCTCAGTATCCTTCCTGAATTGTGGTGCCCAGAACTGGACACAGTATTCCAGATGAGGGCTGACCAAAGCAGAATAGAGTGGCACTATTACTTCCCTTGATCTAGACACTATACTCCTATTAATACAGCCTAGAATTGCATTGGCTTTTATAGCTGCTGCATCACACTGCTGATTCATGTTCAGCTTGTGGTCCACTAAGACTCCTAGATCCTTTTCGCACGTACTGCCCGCAAGCCCTGTGTCACCCATCCTATATCTATGCATTTCATTTTTACTGCCCAAGTGTAGTATCCTACATTTCTCCCTGTTGAAATTCATTTTGTTAGTATTGGCCCAGCTTTCTAATCTGTTGAGGTCATTTTGGATTCTGATTCTGTCCTTTGGGGTATTAGCTACCCCTCCTAATTTGGTGTCATCTGCAAACTTGATAAGCGTACTTCTATTCCCTCAATCAAGTCATTGATAAAGATGTTGAATAGCACATGGGCCCAGGACAGAACCCTGTGGCACCTTAATGGTCACTTCTCTCCAGGATGAAGAGGAGCCATTGGTGACTACTCTTTGGGTTCGGTCAGTCAACCAATTACCACTTCCACACCATTTAATCAGGTCATCCCCATTGGTTAGGATCAGATCTAAAATAGCTGATCCCCTTATTTATTTGGTTGCTTCTTAGTCTATAGTAGGCCAATGATCTAAATAGCTAGGAGTGCAAACCAAAATGGCAGGCACACTGCTTTTTCTTCATAGTTTCTGTGCCTTACACAAATGGGTTTTGCAGCCATGCAGAGACTCCATTTGGAATGCTCTGGAGCTGAGAAGCTTGGTGGGATACCCCATCCCTTCCCATCCACTGCACATATACCAGCCCTCCAAGCTACCATCCCCGCAGTTTCTTTCCGTCTACTAGTAGAACAGCTTCACTTCGGGTGTTCTCCTGCTGGGTAGCTTTCTGTCTATCACTTCTTATTTCTCTTTCCTTCTTATATCTCTACATGGCTCTTTAAAAAGTAAGAAATTTATCATGGATTTAGTAGGGTCAGCCCTGGTTACTACTTGGATGAGAAAAAAATACTAGGTGATGTGGGGTATATTTCAGAGGAAGGAACTGGCAAAACCACTTCTGAGTATCCCTTGCATAATAAAACCCTAATAAATTCATGGGGTCACTGTACGTCAGCAGGCAACTTGAAGGCACACACACACACACACACACACCAAGACGAGGAATTCTCATGCACAAAGGCACCTCATCTAGCCTGTGGAGGCCCTTGTCAACCACATCCCATCGCTCTCTAAATCAGCTTTTCTCAACTTTTTTTATACTGGAGGAACCCTTGAAATAATTTTTTGGTCTCATAGAACCCTTGTATTGAAACTTTATATCTATAGCTCAAAAAAGCCCTCCCCCCCATCACAGTCTCTCAGGGAACCCTGATTGAGAAACCTTTCCTTAAAGCATATTGCTGCTATTGAGAAGTGTTTGGTGATAAGAGCAGGGGTTCCTCAAGTGCCAACTGAATGTACAGCCAGTCTGTGCTTTCTCTTGCCTTGTGGGGAAGAGGATTGAAGCTGGGTGACTAGCACAAAGCAGGGGCTGGAGAAGGACAGGTTGCTTACCTGTAACTGTAGGTCTCTGAGTAGTCATCTGTGAATTCACACAAGTGGGTTTTATGTACCTGCACAGAAACAGCTTCAGAAAAGTCTAGAACTCTTATATAAGCTATGTTTGGCAGTAACTCCACCCACTCCCCTCTGCCCTATATAAGCAGGGTTCTTGCCCAAGCTCCTCAGTTCCTTGAACGCTGCAAATGCAGCCCCCAAGAAATCAAGAGCAGGACACCAGAGGGGAGGATAGGTGGGTTTGTGTGAATTCACAGATGACCACTTGAAGAACTACAGTTATAGGTAAGCAAACTGTCTTCCTTCTTCTTGGTTTTTGTGAATCCACACAAATGGGAGACTAGCAAGCTCAAGCAATAACCAGAGGAGGGGTGTACTGCATAGCAGAACCATATTAACATGTCAGGAAGCCCCCTATACCACCAGAAAGAGACAACAGACAGCTAAACTAACCAAAACTGTGTATCACCACATGTACCAATAAACTTGCAGAATAATCATAAATGTTACCAGTACCCACGTCCCCCTGGACAGAGATCAATAGTACAGGTTCAAATCCAAGATAGGCCGCAGGCCTCCTGCCTGCTTTGAAACAACAAAGTACCAGGAGAAGAAGCCCGGTATTTCTGTGCAGGAGGGACACGTTCTACAGCTCCATTGCGAAGCAAGGGGTTGACTTCCTCTGCAAAAGTCATGGATGAAGCATTAACACAGAATACCCCAGTGGGAGGAGGGTAGAGAAATTTGATGGCAAAACCAGTGGCAACTATTTTTAAGGCCCAGGTGTTGCTGGTGATGGTGGCCCAGATGTCAAGGGCTAACACCAAGCAAAGCAGTAGAGACATGTCGGAGGATGCCGTAGAAGCGTGTCCGAGATCTGAGTCAAAGTCACTGCTTGGCAGGCTCAGACTTCTTATTGAAGGAAGGTTTGGAATGTGAAACAGCATGGGACTTCTTCCAGGATGAAGAAGGAAATGGAGCCTGTCTGTGTGACCCAGCCGGTGGGGGGCTATACTAATGGTAAAAGATGGTATATTGCTGCCTCCCCGAGGACCAAGGACGGCCAGGCTGATGAGTGGGTTGGAAACCAAACTTCTTCGCAGTCGTGTGCATTTTGTGAGTGTGTTCCAGTTTGGTATCTGTCTTGGCATGGAACGAGCCCTGGTCGTCAAAAGGCAGGTCTTCAGTAACTGTGCAAGCTGAAGTAGAGAGGCCTGAGGAATGGATACATGCATGGCATCTGAGGGCAACAGAACCGGCAACCACTTTCCCTGCACCGTCAGCCAGGTGCTTCGCAGATTGGAGCTGGTGACCCACTAGTGTGAGTCCCTTGTCCTTCAGGCCAGGAACCACATGTTTGTCCTAGTCTGGCAAATTCTCCAAATACAGCAATAACTTCTCCCATAAAAAGCATTGATAAGCACCCATGCAGGCAGTATAATTTGCTAGCTTTGAAATATGGCAAACAGAAGAGTAGGACTCATGACCCATACCTTCCAACTTCTTGCCCTCCTTGTCAGAAGGCACAGAGTGAACCTTACGCAAAGTTCTGGATTGAGCTGTGTCCACTATTACCGAATTCGGCTTAAGGTGTTGCATAAGCCAGGATGCATTCTCTTCCATTACCTTATATAAATTGTCTAGTTTCTTTGAAGTTGGTGGGACTGATGAAGGCATCTGCCAAGAGGACTTTACAACCTGGGAGAGGTAAGAACGGTATCATTGGGATCGATGGAGCCTCCCGATGCAATTGAGTGAAGATCAGGTCTTCCACCAAGGGATCAGACTTCTTGACTTGCAGGCCTAATGCTTCTGCCATTCAAGCCATTGGTCTGCAAAGGAGCAGAAGCTGTCTGTGGGCGACGGTGGGTCCGGGTCACCCACGCAATCAGGAGAAGACTTAGGAGGAGATGCTTGATGTTAAAGATTCCCCATCTGAAGAGGATGACAGAGAAGATGTCTGCCTCCTAGGTTTCTTCATTGGAGACTTGGGAACAAGTTGTATATCTGTCAGTACCATTGGTACTGTACTACCGGCACCCCAAGTGCCATCAAAGGGGACACCAACACTACCTTCTTGAGATGGAGGCTGATGAGGAAGTGATGTAGACACATCCCGACTTGGGATCGGTAGGAGTTTGCGGTACCGAGACCCTAGACACCAGTACTGGTGCACGTCCATCCGCTGGACAGGGTAGCACAGGTCCAGAAGGAGAGACTGGGTGGCTGCCAGCCCTGCCCCACGAACAAGATCTGCTTCTCAGGTTCGATGGACCTCTTAACCCACAACAATGGTCTCTTTGGAAGCGAGAAGGGGATCAGTCCTGAAGAGAACAGTACCGATGGCTGGTCTTATGATACTGTACATGAGCAATGCAGAAATCACACTTGCATCCATCGAAATTTAGGTACCATCGGTATCGTGGAAAGTCAGGTACATCCATTCTCAGTCCCAATAGTACCGATGTGGTAGGATCAGTACCGAGGAGAATCCCTGTAGGGACGTTCTCCTGATGCAGGTGACCAAGCTGAGGAAGCATAAGATTCTGGGGGTCGCAGAGTGAGAACAAGAACGGTGGCCCAAGGGGGAGCGGAAACGCCTCAATTTAGAGTGATGCCCACACTTCCAGTCCTGAGGCCGATCTGAGGCTGAAGAAGAACAACCTGATCCAGAACAATGCCTCCACTCATGAGGATGATCCCGAAGTGGTAAAGGCTTTGATGGAACAGAGATGGCTCTCATGGGTTCACGAACCCCAGAAGAACCCCTTGAAACTTGTACTACCTCAGTGTAAGAGATGACCCCGCCCTCGAAATGGACCACAGCACCCTGTGGAAACTCACAATGCTGAGCTTGTTCCATTGAAAATTCCAAGTCAGCGAACTGACCAGGATCTGTACCTCGGGGGATTTATGGAACCATCCAGAAGGAACCAAAGAAATCTCCGCCAAACTGGATTGGATTGGAGACTGTACCATGCCGGTCTCTTGCATCTCAGCTGCGAGGCAACAAGGATGGAAGAAATTGTAAACAGGGGAGGCAAAGTACCCCTTCTCTTTTGTCCTTCTTCTTAGAATGTTTGGGGGAATGAGTCTTGCTGTGAGCCAGCTGGTCAGTACTGATGGTACCGATCTTGGATTCTGTGCCTGTACCGATACCAATCGAATGCGAAGTCTTTCGGTCCATCAACTGCATGGAACGGACTGTAATGGTGGAGGTGGGAGCTACCAGTTTAGGCAGCAATGAACCCCTCCTGGACTCATGAGTGGCAAAGTTGGCTTTTGAAATAGAAGAGGGTTTCAAAGGCATGCTCATATAAATACAGTTGTCCCTCCATATTCACGGGTGTGGCATTCACGAATTTCAGTATTCACAGCTTGAAAATACTCTTAAAAAATAATAATCCAAAAAGCAAACCTCAATTTTGCAATCTTATATAAGGGACACCATTTTGCTATGCCATTGCATATAATGGAACTTGAGTATTCATGGATTTGGGTATCACAGGGGGTCCTGGAACCAGATCCCAGCAAATGTGAAGGGACAACTGTATTGTTTGAGCCTAGCCTCTCTATTCCTCCTAGCCTGATGCATGAATGCCTTACAATGGCGGCAGTTCATCATGTTATGCCCCTCACAAAGACAGATGAGACACTTAGTGTGTCCATCCATTTCAGGCATTTTAGCCCCACAGTCCTCACAGTGCTTGAAAAAGCCAGAGTAGGACATTATCACAAGAGTAGACAAACCTGTAGGCCAACAAAGGGTAATCGAAAGGCAGTGTCAAGACAGTCCAAAATCACAAACCGTGAGGGAAATCACTGACAATAGTCGAAGACAGAAGCCCGAGGGAAATCACTAGAGAATAGCCAAAAACAGTCTGTTGTCTAAGAATCACTGAGAGTAAGAGCTCACAAAGTACCTTGCTGCAACCAACACGGCAGAAAGAAAGGAACTGAGGCATTTGGGCGAGAACCCCGCTTATATAGGGCAGGGGAGAGTGGGTGGAGTTACCACCAAAAATAGCTTATGTAAGAGTTCTAGAAGTTTCCGAAGCTGTTTCTGAGCAAGCGCATAAAACCCGCTTGTGTGGATTCACAGAGACCATGAAGAACCTACAGTAAGCTCTTCAGCTGGAGATTCAATTATATTAATGATCGAGCATTGAGAGATACTGTGGGGTAGTGATTTTGTAGGAAGGTAATGAGTCTAAAAATAAAATTGCATTAAAAAATTCCAGGATCTAGTCCTTTAAAAACAACAAGAATTATTTCCTTTTAAAAGGAGTTAAAAATCATTCAGTCACTTTGACTTCACGCTTTATGCAGAGTGCGGTTAGCAAGCAGACTTAAGCTCAATTATCATTTGAAAGTGTATTCAGAGATCTGGGATCCCCCAGTTAAATTAGACTCATTACAAAACAAAGGAGTCAGTTTAAAATGCAAAACAAAGTTTACTGAAGGTATATCAGTCTCAGTCTACATACTAAAACAAACTTAAGAAAAGGTCCCTAACTGACTAAGAATGGGTAGGAAAGACTCACCAGCCTACAGCCTTGGCTGGGTTCCGATGCATCATGGCATGGTTACAGGAAAGCTTAAGATGCCTCCATTCTCATTGAGAGTCAGATTCAGAAGAAAGGCAAGTTAACACACAAGCAATAAAATTCAAATTAGGTCATGTGTGAATCACCCAGCACTTCTAGTTGGCTAGAAGTGCCCAGTGAAGTAAGAGAAGGGAATTTTGGGAGAACAAAATGCATGCAGGGAAAAAACCCTAGACTTATCTAAGATTGTGAATGAGGTACACAAGATTGCTTTTACATTACAATGATTATTTCCCCACATACTACAGATTTGATCTTGGACTATGATTGGAGACTAGGATTGAAATCTCTGCTCTGCAATGAAAGTGCACTGGGTGACCTTGGGCAAGTCACACTCTCTCAGCGTCAGAGGAAGACAAGGGCAACCCCCCTCTGAACAAATCTTGTCAAGAAAACCCCATGATAGGTCACCATTAAGTCGGAAATGACTTGAAGGCACACAACAACAACCACCTATAGGTTAGTGAATAGCATATACAGTATTAAGACAAGACAAGCTGATCAAATGTCCAAATATAAGTTTCTTGGTAGGTTCTGTCTGAACATCATTCCTTCAAATCTTGGAAGCGTTGTTAGATCTATCCAATTGGTCAGCTTTTATAAAAATTTTATCAACATGGCTGGTTTCTTTTCTTGTTTTTAACATTTTTCTGCTTTCTGATATACTACATAGAACCCTGGTGGTGCAGTGGTTTGCATTTGCCGGCATGCAGCCACAACATTGTGAGTTTAATCCTCAGGGCTGTAGGTTGACTCAAGTCTTCCATCCTTCTGTAGGTTGGTAAAATGAGTACCGTACCCAGCTTGTTGGGGGCAATTAGCTAACACATTGTAAACTGTTTAGAGTGCTTAGCCTTATAAAGCAGTATAGAAATGTAAGTGCTATTGCTACTGTACTATATAACTGAGAAACTTCCTTGTGTATTTCTATCATGCATCTGAATACACACACACACACACACACACATATATATATATATATATTAAAAGACAGCATATTGACAATACATCTTGCAACAGAAGACCTTTGGCTAATCCCCATGGCTACAGTGGGGGCTTCTAGCAAGTCTAGCAATCTGGCTCTATTTTTTTTTTTAATTTACAAAAATGCCTTACATACATAACAAATCTCACATGTAAATTTAAAAAAGTGCCATTGTCAGAGTGCAGTCAGTGACATCATTCAGTGATTGTTTTTATACCAGCCAAAGGTACTGCCCCAAATTCATCTGTGAGAAACTGGAGTTTGTTTAGCTAATTTTGAGCGGAAGGAGGAACATACAAACTCTATGGGACTACTCCAGAGAGGGCTTCGTTTAAGCTTCAAACATGTTGCTCTTCCATTTTTCTCTACTTACTGTGGAACCTCAAAGCTACTTCTATAGAGGAAGGAAGACTTAAGAAATTTCATGGAAGGCATACTGGGCTGCTGGGGAGGGGAGAGAAACTTCAGATCAGTCACATGGATACATTCTAAGAGACAGATTATAAAGCTCTTTCCTAATGCAAATTCATTTACAAGTTGCTCAAAGAGTTCTTGTGTCAACAGATTGTGCAAATTGTCACTTGAAAAAAGTGTCCTTTGATAGGCAGTGATAAAAGCCACAGACTACAAATGGTCATTTGTTTTGGAAAATTTTGCACTAGCACAAGTCAGAATCATTCTTATACTGCAGTGCTACGTAGAATATATCCTGAAAGTAAACCACAGTGAATTAAGTAGGAGTTCAAAGTTGCCTTTTTTTTTTTTTGCAGTAGTAGTAGAATCTCAAAAAGTGTTCCTGTTAAATTGTTGTTGTGTGCCTTCATGTCATTTCTGACTTATAGCAATCCTAAGGGGGACCTATCACAGAGTTTTCTTGGCAAGATTTGTTCCGAGGGGGTTTGCCTTTGCCTTCCTCTGAGGCTGACAGAGAATCTACACAACACATATAATGCAGGTTGAAACTGGTTTATTTGCATAGCTCCTTCCTATGGAATCCTGGGATTTGTAGTTTTACAAGGTCTTTTGCCTTCTCTGATAAAGCATGCTGGTGCTTCACTAAACTACAAATCCCAGGATTCCATAGGAAGGAAGCATGCAAATAATCTAGTTTCAACCTGAATGATTTCACTGGTGTGGATGCCCCTCGAGAAACTGTGACTTGCCCAAGGTCAACCAGTGGGTTTTCATGGCTGACCAGGGATCCAAATCCTGGTCTCCAGAGCCATAGTCCAACACTCAGACCTCCACACAACATTGACTCTCTCCTGTTAAATAGAGTGGTTTAATTTAAGGGAGCCTTTATTGCATTAGGTACTACATTTGCTTTTTAAAAGGTATGGGCCTGGAGAAACTGCAACTACTGGTTACAAAATCCAGCAGCCGTGTTTACAAAAATGACCTGGACCACAGAATGTCAAGTCCAGGTTTAATCAATGATCATGCCTTTCAACATTCAACAGTAGGAAACTCCTCGTTTTACCTCAGTGCTTCTACTCTTAACCATAGGAGCCAGCATGGTATAGCGGTCTGAGTGTTGGGACTATGAAAACCTGCTGCGTGACCTTAGGCAACTCACACACTCACATTCCTCAGAAAACCCTGTGATGGGTTCACCTTAGAGGTGCCATAAGTCAGAAACGACTTGAAGGCACACAACAAGAAATGTAAACTTTCACTGAACACAATTTCAGCCATAAACACCCCTCTCCCAAACCTTTGCAAAGTTTCCAGGCCATTTTAAATATAATAAAATAGCATCATATATATGAATGATGTTTAGTAAACTCATAATTCTGGAACCTAGATGTAGCTGATTCTTTTCTAGGTTTTATATACCACAATCATTCCAAGGTTTTTATATGGGACTGTCCAACTTTTTATAGCTGTTCCTTTTTCTGTTCTTTCCCAGAATTGTATGTTGGTAAAAGCATTTATCTTAACTTTTGTACACTTAATGTATATATTCCAAAATGGCACTTTTTTTCTGGGCAGAATCAAACAACAGATCTCCACTAGCAAACAAGCAGAAGCAAGTAATCTCCCTCCCCACTACTGACTCCTCTGTGGTTCCCAAACTAGCTCTGGAGGGGTGGGAAATGCTCTGGAGTTGGATTTCAGGCAGCACCAAGAGTTGCAGGGATGGAGGAGAAACTTCCATCAGCAGAACCTCGGGTTTAATCCACTGCCAACAATGCACAGAGTTGCTTATTTGGTGTTTCCAACTAGAAGAGTTAAAGCAGTCCTACCCATGAAATGAAACTTGGTATACAAAAGAGAATTGTAATTGCTGCGTCAAAGTTAAGCAAAAAAAAAAAAAAAAAACTGAATGCACTGTGAGCAAGATTTTTTTTAAAAAAAATGCTGCAAAACCACAAAAATAGATACTCCATATACACAGTGAGGATGTAGATTGTTTATTTACTGTCAGTAACTTACTTTACATAAGGCAATATTAATGGTTGGAACACCTGCACAACGTATGTACAGAGAACAATGTACAACTAAAGGAAGCTTTCATCTATTAGTAAATCGAACCATTTTAAATTTATGCCTCTAAGAATTTCTTTAGAAATAATTTATTGCCAACGCTGAACCAAGGCATGGGGAAAATTTACAAGAAGATTCTCTTAGTTCCTGGAAAAGTTATAAAAGTTATACATATAAAAAATGTAAAGCCACAAAACACCCCACATTTATACAAAACTAATACAAATCTTGGTTTCATTAAAGGTTTGGTGCGGTTTTTACAAAATATGTATTTTAGAGAAAGGCTTTATAGAATATAAACTCTGACTGGTGCTGTTAGATGGGGTTTTAAACAAGTGGCAATTATTTGCTTTCAAGTACAACATAAGACTGCAAATGGCACTATTACAATGCTGTGTAATCTTTAAAAGTCTGATTTTAGAGATGTCCATCTTGTGGTACCATCAAATAGAGAAAGGTTTATAAAACAGTTGTCTAGTGAGCAGCTGAGTAGCATATCCAGATCTAATCAGTAGCTCAAAAACAAAATGACTGCCTAAACTTAGGCTTCCTAAGGTTACTTTCTCACATAATCTTACAAGACAATAAAATCTGTGTTGATAGAAAATAATTTTAAGAGACTATGCCCATGAAGCATCACAGTCACTCCCCTTTACTCAAAATCTCCTCACTTTTGGGGGATCCTTCAAACTGCTCATTCCTACTGGAATGCTATTTACAGGCAAGTCTGGGAATGACACATACTGCTTATACTAAGAAAATTATGAGGCTAAAAAAATAGTGTGTGCATACACACACTTGAGCAGAATTACCTTACTTTTTAAAAAAATTGCTTCTTTCAAATTAAAAAAAAAAACCCTGACTTTTGCAAATCCAAAATATAGGCAAGGTCAGTAAGGATTTTTTTTTTACACTGAAGATTTTTTTTTTAAAAAAATCCAGTTTAAAGATTGAGAAAATCTTTATCTAGCAAACGGGCCTGTAATTCGGAACAAGTGTACTTAAAAATATAAGATTTTAACAATATCTCTACTTAAAATGTAGGTTTTTGACATTCGTAGGGTGGATTTAGATGGGTAAGCCATTCCTTTTAGCAAGACACTTGTTTTGCTGTCTTTGCACTATTAGGGACCTTAAGAACATCTTCAAAGCATTGCAGAGAAAATTGCAAAGCAAGAGGAAACGTCACAAGGTTCTCCAAGGCTCCTAGATGGGTGGCCTCTAGCCTAGAACTCACTGTGACTGGGAATCTTAGCAGGACAAAAGAAAGGAAAGAAACCAGAAGTCATGATTTAGTCTGTGACACTGCTTACTCAAGATCCAGAATCTCTTTCAAGGTTTATGGTGTTATCACTGATTTCATGATCATTATGTAAATTAAACATGACATTATTTAAGCAGTTTTTCCTGCCCTCCCCTATCCCATTTGGGGACATTCCTCAACTGCTTTTGATTTAAAAAACAGCATAATCAGAAATGTACATGTGAGGCTGCATGTCACATGTAATGTAGCATGTGCTTTACCCTAATTATTTATGTAAATCCACTGCATTTTTTGTTCACAAAGCACATGTCCCTTTATAGCTGTTTTTCTAGAATAAAACGGAACATCTGACTCCCACTAACAAGCAAATTCTGTGCCCTATTATAAAACGGAGCCAACTTATTTCTTCATATACAGAGTTTTACATATCTTTTGATTTGTTAACTAAAACTGATAGATACTCTGATGAAAAACAGGTACTGTCCTTATCCATATAGTACTTTGTAGGCAAGAGTCTAGCAATTCTAATCCCATTCAAATATACAATTTTTGGTGGAATTCTGAAAATAATGGTGCAGGAGAATAGGGCCCCTATAACATATATACTGTTTCCCTTTAGATCCTTCAAGAATCTACTGATGACATTTATACATTTCCTAGAAAATATGGAAAAGCCTATGATCAACTTTGTGCTGTGTTTTATTCTGGCAATGGAGTGCTCCCTCTCTCCCAACAAAGGCCACTATCAGGTAAACTGGCATTCATGTTAAGGCCACTGCAAGGAAAACAAATTAACAGGCACTTTAGGTTAAAAAGATTCTTCTTTAAATTACAGCATTTACTAGCACTGGACTAGGCCCACTTAAGTACTAAGAAAGTTGAGCCTATTCTATTAAAGCACTTAATTTGCAAAAGTTCTCATGTTACCCACATCTAACATGCGGCAAAAATTTCGATGGTTTTCAAAATAATGAACATTTTCTGACTGACTTCCTTCCACAAAGATTACATAATAGTTGCACTTAGCATTTGAGAGTCCTAGCAATGTACTACATTTGTGCAACAACAAAAAGGAAGTTGTGCTGCTAATCTCTGGTCATGTTAACCATTCACATGTTTATGGCAATAAAGTATTAGAACAGGCTTAAGTGCTGATCTCTTTTGTAGCAGTTCTCTCTAGAGCACAGTATAATAAGACATGTGATAAAATGTACAGTTAAACTAGGATGTCTATAGTAACTAGGCTTTTAACCAATTCCTGAGAAATCAAAGTATCACCAGCACCCTCAAAACTAAGATGAAAAACAGTCAACAAACCTGTTTTGTTTTCAGTGAGTGAGTGCTTGCAAGGCTGAATTACTGAGGTGTGCCACAATCCAGGTAGAACGTGGCATCCTTTTAATTTCAGTTTTTTGCAGTATGTTATTCCTGGAACATCATTCAGTGCTTTTTTTTATTTTCAAAAACAAGTTTTGCCTTTTTTGCTAATATAATGGACAGCATTGTGTAAACTACAGCTGTGTACACTCTCAGTGTTGTCATACTACTTTAACAAGTTGTATCTGACATTTATAAACACTGTCACTGTTTAGCAGAAACAAATCTCATGCTTGGCTTCCTTGATTGCCCAAACTACAATATCTGTTCTAACTGAGGGGGGAGGGATCCAAGACGCTTTCTTCAACAATGGCTTATTCACAGGAAATGACAGAGGCTTTCAAAAGCTACAAGCAGCTGTGTGCTTTAAGCTACTTTAGCATCAAACTATAAAAGCACAGATTTCTCAGACTGTAAGAGTGATCAATCAGCAATCAATTCCAGAGGTTTATACAGAATTCATTTTGATTAAAACATTCAGTGGTAGTGACCACAATTGTTTTCCTTTCTGGTACCATTTGTGAGCACCCTCTATTGGCATGGAAGCATAAACACATTTGTAAACTTCAAGTACAGCATAATTATTGGACAGAGCAGAGCTGTTTGCTGTACAGCACAGGTGGTAGTGGTTGGCCAAGCTTGGAGAGCAGTCCAAAGTTGTATCAGATCTCTGCTGTAACAATTTCACATGCCAAACTGCTTTAGCAAATTTCCAAAGTAAATTCTTTCAACCACATGTCTATACACTAATAGATGTTACAGGGATACATTTTTTTATCAATCTGAAGAAGATGGAAGAGGTTAAAACTTGAAGTTAGCTTTTTAAAGTCTCTTAAGAAATTAAAACTTATTGAAAACAAAGTTACAGTGGAAAAATTAAAGCCTGAATTTCAAGAGAAATTGGCGATAACTTGAACAGCAGCAGCCTTTACCCACACATCATGAGGTCTAGCAAGACCAGTGTTTTCCCAACTCCTGCTGTAAACTATTAACCCAAAGTCTTTTTGCCCATCACTGTAGCATGAGCTGCTTGAGGTTGTCATGAAGGATGGTATCCTTTACATCACGAAAGACAAGGCGGATATTTTCTGTATTAATGGCAGTGGTGAAGTGATGGTATAAGGGCTTCTGCTGCTGGTCCCGGCGTTTGGTACGAAAACAATCCACCAGGAATTTTTGGACGTCTGTTAAGTTGTGGGGATCACCTTCAAATTCTGGGAAGTAGTCCTTGATGCTCACTTTTTGCACTTTTTCCTCAAGTAAGTCTGTCTTGTTTAGGAAAAGAATGATGGAGACATTGCTGAAAACCCGATTGTTGACTATAGTTTCAAAAATGTTCAGAGATTCTGTAAGGCGATTTGTTAGTCGATCCTCCATAAGTACCTGGTCAAATTCACTTGATGAAACCAGGAACAATATTGAAGTGACACTGTCAAAGCATTCAAACCAACGTTTTCGCTCTGACCTTTGGCCACCTACATCAACCATCTTGAAGGGAACATTTTTAATTTCAAAATCGTACTCATGGATCCCTTTGGTAGGTCTTCGTGCCAGTAGAATATCTTGCTGAGAGGGAAGATAGTCCTATGAAAGAAAGAAAAATATATTGACATTAATAAGATCACTGTGCATGTTACTAAACCTTAGAATGAACTGACATAGGAAGTTCTGGACATAAACAACTTGATCCTTCATTATCTAAATGTTTTTTAAAGCCTCAAACCAAATTTAGAGTGCAATATCAAAAGAATGAGAAAGAATGATTATACTGTAGGTATCTCTCTTTTCACTTGATTTAAATCATCATTAAAGAATGTGTGCATTGTGAAAGCAGAAAGTGAACGGAATGAGGAAAGAGGACTATTTGGTCTAAGCTATTGTTTTATTCAAGCAAGCTGGCACCAAGTGGTGACATCTAGAAGAATTATTCATGTTATTAATGTATCCCCTCTCACCTGGGGAATGTCAACTATGTACATTTTAAGTATTAATTTCAAATCACTATATTTATTATTAGTGGGGAAAATGCAAGGCACAACTCCTCCCGCCGTGCTCTTTAGCCCTGCGCACCTCTAAAAAACCAGGTGCAGAGGTTGGTTCCACCCTACCAGAGCTGGGTTTGGGGAATACACAGGGGGCTGCAGCAGGGAGGGGGAATTTCCTCTTCCAGTTCTACTTGAAGTCCATCACTGGAATCTTCTTATATGGGTTTTTGTTTGTTGGTTGGGTTGCAAGAGTAAAATAGTAAAATCAGGGGTTGCAGGAGTAAAATAGTGAAGGCGTTAGTGAGAGAGATGCAACGGGGACTGTTTTGCTATGTATAAAATAAAATAAAAAGTTTTTCAATTTAAAAAGTTATTTAAACAAAAAGCAAACCCATTACTGTTATTCTCTACCAAAACAAGAAATGTGCTACCATGTTCTATCACATTTACTTTGCAATGTGGTAACTTTCAGCCATTAAATCTACAACTATTAAAAAAAAAATCAAAGTTCCCTTTTAGCATACATTAGTGCTTTAACAATTAACATTAAAGAGTAAGTAAACTTACTGGTTCTCCAAGTTTGTCCAAGTTGTCCAGGAAATACTTTATAGATTCCCCCTGAAATTAAGGAAGAATATATTTAATGTAATTATTTATAGCAATTTAATATGAATTACTTTTAAAACAAAGCTATAGTTCAAGTGTAGTGCTTAACTCCTAAATGCCCTTTTCCTGAGGGGGGGGGGAAGTGGATCAAAATCTACAAAACCTACATTAAACGAGTACCTAGTTAAAATCCATCACAGATATAAGCACACTGATTTTAGTGAACACCCAAGAACGCAAGTACTGGACATAAGCACTCTATACAGTTTCTACATGTACAGAATCAGAGCATGCAGATCATCAACAGCTTATAAATACTCTTTTCAAGGTACGTAAAGAAAAGGAATTACTCCATGCTGAGAAATGCTTTTTAAATTTCTTCATAATACAGAGTTCATCAATTTAAACAAAATATCAGGAGAAGCTCGATAAATGAAATTCATATGAAGCTCAATTGAACCAATTTTTATTCCAATAAATGCAATGGGCTCTAGGCAGTGCCAAGCAGAATTTAAAATTTCTGGAAGTACAGTCACAGTAATAGAGGACGGTCGAATTTACATTTGTCAAAGTGGTTGTGGACTAATCCAGGGTTGAGGAACCTCCATTTAAATGTGTCTTATGCTGTTAACTCTGATCAGTGAGCAATATTTTAAATACCTTGCACAGATCTGAGTTGTTTTTTTTATTGTAGGAAGATATTGCACTGGAGCTTACTCCTAAGCCAGTATATATGGAATTGTAGTCCAATGCTCAAACCACTACATCAGATCACAATTCTTTCAAGTCATTCTTGGAAGAGGGAGCTGGGTATGTTTAGCCCGGAGAAAAGAGGGTTAAGAGGTGACATGATAGCCATGTTTAAATATTGGAGGGGATATCATACTGAGGATGGAGCAAGCTTGTTTTCTGTTGCTCCAGAGAAAGGACATGGAACAATGGGTTCAAACTACGGGAAAAGAGATTCCACCTAAACATTAGGAAGAATTTCCTGACAATAAGAGCTGTTCGGCAGTGGAATGCAATGCCTCGAAGTGTGGTGGAGTCTCCTTCTTTGGAGGTTTTTAAACAGAGGCTGGGTTACCATCTGTCAGGAAAACTTTAATTGTGTACTTCTGCACGACAAGGGGTTGGACTAGAAGGCCCTTGTGGTCTTTTCCAACTCTATGATTCTAAATAATAATCTGCATTTTGTATTTGTATTACCTCAAGCAGTGCTCATAGTCAACACATACATACACTGGACAGACAGACAGATAGAATATATGGCTTTATACTATACAAACTGATCCCAGTTGCCACAGATTCTGTATCCATGGTTTTACTTATCCATGTCTTTTAAAAAATATGTTCTCCCTTCCGATCTGGGACAGAGCGAAGCGAGGATCGATCGAAAGGGGCTCTGACTCCTGTAACCACCGTCACGGCTGAGGGAAGGAGACATCCGAGCTAATAAGCTCATAAAATCCCTGCTGAAAGGTCCCCCAGGTGAGGGGGTCCAAAAGGTGCCACCTAAAGTGGAGCTACGTGTGCGGAACCCGCCAAAGTGAAAGGAGCTTGGTGAAGGCAAGCGGGTGCGACGAAAGCTAAAGGTGGTTCCCAGCCGCGACGGGAGAAGAGTGGGGCGAGAGGCAGACTCACCACTCGCTAGAGAAGCTGCCAGACACCACGGCGTGAAGTAAAAGAAACTGACTAAGTAAGGTCTGTGGAGCTAGATCTTGGGAGGCACTAACATTCCTCCGTTTATAAAGCATTACTTCCATGGGGCATTAGATTGATTTTGGCTGTCTATTGTTGACTCGTAGCAATCTAATTCTTCCAACCTGGGTGGAGAAGAGCTTGCTTTGGAAGAGGTTTTTTTTTCTTTTTCCTTCTTTTGTGGGTTTGGGTATTTTTCAGGCTCTATTTTCAGGTTTTGATATACAGTATACACATATTTCTTATATTTTTGCCTATTTTTGTTGCATTATTTTTACTTCGTTTTTATTACTTTTTCTTTTTTGTGTGTTTTTGGGTTGTGTATTCCTGGTATTTTTGACATTTTTGGTATTCTTTCTCTTTTTATTTTTGCCTTTATATTTTTTCTATAGATTATTTTTTTTCTTTTTTCCCTCTTTTTTCCTCTATTTTCCCCTTCTTCTTTTTCTTGCCTCTTTCTTTTTTGTGGGTAATTGTTTGTTTGTTTTTTCTATTTTTGCTTTTTTGATTTAATTAAAAACTGGTTATTGCTGCTTTACAATTAGATATTTTGCAGAGTCACTGTCTTTGTTACTAGAGCAAGCCCTGTAGGTTGACCTTGGAAAAGCCGAATGCCAAAAACTTACATCACATGGCTGGAAAGCTGCCAAGGTACCCAGTCTGGAACATAAACATTTGAGAACCTGAGCATTGTGTGTGTGTATTTTTTCCCCTTCTTTTTTTCCCCCTTCTTTTTTATAAAAACCACAGATGAATCACTGATTTAATACTTACTAGTCCAGCAGCTATTTGATTTTGCCTCTTTTTTATACCATTTTTTCCCCTTCTTTCTATTTATTGTGAAGATCCTTAATGATACTTTAGCTGCTAGCTAGTATTTTCCTTCCTTTTTTCTTCTTCTTTTTCTCTTTTTCCTTTTTTCCATTGAAGGCTTCATTATTGGCTGTCTCCTTAAAATTTGGAAAATTTGGAATTGGACCCCCAATCTCTTCATTTTTACATTTTTGTATACTTTCTTTTTTTCTTTTTAAAATTCTAGTTCTCTTTTTTTCTCCTTTCCTTCTCCGCTCCCCTCCCCCCCCTTACCTTCCTCCCTCCGAAGTAAATATAAGTAGACTTTAGACTTTTCTGGCTAGGAAAAGGACAAGGAAAAAGAATAAAAGTAGTAAGAGGGTAAAAGGGAAGTAAAGCCAGGTAGTAAAGAAGGATTAAGGTAAAAGAAAGTTAAACTTGGGAAGTTTCTCCCAAGAGAAAGTTAAAGTAAGTAGAATAGAAGGAGGGCGTAAGTAGAACAGAAAACAATTGAAGAGGAAGAAAAGGAAGTGAAAAGGGAAAAGGAAGAGAGGGGGAGAGAACGGAAGGGGAGAGAGGGGAAAGGAAGGGAAGAGGAGAGCAAGAGCTAGGGAATAGACTGTAAGTTACCGAAAAGGCAAAGAGGAGGAGAAGAGAAGGAGGAGAGGGAGGAAAGGGGGAGAATAGAGAAGGAAGGAGGAAAGAAGTAAGGAAAAGTGAAGGAAGAGAAGGAGGGGAAGACAAGAAGATGGGAAGAAAGAGGAAAATAGGGAGGAAGAAGTGAGGAAGGAATAGGAGAGAGGAGAGGAAAGGAAAAAGAAAAAAGATTGAAGCAAGAAAGTGAATTGGGGAAGAAGGGAGAAGTAAGACAAAGATCAGAGAAGAGATAAAAATAGATAAAATTTGATTAGGTGATATAGGAGACAGGGAGATAAGGAGGAAAGTAAAGGCGAGAGAAAAGGAAGGGGAAAAAAAGGAGAAATAGAGTACATAAATGAATAATAGGAAGAGATAAAATAGGAAGAGGGATAGAAGGAACAGAAGAGGAGAAGTAAAAAAATGAATCAGAGTATCTGAAATCCTTTCTGGTGGTGAGAATTGAAATACGGCGTCAGGAATGAGAAGCAGAACCAAAATTTTGGACCCCTACAATTTGCAAGGACGAAGACGTTCGACAGAAGAAGGCATACAACAGTATATGATGAAATTTATGGAAGAGATTCAGGACTTTAGAAAGGATGTGGCAGTCCAACTAGAGGACATTAATACGAAATTCAATGCTCTTCACACCATACTAGCTCAAACAAAAAATGAGGTGAAAGAAAATAGAGAAGACATTCAATTATTAAAAAAAGATAATAAAGAGCTACTTATAGAACTGGAAATAATGCGTGACCCACTAGCTTTAGCAGAAGCAAGAGAAAAGGAAGTGTGGATTAGATTTAGAGGACTCAAAGAACAACCCAATGAAGATACTAAAAGGAGGATAACTGAACTGTTAATACAAAATTTAGGATGGAGTGAAGAACAGATTAGTAATGAATTGGATCAGGTGTATAGGTTAAAATCGGCATTTGCCATGAAGAGAAATCTCCCAAGAGACATTATAATTCAATGTGCAAGAAAAGTGGTGAGAAATTTTAACATGGAAGTGCACTTCAATAAAGGCATCCGTCATGAAGGAAAGTTGCTTATCCTATTGAAAGAGATCCCAACAAGAATATTAAGAAAGTGCAAAGACTATCAATTCTTGGTGGAGATATTGAAGAAGGAAAATATCCCTTTTAGTTGGGATAAACTGGAAGGCAACCTATTTACATACAAAAGGGAAAAATATAAGATCGACACAGTTGAAAAGGCACAAGATTTTGTAAAAAAGAATAAAAGAGAATTTGGAAGCAACAAAAAAAAGCAGAGCAACCAAAACAACAGCGAAGATGAAAGAAGACACTCATCAGGAAGAAAAGATCTCTAAGGAAAGGGACATAATGATGGAAAAAAGAGGCATAGAGGAAAAGAAAAATTCTGAAGATAGCTTGCTGGACTTATAAGAAATGAAATTAAAATCTAGTTAAGTGGTTAAAGTGTGGTAGAGTGGATGGAAAAATTTAGAAATCAACATTGAATTTTGTAATGAATAAAAAAGAATTTGATATAGTCAAAAGATTTGTATAAAGAAAGTTATTAACAAGCTTTACTACTAGCACTGGTATGTTTTTAAGTTAACAACTGGGATAAAATTGATGGGGGAAACAAAATTTTTGACTTGGAATCTTAAAGGATTAAATGCAGAGAAGAAAAGGAAACTAGTATTTCATCATCTTAAGAAAAATAAAACTGATGTTATCTGTCTACAAGAGACTAAGATTAAAAAAAATCTGTTAAAACAAAATTCCTTAGGTGAGGCCTTTATATCATCAAATGTAAAAAAGAAAAAAAGGTATGGTACTATATGTAAACCCACAACTAAAACTGACCTTGATTTTAGCCAACGAGAAAGGTAGATTCATAATGGTGGAAATACTATTGGATAAAACTAAAATATTAATAAAAGGGATCTACGGTATGTTCCTACAGAAGAGAAATTTTGTTTCTTTAAAGAATTAAAAAATAGAATTGTGCAATTTAACTACAACAACTGGTGTCTGCTAGGCGAATTTAATGGGGTTGTGGAACCAAAATTAGACTGATATACAGAGAAAAGCACCAAATATAAAACTAACAAAACTTATCAAGGGAAGTTAACTAAATAATTTTTTGACATAATAGAATAGCTGCAATTAATAGTCACTTGGGAGATTAAAAGAAGGAGAAGCTAAAAACTACACCTTTTACTCAGATGTACATTGTTCGTTTTCAAGAATCGATATGATCTGGATTAGTACAAACTTAGCAAACAGAGAAAAGAAAATTGTTATTTTACCCAAACCTTTATCAGATCATAACCAGGTCCAAATGACAATGAAAGGTAGTAAAGGAACGACAAATTGGAGAATAAATGAAACATTATTACTAAAAGATGAAATCATTGAAGATAGTAAGAAAAAGTTAAAAGAATATTTTGAACTGAATCTAAATAAGGAAGTAAACAATAGTATGGTTTGGGATGCTGGGAAGGCAGTAATGAGGGGTGTCTTTAAAAACTTGAATATAATAATTAAGAGAAGGAAACAAGCAGAGAGGAAATTAATATTGGACGAAATAAAAGCATGTGAACAGGAATTGGTGAAGAATCTACATAATAAGAAAATTAAAAAACAGATTAAAATATTACAAGAACAACTAGTCATGAACATAACAGAGGAAATAAAGAAAAAAATTAGACTTCTTAAAACAAAAAGACTTCGAGTTTGGCAACAAGCCGGGCAGATGGTTGGCCTATAGATTGAGAAAAGAAAGAGCCAAAAAATTAATTACGAAAATTAAAACTGGGGATAAAGAAGTAACTGATGAAATACAAATTCAGAAAATATTTTATAATTACTTCAAAACAATATACCAAAAAAGAGGTGCCCCCAACAAAGATAGATTAATACATTAAAAAATGTAACATTAGCAAAGTGACGGATACTTAAAAAATGGAATTGAATAAAGATATAACAATAGAAGAAATTACAGCTATAATTAAGAATATGAAATCAAAGAAGACACCAGGACCAGATAGTTTGCCAGCAGAATATTATAAAACATTTCAAGCAGAATTAATTACATCTTTTTCAATGGTACTAAAAGATATATTAATAAAGAATGAAATTCCCAATAGCTGGAAAGAGGCAAATGTAGTCTTAATCCCAAAAGAAGGAAAGGACCAATTACAATTAAAAAATTACCGTCCTATCTCATTGTTAAATGAGGATTACAAATTTTTCACAGCGTTATTGGCGAATAGACTTAAAAACTTCCTACAAGATTATATACAAAGAGATCAAAACGGCTTTCTTCTTAAAAGGCATATAAAAGACAATATTAGATCAATAATTAACATATTGGAATATTTACACTGTCATAATGAAGTCAAAGGAGCTGTATTTTTTTTAGACGCTGAAAAAGCATTCGATAATTTAAAATGGTCTTTTATGATAAAAGTACTAGAAGAAATGGAATTTGGTCAAAATTTTTGTAACTGGATTCAAATGATTTACCGGGAACAAAAAGCCAGATTATCAATAAATGGGAAGCTAACAAATGAATTAAGGATTGAGAAAGGCACCAGACAGGGATGCCCATTGTCTCCCTTATTATTTATATTGATATTGGAAATTTTAATCAACAAAATAAGGAAAGACAAAATAATTAAGGGTATCAGGTTGAAAAAAGAATATAAAGTTAAAGCATTCGCTGATGATTTGGCAATTATTTTAGAGAATCCAACAAAGGGAGTAGACCAGCTAATGAGAAAAACAGAAGAATTTGGGGAAGTAGCCGGATTCATAATCAACAAAGAAAAAATAAAAATATTAACTAAGAATGTGGAAAAGGAGGAAAAAGAAGAACTTGAAAGGAAATCGGGATGTGAGATAGTAAAAAAAAAGTAAGATATTTAGGAATTAACCTGACAACCAATAACCAGCAATTATTTCAGAACAATTATGAGATGATTTGGAAAAATATTAGAAAGGATCTGACTGGATGGCAAGGACTGAATTTATCATTATTAGGAAGAATAGCCACGGTTAAAATTAATGTACAGTTGCCCCTCCACATTCGCGACTTTCACATTCGCGGTTTTGATTACTCGCGGAAGGCTGCCTCCCCCCTTGCTCAACACCCCCTCCCTTCCCAAGGCAGCAAAGGGCTTAGCCCGTTGCTGCCTTGGGAAGGAGGGGTGGGAAGCAGCTGGCGCACTGCCTCTGCGCCCCACTCCCTTCCCAAGGCACCGAAGGACTTCTGAAGGAGCCTTTCAGTGCCTTGGGAAGGGGTGGGTGGGAAGGAGCTGGCGCGCTGCCTCTGCGCCCCACTCCCTTCCAAGGCACCAAAGGACTTCTGAGGAAGCCCTTCGGTGCCTTGGGAAGAAGGGGTGGGAAGCAGCTGGCGCGCTGAGGAAGCCCTTTGGTGCCTTGGGAAGAAGGGGTGGAAAGCAGCTGGTGCGCTGCCTCTGCGCCCCACTCCCTTCCCAAGGCACCGAAGGGCTTCTGAGGAAGCCCTTCGTTGCCTTGGGGAGGAGGGGTGGGAAGCAGCTGGCGCACTGCCTCTGTGCCCCACTCCCTTCCCAAGGCACCGAAGGGCTTCAGATAAAGCCGTTCGGTGCCTTGGGAAGGGGGGGTGGGAAGCAGCTGGCACGCTGCCTCTGTGCCCCACTCCCTTCCCAAGGCACCGAAGGGCTTCTGAGGAAGCCCTTTAGTGCCTTGGGAAGGAGGGGTGGTAAGCAACTGGCACGCTGCCTCTGCGCCCCACTCCCTTCCCAAGGCACTGAAGGGCTTCTGAGGAAGCCCTTCGGTGCCTTGGGAAGGAGGGCTGGGAAGCAGCTGGCGCGCTGCCTCTGCACCCCACTCCCTTCCCAAGGCACCGAAGGGCTTCTGATAAAGCCCTTCGGTGCTTTGGGAAGGGGGGGTGGGAAGCAGCTGGCGTGCTGCCTCTGCCCCACTTCCTTCCCAAGGCACCGAAGGGCTTCAGATAAAGCCCTTCGGTGCCTTGGGAAGGGGGGGTGGGAAGCAGCTGGCACGCTGCCTCTGTGCCCCACTCCCTTCGGTGCCTTGGGAAGGGAGCGTGGGAAGCAGCTGGCGCACTGCCTCTGTGCCCCACTCACTTCCCAAGGCAGCGAAGGGCTTCTGAGGAAGCCCTTCGGTGCCTTGGGATGGGGGGGAAGCAGCTGGCCCACAGGCTCGTATCTTTTTCGTGGTTTTTTCACATTCGCAGGGGTTGTCTGCCCCTAACCCCTGAGAATGTGAAGGGATGACTGTACTACCAAAACTAATGTTCCTTTTTCAAACAATCCCAATAATAATTACAAATAAAATTTTTAGAATTTGGCAGAGACTTAAGCAAATTTTTATGGGGGGGGGGAAGGAAACTCAGAATTAAATGGAAACTTCTAGCAGACGACAAAGAAAGAGGTGGATTGGGCTTACCAGATCTGAGGATCTATTTTGAAGCAACATGTCTCTCTTGGATAAAATAAGGGGTATTATTGGAAAATAAAAGAGATCTAGATTAGAGGGATTTGATTTAAAATTAGGTTGGCATGGATATCTAGGATACAATAAGATAAAAATCATTAAAGATTTTAAAAACCACATAATAATAAGATCGCTGATCAGAATCTGGGAAAAATATAAAGCTAGAATATGTCCGAAGATCCCAGGATGGCTATCCCCTCAGGAAGAATTTTGTAAAAATGAATTAAGGGACTATAATTGGATAACTTATAGAGAAATTATGAGGAAAAAAGGAAACAAATGGGAAATTAAAGAATGGCGTGATTTACTAGAAGGAACCCATATACAATGGCTAAGTTATTATCAGATTCGATCTAGAATAAAGGATGATTTAAAAGAGAGACAATATGAAGATGAGGCCTCAGAATTTGAAAATATATTGAAATCAGTTAATAAAAATTTAATCAGTAGATTATACAAAATGTTATTGAAACGGAAGATGAACAAGTAAAAAATTGCATGGTAAAATGGGCTAGGGACATAGGGCAAAATATTCAATTAGAACAATGGGAGGCGGTCTGGAAAAGAGATCTGAAATTTACCTGTTGCTATAACCTGAAGGAAAATTTTTATAAACTAATGTACAGGTGGTACATAACTCCGCTTAAATTAGCAAAAATGAAGAAAGGCACTTCTCCACATTGTTGGAGATGCAAAGATTGTTCGGGTTCTTTTCTTCATATGTGGTGGGATTGTAACAAAATAAGAAGATATTGGATAAAAATAAATAAAGAAATAGAGAAAATTATAGGAACTAACTTAGGTTTAAGACCCAAAATTGCATTTACTATATATGATTAATTTAGAAAATCCAAAAGAGAAGGAACATAGATCCCTGATACTTTATTTGATTACGGCAGCAAGATTGGTTTTAGCCAAAAACTGGAGGTGTGAAGAAGTTCCATCTGGTTAGAAAAAGTAAGTGAACTAGTCAAATTGGATAAATTGACAAACTGGATGAGAAACAAAACAATGGAAGAATATATAAAGATATGGGAACCATTTATAAAGTATTGCAAACAAAAAGAAGGAAACATAACTACCTTGGGTTTTTATAGTTAATCAGATAGTAGATACATATAGTAAAATTTTTCTTTTCTTCTCTCACTGTTATATTTGGAGTAAAGGAGTTATACTGAAGGGGATTTAGAATCAAAGATGTAAGGGTATAAGACAAGGTTATTATTTAATTAATCATTATTTGCTTTGGGAATAATTGTTAAATTACAGTGGAAAAAATAATTAAAAAAGGAAGATAATGTAGGAGTTTAGGATCAAAAGTTAAAAAACTGTGATACTAAGGTTATAATAATTTGGGCAAGAGGATAATTTCGAAATGTGTAGGAGAGTCAAACAAGAACATGCGGGAAGTCTTTTAATAATTTATGTATAAAGATATGTATAGGTGTTATATGGTTATGTTAAATTATGTGTTTTATGTGTGGGTGCGGGGTTGAGTGTGCATGAGTGTACGTTTAGGATAGTTAGTAACGTCTTTTGATTTTGATTTTTTTTATGTCTCTGTATTATATATGTTTTTGTTTTATTACACGTTGCATGTTGTATGTTATGTTTATCCAATAAAAATTAATTTTAAAAAAAATGTTCTCCCTAGGCATTTTTAGGTCCTCCAGTGCAATTCTATGGTCAACATCTGGCATCTGTCTAACTGAAAATAAGGTTCCCTATTACCCATGCTTTCAAGTACCAGTGGGGGGTCTTGGAACGTATCCCCCACAGATACAGGGGTTGACCCGTATACTATGCATGCCTTAACATGAATGTAGTCTGCAAAATAGTTTCATGCCAAATTTCAATGCTAGCATAGGTCACTACCTAAATAAAATAAAAGAGAAAGAGCTGATACATCAAACAAGAAAACAGGAACACCTCAGAAGGTCAGGAAGATGTCTTTTACAGTAAACTACAAAAATGATGTTGTCTCCCATGTTCACAGTAGGTTCACACCAGGAACCAAATGGCAGAAGACATGGTTTGGGTTAAGCAATGTTTCTCAACATTTTTACCCTGGAGGAATCCTTGAAATAATTTTCAGGTCTCAGGGAACCCATGCATAAAAATTATTATATCTACAGCTAAAAAAGTTTTAATTTTTTTTCTAGTCACAATCTTTCACTAGCAACCTCTTGTGGAACCCTAGGGTTCCAGGGAACCATGGTTGAGAAACCCTTGGTTAGGGGTAGTATACGTTAGTACAAAATATGGATCTAATAGAGCCTCTAGCAGTAAGGAGGTGAGATTTCTTCATTTTCATTCCCACATCTTAATATTTGCTGCTCCCCAGCTCCAATACACTGACAAATAAGAAAATACTTAATGGAGTACCTCTAATTATCCAATTAAAATAAAGTTTGGAAATGGTTCTAAATTGTGCAACTGTACAAAAATTAACAATTTGAAGAACAGAATACAGCTGACAGGAGCTGCCTCTTAGGGAGTGAAATTCATTTGCTGTCTGCGGCTTCAATAAGAGAGAGAGTTCTGTGGAGGGGTCTCACATGATCTCTCATCCAGGTACCAGCAAGACCAACATCTTTTAGATTAGATCCACAATCAAAATATACAGGGTTTTTTCAAAACTTACTTTACCCTGCCTAAGATCATATAACATGCCCAAGTCTAGTTCTTCTTAGATTTTCCTTGTTTTTTTTCCAGGCTGTGAGTCCATGTTCTAGAAGAGTTTACTTCTGATGTTTCACCTGCATCTATGGCTGGCATTTTCAGAGAATGGTTGGGTAGGGGTGTGTGTGGAGTTTGTATACTGTGAACCCCTGTTGGGGAGTATATGTAAATTTGTGTATTTGAATGGTTAGTTTCTGGGTGTAGAAATGCAAGGAGGATTGGTGTCTGTTTGGCTAATGGCTCATCTTGCATGCCCAAGTCTAGTTATTCCTCTTCATTTTAAGGATCTTGTTTTTTTAAGATGCTAACGTTATAAACATTCTTACCCACTAATAAGTCACACTGAATTTTGTGGAATCTAATTGTGAGTTGATATGCATAACATTGTGCTTTCAGCCATTCAGCATTATAGATTGTGCTACATACAGTGTATTTACATCTCTGAAGCGGAAGAAGTCAAACACTTAGTAATTTGCTGAGGTCACAAAGATCTCTGTGGTGAAAGAGGGAACTGTGCTGAGGTTTCTCATGACCAAGGATAGGATTAAATTCTGGATTTTTCACCCACATAGCAAACCATGTTCTACAATGTCAAAGACAAAACAATTTGGACAAACTTTTACAAGCCCAAACAGTTTAATGCCTGAAAAGGTTTTTTAAAAAAACATGGAAAACCTCCATAAATTTCACATGCAATAACTGACTGCATTACACCTTTTCCCCCCAAGTCATTCTACTATTTAGCTCACCATGTAGTATTTTGTTTCAAAGAACCTATAATCAGTAATAGGAACCAACTATTTAAAATCAATACACTATTTCAACAGAGAGCAAACAAAACAAGTGAAAATATCCAGAGGGACAAGACAAGGGTGTCCTATTTCTCCTTTTTTTTTTTTTTTGGTTATAGAATTGTTAATTAACAATATTTTAAAAATGAAAATGCAAGGTTTAAGGTTCAAAAATCATGAAATAAGAGTCAGAACATTTGCAGATGACCTGATGGTCATTTTGGAAAACCCACAAGAAAATATAGAAGAAATTATGCAAATATTGAAAGAATTTGAGTCAGTATCAGGACTTAAAATAAACAAAGACAAAACATCAATGATTCCATTTAACTTAACAAAAGAAGAAAAAGAAGAAGTAACATCAAAGTCGAAATTTAATTGGCAAAAGACGTTAAAGTATTTAGGAGTTACATTAACTAAAAATAACAGTGATTTACTTAAGAATAATTAAATGAAAACATGGAAGGAAATAAAACAACATGACAAAATGGAGTAAAATGAAATTCTCCCTATTAGGAAGAATTTCGATAATAAAGATGAATGATTTACCTAAAATACTGTATCTTTTTCAAGTGATACCAGTTATAAATAATGATGGCATAATCTATAGCTGGCAGAAAGAAATTGGCAAATTTATATGGTCGGGAAGAAAACCAAGATTTAAATTAAAATATCTGCAGGATGTGGGGCTTCCAAACTTGAGGCTATACTTTCACGCTAGCTGTCTAGAATGGATAAAATCATGGATAGATCTGAAAAATGAAAAATTATTGGCAATAGAGGGTGAAGGCTTAAGATACGGCTAGCACACATATGTGTGGTATAACAAAGAAAATGTGAACAAAGACTTTAATGATAATTTTATCAGACGACTGTTGGTGCGAATTTGGAAAAAATACAAATTAAGATGTTTATCAAAGACACCAACATGGATTTCACCACACAAAGCATTCTATAAAAGAAAACAAGTACCAGGAGTAAAGTGGATAAGATATGAACATTTAATAATATAGAATATAACACCAACCAATAATAAAAACATAAGATCAATTAAAGATAGATGGCATTAATTGTCACTGGTGGCTCTTTAGACAAGTATGGGAAAAATTAAAATTAGGCATAAAATTAAATGGTATAAAACAAAATAAATCAAAATTAGAAGATATATTAATTTTAGCAAAATCTAACCATCTCTCTAAGATCTAAAAGCCACTGTTAGAATGGGATTGTGAAGATGAATTAATTAAAGAACCAATGATTAAATGGTCACAAAATATTAAACACCAATTATGCTTGACAGATGGGAGAAACTTTGGAACAAAACCATAAAGCTTACAGTATGCCAAGATCTAAAAGAAAATTGTCTGAAAATGGTCTACAGGTGGTACCTGACACCAAAGAAATTATCCCAAATGTATAAAAATTCCAACAACAAATGTTGGAAATGTACATCAGGGTCAGCACTTTCTATCATAGTTGGTGGTCTTGTGAACAGGCCCATAGATACTGGTCAATGATACATAAAGAAATAGAAAAATTTTTAAAAATAAAATTCCAAATGAAACCAGAAACTTATTTGTTATGTATATTTTAGGAAGCTATGGGGAAAACTCAGGAAAAAATACTATTTAACTTAATACTAGCAGCAACAATAGTGTATGCGAAATGTTGGAAATTAGAGAATATACTGACAAAGGAAGAGTAGTCTTCTAAAGTAATTGAATTGATCTATTTGGATAAATTAACTCAAGTCCTAACAAATAATAATGTAGAAACATTGGAGGAAGAATGGAAAGGGATTAAAGAATACCTCAGTGAGATATGGGGTAAATGGATAGAAGAGGGGTTCTTTATTTAAATTGTAACATTAAATAAGGAATATACCTGTTCTAATTAAACTATAAAGTTAACTGTTGTAAAAAACGTAAGACAAACATTTAGAAAGGACACAATACAATGATAGAAAACATAAAGTGAATACTTAATGGGAAGGAACGAATGTTGCATGAAAGTTAGTGAGAAAGGATGGAAGATTTAGTGAGAAGTTCAAGAGAAAGAGAATGAATTTTATTTCAATACTGTAAAGATTGATAAGAAATGAATGTAATGTAATGTAATTAATGTATTGTAGATTAATGGTGAAAACGTTCTATTTTAAGTTGATATGTGAAATTTGTACTGGTGCAGGTGAATAAAAATAAAATCTAAAAAAATAAAAATAAAATCAATACACTATTAAGTTAGAAATCTAACAAAGGCCCAATGCATTTTGCACTTTAGTTAATAAAGACTTGTCTTTCCAGCACATTGAGACGCAAGTCTGCACAAAAAATTCTATTGTACCCAACACTGCCAAATATCTCAAGTTGCCTCTGAAACGCAAACTATTCTTCCACATTCTTCTGCACTACTTAACTGCAAAATGTACTGAAATGCTTATCCTGTACAAGACTGGTCAAAGTGAATGGATCACATTCACATTTGCTGTCTACAACAGGCAAAACAATCTGTTACCCTTCAAATGTGTTTGAGTATGATTTCCATAATCCCTGACTATTAAGAATGCTAGTTGGTGCTTTGGGAACTGGTGTCCAAAACATTTTGAGAGCACTAGGTTACCTAAATGGTAGAAATGCTAGCAGTACATTTTTTTTGTTTGTTTCATTCAAGTTGAGAATTTAAAATATCTTCAGCTGGTGTAATTTATTATTTATTTAAACCAGGATGGGCAACTTTAGTGGGTCTGGTAGGGGAGAAGAATAATCCCCTCTACCAATATTAATCAATTTCTACCTCCATCTTCAGCTGCAAAAGCCCTCAGAGTGCCTTTCAGGAGAATCAAAACAAGCCAGCCCTTGACCTCACATTTACAGTCTAGAAGACTTAAAGAAGAGAAATAAATGAGGAAGGAAAAGAAAAGCAAGAAAACACGGGTCTCAAATCTTAATGTTGCGTGGCTCTTAGAATGGTCAGCTGTAATGGAAAACAAACTGTTCACAGTTTGAAAACAGTATCATTGGGTCTCTGAGAAATAGCAAGTTCTTGGTCTTATGTGGTGGAATCTTCAGCTTCTGCCATTGTGCTGGTGATCTGACAAATTACTGCATCAGGGAGTCACAGTAGCAATTCCTTGCTGTCTGCCAAGTTTTCTCTACCTCCACAGGCAGGTGGTTCAATGCATCTCAAAAGATGCATCTGTTTACTGAATCTGAAAGCAGTCATAATGGAACCCACTTCTATTCCTAGTGGAAAGAGGTACAACTAGCCTCCGAGAAGGAAAGCGGGAAAAGAACAACACATTTAAGAACAGTAAATTACTCCATAGCAAATGCCTTTGTTTCAAACCCATGGTTGACTACATAAAATGTGAGGCTGCTTATGTGTCATAGTAAAACAAGGAGAAAACGCCCTTTATGTACCTGGACACCATACTTTTGAACAGCAGAAAGGAGAATCAACAGGCTTTCAGATGTTCAGAGGTTGACTCAGCCTTCCAAATGAGTACCCAGCTTGTTGTGGGCAATTAGCTAAACACATTGTAAACCACTTAGGGAGTGCTTTGGCAGTGATAAGCAGTATATAAATATCAATGCTATTGCTATCAGAATGCATTTAAAGCTCAGAATACAGTAAAGCTCAGTATATAAATATCAATGCTATTGCTATCAGAATGCAGGTAAAGCTCAAGGAACAGTCCTTGAGACTGACCTGGTCCCCAAAAGGAAGCACTTAAGACTTAGGCACAGAAACAAACTTTTACTCCTAAAGCTAAACTAGCACAAACAGTTGAAACCTCAGTGGCAATCAATGGATTTCAAATAAGGGCACTTGAGTGCAATGAACAGTTAGCACCCAATTTCAGTCTTCAGATTGGAGCCTTTACCCACTTGTCCCTGAGCCCAGGGTTCTCCATCTTACTTTCTTTGAGAGATACAAGACCTCCCTGTCTACTGGCAGGCATAGTTGTTTAGAGAAAAAACTCAATGTAGAAGACTCAGGATCAGCATCTGTATTTTAAATCCATCCCATAAAATGTCAATGCTCTAGGTACTATACATCAATCAACTTAGCTTTATTTTAATCGTATACCACCAATTTACACACACAGCACATCCAATTAGCAATTCCAATTAACCCTGAATCAAGCACTTTTGATGCAAGCAGATTTTTGTGCACTGCTATTTGCGTTCTGTGGGTTATAAACATATAAACAGGCCCAGCATCGCTACTGAAAGTTCCATGGATCTCTGTACACCAGGAATGGGAACTGTGGTTCTCTAGACACTGTTGAACTGCAGCTCACATCAGCCTTAGCCAGTGCAGCCAATAGTGAAGACTGATGGGAACTGTGGTCCAACAAGATCTGGAAGGCCTCATGTTCCCCACCACTGCTGCACATTGGGACTGCAAAAAAATCCTTTACAACATCTGTGAGACTTTGACATAAAATTAAAATAGGCCCTCTGTCACTTGGCTGGCATTTGGCCAATGCCTCTGAATACTCATGGAACATCTGCTCTCTTGCTGAATTCATCAGTGTTTTCCAAGGACAAACTCAACTACAGGGCCTAGTTTTCTTTCCAATAGAGAGATCTGAGTAAGCTATGGATGCTCACTGCTAAACACAAACATTCATAATGAGCAAGTATTCAATTTTCAGAGGCTGCATTTAGATAGCTTGGGGTTCTCTCCACTGTCTTGTGATCAGTTAAGAAAGTTTAAACAAGTATTTTAGTACAGTTAGACAACTGTTCATTTATGATGCATTATGAGAAAGGAAACAATTAGCCTAGATCTTTGATGACACATCCAGAGCAAAATCAGTATTTCTCCTCAAATGTTGCATTAATTTACACAAGCCTAGCCTATTTCCATTTGAGTCAGACATCTGGCAAGTTAGTCACAGAATCCAGTTTCAGTTTACTAAAAGACAACAGCAGTTAACTATTTTTGCAGTATAAACTGATGTACCTTTCCTGCCCTCTCCCTCAAAAAGCCAGTTAAAATTACAAATATAAAAAGTCCAAATGGTCAAAAATCTTCTAAGAAAAATTCCCTTGCAGCAGAATTAAATTACATACTTATGCAACACGTGCTACTACTGTAGATTTGATTATGTCTAGCAAGAAGGATAGCCATTTTATCTCTTTTTCCTAGTAAATACATATCAAATGAAAAAAATGAAGTCATTTTGGAGTCAGCTCACTGATAATGTAGTCAAAATCCAACAAGTTATAAGACATGAATACAACATATGCAATTTGATGCACAATTATTAGTGATAGCTTTCCCTGAGCCGGGGTGGGAACAGTGAGACCTGTGGGTACATGTAGCCCCCCCCCCCGGGCCAAAATATTTCCCCCTGAAAAGACTTGTTCTAAAATGCCCTCTAGGGGTGTAGAAGGCATTCACATCATGTTTGGTGTCTTCCCCTGTCCGCCCCCCTGCATAAAACAACCGTTTAATTTAGGCCCAAGAGGGGTCTTTTTTTTTTTTTTAAATAGGAAATGGACAGGAAGTGACAAAACATAGTGAGAATGCCCCCTTGTCCCCTACAGGGCATTTGGGTGCAAACATTGTTTTTACTGGAGCAAGTGCGGAAGGTGTGGGAATGCAGCCCTCCAAGGTCTCCTGGGGGAATAATGCCCCCTACTGTTCCACAGTTGTCCATCCCTGCCCCATGCAAATGTTGACATTATTGCAGTATACTCATCTTTTTATCCAATTCTTGTTTCTGCTTGGCAGCAAATCCATCAGAAATTATTTAATTTAATTTAATTTATTTATACATACATACGTACTCCGCTCTTCAGCCACAAGGCTATCAAAGCAGCTTACAAATTTTACACATACTGTACTATTTTGGAGAACAAGTCTAAATACTTTTCAAATATATAAATGTTTCATCAGGACTGCCTCAAAATACAACCCCGAAGTCATTTGTCCACTAAATTTTATTTTAATTTTTTTTTTATTTTCATCAGAGAATAATAAAGACATTGAAATGCAATAGAGAAAACAGAATCACAGAGAAAAACAAAACTACATGCCTACACCTACCTAGACCTGTTACTTGTGGCAGAAAATTTGCAAAGCTTCTTTGTGTAGTCACTAAGAAGCCATTTTTATTCACCGTAGGAAACTAGGCAAGTAGGCAACTAGCATAAAATCTGAATAGCTAGAAAGAGCTGAACTGAAATATCTGATGTGGTGGTGGGGCGAGACTCAATAAAGGGTACTTAAACCTCATGCCCTAGGATCAACAAACTTGCCTTTTGTGAGCTGGTATTTTCTGACCACAAAGAATACCAAAGTCTCCCTAATGGAGGAAGTTTATCCCCCTGCTACTGGCAAGTTCTCCCTCACATCATGGTTCTTTCAAAACAGTAAGGGACATATTTTACCACATATTACATTTGCCTGGACAAAAATTAACAGACTTAATGGGATGTTTTTGGTACATTTTTGTTTGTTTGTTTTTAAGAAAATATTGTATGGGACAAGTGGGAACACTTGTTTAGAAGTGTGCACATGAACATGTTGTACAATGACTCACGTTACAGGTCTACTTCTCTGCACATTCTACAAAGCAAAAGTGCATTTGAGGGAGTAAAATCCCCCACTAAATAGTGCAAGAGGATTAGATATCTAATCTTTAGCAGTCTGGTGCCAACTAAAAGCTTCTTCAGCTATTTTGATCTAGTTAAATAGCTGCTCTTCACACACTTATTTTTTGTTAAGCAGTTTTTGATATATGTACAGTCTTCGTTTGCGAAGAAAAGCCAGAGACAGTGCATTCAGTGACAGATTACTTGGTTTAGGGTTTTTAACTATACAATCTATAAGGTGGCAGATTTAAAAAAGGACCGTGTCATGGTCATACACATCACAGATGATAACCAAGGAAATTGCTCTTCTCCAGCATATACGTGACTAAGTCATTAGCAAATAATCATAGCACTTCTGCTATTTTATTTCTCTGTTTTAAAGCATTCCTTATTTCTCCACAAGATATCTTTAAAAAGAAACAAAGGAAGGTGAGAAGGGAGCCATAAAAGAATGGATCTTTAAAAACAGACTTTGGAAGTACAGTTGCCCCTCCACATTCGCGAACTTAGCATTTGCGGTTTTGAATACTCGCGGGTTTTGGCAGGAGGGGGACCCAGGGAGGGCTTCAAGGAGCCCCCGGAGACCAGAGGCCCCATGAAGGCCTGGGGAGGGGGTGGGGAGGGCCAGGGGGGCCTTCAAGGGACCTCCGGAGATGCTCCGGAGGCCCCATGTAGGCCTGGGGAGGGAGTGGGGAAGGCCAGGGAGGCCTTCAAGGGACATCTGGAGACGCTCCGGAGGCCCCATGAAGGCCTGGGGAGGGGGTGGGGAGGGCCGGGGAGGCGATCATGGGGCCTCCAGAGACGCTCCGGAGGCCCCATGAAGGCCTGGAGAGGGAGCGGGGAGGGCCAGGGAGGCCTTCAAGGGACCTCCGGAAATGCTCCAGAGGCCCCATGAAGGCCTGGGGAGGGGGTGGGGAGGGCCGGGGAGGCCTTCAAGGGACCTCCGGAGACGCTCCAGAGGCCCCATGAAGGCCTAAGGAGGGGGTGGGGAGGGCCGGGGAGGCGATCATCGGGAGGGGGTGGGGAGGGCTGGGGAGGCCTTCACGGGACCTCCGGATATGCTCCGGAGGCCCCATGAAGGCCTGGGCAGGGAGGGGGGAGGCTGGGGAAAGCTGGAGGCCCCGTGGTTGCTTTGGCGGGGGAGGGCAGTTGATATTCGCGGATTTTTCGCATTCGCGGGGGTCTGGGGAACCTAACCCCCGCGAATGTGAAGGGATGACTGTAGATGTTTCTACTGTGTTTGCTGGTTACTCTGGGGGGGATCCTGACAACCAAAAAGCCAACAGGGATAATTCTATGAGACACAAAGCACAAAGATTTTGTCCTGTGAACTTATTTTGGTTAAACAACGGAATGGTCAAGAACACAACTGGTTAACTGACTGCTGACAAACAGTACTACATATTATTGAATAAATGAAGAAATATATTTAAAGCATTAACTTTTATAATGGACACCCTTCACTGATTATACAATTGTTTTGCTAAGAACAAAAATAAATGTTAACTATTTATGAAACTAAGCTCTTTTTTATATTTTAATTAATTATTTTAACCTTTAAAAAATGTTAGGTAAAGGATTTCTATAAATTCTTAAGATGATCAAATAAGCAGCAGCAATTACTAAAAACAGCTATGTCGCATAGAAAGAATACGCCCTGCTTCCTGCAGCAAGCAAGATGCAGTCATGGCCAGTCTTCGTGACTTTTTCCATTGATGACTGCTTATGTTCCTATCTGGAGATGCCTAAAGTTTTAACAAGTTGCCAGCAAGGTTTGTTTGTTATTCTACTAGGTTTCTTCCTGATGACTACTGTCGGGCCTGGGACAAACAAACTTTACTCCTACCCTTGCTAAAATTTAACACCGTAATGAAATAAAAAAAGGTAAAATACCACCTATTCCTTGGGTTCATGGGATATTTAACCACAGTCATCTGACCAGTTAACTTACTGGTATACCAATCCTATCTACATTTCATAATCATTTTAATTTTTCAGTTTTGTACAAAACATTTCCAAAGCCTTGTAATTACATTTGGGTTTTTTATTTACACACATGATCACAAAATGTTCCTTTAGGTGAAATTCTCTTCTTTATAAATTAATTAGCTGACATGGATTACAATGAAGTCTACATCAAAGCTACACTAAGTTTGGGCTTCAGGAAACACAAGCCAACCTTGTAAAATTATTTAGAAAACTGCTCAACTTGGGGTTAGAGGGACTTGAAACTTAACGTGGCTGTGTTTTAATATTCTATGATGCCAAGAATGTACTTATGTAGATGTTTTGAGGGGGTGTCATGTTACTTACATCAAAACAACATAGTCTTGCAGCACTTCTGTTTTGAAGGTGAAAAATATGTGTTTTTTATAATAAAAGTCAAGGTATCTTAAAGATTAATAATTTTTATTTGGCATAAGCTTCTGTGGACTGCAGCCCCCTTTATTAGGTGGGCTATTAAAAGAAAGAGCAGAGAATTGTGACACCGTAGACTCTTAGGTGAGAATCCTATTTTGTGTTATGCTGGCGCAACTCCCAATTGTGCAAGCTATTGTACTTTGAGCTTTCATACATTTTATTTCTCTACACAGAAGCAGTTCTTCAGCAGTTCAACATTCCTTCTGGTCAACACTTGGGCACAGCTTTACAAACCCATCACCACCTCTGTCTTAATGCACCCCTGGACGTTTACACCAGCAAAGCATTATACTCCATCAGTGTTTAATACAATTCTGGCCTTTGCTGTTTCTTCTGACACCGACCTTTTAAATGACACCATAGTGCAATTCAGTATCACTGACAATAGGGAGATGCCCGAAGTTTTAACAAGTTCATTGCTCTCATAGCCTACATATACACCCAAAATAAAAGCAGACACATTCTATCATATGCTAGAAATACAGTAGGATCCCTGTATCCACTGATTCATTATCCACTGATTCAATTATCCACAGGACACAAAACAGCACAACTACCATAGTCTTCCTAGAAAATGTGTCCTCTCTAGCCATTTTCTAGGTCCTCCAAGGCAACTCTATGGTATTTTAACCTGGAAGTCCCATTACTGTCAATGGTGTTCACTATTATCCATGGTATTTGGTAGCCATGGGGCCCCCAGAACCAATCCCCAGTGGAGAAGGAGATCCTACTGTATAACCATATCTTTAACCTGACTTTTCTTTTACAGATGCTGTTAATGTTTTATTCTTAACAATTTCACCTATAGCTCCAGGATCAGAACTGTTATCTGTTTTACATGTTGAACAAGCCTATACATATATGGGAGGGGGGAGGAGCAAACTTCCCTCCCCCCCCCAAGATTGCTGCTGTGGCATGGCCATGGCAGGGGCGAAAGAGTGATCTCGCCTCCCCTCTTACCCCCGTGATCACCACCACGGTGAGGCCATGGTGGGGCTGAAGGGGGAAGTGATCGCGCCTGCTCCCCTTCCCCCCTGCGACCGCCACTGTGGCAAGGGAGAAGGAACAATCTTGCCTCCCCCCTTCCCCTGGGATGATTCCTGTTGTTGTGGCAGGGCCATGGTGGGGGTGAAGGGAGGGGAAGGAGTGATCTCGCCTCCCCCTCCCCCCCGAGATGGTGTTTGCTATTATCCACAAAATTCACCATCTGCAGGGACCCCCAGAACCAATCTCCTGCAGATACGGAGTGCTACTATATTTTTAACAAATGGAGCAACAATTTTATTTTTATATTTATGTATTTATTTATTTATTTATACCTGAAGTGTACAGAACATCTTTGGTTTTGCTAATTTATATGGAGCAGGCTAAATAAATAAATATATATTTTTTTTTAAAAAAAGAAGAAGCCATCAACATTAGTAACAAAGAAAATTATTTGTATTTCCTCTCCACAGTATCAAATAGACATAAAGCACCAATTCCCATAAAAATAATTGGGGGAGGAGATGTATGGAAGGGAGGAGGGAGAGACTAAAATTCAATGAATAGGCATGAAATTTAATCAGATTAATTTCTGAGCTATAGTTACCAGTATCAGTTTCAGTCTCTGCTTCTGCTTTGTTATATTTGTCATTATCACAGGTATTATCATGGACTTCTAAAAACCAAAGGTTTACCCGGATTGAAACAAGCTTCTCTACCCTTTCACATGTCAGTTTATTTCTTGATTTAGTCTGTTTCCAAACATAGACCAGATTCTTTCACATGTTGCAGAAGATGAAGGAATCTGAAGAAGGTAAGAGGAGTCAGAAGCTGTGTTGCGCAAAAACTTTGCCACCATGTTGCAGGAGGGATATGTTTGGCAGAATCCCAGACAGCATTCCTGGACAAATCCCTGAAGATGTTCTATATTCTTCAACATTTGAAAGTACATTCCCAACATCAAGTCCTAAGCATGATGCTTGTTTTGTAACCCAGTCAAATGCAGTAGCAGTGTAATTATCACTTGTATTTCCACCTTTGAATCTTGGACCCAACAGATTTGCAACAGCATGATTTGGACATTCCATAATTGATTTTCTTCCTTTTTTCAATTCTTTTTAGAAAAAAACAAAAAAGGCTTCAGAGGGAAAAAAAGGAAAAACCGAGTTTGTTTCCTGTTTTTTTCCCCAGGCCTTCACATCTCTACTGTTAATAAAGGTCTGTATTGTTTTTGTGTGTCATATGCTTTTGGCTCTGGGAACTTTATACAGTGGGCCCTTCCCATCCATGGGGGTTTGGTTCCGCCCTCTCCCATGGATGGGGGAAAAATGCAGATGCTCAAGACTCATATTAATCAACGGTGGCATATGCATGCAACCACACATTGACACACCTGCATGCATGCACCACTACTGAATAATATGGGGTGTGGCCATCCATGGATGTTCCAATCTGTGGATGGCTAGCCCAATACAGTGGGCCCACTGTATGCATAAGAACTGGATTCAGACACAGTGTCTGTGGTTGCAGCAAAGGATAAAGAGAGTTATTAGCATCCAGTGGTGATAGAAGTAGCATAATGTTCTGCACAGGAACCTTGACCCCATCCATGCAATTTTCTTGCTAGTTTTGCCTAATTAGATTGGCTGCAAGAATGCCAAAGAAATAGTGTTAAGTAAATTTTAGCAGAATTCAGAAAAAGAATTAAGACATAAATGCTTTAAGGATCAAATTCAATGGAATCTATGCTGATAACAGAAGACATCAAAAAGTGGATGTTTCTCACACTGGGAGGCTTTATATAAAATCTGGGTATCTTTTTTCCTTCCAAAGGCTGATGGAGCTTATCAAAGGTGACACACAAAAATGTACAACACTAGAAAACTATGGCATATCCTAAAAGGAGTGGCTGATGAACTGAGATGAATATGTAAAATTCAGTGCCCAGTCTGCATCTCACAGATTTCTAGTCTTCATTCCTCTCCCACTCTTGTACCCTCCCCAAAAGGGTAAAAATGCTGCTAGGACAGCTTATAGTATACCCCTTTCAGGGTACACAAGATTTGGGCTTGGAGGATCATTGCACCACAGTTTCCCTGAACAGAATACAGCCCTTCCTGATCTTTAGAGCATCTTCTTCAGAGGCTCTTTTAGACTAAATTCCTCATTTCTTCAAGCTTTTCCTCAAGCCTCATTTTATAGCAAGCCTTCCTACAGGTTCCTCTTTCTTAGTCCATTGCATACATTAAACTCTTACTTCAACCTCTTTGATTCTGCTTCTCCCCTAATCTCTTATAAATCTTCACCCATGTGACAGTTTAATCCCTATCAAATTGACAACTTTCCCTTTGCTCACACATTACTGACTGTGAACTGCTTCTTCCTAAAGTACCGGTAATTAAGCATTCTATGTTGCTGCAGTTTCTTCTTCCAGTTTCTTCTCTTCACTGCAGACTTTCCAGTTAAGACCATGAAAAACTTGTGTGATTCACAGAGGTTTTTCTCTTAATAACTGTACATATATCTGATCTTGTTGCTTTGTGTGGGATTAATCCTAAAAAGCAATGTAAAAATAGTTGGAATAAATACAATACTGACTTCCTGTTCCCACTCTTCAGTGCACACAGTCATAACACTTGATTTTTCAGCATCTAAAGAACATTCCTAAAAGAGGAAGGAAAGTGGTCGGAGAGCATTTAAATAATATGTCCAGTATGAAAAACCTATTGCATTTAGCAAGCTACTCTTCATCATTTTCCATCACTGGCTACTTTCTGAAAACATGACAACACTGTTTCTCTATGACATGCATTTCCTGCTTGGGTTGGAAAAGAGTGAAGAAATGTCTTCATGTCCAAACCAACTTCCATGAAATCAGAAATGAAATACTGCAGAGGGAGAAAAGTCAGAAAATGCAGAAATTTTCCAACAGGCCAACTTCAGACTCTTAACAAAGGCAAAACCAAAACCAGAGAGGACACAGAATATTCTGGCTTCGATCTAGACTTGTTGATATCTTAAGGAGTCTCCACTGGCAGAAGTACATTAATACATTATTTAAACAGCTGTGTGTAGACCAGTTGGTTTTGAAAGATTTTCCACCAAGGGAAAGATCAATAAAAAATAAATAATTTCAAGCATGTAAACACTGGTCGTTAAGTATATGAATCTACATAAAAAGAATCAAATTGAAGACATACTTTAGAATTGGAAATGTAACATCAGATGACTTTAAGTCTGAAGACTTAAATATGTCACTGTACTATATATTACTCCTTCCCTATTTGGGACCAGGGATGTGGGGGTTTTTTTTAAAAACAAACAAAACTTTTTTTTTGTTTAAACTGGTTTTGTTTGTTTGTTTGTTTGTTTAAACCAGGGTGTGTGTTTTTTTGTTTTGTTTTTTGCATTACAACCAGTATAGGACTAAATGAGAAAATTAAGTAGCAAAATGCAGCTCAGATATTATGGCCACTAGCTTAAATAATAATTGTTTTTTAAAAAGTGCTCCTTTAAAGCAAGTTCTTTTGGTTGTACGAACGCTAACTGGAGGACTTGTTTCTGAATGGCATTTCTTGCACTATAAAAAATATGATTAAAAAGAAGCAACTGATACTGGATACTGTTCTAACAATGAATAACTGCCAATAAACTGTTAAAATGCTTAAATTCAAACAGTCATTGCTGTTCCAGAAAGAGGGTTGGAAAATAGTAATAATAGCCAGACTTAAAAAGAAAGAAAGAATAATCAATTAAAAAAAAACAGGAGTGCGTGTTTTTTAAAGTCTTTTGGTTTAAACCAGCCAACCCTCTTTGCGACATTTAAAACAAGAATGGCATGCTATCAAGTAGAGAGGTACAAGGGATAATAAGAGGCTGAAATTCAATTTTGATGCATGTTTCAGGGGCAAAGGGAGTAGTGTGGGAAAGAAAAGCACAGAATAAGAATGATAAGGGAAAAGGCAATTAATACTGTTAAATTTGGCTAGACTTTGAGGCTGAACAAGTCAGATGTGCTTCTCTTTGTATTAGAACTGCTGTGTTTCTTTCTAGACAGAAAGAGGAGGTGGAAAATATGCAAAGACCAGTCTACATCCTCTTCTTTCCCCTTTTTGTTTAATATGTTGAACAAATCTGAACTCGAGATTTTGTAAACAGCAAGTAAATGTTTGCCTTTCAAAGCAATGAGACTTACGGTACTAAGCCAAAATAAAAAAAATATATATCCACAGAACAGGCTGTCCACAGAACAGAAAACCATAGTATCTTAAGAACTTGTACATACAGAAAACCTTTAGTATACTTCCAAAGGCCTGAACATTATTTTCTATGGTATACTATTAATCATTTTTGTAGAGCAAAACTCTCAAAACCAGATGCAATGGTGGCAGCCTTGTTTGTTTAAAACAAATAACGTATTAAAAAAATCCAAATATATATTTATGAGGAAACTAAGAAAGCTGGACATGCTGCTTTCCCACTAGAGCAGGAGAAGTTACCCACACAAGTGTTCATCCAATGACAGCTAAATCATTGGGCTGAAACACATTATATGAATAATGAAATAAGATTTCACCACTGGTTTTTGTGCTTAAAGAAAGGAATTGGCTGTGGAGAGTCTTAGTGAACACACCTTTTCCTGTCTTTGATAATCTGATCAAAAGGCTTACTGGCAATGTCACCAAAATAAACAAGATTCAGAAGTAAAATGTTCCTTCACTAATATCACAATAACAGCCCTCTCTCAAGAAAGTTGCTGGTACCCAAACGGACATTCTATATTGAGTTTTATTACAGCATTACAAACTTTGGCAGACTACAGTATTCAGTGTATTTAGGGAGAGAAATTAAATCCACAAAGTATCGGTAACAAAATTTCCAAACAAAACTACCTGGATGTAAGCACATACAAATCCCTGTGTAAAACAATGCAAGTGCAATTTAGTTTTAATCTGATTTACTAATTTCACTGTAAATTTGAACATACTGTACAAGCAAACAAAAGAGACTTAGGTAACTACCTGTAGTTACACTTTTTTTTTGTTCCATTACGGTAATTATTCTCTCAGCAAATCTTCTGTGGGTGTATTTTGTTCAAGAAATAGGATAATATTAACACTCTTTCCTTCTTTTATTATCACCCTTCAAAGTTAAGTTGTGAAAAGCAGCAAGCATTTTTAATAAGATCTACACTATCTCAAATAATTTTGACTTTACCATCACACAAAAAAGTATCTCCCTGTCACACCACTCCAATGGGCTAAATGTTTCTCTATTTGCTTTAAATAGCAGATTGATAATCTGATACAGAATATAAAATGGTGATTGGAACCAAGTTGTACCTCACTGAGCAGTACTTATTATACATTAAACATTTTGAAAAAAGAAAAATAATGGTGTTGATTAAAAAAATGAAGTGCAATCACTTTCCAAGTTACAAGGCATATATAAAAGGGAATAAAGATTACAATATTTGGAAGGTGTAAACATAAAGTTTCTCTTAAATAATATTGCTAACATTAAATAATGAAAGCATGTCAGCTGTACAGTTAATCTCTAAACTGATAAGTACATCAAGTTAAATTTTAATTTTCTATATGAATGAAAATATGAAACATATGAATATTTAAAGTCTTGTGTACTGAACCTCAATTCATGAAAATAAACTCATTTCATTTTCTTTTTTCTATTTCCTTTCTTTGTTTTGTTTTGTCTTTTGGGAGGCTGGGGCTGGGCCACTGTGACGTGAAACAATCTAAAGAAGAGGAATCAAAATTATCCAGTGGCTAGGCCCCATATTCTCATACTGAAGTTCACAAATTGTCACAAGTGCTGGTCATAACGCTGACAATATTCTTGAATATTTTACAGCAATTCCTTTAAGGATAAAAAGGGAATGCTTTCAAAACATGCACAGTAGAAAATACAGACTAAATGCCATGAGAAATAAACAATATAAATACATTTCCAGCAGTAACTTAATATGGTCTAGTGGGCAGATTTGTGCCACTGTTTAGGAAATATATTAAACATAATAAAAATCCATTTAGATAAATTATTTCAACCAGCCTTTTTGTTGCCAAGTTAAATTATGGTAGTCTCACTAATATGGCTAAATTCTGAAGCAAACAGGGTCAATTAAGTTCTATTTGTACCAGCTCTGCATCAGATTAAATTGGTCTATTCCAAAGTGATTTGGACAAATATGGGCATGAAAAAGAAGCAGAATTGTGTCTCCAGCATATAAGGAAAATGCCAGGGTGGTGCAACACAAAGGGAGAGTTGGATATTGTTCACTGATAGAGTTAAAAGGCAATGGAGGCAAGAGTCTCACCACCATTCTCCAATTGCAATTGCTATCTTCTGCTGCTCCTTCATTCATTTGCTACATTTAGCTGTTAATAGCAGATAGTTTTAAAAAAACACGCATGGTGAAGATTTTGGTGGTTGTCATTATCTGAGCTCTCTCTTGAGACTAAATTTCACAACTGTTTGTCTACATGAATGAATAGCTGAGCTTAATCTGGGGGAGGGGGCCAGAAATTCACCTCAATTGTCCCTAGCAGTTGATAGGTACATTATTTGACTTGCTTTCTCACTAATACTTGTTTTTTAAAGTACCGGTATCTCTTTAATTCTGCTGTCTATATGTGATCTCCCAGCCAGCACAATTATTTAATTGACAAAGTACATCATCATCATCATCATCATGCACATTTGATTCATATTTGATTCAGCTGCCAACCAGTAGGATACCTATGGTAACAGAAGCTCTTAGTCTCTCCTTCCCACCAAAGGGAGAGGCAGGATACCATGGAAGGGATGGGATGGAGGAAGCACAGGAACATGTGATGGAAATTTCCAGTACCAGCCCTGATCACCAAAACCATTAAGAGGAATCAGGGGGATATTATCAGCAGGACTGGTAAAACATCTCTCTATCCCATTTTCTTACGCTGCATCACTGAATCTCACTAGTTGAATTGCTGGTGACATAAAGCAGAAGCACCTCTCTTCAACTAACATAAAGCAAAAGTCTCCCCTCTTCAACTAATCATCATCATCATGTCTGATCATTAACTAATTCGTTTAATGATCATCATGTCTGATCATTAACTAATTCGTTTAACAGGCTTAACTGATGGATACTGTATGTACCAAGAGCTGCTGCCTGAATGCCTAGCACCCTAATGCTTTTGTTCTTCTTTGGAGTAGTTCTTCAACTGTAATGATGGGGATCCCCAATACAAGAGGGAGATTGCCAGGACAGAAGCATCATGAAGAGTCATGATGGAGCAACCAATAATTTTTTAAAATTATTTTTGTTTTCTGAAAAAGAGCATACCCCTAGGACAAAATCACCTGAAACTACATGTGTGAAATCTGGCTCATTTAATCACTTCTTCAGGGTCTGTCAGGTCTACAAACTTTATGCAGATATGTGAAAAACGAAAACATATAACCATTTTGATTTCCCAATGCAAGTCACTGGGGGAGGGTGGGCTGAGTTGCTGAATCTCAGCTGAGATTCAGGGACCAATTGGGACCAGTCTGGTACCTGAACTGAATTGTGGGGGCTGTGCACAATCCTACTCACATACTTGGCACTAAAATATATGTTATAACGTTTGAGGTAGACATCTTCCAGGGATGTTTTTTGTTCTGCTTTGTTTTTTAGTGAGACAGAAAGTTCCCCACACTTCTAGTTTTATATATATGTAAACATATATTAACCATTTTAAGCAGATTATACCATCACTAAAATAGTATTACTACTCAATTCTATAATTAGTGCTCAAAATTCTATACAGTACTGAATGTTAAGTCAGAATTGCTATAACGCTGGAAAACTCAACTAATAGATTTTAAAAGGGCTCTAATACCATGCTGTGTAACCAGTATCATGCAGATAAATCCTCCAGAGACAGGTTTTGGCCTGCACAAATGGCTGCAGGGCATCTTCTTCTGACCCTGCAAACTACAATCAAATTACAATCAGACTGGTTTACAATCCCAGTCTGCAATGGGCCAAAAGCATTTGCCAAATTGTTTGTCACCATTACTAAGTAACTAATTAAGTGGAATATTCAAGAAAGAGGGAAAAGCACAAAGCCATTCTGTTATCAGCAAACCATAGTTTAGCTCTTGTATTTCACCTGACTCATTTAGATGCCATTCAAGCTGTAACTCACTGAAATTTAAGAATGAATTTATGCATATTGTCACCCCGCTCAAAAAACATTGGATTTTTCATTTTCATGTTTTTCCAAAAGAAATTTATACAGGATGTTTGATTTTATACATTAAACAAGCATGGACAAGTATTGTTCAAGTTAAAAGTGCCTTGCAAAATTTGTAGAACAATTCTCAAACAAGGAGAAGACCATGTTCCATTTTTACTGTCTCAACAAACTTCTACAGTATTTCAAAGTATCTGTTCCATACTTAATGAGTCAAATGAATAAAAGAGTACTGCAATCATATTTCTGTTATTGTTGGTTTTAATTCTAGTTTTCCTACAACAATAACAACAAGGAGAGGATATTTTCCGCTAACCTTTCCCAAACTGCTTTTCATTAAGACAGGAGCCAACCCTCAAGCACTTTAGAAGCATGGATCACAGCATACTACACTGAATACAGTGACCTCACCTCCTTATGAAAAAAATCATCTCAATTTGACTGATAATTAAAATGATGTCCTTTGGCATGTCAGCGAGCTGAGAGCAGCAAAGGCCTTAATGAATGGGCCTGTCAAATGAACTGTAAGGCAAACCAATATACTCTGTAACCCACTGGGTGATGGTGCCATGAGACAACTGTTGCCCTGGTCACTTGGCTTTTATAAAACCTACGACTACTGGATATGCTTGAGTCTTATGTACATCTGACATACAACAAAAATGCCCTGTGCATGTCCAATTTGTGCCACAACTTTCCCATGGTATGAGACAGATTCAGGCAAAAGCCAGGAAGGACCATAATCACATGAAATTATCTTTGGCATAGAAAGAGAGATCAGTACATGAAAAACCCTAAAAGCAGAGCTGTCTTTTGTTGGTTTGGAGTTTTTTGGTCAAACAGAATTAAGAGCTCACTTCTCTTCCTGGCTGAAACCATATACATAAGGAAGACTGCCTTCTTGGTTAGAACTTTAAGGGGTGTGTGTGAAATATATTCTCTCAAAGAACTGTAAAAGTGTCTGAAGTGCTAAGCTGAGGACTTAGGGGGGAAATGACACATCATTAGGGGTGCAAATAGAGACATGACCTGCAGGTAACGTTTCACCTGTTAGAGACAGGTCACCAGGTCCAAAATGCTGTCCAGCACTACCAATTGGGACTTAAGGATGCTAGTCCTAGTCCAGTTCTGGCACATTAGGAAGAAAATATGCTCTCCGTCCCTGGAACATTAGGGGGGAAATGGCAGTCTCCTGTGTCAAATACCCTGAGAAGCACTGGTTTAGTCAACTTTCTAAAGGCTTGAATTTTAAGAACACAAATAAGTAAGTTTAGGTCACTGAAAATAACTTCTAATATAGTGAGCAGATTTTTATCTACTGATAGGTCTCCGGACAAGTATTAAATGTAGTAGTTACTTAACCCCTTATAAACTTCACTGAAGACTTGGAAAGAAGGAAGGATCTAATTACCATCAAAGAGTAAGTCTGCTTTATGTATATGGAAAAGGACATGTCTCACAGATTTCAATGCAGCAGAAAATATTAATCTTCTCCTAGCAGCCATCTTTTGTATTTTTAGGTCAGGCCAATGATCCATTCAGATCAGAAATATCAGTCCCTCTTGGCTATGACTCACAAGTTCTGATCTCTTGGTACTTAGGCATGGTTTCTTTTCCCTGTTTACTAAATTAAATACCATAGCTTGAAATGTGACAAATTAAAATGGATATTTTACAAATAAATTAAAATATTATTAACAGAGAATAGCTGGTTTTCTTAAGGAGGAGAAAAATACATGAGAATCCATTCTAAAGCCTAGTTTTTGTATGTGCACACACTACTGCACAGGTACTTGTTTACAAACACACCCGAGCAGGGGAAACCTTCTAGAGAACTTCAATCTGTCCCATATTCCATCTTTTAAACTGTCTTCGAGGCTGTAACAGAAACTATAAAAAAGCACTGTGGAAGTACTATATTTAGCACATATTAAACAATCAAAACAGCTAATGGTCCCCTACTTATATGACAAATGGAAGAGGGAGATTAAAAACAAACAAAAAGACTGCAAGGTATAACACTATTTATACAACACTGTACATGTGTGGGTTGGGCTAATCTCTTACTGAACGCACTGTTTGTGAAACACGTGGTTCAGTCTATATAACATACATAACCTATTTAAGTTTACAGCATATTTACACAACAACCTAAAAAAATCCTCTTATGCCAAAATAGTTCACATTAACATACAGTTAGACAAATGAACAGAAAGTAATGAGGTTGTATAACAAATCTGTACATTAAATATAAGAAAACCAGTGTGGCGTAGTGGTTTGAGCACTGGATTATGAATCTGGAGACTAAAGTTCAAATCCCTACTTGGCCATGGAAACTCACTAGGTGACCTTGGGAAGTCACACTCTCCTCAGTCTCAGAGGAAAGCAATGGCAAACCTCCTCTGGATTGATCTTGCCAAGAAAACACCATGATAGATTTGCCTTTGGGTTGCCATAAGTTGGAGACAACTTGAAAGCAAACAACAGCAAAGTTAAATAAACAGGGTTTTTTATACCACTAGACATATACTATATGATAACACTGAAATAGCTAGTCATATTAGTCTGTTGAAGCAAAAATAAAGACATTTTGTAGCATCCTAAAGAACAACAAATTTGAAGCATATCTTTTTGTGGACTCGAGCTCAATTCAACAACTTCATCCAACAAAACAGGCTCTTATCTAGGAAAAGTTTGTGTTGCATTATATGTAGGAGCCCCAGTATCATCAAAATATCTTTTTTAAAATTATCAATTCTCTTTGAAGGAGGCCATGTGCATTACTCAAATGTTTTCTTCTACAACATCTGTAGGAAGAGGTTTTTTTGCTTTACTGACCATAATTTAAAATTGTTCTGGACATCAACATTTTCAGAATTGGGGTAAATTAGCTTTCTATGACCAGCGTATAAAACAAATTAAATTGAATAATTAAAACCCCACTCAAAATTTGGCATTAAAATATAGCTGAGTTTCTGCATTTTCTCATATTCAGATTGGCTACATTAACAAAAAGCTACAACCAAGTAAAGCTTTAAAGGAAAAATACAGTTGTCCCTCCACATTCACGGATTTGGCATTCGCGGATTTAAGTATTCATGGCTTGAAAACATTCTTAAAAAAATAACAATCCAAAAAGCAAACCTTGATTTTGCCATCTTATATAAGGGACACCATTTTGCTATGTCATTGCATATAATAGGACTTGAATATTCACGGATTTGGATATTTATGGGAGATCCTGGAACCAAACCCCAGCGAATGTGAAGGGACGTGCCCACATCAGAAGTATGAAAGGAAGGAAAGTAGTCAGATTCAACAGAAATATAAAGTGAGTAGGAGTTGCAGTGTATAATCAGCTCCTGTTAGATTCTGTTGTACTGAGTTCATCACTATAACACAGACTGTAAAAGCAATGTGTTTGCATCTGCAAATTAGAATGTACAGCATCCACTTTGCAGAAACCAGTCCACAGAAAATAATCTCATTTTTTTTTATTTCTATCTACATATAACAGGGAGAAAGTTCTGCTTGGGCCCAGCATTCAACAGCCAGGAAACACTGAAGTGCATGAACAGAAGTGAAACTATCTGACATTTCCTCCCCTCTCCCCAACACAAACACCCTAAAGCCAATACTTAAACATTACTTGATACATTCTATTTCCACACTTGCACATTTCTGACCTGGCAATATATATGACCACGTTTTAAAGAAGCAATATACAAACTTTCTTGTTCCTTTGCTTTTCTTAAAATAAAAATATTAAGGGAATCTTGCTGGTACCTAGCTTTTCCCGCTGTTGAAACTGGCTTCAATGGTGCTCTATACAAGTAGAACAACACTTACAGTTGTCCCTTCACATTTGCTGGGGTATGGTTCCAAGACCCCCCCCCCCCCCGGTAATACCCCAAATCCGTGAATACTCAAGTCCCATTATATGCAATGGCATAGCAAAATGGTGTCCCTTAAATAAGATGGCAAAATCAAGGTTTGCTTTTTGGATTACTATTTTTTAAAGAATATTTTCAAGCCGTGAATACTTAAATCCATGAATGCCAAATCCGTGAATGTGGAGGGACAGCTGTACTTACTTACACATACACACACACCACAAACCATTTCTGGTTTGTTTGCAGTGTCCTATACAGGAGGCTCTTCAATCTCAAGAAGCAGTTTGTCAAAGAATATAGAGAGGGACATGGGTAGGAAAGCCCTGTTATCCAAGCCAACCTCCGCTGGCATTTCTCTGATCTCACCCATTTTTCCAATTTAGATAGTAACATAAGCTGACCAGAAATTACTTCCTACATGCATCAACACTTGGAAAGAAGAGAAATGTCATGTCATCGTTCATCATTTCATATGGAGGATGAGTTACATAATAGTTCACATGTCCCCTTCATCATCTGCTGAAACACTGATTATTTTACATACTTGCTATTTACTATAAGGTAACATCTCTCTTTAAATTAGAATTTGCAAACAATGGTTGCATCTGCTGCACCAATCCACGCCCCACTATGTGAACAACTCTCAAAGTAATCTTGAGCTTGTGCACTGACAAGACGTACAACAAAATGTTATATTATAGAGCACAGACTGCTCAATATCAGGGACTCCATTCCACTTCCCAGACTCAGTCTCCCATTTTAATTCTAGACAAGCAGCTTCCTTTGCTCTCGAAGCATCCTCAGTTCTTACTGGACTGAAGGGGGACAGCTTTCCTGAGGGCTGATTGTTCATTTTGTTTTGTTTCTCTGAGAACTTCAGGATCCTCACATCCGTAAAAACCTCCTCGCATATTACATGAACAGTATGCTCCTTTGGATATTTTGGAATTGGCACTCAGAAATCAAACTGCAATAAGCAATCTGTCAAATACATACTAGACCAAACAGCTATTGTCCTGAAACTTAAATTCAATATATATGGCATTTAAGATTGTGAAGTAAATGTATCTGCCATATAATTATTATTTAAACAAAAAAACCCTAAGACTCCTATAAGATTAGTTCAGAAACAAATTATGAACTACAACTCTCTCAAAAAACAGATGGAAGCCTTCGAGTTCAGATGGAAATTTCTTACACTACAGTTAATATTTTATGCAGGGACTCATCAATTTTAGTTTTTGACTTTATTCTACAGTGGAAATTTGCCTTACGACAAAAGTGGTGAGAACTGTAGGCTTGCAGTGTAGCGTACACACTTAGGTTTCGTTCTGCTTCTAGGAATCCTAGGATGCTAATATTATTCGTATGAACAAATCACACAACAGCATGGACAATCCTTCCTGCCTTGCAACTCTAAGGGGAAAAAACCTCCTTCACATCTTGATGTGTCATTACATTTGCTTCTTTACATTGTTCCTTAAGTTCCTTTCACAAATGCAGTCTGCCCTTAATAAGACATATATGGTACACATGATATAGCTAGTACAGTATTATCAATTCTTTTTTCAAGTAATAGGCAAAGAACAAGTATATTTCAGTGGGTGGGGAGTTTCTTTGAAGACATTAGGTTTAAATTCAAAACCCTGTCACAGTTTTGACTTCCTGGAAATTAACATCCTTGATTCACCCCTCAAATTTTAGGTTTCTAAAATTTGTCAAATGGAAGTTGTCAAATGGAAATCATACTAGATTAGGTGGTGTATCTTCATCTAATGAAATACCTTGATGCAATTGGGAAGCTGTTCTTTTTCCTAGAGGAGGAAAGCAGGAAGCATTATGAATTGCATATAGTTTGCTTCAATTACTTTGCTATGGATAATGTTACATCTGTTTCTAGGAGTCACTGGCCAGTGTGATGTCTGGATAGTATGCTAGACCAGGACTTGACCCATGAGACTCATGCATAACCTTGGGCCAGTAACTCTTTCTCAGTATAACCTACTTCATGGGACAGCTGTGAAAGTAAAGTGAAGAGGAGCACAACCATGTTTGCTGCCACGAGCTTACTGGAGGGTAGGTAGTACATAAATGGTAACTAATAAGTAACACATAGATGAATTAAAATTGTTTAGACTGTTTCAAGTATTTTAACATGAACAATGGTACAGAAATTATAACCATTATTTGACTTACAGAAGTATTTTGGAGCATACAGTTTAAGAAGGACAATACTATTAAGAGTTGTTCTTACCAACTGAAATTCTCTGCGTCTGTCATAAGCATGCTGGATACCACTATCTGCCCACAAAGCTTTTATTGCTGGAAGGTACTGTAAAAAAACCTGGGTCTCCACCGCCCCATGCACTGCCACTCCTGAGCGGGTATCAAAGGCCATCAGCTTGTCACCATTTGTTTGATTAGCAGGATTTCCCCAAGGAATATGAAGTTTCTCTCGTGCATCCACAAGAACTCTTACACCTTCAACAAAATTGAAAGTACAGTATGCATTAGTTTCCAAGTATTGCTGGTATTTACATTAGGCTGAGTAATCAGCTTCTCTTAAAATTCAAAAAGTGATACATACACAGAAAAGGCTTAATGATCAGATCCAAACAGTCACACTTAATAGGTGAGAAGAAATATTGCAATTTTTAATCTACACTGATATGGATAGAAAAGAACACATTCCTTATCACTGTACAAGAGCAATGTAGATGGTACCAGTCAAATTGCAAGTGGGCAGCTCAACTGAACCAGTCGAACTGTATCCCATTATGTGACCCTATGCCAGTTTTAATCATATGTAAAGATGACCTTGGATTAACTGCCCCCCCCCACTTTCTACATAATCAGATCTGTAAAGGTTTTGGCTTGGAGAACATCCATTCCACATAAGCTTAAAGTAACTGCCAGACAGTATATTAAAACTGCAACTCTTTTGGAATGGATAACAAGGAAGTTACATTTAGCAACAGTCATCAAGAAGTAAACAGAAAAATGAAAAGGCATCAGCTTCACCATGCATATCTTCAAATCATGAGCATGTCAATTCTGCTGGCGCTGATTTGGTCTATAAAAATTAGTTACAAAATTAGCACATGTAACACTTTGCATTAGCTGGAGACTTGGTCATACCTGGAGAGACCCAATGAAACCAATGGGACTCAAGTTAGTCCACTTAAATAAATATGCCTAAGTCTGGCTCTAATGCCTTAATTCTACCACATATGGAAATAAGTTCCACAGTTTAATTTTTACTGTTATGTTTTTTAATTTTGGCTCTGAACATTCTAATATGTTGTCACTCCAGTAATGTTTGAACTTATTTGTTCTTAATGTAAAATGTGTGATTTTGATTGTTTTTGGCTTTATATTTATAAAACAGCATGAAGGAATTGCCAGTTGGAAAGTATATAAACGTGTTTTTAAAAAGGAATAATACAAACTGTGTATCAATTTGAGAATGCGTAACAGCCCAGATGGCTGCTCTTGCTTGACAAAGCATGTCTTAATATGCCATTACCATGAATGGTTGTGTATAAACTAAACATGCTAATACAGTACAGGCTCAGAAACCAGAAAAACAAAGAAACCTAAAATTCAACTCTGGAGCGCCATTTCATGATCTTTGAACATTTATAGATGACAAGGGGATTTCACACAGTTCAGTTGCCTGGGAAATGGAGAACAAATCTCTTCCCTTCCCAATAGAGCATGGAAATAAGTGGTTCTTTTAAACAATAAATTCTCAGTGGTTCTGGAAATTAATCACCTGTCAGTTACCATCTTCCTGAGATATTATGCGGGCAGCCAGGGTACAGTGAGCCTTTCTAGCAGCAACTTCCTGCAAGCACCTCTTCTTGTTGTAGTAATATATGATTTATGTGTGTGTATGTGCCTTTGAGTCACCTGTCGACTTATCGTGACCCTATGAATTTCACTGGGTTTTCTTAGGGAAGAAATACTCAGAGGTGGTTTTGCCAGTTCCTTCCTCTGAAATATAGCCCACAGCAGCTGGTATTCATAGGTGGTTTCCCATCCAAGGACCAGAGCTAACCATGCTTAGCTTCCAAGATCTGACAGGATCTGGTGTCTTTAGGGTATACATAATGTTTTAGTAGATGTTCAAGATTCTTTTTCAGCTTTAATAGCTCATTAATTTTAAAATTATATTCTGTATTACTTGACACTGGACAGTTCCAATTTGCATAAATCTGCTTGTCAGAAAATGTACAAAAAAAGAGCAAACTGTAAGGAATGGCAATAGAAAACAAGATTGAACAAGTTTAAACTGTAATGTTAGACTGCACCATTATATGTCAGTAGTTGTAACTCAAGCCAAACTCAAGTATTTTTAAGATGTGTGTGTGTGAGGAAGAGAGAGAGATAAACTAAACTAGCTAACATCAAATAAACTAGCTGATATCTGAGAGCCATTTAGACTGTTTGTTTCCTTGTTGTAAGACAGCATAAAAGCACACTAAGCAATGGTACAGAAACATCACTTATTGGAAACATTCTAGGCATATATCTGGACTGCTAAAACACACACACACACACATCTGTAACATGCCCACCATTTTCTGCTAGTTCTGTAATCTTCAGTTCTCCTTGCTTCTCTGAACATGTCTTTGCAATTTCTGCCTAAACTAGAAATAGTTCCACACTGCTCTGTTACAGGCTATCCAATAAGTCCACCACCCATTCAACCAAGCACTTATCACCTTGAACCTTTTTGGCTCCTTCCCATTCCACGCATGACTAGAAACAACAAGCCCACTACCAGTCATGCTTTAATAAGTTTTCACAACATGCAGTACAAACCCTAGGATCAAACCTAACACACATTAGCTAACACACACTGGAAACCACTTGATGCGGTGTAGATGTGTAAAGTGCTATTGCTTAACAATTTGTAAGCCACTCTGAGAGCCTTTGTGGCTGAAGAGCTGGGTAGAAATACCTAAATAAATAAATGAATAAACAAACCTCACAGTTTACAGCCACAGCCTTCCCTCCAATTCGCTGTCAACCTCCTCAACTGGTTCCCTGCAGTCCCACATTAGTTTTTAGATCCCAGCAGCTACTATGCCTATTTTCTTCTTCTATACCTCAGCTTCGGGGCTTCATCAGGCGATCCCATAGCACAAGGAAGGATGCTATCTCTATGGCTACTGTGTTTAACTACAGTAGTGTTTGACACAAAGGCGATCCTAAAACTACAGTCGCCCTAACCACCACCCCTACACTTTCAGGGGTTCCTAGCCACTCCTCCAACAGCACAAACAAGCCCTCGCGTACCCGCAGCCCCCGCTGTAGAATCACAGAGTTGGAAGAGACCCGCAAGGGCCATCTAGTCCAACCCCCTGCCCTGCAGGAACACACCATCAAAGCATTTCCAACAGACGGCCCTCCAGCCTCTGGTTGTTGTTTTTATTTTTAAATCCCAAACCTCTGTTTAAACACAGGGTGGCTAAACCACCGGCTCTTGATCCGCCCTTCCAGACAAAAGACCTCTTTATTCGGGGTGGGTGGGTGCTTGCCTTTCTTTCTCTTTGGCGGTCGCGAAAGGGAAGAATGGCTGAGGGCAGCCTCCCAGCCCCACGCTTCCCACCCACCGGGGAAGTTTCCGCCCCACCCGAAAGCGGGAGCAACAAAGTCGGGGTAGAGGGCGGGGGGGGCGAGAGGTCAGGGAAGCGGCGGGGAGAAAGAGAAGCGGAGGCCACTAAGCCCCCTCGGAGGGAGCGGCCTGCCTGCCCGCCGCCTCCCCGCTGCTCCTCCTTCCACCTGCTCCGCCGCCTCAGCCCCTCCGGGGGTCAGGCCCAAGACCCGGCCTCCGCCACAGACCGACTGGCTGGCTGGCTCCCCGCTGGGGCCTCTCGGGCCTGCCCTGCCCCCGCCCCGGGCCTCCCTCACCCTTGACGACGTTGCTGTAGATGGTGGCGCGGAACTCCTCGCGGGCGGCCCGGTCCCAGTCCTGCCCGTGGATGATGCGCATCTGCTTGAGGAAGGTGCTCTTGCCGCTCTCGCCGGCGCCCAGCAGCAGGATCTTGACCAGCCGCTTGACGTAGGTCTTCTCGCGGTAGAGGCACTTGTCGATCTCCTTGGACTTGCGCTGCTGCTCGGCCTCGCTGCTGTTCAGCAGGCAGCCGGGGAAGCAGACTGACAGCGAGGACCGCGACGGCAGGAAATCCGCCATCTTAGCGAGCACTGTCAACCAGGGAGCGGCCGCCGCGGCCTGGGCCACGCTTTGCGCCTGCGCCGGAGCGGGCGAACTAGCCACGCCCCCCTCCCACCTCGGCGGCCACGGGACGCGAGCAGAAGCCGCTCGGGAGGCGTCACGTGAGAGCGGGCCAATGGGGGAGGCGCGCTGCCGTTACGGGGCCACGTGACGCGGCTCGTCTTTTCCACAGGCTGACCGCGTGATCTGGCCGTTTGGAACCTGGGCTCGCTTCGTAGTGGCCCTTCCCCCTCCCCCCACTGCCTCGCGCGCGCATTTTGTCGAGTACGAAACCGTCCTCCCCCTTTTTATTCGTTGGACTCTCTTTTGCCAGGGCCTTCGCTCTGTCATTTGTTTGCAGTGGCAAAGTTTCCTGTACATTTGCTCATTTATTTATTAGATTACTATCCCGCCTTTCTCCCAAGTTGGGATTCAAGGCGGCTTACAATCATTTTAAAACACACACACATACAACTAAAGCGCCACAGATTACAAAAGTTTTAAAAAATTAAATTACCATTGTTAAAATATAGTTAAAAACACATGAATTAAAAACATAAAATCATAAATCATGCTCAAAGCATGTGGAGAGTGCAATTCTCTCCCCCTTTAAGTAAATCTCATATTACTTGAAGATTTCCAGGTGCATGGGTTTAGAGCAGCCTTTCTCAACCTTTTTACCCTGGTGGAACCCTTGAAACAATGTTCAGGTCTCAAGGAATCCCTTGTGTAAAAATTATATCTACAACTCAAAAAAAAAAAAAAGTTCAATTAGTGCCTAAGGTGGTAAGATCAGCCAAGACTAGGAAAAGGTCAACAGACGCCTTCTTTCAGAGCCCAGCAAATATGTTTAGATTTTCCTTGTTTTTTTGTTTGTTTGTTTGTTTGTTTGTTTTGGGCTGTGAGGCCGTGTTCTGGAATAGTTCATTTCCTGGGGTTTTAGAGACATTTTGGTTTCAGTACCCCTCCATCCCAGTTTTGATAAAGTGACATAGCAAGAGATGGAGGGAAGCTTCCAGATATTTTGGACTACAACTCCCCACCGCATCAAAATGTTTACATAAAAAGAAGCACTCTGAGAATTTAAAAAAAAAATGTTTTCCACCAATCATAATATCTCTAGGAACTCCTAGCAACCTCTTATGGAGGCCTAGGGTTCCAGGGAACCTGGCTAGTTGAGAAATCGTGGTTTAGATTCTAAGGTCTGAACATCACCATCTTGCCTTTTACAAATTAACCACACATCCAGCAGAAAAGCTGAGGACATAGCGCTGTGTTCAGGAGAGCCAGCTGAGATTCATAGAATCATAGAATCGTAGAATTGGAAGAGATCACAAGGGCCATCCAGTCCAACCCCCTGCCACGCAGGAAATCACGATCAAAGCATCCCCAATAGATGGCCATCCAGCCTCTGTTTAAAGACCTCCAAGGAAGGAGACCCCTCCATGCTCCGAGGGAGTGCGTTCCACTGCCGAACAGCTCTTACTGTCAAAAAGTTCCTCCTAATGTTGAGGTGTAATCTCTGTTCCTGGAGCTTGCATCCATTGCTCCGTGTTCCAGTCTCTGGAGCAGCAGAAAGCAAGCCTGCTCCACCCTCAATGTGACACCCCTTCAAATACTTGGAACAGGGCTATCATATCGCCTCTTAACCGGTTGTCTTTTTTCCAGGCTAAACGTGCCCAACTCCCTAAGTCTCTCCTCATAATGCATGGTTTCCAGACCTTTCACCATTTTAGTCGCCCTTCTCTGGACACGCTCCAATTTGTCAATATCCTTTTTGAATTGTGGTGCCCAGAACTGGACACAGTATTCTAAGTGAGGTCTGACCAAGGCAGAATAGAGCGGCACTATTACTTCCCTTGATCTAGACACTATACTTCTATTGATGCAGCCCAAAATTGCATTGGCCTTTTTAGCTGCCGCATCACACTGTTGACTCATGTTCAACTTGTGGTCTACTAGGACTCCTAGATCCCTTTCACACGTAGTCTCGTTCAGCCAGGTCTCTCCCATCCTATATCTATGCATTTCGTTTTTCTGTCCTAAGTGCAGTACCTTACATTTCTCCGTATTGAATTTCATTTTGTTAGCTTTGGCCCAGCTCTCCAGTCTATCCAGGTCATTCTGAATTTTGCCACTTACATTTGGTGCTGATTATGACAGGGAAAGGGGGATCCCCCAGCCTAACTAATAAAGGTGTCATATTTATCCAGGCCTCTAGGGTCGTTTTATTAAACTGCAGTACTGTGTGTTATTCGAGGGTAAGATAAAAAGTATTTATTTGCAATGGAACTAAGTCATCCACAGTTTCCAAACACAGATTAAGTTACATCAATAGCTGGAATTTTTTTCAGTGAACCTATCTTCCAAGTCCTTAAAAAAACACCCTATATTTTGGCAAGCTGTATTAGTGTCAACACACAGGGAGCAAATTATTCTGCAACCAACTATCAAGAAAGTGGTGTTCTGTCAAGCTGTGAACCTGAGCCTAATTCCTCTCAGCATGGGCTGTGCACTTACCTCAAAAACATTCATATCAAGAACAGCAATATTGAAATAACAGGGAGAAATGTGAACTTCTGAGGACTGGCTGTTCTTAAATTGGCCCTTCCTAAAGGAACTTCAAAGACCAGGGAAAACACCTGAACTACAGTACAGTTAATCAAATAGGTCTCTATCCCCTGTGGCTTGAACAAAGGAAATCATCTCACGTGTTAATCAGCATATCAATACAAGGTTATCTGTTACCACTCAACAAAATGTTTTGTGAATAGTCACTGTTAATGAGGCCATTCTCAGCCTATACTTTCTGTAATTCATTGCCCTCTAATCCTATTTACAATCCACACACACCCCAATCATGTTTGGATATGTACTTGAAACTCATGATAACCCTTTGTATATCTGATGAAGGGGACTGCTGTACATTAACCCTTGTTGTGTGCCTTCAAGTCATTTCTGTCTTAGGGCAAAACTATGTGGATTTCTTGGCAGATTTTTTTCAGAGGGGGGTTGCCATTGCCTTTGCCTCTGAGGCTGAGAGAGTGTGACTTGCCCAAAGTCACCCAATGAGTTTCCATGGCCCGAGCGGGAATTCAAAACCTAATCTCCCAGTGTCCTAGTTTAACACTCAAATCACTACACCATGCTGGCTCTTCAACATAAACGCTTATCTACATAAATAAAAGTAACTTTCCCTCTCTGTGTGTATATACTGTATTACCATCTTATGTAAAAAAGTTGCATGGATTTCCATCACATTTGGAAGGTGTGATTGGGATGGCCAGACTTACAATGTAAGCTATGTGGGATACACTCAATCCATTTGGGAGCGTGGGGGTTGGCAGAGTACCTCACTAATTTCCTAAAAAATGGCTGGAAGGATTTGCACCAAATTTGGCAAAGTATGTTTGGAATAAACTGTTGTGCAATACAGAATCAGGTCCTGTCTATACAGTCAAATAATACGCAATGCAAAAGATCGGCAATCCATTCAAACAGCCATTCTCACAAATATGTATTATTCGGAAGGGGAGCAGCCAAATCCACCACAAAGTCTGCGTGTGCCATGGATCTCTAGAGAAGACCAGAACTATTGCAAAACAGCTGCTGTGACTGCCCTCCAGAGGTTGGTGGACAGACTTCTTGCCTTCCAAGTGGCACCCTCACTCTTTCAGTGCCATTTTAGTGGTTGAACCAGAAAAATCCTTGAGTAGGGAGATGGGTGCTTGGCTGACATGGCCTCTCATTTCAGGGGATATGTGCGTGCGCATGTGTATTTCTGTGTTTAGAAATTAGGAAAGACCAATGAAACACGAGAGCCTGGAAAGTGCTATTGATCCTGAGGGAAGGAAGAAGGGGAACAACCCAAACTGCTTGGGGGGAGGGGGGAATGGGGGGCATACACAGAATCTGCCACCTCCCTTTCTCCCTTTTGGATTGGCTTGTTTGTTTTGTGGTGTATCACAATGCTGCTATAGATAGTGCAACTATTTCAAAAAGGAAAGAAAGACAGAAAGAGAGCGAGAGAGAGAAACTAGAAGGCACCTGTCCACTGCGCAGGCCTACTACATAACACCACTTTTTTTGGGGGGGGGTGTATCAGAATCACACAATAATGCCTTGTGGGCTAACACAAAACATTGCCACTATAATGTTGATTTACTGTAATTCCGGGGAGATGAGGGAGAGATAGAGAGAAATTAAAACAAGAAAAAAAAATGAAACCAGAAAGCATCTTCCCTCTATGCTTCACCACCACCACAAGCGAAGGGCATCTGTGCTGTGAGAAATATATTGGAAAATACCTTCAAATGAAGCAGACGGCAGAGAAGGATGTGAAAATAAATATTCTGGTTGGGGGGCGGAGAACTGGAAAGAACGGTGCTATTCTATCATCATAGTCATTGTCATTCCTGTGTGAACCCCCGCCCCCAAATACCCCTACTTAGTCATTATACCTAAATAGGGTACAGGAATACATGAGAAAGAGCCAGGGACCTGCAGAGCAGCCCTACCCAAGTTTAGCAAGGAAGTCTGTAGAAGATTTTTATTTTCTTTGCCTTGAATACAAGAATCCTTTCCTCAACTGGGGGAGCTGATAAAACAAGGCTCCAGGTCATGTGGATGCTTGTACTTATTTTCAGAATGTGAGAAACTCCCGGCAGACCTCATTGCTCAACATGGGAATGTTGGAAATTAGGAAGGCAGAGCTGATACATGCAAATTTCTTGAGGCGATCTGGGCCAAGCCCAGCTGCCATAATTTGTCTTGCACATGACATGCAGGTAGGACCAATTGTTGGTTGTGTGAACCAATCACCATCTCTAGGAAGTTGTCTAGATGATGAAAATACTCCTCATAGAATTTGAGGATAATATATTTTGTCCCAATATGCCGTGAATTAGATTTGCAGTATTCAGAAGAAGGGGAGCTAAAAACTCCATCTACTGCGTGAGAAAGCCTTTGTGGTTTTCTCCGAGGTTTTTCTAATAATGCACAGGCTTGCACATTATTGCACGTCTGGACATCCAATTTGGGACACTGCACATTCTCAGTGGAGGTGGAAGTGGAGAATGGATTGGTTGGATGTGCATGAGGGCAGGGTTGTTGGCAAGGAAGTGGCTGAAAGCACCATTTGTTATTTTTGCGTTATCAAGTGTGCACTTCTTTTGCTGCGCTAAGGCGATCAAAGAACTTTTTATAAGTGGATGTCACACTTGAGCACCTTTGATTTACAAGTTTTAAAAAATACTGTGCAGTGGCTATAACACGTGTGGAGAATAATAACATGCTGTACTCTTGGCCACCATCTTGATTCGCAGGCATGGCTGCGTGTTCACTTCAAATGCGGGTAGCTTGGCATACAATAGAATTTGCGATTATGCGCATCAATCTGCATTATATCTTCTCATCTAGACAATCCCTAGTATTTAAGGTAGAATGGGGCTTAGGGAATTAACTCCCAAGTCCTTAACTGTAGCTGTTCACTATGATTCAGACAGCATGGGCTAATCTTAAGAGGAGGTATGGAACTTCTTTAGAGTTCATAGACAAGTTTTCCTGAAAGGAATTTCCATCAATTGCCTCCTTTGTATTCCACCCATCAGTTCATTCTCTAGGTGGGTAGAGATAACTTTAACTGTATCCTATGGCCCTGGGGGTATCTTCCTGGGCAGCACATTATTTTAAAGTCAGTGTGGCTGTTGTGGTTAATGACAGCATTTCCAGATTATTCTGTAACAATTAAAATTAATGATTTACACAATCATATATCAGGCTAAATGTCTCACAGTAATAAATATACAAGATGATGAGATAATCTACTAACAGTTCACACTAAGATCTAGTAAAACAGAAATAATCACCGAGAGAGAGAGAGAGAGAGAGAGAGAGAGAAATCCAAACAGCAGCAAAAACACATTTTATCCAAAGGTAAATGTCTTATGGAGCCAGCATGACGTAGTGGTTTGAGTGTTGGACTATGGCTCTGAAGACCAGGGTTCAAATCCCCGCTCAGCCATGAAAACCTACTGGGTGACTTTGGACAAGTCACACACTCTCAGCCACAGAAAACACTGTGATCAGTTCACTTTAGGGTTGCCATAAGTCAGAAACAACTTGAAGGCACACAACAACAATAAATATTGCCTTAGCCACAGTCCCCACAGAAGATCCCACCCTTATGGTCTCTAAATACTAGTTGCCCCCATTGCCACCACCACCATGTTTATAATTGGAGTCAGGCCCCTGCCCTCCAAGGCCAGGAAGAAAACCAGGGCCTAGGCCAAGGTGGGGAAAGTGCACTCTGTGGGTCACTTGTGCTTCCAACCCCATTTTTGCATCCCCTAAGTGCCTCAAGCTCAATCAAAACATCTGAGAAAAAAGTTGGTGCAGACACACATAATTGTTTGCCTTTCCTCACTGGCAGAACCCCCTTGGTGTAGTGATTTGAGCATTGGGCTATGACTCTGGGGACTGGGAAACAAGGTTCGAATCCCTGCTCGACCATGAAAAACCATGGTGTGACCTTGAGCAAGTCACACCCTCTCAGCCTCAGATGAAGGCAAAGGCAAATCTTCTGTGAGAAATCTTACCAAGAAAACCCTGTGATAGGTTCACCGTAGGGTCGCCATAAGTCAGAAAGCACTTGAAGGCACACAATAACAAGAAGAACCCCCTACAAACATTTTTTCGTCCAAATTCAGCTGAAAAAGGAGATCATACTGACATGGCATCACTTCTGGTGCATCCAGATTAATGGAAACAAAATAAGCCTGATGTAGTGCTTGCCCTTATGCTCCCCACAGTATACTTTACAGCAGTGGCTCTTATAGCAGGCACTCCCTTTAAATATATTTTGTTGCCATGGATCCACAAGACTTAATTCAAGATTTAAAACAACAACAACAACAGTAATAATAATAATAATAATAATACAGTAATACAATTATGCCACCCATTAAACCTTCTTGCTTCTTCCTGAAAATTTGTGGCTGGAGCAGATTGAATGGCAATGTGCAATGTGCAGGCCAAGCCAGCCAGCCAGCCTTTACCTTGGCTCCTGTCATGTGGGCTGAGCAGCCTTCAAGCCTTTGTGGACCTCCTGTGAAGACATCACAGCCCCTGGGGGTCCCCAGACCACAGATTAAGAACCACTGCTGTAACTAAGGTCTAGATTTCATGAACTTCAAGCTAGGGCAGAGACCTCTCTCTCTCTCTCTCTCTCTCACACACACACACACACACGCACACACACACACAGAGTTACTTATTATTATAGGTCGAAAGACTCTTCTGTGGTTCACACACAGGGTGGGAACTGTGGTTCAACAAACAAACTTGGATGTGGATAACTACCTGTGGTACTTTGTATCCTTCCTAACATGGAAGGTGGAAAAGCAACAGTCACTTTAGCACAAGTATGATAGGCGTGTGTTGACTGGCAGTCTGAAAATGCAGCTCTTCACACTTCCTCTCTTTGTCAGAACACCGATCCACACCAATGTAAAAGTGACAAATGCAGTGTTTGTGTACCTTGGTGGCGCAGTGGTTAAATGCCAGTACTGCAAGTCACCACGTCGCAAGTTCAATTCCAGCGGGCTCCAAGGTTCACTCAGCCTTCCATCCTTTCATAGGTCGGTAAAATGAGTACCCAGCTTGTGGGGGCAATTAGCGAACACACATTGGAAACTGCTTAATGCAGTGTAGATGTGTAAATTGCTGTTGCTTAAAATAATTTGTAAGCCGCTCTGATAGCCTTCTGGCTGAAGAGCGGGGTATAAATAAATAAAATATATATATATAAAAAAGAAGGCTCTCAACATTTGTGTGTGTGTGTTTGTTTTTGTTTTTTGATGGTAAGGGCCAAGGCCTCCACAGATACCTGTACTTCCTGGCTTTGCTTTCTTGGATATGGAAGACAAGATGGTTCTCACTCCATTCCATGTAGAGAAGCCAATAGCCCATTGAATTTTGTTTCAATAATGGCAATGCGAGAACACCTTCCACAGCACCTGAGTTCAGTAGGCTAGTTTAGGAAGCAGCACTGTCCCCCCAAAGGGGAACAGCAGCAAAGGAGACTTGGGGAACATTGCTTGGGGTAGGGGGGTGGGTACTGCCACTGACCCACCCACCCACCTGCCAGCACCTGCCACTTGAGGCAGCTTCCTCGGTCCACACTAGTGCCAGCTCTCAGGTACATGTAATGGCATTTTGAGCAGATGCCATCTAATGGGAATTTCCTTCTTTCCAGCGGGATGCCCAAGTCTGAGCATCTGTCAGTGAGTGTACAGACAGTGGAGTGTGATTGTAAAGACAATGCTGCATTGCGCATTTTGCTCAATGTTATTGTCTGTTCTTTTAGATGTGGGTCCCTTTAGGTCCAGCAGCTATATATATATTTAATGTCTGAATTTGAAATTCTCTCCTTTGGTTGGGGCCATCTATTTCAGTACCTCACCAAAGAAAGACAGAAAAAACAATAGCTTGTTTTTGTTGTTTTGCTAGTAGGCAACCTGTTAACAATTTCTAATCCTTGTGCTGTTCATTCAGAACACAAAAAGCTCACGAGATAGCAAATTCTTCCTCTAATCCTTCCTTAGCCTTCTCAGTACAGTAATTGCGTGACTAGATGAATGCGCTCCCCCTAGTGTTGGCAAAGGGGAAAGAGTACTCCAAACCCATGCAAATAAGATCTCAGTGTTCCTTCCTGATTGGCTATGGCGGGCCAGTGCCCAATTCCACAGCTTGCCTTTATTCTCTAGACTGGGGAGTTGGAGTAATGCAATTCTCAGGAAATCCCTAACAGCAGCATCACCTTTGGGCAATTGGTTAAGCCTTTTCTTTCTTTCTTTCTTAAAAAATCATATTTTGTGGTTTTTGGCTTGAGAAGAGTAGGGCACGATGACCATCAGTCGTGCAGATCAAGGGCAGCGTTACAGGCCAAGAATGGCATTCCTGAAAAAGGTAATTCTCTATTATTTTTAGAATCTGACTTACAAATGAGTGAGCAGGAGTAATTAGAGCAGAAACCCTGAATGCATCTAAGAGAAGTCTGTCCTTTGACCAGAATGATATTTTGTAAAAGACAGGGATTTTGTAAAAGACAGCCACAGGCAGGGATGGTGTTTTTATAGAGTTTTCAGCAATGTTTTCAAAATTGCTTATGATTTCATGAATTTAATTTTTTTAAGGCTGTGTCTCTTTGTTCCGTCTTCCCTGTTCTTTCCAACAGAACTCTTGGAACCAATTCCCTTGTTTTCTTTGGAATCTCCAAAGGAAAGCAACCTGTTACATGGTCTTCTTCTTTCCACATGTGAGCAGTAGGACAGTAGCTATTTGAAATAAAACTGAACTAGGATTGCTAGAGACAAGCATTTGGGAAATACAGTTATTTTGCTGGACTTAATCTTTACTGCTTTGCCTTTTCCATACTGCATTCATTTCGACTTTTTGCATTTGCACTGGGGGGAATGCTTTTTTCCATCCTGACTAACATTAATATTATAAAAAGCATCACCTTCAAGGTCTACAATTGCAATCATGCTTCAGACCATAATGAAGTTAATCTCAACCCCCCTTACCATTCATTTATTGCTGAAGGTATATTTTGACCTCACATAACAAAATCAGAGACTTGTATGTTTTTGCAAATAATCCACAATCTCCATTTTTTTCCAGGGCTGCATTCACAGTCTCTCAAACATGTTAATATGCCCACCTCATGAATGTACAGGGAAAGAGTAAGAAAAGCCTACCCATCTATACCCGTCTTTCAGAGCTAACTAACTTGTATTGCATTATCTTGCATATTTATTTAGGGTATGCATCCATAATTACTTGCTAATGGTGTTTTGTTGTTTTTTTTTTTTACAAAGCATGGTGTAATATCTGTTATCTGCTTGTTCCCAAGCTTATCTGAAGAGACTGCATATGCTTTTATAAATAGTTTAAGACTGACAGATACATCTGATACTATAACCAGATTGGGATTAGTTACTTCTCTCCTTTACCCAAACCATGTACAGTACAGAAAAGCACTTTGGTAGAGCCAGTATGTGAAAAGATGTCAAACAGGCAAGGTATTAACCCAGCTTTTCTCCTATGAGTGTTCTGCCTTTCTCGTATATGGCTTATCCTGGTAAATAGAATTAGTTGAATTCTTAGTGACATATACAAGCTGCCCGTGACAGGATTGTGTGTAGTAGCACAGCAGATGTACACATTCACCTCACAGCTGTTTAGAGGCCAGGGCTACTTTACAGCTGTGCACCCAGAAAGGAGGCAGTGGCAGGAAAACAAGTGGAAAGGGAAAGAAGAGATTGAATTTATTCTGAGTCACAATGTTTATTGTACATCACTGGTGCTTGTATTTTTCATGCTTAAAGAGCCATACCACAATATTTTCCTTTGGAACTGTTTGTTCCTGCAGCCTTCCAAAATGTGTCTTTAAAGGAGCAGCTTGGGCATGTTCTGTTTTGATTTCTACCCTTGTAAATTCTGCGAAAGGCAAGAAGATTAACTCAGGAAGGAATAAACGATCAGTTTATGAAGTACATTCCACTTATATTAACCATAAATTCATATACTGGGAGGTGGGGTTTTGTTTCCACATATTAGACTATACGATCATTAAACTGTTGACTTGTACCAAAACATGGCATGATATGATACCAGATTTATTAAAAATATCCAAAAGTAGTGGAGATGGGGTGCTGATAGAGATCATTTTATTTTTCCTCTGAAGTCTTCACCTTACCTCCCTCTAATATTTAAACCAAAATTGGTTAGCTCTCCTTTTTAGCTGTCATAGCATTACTGCAAAAAGTTAGCTTCCATTACTGGTTTCCAAGAGAGCCAGTGTGGTATAGTGTTTCTAGTGCTGGACTAGAAGACCAGGGTTCAAATTTCCACTCAGTTGTGGAAGCCCACTGATAAGCCTTGGGCAGGTCACACTCTCTCAGCCTCAGAGGAAGGCAAAGGCAAAGCACCTCTGAATAAATTTTGCCAAGAAAACCCCATAATCAGTTCACCTTAGGGTCACTTGTGATGTCACTAAGGCTGGTGTTGTCCCCTCCCCCTGACGGTGTCACTTGGTGCAGTTTGGCTTCTCTGCACCCCCTTCATACTGCCACTGAGGGTCATTGCAAGTCAAAAATGACTTGAAGGTGCACAACAACAGCAGCAGCAGCAGCAGCAGCAACCTTGTTCCCAAAAGTTAAGTAGCAGTTTCATCAGTCTCTGCAGAAAGTTTTTTTTTTAAAGGAGCCTACTGTGAGATGGTACTATGTAGTTTACCTACTTACCTGGGAGTACAACACCACTGAACTGAACTGACTTCTTTAGAGACATGTACAGACCTGTGTTGTAAATCCAGTGTATCATATTTTTAACCTTGCAGAGAAGTTCAACAACGGAGGAATGCCAAGTAGACATTTTAAATAAGAAGGAAAGGATCCTTAAAAAGTATGAGCTATACTGTTCCTTCAGCATGAGACATTAAATTCTACCTGTCATGTTCTGTGAGGGGTATTCCATTATACGACATAATATGTCACATCTTGCAACCCCTAAGAAATGATGAATGACGTGATATTCAGATAACAAGGCTGGCTGACATGGAGGGAAGGAAGCCCTTCCAGCAATGCATGGGGGGCACTTCTGTTTTTGCTCTATTCCTAGCCTAAGTCTGTGAAAAAGAGGGGGGTGCAGAGTATCTGACAGGACACAATACATAGTTGGTGACTTGGGCTCAGCTGTGCTGTGGCTAAGTGGATTTTCACTCTACCACTGCTTGTGTTTTAGACATTGGTGGTAGCATGGCAAGACGTGTCCAGTCATTTCAATTGATGAAATCTCCAAGTAGCAACAATTCTTGTGGAGCAATTCAAATCAGGCTTCAGTTTGCTAGCTACTGTATAATTTGGAGACTGGCCATTATTCCCCATGGTCATCCCTTGGACTAAAGGAACTTCCCCATGGGCGTGTTCTCTGACTCTGGCTGTGTGCAAGAATACTAAACTAGTCATGAAGAAAGCATTGGGAGAAAGAAGGCTCCAAACTACAGTTTTTTGAAATTTTCCATTATAGACTTCCCAACAGAACATGTCCATCTTGCCACACACTCTTGACTGCCTTTTTGACTTAAAAAGTCAGCATGGCAGTTGACACTATGGCCCTGTAGCTTAGTATAGGAGTCCAGAAGGTCTAAACTTATTTAGGCCCAGTACAGTGATACCTCAATATCTGCTAAGGTTTGACTTCAGGAACCCCCCGCCCCTTGTGGATACCAAAACCCATGGATGCTCAAGTCCTATTATATACAGTGGCATGGTAAAATGGTGTCCCTTATATAAAATGGTGAACAGTAAAGTTTGCTTTTTGGATTTTTTGCCTCCTGAATAGTTTTGAGCCATGGTTGGTTGAATCTGTGGATGCAGAACCCATGGATACAGAGGGCTGACTGCATATAATCTGAGCTAGCAAAGACTAAATTATTATACAGGAAGGTACTCTAGCTTTACAAATTAGTGGAATCAGGCCTAATACACATGTTTCTTGTATTCAGCTTTAAAAACATACACTTTTGTTTCTGAAGAATAACCATAATCAATGTGAAGCTTGATGGAAGTTGCTTCCAGATGGAAAACTCCTGGCAGTACCATTCAAAAGACACTGGGTAGCTATTCTGTCTCCCCGCCCCCTTAATGGGTTTTCTGTGGTAAGGGAAAAAAGAAGAAGTAATGGCAGGCAAATATAAGAGAACTAGCTGTACCCAGCATAACACATGCCATTATAGTAGAATTGGAAGGTTCACATGGTTCAGCTACACACTATTATTTTAGGAAAAAATATTGCATTGTTTTACATGTGGGTGGAGATTGGCTGAGGGGATGAGAGGAGGGAGGGGCCCTTATGAGGTTGGGGGTGTAGATGCAGGTTGAGTGGCAGGAGTGGATTGTGAGGTGGAGAGGGAATTTGCATGTGGGTGGTGATTGGCTAAGGGAGTGAGAGGAGGGAGGGGATTGGTTGGGTATGTTTCCTAAGTGGCCAGTCAGCACACTGGGAAACATATCCAAGCCTTTTATATATAGATAGATTATAAAGAGAAGACGGCAACATTTGCATAAACAAGACAGGAGGTTGCATTATAAAAACTGTCTGGAAGCACTCCAAAATTTGGAAGCAATTTGTGACTTCCTGTACAACAGCTTCTAAGTCATCATTTGGAACAGCTCCACATAAAGTACATTACAGTTGTCAATCCTGCAGATTACAAAAGCATGGATAAGTGTGACAAAACTTCTTATTTTGAAAAAAAGGAATGTTCAGATTCAATTTTTAAAAGGCACTCTTGGGCCTTGTGTGACTCCTTCATGAGCACTGGGATCTCCGTTGACACTATTTTCATGTTGTCTAGATTGAATTTCAGGACTTTTTCAGATGGTACTTACCGCGCTAGGAGGTCTTGCTAGAGGCACGGTGCTGTCGCGTGGCAGGGAGTCTGTTTTGGACACCACTGTTCCTCTTCCGAAATCCATCTGTTTCACTTCTGTGAAGGACTGGAAGTGGCTGCACCATATTTTAATCAGAGGCAATGTCCTTGAATAAAATCTGGCAAAATATGGTGTGGCCACTTCCAATCCTGCACGGAAATGAAACAGATGATTTCAGAAGAGGAATGGTGGCATCCGAAATGGACCTCCTGCCGCGCGACAGTGCCGTGCCTCTAGCAAGACCTCCTAGCACAGTAGGAACTGTCTGAAAAAGTCCTCAATTTGTTTATGTCTGAAGATCTGCTCCTGCAGGCTAAAGTGACTGTGATCTTTCTTAACACTTGCTCAAAGAATTTATGGTAAGAAGGGAGGGCAGTGCAACCTAAAGAAGAACTAGGGATTTAAGCATGTGCAAATGTAATCTTTCCAGGTTTAGTCAAGTGCCCCAAAATTAGTGACAGAGGTAAAAGGTTTTCTGTGTTGGTATTGATTTATGCTGACTGAAGCACAGCAGAGCATATTGTGGTTGAGGTATTTATCTTCCACCATTTTCTAAGAACAGGATGCAAGATGGTTCAGGACATATTACAACCTAAATAAAACATAGTATGTTATAAATGTTGAATTGTGCATTAATTTAAAAAATCAATAAAACTCTTTAAAACTATCTCCAATTTTTCATGAATGTATTCAGAAATGTTATACTATACATTTGCCTTTCAGTCATTTTTGGCAGTCCTTGTGCAAAAACTTACTCCTTTCAATTGCTGTTACTCGCTGTCTGTGACATTGAACCATACTGGCTACAAAGCACTGTGATGTCACTCTATTTGCAACATGATTCCTTAATTGCATGGAATATTTATCAAACTAATCCAGGGAAGAGAAAGAGGCAGCAGTAGCTAGCAGGAAAATGATGTGAGCTAGTAGCAGCAACCAGGGGGAAATGGTTACAGATATGACCATAGAACTGTTTGTGAATATTTGCACAGGGTGGTTTTTGAGAGCTGGAATTGCTAGTTGCATCCTTAGGACAGGAGCTGATCAACATTCAAAACATACCCAACCACAATTCTTCCTTTTGCATTCTCCTATATTAAGGTCCAGTGGAAGCTGATAGACTTGATGGCAGTGGGGCAGTGAATCCAGTCTGGAGGTAAGTCTGAAAAGGAGCTATCCAAGGTGCTGAATCTGTTTAGGGGATCCAACACCTTGCATATGTCCTTTAAAGATCAGATTAAAACATGGAATAGATTCATTGCTCCACTGACATTGGAGCGGCTAGCTGCCAGCTGAATAGACATTTGGAAACCAGAAAGGCAGTCACTGCTTTTTCCCACTAGAAACCCTGAAAAAGTAGGTAGAGAGATTCTGCAATTCAGTTGCATTAAACAGCAACACAATCCCCTGCAAAGATATAAGTGGGCAAAACCTTCATAAGGACCAACCATGGTGTTGCTCACCTGTGGATTTTGTCATCTTATGGACTCATATGGTAACCTCCTTTTTTCTTTTGTATTTGAAAAAATATAGTGGTAGCATAAATCTGGCCTCATTTTCAGATGTTGCAAGCAGGCAGTAAGATCTATAGAAAGAGGATGGTGAGCTTTGTTGAATGAACAGCTATAGCTCGGCTTGACATTTCTTCTGTGATACATGACTAAGATTGTCTGTAAATTCTCCACCATATGTTTATATTCAACAGGGCTCTTACAAAAGGAAAATGTTACACATTTGTTACTATGATGCTAGCATGTGCCTCATTAGGTGGCAACCAGTTGGAATAATGATAAGTGTCAAAAGCTGAAGGGAATGCCAGGTAGTAACTGATTCTATTAACTGCTCATTTGTAGATGTTTCGACTTTGAGTGTAAAACTTGATGTAGGAAGCACTATATTCTGTTCTTGTTAGGGTAGATATGGTTGGGGTGCCATGGAAACAAACATGCTTTCAGCAGCTTTTTTTTTTTTTTTTGTGAAAAAAAAATATATATGCCCAGTGTTTGACAGTTAACAACTTAACCTTTGTGAAAGTATTGTGTTTGATTTTGGCTGTCTGTAAATGCCAAGGATTATTGTTTGTAATTGGGAAGACATTGGGCAAACATGCCAGAAGTGCCATTTATCAGTTTGAAAATGGGGATGAGATTTTTTTAAGCTCAGCAAATGCAATTGGGGAAGGAGAGTGGGTTATAATTTCTAGTTGAAAGACTAGGGATAACACACCAGTCTGAAAACATTCTGCATAAATAATATAGAACATGCCACTAGGTAATGTGGATCGATTTTGATAACTGTCTTGATCACAGACAGATATGCATTAGTAACTATTTTGTGGGCTTGTATATTCATTGCATTTTACCCAGTGATTGTTTTCCTGCCATAAGCTAACCTCTGAACCTGGGCTGGACAACTTGCGATCCTCCTGATCTTGTTGGACTACAGCTCCCATCATCTCTAACCACTGGGTATCCTTCTTAGGATCATTGAGAGTTGCAGTCCAACAACATCCGAAGGGCCACAAGTTGGCCACCTCTTCTCTGAGTAGTAGCTTGCAGTGCTCTGCTGAGCTTATTACATTCTCGCACTCATATTTCCCCTCTTTTTGGGTTGGCAGTGTTTATCATCATTTATGATTTTTCTCTTAACCTGTGCCAATGGTGTCAACTTCATGATTGCCGTATGTCTGCGGGAACACTGAAGGCAGGTCAGGAGGTGGACTTGCAGTTTGGACAACAATGGCCTTAGCAAGCTGTGGCACTGGGGAAAGGGGAATTGCCCACACACATGGGCAGACTGTGACCCTTTCCATTCCTACCCAATAGCAGAGCCTCTAATCTCAAATTTCTGTGGATGAATGCCAAGTTGGTAGAAAATAAGTCCTCTGGCTCCACTAATTATAACAAGAAAGGAGGAAATCACAATCTTTTTTTTTTAGCACCAACATCTGGAGGCTGAATCCACTCAGTGTGTGTATGTGCCTTCAAATTGCCTGTCAACTTACGATGAGCCCATGAATTTCACAGGGTTTTCTTAGGGAAAGAATACTTAGAGGTGTTTTTTCCAGTTCTTTCCTCTGAAACATAGCCTATAGGAGCTGGTATTCATTGGTGTCTCCAATCCAAGTCTTAACCAGACCTCACCCTGCTTAACTGCCAAAATCAGATGGGATCTGGTATCTTAGACCCTTTCAGAAATAGGCTGAATTTGTAGTTTAGAATTTAGTAGTTTTCCAGCTTGTCGGGGATAAGCCAACTTGCTGACTCCAACTTTCCAGTCACCACAGTTTGCGGTGGGAACAGCTAAACAAACCATGAACCTTCAGTTCCTGATTTGGTTCTCATGGGGCCCTAAAATGGTAGCAGTTTAGATTGTGTCCCTGTCAGAAAGTCAGAGAAAGTACTCATGCTTTGCACTTGGGCTGTTTCACTGGCTTGCTGGGGGAGAAGCAAGGCAGAGCACCAACAGCTGCCGATGTTTAGACATCATGAAAATCACCACAGATTGAAGAACCACAGCTTATTTAGCTGCTGTCTTGTTGCTGAGGTTCTGAGAGAACTCAGGCTTATTGTGATGACACATGTGGCCAAACAAAATCAGAGTGTGGTCAAGATGGCAAAAGTTATTAATGAGGAAGAACAGACACGCTAGGAGAGGCTGCAGCAGTTTGCTCTTGTCTGAACCTATTGGGAAGGACAAGATTCTGCCCCCTCCTCTCCTCTCCCCCGCCAGCTGAATTAAGTGGGTGCAAACTACTTTGGCACTTTAAATTCAGTTTGCAGCAGTTGAAGTAAGCAGAGGACAAAGGGGGGAAAGTGGAAGAAAGAAAGAGAGAGAAACTGGGACATGGTAACATCAGCTGGGAAAGTGTGATGGCAGAGGATTAATTGTTACCATCTCTGCTAAATCCTACACATGGCCCATGGCCCAGGACGAGTCCCTGGGGACTTGCACGTGGCCAACAGCCTGCATGATTACCACACCCTCCAACTGTCCCTTGGTCATATGTGTCCCAGTTTTCATTTGTGAAATGTTGGAGGGCATGGGCTCCTGGTCTTATCCTTATTGCACAAAGGAAGGGAAGCAGCAATAAAGCCTGAGAGTAGTGCGTCCCCCCTTGCCTTATCGCATGACATCTGCATGCTTCAGTTGTTCTTCCGTTCCGGTCCCATGGGAGATGGTGCTAAATACAAGTCTTTTGGCTAACTGGAAAAATCCATTAGCAAAATGATTCACATTTACCACAGTCTCCCATGGGACTGGAATGGGAGAACAGCTGAAGCATACCGATGTAGCATGATAAGGCAAGGTGGGACGCACTACACTTGGGCTTTAAAACCGCTTCCCTTCCCTTGTGTGATAAGCTCTGAATTATACAACTAAATCCAGGTGAGGTTGCACAAAGCTATGTAAATTGTATAAGTATACCAATTTCTGCCTAGAAAACATGCTTTCTACACAAAAAGCAATATTATTTTTTCCTCTGGAGGAATAAGTGAATTTTGCTCAAAAATACTGCTTTTTGCATGGGAATTATATTTTATGCCCCCAAACATGGTTCCTGTGCAGAAAAATCATGTGTATTTTTGTACAATGTCTCAGAGTATGAATTGTTCTCAAAAATTAAGCAGAAATCTTCATATTCTGGTGGAGAGCAGATAAAATTCCTGAAATAATTCACTCTTGTATGGGGAAATGATTAGTGAAGACTTAACACCCCAATGTATGGTTTGTCTGCTCAGCTGAGTGGTGTTCAATCTGTTTTGGAGTGGGCTCCTGAAGGGTAAATTTCATTGTTTGGGGTCTGGCATACTTGCTGATGGCACAGGCAGCCACAATGGCATGGAGCAGTTTTGATCAGCTTAAACTGGTATGCCAACTCCCACCCTGTCAGTACAGCCTAGCTGCAATTGTCCTTGCTCTGCTAACCTCTGTTTTTGATTACTACATAGTTTTATATGAAAACAATCTGGATATTCCGTGTGTAGGTATTAATTTTAAAGTCCTATACAGCTTGTTATCCAGGTTATCTGAAGGATTGTTTCCTCCTAAATATACACTTTCCAGGAGAACATCTTCAAAAGGCCTTCTCCAGGTACCCTTGTGAACAGAGGTGAGACACATGGGCTTCAGTTACACGACAGTTTTTATTGCGGTAATTTGCACTTTAACGTTGTTTCGCAGCTGTACTGCATCGTTCAGATGATATATTGCTTAATTGGTCTATCGGTTTATTTTTCAGCTGTTTTCCGCTTTTATATTCACACACAGACTGAGACGGGGGCGTGGCCTCCCAAGCACATCCTCTGATTACCACAGGAATGCCTGAGATGAACATTCACACACACACAAGAGAGACTGGAAAAGGCTTGCTTAATTCTTCAGATTGCAGCAGCTGGGCACAAGATAGCATGGAGGGAGGGAGAGAAGGAAAGACACACACACAAGGCTAGCACTCCAGTCTTTTTCGTGGCTAAGCACAAGACAGGGAGAAGGGAAGGGACGCGATCCCAGGAGGGGAGACAACGATCATTCACACACTGAAAGTAGCAAGGTGGGAGGGAGAGAAGGAAACACACACACACACACACACAAGGCTAGCACTCACAGTCTTTTTCGTGGCTAAGCACAAGACAGAGAAGGGAAGGGACGCAATCTCAGGAGGGGAGACAATGATCATTCACACACTGAAAGTAGCAAGGTGGGAGGGAGAGAAGGAAACACACGCATACAAGGCTAGCACTTTTTCGTGGTTAAGCACAAGACGGAGAAGGGAAGGGATGGGATCTCAGGAGGGGAGACAATGATCATTCACACACAGAGAGACTGAAAGCAGCAAGGAGGGAGGGAGAGAAGGAAAGACACACACACACAAGGCCAGCACTCACAGTCTTTTTCGTGGCTGGAAACAACATGGATCTTTCCTCCATCCCCTCCTTGTCTACACCCCTCCCTGGTGAGTTCAACCAATCATGGCAAAGCTCTGCTGTGAATGTATTGAAAGATTGCTGGTAATTCACACAGCATGTAGTGTAATGATTGTTCAGACTATCGAAAATGCGCTACTTTTCAAAAAAAAGTTGGGAAAAGTCCCGAAATCCTTTCTTCCATTACTAATGGGTTTTTGTGCCCCCCTCCTTCTGAAAGAGGTGACTTTGTGGCGCAATGCAGTTAAACAATTAGGAATCTTGGTGAATTCTTCACGGTTTTTTTCACCGTGTAACCAAGCTCATGGTTACTAAAGAGGACTGTTTCATTGGTGACATTTTACTTGTGGCATGCCTTCTTCACAGAGGTTCACCTTGTGCCTGCATAGTGGTCTTTTCAGTGCCAAGTGAAAACTTCTTAAATATTCTTATGTTTAAACATGTTTTCATACTTTGTAAACGTTGAGCACCATGGTTGCTGGTTTGATCCCAGTGCTGCATTAACTTGTTGAATGTTCAGTTTTATGCTAGGCTTGTAATTTTTGTATCTGAGAGTATTAAATTTTCTCAGTTCACAACTCAAAGAACCTGCTGGTGATGGGTGATATAACCACACTGTAAATAAAATAAATACTGTAATCCCCTCCTCAGTAACTATGTGGGGAAAGCAGTTTTACAGCATATCATGTTTCAGCTTGTGGAGCTGTAACTGTAACACGTAGGACTCAGCTAGATAGGAGAATTTGTTGCAAAAAATAGCGCTTTGCCTTCCTATCGCAACAGTGTCCATTTGTGCCTACGACTCATTCGCAAGCTTGCTGGAAGGGAAAATTAGTGATTTTGCAGTTTACACAGAGCAGTACACAAAAAAATGGTGGCCGCAAGCAAGTTGCATCCCAAAAATCTCCCCCTTCTTTTTTTTTTTTAAAAAAATAACAGATGTGGAAGAGCTTGAAGAAACATTCTTACTTTTGCTCTGCCACTTGAATGGCCCTGTCGGCAAAAACAACAACAATGGTGGCTCCAGCATTGCAAGCCCTCCCTTGCAAGCCCACCCACTCTGAGGTCTGGCCAATCAGGTTTCAGCCCTGCTGTGTGCCCCTTTTCAAATTGATTGTACAGACAACCTGTTATGTGCATTTTCACACAATTTTTAAAAAAGCTCATGAGAAACAGTGAAAACTGTTATCGCAATCTCTTTGGAGTTTTCAGCCCCCCTTCTTCTGAATATGGTGAATCCTAGCAGGATCTCATCTAAACTAAAGGTATTCTGGCTGCTTCTTGTCGGATTTTTTTGTCATGTAGATGCTCCCCTAGATCTTGTTTACACTGGGGGTAAACATCTGGATGAAATTTGGACTACCCTGGCCCAGAGTTAAGCACCACACCTACCTTGCCAAAGCCTGAATCTGCACCTCTTCGTTGCTGCTGCTGTCCTCTCGGGTCCACCACCACTGCCTTCCCAGCCAAGCACCTCCACAGCACAGCCCCACTGGTGTACAGTTACTCACTCTGAGGTCAGAACAGAGGCTACCCCCTCACCATCAATCATATGGCTGGGTGCCTCATTCTGACCTCAGGGCCAGCAATTGCATTCCAGAGCTCTGCCTTCTCGTCAGGCGCCACCATTTTCTTGGATGCCTGAGATAGTTCCCGGCCAAGAATGGTGAAGGTTTTCCCCTCCTCAGCAGTGCCACTCGTGCTCAGTCACTTGCTCTGCGGCAAACAAGGTGCATAGATCACATGGTTTGACACCCAAGCAACTTTCTGCACTGTTCTGGGGCAGGAACTGGCCTGGACATTGAGGGAAATGGTGGCACCTGTCAGGTGGCAATTTGTCCCCCCTTCCCCCCTTCCCTGAATCCAAGTTGAATCTGTTGTTCAAACTACAAGAAACACTGGAGTTTCCAGCAAAGTATGAGTTTAAAAAAAACTGGGTTAAAGGTGGTATACCCCATGTTTGGTGCGGATAGTGCTGTACGTCATGTGTCCTTATCACACCAGATTGAGGGGGAAAGGAGCACATTGTGTATCCTTATCACACCAGATTTGGGAGGAGTATGGATTTTTCCCCCAGTGTAGACAAGCCCCTAGTTGTCATATCTTTAAAGGTTTTGTTTTAAAAAAAATACTGCACCTGGACAGCTAGATTGAAACCTGCCAGTTCTGGATGAAATGTGGTGGAGTCTGAAACAGAAGGAGCTTAGTAGGGCCAAATAAAGCAAATCACTCACAATCCAGTTGTCTCTAATCCCAGTACCAGTTATTTGACAGTACACAATTTTACTGGTTAGTCCCTAAACGCACCAGATCCTGTCTGATCTTGAAAGCTAAGCAGGTTTAGCCTCGGTTAGTACTTGGATGAGTGACTGCCAATGAGTACTAGGTGCTGTAGGTTATATTTCAGAGGAAGGAACTGGCAAAACCACCTCTGGGCATTCCTTCCCTAAGAAAACCCTATGAAATTCACCGTAAGTCACTTGAAGGCACACACACACACCAGTAATAACAGGTAATTATCAACCCTGTCTTCTTCTCAAGAACTAGCTCCTTCTTATATTGAAGAACTTCAAATCAAATGCAATATTGTTAGAGTGTCGTTAGGATAAAACATGGCAGTAATATGGCAATCCTTTTCAAGTCTGATAGCATGGATGGGGAATATTTTGGTCTCAAAATGTAGTTAGACTACTAACTACCTCATTCTTCACCACTGACTGGGCTGGCTAGGGCTGATGTGAGTTGTAGTCGAACAACAACTGGCAGGCCACATATTCCCCACCTCCTGTCCTGTATCATGACAAACGTTTGTGTGTGTCTTCAAGTCACCTGTTGACTTATGGTGACCCCATGGATATCTTCTTGGAGGTTTAACAGTAGTTAATAATGTGCTTTGAATTCTTTGCCCGGAGAGGCCAGATTGGCTGGGTAGGTACAGGACTTTGTTGATTCAGGTTCTCTTCAATTCATCATCAAATCAGATGAAGCAAAGTGTCTTTCTCCAGAGTTTTAGATTAAAACTGTGCAGCTTTTAAATGTATTAGGACCTTTATTATAAATATCCTTTACATGACTCTGCAACTTTCTTATTCTTTTACCTGTAGTTATTGGTATCTTTTTTGTTTACAACATCTGCTCTCAACTCTCTTTTTAAAATACTTTCAAGATGCTGCATATATTGCATTTTAATTATATATTGTATTAGGGAGTTGGTAGTATTGTAAATCATGAAAAGCCTAAAATTCCCTAGAGACAATAAGAATCTACTGGGAATAAAGGCAGCCTCTTTCTAATGTTGATGTTAACTATCCCAAAAGGAATCTTATTTACTTGTGAGAAAAATATTGCAAAAATGCCACACTTCACAATCTCAGCACATTAGCATGTCTGTGTATCATTTGGATACTGACTCTGAATGGGCTAAAGACATGAATTGGATGTGCTTATGTAGAAATGTGACATTAAACAAACAAAGAGGAGGTAGCATCTGGCTGATAAGAATCCGCTTATTTCACTTAAATGGGATGCTGGAAGGGTTAAGGAGACCAAAACCTGAGCATTTTAACTGAGATGTATATTTGTTCATAGGATCTCTATTGGTTTTAAGGCAGATCTAATAGTCAGCCCACTACTTGATTGACTACTACTTTTTTGTATTGACTTAACTCTGTCAAATTCGTTTTAGGCCATTTTAATTAAGTATAAAATTATCCTATACCTTTTCTCTTTTTTCTCTAGAGTTCTGGCCACTATACAGGCACAGTATAAGAACACTTGTTTTAAAAGTCATATTTTAATGCTAAGTAGCATATTTTAAGGCTAATGGACATTTTAAGGCTAATGTCACAGCTTTCAGTAGGATCACAGTAATAGAATGAAGGACATGGGTCCATGTTAGCACAGGAGATGGGAACAAAAAATGGCACAGGAGAAGGTGAATTAACATGAATGATGTTACATTTCTGTACAGTGTAACCTAGGAGCAAAGTCCACTGAATAAAATTAATTATAAATAGACATGCATATGTTTATTCTATAAATAAGCCGATCTTGTAGCACCTTTGAGAGCAACTTAGAAAAAGAAATTGTAGCATAAGCTTTTGTAGACTTGGAGCTTATGCTACAATTTTGTTTTCTCAGTTAGTCTCAAAGGTGCTACAAGATCCACTTGTTTACTCATATTCCAGACTAACACTGCTATGTCTTTGGATTCTATGATTATTCTATGTAAGTCCATGCTGCATATCTCTGTAGTCTCTGACAGTATGGTCATTTAAGTATTTGTACCTCATTGTTCCCCCTCCAAAAAGGAAGGTGCTCAAGGAAGCAACCAAAAATCATGGAGAAAACATCAATAAACAATTAACAACATAAAAAAAACTAAAACAACCCTAGAAAACAGATTCACTAAAAGTCTTAAGACACTACCAGAACATTGGTAAAGTGGCAGTCCACCAAATTTTCAGCACCAGTTAGTTTCACATCCTGGGTGCCAAAAGGTCAACTTCTATGCTCCCACTAACCAAATCTAGAGAACTAAAAACACCCACATACCTGCTGAATCAGGTGACCTCAGAGAGCAGATACATTCATACAGGGTTTGAGGAGATTTGTTTTTCAAAAACACCCCAATCTCCGTAGGTTATTAAGGATTTCACAGGAAATAACCAGAGCATTTTGAATTGTGCTCCAAAATGATCAGGAAGCCAGTGCAACTAATATACAGTGGAGCCTCAGTATCCACTGGAGTTTGGTTCCAGGATCCCCCGTGGATACCAAAATCCATGGATGCTCATGTCCCATTATATATAATGGCATAGTAAAATGGTGTCCCTTATATAAAATGGCGAACAGCAAGGTTTGATTTTTGGAATCCCGCCCCCCCCCCAAAAAAACATTTTCAAACTGTGGTTGGTTGAATCCATGGATACTGAGGGCCAAATGTAATAAGAATCTACAGAACTTGGAAGCATTACTTTTTGGACCACAATTTCCAGAATCCCCATGCCAGCTGAGGAGTTGTAGTTTGGACATTTCTAAGTTCTGAATGTGCTTCTTAGCCCTTGCACCATTCTGAACTTTTGGAACAATGTTTTATACTAGCTGAAATGTCAGAACCATAACAAGACAGTGGCCAAGTTTGTTCTGTCCAGGAACAAACACCATTAGTACTGTGTTAGTGAACCAGCATGGTATAGTGTTTTGAATGTTGGACTAAGACTTTGGGAGAACAGGGTCCGAATCCCTGCTCAGCCATGGAAGCCAATTGGGTGGCCTTGGGCAAGTCACACTTTCTCAGCCTCAGAGAAAGGCAATGACAAATCCTTCTTGAACAAATCTTGCCAAGAAAATCCTGTGGTATGGTTTTAGGGTTACCATAAGTTGGAAAGAACTTGAAGGCACACAACAAAAATAACTATGTTAGTACTGTGTTATTAGAATAAATTTGCTTCTGACAACATCCACACCATCTGAACATCTAAGAGCAAAGCTAGGCCCATGTCTCTGAGTATTCTGTCAGTAAACTTGTTTCTTTGTACATTATATCACTGCACTTCCAAAGATTTCAGAGCAGCTCCACAAGAGGGATAGTACTGGCTTAATGGTGTACCGGTCACTCCCCCGTCCCTATCCACGGGAGAGATGTTCCTGTACTTACCATTTATAAGTGAAACTGTGGATAATAGCAACCCCTATTAAAATACAGGTCTTGCTGTATAAATATACCATAAGAGTTGCATTGGAGGACCTAGTGATTCCTAGACATGATGCCTCTCAAGGCACATTTTCCAGCACAACTCTATGATATGTGTCCCTCTTTTTTCAGCCATGGATAACTGAAACTGTGGATACAGGGGGCAACCTGTACTTCCAGGCTACAGGCAACCACTTCCCAATATTCATCACATGCCACTGATGTGAAGACTGGTACCTGAAGAAAACAGAGGGAAAAAATAATTAACACTCCCCATCGTTATGGAGCCTTCAATATTAATACACATAGGAAGGAGGAAAATACAGTGGTCATAAAGAGAGGGAAAGTGCTAAAGGCCATATCTATTAGGAGGTTATATACAATTCCCTTCACGCATTCTCCCAACATGTGAAAGTTCACAGAATTGTCCCAGCTAGTCCCATCCCCGGTGATGCACTTACTGGCCATGGGTCCTTTCACACTATGCAGTTACAGTGCTGCTTTAATTGCCATGGCTGCACCCTATTGGGGTTTGCACTTTGGTGAGGAGCTAGAGCTCTCTGGCTGAGAATTCTTAATGCACCTCCCTGAATCACACATTCCAGGATTCCATAGGATGGAACCATGGCAGTTATAAGTGGAATCCTAGTGCTATTATTGTGTAAAGTGCCCTATGTTGATTCAACCAGTCATTTATGTGGTGGCCAGGTGAAAGCTTTGGATGTATGTGTGTAGATCTCCTCCTGTGAGAATGAATTCTGATTGGCTCAGAACTTCCCTTTCATTGCCCCATTCACACAGATATCAGACAATACTAGGGGTGTGGCTGTTGTATGTATTGGTAAAAAGTGGGATCATGCAGCACAAATTCAGACCCCTCAAACATTTTTTTCAGTGAGTGGAAGGGTTTTCTTAACCCCTGTATAATATTAATATAAAATCTCCATGACCCTGGTACTGTAGCCGTGCCTTGACATTATGGCAACATTCCCTTTGAGGCACTATTCAGCAACATGATCTTTGATTTGTGCGAATAAGCACTGAAGCATTCTGAGTGAAGGACAACTTCCAGCAAACACAAATCTGGAGCAGCCCATCACTCAGTGTTGTATTTTGTGACAAGGAGGGACCAGATATGATTTGCTCATAGTCCAATTAAAAAAAAAAAACCACATAAAAGGCAAAAAAATCCAGCAAATAGGAGACAGGTGTCCTCAACATTATGTAACCCCTTGCAGAGTTCTGTTGACATACCAGCAGGGCTAGCAGTTTGCAATATCTGGGACTCTTAATAAACAGCCACTTCCCTTCTGAGAAAAGAAAGGCAACCCACTGACTTCTCATCAGCAAAGGGCATGGTTTGTGGCTGAGTCCTTGGGCAGCACCCGGTGAAAGCTTTCTTGCTAATCTTGCTTGTTCCCTGTGAGAGAGAGAGAGATAAAATTTCTTAAATGACAACGGGCTCCTCAGCAGGGAAAGGAAAGTGTCACAGCCTATAGAGTTCTCTGCTCATTAGGAAAACAGTCTGCTCTGTACCACATGGCTGGTGTGGGTTTCCTGAACAAACTGGTTTGCTCCTAACTGATGGGAGTGTATCTAGATGGCACAGCAGGGATACACAGACTAAGAGTCCCTTGTCTGTGCATGCTTGAAGCCCAGAATGGAGCCTTATTAAGGTATGGTGGGCAAAGAAGTAGAGAAGCTAGAGAGGGGTGCTTGATTCTGAACACTCAGAGACCTGCAGCAAGATCCTGATTCTGAAGATTCCAATTAATCTTGCTGATATTTTCCTACATGAAGGTTTTTAAGCCAGACAAACAGCAGTGAATCTGGGAAAAAAAAGTTCTTTCTTTGGGATCCTCCAGGGGCCACAGAAACTGCCAACAAAGTAAAAAAAAAAAAAAAAATTGGGGGGGAAGGAGGAGAAAGGAAGTGACTGGAAGTCCATTTTTTGTTTTGAAAAACTTTTTTTAAAATGTTAGAATCAAACACATAACACCTCCCATCTCAATGTTTATCTGCATGAGTATTCGGTAAGAATACCTGAGTGACACAGTTCCTCCCCCAGTCTCTTCTGCCATTCTCCACCACCACCACCCCGTCCCTGAGGGAAAAAATACCTGGGGGGATGGATGGCAATGGAGAAAAATGTGGGGGGAGTCAGGAGAGCTGAATTGCATAACAAAGCAGAAGGAAAATCTTCACACCCCCACAATCTTGATTTCACATGCCAGCCGCGTGGCCTCTTCTGCACTGCATGGAACTGGTGTTGCAGCTAAAGATCAGAGGAGTTGTTATGGTGACTTCCCTCTCCCTCTCACCTCTGCCTGCAAACAAGGCCTAGCAGGGCCTTTCTTGGGATGTACCAAGCTGGCTGTTATTTGCAATTGGGAGACTGTGGGCCTGCTGCAAATGCTGGAGGTGAGCCTCTCCTGATATGAAAAGGAAAAGCTTAAAGGGAGAGGGAGCCTCCCTCAAATATGGGGCCACTCCAATAGCTGCAAATGGGGTGCTTATATTTTCCTACTTTAGAGGAAGTGTTCAATCCCCCATCTGGATCATGATCAGCATGTGCAGGCCAGGGGAGCTTAAAAATGTTTTAAAATCAATTGGTGCCAATATAGCTCTTCCCTTTTTTTTTTTTTTAAACAGCTTCCATGGGCTCGCTGAATATCCAGATAAAAATGTCTCCTGGGTATGATCTAGATCAGGGCTGGATCACAGAGTAAGGGGGAGTTATCTTTAGTATCATCATAGGTATTTAACATATTGAACAGTTTGACCCTAAGGTGTTTAGGCCTTAGGCTGGGCCTAAGGTAGGCATTTCCAAGTTATAACCTTTACCTTTAATTGCCTCCAGAAAAAAAAGACAGTCTGTGCAGTTTGGCCATTCTTGTCTGACCACGAATGTAGTATGTTCCTAGTGGAGAAGATAGTATCTGTCACTGGAGTGTTCTGACTATAGGGAATGCTGGGATTCTAATCACTACTTTGTTTGTCCTTAGTATGCCACAATAATTGTTTTTGGTATAGCAGAGTTGATGTATAGATTTTCATTGTTTGTCCCTCTGGAGGGTTCTACTGAACATGTATGGAATTCAATCAAATTTATAGAAGACAAGGCTTGTTGTCATATATAAATTCAGTCAAAATACAGTCCGATTTATCATATGGTGGGCTGTTTGTTTTGGACTTTTGTCTCTCAGGATGAGTGCTGAATGGGAAGAGATTATATTCCAGACCATCTGGAGGTTCCTCATCCCTTATATAAAGTATCTAGAAAACAGAAACAGGATTCAATGCAGCTGTAGCCTCAATTTTAGTTATTCTTCCCTCTTGTTTTAGCCTTGATTTTAGCTATTCTTGCTTATATTTGGTTTCAATCTTAATCTGTATCTGCTATAATCCACAGTTTGAAGTTCTGATGGTGGAGATGCAGGATCCAAGTTCTGGCATCAAAATGCACACTCAGACAGTCATGGTCTGCAACATCCCACATGCTATGATGGGTAAGTCTTGACGGGGGGGGGCACTGGAAGGTAATGCCAGCTCCCTAATCTCCTTTACATAATATCATCTAGTATTCATAATCATTTTATCTCTCCCTTTGATGTTGGGAGGGCAATCATAACAACCCAGTCTCCCTGCCTTGAGGAGACATCTTCAGGTTAGTTTGAGACCGCTACCCTGCTACCGTGAAGATAATAATTTACGATAAGGATTCCGTCCCCCAAAAAGAGAGTAAATTTAAGTTTTTAAATCATATGCATCACCTATGTTAGTGCAAACTGTTCTGGCAGTACTCCAGGAATTTTAATTTTTGTAGAACAATTCTTGTGTTCTACAAAATGTGTTTGAGTTCAAGCATCAGCAAAAGAGTAAGAATTTTCTTTAGCATTCTTGGAGCTGTGGTGCAGCTAGGTAATTCTAGACTCTGGAAATAATGGTCTGGCAGTGGGGCTCTTCAATACATTAGTGGGAATATCAAAATGTGGGGAGCCAGTCTTGCCATGTTTGGATGCTGTGCTGTTCATTTGGTTGACCCTCTGCACTAAATTCCTCACCAGATGGCAACACTGCCATGAAATACCATAGGACAAAATATCCAGCCATGTGTGTGTGTGTGTGTATCTCCAAGGTACTGAATAAGGAATGTGCAGGTAGTAGTACCTGATATCTTGAGCCTGTCATTATGGTCTGCAACAACAGTTCTACTCTCCTCTGGTGTCTGCCAACTAAATTTATTCAAGGCAAGCCTAGAAACTCACTATAATCACCATCCTTAGTTTAAAAAGAAAGAAAGAAAAAGAAAGAAAAAAGATTTAGTTAAAAAAAAACCAAACCACAAACATATTATAAATATTTTGTTTCTCATTTCTCCTAATAAATACTGAGTCCTCCTTATTGTAGATTGGGGTGGAAATCATGTGCCCCCCAAAGATGTTGTTGGGCTGCAACTCCCAGAATTTATTACCCTTGACTAAGCTGGCTAGGGCTACTGGGGGTTGCAGTCCATCATCATCTGGGGAGTACATGATTTCCTGGGAAGGGTGACATGATGTTGTAGATTAATTAGTCAGCTGAAACTGGAAGACACAACCACAAGGGACAGTGATCACAATGGTTCACACAGTGACCTCTGAATGTCTATATGAGGAACTATTGTATTGGTTTGATCTTTCTAATAATAATTCAGGAGCTAAGTGAGAAAATTACATGCTTTGGTTAAACGCCTTGCTCTTGCATTTAGCAGAACAGTCTTATAAGCAAACACACTAAAGACTGCAGTCCTGGGGTAGATTCATTGCAGCGAGTGTCAGTTTGGTTGTGGTTTGTGTGTGTGTTACCTGAATAGGTGGGGGTGTTTTAGGACCCCACTCATGACATCAGAACTATATTAATATTTTGAGGAATTATGATTAGCTCAAATGGAAGCCTGCGAGAAGTGGGTAACTTCAGGATATTTTCACCCATGTATACCAGTACTACCCACAGAGAACTCCAGTTTAAAGTAAAACAAATGGTTTTTATTGGAATGTAATACAAAAAGCAATCACACATGCAACACATGCTCAAAAAAACCACAGAAGGCTAGCTAAGATTTAAGGTAGAAAGGTTGGATAAAGGAATAGATTCGGGAGATAGAGTAATAGTTACCAGTCTGAAGAGAAGCGAGGTACTCAGAGAGAAGTCTGAGGGTGGGGCACGCCAACAGAGAGAGTGGCCATGTATTGTCCACAGTGGCACACTTTGCTATTGTTTAGGCAGGGATATTTATAACACATTTCATGCCTTGAAGGCACAGTTTGGCTACAGTAATGGCCAAATGACTCTCCTATGGGAGGAACAAAGAAGTATGAAACTCCACTGAATGTTTTAGATGTCTGGGTGATAGGAGTTGATTGGCTTATGACAACCTCGCATTTCAGGACAAGAAAGGGTGCAGAGGGATATTTCCTGGGGATCTGGGGTGTGTAGGTCACTTGCTTGCTTAGGATGTGTGACTCATTGCCAAGGGGCCCAAGAAGGGATTAGCACATACCTCCTTAATGGTCTTGTTTACTAAGGGTTTCTGCTTAATCTTGTCTTGGGTGTGTTTGCTGAAATATTTCTAAGACACATTCTCTAGACCTTGTGACCTCTCTTTGACCTCACTTTGGCTTACCCCCATCTACTAGACCCTTTGAAGTATACAGTATTTTCAATTATGAGATATTATAGGGAGGAAGTAGTAGGGCATGGTAATCACAGAATCATAGAATGTAGAGTTGGAAGAGACCACGAGGGCCATCCAGTCCAACCCCCTACTATGTAGGAATACACAATCAAAGCATCCCTGACAGATGGCCATCCAGGCTCTGTTTGAAGACCTCCAAGAAAGGAGACCCCACATGCTCCGAGGGAGTGTGTTCCACTGCTGAACAGCTCTTACTGTCAGAAAGTTCCTCCTAATGTTGAGGTGGAATCTGTTCCTGGAGCTTGCATCCATTGCTCCGTGTTCTAGTAATGTGTATGCTTTTAAAATTTGTATCCTGCTTGTGATCTTGGGATTCTGATTACAGTTGCCCCTCCACATTTGTGACTTTCACATTTGCGGTTTCGATTATTCGCGGGAAGCCGCCTGCCCCCCCCTCCACCCTGTCCCTTCACAAGGCAGCTTTGGAAAGGGCGGGGGTGGGTGGGAGAGAGTGGCGATGGGGTGGGTTGTTGCAGGTGGGGGGGGGACTATTATTATTCACGTTTTTTCACATTCGCGGGAGTCTTCTGCCCCTACCCCCCCCCCCACGAATGTGAAGGGACAACTGTATATGATATTTATCTGGTAGTGCTTTAGTATGCAAAGGGATCTTGTAGCACCTATGAGTCTGAGAGAAAGAAGTTGCAGCATAAGCTTTCATAGACGTAGGGCTTGTCTACACTGGCAGAATACTCTGGCTTCCCGCCAGCATATTCTGGCCCCAGATCAGGCCCATTGCCTCTCTGTTACCTACATGAAATGGGATGGAGTCCACATGGACACACTGGCCTGTCTCTGCAACTGCCACTGCTGCCATCCGTGTCACACTCTTTGAAGCCAGGAAGGGGCCCCGCAGCACATGATCAAGGCCCCGTGCATGTGACCAGCCTTCCTATGGGCCTCCTTCCTGGCGTCAGAGAGTGTGACATCGACAGCAGCTGTGGTGGCTGCAGAGACGCACCACCGTGCCAGTATGGACTTCTGCAGTCCCATGAGGCATGATCTGTTTTTCCCTAAATGAGGCAGTTTCCCCCAGGTATTTAGATGAAATGGTTTAACAGGCTTTACCCTGGGCATCATCCGGACTGCCTGGTTGCAAAATGGGGCAAGAGCCCTGTATCCTTTGGGCTGCAGGGCTCCAAGACAAGGGCAAGATGGGGTAAATAGCCCATCTAGACAATCCCTTAGTCTACTTCCTCAGGTGCCTGGATCCATGCATCTGAGGAAGTAGACTAAGTCTACAAAAACTTACGTTACGTTGCAATTTCTTTCTCTCAGTTAGTCTCAAGGTGCTACAAGATCCCTTTGTGTACTGACATTTCAGACTAACATGGCTATGTCTTTGAATTGTAGTGTTTTAGCTAGAGAGCAGGAAACCTAAGAGGGCTAGGTTTTCAGATAGAGATTATCTCTCCGACATCAAGAGATGATACAATCATTGCACCTTCCACCCTCTTTCTTTGTCAATTTTCTGACTGCTGCGGCCAGCAAGATACTAATTTTACCCCTATCAGACAGGGAAGGAAGTGGTAGAATAGGGTGTGTCGTACAACAGCTGTTTTCTATGTGTAGCTGTGTGCTACTGGGCAAAACTTTTATTAGGCAATCATCCTGCCTCACACATGAAATTTAATGGGGAAGAAGAGGCTCAGGCCTAAATGCTAATTCTAGTCTGAATTAAAAGAGATCCACCAAATGGATGGGATGTATATAATTGTTGACTTACCATTAAACAATTGAGTTAGTGTGTCTACTCTAGTTGGGTTTAAGCGAATATCATCTCCCTTTTGTAAAACTATATTTTTTCCTCACCACATTTCCCATTGTTTTTCTTAACCACAAAAATCAGTTACACAGGAAAGGGACTTGTCTACACAATCAAATACCCAGTATTCCCATGTGAATGCCCCCAAATCTGCTGTGATCAGGCCACACATAGCATGGCCTTTTCCACGAATCTGGGGTTATCTGGCTGCATATGACATGGTCCAGATTCACAGCATTTCAGGCTATCCTACCAGAATGCGCAGTATGTGTGATTTGGGATTTTCTACGGAGTTTCATCTGCAGATGCTGCCACCACCACCACCACCACCACCAATTTTAAAGCTTCAGAGCCATTTCTTGGCAGAAGGGAGAGTTTTTCTCCCTTCTCCTGGCTCGGCAGTGTTGTCCATCGCAGGAAGAGGAGCAGCGGGCGCACTTCAAGGAAGCAACAGGCAAGTGGGAGAATGAGCAGAGGCAATGCTGCCAAGCCAGGGGAAGGGAGAAAAACTCCCCCTTCTACCAGTAACTGGCCTTGGAGCTTTAAAATTGGTTGCGCTGGTGGCAGTGGCTAAAACTCCACAGGGACAGTGAAGACACATCCCTGCAGAGTATAATAATGTTTAGGGCTTCAGAGGGAATGTGGGGGCATGTGGGGAAAACTCCATTCAGAGTTTTTGCCCCACATGTAGACCAGCTGAAGGACAGACTAACTGAATAACATCTTTTGACTGGTAGCACTAGAAGCTTCAAATGTCACTTTTCCCAAGTGACGCATTGTCATTACTCATTACAGTTTTCAAAAAGTAGTACTTTGCCATTGTTTTGTACATCTTTTAAAAAGTAACGCATTGCTCTACTTGTTGTATCACTAATTATTTTTTGTTCATTTGGGGGGAAGGAACACACCTTAGCATTGAAAAAGACTGTACAGTCTTATAAATCTTGTAAAATACTTGTCAAAATATCTCTCTACATACCCGTTAAAAGTAACTGTTGAAAAAAGAAAAAGTAACTCATTAAACCAATAATGTTAACTTCATCCCCATTTGTTACATCATTTTTGAGCTGTAATTTTGTTATACCTTTGTTTTAAATAAAGGTGACTCATGCAGATAGCTACATTACTTGTAATATATTATTTTGCTCTGTTTGCAGGATTAATATAGGAACAGACCTCATGTTCCCTTCAAAACTAGTCATTGCAGAAGTTCAAGTTAACAATTTTTTTTAAAAGCAAATGCCTGTGCAGATTTAGATCTGTGTCATAGACTGATTCCACATTAATATCAATGAATAGATTAGGAAGAGAATGAGCCCCTGTGTGTTAATGTAATGTCAGTTGCTGGATTTTGGACTTGGAGCATCTTCCATTTAGATAGATAGACAATAAATAGATATACCTCCAGGAGCAGGTATGCTGGCCATGCAGCAAGATATAGCAAAATCCTCCTCTCCCTTCCCAAACACATTGTGATGATACCTTTATTAGGCCAACCAAAAGGTACAAAATACAGTATGCAAGCTTTCAAAGCGCATAGGCTTCTTCATCAGGCTTGGATGTTGAAAGTCAGGTCATGGGAAGAAATGTGGCAATGGAGGGTCACAGAAATGCATCTTTCTTGAGATGTTAAAGCTGAGTTTAAGGGAGCTTTGGTGCAGGTAAAGGCAACACATTTTGTTGGCCACGAGGCATCTGGAACACAAACTCAAGACAAGGCAGTAAACTTTCCTCTCATTCTTAGAAACAAAAGCAATGCCTGTGAAATCTAGCTTGTATATGTCCTGTACGATGCTACAAGCCACTTTGTAGGCAGAGTATGGTGAATCCCTTCAGATGCCTCTGTACTGCCACATCTGGAGACAAATTTAGGTGCTATGAGAGCTAAAATATGCCAATAATAGCCAATTTCAAATTGTTTTACCTCAGCTGGAGGTGAAAACTGCACAGATTAAGTCCCAATCCATGTGCTCCCTCTAGTTCAGGACTACCTTGATGCTGCTGAATTTGGTATCTTCAAATCCAAAATTATATACTGTATATCTTGGAGTAGCCATGTTCCAATGGACAGCAATGAATGTTCAACATTTGGTCAATATTTACATTTATCTGTGAATCCTGATAACACATAGTCAGTATTTCTGAATGTCTTAAAATTCAGAGGTGCACCAGTGAAAGTTGATATTTATCTAAATATAATTGCTGAGATTCATTAGTGTAGAGTATATCTGAAAAGCAGGGAAATGTGTATCTTTCAGGAACTTCATGAAATGTGTTTACTGCTTAGCTCAACAGGCTTACCTGCTGCCAACTGATTATGAATTTCAGGGTACCTGGACACAAAATGTTCATAGAATTATAGAATTGTAGAGTTGGAAGAGACCACGAGGGCCATCCAGTCCAACCCCCTGCCACGCAGGAAATCACGATCAAAGCATCCCAGATAGATGACCATCCAGCCTCTGTTTAAAGACCTCCAAGGAAGGAGACCCCACCATGCTCCGAGGGAGTGTGTTCCACTGCCAAACAGCTCTTACTGTCAGAAAGTTCCTCCTAATGTTGAGGTGGAATCTCTGTTCCTGGAGCTTGCATCCATTGCTCCATGTTCTAGTCTCTGGAGCAGCAGAAAATAAGCTTACTTCATCCTCAATATGAGACCCCTTCAAATACTTAAACAGGGCTATCATATCGCCCCTTAACCATCTTTTTTCCAGGCTAAACATACCTAGCTCCCTAAGTCTTTCCTCATAATGCATGGTTTCCAGACCTTTCACCATTTTAGTTGCCCTCCTCTGGACATGCTCCAATTTGTCAATATCCTTTTTGAATTGTGGTACCCAGAATTGGACACAGTATTCTAGGTGAGGCCTGACCAAGGCAGAATAGAGTGGCACTATTACTTCCCTATTACTATTTAAATAATGTTATTCAAAAACACTGACATTCTGGACCAGGCCAACAACTATCATGTCAGAATGCACAGAGAAGCTATTGAAATCCACAAACACCTGGATAACTTCAACAGAAAAGACTAAACCCTTAAAGTAAACAAAGTTTGGCTACCTGTCTTGAAAAACACCAAAATCAAAACAACACGCGCAAATGAACTCCACCCAAGGACAGGGGGATTTCCAGCAGATAATTGGCCATTAGCCAAACAGACACTAATCCTCCTTGCATATCTCCACCCAGAAACTAGCCATTGAAATACACAAATTTACATATCCTCTCCAACAGTGACTCACATTATATAAACCCCACACACTCCTACACAACCATTCTCTGAAGATGCCAGCGGCAGATGCAGGCGAAACGTCAGGAATAAACTCTTTCAGAACACAGCCTCACAGCCTGGAAAAAAATCCACAGAAAACCTAATTTCAGGGTACAGTTGTCCCTCCACATTCGTGGGGGTTAGGGGTGCAAGACCCCCGTGAGTGTGAAAAAAACACAAATAAAAATAGGCCTCCCATTGTCCGCCCACCCGCAACCCCTCCGCCCTTCCAAAGTGGTGATGGAGCTTTTCAAGCCCCATTGCTACTTTGGGAAGCACGGGGGTGGCTGAAAAGCCTCCTGCCCGGCCACCCCCCCCCATGCTTCCCAAAGTGGGTGTGAGGCTCTCGATCCCCATACCTGCTTGGGGAAGGTCAGGGGGTGGCGGACGGGTGGGAGGAGGGCTTGCCACCCCCCCATGCTTCCCAAAGTGGCTGTGGAGCTCTCAATCCCCATAGCCGCGTTGGGAAGGTCGGGGGTGGCTGGGCGGGAGGAGGGCTTGCCAGCCAGCCCCCCCCGTGCTTCCTAAAGCAGCTATGGAGGTCTCAATCCCCATAGCCACTTTGGGAAGGTTGGGGGAGTGGCAGATGGGCAGGAGGAGGACTTGCCAGCCCCCCCTGCACTTCCCAAAGTGGCTATGGGGCTCTTGATCCCCATAACTGCTTTGGGAAGCGCTGGGTGGCATCCGGGTGGGAGGGGGATTTGCTAGCCACCCCCCATGCTTCCCAAAGCGGCTGTGGGGCTCTCGATCCCCATAGCTACTTTGGGAAGGTTGGGAGGTGGTGGACAGGCAGGAGGGGGGTTTTCCAGGCACCCCCCACATTTCCCAAAGTGGGTATGGGGCTCTCGATCCCCATAGCTGCTTTGGGTAGGTTGGGGGGTGGCAGCCGGGCAGCCGGGGGGGGGGGTTGCCAGCCACCCCCGTGCTTCCCAAAGCAGCTATAGTGCTCTCGATCCCCATAGCCGCTTTGGGAAGGTCAGGGTGGTGGTGGCTGGGCGGGAGGGGGGTTTGTCAGCCACCTCCCATGCTTCCTAAAGCGGCTGTGGGGCTCTCGATCCCCATAGCCACTTCGGGAAGGTTGGGGGGGGTGGAGGGAGGGTGGCCGAGAGGCTTTTCAGCCATCCCCCCACCTTCCCAAAGCCATGACAAGGCTTGAAAAGCACCATCACCGCTTTGGGAAGGGTGGGACGTAGCGGCTGAAAAGTGCCTCTGCCCCAAACTCCCTGCTCTCCTGGGGCTTGGCTTTCCACCCCAAATGGAACCAAGCCCCAGGAGGGTGGGGAGTTGGGTGCCCGGTTTGCTTGGGGAGCACTGCATTTAAATCGGCTCCTCTCCTTTGTATGCGAGGGAGCGAAGCTGGTTTAAATGGGGTGCTTGCTGAGCAAACTGCGAATAGGCGAAACTGTGAAAGTGAAAGCCGCAAATGTGGAGGGGCAAATGTACTTTGGAACAACAGTAGCAATCATCTTGGATGGCCAGCATTAACTTTGGAATTCCAGAGCTTTGAAAGTTTCTGTTTTGGACTATAGTCTCCTGAGTCCTCCATTCACCACAGCCATGGTGGCTGGGGGATTTGAGGAGCCACAGTCCAAAAAAGTAACTTTCCCAAGCAGTTCAACATTTGCCGAGCTTTGGAGATTTGTGACGTATATTAAGTCAGCATACTCTCCAACTGTCCAGATGTGGCTGGGACAATCCCGACTAATCCTCTGTCCTCCCACATTTTTAGCTGCTTTTAGCATATCCCAGTTTCTCTCTCTTCCTCCCCCATTCCGCCTTTGTCTTCAACTTACTTCCATTGGTGCAAACTACGGTAAGATCAAAGTGTAAAAGTAATTTGTACTCAGTTAACTCAGCAAGGAAAAGAGAGGAGGGCCCCCAATCTTGTCCTTCCAGTAGACTCAGGCAAAAGGAAATGGCTGCAGCCTTTCCTAGTTTGTCTTTTGTTCCTCATTAATAACTTTTGGCATCTTGAGCCCACTCTGATATTGCTTGGCCACATGTAGCCTGGTTTTCATCTGGGAAACATTGAAAGGTATGAGTCAGTTGTATCCCAAATGCCTTCTGATTGATATCCTTTCCACTTTAAAATCTTGGATTCCTTTCTTCATGCTGTAAAACATCTTTATAGTCCTGACAGCACAGCACTGATTTGATGCAGATTGCTGAAAACCCTTCCCCCATTTCTATGTACCAGTATTTATAAAGTGGAGAAATTAGAGATCTTAATCCCCTCTTGAACAAACACTAACAGCTCCATTCACTTGATGACATTTGCCTCTTCAGGGAGAAGAGCAGGTGCAAGCTAGGTTACCTAGGTCAGGTCGGAATGACAGGCTAATCTTTTAATTTCATCTATTTCAAGAACCAGTTCAATAGGGATAAGAGTTCTGGACTGCTGGTGCAAATCTCAGGCGATCAGTATAATGTCAGGAAAGGTTAACATTTTAATCCCCGCCTTGACAGCATTTGGTGATGAGGATTAGTATATACTCAAGAAGTAGGTGCATTCCTAAAGCTTAGACTCATCCCAAAACACAGTATGCAAAATAAGATGGAAGAGCCAGGGGTGGCTTAATTCCAGATTCAGTGATGATGATGATGAGGAGGAGGAGGAGGAGGTGATGGTTTCACCCCACCTCCCAAACTGGCAAATTAGTTAATATGGGAGTAAAAAATACGGCTAGCACGCATTAATGTAATTTACTCTGTATCCCCCATGTACTTTCAATATTGGCTCCAGATGGCTTGGAAACCTACAAATTTTCAGGTATCATGGAGGACTGATGGAAAAAGGAAGAAGGAGAAAGTCTCGTTGATGGCAGATGGAGGCTGTGGGAGGAAAGGTGGAAACCTCTTGCAGATTCTGGAAATGGAATTGCTTCCATCAGTGGAAGTCTGCCTTTAGATCCTGGCATTTATACTTCTTATTTTAAAAATCCCATTGAAAGAAAGAATGCTGTGTCTTTACAAATCATATTCCGCCTTACCAACACATTTTTCCTAGTACAGTACTGCTCATCGATGTATTTCTGCTGAACACAGTGACTAACCCTTTCATGTTAGTACCATACAGCCCTCCTCCTCCCAAGTTGCAGTCTTCAGCCTTTCAAATCTGAATTCTTTCTTTGTGTCCTCTAATTGAATTGCACAGTTCCTGGCTAGCTTGACCTTTCTCTTTCATGCAGGAAATAATATGTTCCTACCTTATCAAGAGAATACAATTCCATTTACGTTTCCCCTTGTGTTGGTTGATCATTTAGTATTTCAACTGTGTATCTGAATAGTGTTCATCTTTAAAGAAATTACACAGCAAAACATATGTATTGTGAAGTAGCAGAAACATGAGTTTCTGAACAAGGATGCGGATTTAGATCATTAGAAACACAATAGGAACTACAGAAGTGTTTTAAAAATCCTGTGGCGAATGAGTAGGCAGCTCTAGGTTAATATCAGGCTAAGACTGAGTTATAATTTAGGTTCTTGCAGAATTATTTTTCTTTGAAAAGGGAACCAAGTTGCATATGTTTTCTCATAGGGCTTATTGGCACTACAGTATGTCTCACTTCAAACTGTCAGAGGGATTGGTTTGGTTTATATTTCCTGTGGAGTAGTTTGGTTTACATTCTTTGTCTGCAGTTGTGGAATGGTTTGTTGCAATATGCTGAAGGCTGCACAACGGATTGCTTTGTAGTGATTCACTACATATGCACACACACAACTTTAGGGCAGAAGTTGGAATCATGCTGCTTTCCAGCTGTCATGGGACTGCAGCGCCCAGCATTCTGCATTTCTTACCACTGGCTATGCTAGCTAGAGTTAATGGGAGCTGCAGGCTCACAACTTCTGGAGGGCTTTATGATTCCCATCTCTACTATTAGGCATTAGACATAATGCCTAATAGTTACATGTCTATGAGTATTCTGCCCCCTGGGAGACTATCAGCTCACCATTTATCTTCTCCTTGGCTCTTTCCTGACCAGAAAATATCTCATAAGTTTCTGTGGATGTGCCTTCAAGTTGCCTGTTGACTTATGGCAACTCCATGAATTTCATAAGGTTTTCTTAGGCAAGGAATATTCAGAGGTGGTTTTGCCAGAAATATAGCCTCTCATCCAAGTACTAACTAGGGCTAACCCTGCTTAGCTTCCAAGATCAGGCAGAATCTGGTGCCTTTAGGTTACGGAACAACAATTATTTGACTGAGCATTGTTTCCTCTCAGAAATCCCATATTCCAGTTCATGAGTTCTTGCTATCCTCCCAGATTTTGGGACCCAGTTCTCAGTCAGCGACCACAAGGTATTCCACCCCCCCTCCCTAATATTTTGTATAATGATGCTTGACAAATCCACCTTTGTACAAGTTTTGTAACATTTTAGTGGTTGTAAGAAAAAATATTGCCCAACGCTGCATTCTGTTTTCATTTGTGGCCCATATAGCTTCTTTGCTTTTTGCCTCCTGAAAAAATTGGGGACCAGAGCCAGCAGTCTTGATCTCCAGCTTTGGAAAAAAACAAACCACAAAAAACCTAAACATGTAGATATTCATTTGTTTTACTCTTGCATGTGAAAATGAAAAATTTCAAAAGTTTTCTCCTCACTGGGCAAGAGGAAGTACAACATTTCAAAGTGATTTTTCAAATATGGGAAGATTTTTTTGGTGGAGATTTCACTAAAGTTTTTTGGGTTTTTTTAAAAAAGAAAACCCTGTATTTTGTACAAAAACATTGTCATTTGTGCAAAATTCACCATTTTCTGCGCAAGATACAATGTTTTGTACAAACAACAGTCTTTTCACATCCTTGCGGCGGTGAAAAATCACACAGAAGTTGGCAGTTTTTCCCCAATGGGATATCTCAGTAGGATATTGAAACACCCTTTCTCATAAAGGACAACTTTTTTTTGGCAAATATTCCTTACATCCATGGTTGCTACAATGTGATGGGCCCTTTTGTATCTTATAGCAGAGTGGGCAGAATGCCTGTGGCATCACTAAGGCTGGTGTCACCTCTCCCCCTGACGGTATCACCTGGTGCTGTCTGGCCTCTTTGTGCACACACACCCTGTGCCGCCACTGCAGAGTGCCTAGACCTAAACTTCCCAATCTGAGGGCACCGTTTGGTATCAGGTTCTGAAAATCCAGTAAGCTTCAAAGCCAGCTCACAATTTTTTTCTTTTAATTGATTTCACCTGTATGATGCATTTTAACAATTGCATTCAGGTTCTGCCTTTCTTCCAAGCAGCTCAGATGAGCATACACAGTTGCAGCCCCCATCCCCGATTTTACTCTCACAGCAGTCCTATGCAGCAGAATGCAGGGATAGCCCTGGTAATCATAAAACAAAATCCAAAATGCAAAGTGTGCATTTTTATGACACCCTTATCAGACCAACTAGAAGGTGCAAAATTCATAACGCTATCTTTTTAAGTCCATTTATTAAGGATTTCTTCATCAGGCAAAGATGGCAAAAAAAAAAAATCATGCAGAGGAAGAAGAGTGATGTTATTATCACAGGTCTGCATCTAGATTGTTTGAGATGTTATAGAGAAAGGGTGTATGCAGACTAAATGTTTAGGCCATATTCCTCCATCTCCCCTCTCCCCGCTGTGAGGTGACTGGCAACAAAAGCAATAAAATAAAGCCATAAACTCTCCATTTAGACCTGGGTCTGACTCTGTCTTGTGTGAGGCTATTGGCTCCTATGTTGGCAGAGTACAGTCATAATCTCAGGAAACCTCCATACCATTAGGTCTGGGTGTGTGTGTAGGTGTTGTACAGTAGGTGAGGTAAATTACCATCCCACAGTCATCCAGAGAACTTCATACCTGAGGGGCAATTTGAACGTGAGCCTCCTGAGTCCTGCTCTAGCACTTGAGCTGCTAAATCACAATATCTGGTGCTTACCCTATCTCTGATGTGCTGATTCTGCTGAAGGTCACATCAATCCAGCTTGGCTCTCCTATCACCTAGCAAATGTACACCTGGCTTCCTTTTTGACCCTGCACAGAAAGACAGAATTCTGGGAGTTAAAAGTAGGTACAACTGCTTTGCACTGACAGGAAGAGGATGAGAAGGTGGGCCCTTTGGTGCACAATCCTCTAGCTTTGGGATGGAGGTTACACAGCAAAGGCAACATCTTAAAAAGAGAAGTTATTAAAAAGAGAAGTTCAACTTCACGTCCACCCTAGCTCTTTTACCTTGTGACTGGCATGTTGCTGAGACAGAAGTGTTTCTTCTACTCCCTTCTGTCAAATGAGCCAGGAGAAGGTTGAATCTCATGCTGCAATTGTTTTCTTGCCAGATAGCCTGGGGTACCATGGGACTCAGGGCTGTGACTCCTGCCTCTTTGTGTGGGATGAACCTGAAGTGGTAATGACAGCTACATATGAGGTTTGTCTATTAAATAATGAGACTTATACAATAACCGATCTTTATCTATATGTCTTACAATTCTAATGATTGTCCCCTTCAATATACTCCCCGTTTACACTCACACACCAATGCAGTCTTGTTTTCCACTGGCTGAAGGTGTGGAGCAGATCAATTTCTGTCAGCTGTGTCAACACATCTGCCATTTTCTTCATACTGCATCAGTTGACTCAAAACATGTTCCTTTGAGCACCGAATTAACTTTAGGGAAAAGAAAAAAGTTGCATGGTGCCATATCTGGTGAATATGGAGTATGTTCCAGTGTAGTAATATGTTTATTGGCCAAAAACTGCTTCAAAGAAAGTGCTGTTTTCCCTGACCCTTTCTCTCAGCTTTGTCAAAACTTCCTTATAATAATGCTGGTTCACTGTTCTGCCTTCTGGAACCCATTCTGCCAAAATTATGCCCTTGATGTAAAAAAACCCCACAACCCAATGATCATGGCTTTGACTGTGGATTTGCTTTGATGTGCTTTTTTCATTCTTGGTGATGATGGTGTCTTCCAGTGCATTGACTGTCATTTTGTCTCAGGATCATATTGGAAGATCCAGGTTTCATCACAAGTGATGATCTGTTGAAAAAGGTTTGGATCCATCTCAAGTTGCTGCAGAATGTCACGTTGCTCGACTTTTAAACTTAGCATTTTTCTGGCACACAACAGCATTTAATCAGTTCTCCCTGATTTGTCTGAAAGGTAGAAACACAGTCTCGTTATTTAATAGACAGACCTCGTACCCTCCTCTGGCTGTCCCAATTTGGCGGGAACAGTCTTGATTAATCCTCTATTGTCCGACTATTTCAGCAGCTTTTAAAATGTCCATGTTTCCTGCTCTCCCCACTTTCCCCCTTTGTCCTTAGCTTAGTACAATTTCTGCAAACTGAGTTCAAAGTACAAAAGTAGTTTGCACTCAGTTTACTCAGTTGTGGGGGAGAAGAGGAGGGGGAAGAAACTTTTCCTTTCCGGTGGACTCAGGCAAAAGCATACTGCTGCAGCCTCTCCTAGCTTGTGTGTTCTTCCTCATTAATAACTTTTGTCATCTTGACCACATTTTGATGCTGCTTGGCCACTCATGCCACAATTTTCAACTGTGAAATATTAGATGGTATGCAGCCATCATGGAAAAAAAAGTAAGATGAAACACTGTGATATTGGAGAGGGGGTCAAGTGCAGAGATGTCTGTGCAATGTTGTATGACTGAGTCTTGGCTCAGTCTCTTGCACAGTCTTTATGGATTGTGGCTGCAATGAATAATAATGCAAAACAAAATACCTGCTCAGAGGTTGGAGGCAGGCAATTGTTTTGAAGACAATGTTAAAGTGGTTCTGAAGAACATTTTTGTACCTTGTGGCTTATGCACATACGTTGCTGTTCTTCCACTCTTCTCACTAGTCAGACAGGTTTTGGAATAATATGAAAACCTACAAAAACCATCAGCAAGATAAGTGGGCACACTATATGCAGTTGTCCCTCTTTTCTAGCCATCTCCAGCTCCTTGAAAAGGACTATTGCCTGTTTCTAGCCTGACAGGTATCACATGACTGTTACATGCTTGGATCTGAAGAGTCCTGTGACTTACAAATTTATGATAGCATGAGCAACTATATCCCACTTCATCAAATGCAGGTGGCTGAATGGATCAGTACTTTTCTCCAGGCCTCTATCTATTTGATAGTTAAGGCTGGCAGGCCACTGAGGTCAGAATGTGAAGAATCTTGCTTCTAATTTAATTTAATTAGGTATTTATACCCCGCTCTTCAGCCACAAAGGCTATCAGGACGGCTTACAATTTGTTTTAAGCAATAGCAATTTATACATCTACACTGCATTAAGCAGTTTCCAATGTGTGTTAGCTAATTGCCCCCACAAGCAGGTACTCATTTTATGACCTACAGTGAACCTTGGAGCCCTCTGGAATTGATGTGGTGGAACGTGGTGACTTGCAGTACTGGCATTTAACCACTGCACCACCAGGGCTCTGCTTCTGATGATTTACACTATTGTCCTTCCCTTGCAGGTTCTGATATATTACAGTGGATCATGCAGCGCCTGCAGGTTACCAATGAAGGTGGGTATGGCCATAAAACCAGCTGGTTCTTTGATAGGCTTTTGCAAGGTGGTGGTGGCCACTGTTTACAAGTCTGTGGTCTTCAAATAGTGGTTTCTTTCTTAATGTTTGGCTCTGCTGTAGTTATAACTTATGAAAGCAGCTAACTCTTTTTTCAGAGGCCCTGAACTTGGGATGCCTAATGATCAAGTACGGATATATTTATCCTCTTCAGGACACAAAGAATCTCACTCTCAGACCAGACAGCAGCCTCTACAGATTTCAGGTGAGTGAGTGAGAGCCAAAGCATAATATTTCTGCTAGTCATTGGGATTTAGGTGGGGAATGTGTAGTCCTCCAGAAGTTGGACTTTAGTTCCCATCAGCCCTAGCTAGTGGAGCCAATGGTGAGGAATGCTGGGAGTTGCACTCCAACCACAATTAGGGCCACACTTTCCCCACTCATAGTTTAGACTAACAGTGCTTTATATTTGTTTAAGACATGCATAAGCTGCTCTTCCACCCAAATTATCCACAACAGACTACATAATACAAATATAATAAGCCATCACAAAGACCCAGGAGCAATGTAGTTTAGAACTAATAACAAACAAGCAAAGCTTGAATGACAATTTGATAAATAATAAAGAAAAGAAAGGGCAGTCCAGGATGTGGTCCAAAGACAGCTGATGCAGCTGCCTTTCTAAAGCTAAGTAGGCCTGAACTGGATCAGTGCCTGAATGGAGTCCACCTGGGAGCTCTGGTATACACACTCTCTTTGAGTTCTGTTTTGGAAGAAAGATGAGATGCATTTTTTTTAAAAAAATACAGAAGATTAGGTGTTCATTAAGAAGGGAATTCCAGAGCCTATTTTGTATTTGATTTTGTCATCACAACCTACCTCAGATTGGTTGTGGGGTACATAGAGCTCATTCTTTAAATATAATCAGAAGAACAGAGCATTTTCATATGGTAATAGACAGATTCTCAAAACCCCTCTCCACCTTTCTGTGAGATGCTAGGGCTTTTGTAGTTATGTCGTATCCTCATAGGTTCTAATGTAATTTATCAGTGGTGGCTCCCTTATCAGCGGAGCTGTGAATCCACTCTGGGGTTTGGATAGCTTTAAAGGAACTATCCAAAGTGTTGAACCTATTTTGATTATAGGGTTCAGCACTTTGGATAGCTCCCTTAAAACTACCCAAAGCATGGAATGGATTTACTACCCCACTGGCCTGGGAGCCACTAGTCACCACCAGGCCTGATAAACAGGTGAGCACACATTCAAATGATGCAAGAGTGAGGTCTTCAATTTGTAAACGATTTATATGGTCAGTTCCTGTCTGCTGACAAGCTCCAACATTTGGGATTTTGTTACATAGAGAGAATGCCCATAGCTGTTTCAGTGTGAGCACGTAGAAGTTGTCTTGAGCTTGACTTTTCCTGTGGCTGGTCATAATTCATTGGTCATGAAAGAGAGAGCCAGTTGTGCTCATTTTGTTCAGACTTTTCATATAAGCACTCCTTTAGCCATGCCGTTAAAAAAGTGGGTAAATTCTGACCATTTTCCCTCAAGAGCTGGAAAAATAAATAGTTAGTAGGCCTGTAAATAACATTTTGTTACGGGAAGTAAAGAACAAGATGGTGACCTCTCTAAGTGATGATGCCTCTGATGAAACGACAAACCCCATGATTCCAAAGGCTACAGCCATGTTAGTTCAAGTGGAATCATGGGTCTATGACTGCATAGCATGAAAGAGCCCTTAACTTTCTCACAGTTTAGAGATTATCACACTATACTGTTATAGTACTATTATTCCACTTTAATTGCTCTGGTTGCCTCCTGTGCAATCCTGGGATCTGCAGTTTAGGGAGGGGCATTTGGAATTCTCATCCAGAGAGCTCTTAGGCCTCACTAAACTACAAACTCCAGAATTCCACAGTAGGCAGCCATAGCAGTTAAAGTGGAATAATCCTGGTCATTTTGGTTGTCTGTCTTTGCATTTGTCATGACAACTTATATATTTGTTAGATGGATCAAGTGGAAAGGGCCCTATTCCCCTCATGTCTTCCTCATGGACTTCCCAAAGACATCTAGTTAGCTGCTGAGGGCCACTATAGGAATGGTATGTTAGTAGGACTTCAGTCTGATCCAACAGGGCTTTTCCTAAGCTCTCACTGACAGTCAGGGAGTATTTAACAGCATTATTATTTGGGTGTATAGTAGATGTCACTATATTGTTTCAAGATTTTTTTTATTATTATATTCGTTTAGCTTATGGTAGTCTCAGGCACAGATGGTCTGGGTGACTAGATACAGTAGATGTGAAAACTAGCACCCATCCAAGCAAAGCACAAGCGCCAGCTTAAGGCCCCTTCAACCCTCCCCCACTTTTAAGGAGGTGATGGGCCTTGGCTGTTTCCCATTTTTCTCTCAAAAGTAGGAAAGGACCACAAACAATGGGGATTTGAAATTTCCACAGTGGGGTGGAAATGACACCAACTGCAATTTTCCAATGATTTTCCCCCTCCCCTGTTCCCAGATTCTCTGAGGAATGCTCCTCCTCTCCACTCGGTTTCCAAATGTTTTTCAGTGCTGATATCAAATAAAAGGGGAATATAAAATTTAAAGTAAATAAAAATAAAATAAATAAAATAATTTAAAAAATGAATAATTTTAAAAATTATCATCATCACCATCATCATAATCATTTATTTATATAGCACCATCAGTACAAGGCATACAGTCTTGAGATATAGATACATATAAAACTTTACACACACAGAGAGAGAGAGAGAGAGAGAGAGAAAGGAAGGAGTAATACTAATATAAAACTAATGCCATACAATTGTAAAACAAATTATCCAGATGGAAATGCAATATAATATAAAGCAAAAGCAATTCCAGTATCATGGAGAAGCAAATGCAAAAGGACAAAGCTGAGCCAAGGAACAGGAAATCCTTGGTTGAGTGAGGATTAAAAACAAAACAAAAACCAAACCAAACATACAGGGTGAGGACATAGCAGCTTTTGGAATGGCTGAGGAGACCATAGCTAAGCTGGGTCTTAATTTGTGTGCTTCTTCCTTTCTACAGACACCCTACTTTTGGCCAACACAGCAGTGGGCAGCAGATGATACAGACTATGGTAAGCTCTAATAGTGGTGAGGCTCTGTCTGTCTTCTTGTTGAAACTAAAAGTCTGATATGCCCTGAGAAAAGTTCCTTTTAGAGTAGAGTGGGTCTTGGTCTAATAGTGTTGACATGTGCAATCATTTCTGAAGAAAAAATTGCACCTCTCTTGATACAGGAGTCTGTCTCCCTTTAACCTCTTCATTTAAGCTACTGCTTCAAACAGAAGTGGAGCACAAAGTCCTATGGTATAGACCAGTGGCTCTTAACCTTTTCTTTAACAGGAACCCCCTTTAAATATCTTTTGTTGCCATGGACCCCCAAGACTTAACTCAAGATTTAAAACCCTAATAATACCACCTGATAATAATAATGCAATTACACCATCCATTAGACCTTCCCTCAGAGGCACTGGAGGGGGAGGGAAGACTTTTCTCCTGCTTCTTCCTGCAAGTTTGTGGCTGGATTGGATTGAGCGGCAATGTGCAGGCCAAGCCAGCCAGCCTTTGCCTTGGCTCCTATCACATGGCCACTTCACTGCAGGCTGGAGATGGGCCAAGCAGCCTTTGTGGACCCCTGTGAGGACATCGCAGTCCCCTGGGGGTCCACAGACCACAGGTTTTTATTAAATGGCAGCAATGTGCACATGTCCATGTCAGCATGTCTTTGTGCACATCGCCACCATTTTAGGTATGGGATGTGACGATCTGCAGTTGGTTGAATCCGTGGATCCAGAGCCTGCAGATCTGGAGGGTCCACTGTATATTTAAATATAGCTGCTTGCGGTTTTGGACTCTCTCTGGGGGTGTCACTGTAGGGGTTTCATGCTGAAGGCCTGCACTTCAGAATTAATTCTCCATCACTGACCATTTCAGAGTCTCTCCTGATTGTTTCTGTTGTGCGCCTTCAAGTTGCTTTTGACTTACGGTGACACCAAGGCAAACATATCACAAGGTTTTCTTGGCAAGATTTCTTCAGATGGGGCTTTACCTTTTTCTTCCTCTGAGGCTGAGGTGACTTCCTCTGTGTAACTCGCTCAGTGGGTTTCCATGGTTGAGTGGGGATATGAACCCTGGTCTCCAAAGTTATAGTCATGATAAATCAGACAAAATGACACACTTTAGCAAAGAGGGTAGGCTATAAATCCTTCACCCTGATATGATAGGATTTCACAGGCAGGAAGTTTTTTTAAATGTAGCAGAGCATTCAAGAATGCTGTTAATTTAATAGATTGATGAACTGTAATATTTCTGCCCCACCCTATATCAAAAGACCTATGTTGACATTCCCTTGGTAACTGTGCCTATCCCTTTTCATTGGATGCTTAAATTGTATTTTTAATGCTCAAGTGAAGTTTAAAGTTACTGGAATGTTAGAAGATTGGGCACTGAAAGAAAATTGGAGATGGGAGGGAGAAATCTTAGTTGGCAGCAACTCCCTGATATGCATGCTCGCTCTTTCTCCACTGTCAGTCTCCCCAAATAAATGATAGAGTTGGAAGAGACCCCAAGGGCCATCTAGTCCAACCCCCTTCCATGCAGGAATACACAATCAAAGTACTCCCAATAGATGGCCATCCAACCTCTGTTTAAAAACCTCCAAAGGAGGAGATTCCACCACACTCCAAGACACAGAATCATAGAGTTGGAAGGTATCTCCAAGGCCATCTAGTCCAACCCCCTGCCATGCAGGAATACACAATCAAAGCACTCCCAGTAGATGGCCATCCAGCCTCTGTTTAAAAAACCCCAAAGAAGGAGATCCCACCACACTCCCAGGCAGTACATTCGCTATTGCTATTGCATTCCACTCCCAAACAGCTCTTGCTGTCAGGAAATTCTTCCTAATGTTTAGGTGGAATCTCTTTTCCTATACTTTGAGTCCATCGGTAGCCTCTGGAGCAGCAGAAAACAAGCTTGCTCCATCCTCAATATGACATCCCTTCAAATTTTCAAACAGGACTATGATGTCACCTCTTAACCTTCTCTTCTGCAGGCTAAGCATACCCAGCTCCTCATAGGGGATAATAGCTTCCAGACCACCCACCATTTTTGTCACCCTCCTCTGGACACATTCTGCACCATCCTGCTGCTGAACACCAAGATTGGCAGAGAGGCCAAACATGCATCTGTGTGTTGTCCCCTTGTACCATAGGGAACAATGCACAGATCTATTTCTGCAACTAAAAGGAATCAAGTGGTGCTTTGAATGTACAACAGCATGGCTGGAAGCCTGTTGGTTGCTCCTATCTAGAGGAGACCCATTGGGTCAATTATTGAATGTCTCATTTCACACAAGAAGTGTGTATATGTGTGGGTGAGTGGCTTTTGACAACGAAAAGTGGAGCAACATGACCACAGTGGCTTACAGCAATACTATGCTAGTGCTAATGTTCTTAAGAATTTTTAATAGAAATAGCCATCTCTGTGGGAGGGTGACAAATTTCCTGTATTGGGCAAGGGGGGAAATGAAGTGGGGGTAATTTGTAGGCTGCAAAAGCATGAAAAGTTAACACTGACAGGCCAAGTCATCAGGCCAAACGAAAAGGAACCCAAACAGTAAGTACACACATGGATCTGTAATACAAATTGTATTGAAATGTACTAGAAAAGGAAAAAGTCCTGCATTCAGTTAAGAAATAAACCGTTGCCGTAATTGATAGGAATGACTGGCAAATGCACCAGGACCAAAGAAAAGTGGTAAATACAGTAATGAACACCACCACATTTGGCCAGACTGGGTGAGCTCAGACAGGCAAAACAGATAGAAAAGAAATGAAGAAAAGAAAAAGCCAACAAGTCAAACAGAGGCCATGGCCTCAGGGCCCCAAAAGCTTGGGTGCGTTAGCTTTACCTTGGGCACTCCAGTTAGGCCAAAGTCAATGCCAGCTATGCCTCCAAGGACCCACAGTTGGGGTGCTGCTGTTCATTGCCCTTTCCTGCATCTCCACTTGATCTCTTCCTGCCACCAGTGGGACAGTGGGGAGGCTCTTCTGGGTGGGTATTAATGCTTAGACAGGTACTGTATATACAGGGACAGCAGCTCCCTCTAATCTCAAATACAGCCTTTCCCTCTAGTTTGGACATGCCAAAGTCCTGGCAGAACCCCTTACCTTGTGATAATCCAGAGCATAAAAGTTCACACTTGTGATCAGCAGTGTGGTAGCTTCTTGAAGCTGACTCTATTCTGGAAGCTCACACCTTAGCAATAAACGATTTTTTAAAAACAATTACAAAGTTACTACTTCTTATAAAAGGCTTGTCCATAGCAAGATGGCAATCGCCAAGGGCTGGTCAGAATGGAAAGGTCTTTGCTTAATTTGGTTTGAGGATTAGGCTCTCACATATGTTACTTATTTGTTTAATTATTTAAAATATTTATACCCTACTCTCTATTCAGAGATCTCAGGGCAGTATGTAGTAAAACCAATCTGACAAATCTAAAACAGTGTGAATAATTTTAAAAGGCTAAAAAACATATTACAGGATTTAACAAGTTAAAAAGGCAGATTGAAAGAGTTAAAACAGTTTAGAATGAATTAAGACCACATACACACATGGGTTCTTGTAAAACCAATTAGACTCAAAAGCCTTCATGAACAACCATGTTTTCACTTGGTGTCTTAGCAACAGCAATTTGCACCTGCCATATCTGCCCCCATTCCTCACTATACCTAGGCATATTGTTGAGGCACAGGATTTCACAGAATTTCTTTAACAAAAGCAAAGCATTAATTAATTCCAGTAACAGGGAAAATAATGGTAATAATGAAGAATTGTGCAAAACTGAAACCCAAATCTTGAAACATTTTCTCATGCATGGTCCAGATTATCTATCTATCTATCTATCTATCTATCTATCTATCTAAAAATGTAATTACAAGTTTTTAATACATTAAAAGTATCTTGAAAATAAATAAATAAAGAAAAATAAGAAAAGATTACTGTACTTCAATCTTCTTCTCAGCAGTAATCACATACATTAATTAATCATATTTCACTTGCTAACATTTACACAAATTCTCTTCTTTCCATACCTAGTCCTTTCTTATCATAAAACCAAGGGTGACCAGTCATTTTCTCCCCTCCCCAAAAAAAGATCATAGAAGGCTTCCAATCTTTTTTTAATAGGAAAGGTTACTAATGGTTTATCTTCAGTCCAACAAAACAATTTATCCATTACTGTTAGTTCCATCAATATAAACAACAATCTTCCATACCATTTCCCTCTCTACACAACCAGCTATTCCATCTCCTCTTCAACAATATATATATATATATATATATATTTCCTAACCTCCTATAGTAACAATTTCAATGTCACTCCATATTGTAACATATTCATTTTGGAACCATTCAAGCAGTGTTCAAATATTCATAATTCTTATCCAATTTAACACCAGTTTCCTACATCAGCTCAACTTGATCTTGTACACTCATATTTGTTATTAGCATGGATCCCACCAATATATCAGACTTGTCCAGATTCTTTCCTTTATCTGGTGATTCATTGTTATTTTCCAGGGCTCCCAGTTCAGCATCAGTCTAGCTCCCATCTTCATTCAATTTTTCCTTTGACTTCTCCTTGTAAAGGCCATTCCCTCACTTCTCCCACATCTCTTTGCAAAGATTTAATCTCCTCCAACAACTCCCATAAACCTTCTGGAACGAATTATTTTTCTTCATCGGCTTTTGCCATTCTTTCAGTAACTCCACTTTGCGACTTCAGCAATTAAAGGGTTAAAAGCAGGTACCTTAGCTCCAAGAAAGCTGCCTTATCTCTTTGTTAGAGGAAAAGCAATTCACATTCCCATAGATTACTCTTTAACCCTTTATTTTCCACACTCCAGAACTCCCATGACACATTCAAGTAAAAAACATCCTTCTATCTTCTTTTAGAATCACTGCGCCCTTTGGACCTTTCTTAAATCAAACCTGTCCTGTTATGCTTTTTTGTTTTTAAATCAAAACCTTAAAGATATGCTTTACTTTCTTATTCTCATTCAAAGAAAGAAGGCACATTCACAAAGGTTTCCCACTCACTGCTGAGACAGCAGATCTCTCTTGAAATATATATCAGCCAAATAGGTAGATAATTAACCACTTAAGAACCATAGAACCATAGAATTGTAGAGTTGGAAGAGACCACAAGGGCCATCCAGTCCAACCTCCTGCCACGCAGGAAATCACGATCAAAGCATCCCTGACAGATGGCTATCCAGCCTCTGTTTAAAGACCTCCAAGGAAGGAGACCCCACCATGCTCCGAGGGAGTGTGTTCCACTACCAAACAGCTCTGACTATCAAAAAGTTCCTCCTAATGTTGAGGTGCAATCTCTGTTTCTGGAGCTTGCATCCATTGCTCTGTGTTCTAGTCTCTGGAGCAGCAGAAAACAAGCTTGCTCCATCCTCAATGTGACACCCCTCCAAGTACTTAAACAGGGCTATCATATCGCCCCTTAACTGTCTTTTTTCCAGGCTAAACATACCCAGCACCCTTTCCTCATAAGGCATGGTTTCCAGACCTTTCACCATTTTAGTAGCCCTCCTCTGGACACGCTCGAGTGGAGGCTTTGCTGTTACAAATGTCCATTACCAGGCTTGCTTAAAACAACTTGAGCCAGCTGGTCATCCCAAGGCTCCATGTCCTCAAACTTGCCTCTGACAGCCAAAATCTGACATTGGTCACCCAGCAAGGAGTATGTGCTTCAGGAGCATGCATAGGCAATTTCAATGCTCCCTCCTTCTCCAGAGAGAGAAAAACACCAACTGGAGCTCATCTCCTAGCCGGTTGTTGTGGTTTCAGTTTTTTCTGTCTGCAGAACTAGCAGCAGAGACTCTAGCCTGCCATTCTGCTCCACCCAGAAGTCCCATGGTATAGATTATATTTTGAAATGAACCTGCCTTTCCTTTTTCACATTGCTGTTAATCAAATGTGTCCTATTTGTTCTTCTCTTGCTGGGTTAATTAGCTCTTGTTTAAATTGTGAACTTGTATGGACACAGCCAACTTTTATGGACACAGTTGGAGAAATCATTTTCATGGTTAGTTATTTCATTCAAACAAGGCTCCTGAGCAAAATAAAAAGCAGGAAGAGTGGTTGTCCAGGGATTTTAATGACAAATCCTTGTCATACTGCAAGAAGTATAGGATCTCTCTCTGTTGGATGGATGTCAGCATGTAGGGTGAAGCTATTTGACTAATTCTTTTGTATTGTTCAAGGCACTGCAGAAGGAAAGTGTTACAGAAAAGAGTAACAGAGATTATCTTGGTCTGAAAAAACTTTCTCATGAAGAGGAGATAAAAAGATCAGGATCAAATTACTATCTGTCCTTTTGTTTGTGTTTGTTTCCTGAATATAGGGAATTGGGCAGCCCTTGACAGAAGCAGTTTTCTTCTATGGAAAGACTACAGGAGCCTCATGGTGTTTTCATAAGAGACACACAGCCACACTCAGGCAGTGCTAGTCTTTTAAAAGCCATAAGCTTCCACATGCATTACTTGCTGCCAGCATAACTGCAGTTGGTATTCCCTTCACAACATCTATGGTGTGAACATGCAGGAACACATCAGGAATCAGCATGGGATGGAAATGGTGATGGATGAAGGCATTGTGAATTTGGCACGCACTGGAATCAGACCTGTCCTCTTAAAAGAGCTGTCCAAATGCTCTCAGGGCTGAGTTCCAACCCTGGAAAAGAGGCAATTCTGGATTGTTTCTGCAGTCCTGCTACAGGGGCTATCTCATTAAACACATATTTTGCTTTTTGCAGTTGTGCAAACAGTGTGTCTTTGTTTTTATTTTTCTGTCTGCAGCTATCTACCTAGCCAAGAAAAATATTAAGAGGAAAGGAGTCCTGGAAGAATATGAAAAGGTAAGAAGGTATTCTGGTTTCCCGTGTGAGCATTTGACTGAGCATCTTATCTCCTGCCATAGGACTTGTCTCTTCGTTTTGGCTCTGGATCAGTTTGCCAAATAATTTTGGTTAGATATGATGTGCATTGGAACTGAACATTCCTGGCTTACTCAGATCAATAAGATCTTGAATAGCAATGGCTGCCATGTCAGTGGGGGTCATGAGTCCACTCTAGTTTTAATTTGAATTGCAAAATTGCTACTCAAGATGCTCAACCCATTGCGGGGGCGGGGGGGGAAGGAGGAGGATACACTTTGGATGTTTGGCACCTTGGATAGCTCCTAACATGGAAGTGACCAGCTGCCATTCCCAAAGAATTCCTATTTGGGCCTAGTAAAAGCCAGGTGAAGTTTGAAATTCTGACTGTATGATATGGATTAGTAAGAAGATTTATCTAGCAGTCAAGTTTTTACAGTCTTGCCTTGTATTTCCTCATGAATCAATTACATAACCACATTATTTTTCTGAGCTTCTAATCTTAGAACAGTCTTTTGTGCACTATCTGACATGACTAGCCATTGCCTTTCAGTGATATCACTTTTCACATGAAGGAAGTTGGTGGCCTTGTGGACTGGAGAAGGAGAAGACATTATGCATTGTCTACATAATTGCCCCTTGTGTAGGTCATTGAGAGAGGCACCATGGAGTATATATTTGTCCAGCGTGGCTGATTGGCTGGCAAAGTTTAAACTTTTTAAAATGCCAAAGCCAGTAAAGCCAAGATGTCTTCACAACCTAATGGACATCAAATGTGATAAACGTAACTGATATGATGGGGAGAAATGGTTCATAGGGTTTGTGTAATGTGTATAATTTTAATTCAGCTGTTTCCACATTATGCATGTCACATTATTATTAAGCAATCTATTTTTGCTACATAATAGAAGTCAACTGATTGGCTAAGTCAGAAGTGAGGAATGTACAGTCCTCCAGATGTTGTGGGACTCAATTTCCCATCACCATCACCCAATATAGTTGACAGTGATAGTCAGGGTTTATAGGAGCCATAGTCCAACAACACTGGAGGCCCATAGAGTTTCTACCTTTAGAATAGGGAGAGCCATTAGTTACCCTGAAGGAGCAGCTACATGCTATCAGAATGAATGTGCTGCAGCTGCTGATCAAAGCAGCAGCATCATGCCAAGTTCCTCACCCTTTCTCCCATGGGAGTCAGTTGGCCTTGAAAGCTGTCCAGAGCTTGAAAATACATCATTATTAATGAATTAGAATTTAAAAATTAATTTCATATGTTATTTATTTAAATAATGAAATGAAAACAATGCGAACAGGTTGAGTAATTGTTTATACTTCACATTATTTTAATTTTTAACTTTGAGAGGTTCTTTAAGGTAGCCATTTTTAGTAATTTTAATGGATTTAAAAAAAAATAGTCGAACTAATGTGAGGTCAAATGTGAAGTTGAAGGCTTTCATGGCTGGCATCCATAGATTTTCCTTGGGGTTTTTCCGGGCTGTGAGTCCGTGTTCTGGAAGAGTTTATTTCTGACGTTTCACCTGCATCTGTGGCTGGCATCTTCAGAGAATGGTTGGGTAGGAGTGTGTGAAGATGCCAGCCACAGATGCTTGCGAAACGTCAGAAATAAACTCTTGCAGAACACGGACTCACAGCCCAGAAAAACCCCAAGGAAAATCTATTGAACCAATGTGTTTTTAAAACGCTACTAAATGTTAACACTACAAATTAATTTTATAAAATTCATGTAAATAATTAATGCTAACAAATTAACTTCAGAATTAACCACAATTGTAATGAAGAAGCTTTAGCCCTAACACTTCCAAGGTCTGTTCCGGATATTATCAAGAAAAATGTTTCTCTGTCCTTACCAGCCAATAACGTGGAGCTGGAACATTGAAAAACACAGTATAACATCAGGCCATGCAGAAAAATTAACCATGTTATCGAGGGAAATGTATTTAAACCATCCATGAGGAGAAAGGGGAAGTGTTGTATTAGGGAAGTGCCATCTTAGCTTACTGGTAGAAAAGCAGATTTGCATGCAGAACTTCCTCGTAGGTACCATCCCTGGCATCTCTAGGCAGAGTTAGGAAAGATTTCTGCAAGAGACCCTGAAGAGCCAGTACCTGTTATTGTGCACACTGGAGGCCCATGGTATGAGCAGGGTGGGGTTCTGTATCCTCTCCTTTGCTTGGGCTGCTGATGAGTGTATATGATATTAAGCTAGATGGGCCCATGGTCTGATGTAGAGTGTATTTATACTACATACTTATAGCTATTTCTTACCACTTTAGCTATTATGGGCCCATCCTAAGGAATCCTGGGATTTGTTGTTTCATAAAGTGCTTCGAATTCTTTCTCAAAGAGTTCTAGTAGTGCTGTAGTTCAGGGGAGTGCACTAAAGCTCCCTCACAGAGAATCCCAGTTCCTCATGAATCTGCAAATGCAAACGTTCCATAAACTGGAATCATGGCAGTCAAAGTGGTTTCAACCTGCTATAACTATGTAGTGTAAATGCACAGAATAAGACAGCTGCCCTTGTTTCTGTGACTCAGAGACAAACTGTCAAGCTTAGCAGCAGCCCTATATGTCAGATAATATATAATTCCATGCACATAAAGCCACAAGTGTAGTGTTGCATATTCTTCTTTCACAGGCTGCATCTGCACTGCAGAAATAGTCCAGTTTGACACCAGTTTAACTGCCATGGCTCCATTTTAACTGCCAATGCTACAGAATCCTGGGATTTGTAGTTTCGTGTGGCACCAGAGCTCGCTGACAGAGAAGGCTAAATATCTCACAAAACTACAGATCCCAGAATTCTATAACATTGAGCCATGACAGTTAAAGCAATGTCAAACTGGATTATTTCTGCAGTGCAGATGCAGCCTCAGTTAAAACAGAGGTACCACTTTAAGTATGCGCCACATCACCGCAACTGTAGTGGTTTATATTAATAACCTACCTTGAGAGACCTTATCCATCTAACCTCTTGTGTGCTTAAGTCCACACAGTCAAGCACTGTAGGCACGTTGCTCTGAGAGCAAACTGGAAACCTGCTGCCTTTGTTACTGTCTCAATATTACTCTTGGCTTTCCCCCCCAGGAACATTATAATATGCTGAACAAAAAAATCAACCACAAATGGGACTTCATTATTATGCAGGCAAAAGAGCAGTATAGGTGAGACATTCTTTCAACACTTTTTAAGAGGTTTCATTTTCTACTTTACGTGTGAGTGATGGTGTCAGCGCTAAGCAGTGGCCAGGTTCACAATAGCAAAGAATTTTAACCCATCTTTCTTTTTTAAAAAAAGCCTTCAAAAGTTGACACTGATGTCCATTACCTATGTGGATCTCTGTCTTTGTTCTTCCACCTAACTGTCACTAAATTGGCTTGTGTAAGTCCTGCCCACAAGTAATCACACAGGCAGCCTGTTTGTGTGCAGTTTTCTTGAAAGGCATATATCTCATCTTCTGTCAAAGCCATTTCCTTTCTTCTCTGATAATGAGAGTGGCTGACTCTAAAATCTATATTCAGGGAACTCTCTTAATGATTCTCAGTAGCAATTTTTTATAAAAGAAAAAGAACTTACCAGTAGATAGTATATAGCCAGAGGGTGTGAAACAGGAAATGCATGCCTGTTTGGTATTTCACTGTAACCAAGAACAACTTTTGAAAAATGTTTGGCCCTCTGGATCTTGGACTGCAGCTCCCCAAACTTCTTTCTATTTGCCATGTGGAGGGGGGCTGATGGCAGTTATAGGCCCAAACATCTGAACAACCAAAATACATCCCCACCACCCCCACCATGAACTGCCACTTTAGGCAAACTGGTCTCAGCCCCTGATTTCTGGCTACAATATGAAGATAGTACTAGCCTATTGAAGGGGTTGTTATCAGAATTACTGTAAGTACAACTCTTTCAACTCTCTAAACCACGGTTTCTCAATCAGGTTTCCCTGGAACCCTAGGGCTCCACAAGAGATTGCTAGGGGTTCTGTAAGATATTGAGATTGGGGAAAAAAATAGGTATAATAATTTTTAGGCAGGGGTTCCCTGAGACCTGAAAATTGTTTCAAGGGTTCCACCAGGGTAGAAAGGTTGAGAAAGGCTGCTCTAAACCATTGTATAACTAGCAGGAATTATTTTAGCCTAAGTAAGGGATGCTGCATTACGGTTGTTGCCATTTATGCATCTATTTGTAGCATTTGCTTATTTGTTTGTTTGTTTGTGGCCTTTGTTTATCACCTCTCAGCTCAGCAGGGCCCCTGAGGTTATGTACACTGGATAAAAAAAAATTAAACAGTAAATAAATGACTAAATCCCATTTTAAAAACAAGAGCATTCCCTGACTGTCCAGCTCTGTTGGGCTCTGGGAAATGGTGAGGAAATCTGCCAATTGGGTGCTACCTGGTTGGCTGGTGGGTGGGACCAGAGAAGCTGAAGTAGAGGTTTCACTCCTATCTGCAGCCTAGTTTTGAGGCCAGTCTCCTGCTCATCAGTTGGTGTGGAGTTTCATCTCTGCTGCCACTGTTGCCACTTAAGAGAGCTCATGCCTGTGTTTCTCTGCTACAGCAGTGTCACTTTGGAGCTCAGAAGGCAATGGGAGAGGCACGGGGGTGTTTTTGGTTGCTGCAGCAGCAAGTGAGACAGAAGAAGTGTGGAAAATAGAAGGAGTCATGATGTCAGACCAAAGTGCCTGCAGACCCTGTTGGGGCAAAGCAAAGCAAAAGAGTATGAGGGTAATCCTTACTTAGGCAAAACTAGTGCTTGCTATTTATACAAGTTGAAAGCATTTTACATATTCAATAAAAACAAACTTTAAAACTCCTCTTTAAAAACAATTCTAAAATCAGACAACTTAAAAACATCCCCAAAAGTTTAGAACAGCCGCAGAGTAGCCATCCTTAATGTGAAACACCGAAAAATGTCTTTTGGCATTTGGTAATGTGATTGCTTGTATGTAGAAGACATCTGATATAATAATAAGGCTTAAGCAATGTTCTCCCCTCAATATTTTTGGTCATGTTACTACTCAAACTGTTCTAACATAATGGCCATGACTATGTTGTCATAAGTAGCAACACTGGTCTAGTCGCAGGGCACCATAGTGATGTTGGGGGAGCTTAGTAAGTCATATCTGTGAAGCTGCTGAAGAGCTGAGAGGGTAGGTTTCTCTCGTGGCAAAGACAGCTTTCTCTGATGTCACCCACCATTACTGTACACCACTAAAAAAAAAAAAAGCCTTACAGTGGTATAACACTGGCATATATGACCCAGAGGATTCTGGCCATACCCTTACTACTATAAAGAATAGCCACAATCTGTGCCAAGACTGTGCTGTGGCTGGTGTGATAGTCAGGCAAATGGCAGCTAAGGCTGTGTGATCTTTTCCCATGGGACAATTCAGAGGATGGCTCATGTTTGACAATTGGATTAAAGTATTACCATATGTAGAAGTGAAGTTCAGGGGTAGCCATGTTGGTCATGTAGCAAAATACAACAAAATACAAAATTCACAAACCAGTGATACTTTTTTGGCCAGGCAAAATGCACAAAATAAATAATGCAAGCTTTCAAAATTCCACTGGCTTCTTCATCAGGCAAAGATGTTAAAAATCGTATAGAAGAATAAAAGTGACGATGTTAGTCACAGGCCTACATTTTGTCTCAGATGTTACTTCTGTTGTCAGTTAAGATAGTCTGGAGGGACCTCAATGCAGGCAGAGGCCACTCCCCTTCTTGGCCATGTCTAGACTAGGGACAAAGGGCAATGAAAGGCAGGTAATAAAATTTCAAACCCATTAGCAACAGAAAAGTAAAACTCTTTCATTTGAACTGACAACTGGCAAGTTCAACCTAAGTTACTTTTCTGTTGCTAATGGAGTTGAAATGTGAGAGATTTCCTCCCTGGATCAATTCCAATCACTATCCTCATATTCTTTTGCTTTCCTTTTCCAAACAGGATCTGCAGGCACTTTTGTTTTCTGTCATGACAATATCCTACCTCTAGAATCAGAGGCAATGTATGTCTCTGAATACCATTTGCTGGGGAATCACAGTAGGAGAAGGCTGTTCTCCTGTTTATGGGCATCTGGTCATCCACTATGCAAAAGAATGCTGGGCCAAATGCTCCTTTAATCTGAACCAGCTCTTCTTATACTGTATTAAGTTTACTACAGCTCACCTAATGTCTGCTTGCAGCACATCCAAATGCTAGTTCTGTTTAGAGGGGACTGGTAGGAGCAGTAAGCTCCCTTTCAGCGGGGGATTAGGCTAGAGAGATTTCTGAAGCTTCTCACAGTTCTATGGGTAGTTATTTTTCCTCTGGCCTGCTCCTCTGTGTACACATGCATGTACATGCAGGTGCACTTAAGAAAATTTCTGCCCCACCTTTTGGTTCAATAACAAAAGGTTCAGCTACTCAGATGTATAGGAGAGAAAGGCTGGTAGTGTGATGCCTGATATGAGCAGAAGAGTATCCAGAGCAACTCAGTCTTGATTGTGACTAATTTCAGTATAAATAAAATTCCTTCACCACTGTTATTGTTGGGGTGTATAAGCTTGAACATTAAAAATTCATTATAGATTCCAGGGAGCAAGCCCTTTGAGAATATCTTCTTCAAAATTAAAACGTATAGTATAGCAGAGTTAGCAGAGACAGAAGTGGGACAGACTCAATTAGTAAAGTATTATAAAGCACTCAGTCATTAATGCCACTTAAACAAAAGAAAGACAAACAACTTCTTCTTTAAAATAATTCTTAAGCATTTACTAATAGCTCTTGCAATCCACATATGCATGGGAAGCTAACATCCTAACTGACTAAAAGGATTTAGGGCAGAACTCACCCATTTAGTGAGATCAAGAAAGATAGAGAAAAGCTGGGCAGGATGTCCCTATGTCTGCATGCAGGCAGCATCCATGTTTCTTCTTCTTTAGAGTGAGCGAATGCAAGTGTGAGTGAGTAAGAGCATGTGCGTATCTATCTGTGAGTGTGAGGACAAAGTCATAAACTTTTAAAATCATGAGGTCTGGTCATGTGATGAATGACACAGTGGTCATTCCATTTGGCTTGGCTGAGTCAGAGCTACTAGCCAAGCCCAATAAGGATAGGGTGAGGATAAAAGAGAGGATCTCTTTATCATGCAAGGAAGACCCTAACACTTCTCTAAGACTTGCTTAACTCTATTAGCCAGCAAAGGGGGTGTGTGCAGGCAGAATGCTATATCTCCAACAGTTATACTACTTGTCTTGCTGCTGGAGAGGTTCAAATAGTCCCAAGTGAAAGCTTAAAAAGGAAAAGAACAGTGGGGAAAGGAGGAATCTACCAGCACCTTTAAGACTGATTTGTTTTAGCATGACCTTTCATATACCTGCTCATGCTAAAATAAAGTAGTTAGTCTCAAAGGTGCTGCTAGATTCCTCCTCTCCCCCTCCCTTTTTCATTTTTATGCTGTACACACTAACACAGCTGTCTCTTGTGGGGAGCGGGGAGGGAGGTAGTCACCTTATGTTTTGATCTGTGAAAATGTCATTTTTCTTCCTGGATATTCAGGACTGGAAAAGAACGGAAGAAAGAAGACCGGTATGCTTTGGACTGTCAGGAGAAAGCCTACTGGCTAGTGCACAGAACACCTGTAAGTCAGGAATAAGACAGTGCATGTAATGCTGCTAGTCATGATGGCTATATGTTACCTCTAGCATGTCTCTGAATATCAGCTGCAGGACAGGAAGGAGCTGCTGTGTAACTTGTTTGGCTGCTTTGTGAGGAAGATATGGGATTAAATAGGCCTTTGATCTGATCTAGCACAGTTCTTCTCATGCTCTTCTAAACAAATAGAACACATGACATTGTAGACCAGCTTTCCACAACCCATTGCCCTCCAGATGTTTTGGGTGGTCATCATAGAATCATAGAGTTGGAAGAGACCACAGGGGCCATCTAGTCCAACCCCCTGCCACACAGGATACACAATCAAATTATTCCCAACAGATGGCCATCCAGCTTCTTTTTAAAAACCTCCAAAGAAGGAGACTCCACCACACTCTGAAGCAGTGCATTCCATTGCTGAACAGCTCTTACTGTCATGCTAGCTATTGTTATTGTCCAAAACATCTGGAGGGGACTAGGTTGAAAAGACTGCTATAGATCATAATTTATTCAGTTTTGACAGCCTCATACATATGTGTATGTGTGTGTGCGTGCACACACACAAACACATGCATGTGCAAACAAACTCACAGGGTACCTGAAAAGGCAAAACAGGTTGTTTGGTCTGCATGATTGCCTTGTTACTTGTGGCAAGCTTATTTTAGGGAGAAATATACTTGCTTTATCGAGGAGTGCTGATTACTACACCAAGTATCCTATGCTCCAGTCAGCAAGTGGCTTTTGGAGTGCAAGAGCTTTTGGGTAGTTAACTTAATCCAGATCAGTCACAGGTTATCCAAACAAGATGAAGGGAGAAACAAGAGGGTGGTCATCAGCTGGTCTAGAAGTTGTTACAAGTCAGTAGTCCCAACACAAGAAGCCAACAAGGAGTAAACAGAAGCATCTAATCATAGCCTATCCAAGGTCAAGATAACACGAATGCTGAAGAGTACTGCCAGCATGCAACAGAGATGCTGGAGAGCTACTTGGAGATTTATAGGCAACTGTATAAACACACTGGGTGCCTAATTAGTCAGTGTCTCCTATTTAACAGCTGCTGGGAGTGGCATACTCTCTCCTTGTCTCTTCTCCAATCTGCAAAGGATGACACTGTGTCTTCAGCATCTGCCACATCCTGCTAGGGAATAGTCTCCCCTCTGCCTCAGCCTCCAGCTCCTCAGACCACTGTCATTGGGAGCTATAAATTCATGGGCTTCTAACTCTGTGTCTCCAAAGGGGGGTTTATGACACTACTCCACTCCATATGATCATCCTGCTGGGTGCACAACGTGTGTCCAGGTTTAGTGGGATCATGATGGTGGAACTGGTTCACTGTTATGAAAGCATGGAAATCAGATGCATTTTCCCAAGAGAACTCCTCTGGTCCATACACTGCCCAATCAATGAGGTACTGCAGTAGACCACAGGGCATGCGAGAGCCTAGCATCTGAGCTACTTCATATTCCTCCTCCTCTCCCACCATCATTGGAGGGGGTGGAGGTGTTGACCTGTTATCAGAACAGAAGTCCATTGCAGGGACCAGAAGAGAGCAGTGAAACAGGGTGGACATGAAGACTTGCTGCCAACTGCAATTGGAAAGCCACAAGATTCACTTGCATCATTATGGTGTAGGGATGTATGAATTGGGCATTCAGCTTCCAGCAATGGCAATGATGCAGAAGATGACAAGTGGGGGTCCAGGCTATCGCTTAGCATCTGCAAATCATTTGGCCAAGCCCTGAAGCCATTGATCTGCTGCAGACACCAAAGAGTGAGGGACACCACTGGAAACACATGTGGATGGAAACTGAAGTTGGCAAAGAAGGGGGTCTGTTGCGTCAAGATGCGGAGAGAGTTGTAGGCAAACTGTGCCAGCGGCAACAGACCAATTGTCTTGCTGGTAGTTGGTATAGTAACAGAGATACTATTCCAATGTGACATTGGCACACTCAGTCTGACTATCTGATTGTGGGTGGCAGGCCAAGGAGAGGTGGAGCTTTATATCAAGCTTTTGGAGCGAACTCCACAAGAACTGGGCAATGAATTGGGGTCCTTGATCAGATAATCATCCCCACAGGGAGACTGTGAAGGTGAAAGATGTGCTGCATGAACAAGTGAGCAGTTTTCTTAGCAGAGGGCATGCTAGTACAGGAAATAAAATGTGCCATTTTGCTGAACAAATCCACCACTACCAGAATGGTAGTGTGACCAGCTGACAAAGGTAGATCTGCAGTAAAGTCCATGGAGATCATCCTTCGAAGCCCAGAAGGAGTTGGAAGTGGTTGCAATAACCTGGTGGGCCTTCCTGACTGATTCTTGGCATAATGGCAGATGGGGCAAGTCCTCACATAGTGCTCCATGGCCACCTGGACTCAAGGCCACCAAAATTCCCTCACGAGGAGGTGCAGAGTCTTGTACAACCCAAAGTGCCCTGCCATGGCACAAGTGGAGGATCTCTTCCCAAAAGTATCCTGGGGGAATGTAGAGACACCCAGAGTGGTACAAGAGCCCGTCCTGGAAGGAATAGGGTGACAGTCTCTTGTCTCTTAATATGTCTCCACAAATACAACCTAGCCTTGCAGCTCCTGCATCTGATCCAACAGTGTTGGTGGAACATGTGTGGCAGCAGAGTGTTCTGGGCAGAAAATGGTTGAATAGGTTTCCTTGCCCTTTAAAGAGGCATATTCTGATTTCCTGAATAAGGCATCTGCTTGCCGGTTCTGAGAGCAGGAAACATAGGTGACTTGAAATTGTACCTTGCAAAGAATAAAGATCAACACAGTTGTCTCTGATGTAACTTCCAGGGAGTTATTTGACGTTGTAGTCGTCTGCGCAGGCTTCAGTCAGGTGTGTGACTCCCTCTAGTCAGTGTCACCATACCTCAAATGTAGGCTTGATTTCCAGGAGCTCTTTCTCCCAAATGGTGTAGTTCTGTTCAGTTGGTGTCAGCTTTCTTGAGGCACAGGGAAGGTGAGTCCCCAATGCTATGTTTGGAGAAGCACTGCCCCAATAGCCACATCAGAGACATCAGTTTCTAGGCAGTCCAGGGGGCAAATTTGCAAAATTGTTTCTGATGTAAACAGTTCCTTTAATTTCTGGAAGGCTTGGGGTACCCTCTCCTAGTCTCTTCGCTGATCTGTGAAGGATGGGCACCATGTTTTCAGCATCTGCCACCTCCTGCATGGGGATAGTCCCCTCCCCTGCCTCAACCTCAAGCTCCTCAGACTTGGAGACACCACCATCATCAGGAGCTGTAAATTGCTAGACATCTGACTCTGTGTCTGAATGATCTGACTCCAAAGGGAGAGTTGTAAGAGCAAGGTGAGATATAATGCAGTCCAGAATAGAGCTCTAAGGTATTCTGAATGGCTTTGTGATTCAGTTATCCAGGGGTAAATGTTGAGGCACCATCTGCCCCTCTATTAAAATTAGGTTCACACTTTATTCTTGACATAAATATTTACTTCTGGTATGTGCAAAAAATAAGAATCATCTGCCTTTAGAAGAGCCCATTCACCTTTCTTCTGTATGAATTGCTGATCTGTGTGATTCATAGGATGAAGACAATGTTATAACATTGGCTCATGCAGAGGCATAATAGGCAGTCAGTTTTGAATTGTGGTGGACTGAGTTTTCCTTTTGAACCTGATGCCAAATTACCCTTCCATCCATAAGGACTCTGACTGGAAGACAACATAGCCAGAGCAGTGAGTCATGCAGAGATACTGCATGAAGGCTCCACTGTGGGTGGGTACTTTGAACTTCCAGATGTGGCTTGCTGTCTATACCTACTTGTATGAGAGTATGATTAATAGAATTTGCCTGTGTTATTTTATTGTATTTTATTTTCAATTGCATTTAATTGTGTGAATTATAAGTTGCTCAGAGGACAATATTTTGGGGTACACTTGCATACACATTGTAAATAGAATGTAACGAGTGGATAAATATAGGATTGTACTCTTAAACATGGTAGGTATATCTCAGAAATTTTCATTTCTCATAGTAGGTGAGCAGCAGGCCCTTCTGGAACTATAACTGCTGTAGGGGTAGGGAAAGGCAGGTCTTCTAATGAAGAGGAGGAGAAGCATAGATATCCTTGCTTCCTACAGATAAGAGAAGTGAGACCCAGGTATACAGGAAGCAGTTGGAAATTGTGAACCTACCTTTTTCTGAGAACTGTGAAATCTATGTTGTGCGTACAGTATTTGGTTCCTTGAACTCAGCAAATGTAGTTTGACCTTAGGGACTCGTGTTGCTGCAGGGTTGTAATTGTAATCCCACTCAACCCTAAACAATAGCGGCAAAAAAGAGAGAAAAAGATACATTAATCCATGGAATCTTCTTCCTCACGACATGACTTTCCCATCTTGAGAGTCCATGCCTTGGGCTGCCCTTGAAGGGTGCTTTTGGTAAATCTTCCATGCTGGAAGAAAGATTCCAAGCTGGGCAAGCAGCAGCACTGAGCTTCTGTTGTTTTGGAGGCACTTCTGGCAAGTGCCAGTGGGGTGTTTCCTGAGCAATACCACACTGATCACAGCATGCCGTATGGCTTTGACACATGGCAAGAAGCTATGTTCCCTAATCCCAAATCATAATCAAAGATCTACTTTTAATTGTGCACACTGTATAAGCAGCCAACTGAGAGCCCAGCAGTTAACAGACAGAGAAGGTATAAGCCTCCGGCAAATGTCAGGCTGTAATTGGAGCTTAGCTTGGGGGCGAAAAAGCACCATCTGTAGAAAAAGCCTGTGTGCCACAACAACCCCTTTGGTCCCAGTTCATCCTCCCTGCTGAAGAGCCTTTGATCACACCAGAGCTGTGTTTGGATCTTTCTCTTTCTTGAGCCGTTTCTCCTCTTTTCACCCTTTTAAGATAGCACTGGCTGAGGCTTAATTATTGATGGCCAAACTTTGGCGGACATCAGATAGCTGATCAAAACTCAGCTGTGTTCAAAGCAGATGTGATAGCTGGTACCAGTCTGTTTGCCATGTCAAGGCATTCTTTCCTTCACTGGGTTTTTCTCCCTATGATCCGGTTTCCCATGCCAAGATTTTGATAAAACATACTTTTAACACATATAGAAAATAATTCCTGTCATTATAGTGATCGGGTGCAATGAAGAACAAGGCTCCTGCACATTTAACATATTGAAAAGGAAGTTTTACCTACTCCAGGTTTTCTCACCTTTGCATGACTGTGACCCTGGCTGTAAGGGGCATTCAGCAAAGTGCCTTCTGATGGCCTCTTTTCTGTGCCCATGGGTCCCCAGATGTGTGCTTCTCTGGTGGCATCTGTGAGCCACCATTAAATCATTCCCACAGTGCCCTGCTATGAAATTGCTTTCAATCACTATGGATGGGAGCATTATTTAAATTCTGCACAGTTCCCTGGACTGATGCTACATTAGGAAGAAATTTAAAAGTATAGCTTGAATACCCAGCTTCCTGGCATAGAGGTCCCAGGGCAGGTATGACTGCCAAGTGAGCCTACTACCTATTGGGTGTTGGGTGCTGAGGTTACACCTGGCCATGGCTGGGTAGATTGTACACTAAAATTAAAATAAAGTAAAATGTTTTTGTTCTAAGAATTCTGTGATCTTTACATATTTTGCAGATTGAACAAATATACCTCTATTTGCCTATTTTTGTTGGGTTTTTTTTAACCTATTGAGTTGGCAGTTCCAAAGTACTGAATTTTGCCTGATTTTCCTCATTCTTGAAGTGCTCCAGGAACTACTCTGAGAACTGAAGTAAAGTAGAGTTCTCAGAGTTCTGTTTCACCAGACATATCATCAGACATTGCTCAAACATTTCAAAGACTACTTTCGCAGTCATAAGGGCCAGAAAGCTGAGCTTTAAAAGTGACCGTTGAAATCATGGGGATGCTGAGTTTTGAAGCTAGTGATTTTCTTCTATGCTTGTGCAGAATTGTAGAATATGCCAGCCCTGCCTATGATATGCCATTATTTCTATAAGAAAAAACACAACATGAATAAAATTCTTCATCGTTAAGGTAGACCAGTAATGAACCTACGGTATGTCCTTTGAAATGGTGCTGGACTATAGCTCACAACATCCATAACAGTGATGGGAGTTGGAGTCTATTAATATCTGCGGCCACAGGTTCTCCACTCCTGTAGAAGAGCTACTGTATTAGGAGCTATATCAAATATGGTCTACATATTTTTGTTTTAAAATTAATTTGTCTTGCAACTTCCAGTGAAATCATCTATTTTAACCACACCCAATATTATAAACAAACTGAGTTAAGAATAAAATTTAATATCTTTCTTTTGGTTCATTTTGTTACTGTATAATAGCCAGGGATGCAAGACACACTTGAGTATGGCTTAGACCGAGCAACTGATCCCCTTGAAGATAAGGTAAACTAGGTAAGTGTGTATTCTTCAGCATTATTTTGCTTACAGTCTTAAACGATGATGAAGTTTTTAAAACTTTTCAATTCATATGTTTAATAAGATTGCTTGTTTTGACAATGGGCAGGAAGAGAGAGAGCTTGGATTACTGAGTTCCTGAAAGCTCTTGATCTATACTGTTCACTCAGTTTAAAGTGCCAGCAAAAATTATGGAAGTTCTAAGCCACTGGGTTCACATAAGTTCCTTGCAGTAATTTTTCTAGATTTAGTAGCATACACAGGAATGTAAATCACAACGCTGAAATATTTGCTACTGACTTTCCTGGTTTAATTCTCTCCAAGGCAACAAATCTTTGTCTTGGCTATTTCACTTCAAGGCTAAATTAGACAAGATGAAGGAGAACTCTGACTAGATCGCCTCTCTTTTTAATATTCAGCAAAGAGCTGCTACAGCAAGGATTGGATTCGTTCTAGCTCCCTGATCAGATTGCTTCCATGTGCCATTCTTTCCATGCATCATTCCACAGAATCCTTGCTTCCCAAAAAATTGTGATACCAAACATTTGCTCCATTAAAGAAATTTAAAACGTGTAGGAGTTTCCCACCACCACCACCACCAAAAGGCCAATAGCACATGGATAGAGGGTGCAGCTGCAGGGGAAGCAAAATGAAGGCATTGCCCCCCTGTGATCCCCCCTCCATAAAATTTTCCTTCAGTCCCCAAACTTCTAGCATTGCAGAGAATTAGACAATGAAAACTGTCCACACCTGGAACTCTTATATTTGCTTAGTTTGCATTCCCTTGGTCATTTTGCCCTTGGTATTTCTTTGGATACCTAAACAGTACAGTTGTCCCCCGGTATCCACAGATTTCGTATCCATGGATTAAGTTTTCGCGGTCTGAAAATATTCTTAAAAAAATAATAATCCAGAAAGCAAATCTTAATTTTGCCATTTTATATAAGGGACACCATTTTGCTATGCCATTGCATATAATAGGACTTATGGTATCCATGGGGAGTCCTGGAACCAAACCCCAGTGAATATGAATGGGCAACTGTACTTTGAAATGGTCCACTGAAATGTTAAGTAAGAGCTATGCTGGAAATTTGGAGACTACAGGAAAATTAAATGGTGTGTGTGTGTGTGTGTGTGTATCAGAATTCGAATTAGGGAACAATGCCCTCATTTTACCCCCAGCCCCGTAGCTACACACCTTGATAGGAGTAGGAACGGGGATGCAATTTTCAAAAGGAATTAAAAATAAATTCCCACTTCACAAGTGATAAGGTTCTGATCTGAAAAAGCCAAAATATAAAGAGATGGCAGATCTTAATGGATCATCATCATTTTGTCTAGTTTGATTCCCAGATAGCAACTGATGCTTACAATACAGCAACTGTAGCAGTAAAAGTACTGGCATTGGTATGGCATGCCTAGCCTTCTCCTTGACATCCTATTTTTTCCTTTGAGTACAAACAATATTTTTTTGGATGGGGAGAATTTTGTTAAGTAATACATTCACTAGGAAGAAGCAGTGCAGGGAAAGCAGATTTGGAAGAGAGAGAGAAGTTTCAATAATGGTGATTTCAAGGGGGGGGGTACACTCCTCACCTAGATTCCATCTCTCACTGAGAACAAGACCCTTGTAAAATCTGATTTCATTCCCACCACACAAAAGGTGTGGAAATGAAAAAGATGTTGTGGTGTAATATTGTGTGCAGCAGGACTGGCTGAGAGTACCCTTCTAGTCATGTAATGTAGCTCTTTATAGCAAATGACAGATAGGAGAGCTCACAAACCAGGCTGTGGAAGTGATACATGGTATTTATAGGTGAATAGGCCCCCAGTTGAAGGTGAAACTTGGATGTGGATTTGTTTGTATGAAGCTGAAGCCCTCCTTGGGGCACTTGTTTTTGTCAAGCCTTTTCAGTCCTAATAAACTTTTCATTTGGCTAAGGGCTCTCCCAGCCATTTCAGCTGCCAGAGGCAGGTAATTGCTGTGGCCGAGTGGGCTTGGTTTCCATGGAGACAGGGGAGGGAAGCTAAATACTAAGGTCTAGGATTTGTCTTTTCCCTGTGAGAGGCAGTGGGTGACATGTCTTTTTTTAAAGGAGAACAAGAGTCTGTCAGGCATGGGGAACCATACACAGACTGGAGGGGAGGGGGAGAGATTATTGAGCTAAACTATGTTGCTCTCCTATTACAGTCCTACACTGAAGGGAATTCTAGGCTTTAACCACTACAGAAAGCTGTTATCACTTTATTTCTTCACACATACCCAAGCTCTCACACTGCAAAACGTGCTACTTTCAGCCTTTTCCTCTTTCTTCCCTAATAAGGCTTTGCTCAGGAGGTGAGCACTGGCTTTGTTAAATCTCAGGAAAGAATCCTCCTAATTGTGAGAGGGTGTAGGTGGGAGTACAACAGAGCATTGGAGAGGACCTCTTTAAAAATAAATGAATTTACTGTACTACAGGATAAAAGCTATGGGTGCAACAGCTTCCCATCAGTTACTAGAAGGTGGGGTGGGGGTGGGGAGGGAAACTGCTCTTTGTTCCTCCTGCTGAGCCAGGAATAGAGTGGATGATGGGATAAGTAGCTGCGAAAGTGGTTTCCCCCAGCAAAAGCAAACAGTGAATGCTGGAAGTATGCAGCTCCTCTGCAATTAATAGACTAGCAAGGTGAAAGACGTCTGCTTTCTTCTATAGGGGATGATGCCGGTGGGTGATGCTCATCTGGATCAGGCATCAACATTTTTATTATGCAACTAGGCAGTCATGTGGCAGAGCCCACTGCAACTGTCTCTTGCTAAAGGAGGGGAGAGAGGGTGGGATGTGTTGTTGCTTTTTGGCCCCATTTCCCTTAATAAACTTGTCAGTGAAAATGCAAACTCTCACCGCAGCTGTCATCAGTATAGAAAAGTGAGTGGGTAACTTAAAAGCCATGGAAGAATTCTCCCCCTGCACCTATGATGCACAAAAAGTGGTGGGACTTTATAGACATGGCTGAGCTGAGCAAGGGTAGGCAACTGGTGGCTCTCCAGCTATGCTTGAGATTGCAGTTTCCAGCAGCCCCATGTAGCATAGCCAATGGCGATGGATGATGGAGGTTGTTATGTGTACCACTTTGGCATGAGAGGCTTTATCTAGAGAGAGGAGGGGCCATGGTAATATTATAGGACAACAACTGTCACTTTGCAGCTGTCTCTAAAGAATCCATATTTGGGTGCTTGATGTATGGTGCAAATCTAAAATGTGGAGGCTGCTGTCTGGGGTATTTTTATGGTTTTATCTACAATATTTTGTATTGTTCTTCATGGTGTTTATGTGTGGTTAGATTTTATTCTTGTGCTATTCTGTGTTTTGTGCTTATTGTAAACAGATCCCCAGATTGGGGAAACAGCATGCTAAAACAGTGGTTCTTAACCTGTGGTCTGTGGACCTCCAGGGGGCAATGATGTCCTCACAGGGGGACCATGAAGGCCCGTCTCCTCCATACAGTGGAGCGGCCACATGACAGGAGCCAAGGCAAAGGCTAGCTGGCTGGTGTAATTGTATTTTTATTATTATCAGGTGTTATTATTATTATTAGGGTTTTAAATCTTGAGTTAAGTCTTGGGGGTCCATGGCAACAAAATATATTTAAAGGGGGTTGCTGGTAAAGAAAAGGTTAAGAGCCACTGTGCTAAAAGGTTAGAAGAGGTAACAAAGCACCCCATGAGCACTGTCATACAGAATTCCTTAGTCCACACTCAGGCCCTATTGTTAATTCAGAGTCAAAATATAAGCTCTATACACAATGTCAAATGAATACATTCTGTTGAATTCATGAATTATTGTACCAGTAGAGGAAATCACTGCAAACAGCTTGTGAAATTCCTAAATCAATTCATTAACCTGTGAACTTTGCTGCTGTCCTCTGTGAATTCTTGGATGCATAATGTACACTTAAATCTCTGACTAATGGAACATGAAGGTGACAGCCCTAAACCAATAATGTATTGTATTTAGACAAGAGATTGTGTATGGAGAATGTATGAATGCTTGAAATGATGGAAAAGGTGAAAGAAAAGACCTCTGGAATAGATTGATGACACTATTTAGTTTAAAATACCCATTACATTAAGAGCTTTGTTGCTTCCTGAAACAGTTAATTAACAATTTCTCCTATCTTTTCTTTTCTCTTTCCAGTCTATTTTTCTCCGGTGTGTATATGGCCTTCCTGTCTGTGAAGTCCTTGACTGATTGTGCTATAGAAGATTAAAGCACTATAACCTCCATATGAGTCATATTCTGCTATATCACCGATGTTCACCTTGTAGAACTGTACTGTATATTTAAGAAACACCACTCTGGGAAAATGGACATTAATGAGAACAATGGGTCTAATTTAATCCAGTAGACTTGGGTGGGGGATACATATATATATATATATATATATGGTAAATGTTTGTCTTCTGTGGATTAGCCACACAGATTTATATGCTAGGATTAAGCTGATGGTTGGGAACTGTGGTAGGTTTGGGTTGTAGCTACAAGCTTTCTGATGGGATAACATACTAAAGAGGCTTCCATTTTAAAATCAGTGGCTTGCTGAAGAGAAGCCAGGTGTACAGACAGAGTGGGTCAAACAACAGGAAACAAAGGAGGGTCTCATATTAAAACTGCACTTGTTTCATATTTTCATATATACTTCTATGTTATACTGATTTGTATTGTACAGTATTGATATTTATCTATACAGGTCACCCCTGCTTACGTGAGATTGGTATCCATGGTTTCACTTATCCATGATTGGGGGGAGGGCTCTCTAGGCACCTGGAGGACCATAGATTTGTACTGGAGGTGGTCTCTCTTAGCATCAGGAAGTCCTCCAGCATGACTCTATGGTCAACTTCTGGCAAAAATTGACCATAGAGTTACACTAGATACCTAGAGAGGCATCCTTGCTAGGTATTTTCTAGGTCTTCCAACATAATTCTATGGTGGTTCACTATTATATTCATGTATCTGCAATAAGTCCAGGAACACATATATCCCCTGCATAAATGGTGAGCGAGCTAAATTGCAATCCATATAGGTTTCTGCTGCTCCGTATCCTTTATGGATCTCCCAGTATTATTCACTGTTATATGAACACTCTTTGGACTATCTGTTTGGAGGTTCTCTCCCCCTCCCCCAGTTCTTGATTGGTGTTTTGTACAAGAGTCCAGGCATAAATCTACTGCATTGAAGTACCTGAGCATATACTTTTATGTTCTCAAATATTAGTTACTAGATTTCATTCATTCTCTAGGGGAAAAATAAAGTTTTTGTTTAGGAACAATTCTGTCCATCATCCACGAGACAGTGGGCCAAACCCAAGGACGCCACTGGGGAAGCAACTAACCAGAGGCTTTGAAAGGACACCTTAGCTAGAGCATTCAATTTGGAAAGATTTTGAAGACCCACGGGGCCACATTTTGTTTTTACATGGCACTGCTGTTAGCATGTGAAATCAGAAGACAAACATAGTGTGCCTCTGAAGAAGTCTTCATATTTAGCTGTGATACTGTAACTGTTTTTAAAAATGTTTTCCGTTGAGTTAATAGCTAGCTGCCTTAGACTAGGTTTTTTTTAAATATCCAAATAAATTATATGTTACAATAGTCATCCATTATATTATCCAGAGTACTAACAAAATAAGACCTAATATAAGATCAAGGACCTAATACAATGAAACATAAGAAATATTTGCTTATTATTTTCTTAAAATGCAACATTTTCTACAATAAACAGTATCTAATGTAAGACAGTTAAGACTATGCTGCTTGGAGATGAGAGTTAATTATCATTGCTTCTGAAAGGGGTAAAACAGACAATTACATATAGGCACTCTATGTGTCTTAGATGATATATCTAGTGGTTTGGCTTGTTGCGTTGGTTCACTCTTGTATGTGACTAATTGCATGTTGAAGCAGAGGGCTAGGGGACCTGTGGCCTTCCAGTTGGTGTTGAATACAAATTCCATTTTCCCTGATACTGCACTTGCCTGCTAAAGCTGAGGGGAGTTGGAGTCCAACAACTACTGGAGGACTACAGTTCCCTACCCCTGCTGAAGCATTTGGTAAACAATGGGCCTTTGTGTTGGATGTAGGGAGGGAGAAGCTATGTATTGCATGCTAACATTTGTAACAATTTCTCAAACTGTTTTATACAAACCAAAAGAGCTTAGGAAGAAAGGTGGAGTGCTTAACTCTTCCCCATGTGTGAAAAAAACACACTTCATAACATGTATAAATATCCATTTGGAACTTCATAGAATAGATAGGAATTTAGAGATCTTGGCAGGAATCCAGCTGGTGACATGCCCTTGCATTATGTGAGCATGAATTCATTGTGCAAGGAGGTATTCATTACCTCCTCACACATTGCTTCCCCCTATGTGACATATGGGATCTGGGAGGGTGACATATGCTCTTTACTTCCAGCTGCAAAATGCCAGCTGGACATTGCTCCAGCCACCCCCTGCCCAACCCCAGCCTCTAAAGGGCTGTGGGAGCACCTCTAGGTGCTGAGATGTTGCCTTGCACACAGGGCACAAGTCCCATATAGTTAAGCTTTTGGAGATTTACTGTGAGTCTCCTATCGGATTGCAGCCTTTGAGTGGAAAGGCTGGTGAGAAAAGGGCTATTTAGCCCTTCCCCTTGCCACTCTTCAGCTCAGAAATAGGCCTCCTATATATTGGATCCAGGCTCTTTTACACACATTTTCATGTAACTGTTAATGATCCCATCACTCATGGCAAGTGAGCACTTGTGTGAGTCACAGAAGCTAAAGGGCTCCCAGAAAACCTAGGGGGTTTCCTGAGAGCCTATGTTTGGCATGCCTTTCCCATTTCCATCTGCTTATTCCAAACAGTCATGGCATGATACTTCAAAGGAAGCTGCTGGAACAAACAGTCCGCAGTTAATTTCTAGCTTCCATTGCTTGCTGGCTGGTAGATGACACATAACATCATTTGAGCTATTTAAATCACAGCATAAGCACAGCAGATATTGTTTCTGAGGCTTTTAATTGCAATGTTTATGTTTTGCAATGTGTTGGTTCCTGTCGCCTTTAAGTAAGACTGAATGATCTAATCACTGTCTCCTAAATGAATCTCTATTAGCTCCATTAGAATAACCCTGTAATTAAATGCACACACATATGTAGGCTGAGAAGGAGCAGGCAGTACTATCTGCTAAATAAGTTTTAAAAAAATCATATGGCGGATGGACATCAGTGCATTCATTCCTAGATGACTTGGGTAAATGTTAGTCTGAATTTAGTTTTAATTATTAAAGGAGATGAAATATTTTGTTGAAATGCAGTGTTTTGAACATTCACACAGATTTTTATTTTTATCTTGTTATTGTGTTCCCTTGTTCTACAGAAAAAAACAATAGATGTTTATAGGAGAGAGGTAATTTCTTTTTTTCTCCATATAATAAATATTAATCAGTTATTGTTGTTTGCACTGATAATGATAAAAAGCATCTTTTTTCCTAGATGTTAGATCTGAAAGCCTTATTATAACAATCCAGAGGCTGCTCTAATGCACTCAGGTGCCCCACATGTTTGCTTGATTAGTCTGGGCTGATATTCTTCTTTGAAATTTATGAGTAAAACTTAGACCATCTAGATTTTATTATCAGGCAGAGCTCCAACACTGTTAGTACAACATATTCCTCCTTTGCACCCAGGAAGATTCATTGGGTCCCAGATTCTTGGGGATCTACAGTTCAGAATATGATCTTTTGAATGCTTGGCTTGGTCAAGCATTTTACAGTGGAGTGGTTCAAGGTATTTTGGTGCCCGAAGCAAACAATCCAAGTATCTCCCTGTTGCCATGGTTAATTCTTAATTGATGGTTTGTATGGTGATATGGTATGGTAATTGTATTGTATGGTAATAATTGATGGTTTGTATTCATTGGCCACCTCATTTCATTTAGTAGTACCAGCTCTCTGACTTCTTTCCCTCCAGCTGCCAATTCTCAGCCCAAATTGCCACCCCGATACCCCATTGACTGAATTTGACAGTTACATGTCAGTTCATGGCCAACCCCTTTAATTCACAGGCACAGACGTGTGTGTGTGTGTGTGTGTGTGTGTGCATGTGCATGCACGTGCACACACACATACACAATCTTACATTTCACTCTCAGGAGTATAACCTGGCTGTACATACTTCTCCATGATCTAGACAGAGGTGATTGTAAAACAGTGCAGGTTGGGCCTTTTCATGGGAGGAGGCATGCAATGAACCCACAGGAAATAATGTGCTTTGTTTATTTCTCACAGTTCCGATGTAAGAAACTACACAAGTGCTTTAACTTATATGTCTGGAAATTGCTTTCTGTGCACTTTTGTAGACACCTCCTTATGGATGGAGTTACACCATGTTATGAGAAAATACTGCTAGCTTTTTGGTGGGTGTTGGTTTCAGTCAGGCGTCTGCTGTCCTTCTAACAAAATGTGAACTGTGTCCCTTTGTAGATCATGTACTACCAGCAGGCCATTATGAAGACTAGAGTAAAGTCCTCTGTCTCTCTAGCAGGGTAAGTTCTGACATCCTTGGTGCCCATGGGTATATGAGCCAAGAATCCAGTGCTTTCCATAGGTACTGTTGCTGCTTCTCCTGTCCCTCCTTATCTTTAGAAATAGGAACGTTAGGGGTGATCCCTGTCTTGAATTTGTATCTCCTGAGCTGGAAGCCTTGTTTGCTTATTCCAGATATACTGATATAGGCTTATTTCAGTGGGCATCTTTTTCAGGTGGAGGGACAAGTGGTCATAAAATCTTTCAGAAGTCAAGATGGTCAGTAGAGCTGACTGTGAGCAAAACCAGTAATAGGCAGTGCTGTACAAACACACCCATGTTTTCCCCTACTCAGGCAGAGACATACAAATCTACAGTCCCATAGACAAATGTTCTCCCCATTTCTCTTTTTCTTTCTATCTGTCACAAACACACGTGCTTCCCTTCTATCTGCCTTGTGTGATGCCTATAAAGATTGCACACTTGGGGATAATCTTTCTTTGATTGCCCTGCTGGGATCCTCTTCCCTAGTGGCTGTGACAAGCTGGACAGGATGATGCTCCAGATGCCATGGTCTCAATGGTTGATCCTCTGAGCCTTACATCATAAGATATTCTGGCAGTAGGGCTCTGAGAGCTGACCACAGAGAGTATGGCAGCTAGAGCATCATCCTCTCCAGCTTTCCATAAGACCTAGGGAGAATTTCTGGTGAAACTATCAGTGGTGTTGGTGTGGCTAGCTCACTTTGTGGACCATGGAGAAACAGCTTCCCCCTGGCTGTATGAAGCCCATAGGTTGCCTGTATGTCTTCTATATGAAGGAAATACAAATGCCACATTTAAACATAGGAATTGTTTCTTATTATTTCCTCACAGGGTGTTAGGAGCCATGTTTTGTATGCAGGAAGTCTCAGTTTCCATTAGAGCTGGGTGGGAATTTTCAGCATAGCTTTATTTATTTATTGGTGATGGTTTGCTAAAAACAACAACAAACCCACAACCCCCCCCCCCATGCAGACTGATTGAACAGTGGGAAAAGTGGTCTCAATAGATCAATGGAAGGTTCCTTTTCTGACTTAGAAGACAAAGCGGCTGTGGATGTGGTTCCTTTTATCCCCCACTTAGGAAAAAAAAAGAGCTTATCACAGCTGCTTGTACTACTTCTGCAGTGAGGTACTCAGGTCTGCAGCCTCCAGCTGCATTTCCTGGACCAGAATGCAATGGGAACAATCATATAAACTCGACAGCTTTGGAATACAGAAGTCAGTGAAACAATGCACATTAAGAGAATAAAAGAATAAGAGAAATAACAATAAGAGAATAAACAATAAGAGAAATAAGAGAAATAAGAGAATAAACAATAAGAGAAGGTCTTTAAACAGGCTGGATTGCCATCTGCCGGGGATGCTTTGATCAAGATTTCCTGCATGGCAGGGGGTTGGACTGGATGGCCCTCATGGTCTCTTCCAACTCTACAATTCTGTGATTCTAAACAATGCACATTAGGGCTCCTACATATTTCATTATTATTATTATTATTATTATTATTATTATTATTATGTTATTAGTGTATTTTTAAAATGTCCAGTCAAGTCCTTTAAAACATATTCTTAGAGTCTGAAGCAGAAGTTGGTGTTATGTGATGCTGACTGGCTGCTCCCCCCCACTTTCATTTAAAAAGCTCCCCTTCCTTCACAGATTAATTTTTCACTTTAAAAAAAAATTGAAGTATGAATGAACAAATAAGATACAGGTGTCACACTTTTATAAAGGTAGGATCCTTTTGAAACATGGGGAAAAGTCAAGAGTAAGAGCTGATCCCATGTGCAAATCGCTGGTGTGCATTTGGTGTGCCCTGAAGCTAAAGGACACCCTTGCACTCTCTTGGTGTTATTTCTGTTTTTAAGTGACACACACAACTCGGCTTATATGAGGTAATTATTATTTCCATAGTTAGGTAGGCCATCAGAAACTTTGCCAACATTATTTCCAACAGGAATATTCTTTTATATATATATATATATATATATATATATATATAGTTCTTTGAGTAGTATCTGTTTTGGAGAGGAAACAACAATCCATTTTTACAGCAGTTAGGACTTGACAGAAGTCAGGTCTCTTGTGTCTCCCCCACTCCCCAGATGTGTCGATGAATTTGCCAGTTAATACAACCAGCTCTCCCGTGGAGTGTCTTTTCACATGGAAGCCATGCCCATCTCAAAGACAAACTTCTTATTTGAAACTAGTGCTTCAGTTGATTGAATGATTTTACCATCTGTGAAAATGGTTTGGTTTGAGTGTTCCATCCCCAAAGATCCAAAACATATAGTATTGTTGGATGCATTCTGCTCACAAAGGCAGAATTTTGCTTGTTTTTCTAGAAGTGAATTGTCTTTAGCTTTTGAGCATTTCTTTTTCCATAATCAAAATCAGATAATCTTGAAACCCCAAGACAATATACATAAGGAATGTGCTTGCTTTACTGAGAACAGAATCGTTGTCAGCACAGATAAAAGAGGAATCTTCTATAGGGTTATAAAAAAAAACCACACCAAAGTTGTTATCTGTTTGTTGACATACTCAAGAAGCAATACGAAAAGGTACTGTTGGAGATGTGTATAGAAAGAACCTAGGTGCATACCTCCACTGTAGAATGTAGACTTCAAATTTTAGCTAAGTTTTTGGGTTGTTGTTATTGTTTTTTAAAATAGATAACATGTATCTGGGATATCTTCTAGGTTGAGCATTGACCAGTAGAATCCTGACTCCCGAGGGCTTGATACTTTGTTAAACAGATTATTTTGAAACATCATTGGCACATCTCTTTTTTGTCTGTAGCGTTTCAGGCTGCAGGTAGAGTATATCAGGTTTGAATGTTCTCCCATGTCTGTTTGTTTTTTAATCCCCTGGACATAGAAACAGTACATCTGAAAGAAAGATCAGATAGAACACTTATTTCTGACATGCCAACTTTCCATTGTTTTTCATGTGATGCTGCATTCAAACATGCCTTTCCCTTACCAGCATCCCAAAATGGAACCATCTAGGAAAAGGCATTCTGGAATGTGCAGCTGAAATTTTCCAGTACTCATACATTACTTGTACATGGATGTTAGTGCAACATAGTAACTTCTGAAGCAGGCTTTCTCAGAGGGTTGGTTTTACCATCACAGAATGTATGAAATGGTGGGTACAAAATCACCAAAAGGGTAGGTGTGAGATTCCAAGTGTTATAATTTGCCCCACAGTGGTACTGAAAAATTCTTCATGTTGTGAAATCACCCGTGACCTGTGCTCATAACTGCCTTACTACCATTCTGGTTACTATACTGCCCGTAGATGACCTTCCTGTTTTCATTTCCAATATTTTCAGAATGGTGAAGTACTGTGAACAGTTCCGCTCCAATGATCCCCTAATTTCAGGATGCCTCCCCAGCAACCCTTGGGAATCAGATGATGTTGATTTTTGGGAGCTCAATGCAAAGCTGTATGTACTGCATTTCCATCTGTTTGTGAGTTATATTTACCCCCAACTGATTCTTTTTTTAAAAAATCTTGAGTTCTTTAAGAACTTCTTTTCTACTTGATGTAATTGGTGGTAGGCTTGGCTGGTCCTCATGTGGCACCTGTCCTGTCCCTTTAAAAGTCCCGAGGTATAGTGAGAGGGCATTGCTGGGTTTGCCCATTGTCCTTCTGCTCCCTTATCCTTATTTTCTTATTCTGCAAGCAAGAGTTCAGGACTGAAAGAGCAGCTGGTGAAGCACTAGCATTCTTTCTTGATCCTTCAGAGATTATAAAGAGATGGTGGTGGGCAAGCGCTGAGGGTCCAGAGCCCATATTTGCCCAACCACCAACCTCAGAGGGACCCTGCCATGCCAAATAGTAATTTTGGGCCAAAAATAATTTTGCTAAAAAATTCCAAGACATTCAAGAATACCAGCTCAAGGAAGCAACTGTGTTATGAACCAAAAACAGACTCTTTCAACACAATGATCTTGTCACATGCAACAAAACTTAATTATTTTAATGGCCTTAGCTTAGAGGAGTTCATTATGGCATATTGGAAAACAGTGGAAACATCTCTTTGCAGCTAACCTGGGATGTGTGTTACAGGCTTAAAACATGAAAATAAAGCTCAGGCTGCTGCCACACTGCAGAAATAATGCAATTTGACACCACTTTAACTATCAAGGCTCCGTCCTATGGAATCCTGGAATCTGTAGTTTGTTGTGGCACCAGAGCTCTCTGCCAGAGAAGGCTAAATATCTCACGAAACTACAAATCCCAGAATTCCATAGCATTGAACCATGGCAGTTAAAACAGTGTCAAACTCTATTATTTCTGCAGTGTGGCAGCAGCCCATGTCTCACAGGAACTGATTTCAAACCACTTCTTTGTAATTAAACTTTTGCAGGGTGGAAATCCCCACCAAACCACGAGTGGAGAGATGGGCGTTCAATTTTAGTGAGCTGATGCGGGATCCCAAAGGCCGCCAGAACTTCCAGGTGTTCCTGAAGAAAGAGTTTAGTGGTGAGTGTGAAATTGTGCCTACTTTTCTTTCTTTCAGTTTTGCTTTTACAGTGCTAAAGGACATAGATGTCACAGTCGGCTAGCAGAAATGAATTTCATTTGCGGAACACCATTTCCTCCCTTTGTAATAGGTGAGGTGATCTGAGGTAACAGTGCATCCACACAAAGGGAATAACTCTGTCAATTATAGCTTTTACCGATGGCCTTGGTATGGAAGAAGCCACCCATTAACTTAGAATATAAAAAAGTAATACATAACATTTGTAACCACAAAGGATCCTTTGTGTCCCAGCAAAAGGGCTTAGAAACACAAAGCTCCTACGCTTTACAGTACCTTTATCTGGATGTTAAAAAGTAGGGCATGAAATAAGGTAGCTAGATTAAAGGGTTCCCATATTTTAATATTTGTATAGAAGGGAGAATTCTAGAAAGAGCAGCTTATCATGGCTTAGGGTTACCATATGTCCTCCTTTTGCAGGACATGTTCTCTTTATGAGAGCTAAAATTCCTGTCTGGGTGGATTTTTAAAATGTCTGGAATGGAGAAGAAGTCAGGGAGAAGGTAGTAGAGCTCTGAGGAAGAGGACGAGAGATGTGCCAGGTTAAAGCAGGGTGAGGGAGGTCCCCAAAGCAGCCAGCCTCAATCCTGTGAGGGTTACAGAGTGACTCAACAGTTTCTAGCTGGGTCAGGGCCACCACTGCCATTGGGGCTGTCATCCTCCTCTGTCCTGAAGGGAAGGCCTCTTAGGGAAGAATCATAGGAGTCGTTTACATGGCAAAAAAAAATCCTCAACTGATTCGCCCAGAATCCTAATAGTTCACACGAATTTTGGGCCAATGTCATCATATTCAGAAGGAGGGGGGCCAAAATACTTGCAAGATGTGCAATATAAGCTTTCGCTATTTTTTCTTACTTTTTAAAAAATCCCATAAAGTTGCGCACTATTGGCTGTGTGAATTTCCAGCAACAATCGTGAAACAGGGGCTCAGAACAGAGCTGAAATGCAATTGGTTGGACCTTGGAGAGGGCAGGCTTGCAAGGGATGCCTTGCAATACTGGATCTGCCTTTTTTTTTTTAGGGCAGACTGGGCAACCCCAGCATTCTCCCCTTCCCCGTTCACTGGCTGCAGGGGTGGGTAGACAGGACAGTAGCCCATCTGTCCACCGCTGCGGCCTGTTCCTCTCTGGGCCCCCTTCCCCATTTGCTGGCTGAAGGGGCCCCAGACCTCTCCACCATTACTGCCTTTCTGCCCCGAGTGAGAGATAGGCCTCCATGACTGTCAGTCACAGAGGTCACGCCTCCCCCATGTGAACTGCAAAATTGCTAATTTATCGGGATTTATCAAACAGCCAAAATTGTGTAAACTGCTCAGCTCTGAATTGAAAGGGAGGTAAGCTGGCATTTTCCACATTAAAAATGGTTGTGTAACTGACCCCATAGAATCATAGAGTTGTAAGAGACCATGAGGGCCATCCAGTCCAGCCCTCTGCCTTGCAGGAATATACAATCAAAGCACTCCCGGAAGATGACCAGCCTCTGTTTAAAAACCTCCAAGAACGAGACTACATCACACTCCAAGGCAGTATATTCCACTGCCAAACAGCTCTTACTGTCAGGAAGTTCTTCCTAATGTTTAGGTGGAATCTCTTTTCCTGTAGTTTGAGACCATTGCTCCATGTCCTAGTTTTTGGAGCAGCAGAAAATAAGCTTGCTCTCTCTTCAATATGATAAGATCGCAGAGAGGAGAAAGGCACCCCACAGCTATTGTCATGATGATGTCTGGCCACCAGAAAGGTCTGTCTTGTGCTTTGGGCTGACTCAACTGAAGAGTGGTGGTTCCTCTTAAAACTGCCCGGAGTTTTTAGGATATTTAAAGTGAGAGATGTCATGGCGATTGGTGGTTTGAAGTACAGATTGAGTCTCCCTTATTGGAAATGCTTGGGACTAGAGGTATTTTGGATTTTGGAATATTTTGGATTTTGGAATACTTTCATATATATATAATGAGATCTCTTGGAGATGGGATCCAAGTCTAAACACAAATTCATTTATGTTTCATATACATCTTATACATGTAGCCTGAAGGTAAATTTATACACAATATTTTTAAATAATTCTGTGCATGAAACAAAGTTTACATACATTGAACCATCAGAAAGCAAAGGTGTCGCTATCTCAGCCACCTATTTTGGAATATTTTGGAATTCTGGATAAGGGAGACTCAACCTGTAGTCAGTCAGCCTCCCTTTTCCTCTTCATAATATGTTAACCCTACCATAGGAGGTGTGGTGTAAAAAGCTGCATCTACTGATCTTTCCTCTCTTAGAAAATTAATCAAGGTCTTCCTTTGCATTTGGCCAACTGAGAGCGATAGTAATTCTGTTTTGCTTATTTATTTAGAAGATTTTACAAAATGTGTTACTATTTCTCTTTCTCCTCTTTCAGGGGAGAATTTGGGTTTTTGGGAAGCTTGTGAAGATCTAAAGTATGGAGACCAATCTAAGGTGAAAGAGAAAGCCGAAGAAATTTACAAGTGAGCATTGTACAGAGTTACAACATTCTTCCTGGTGTTTTTTATTAACTTCTTCTGTATAGTGCTGCTTATATAAAAAATACCTGTAAAACATGAATGCTAGGCTATTTTATTTGGAGAGGATTGTAAAGCACTGATAGTCCATGCAATCTGGATACAGGGTTTATGTATTGCAAGATATATGCAGAAGCCTTGTTAAAGTGAAGGCTCATGTGAATCCATTACAGTAGCACCCCTTGGCCCCACCGCAGATTGGTTCTGGGCCCCACCACGGATAGTGAAATCCATGGATAATAACGAATGACCTTGCCGCTGTCACCAGATGCCCCCCGCCGCAGAGAAGGGAGAAAGGAGGCGAGCTCCTTCCTCCCTTCCCCGCCCACCCCCGCCAGCTCTGCCATGCCGCCAGACCCCCCCCCAAAGGGAGAAAGGAGGTGAGCTCACCTCTTCCCTCCCTCCCCCACCAGCTCTGCCGCACTGCTGGAACTGTACCACCGGAAACGTCCAAGGGAAGGGAGGGGGGAGGCGAGTCCACCTCCTCCTTATCTCCCATGCCCACTCTCCCATGTCACCATCTGTGGATAACTGAATCAGTGGATGGCGAATCAACGGATGCAGGAGGGCTACTGTACAGGAATGTAATCAATAGCATACTTGCATGTAAACCAGTGACATGATATTCAGCAGTGTCTGACATTTTCTCAGAATTAATTCTAGCACTTTCCCCCAGCACTGGAAGGCTTAGTTAGCCATAGTGTCAAGGACCTTTGCTTTGAGAAGACTTTAGAATAGCCTAATTGAAACATTAACCCAAGCCACAGAAGAGACACTTAATGCTTTCTGTGGGAGGATGGTGCCCACAATAACATTAATATTGCGCAACAATACTTTGAAAGCATAGCAAGATGCAAGCAGTCCAGTACTGTTCACCTTGACTAGGAGCAGCACATCTCCAGCATTTCTGGCAAGATTCTTTCATAGTGCTACCAGGTTGTTGTTAACTGCCTTTGAGTTGACTTCAACTCAAGGTGACCCTGTGAATGAGAGACCTCAAAGACCTAGTATTTCCTAGTACTGTATTAGTATTTCCTGGTGGTTCCCTATCCAGATACTACCAAAGCTTGATCTTGTTTATCTTCTGAAAACAGTTGAGACTGGATGTCTTCAGAGTGGTATAATAATACTAATAGATTATTAGTCTATTATTATATAATAGTATTAGCATTTATATATCACTTTTATGTCCCGCCAAGGCCTTAAAAATGAATTTTACAATTACATAAAAATATAGTTGCATAAAAACCAGTAAAATCACAACAAACAAAATAAAAGACCATTCTTTGAAAAACAAGCCTAAATGATTTTTAAAACTGCATGTTTGTACTGCAATAGGGGTGTCAATGGCACAGTGAATCTTTTCCAGACTTCAGTCTAAATATTAAAGTCCAAAATACTGAACCTGTATTTTGGGATTGGGTTCATCACCTTCAATAGCTCCTTTAAAGTTGGACTAAAACCCAAGACAGATTCACTGCGCCACTAATATGGAAGCCACCCACACTCTCTGTCCCTTTTTTTTAAAGCAGAGGGCCTACAATGGCTTCTTCTAGAAGAGTTGGAACATAATTGCTTTTATAAGAAGTATTTACAACCTCCACCAACCATCAGCCAGCCCTTTCCTTCTTGCTTTCATCAGCCAGGATGTACACAGGTCTAATAAACAATCGCTGTCCTCAGTCCTCCAAGTAAACTGTCCACATATTCAGTCTGAATGTGTTGAAACTCATTTGTCAAAACTAGAAGAAACAAATGCCATCATTATCTCACCAGAACCTACTACCCATATCCAAGCCAGAGACAATAAGCATTTTTTTTAAAATTAGCAAAGTGTTTTGCAATTTTATCACAACTGGTTGATTTTCAAGGGATCCTCCTCACTCCCCTGGAGTCTAGAATGTAATTGCCCCTTAACTTTCTGAAACAACTGGGATGGATGAGACAGTGTTAACACAACAGAGAGAGAAGAACTTTTAAGGCAGGGGGGATCCGCAAGCTATCCGTTCATGTTAAAAAGTGATGGACAGCAGAACATTTAGATATGTCTCAGTACCTGAAGAACCTGCCTGAATTCTTGTTTACCATATAGTCTCCCCTTTTTTATTTTTCAATTGCAGAACCTTTCTGGCACCAGGAGCAAGACGCTGGATCAATATTGATGGTACTACTATGGGCATCACAGTCAGAGGCCTCAAGCACCCTCATCGCTATGTCTTGGATGCTGCACAGACTCACATTTATATGCTTATGAAAAAGGTTTGTCATTTTGCTTATAAATCCACATTGTCTTTTCCAACTATCCAAGTCACTTCGCTATAATGGCCAAACAAATTTATTTGAAAGATGGAGTATTTCCATTTAGTCCAAAGATGAATCAACTAGTGAGTTCCACATGAGTCTGAAAAAAACACATTTCAGAAAACTAGTCTTGGGACAGCTCCTTGTAGAGTTGGCTCAGCCCTGATTTTGACCATGGAAAAATAACCAAAAATAAGACTTATTTGAAAAAGTAGGGATTGGTGTGTTCCTTCGGCATTGAAAAGTACTCTTCTAAGAATCAAAGACCCTCAGTGCATTTATTAAAAGTTGTAACCTTTGCTATTTTCCCTCAAGGTTACACAGCTAGAGTTCTGGATTTCTCCAGCAGTTCTCTAGAGTCTTAGGGTCTCCTTTTCTACGTCATACCTCCCTCTATGCCTTATGGCTGATCTATGAAGAAAAGCTGCAGTTACCTGAGTAAAGAAATGCCCATACAGCTGAAAAACATTTAGGAAGCCTTATAGATTTTCCTTGGTTTTTTTTCTAGGCTGTGAGGCTGTGTTCTGGAAGAGTTTATTTCTGACATTTCGCCTGCATTTGTGGCTGGCATCTTCAGAGAAGATGAAGATTCTCTGAAGATGCTAGCCACAGATGCAGGCGAAACGTCAGAAAGAAACTATTCCAGAACACAGCCTCACAGCCTGGAAAAAACCCAAGGAAAATCTATGGATGCTGGCCATGAAAGCCTTCAACTTCACCTTTAGGAGGCTATCTGGCTCCATGGCACTTCTATGTCCAAAGTTAGAACCACTCTACGTTTCTTAACTTCAATTGAGAAATACAGTTCCATCTACAGTATAATAGGATGGGCCCTGCAAAGGTATTTACATAGTGATAGCTTCTGCTACCATATCAAGACACAGACCTCTAGGATTCATACCACAGAACATTTAAGAAGGCAATTCCAACTTCTTATTTACAACCAACCATAAGGTGTAAATCCAGTGGTGACTCACTGAATCAATGGAACTTACCTTAAATGTTGACTTGCCATGTTAACCACTGATTCAGTGAGTCTATTGTAATTGCAACTAACAACTTGTTTTAGGCCTATCTTGCTAAAACCTGTACTTGAAAAATGAAGGAGAGCAGCTACTAGTACTCTTACCCCTTCTAAGACATGAATTTTCCCAGTCCTTATTAGATGCTTTGGCATCTGAGAAAATGATTTAAGTGGCCCCAGTTTTGTTGTGAATTCTAACCACATGAGCATTAATATAGCCACAGGTTCCCATAATGCATACATATTTAATGTGAAGAAAAGATGTTCTCATGTATTAGTGGGTAAGATTCTGTTCTTCCCTCTCCCCCACTCTTAGTCTCTTTGACTCCTAAACAACTGTAAGGAGAGATGATTTTAATTAGGATGCTTGTAATCTATAACTACCAGTTTCCTTTTCTTCTCCCCAGTAGGATTCTTATGGTCGCTATTTAAAGTCTCCAGTATACAAAGAAATGTTGTCCAAGGCAATTGTACCACAAGAAGCAGTGAAAAAAAGGCAAGTCAATGGGGATTTAATTATGTGTTATTTGGTGTTGGTTTAATTAAGGGCATTAAAAACAAAATGCAAGGCCTGAGTAAAATTGGATGTGATTTAGATGTTTGCATAATTTAAAGTACATCTTTCATGGGGAAAATATGTCTGGCTTAGGGGTATAAACATTTGACTGTTTCACCCTCACAGGTAAAGATGAATAATTTCCATAGATTTCTCCCTGCTGCTGGAGAAAATGACTATTTCTGCTCAGTACTCAGCTAGTATTCACACATCCCAAAATGTTTCAGGAAATAATTTGTAAATAGTGTTTTTGTGTGAAAAATGTGGGGGTTTGCATTCCCCCCCCCCGATTTTTCACTAAAACTACTGTTTTTAGATATTTTTTTTGTGCAAGATTGCTGGGTTTTGTACATCAGGCCTGCACCAAAAACACATGGCTATCTGGAAACTGTTTTTTCCACAAAAACTATGTTTGGGGTTAAAATCCCTACAGTTTTCATGCCAAAATGCCCCTACATCTGTTTCTGTTCAGAATAATTTCCCAGACCACTTCAAGATCTGCAAATACCAAGTAAAAACTGCAAAATTCTTGCCATTCTGTTATTTTTACTGATCAGACTCTCCCAAATGTCAGGAAACCTATTTTTCAGCCAGTATACGAATAGCGGTGAATATTATTTCAATCCCTATTAGAAACACATCATAACCCTCTTTCGGAATGAGGTGTGTAAGAATGAGTGTATTGGTTTTTTGGAAAAATCTTTTAACAACAGTTTGTATTTGCTGTGACCACTAACAAACCAATTTCCCTTCTGATGGTACTTTAAAGGATAGTTGAACAGAAAAAGCTGCACCTTGTAGTGCTGTTGGTTGTCATGGGAACCACCCTACAGTATTCCAGTGTGAAGGCTTCTGAAGCTGATTTATTGACTCCTAAAGTAGTAGTAACAAAAATAATTTGTTGTCTGAGCAGAAGGAGTGCTTGCTCCAAAGTGACAGGGTGAGGTGTTCTCATTGTTAAGACCAGTAGCTCTTAACCAGTAGCTCTTAACCTTTTCTTTACCAGGGATCCCTTTTAAATATCTTTTGGTGCTGAGGACCCCCAAGACTTAACTCAAGATTTAACACTAATAATAATAATAATAATAATAATAATAATACCATCTATTAAACTTTCCCTCAGAGGCCACTGGAGTGGGGGAAAGACTTTTCTCCAGCTCCTTCCTGCAAGATTGTATGTGGAGTGGATTGAATGGCAATGTGCAGGCCAAGCCAGCCTTTGACTTGGCTCCTGTCAAATGGCTGCTCCACTGCAGGGAGTTGGTGGGCCAAACAGCCATCAAGCCTTTGTGGACTCCCTATGAGGACATGGGGTGGGGAGTGACTGTGGACCACAGGTTAAGAACCACTAGTTTAGACTATATGTAAAAATGAAATGTATAGTGTGCATGCATGCATGCACACACACGAAATATTTGTATACCACTTCTCATTAGAATGCAATCGTATAGGAACTAACACCATGAAAAAAAATAAAGCAACAACAAGGCTTTCCCCAATGAGTGTTGCATGCATTGTCTGAATAGCCTTACAAACTTGTATAGCAGACCTTATACAGTTGTCCCTTCACATTCGCTGGGGTTTGGTTCCAGAAACCCCCCCCCCGCCCCGTGAATACCCAAATCCGTGAATAGTCAAGCCCCCATTATATGCAATGACATAGCAAAATGGTGTCCCTTATATAAGATGGCAAAATCAAGGTTTGCTTTTTGGATTATTATTTTTCAAACAATATTTTCAAGCTGTGATTACTCAAATCCGTGAATGCCAAATCCGTGAATGTGGAGGGACAACTGTATATATCCTTATATTACAGCATGGACTGGCGAGGGCTAAGAAATAGCGGTGTCTTTAAAGGTCACCCAGTGAGTTAGTGTCAGAGATGAGATTTGACATAGCAGTGTGCACCCTATTTCCCATGTGAACTTGCTAACCACGTTTTCTCTTTGGCAGTAAATCCTTTTTGCTCTAAAGGTTCAGGCCTGCTGCTGACTGTGTAGACACCCCAGTGAGGGAAAGTATTGTGGCCCTGATAATAGCAAATAGAATGTCCAAAATCAATCAAGATGACTTTATAGGTTAAAAATCCCATCTGAATGTTTGGCTGGGCTAGAGATGGTTCTCATCTACTATTGATAACATTCAGATTCCTCTTGGAAATATAAGTCTTGGGTCTGTCTGAGCTAGGGAGAGTTCAAAGCTAATCTGTGTAAGATTCGTCTAGACAGAGAACTGCCACGGTTTAATCAAAACCAGATTTTAGAGAAATCAGATTAAGCATGTGTTTGAAATATTTTACAAGGTTGAGTGTTTCATACCCAGCTATTTTGAAGCTGGCTCATATTTTTATGTGTCAGTTGGGTTTGCTGTGCCAAAACCTGTGTTTCCTTCACTAAGCGCATAAAGTGTGAAAGGTAGATAAAGGCACATATAATTGGGAAATAGTGGGAGCTATGGGCAGTCTAGGGCTTCCCCTGTACACATCTCTGAATGTTGAGTATCAGGTATCTGCCCATTACATTTAGATGTTTGTGACAGGAAAAAAAAAGTGCAACACCAGTTCCCCTGTAGCAAACAGGTGAAGCAATTCTTTAAACTATTATATGTAGCCATACCACCTTAATTCTAGGTTATTTAGATCTTTGTTAATAGATATGTTTCAGCTTTTAAAAATTCCCTTTAAAGATAAATAATTGTTTAACTTTTCTAAGTATTTCATACTGAAGGCCTATACCATATTAAAGCCCCCATTGTAGGATATATTTCTGAGTAGACAGGCATAAGATTGTGCTATGGAATGGGGCGATAAATGCTTTTAAATCAATAAAAAAAATATAGACAACCTTTGTGAGTGGGATTTCCTCCCCCCTAACTAGCATCTTTTAAATGCTTATTTGGGAAAATTTTTGAAAATATTCATTTACATCAGTGGCATGTATTTGCCATCTAACGCACACTTCTCTGAATAATCCCACCAATGGTAGTGGGGATGTTTTCAGAAGGTGGACATGAGTGCCTCTAAGCTGAGATCAGGCCAGCTGATGTATCTAAGGGAAGAGGGAAGAAACAAGCAGGTTTTGTTTTTTAAAAGACTCACTAAGATTCAAAGTCTCACAAAGAAAGTTGCATATGCCTAGTCAGAAGAGTCTCCAAGGAGTTTGTAAGTATCAGCTTCCAATTTGCATTTTGGCAAAGTCTGCAACATCTGTGAAGTTTATGCAGTTTGGAACTCGAAAGCAACCATCCCCAATGCAATTTTCAAATGATGCTGTGCTATGTGAGGCTCCCCCCCCCCAGCCCTGCCACATGAAATCATGCTTGTTAGCAAATGCATTTGGAGTATAATTCATATTCCAGGCAGCTTCCTAGTTATGCTGAAACAAAGAATGGACAGGCAGGTGTTTCATGTGAAATGCTGTTTTATATTTCTTTTCAGTTAATCGGTGCTACTGATAACTGGGGTGCAGCTATGGGTGGGGGAATGTGTACATTTCTCCCCCAATAAGAATTCTGCACCCCCAATGAAATTTTCCTCAAGTCCCCAAATTTCTAGCATTGCAGAGAGTGAGACACTGAGAAACACTGACATTGAGAACTCTTTATATATTCTACGTTCCCATCCCTTGGTAACTTCACTTGCCCTTTTCTTGGAGTGCATAAACTGCGTTTCTAAATGCTCAACTGAAGTTTTAAGTTACTGCAATGCTAGGAATTTGGGGACTGAAGGAAAAAAAATTGGGGGAGGAAAATTCTTATTTTGGGCAGCAATGTCTTCATTTTGCCTCCCCCACTCCCACACCTGCTAAACTGTAAGAAGAAAAGAACATGTAATGAAAGGAAAGACTGTACAGGCATGCTAAGTATGGCATGGACATCGTTACTGGGCAGTGTAATTAAACCTTTTTGGCCCTGTAGCTGATGTGGAAAATGACAAATATAGATAATTATTCTTTGGTAATAAAGTCCTTGTGAAATTAATCCTATTAGTTTGATTTGTTGGTTACATTTCATATGTGTGCGTACCCACTCACAGACTCTCGTTGGATCGGATAGGTGCTATTGAGTCTCTTAAATTATAGCTACCTGATGCTCTTGTGTTCATAACAAACATTTGCTGCATGAAATGGGTGAAATAAAAACAATATCCTGGTGACTTTATATCATAACTAGTCAAAATGGGAGTTCAGGTCAACAATTTGAAAAGAAAGGGGTGAAAGGGAGGCTGGAAAGAACCTTTGCAGCTGCCAGGGGATGCATCTACACTACATCCTACGAAATCCTGGGATTTGTAGTTTTACAAGGTCTTTAGCCTTCTCTGCCAAAGAGTGCTGGTGCCTCACAAAACTACAAATCCCAGGATAGAGCCATAGCAGTTAAAGTGGTGTCAAACTGCATTAGTTCTACAGTGCAGATGCACCCAGGAGCTCCTTGAGCCAGCTGGTGTTTGGTACTGCTGACAGTTCCATTTTGCAAGAGAAAAAAAGGGGGAGGGAGTTCAAATGTAAGAGATTACATATTCCATCTTTGATATTAATCTTTCTTTTATATTTTGTATGTAACATAATTAATATTTAAATGTTACATAACTTATCTCTGTAACTGGAATGCTCAGCTTCAGAGTTTGAATGCCCTTACTGCTTGATGGTAATAGAGCCTGACCACTCACAAAATGGAACTTAGATTTTCACAAAGGAAATAGAACTTACAGTTCCTTGGGCACTGCCCAGAAGCCAGAGAGTTCCATCTAATGTCATGCAAATGGACCACAGCTTATGCAGTGGCAGTTCTCTGCTGTCTTCCCCCTCACCTCCCGCATCCTGCCATGCTCTTTCTAGATCTGCTTCAAGTGGATTCACCACTATGAATAACTCCTTAAAAATTCAGGCTTAAACCTGGAACAGACTCACCACCTCAATGAAATGGAAGCCACTAACCATCACTGCTTCCAAAGCATAAGGAGAAATCCTTTCACTTAATTACATTAGCATCTATGTCAGACAAGTTAGATCGATAACTTCAAATGGGCTAAGTAACACCTGGATAGAGTATAATTTGGAGTGTGTGTATATAAATAGATGGTGGTGTGAAGGGTTTTCCAGTGCCAAATCTCCACTGATACATGCTGTGCCATCAGAATTTGATGGCAACTGGCTTCATAGTATTTGGCATAGTTTCAAAACAAAAGGCTGCAAAGGCTTAAGGAAAGTACTCATAGCTAAATACGAGGTTCTGTTACAATAATGTTCATATTTCCAATACCACATGGGAAAATGAGTTAAATTAATTTGCCTATCAAATGTAATGTTTTGATCAAAGATGCATTCTTGAAATTTAATGGCAGCTGTGAAAGGTTCTAGAACTCTATGGATGTATATAGAATGGGTATTGGGTTTTATAATATACAATTTTGTTAGATCTCTGGGATATCTTTCAGTTTTGTCATATTATTGAAGGTAGCTGGAGTGCCAGGAGGTAGAGCTAAATGTTTAGAAAAGAGTTTTGCAAAAATTCCAGTTTTGTAACCTAAGAATTATTCCAGCTCCTTCAATGTGCTTCATAGTGAATCTGATCTACCACTTTACTTTGCAAGAGCTTTAAGATAGGATCAATCAGAAAATCACTTTTAGTGCAGTAAAATTTTAGTGTCTCATATAACTGTAGTATCTATGGTTCTAACAATCACAGATTTCATTATTTCCACATGAGCTTGTTGAAATAACTTGTCAAAAACATACTCCAAGGTATTTTAAGACCTGTCTTTGATTCATCAGATGTTTAAGTAATGGCCAGCAAAATTTATAAGACTTCTTTCCAAAGATCATCACTTTGGTTTTGCATAATTTATCACTAATTTTGTCTGTAGAAACGTAGACATTGCACAGGCTTTCATTGTTTACTATAGGGGTTATAATGTACAACAAAGCGTCCTGTGGCACCTTAAAAGCTAGCAAGTTTTATTTGACATAAGCTTTTGTGGACAGCAGCCACTTCTGATATGCTTCTGAACAAATGTATTAGTCTTTAAGATGTTGAAGAACTCTTAGAGCCTTCTCACACTACACTGCTATAGCACTATTATTCCACTTTAACTGTTCTGGCTTCCTCCTGTGGAATTCTGGGGTTTGTACGAGTTTAGTGAAGCCTAAGAGCTCTCTAGCTAAGAATGCTCAATGCCCCTCACTAAACTGCAAATCCCAGGATGCCACAGGAGGCAGCCATAGAATTTAAAGTGGAATAATAGTGCTATAACAGTGTAGTGGAATAAGGTCTTTAGTTGTTTTTGGTATACCAGGCTAACATGGCTACTCTGGGAAATACTAAGCACAGGTGTGCAGGCAGTGACAAACACCAATGTATGGACAGCAAACAGGCTACCTAAAGTGGGCCCCAACCTTAGGATAAAAAAGAGATGAGAACCCTTGAGTTTACCAGCAGTTGCTGTCTCCCTTTCAGTTTGATTCCTCCCTTTGATTCATCTCTTGTCTGTATAAACAAATCAATGAGTTTAGAGAATGTTATCCCAGGATAATTGGTTTTGTAAACAGGCAGTGATTAATCCATCAGCACACAGCAGGTTGGAGGCATTTTCTCAATGGGCCTACACTCCCTGCCTCTCTAGCCACCTCCAGATCTATTTGCCTTTCACTGTCAAGCACATTAATCCTCTGTTTTTTCTCTTGCCCTCTTGTTTCATTTCAGCTCTAATAATCCATTTGCTCGCAAACACCTCCGCTCCAGCCCTAGCCCAGTCATCTTGAGGCAACAGGAGGAGGAAGCCAAGGCTAAAGAAGCAGCAACCAATGTGGACATCACCCAGGTTATGAGCAAGCTGGATCGTAGAAACCAGCTCAAACAGGAGGCCCCGCCTGCTAAGTAGAGGCCAGATGTTATAAAGCACATTGCGGAGGAGGGGGGGGGACTGCAAAGAGGAGGCTGGCTGAATGTAGGGCTTGCACTTCCTCCCCCCCTGCCTGCAGGTGTCAGTGGTGCTTCACCAATAGTGAGCAGTGTCTCACCAGGCTCCCTTTCTCTCTCTCTGTCCCTCCCTCCCTCTTTCCCTGCTACAGGATGCGGTTGCCATGACACCCAGAGCCCTGTGTGTCATTTTGTGAGCCATCCATAGATAGAATCATAGAAACACAGATGGCTAAAGAGTCGCCTTGCAAGCCTTGAGCCTTGCAGTGACTTTTCCCGTATCAAATGGGCTCATTTTACAAGCCAAGGGAACAATGTTTTCTGTAAACTGCCTCAAAACGTCCCTCCCAGATCTAAACATTCAGAAGTCTAGATACCATGGCAACTGGCTGTCTTCTCTTACTGCTTGGAAGTGAGGGAGGCAAGGGGCGGGAGTAAAATGTGCTGTGAGACACAAGGCAGAGTGGAATTTGGTTTCCAGCTATACAGCTGGAGGTTGAGTTGCATTGCTGAAAGATTCATTCTCTGTCAGAGGAGGGACAGTTCAGAGCTCGGGATACTGTTCACATACTGTATGGTGGAAGGGGAGTCTAATGGGAAGTCTTCCATCAGGGGGCATGCTCCAGATTTAACATAGGTTGCTGATCCATCCATGACCCTTAACCACCTTGTCATACTCAAAATTAGAGTGGCGACATATTTACAAAGGGCAGAGTATCTTCCATTTCTCTTCAGAACAAATGCTTGTGAAAATTGTAGGGATTCTAATCAGTATTAATGTGTATAGGATTGAAACCAAGAGAGGTGTGTGTGTGTGTGTGTGTGTGTGTGAGAGAGAGAGAGAGAGAGAGAGAGAGAGAGAGAGAGAGAGAGAGAGAGAGATTTGGTGTTCTGAGCATCTGCTTATTCATTTGAGCAGCATGTAAAATCAACTGACAGGAGTTTGACTTGGTGTAGGCAGGACTGCCAGATTATTTCTTATTTTAAGGGAAACCCCTTACAGATCTCTCCAGGAGAGCTTTGTTTTGGGTCAAAGGATATGTTATTCAGCAGAGACCATTGGCTGCTTCTACCAAATCCTTAACCTCAGAGAGTATTTACCTTTCATTGAAGAAAATGTTTACCACAGTGAGGTATCTAATCTCTTAGTAGTGTTGGCCAGAGAGAATTTATTTCCCAAAGGAAAGCAGCAGATAAAGCCCCACACATCTGCCTAAATCATGGTGAAATGTGGGTACTTTCAGGGATATTCCAGCTATGTTTTTCTGGTATGTGAGGCTAAAAATCTAATCCTTGGCAAAAAAATGGCAGTTCAGTAACAAACAATTTGCTGTCTTTTTCCAATGCTCAGAATCTACCACCTGAGACAGCCACCTTATTCTGCCTAATTATAAGACTGACCACATCTCTTAGGGGAGTGTATGGGAAATGTGAGGTTGTTGGAGTACTAAGGAGGGAGACAGCTGAGTACTGGAAGATATTTCCCTCATAGTAGTCATAGGGTTTTCTCTTAAAAGTGGTGGTGAAGTGATCTGAAGAGGCAACTAGTCTGTGTTGACTATGAGATGCAATGCATTACATAACTGGCTTATCAAAGCCTGGTTTGGCTTGATGCAGCAGTTGTGAAAACTGGTCCTGAATATATAGGTCAATGGACATAGGAGGCCTTGATAGTAGAAGAAGGCCTGACTAAATAGTTGGTCATGCAAGGAATCAGTTTCATTCTGAGGTAGTGGCCTGTGTATAGCATCCTCCTTCTTTTATATTCATTTTATTTTTATAGATTCAAAACATGATTTAGAGGCCTTGATTAGAGCCAATGTCTTCCAAGCTGACATTTCCGTCCCCTTTGGATAGACATTGTCAATAAGTATGGACAGTAAGCATTGTGACTAAGCTAGATGATTGTCCACAACAATCTTACACTTATCCCTGATTCTCATGTGGACTGTGGATAAACATAGATTAAAGTCTTCTGAACTACAGTGGTTGAAAATGCTAAAACAAATGCACTCTTGACCTTTCTTGCCTCCATCATGAACTGAATCAAGAGGACCCAAAGTCTTGCTCCATAAAAGATGACTCTAGAATCAATTTTATTTAAATGGTCAACACATAGTACAGTGGGCACTCTGGATCCACAGAGGTTCAGTTCTAGGACCCCCGCAAGGATGACAAAAAAAAAAAAAAAAGGATCGTCACATCCCATATTAAATGTTGTTGACATATGCATAGGTGCTTCAGTATGTCTGTATTTACATCATCACTGTTTTAAGTATAGGATGTGACAATCCTTAGTTGCTCAAAATCACGGATCTGGAGCACGCGGATCATGGGGGACCACTGTAATTCTAGGCCAAGAATTATCTGAAACATTCCAGGAGCTGCTTATGAGCAACATATCAGAATCATATAAATTCACAGCAGGTTCGCACAGCCCAAGCTATTTTTCCATGAGGTTAGTTCAGCTATGTACTTCCTACCTCTATCACTTGATTCATCTTCTTGCTTGGAAGTTATGCCCCATTTTGTCCTTGCATTTCATCACTTCTTATAAAGTACCAGAATAACTTTGAAAAACAAAGAGACACTGGAAGAATTAGAATACCACCATCAAAAGGCCATGAGAAAATGTAAGTTTAAGAGTGACAGCAGAGCTCCATTGAACTCTCAAGTTTGAATGCAGTTATGGAGATTGGTTCATTAAAATATTCTGATTCTGTTTATCAAGACCAACAAGGGACCACAGGGCAGACTAAAGCAGTAGTTTTAAAACTGTGTTCTGGGGATCTTGCAGTTTACAAACTGCAGTCCTGTGCAAACCAGCAGTCCTTGACTCCCCCTATAGGGCAGAGACTCAGTTCTATAATCCCAGGTCAACTTGATGTTGGAGTTGAGTGTTGTTGCTTGCAGGGATAGGGAAGTAAACTCTTCAGCAGCAGGAATGCAGCCTCCAGTTGTCCCCCTCCCCCTTCCCACTCATGGCGGAGACTGATTGGTTCCCTTCTGCTTTGCAGTCCCATGGCAAAGTTAACCAGTGTCAGGGCTTTTTTGAAAGACCATTTGCTCACCACTGTTGATTTCCTCCTGCAACTTACCGAGCAGGACAGTGCTGGATAGGTTGTAAAATGACCATAAAGACAAAAATATAGTGTGCCCTTCAATGTACCTCTGAATCCTTTGCAATTCAGTATGGAAAGGATTCACCCACTGTAAAAAGTCTGAAAACCTCAAGACTAAAGGAACAACAAAACTGTAAACCTGTTACTGATCTCTGTCGTGCTGTCTCCCATCTGTGGTTCTTCCTACTAAAAATGTCAATGCATATGTATGAATTCATTGCTTTTATTTTCATTTTCTTTTAAATCCCCAAGACAGTTTGGGCTTCACATCCTGTTAATGAAAAAGCAATGGCCCTCCATTGGAATTTCCGAATGCTGCTCTTTTTTTCCCTTCCCCACCTAGATTTGTCACATTTTCTTTCCTTTATATCCTCTGGTTGAATAAAACTAGAAATTTAAACTATCATTTTGCTTGTCTGTCATGTCTTTGCCTGTTTTCCATATGTCTTTATTTGTTCATGCTTTTACCTTTATCACTTTGGTTTGAATCAGCTTTCTTATACTGGTGAATAGTACAAATGTGAATCTGTAAGGTGAAATGCTTGAAAAAGAGAGCCTGAACAACCATGGTTTAAGAAAAACACAACAAAAATTAAGTAGGCATCTATTTAACATGTCAGCACTACATCTAGCTACATGTTTTGATCATAAGGTACCCTCTTCTAAAAATGTAGTTGAAAGTTTTAACTAGGTCCTTCTTCTAGCTACATTTGTAGCAATTCAGTGCCTAATGCTTTTCAGAAGACCCTCATTTAAATCCTGATCCTAAGTACACACAACCACAACCTGTTCACTTTTACTTAGAAGTAAGTCCCCTTGAGTTTGATGGAACTTAGTTCTACTTGTGTGTACTAAGAATGCAGCCTTCTTGAAAGGAAACAGAATTTAACTCTGTCATATTGTGCTCCTCTACCTCACTGTCCTGTGGCAGGTAAAGCAATCAGATATATAGTGAACTACAGTTGGAGCCCTGTAGCCGTGGGGATTTGGTTCCTGGACTTACCACAGATACCAGAAACCATGGATAACAGCAAACTCTATTAAAAGTAATGGACTTCTGGTAAAAAAATACCATCAAGTTGCCTTGGAGGACCTAGAACATGTCTAGAGAGGATGCCTCTCTATGCATTTTCTAGGATGACTCTATGGTATGTGTCCCTGTTTTGGGTCTTGTGGATAATTGGTTCCGTGGATATGAGGGTCCAACTGTATTTAAAAGAATAAGAGGCCACTTGGATTTGTTCAAGGTATGATGGTCTAAATGTCACTCAGTCTCATGATGGAGAAGCTGTCACTAAGCAGTCACAAAGTAAACTCATTGTTCATACAAATTCAAACCATTCTGTTCCTGGTTGATGGAACGGATCTGTTGGATTTTTCTATACATTTTTCATTTCTTAATTCACCATGGTATGCACACACTTTATTTGTGAGTCATTTTTCTATTGTGTATCCAATGGAATGTACAAAGAAGTAAATAAAAATAAAATTGTAAAAATCCCAAATCTGTTTTGGGGGGTGCTCTCCCTAGAGCCAATTGCCTCATTTCATCAGGTGTTAATATCTGGAGAAGGGTCTCAGAAGAAGATGTTAATTGTCAGGCAGGCTTGCATAATTTGAGCTGTTATTCAATATGTTAATCAACTGCCACTTAAAACTTGCAGCCCTCCTTTTTCACCTTAGGGAGGGAAATATGACTTAGAAATAGTGATATTATTGCTTTATAATATTATGAGTTAGCTTGACTAGACTAGATGAAGTGATTAGTTCTTCAAAACACAAGAAATCAGGGATATCTGGTGAAATTAATCAACATGTTTAAATTCTTTACAAGCTAGAATATTGTTGGTGACATATGCCAGTGTAAGTACCCTGAATCAGGGCTGCATCCTTATGACAGTTGTGCAAGTGGAGTTCCACAGGCATAACCAAGCAAGAGGTGCCACTTTTCAAGGCATTCCATAAATGCATCCCCTAGCACACTTTGAGCTGGGCCAGCGGGCAGCATCTACTGACCACTGCACAATGGAATTGTACATCAGCATGACTCAAGTTATATAGTTGCTTGCACAGTGGTATACCAACAATGCAGTCCACCCGTATCAGAGTTATGCTGGTGTAATTTTATGGTATGCAACCCCTGTATGGGATCTTAGCCACGGAACTGAATTTTATCTTCTATCACATTTGTATCAGTTTAACTGATATAAACAGTTTCAAAACAACTTATAACTTGAAAGTAAATCTAACCATAGAAGTAAAATGTACATTAAAAAAAAAGACTTCTGCCTGCTAATGCTAAAATGCTAATGCATTTCTCTCACAATGTGGATTGTGAAGAGTTTTGGATCATCCCTGGATACATGTCAAACACCACTTCCTGCTGGCTTACATCAATGTGCCTTGTGGTATTCCATTATTTCCTCTAACTTGATCAATGTTATTAATGAATCCATCTCCCCCTGCACCCAGTTTCTCACATTTGTCTTCCTGTCTTCTCACATTTGTTTTCATCACACCAGCAGGACAGCTAAATCAGCAGGTTTGACTCTGCCATTTGCTATTGAATTTGCTTGGCTTAATCACTAAGAAGGAAAAGGGGAAAAATTATCCCTTTCTTTAAAAAAAAATGTTGCTTTAATATTCACCATTTAAAAATGGTGAAGAGAGGTTGCCGTTCAAAGTGGAATACTTTCTTCCTAGAACTATGTTTTTTTAGTAGAATATGCTGGACTATATAAACATATATTGTTGTGTGCTAAAAAGACAAGGAATACAAAGAAAGGAAACATAAGAATAAGGTAAATTATGTCTGCTGGCCTTCCTCTTTTAAGCTTTTTCTGCAACCAAGCATATCCAATTTTCATTAGGGAGAAGTTTTAACTATCTGTGATTTAAATGGGGTTGATCCAAATCAATTTACATACAAAGTGATAATGCAAAATGAAAATAATGCTCAAGAAACAACAGTAATTTATAGCTACATGCAGATAAATACTAAGTACCATTTAAAAATATAAAAGTAATATGTTTGCTTTTATATTTTTTAATTGTACTTCTTCATTTCTCTACATTTGTTTAAAATTTTTGTCATTCCTTGAATGTTGTTTTTAATTTTGCACATTGTTGTGCATATCTAGACCTTGTTTTCTGTACAAGAGGGGATGATGGTGGTCTGGGAATGAAAGAGCTTTCTATTTTTCCAGTGTCAAGGACAGATCGCTTCTTGGTCAGGTTTAGACTTGCTGGGCTCTGAGCCTCTGCAGGGGTGGAGGACTCATTAAGATGGTCTGCCCCAGGAGGCTTATGGTTCCAGATGGATTCCTGATGGCTCTTGAGGAGTTTCCTGCTGCCTTGGCAGGTGATCTTGTTGAAGCCATGGTTGATCTCTGGAAGGGGGAAATAACCAGGGTGGTTGACACGATTGTTCCTGAGAGTCCCTTCTCACATAGCGGGGTTAAACCAGCCTTTGATTCTCTAAGGAGTTGGCAGCAATGAAACGAGTGAGACAGAAACTAGAGTGACAGTGGCAGAAAACACAGAGTAAGTCTGACTGAAAACAGGCTAAAATCTATCTGAAGGCCTATTGTGGGGCAATAAAGGCAGCAGATACTCCTGGATTCAGCTCTGAGCTTGGAGGCCCAGGTTCCAGCAGTTACCAGGAGTGCTTTTGCAGAGTTAAAGTGCCAACTGCGCCTGTTCCTGGAGATGTCGGATCTGGCCACAGTCGGCCTTGGTTACATTCCATTTGGATTACTGTAATGCACTCTACATGGGGACGCCTTTGAAAAGTGCTCAGAAACTTCAGTTGGCACAAAGAGCAGCATCCACCTTGTTAACTAGGGCTGGCTACAGGGAGCACGCAACTCCCTTGTTGCAACAGCTCCATTGGCTGCCGGTCTGTTTCCAGGCACAATTCAAAGTCGTGGTTTTGACCTGTAAAGCCCTATAAGGCTTGAATCCAGTTATCTGAAGAATCATATCTCCCTATATTTTATTTTATTTTTTATTTATGTATTTATACCCCGCTCTTCAGCCTCAAGGCTATCAGAGCGGCTTACAAATTGTTTTAAGCAATAGCTATTTACACCTCTGCACTGCGTTAAGCAGTTTCCAATGTGTGTTAGCCCAATAGAGCTTTAAGATAATCTGGAGAAGCCCTTCTCTCTGTCCCACCACCTTTTCAAGCTCGTTTGGTGGGAACAAGGGAGAGGGCCTTCTTCGTGGCTACCCCCAGATTTTGGAACTCCCTCCCCAGAGAGGCCAGGATGGCCCCGTCCTTGCTCTCCTTCTGGTGGCAGGTTAAAACATTTTTGTGCCACCAGTTTTTTTATGAACTTACAAGGGCTAGGCTTTGAAGGCTGTGTGGTGTGGTTTTTAAGATTGTCTTTATACAGTTTTTAATGCATTTTAATATTCATTTAAAAATTTTTATATTTATACTGTCAATTTTACTTTTGTATTGTTTTTAACTTATTGCTTTAAAGATTTTAAAGATGTTAGCTAATCTGAGTCCCATTGGCAGGAGAAAGATGGGATATAAATGAATAGACTCATCATCATTATCATTATCATCATTGTCATCATCGTTGTCATATAGAAAAGCAACCAAGAAACATATAAAGACATCTTTATTGGAATAAATTGCTTGGTAAAAAAGCAACGCAGGAGACAAATAAGTAATTTGCACTCTTTTCCAGGGAAAACAAAATTCTGGGCTGAATTTCATAGTGCATCAAGGAATTAAAACAGGGTGCAAGTTGTACTTCCCCCACCTCCAGATGTTGTTGGACTGCAAATCTCAACAGCCCATAGGCAGTGAAGAATGCTAGGAGTTGCAATTCAATAATGTTTGGAGGGCTGCGTTATTCCCACCCTTATCTAAATTAAATCAACAGCCTGGTTCTATAGATTAACTGGCACATCTGATGTAACCTTACCATGGAGATGTGTCATAGAGGGCTTTGTGTGAGACTGTGACAATTTTAGAGCAATACCAGAAGATTGTGGGAAGAATGGATCCACTTGATCCATTGCTGCAAGAAAAGTAACATAGACTTTCTCTTACAATACAATGGATGGAAACATTACACTGCTCATGCCATCCATCCATCCATCCTTACTCATAGGTTCTGCAGCTTCTTCTTGAAACAGCTCTTCCTACCATTAGCTATAAAGCAGTTTCTTTTGTGTAACAGAGAAGGATGTTGAAAAGCTCTGACTACCAAAAGCTTCTGGTAACAATAAGCAGTAATGAGATTCCATAAATGTTGATACATGGTTAAAAATAGTGGGAGGGGGAAAAAATCAAAGCAGGGCTGACTACAGGCTTTTATGAGCTTTCTGGAATGGAGAGACCCTTGTCTGGGAGGGTTGGAAGGCATGAAAACATGCCTGGTGAGTGGCAGAAGAATACACAAATAAAGAAAATTTCACTCTAGGACCTCAAACTCGATTCACCTAGGAAACAACCTACTACTATGTACTATGTACTATGCATCAAAAAAGTACCTTATCAGAATGCCAGGACAACATTTCTGTCCCACAAAGTGACCTGGTTTCACACATCCTTGTCCTTGTCATGTTTTGCTCCTGTGCTGCAGCAGTTAGTAAGGTGGCACTTTTCATTGACGGGACCTCCCAGTCAATGAAAAGCGCTGCCGTACTAACTGCTGCAGCACAGGAGCAGAATGTGACGAGGACGACGTTGTGTGAAACTGGTTCCTGTTTGCGGGACAGAAACATCAACCTGGCATTCTGATAAGGTACTTTTTGCTGCATCTGATAATCTCCTAAAAATGAATGGATCACTCTGTTTCCAATCTGCGTGAGTTCTGCATGCATTCATGGAGAAATTGGTTGCATTTCATTTCCGCATTAATCTACATTTTAAAAAATCTTCCCTCCAAAGTCATATTTACATACTATTGTTTCATAAAATACGTGGTTGTTAAATTGATTTTCTGACAATGTGCACATTTCTAAATATGTATGTTATCCTAAAGTACACATATTGGGTGCAGTTTTATATATTTTTGAGCCAACAACTGCATTCAGAGATGTACAATATCTGAAGAACAACTGCCTTCTGATCTATACATTATACTAGGAACTGCTATGCCTTTTTGGTTCCAGTGCATAGACTGCTAGTTCCATCCCCCTACCCCAGCCCCCTTGGGGTGATTCTCTAGAGAAAACTATATTGGCTTGGCATTTTTAATTTTGCCATTTTGAGAGTTTCCTAGCCTTATAAACTAAAACAAAATTATAAATGGACAATTTCACCAAAGCTGCTCTGCTTACACTGTGTGTGTGTGTGGGGGGGGGGTTTATACTTGCATCAAGCTTTGGGACACTCCAAATCATTTACTGAGAGCTGCAGGATAATATTTATTAAGTCATGGCATAGAATTTCATTCAAACCAATGCTTCATTTGTGTGCTGCCAAGTAAGGCACTCTACATACCACTTCCAGAGTATGTAGAAATTAACACCAAATTGGATACGGTAAAACATACAATAAGCTCTGGATCATTCAAAATCATACCCTCATATCTCCAGAAGGATGTCCTCCAAGAAGGGGCACATATGTAGTTCCTGACAAATGACTTATCCTTAAACTGGGGGGAAATGTGAAAAAAGTAGCATTCCGCTCTGTTCCATTGGTCCTGAACATGGAAAAGAGCATGAAAACAGAGACAGATGTTGGGAGGAATAATTGGCATTGCCCAATCAGAAGTCTTCATAGAATTTCCCCCCCCCCTCTCATACTGCAAGGAGACTTCAACATACTTTCACCTGATGACCTCTTGTCACTGGTGCATTGGTGTGCCTTGTTCTCCCCAAACTTTCTGTTGATGCTGTCCCAGTCCAGCCCATGCCTTGGGTCTTAGGCTTTCATGCTTTCACTGGTGTTAATACTACTAGCAAATTTATTGGCATAAGCCAAGTTATGTTCTCCAAAATATTTCTGACCTCTGAGCTGTAGATTCTTCCTGCCTTTCAGACTTTGGGCTTTGAAGCAAGTGCTCTTTATGATGAAACTGTTCAGGCCCATGAGAATTTTGAATACAGACTCTGTGCCTGTTGACACACTACACCACATAGAAAAACTTCACAGAGACCTCTTGGTCCTTCTTTATGTAGAAACATGCTTGAAGAACAAAACTACCTCTAGCTAATAGAATTTTGCAAGTGCACATTTCAAGGGTACACATTATGCTACAATGTTCTGGGGTCATGATGACGATCAATGCTTTTCATTCCCAACAGTGAATGAAGGGAGGGATGAAGTGGACAGTTAGACACCAATGTAGGCTCTTGTTTCATCAGCACCACAATCTATGCTATGCCTGATGAAACACTTGGGCAAGAAAGGATGTGGCTTTGAAAAATACAGTTGTCTGAATACACATCAGCTAGGGACCAAGATGTGCAGGTTCAGTGAACAGTGCCCAAATGTGGCAGAATATGTAAGCATGTCAGAACATTAAGGACTGTCAGATGAAGACAGTGACAATCAGGGTTGGTCCCAAGACATTTTGCTGCCTGAGGCAGATGCTATTCCACATGTACCCAAATAAAAGAAGATAGCACCCAAAGCCAGAAAACCGCACAAGTACTTCCCCGTCAGTCTTGTCAGTAAAAATAAAATAACAATAAATCTAATAACTAGCAAGTCTGCTGCCTTTTCATGACACCCAAAATCTGTTGCCTGAGGCAGCCACCCACTTTACCTCATGGTAAGGCTGGCATTGGTGACTATGAGCTAAATGCCTATTACCGAGATTTAATTGCCAATAACACACACTTGTAACACATTTGTGATATGAACCATTGTTATGGTATATTTTTATTATCCTCCATGCTCATATTTAAAGAGCTCATAATACATTCAACGTTAAATATTCAGTGGCTCATGAACTAATATCAACATCTCCCTAAGTAACCTAATCACTGGACATTCTTTCTTCTGGAAATCCAGGAAGTATTATTTCCAATTACAGCATGTTAATGCAAACATTACACTACCATAGCAAAATAACTTACATATTTCATCTTTTTATAGCTTTATATGGAACATAATACTGTGCCTCTTTTAAAAACTTAATAAAAATCTGAAATAAGCTCCACATGACTTCCTTATATGGAAATGTATATGTTTTGCATACCTGGCAATCCTATTAAAATAAGTTATTCGTTATTCATTTGAATAATTTGTTTTTGATAAGTTTGTCAATATTCCAGTAGAGCATTTCTGGTGAACTTTATATTGAGGGAAAGGCTCTAATAACTATCTTTTGTATTACATTTTATGTTAATCAGATCATTAGTTAAGATATGCTTTTTAAAAAATACCTCCCCAACCCCCTGTTTCTTCCATTTCCCATTTTGTCTCTCCAGTCAAAATTAATCTCATTTTTCCTTGTGCTACAGAAGTCCTATATGTCAAAGATGGTTCAAATCTCTCAGGTTATTCCTGAGTTACGTCCCTATCACACATATGCATTTACTAAACTGGTGATTTTTCTGTAAAAAATGTAATTTATATGATCTTCAGAGAAGTCTACTATATAAAAAGGAGTCAATTGTTTAATTATAACATTTCATGCACACATACAGAACAACACAAGAACCTCCACAGTTAGTCTATGAGGTGCAGATGAGGTGAACTCACAGCAGAATTTACAAAAAATGGATTCCTCAATCATTCCAATCACTGACACACTTAAAAGGCTTTATGGGAGTCTGTGATCCATATGAATTTTCTATTCATAGACCAAAAAAGTAGTTTGCACAGTTTAAAGTGGGACTTTGAGAATTCATGGAAGAGAGTTTGCTACAGGGAAAGCCCGGTTCCGATCAATCTTGATCTGGAAAGGTGAGACTGAATGTCTGAGTTCTTAATGTTGTAGTTTTGCTGTCTAATAACATTACATTATGTTAGTTTTTTTTTTATCATGGGTGACATATTTATTTCAAAGTGAGACACTCAGTAGTTTCTTTGTATACTAACTATATGCCTATTCTGAAATTGTGTTAGGAGTATCATAATAAAGGTGATAGGTTTCTATAGTATAAAAATATTTGTGGTGGCTTATCACACGAGGAACTAAAACAGAAGTGCAGCTGGATGATTTGTTCTGCCTTACTGCATGACACTGTAGTTCTTTAGTAGTTCTTCAGTACTGGTCCTGTAGGAGACAGTTGTAAAAGCGAGTCTTTTTCCTAACAGTTTTTTTCAGTTAGAAAAAAAAGACTCTCTTTTACAACCGTCTCCCATGGGGCCAGAACTGAAGAACTATGACATCACGTGATAAGGCAGAATGGAAGGTGAGATGATCTGGCTGCACTTCCGCTTTACTTCCTTGTGCGATAAGCCCCATAGCTTTATATACCCCTCTGCTGATGTAATGGATAGGGGTTATCTCCTCCTCCCCACTTTTTTTTTTTAAGAACTGTGTTTGTGACTCATTGTGCTAAATGTAAGCTGCATAAATAATAGAGTAGGAGGCTCTATAAGGCTCTATATACTAGGCCACCATGTTTTTGGAGGGAGGAAACAGGCAGAACTGCTGGGTATAGCCCAATAGTGAGATGGCCCATACAGTGAGATGGCCAAGAGCTAGGCAATCCCTTTCCATGAGGAGCCCTCTGCTCTCCAGGAATCCCATGCAATTTGCTGTGCTATAAACACTCACCTTTTCTTTCCTGCAGCTATGCCAGTTTACTGCTCCAGTTCACCATCTGGCTGTTTACACTGGTACTTCTGATCCTCCATCTCCTTCCAATATTCTTCCTTTCTCCTGTCATGCTCTGAGTGATCGTATTCTACAGTGCCCTGGGCACATCACTCTGCCAAACAGCACTAACCACCAGTCATCTCTTAGTGTAGTTGAAAACACCACCCCTGGCATGGATAGAGGCTGGGATGTCAATGGGACTAGCTGCAGTCCCTTTCCTTCCATTACAGAAAGCAATGAGATCTCCATGGATTCTGAATCAGGAACCTGCCAGGGCTCCCAGGACACTGTGAGCTGTGAGACCAAGCTGCTGCCCAAGTCCCGGATGACCTTGTCCCTCAGCAGGTTCTTGAAACGGGGTTGTTTGAACTCGCCAGTGTTTGCAACGCTTTCACCCAAGTGTCCTGCAGTGACTCATGGGAAAGTGCAGCCACTAGATGGTCTGAGCCAACCACTGCAACAGAGGTCCAAAAAACTGTCCAAGTGAGTATCCCTGTGGGCTGTTCTCTTATGCTTTGCTTTTAGAGTTATTGCAGGTGGAAAGGACCTGTTGGGGTGTGTGTGTCCCTATTAGAACAAGCAATAAGAAATGTGTGTGTGAATGTTTGAACTTTCAAAAGCACCACACACACACACACAGATAGAGAGAGAGAGAAGGATTGCATCACCAACAAAAAGGACTTTCTGAGAAGACTATAAGCTCTAAAACTGGGATGAAGAAATGTGGTCCTGCATATATTGATGATGAAACATGCAGGCCCACTTGTTCTCCCATCAGACTTAACCAGCACAGCCAAAGGTGAGGAGAGATGGAACTTGTAGCCCAGCAATATTGCCCATAAGTTTTCCATCCAGGAAGGCCTTCCCAAGAGCTCAGGAGTCCCTATGCCCCTAATGACTCAGTTGTGAATTAATGTTTAGCTTTGAAAAACACCTACATTCTTCTTCTTTTTTGTGTGTGTATGCCTACTCAGCTCTTCAAAATAGAAAAAATATATATTTATTTTTCCAGTTTATATGCTTCCTTAATGTCCAACAGGATGCTTAAACTGGCTTAAATGTATTAGCATAACAGACTTTAAACCATTTAAAAATCACATTGAACCATTTAAAACCATTTAAACCATTTAAAAATCACATTGAAAGCACAAATAAATGCATTCTACCAGTTAAGAACATAGAAAACAGCAGCCTCAGAACAGCACAGCACTCATCCATGTCCATCAATATTAGTTGATGATATTAGCCGACACATACCATATATCAATTGTCCTATATTTGTTGATGATATTAGTCGACACATACACACAGATATTTTGCTTCAAATAACTTCTAAAACAGACCTGTTTTGATTGGCACCCTAAACAGCCCCACCCAAAACTTAGAGTCTTATGTGGGGCAGGCTCTATGGCATGCAAAGCTCTCCTCCAAAATCTTAGAATCAAACAGAGGCTGGATGGTCATCTGTCTGGAGTGCTTTGATTCTGTATTGCTGCTGCCCCTACTCCATAGCATGCCCAGCCCTGCTCCCAAAATCCAAGAGAGCATGGACCTTCCTGAAGGGACTAATACATATGGAGGGTGCCACTACACCAAAATTGCTTATTCTTGTCCTCATATAACCATCCTCAGAGGATATCAGGCAGCTGAGTCATACCAAATGTTTAATTGTTGTGTGTGTTTGTGTATATGAATAAATATTTTCATGTGACAGAAAGCCACCCCATTATGAAATCTAATAGCAACAGCATTTATATTTCTATACCGCTTATCAGTGCAAAGCACTCCGTAAGCGGTTTACAACATGTTAGCTAATTGCCCCCAAGAAGCTGGGTACTCAATTTTACCAACCTACGGAAGGATGGAGGCTGAGTCAACCTTGGAGCCCTGTAGGATTGAATTCACAATGTTGTGGTTGCAGTACTGGCATTTAACCATTGCACGACCAGGGGTCTTTAATATCTAACAGTCCATACATTCAATGGCCTTTCATATGTGAGAAGGCCAACATGCATAAGGATTCCATGTAACCAAACAAGAGAGCTTGTTGTCTCCAGATGATGTAATTGCTTTGCCAATGGTGCCATTGCTCTGCTTCCAGCTATAGGAAAATAGCTAGATACTAGTCTTCTGCCCCCTGCCATTAACAAGGAAAGGTTGTGTGTGTGTGGGGTATTGCATGGTCAGCTGTGAATTCTGACTTATGCAGTGATGTTGCACAAAATGTTGTAATGGTGTAAATCTGACTTAATACCATCGTTATTCACCAACAGGATGCCAGCCAAAACATACACACATAGACACACACTGTATAACTTTACTCGCACCTTAATTCAGAGGCTGTTGCATGGAAATACGCCACAATCCTAGTCATGCCTTTAGAATCAGAGAAGAAGACATTGCTTCCAATTTTGTGTCACCTGTTTGGTCCAAGAAAACATCTGGGGCCTGATAAGAGCAACAGGACTGACCAATAGGCAAATGAGATAGAGGAACACCCATTCTGGTAGCAAATATCAGCAAAACAATAGCAAAGACCAGGGCCAAAGTCCTCACTTGTATCCTGCCTTGCATTCTCTGAAAGTACATACTCTGAACTGTGATGAGTTTTCTTTTGCATCCCAGCTTCTTCCAAATAAAAGTGGACATTCCTCTGGAGAGCAAAATCTACCCCATGGAGGAGGAAGAAGAAAACAGCCACTGGGCTTACAAAGACTCTGCAAAAGAAGTGATCTGCCCATGGGAGAACCTGACAAAAGAAGGGAAAGCTGGATCATAAGGAGCCTTTGAGACTATTAGGATGTGACCTACTTAAAAATGACTAATTCTCCCCCCACCCGCCCCTGAATCAGCAGGTATAATCACTTACAATTGGACTGGCGAATCGTGCTGTTGAAAGGGATGCATTGGAATAATCAATGAGAGCCATCCAGCATCAAACCATGTGGGTTATAAATAATGATCTCAGATACATGTGTCTTTCAAAATTCAAAAAATATGAGATGTCACTTGGCCTGTTTCCTTTCTTGTCATTGGAATTCAGCCCCATCACTTACTTCATAACTCTTTAAGGACATTAACTATATCCTAGAAGAATCTTTCCTGCTTGGTTAGTTTTGGTGAACTCTTCTATTTTGTATTTGTATTTATTATGCTTGCTCTTCTTTTAGAAAACCAAAGAGTTTCACATGCATTTTCATGTGGTCTCCTACCTATGTGCTGATCAGGTGGACATCTCCTTCATACTTTACTAATGTAACTGCATCAAGTGGTACCTGTGCCCAGTACCAATCTTGGGTTAGACCAGCAGTGAATTTTATAAGCTGCTGTTGGCTGCTCAATCTTGGCAATTAATTTCACATGTCCTGGCACAGTCAGCCACGTTATTCATGTTTAACTAAGACATATGATGATAATTATGATGATAATAGGACAGGATATTTGAAGAGAAGGGTGCTCTTTTGGTTTATTCTACCAACAAACTGTTCAGGTTCAAGGCAAAATAAGGATAAGGATAAGTGTGTGTGTATGAGAGAGGGAGACAGACAAGAACATGCATTACGTATTACCAGTAGCCCATCTGGTGAGATTGTCAGTAGTTCAACTGCGATTCTGCTGCCCCTTAAGGTATTTGGACATCTGTGCTACTTTGAAACTTCCCTTTCAGGGGGCCATTATTTGCCTGCCCCTACAACATGTCTTCCAGAGTCACCTGCCTAAGGCTGCTGACACATTGCAGAAATAATGCAGTTTTGATACCACTTTAACTATCCTGGCTCCATCCTATGGAATCCTGGGATTTGTAGTTTGTTTTGGCACCAGAGCCCTCTGACAGAGAAGACTAAATATCTCACAAAACTACAAATCCCAGAATTCCATAGCATTGAGCCATGGCAGTTAAAACAGTGTCAAACTGCATTATTTCTGCAGTTCTGCAGTGTGTCAGTGGCCTAAGGGGCTGTCTAGATGGTGAAAATAATCCTAATAGAAATCGCAGAGAATACCTGTTGTCCCAATGAGATCCCGCGGTGATTCATTTTATTCAGAAGGAGGGGGGCAAAAATAGCAGGAGGAAAAAGCCTTTGAAACTTTCCCCAATGGTTTTTTTTTTAATAAAAATACACAGAAAAGTGCATTACCACCTGTTTGGACAACTGATTCGCACCATTGCACAGGGTGGAAGTGGAAAACTGATTGGTCGGATGTATTGTATGTGGGGGTTGGGCTTGCCGGCAATAAAGTGGCCGAAGTGCCATTTTTGAGTTTCGCATTAGCGATTGTGTGCTTTTTTGTTGTGCTGAGGTGACCAAACAGCTTTATTAAGTGGAAGGTCACACTTGTGCACCTTAGATTTACATTTTAAAAAAACAATACCTGTGCAGCAGCGACAACTTGTGGAGAAGGAAACCATCTTGATTCACAGGCAAGGCTGTGTCTGTACTTCAAATCTGGCTAGCTTTGCATACCAGAGATTTTGCCAAAGGACCATGGAGACAAATGAACGCTGCTGCAAATTTGCATTAATGTGCAGCAATCAGCATTATATCTCCCCATCTAGACAAGCCCTAAGTCTCTTTCAGAGGGAGACAGAACTACTGCCACCATCATTTGCCCCTCCTTCCAAGTGACCTGGAATTTTCTTCTGCCTCTGTTGGGAGCAAGGCCACTTGGTGCTGCTACCTAAGGTGTTGCAGCAGACTGCTGGTGCTGTAAGGTGGGGGTGGGGGTTTGCACCTACTCATTTGTAACTTATAATACATGCAGATAGCAAGCCTGGGGACAGCTCTGACCTCATAGTCATCCCAGACAATGCTCTGTCCTTTTTTTATGGGGACTCAGACTGCCTACCTTGTTGCTTTTCTTATTGTTTAGGTATTAGATGGTATACCTAAACAATAAGAACAACAAGCAACTGGGACAAGGAGTAAGAATATGTTTTACAACTTAAAACACGGGAAGATTCATTGAATAGCCAAATCAAAAAGAAGGGCAAACTGAAGATTAATTTAGCCAATTCAACAAAATCAAAGGAAATTAGAGCATTCAGTGAGCCCAACATAACAACTGCCCACTGCTCACCACAGCTTTCATGATCTGCTACTAGCACAGAATGAAGTGGTGCTAAGAATAGATGGCTGAGTATGGAACGTCAATGACTTCTCATAATCCTGTGCAGTAAGTACTGTGACTGGAAAATGCTGGTGATTTTCTTACTCTAGATTGCATGACAAAGCTTTCAATGAGCAAAGTGTAGCTCTCTCCCTCTCTGTTTGCATCACACCACCCTGGTGTTTTCCTTATATAGTTATGTTGGATATACAGTTGTCCCTTCATATTCACTGGGGTTTGGTTCCAGGACCCCCCGTGGATACCAAAATCCACGAATACTCAAGTCTCATTATATGCAATGGCATAGCAAAATGGTGCCCCTTATATAAGATGGCAAAATCAAGGTTTGCTTTTTGAATTATTATTTTTTAATTCAAATACTTTGATTTTTTAATTTAATTTAATTTAAATTTTTTTATTCAGTTATTCATTTACAGTTAAGCATCTCATACGTATACCTAAACAACTTGATTTCTTACACTTATGGTTATATACATCATAAATCAATAAGATTATATATAGTTTTTACCAACGTAACTTCAATCAAAAGAATAAAAAAGGATATAATAAAGTAAAAGTCTTTTAACTTAAAAGCTTATCTATGATTTCCTATTTGTATTTTGGCAATTATCAGACTGACCGCAAAAAGATTTACAAACTTAAAATGACTTTGACAATTTCATGTTAGATCACACTTATATTGGCTTAGCTCCTTGCTTTGCTTTGCTGGAGATGTTTAACTTCCTAAATCGTAACTAGCCTGTAGTTCACCCTTTTCTTTCCAGTAATCAATAATTGGTTTCCACTCTTTCTTCCACACATTCTCTTTCTTGTCACGCAACATTTTTGTCAGAATATCTAATTCTAACATGTCTGTCAACTTATTTTTCCATTCATTTATCGTCGGGCGATCTGTAACCTTCCATTTTTTTGCAATAACCAGTCTAGCAGCGGTAATCATGTAAAGAACTATTCTCTAGTAAATATTTCTTTTCTCTTCCCCTAGCTCCTCTAAAATGTTTAGTAAGTACATCTTAGGGGTAAAGACCATATCAATTTGTAGAATTTCTGTGATTGCCCTGTGAACCTGCCTCCAGATTTTTTTAATTTTCTCACAGTACCACCACATGTGCATTAAAGTTCCCTTATTTTCCCCGCATTTCCAGCAGTTACTATGCACACTTACTTTCATCTTATTCAATCTTAAAGGTGTGTAATACCACCTGAGGGCCATTTTAATATAATTTTCTCTTATATTTTGAGATGCTGTAAATGCGAACGATCTTTTTCTTGCATTTTCCCATTCCTCTAAAGGTATGGCCTCGCCCATGTCTAGTGCCCATTTACTCATATATTCTTTAATATATTCAGTTTCTGTAGATCTCATCAATAATAACCTATAGAATTTTGTGATGGCTTTTTTAGTACTTTCCTCTAGTAGTAATTTGTCTAAATCATTGTAATCTTTCTCAAACCCCTCCTTCTTCATATCCTCAAGAAATTTTTCTTTTAACTGCTCGTATACAAACCAGTTAATGTTGTACCTTTCTTGCAAAACTTCTCTGTTCGCTATCCTCAACAAATTATCTTCTCCTTTCTTTCCTATATCTGCGTATCTTAACCAATAATCCATCTTTGTCCATCTTGACATGAAAGCCTCTTGGATAGATATCCATAACGGGATTTTAAAGTAGAAAGTCTCTTTAATTTTTCCCCAAACTCTCAACAAGCCTTTCCTTACACAGTGGTTGGTAAATCCTCTATTTGCTTTTTCTTTTTCATAAAATAAGTAACCATGCCAACCAAATCTGGCATCGTCACCCTCCAGATTCAGCAACCTCCTATTTCTTAAATTTACCCATTCCTTTATCCAAATTAAGACCGATGCTTGATAGTAAAGCTTTAAATCTGGAAGGTCACAACCTCCTCTTAATCTTGTGTCTATCAAGTAAGACCTTTTGAATCTTGCTTTCTTCTTTCCCCATAAAAATATTTGGATATCTTTATCCCATGTTTTAAATACTTTATCACTATTCAGAATTGGTAGATTTTGAAACAGATATAGAACTCTAGGTAAAACAGCCATTTTTATTGCTGAGATCTTTCCAAGTAGTGACAGACCTAGTTTGCTCCATCTCTCCAACTCCTTCTTTATCTCTGACCAGGTATTTTTATAGTTATTGTCAAATAAATCCGCATTTCACTTAGTCAGCCAAATTCCTAGATATTTTGCTTTTTTACTGATTTTACATCCTGATATTTCTGTAAGTTCTTTCTCTTCCTGTTGATTCATGTTCTTTGTTAATATTGTTGTCTTTTCTTTGTTAACTTTGAATTCCGAGAATTCACCAAACTCTTTCATGGTATTTAAACATTCTTCTATTTGTACCTTCGGATTTTCCATAAATATAATCAGATCGTCAGCGAATGCCCTTACTTTATATGTGAATCCTCTTATCTTAGTACCTGGGATATTTTCATTCTTTCTTATACTTCTATTCAAAACTTCTAATACCAGGATAAACAAGAGAGGCGATATTGGGAACCCCTGCCTAGTACCCTTTTGAATCTTGAATGTTCCTGTCTTTTCGCCATTGACAATAATTTGTGCTGATTGTTCCATGTAAATTTTCTCTATTCTCCTGCAAAATTTATCTCCTAATTCTGATCTTCTCATCACTTCCAACATGAAATCCCAATGTATATTATCGAAGGCTTTTTCGGCGTCAACCAACATAATCCTCAGCTGTTTTTCATTATGGGCCTCATAATATTCTAGCATGTCTAGGACTATTCTGATATTATCACTTATTTTTCTGCCTGGTATAAAACCATTTTGATCCTCATTTATGATATCTTGTATTGTTTCTTTTACTCTATTTGCCAATATCATAGTATATATTTTGTAATCCAGATTTAGCAGAGAGATAGGTCGATAGCTTCCAATCTCTTTTCTATCTTTCCCTTCTTTCAGAATTACTGCTATGTTCGCGTTTTCCCATGTATCAGGTATTCCATTCAGATCTATCTCATTTAATGTTTTATGTAGTGGTAATGCCAACTCGTTTTCAAATTTTTTATAAAACAATGCCGTATATCCATCGGGTCCTGGGGCCTTATTCTTCTTCAAGTCATGTATGGCCTTAGATATTTCTGCCATTGCAATTGTTCCATTCAATTTTTCTATCTGTTCTTTTTTTAATTTCTGGAAATCTTGTTTCTCTAAATATTTAAACATTCTTTGTCGTTCATCTTCTTGTCTCCCTTTGTAACTGAATAAGCTGGAATAATACGCTCTAAAGGCTTCGCTTATTTCATCTTGTCTTGTTACACATTTCCCTTGGTACTTAATTTCTGTTATCAGCTTTTTTTCCACATCTTTCCTCAATCTATACGCCATCCACCTACTTGATTTGTTGGCGTATTCGAAATTTACTTGGCGTGCTTTTGTTATTTGCCTTTCTATAGTAGTCATGGTTTCTAAATTTAATTGAGTCTGAATAAACTTAACCTGTCTAATCAATTTTTTCTTAGAGGGATCCTCTCTTAATTTCCCTTCTTTCTCCTTCAATTCTTTAATCAGATAATTGTATCTGGCAGAATACTGCTTTTTAACTTCCGCCCCTCTCTTAATTAGCATACCTCTAAAAACTGCTTTTGCAGCATCCCAGACTGTTCTCATCACACATTCATTATTTTCGTTCTCTTGAAAATAAAGAGTTATTTCTTTTTTGAATTTTTCCACAAACTGTTCATTCTTCAATAAATGCTCATTCAGCCTCCAGCTAGTTACCTTCCTTTCTGTCTTCAGCTCTAGCTTGATCGGAAAGTGATCTGATGTAATCTTTGGAAGAATCTCCATCTCTTGAACCAATGGTATAAGATTCTTTGATAGAAAAAACATATTTATTCTGGACATGGTTTTGTACTTTTCTGAATAAGAACGTAAAGCCTTTTTGTTTCCCATATTTCTTTGTCCAAACATCTTCCAATGTGTATTCTTTTATGTCAAGGAAGCTGCTTGGTAGTTTTCTCTGTGACCCTTTTTTCTTTTTACTTGATCTATCAAATTCAGGGTCTAAAACTCCATTGAAATCTCCCAGTATAAGCACCATTCCATTCACATATTTTCCTAACTGCTCTTCTTATAGAACTTTTCCTGTTTTTCATTGGGGGCGTATACCCCCACTATCACAATTTTTATTCTCGGTAATGCAACTTCCACACTTATGTATTCTCCATTATCATCTTTAAAGAGTTCCTTTGTAGTGTATTTCTGATTTATATATAATGCAACTCCTCTCTTTTTCTTTTGTGAGTTTGCAGCATAAAAAATCTGCCCAAGTTTAGAGTTTTTCAAAAATCTAATATCCTGTTGTTTTATCTTGGTTTCTTGTATGCATGTTATGTCTGATTTTTGCTTTTCCAGAAAGTGAAAGACTTGCCTTCTTTTATACTCCGAATTCAGACCTTTCACATTCCATGAGTTTATTTTAAGTGTCATGTTCATCTAACTCTTCCTCCACTTCCCCCTCTTCTCCTTCCTCATTTTCCGACTCCTCTTCATCTTGTTCCTTTTTCCCTCTGTTTCTATCGTTGATAACAAATCTGCTTCTTCTTCTTCTTCTTCTGCTTGTTTTGCTTCTTCTTTCTCCGCTCCTTTTTTTCTTCTTATAAATCTTCTTTCTCCTCTTACCTCTTTTTTTTCTGCCTGCTCACTGAAGTCTTCTTGTTGTTTTCCTGTCAAATCTTCTGCAGAATTCTTTAATTTTTTGCATGGAATCTATTCTATATCTTCTCTGTTTATATGTAAACGAAATGCCTTCTATTTTGTTCCACCTATAGTTCACTCCACTTCTTGTTAAGAATTGTGTAATTATTCTGTATTCTTGCCTTTTTTTAAGTATAATTGTCGGAACATCTTTAAAAATTTTTATTTCCTCATGACCTATTCTAAATGCATTCCTATAGCTTTGTTGCAATACTCTTTCCTTTAATTTTGTCTTAGTAAATTGAATAACAATATCCCTTGGTAGCTTCCTTTCTCTTGCTACCACCGAGTTAACCTGAATATCTTTTCTGTTTCTTCTTAAAGATATTCTTAAGGGAAATCAGTAAATTTTGCTAAATCTGGAATTATCCTTTCAAATAAATTTTCATTTACTTTTTCAGATAATCCTCTTAGCTTCAAACACTTTTCCCTATAGTGTAATTCTTGGTTTAACAATAATTGAATTATTATTTTCAAGTCATGAATACTTAAATCAGTGGATACCAAATCCATGGATACAGAGGGACAACTGTACTCTGCCTGGAGCTTTCCTGTTTATTTTTAATGTCCAGATCAGTCCAAATTACATATAGTTCCATTCCAGAATTGAATTGTTTCAGTCTGGAGATCATATACATTGGTATAAATCAGTCATTCATTATTCTGGGTCTGTCTGAATTGGTTGCATAGATCCAATGATCATTACTTTAAAACTTCTATGGAAAACTTTTAATTTGCAAAGTTATTCATCTTCTTTATCTCATTCACCCCTCCAGCAAGACTGTGTAGCAAATCACTCTTACTCTCAGTTTACACAGGGAGAACAGCTAAGAGCAAAGAATGACATTACTCAAGGTCAACTATGGATTTTATCAGACCACCCTCCATAAAAGTTCTTTTGCTGGCATATGTTGAAGCATTTTTATGCCAGCAAAAGAACCCCCTCCCCCGCCACCAGATCTACCTTTAGTAGCATGAAAAGGCAGCCCCGGCAGCAACGGAGCACAAATGGATCTCTGTTTACTTTCAGGGTTGAGATCTAGCCAGTTCTTGCGAGAAGATGTGAGTGCGGCAAATTCATAAAGTTAAGCAAGACAAAGACATAAAAAGTTTGCACAAGCACAGAAACACAGTTTAAAAATTACAGGTAAACTGGGGAGGTTCATAAAAAGAGTGTCCCCTACCTGGCTGTTGTTATCTCACCTGGAAGTGTTATGTCATTGATGCCGTATTCACGTGAGCACAATGGCACGAGGATTCAAATGCTGGCAATGCCAGCAACAAAGCACCAGGGGAGATCTATTGATGGCTTGGGCTGTCAATAAAATAGAATGGATTTTGACAAGACATGATTGTGAAAGGGCGATGTTGTATGGTATGTGCGCCCTTTTGCGATCATTTGGCGTCGTTATAACGCCATGTTTGCTACATATGATAAAGTCCTAAATGTGTCTGGGCCAAAGACAGGACATGAACATAGATATAGCATGAGATTCTGTACCTGTATCCAGCGCCTTGCCTACTGAGCTGTACTGGATCTCTTCACTTCCATTTTTTCTGCTGGTGATGCTACACGAATACTACTCTGCAAAACCTTAATATTTATGTGACCATGTTATGATTAATCATATGCCAATATTTTGAACATACTAGCATGTACTCTCCATTTATTGGTACTTAGATGTGCATCTGGTTGGTGCACTTCATTTTGGATCAATTCTTTTTACATTTTCACTGTACCCATAATAACTCTGCAGTTCTCTCTTCTGCTAATTTTCCCTGTGACTAGAACAATTCAGCATAAGCTTGGTGATATGAAATGCAAAATGCTGCTATAAAGGAATTATGAATCAGGCAGCCAATCTGATTTGACATTTCTAAACTAAATCTATGTGTCAAGTCTTTCTTGAGTTTGTGTTCATAAAAATATCATTTACAAGAAACTGAGTTCATTGTCTTTTAGAAATCAGGGTGGGGGATTGTGTTGTTTTGCAAAATAGTATGTTGCAGTGTTTTCAGCTGGTATTTCTTAAACACATGCAAATTAAAAAACAGTTCTTAGTTTGCAAAGGGGAGTAAGTCTTTCTGTGGTATTTACTCCTAATTAGATGTACCCTCAACTGGTTAATATACAGTCATCCCTTCACATTCGTGGGGGTTAGGGGCAGACAACCCCCGCAAATGTGAAACAAATGCGAATAAGAAATGAGCCTGCCAGCAAGCGGTTTTCCACCCCAGTCCCTTCCCAAGGCAGCAACGAGCTTCCTGAGAAGCCCCTCGTGGCCTTGAGAAGGGAGTGGGGTGTAGCGCAAGTGCCCCAGCTGCTTCCCACCCCCCTTTCCCAAGGCAGCGGGGAGCTTCCTGAGAAGCCCCTCGCTGCCTTGGGAAGGGAGTGGGGTGTAGCGTGAATGCGGCAGCTGCTTCCCACCCCGCCTTCCCAGGCCAGCGATGGCCTAAGCCCTTCGCTGCCTTGGGAAGGGAGTGGGGTGTTGAGCAGTGGGGAGGGGGCAGGCAGCTTTCTGCAAATGATCAAAGCCGCGAATGTGAAAGTCACGAATGTGGAGGGGCAACTGTATTGCTTTGGAAATATTGCTAATTTATACCAGTGGAACATGTCCCAGGTTGACATATTTAAGAATGCAGCCATGATGTGCTTGTGGAAAGGTGTTAACAATATTATTTGAGTCAGAATGGGTAATATTTTGTTTATGCCTTGAGTTCCTAGACAATCTATAGTTTGGGTGATGTATTGATTAACTGGGGTTTTAAAACAAACAAACAAATCCATGCAATTTTTGTTGCTGTTACTTGCCATCAGGTTGACTTTATGATATACCTCCACGATTCCTAGTCATCAATTGCCCTGCTCAGGTCTTACAAACTCAGGGCAGCCATTCAAGACAGTGCTATGACTCTCTTATGAGCAATGGTATGGGAGGCAGATCAGTCTTTTGGATCTGAAACTAAATTGCTATGTGGGAAGGTATGTACAGTTGAGTTTATTCTGAGAGAACACATTCAACAGTGCAATAGGTGGACAGAAATGTATTCTCTATATTTTAAAAAAATGTTTCTTATAGTGGGTGAAGCTTTCTCCCTTTCCCTTTTCAGACAAGATTGGAAAAGCACTGTAGTGGTCCCAGGGCTCTCAGTATAGAAGCACTCATACAGCCAGACTCCTGTATCAATGGAACCAATATCTGCATTTTCAGTTATCTGCTAGACACAAAATAGGGGACATATACCACAGAGTTGTGTGGGAAAATGCTTAGATAGCCATCTTCTCTAGGCAACTTCTAAGTCCTCCGTTGCAACTTTATGGTATGTTTTTACAGGAAGTCCTTTATTTTAATAGTGTTTGCTGTTATCTGCTGTTTCTGGTATGTGTGGTAAGTCTGGGGACCAAACCCCTGCAGACATGGGGGTCCAACTGTACTTGTTTATTAGTAGGCACAGTTAAATAATCTACCATTGCCACCTCTACCACCACCATGATTTCCCTGCTGCCTTTGAATTGAGCCTCAATCCTAATTCAAGCTGAGCAGTGGATGTTCTCAGAAATAATAACTTGTTGTGCACTATCTTAGTGGTAATAGAAAGTATTTAGGAGCACCACAGGATGCCCCCCACCCCAAGACAGCCAAAATTATGCCCCCAAGCAGCTGAAATGGGATGACAGCAGCCCACATGAGTTTTGGGGGAGCCAAAAATCTGTTAGAAAGGGATGTGTGCTCCTGGCATTGTTGTTCTTGTTGCTTTCTGCCTCCTTCCTAAAACTAGGACTCAAGGCAGTTTACAAAAATGTTGTACTATTTTTCAAAGGCCCAAATTTGTCAGCTGACAAATACAACCACTACGTGAGACGAAACAGAGGCAGCCAGAGAGTCCCATGTGAGTGGACAGTGATTCCACTCCAGGTTCTATTTTAAAGAAACTATCCAGCAGGCTGAATCTATTTTGAGCATCAGGTTTCATATCTTGCATAGCTCCTTTAAAGTTCAGACTAAAACCCAGCATAGAGTAATTGCACCATGGGAACCACCAGCTTTTACAGCAGCTAATGTGTATGTATCATGAAGTACTGTGACCTTAATCCTGTTGTTAGTCCCAGCAAGACCAGACCTCATTTAATGGTGCATAAATAAATCCCATTGTTTCACAGGGTCTACTCTGGGACAAACAAATGTATTCAGGCCTGTGTGTATGTGTACCTGCAAAACATGGCCTTTAAAATGTTCCTCACACAAATCTAGTGGAGAAAAAAGGTTGAGTGCAGCTGTAACCTGTGTTGCTTTAACACTGTGGTCTTAAGAAAAGGCACACAGAAACGCATTACCCCAAAGCACAGTCATTCCCACCATTGTAAAAAGTGGTCTTTTATTGAAAAAGAAAAGGAAACTACACAAATAGGTTGCTAGATGAGGCAAGCAACTGTAAATTGCAAGAACACAGAGAATTACTTCCCTGGGAATCATCTCAGAGTTACAACAAATAATAGAAGACATCTGCTTACTCCAGAAGTCCCAAAACAATTTAAATAAAGAATAATTTGCAGCTAATGAAACATCTTATCTACTCACACCTCTGTAGGTTTCAGCTTTCACTTGTCTCTGAAGTGAGGATGGCTGCAAAGCCACAGAGCTCCAGGGCCTGTCTATACGAAAGGGAAAAAATGGAGTACCTCACTCGCAGCAGCAGCAACTTGTCTTAATGGTGTTTTTTCCCTCATAAGCTTTGCATGCTAGACGGCAGCTGCAAATGATTTATTTGCATTTGTATTTAACTTAAAAAACTTAAACTGAACTGAACTTTAAAAAAGAACATAATGTTCAAGGTGCGCTAGAGCGATTTTTCGATACTGGTAAACAGGAGAGCAAAAAAAAAAAAGTTTTATCGCCTTAGTGATCACTCACTAAGGCGATAATCCATCATGGTGGCAGTGGGCACTTGCCCTGTTAGCAAGCCCTGGCCCCCATGCTCACCCAACCAGTCAGTGTTGCATTTCCTCTCCTATGGGAAAGCAAGTCAAAGTTAATCCCTTGTCCCAACAAGCAGAAAGGTGCACCCCTCACTGTTTTTAACAAACTATGGGAAAATCCGTGAAGGCTTTTCCTGCGGTGTTTTTGCCACCCCCCCTCCTTCTGAATACAATGTATTGATGTGGGATCCTATTTAGACAGGTAGGATTCCCAGTGAACTCCATGACGTGTATTTTATCCTTTAGACAACCCCCTAGACTGGCCACATGACGGGGCCAGCAGCCCCAGCATACCACCTCCATAGTTTACAAAGGAATCTTGTACGAGACTAAGTGGGAGAAAGAAGTTGTAGCATAAGCTTTCATCTGATGAAGTAGACTGAGGGCTCATCTACATGGGACAGAATCTTGCTCATGGATCTAGCCCATTGCTCCCCCATTACCTGCATGGAACAGAATGGAGTCCAGACTGGCATGCCAGCCAGTCTCTGCAGTTGCTGGCACATACGTCCCACTCTCTGGATCCTGGAAGCTGGCCTGCAGCACATGAGAAAGGGCCCCTGCATGTGACCAGCTTGGACATATGCTGTGGGCCTGCTTCCTGGCTGCGGAAGAGTGACAGCATTTGCAACGATAGGCCAGCATGCTGATCTGGGCTCCTGCGGTCATGTGAGGCCTGATTAGTTTTATTTTGGCCAAATTGTTATTTCACAGGTATTTTTAAAAATTGTTTAATGGGCTTTACACCCCTTTGGCCTCATCTTTGCCCAGGTGTTATTAGGACTACCTGGGGGACAAAACAGGACAAATGTCCTGCATTGTCTGGATTGCAGGGCTCAAAGATGGGGCCAAGATGGGACAAATAGCCCATCTAAACAAGCCCTGAGTCTGTGAAAGCTTATGCTAGAAACTTCTTTCTCCCGGTCAGTCTCAAAGGAGCTACAAGATTCCATGTTGTGCTGATAGGACGTACAGGGTTATATCTTTAAACACCTCTGTAGCTTGTGGTTCTGCCTGAAAAGCAGATGGCAGTAGAACAACATGACTGGCCATAGGCCTCGGCCTCAGAGCTCCAATAGCCTTGTAAAGCTCCTTCCTCTCCCCCAGCCAGCTGACACAGAGAAGGAGAAAAGTTCTTTTGCTTACTACTTTCTCTGGAATCTTGCTGGCTTATTTGTGGCTCCTTTTTTAAAGAGTTCACTTCTGTGGTCCTAATCCCTGCAGGTATTTACATTGTTTAACCAATGGGTATTATTCACCTACCTTATTTCATTGTTATTCCTAGTTTGGTGCATGTTTATGTGAGAGATCATGGTAGAAAGGGTAATTTTCTCTCCAACAAACTTCTTTAATATTTATGGAAGATTTAACAGTAGTGCATGTAGACATATACATTTCTGAAGGTTTCATATGGCTCACCAAGTGTTGGAACAGTGATGGTGATAGTGGTGAAATTTATGTAAACTAATTTACTCTTTAAAAAATTCCTGCAGCTATAGCATCTTGGTAGAATTCATCACATTCACATTTGCAATCAGTGTTCATCAGTGTAATAGTGTGCTTGGCCTGTGTGCAATAAATATATATTTATTATGTTTTTCACCCCCTAATAATTTATCCTCCAATATTTGTTTGAGGATACAATGTTTTGACCTATCCTCAACTTTCTATGCTGCAAATTCTATGGCCTTGTTTTAGTTTTATTACAGTCAGTGGGTTTAACCAACCCTTTATTCAAGGATCTCAGGACACTACATCATATCTAGACCCAAAGCCCAGTGCATTTCAAGCTGTTTACAGAAACATGACCTACAGGTGGTCTCAGCTGGAAGAGTGAAGGTTACTATCAGGAATGTTTTGAGAAATAAAGTTGTGGTGTAGTGGTTTGAGCGTTGGACGATGATTCTGGAGAACAAGGTTCGAATCCACGCTGGGCCATGGAAATCCACTGGGTGACTTTAGCAGGTTACAATCTCTCAGCCTGAGAGGAAAGCAAAGGCAAACTCCCTTTGAACAATTCTTGCCAAGAAAACCTCATGATAAGTTTGCCTTAGGGTCGCCATAGGTGAGAAACAACTTGAAGGTACACAACAATAATAAACATTAGAGACTGAAAGAATCTTTGAAAATATTCCCCAAATGGCCAAAACCTATTTTCTGTATGTCAAGAAACCCTGCCAAAACATTATTTTCTGCACAGAAAATATTGTTTGCCACATGCAAATTTTGCACAGAATAAGTTCTGAATGGTGAGTAGGCTTTGAAAGCTGCATGGTGAGATGGTGGAGAGCTGTGCCAGGCTTTGAAGGAAAGGCAAAAATAGAATCCAGAGAAATTTAGTCTGTCCTTCAGGGGCATGTGTTTGGCCATTACTGAGCCTGCCATTTAACTAATGTCAACCATTTTGTTGCTAATGCTAGTCTGTCCCCAAAGGCACATTTAAAACAAGAACACAGGGCCACATTTTTTGAAAGGTCAGTCCGGGCATTATTAGCACATCCACCAAAGCTGTCTTCCAATTTGTAGTCCTCCCATCAGTGAATCAAGAGGACAGGAGGGGGGTGGGTGGGAGGTTGGTTGAGGAAGAAATTAGGCTAAAAGTTGAAGAAGACTTTAATTTGTCAGAAAAAGAGCTAAATAATTGATGCAGCCTTGGTGCCAAAGGTAATTTCAACTGCTCCCTCTCCCTCTCCCTCTCTCATACAAAGACATTTAGCATTGATTGAGATCAAAGTATTTAAAACCCCTGCTGCTGAACTGAAAGGCAAAACTTTCAGCTGCCTTTCTGCGCTCTAATAATATCGTCTTTATGTAGTTAATAAACTGCACACTTCAGTCAAACTATATCATTACAGAAGACTTAGGGAGCTAATAATTTAAAAGCAAAGAAGCGCCTCTGTTCTTTGCTTTGAACTAAACAACATTCTGTTGAATGAGGGCGACATCAAAGCTTTGTCACTATTACCAGTGTGGCTGGAGCAGAGGGTCTCACAGAGTGTGTACTTCAGTCATCTGAGGCGAAGAGGAAGCGCAGAGAGGGGGGAAGGGAAGGTTGAGATTAAAGATACTGGCTTATCAAGCCACGGGCAGAACCAGGTGTTTTCTTTTTCTGCTGTGCAAGCATCAGGTGGCTTGCTTATCAATGAGTTTGCTTGTTAGCTGTATGTATATGAATTAGGCTGGGCCTTCTGCTCTGTGCTCCAGCCGCTTTTATTAAGAGCCTTTCATTCCTTCCTTCCCTTCCCCTCTAACATTTTTCTGAGAAAGAAAAAAATGGCATCATAAATAGAGACAGACAGTCTCACACACACACTTTATTTTTTTTTTTTAATTTATAGCTGGCTATTCCAACCCTTCCCAATGAAAGGCCGCCCAAGGTGGCTAACAGCAATATAAATCCATTAAAAGCAAATGCCATTCAAACAGGAAAATGGAGTAGTAATACAATAGAAACGTGCCAGTAAAGGAGAAATCTCAGCACCCAGCTACCGGTAGCTTAAACCCCCTCCAATGACATTCAGCTTAAAGGCGTTTCTAAATAAAAAGATATTTGCCTGCTGGTGGAAGGAAGCCATGAAAAGGGCGCCAGCTGTTGCTGCTAACTGCCTTTAAGTTATTATTTTTGTTTTCTTCATGTTCAATTTGCACTTCCTTCCTTGATTTTCTTCAGTAATCATTTCAAGGCTTTGCGATTTTCTGCTAGTAGTATGGTGTCATCTGCCTATCTTAAATTGTTGATGTTCCTCCCTCCAGTTTTCATGCCTCCTTCTTCAGAGTCTAATTCTGCTTTACGTATAATATGTTCAGCATACAAATTAAACAGCGTGATAAAATGAAGCCTTGTCTGACCCCCCTCCTTGCCAATTAGAAACCATCCCATTTCTCTGTGTTCTGTCCTGATGGGAGCCTCTTGTCCTGAGTTCGTCCCTCTCATGTCCCCACAATTAAATCTCTGAGGATGCTGGTACAGAAAGAAGGGGCTCATCTAAATTTGTTATTAGCAATCCAGGTTTGAAGATGCATATACTGTATTGCCTTTCAAATAGCCTGGTTGCAAGCCTTATAGTTCTTTACAGGTCACTACAGTTTTACCTGACATTGCCTAAGTTGATAAGCAGCACTTTGTTTTATGCCAAGTTCCATGCAAAATGGATGAAACCTAGTATTTTTTTTTCTGGAGAAAAAGTTGAAGCTTATTTAACAGCCATGAATTTGCCTGGAAATGTTTATTCTCAAAAAAAAAAAAAAAAATCAGCAATCCAAAGTATTTGTTTGGGAGCTACTTGAAGTGGTTGAAATATCAGGCCTAAAACCATATTACTGTATAGTCTTTGGTTTGGTCCTGTCAAAAAATGTACAAGTTTGGTGACTCTGTGATCATCCATGTGGATTTGTATAGAGTAACAGACAAACATTCTATATTATAGCATAAATTAGCAGTAATTTGAATTGTGCCTGGAATCAGAACAATAGCCAGATAGTGAAGCTGTTGCAAGTATAATATTCTCCCTGTAATTGGCTCTGGTCAGCGTTCACAGCATTCTGGACCAGGAGAACTTTCTGAAAACAGGCAGCCTCCCATAAGATACATGTGCCCCAGAGAGAGGGCATTCATAGAGCCCAAACAGGATATAACTATGGCATGTGTCACCATGAAAAGTTCCAGCATCTTTAGGAAAAGAATGGGCATGATTGATGTGCCAGCCTTAACTGTAAAAAAGCACTTCTGGCCACCACCAAAACCTGGGGCCCATTCACACTACACAATTATAGCACTTTTATTTCCCTTTAAGGATTTTATCACACCAGCCTGCTGTCTTGTCACAATCACATTAGTTAAGGAAATGGAAGCATACCAATTTGGACACATTCATTATCATAGTTTTCTGCAATAGCGCTATGGCACTGCTTTGGCAATCTATGGTCCCCCATCTCCCTCTCTTCCGCACGGCCTCCATAACCCTGCCTTCCAGTCCTATGCCCTACCCAGAGTGTTATTATTTATTTACTGTATTTATTTCAGTTTTTATTTATTTTTATTTTTACCAGAATTGTGAAATTATGGCAATATGATGAAATAACAAAAAGAAAAAAGAAAAAATAGAAAAGGAAAGGAAACACCCTGCTTGGGAATAGTGAGGAGGAGGAGGGGAGAAGAGGAGGATCCTCTACAATTCTATGAGTCTATGACCACTGATGGCATGTGACTGCTGGCATATGAGAACTGCGGCAGAAGGGACCTATTGCACAAAAAGCAATCATGGAAAAGCAGTGATATTGGGAGCCATTGACAGGTTTTACTCATCAATGAAAAGGTGCACTCCACTAACAAATAGAATACAAAGCAGCAGCAGGACAAATGTGATGTCATGTGATAAGTACCTGCCAAAGGCACTATTATCCTACTGAAATTCCACTTTGCCAGCCTTGTGCGATAAAGTCCTAAGTGCATGGGCTGCATCCCATGGAATCCTGGGATTCACACTTTTGGGGGTGGGGTGTACTTTGAATTTTTGCCAGAAAACTCTTCCAGTGCCTCTGACCAAATTATAAACCCCATGATTCCACAGAATGCAGCCATGGCAGTTAAAGTGGAATCATAATGTTATAACTGTACAGTGTGAAAAGGTGCCAAGTCATCTGGATACAACAAAACCCCAATGCCTTTATTAGGCCAACCAAAAGGCATCAAATAAATTAAGCTAGCATTGAAACTCACTGACGGATTAGCCTAGTGATGGTATCACCACAATGTATATTTTGGATTTTGTTGTATTTTGCTTCATGGTCAAAACGATTGACCCATGATTTTTTGGGGGTGGGGGGACATCTGGAGTCAGGGCTGAATCTAGGAGTACAGCCAAGTTTCAAACCTGAGTCTTCAAGGGGAATCTGACCCCATTTAACATTGGTTGAATTTCTGTTCTGTGATCTGAATTTAACTGACCAGGAACATTTATGTCTTATTTGGATTAAGCTTCAATTTGTTCACCCCCATTCTGTCCAATACTGACATCTGACACCGGTACAGAACCAACAGCACTTCTTTGGATTTAGATGGCAAGGAGTGATAGAGTTGCTATCAACATAATTATGGCATTTACACCGCCCCTCCCCCAATTTCTAATGATATTTTCCAATAGTTTCATGTGAATGTTAAACAGCAAGACAGAACCCTGAGAGAAACCACACGCCAATGACCATGGCATCAAATAGGAGTTTCCCAGCACCACTGTCTGAATTAATTCCTCCATGGAGGACCAGAATGGCTGTAAAGTAGTGCCTCTCAGGTCCCTCCAGACAGGATACCATCATCAGAGGCATTGGAAGTGCCAACAGGTCCAGCAGAACCAAGAGGGACGTACTCCCTTTGTCCAGTTCCTAGCACCAAGATCATGCACCAAGGTAAAAGAAAGAATCTGTGTCCCATAATCAGGTGTGAAGCCAGACCAAAGGCTGTACTGGGACTATGGTGCCACCCCACATTTTTGCATGTTGCTCCAAAATGGAAAACTGGAGAGTGGGTGGAAATTATCCACTACAACAGGATTCAGCTAAGGATTAAAAAGCAAACAAAAAGAGTAAACAAGATGTCTCACCACCTACCTCTTTTAGGTACAATGGAACCACATCTTAGTGCAAAGAGGCAACTGCCACCACCCTTATTCACTTGGCCAGTCCCATGTCTTCCCCAACCACTTTTACAAGCCAGGAAGGGCAAGGATCACACACGCACATGGCAGAAGCAGATCTCATCTTACTCTTCTTCACATCCTTCAACTGTAAAAACTGAGAGGGACCTTCTATAGTGAGGAGGGGGCAAAGTTATATATCCATTAGATGTATATCAGCTATGGATCCCAAGTCAGAACAGATCTTAGTGATTTTATCTGCAGTGTGACATGCAAACTGATCACAATGTGCAATTTACTGTTGCAGAGCAGTAGGATGTCCTTTGGCAAAAAGTACATTTGGACCCCTATGTCCACAGGGGTTCAGTTCCCAGACTTACAGTGGATACTGAAAACAGTGGATAATAGTGAACCCTATTAAAATAAAGGACTTCTAAAGTTGTGTTGGAGGACCTACCATAAAGTTGTGTTGGAGAACCTAGAAGATGCCTAGAGAAGACACTTCTCTAGGCATTTTCCAGCATGACTCTCTGGTATGTGTCCCTATTTTTTCATCTGTGGATAACTGAAACAGCGGATATTGGTTCTGCAGATATGGGGGTCCAACTGTACCACATCAGAGGACATCCTGCTAGGAAGCCATGCTCTCTGCCTCAGGACTTTCTCTGGTGTAGCCACAGGTAACATACAGGCAGCCCAATAGCACAATGTGTATACTGTATAATCTTTCCAGGAAGACAGTCTCTTCTTCTCCTTTTCCTATCAAGGTGGGGGGTGATGCTGGTATAAATAAAGTACCCACACTCACTTAAGTGATCTCATAAAATTTCACAATCCAGGAGAGAACAGAAGAGGAATAGAAACACTGGACATGGTCAAATATTTGCCTTTCCCTGAGACCCAGGAACAATTTGTTCATGCTCTGGTCAGCTCCTAGCTGGATTTTTGTAATGCAATCTTTGTGGGGCAGCCCTCAGAGACACTCCAGGAAATGTTAGTAGAACAGATTTCAATGGCTTCAATGGGAGCTTGTAGGATGACTGTGTTAAGCTAGTGGTGCCAAATTTATTCCCTTTTCTTTTGTTTGCAGGCTCAGTTTCAGGTGCTGGCGTTGGTTGGCACTTAAGACCTTGAGGCCAAGGTATCTTAGGTACCATCTTCTCCCATCTGGATCTGCTTTTTTTTTCATTTTTATTTTTATTCGAACTCGTTTTCCAACATAAAAAAATCCAACATAAAAATTTCAATCGACATACTTATAAATTAAACATACATGCAGTCTATCTCATTTTCTATTTAGATGCATTGAATAAAATGGATCTTTTTTAAGGTTATACAGTGCTAAACATGTTTAAATTACTTCCTCTTTTTTACTTATTTATTTTTTGTTTATTTTTCCCTTTTACTCACTACTTTCATTTCACCTTATTTAAAGATTTAGAGCTTACTTAGCATTTAATATTTAAATCACCCATCATTACATGGATAATCTGATATCTTGCAGTTTTGATTTTACTCAATTTTCCTTTTCCATTTGTTGTTGCAGGAGAGGTCATATTAACGTTCCTTTTGCATGATTATTTCAGACTATTCCCGTGCCTGTATTCTTGTCTCTTTCTCTGTCTCAAACCTTAGGTGTCTATATATGTATAAATGTAGTGTCAGTGTATTCATTCACTTATCTACTGCTTCTAAGTTTTATTTGGTTTCTATTGAATTGAACTGCTGAGTTATTCAGTCTTGTTTCCATATATTCTGATACCATAGTCCAATCCCTTGCAAATTTTCCTGTAGTTTTCCCTTTAAGTAACATTGTTAATTTATCCATCTCTATCATTTCAAACTGGATCTGCTTATGAGCCTCATTCTATTCCTGAGGCCTTCAAGTGATTCCCATTCAGAGAGTCAATTGGTGGAACCAAGAAAAAAAACTCTTCAAAGAGGAGGCAATTTCATTGCCTGCTTTTAAGCCGAACATTTAGAACACTCTTGTTTTAGCTAGCTTAAAAAAAATCTGGTTAAGATCTTTCAAGATTTGTTCCCATAACTTCTGCATAGCTTGTATTATTTCAGTTACCTGAATAAAATGAATATTTATTGTTGTTTTGTCTTGGTTTGTCATAAGCTGGCTGGTTTTGGCTTTGCAGAGGAAGTTAGGGTGCAAAGAAAATGTCAGTGTTACTTAAAGACTGAAATCCTACAGTAATAGCTTTGAAACAAGCTCTCCCAAATTCTTTGGGAGTTGTTGTTAACTGCCCTCGAGTTGACCTCAACGCATGGCGACCCTATGAATGAGACATCTCCAAGATCCCCTATCCTCAACTGCTCTGCTAGGTCCTGCAGACTCAGGGCCATGGCCTCCTTGATTGAGTCTATCCATCTAGTATGTCGTCTTCCTCTTTTCCTACTACCTTCTACCTTACCCAGCGTTATTGTCTTTTTGAGTGAGTCATGCCTTCTCATGATATGGCCAAAGTACGACAGTCTCAGTTGTCATCTCGTAGTTATCTTGGCTTCTAGGGATAGCTCAGGTTTGATTTGTTCTAGGACCCATTTATTGGTCTTTTTGGCCATCCATGGTATCCGTAGCACTCTTCTCCAGCACCACATCTCAAATGAGTTGATTTTCTTCCTATCAGCTTTCTTCACTGTCCAGCTCTCACTTCTGTACAGGGTGATGGGACATATGGTGGCTTAGACATATGAGACTCCTAACTTTAGTGTTCAGTTTTATATTTTTGCACTTTAGGATTTTCTCTAGTTCTTTCACAGCTACCCTTCCCATTCCTAGTCTTCTTCTGATTTCTTGATTGCAATCTCTGTTCTGATCAATGATTGACCCCAAATATGAGAAATCTTTAACTGTTTCGATTTCCTCATTGTCTATATTGAATTTATGTAGATCCTCTGTGGTCATTATTTTTGTTTTATTAATGTTCAAAAGATAGGCGTGTGCTGGGCAGGGCACGTTTCTAGGATGGAGGACCATCGCCTCCCCAAAATACTACTCTATGGTGAACTCGCCACGGGTCAGCGTAAGAGGGGCGCTCCAAAAAAGCAATACAAAGACTCCCTGAAACAACATCTCAGGCTCGGCCAAATTGATCACCAACAGTGGTCCGCCCTGGCCTCACATCGGGAGGCATGGAGACGCACTATCCACAATGCTGCAGCCTTATTTGAGAACTCACAACGAACAAGTCTTGAAGAGAAACCACAACGCAGAAAGAATCACAACCCAAAATCATCACCCAAGGAGACCTTCTGCTGTGCTTTTTGCAACCGGACTTGTTTATCTCGGATTGGCCTTTTTAGTCATCAGCGCGCTTGCAGAAAGCGCGGGATGAGTCCTTCCTGAATCTTCATTTGCGAAGAAAAGCCAGAGAGAGAGATCAGACATGGCTAATATGGTGCCAACATAATGCCAGCATAACACAAAATATCAGATGATGACATCCTTTTGCGCTCTGCTGGCATTATGGTGTTGTTTCTTTCTATTGATGGCTGAAGCCGTCAATAGATCCACCCATTCCATTTTGGTGCTGGCATTGCCAGAGTGCAAAACCTTGGCCCATTTAAATCTCATCACTGCAGCGAGAATGGCTGGTCCAGTGCAAACACTTTTGGGTGAGATTGGGACATCCAGGCAAGTTTCTCTCTTTTTATGACCCTCCCCAGGTTAGTTGGAAGTTTTAAAGTGTGTTTTTGTGCTTGGTGTAACTTTTTTTTTGGTATTTTTGTTTTTATTTTTGAATTTCCCAAGTTTGTGTCTTCTCACGAGAACGGGCAGGATTTCAGTCCAGGAAGTGAACGGAGCTCCATTAGAGCTCTGTTCATTCCTGGGCTGCCTGTCGACAGGAGAGGAGGTGAGTGTGGTGGTGAGGGTTATTGTGCTGGGACAGGGGCAGGATTGGAGATTGTGGGACAGGAATGCTTTTTTGCATTCCTGTCTGATAATCTCCAAAATCTGGTTTAACACTTTTTTCTTTCACTATCTTTAGTAATTTTTCCAAGTCTTTGTTGTTTTCTCTGACTTACTTCTAAGTAAACTTGCATATAATTGGGCTTAAGTCCTCTGCTCACTTCCTTGCGAGTAAGTGTCTTTGAATGAACAGGGGCTCACCTCTTTTCATAGTGTTCAAGAGCAGAAGCCCTGGTGTCTGAGTTTCCAAGTTCATTACTTGCTCCTGAAAATGTTCATCCGCTAAAGGGATCATCAAGTCATGTGAAGACATTTCCTTGGATTAACCTATGGAGATTTTCAGATGGGGACAAAAATAGCGTCCCTGTCTTGCTATCTCCTCTCCCACTACACTCCCGACCCCATCCCGGCACAGTAATGAACTGTTTCATACGTACCTTAATTGCGCACCTTCCCTCCCCTTTGACAGCCATGGAGTGAATGCAGCTCACACAGAGCTGCATTCACTTCCTTGTTGAAATCTTGGGCCATTCTTGCGAGAGGATGAATGCATGGGAAATTCAAAAATAGAAAGGAAGATACACTTTAAAAAATAAAAGCAAGCACAAAAACAGACTTTTACATTTTTTTTTTTAAATACCAAGCAACCCAGGGAGGGTACAAAAAAAGGGTGTCACTTACCTGAATGTCCTGATCACACCTGGAAGTGTTCTGGAACGGACCTCCCACTGTGGCTGGCATTGCGCTATGGAAACGGGGCACCTTTTCACTCACCCTTCATTCTGTTACGGAGACAGAATGGCCAATCTATTCATAGCTTAAGCCATGAATAAAAAGGAGCGCTGCGGGAACGGAAGCAGCATGAGAGCATAACAGGACGGGGACGATGTCATCTGAAAGGGAAGCCCTTTGGCGATCTCCTGGTGTTACAGGAGTAACACCATATTAAGGGCATCTGATAATCTCCTTCCTCATATAAGACGTCGCCTATTTCAAACAAGGTGGCAGGAACGTATATGAAGCTGCATTATCCTAGGTCAGGCTACCAGTCTATTGAAGCTGATGTTGTCTGCTCTGTCAATGGCTCTCTGGGTCTCAGGCATAGCACAGGCCTTGAGAACCGAACCTGGACATTCTGCATGCAGAGCAGGTGCTCTACAATTGAGGTATGAGCCTTCCTATCAGTCTGTGAAAAAGTTAAATTTTTAGACTACAACTTCCAGAATCTTCCAGCCAGCATTGCTTAGAGATTCTGGGAGCTATAATAAAAAACAGTAGCATTTTCAAGCTCTACATCCTATAAATGTAAATAGCTAGGCATCAGAGTCAGTACTGGATCTGTCCACACTGCAGAAATACAGCAATTTGACATCACATTATCCACCATAGTTCTATCCTATAGAATCCTGGTATTTGTAGTTTTGTGAGGTACAGTTGAACCCCTTTATTTGCAGAACCAATATCTGTGGTTTCAGTTATCTGCGAGACACAAAATAGAGACAGATACCATAGAGTTGTGCTGGAAAATGCCTAGAGAGGCATCCTCTCTAGGCTTCTTCTAGGTCCTCCAATGTAACTCTATGGTATGTTTTTACCAGAAGTCCTTTATTTTAATAAAGTTCACTATTATCCACAGTTTCTGGTGTTTGTGGTAAGCTCAGGAACCAAACCCCTGCAGATGCTGGGTGTGTGTGTGTGTCTGACTGTATTTAGCCTTTTCTGTTGGAGAATTCTGGTGCCTCACCATACTACAAATACCAGGATTCCATAGGCTAGAACTTTGGTGGATAAAGTGGTGTCAAACTGCTGTATTTCTGCAGTGTAGACAGGCCCTTCTCAGCAACATTTCTAAGTCATTCTAGAGGGTGGCTCTCCAATGTACATGAGAATATGTGGCTCTCCAGTACAGCCAATAGCAAGGATGCTGGGAGTTCTAGTCCAGCTACATCTTGAGGGCCACACTTTACCTACCTCTGTTCTGCATGATAATACCAATCCTCACCCCTAGATGCTTATGTAGATAACAGCAGCTATGTGCTGAGCATGCTTCTGCCAGCACTTTCATTCGGTGGGCACACAGCCTTGTTTTGGCTTGTGGCATTAGCTGCTCCAGCAAGAGACATCATAATGTATGAAGGCTATAGTATTAGTAACTATACATGTAAGGAGATAAAGTCAGGGGAGCTGTGGTTGGTTGTAAAATCCTAATGTGCAAGCACTGTATGCATTTGCAGACCCAGAATTAGGACAGCCAACTTTCCAGCTGGCCTCTGTAGTTGCGCTTTTAACTACGCTTTGATTTGCAGCATGTTACCAGGGGGATAACATTTAACTCCATCCTATGAAAGCCTCACCTGCTAATTCCTGCAGATCAAGCTCCTGTTAGAGGCCTAGCTGCAGAGACTGGCTGACAGGGTTGGCAGTCCTATACAGAGCTCCCCTTTCCAACTCTGGGGTATTTGCTAGGAGGCATATGGTGATCTGGCATATTATCCATTTTGGCAGCAGGTGAATTGGCTTTCAGTCTTAATAAAGACCAGAAGTCCCCAAGATTGCTACAGAAATGTGTGCCTGCTAACTGTAGCACACAGGTACCTTCCTTTCCTCACCCCCAGCTCTCACCAGTCATTTGCATCACAGGCTCTCTTCACTCTTCTGTGGTCTAGATCTCATTGCTTTTTTAAAAAGTGGAAAATAATGGTGTATTTCAAGGCAACAGTCCCACTGCTGTTTGATATGCCACATTTATTCAAAAACCATTTAAATTGATACAATTTTTCAAAGTCTTTATTATCCCTACAGGCTGAACAGATTTGGGTTTAATGCTCTTGATCTCTCTCCTCCCCAACCACCGCTGTGTCCTCCCCCCAGCCCCCCAAAGGCTCTCCTTGATTTCTGTATCAGAAAGTTGAGGTGTAATGTGAATAGCTTGGACTTAAAACAAAAGGAGTGAGCAATTTCTTGGGAATCATTGTTTCAGTTATTCCTCTTACTACATCAGTGGCTGAAATCTATTACCTTCAGGGGGGAAATAGGTAAGAAGTGGAGTTTCAAAAGGAGAGAAATATTCTTTGTTGGAATTCATGTGCAGCCAAGCACACCTGCATTCCTGTAGGGGCTTTTGTATGCTGTTGTGAGACTCTGCCATCCAGGCCTTCCCTCCTGGGATCTGTTGTGGTGATGTCAGACCAAGAGATGGGGTTTTGGGGTGGTGGTGTCAACTTTGCATGAAGCAGAGAGGGAGAGGACAGGAGTCATAGAAGCCACTTTCTGTATTCTTACTTCCTCCCCAGTGTTGTTGTGTAGTGCCACCCATGCACATTGGAGGCACTTACTGAACTAAATGATAGGACAGGAATGGGAAAATAAATGTACTTGGCCACTAAATCTTACTTACTCTTTGGACATCTTGCTTGGCAAGGGGGTCCCACAAACGGAAAAGCGTTCAGCATAGAACGGAGGTTTGCATCCAGCACTGTTATAAATGACGGGAAGAAATGAAGCATCTGTACGTGTCCACGTGTGAAGGAACCAGAGCCTGGAAGTAATTACAGTAGTTACAAATAATGTTACTTGTATTTCTTTTTAAAAATGATTTAGGGCTCATCTACACTGGCTGCTTAATACGGGGCCAGACCAGAACATTATGCTTCAGACTGGCCCTGGATCAACTACATGCACCCGGCCAAATCTGGTGCGATGGCACGTTGTTGTCCACACAGGCCAGCCAGGCTGACACCACATAGGCCCTGCTGGCCCTTCTCATTTTCGGAGCCACTGCAGCTGCTTCCTCACCAGCTGAAGAACTCTGTGGAAGGCCTGCCCGGTGCACGGTTGTTTCTGCTAAGGTCAGAATGTGTGCCCCGACATGAAATCAACAAGGGGGGTGTGCTCTACCCCCTCCTTGTTGATCGCACAGGACACCCCATTCTGACTTCAGCAGAAGCAACGGCACATTGGGCAGGCCTTCCACGGAGCTCCTCGGCTAGTGAGGAAGCGGCTGTGGTGGCTCAGATGTGGATGGTTGCAAATGTGACTCTTTTTGCTAACTAGAAAAAACCATTAGCAAAAAGACTCACTTTTACCACCATCTCCCACGGGACCGGAATGGGAGAACCACGCTGTTGTTGTGTGATAAGGCAAGGCGGCACGTGTTACTCTCAGGTTTTACTTCCTCTTCCCTTCCCTTGTTTGATAAGCCCCTTAGTTAATTCTGAATAATAAGAAAGAAAAGCTATACAGTATTTTACAAATTTCACTTACAACACTAACTTGTGTGTGTGTGTGTGTGTGTGTGTGTGTGTGTATAAGGGGTTCTAGAAAATGTATGTACAATTAATTACATTGAAGATATAACATTTCAAGTTCTGAATGAAAGTGGCCCTCTACATCTAGATATAACTTTAAACTGATCTTTCTACTAGGACGAAGCCATGTGAAGGCAGTTCATGTAATTAACAAAGAAAAACATTGCTCAAACAGAAGATTGCATATGTGTATATACACACACTATTGTTGCTGTGTACTTTTAAGTTGTTTTTGACTTATGGCGACCCTAAGGTGAACCTATCATGGGGTTTTCTGAGGCTGAGAGTGTGTGACTTGCTCAAGGTCACCCAGTGGGTTTTCATGGCCAAGCGGAGATTTGAACTCTAGTCTCCAGAACTGTAGTCCAACATGCAAACTACTATGCCACACTGGCTCCATACACACTCTAGAGTGAGAAAATATAATTTTCCATGCTGACTGGGGATTTGGGAAGTTGTAGCAAAAAAGGTGGGGGCCACATACAATACAGTAGCTTATGGGATGGTTTCAGAAAGAGCACAGTGTGAGTGAGTGGCAAATGTTACATCAGAATCGACTTTCATTTGTGCGGCTTAGAGAGAATGAGAGAGAGAGAGAGAGAGAGAGATAACATGTCTGCAGCAGCTTCTGCTGGCTTTTCCCAATAGACTGAAAAGAGAAAGAAGGTCCCAGCGGAACTAATCAAGAAGTTTCAGTGACCGAGGAGATCAAATGCAGCAAATCTTCTCCTTCTTCAGGCCTGCCTCTTGCTTCCGTCCTGTTGTGTGTTCCCCAGCTTCATCTCAAACCCTCTCACCCTGATCCAAAAGTCAGCATTTTGGCCCCACTTGTTTAGGCTTCAGTATCTGGTATTACTGTACAATGTTCCAGCTCTTTCCTCTGAGCCATTTTCAAGTGCTCAACTTAAAAAGAAAACGTTTCATTTGAGGCCAAATTCTATCTCCTCCCCCTTTTATATTTTCCTTCTCCCCCCCCCCCGTACTGTCTGGAAGGAAAACAAAGTGATTCAAATCAGGAAGCTAAGGAACTCTGTGTATATTTTCCACTGGGACCTCATTCCCTACTGGATTGGGTTTGAGCTGATTGAAGTGAAATTTAATCCCCTCATCATTTGCCATCATGCCTTTTCTATAGAAAAAAACAAGCCTGAATCTGAATTTCAAACATATTGCAGTAGAGTTATTCAAGCAGGAGGAATTGTTTGGTAAGCTTTGGTAAGAGGAATGGATACATAACTGGCAGAGAACCAGTTTAGTTTTCAAGGATATGCAGAGAGACTAAAAATATAAGGTGTTGTGATTGCTTTAAAATTTGTCTTTGCTTGCCTGACAATAGACCACCGCAGTGTAGACTCTTAATGGCAGAGGTTATCCATGTTATCAATGGGCTAGGTGTGAACAAAGGAAAAGAGGAAATATGTAACATAGGAAGCAGCTTTACACTTCAGTCAGCTCATTGGTCCATCTCACTCAGTATTGTCCACTCTGGCTGGCAGCAACAGCTTTCCATAGTTTTAGAGAGGATTCTCTCATAACCTTACCTGGAATCCATTTACACTGTATGATTATAGTGCTACTATTCCACTTTAACTGCCAAGGTTACGTACAATGAAATCCTAGGATTGGTAATGGAGGGAAGGAAGGGTCTTTACAATTGTGAGCCAGCACGCACCACTGCCACACCAAACTACAACCGCAGGATCCCCTAAGATGGAACCATGGCAGTTAAAGTGGGAAAAATAACACTATGGACTTTATCAGACGATCCCCTTAAAGCATTCCTTTGCTGGCATAAAAAAATCCATTTTATGCCAACAAAAGAACGCTCCCCACAACACTTACCTTCCTCTCCCGGCAATGAAAGAGGAAGTGAATGGAGCTCTGTTCACTTCCTCCTTTGAAATCCTGCAGAATATCGCGAAATTTCATTGTGTGGGAAATTCAACCCCCCCCCAACACTAAAAAAGTGACACAAAGCACAAAAACACACTTTAAAAGTTACAAGAAACCCAGGGAAGGTCATAAAAAGTGTGTCACTTACCTGGATGTCACAATCTCACCTGGAAGTGTTTGCGCTGGACCAGCCACTGACAGGGTAAGTACAGTAAAAAAAAGGACATGAGGTTTCATACGCTGGCTATGCCAGCACAAAAGAAGAAGGGGGGATCAATTGACAGCTTAAGCTGTCAATTAAAAACTACAGGATTGGGGCTGATTTTTACCACGAAAGGGGGATGTCATCTGATCTGCGTGCCTTTTCGTGGTTATGTGGTGTTGTTATGACACCTTTTTTCAAGTGCTGATAAAGTCCTATAATTCTGTAGTGTGAAGACCCTTGAAGACCTCTGGTGGTCTGTCATAACCAGGCCTGACTTGAAGACCTCTGGTGGTCTGTCATAACCAGGCCTGACTTGAAGACCTCTGCTGGTCTGTCATAACAGGCCTGACTTGAAGACCTCTGGTGGTCTGTCATAACCAGGCCTGACTTGAAGACCTCTGGTGGTCTGTCATAACAGGCCTGACTTGAAGACCTCTGGTGGTCTGTCATAACCAGGCCTGACTTGAAGACCTCTGGTGGTCTGTCATAACCAGGCCTGACTGTGCTTGGCTTCCAAAATCAGACAAGATTGGGTGTGTTCTGAGTGGTATAGTGTTTTTATGGAAAAACACTTAGGTGTATAGGAACTGAAAAGGTATGGCTCTGTCTTAAAAATGTTTACTTAGGATCCTGTTCAGATCTACATGTACTGTAAGTAACTCCCACTGCCTGCCTATGGCACTATCTTTCCGCAGTGCTGGGATTGCCTGCTCCTGTGAGCCAGAATACCAGAACCAGAACAAGACCAGAACAATGGAGTAACAGCAAGATAACAACAACATACAAGTACCGTATAACTAGTGTGCTGTATGCTGTATTGTTGAACCAATACAATAAGTATGTGTATAATACAATGCTTATACATATACAATGCAAACATCTTTTAAAAAATCTTTCACTGTGTGTTAATATGAAAGCAAATTAAAAAAAGTACACAGAAATTCAATTTACAACTCCAATGTAAGCTGTTTATTTAAATAGTATTCTTTTGTTATTAAATAGAGCAATTTGGAAAAATGCATAGGAGTGTATAGTTTAACAAGAAGTACTTGTTTACATTGAATACTGCAGTTTTAAAGACTGAAGAAGGATAACGAGGATTGATAATTCTGGGCTTGTCATCTTCCTGGTCCTCCCATACATCTCATATCTATTTGGATATTTGAAGGACTTGCTGAAGAATCTCAATAGTACTTCTAGCATTGAATTTTTCTTCCCTGATCCTCCCACACATTTCATATCTACTTGGACAATTAGAAGACTTGTTGAAGAATTTCAGTAGCACTTGCAGCATTGAATTTCTGTGCTCTTCATGTATTGTATATACTGTTCTACGGTGAAGAAAGTGAGCAACATTTGCAGCATTGATTTTCTGTGCTCTTTTTGTAATTTGCTTTCATATTAATGCACAGTGAAATTTTTTTTGAAGAACTTTGTATTGTATATATATAAGCATTACACGTAAGTACTGTATAGTTACAACAATACAGCATGCAACATGCTTGTTACACTTACATATTGTTATCTTGCTGTTACTCCGTTGCTCTGGTATTCTGGTTTAGGAAGAAGATCAACTCATTTGAAATGTAGTGCTGGAAAAGAGTTCTACAGACACTGTGGGCTGCTAAAAAGACAAATAAATTGGGCCTCGAACAAATCAAGTCTGAACTCTTTCTAGAAGCCAAGATGACTAAACTGAGACTGTCATAGAATCATAGAACTGTAGAGCTGGAAGAGACCACAAGGGCCATCCAGTCCAACCTCCTGCCATGCAGGAAATCACAATCAAAGCATCCCTGAGAGATGGCCATCCAGCCTCTGTTTAAAGACCTCCAAGTAAGGAGACCCTACCATGCTTCGAGGGAGAAAGTTCCTCCTAATGTTGAGGTGGAATCTCCGTTCCTGGAGCTTGCATCCATTGTTCTGTGTTCTAGTCTCTGGAGCAGCACCGGAAACAAGCTTGCTCCATCCTCAATGTGACACCCCTTCAAATACTTAAACAGGGCTATCATATCACCCCTTAACCATCTTTTTTCCAGGCTAAACAGACTCAGCTCCCTAAGTCTTTCCTCATAAGGCATGGTCTCCAGACCTTTCACCATTTTAGTCACCCTCCTCTGGACACTCTCCAATTTGTCAATATCCTTTTTGAATTGTGGTGCCCAGAACTGGACACAGTATTCTAGGTGAGGTCTGACCAAGGCAGAATAAAGTGGCACTATTATTTCCCTTGATCTAGACACTATACTTCTATTGATGCAGCCCAAAATCGCATTGGCCTTTTTAGCTGCCACATCACACTGTTGACTCATGTTCAACTTGTGGTCTACTAGGACTCCTAGATCCCTTTCGCACATAGTCTCATTTAGCCAGATCTCCCCCATCCTATATCTATGCATTTTGTTTTTCTGCCCTAAGTGCAGTAGCTTACATTTTTCCATATTGAATTTCATTTTGTTAGCTTTGGCCCAGCTTTCTAGTCTATTCAGGTTATTTTGAATTTTGATCCTGTCCTCTAGGGTATTAGCTACTCCTCCTAATTTGGTCATACTTTGGCCATATCATGAGAAGACAGGACTCACTAGAAAAGACAATAATGTTTGGTAAGTTAGAAGGCAGCAGGAAAAGAGGAAGACTGCATTCCAAATGGATAGACTCAACCAAGGAAACCAAGGCCCTGAGTCTGCAAGACCTGAGCAGGGCCGTTGATGTGACTTGGAGGGCTCTTATTCATAGGTTTGCCATAAGTCAAAATTGACCACAGTTAACAACAATAACAACTCTCACTGAATTTAGTGAGGCCTTCTTTCAATTAAGTGTGTGATCCTGGGACATTCAATCTGATTCATATGTTACTGGTACATGGGATTTTTGCTTTTCATTTGACTGCACTTAATATGAATTTATTGCTTTAGGAAGCAGCCATATTCCTTCTGGATAGAGGAATCATAGAGGAAAATTACCCATATTGGTGTTTTACTTGTACAGACAAGGAAATGTACTGATGTGGTTAGTTCCTTTCCATGTGCTTGCATAATTGCCTTGTCCAATGGGGGATCAAGCCATGGAAGAAGGAAGTATACATCAAGCCCAAAGTCCAAATCTTCAGTTAACATAAGATTTCTCAACCCTTTCTATCATCTTGCTGGGCATACTCATCCATCTCCTCCTCCTCCTCACATACCCTCCAACATTTCTTAGATGAAAACTGGGACACATGAGGCCAAGCAACATCAGAGTGTGGTCAAGATAACAAAAGTTACTAATAAGGAAGAACAAATAAGCTAGGAGAGGCTACAACAGTTTGGTTTTGCCTGAATGTACAGGGAAAGGAAAGACTCCCCCCCCCCGCTTCTTTTCCTCTGCTGAGTTAATTGAGTGCAAACTAGTTTAACTCTTTGAATTCATTTTGCAGCAATTTAAATAAGCTGAGAACAAATGGGAAGAGTGGGAGGAGAAGAGAGAAACTGGAACATTTTAAAACCATCTGAAAAATTGGGATGATAGAGGATTATCTGGAACTATTGTGTCAAATCAGGACAGTCGGAAGAGTATGACTAAGAGCTTGTCTACACTAGGGGCAAAAATCCAATTGAAATTTGGAGTACTTTGGCCTGGAGCTGTGCTGGATGAAATTTGGACTACTCTGGCCTGGATTTAAGTGCCACACCTTGGTCAAAGCCTGAATCTGATTCATCTGGATTTTTAACCCCAGTTCGATAAGCTTGCTGCTGCGGGTCCTTGGCACCACTGCTGCTGGTGTGCAGCCACTTGATCTGACCTCAGAATGAGTGACTTCACCAGGGCCTTGCCTCCCTTGCATTTAGCTCACTCTGACCTCAGAATTAGTGGCCACATGCAAGGCTCTACCTTTCTGGCATCCTGAAGTCAGAATGAGTGGCTTCACACAGGGCTCTGCCTTTCTAGCGTCCTGAGGTCAGAACAAGAGGCTACACCTGGCACAGTTGCTCACTCTGACCTCAGAATGAGTGTCTGCATCCCAGGAAAACAGAGCCAGCACCATGATGCCAAGGAAGGGGGAAATGGTAGTGCCTGTTAGGCAGCAATTGTCCTGCCTCCCCAACCCCCAAATCCAGTGCAGATCCTTGGTTCACACTACAGTTTTCTGTGGAGTTTCCAGCAAACTCTGGAGAAAACTGTGAATTTACTAAAACCTGAATTTAGGTGGTATTACAGTGCAGATTTGGTGCAGATAGGGCTGTATGTCATGTGGCCTTATTGCACCAGATTTTGGGATAAGGCCGCATGTCGTGTGGCGTTACTGGGTCAGATTTGGGTGGGTGAGGGTTCAGCGTTTTTCACTAGTGTAGACAAGGCCACTGTTCAACTTGATCAAAATCATACACTGAAGAGTGGTCAGCAACTGGCAGCTGCAGGTCAAAATTCTCCTTGGGGAGATGGTTATTTGTGTTGTGGCTGCAGAACATGGTGAAGATACATTTTTGACAATAGCTCCCTAAATCCTTCAGTGGCAATGCTGATCTCAGCAGTTTAGTCAGGTTGATCCAATCAGCCTTTAACTTTCGCAGGGGTTGACGATGAGGACCCCTGCAAAAGTAGAAAAACTGTGAATATAGGCCCACTATTTTTATTTTTTTTTACCTGAGAGAACATTTCTCCAGACCTTTCTGGTGGAAGTTGACCATAGAATCATATTGGAGGACTTACAAATGCCTAGAGAAGTGTTATCTTGGGATCTCTAGGTCCTCCAGCATGACTCTATGGTCAACTTCCAGAGGAAGCAGACCACAGAATCATGCTGGAGCACTTAGAAAATACCTAGAGAGAACATATTTAGTAATCCATGAATAATGAAATCTGTGAATGCTTACCCTGCAAATGTGGAGGGATGACAGTACAGGTATACCTCAGTTAACAAAGGAGATGTATTCTTGGGCTTTACTTCTTTAACAGAAAATCTGGTACCAGAGCAGAAATAAAATAGAAAGAATAGGTATAGGTTCCTACACCCACAAAAAGAGCAGTTTGACATGTTTCAGAAAACTTTTTATTCAAAAATGACAATCTGCACATGTGTAATAAAATAGCCAGATGAGGTAAGGCTTCCATAAGTGAACAAAAGTGTTTTGAACCCTTTGAAGACCTCTCAAAAGCTTCTTCCAACACACATCCAGCAATGATGCACATTTTTCTTTCAGCAGCCTCCAGTTTTATTATGAGTTCCATTTTGGTGGCCAAACTGATCAAGCTATGCTGGGACGAGTTGGTGAGGCTGGCTAACCTGCTTTCCAGTTTCTCTCTGTTGGGATTTTCACACATGATCAGTAAGAGCTTCTGGAGGTAACTGCTACTTATCTCGCTGTTGTAGTCAGGCACACATGCCTACAGTAGGATCAGCTAGAGTAGAGTCCCGTTCTTTCCAAGCACAAGCTTTATTGTATTGTTTACTGTGGGCACGCTGCTGCAACGTAACTATTAAAGTCTGTGTTTCTCCAGCCTTCCTGCATCTTCCTCCCAGGGCCAATGCTGCTAAAAAGTGTCCTTTCTAAAACTGGACATATCCCACTCCTGGCAGCATTGATGGTATTTGTATTGGCTTGTCGGGGTATGGGATATGCAATCCCTGGAAATTCATGCTGTAAACAGACAGTCAGGCCTGTGAAGGGCAGACAGAGGCCTGTGAAGGGCAAGCAGGATGTAAACAAGCCAGTAGCTGGCAAGTGTTTTGAGAAACTGTCTTATCAATGTGAGAGTGTGAAAGTGAAGTTTTTTCCTTCCTATAATCTAGCTATATTGAGGCTGAGTCTCCAGCAGTTCAGTCTGTCTATCTGTATGTATGTCTGCTGGCTGCATTTGCCATAGAGATGATTATTTATTTTCTGTAAATATTCTTTTATGCACCAATAAACCATAGTTAGCACTATCTAAGTATTTTTATGCCTATTACTACTGGAGGATATGCTGGGAGTACCTGGATCAAATTCTGCTACTCTGCTGCAGTTTTCTGGCTACTTGGATCTCTGAGCATGTACAGAGTTCCAGTGGAGCTATATACTGCTTCAAATCAGTTTGTCAAAGTGCTTTCAGACACAGGCATACCTCAGTCAACAAAGCCTCTGATAAAGAAGTACCTTTTTCCAAAGTCTTTTGACACCTGCCCATCCCACCTTTCTCTCCCTGTCCTCTGTCTAGCTGGGCATTTTTCTGCTTGAAAGTTCTCTTTTATTTGAAGGTGTCCATCATTTTGAAGGAGTGGCCAATCCAAGTCTGCTATAACACAGAACCATTGGGAAAGGGGAGCAAGAACCCTGACGTTGCCTGTCAGTAGTTGGAACCTGGGCAACAGACTAAAGCCAGCAGCAGGTGGTGGCTTCTCTTATATCAGTAGGATGGAGAATCTGAAGTTTAAAGGGGCTGAACATGGCCCCCACATACTGAAGTGCCCCCCCAGGTCAGGATCTTTGGCAGGCCCCCTACCAACTGCTAAGGTTAAGGGCAGCCAGATGCTCTACAGGATTTAGAATAAACATTAAAATAAGCCAGTTGAAATGATGACACCAAAATAATATTTATATTTATTTTTTAAAAAGCTAAATGGATTTACATAATAAAAACTTATGATAATGTCACACCGGGCCCTGCTCCTAATCCCAGGTGCCTACCCCCCAGGCTAGAGCCATGGGGCTGAACCCTTTCCCCCCAAATAGGTTCCTCACCTTGAATAGCTCCTTTAAAGTTCAAAGTAAAAGCAGAGTAAAATTCAATGCCCCGCTGACCTGGGTACCAGCTGCTGGCCACTGGACTAAACAGGCCTAAGCACCTGCTCCCATTCTTCACCAGTATGGTGAGATGTATTGCATTTTGGTTTAAAAGATAACAACTCTTTCTAAATCTACATGTACATTAACTGCCAAATCTTATGCATTCTCCCCTTTTGGTGACACATTTTCTCCTTTTTTGGTGAAGAGTAAGTACCTATCCTAATTAAATCACATTGGTCTCATTGAAATAAACAACACTCTCCCATTAATTCCACCCAGGGAATTTGCAATTTTTTAAAAACGGAAGTTTAATCTGATAGGCACTCATAAAGTTCCAAATCAGAGGACTTGGAGTGGGAAGTTTCATCGCATGGACCCACTGAGAGGACAGCTGCTGTGGCAGCATGTTTCTGCCAGCATGCGGTAAACATTGCTGTAGCTGCACTGAGAGAATAAACTGTAAAGAATTCTGTCACCTCATGAGCTGCCCCCCCCCATCATTAAGCTCAGTGCTTATTTGCTTGCCACCATATCTCTGACACACTAATCCCATTGAATGGTGGGCAGTTATTAGCTCTGCCCCCCACGCAATCTGGCACCCTCCATATGCTTGGAATTACAACTTCCAATCATCCCTAATCACTGGCTGCACTGTCTGAATCTGATGGGAAACAAAACCCACAATCCACAAAAAAGCAATACCTTTATTGACCAACCAAAATTCAAAACACATGATGCAAGCTTTCAAAGCTCTACTGGCTTCTTCAGCATGCAAAAAAAAATGTTTTAAAAGAAAGAAAGAAAGAAAGAAAGAAAGAAAGAAAGAAAGAAAGAAAGAAAGAAAAGTGATGGTGTTGGAGTCACAGGCCACTCCTGCTTTTTGGCCATGTGGGAACTGAGACAAAGGACAGTAAAATTTAACTCCTTTTGCCACAGTAAGGCAACCTTACTGCTGAAAAGAGGTAATTTTTACTGTCCTTTGTCTTAGTCTTAATGCACTCCAAAATAAAAAGCAGTAAACCAGCAGGAACACGTTGTTGGTGTTCTTTCATTCCAGTCCCATGGAGGACAAAGGTAAAATTTGCTAGCCAGAAAATCCATTTGCAAAAAGATGCAGTTTTATCTTGATTCACTATGGGACTGGAACAAAAGAACCCCGGAAGAATGCCGACACCATCTGGTAAGGCAGCAAGAAAGACGGAACGTTCCTGCTCCTTTGCCGCTTTTCTTCAGAGTAGAAGAAAGGCTCTTCGTTCCCACATAGAAATATCTGTTATCAAAAAGACTCGCCTTTGCCACCATCTCCCATGAGGACCGGAATGGGAGAACAGCTGAAGCATGCCGACATTGTGTGGTAAGGCAAGGTGGAATGTGCTACTCTTGGACTTTATTTCTGTTTCCCTTCTCTTGTTTGATAAGCCCCAGAGACCAGGGCTGGTTTAAGGCACCAGCGGCGTCAGCATCCTCAGGGGCCCCCGTCATTGTGGGGGGCCCCCTAGTAACCCTCCTCGTGCAAAAACCTTATGGGGTATTAGTAATAATCTGAATATCCTGTACTGTGAATAGCTTAGGTTGAGTTAGGTTAAATTGACCTGAGAAAAAACATATGCCCCCCCCCCCAAAATAAAGCATTGCAGCCCCCCTCCAAATTCCTTAAACTGGTCCTGCCAGAGACCCTGATAAAGAGCATGCCAATGCCTCTCTTTCAAGACACCGGAAAAGGCAAAAAGAAGGAGGAACAAAGTAGAGTGATTTATTGGGACCAGGAGTTGAGATAATCAGGACAGTAGGGGGAACATATGCTAGACCAAATTAACTTCTGTTAAATGGCCCCATCATGTGCCCTCAAGACCAAATTCAGGTGGTTAATATTAAGGTTAGCAACCTTTGCATGCCTATGTTCACTAACTGCTAGTTTACAGACTTCCTGCTTCCTTTGTTTTCTTTTCTGTACCTCTCTAACCTGTAGCCATTTTCCTTCTTTCCTCTGTCTCCTCCATTATACTCTGTGTTTGATTATGAACAAGCAATCTGTAAGTAAAGCTACTTTTATATGCTTTATAAAGAGGACAAAGTTCAGTTACTTTTTCCCTGTGTGTGTGTGTGTGTGTGGTGCATGGGACTGGTTGTTGCATCTGCCTTACTAATTGATTACTCTGCTCTAGAGATCTGTTATTGGCTCTCACATTTCTCAACAATTAAGGTACCAGAGCACTTCCCTGACTCCGTAACACCCCCCCCCCCGCCTCTGTATGTGTGTTTATAACTTTTTAATGTTTAGTATTCTTGCTGTAGGCACAGAAAACAGCCCACTGTCAAACCACAGTCCCCTTCCTTCTGAACTCACCTGTGGGAGCTCCACAACTTTGATCCTTTGGGAAAATGGAGGGTGGTGGAGCTCCGAGTTGTTTGACTGCACCTGTATGCCATGGCAATACAATCTGAGCAGGCTGGATTGTAATTTAATACACACACAGCCAGGGGGACACCAGCTGCGTTGTGAGCCTAAGGAAGGGCCTTTTTCATCTTCCTTCAAGCCCTTTTGGCTTACTGAGTGTTTCTGAACATTCCTGCCACAGTTGGAAAGCAGCTTTGCAAAGCTGGCTTGAAATCTTTGCAGGTGGGCATGGCTTGTGTGTGTCAAACCCAAACATGTGCAAGCTGGGAAGCAAGTGAGGCAGGGTGGAGGGGTGGGGGTGATGAACATGATCCAGGGGATGGGGGTAGCGGCTAAGGGAAGAGGGGGGAAACCACCTTAATAAGCTCCAGAGAATAATAGTGTATTTTCCTCTCTCAGGAGAAGCATGATGAAATGGAAGTTAAAGAGTGGGGTTTGGCATGAGATTTGCATGTTTCAGTCTTTAACCAGAAGTATGGAATAACTGTTACACAAGTCATCAAATGGTATGAAAATAAGGTACATAGGTTTATGGGAACATAGGAAGTGACCTGATCCTGAGTCAGACTATGGGCTCTTCTAAGCTAGGGGTGGGCACCAGTGCAGGAGGTGAGGGCCTGTTTTCACCCCCATGACCCACATCCCCATGTTGTGGCACATCAGAAGTGACGTGACATCACTTCCAGTTGCCATGTTAACTTTTTCAGCCAATTTTGTCTGGTTTTTAAAGGGACTGGAGGGGGAGCTTCTGGGGATGGGTGAGTAAATTGCCTGGTGGATTTGGGCCAATGGAATGGGAAAGTTTTTAAAAATATTTTGGGCTGGTTCAGGAGGCTTGGGAAGTCTCCAAAGACAAGGAGGAGGAATCTCAGGGCAAGAGCATTGCCTTGGAAAATGTGTTTGTATATAATTTTCCTTATTTGTTAGACCTGACCTGGTGTTTTTTTTTTTATTTGATAGGTTACTCTGTGCAACTATAGTTGGTGTTTTGCTGTTTCATGCTTAATGACATGACTAGGGGTTACCTTGTATAACATCATAGTTTTAACATAGCATGACAGAATCATAGGATTGGAAGGTATGACTAAGAGCCATAAAGTCCAACTCCATGCTAGTGCAACAAGCCGTGGGTAAAGTCCCCCTGAGAAATGGACATTCAACCTTGGTTTACAAACTTCTAGTGAAAGAGGAGTACAGTATTTAAAACCGAGGTTAGATGTCTTTCTCTTTCACCTCTGGGCCTGCCCCCCTGTGACATCATAAAGGGTCTCAGCTTTTGGACTTGAGGTCTCTGGGCTTGGGATGCTCTTAACCCCCCCTCATGCATGTTCAGCCAATCAGGTTTCCCCTTCCATTCTAATCTGGAAATGTGCTGCAATGCAATTTGGTTGTCCCAACGAGCGGGAATGCACATTCCCCCTGCATTTTTTTTAAAAAAAACCTTAGGAAAAGTTGCAAAGGCTTTTCCTGCATAGTTTTGGCCCCACTCCTTCCGAATATGATGAATCACCACAGGATCTCGTTGGGACAGAAAGTATTCTCATTGAATTTTATGAGGTGTTTTTTCTAGATAACCTCCCAGGAGATTATCAGACACTCTAAAAACAGTGTTATCATGACGCCAGGAGATCGCTAAAGGGCTTCCTTTTCAGATGACATTGTTCCCCTCTCATAATGCTCCCATTCTGCTGCTGTTCCACTGGTGTTGCTTTTTATTGACGGGAGAAGCCGTCAATGGATCCCCAGTTTCATTCCTGTCATGGACTTTAAAGCGTCTGAAAAGGTGCCCCGTTTTGCTGCTGAGATCCCGGCATCAATGGGAGGTCCCTGCCAGAACATTTCCGGGCGGAATTGGGACATCCAGGTAAGTGACACACTTTTTAAAAAACTTCCTTGGTTTACTTAGAAGTTTTAAAGTGTGTTTTTGTGCTTGCTGTCACTTTTACTGTTGTATTTTACTTTTTATTTTTGAATTTCCTGCACTCTTGCCTTCCTGCAAGAATGGGCAGGATTTCACTCCAGGAAGTGAACGGAGTTCCATTAGAGCTCCATTCACTCCTGGACTGCCCTTTACAGGCAAATAAGGTAGGTCTGAAAAGATTTCTTTTTCTGTCAGGACAGGGATGGGAGAGGGGCAGGAATAGGAGATTGTGGGACAGAAACACTTTTTTCGTTCCTGTCTGATAATCTCCCTAGTCTGGGGACTATTGTACTCTCCTCACTATGTCCACTTACATCCATGAGGTTTACACACTATTTCAGCAAATTTGTGATCTGTGCTAACACAGACTTTAAAGAAGAAGGGGGGAGGAGAGACCATTGCAGTCAGAATTTAATTTTTACACATGGGATGAACATGTGTATCAAAAGGTCCAAGTGGGGTCTGCAACTCTGAGTGACAGAAAGGAATGTTCTGCATGTGTGTCTGTGTGTGAGAGCGAGCAAGTGAGTGGTGGGTGGGAAGAGAGAGAAAAGAATCTCATTCCCCTCCTGGTTTGAAGGCCAACCTAATGATGCCCACTGATGCCCCCCTCAGACTTGTAGCAATAGCTGGAGCAAAATGAGGGCATTACCCTCCCTTCAAAATCAATTCTGCCCTCTCTCCCCCAATTGAAAATTTCCTCCAGGTCACAAATTTCTAGCATTACAGTCACTTAAAACTTCAGTTGAGCATTTAGAAATACAGTTTAGACATCCAAAGAAAAGGGGCAGGGAAAGTTACCAAGGGAAGGCAAACATAGCAAATGTAAGAGTTATTGATGTGGCCAGTTATCAGGGTCTCACACTCATGCTACAAATTTGGGGACTGAAAGAAATTTTCACTGGATGCGATATGAGTGGATTGCATGGATGCGATATGAGTGGATTGTTTTGTCATTGTCTTGTATACATACACTTTTGCAGTGTGTGAAACTGTCATTGTCAAGTCTCAGATGTTTTAAACATATCTGGTTTGCTAACAATATTGTTGTCTGTCTTTCTCTCTCTCTCTCTCTCTCTCTGTTTCTGTCAGCAGCATTATCAGCAAGGAGGTTCATAAATCACTGCCTGTGCTGGAGGTGAAAAGACCACCGTTGTGTAACTCAAACAGGCTCAAAGTTTTAAAAGAGTCCCTTCAGTGTGAGGGTGGTCTGTGAAAAGTTAGGAGGCACCTGCTGGCGGATCCCTGGGACACTGGCATCTGTGTAAACGTGCCCCCTCCCTATGACCGCAACCCTTGTAAAGGTGTTGAATGAATGGGTCTCATGAAAAAGGCACTGTCTGAAACAGCCCCCAAGCTTTCTAATCTACCTAAGCAAAACAGAAGCTGTGCTGTTCTGTGAGGGATTATTAGAGACCACAGGGGAAACCTATTAATTATGATTACCAACTGATCTGTTTGTTGGCAGGGAGATAGCGTTCCACGGGTGCGTGCATACATGTTACATATATATATATATATATATATATATGTGTGTGTGTGTGTGTGTGTGTGACTGGTTGGGGACTCTTTCCCAGCCTCCTCCCTTCCCCTCCATCTACACTGTTCTGCAGATTAAATTACCGGTATTGAGATTCTCCCTTCAGATTTCAGGGTTTGTATATAATTTGCTCTACTAGGATGGGTTCTAATTATGCAGTTTTGACAATGGGCTGGGTGCAGAATCCTGGAAAGACTTGCATTCTGGGAATGGGAGACCAAAAATGTAACTTTTTCTAAGATCTGAGCAAGCATCTAGAATCATGTAGCCAACAGGTTCTATGTGCTTATTTCAGACCCCTTGCTCCTCATGACTGCTTAAAGATCAGAGAAGTGGCTGATATTTCTGTGCTCAGTTCTTACAGACATTTCAGCACACCTGAGCTTGAAGTTTCTCTCAAATTTAGTTTGCCAACAAATTGGGAGACTGCGTGTCTAAAAAATTTTAGCTGCTCATGGCAGGGAAGAGTTTAAAGAATGTAGCCCAAGTGCCCTAATAACAGTTTTGTAGTAAGGTGCATTGCTGTTTGTCCTTGGCTATGAATACAGTGAAGCTTTCAGTCTTTACTGAATCTTGCCTGCTCTTGGAATCTCTTCTCTCCTCCTCTATTGGAATCCAAAATGGCACTCTAAATTTCTTGTTAAGTTATATTACCAGGATAAAGAAGCCATATTTTAAAGCGCTGGACCCACTGTGTCATTCTCAAAGAAAAGGGACCCAGCACCTTCTATGGATGGCTTCAGCCTGTCATTATATTAATTCTTGTTAAAACTATCTTCTCAAAGGAAGGTGCAAATGTCATCCTCTCAGAATAGAAGGTAGTTGATGAGAAGTAGGACTGAATGGGTCTGTTTCTGTCCCATGGAAAAGCTGGGGTTGGGTTATCGAGACTTTGCACCCTTGACTACTTTTACTTTTAAGTAAATTGTATCTTTTTTATCCTCTCAGATGGAGCCTGGGAACTGATGTTGGGGGAATCACAGTGAATGTTGAGGCTGCTCCTTTCAAAGTCATTAGTTAAGAGCACTCTGCATGACAACAGGCAGCTGCTTCAGGGATTTCCCTTCATAATTAGTTAATAAGCTCCATGTGCTTTTCCTGGCTAATTAAGCTGCTATGAAATCTTCCACTTTGCCAGGGTTGCCAAAGTATTATGTGGAGGGTGCTTTAGGGTTCCCATTTCTTTTCCCCAAATACTCTCTTAACAAAAGCAATTTGTTGCACTAAACTTTCTGCCACCTCCTATGACAGTACACACCAGCAAATGTACTGTTGGAGTCACAATTGAAGGCGGTATCCATCATGGGTGTGGGTTGCTGTGCCCCCCCCCAGCCCCTGATTAGCAGTGGGGTGTTTGCCTGGGCATGTTCTGGCTGCCCTTGGGCATCTGGGGATCAGCCTTACATAGGAGAAGGGGGCTGCTCCTTCTTTCTTGGGCAAGCAGGGCACATTCCTGCAGCTGATCAGAGATCAAGGGATGGAGTTGTGCCCCAGAACCCACCAGCTGCTGTTCTGCACCCTGGGAAGAAACAGGGAAGAGAGACCAGTCTCTACCCACTCACCCAGACTGAGATCCCACCAGCAGGCTCATTGCATCTTGCTGTATGTTTCCTAATCCTTCTATAGCCATAGCTGCATTTCAAAGACATAGAGTGGTGGGTTTTTTTTTTTGTCCATTTGGAGGGTTTGCGTGGGTCCAATGGACATTGTATTCCAATATTCCAGTTGGTAATCATAAGTAGGGTTGCCTGCATACTGTAATTCAGTGTGTGCACAGGTGGCTTTTCTTAGGAGCTTACATAAGTCAGCTCCCTGAGAACCCCAGCCTTCATTTAAAAAAAAATGTCTAGACCTCATGGCTAGAATTTTATTGGCTGCTTATGTTGGTGTAATGCCTGGTTATGCCAGCATGAGTCAGTCTCCTTTTTGGCATTGTGGAAAGAGGCATCCAAATCTCCATGTGCAATGCCTTTGTCCCAGGCATGGAATTGCAGCCAGAGGTTCCTGGATGTGGTTCTACCCACCCAGCTGCTGATTGGCTTGCAAGAGTGTGCAACACTTTGGGAAGAAGAAGCCGCTGGTGCTGGTGAAAGTGATTAAATCACTGGTGTTCCAGGGGGAAGGGACACTGTTCATTCTCCTCTAGCTGCACAAGGGCAGCCAGATGGTGTCCAGCAGAGCTAAGCCTAGGAGCTTCTGGCTGCTTTTGTCTCCTGGACCACCAGCAGTCCTCTAGGATCCTGGCCTAAGGTTGCAGCCATGTAAATATTTGGTCAATAATACTTGCTTGTCAGCAATAATACTTGTTGAATCAGTGGGATGGCTGAATAGGAGTTCTGTGGCTAAGAACCTGGAGCTTCACTGCCTAAATCTCCAAGCTCTTCTCTTGCAATAGCCAGATCACAGTACATTCTGCAAAATAATAAAAATGGCATGTTATGTAAAAAGTAATAGAATTTGTGAAAATCTGTTCAATTTATAAAATTTATGCAAGATGCAGAATTTGGGTTTTTTTTTTTCTTGGCACAGAATTGGGTGCCTCTGCATGTAGAATCCTAATAGTCTGCAGCAGACACACAACCTGTTACTATTCCTGTTCGATTTCCCACTTCCCACTCCCTGACTTAATTTTAAAACTTCCATACCTTTCTCTTATAAGAGAATGTGTGTGTGTGTGTGTGTGAGGGGATATATTTTCTTCAGCCCTATAAAAAGCACTGATTGGATTTAAATATGAAAAGCACTGTAACTTGCACAGGTTAAGCCTTTGGTTAAAAGTCCAGGATGTTAAAAGCTTTATGACTGTTTAAAATGTCTTTCATTATAAATACATCTAGATATTTCAACTGCACTTTTACGAGACAGTGTTGAAAGCTTTTGTAATATAATGATCTCACGTTGATCGTACATGTGACATTGTTCTCTTTCTGAGTTTCTCGGCCTAATGTCAAAATAAATTTGACAAAGGCTCCTATCCTAGGCACACTTACATGGGAGTAACTTCCCACTGAGCTCTGTAGGACTTACTTCTGAGTAAACATACTCAAGGCAACACAACTGCAGTAATAAGATCATATGAAGAGCCTTGACTGTCTGATCCACTGGTAAGGTGTTCTTATTTGTTGTTGTGTGCCTTCAAGTCAACTTTGACTTACGATGACCCTAAGGCAAACTTATTATGAGGTTTTATGGGTAGGATTTGTTCATAGGACATTTGCCAATGCCTTCTATGGTCACCCAGTTGATTTCAATGGCTGAGTGGTACCGTAATTCAAACCCTGCTCTCCCAGACTCCTAGTGCAACAATCAAACCACAATACTACAGTTGCTCTCTTGGTAAGGTGACGGTGTGTCAAAAAGGACAGGGCTCCTGTACCTTTAATAATTGTGTAGCAGTTGGAAATTCAGCTGGATCAGCTTCCCATGCAAGCCCACCTGCTGGAATTCCCTTTTATATAAGTACTAAAGGTTCAGGAGCCATTTTCTTTGTCACACAGCCAACATACCCAGCATCATGTTTTCAACAATGATCTTCTAGGTGCTGCTGGATGTTTATAATCAAAGTGTGAAAGGGAAGGTCACCCTTCTCCTGCCATTCTTCTGCATTTGGTATTCAGTGGTATATTGCCTCTGGACCTGGATGCTCCAGTAAGTAATCATAGTAATTGCTTATAGACTAGGATTTGTCTAATCATTTGTCTTTAACCTTCGAAGATTGTGGGCATTTTCACATCTGCCAGACTAAGACTGATTCTTTCTGTGTTTTGTTCAATAAACTTTCTCTTCTTTGATTTATAGAACCAGTTGTATAGTTCAGTAAGTTCTCTGACTTCTGAAACTGTACTCCTGTACATATCTATTCAGAAGTAAGACCCACTGAGTTAGTTCACTGAGGCTCACTCACAAGTTAAGTTGGTAGAGGACTTCAGGCTGAGCAACAGTTCTGAAATCTGGGTTGCTTGGTACAGATTTTGTTGCTGTGTCATATAGGCAATATAGCTAGAAAGGAACGCAAGATCTTTTATGAACCTAATCAATCAGCCTTTCTTAGGGCCCATCTAAATGGTGAAAATACCCCTCCTGAAATTCACTGGGAATCCTACCAGTCTAAATAGGATCCAGTGCCAATCCACACTATTTGGAAGTAAGGGGGCCCAAAAATGCATTTTTCATAGCTGTTCTTATAACATCTGTTTTTGGATTGAATTGAAGTTTCTGACATTTAGTACTAAACAATGTTTCTAAAACCTAGGGCCCATCTAAATGGTGAAACAGGGTAAAAGTCTTCGCAGATTTCCCCGTACCTTTTCACAAACTGCGAGGCTGGTGTACATTTTTGCTTTTTTGGACTATAGAACAATAAAAAATGAGAAGGGAAGCACAAAGCTGATTGGCCAGGTGAGAGCGGGGTCGGGGCTTGCTAGATGGGCAAGCACCTGCTGTCACCATGTTGGATTTTCGCCTTAGTGATCGCTTGCTAAGGCAATAAAAAGGATCAATATTTTCTGTTTTTTGCTTTCTTATAAAATTGGAGCATTGCTCTATCGCACCAGTGCACCTTGGGATAACTTTTTTTTAAAGGCAGTGGTGAAGAACTAATGTGAGTAAAACACTTGCAGCCGCCATCAGGAATGCAAAGCTTATGGGGGCTTCCAAGGCCAGAAAAACCATTTAGACATGTTGCTGCTACTGAGAGATGCCAATACTACAAGGTATTTTAGATTTCCTCCCCTCATGTAGTTGGGCCTTTAGTTTGATGCCCTCCAGATGTGCTGGACTGCAACTCCTATATTACATATTTTGGAAGTGACTATCCAGCCCTTTGGGAGGTTTCAGGTTGGGTAGGGCTGTAGACTAGGGGAGGGGAGCACACGACTCTCCAGATGTTCTTGGACTTGATCTCCCATCTGCCATAGCCAGCTTAGTCAGTGGTGAGGAATGATGTAAGTTACAAGATGTCATGCAGGGTGCAAAAGAAAAGAAGTGATTAATTTGTTGGATACTTTTACACAACCTTGGGAGATACATGAGTTTTCCTTTATACCTATGCATGCTGGTGATAAACAAGAGATCTCACAGCTTCCAGGCTGAGAATCTGAAAGAACAAAGGAAACTCCTGCAGTCAGTTCGTAGATGGAGAATTCTGTTACATAGAATGTAAAACTGGGGCCGGCCCTGCCCTTAGGCAGAGAGCAGCTTGCCCCAGGCCACAGATATTGGATATCATGAAAAGGCAGCAAATTGTTACTTATTTTATCTGTATTATTTGTGTTACTGACAGGGATGGAGAGAGACAATTGTGGAATTTTCTGCCTCATGGCTGGCCTTGGAATCTATACATCTTGACTCGTTTCTTCACCTCAGAAAGCAAAATTTATTGGGTCAGCCCTGCTCAAGCCATATTCAGGACACAACCACGTATCTAGTGGCATATTCAGGGAACTACCACACCTTTAGCAGGAGCTACAGGCCAAAGTCTGTGGCAGTGGAAAGGCATTTCTACGTATGCCCAGTTCATTACATATTTTGGCTCAGTCCTAATTCTGATGAAGCCCGTTGCATGCCCATAGAGAAAGATTTAACCTGTGGAAATAAGAGGTCACAATTTGACGTAAACATTTTTGAAATGCCAATTTGTGGTCAAAAACAGGCTGTTTGATATGACCTTTATCCAGAGTGCCTGTTTCAGTACTACATGTGCACTTTTTCCCCTGAGAGAGACACAACCCTGATTTTGACCTTATAGGAAGCTGGTCTCAGGGTTCTTGAAGAAACCGCACCATCTTAAAGTCCCTGTAGAATCTTTCTCTGTCATCCTCCCCAGTTCCTTTTGTTCGCCTCAGCAAAACAAACCTGCATTTTGCATTCTCTCCCCCCACATCCCCTGGTACTAAAAGCAGGCTAAAGGCAAACTTTTCCTCTCCACCCCTCTTCCCAGCTTTCTTTTTAGTTGGCTCAGTGGGGAGCAAGAATCCCATCCTGGGCCTCCAAATAACATTCCCTGGGGAGATGCGGATTGCAACAAGCACAGCTGAAACTGTAGGCTCTTCCTTTGAAACACAATGAGGATCAGCCCTCCCCCTCTCTTTCTCTTCCCCCCTCCTCTCAAATGCTACTCTGTTCTGCAGCCTTATGATAAATCTATAATATCAACTTTAAGAGAGGGTTGTAAATAATAGAGCAGATATCCTGTGGGATAATTTTGTAAGGGGTAACAGAGACAGAATTACTTGATGACATTAGAAATGAAGGCAGCTCTTAACTTGGAGAATAGTAGAGCAATCGGCTGAATGGGACGTGCATAAATTGTCTGAGCATAAGACGCATCTACCCTCAGGAGGTTGGCTGATTCTTTCTTTCTTGCTTTCCTTTTTTTTTTTTTTTTAATGACTGCATTTCTTGAAGACATAAATACTCAGCCAGTCCTTTTTCTCTTTTTGGCTGACTTGGAGCCTTCTGGAGTTGAGCATCCAACCTTTGATGTGTAAATAATGAGTGACTGCTGATGATCAAAGAGTGTTAGCTTGATAGACATGATTCAGTTTCTTCTTATTTGATATCCATACAGTATGACTGCGGCCCCATTGCAACAAAGTGGATTATTTAGATGAGGTGAGGTGGCAGTAGATGGACGCTGGCACCCGCAGCAATGGAATCTTTCCTTCCTTACAAGGCCTAGCCTCATTTTGCTAACGGATTCCTTTACTAAAGCAAACCTTCCAACATAGTAGAGTTTGGGATTGTTAATCCTTTACCCATGATGTGGGAAAAGAAGATGTGGTTGCGGCACTTTCTTTCCTACTGTCACTCTGCTTTTTGGTTGATTTTGTTATGCTTTCTGCTCTTTTGGTTGCTATAAGAAGATAGGAGGAGCCAAAGGCTTGTTTCAGCATCACCTTTCCAACAGTGGCCAGCCAGATCCCTCTGGGAACCCCAAAAGGGGGACATGAAGGAAAAGGTCTTGTTCCCCATGACTGAAATATAGTGGAGTCTGATGGCCTCCGTGTCTGTGGCATGGAGGATCTGTTCCAGGTTTTAATATCAACTGCAAGGGTGTTGTCCAAGGTACTGAACTTATTTGAATGCTAGGGTTGAACATCTTGGATGGCGCCTTTAAAATGCAGAGTAAAACCTGCAGTGGATTTACTGTGCCACTGACATGGAAGCTACAGACTGGCATGCTGCCTCTGTATATGCTGAAGGTATTGTATGGCCATCATGACTAGTAGCCATTGATTATTTTATCTGTCATGAATTTAAAGACAAGTAAGTTGGTGGCCCTCACCACACCACAAATTTAGATACTCTATAGATAGGAATGGGTTGTGAAATTCCTAGATCCACTGAATTCACAAGGGTTAGCTTTTGAGCAGACATGTCTAGATTGACTGATTTAGGTCCCACTGAAATCTATGGGACTTAACTCATGAGTAATTTGTTGCTCTGATTCCAATATTTCAAGCAATCTATTTTGGATCCAGTCCAATAGCAATAAAAGTCTTCCCACTTCTTTTGGCCCTTTCAGAAAGAGCAGCTTACATGTCTTGGAACACAGCCTTAAACATGCATTAACTGCACCAGCATCTTTGTGTTGCTACATTTTAAACTAAGGAACAGATTTATATGTGTATGTATATATCTTAAGGTGTAATTTCTTGAACTAATATAATCTGTAATTCCACACATTCACTTAATGTAATCCTACCTATTAGAACTTGAAAAACTAGAAGGTAAACTTCACTGAAATCTAGTTCATCCAGTGGTGAAGATTTCTTTGGGGCTTGTTGCTTCTGCCACCCCACCCCACACACTTCCTCTTCAACCAGTACTCTTCTCCATGTGAAAGAATATGCTATGTGCCTTCTGGGGTGGCTGTTTACTCATGTGGCTGCACCAGAAGAATGTCTGGGGCCAGCTTTCAACAGCAGACCCAGGATTTGTCTATACAAGCCAGTAAAAAATGGAATGCCTCACACTAATGACTGTCAGGATCTGCCTCTCCTCAGAGGACTAGGCCCTTGGCTGCAGCAGCCGGCACAGCCTCTTTGCAGACTCAGGCCCTGGCTGTGGGAGTCTTGCAAGAATCAGGGCCCAGCTATCAGATGCAGCTGTCTGCAATCGCAGCACACCTAAAGCAGCCAGGGGAACTGCTATTTAAGAGCAGCATTTGGCCCTCAGTCTTGGTCACCACAACATAGTCTTCTGGGCAGTTTGCTGTTCCTTGCTCTTGGACCTTGATCCCTTTTCTTGACCTGCCACTTGTATTTGGACCTTCACTTGCCTCTTGGACCTGCCTCTGCCCCCCTGGATATCTGCTATGTGCTCTGATCTTGAACTGTTTTTGGACTTTGGCTTGCTTGACCTCTGATTCCTGTGTTCCTGACCCGGCACTACCTTTCTGGATCTCACCTTGCCCCTGGTCCTCTGGCCTCTTTAGTACGTTCTCTGATCCTCAACTGTTTTAGGCTTTGGATTATCTTTGACCCTGCCTGGACTTTGGACTCTGTCTCTTGTGTTCCTGACCTGGTCCCGGCGTCTCTGTTCCTAGATCCTGTCGCCCACGCCCCGGATCCTGACAATGACATTTCATAGCAGCTGTGACCTGTCCTAATGGTTTTTCTGCCCTCTTAAACTTCACGTGCCCCCTAGTAAACATGGCAGCTGCAAGTGATTTGCTCACATTATTTTTTTTTTGAAGCGATGTCCAAGGTGCAATTGAGTGATTTTTCATTTGAGCTAAAAACAAAAACCAAAAATCCCCCAAATCCCAACACCCTGTTTTCTCACCTTAGTGCTTACTCGCTAAGGCAAAAATCGAACATGGCGGCAGTAAGACATTGTAGCAAGGCAAGAGCACTTAGAGGCAAGAGCACCTGCCCCCTGCACTTGTCCAGCCAATCAGATGTGCACTTCCTCTCATCTGGGCAAGCAAATCAAATGACTCACTTGTCCTAATGAGCAGGAATGTGTACTCCCTTGCTGTTTTTAAAAAGAAATGGGAAAAGCTGCCAAGGCTGTTCTGGTGAGGTTTTTGGCCTTTTTTGCCCCTCCTTTACGATGTGGTGCAATCACATGGAATGCTATTAGGATAGATAGGATTCTCCTCACGTTCCGTTTGGACAACCCCCCCCCCGCCCCCAGACTTGCCAGTACAGAAGCAGAGAACTAGGCAAGCACAAAATCACCCTTAGGTGTTCTTAAAGCATGGCAAAGTTAGGAAGAGTCATGCTGGCTGAAGCAAAGGGCCTGTCAGTCCAGCATTCCTTCCACACAGTGGCCAATCAATAGTTTATGGGAAGCCTGATAGCAGGGCCTGAGTGCAACTGCTCCCGCCTCTATCTCAAAGTTCCCAGCAATTGATATACAGAGTACAGATGCTGGAGAAATCTGGATGGGATCCATTTGGCATCAGAATCCCGGTATTCTACCCGAGCAGAAATTATGTAGGTGCCACAAATTCCATGAATAAACAGGGACAATCAACAGTAAGGGAAACTTAAATGTGAACTTACAGGAATGCTTCTGCTATGGTGCTCTTTCCTGTGTAGTTCTTTCTTCCTATTGTTGGGTGTCTTGCAACTGTGTGTAAGGCCTCCTGCTTGCATTAGAATTTGGATCTCTATGCCTTGCTATCACTCCAGTTTTTCATAAGGCTGGTGGGAAGAAAGAGGCAACAGAAGTACTGGGAGCTGAGGTTTCTGCTGGTTTATGAGATACCTGCACATGTTGGGGCACTGTTTGGAGTGGGCTGGATGTCCAATCATTGATACTCTCTTCTGCTAGCATTTCCATGAAGTGGGATATATTTTTAAAAGCCTGCACTCCTATCCTAGATAACTGAGGCCTCCTTCTCCAACTGAGCATAGATTTGCAACCTAAGTGCTCTTGAAATATTTCTCCTACCAGGAGCCTGTCGCTCAGGATTCAGAAAGTGCAGTGTAGAAATTCACCTTTTTGTGTGTGTAAGCTGCACTGAATCATTAAAGAACAAAAAAAGAAATCCTTGGCAATCTCCCCAGGGCGACAGTAATTGACCCAAGAATGTTTCAGTACTAAGGCCTCTGTTTTATTTTATTTTATTTTTATTGTAATAACCATGCAGAGATGTAGACATGGATCTCCATTGGGGGAATACACCCCCATTGTTCTTCTCAGCCCCAATGCTTTGCTTTCACCCTTTGAGCTTTTCAGAGGCTTGAGATTATTTGGTTTCTTTGAAGAACAAAGAGCAAAAGAAAAAAAAACATTTTTTTTTTAAAAAAGATGACTGGCTATTTTGATCTGCAAGGTTTGCGCACAGTGTGATGGAACAAACATCAGCAATCATTAAGGAAAAAGCAGAGGAGGAAACATAATCAAAAAGAGAAGTGCAGAAGCTTGTGTTCTTGTCTAGGCAAAGGAGTTAGGGGCCCTCATTTGAAGGTGTGACTCCCCACCGTGCCAAGGGTTATTCTGTGTCACCTTGGGTACACCGTATCCCTTTGCCACCTCACCCCTGGATATATAATGAACTTTATAATTTCAGATGGCTAGGACCAAATGCAGTATAAATGATGCATAGAATCTATGTGTCATGGGCCTAGATCCCAACTGGATCCATTGGCTCAAATGCAGAATGGATTGTCACCACTTACATAAATCCCACTGATTTTTTGAGCCTACTCTGATTGGGACTAGCAACTGGATTTAGGCCAGTGGTTGATTTCAAGCCACAGGGGCGTGGCTGAGAATGGAAGGCACCAGGGTTAAGGTGGGCTATACCTGATCTGTGGAAACTGCTCCAAATCTTAATTTCCTTGCATGCAAGGCTATGGCTTCTGCGCTTTCCTTAGAACAAAATGTGACCATTGTTCTTTCCAGAGACTAGGTTAGTCTGCCACGGGAAAAACAACAAACAGTAACTTAAAGATGAACAAATTTGCGGGCCGAGTGATGTGGCTACTCCCCTTTCCCTTCCCCAGTAAAGACACTAAACATGAATACATGCACAAATTGAGTTTAATACAAATAAAGAAGAAGGTGACAAAATATTGGCAGAATAGACCACAACTTTCTGTTTCGTGATAGTTGCTGCGGTTGGTCTGGGCATGGGTTAAACTGAGCAAGGTGAGCCGTCCCTCCTTTGCTCAGCCGACAACGTATCTGCCAGCCCGCCTGCTAGCAGATCACATGGCCAGGTCACGCGACCCGATCACGTGACCAACCGCCTGACCAGATCATGTGACCGCTAATGCGACCGGAACCCATGAGCAAGTCACGTGGTGGATCATGTTACCGACTCACGTGACCTGTTCCCACCACAGGCGGAGTCTCCCTGGTCATAAGCTTAAACCTGACCCAGGCATGACCTGCCACTGGAGCAGCCGGAGACCCCTGACCCCAAGATGTGTACGGAACCCATGCCCACTGGACTGCTAGAAAGTTGTGACAAAGAAAAAATGGATACAGAGTATGTAACAAAACAGCAGATTCTAACTAATACATAGACCTTCTAACTGAGGGAGGGTGGGCGGGTCTCTAGCTTGCAAGAGCCAACTGGCTGGGTCTGCAAACCAGCCAGGAATTTATTCCCGGCTGCTGGACCACATTAGGGACTAGCCCTGCCCCTCAGCCAATCAGAGGCCATGCCGGAGCAGCTGTTCTGATTGGCTGGGGCTGTTCCCAGACAGCCAATCAGGGGCGAGCAGTCCTTTCCCGATTGGTTGGCCCCTGATCCTCTTCCCAGCCTGCCAGAGCATGCCGGGAAGAGGACGCCAGCTGGCATGGAGGTGCCCATGCTGGCCATGCAGTGGGTCCAAGAGCCGGAGAGCATCACCGGCCGCAAATGGCAGCCACTGGTGAGTCCCGGCAGCCTGCATATCATAGTATAGGCTTTCAGGGCTTAGAGTCCAATCTATTAGATGCATGATGTGTTATCCTGAGTTGGCAAGTGCCTATCTCATGGAGGGCAAAGTTCAGCAATCTGGATTTTGCTATGCTGCAGTTGCCAGCATTCTCCACAATTGGCTATGATAGACTGCAACTCCCATCTGTATGGCTAACAATATCTGGAGGAATGTACTTTGCTCTCTAAACCCATGCCTAAGGATAACCCTTCATGCATCTGATAAAGGTAACTCCAGTCCATAAAAGCTTATTTGCCATAAGAGGTACATTCGCTTTTAAGATGCCAAAAGGCAATACTTCTTGTAACTGAGAGCCAGTCCTGTGGTGCATGTGATGCCCAGTGTTCCACTTCAAACTATGGTGCACTTTCTCCACTTCAGACAAGTAGAGAAATTGCAAACATCTCAGGAAACATTTGGGGCCCATCTATACAAGGCAAAAAAACCTCGGAGTGCCTAGCAGTGACATATCTTAATGGTGTTTTTGTCCCCATAAGCTTTGCATGCAAGATGGCGGCCATGAGTGATTTACTTGCATTTGTACTTACCTCAATTTGCCACCACTGAACTTAAAAAAACAACAAAAAACCCTGATGTCTAGGGTGTGTTAGAGTGATTTTTCGATTTAACAGGAAAGCAACAAGCTCCATTTTATCGCCTTAGTGATTGCTCACTAAGGCAAAAATCCAACATGGTTGCAGTGGGTGCTTGGCCTGTTAGCAAGCCCTGCCCCCACATCCACCGAGACAATCAGCTTTGCGCTTCCTCTCCTATGGGAAAGTGATTCATATCAAATGGCTTGTCCCATCGAGCAGGAATGCACACTCCCTCGCTGTTTTTAAAAAACTACAGGAAAAGCTGCAAAGTCTTTTCTTGTGGTGTTTTTGCCATTTGTTCCCCCCTCCTTCCAAATACAGTGGATAGATGTGGGATCTCATTTAGACAGGTCATACTCCCAGCGAATTCCATGAGGGTTATTTTAACTATTTAGACAATCTCTTGGAAAAAGTTTTTCGGCTTCATTCCTCTTGTAATGTTGGCACCACCTGATGCCATGAGCTTGCACCTTAGCACAGTGGACCCTGGGAACTGTATATGCTCTACCATTGAGCTGTCTCTTTTCCCTGGGGCATTGCTGCAATACATGATGGCTTCTGGGAGTTTAGACTAAAATAGCAAGTGGATTTATTGTCCTGTTGACTTCTGAAGAAGGTATTGAATTAATTCAGTTATTAATTTCTTCTCTGTCCTTTCCAAGTGTGTGGTGTATGTGTGTTTGCACTCCCAGTCACCCAAAATTGTTTTAAGTAATTTGGATTTTTAACTCTCGCTGGAATCATAGAATTGGAAGGGACAGTGAGGGCCATCTGACTGCAAGGTATGTCAGAGTTGGCCATCCAAACTCTGTTTAAAGACTTCCAAAGGAGCAGAGTCTACCACCCTCTTGAGGCAATCTATTCAAATCTCAAACAGATCTTACAGTAAAGAAGATTTTCCTGAGGTTTAGGTGGAATCTCTTTCTTGTAATTTGAAACCGCTAGTTCCAGTCTCTGGAGTAGCAGAAAACAAGCTTGTTCAATCTTCTGTATGACATCTGTTCAGACATTTAACTATGGCTGTTAATGTCACCTCTCAATCTTCTCTTCTTAAGCTAAATATACCCACCTCCCTAAGCTGTTCCTCATAGGACTCAGTTTCTAGAGCTATTACCATCTTGGTTACCATCCTCTGGATGTGTTCCAGCTTATTAAATCTACTTGAACTGTCGAGCCCAGGACTAGCTGCAGTATTCCAAGTGAATTCACCAGGATAAAAATATTTACATTGTTTTGTGTGATATTTTCTGACTCCAATAATAATTGAAATGTAGTGTGGAATGCAAAAATGTCTCATGTCCAAGGGAGTGTTTGTATGTGCAGTATTAAGCCTATTCATTCATCCAAAGCCAGGAAGCTCAAGGTGGAATTAAAGTAAAATAAAATCAGACAAAAAAAGTACACTTCTTGTATTGCAGAGGGATTTCCTCACCCTAATGAATCTTAGTTTCTTTCCACAGAAGACATGTCATTTTTTTTTTAAAATGAGGCCAATCTATGGCAACCAGACATTTCCTTCCACAGAAGACATTTCAGTTTCCTCAGAAAAGGCCAACTAGCTGTCACTTCTCTTCCTCAGCAACATGGTTCCCTGAAAAATGGCACGGGGCATTTTTGGTCGTAATATGTTAATGACCAAGAGGGGAAAAATGAGAGGGGAGAAGTAAACAAATCAATAGATTTATTGGAAAAAACATTCACAGTCCTGCCTGTTTCTTTCTTTTCTTTTTTGTTAAAATGGAAAAATCCTATATGCAGCAAGTGGCTGAAATCTGGGAAGAACTGTGTAAATGACAATGTCTAGATTGCTGCATTGTAGGTTTAATTTGGCGTGGATTCTGTAACAAAACCTGACTCTAGGGCAGCGGTTCATACCTAGGAGCCGCAATATCCTCACAGGGGGTCTGCAAAGGCTTGAAAGTTGCTTGGCCCACCTCCTCCCTGCAGTGGAGCGGCCATGTGACAGGAGCCAAGGCAAAGGCTGGCTGGCTTGGCCTGCACATTGCCATTCAATCTGCTCCAGCCACAAACTTACAGGAAGAAGGAAGAGAAAAGGCTTCCCTTCCCCTCCAGTGCCTCTGAGGGAAGGTTTAATGGATGGTGTAATTGTATTATCATGATAATCAGGTATTATTATTGTTGTTTGAAATCTTGAGTTAAGTCTTGGGGGTCTGCAGCAACAAACGACATTTAAAGGGGGTCCCTGGTAAAGAAAAGGTTGAGCCACTGCTCTAGGGAATTAAAATATCCCACTGTAGTCCAAGAAGATTAAAGGTAATAGTCAGTGCTTTCATAGGCTTATGCAAAGGCAGAGCAGGAGCCAGTGAAAATGTTGTAAAAGGATAGACCCCTTAGATTATATAAACTAGTCAAAACTTTGGCTGCCACATTCTGAAGCAGCTGGACTTTGTAGACACAGTTTTCGTAGGCAGCCCCGCAAAGAGCACATAGAATCTCTCCAGTTTTCTTGACATACCTAAGGCATGTTTCCATCTATTTGGATCCACTCGTGTAAGGTACAGCTGACAAAAGCACTCCCAGTCCATGGCTATTGTCTGGATAAATGAGACCAAGTCAGATCTATGAATATGGACCTTGCATTGTGAAGCTGAGCTGTTCTGCTGCTCTCAGGCCAGGGAAGAGCAAGGAATCGTACTGGGCCCTAAAGTCCTCTGGAAAGCTGCTTTAGTAACTCTGCTCCAGCTACTGGAATTCATGGAGATTGACCACAACATATTCAAGCCCTCTCTTGAAAAGGTTCCTGCAGACAGAGCAAATGTGTTGGGAAATTGTGGTATTTGTTGCTATAGTTCTTTTTTTTAAATATCCAAACAACATTTCTGTTGTCCCTGATTTTTTTTTGGCTATTCCCCACATGAGCCTCCATGTTTTATTCCTACCCTTGAGTATGTTTCTTTTTAACTCCAAGACCTATTGGGAAGAAAGTCCTGGGTGCCAGTTAGACAGTAGTTTTTGTCACGGCGCGTCACGGAACTTCTTGATCCTGTATTCGTCCCTCCCTGTTTATACGATTTTTGTCTCTGAACTGGAGATCCTGGGATCATTGTTTACACAGCATCACATCCTGTGATATGTACCTTCTCCCACTATATACTACCCTGTTTTTTTTGTTTTTTTTTTGTTTACACAAGTTTACAGTCCCGGGATTTTTTTTAGCTGTCAATCAAGGATGCGATTACTCGTTTTTTCACAATCTCAGTGACATACTTCCTTTAGAGTTTCGTGCCACGAGCGATGCTATTGGCTGGCTCAAATGTTTGTTAAAGCTTCTGCGTTGGGGATGAGGGGAGGAATGAGCGATCCATGACCTAACGTGGCAAGGAAGGAGCGATCAGTGGCTACACCCTTTGCTGTCCTTCTGAATTGAAAGAACACCATTTAAAGCCCATTGAAAGTGAGGAAGAAAGAGATGCTCAGTGGCTACACCCTTTGCTGTCCTTCTGAATTGAAAGAACACCATTTAAAGCCCATTGAAAGTGAGGATGCAGGTGTGTGTGTATGTGTGTGTGTATGAATGTGCAATCTGTCTGCTCAGACGATGGCATTTTTTACTGTGCCTTTAAACAAATGGAGTGGGTGCAGGCAGGTGTGTGTGTGCACATATGAATGTGTGATCCGTCTGCTCACAGTAAAAAGGCATTTTTTACTGTGCCTTTAAACAAATGGAATGGATGCAGGCGGGGAGGGATCGTCTGTGATCTCTTTACAATTTACTCTCTCTTTAAAATTAAACCAAGCATGCAGAGGAGGGACGGGTTAAAGTAGAAGGGTTCCCAGTGTAGAAATCCATTGAACAGGGTGATTTAATGCAGACACACACAACCTACTTGCAGCTGGAATGGAAACCTTTGTTTTCATTTGGTGAGGCTGAATCTATTGAACGGGTGACTGACCCCTCCTTTCTGAACCCACCCCTGGTCACATATATTTCCAGTCATCACCAAGTACTGAGATATCTTGTCTTGGGGTGTTTAGGCGTACGATTTTCCGAATCCTCCCGTGACTTTTTAAAAAAACCGGACAAACCACAGGACTGAAAGTCCCATGGGTTGTGTGATAAAAGGTGTCCCCTTCCCAAAATCCCGTGCCCGACATGATGTACGTGTAAACAGCCAATGCTCGACACAAATTTGTTCCACTACTTTTTCATCGTGTAAACGGTACCCTACTCCTCTAGTGCAGATCCAAGAAATCACTGCAAATAGTCTCTCAAAAGAGCGGTATGAGTGGATATGGAGGCAATAACTAGCAAACCCTAAGGAGTTATATTGTGGGAATTCAAGTCTTGTAAGAGCCCATAGTGGCTCAAAAGGTTGAAAGCTGAGGTTCTCTGACAAGCTGAATTCTGGCCCCAGAGCCATTCATTCACACACTGCAACTTTTCAGCACTCCCAGTGGATTGCACACAGACTGAACTATGTAGGTGTCCCTGCAGAAGCATCTCCAAGCTGAACAGCAACAGGGCCAAAAATCTGGAAGAAAAGCAGCCAAGCCACCAACCATAACCTAAGGTAAAGTTTTGCTTGAAAGCTATCAGTCCCATTCATTCAAAAAAAAAAAATCCCCTGTGTAGAAGTCCCGTGAATGAGCAACACACAGGAAGCAACATTAAGCGAAATGGATTAGAGAAATATGAGATGGTCCTACCAGTAGACTGAGTGGGGCGGGTGCCTCAGGCAGCAGATTCTGAGGGAAGGGAGAGGAAGCAAGAAGTTCATGGAGAGAGCTGTCTGACATATATGGTCTAAGCTGGCCTTCTGCTCTCAGGTGTTCTTACTGGATTTGTTCACTTTACAGTGCAAAGGGAAAAAGGACTTAAAAGGAGGACCTCCACAAAGTATGGCAGGTAGAGAAGAGATATTTAGACAGTGCTTTTTTACTTGGTGAGGGAATAACTTATTTTTGGGGCAGACCACAACCACACACAGAGACTGGCATCCTATTAGTGAAATACACAGGTGTCCCCTCTGGTTTTTCTTCACAAACGAAGGTTCAGGAAGGACTCATCCCGTGCTTTCTGCAAACGTGCTGATGACTGAAAAGGCCAATCCGAGATAAACATGTCCAGTTGTACAGGTGTACATCCACCTTATACCCATGTGTATCTTGCTAAAATTGTCACTGCAGAGTTTGGTATTCTTTCTTACCCTCCACAATGTCCAGAGTCCCCCTCCTGGACCACCCCTGTTGAGTTTCTGCAGCCCCCCAGCCATTCTGTGGTTGGTGAAGAGCAGCAGAGGGTAGGAGAAGTTTCTGACTGTGTACCTATAGTCAGATGCCGACTGATGACATAATCTGCTGACACTTCTGAAGGATGCCAATGGAAATCAGCAGATGATGTAATCATTCTGCATCTGTTACATGGGCATAGCCGGACAATTCTCTAATCCCACCGTTCTGCTCTCCACCAGCCACAGAATGGTCTTGGGGAGCTGCAGTGGCTAATTGGTGAGCCCAGATGTAGTGTTGTTCCACATGTGGAATTATTATACTATGCTGTGCCACACATAATCTTGGCCATACATTGTTTAAAAAGTTCAGATTCTCACAGTATTGTTACAGGCTGCTGCATGCAAGATCACATCAGGGCCGGTTTAATCTGTCTGCCAAATCAGCATTGGCAGGGGGCCCCGAGGTCAAGAGGGGGCCCCAAGATCAAGAGAGCGCCCCGTGTTGGCCTCCTTAATCTGATGAAGGAGACAGCCAGGAGACAGCCGAGAGGAGCCCCTTCTTACCCTCCTCCTCCAAAAACCTCCTGTTGGCTTTTAAAAGACAAAAAACAAAACAGCCTCTCCAAAACTAAAGAGAAAGAGAAAGAAACAGCAGCCCTCCATGGCAGAAGCTGGAGGGAGAGGCACGTCGGAGAGGGTGAGTGTGTGTGTGAGAGAGAGACAGGGAATTTGAGGGTTGTCTCCCTCAGAAAGGGCTCCTTTCCTTTCCTTTCCTTCCTTGCACATAGATACCCTCAGGCCCATCTTTCCAGCTGCTTTTAACATGTCTTGGTTCCTCTCCCCTCCCTTTCCCCCTTGGTCTTCTTCAGCTTCCTCCCCTTGCTGCCAACTGAGTTCAGCCTGCAAAAGAAATGTGTGTGTGTTTGCCCATGTGCCTTCAAGATCATTTCTGACTAAGGCCAACCTACCATGGGGGTTTCTAGGGAAGGTTTGTTCAAAGGGGGTCTGCCTTTGACTTCCTTTGAGGCTGAGAGAGTGTGGTTTGCCCAAGGTCAGCCAGTAAGGATTCAAACCCTGGTCTCCACAGCCATAGGGTAATGCTGAAACTCCTACAACACTCTAGCTCTTTTAACAGAAGAATATAAAGAATATAAATTAAAATTTGGAGTAATATTACTGGGAACAATGGTTTTATTGTTGTCACCAAAACACCAGTATCGCATTAGTGAGAGGCATTGGCCTAGAGCAGTGGTTCTTAACCTTTTCTTTACCAGGGAGCCCCTTTAAATATCTTTTGTTGCCCCAAGACTTAGCTCAAGATTTAAAACCCTAATAATAATAGCTAACAACAACAACAATACAATTACACCATCCATTAAACTTTCCCTCAGAGACACTCTTGCTTCTTCCTGCAAGTTTGTGGCTGGAATGGATTGAATGGCAATGTGCAGGCCAAGCCAGCCAGCCTTTGCCTTCGTTCCTGTCATGTGGCTGCTCCACTACAGGGAAGAGGTGGGCCAAGCAGCCTTCAAGCCTCTGTGGACCCCCTGTGAGGACATTGCGGACCCCAAGTTAAGAACCACTGGGCTAGAGAATGCTGGAAAAGTAACAATGCAACCAGACCTTGAGAAGGGTGCTGGCAGGAGGATTCTGGGAGGTGTAATCCAAGAGTAACTTTCCCAGCCTCTAAATGCAGCCTAGAATCATAGAATTCATAGGGCTGGAAGGGACCCCAACAGCAATCCCATCCGATCGGCTTCTGCCCTGCAGGAACACACAATCCAAGCATTCCTGACAGAGGGCCATCCAACCTATGTTTAAAAAAACCCAAAGAAGGAGATTCCACCACACTCCAAGGCAGTGTATTCCACTTCCGAACAGCTCTTACTGTCAGGAAGTTCTTCCTAATGTTTAGGTGGATTCTCTTTTCCTGTAGTCTGAGTTGATTGCTCCATGTCCTTGTCTCTGGAGCAGCAGAAAACAAGTTTGCTCCATCCTCAGTATGACATCCCTTCAAATACCTAAACATGGCTATCATGTCTCCTCTCAACCTTCTCTTCTCCAGGCTAAGCATAGCCAGCTCCCTAAGCCGTTCCTCATAGGGCGTAATGGCTTCCAGGCCTCGCACCATCCTTCTCAGTATCTTTCTTGAATTGTTGTGCCCAGAATTGGAAACGGTATTCCAGGTGAGGTCTGACCAAAGCAAAATGGAGTGGTACTGTTACTTCCCTTGATCTAGACACTACTCCTATTAATGCAGCCTAGAATCGCATTGGCATTTTTTGCTGCTGCATCACACTGCTAAATCATGTTTAACTTGTTGTCTACTCTTTATTTTCTTTGAGGAAATCTACACCATTACATTAATTGCTAATAAACAAAAAATATTATGTTAGTGCCTATAATATAGTTTTTAAACTAAATTATTGGTGGCAAATTATGTAATATAGTAGGCCCCTCTTATCCACTGGGGATTGGTTCGGGGGGGGGGGGCGTGGATTCTGAAATCCATGAATAATAGTGAACGCCATTGAAAATAATGGGACTTCTGGTTTAAAATACCATAGAGTTGCCTTGGAGGGCCTAGAAAAGGGCTAGGGAGGACACATTTTCTAGGAAGACTCTATGGTAGGTGTGCTGTTTTGTGTCCCATGGATAATGAATCCATGGATACAGGGGTCCTACTATAATCTGAACATCCTGTACGCTGAATAGGTTAGGTTACATTGATCTGAGATAAACATATGGGGGGCCCAAAATAAAGCATTGCAGGGGGCCCCAAAATTCCTTAAACCGGCCCTGGATCACATATCTATATATATACTTCTTTTGGGTGTGTTGCCTTTCCCAGTGTGCTGATTGGCCACTTAGGAAACATACCCAACCATTCCTCAGCCAATCACCTCCCACATGCAAATCTATATATTTCAATGTCATACTGGGAGTGACCAAACAATGTGCTACAGTGTTGGCTATAGTTACTAAGGTTGCAGGCCTTTTCAGTTCACCAGTGTCTCAGGGCTGCACAATTCCCACTTATGATCTAAGTCTACACAGTAATATTATTTGTATTCCCACTGTGATGGGACCCATGCAGTCAACTGGTGGCTGTGGTGGCGGCAGAGCAACAGTATGAGTCACCCTCAACAATTCTGGGAAAAGTGTGGAATGCTGAGAAGGGGGAGGAAGAATTCAAATTTACTGACCTACCTTACAGGGTTGTTGTGAGGTCTACCAGATGTGTTTTGGTGAGTTTTTAAACGGCATATGATACACCGGGTCCAGCTAGTATAAGAAATATTACAGTGAGATGCAGGAAGAAAGCTGAGCCCCTGCCTCCCACTGCCCCATAAAAGAATACCAGGAGGAACGGCTTCACAAGAAGGCCACAAAAGTTCGCTTCTCCATTGTAACCATAAAGTCCCTTCCCTTGAGGTCCCTGTTCTGACCCTGTCCACTGAACCTGACCCAAAGCCCCTATTTTGACAGAGTTCAGTGATCTTCCCAGGAAGATCCCATGTTACTAGATCTGGAGATAAATTTACAGTAGGTATGATGGACATGTGCACCAGTAGAAGCCAATACACAGAAAGAGAGGCTTGATTATGATGCCCCAACCCACCATCCATAGCATACAAGATGGTAGACAGAGCTGACTAACGGATAGCAAAGACTTGGTGACAGAGAGCAAGCGAGCAAGCATGTACAGTAGGGAGGGGAGAGAGGAATGCCACTTGGGAAATAGGCCTGAACTTCATGTTTCTGATCCAGCCCAACTCTGTGAAGTGAGGGCAAAAATGGCAGGCTGGGCTGGTTCTAAAGGAGACCCTTACTCCCTTATCCATAGATGTTTAGCAAGAAGTCTCAGAACAGCAGTGGTGGTGGCCCAAGCTCTCCTGCCAAAATAGAGTGGGGGAGCACCATTGGTGTCCCCATTTTTGGTTGTACAAGCATTCTACATATGTCCCTGCATGCCAACTCTGCTGCCGATTCCTCCTCACCGCCTGACCTTGTCCAATAAAAAGCATCCTTCCTGCTGTGTCAAGATGCTTTGAGTGGCCAGCACCTCTTTACATGGCAGTGGTATGGAGTAGCTGTAGTTGTACAAGGGACTGATGGACAGGGAGTGTGGTAGCAAAGCAAGGCATGGGGTAGAGGCTGGGGAGGGAGCCAGTGGTGGTGGTGGTGGGCACCATGCAGTGTGTTACTTGTTTCACAGGGCAGCTGCCTTAATCTGCCTAATGCTAAGACCGATCATGCAAAACAGCAAAAATAAGCATGCATATAGTTTTTTTAATGGGAGCCTCTTAAAAACCAGAGTCCCTGAAAACAGATGAGACCAACCCCCCTCTCTTTGTGAATCAAATATCAAGAGAAACTATATCACACAGCTGAAAGGCAACCATTTCTGAAAAACTAGCCCCTGATGCCTCTGATTCTAATAAGTCAGGTAAATTTCCCTCCCCTTTCTTTCAGAATTTGCATCACAATAAAAAACAAAACTCAATCTTTTATTTATTTTAAGTTCAAAAATCACTTCTGTATCTGAGCTTCACTGGTGCAGGAAATATGCTTTGATCACTGTAATGCAGAAGCCACCAATTTACAATAGATCATGTGTTTACGCTTCGTACTTACTTTTGTTCTTTGAAAAGATTAGAGGCAAAGAAAGGAATAAAGTTATGATGACCTCATTACATTTTGCATGAATGGCACAAATGCTGTCTGCAGGAGCTGTGCCTATGGTGCTAAGCCTGAATAACCTCATGGCAGAGTCAAAGCGATGATGCCACAACCAGCCAATGAACAGCTATTGACAGGTGCCATAACTGACAAGGGATGTCCCCCCCCTGCCCTTGTGTGAGGTCATTTTCTTTTGCAGATTCACAAGCAGCCACTTCATCAGTTTACCACTAGATGGCTCTATTTCACATGCTCACAGTGTGGGTTTTTCTTCAAGTTGGTAGTGACGCTAACAGTTCAAAGAATAGCACCAAAATGTTCTACATTGGAGTTGAAATAAATTTGAGAGGAAAAGAATTGGTCAAGCAAATGCTTCCTACTCATAATAGGAGCATAATAACATGAATAATTCACTCTCAGCCACTATCTTGGTTCGTTGGCATGGCTGCATGTGTACTTCAAACACAGATAACTTTGCCTACCAGAGATTTTGCAAAAGGACCGTGGAGACAAATGAATGTAGTAGCAAATTTGCGTTAATGCGCAGCAATCTACATTTTATTTTCTTGTCTAGACAAGCCCATGAATGAGTTTACCAGTTTTTAAATTTGTGTAGTTGGACATCTGGGAAAAAGGAAGAGCCATCACCCTCCCAGGCCTCCAGCATTCCACTATATTTGTTATTTTGGAGGTCAAGCAACAGACTTCCCTTTTCCCCAGTTGCAACTATAGCCACAGTGCCCTGCCCCCCCCCTTGACCAGTGTCCAATGCTGTATTGTACAGCTGTAGAATGGTACAGCCCAACATAGTAATGCTATCAGAACTTTATTTTCTGCTGCACAACTATTGGATCTTGGCCTGGGCATCCTAATTTAGGTGAGCTTAGCTAGACACCATTTGCTGCTCTGTTATAGGGAGCAAAATCTCTTGGACTGACCCTGTTTATGTATTAGAACATTGGTTTATTGAGCCCGTGCTGGCTAGGGGCATTCAAGGACCTGTTGTAACAACATTTAACTTTTTAGAGCTGTGATTTAGCCTAGTGTTTAGTACTTTGGATGTGAGTGACCTTCCAAGCTCCCAGCCTTTCCTGGTGTTGCTGTCTGAGATTGATTCCACTGGACATGCTGGAGAGCAGATCTGACTCTGGAGTAATCTTGCTAATTAAGCAGCATCACATTCCTTGAGACTTTGGGCCAAAACCTGAGGCCAGGTCATAGGGCAGGTCCTTGTGATGTCACGGGACTAGGAAACGGGACTAGTTAGCTCTCATCACCTCTGGGACTCACCATGTTGCTGCAATAGCCACCTCTGACAGCCATTCTGTTGTTGGTCTGGAGAGCAGAGGGGATTGAAGAAACTATAGCCAGACACAGAGCAAGATCTGTCAGTGTCTTCTGGAAGTCTCAGAAGATGATGTTTTTGGTCTGCCTCTGGCTATGGAACGTAAGACTGATTCTTCTCTAATTTTCTCCACTCTCTGCTTGCAATGGAATGGTTCTTCAGAGTGGTTATCATAGTAACATAGTGAGTCCAGAGGGGGCTTTGGTTCTTGCAGAGGGAGGAAGGGAATACTAACCTCTGCAATAAGTAAAATAATACATGCTCAAGCATAAGGTGGAATTACACTTGTGTATGTCACTAAAGGGAGAGGACTTTCTCTGTGGCTGCTCTCAGACTTTGGAACTCCCTCCCCAGAGAAGCCTGTCCTTGCTTTCTTTCAGTGGCAGGTTAAAACATTTTTGTGCTGCAAGGTTTTTATAAACTGACAAGGGCTGGGCTTCTAAGGCTGTGTGGTGCTGTTATAAGAGTTTAAAGGGGTTTTATAGTTTTAAAAAATATTTTAGTATTTTTAGTGTCTAATGTTTTAACTTATAAATTGTTTAATTGTTTTTTAAATTATATATTTACATTGTTATTTTTAGTTTTGTATTGTTTTAAATATGTTGGTAGCCGCCTTGAGTCCTATTATTGTGAGAAAGGTGGTATATAAATGATGATGATGATGATTAATAATAATAATAATAGATACCCTAAAGGTACCAAATTGCGTTTGATCTTGGAAGCTAAGCAGGGTCAGCCCTGGCACCCACACAGGTCACTAACAGGATGCTTGCTACTCCCCCCCCCCTTTGCTACTGCTAAAGTTTCTGCAACAAAAAGATGTATGAGCTGCGACAGTGGTACTCCATTCCCTCCAGATGGCAAGATGGGCCCCAGTGCCTGCACCACTGGCTCTCTTCCTAGTCTCCTCTACTCACTCTTGGCTTTTCTGGTATGTCAATATTGTATAAGCCAAACACTCATGCAAGCACTTTTCTGCTGAGCCAGATTGCCCTGGTGCTGATGGAGAATGGGTAGAGATGGGTGCCTGGGCTATGAAGCCACCTCCCATTAAACATTCCCCCCTTCAGTGCCAGTCACCCTGGGATGGACCTCTCTGTCTGGAGCCCCAGGAGAGCATATCTGTCCCCTGAGATTTCAGCTGTCACCTTGACACTTGGCAATCCTAGTCAGGGACCCCAAGTAGACAATGCAAGTGTTGTGCCAGAAAGGTAGGGTTTCTCCCTTGAACAGACCGCATCCATGTAACCTTAGATCAGCGGTGGGAATTGAGCTGCCTTTCAGATGTTGTTGGCCTGCAGCTTTCTGCCCTGGCCCTGCTATTCAGGGAGGGTGGCTTGGAGCTGCAATCCAACAACATCTGGAGGCCAAACATTCCAACCCTGCCTTAGCTAAACCATTAATTATTATTTTTATGTTAGGCATTTATACCCCACTCTTCAGCCACAAAGGCTCTCAGAGAGGCTTACAAACTCTTCCAGAACACAGCCTCACATCCCAGAAAAAACCCACAGAAAACGTAAGGCTTGCAAATTGTTAAGCAATAGCACTTTACACATTTTCACCACTTTATAGTGCACTAGGCACTAAGTGGTCTCCAATGTGTGTTAGCTAATTGCCCCCACAATGGGTACTCATTTTACTGATCTACTAAAGGATGGAAGGCTGAGTGAATCTTGGAGCCCTTGGGACTGAACTTGCAATGTTGTGGCTGCAGTAGTGGCATTTAACCACTGCCCCACCAGGACTCCCTTAATTAATGCAGTGGTATTGCAGCCACCAAATTCACCAGGAATCAGCCAAATGCAAATTAGCACATCTATCATATTAAAATATTAGCAAATGATGGAGACACCTTTGTGGAGAGAAAGGATCTAGCTAAGTCCCACCCAACCTCATTCTGAGATATGTGCACATAGCTTTCAGTTCATCTGACTCATATGTTAAATGATTTCCTGTAAAGCTGCTTTCCTTTGGAGTTTCCAGAAGCTTTTCAAGGACAGGCAGGGATACAAAGCCAGTTCTTTGAAACAAAAATCACTATTCAAGCCCTCTGAAACAAACATGGCTTACTTCCAAAATAATCCAGTGTAAAGGAAAAGTGTTCGGTTTTCTTTCTAGACCAGCTGCAGAGCAACGGACCTAAGATGTCTTGTATCTGCTTAGCCATTCCAATGCTGAGAAGCAGCAGCTCCAATTTAGCAGGTGTGAATTCTGAATGTCCGTTTGTAAGATGAACAACTAAGAGCAGCTTCTAAAAATGGTCAGTTTATTTAGCCCGGAAGGACTGCTCCCACTTTTGAAGGCAAAAGAAAATATCATAGCATATCTTTTAAAATCAGATCTGTGTTTTCTCTCTCTTTCCATCCCTCTCTGTCTGCGAACTAAAAAACAAACAAACAAACAAACAAACAAAAACCCCAGATGATTTTAGGTTTTTTTTTTTTAATATATTGTTATGGCATTTTAATGTTACTTTTTTTACCAGCCCTGAAAGGAGAGATGGAAAACATGTTCAAAAATATCCAAAAATGGTTGAAAATTGGGTTTCTGAATGTGGGGAAAACCTGAAGAAGAGAATCCTGGATGGGTGAAGATCTTCACAGTTTGGGACCTGTGCCAAACAAACAAACAAACAAACAAACCCATGTGCTATTTTTTTTAGCACAGAAAATGGCACAAGTTTCCTGTACAAGAAAAGTGCATTTTCTTGCAAAGAATAGTGTTTTCTGTGAAAAATGCTTTTTTTTTCTGTGCAGAAAATGTTTTTCTGCACAGGAAACTTGTTTTTAGTATTAGCTCTGCCTGCAGTAGACCCTTTGAAATGCACTGAACTTGTTAGACAACCACTTACGTGGGTCATTATATGATTTCAATGGAACCTACTCTGGTTGGGTTGAATATTGGATTTAGCCCATTGTACCCAAGACTGGCCAAGTCATTTTGGCTCTTGAGGCCAAATATATCAGTGCTTCTCCATGAAAGTAAAAATAAATAAATAAAAAATACTGTCCTTTCAAAATATTTAGAATCAGCAGCCTTGTGTAACAGCAGGGCCAGTTCTGTATATGCAGTCCCCAATAGAACAGCCACAGAAACCATAAATCAGTTAGGGAATCATTAAACAACACATTAAAAAAAAACCCTTTCCACCCTGCATACATTCCAAGCAGAAGCACTTCAACCTTCTAAAGCTCTCCTATAACATCTCTCTCTCTCTCTCTCTGGCTTTTCTTCCCAAACGAAGATTCAGGAAGGACTCATCCTGCGCTTTCTGCAAACGCGCTGATGACTGAAAAGGCCAATCTGAGATAAACAAGTCCGGTTGCAGAAAGCAACATACCACAGGCAAGAATCAAATTTTAGCTGCCTCCAAGGAAAACACGGCTGTTACTGATATGGCTTAACAGGTCTCATAACCTTCTCATGGGTAGGTGTGTGATTCTTCTTCTTGAACCTTTTTTTCTTTACGTTGAAAAACAAAGTGGAGAATATTATTTCTATCTTAGTTATCTAGAATAGTTACATTTATCTGCAAGTCAAGGGAGTTCTTTCAAATATTGCAGAAGGCTGTGAAAGAAAAGTACAGGAGACATGTGAGTCCTTGGTTTGTGTTTTTGTCCTAATGTGAAACAGGGAAATGAACTAGGACATGCAGATTCAGTGACTAATGTGGCCTAAGGGAGAAATGTGCTTTTCCCCTAGAAATACAAATGAAACCCAAGTTGGTCTCCATTTCTCTTTTACATTTCCAATAAGTGGTGTCAAGTTCTTTGATTGTCCAAATCATTGAAATGGGCCATGTTAGAGAAGAAGCATGGAAGAATTATACAATACGAGGCCTGTCTATTAAATGACAAAACTGTGTTTCTACTTTCAGACAAATCAGGGAGAACTGATTGTGAAGGCTTGAATGGTGACTTTGAACATGTCTGAACCTGCATGACAAACATCAACACTTGCAGCCATTCAGTTAATTGTCAGTCGTCATTTAAAGCACCTGTGTTGTCTGTTGTGTGCTGGAAAAATGCTAAGTTTAAAAGTTGAGCAATGTGTCATTTTGAAATTTTTAGTAAAACTGAACAAAACACCAACAGAATCTTTTCAAATGCTTACTGAGGCCTACGGGGAAGACTGCATGTCTCGTGCACATGTGTTTGAGTGGCACAATAGATTCAGAGAAGGACATGATAATGTGGAAGACAATGAACTCCTTGGATGACCTTCCACTCCAAGAACCGAATAAATTGTGGAAAAAATCAGCCAGATTGTTTGAGGAGACAGTCAGCTCAGTATCTGAATGGTAGTTGAAGCCATGAACATTGACAAAGACACTGCATGAGGATCTCAACATGAGAAAAATCTGTGCCAAGATGGTCCCTAGGGTTCTCACACCAGAGCAAAAAGAGTGTAGCAAGGACATTTTCACTGACATTCTGCAGCAACTTGAGGTGGACCCAAACCTTTAAAAAAAATCATCACTTGTGATGAAACCTGGATCTTTCCATATGATCCTGAGACAAAATGGCAGTCAATGCACTGGAAAACACCATTATCACCAAGAATGTAAAAAGCACATCAAAGCAAGTCCACATTCAAAGCCATGCTCATTTTAAAAAAAATATCAAGGGTGTAATTTTGGCAAAATGGGTGCCAGAAGGCAGAAGAGTGAACTAGCTTTATTATAAGGACATATTTGACAAAGCTGAGAGAAAGAGTCAGGGGAAAAAAAGGCCAGAACTGTGGGAAAATGGTTTCATTCTTCATTAAGACAATGTGCCTGCTTGCACAACACTTTCTGTGAAGCAGTTTTTGGCTGATAAATGCATTACTACACTTGAACATCCTCCATATTCAACAGATTTGGCACCACACAACTTTTTTCCTTTGCCTAAAATGAAATTGGTTATTGTATCAGTCTCGTTATTTAATAGACAGACCTATATGATTCCCAACTTGCCAGCTGATGGTTATGATTATCTGGTAATTGTGTGATAGTTTAACCTTGTTTTTTTTTTACGGTAATATTATTGGATTTATATGATAATTTAAAAAAGGAAAGAAATGGACCACGTTCAGGCATGCTCCCTGCTTTCCTCACCCAACTAGCTCCTCCAAACCAGGATCAAACTGTTCTTGACCTAGGGGGATTCTGACTTAGGGGGATTGATGATGCTGATGCTAATAATAATAATAATAAGCTTAATTATTTAAACGTGGCAGCAAAGTGTGGTTTCGTAAACCAGAAAGTGTTTGATTTAAGCATAATTCATGAGGGTGGAGAGAGGAAGAGGACATCTGTAGCCAGTCTAGAGGGACAGGGCCTTTAATCCCACAGGCCTTTAAGATCCACAGATTATTTGAAACCCAGTGCATGAGATACAAGTGACGTCCTTCTGCTATAGTCCCCAAGAACAGGATTTCTATGTGTGCTTCTGGGATGGCTCCCTGGGGTCAGAACTGTTCTTTAAAAAGTACTGTAAATAAGCCTTTAGTGTTAAAATGTTGAAAAGCTCACATGGATCATTCAGTCTTTCCTCTCAGTTCCTGGCACAGGTTTGATTTCTTGATATGTGCTTTGGCTCATAAACCTTTCTAGTGTTTTCTCTAATGAGAAATGTCAACGCTCTCTTAATTATAGTTGTCCCACTGTGTAGCTTTCATATATAGGTTTGCACTTAAAAGGAGGCTGTTCAGGACCTGCGTGGAAATGGAGTCTGCCTGCATTCTATATGCAGTATCAACACATCAATAAGATAAAGACCATTCCCTGAAGAATTTGCCAGCCATATAAACAGCAAAAGGATTAGCTGAAGGGATGAGGCAACATCTCCATTTAACAGCTGAGGAAGTGAGGCTCAGGGAGATTAAGTGACTCAATCAAGGTCACGTACAAAGTCTGTAACAGAGACAGGAATTGCATTCAGATCTTCTGAACTGCAGTCCATTTGCTTTGAAGGCTGCAGCCAGCTTCCTTAGACTGAAGATTAGACTGGAGCCGAGAGAGTGCGCCACAATTCTATCAGGGTGGAGGAAAGCATTTTATGAGGATATTGTCTAGTAAGCTTCTAGGAAAAGAGTCACAGTGTCCTCTGTTTACAAAATCTCTCCTTGATCAATTTCGTAGATCTCGTATTCCAAAACTGCAGGCTGTCTGACCAAACCAGCATCGTCACTGCTTTCTGGAAAGCCAAGTCATAAGAGGACTTCAAAGGAAAGTGGGAGGTTGAGTTTTGCTTCCAGTAACATCAGCTGGTGTTAGTGAGATTTGTGTTAGATGTTGGTGTTTGTCTTGCCTAGATGTCCTTGTGACTAATCTATATTGAACTGTGCCAGGCTTACTCATGGGTAAGGAAGTTCAGGAATGCAGCTTCAGATGATACAGTCACCACATCAAAAGTTGGGGAGTCAATGCTGATTACATGGCTCCTTTTCCAAGGTCAAATGAAAGTGGTGCACATAAACATAATTTAAAAGCACAATACAGCTTAAGGCACCCCAGTCCAAGCAAGGCCCCCAGACTAGGAGGGTGTCTAAGCTCCTATAGCAGTGTGGTTCCCTTTGCCACTCCACCCTCTCTCTCTGTCCTTAGAATTATACAGAGCAAGCCATGCCACATCCAGGACAGGTGACAGAAAGGACTCCTACACAGGCTTGCCTAGGCCCAGAGATATCTTGTTGTTAAAAATGAAGCACTGTCCTGATCTTCCTTAATAACCTTCTAATTTGAGATTACAGTCCAAACACATTCTGTAATTTTTCAAGCTTACAGTAGTATTCTAAAAGACTGTTCCTGGCATTGCTTTTATGGTCACCCATACAGCTGCCAAAAAGTAAACCCCATGAGCTGTTTGACCCCATAAAGTGTGATTGCTCACTTCAACTCATTACTACCATAGTCAAAAATTGCTGGTTTGTCTCTTCAAACTATAAACAACAATAAAAAAATCACTAAAAATAAAAATAAATAAAAAACCTTATGTCTAAGTCACATGGTTTCTACTGTTATGCAGCTGTATATAATAGTATATAATACAGTACTACTTAACTTGATATTAGTGTCATCTTTTGTAACATTACATAATGTTATATAATAATATAATATAAAATTACTTTTATTTCCACTGCAGTTACCTCAGAGAATTTAACAATGTTTGGGAAAAATCATTCTTTCGAGTCACAGCTCACTGATTGATTTCAGAGAAACTGTGCAAAGAGCAAGTTAATACAATACAATTTGAACAAAACCTTTAATTAAACAACATCCAATATGCTTAAAGACCTGGACAGAGCTGAACATAAAACTATTTAGGTTCCTAATACACATAACAGCCCTTAGAATAAAATAGGGCTTCAGCTACACAATCCAATTGATTTTCATATACTTCATTCCATAGCTCCCATCCCTGCGAAATCCTATTGACTAGAAAACCCTGAAAATGCAGGAGTTCCATTGATTTAATAAGACTATTTTTAAAAATAGCGAATTCCTAGCATAAATCTAATTCACTGCACCATTCCTCTAAATAACAAACTTCACTGATGATAACTTTAATCGGTGGCTGCTTAGATTTGACTTCTTACCCATCCTGATTCAGCAGTAAAACTCTGATAGCTGTTGAAGTGTTTAATGTCTTCTTCAATGCTTAGTACCTCTCAAGTGAAGACCTTTATTTTATTTTTGGGACTAAGTTAATGATTTGTGGGTTGTTTCTTTGTTTTGTTTTGGTTTTTTTGCTGTTGCATGCCTTCAAGTTGTTTCCAACTTGTGGCCATAAGGCAAGCCTATCATGGTTTTCTTGGCAAGATTTGTTCAGAGAGATTTTCTCATTGCCTTCCTCTGAGGCTGAGAGAGAGTGTTATTTGGCCAACGTCACCCAGGGGGTTTCATGGCCAAGTGGAGATTTAAACCCTGATTTCCCAGAGTCCTAGTCCAACACTCAAACCACTACGTTATGCTGTGATGTAACAGTAATGATTTATACCATATATTATTTGCAAGTGCACCTTGTCACTTGCAAAACTTTCATAAAATTTGTTACCTGCTCAGATAACAATTAAAAATGGTATATCTGCTGCATGACCTCCCCTCATCAAAAACATATTTGAAACACAAACTAGCCCATGGAATTCTCTTTAAAAGCCAGTCAAAGGAAAATGATTTTCAAGGCATTTCATGTAGTTGGCCTCTTTATTTTTCTCTTTTCAGTCACTTGGGTGGTCCCCTTTCTTTCCTTCCAATAGCTTGGCTTCTTTGTTTTCCAGGAGGAAACATGTAAGTAGCTGCAGTAGAAGATCTAGAACAAAACAATATTATACCTAAACTATCATTATACTGTTGTTCTCAATGGTCCTGGGTTTTAAAAGATGAAAACCAAAAAAGAGGCAATTAGTAACAGAAAAAGAAAGCTCAGCTGCATTTTTTTTCTTTATGTACCTATTACTTAAGTGATGACTGTGCTCATTCAGATGGCATTTAGACTTAGCTTTGCAAAGCATCAGTTGTACCTCAGGTGTATTTATTATCAGATGATTTTATAACAGGTGGTATAACAGGTGTCAAGGTAGGAGCCAGCCTAACCACCAACTGCAGCACAAACAAAGAAAGATGCTGGTGATAGGGGATTCATTGCTCAGGGTACAGAGGGAACTGTGTGCCAGCAGACAAGATGAACCAGGCAGTGTGCTGTCTTCCTGGTGCATGCGTCCAGGATGTCACTGACAAGTTGCTGAGGTACATCAAGAACACAGAGCAGTACCCCTTTCTTCTGATTCATGTGGGCATCAGTGACTTGGCAAAGAACACTTTTGAGCATATCACCTGGGACTATGAAACCCTGGCAGGAAAGTGAAGAGTTGAGGCACAGGTGGTATTCTTGCCAATTCTATCAGTGAAGGACAGAGGACTACACAGGGACAGGAAGATACTGCAGGTGAATGACTGGCTACCTAGATGGTGTTGATGGGAGAGGTGTGGCTTCTGGGACCATCGTCTTCACTTCCTAGATGAAGCACTACTGGGTATAGATGGGCTACACCTCACAAAGACTGGAAAGTATATATTTGGCAATAGCATAATGAATCTGATCAAGAGGGCTTTAAACTAAATCCTTGTGGGGGATGGAGATGATAACATAAGCATCTGTCCAAAAGCAAGCTCTAAATACAATAATGTTGTATTTTAGAGGAAGAGCTGAGGGAGAGAATGGGAGCCACAGCAAAACTTGGAGTAAAATAAAAGATGACAACAAGAAATGCTTTGGATGTCTACAAACCAATGCGCAGAATTTGGGAAACAAACAAGATGAGCTTGAAGTCCTAGTGTGGAAAGGTAAATATGACTTCATAGACAGAACAGAGACTTGGTGGGATGATTCCCCTGGCTGGTATATAACAATTGAGGGATACAGCCTGTTCAAAAAGAATAGAGGGGCAGAAAAGGAGGGGGAGTAGGATTATATGTCAAAGACAGATTCACTTGTACAGAAATCCACATGATTGATTAAACTGGACCAGTGGAGAGTATTTGGGTAAAATAGAAAAAGAAAGAAAAACAACATTGTGTTAGGAATTTTCTACATGCCACCAGACCAAGACAAGGTGGTGGATGATGCTTTTCTGAAACAAAACTCAGAAATCTCCAAGAAGCAAGACTGGTAGTTATGGGAGATTTCAATATCCTGACATCTGCTGGGAGATTAGCTCTGCTAAGCATAGGCTCTCCAGCAAATTTCTGATGTGCCTTGCAGATAATTTCATCTTTCAAAAGGTGGAGGAAGGAACAAGTGGATCAGCAGTCCTGGACAATAGGGAGGAGTTGGTCACTGGAATCAAAGCGGTTGGTACTTTAATGGGCAATGACCATGTAATGCTGGAGTTCATGACTGTGGGACAGGCCAAAGAAAAGTATAGTCAAACACAGACCTTGGATTTCAGGAAAGCTGGTTTTTTTTTTCAAGCTCAGGGGAATACTGAACCATGGCTAGAGATGCTAAATGAAAAGGACACCTAGCATGGGTGGGATTTCTTGAAGAAGAAAGTCCTAAAAGCACAATCAAAAACAGTTCCATGAAAGAAGAAAAATGGGAAACATCTGAAAAAGTAGTAAACTTGAGGAAGTAAAAAGAAAAAAGAGCATATATAAAGAATGGAAGGAAGGATGCATCACCAAAGAAGAATGCAAATAATTCAAAATAATTCAAAGAATTCAAAGCCCAAGCTTGAAGGAATAGAACATGGAAAGCTAAAGCTCAATATGAGCTGAGACTGGCTAGGCAAGTAAGGAGTAAATATGTTCGAAACAAGATGAAGGAAATGGTGGGACCACTGCTCAGCGAGGCTCATAAAACTCAAACAAATCACAATGAAATGGCAGAACTGCTGAATACCTATTTTTTCTGTAGATTTTCCCCAGAAAGAGGACCATGTGCTTCCAGGCATCAGCAGAGACCTTGGTAAGGAATCCAGGTTGCAAATCAAGATTGATGAGGAGTTAGTCAGGAATCACCAGTTAACCTAAATGACTTCAAATCTGCAAGGCCAGATGAACTGCACCCCAGAGTATTGAAGGAACGTGCTGACATACGGAACCACTTGCCAAGGTTTTAAATATGTTATTTATGTTTAAATATGTTATGTTATATATGTTATTTATACCCCACTCTTCAACCACAAGTCTATCAGAGTGGCTTACAAATTATTTTTTTATATTTATTTTTATTTAATTATTTATACCCCGCTCTTCAGCCACAAGGCTATCAGAGCGGCTTACAAATTGTTTTAAGCAATAGCTATTTACACATCTACACTGAATTAAACAGTTTCCAATGTGTGTTAGCTAATTGCCCCCACAAGCTGGGTACTCATTTTACCGACCTACGAAAGGATGGAAGGCTGAGTGAACCTTGGAGCCCGCTGGAATTGAACTTGCAACATGGTGACTTGCAGTACTGGCATTTAACCACTGCGCCAGCAGGGCTCCAAATTGTTTTAAGCAATAGCAATTTACACATCTACACTGCATTAAGCAGCTTCCAATCTTGGAGAACAGGTGAGGTGCCAGAGGACTGGAGATAAGCAAACATTGTCCCTCCAGAAACACTAAATAAATAAATAAATAAATAAATATTTTTAAAAAAATCCAGGAACTCAGGGAGGTCCAACCTCAATACCAGGAAAAATATTAGAACGGATTTATACAGGAGTCCATCTGCCAATATCTTGATGGCAATTTAGGATCAGTAGGACTCAGCATGAGTTTGTGAAGAAGTAATCCTGCCAACTAACCTCATATCTTTTTATGATTGTTTGACTAATTTAGTAGATGGTGGGAATGCTATGAATGTCATTTATCTGCATTTCAGGTAAGCATTTGATAAGGTTCCCTATGACATTTTGATTAGCAAACTGAGTAAATGTAGAATAGATGGGAAACCATGTAATGGATCCATAATTGATCCAAGCTCAAAGGGTTATCATCAGTGACTGTGCTTCAAATTGGAAGGAGGTCTCAAATGGAGTGCCACAGGGTTCTGTCCTGGGGCCGGCACTCTTCAATATTTTTATCAGTGATTTAGATGATGGGTGAAGGAACTCCTTATCAAATTTGCAGATAAAGCTAGGAGGGGTAGCTAATACCTGGGAAGATAAGAACAGAATTCAAAAGGAGCTTGATAAATTAGAAAACTGGGCTGAAATTAATAAAATAAAATTAAAAAGAGACAAGTGCAAAATCGTACATTTAGGCCATGAAAACCAAACTGACAGATATAGGATGGGGGATACATGACTTAGCAGTACTACATGTGGAAAGGACCATGGGATTATTGTTGATGATAAGATGAACATGGACCAGCAGCAAAGAAGGGAAATGCTATCATAGCCTGAATCGATAGAACCATAGTTTCCAAGTCAAGGGAAGTAATAGCCCCACTATATTATTTGCTGGTCAGGCATCATCTGGAGTATGACATTCAGTTTTGGGTGCCTCATTTTAAAAATGATATAGACAAGTTGGTGTAGGTTCAGAGAAGGGCAACGAGGATGAGAAGAGGTTTGGCAAACAAAACAGATGAGGAGAGGTTGGGCATATGAAGAGAAGATTGAGGGATGACATGAACACACACTTTAAATACCTCAAGGGCTGCCACAAAGAGAAGGGTGCAGGGTTGTTCTCTGCTGTCTTAGAGTGTAGAACTAGGTCGAATGGTTTTAAATTACAGGAGGGTATATTTCGAATGAACATTAGAAGGGAATTCTTGACAGTGAGAGTGGATTGGCAATGGAGCCAATTGCCTAAAGAGGTGGTGGGGTTACTTTCTCTGGATTTCTTCAAAAAGAGTCTGGACAGCTAGCGAGGATGTTCTAACTGAAGATCCTGCATTAAGCAGGCAGTTAGATCTGATGGCCTATGGGGATCCTTCCAACTCTATGTTATTAGGTTAGTCATGCTTTTTTCTTTTGATCTGGGAATTACAGAGCATGCGCAGGACACTGTCCCAGACCCTGGGAAATGCAGCTTTCCAGGGCATGCCATGCTGGGTGGTGCTGATGGCAAAATGTCTAGACCTGTGGTTTTTAACCTGTGGTCCGCGGACCCCGAGGGATCCGCGATGTCCTCATAGGGGGTCCACAAAAACTTGAATGCTGCTTGGCCGACCTCCTCCCTGCAGTGGAGCAGCCACGTGACAGGAGCCAAGGCAGAAGCTTGTGGTGCTGGGCTTGGCTTGCACATTGCCATTCAATCTGCCACAGCCACAACCTTGCAGGAAGAAGCAGGAAGTCTTCCCTCTCCCTCCAGTGTAATTGTATTATTATTATTATTATTGGTTTCAAATCTTGAGTTAAGTCTTGGGGGTCTGCAGCAACAAAAGATATTTACAGGGGGTCCCTGGTAAAGAAAAGGTTAAGAGTCACTGATCTAGACTCTAACTACTTTTTAGGACTTTATCAGACACTCAAAAAAAAAAAAAAGGCATCATAACAATGCCACATAACCGCAGTTAAAATCAGCCCCAAACCCATACCTTTTAATTGATGGCTAAAGACGTCAATAGATCCCCCTGCCGCTTTTGTGCTAGCATTGCTGATGTGCAAGACCTCAGGCCATTTAACTCTCATGACTGCAGTGTCAATGGCTGGTCTGACATGAATGTTATCTGGTGAGATTGGGACATCCAGGTAAGTTTTGCTCTTTTTATGACCCTCCCTGGGTTACTTGGCACTTTTTAAAGTGTGTGTGCGTGTGCGCACACACACACACACTTTTTAAAACTTTAAATACTTTATTTATGTTTTTATTTTTGAATTTCCCACACAATGAAGTCTCGCGGGATTTCGAACAAGGAAGTGAATGGGGCTCCGTTCATTTCCTCTTTATTGCCAGAGCTGCCTTTGCCGGAAGAGGAAGGTAAGTGCAGGTGGTGGGAGGGAGTGTTCTTTTGCTGGCATAGAATTTTTTTTTTTAATGCCAGCAAAAGAATGTTTTCAGGGGCTAGTCTGATAAAGTCCTTAGACTAGAGATTTCCCAGCCTGATCACTATCAGACTGTTGGATCTAGCATGAGTGACTTGTGGATTGAGAAGGAAGGATGATGATTCATCCTTCCATTTCTTGGTGAGTCTCCCCCTCCCTATTCAGTTAATGAGCCTTCCCTGGCATCTGACATCTTACGTAGGTACGCATATGTTACATTAGGAAACAAAGCAGGTGTTGTGCAGCAGCTTTCCAGAAAACAACAAGGGCTCTATAATCAGGGAAATGCACCTGGGCACATTCCATTTGGTATAAGAGGGAACTAGGTGAGAACGTGGTGCCCTTGTGCACATCCAATTCATTTAATTAAGTTGCTTGTGTGCTGTGCCCACCTTCTCTTACTAAAAAGTTAAAAGCATGGTCTGACCAAAATTAATCACTTGTAATTCTCATTGATTTCAGCAATGCTTATATATGAAGCTCTTTGACCAAGAGAAATAAATGACTTGTAAGTATTCATTAAGACAGTTGGCAGAGGCCTTGTTCTATGCCACAAACAGGGAGATGGTTTGCAGAGATGTGAGACGATGCCATTTTGGTAGTGATACCCCAAGTTCCAAAGATATTCACTTTGCAAGATTTCCAAAAATCAATCAAGTGAGAATCATTTTGTGCTTGGTTTTGATTTAGGAGTAAATTATTGGATTCCTAGGCTGATATACTTCTGCTGAGCTTTTGTTTCTCTACAGCTCAATTTTAGCTGATTAGTTGTATATATATTGATTTATAGAGCCAGAGTGGTATAGTGGTTTGAATGTTGGACTAGGATTCTGGGAGACCAGAGTTCAAATCCTTATAATTATTACCTCACAAATTAAAATGATTACCACATGCCTAAAACCCTCCACAAAAGGTCACATTAAAATAGAATTAAACATTAAACATTAAAATAGAATTATGCTAGTCAAAATATGAAATCAATTTAAAACTTATGCTTAAAAATTACAAAAAACAGTTTAAAACAGTACCATTTTAAACAATACAGTTCCTAAAAGCCCTTTTCTTAAAAACCTCCAGTTCTAAAAGTCTGTTAGAATATACTGTATATTTAAAAATAAAATTTTGCTTGCCAACTGAAAGGCAGCGAGGAAGGGGCCTTAGGAAGGGAGTTGCAGAGTCTGGGGCAGCCACTGAGAAGGCCCTGGTCTTTGTCCCCTCCAGCTGTGCCTGTGATTGAAAACAGTGCCTTTTCTGAAGCTCAAAGGCAGCCCCATGTCGAGTGTGCTGTAATAATCCAAATGTTCAGCCATGGAAGCCCACTGATTGACTTTGGGCAAGTCACACTTTCTCAGCCTCAGGGGAAGGCAATCACTAACTGCCTCTAAATAAATCTTGTGATGAAAGCCCTAAAATAGGGTTGCCATAAGTAAGTGCTGACAAGAAGGTACCTAACAGCAACAAGACTGGTTTATATTGTTAAATATTATTTTTAGAGTGATTTTTCATTTCATACTGTGGAATGGAAGGCCTTTTATAGAATCTAGCCTCAGAATTCTTATATAAATAAATATCATAACTTTGGTCAGGAGTATCATGTCCTTCCTTTTACTTTTTTAACATAACCATGTCATGTGTGACCCTCCCATGTCGTTCCTAGTTCATCTTAGATATTGCGCAGCTATTCTGCATAGGGTAACAGATCTTTTCTGGTTCAGTGAAAAAAAGTGGAGGAACTGGTTGGATGACATGGGAGATTAAAAATGGAAGCCATTGGCATCTGCACTACCTTGTAAAATTCTGTATTTGAGGCAAGATTACTGCAGATCCAAGCACTATCTGGAAGCCCTCTAGATCCACAAGTTTGCAAAATTCAGTGCCTATTTAGATTTCCAAAATGATCCCCCCATACGGCACCCAGACATTTTGTTTTTAATTCAGCATTCTAAACAGCAAAAATGATGCAGAATATGTAGCAACCCTCCATCTAAAATATTTTGCAAGTTTTCTTAGTATTATAATGGGGGATGAGGAGTTTGCTGCTGCCCCCCCCCAAAAAAAGAACACCCTACTCTGTCTAGAGGAAAGCATATTTTGTCACTGGCTAGTGGGAGCCAGTATAGTGTAGTGGTTTGAGTGTTGGACTATGGGCCTATCTACATGAGGGGGAAAAATCCCAAATACCTCATAGTATTGGCATCTCGCAGCAGCAGCAACATGTCTAAACAGTTTTTCTGGCCATGGAAGCCCCCATAAGCCTTCCTGATGGCAGTGGTGAGTGATTTACTCGTGTTAGTTCTTCACTGCCACCAGGTTGTTTTTTTAAAAAAAGTTGTCCCAAAGTTTGTTGGTGCAATAGAGTGATTCTCCAATTGTATAAGAAATCATAACAGATTTTCCTTGGGTTTTTTCTGGGCTGTGAGGCCATGTTCTGGAATAGTTTTTTTCTGACGTTTCATCTGCATCTGTGGCTGGCATCTTCAGAGAATGGTTGGGTAGGAGTGTATGTGGAGTTTACATGCTTTGAACCCCTGTTGGGGAGGATATGTAAATTTGTCTAATTGAATGGTTAGTTTCTGGGTATAGAAATGCAAGGCTTGTTAGTGTCTGTTTGGCTAATGGTTGGTTGATGGGGCGTTATCTGCTGGAAATCCCCATGTCCCTGGGTGGAATTCCTTTGTAAATGTTGAGTTTTGATTCTATTGTATTTCAAAACTGGGAGTCAGATTTTGTTTACTTTTAATGTTTCTTCTTTCCTGTTGACGTTGTCTAGGTGTTTGTGGATTTCAATAGCTTCTCTGTGCATTCTGACATGATAGTTCTTGGCCTGGTGCAGAATTTCTGTGTTTTTAAATAATATTTTGTGTTCAGGTTGTTTATCACATGTTCTGCTACTGCTGATTTTTCTGGCTGGCCCAGTCTGCAGTGTCTCCCTGTCAGAGGATGATAGGCCACTCAATCCCCAGCAGAAGCCCAAAAAGCCTGTCTGAATAGACTCAGTAGCAAGCTCCCAAGAATACTCACACACAGAGTGTTTGACGTCCAAATAAGCAGGAGGCACTTTTATCTTCAGTTGCAATATATACAAGTATTTACAATTCCAGAAGAAACTGCTTCACCAGGCCTCAGCACTCACAGGAAGAAGAGTGAGCTCTGCTCTGAGCCCTCCCATATACACAGTCACAGGGCATTGGGTTACTCAGTCACACAATCTTACACACCAATAAGAACCCTCCTTCTGTAGCTAAGGGAGACTAGGCAGTTCATGGAGTCAGCCATTTTAACTCAGCATGACTCTGCAGTTTGTTTGGCCATTTTAAAATGGAGTTCTAACTCCTGACACTAACATGTTCCTTGATTCGTGTTTGCACACTGCATTTAGTGATCCCTATGTAAACTTGTCCACAGCTGCATGGCATGCGGTAAACTCCTGCAGCTGTGAGAGGGTCTCTTTTGTCCTTCACTGAGCTTAGCATTTCTTGGATTATCTTGGTTGGTCTGTAGATTGTTTGGAAGTTGTGTTTTCTCATCAGAGAAATCAAATCAAAAATCAAAACAGAGAATATTGATCCTTTTTATCACCTTAGTGAGCGATTGCTAAGGCAAAAATCCAACATGGTGGCAGTGGGCACTTGCCCTCCTAGAAAGCACCGCCCTTACTCTCACCCGGCCAATCAGCTTTGTGCTTCCCTATGAGTTTTTTATTGTTCGGTAGTCCAAATGAGCAAAAATATGCACCGACCTCGCCATTTGCGAAAAAGTATGGGGAAATCTGCAAAGGCTTTTACCCTGTTGTTTTTGCTATTTTGGGGGGCCCCTCCTTCCGAATAGTGTGGATTGATGCTGGATTCTGTTTAGACAGGTAGGATTCCCAGCAAATTCCATGAGGGGTATTTTCACCATTTAGACGGGCTCTATGACTCTAGAGAACAGGGTTTGAATTCATGCTCTGACATGAAAACCCACTGGGTGACCTTGGGCAAGTCACACTATCTCAGCCTCAGAGGAAGGCAATGGCAAAACTTCTCCGGACAAATCTTGCTAAGAAAACCCTGTGATAGGTTTGCCTTAGTGTCACTATAAGCTGGAAATGACTTGAAGGCACACAACAATAATAGCAGTGGTTGAGTGTTGAAATATGACTCTGGAGACCAGGGTTCGAATCCCTGCTCAGCCATGAAAAGCCACTGGGTGGGTGACCTTGGGCACTTTCAGGTTCAGAAAACCCCATGTTAGGTTTGCCTTAGGGTTGCCATAAGTCAGAAATGACTTGAAGGCACACAGCAACAACAAACACACCTCTTCTCTCCTCCTTTACTTACAACAGATGGGGCTGCAACAGTTTCACACTAACCAGATTCCCTGCAAGGTACCTTCATATGTTATGGAATGATCTGTATATAGAGTTCCTTTAAAACTGCCATTTAAATTCCAGAACCAAGCCAGTTCACTGGAAGTGGTAATTTTAATGTTAGGTTGTACAGTAATACTTAAATGTAAGTATTTACATTTCTCTGTTCTCCTTTTCAGTATCAAAGATCCTGAGGCAGAGATACATGTATATAGAGCACATCAACACAGCCGTATAATATTTTGGAACACTTTTCAGATTTTAATGTTTTGACTTGTTTCCAAGGCTGCTAAAGAATTGCTTTATTGCTAAGGACATGTTCCTTGTGAAATTCATTGTAAGCACTAAAATGGAAGCGTTTTTGATGAGATGCAATTGGATATACGAGTCACTTGATACAGCTGTCTTGATTGGATGACTGTAAATCTTAGAATCTAATTTCCAGTGCCAATATGCTATGGCCAAGAAGTTTCTTTTTACAGCTCTCTTCAAGGAGGAAATTAAAAAATTAGATGCTTAAGCAAATGTTCTTGCCAGTAATACTCATTAGGCAACATATTTGTTGTGAAAAGCAAATGTGGAACTAAAATGAACACATCTGACATGAATTAACTTAAAATGTAAGTCACAGTTTCTATTAACAGCCTGCTCTTTTATGTGTTTATTTAGAAGGAATTCCTGCTCTGTTCAATAAGGCTTACTCATGGGTAAGTGTGCAAAGGACTGACATCCATGTTCCCACCAACAAAACATTTAGAAGAAATGAGCATGTATGGATGAGCAAATGAGGGTTTAATCAGTTGGGATTATAGAGCAAGCTTGTACTTTTGAATTTCATTGGCTACATTCCAGGTCCCAGAGAGCCTAGGGAATGTTGCTTCCCAGGATGCCAGTGGTCAGGGATTGTGGGAATGGCAGTCCAAAACATCTAGAAAGCCAAAACTTCCCCATTCCTGAGGTATTAAATAGCCCCCTCCTGTATATTGTCTGTGGAGTTCCAGACAGAACTTGGAAAAGTAACTTTTTTCAACAATGGGATTATCTAAATGGTCACAATAAATCTCATAGAATTCAGTGTGAAGTTGAAGGCTTTCACAGCCGGCATCCATAGATTTTCCTTGTTTTTTTTCCAGTCTGTGAGGCCGTGTTCTGGAGTAGTTTCTTTCTGATGTTTCGCCTACATCTATGGCTGGCATCTTCAGAGAATGGTTGGGTAGGAGTGTGTGTGGAGTTTATATGCTCTGAACCCCTGTTGGGGAGTATATGTAAATTTGTGTAATTGAATGGTTAGTTTCTGGGTATAGAACACTTACAAAGGAATTCTACCCAGGGACAGGGGGATTTCCAGCAGATAATGGCCCATCAACCAACCATTAGCCAAACAGACACTAATCAGCCTTGCATTTCTATACCCAGAAACTAACCATTCAATTACACAAATTTACATATCCTCCTCAACAGGGGTTCAGAGCATATAAACTCCACATACACTCCTACCCAACCATTCTCTGAAGATGCCAGCCACAGATGCAGGCGAAATGTCAGAAAGAAACTATTCCAGAACAAGGCCTCACAGCCTGGAAAAAAACCAAGGAAAATCTCAGAATTTGCTTGGAAATCAATCTGTTTTAATGGAAATCCGCATCGATGCATCATATTCAGAAGGGGGCAGCTAAAATCTCTACAATCTGCACCCAAAGAGCCTTTGTGGCTTTTCTTGGAGTTTTTAAAAAGCTCTGTAGAGAATGTGCATGTCCACTTGTTAAGGCAGTTGCATTTGCATCACTGCACTTTTCCATAGGAGAGGCAGTGCAAAGCTGATTGGCCGGGTGAGAGCCGGGGCTTGCTAACAGGGCAAGCACTCGCTGCCGCCATGTTGCATTTTTGGCTTAGTGAGCAATCAGTAAGGTGATAAAACAGTGATCTTTTCTTCTCTTTTCTCTTTTTTTTCTTTTGTAACTATGAAGTATCAGTTGTGTGCACCATGGCAGATGTTTTTTTTTAAAGTTTGGTGGCAGCAGATTTTTTTAAAAAAGTATATTTTATTCATTTCAAATTTTAAAAAATTAAAAATATGAGTAATTCACTCACAGCCATCATCTTGGCTAGGGGGCATGTGAAATTTATGGGGGCGGTAAAACCATTAAGACAGTTCACGGCTGCTGAGAATTGCTACTACTGCAGAGAAATCAGTCCCCACCCCTGTATAAATGTATAAACGAGCCCTATAACTCTCAGAATCATCTAGCCAGCATGAGGCTATGCTAACTGGTGGATTCTAGGAGTTGTGGTCCAGAAAGCAACTCTGGTAAGCTCTGGTTTCAACAACCTGTTCAGTTTGGTTGTCATTATCCTTAAGCCCAGTCCAGATAAATTAAAATCCACAATAATGAATAGCTTCACTGATGTTGCTACACAGATGTCATTTCTGAAGTAATGGTAGAACCACACTGACTAGTGCTACTTCCCAGAAGTGTGTGCAGGTAACCATTTTAAAATCTTGTGTGAAACACTAGCTGGAAGGGTTGCCTATTAGAGATAATTCCTTTGAGGGCCAAATGTTGTCTGAAGGTCAACATCTAGCAATCCTTGAATTGGGAGAATCAGTTCATGTGTTTGATAGGACTGAAGAATCCCTTGGATGTTGCTTCTAATATCAGGGTTTATTGGGGGATATTTCTTAGTCGAAAATAGATTAAAGCTTCCTCTTTGGTCCAGTCTAGAAAAATACTCTGTACTTTTTCATTTTATTTTGCCAAACAAATTCTTGTTCAGGGTGTTTTTGTTGCTGTTGCTGCTGTGCACTTGTTAATAATTTTCAGTCACTAGTATAATTCTCAATTGGCTTTGATTTTGCAAAATCCAGATGTCAAACAGCAAAACAGACAAACTTAGATATAAAGAAATAACGTGGCTGGATAGTTTGCCTGAATTTTCACTATCCCAGAAGTGCGTATGCGTGTGATGAGGGACAGAAACATGAACTGTTCACAAGGAATTAGGAAAATAAGGGTTTTTTTTAAAAACCATTAGGAAGTTTTAAAAGTGTTTCATTCTGTTTCTGTACCTTGCCATTTAAGCCTTTAACAGTATATCTTTCCACCCACTCCAGGAGGAAAGCTACTTGTTAGTCCCAAACAGAGAAGACTTACTGATGTTGAATGGTAAGTCAACCTATGGGTATATCCCATTTATGCAAAGAGTCTACTTGAGTTGGCACTCACAGTAGGATTTGGGCCCATCAGTCCTGTTATACGTTCAATAAACTGAAGCTCAGACATACCCCAGGCCAACTAGCCATCATCATAGTTGAGCTGAGACTGGAGCTCTCTTCCCTCAGAAACCTTTGCTTGGGAAGATGGTTTCCCTCCAAATAGATGCTACATACTGAAACCTTTATATCAGTGGTCATTAACCTTTGCTCTTCTAGATGTTTCAACTCCCAAAAGTCCCAGCCAACACGGCCAATGCTCAGGAATCCCACACATCTGGAGAACCAAGGGTTGAGAACCATTGTTTTGTATGGTTAATAAAGCTCTCTCTTTGGCATTTCCCCCTTCCCACAGTGCCCATACTCTCAAATGGCACCACTGAAGGGAGGGAGTCCCAGCCTTTACATAATCATGTATTCTATCCAAGGTCTTGAAGGAAAACATAGGAAGCTGTTACACTGATAACTTTATCACACGAGGCTGTTAAATCACAGTTATAGCCAGATAAGAGCATCTTTGGCTGGTACTTATCACACAACATCATGTCTCTCCTGTTGCTGCTTTGCACTTCGACCATTGGTGGAGTGCACCTTTTCAATGACAGGGAAAACTGTAGTATGTGGGGAAATCATTATTGTAATGCAATACAATCTTGTGTATCCCATGTTAAGTTCAGTTTAGGAATTTTTCCCTGCATGCATCAGTTCTTTCACACCCCCTTCTTCTTTCACTAGGCAATTTCAGCCAACTGGAGCAATGGGTCATTCATCACATGACCTAATTTAAATATTATATGACACTTTGTCTAAGTTCCTTTTAAGTTAAGGCTCCATGCAGCTGTAGCCATGTTTTGAGTCCTTTTAGTCAAGTCACAATGTAGCCCACACCGCAAAAGGCTGGGTGAGTTTGTTTTTGTTACCCTAAATCCTCTTAGTTAGTTAGGAACCTTTTAAGTTTGTTTTAATATGTAGATTAAGATTGATATACTTTCAGTAAACTTTTGATATGCTTTTTAAACTGACTTCTTTGTTGTTTTAATGAGTCTAATTGATTGGGTGATCAGACCACACATTTAAATGTTAATTGAGCTGTGTCTGCATTCTGGACTCTTTAACTCTGCTGAATTTGAAAGAAAAGGTTTTTACTTTTAAAGAAGATATTTTTATTTTTAAAAGGGCTAGATCTCTGGAATTGTTAATACATTTTTAACTTTAGACTCATACCTCCAACAAAAACCTGCCACTGGCTCCCAATATTGTTTCTTTTCCATTATTACCCCTGGTGCGATAAGTACCTTCTGGTGCAGTTCCGATATTCCGGCCGTCGTGTGGTGTGACTGGGTGTAATTCTCCTCCTTTTCCCCTCCCTCCCCCTCTCCCTTTCACTATTCCTATGCAGGCTGATGTTTTATTTATTTATTTATTTAGGTATTTATACCCTGCTCTTCAGCCACAGAGGCTCTCAGAGCAGCTTACAAATTGTTTAGGGATAACACCTACACATCTACATCACTTTTATAGCATACTAGGCACTCTCCAGGTGGTTTCCAATGTGTGTTAGTTAATTGCCCCCACAAGCCGGGTACCCATTTTTACTGACCTACAAAAGGATGGAAAGCTGAGTGAACCTTGGAGCCCTTGGGATCGAACTCACAACATTGTGGCTGCAGTACCGGCATTTAACCACTGTGCCACCACGGCTCCCCAAGGTTGTTTTTACTCCATTTTCCTTTTATTTTCTATTTCTTTAATTTTAATTTTTAAAATTTTATCATTTTGCTGTAATTGTGCTATTGCAGCAAAATAAAAATAAAAAATAAGAAGACATGCATGTGCTGGGTAGGGCATACAGGAAAAGAGATTCCACCTAAACATTAGGAAGAACTTCCTGACAATAAGAGCTGTATGGCAGTGGAATGCAGCACTTGGGAGTGTGTTGGAGTCTCTTTCTTTGCAGGTTTTTAAAGAGAGGCTGGATGGGTGTGCTTTGATTTGTGTATTCCTGCAAGGCAGGAGGTTGGACTCAATGGCCCTTGTGGTCTCTTCCAACTCTATGATTCTATGACCCATCCTAGGGTTTTCTTGGCACAATTTCTTCTGAGGAAGCTTGCCCTTGTCTTCCTCTGAGGGTGAGAGAGTGTGACTTGCTCAAGGTCACCCAGTGGGTTTCCATGTCTGAGTGGGGATTAAACCCTGGTCTTCAAATGCTCAAACCACTATACCATGCTGGCTCTCATAGTTTTTTTTATAGTTATTGGTAAGCATGGTTCCCTAGCCCTCTAAAGAATCAAAATTCCCAGGTTCTCTTACTTAGAACCAAACAGCAGGGCTTCAAGTGGTTTAAATCAAAGATGCAGACATTCAGAAACTAGGGACCAGTGGTGGCTGGTAGATCCAGTGCCATTTCGACATGAATCTTCTCTGATCTCAGCTGAAACTTTAAAGGAGCTATCTGAGGTTCTGGTCCTATTTTGGAACCAGAATTCAGCACCATGGAGATAGCTCCTTTAAGTTTGGGGTTAAATAAGGAGTGGGCAACTGTGCAGAAGGCAAGGGCCGTTTTCCCATCCTGAGTCCAGCCAGTAGACCACACAGTGTGATACCACCTCCAGCTGGCATTTGGGCAAATTTTTGAGATTTTTTTTTTCGGTTTTGGGGAGCTTTAGAGGACCAGGGGAAGTAAACTGCTATGGTTTGGGGATAGTTTTAAGGCAAAATTGCCAGAAAATCAGCCAGAACAACAACAGCAACAACAATAGCAACAGCAGCAGCAGCAACAACAACAACAACAACATAGTCTAAGAGTTTTGGAGGGGCTTTAGGGGCTATACTTAGGGGGTTAGTGACCCATAGCAAAATCCTCTTTTCTAATGACTGTTACATTTACTTAGCAGTTTCTGATGAGGCACTTTTAAGATAAATTTGATAAATCTGGGAACATACCAGTCACAAGATCAGCTCATCTGCATGTTTGTCAGTGCTATAAATCCTAAAAATCTGCTGGGGCAACAGGACTTCACATTTTGGAAGTGATGCTAAGAGGAGAGTATAGCTCAATAGTACAGCCTATGGTTGGCATGCAGAAAGTTCTAATTTCAGTTCCTGGGTTCTTGAGTTAAAATGATCTATAGCAGGTGACTAAGAAGACCCCTTTTCACAGAACCTGGAGACATGGCCCCCACCCTGCTTTTCAGTCCCAACTAGAGTAAACCCATTGAATCAGTGGAACCTATGTTAAGTGTTGAGTTACTAGTTTCCTAAATGGCTTCAGTGGGTTTACACTGGTTGAAACTTTGGATTTAGGCTTTGAAGTAGATAATGCCGTGGTAGATGGGCAAATAATCTGATCCGATCTGAGGCAATTCCCCATGTTTCTCTTCTTCAACACCAGCCTTATTGTGACTCCCATTCAGACGGACAATTTGCCTGAGCCAAACCTATGAGTGACCCCACCACTGTGCCACCTCCTTCCACCCATGTGGGTCTCACCTACCGTTGCATCCGGCTCCAGCTCCAACACCACTGAGATTTGTACAGTAACTTTCTGGAGCAGCCCAAAGATAACAACCACAAATCCTGGATGAATTTTATGTTAGAACTACATACTGTATAATGCATTTGGCAGATCCATTCCTTGATTCAGGTCATGTTTGTTAGAATATCCTGAACTAAGGCTACTGGTTTGTTTCCGGGCACAATTCAAAGTGCTGGTCTTGACCTATAAAGCCCTATATGGTTTAGGTCCAGACTATCTGAAAGATCTTATCTCCCTTTATGAACCTGCAAAGTTTTTAAGATCTGCAGGGGAGGGCATTCTCTTGGTCCCACCACCATCACAGGCTCGCTTGGTGAGGACACGAGAGAGACCCTTCTCGGTGGTTGCTCCCACCCTCTGGAACTCCCTCCCCGCAGGAATTTAGGCTGGCCTTTTCCCTGTTTTCATTTTGCTGGCAGGCAAAAACATTCTTATTTAAGCAGGCCTTTGATGTATAATCACAGCTTTTATCGGGTTGTGTTTTGTGTGTGTGTGTGTTTTGTTTTTTACTTGTATGTTTTTAAATGCTTTTAGTTGTGATATTAATTGTTCTGTGAGGTGCCTTGGGTCCCACTTTGGGAGAAAAGTGGCATAGAAATTACAGAAATAAATAAAATAAAATAAATCTAGATCATCCAGCTCAGGTTTTCTGTTTGGATCTGGAAATGCAAAATCAATTGACCTGTTACCTTAGTGAAGGAAGGAATTGTGGAATAATAAACATCTTCTGTATCTTCTAAGTTTGTTGTGAATATGGATTCTTACTCCCAACAGTCTTTGACCTCTATACAGAACAGACTACAGGCAATTTTAAGGTGTTTCCAGAATTCCAAGGCACGTGGGCAAGTGTCTCCTCAAGCTGTGTAATGGAGTCAAGGCTCACAGGGTCAAAGTTCCCTGGACCTTTTGATTAGCAAGGACTGCAACATCCTCTGCAACCCTTCTTGGACTCCCGCATTCCCTCTGCGTTTAGCTGCAATCTCCTCAAATTGGGATTGGGGGAGGAGTTGCCCCAGCAACTGTGTATTGTTCTGAATTACTTCTGATGCAGTCCAAAAAAAGTGTGTGTGGGGGGGGGGCTTGGTCTTGAGAAAGTGCCAAGACCCATGAGCTTTACAAAAGACTTGCTCCTAGTGGCAATGAAGAAACACCTGGAAAGGTTTTTAGATCAATGCAGCTGTCTGCTTTTGTGGACAACTTGTGGATGTGTTGCTATGGAAACTGTCTTGGCCTGCCCTTCACTTGATCCTCAAGCTCCCTCCAGTGTTCCCATCTAGACTAATCCTGGTTTGTCTCCTCTCTCCACCTTTGCACATTGAGTGGGAAAATCTAAGGGGCTTCTTACATGGGCTTGCCTGAATATACATAGTTGTCCCCCCTTGCACTTTAGATGTCCCCCCTCCCCACTTTGGGGCTCCTGGTCCTGAGTGTGAAGTGGCATATGAAGCTCACAGTTGGGCCTCCCATCAGGCATGGGTGAATACTCAGTGTAAGGTGGCAGTGGGCAATGGCCCCAGGTGGTTGAAGGGCCCCCTGCCCCACCTCACCAAAATGCCAGTTGAGGTGTTCTGGGGAACTCCAGTAGCCTTACTTCCCCCATGTGGCCAGTGTTCTCAGAGCAGATCCTCAGAATGAGGCATTATCAAAAAAGTGGCCATAAAAACTGCCTGTGCAGTGTAGCCCTCAGGAGGGCATGACTACTAACTAAATCAGGGGATTAGATTTGTTGGGGAGAGGGACAAATAAATGAAAATTGATAAAGTGGGGTAGGCCATGTTGGACCACTGCCAGTTTAGGTGAGCAAACAATGCACTCTAACTGGAAAGGGCTGAGTGGGCAGGAAGGTTGGGGACAATCCAGTGCCTGCACATATTTTGGGTTTCCCTGCTCTTCCAAAGTGCCCAAACAGGGTTAGTGACAACAGTTCAAACAAGACTTGCCACAAATATTTTGCTGCTTATAGTGCAGGGCTCATGTCTCCCACTCACATACATGTAAGGCTTCCACTTTAAAAATTTTGCTGCATTTCCCACAAATCAGTTCCTTATCTTTCCTGCCTCATGCCTAGGACAGATCACTTCACCTGTACTGCATAGCAAGGTCAACTTGGAATCCAAACCAAGATATTATACTTTGCAGTATCTAGATTTATCTAGAAAATAAAAAGATGTCACAGAATTCGTGGATGGCATTTGAAAACCCCTGATTCTAAACCCCTGTTTATGATGTTGACTAAAGCTGATAAACTAAAATTTATGTTTGCAGCCATATTCAGGTAATATACAGGCTTTGTGAGTATTCCCAAAAGTGCTATCTTGAAATGGCTGGAAACTCAGCATGCTTGCTGCAGGCCTTGATTCAGATATAAATATTCAGCGTATGAATGTCTGTGGACTTTATCAGAAACAGCAAATACGGTGTCATAACAATGCCTAATTAATGCGAAAAGGTACGCATATCAAATGACGTTGTCCTTTTGCAATCTTGCATTGTTTAAAAGCTGTTCCTTTTTATTGACATTCCAAGCTGTCAATAGATGTTAGGTGCTTTTTTGCTAGTATTGCTGGCATTTGAAACCTCACACCATTGTCTTCACATGAATACAGCGTCAATGACGGAGCCCTTCCGGGTGAGAGTGTGACAGTCAGATAGGGAATGGTCTTTTTATGAACCTCCCCAGTTTATTTGGGACTTTGTGAATGTGTTTCTGTGCGTGTGTGTACTTTTTGTGTTTTTCAAATATATTTTTGAATTTACCCATGCTTGCGTCTTCTTACAAGAATCACCAAGATCTCGAACCAGGAAATAAATGGAGCTCCGTTCCTGCTCCGTTAGTGCTTTCGTGCTGCTCAAGGTAAGGTCTGGTGGGTGGTGGGGTTCTTTTGCCAGCAGAAAAATGCCACAAAATATGCCGGCAAAAGAATGTTTATGGAGGGTGATCTGATAAAGTCCTATGTGTCATTGGCAAAATGGTTGAGAGAATTTTTTTAAAAAAACCCACAACTTTCATTGGCTTTATTTTTTTTTCTTCAATCCTTCTGTTGCATGCAATGTGTATATGGATGTGTCCCTCTCTTTCTTTGTAGCATTCAGAAACAGATCACCACAGATACACTAGGCAGCAAAGATAAAAGAGACAGAAAAAGGATTCTGTGCTTTTAATGGATTCAGTTGTAAATGCTGATAATAAATGCAGCTGTTAGAAATATTTTTCCCCATTTATAGAGCACTTTAGGACAGTGGCTCTTCATCTTTTCTTTACCAGGGACCCCCTTTAAATATCTTTTGGTGCCACCGACCCCCAAGACTTAACGTAAGATTTTAAAACCCTAACAATAATAAAAATAATGATTCATCATCATCATCATCTATATATATATAATTCTCTTGGGTATGTTGCCATTTCCAGTATGCTGATTGGCTGCTTAGGGAACTGACCAACCAATCACAGGTCTGTTGGGCAGCCAAACAGCACACTGGGGGCAGGACCATGTAGATCTCAAACATGGCAGCTGGAGCTGGAGAGTAACATGGGGGTGGGGTGGATGTGGTGTGTGCCTGTGTGTTCTGGAGTTCAGGGGGGGTGGGAGGGGCAGAATGAGTTGGGGGAGGGGCAGAACGGGGCAGAACAAGTGGGGGGAGGGGCAGAACAAGTGGTGGAGGGTGGCAAGGGGCAGAATGAGCAGGGGGGTGGCAGGGGCAGAACAACTGGTGGGTGGGCAAGTTAAACCCACCAGCCTACTCAAAGGGTTGTCATGAGGTCTTCTGGGCATTTGGGGGGAGTTTTTTTTAATGGTGTATGGTACATCGGGTCGGTCCAGCTAGTAGTAGTAGTAATAGTAGTAGTAATAATAATAATAATAATAATAATAATACAATTACACTATGCATTAACCCTTCTTTCAGAAGCACTGGAGGGGAGGGAAGACTTTTCTCCTGCTTCTTCCTGCAAATTTGTGGCTGGAGTGTATTGAACTGCAGCGTGCAGGTTGAGCCAGCCAAATTTTGCCTTGGCTCTTGTCATGTAGACTGAGCAGGCTTCAAGCCTTCGCCTATCCCCTGTGAGGACATGGGTCCCGTCTACACGATTTAAATAATACGTACGGCGTGCGAAAGTTCACACTTCTACAAACAGCCGTTCGGATGCACGCGAATGCAAAAGAGGGGGGCCCCGGTTTTCCACCCTGAAATACGCACATGCGGCATTCGGGAAGGAAAGTGGATCGCGAAGACAAATCCGTACGCCGTTCGGATGGCTGACGGGTCTGTACGGTCCGTTCACACACATATGAACAGGCAGGGTAATCTGATTGGCTGGCCGATTAGAGGGGGCGGGGCTAGCACAGAGGGGAATTGGGAACGGCTGCCATGTTGGTTTCCCGGCTAGCGAGCGTCCGGTAAGTGTGAATTTATATGTTTATTTATTTTTTATTTTATATTGTAAATACGGAAAACCGAATGTCCGCAAACCAGGAACCTTTAAAAAAAAAAAAAGCGGCAGGAGACTTAAAACTGCCGCTTGGCTTGCTCGCTTCAGCCAGCTTCGGGAAGAGGGAGTCATACGGAGCTTAGGGGGCTTAAAAATCGTATAGCCAGTTCGTATGCATACGAACGACAGGCTGTTCGTATTTTTTGCCCCCCATACGGATTTTTTTATGATCGTATAGCCGCACCCATGGTCCCCTGGGGGTCCATGGCCATAGGTTAAGAACCGCTGCTTTAGGACATTCATAAACCCCATGTTATCTATACAACAGTTACAACAATACAGTAAACATAAGCTGATATTATCACAGAATAGCTGGGTGCTTTCACAGGCCACTTGAGTTGCTCCTTACTATCCCCCCCACAACATTTCACAGTTGAAAACTAGGACATTTGTGGCCAAGCAACTTAAGAGTGTGGTCAAGATTAATTGTTGTAAGCCGCCCTGACTGTTTTTAACAGAGGGCGGGGTAAAAATAAATTGTATTTATTTATTTAAGGTGTGAAAGATTATTAATGAGGTAGAAAAGACATTATTAACATTATTAATGAGGAACAATACACAACTTACCAGAGGCAGCAGCAGTTTACTTTAGCTTGAGACTGCTGGGAGGGACAAAATTCTGCCCCCCCCCTTCTGGTGAGTTAACTGAGTGCTTTACTTTAGCACTCTGAAGTCACTTTGCAGCAACTGAAATAAGCTGAAGACAAAGGAGGAACGTGGGAAGAGGAGACAGAATCTGGGGTACTTTAAAAGCAGTTGAAAAAGTGAGATGGCGGAGGATTAATCAGGACTGACTGACTGCTGAATTGAGACAGTTGGAGGGTACGAAATATAGGAGACAAAAATCAATACGTTGTCTAAAATACAGGAATGAGGTGAAAGTGAAAGTGAATTTGGTCCCATTATTTGCCCTAAATCCAGTTTTAGGGACAAGCTGGGTACTGAATCAATGGATGAATGAACAAAAGATTGAATGAACAAATGTCTGGTGTTTAACCAGCCAGGGTGCTCATGCCATATATAGCATTAGTTCAGGGCTGATTTGGGACGATTTCAAAGGACTGCTGGTTGCAACTAGTGTGATAACTAGCTAACAAACTTGCTTGCAGGTGTATTCCTGCTCATGCAATAGCCCTAACATATGTGTTGGCCATGACAAGACCAGTTGGATGTATGCCTTGAACGGCGATGTGCCCAGCTCAGCTCAGTTTGTGAACATCAGGGTTTGGTTATGTACATTCTTGGCAAAAGCTCAGCATATTTCCATACATTACTTTGGTGACTGCAGTGAGGAAGCAGGAAAATCTACACAGGAAGTACCTCATTAAAGAGGTACCGCCTGTTGCTGTTGTGGCAATTTTGTCACAACAGGTTTTCTCCCATGCTGATTCTGCCAGTTTGTGTGTGCTAACCACTAATGCAATGGGTGTTTTGCGGGGAGGGGGGAGTTTTGTAGCCATTCAACATACTGTGTCAGATGTTTGCAAAACAGTACCTGCCCAGAGGCCTCTTTTCACATTATAATTCTACGTTATTTCCCCTTTTTATGGACATTTTTGTCTCATTTGCCTAGATTTTAAACAGGTGTGTTACTAGACACCAGCTGGGTTATATATTAAACAGGTTTTAATTTTTGATAGCTTATTTACATTTTAAGCCTTTGTTATGTTACTTTTTGGCTATGTTTGTTTTAATTGTTATAATCTGCCTTGAGTCTCAAACTGGGGAAAAGATGGGATATAAATAAATATACTAACGATAAACAACCAAAAGACAACAACAGGTGGCAAAGCCCTTTCTGGAAATTACCTATGGAGATACGAAGAACCTTTCCTGAGGGAAAACTGTAACTTCTTCTGGCACTGTGCTCCTTTAAGAAATAAATTGCAACTCTTTTTTTTACAGAAGAAAAGGGGCTTTCTTCCACTATGAAGGGCTTTTTTAAAAAGAGCAACAAACATTCCAACTTCTTAGCAAGAGCTATGAGAATAAAAAATACTTGTAAAGCTTCCTCACCGTTTTTGGCTTTTTGGGTGTGTACCACTGCTTTTTGTCTGTGTGGCCGTGTGTGTGTGTGTGTGTGTGTGTGTGTGTGTGTGTGTTTTCTACCACACTCATTGATTGCTCATGGGGAGAGACAATCTTTGTAGCCCTGGGCAGATGATCTTTATCTGGAGCTTGATGATATAGTTCTTCATAGTATACATCTAGTACAGTACTTTCAGTGGCTTTTGGCACTGTGGGCACGTTATCCTCTTACTTTGTTTGGAAATGACACAGGAGACATTGGATAGAAACTCTTTCGCACTGCAACACATTAAGACTATTTTTCCATCCCTGCCAGGGTTGTCTACTTTCACTGCTCTTTTATTGTGGGCTTTGCTTTGTTATCAGGAAACAAATTTGCAAGGCTCGAAAGGTGTGTTGGAGCATGTGACAGCGGCTGCTCGCCAAGGTCTCAGCCAGAGGTCTTTCCAACACTTCACAGATGAAAACCTGGACACATGTGGCCAAGTAACTTCATAGTGTGGTCAAGATGGCAAAAGTGATTAATGAGGAAGAACAGACAAGCTAGGAGAGACTGCAGTAGTTTGTTTTTGCTTGAGCCTACTGAGAAGGTCGAGATCACGCTCTCCTCCTTTGCTCTCCCCCTTGCTGAGTTAACTGAGTGCAAACTATATACACAATGTGAATTCAGAGGTTGTCTACACTGGCAAAAAAAATTCTGCTTCAGCTCACATTTTCCTGGTCCACAGTGACTCTGTTAATACCACACATATCCTTTTTAATGCAAAGTGAGAGCGACATTACCAGCTACACATTTCCCCAGGCAAACTCATTTTGTTGTAAAAGGGCAGTCCACTATGATCATGTGTCCTATACTGCATTATTTTCAGCCACATGGCCATGGTCACTCCATTTTCCCCCCTGCTGTCATGCATGCAAAAGGGTATCAGCCATCCTATTAAGCAAAGCAACATGTCGAGTTTAAATGTCGATAAATGGAGGTGTACTAATACTGATATGCAAGTATCCACACAAATGCACTTTAAAAGAATAATGGCATTCTAAGAAAACTTAAATACAAACGGGGGGGGGGGTAACCTTTCCTGGAGGGAATGATCAGGTGACTGCCTGACCCAGGTAACATTCCACCAACCTGTACCACCCACCAAAAACTCTATTCCCTGACTCTAAACCAAAGCTGACTTGGACTGTGGGGCACAAGTACAATAAAATGATGTTTCCAGGAAACTGCAGGATAAAAAGTTTTTTTAAAAAAATGGATTTAAGCCCCTGGGCGATAAAAAGGACCACATTAAAAATTTGAATTCTCAAGAACACCATGTGTTCTACCAACATCAAGTATGAGGTGAGTATGATTTTTTTTCACTGATGTAGACAATTCGTCGGTCTGCAGCAACTGAGGTATGCTGAGGGGGAAAGTAGGTGGAGGAAAGAGAAACTGGGATATTTTAAAGCAGCTGAAATAGTGAGACCACAAATAGTACCAAATTGGGATAGCTGGAGAGTATGGAACTTGGGTGGGGAAACTACACTCCCAGGGCTTTATGTGTCCTTCAAAGCTATTTTTGGCCCCCAGCTCCCCTAAAACTGCATTTTTTCCTTTGCTTAAAATGCCCAGTTTAAAAACTGTTTACTTCCTGCTTAGGAAAAAAAAAAACCCTTTTGTGGGCTTAAAACAGCCTAAGGAGGACCCAAAACATGGTTCAATTGTCCTCCAATGGCTCTTAGGAGGAATTGGGAATAATAATAATATTTATTTATACCCCACCACTCTGCTAAAAACAATTGGGGTGGCTTTCAACAATTAAAACATTGTAATAATGACTAAAAGCACCACCCACCCCCATAAAAAGACCTTAAAAATATAAAATTAAAACCATCTAACTAAAATCACATTAAAAACAAATATATACAAGATTTAAAAAGGCCAGGAGACGCAGCTCCTGAGGCCGGGATCTAATCAGGAAAGGCCTGCCAAAAGACATCCATTTTTAGTGCTTTTTAAGAGCTACTTAAGCTTGTCATCTGACGGATCTTGTTCGTCAGGCCAGTCCATAAATTGGGGGTGATTACCAAAAAGGCCCTCTGGGAGGTTGCAGACAGCCTAGATTTTTGTGGCTGAAGCAAATTCCTCCCAGAGGACCAGAGTGCGTGGGGAAGATTGTATGGGAGGAGGTGGTTCCAAAGATAAGTTGGACCCAAGCCATTTAGGGCTTTAAAGGTAATAACCAACACCTCATACTGGGCCCGGAAACTGATAGGCAGCCAGTGGAGAGATTTCAATACTGGAGTTATATGGTCTTTCCGAGATGTTCCCGAGACCACTCTGGCTGCCATATTTTGTATCAACTGAAGTTTCCAGACCAAGCACGAGGGTAGCCCCATGTAGAGCGCATTGCAGAAATCTAGACGAGAGGTTACCAGCGCGTGCACCACAGTCTCGAGGTCCCTTACTTCCAGGAAAGGGAGCAGCTGGCGTATCATCCAAAGCTGATAACAAGCGCTCCTGACCGTCGCATTCACCTGACTCGTCATCTGAAGCAATGAATCAAGGAGCACCCCCAGACTGTGAACACAGTCCTTAACGGAGAGCGTGACCCCGTCCAGGACTGGAGGTTGCAGTCCAACTCCTGGTTTTGGGGCCGCTACCGTGAGCACCTCCGTTTTGTCCGGATTTAATCTCAATCTGTTTTTCCTCATCCAGCCCATAACTGCTTTAATACAGTCATTAAGAGGAGAGATGCCATTGGAATTTGAGGCCGATGATCAGGACAAGGAGAAATAGATCTGGGTGTCATCAGCATACTGATAACACCCAGCCCCATAACTCCAAATAATCTCACCCAGCGGCTTCATATAGATGTTAAACAGGATCAGGGACAGGATGGCACCCTGCGGAACTCCACAAGTAAGCTCTTTTCTGCTGGAGCAACTGTCCCCGAGCAACACCCTCTGGGACGTGCCTGAGAGGAAAGACCGGAACCATTGGAGTGCAGTGCCTCCGATTCCTAACCCACTCAGGTGATCCAGGAGGATGCTATGATCTATTGTATCGAAAGCTGCTGAGATGTCTAAAAGCATCAACAGGGTCACACTACCCCTGTCGATGCTTAGACGCAGGTCGTCGGTCAAGGCAACCATGGCGGTCTCAACTCCAAATCCCGTCCTGAAGCCAGTTTGAAATGGGTCTAGATAATTAGTTTCATGCAAGACCACTTGGAATTGAAGAGCAACTGCCCTCTCAATCACTTTGCTCAAGAATGGTAACATAGAAACCGGTCTATAGTTGTTCATATCCAGGGGTCCAGGGAAGGTTTTTTCAGGAGTGGCCTAACCGCCACTTCCTTTAAACAGGATGGAACACACCCTTCCCTGAGGGATGCATTGATGATGCCCTTAAGGAACACCATCAAGACACACACACACACACCGGATGGCCAGCCATGAAGGGCAAGGATCAAGAGGGCAGGTCGTCACTCACTCTACCAAGTAGCTTGTCCACATCCTCGGTACTCATGGAGCTCTTAATGAAAAAAATAACAATAAATGAGGGCTCTTAGTGAAAAAATAACAATAAAACCCTTTAAAACAATCAGAGGTACAGCACAGGTGGATTGCATCTTTAAGGTTCCTATACGAGAGGGCAATGTGAGCTTCCATCCCTCAGCACTTACCCACCTCTACTTTAAACAAAGGGCTGCTGAGATTCGGGTCTTTTCCATGTGAAGATGGTCTTTGACCATTCAAAATCCAAATCCACAAAAAAGCAATACCTTTATTGGCCAACCAAAATGCAAAACACATGATGCAAGCTTTCAAAGCTGTACTGGCTTCTTCATCAGACAAAATATGTTAAGAAAGAAAGAAAGAAATGTGACAATGTTGGAGTCATAGGCCTACATGCTGTTTTGGATGTTACTTGTGTTGTTGTTCAGGTGAGGGGTCTCATGCAGGCAGGGGCCTCTCCTTCTTCCTGGCCATGTTGAGTTGAGACAAAACCCAGTAAAATTTAAATCTGAAGTTGAAGGCTTTCACAGCCAGTATCCGTAGGTTTTTTGTGGTTTCTTCCCAGGCTGTGAGGCTGTGTTCTGGAACAGTTTATTCCTGATGTTTTGCTTGCATCTGTGGCTGGCATCTTCAGAGAATGGTGATGTAGGGGTGTGGGGTTTATGTACTGTGAGTGCCTTTTGGAGAGGATATGTAAATTTGTGTATTTGGATGGCTAGTTCCTAGGGCGGGAAGATATGCAAAGAGGATTAGTGTCTGCTTGGCTAATGGTCCATTGTCTGCTGGAAATCCCCCTGTCCCTGGGTGAAGTTCATTTGCATGTGTTGAGTTTTGATTTTGGTGTTTTTCAGAACTGGTAGCCAAACTTTGTTTACTTTTAGGGTTTCTTCTTTCCTGTTGGAGTTGCTTTGTGAAGTTTGGATTTTGTTGACTTTGACATGACATTTTCTTTATCCCAAAGTATGTCCTGGGAATTCTCGCTATTTTCAAAGACTTTTTATTTCTGTTAGTTTAAATTAGTTAGCTTAAATTCAATTTAGTTAGTTTAAAATTAATCCAATACTCTCTGAAATGAAATGTACCTTTATTTGGCTGTTTGTTTGTATTATCCCAGAACTAGCTAAGATCGCTGCCAACAATAAACTAAGGTATTGTTTTCAGGACACAGATTCAATAGAGATCAAGAGAGGGAAAGAGGAATGTTTGCACTGAAACAAAATTATCTGGGTGTTTATAGTGTTTAAAGTGCTAAAGAACTTTAGCGATTTGACTAGGAGCTTATCTACATGAGCCAAATACCCTGACTTGCGCCCGTTCCAGAGCCCTGCAGTCCATATGACTCAGGGCTTTTGCAGCGATCTGCCCCCAGGCAATCCCCACCATCTCTGGGGCAAATGCAGGGCTGGAATCAGGGCAAGCTGGGATAACCAAGTAAATGGAGTAAAATAATACTTGGTTTACTCCCTTACCACTGGGACAGATCAGGCCGTGCATGTCCATGGGAACCCACCCTGGAATGCTGCCCCTCACTGCTACCACCAGCTCCCTGAACCCAGGCAGGGGTCCCTCAGTATGTGGGCAAGGTTGGTCAAATGCAGGGGGGCGTTCGGGTGTAGCTGGTGGGTGTAGATAATCCCTATAACTCTTGAACAATAATAATAAAGAAAGAAAGTGGAAATTGGCAACAATCAATTTCTGAAATGTTGCATGAGGGACATTATCAGACAAGCGTCTAAAAATGCTGTTATGAGGATAGCAGAAACATCATGGCATTATTACACTTATTATTGCACATTGCTGTAATTGCATGAAAGAACTGCCAAGGAATTATCGCACGATGACCACTAGCACTTTAAGAACAGGGGTTTCCTTCCATGATTTGGCAGGGGTGAGATTTTGGTGGTTCTCGCGAGAAGATGCAAGTGCGCTTTAAACTTCCAAAACCCCTTAATTAACAAAGTAAATGAACACACAAGCTCTAAAACAAACCTAAAAATGTGCAAACTAATTGGGACAGTTCATAAAAAGAGTGTCCTCTGCTTCATTTTCATATTCTCATCCGGGAGTTTTCATGCTGAGGACCACCCATTCATGCTGTAATCTCGCATGGGACGTGGTTTCACATGCTATTAATACTGCAAAAAAAAATGATATTGGAGATCCATTCACGGCTTGTCTTGTGAATTAGAAGAAACACCTTTTTCAATAGCTGGAGCACACTGTAACCCCATGAAGACGACGATGACAATATACGATAGCGGGACCAGTTCGCAATACTGTGGCATCGTCATCCTGTAATTTTTGCTGTGTCTGATAATATCTTTGATGTGACCTCAGTGGGGAGGAAGAAGAACACCTGAAAGGAGTGAGTGAGGGAAACTCAGGATATTTCAAGAAAGAGTTTAGAAACAAAGCTGCTGTAAAATTTTCAGGTAAAATCAAAACAAAAAGAACTGAAACTGGATGCTTCCAGAGATTTCCCCCCCTCCTGTATGAGCCCTAATACTACAGTCATTGGAAATTATATGTCTCTCCTGATGTTTTGGATAACAAATCCCATCATTCCTTCTAATTGTCCCATCCTGGCTGGACCTGATGAGTTGTCATCCAAAATACACTGAAGGGCCCAGGTTGTGGGAGGCTGGGCTGAAGATCAATGTTACATGTAAGGGTGGGTCTTCTTAAAGATTTTTAATAAATGGCAAAAAAACCCCTCCTTCACTTCATTTATTCAGCTATTTTCTAACCTAACTGTATACATTTCACTTGAATCCCCCTTTTAGCATACTTTTATTTAGAGTGAAATAGTTCTGATTTTTAAAAACCCTTTAACCAAATGAAAGAGTGACAATATTTTTGGGAAAACAAAATCAGAGTCCACTAAAAAGCGACATTTTTATTGGCCAGCCAAAATGCAAAACACATAATACAAACTTTTGAAGCTCTATTGGCTTCTTCATCAGGCAAAAGATGTTTTAAAATAAATAAAGAAAAGTGATGGTGTTGGAGTCACAGGCCTACATGCTGTTTCAGATGTTAACTTGTGTTGTTCAGGTGAGGCATTACATGCAGGCTAAGGCCACGACTTCCTGGCCACGTGGAGCTGAGACAAAGGTTAGCAAAATTTAACTCCTTCTGCAGCAGCAAGGCAGCCTCTTTTGGTATCCAGCTGTTAGCATACCCTACTACACCTCCTGAGAGATTTCATAACTACACATATTGGACACTTTTTGGGGTCACACCAACCGGGGACATTCAGGGCCAAGTTGACCAGAGGACAGTTGCAGTCACAATGACCTGAGCCGTGTCCAGAATCATGATGGTAGGAAAATCCAGATAGGATTATGCAGAAAACCCAGTCATTAATGGATCTGTGCTAATAATTTCAAACATGCAGTCAGCGACCTTCCCTCAACACATACCCTACAGCAATCTTTCCTATACACTCTACCTGTCCTAACATTAAGAAGGTGTCGCAAATCCCATCAGTGTTTTGTCACTGCAGAGCTAAGGCAATCAGTCCATTCTGGACCCTTTTGCCATTTCATGAGAAAGCCATCCAGGCTTTGTCATAATTAGCACACCCCTCCAGGGTATGAATTAGGGCTCTGACCCTAGCCAGGTGTGTCACAGCCAATGTGTCACAGATGGGCCCTGCCATTCTCTTTCTTAACAGACTGGGTTCCCTTGCCCCACCCTCAGGAGCTGTCTGAGTCCCTCCACTGTGCGGACCTCTTTCTTCGAGACTGATAACTATCACCCTTCCACCCCTGACTTCTCTCTATCTAGCCCTTTCCACCTTACTCTTCAATAACCTTGTATGGTTCTTAAGTGTGTATGTTCTTGCATGTTGGTGTATCCCCTGTATTAATTCCAATAAAATATTTTGTTTGACTTTAACTGGAATGCTCTCTACAGTTAGTACTGGTATATATAGGTGGAAGTTGCCTTCCTCTCGCTTACCTCCTTTTGAACTATCTCTCTCTGGCTTTTCTTCGCAAACGAAGATTCAGGAAGGACTCATCCCGCGCTTTCTGCAAGCGCACTGGTGACTAAAAAGGCCAATCTGAGATAAACAAGTCCGGTTGCAGAAAGCACAGCAGAAGGTCTACTTGGGTGATGTTTTTGGGTTGTGATTCTTTCTGCGTTGTCGTTTCTCTTCAAGACTTGTTTGGCGTGAGTTCTCAAATAAGGCTGCAGCATTGTTGATAGTGCGTCTCCATACTTCCCGATGTGAGGCCAGGGCAGACCATTGTTGGTGATCAATTTGGCCGAGCCTGAGATGTTGTTTCAGGGAGTCTTTGTATCGCTTTTTTGGAGCACCCTTCTTACGCTGACCCGTGGTGAGTTCACCGTAGAGTAGTATTTTTGGGAGGCGATGGTCCTCCATCCTAGAAACGTGCCCTGCCCAGCGCAGCTGTGTTCTCAATATCATGGCCTCAATACTGGTGATCCCTGCTTGCTCAAGGACAGCAACATTCGTCATATAGTCAGTCCAGTGTATATTTAGGATTGTGCGTAGACAGCGCTGATGAAAGCGCTCGAGGAGTCGTAGGTGGTGGCGATAGGTGACCCATGTTTCAGATCCATAAAGGAGGATAGGCAGTACAATGGCTCTATACACACTGATTTTTGTGCTTTGCCTCAGGTGTTTATTGCTCCAGACTCTTTTGTGAAGTCTTCCAAATGCAGTATATGCCTTTGCTAATCTGTGATCGATCTCTTTGTCAATCTTGGCATCTGAGGAGATGATGCTTCTGAGGTAGGTGAACTGCTGAACGGACTTGAGCACAGATTTGCCAACCGCAATTTCAAGGAGATGCTGGCATTGCAGGTGGAACTCCAGTGTCCCTCCCTTCTTAGGGTTATACAGGTTTTGGTATCTTTTGGGAGGTCCTGAGAGTTGCTATAGTTGCTACAGAAAAAAAATTACTTGAAGGTTAGAGTATAAGAAGCACCATTCTAACTAACAATGCATGTAAGACCCTTCTGGTTCAGGTTTCCAATCCCCCAATGATTTTTCTGTTTTGTTTGCATTTTAAAAACAGAGTAAGATTTTATCTGGAAAAAGGCTCTCTATTTCAGAAGGCTACATCAAACAGTGTAGAGTGCATCTACACTATAGAAAAAAGTGCAGTTTGACAGCACTTTAGGACTTTATCAGACCACTCCCCAAACCTGTTCTTTTGCCGGCATAATTTCTGCTGTTTTTGTGCTGGCAAAAGAACTCCCCATACCACACTTGCCTTGCATCCATGTGAAAAAGCTTCCCTGGCAATGAATGAGGAGTGAACGGAGTTCTGTTCACTTCCTCTATTGAAATTCCATGGCTACTGGCGAGAATACCTAGTGCGGGAAATTCAAAAATAAAAACAAAAATAATACAGTAAAAGTTTTAAAAAGCATATAAACACACTATAAAAGTCCCAAGTAAACTGGGGGAGGGTCATAAAAAGTGTGTCACCTACCTGGATGTTGCGATCTCACCTGGAAGTGTTCTGACCGGACCAGCCATTGACACTGGAATGATGAGAGGACATTGGTGTGAGGTTTCATACACTGGCAAAATATCTCCATAGCCAATCTGTTGATGGCTTGGGCCATCAAATGTACATAAATGCAAAAGGGCAATGTCGTCTGATATGCGTGCCCTTTCACATTTATGTTGTGTCATTATGACGCCATTTTTCATGTGTCTGATAAAGTCCTTAGCCCATTGGCTCCATCCTGCAAAATCCTGAGATTCTGACAGAAAAGGCTAAAGACCTTGTAAAACTACAAACCCTAAGATTCCATAGGATGAAACTACAGCACTTAACATGGTGTCAAACTGCATTATTTCTACAGTGTAGATGCACCCAACATCTCTCTCTCTGGCTTTTCTTCGCAAATGGAGATTCAGGAAGGACTCATCCCGCACTTTCTGCAAGCGCACTGATGACTAAAAACGCCAACCCGAGATAAACTAATCCGGTTGCAGAAAGCACAGCAGAAGGTCTCCTTGGGTGATGTTTCCGGGTTGTGATTCTTTCTGCATTGTTGTTTCTCTTCAAGACTTGTTCGGCGTGAGTTCTCAAATAAGGCTGCAGCATTGTGGATAGTGCGTCTCCATGGCTCCCGATGTGAGGCCAGGGCGGACCATTGTTGGTGATCAATTTGGCCGAGCCTGAGATGTTGTTTCAGGGAGTCCTTGTATTGCTTTTTTGGAGTACTACTTTTTTTTAAAGTGCCAACACAATGGTGTTTCCTACCTCTTCCCCAGCAGCCCTAAAAGCCTCCTAAAAATTAGCTCCAAATATTTCTCTGAAGATGCCAGCCACAGATGAAGGTGAAACGTCAGAAATAAACTCTTCCAGAACACGGTCTCACAGCCCGGAAAAAAACCAAAGAAAATCTATAGCTCCAAATAGTTTTCCAATGCACTGGGGCAGTTTCTGGGGTGCAGGGAAGGCTGCAGCAGCAAGGGGAGATTATCCACTCCTTGATGGCTCTGGATTCCTTTGTTCCACCAGCAGAGGCCCAGCAGTAGAATATGCCCAGAAAGGCTAGAGAACCTTTCTGGAAAACTGGCAGCCTGAAACTAATTCAAACCAGCTTGGGTTGCAGTATTATAAAAAGAGGAGCATTTTCAAAGTAATGAGTCCTACAACATAAGATGGGCTGCACTTTGAGAAAAGATGCTTAACTAAGGGTGTGGCAACATGTCCTCTTTTACAGAAGATAGTCTTCCTTCTGAAAGACTTAGAAGGTGGTCCTCTTCTTGAAGGGGTCCTCTGGTTGAAACGATGTCTCATCCAAGTCTGGTTTAAAGACAAAGAACAATCAGAATGGAGAACAGGGAAATCTGAAGTGTAAAATTGCCTGCCTGTAGTTAAGCACCTGGTCAACACATGCAGTGGGCACACAGATTATCTGGTCACAGTCTTCCCTGCTTAGTTTCATCCATTTAAATTATTTAAAAAAAAAAAACATTTCTGATCTTTCATCTGTACAATTAAATCTTCACTAAATCCGCATATGTTCATTTAATTGTCGACCTCTACAAATTAAATGAACACATGCAGTTTTATATATTTATAAAAAACTCCTCTTATTTGATGATGTGTAAGGGGCCATCTGTCCACCCTGGCAGGGCCTAAATACCCTAAAGGCACCAAATGCTGTTTGATCTTGGAAGCTAAGCAGGGTCAGTCCTAGTTAGTACTTGAATGGGAGATCATCAATGAATACCAGGTACTGAAGGGTGTATTTCAAGAGGAAGGAACTAATAAAACCACCTTTGAGTGTTCTTTGCCTAAGAAAACCCTATGAAATTCATGGGGTTGCCATAAATTGACAGGTGACTTGAAGGCGCGCGCACACATGAGAGAGAGAGAGAGAGAGGTGTGGCTACCCTAAGTTTCACAGTCTTTGAGCTTGTAGGAATATTTGGATCATGACACTGTGTATAGGATTTTGGCTGTGGCTTTACATTTGAATTCTGAACTTTTCTTCATGAGGTGTCATCTTTAAAATGTATTACAGTATTTTGAAAATCACTGGGCTCAGCAGTTTCCTCTGTCCCCTCATACAAGGTATAACAACTTCCATAGCATGCAATTGGTGCTCTATTTAATTATAAAAATAAATATAAATAAATTATGGCCAGTTACTTAAATACACAGACTTAAATACACAGCATGCACCAATTGCATGCTATGGAAGCTGTTATACATATACATAAATGTAGGTATGTACTATACTTCACTACTTATAATGATTGAAATATAAGTAATTAATGGGAAGTAATCAATTAATTTAATTAGTAAAATACTTAATGCTGGCATTGAAATAACATAAAAATAAGAAATTCAAAAAATTGAAAAATTAAAAAGGTGTGGCCCTCCAGCAGTTCCAAAAACCCAAATGTGGCCCTGCTCCTGTCACAGTTGCCTACCCCTGATTTAAGGCAAGACTGAAAAGGATCGAAGAATGAAGGAAACTGAAAACAAAGAAGAGAAAACTTCTCTCCGTGCAGACAGATTTGAGGACTACCGTATATGTGATGTAATATGCACACACACAAATGCTTGAGAGAAAATAACAGCATTGCAGTGTTTTCAATCTGCAGAGTGTGGCTTTCACTGTGGGAAAAGAGGCAGAGACGCCATAGGATAGATTTAGTTCCCTTTTGCAAAGGAAAAAAAAAGGTCACAATTTTTTAATGGCATGGGCTGAGTTTCAGAAACTTCCTTCTGTGGGAAAAAATATATCAATGACTGGAGGTGACTCAGTCCTCTAACCACAACGAGCCTGTACTTAAGCATGATTATAGAAGGCTTGGCTGCAAAGGAAATACCCTGTTGTTTAAAGCTCAAGAGGGGGACATCCTTTCTCCCCTCAGCCTGATGTCATGGTGGTTTATGTGGTACAGGGTATTTTTCAACAAAGACTGAGTCAATCCAATGAGGCCCTGTTGGGAATTATTTTCCCATGCACCAAACTGGTTTTAACTCAAGAATTGGTGGGGAGGGGGAGGGGTGGGGTGAACATAGCAATGTGGGGCAGAGTAGTGGGGTCTTTGTGATGGGAAAAAAGACAGAACCCCCCCCTCGATCACAAGGTTTTAGCAGCAGGGCCTGCCCAACCATTAGGGAGAGTGAGGCAGCCACCTCAGATTCATAGTGTTATGAAAACTCAACAACGTCTGTCTTCTTCTTGATGATGACGCTGATCATTATTGATTAATTGAATGAATGATTGTTTTTACTCTTCAGGAGAAGGAGCTTGTGGGATTTTCTGTCCTATGTTGCAAGATAACATGACTGGCTTTTCTGGACTGGGGCCAAATCCACACTACACAAATAATCCAGTTTGAAACTGGGTTATTTGCCATGGTTCCTTCCTATGGAATTCTGGGATTTGTAGTTTGGTGAGGCACCAGCACTCTTTTGCAGAGAATCATAGAATCATAGAGTTGGAAGAGACCTCAAGGGCCATCCAGTCCAACGCCCTGCCATGCTAAAGTCTTTGTAAAACTATAAATCCCAGGATACAATAGGAATGATGACAAATAATACAGTTTCAAACTGGATCATTTGTGTAGTGTGGATTTGGCCTAGGGTTTGAGGGTGTTGTCTGAGGTGGAGTAGGGACAGGGCCGGTTTAAGGGATTTTGGGGGCCCCTGAAACACTTTATTTTGGGGGCCCCATATGGGCCAGTTTAAGGGATTTTGGGGGCCCCATATGGTCACGACCCATCAGTCTTCTCCCCCCCCAGCGCACAAGCTCCCCACATAAAATGCCCTTCTCCCCCCCGCACTGTCCCACTTCCCGCCTGGTCCGCACAGAGGCACCCCACATTCCCAAAAGAAGCCTCCCCAGAGCTCCCCCCATGCCCCTTAGGCAGAGGCCCCGGGCACCTCACCTTTGCTCTCTGCAGGAGGCTCAGCCACAGGACAAAAGGGTTGGGGGCAGCAGTGGGGGGGGGCACATCCCGCTCCTCCTCCTCTTCCTCCTCTTCCTTTGAGGGCCCCTGGCTCGAGCTGCCGCCGCCGCTCCCCCACTCCATAGCCCTCCATGACTTCTCCCCAAGGCTGGAGTCCAGGCAGGGTGAGGAGACGGAGAGAGGGGGGGAAGGAGGGATGGCCAGGCGGGTGACGGGAAGGTGGCTGGCTGGAGGGATGCTCCGGCACCAGACTCTGGTGGGAGGGAGCCAGGATGCCAGAGGGAGGAGGAGGCAGCAGGACCACTGCTGAGCTGAGGTGGGGGGGCGGGCTTTGGGTTTGGAAGAAGCAGATGGAGGAGGAGGAGGACTCAAGGACTCATGGGCCCCCCGCTGTGCCTGGGCCCCCAGCCAATGCTGATTTGGCAAACTGGTTAAACCAGCCCTGAGTTGGGGGTCTCATTTTCTACTCCACTTTAGTCAGCCAAATAGCTGTAAACACTGGCCACATCCATGCTGAGGGACTCAGACTGCCATTTTTTAAAAAATGTTGGTGTCTTCATGGCCAGACGGCAACAGGTCAAGTACAGCGTTGGAGTAGAATATCTTACAGGCGCAGAGATAGAACAGCTCCAAGCTGAAACATCCATGGCATTTCCTTCCCAGTAGCCCCTTTCCCATATGTAAAGGCCAGGCCAGATTTCATCCTTGCTTAAGGAACACCCACAGTCCCATGCTTTAAAGTCAGCCTTGGTGACTCATATCATGATTGTGACAGTATTGCCAGGATCATAACCCCCTCCCAACCTACTTTAGTGGGCATCAGCTGCATGGGGAGAAGGACACCCATTCTGCCAGCGATCAGAACATGTATGAATGACATTTCCATCAGGTCTGAGGGAGTTGGTTAAGCATACTTAACTAAGTGCAGTAGTTGATACAGAATACTGGCCTTCTCCATAATCTAACATTTGAAACATGGTCATCAGTTATAATTAGACAATAAAGGGTTTCATAGGAGATTTTAGACATATATTGCAAACCACGTGCTTGCACACATGTGCATATGCACATACACACACAAGTTCTTGCCACTCTTTTTTTTTTTTTTGGCAAGGAACAGCTAACAGCTCAACTTAATTTGTTTCTTTGTAGAAGGAGATCTTTGAACCTCCTGTGTGCGATGTCTTCCACAGATTAGGAATAGTTCTGTGCCTGCTTTGGAGAAATTTGTTCCATCTGCCCGCCATCCTCCCTCCCTGGACTGATAAGGCATCTGTAAACACTCTCTGAAACTTGTAACAGAGCCTCCTCTGTATGTTGCTTTGAAGGAGATCTGCATGAAGACCTCTGTACCAATTTGAAAATATCTTGCAAACTGATAAAGAAGAGAAGATACAGCTAGCATCCACTGTGTAATAAGGATTAACAAACCCAAGGATGTTTGCTTGGCTTGGAGATTGCCTTGAAAAGAGATGGAAGTCCGGGATTCAATCAGAACTTAATCTGATTTCTTCTAATGATCTGCAGCCTACCCTCCCCCTCCCCCAATACACATTCAGAATAAATATTCAGCCCTTCAAATTAAAACCAAGCAGTTTAATTTTAACAGCAGTTTTGCAGTATTTAAGATACCCTCTCTTCATTAAGACATCAGATGGCTTAGTTTGAACATCTGCCTGTATAATGTAACTAGGGGATCAATGAGGAATTCTCTGAGATGTGTTAGATGGGGGGATGGACCAAGTCTGATTTTGGCTAGCCAGCCTGCCCCAAAATATCTATTTGCATTTCCAAAGGTCTTCAGATATCAGTAGGCACCTCTTTGCAGGTGATTAGTCGATCCGATAGAATCCCCAAGACTCTGATTTGATTTGACTGATAATAAAAAATGGCCCATCTATCTCTTGTAGCTAATTGTATCCATGGATATCAAGCATACTTTAGCTAATGGTGGAGAAAAAGAGACAGCCTGGTCAAAGCTTATTTGAAGAAATGGCATGTTTTAAAAGCTGGCATGACTTAAAACAGAATCATATAAGTTCCTTGCTAAACCACTTTCAGGATATATTAGGTATAACAATAGTTTTCTACATGAAAATGGCTTTGAAAAAATCTCCAAAGAAAAGAATTTTAAAAGAAAAGTTTTTTTTTTTTTGCCGCACATTAAATTGGATGTGAATTTGACAGATTTCAAAGACTGTCAAAATAACGAATTTACATCATAAATGTGCAGGTTTCCTTTCTAAAGGCTCTTCAACAACTCAGGAAGGCATTTAATGGTGAGTGAGTTCAAAGTGTCATGGACTCCCACTGGTATGAAAAGGAGGCAATACCTACGATAGTCTCTATGTTTCAGATAATGTATCTGTCTCTTTTCAAGTTAATAAACTGCACTCCTGTCAAATTGCAGATAAATGAAAGCGACCAAGACATTGTTTTCCCCACATATTGCTAAGAAAGATATCTTCCAATATTTCTGAACCACCAGTATGCTAAAGAGAACTTGAAATGAATCCACCCTGCAGTTATTTTACAGCATCAAAGACAATGAAATTTCCACAGAGGCACTTTCTGAAGTTTTTAAATGCTTTATTTCTGATAGCTGCTCATTAAGAAGCTTCCAAAGCTTTTTTATTGTTTCAAAGGCAGTCATCTAAATTTTTAATCATTCACCAATGCTATATGGTCATGATGTTACTCTCTATCTTGCATGCACGGGAAGAGGGAGATTATTATTTTGTCTTAAAAAAAAATCTATAAATTAATGTCAACATAATGTTCTTCCTGGATAATAGTTAGGTAAGCCCTTTGCTTTTACAACATTCTTGAGATATACTTGGTTTCTGAAGACAAGCGGGGGTGGGGACTGTATTATTTCGGAAAATCAGTAACAATAATACTTGGGGCTTGATCCTTCCCTGTGCAACAGAATGTGGAACAGAGCTTGAAAAGTTTCATTTTTGGACTACAAATCCTATAACCACCTTTCGGGGAACTGTTGCCTGAGCTCTGAAAGAGAGAGACAGGAAGCTTCCTTATAGAAACTATTGGTTGGTAGCAGCTCTCAGCAGTGTTGGTAAGAGGGACTTTCCTGAGACCTAACAAGGACTGAAGCTGGAAATTTCTGCATGCAAAACAGGTGGTGTATCACAGAGCTGTGGACCTCTAACACAAGGTTGTATTCTTCCTTTCCTTCTCTCTTCTCTGTGAGTGCACTCTGGCTCATGTTGCTGCAGTACACACCAGGACAATCAACCATCTCTATTTGTCCCTGCACTGTGGGAGTTCACCAGGACTCACAGCTTGAGCAACTTGTAGCATGGAGAACACAGGATGCTCCCTTATAGGAGGCCAGGCTATTTGTTTAGCTAAGCCCAGTATCATGTTCTCTGATTGGCAGTGGCTCTTTTGGGTCTCCAGCAGCTAGAGGTCTTTCTTATCTCTTGCTACTTGAGATGATATTTTCCTTCAGCTCCTTATACCTCCATCTTCTACCAATGAGCCAGAACTCTGCCCCACTACTCAATAGTGATATATTGGTCCATTTATGTAGAAACTTTCCATCATTCCCTGGTGCATTGCTAAGTTGTGCTTACACTGATGAGAGCGGAAAGGTGACACATGTTGAGATCTCTCCAGAGGAAGGAAGGTGAGGGAAAGACAATGTTGTTAGTACAGGTCGCCTTTCATTTACGTGGGATCGATGCCTGAAATTTCACTTACCCATGTTTGGGGGAAGGTCTCTCTAGGCATCTGGAGGACCATAGAATCACGGTGAAGGTGGTCTCTCTGGACATCAGGAGGTCTGCCTGACGTTGACCATAAAGTCATGCCAGATACCTAGAAAGGCATTCTCTCTAGGCATTTTCTAGGTCCTGCAGTGCGATTCTGTGGTATTCTATGGTGGTTCTCTGTTATACATGGTTTTGTGTATCTGTGGTAAATCTGGGAACATAGTCCCACAGATACGGGGGTGACCTGTATTTTATACAACACTTTCCAGAAATGCGAATGCTTGCATTATCCTGGACTAAGGGTGCTGGTGTTGTTGTTGCTGCTGCCGCTGTTGGCAGGAAAATTGTGGTTTACCTAAGGTCACCTGATAAGTCAATGGCTGAGGTGCGAAGCCTCATATTTCATTTTAAAAACGTTATTGTACTATACTAGCTCTGCAGTCATGAAGGACAAAAGTGCTGCTACTAATTTAATGATGATGATCATGTTTGATGTCCTTAGTCCCATGCTGCTGGGAAAATGTACATATTACATGGTACCTTTGGGGCATGTGTGTGTGTGTGTGTTTGCATGTGAGAGGGGGTGTGAGGAAGCATGCTCTTTTCCTTATGTTCTACCAAGCTGCTTTTTTCTCCATGGAATTTCAGACCCATGTTATCTGGGGCAAGTGGTGAGAGAAGTGTATTCACTCAGTTCTGAAGGCCATATAGGACATGAGTTAGACAGAGAAAGCAAGAGGTACAGTGAGCCTGCACAGAAGCTCTTTTAAGGAGCGGTCTAGCAGTTGAGGTCTTCTAAAGCTTATCTTGAAAACCATGCCTGGCATAGGCCTTCTGATGCCCTCCAAATCTTTTGGATTCCATTAACACCTGACTGTAGTTCATGCTTGCTGGGGCTTATGGGAGTTGTAGTCCAAAACATCTAGAGAGCAGCAAAGAAATGAACAGTATAAGTGAAGTTAATTAGACCGCAGGCAGATTGCAAGAAGATAGATAAGATCCAAAATGAGTAGGAAGTGCGGACAGTTATTATCATGGATGTACTGTATACTACCCAGTAAGATCTCTGTGCTTGGCTTACCAAAGCTCTTCTCCTCTATTGGCTCTTTGAGGAGATTACCAAACACATCAAAAACAGTGTTATAATGACGCCATGAGATTGTCCTTATCAGATGACATTGTGCCCCAGCGTTATGCAAGCGTTCTGCTGCTGTTATGAGGGAGTTCTTTTTTATTGTCAGGGAGAAGTCGAAAATTGATGTCCTATAGTGTTTGTGTTCTGGATTTTCATGTCTGCGAGAAGGTGCCCCATTCTGCTGGGGTGATTCCAGTGTCAATGGGTGGTCCTGCCAGAACACTTCCGTGTGTGAACGGGAAAACTAGGTACTATACGCTCTTTTTATGTACCTCCCCGTCTTGCTTGCAACTTTCTAAATGTGTATCTGTGCTTTTCTGAATGTTTTCTTATTTAATTTTGGTGTTTTGGGGCCCTTTAGCATGCTTGTGTCTTCTTGTAAGATATGGCGAAATCTCGTTTACGGAGAAACACGGACGTGGGATGAGTGCTTGTATTGCCAGATTCTTGGGACAATTTTGTATGTTATCACAGCAGTGTGCAAAAACATATGCCATTGTGCCAGAACACGAACGCTGTAAAATATAGTGCCATAATAATGTTTTTAGGCACTTATCTGATAATCTCCTTAGTCTAACTGCAAGCCTGCTACCTTCCCAGAGGTCTGGCTAATATGAATGCAAAGGGTGTATGCTGGCCTTCAGAAATCCTGGCTGTGGATTTCAGTATTCCTCATGCCTGACAGCCGAATGAAACTGTGTTTTCAAAATCTGACAGGCGCCACACTCTGGCAGGCCCATTGGCTTTCACAGAGATATTCTGGAATAAAGGAGTTGTGGGTTGCATTGTGAGTGGCCCGCTAAAGAAGATGAGGCTTTGTGTACACTCTCAGCCCATTGCACCCAGAGAGCCAGCCTACTGGGGAAGCCAGGCAATGGCAGTGGTGCAATTACAGCTGGTTTGGCTTTGCTTCTTCCCCCTTTCCCACACAAACAATGTCTCTTTGAAGGGCAAGCTGGTTTCCTTCTCAGCCACAACGGCTGTTGATTCTCACATTCAAGCATTAAGAGAGGGCAAAAAATTGTGCTACAAACCTGCATCAGATTTCCTCCTACAGAAACCACAAACCATCTCCTCTTCTCTTAAGGAGTTATTTTCCATTCTTGGGAATATAATACAGTATGTGACTGAGGCCTTGTTACTATAGGCCAGGCATGCTTCCTCTTCAACAAAACATGAATGTAGGAGCTTGGTCATTTTCAAGGCAATATTTTTCTGATTATGGTGAGGGCTTTCCTCTCAAAAGAAGCTGTTATTGGCTGGAGAAAGGATGACTGGCCCAGAGGGCTGATCCAGTAAAAATACTGTTAATGAATGTTGGGCTTCAGGTTAACTAGATACTGGACTTTGGATTCTAAATTTTGGAAGAAGTCTGAGATTGGAACATGTCATCATGCTTGTGGTGGTCGTCATTCAAAATTAAGGTTGCCAGATCTCAGGGCCTGAGCCCTTTTCTCTAGTCCTCAGGATGAGGAATCTCAAGGCAAGAGTACTGCCTTGACAGTTTTGTGTACACAGTAGGACCCCCGTATCCACTGGGGAGCGGTTCCTGGGGGGCTCATGGAAACTGAAAACCATGGATAACTGCAAGCGCCATAGAAAATAATGGGACTTCCAGTTTAAAATACCACAGAGTTGCCTTGGAGGACTTAGAAAATGGCTAGGGAGGACACATTTTCTAGGAACACTCTATGGTAGGTATGCTGTTTTGTGTCCTGTGGATAATTGAATCAGTGGATAATGAATCAGTAGATACGGGGGTCCTACTGTTAAGGAAAATGCAACATGGGACATACAGTGAAAGAAATAAAATATGTATGTGAAAGTCACAATGACTAAGCAAGAGCAATTATGGGGCTACACAGGTGAAACTGCTAATGTAATCTAGAAGGCCTGAGAGCCAAGGACAGAGGTACTGAATGCAGATTGGAAACACCTGAGAATCATTAAGTGTACAAGATGAAATGTTGAAATACATGGGTTGGTCTTAAGCATGGGTGGAACTATGTGGACCAATCAGAATGGAAGTACACACCCACTGGGTGGAAACTAACTAGTGGGTGGTGATAAACAATGGCTATAAAATTGCAATGTTTGCCAATGTATTGTTGTTGAGTAGTGGTGGTGTAGTTTGGAGATATTGTAAAGTAGTGTGTAGAGATTGTGATTTGTTGACCATATAGCATATTTATATAGAAGAATAAAGTAGGTTTTATATAAAACTACTGAGTTGCCTGAGTGAATCCTGGAGACGTTTTGGAGACACCTGGAGAAGAGTGAGAAGGCTTGGAGAGTTTGTCAGGATCTTCAGCCTATTCTCTGAAACTCTGCTGCTTTGGAGGAAAGCATTAACCACTGATCTAAGCTGGTTGGCTCTGCTGCTTAACAAGGTGGTGAGTTTGAGCCAGAGGTGAAGAGCTACAACTCCCATCATCCCTGTATGTCTTTTATGCATTTGTTAGAAATGGTGTTTTTTTTAAAATTTGAATTGTGTATTCTGTACAACTGTGCTTGATGCTTAATGTATCATGCTCAGTGACATCACCAGAAGCTGTGTTCTTCTATGATAACACAAAGGCCTAGTCTCAGTTTTTGGCCTGAAATCTCGAGGCCTGGATATTCCTGACCTGGCAACTTTATTAAAAATGCAGAAGCTATTCATAGTTTTTGTTGACCAGAGGAGTGGGAATTAACTTGTTCTGAAGAAGCCACCTGGTAGCCTGGGGGCGGGGGCGGGATTTATATTGCCAACCCCCTCCTATCAGCAAGTGAGAATGTGACAATCAGAAGCAAGATCCCTGTTGCAATTCCTTGTAGCAGCCTCAGTCGCTGGTGCGAGGGGCTGGAAACACCGTTCTCTTTCTGCCCCGATTGGCAACTGAACAGATCTCCTTCACCTGATGCAGCTGCTGGCTGATACAGTGTACTTGGGGGCAGAGCTCAGGCCAGCAGATGTTTAGTTATGCATCTGTAATTAAGTAGCAGATGTAGAATATTAGCGCATGTTTTAACTTTTGTACTGTACTGAATACAGTACAGAAAGACACTGAGTCTTTATAGGAAAAAAGCATTTGATAAATTATAAAACAATTTCAAAGACATCTCCCACTTGGGACAACATCCTATCATGTTGTCTGAAGGTGTTTCCTTATTCATTTATGTTGCATTTAAGCCAAATCCACACTACACAGATAACCCAGCTCGAAATTGGATTATTTGCCATAACTCCTTCCTATTGATTCCTGGTATTGGTAGTTTTACAAGGTCTTTTGCCTTCTCTGCCAAAGAGTGCTGGTGCCTTACCAAACTACAAATCTCAGGATTCCATAGGAAGGAGCCATGGCAAATAATCCAGTTTCAAACTGGATTATTTGTGTAGTGTGGATTTGGCCTTACTTTCTGTTGATCTCTATGCATTCAGTGATCCAAATTTGTTTTTGTGCTTTTGTGATATTATTGTGTTCACTGTGGGATTCCTGATTAGGTGGGCTCACAGATATGACTAATCAAGAAAACAGCAGCCATGGTACTTGGAAATGTCATTCACTCCAACGCTACAAGTTACTGTTTAACTGGGATAGATGGACAGATAGCTAGATAGCCAGAAAGATATAGACTCATTACCATGTGCATAAATGAAAGACCCAGAAGCACATGCCAGCATTAATTCCTCTTATATAAAATTGACATTGTATATATCTTACACAATATCTTTAATTATAAATTTTGCCTTTGTCTCCCATCCCTCTGCTTCACATTCAATCTTTCTTTTTCAGGTGGGGCCCTGCCTTGGAGTCACATCAAAGTTTTCCAGTTAATTCACTGCTGAGCAGCAGGAGCTGGAATCTGTATCTCCCTAACTAAGGTGCGGCTATACGATCATAAAAAAATCCGTATGGGGGGCAAAAAATACGAACAGCCTGTCGTTCGTATGCATACAAACCGGCTATACGATTTTTAAGCCCCCTAAGCTCCGTATGACTCCCTCTTCCCGAAGCTGGCTGGAGCGAGCAAGCCAAGCGGCAGTTTTAAATCTCCCGCCGCTTTTTTTTTTTTTAAAGGTTCCTGGTTTGCGGACATTCGGTTTTCCGTATTTACAATATAAAATAAAAATAAATAAACATATAAATTCACGGACTTACTGGACGCTCGCTAGTCGGGAAACCAACAAGGCGGCCGCTCCCAATTCCCCTCCGTGCTAGCCCCGCCCCCTCTACTCGGCCAGCCAATCAGATTACCCTGCCTGTTCATATGTGTGCGAACGGACCGTACAGACCCGTCAGCCATCCGAACGGTGTACGGATTTCTCTTCGTGATCTGCTTTCCTTCCTGAATGCCGCGTGTGCGTATTTCAGGGTGGAAAACCGCCCCCCCTCTTTTGCATTCGTGTGCATCCGAACGGCCGTTTGTACGGAAGTGAGAACTTTCGCACGCCGTACGTATTATTTAAATCGTGTAGACGGGACCTAAGATGGACTAACAGCAACACCTGTCCATGGTATAGTAGCCTTCTTTTCCACACCAGCCTCCCTCAAGGTGAAATCTCTTTCTGCAGTTCCCTTCACTGAAATTAGGATTTCATTCTCATTTTGTACCTCATATGAAAAGCTTTTTCAAAAAAGCTGTAGTTGCTTCCATGCATACATAACCTCTAAACACAGAGGGTTGGTTAAACAAGACACACAGAGACACAAACTATATGCTGTTGTTGCTGTTATTGTTATTATTATTATTTGCCTTTTGCCCTATACAGCTTCCTTAACAGTACTTAGTCCTCTTACTCCCCACTTCATTGCAAAAGCTGTTTCTATCAATCGATATGACTGACAGAGGAGAAAGGAGGAGGTGTAGAGCAATTTGTCTGACATCAAAAGTTCTGAAAGACTAACAGTTTCAAAGGCAGGTTGACTATTATTAAGATGGAACCAAGAGGGAGCAGCATGGAACGTGGTCTCTGGACTGGCTGTTACCCTCAGAGGCAGACAGATGACTTGACAGGGAAGCAGGAGCAAAACCCCTGGTTGCAATTAAAAAAAGATATCTCTGGGAATGAAAAGAAAAAGTCAAGGCTATGCATCTGCTAATGCCAAAACCCTGGAAAGAAGGATGTTACCAACTATTTCTTTTGGAAAATAAAATGAGACTTGTCTGCAGATTGTTGCCTACAAGTAGCATGGCAAAGTGTAGAAATCAAGGACTGCTTTTTTTTGTGGCTCTGCCTTCATGTGTGTGTATATGAGGCTGTGTGTGGTGTTTGTGTGTGTTCTGAGACAGGGTTTAGCTTCCTTGTAAAATCAAATGTACATTCTTTGGCTTCTACCACAGAGCCAAGCTCACCAGATGTTCTCAGTTGTTAATTGGCTGTTTCTTGGGTACCCTTTTTTCTTCTTTCTGGCAAAGGAAAGTGGATGAATGCATATAATACAACAGAATTCCCCATTATCTGACTTTTGGTCAACCAAAATACTGTCTCACTTGAGTTGACTCTGTATCCGGTTGACCTTTATGACTGTGATTCTGAGGAGAAGGAGGTCTAACACAATTGCTTCCAGAATATGCAGTTGGGATAAAAAGCTCATGATCCAAGCTTGGACCTGTTTCCTTTTTTGATACAACTCTGGATGCTGTAGTCTCCTCACCTTCCAAAAAGAGCAATTTCTCCAAGCTCTGGTGTTGCTCTACTCATTAATTTTGGTAAGTGAAATCGGAACATATGTAATGGGAGCACCACATCCATCTCTGCAACTCAAAGCTATAGCAATTGGTAGTACGACTATACAACTGTGGTCTTCTACTGGTCTTTAAAGACTCAGAACCAGTTTGAGTGCCAGCCCTAGACTTCCCTCCCCCTTTCGTTTAGGAAGGCAAAAGAAATTGGGAACAAGGTAGAGAAGGAAATAGCAGAGGACTGGAGAGCATGGGTTGTGGAGAGGAAGACAAGGACAATCACAACTTGTACTAAAAAAATAAATAAAATAAAATGGGTCTTGTCTTGCTGGTCTGGGACTTACATTACTTTGTGTGCTGGTTCTGAAAAGATTGACTTTGCACACATTTTTGTATGGGTTTTGACCTCAGCTAAACTCAGCTCTCTAAAGAATGTCTGGAAGTTGTGAACCAATATTGGGAAAGATATTTTGGCCTATGCCACGCATGTGCCACAGCAGCTGTAGCCCTGTCCTCTCTTATATTCTTTAGAATATAAAGTGACTTTCCTGTGGAGAATATCAGTTTCCCTGTAACAGGAAAGGTTCCAGAGGGGCAGCCATGTTAGTTTGCGACAGCAAAACCAGTTACTAGAGTTTGTTCAGCAAAATATACATAGACTAGAATCCAGGACTTCATGCAGCTGAAGAAGTGGACTCTGGGGCCCTACAACTCTTTGCTCTTTTTGCTGCAGTAGGAAAACAAGCTAATGGGCTCCTACACCACATGATGGATGTGTAAGTTTCCCCCCTTCTCTTACTGGCTTTATGGAACTACAGTCATTCCCAATATTATTTACTTGCTCTTTAATTTTATTATCTGTCATCTGATGGGGAACAGCATCTTGTGACAGAGCATATAGATCCACCTAATACTAGATTGCTTATTTGTTGTGTTATTATTATTGTGGATTTTTTTTTGTTAGCAGCCTATAACATTTGCAATATCATGTCATGTGATGTAATCAACAAATGATAGTTTCTCAAATAAGAGAGTCTTACTGGACCATAAACTGAGTATGCGCAGTGTGGCACACCTGCTAAAAGAAAGTGGGAGGGAAGCTAATGTGGTGCTGGGCTAGATAGTGCCCAGGTCATGAGATGAAATAGTTCCATTCTATTCTGGCCAGCTTTGGAGCACTGCTTCCAGTTTTTAGTGTGCCGTTTTAAGAAGGGCATTAGAAAATTAGAGCACATCCTTAGAAGAGTGACCAGGATGTTATGGGTCCTGGAAACACGTCCCACGAGGAACAGTTGACAGAACTGGATATATGTACCTTGAGAAGAGAAGGTTATAGGGAGACCTGAGGCCCATCTTCAAATATCTCAAAGGCTGTATTGCAGAAGATGGCTATGGTTCCAGAGGGCGGGACTGGACCCAATGGATGGAAATGGCAAGGAAGCAAATGTCAGTGAGACAGAAGCATCCAAACAGTGAGAGCTGTTTAGCGGTAGAACAGGCCTCCTTGAGAAATGGTGGCATTTCCTTTGCTAGAGGTATTTGAGCAGTGGGTGGATAACCAACTCACAGGGATGCTTTAGCTCCATCCTCTTTTGCAAAGACTACATTGGTGGGCAGGTGAGTGCTAGATAATTCCCAACCCTTTATCATTTTCTATGAGGTCTCTATACTCTGAAGGCACCAGATCCCATCTAAGCTAAGCAGAATCAGGCCTAGTTAGTACTTGGATGGGAGACCACTAAGGAATTACCAGGTGCTATGGGTTATATTTCAGAAGAAGGCAATAGGTCACCATCAGTTGAAAGGAGGCTTGAAGCCCCTGTCCCCCCAGTTTGGATTCTCTGGCTCCTTTTTAACATGCAGCATTATAATCACTCTGCCACAAGGGGGCAGCAGTGTTTGTGACAACAGAGAAAGAACAGTTCTGCTCTATAAGAAACCCAAGGCCAACTCCCAGTTTTTCTGCAGAAGTAACTGACTTATGGAGAAGTATAGAGATCTTGTGCTTCTTTAGGAGCAGTCAGATATTCCTCAGAACAGGCACTGGTAGAGATTTTGCTCTGGCAAATGAATCTGGTTTTCTTGCCACAACACTGTAAATGACAAATGTATTTGCTCCTGATCCTTGTACTATAGTTTTTTCAGCTTTTCTCCTTCCCACCTATTTCAGGGATTTAAAAAAACAAATTCTTTAAAGTTCTCTTTGTATATTTATACATTTAAAAGATGATTCACTATTTTTATGAAAAATATTTTTTAATAAACAAAATATTGAAACACTATCTGGGGAAGTGTGTGTGTGTGTGTAGGATGATTCCTGGTGACATCACAGGTATAGGCCAATCAACACTGTGAGCAGATGGCTTCTAATGCTTTAAACTAAATATTTTGGGGTTTGGAGATGATAGCTCAAACATCAGCCCAAAGGCAAGCTGTAAACACAAGGATGCAAATTGTAGAGAAGCTGAGGGAAAGCATGGGAAAAGCTTGAAATGTCTATATGCCAACACACTGTAAGTTTGAGAAACAAACAAGATGAGCTTGAAGTCCTAGTGCAAGAAGGTAAATATGACTTTATAGGTATAACAGAGACTGGTGGGATGACTCCCATGAGTGGAATATTACAATTGAAGGGTATATCACCTTATCAAGCAGAATAGATGTGGCACACATCGGGAGGCATGGAGACGCACTATCCACAATGTTTCAGCCTTATTTGAGAACTCACACCGAACAAGTCTTGAAGAGAAACGACAACGCAGAAAGAATCACAACCCAGAAACATCACCCAAGGAGACGTTCTGCTGTGTTTTCTGCAACCAGACTTGTTTATCTTGGATTGGCCTTTTGAGTCATCAGCGCACTTGCAGAAAGCGCGGGATGAGTCCTTCCTGAATCTTCATTTGCAAAGAAAAGCCAGAGAGAGAGAGATGTGGCAGAAAATGAGGGGGAGTAGCATTATATGTTAAAGACAAATTCACTTGAACAGAAATCCATGAGAGTGCTCTGAGTGGACCAGTTGACAGCAATAGAGAAATACATAAAAACAACATTGTAGTAGGAATTTATTACAGGCCACCAAATCAAGAAGAGTTGGTGGATGATGCTTTTCAGTTACGGGGGACTTCAATTATCCTAATATCTGCTGGGAGACTAACTCTGCTAAGCATAAGCTCTCCAACAAGTTCCTGATGTGCCTTGCAGATAATTTCCTATTTCAAAAGGTAGAGGAAGGAACAAAGAGATTCACAATCCTGGGCTTGATCCTAAGCAATAGAGAGGAGTTGGTTACTGGAATCAAAATAGTTGGTACTTTAGGTGGAAGTAACCATGTAATTCTAAAATTCACAATTGTGGAACAGGGCAAAGAAGCGTATAGTCAAACACAGGCCTTGGATTTCAGGAAAACTGATTTTAATAAGTTTGGGGAATTACTGGGTGGAATCCCATGGCTAGATATGTTAAAAGGGAAAAGACACCCAGCAAGGGTTGAAGTTCTTGAAGAAGGAGTTTCAAAAAGCACAACCACAAAGAATCTGGATGAAGAAAAATGGGAAACAATTTAAAAAACCAATGTGGCTACAAAGCAAACTTAAGGAGGATGTGAAAAGAAAAGGAGTATGTATATAGAGCAGAAGAAAGGATGAATCACCAAGGAAGAGTACAGCTGTGTAGCCCAAGCTTGCAGGAATAATATAAGGAAAGCTAAAGCTTAGAATGAGCTGACCAGGAGCACCAAAAGGGGGATTTTCAGATAAATTTGAGGCAAGAGAAAGACCAAGGAGACAGTGGGGCTGCTGTTCAGTAAGGATGGTAAAATGCTAACTGATCACAATGAAAAGGCAGAACTACTCAAAATCTATTTTGCTTCCGTTTCTGTGTGCTTCCATGCATCAGTACAGATCACAGTAAGGAATATGGATTGCAAATCAAGACTGATAGGGAGGTAGTCAGGAATCACCTAGGTAACCTAAAGAAGTTCAAATTGGCAGGGCGAGATCAACTGCATCCCAAAGTACTGAATGAACTTGCTGATGTCCTCTCTGAAACACTTGCCATCATTTCTGAGAGATGTTGGAGAATAGGTGCCAAAGAACTGGAGAAGGGCAAACATTGGGCTTGTCTACATGTAGGGCAAAAACTCCATTTGGAGTTTTACCTGGGTGCCGTTTACACGATGAAAATGTCCTGAGAAGAATTTGTGTCGATCCCCGGCAGTTTACACGTACATCGGGTCGGACACGTGGTTTTCGGAAGGGGGGGCCACCTTTTGTCGCTCGACCTGCGGGACTTTCAATCCCGCGGGTTGTGCCGAATTTTAAAAAAGGCTCGGGGGGAAGTGGAAAATCAAAAATGTAAACAGCCCGTGACAACATATCCTGGGTACAGGAGATGCCCGGAAATTGCCCTATCTGTGGGCGGGCTCTGACCAATTAGTAGGTGGTGTACCTGCCCCCTTTGGGCCATCCCAAAAATTTAAAGTTGATACATCTCCATTTTCCTGCTGGACGTTTACCTGTGAGCAGTTGCGGCTATGGATGCAGAAAGCGCACCTCGTCCCAGGAAAGGTGGCTGCGGGATCTCGTGGTCCTTCAATGAAACCGTAGATCTTTTGTTTGAAAAGATTGCTGCCAAAATGAAAAAGAAAGGGCATGACCGCACCACTGAAGAGTGCCGAACGAAGACGAAACTGATGCGGAAGAATTATTGCCAGGTAAACGACCACAACTCAAAAAGTGGCAACAACGCGGCTACAATGCCCTTTTATAAAGAACTGCGTGCCATTCTGGGTGGTGATGCCAACTACCACCCGAAGCGGCTTGGAAGCACCACCGACATTGTGCGGGTTCCTCGAGGGTCAGCAGTTCCCCATCACGCCCCCCTCATCGCAGAAGAAGAGGAATTCCCTCCATCATCCCAAGAGATGTTGCAGGGTTTCTCTGAGGAACTGTTTTCGCAACCCCTGGGTGAGGTTTTTTTTACACAATGTAAAATGTTTGTGAAAAATCGATTAGTCCTTTACACGAATTTCAGTATTGTGCCACTTAAATTTATTTCTAAATGATCAATGCTAACCCAATGCTGATATTCATTTTTTGGGTCTGTAATGTGTACACTGAGTAATTTACAGCTGTTTTTTTCCTGCTTTTATTAGTGGAAATGTACGGCATCTAAGTGAAAACTCGGTTGTTTAATTTTCTGTTTTCACATCTACAAAAAACTACGATGCTACAATGAACAGTAGCTTTACAGCTTTTAATTTTAGAAACACTAGCTAAGTTCGCCATGTTTAAAACTATGCCCTGAATTGTTGATGTGCTGTATTGAGGTATCCTCTTTTTTTTTATGCTAATGACGGCAGTAAAAACCAAATGGGGCTCTTTTGTTTCTGTGCCCTGGGACTGAAAAGTGATGCGTGCACCTTGGCACGTTTGAAATGGTGCCCCCTGAAGTAGCCATAAACAAGGATTTAAACTACTAGTTGCCCTCTTCCAATGAGGGCTAGGCACTGCTGCAGAATATGTAAACTGCATACGTTAATTCTAACGAATAACTCTGGTGTTTTAGTTTATTTTTCTTGGTAAACCAGATGTATCTCCCACCCAGGAATCTGATGATGCTACTGTGACTGTAAGCCTTACTGAGGAGGGAGAGGCAAACGTGGTAGTCAGTGAAACTCAGGTTAACAATACGGTTGTGGTGGAGGAAATTGACACTGTGTGGTCAACCACACCTGCACGTAATGGTATGGCTCCAAGGACTATAGGGCTGGGTATTCACTACACCTTCCTCTGTAAGGGGCAAAAAAAATTCATTCAGTATTTTGCGTTCTATCTCCTATAGCTGCCGACTTGAGTAATCCCACAGCCACATTGTCCCCCGCAGAGAGATTAGCCTTATTTCGTAGAAAAAAATGTTCTTCGGATGTTTCGGAGATGATGGCGAATACAAGATCTGTGGCTGATATGTTTGCGTCTCGGATAGAAAAACTATCAAAAGAGCAAACTATGTCTTTGCAGGGTTACCTAGAAAAAGTATATGAGCATTCAGTTGATGAATCAGAGAGGATGCTGAAAGAAATTCAAAGGCAGAATGACCTATTTGGGGACTTGGTAACTCATATTAGGTCAATGGGTAATGTAAAAAAACGTGCTGTGGAGAGGAGAAATAATACAACTAACAATGTTACTGTGGAAGATAAGGAGAATTCTGTTGTTGAAAAGCATGATACACCCACAAAAAAGTTTTCTCAAAGTACTTTAAATGCAAGCCGACTGGCAAGGGTGATTAAGAAAAAAATTCCCTTGTCACTGTAGGTGTAGTAGAAAAAGTAAGAAATGTCTGTAAGTGTTGGGGGAAAACATGCACATTTTTAATTGTTTGATTGTGTCTGTACTGCAGTTATCTACCTCAAAAATGAACCTATGTTTTCAATAAAAAATTAACAAGGTTGTTCTTATTCTGTATAACTGTTTAGTTTAGAAAAATTAATTGAAATAATCAGGCTGTATGTTGTGCAAACAGTAAACAATTTATTTTTTAGGAAAAAAATAAAATAAATTCTTTTAAATTTTTACAGATAAATATATATATATATATATATATATATATATTCACATGAACATATTTACATTAAGGAATGGGCATATTTACATGGACATTTTATTTACATAATTTACAATTAAATAGGAATATTTACAATGCTTACAATATTTACAGTATTTACAATAGTAACAAATGGAATCCAATCTTTTTTACAAAACAGATATATATACATGAAGACAGAAATTATTTACAGTATTTACAAGGCAAGCCTTTCCTCTAAGGCTTGCACGCTCCTGCCAAGGTCCCTTATTTCTTTCCGAAGCGTCCTCCCTGTAATGTAAAGCAAATCAAATTATTCATTTGATGCAACTGAATTATGCGAATAGCACATAGTCCTACCCTTCATTTTCATTTAATAAAAATTATTTACCTAGCTCCTCAATCCTGGCTATTATATTAAGCCCAGACAGCTGTGCCGCTGCCTCCTGGGCATCTTGGGGACCTTAAAAGGCAATGAAGCAGCACTTTAATATCTCTGCTGAAAACTGTTCAATAAATTTTTCTATGGCCATTACTACTAGGGGAATATTGAAATGTTGTGAAAGTTACCTTGGGGGGGTGCAGCCGGTGCCAGGCCTGCCTGCTCCTCCTCATCAGATGAGGGTTCAGAGACGGGCTCCCCAGCAGCCCGTCTCTGGATCCGGACCGCTGTAATAACTTATAGAAGGGGAAACTATTATTGTATCCTAAAGAGGAATCACACACACACACATACACTTACATGGGCACACATACCAATTGCTACCATATATGTCTGGGAAGTGCTTACCTCTGGGGAGCCTGTCGCACCAGCTTGGCCGTCCTGCACGGACCCACATGTCTTGCAGGACGGCATAAAACGGCGGCCACCTTCAGGGGGGGCTACTGTCACTGGCCTCCAATGCCGCAAAAAATTTGCCCTTCAGGTTCTTAAATTTTGAGTGGCATTGGAGGCCAGAACGTATGTAGCCCCTTGTCCGAAGGAACCGCGCTGCCTCCTGGAAGAAGTTGCTGTTCCTCCGGTTGGAGGACCGCATCAGCCGGTCCAGCGCACCGACCTGCTGGGCCAGGGATTCCAACATCAAGTTGGTCTCCCTGGTGCCCCAGTAGGCGATGCGCCGATCCGGCCGGATACGTTCTCTCCCCCCTTTGGCCATCATAACGCCATGTGGCGGGATGCGAAAACTTGAGTTTCTAAGTTTGCGCGTTGACTGTTTCATTTTTGAAACAAGCCTATGGAGTTTGGAGCTTGCAAAACTTTTCAAAATTTAAGTAGTTTGTGCTAATCAATTGGTTAATTAGCGGAGGATACTCTCTGAGGGTATTAGGCAGTGTCTGGATCCTTTACCAGAAAGAGTAATCCCTGGCAAAAGCCCGCCAATTCCTGTAACCGCCTAAACCACAACAATGTATCAGTTCTGGCAGCTTGCCTTAAAATTCATTTATATCAAGTGTGGCCTACTTTTCAGAGTTCAGTTCCACACCTATTAGACAGCATGCTATATATTCAAAACTCAAATATTAAAAGTCAAAGGTATTTCAACTTCTGAAAAAGGGTAGTAACCAATACTGTCAGGAAAAGGGATAACAGGTACTTAAAGGAATGTAAACACTTTATTGTGCATAGGAAGAAGTAATCCAACACATTGAGGACATGGCAAACCATTCATAAACTTACTCCCCGTCACCACGGTGATGTTCGCGCCAAAAATATTCTTTTAAAGCGTTCCGTACTGCCACCCCCTGCTCCTTCTCCGTGGCATCATTATTTACCATTGGTGCCCCCAGCGTGTCAAGGACAAACCTCTGCACATGCCGGTTAGGATCATCAAGGATACTGCCCTTGGTTTCACATATATTGTGTAGAATAACACATGCACATATTACAGAACAGACATTCTCCTCTGCTACCTCTATACAGTATTTTAATGCCCTCCATCTCGATTTCAAACGGCCGAAGCACCTCTCCACTGTCGATCTAATCTTGTTATGGTACCTATTGTACAGTCTCTGTTTGGGATTCGTAGTCCCCCGGAACGGTGTCAACAGCCAATTTCTTATTGGATATGCTCCATCTACAAGAGTAAGTGGTACTACCTGCTTCCCCATAATTGTCAGTGTAGGATTACCAGGCACAAATATCCCAGCCTCCATAGTCTCAAAAAACCCAGAGTTCCTTAACATTCGGGCGTCGTGATTCTTCCCGCTCCAACCGATCTCCGCATCAATAAAAACCCCACGGGGTCACAAGTCCCTTGAAGAAGAACGCTGTATCTATTCTTTCTGTTGATAAATTCGTCCCCTTGGCATATGGGGGGGATTATATTAACATGGCACCCATCCAGGCAAGCTACCACTTGTGGATATCCCATTGCTGCAAAGGAATCCATCACCTAGGAAATGAATAAATGAAAAAAAGGAGACAGTGAGAAGTCGGAAGGAGGATTTTTCGATTAAACATATCTGTCCAAAAATACACTTTCCTTTACTTTTTTGCCATGCTATACATGTCCTCTACATATAAACGTAGGGGGAAGCTTTCAGTACTATCAGTACATTATTATACACGTGTACTCCGTACTGCTTTGCTTAAAAGTCTTACAGTACATGCGATTACACGATTTATCAAAAGCAAAAATAAAAGAAAAAAATATACCTTTCTGTGGTCTCCGAGGAAGACTGTTCGCTTAAGAAGTAACTTTTCCATTGCGAGCACGACCTCCACAAAAATCTTGCACACAGTTGCTCTCCCTACGCCAAACAACTGGGAAACTGGTCCATACGAGCACCGGTGGGTGAGAAGGAAAACGGCAACAGCGAATCTCTTCTCAACAGGGATGGCTTTTCTCATGTTCGTGTCCGACTTTGCAATCTCTGGGCGTAGTAGCTCTGCAAGGCGCATAAATAGGAACCGTGGCATCCTGAAGTACAGTATCCAACATTCGTCCGACCAGATGTTCATCACAAATTTCTCCCACCACTCGTCCGTTGTCGGGTACACCCACCACCGTCGCTTCCTCTGCTCTAGGCGAACAAATATCATAACCTCTGGGGAATCGATGGCAGCAAAGTACATGACCTGTGGTCTTGAAAGTGCTTTTTCTATCGCTTGGGAATGGAGAAGAAGAAGGAAAATAAGAAGCACCCTTCTTCTATGAATGATTATTACGTGCCTCTTAAGAGCTAAAAGAGATAATCGCAAACGGGCAGTGGTAGCCAGAGTTGCCGAAGTGGCCACCTCCATGTTGCCATACAGAAAAAGATGAGGTGCATGAAAAGCGCATGTGACGTCCTTCTTTGTTTAAACTTTGGCCAATCGCTGCATCCGTGGCGGGAAAAAGGACTGGAAACACGTAGACCAAAATTTGAAAAAACGAGTAATCGCATCTTTGATTGACAGACAATAAATAAATAAATAAATCACGGTACATCTAATGCGTGTAAACAATAAAATCACGGGATAAAGCATCCCGGAATCTTAAATTAAAAACAGTACTTTGTATGTGTAAATATCAGTCACGGGACCAAATGGGATATCCATAGCAGTGACATAAATCGTATAAACAGCAGGGGACGGATTCGGGATCACAATAACACGGTAAGCCCCACAACATTTTTTGTCGTGTAACTGGCGCCCTGCATTCCTCCACATTCCCCCATATCACCCCTGAAGCCCTGCACATCATTATACTCCACAGAGGCATGTCTTCACTGTCCTTGTGGAGTTTCCGTTGCTTTAAGAAAGAAGCACATCCCTTCTGCACTGCCCAGTTCCTCCCAGTTATTGCCCTACATATTTAGGGCATGCAGATCAGACCAGTGGAGCTGAGAGGGAGAGAGATAGGGATCAGGATGGGGAAGGTGGCGGAAGCAAGATCAGAGGTGGGGGGAAAGAGATCAGGGTGAGGAAGGTGGGGGAAGTGAGATTGGGCCGCCAGATCAAAGCAGCAAAAAAAGGAAAAAAAGATGCAACTGACTGCATGGGGAAGGGGGAAGAGGAGGAGAATCCCACCCCCTTGTGCTATGTGACAGCTGTCTCTTCCATTTCTGAAGCAGAAGACATTACTGCACGAGGGGGACTACCAGGATAGCAGTGACATTCAGCCTCATTGACGGGGAAACTGTCAATGATAAGGTGTACTTCAGAAATGACTGAAGCACACACCAGCAACGGGATGAAGATGATGTCATGCAGTAAGTACTCCCCAATAACATTACTATCTTGCTCTAGTCCCACAATAGAAGCCTCGTGTGATAAAGTCCTTAGATGATGGGATGGAGGGAAACCTTATCAAGTTTGCAGATGAAACAAAGCTGGGAGGGTGGCTAACACATTGGAAGATAGGGGCACAATTCAAAAGGACCTCGATAAACTAGAAAATTGGGCAGAAATTAATAAAATGAAATTCAAAAGAGACAAATGCAAAATTCTACATTTAGGCCACAAAACCCAAATGCACAGGTACAGGGTGAAGCATACATGGCTCAGCAGTACTACATGTGAAAAGGACCTTGCGATTATTGTTGATTATAGTTTGAACATAAGCCAGCAATATGATTCTGCAACAAAGAAGTCAAATACTATTTTAGCCTGCCTTAATAGAAGCATAGTTTCCATGTCAAGGGAAATAACAGTTCCACTATACTCTGCGTTGGTCAGGCTTCATCTGGAGTATCATGTTCAATTCTGGGTACCTCATTTTAAGAAGGATATAGACAAGTTAGAGCAGGTTCAGATAAGGGCAACAAGGATGATAAGAGGTACGAAGAACAAAACATACGAGGAAAGGTTGAAGGATATGGGCATGTTCAGTTTGGTGAAGAGAAGACTGAGGGCTGACTGATTGCACCCTTTAAATACCTCAAGGGCTGTCTGAGAGAGGAGGGGGGCAGACCTGTTCTCAGCTACCCCAGAGGGTAGGACCAGGTCTAATGGTTTGAAGTTACAGAACAATAGATTTTGTTAGAACATTAGAAGGAACTTCTTGACAGTAAGAGTGGTTCAGCAGTGAAATCAATTGCCTAGATAGGTGGTCAGATCTCCTTCTCTAGACCTCTTCAAAAAGAGCTGGACCTGTTGGGGATGCTTTAGCTGGAGGTCTTGCACTGAGGAGGGAGTTGAACTCGATGGCCCATGAGGCCTCTTCTAACTCTATGCTTCTATGGCTCTGTTAGAAATGACCAAAAAACACGTGAGCTGACCAAAAAAATGGTGGGTGCCTGATATGCCTTCCTTATGGTTCTGGGTATGTCTTTGCAAGACAGTTTTAGTAACAAAGCCTGAAAAACCCAAGGTTCCTGGCTTTTTCCAATCTGAAATCACATGAAGAGGAAGGCTGGCTTCATTACAAAAGACTCCATTTATCTCCTGAGGAAGTATAACTTTTCACATCCTCTCCATCATAACTTCACCATCACTGCTCTACTGGGTAAATTCTACCCCTTCCTTGGTGGTGAGGACAGGACTATTTATTTTCCTGACTCGTATCCATCTTATAGGCTACTGCAAGGCAAGGCCGATCCTTTCAGTAGGGCCTGCCAGCTGAAAGCTGATTCTGGCCCATCCTCTATGCTATATTTCTTAAACCCAGTGCTCTGCAGATATACTGGACTACAACTTCCATAATCCCCATCCAGCACAGCCACATTGTCTGGGTATGATGGGGGACATAGTCTGCCACACCTGGAAGGTGCCAGGTTGGGGAAGAGTACAGTCCATGCCTTAAAGTAAATTTATTTTCAACAAATGTTTCATCTAAGATTTACTCTTACAGCTTCCTAGCGGGGAAAATTGCCATCAAATGTCTCAATAATTTGTTTTTTTCCCATTGCCCAGGCCTCTCTATCCATCCATCCCCCCCCCCCATATTTAAACAAACTCCTCAGTTCAGTCATTCTTTCTATTTCCTTTTATGTGAATCTGTGCTCTATTGGAAGAGGCTCCTGCTGGGATTAATTTCACTGTATATTATTTCATATGGAGAGTACAAGGTGAAAAGCATTGAGAGCTTGTTTCTTTGTGCTGGTTTGTGCAGGGTCAGGAGAAAGTTACCAGGCTTAAAGTCATAACTACTTCCACAGGACTTGCTACCCAGTGGCAGAGCCAACTATTTCAGGAAGGCTGAGCGTGGGAAGAAGGTATGCATGTAAAAGACCCCTGTCCCTCTCTTTCTTTCTGTGCCTTTGTAGACTGAGAAAAAGTGCATGGGCCTCTGTATACCAAGGAATGCATGGATGGAAAGAGAAGCATGCCTGCACACTTAAAATGCAATGACTTTATATTTCAGAAGAAGGCAATAGCAAACTCCCTCTGAATATTGCTTGCTTAAGAAAAGCCTATTAAATCAATGGGGTTGCCATAAGTCAACAGGCAACTTGCTAAGACTTCTTACCTCTCTTCAGAACCAATCCTTAGTGCAGAGCTTCTCAAGCTATTTATTGTGGGGGACTGGCAATATTTCATAGAATCATAGAATTGTAGAGTTGGAAGAGACCACAAGGGCCATCCAGTCCAACCCCCTGCCATGCAGGAATACACAATTAAAGCATCCCTGACAGATGGCCATCCAGCCTCTGTTTAAAGACCTCCAAGGAAAGAGACCCCACCACGCTCCGAGGGAGTGTGTTCCACTGCCGAACAGCTCTGACTGCCAAAAAGTTTCTCCTAATGTTGAGGTGGAATCTCTGTTCCTGGAGTTCGCATCCATTGTTCTGTGTTCTAGTCTCCGGAGCAGCAGAAAACAAGCTTGCTCCATCCTCAATGTGACACCCCTTCAAATACTTAAACAGGGCTATCATATCGCCCCTTGACCGTCTTTTTTCAAGGCTAAACAGACCCAGCTGCCTAAGTCTTTCCTCATAAGGCATGGTTTTCTGACCTTTCACCATTTTAGTCGCCCTTCTCTGGACACGCTCCAATTTGTCAATATCATTTTTAAATTGTGGTGCCCAAAACTGGACACAGTATTCTAGGTGAGGCCTGACCAAGGCAGAATAGAGTGGCACTATTACTTCCCTTGATCTAGACACTATACTTCTATTGATGCAGCCCAAAATCACATTGGCCTTTTTAGCTGCCGCATCACACTGTTGACTCATGTTCAACTTGTGGTCTACTAGGACTCCTAGATCCCTTTCGCACGTAGTCTCGTTCAGCCAGGTCTCCCACATCCTGTATCTATGCATTTTGTTTTTCCGCCCTAAGTGCAGTACCTTACATTTCTCCGTATTGAATTTCATTTTGTTACCGTTGGCCCAGCTCTCCAGTCTATCCAGGTCATTTTGAATTTTGATCCTGTCCTCTAGGGTATTAGCTACTCCTCCTAATTTGGTGTCATCTGCAAATTCGATAAGTATGCCCCTAATTCCCTCATCCAAGTCATTGATAAAGATGTTGAATAGCACTGGGCCCAGGACAGAACCCTGTGGCACCCCACTGGTCACCTCTTTCCAAGACAAAGAGGAGGCACTGCAGAGCACCCTTTGGGTTCAGCCAGTTAAACAATTGCAAATCCATTTAACAGTTAACTTGTCTAGCCCACATTTTACAAGTTTCTTTGTAAGAATGTTATGGGGAACCTTGTCAAAGGCCTTACTGAAATCAAGGTATGCAATATCCACAGCATTCCCTTCATCTACCAAGCTGGTAACTTTATCAAAAAAAGAGATCAGATTAGACTGGCATGACTTGTTTCTCTGAAACCCATGTTGACTTTTTGTGATTATGGCATTGCCTTCTAAATGTTCACAGACTCTCTGTTTAATGATCTGTTCTAGAATCTTCCCTGGTATTGATGTCAGACTAACTGGACGATAACTGTTGGGATCCTCTTTTCCCCCTTTTTGAAGATGGGACAACGTTTGCCCTCCTCCAGTCTGCTGGGACATCTCCTGTTCTCCAGGAGTTCTCAAAGATTATTGCCAATGGCTCTGAGATTACATTTGCCAGCTCTTTTAATACCCTTGGATGTAGTTCATCTGGTCCTGGAGATTTCAATTCATTTAGATTAAGAAGGTATTCCTGTACTACCTCTTTGCTTATTCTGTGCTGGATTTCCCCTATTGTGTCCTCTGTTCCTTTATCCTCAGGTTGATCGTCCTTTTCCTTTTCTGAAAACACTGAAGCAAAGAAGGTGTTGAGCAATTCTGCCTTTTCTCTATCCCCTGTTAGCATTTTGCCATCTTCTCCACGTAGTGGCCCTACCATTTCCTTCTTCCTCCTTTTGCTGCGGACACACCCCAAAAAACCCTTTTTATTGTTCTTAGTCTCTCTAGCAAGCCTGAGCTCATTCTGCGCTTTAGCTTTTCTGACTTAACTCCTACATGTGTTCGCTATCTGTTTGAATTTTTCTTTGGTGATTTCCCCCTTTTTCCGTTTCCTATACATGTTCCGTTTAAAACTTAGCTCCGTTGAAAGTTCTTTAGTCATCCATCCTGGTTTCTTGAGACACCTCCCATTTTTCTTCCTCAATGGTACTGTTTGAAATTGTGCCTTCAGTATCTCCCTTTTGAGAAAGTCCCATCCGTCTTGAAGTCTCTTCTCTTTTAGTATTCCTGACCATGGGATCACCCCCAGTATTTCCCTGAGTTTATTGAAATCAGCTCTCCTAAAGTCTAGAATGCATGTCTGATTATGCTTGGCTTCTCCTTTCCATTGTATAACAAACTGCAGGAGAACATGATCACTCTCACCTAAGGATCCCACCACTTGCACCCCATTAACCAGGTCATCCCTGTTGGTTAGGATCAGATCTAAAATAGCTGACTCCCTTGTTGCCTCTTCTACCTTTTGGACAATGAAATTGTCTTCCAGGCAAGTAAGGAATTTGCTAGACCTTGGAGTTTTGGTTGAGTTAGATTTCCAGCAAATATCAGTATAGTTGAAGTCCCCCATCACTACTACATCTCTCCTTTCTGCACGTGTGGTCATCTGTTCTAGAAAGGCATCATCCAATTCCTCCGTCTGACTTGGGGTTCTGTAGTAGAGTCCCACAATAACATCCCTGTTGTTTCCCTCCCCTTTAATTTTTATCCAGATGCTCTCCACCTGGCTTCCAGTATTGATGTCATGGATCTCTTCACTGGTATAAGTATCCCTGATATATAATCCTATTCCTCCTCCTTTCGTGTTTGGCCTGTTTCTCTTATAAAGGCTATACCCCTCTATTCATACATTCCAATCATGCAATTCATCCCTCCAGGTTTCAGTAATGCCTATTATATCATATTTGTTTTGTTGTGCTAGGAGTTCAAGTTCATCTTGCTTGTTTCCCATGCTCTGTACATTAGTGTAGAGACATCTAAGACCATGTGTTCCCTTTACTTGCTGCCTGTGCAAGTTTTTTTGGCTCCCACTGTTGGGTGCTTGCACTGTTTGCTTTGTTCCCTCTTTGACAGTTTGACTATTTTCTCCAGCCATTTTGCCTTCCAAAATACTGTCTCCCTCCCTCATATGGCTCAGTTTAAAGCCCTCCTGATCAAATTCTTGAGACTGTTGGCAAAAACGTTTCTGCCAACTCTCGTGAGATGCACCCCATCCCTTGCCAGAAGTCCCCCCCTCATGGAAGCGCAGCCCATGATCCAAGAATCTAAATCCTTCTCAGTGACACCATCTACGGAGCCAGTTGTTTACGTCGGCTATTTTCCTCTCCCTTCCTGGACCATGCCCTTCAACTGGCAGAAGAGACGAGATGACAACCTGTGCCTCCATTTCTTTCAGCTTCCTCCCCAGAGCCTCATAATCTCTTCTGATCTTTGGAAAGCTGTGCCTTGCAGTATCATTGGTTCCCACATGGACCAAAAGGAAGGGGTAATGATCTGTAGGCTTGACGAGTCTTGTCAGCCTCTCGGTCACATCACGGATCTTTGCCCCAGGGAGACAACACACCTCCCGAGACATCTTGTTACACCCACAAACCACTGCTTCTGTACCCCTCAGCAAAGAGTCACCCACCACCACCACACGCCTCTGCTGAGGCTTAGCAGTGTCTGTTCATTGCTGTGGTGCTCTCAGAGTCCCCTGCCCTGCCCCTGAAGTCTGTCCATGCTGTTCTTCCTCATTGTCCTTGATAAGAGAGAGGGCTCCGATTGATTCTGTAGCTGCAAGCTGCTCAAAGAATCCCTGGATTTTCTTGTTCTGTGTGTGACATTCCTCCAGCTGTCTACCTCCTGTGTCTGTGAAGTGACCCTCTCCTCCCCAGCCAGTTCCTTTGTGCGGTCCCCGGCCAAGACTGTTCATTCTGTTCTGTCCAGGAACACCTCTTGCTCACGAATATGTTGAAGTGTAGCTACCCGTGTCTCCAGCTGCTGGACTTTCTCCTCCAAGAGGGCTACCAACTTGCACTTGGTGCATGTGAAGTTCCCCATGTCTGTAGACAAGAAGACAAACATCCCACAAGTGTTGTAGGTGACTGCAGCAGTCCCCTTAGTGTCCATGGTGAGAGCTTTTAGGTAATCTAAGAACTCTTAGTTAATGCTGAGAACTCTATGCTGTACTTTTAAGTATGCTATATTTTTGCTTGGTTGGCCAAATTCGTGCATTGTTAGACTTGCGCCTCTGCAAGAAGTTATATAAAGCTAGGCTCCCAGCTCCACCCCCTAGTTACTCACAGATGTGACTCACAGAAGCTCCACCCCCTCAACAACAAGCACACTCTCCCAACAGTTTTTTTAAAAATTCAAACTCACAGAAGCTCCACCCCCTCAGCAACATGCACACTCTCCCAACAGTTTTTAAAAAATTCAAACTCACCCACTCAAAATGGCTGCCCAGAAGCTGTTCTCCTTCTTCTCCCTGGCAAGAAACTGGCCTGGAAAGCCTCTGCAAGGAGTTATATAGAGCTAGGCTCCCAGCTCCACCCCCTAGTGACTCACAGATGTGACTCACAGATGTGACTCACAGAAGTTCCTGCCCCTCAGCAACAAGCACACTCTCCCAACAGTTTAAAATTTTTTTTCAAACTCACCCACTCAAAATGGCTGCCCAGAAGCTGCTCTCCTTCTTCTCCCTGGCAACAATTTCCCCTCAGTGGGCCATAGACTGGTAACATATATCTGCCTATTATCTGTGTGGAGGTTACCCCCCTCTGTTTTTCTGTTGATGTTTTGCTTATCAAAGTACATACGCTAGTCAAGTGTAACTGAGGTTTACACCCATATATGTCACCAGCAGGGTCCTGGCCTATGCAGTTGGTAGTGCATTTAAGGAGATTATCAGACACGGCAAATATGGCATGATAATACTGACAGGATACCGTGAAAGGGCTCCCCTATTGTATGATGTTGTTCTCCTTGTGTTCTGCTGCTGTGAAAAAGTCATTTTGTGTGTTTTTGTTTTTGTTAGCAGGCCAAACCACAAACTGATATCACATGGTGGGTTTTTTTTTGCAGTATTGCTTGTGTGTGAACCCACATCCCATTCTGTTGGTGTGATTACAGCATCAATGGGCGGTCCCTGCCAGAACACTTCCAGGTGAGAACATGAAAACTAGATATGGGATGCTCTTTTTATGAACCTCCCTGTTTTGTTGGCAAGTTTTAAAGTGGGTTTCAGTGCTTGTGTGTTCGTTTTGTTTGTTAACTTAGGTTAACAAAGTTTTTAGACTTTGAAGCATGTTTGCATCTTCTTGCGAGAACTGCTGAAGTCTTGCCCATGCAAAAATGCAGAAGTAAACAGCGCAAGCAGTCCTGTTGCAATAATTCTGGGACGGCTTTTCTTGTGATTACAGCAATGTGTGATAAGAAGTATTATTATGTCAGGATGCCTACGCTTTAAAATATAATGGGGAAAACATTTTTAGAAGTTCATCTGATAATCTCCTACATCTACGCTGTTGCTGGAAAAGATGTGGAACCGTCTTCTTCAAGCAACACTTCCTTCTGTCAAAGCTACTCCATGAACGAGAAGAAGCTCTACCCATTTTTGTACTGGCAGTACTTTCAATGTATCATTTAATGCAGCCTGCAGGATACATCCAACCCCCAAGGCCATTTTTTTTCCGTCCCATGGCTCCTCCTGGATCCTCGGATGCCCTCCTGGCTTAAAAAGAAATGCGTATTGCAAGGGGATGCCAATTTCCACCCCTGGAAGCCTCTGGCTCTCTTGTGTAGATTGCAGGCCTATTGTGGTTTTGTTTTTGTTTCTTGCCTTTACCTTGCTTGCATTTTTGGGCCTGGTAAGCCAACAGTGGGTCATGAGAGGTGGAGAATTGCCCCCTGCTCACACCTGCTTTAATGCAGAAGAGATAAATTCTTCTTTCCATCTTTCGCATGAGTTGTTGTTGTTGTTGTTGTTACTATGTTCCTTCAAGTAATTTCTGACTTATGGCATCCCTAGGGCAAACCTATCATGGCATTTTCTTGGCAAGATTTCTTCAGAAGAGGTTTGTCTTTGCCTCTGAGGCTGAGCGTGTGTGACTTGACCAAGGTCACCCAGTGGGTTTCCATGGCCAGGTGGGAATTCTCTAGAGTCATAGTCCAACACTCAAACCACTACACCATGCTGGCGCTCTTTTGCATAAGTACTGTGTGCACATATGTGTCATGAAGAGCTGCAACATGCCACCAGAATTTGTTTGTGCATATGCTTAGAAAGAAATTGCTTTTGTCTATTGTGTACTGTGGGTGGGCAGGTGTACCACTTCCTCTGTTGTACTGATTGGTAGCTGCTAATTCCCATACATAAAGAGTCAAAGGGTCTTTAGTTGGAAAGAACCACAAGAGTTCCCTAGTCCCACCTGCTGCCATGCAGGAATTCACAAATAAAGCACTCCTGAAAGATGCCATCCAACCTCTGTTTAAAGACCTCCAAAGAAAGAGAGTCCACCACCTTCTGAGGTAGTCCATTTCACTGTCAAACTGCCCTTCCCGTAAAGAAGTTCTTCTTAATGTTAAGATGGAATCTCTTTTCTTGTAAATTGAATACATTGTTTCATGTTCTAGTCTCTGAAGCAGCAGAAAACCATCTTGCTTCATCTTCTACATAACATTCCTTCAGATATTTAAAGGTAGCTATCATGTCACCTCTCAGTCTTCTCTCCTCCAAACTAAATATGCTCAGCTCCCACAGTCATTCCTCAGAAGGCTTGGTTTCCGGTCCTTTGTTCATTTGGTGACCTTTCTCTGGACACAATCCAGCTTGCCCATATTCTTCTTGAACTGTGGTGCCCAGACCTGTACACAATATTCCAGATGAGCTCTGACCAAAACAGAATAGAGTGGCAGAACTATTTCCCTTGATCCAGACATGACTCGTGTTGAGACTGCTCAGAACTGCATTAGCTTTTTTTGGCTGCTACTTCATTGACTCATACTTAGTTTGTGGTCTACCTCTAGTTCCTTTTCACACATACTGCTTTCAAGTCAGGTGTCATCCTATATTTGTACATTACTTTTTTCCTGCCTAGATGTAGGTGCTGTCTATATGGCAAAAAAATTCTGAACGGCATTCGAAAGATCAATGATCTGTACAGATGTCCATTCAAACACAGATGAGTCATTCAAGGTGGTGGTGGTGGCAAAACTCACCCTAAAGTCCATGAGCGGTAGCTCCGGGGTTTCATCTGGATCTCTGGGGAAAATCCGTACGATTATCGAATGAGCAATCATTTGTACACCCCTGTTCACACAGATACGAACAGGCGGTGTAATCCAATCAGTTGGCTGAGCAGAGAGGGTGGGGCTAGCAAAGAGGGGAATCGGCAGCAGCCGCCATGTTCGATTTCCGGCTACGCGAGTGTCCGGTAAGTCTGGTAAATGGAGATTTTAAAACTTTTATTCATTTTTATCTTATCTGGTAAAGACGTAATAACGACTGTCCACATCACAGGGAGCTTTTTAAATTAAAAAAAATAGGTGAGAGGAGATTTAAAACCGCCGGATAGATCGTTCACTGCGGCCAGCTGGGCCAGGGGGTCATGTGGAGTTTAGGGGGTCTAAAAAATTGTGTAGGCAGATTTTTTACGCTTGCGAACGGCTGCCTTTTCAGATTTTTAAGCCCTTGTGCAGATTTTTTTACCCCTTGTGTAGATGGGACCGTAGTATATTACATTTATCCCTGTTGGAATTCAATTTGTTTGTTTTGGCCTAACTCTCATAATTTTCAAGGTTATTTTGAATTCTGATTCTGTCCTCTGGGGTATTTGCTATTCCCCCTAATTTGGTGTCATCTGAAAATTGGATAGGCATGTCTTCTCTTCTACATCTAAGTCCTATTCCATCATATAAGACCATGGACAGAACCTGAGGCACCCTCCTACTAGATTTTCAGACAACACTGTTATAGTGTTACTATTCCACTATATTTGCTATGGCTGCCTCCTGTTGAATCCTGGGATTTGCAGTTTAGGGAAGGGCATTTGCAACTCTCAGCCAGAGAGATCTTAGGCCTCACTAAACTACAAACCCCAGAATTCCACAGCAGGAAGCCAGAGCAGTTAAAGTGGAATAGTAACACTCTAACAGTGTAGTCTGAAAATCTCCCTAGTCTCAACTCTCCAGGATGAAGAGCAATCATTGGTGAGCCTTCCCTGGGCTTGGTCTGTTGACCAGTTACAGATCCACCAAACTGTAGCACTGTCTAGTGCACACATGAGAAAAGCAACTTCAGGAACCCCATGGATTATAATGCACCGGTACAAGTTCAACCATTTCCAGCTTTTGCAGAGTATAGCAAGTTGCTTGACTACTCCAGGGCTGAAGAACCTGTCACTCTCTGTCTTTGGACTCCAGTTCCAACAAGTGTCAAGGGATGGTGGGATATGTGGACCAAGATATATGGAGGACCAAAGTCCCTGTTAGGTCAAAAGGTTGCTTTGTCCTTTCTTCTGACCCCTTTGTGCCAACTCTAGGTGAAGGCTTCCAGAAGGAATATTCTTTTCCACTCCTCACTGGGATCCATTGAACTGGTTAAATGCTCTACCCAAAGAATCATTTTGTAATGAACCAAATTATATGTGTCTCTGGCCCAGTACTGCACACTCTGGCTGGTATCTCCTCCCCTAAGATTTGGCTTGGTCTTTCCATCTTTTCAGCTCTTTCCATCAGAGAACTGAGCTGGAAACCTTCTACATTCTGAATGGATGCTTTAGAACTGTACATTCAAATCTCAACTAATGACACACAGCTCTAGGGAACTGACAGTAGGATTCGGGTCACCATTTTAGCACAGGACATAGAAAGCTTAAAAATTGCTACTTAGATGTTCCATCTAAAAATGTGAAAAATAAAATTCTGCTTTCAGGTGAGCACAACTGACAAAGTAAACATGTGTCTGTATCAAAGCTTGCTACACCTTCTGTTGAAGATGAAGAAGGACTCTGGAAATTGAGATAAAAGTACAATGCGGTTTCTAAGAAGTGGACATTTAGGAACAGGGTGGAAACTTTCAGCTCCCTATCAAATCATGACAGCAAGCCAAAGATTTGTGATCACCTTTAATCTCTTGTGCACACTGTTTCTTCTTGCAGCATTTCATGATCTACAGTGAAAAGATGGATTTTTCTTTTTCCAGTCACAGACTTCACATTTCTTAATAATCACCAAATTCTAGAGCAGGAATTGGCAGTGTGTGCATGCGCGCATATGGGGGGGGGTCAAGTTGTTTCCTTCTTTCATCATGTTCCTCAAACCACTAAGCCTGGCTTCAAAAAAAAAAGGAGGAGGCTTCAAAGTGTCAAAAATGAAACTGCGTACCAATCTGGTCCAGCCAAGCAAGGCAGCCAGCCCCTCTCATGTTACCGTTTGTGGCTGTCTGATCATTTCAGCACCGCAGAACCAATTTCCTCCCCTTCCCTGAACTGATGCCATCACTCCATATATTTGGAGGCAGGTCACAGAGTCTACAGCATGCTTGGGATGCCTTCCAGAACTGCTGCTCCTCATTTTTGAAGTGAACTGCTGGGAGGAGGGAAGGAATAATAAGTGAAGACATCACAGCAACTCAACAAGGGCTTGCAAAACTTTTGGGGGCCTGGGGGAATAGTAGTAGGACTCAGTGGTCTAGTTTTGCTAGTTTGCTTGCTTTGTCATGGCATCGGACTTCGAAGAATGACAATTGATTTCCCCAGATGTGCTTGAGACAGAAGACGGTTGGATCTCTTGGCAGCCCTTCTGTGTTGCCCATTCATTCTTCCTTATAGAATAAAATATTTATTGTATTTATTACACTTGGGAAGTCACTGTTAAAAGTCATGAACAGCAGTTGTCATGCCAAGGTTCCCCAAACTGTAGTTAGTTGTTGTTGTTGCTATGTGCCTTCACATTGACTGACTTATGACCAGCTTGTTATAGGGTTTTCTTAGCAAGATCTATTCAGAGTAGGTTTATCTTGCCTCCCTCTTAGGATGAGAGAGTGTGACTTACCCAAGGTCACCCAGTGAGTTTCCACAGCTGAGTGGGGATTTGAACCATGGTGTTGACTACATCGAATGACTACTAATGAAAGTCAAGAAAGAGAGTCCAAAAGCAGGGTTATAGTTGAGTTAAGAATTCAAAAAATAATGACCTCAGATGATTTACATAGGTAACTTTAAAGTGGGTAACAAGGACATTGAAATAGTTAAAGATTACCTCAGTCATTAACCTAAATGGAGACTGTAGTCAAGAAATCAGAAACAGATTAAAGACTTTATCAGATGCAGCAAATACGGCGTTATAACAACACCACATAAATGCAAAAGGGTACGCATACCAGATGTTGTCATCCTTTCATATTTATGTCTTATGCAAAAACCATTCTATTTTATTGATGGGCCAAGGCATCAATAGATCAGCTGTGGCTCCTTTTTTGCGACCACTGTTGGTGTTTGAAACCTCATGCCTTTCCCCCTTCATCATTACAGCATCAATGGCCGGTCCAGCCAGAACACTTACGGGTGAGATCCCAACATCCAGGTAGGAGGCGCTCTTTTTATGAACCTCCACTGTTTACTTGGGACTTTTAAAGTATGTTTCTGTGTTTTTAAAAACTTTTTGTTTGTTATTTTTGTTTTATTTTTTTAATTTCCTACGCTCACGTCTTCTCATGAGAATCCGTGAGATTTCATTTGAGGAGATTTCATTTGAGCTCCGTTCACTCCCTCTTAATACTGGACAAGGTAGGTGTGATAAACGGGGTTCTTTTGCTGGCATAAAAACACCACAAAATATGCTGGCAAAAGAACGGGAAAGAAGGATGGGTTTATGCAGTCCTAAGGACTTTATCAGATGTGCCTCTTAATAGTTCTTTTGCTGGTGTAAAAAAAATTTTTTTACAGCAGCAAAAGAACACCCTGCCACCACACTTACCTCTAGTCCTAGCAAAGGCTTCCCCAGCAATGAAAGAGGAAGTGAATGGAGATCCATTCCCTCTCTCTCTCTCTGGCTTTTCTTCGCAAACGAAGATTCAGGAAGGACTCATCCCGCGCTTTCTGCAAGTGCGCTGATGACTAAAAAGGCCAATTCGAGATAAACAAGTCCGGTTGCAAAAAGCACAGCAGAAGGTCTCCTTGGGTGATGTTTCTGGGTTGTGATTCTTTCTGCGTTGTTGTTTCTCTTCAAGACTTGTTTGGTGTGAGTTCTCAAATAAGGCTGCAGCATTGTGGATAGTGTGTCTCTATGCCTCCCGATGTGAGGCCAGGGTGGATCACTGTTGGTAATCAATTTGGCCGAGCCTGAGATGTTGTTTCAGGGAGTACTTGTATCGCTTTTTTGGAGCTCCCCTCTTACGCTGACCCATGGCAAGTTCACCGTAGAGTACTATTTTTGGGAGGCTATGGTCCTCCATCCTAGAAACATGCCCTGCTCAGCGCAGCCGTGTTCTCAATATCATGGCCTCAATGCTGGTGATCCCTGCTTGCTCAAGGACAGCAACATTCGTCATATAGTCAGTCCAGTGTATATTTAGGATTGTGCGTATACAGCGCTAATGAAAGCGTTCGAGGAGTTGTAGGCGGTGGCGATAGGTGACCCATGTTTCAGATCCATAAAGGAGAATAGACAGTACGATGGCTCTATACACACTGATTTTTGTGCTTTGCCTCAGGTGTTTATTACTCCAGACTCTTTTGTGAAGTCTTCCAAATGCACTATATGCCTTTGCTAATCTGTGATCGATCTCTTTGTCAATCTTGGCATCTGAGGAGATGATGCTTCCCAGGTAGGTGAACTGCTGAACGGACTTGAGCACTGATTTGCCGACGGCAATGTGGGGATGGTGGTGTTTGTCCTGTGGTGCAGGTTTGAAATCCTGCAAGACTTTGTCATGTGGGAAATTAAAAAAACACAACAAAATAAACACAGGAAAAGTTTTTAAAAAACACAGGAACACATTTTAAAACTTACAAGTAACCTGGGGAGGGTCATAAAAAGTGCATCACCTACCTGGATGTCGCGATCTCACCCAGAAGTGTTCACGCCATTGACGCTGAATTCACGTGAGTTAAATGGTGCAAGGTTTCACATGCTGGCAATGCTGGCACTAAAGCACCACGGAGCATCAATTGATGGATTCAGCTGTCAATAAAAATGTATGGGTTTTGGGCGGGACGTAAATGCAAAAGGGCAACGTCATCTGAAATGCACGCCCTTTTGCGTTTATGAGGTGTTGTTTTGACACTGTATTTAGTGCAGACTTGGAAATACAGTTATGAATCAGCTAGTTAAGGCCATAGTATTTCTGATTTCTATGTATGGGTGTGAAAGCTGGACAGTGAACAAAGCTAACAGGAAGAAAATCAACACATTTGAAATGTTGTATTGGAGCAGAGTTTTATGGATACCATGCACTGCTAAAAAGATGCATGGGTCTTAGAGCAAATCAACTCTGAACTAAACTGAGGCTATCATACTTTGGACATATCGTGAGATGATGCCACTTATTGGAAAAGATGTTTGGTACATTGGAAGGCAGAAGGAAAAGTGGGAAAAGGCATTACAGATTATCTGATTTAGTCAAGGAAGCCATTGCCCAGAGTTTGTAAGACCTGAGCAGGGCAATTGAGGACTGAGGTTCTTGCAGGTCCCTCATTCATAAGGTCACTGTAAGTCTAAGTTAACTTGATGGAAAATAATAACAACAACTAATGGAGTCCTAGTCCAATATGCAAAGCATTATACAACACTGGCTCTTTTTTTTTTTTTTTAATATATATTTGCCTTCAGGTCAATTCTGATTTAGGTGAACCTACCCTAGGGTTTTCACAGCAAGTTTTATTCAGAGGAAGTTTGCCACTGCCTCCTTGAAGGCAGAGAAAGTGTAACTTGACTGAGGTCACCCAGTAGGTTTCTATGGCTGAACAGGGATTTGAAATCTGGTCTCCTGGAGTTCTACTCCTATCAATCAAACCACTATACCATGTAGGATCTTAACTTAATTACCATTTTTAATTCAATTTTTAAAAAGTAATCCTTTGCTTCTTGATTTCTCTAAAGTAATTAAAATAGGTCATTTTAGTCATCTAAAAACATCTGAATGCCCCAAGCAACAGGCCTTTGGTGCAATACACTCTGGAGATTATCAGACGACCTAAATATTGCACGACAGGGATACCAGGAGATCATGAAAGGGCTTCCCTTTCAAACGACCTTGTCCCTATGTCGTTATGCTCCCATTCCCCTTCTTTTCCATGGGCAATCCTTTTTATTCACGGGCTAAGCCGTGAATTGACCCATCATTCTGTTTCTGTAACAGAACGATGGGTGAGCAAAAAGGTGCCCTATTTTTATGCTGGCACTATGCCAGCATCACTGGGAGGTTTGTGCTGAACACTTCCAGTTGAGATCGGGACACTGAGGTAAGTGACACACCTTTTTTTTTTTACCCTCCCCTGGTAACTTGTGTGTTTTTTAAGCGTGTTTTTGTGCTTGTTGTTGCTTTTTACCTTTTATTTTTCTTTTTGAATTTCCTACGTGATCATCCTCTCATCAGAACGGCCAAGATTTCCTTTCCAGGAAGTGAATGCCACTCTCACAGAGCTGCATTCACACCTGGGCTACCAGAGGGGAGGGGACACATTTTATCTTCTGCAATCAAGGTATGCCTGGGGGAAAAAATTAAACTGGTACAGGGACAGGAGTGGGGCAGGAGAGGAGATAGCGAGACCAGGATGCTATATTTGTCTCTGTCTGATAATCTCCACTATCTCCTGGCCAACTCATTGTTGCCTTACTCATAACAAGAGGCAGAAGTATAAGATGACAGCACATGTGATATTCCTCCCTTTCCTTATTTAGTGAGACCACACACCCTATACAGTACTTTTTTAAAAAAAAAATTCAGATTTTCAAAATTTATTTATGACCCTGTTAGTTACATGACTATTTTATCATTTAAATAGATCATTTCATCACAGACCTTGTATTCAACATTCCATAGATTTTAGAAAATACTGCATCAAAATGTCATATGTGTTGACGATGGACCTTGGTCCAATGTTAAGTCCAAAATGAAATATCTGAATGGGTTCCATATTTCCACGAAGTTGTCTTTTGCTGTTTCTCCCCTTGCTAATTAAGATTTCGTTGTCAATCTTTCAGTGAGAACAATCTGCAAAAGCCTATGTTGGAGCGATAGTCCTTCTGTGGTCTTCCAAGATTTTACTATTTTAGCTCTAGCAGCGCTGATCAAAAATGTAATCGGTCCTTTAGGTGGTAATTCTGCATTTTCTATGTCAATAATTGAGAGTATTAATAAAGTTTCTGTGAAAACAGTATTTTTTGGTTATCATTTGATTTAACCAGCTTAGCATCCTATCCCCAAATTCCAAGACTATAGGCAAAAACTTACATACATTCCGGGCTGCCTATGCCCCTACACTGTAACCCACATCTGTGTAAAATTTCATGATTAATTTTGTCTAGTTAAGCAGGTCTCTGAACAGTTTTGATCAGTAGTTCTTTGGAAACACCAGAAATTGAATTATATAGTAGGGAGATCCATTTTTTTAACCTAGGTCTCATCTGAATTAGATTTTTTAAAAGTTTTAATACCAGATTATATATGTAAATAACAAATAAAATGTTAATGTTGCACTGCAAAGACAGTGAAGTTACTCGTCATTACATTGTAGTCATAATGTAATAATATTGTATGTGTGTGTGTACTCTATGTGCCTTCAAGTCGCCTGTCCAACTTATGATGGCCCCATGAATTTCATTGGATTTTCTTAGGCAAGGAATACTCAGGACTTTATCAGACCACCCTGTAAACCTGGGTTTTTTGCCGGCATAATTTGTGACGTTTTTATGCCAGCAAAAGAACTCCTCATACCACACTTACGGTACCTTGCATCCATGCGAAAAGGCTTCCCCAGCAATGAATGGAGCTCCATTCACTTCCTGGAATGAAATCTGTAGATTCTCGCAAGAATACATAGTGCAGGAAATTCAAAAATAAAAACAAAATTAACAAAGTAAAAGTTACACAAAACACATAAACACACTATAAAAGTCCCAAGTAAACTGGGGAGGGTCATAAAAAGTGCATCACCTACCTGGATGTCATGGTCTCACCCAGAAGTGTTCTAGTCGGACTGGCCATTGATGTTGCATTCACATGAGTACAATGATGCACGGATTCAGATGCCAGCAATGCTGACGAAATAACACTAGGGAAGATCTATTGATGGCTTGGGCTGTAAATAAAAAAGCATGGGGTTTTGACAGTACATGATTATGAAAGGGTGACGTCATCTGGTATGCGAGCCCTTTTGCGATCATTAAGCGTTCTTATGACATCGTATTTGCATGGTCTCAAAGACCTCAGAGGTGGTTTTGACAGTTCCTTCCTCTGAAATATAGCTCACAGCACCTGGTATTTGTTGGTGGTCTTCCATACAAGTACCAACTAGGGTTGACCCTGCTTAGCTTCCAAGATCAGATGGGCTCTCGTGCCTTAGTTACTGAAAGGAGTGGTTGAAAAGCTCTGGTCTGAGGTTCCATTAAAAATGAAAAGGAAATGCATCTCAAGATAGTGGATATGTGAGCCCACAAGTACAATAGGAAGCCACCTTTGGTAAAGCCCTGTCTCAGCTTATGAATGTTCCATTATTTCACAACTACCCTGTAAATGTTCCCTGAATGCCTGTTCAGATTTTTTCCTCTCTCTTCCCAGATGGAATTCTTCTTTTTTTAAAAAATGGAGTGGAGAAAAAGAACTATTTTCTTTTGTCTTTCCAGCAGAGAGGATAGCAAAAGCAGGTTCTCCTATTACCCTGATTAAACTTATTGTTTCAGCTGCAGTTGCCAACTGTAGGAAGGAGGCCATATAAGCTGTCACATGAAGCCGTGCTGGTATTTGCATTTGTAGCCTGAAAGGCAAGCAGAGCTGACCATGTTCTGGAAGGTGGTGCCAGGATATTTTCAGAAGGACACCTTGCATTCTATTGTGAGCCCAGAAATAACCTGTTGGAATATGAGGTTTTTGTGAAAAATCAACACCAGAGCCTTCAGAAGACAACACAGTGGGTACACCAATTAGGAGTGACACATAGACGTCTGTTGTTCTTGAGCTCATTGCAAAAGACAGACAGACAACCACAGGGGTCTTAAAATAATGGTGCCTTTTATCATATGATTGGCAGTGAGGGGATGAGCAGAAACAGCCATCTTAGCATAAACCCACAATTTATTTATTTACAGTATCTTTGTTATTATGGTAAAGAAAAAATGCACTGAAAGAGGAGAGGGGGAGATCTGTCAGTTCAAGTGACAGATTTCTTGAGAGTTCTTTCTGGTGATTTTTTCCTTTGGAGACTTCTGTGCTCTTTTCCTGCTTCCCTGAATCCACAGGCTTCTTGAAGACCATTGGCCCCTTACCCTACCTTCGTTCTTTCCTTGATTTCTGAATGGATAAACCTAATGGACAGTCCCTTCATTACCAGATTCATAGCTAAACAACACCCTGCATTAAATGTGGAGCACACAGTTTCAGAACACTTTCACTTCTACTACATTCAGGTAAGCATGTGTGGCCTTGATCTGAATGATGACCATCTCCCACAGGTTAAACCTACCCCCCCCCCCATATGGGAGCTAAGAAGAGGGGGCAGAATATGCTCTACTGGCATCACATTAGCCTTACCAAAAGGTGTGAATGCAGGGGGGGGGAGGCTTCAAATGCACCTGGTGAACACAACTGTGGCTATGAGGGAAACACTGAGAAAACGTTTGTGCATCAGATGCACTGTTAGGCTGTAGTGAGCTGATCCCGTTCAGCGGCTGCCACAAGCTGTGGGATTTGGCTTTAGGCACTCGACCACAAGGACTCTCTGTCTTTGAGCATGCATTGAATGGGATGGGACAGAACAGGATGCAACTCTAATCAAAGAGGATGAGAAAGGTTGTTCCAGCACAATCTTTTTCTCAAGTTACCTTAGCACAATTATTATATTGCCCCTCATTCAAGAGTGAAAGGCAAACTTTCTCTCTCTCTCTTTCTCGTTGTCACTTTCTCAGTCACTCACTCTTAGGACTTTATCAGACACCCCATTAATGTTTTTTTGCTGGCGTATTTTTAAAATGTTTTTATGCCAGCAAAAGACCCCGGCTACTAGACCTACCTTTTCCAGCATCAATGAGGCATCCTTGGCAGTAACGGAGCATGAATGGAACTCTTTACTTCCGGGGTTGAAATCTCACTGATTCTCACAAGAAGACACTAGCGTGGGAAAATCAAAAATAAAAACCAAAATAAACACATAAAACATTCAGAAAAGCATAGAAACACACTTTACAACTTACAAGTAAATGGGGGGTGTGTGTCATTAAAAGAGCGTCCCCTACCTGGCTGTTGCGATCACAGATGGAATCACATGAGAACAATGGCAAGAGGATTCAAATGCTGGCATGCCAGCAACAAAGCACCATGGCAGATCTATTGACAGCTTGGGCCATCGATAAAAAAGAACCGGTTTTTGACAATGTATGATTGCGAAAGGATATCATTGTCTGGTATGTGCGTCCTTTCGCAATCATTGGGCATCCTTAAGACACCATATTCATCAGACGCTTGGTCTAATAAAGTCCTTTCTGTTGTTGTTTTCAAAGAAGGAGCCCTAGTAGTCTCTTGCAACATAAAAAGGAGGAAGGAAGGGGAAAAAAAAGAAGTATGGCAGCATCTTTAAGACTAACTAGTTTTTATTTTCACATGAGCTTCCGTGGATATAAACCCACTTCTTCTTCACTCTGTACTGCATCCCAAGAAGTGGGTTTATATGCACAAAAGCTTATGCAAAAATAAAAACCAGTTAGTCAGAGGCAGCCTCATTCCCCTCCCCCTGCTTCCCTCTTCCTCACTCGAAATTCATGTGGACCACTAGGAATATTGGCGAATTCTTTGCTGATTTTTTTTGCTGTGTAACCGACCCCTTACTATTTTGCAAAAAAGAGGCAAACTGCTACATCTCTCTGTCAGCCCCAGTGCCATGTTAAGCCCAGTGCTAAAGTTTATTAGGAGGAGAATCTTGTCTGAATATCTTGGGTACATTATGGTTCAACATAGGAGAGAGCCTCCTCTGTTTTGGCTCCTCTGTGGAATACCTCCATACAGAGGTGCAATTGCTGCCAACATTGCAATTGTTTTGGTGCCTGCTCAAACACTTTTGGTTGACTCAGAAGTTTTAACTGGATGGATTTTTCTGTTTTATGGTGTTTGCTGTCTTAGAGAGACAGCTTATAGTTGTTAACTGCCATCAAGTTGACTTTGGACTTTATCAGACCATGAATATACGGCATCATAAGGACGCCTAATGATCGCAAAAGGGTGGGTACCAGACGACGACGCCCTTTTGTGATCATGTCCAGTCCAAAACTCGTACTTTTTTATTGATGGCCCAACCCATCAACTGATCCCCTGTGGTGCTTTTGTGCTGGCATTTGAATTCGTGTGCCATTGAGCGTCAATGGCTGGACCAGCCAGAACACGTCCAGGTGAAATCACAACATCCAGGTAGGTGATGCACTTTTTATGACCCTTCCTGGTTTACTTGGAAGTTTTTAAGTGCGTTTATGTGCTTAGTTTAACTTTTTGTGTGTTATTTTTGTTTTTATTTTTGAACTTCCCACGCTAGGTATTCTTGTGAGAACCCACAGGATTTCAGACAAGGAAGTGAATGGAGCTGTGTTCACTCCTTGTTCATTGCTGGGGAAGCCTTTAGTGCAGATAGGAGGTAAGTGTGGCATGGGGAGTTCTTTTGCCGGCATAAAAACAGCAGAAGTTATGCCAGCAAAAGAATGGGTTTAGGGGGTGGTGATGAAGTCCTTCGACTTATGGTGACTCTGTGAATGTGAGACCTCCAAGTTACCCTTCAAGTTCAGGTCTTGCAAACTCAGGGCCATGGCTTCCTTGAGTGAGTCTCTCCACCTTGTTAGCATGCCCTACTACCCCTCCCTGTGAGATTCCAGAACTGGATATATTAGACCCTTTTCAGGATCACATTGTTGTAAAGCAAACTGGATGTCAGTTAAAGGTCATGATGACCTGAGATGTGTCTAGAAATATAACCATGGGAAAGCCCAAGTTAGGATTATGCAGAAAGCCCCCGAAAAGGGTTTATGCTAACAACCCAGCCATTAAGGGGTATATGCTAATCCTTTCTCCCAGCCCTGGGCATTGCAAACAATTATTCAATCATGCAAACAAATGACATTTCCTTAATCCATACCCTACAGAAATCTCTCCTCACACCCATTCCTGTCCAACCTTACAAGGTTGTTGCAAGCCCATTAATGTCCTATCTCTCTGCAATTAATCAGTTGAGTTTCATTTTCTTTTGTCTATTCTGTGGGAAAGCCATCCAGGCTTTGTTATAACTAGCACACCCCTCCAAGACACAGAACAGAGCATAAATATCATACCCCAACCATAGCGATGTGTGGAACAGTGTATGGACACAGCCACCCTCTTTCTCTGTGCACCATGGATTGGAACCTCCTGTGCCACCCTCTGATGCCTGTCTGAGTATCTTCACTGCACGGAACTCTCTTCTCCTTGAGACTGGTAACTATCACCTTATCTTCCTCGACTTCTCTCCCACTCTCTCCCTCTATATCCAGCCTTTCTGTACTCTGCTATAGTATTGTATGGTTATCAAGACTGTGTGTTGTGTGTGTTACTTTCTATATTATTCCAATAAAATACTTTATTTTACTTTAACTGGAGCCTCCTCTACAGTTAGAACATGGGTGAAAAGATCCCTGAAGTTACTCTCCTCTCGCAGGACTCCTATTTGAACTAATAATTCCCCCAAATATTAAAGGAGATTTTGGCATTATAGGTGGGACTCTAACGTGCCCCCGACCTCTTAGGGTAACAACCTGTAACGTGGTGTTCCTCTTTTCCTACTGCCTTCTACCTTACCAAGCATTGTTGTCTTTTCTAATGAGTAATGTCTCATGATATGGCCAAGGTACGATAGTCTCAGATTGGTCATCTTTGCTTCTAGTGAGAGTTCAGGTTTGATTTGTTCTTTGACCCATTCATTGATTTGTCTTTTTGGCAGTCCAGGGTATGTGTGGAACTCTCCTCCAGCACCACATTTCAAAATTAATTGATTCTCTTTCTATCAGCTTTCTTCACTGTCCAAGTTTCATTACTATACATAGAAATGGGAAATGGCATGGACAATCCTGACTTTGGTGTTTTACAGTACTGTGTATCATTTTAATCATACCTATACAATGCCCTTCTATCCAGAGATGCAAAGTTTAAAAATATTTCCAGCCAGCCAGCCATCCCAGTAAGTGCCACTGAATTCACCATTACACTTCAATCAGTTTCCTAATTAGTTTGTCTTTTCTTGGTGATATCTTTGGTGTTGCATGACCTTTAGCTACTGTGTTCTTGCTGCTTCCCTCTCACACCTCTATGAGTGTATATCAGGTACTACCAGCAACTTTGATCAAAAAGGTAATTTGTCTAGAAAACATCGTTATAGGCATGGTCAGAGCAGAAAGTGCCAACTGTTTGTTGGGTGGCTAGCAGGTGAAGGCAGCCCACTGTTAAGTTAAGTCTATTCAAACACAGAAAGCAAATAAATTTAATAGAGCAAAAAACGTGATCCTTCAAACAGTCTGGACAATACAAAGCAGGCAATGGTGAACTATTTTACTGGAAAAGCAAAGACATGGAGAGGTCCTGTGAAGAAGCAAGAACTGAACTGTTTCAAAGTGAAATACATTTCCCATTATAGTTAGTAGTCTATCCAGTCTCATTATGACTCTGTCTCTCCCTTTCTTTATTGTTGTGAACAAACAAGTAAACAAAGACACCAAAGGGCTCAGCTGCACATGAAAAATTTACATTGCATGTTTTTACGAATAGGTTTTTTTCTTATAAAATACTAAATATCAAAATCCCATTAAATATTTATAAAGAAAGTTTTCAAAATTAAGGAAGGAAAAAGTGGCTTGAAGTCTTCTCAGGTCATTAAATTTTTATGCTGTTGTTCTCAGTAATGGTTAAAAAAAACCCCACCACCATGAAATAAAGAATGACTGGGAATATTTAGTTGAATGTTTATCTGGTGTTCATGAGGTGGGTATTTATGAATTGTCTATGTGGAAACTACATATGAGGGAAAGAGACTATTTTCTAGCTGTTACATTTGATGAGACATGGAGGACATTGCTCTGGTAAGACAATAGCAAAACTACTACCATTCTTTAGTAAAAGAAGATAGCAACAGTATTATCCTTTTAAAAGGGGAATATAGCCATCCAAGACATCTACAGTACAGACGTAAACTGTTTAAACTGAATGATATCTCAGTTCAATGCTGGAGTCTATGCTTTGCTTACAGAATGTCCCAGCTTTAATCATCGCCTTATGCAAAAATATATCTCTAAAATAAATACTGTAAATTTTATTTTCCAGGGGAAAGAAAAAAGAAAAACACATTAAGCACATGGATAACAGATGAAACAGGCACATAGATTCACCTGGTGGTCATTAGGGTGAGATGTACTTTGATTCAAATTAGCGTGCGGCCTGTATTGCTATATCTACATCTCTCTGGCTTTTCTTCGCAAACGAAGATTCAGGAAGGACTCATCCCGCGCCTTCTGCAAGCAAACTGATGACTAAAAAGGCCAATCCGAGATAAACAAGTCCGGTTGCAAAAAGTGCAGCAGAAGGTCTCCTTGGGTGATGTTTTTGGGTTGTGATTCTTTCTGCGTTGTCGTTTCTCTTCAAGACTTGTTCGTCGTGAGTTCTCAAATAAGGCTGCAGCATTGTGGATAGTGCGTCTCCATGCCTCCCAATGTGAGGCCAGGGCAGACCACCGTTGGTGATCAATCTGGCCAAGCCTGAGATGTTGTTTCAGGGAGTTCTTGTATCGCTTTTTTGGAGCGCCCCTCCCACGCTGACCCGTGGCGAGTTCACCGTAGAGTAGTATTTTTGGGAGGCGATGGTCCTCCATCCTAGAAACGTGCCCTGCCCAGCGCAGCTGTGTTCTCAATATCATGGCCTCAATGCTGGTGATCCCTGCTTGTTCAAGGACAGCAACATTCGTCACATAGTCAGTCCAGTGTATATTTAGGATTGTGCGTAGACAGCGCTGATGAAAGCGCTCGAGGAGTCGTAGGTGGTGGCGATAGGTAACCCATGTTTCAGATCCATAAAGGAGGATATACATATAAATTAACAAATCCAAATACATTGCAAATTATCTCTTCTTGTGTCCTTTCTTTGAGTGATGTTTCCTCTATTCGGGCCAGCACAGTATAGAGGTCTGAGTGTTGGACTATGACTCTGGAGACCAGGATTCGAATCCCCACTTCGCCATGGAAACTGGGTGACCTTGGGCAAGTCACACTCTCTCGGCCTCAGAGGAAGGCAAAGGGGAAAAAAACCCTCCAAACAAACGAAGCCCCACAATAGCTTCACCTTAGGGTCGCCATAAGTCAGAAACAAGTTTAAGGCACACAATAACAACAAGAAACCAGAAGAAAGTGTTAAAAGAAAACTAATAATCCAATGTTCTGTTACAGTGCAAGGGAGAAGGGAGGATGGGAGAACATGCAGGCATAACGTTAACTCTTGATCTAATAAGCCTTGGTTTAAAATAACAGTGCCATATATTTGATATGAGAGCCAGCATGGTATAGTGGTTTGAGCATTGGCCTAGGACACTGGGAGACCAGGGTTCAAATTCCTGCCCAGTCGTGGAAACCCACTGGGTGACCTTGGTCAAATCACACTCTCTCAGCCTCAGAAGAAGGGAAAAGCAACCCCCTCTGAATAAATTCTGCCAAGAAAACCCTGTGATAGGTCTGCCTTAGGGTCGCCATAAGTCAGAAATAGACTTGAAGGCACACAACGCTGCCACTGCCATACATTTTGGCTAGAATCCTGTTGGCACAGTTGCACTTTTTCCTGGGTGCCAGTTACATGACAGAAATTGTCGCGTTGCCTACCGTGACAAAGTGATCACGAATCCGTCCCTCGCTGTTTATACGATTTATGTCTCTGATCTGGATATCCCGTGTGGTCCCGTGACTGATATTTACACGTCCATAGTTCCAGTTTTGTTTAGGTTTTAATTTTTATTTTTTTTTGGCTGTCAATCAAAGATGCGATTACTCGTGTTTTCACAACCTCGGTGACGCACTTCCTTTAGAGTTCCGTGCCACGAGCGATGCTATTGGCTGGCTGGGGGGGGGAGAGAGGGGGGCAGAGGTTTGTTATTTCCCCTTTGCTCCTTGAACATTTTAACCCCTTCAGAAGAGGCAGAAAGCATTTTTAAAGATCCAGACTGAGATCTTTCGCTCAGACGCAGGAACGAAAGAATGCTTTCCATTTGAAATCAAGCCGAGTGAGGGGGATGGGAGGGGAGGGGAGGCATCGTATTCCCCTTGCCTCTGTAAAATGTTAACCCTTACAACACAGATTAGCTGCAGAGTTCATGCTTCAAACCAGCTACAAACAGGCTGTTTTGAAACACACAGACACAGAGAGGGGAAATTTAAGGGATGTTTATTCGCTCAGAGGATGGAATATTTTACTGTGCCCGTCCACCACGATCTCTTTGTTCAGAACCAGGGAGGATCTGCCCACCACGATCTCTCTGTAGCATGCAGTGTAGAAATCCATTTAAAAAGGTGATTGAGTACATTCGCGCGCGCACACACACACACACACACACATCAACCTTCATGCAGCTGGAAGGGATGCCTTTGTTTTCGGCTGGTGAGGCTGGATCTGTTGAACGGGTGACTGACCCCTCCTTTTCTGGTCCCTGAGCTCTAAGCCCGCCCCCAGTCACCATTTCCGGTCATCCCAGTACCGAGACTTTTTGTCCCACGCTGTTTACATTCCCGATTTTCCGAATCCTCCAGTGACTTTTTTAAAAACCGGCACAAACCAGGGGACTGGAAGTCCTGCAGGTTGAGGGATAAAAGGTGGCCCCCCTTCCGAAAATCACGTACCCGACCCGATGTACATGTAAACTGCCAGGGATCAACACGAATGTAGTCTGAAAATCTCCTTACTCCTTTATTGTATGTGTATTGAATTGAATTTTTTTAAAAAACTGTTGGGAGAGGCTGCTTGTTGTTGAGGGGCTTGAACTTCTGACCTTGCCCTTTTACCCTCAAGAGCCTGAGGCGCGCGAAACCAAACAAAAATACAGCAGACCAAAAAGTACAGCTTAGCATTCTCAGCATTAACTAAGAGTTCTTAGATTACCTAAAAGCTCTCACCTAAAAGCTCTCACCATGGACACTGAGGGGACTGTGGCAGTCACTTGCAACACTTGTGCGATGTTTGTCTTCTTGTCTACAGACGTGGAGAACTTCACATGCACCAAGTGCAAGCTGGTAGCCCTCTTGGAGGAGAAAGTACAGCAGCTGGAGACACGGGTAGCTACACTTCAACAGATTCGCGAGCAAGAGGTTTCCCTGGACAGAACAGAACGAACAGTCTTGGATGGGGACCACACAGAGGAAGTGGCTGCGGAGGAGAGGGTCACTTCACAGAAACAGGAAGTAGACAGCTGGAGGAATGTCACACACAGAACAAGAAAATCCAGGGATTCTTCAAGCAGCTTGCAGCTACAGAATTGATTCAAAGCCATTTCCCTTATCAAGGACAACGAGGAAGAACAGCATGGACAGACTTCAGGGGTAGAGCAGGGGACCTTGAGAGGACCACCGCAAGGAACAGCAGCTGCGAAGCCTCAGCAGAGGCGTGTGGTGGTGGTGGGGGGACTCCTTGCTGCGGGCTACAGAAGCAGTTGTATGTGGGCCTGACAAGATGACTCGGGAGGTGTGTTGTCTCCCTGGGGCAAAGATCTGTGATGTGACCGAGAGGCTGACAAGACTCGTCAAGCCTACGGATCATTACCCCTTCCTTTTGGTCCATGTGGGAACCAATGATACTGCAAGGCACAGCTTTCCCAAGATCAGAAGAGATTATGAGGCCCTGGGGAGGAAGCTGAAAGAAATAGACGCACAGGTGGTCATCTCGTCTCTTCTGCCAGTTGAAGGGCATGGTACAAGAAGGGAGAGGAAAATAGCCGACGTAAACAACTGGCTCCGTAGATGGTGTCGCCGAGAACAAATTGGATTCTTGGATCATGGACTGCGCTTCCATGCAGGGGGACTTCTGGCAAGAGATGGGGTGCATCTTACAAAAGTTGGAAGAAACATTTTTGCCAACAGTCTCAAGAATTTGATCAGGAGGGCTTTAAACTGAGTCAAATGGGGGAGGGAGACAGTATTCTGGAAGGCAAAAGGGCTGGAGAAAATAGTCAAACTGTCATAGAGGGAACAAGGCAAACAGCACAAGGACCCAACAGTGGGAGGCAAAAAAACTTGCACAGGAAGCAAGTAAAGGGAACACATGGTATCAGATGTCTCTACACTAATGCGCAGAGCATGGGAAATAAGCAAGATGAACTTGAACTCCTCGCACTACAAAACAAATATGATATAATAGGCATTACTGAAACCTGGTGGGACGAGTCTCATGATTGGAATGTAGGAATAGAGGGGTATAACCTTTATAGGAGAAACAGGCCAAACAGGAAAGGAGGAGGAATAGCATTATATGTCAGGGATATTTACACCAGTGAAGTGATCCACGACATCAATACTGGAAGCCAGGTGGAGAGCATCTGGATAAAAATTAAAGGGGAGGGAAACAACAGGGATGTTATTGTGGGACTCTACTACAGACCCCCAAATCAGACGGAGGAATTGGATGTTGCCTTTCTAGAACAGATGAACACACATGCAGAAAGGAGAGATGTAGTAGTGATGGGGGACTTCAACTATCCTGATATTTGCTGGCAATCTAACTCAGCCAAAACTACAAGGTCTAGCAAATTCCTTACATGCCTGGAAGACAATTTCATGGTCCAAAAGGTGGAAGAGGCAACAAGGGGATCAGCTATTTTAGATCTGATCCTAACCAACAGAGATGACCTGGTTAATGGGGTGCAAGTGGTGGGATCCTTAGGTGAGAGTGATCATGTTCTCCTGGAGTTTGTTATACAATGGAAAGGAGAAGCCAGGCATAGTCAGACACGCATTCTTGACTTTAGGAGAGCTGATTTCAATAAACTCAGGGAAATACTGGGGGTGATCCCATGGTCAGGAATACTAAAAGAGAAGAGACCTCAAGACAGATGGGACTTTCTCAAAAGGGAGATACTGAAGGCACAATTTCAAACAGTACCATTGAGGAAGAAAAATGGGAGGTGTCTCAAGAAACCAGGATGGATGACTAAAGAACTTTCAATGGAGCTAAGTTTTAAACGGAACATGTATAGGAAATGGAAAGGGGGGGAAATCACCAAAGAAGAATTCAAACAGATAGCGAACACGTGTAGGAGTAAAGTCAGAAAAGCTAAAGTGCAGAATGAGCTCAGGCTTGCTAGGGAGGTTAAGAACAATAAAAAGGGGTTTTTTGGGTATGTCCGCAGCAAAAGGAGGAAGAAGGAAATGATAGGGCCGCTACGTGGAGAAGATGGCAAAATGCTAACAGGGGACAGAGAAAAGGCAGAATTACTCAACACCTTCTTTGCCTCAGTGTTTTCAGAAAAGGAAAAGGAGGACCAACCTGAGGATAATGGAACAGAGGACACAATAGGGGAAATCCAGCTCAAAATAAGCAAAGAGGTAGTACAGGAATACCTTCTTAATCTAAATGAATTTAAATCTCCAGGACCAGATGAACTACATCCAAGAGTATTAAAAGAGCTGGCAAATATAATCTCAGAGCCATTGGCAATAATCTTTGAGAACTCCTGGAGAACAGGAGAAGTCCCAGCAGACTGGAGGAGGGCAAACGTTGTTCCCATCTTCAAAAAGGGGAAAAAAGAGGATCCTAACAATTATCGTCCAGTTAGTCTGACATCAATACCAGGGAAGATTCTAGAGCAGATCATTAAACAGAGAGTCTGTGAACATTTAGAAGGCAATGCCATAATCACAAAAAGTCAACATGGGTTTCAGAGAAACAAGTCATGCCAGACTAATCTGATCTCTTTTTTTGATAAAGTTACCAGCTTGGTAGATGAAGGGAATGCTGTGGACATCGCATACCTTGATTTCAGTAAGGCCTTTGACAAGGTTCCCCATGACATTCTTGCAAACAAGCTTGTAAAATGTGGGCTAGACAAGTTAACTGTTCAATGGATTTGTAATTGGTTGACCGGCCGAACCCAAAGGGTGCTCAGCAGTGGCTCCTTTTCGTCTTGGAAACATGTAACCAGTGGGGTGCGACAGGGTTCTGTCCTGGGCCCAGTGCTATTCAACATCTTTATCAATGACTTGGATGAGGGAATTAGGGGCATACTTATTAAATTTGCAGATGACACCAAATTAGGAGGAGTAGCTAATACCCTGGAGGACAGGATCAAAATTCAGAATGACCTGGATAGACTGGAGAGCTGGGCCAAAGCTAACAACATGAAATTCAATACGGAGAAATGTAAAGTACTGCACTTAGGGCGGAAAAATGAAATGCATAAATATAGGATGGGAGAGACCTGGCTGAATGTGACTACGTGCGAAAGGGATCTAGGAGTCCTAGTAGACCACAAGTTGAACATGACTCAACAGTGTGATGTGGCAGCTAAAAAGGCCCATGCGATTTTGGGCTGTATCAATAGAAGTATAGTGTCTAGATCAAGGGAAGTAATAGTGCCACTCTATTCTGCCTTGGTCAGACCTCACTTAGAATACTGTGTCCAGTTCTGGGCACCACAATTCAGAAAGGATATTGACAAATTGGAGCGTGTCCAGAGAAGGGCAACTAAAATGGTGAAAGGTCTGGAAATGATGCCTTATGAGGAGAGACTTAGGGAGCTGGGTATGTTTAGCCTGGAAAAAAGACGGTTAAGAGGCGATATGATAGCCCTGTTTAAGTATTTGAAGGGATGTCACGCTGAGGATGGAGCAAGCTTGTTTTCTGCTGCTCCAGAGACTGGAACACGGAGCAATGGGTGCAAGCTCCAGGAACAGAGATTCCACCTCAACATGAGGAGGAACTTTTTGACAGTAAGAGCTGTTCGGCAGTGGAACACACTCCCTCGGAGCGTGGTGGGGTCTCCTTCCTTGGAGGTCTTTAAACAGAGGCTGGATGGCCATCTGTCAGGGATGCTTTGATCAAGATTTCCTGCGTGGCAGGGGGGTTGGACTGGATGGCCCTCGTGGTCTCTTCCAACTCTGCAATTCTATGATTCTATGATTCTAAGATTGGAACCTGAAATTTCTTAACTAGCTGTACATGCACATGTGTGAATGTAAATGATAGAGAGTATACAGTATATCCATGTGTAGAAAATGGTCTACCACCGAGAAATCTCATTTCACTGAGTGAACTGTTCTCTTCGTTATCCACTGTAAACAGCCAAGTGGTCCTGTGACCTGGACATTCCTTCTGGCCATGGGTGTGGATGGGGTTTGCCAAATCTTTCCCATATTAATGCTGGAATGTCCAATTTCTGGTTTCAAAACTGCTGTCCCCTGGGCAGAATCAGAAGCAGACAGAGTAAGGGCAAAACAGAAATTCTGCATGTGTATCTGTACTATCTAGCTGTAGTAACTTCATCCTACTTTAACTGTCATGGCTCCATCCTATGGAAACCTGAGAGTTGTAGTTTGCTTGAGGCAGAGTGCTCTGCTTGAGAGCTCTAGTAGTGCTGTAGTTCAGGGGGAGGCCCCCAGCAGAGAATTCTGAGTACCGTATCAAACTACAAATCCCACGATCCCATAGGACAGAGCTGTGGCCGTTAAAGTAGAATCATAGTGCTTTGACTGCTTAGTTCACTGCAGATACTGTGCAGACCTTAATAGGTCAGGGCAATGGCATGTAGGCAAATGAAGGCTTATGGGCAAAAGCTAGATTTCCTTAGCTTTTTAGACCCAAGTGGTGGCTGAACATAGCTTCACTGATTGCCTAGTGAAATACTGGCTGATTGGAATGCCCGAATTCCTGTAGTAATCTTATTCAAACAACTTTTTCTTTATTTGTCAGAACTTTGCCTAACGTGACTGGCAATTTGCTTCTTTTTAAGATAAATTAATTGGGGAGGAGGGAGTTTGCATATATAAAGAACCGCTTCACTTAAAACTGATGATTCCACCCAGCAAAATGTGGCACATATACGTGGGGAGGAATTGTTGCATGTCATCCTCAAGTTGGAAATCTACTTTTGAAATTCTGTCTCTTTGCTCGCTGCAGTCGACAGAGCTGTGGGGAATCATTTCTCTGCATTTTGTTAGTTAGTAATTACATTATTCATATTTTATTTATTTCCTCAAAAGAAACAAGTAATTATTACACAATCCAGCTCTGTGTGTCCCCCCACCACAACACCACTTTGGAAGAATTATCAATTATAATCTCGAAGATTGTCCTCAAGTCAGACTTCAAATATGTCTCATTACAGACTTTTTTTTTTTTTTTTTTTTTTGCTTAAGGAAGTGTGGTGGAAAAAACAAAGAACTGCTGTGCCGTTGTCTTTTACTTCTCTTTAATGTCGGGTTCAGAAGTAATGATGGTGGGAACAATCAGCCTTCAAGTCTCTGTTTTCCTGTGTTTACTCATTAAACATGAGAACCAGGTGCTCTCATGGGGAGAAAAGCTCATTGTAACACTGGCTTTAGATATCAAAAAAGCCTTTCACCTTTCACTAACAAGCACTGCTTCACAGGCAAGGAGCTGAGATAAACAGAGGAATAAATAAAGGAAGGGCCTGCTTTAAAATGCAATGGCAGGGCCCAGTCCTATAAACAAATATTCCTGGTAGTGGTGGCGGGAGGTTTTGGAGGCAAGAGGGAGAAGGGACTTTTCCTTACTGAGCAAAGGAAATTGCACGCAAGGAAACTTTGCCCGATGGCAAGACACAGCTGATGGCTAGGCTTTGCCATTTTGTTCCCATGCACATTTTCTGGGAGAAACCCTGAATTTAACCCGTTATTCAGCAGTTTGGCACTTGTTCACTGGTTGTAAAAAACATTTAAAAGATTTGGGGAGGTTAAAAGGGGAGCCAGGAGTAGTGAAGGGGAGTAGGAGGAAGAGGCGGGGCAGATAAGGAGGACAGGGAGGCAAAAAGGTAAGAGGGAGGTGAGGATGGGATTCTCTGGAGCCATGAAGAATAGCTGGGGATGGAAATTGGTTGTTAATTATTTTAAATGACACCCCTGCTTTAACCCCAATGGGATACAACTGGCTCATTTCCAATATTATGCCATGTTTGTGTGATACAGGAACCACAGAACACCTCTGAGTTTATAGAAGAGGGATGTGTGGAATGTGCATTTCTCCAGAACTTGGGCAATGTCTACATGGGCCAAATAAAACTTCGTTGTCACAGTGAGCCATTCAGACAAGACATGGGTTGATTGGGGCCAAATCTCAGTCTTTTCAGTGCCTCAGGGCTTAAATCCAGATCAAACAGAGATGGATTATACTCTGGATTTGAGTGGAAAATCTGGATATTTGTGCACGTGTGTGTGGACTGCACACCATAGTGGCAACGGTGTGGGGCTGGGGGGAGGGGTTTGGGTGGGTGGAAAGAGTTTGGGAGGAAGCTCCCTGGGCTAGGCAATCAGTCACCTTTCCTGCCAGGAAATGCCTCTTCCTGTTTCAATGTCACTTTTTAGCAGTTCCTTCAACACCATTTATTTTGCATATATAGCAGTTGTTTGGAGAAGCGCATACCAACATACCCATATCAATTGGCGCCTTGAGGCAATGTAGACATATATACATTCACATGCATGGGGGGTGGGGAGAAGCCTGGAGCAGCCAAGGCTATATAGCCACACATACTGCAATTTATCAGACCGCGGTGAGTTCAAGAGGAGAACTGTGTGGACAGTGCTCTTGAACTCGCCTCGGTGTCTGTGGAAATTGTGTGGACGAGCTCATGGTTACTGAAGACCAAATTAACCCAAAGGTAAACTGGATTTTCTTGTCAGTGTAGATGCACCCTTTGTTAGAAGTTCAGTTCGCATAATCTCCCAGCACTGGCTGATGGGCATTGCAATCTGACAACATATGGAGGGACACATACGTACCTCTTTTCCAATGTGAAGAGTGGATTTCTTTCAGTCCAGAGAGCTAGGCTGTCCAAGGCCAAAAAAAAAAAAAAAAAGTGCCCCAAGTTCTTGAAATTTTAAACAATTGTGTAGAAGAGAGGATTTTGGCAGGTGCAGCTGGCACTGAAAAGGTGGAGAAAAAGAAAAGTTGCCCATAACCAAATTCCTTCTTCCACGCAGTTATAAAAAATTAGGGATGGACAAACCAGATTTTTTTGGTAGTCCATATCATTCTCAGATTTGTTCACCTGTATATTTGTTTCATCCTGTTTTCACATTAATCTGCAAATTTTCTTTTTTAAAGATATGCATGAAAAGCTTAAGCACATATTTCAGCACCACTTCCGTGTCACAGTGTTCAGAGAAGTCCAAATTCTAGTGGACAGCTAGGTTCTAGCTAGGCCTCTTAGTCCAACAGGTACGGTACAGGTTCTTCCATTCATATAGGGATGTACAAAGAATACTGTGGTGGGAATTTAGGAAAGTGCCTTCTGAAGGAAAAATGTAACGTGAGAAGTAGCCTGGTACACTCCTGAGGGCCACTTCTTATGTCACACATTTCCTAAACCAAGTAAGGGAAAGTCTGTAGTTTGGCATGAGCAATGTTGGGCGGGGCGGGATGGGGGGGGGCAAACAAACAAAAACCAACCAGGAGAGGTTGGTTATTCATTCATTTATTATTTTATGGCTTGGGGTGGAGTGGGAATGGGGCTATGCCAAATTCTGTGACAAAATCATGTATTTGAGGGTCTTCCAGTATCAGGTGAAACTCCCCCCCCCCGTAAAGCTTTCCAGTGCAGAGGGCATTGGGGTGACAAGGAGGCTGGGTTACACAAATGGCTTTGGAGACCCATGGCTCATATTTTGCCAGTCCCTGCTATAGTCTCGTTTTTGTGTAAGTGTTTCACTGTGTGGGGGCCAGTTTGGCGTAGTGGTTCAAGTGTTGGACTATGACTCTGGAGACCAGGGTTTGAATCCCTGCTCAGCCATGAAAACCCACTGTGATAGGTTTGCCTTAGGGTTGCCATAATTTGAAGGCACAAAACACATACACACATCTTGCTGTGCACAGATGCAGAAAGAGATGCTCTTTCTTCAATGTGATATATGCCATCCTATGCCAGCACTGCCTCTCCACACTCTACATTGGACAAACCGGACAGTTTCTATGCAAGAGAATTAATGGACACAAATCTGATATTAGAAATGGCAATACCTGAAAACCAGTTGCAGAACATTTCAGCCTTCCTGGACACACAATAGGGGATTGATAGATTGTTGTCCTTGAACAAGAAAATTAGAAAGGAAGACTAGAAACAGAAACAGCTGAATCAAATTATATTCACAAACTCCAATCCATTAGCAGAGATATGAACAAAGACAATGGCTTCATAGCACACTGCATATATTACTACAACAGTCTTTGCTACTGCACATATAATAAAAGCAATCTTCTCAGAGAATTTTGAACCCAGGGAAACTGAGTATATTTATTGCTTTCACATATCAACACTAACTGATCACTGACCTGGATCACTTTATGCAGCCCTTTGAAAATTGAGGAAAGGGACATGGTTTGCATCTTTCTAGATCCTATTACATTCTATCCTAATCCCACAACTGTATAAATATACTTTATACTCAAGGCCTTAATACCACTGGGCACTGCATCTGCAGAAGTAGGTTTATATCCACAAAAGCACATGCTAAGATACAAAGCAGTTAGTCTTAATGGTGCTGCCACACACACCCCTTCCTCTGTTTTATGCAGAAAATAGAAGTGTGTGTGATGATCACACATGGCAAAATTTATGCACATTGTCCCTTTCTATGTGCCTTGTTGTGTTTGCCAGAAAATTTGTACAGGGCAAGGAACCCTTCAATATGCAACATATCCCCCAAGTGTTTTGATATATTTTGGCTTAATGTGCTTTGTTTCTTGTGAAACACCATAATTTGGCAAGACAACCCTTGTTTTCTCTTGCAGTAAAAGAAGCTCAATTTGTCTGCCATGAGAGAACTGACCCACATTGACTTATCTGCTGAGGAATCCTCACATTTGCCATTCACAGTTTATTATGAAGATATTCTTGGATAGATACTTTACACAGAACACATGCCAGGCCTGTTGGATCCTATAGTCACTGTGCCTGAACTGAGCAGTATGTCTTATAACACTTGGATTTGTTTACCCATCCTATTTCTAGACTGACTTCCATAGCTCCACTCTTTCTTTCCCCTAGCCTATCTAGCCCTTCATAGTTAAGGCAGGGAGGTTGCTTCAGAGTTCCCATTTTAAACTAACCTCTCTTTGCCTCAGCAGCCTGTCTCCTCTGTTTTTCTTCCCTCATATGCCATTTTCAAGGTAGCCTTCAGGCTCTTCTTCCTTAGTTTCCCCATCCCTTCATTTCTTTTGGATCTAACTCCCTGTCCACTAGCTACCCACAGATCTCTTCTGGGATCTCTGTCTGTGTAAGGTTTTGATTTCAGGCAAGCTGACAACTTCCCTTTCTTTCACAGAAACTGGACTGCAAACATTCTGTGCCCCACCAGTTCAGCCAATGAGGGGCTTCATCATAAACAGAAATATAATAAAGACTGGAGGAAGAGATCACTTATAGTTGCTTTGACTGGAATTTATCATTATGCATCAAATGAGAGGACTTTTATGGTACTTTCCACCTATTAATATATATATATATATATATATATATATATATATATATTAAACCCTTTAAACCTGTTTTAACTTGTTAATCATATTTAGTATGGCTGAAATTCACAATTGCAGTTACGAATGCCAAATGTAGAATTACATATTCATAAGTGTTGCATATTCAAGATCCCTATGTATTAATAATTTATTAAATATATAGGGATGGTAAAAGTTCCCCAATCCTCACCGGGCATCAGCCACTGTGAGCAATGGGGATCTGTTCTACTGTTGATCAGGGTGCAGCAGAGTGACTTTTCCATCCTCCTCCTGCAAGCAATCTCCAGTGTGACTGTCAGAAGCAGGATCCCTGTCACAATTCCTCCTCGCACCAGAAATCCCTGGAGAAAGGAGGGAGGGAACATCAGTCTGCTGTGTCCCGATCAACGGGAGAACACACCCTATTGCTCACAGAGGCTGCTGCCTGTTAGGTGGATTTGTAATTGGTTGATGGGCTGAACCCAAAGGGTAGTCACCAATGGCTCCTCTTCATCCTGGAGAGAAGTGACCAGTGGGGTGCCACAGGGTTCTGTCCTGGGCCCATGTGCTATTCAACATCTTTATCAATGACTTGGATGAGGGAATAGAGGTCATGCTTATCAAGTTTGCAAATGACACCAAATTAGGAGGAGTAGCTAATACCTCAGAGGCAGGGCCGGTTTAACCAGTCTGCCAAATCAGCATTGGCAGGGGCCCCAAGGTCAAGGGGGGGGCCCTGCTGACCTCCTTATCTGACAAAGGTTTTCTAGGAAGACTCTATGGTAGTTGTGCTGTTTTGTGTCCCATGGATAATGAATCCATGAATACGGGGGTCCTACTGTAATCTGAGCATCCTGTATTGTGAATAGGTTAGGTTACATTGACTTGAGATAAACATATGGGAGCCCCAAAATAAAGCATTGCAGGGGGCCCCAAAATTCCTTAAACCGGCCCTGCCCAGAGGACAGGATCAGAATCCAAAATGACCTGAACAGATTAGAAAGCTAGGCCTAAACTAACAAAATGAATTTCAGCAGGGAGAAATGTAGGATACTACACTTGGGCACTAAAAATGAAATGTATACATATAGGATGGGTGACACCTGGCTTGATGGCACTACATGTGAAAAGGATCTAGGAGTCTTAATGGACCATAAATTGAACATGAGTCAGCAGTGTGGCACAGCAGCTAAAAAAGCCAATGTGATTATAGGCTGCATCAATAGGAATATAGTGTCTAGATCAAGGGAAGAAATAGTGCCACTCTATTCTGCTTTAGTCAGACCTCACTTGGAATACTGTGTCCAGTTCTGGGCACCACAGTTCAAGAAGGATATTGACAAGCTGGGACATGTCTAGAAAATGGTAGGCGGTCTGGAAGCTATGCTCTATGAGGAGTGGCTTTGGGAGCTGGGTATGTTTAGCCTAGGGAAGAGAGGTTAAGAGGGGACATGATAGCCATATTTAAATATTTGAAGGGATGTCATATTGAGGATGGAGAAGCTTGTTTTCTGCTGCTCCAGAGAAAAGGACATGGAGCAACGGACGGACTTGAAATACAGGAAAAGAGAGTCCATCTAAACATTAGGAAGAACTTCCTGATAGTAAGAGCTGTTCAGCAGTGGAATGCACTGCCTGGGAGTGTAGTGGACTCTCCTTCTTTGGAGGTTTTAAGCAGAGGCTGGATGGCCATCTGTCGGGAATGCTTTGATTGTGTATTCCTGCAGGGTAGGGGGTTGGACTGGATGGCCCTTGTGGTCTCTTCCAACTCTATGATTCTATGAAATCAGGATCAGGAAGGAGGTTGGGCTGGGAAACACTATTTAGCTACCCAACTAAGGTAGTTACATAACTAAACAGGACATCTAAAATATTGACTTATGTTTTTAGCCTATTTAAATTCTAAATACTGAAAGGGCTCAGATTCCATCTGATCTTGGGAGCTAAGCAGGGTCAGCCATGGATAGTACTTGGATGGGAGACTGCCAATGAGTACCAGGGGCTATAGGCTATATTTCAGAGGGAGGAACTTCACATAACTTCAGTTGTTTTATTTGAACACTCAGAAGATCTCCAGGACACTACAGCCACACAAACCAATGCACATTTCCAGAGGATTAACTCTCTTCTTCTAGGGGAAATTTTGTGTAATTTGTCTTCACTACAATTTTTAAGCTCATACAAGCTGTTGTGGAAAGCAGGATGCACGCTCACATGTGCACACATAAAGCTTTACAGTGACACACAAGGTACAGCGTTCAGGGTTCTGTGGCTGAAGCAAAGAACAGACCAGGATGTCAAACCTGTTGACTAAAGGGATGAGGCCACTCAGTTAGACATCCTGGAGTGTGAGGTGTGGGCATTGTTCAGTTATGCTCCCGGCTGTACATGTTTCAGGAGATCTGCTATAGCCATATTTGTTATCATACCAGGAAATGAGCTTCACAAAGTTATCATTCAGGGAGATCCCTGCTCCAGTATCAAAGATGGAAGAACGATTGTTACCAATGAAATCAGTACAAACAACCTCACCTTCTTTATAGCCCAGGATTCCAGCCATTGGCCCTTTAGATGCCTCTTGACACCTTCTTTTCTCTGAGGATGGGTGGCTGGCTTGGAGATGTGGCATGTTTGAAGGGAATGTCATACTAAGGATGGAGCAAGCTTGTTTTCTGCTGCTCCAAAGACTAGGACATGGACCAGTGGACTCAAGCTACAGGAAAAGAGATTCCACCTAAATATTAGGAGGAACTTCCTGACAGTAAGAGCTGTTTGGCAGTGGAACATGCTGCCTCAGAATGTGGTGGAGTCTCCTTCTTTGGAGGTTTTTAATCAGAGGCTGGATAGCCATTTGTTGGGAATGGTTTGATTCCTACAGGGCAGGGGGTTGGACTAGATGTTCCTTGTGGTCTCTAAAAAACACAATATGTCAGGCCGACAACCAAGACATCGCATACTGGCACAGGGAATGCCATTCCAGTGAGCCTCCCATTAAGCTCAGGGTTAACCTTGCCCACAACTTTGGCTGCACCAGTAGAAGTTCCTTCTACTCAGAAAGCTACCTCTGAGTATTCCTTGCCCTATGGAATTCAGGGGGTCATCATAAGTCAATGGGCAACTTGAAGGCATGCACACACACATTATTTTTATTGTTTTAAACTGTTTTAACTTGTTTGCATTGATTTTACTAGTATGCTGCCCTGAGATCTTTTGCTGTAGGGTAGGACTGAAATATTGCAATAAATTAATAACCAAACTGAAGAATCTATGCTCAAAGGAACTGCTATAAGAATGAAAGAGCATGTAATACAAAAATATAATAACCAGGAGCTGATTGTTCAAGTTTCATGGCCTAGGATCCTCCTGGACCACATGGTTTTTGAAATATCCTCTGGGAAGGGGGCAAGGAGCAGTGAGGAGGGAAGGTGCCCCTGTTGCATTCCCACTGCAGATGGGTGGCCTTTTCAGAAGCCAGCAGTAGGCACTCCTTGAGCCCTCTGGGCTTCAGCTTCAGCTTTCTCCCCACTGACATTCCACACACACACCCAAACAGAGCAGTCCCTTATGCTTTTTGCTGATGCCATTATGTACTACTTCTGAGGACATCCTGTGCTTTTCCTAAGCCACCTTCTTAGCACTTCATTCCTTAGTGCTTTCTCTTCCTTCCTCCAAAACGAAATAAAACAAAACAAAAGGTATGTGGTGGGGCAACTTTTAATGGGAGAGCACGTATTGGGGAATCTATAACAATATGGTTAGTATGATTTGTGTCATTAGTTTTGTTGAACTTTCTGGAGACTTCCCTCTTTTCTTCATCATTTCTGTTTCCACACTGGTTTTTATGGCTGACCTTGTTCCTGTTGTTAGTACAGAGAGTTTTCTTTTTCCTTTTTCCTCCTCCAGTGTGGCACTTCTGTAATGTTTTTGTTCTTTGTTCTAGTTCACTCTCCCTTTGAGGTTCCCTCTGATGTGGTGTCAGCAGTGTGTTTTTGATACATTCTATTCTGGCATGTGCATCCTCTCTCCAGGTATCAAAACCCAGAGCCATGGTTATTGGAGGGACACTTGTGAAGAGCCATGGCCATGGGCTTACATTGCTCTGCCACCATGGCAGTGACCACCTGAGTCAACAAATGACCGGCATTTGAACAAAGAAAGAACAGACCTGTGCTTTCAGCTGTTTGCATTTTCAGTTTGGCTGCTGCACACAACAAGGAGTCTGTGCCATGGACTGAGAGGAGCAGGTGTGTGACCGGGAGAGCACTTGGAAAGGCCTGCTGACTTATGTGTTGTTTAGAGAATGAAAGGGATTTTTCTTTCTTTCTGCCTTTGTCTTTGAGGTCAGGGTCATAAGAACAAACATAAGAAGAGCCCTGCCGGATCAGACCAATGGTCCATCCAGTTTAGCATCCTGTTTCCCACAGTGGCCAACCAGATGCCTCCATGAGGCACCCAAGGAGGGCTGGCCTGACCCATTGTTTGTCCCAAGCACCTGGTGCACAGCTGGGTCCTGTCTCTGAACATGCAAGCTATGCTTAGCCAGAACTTGGAGAAATCTACTTTTTTAGATTTCAGTTTCCAGAACAACATGCCCCCGCCCCGCACTGAGGGCATGGTCACTGGGTTCTGGGAGCTGTCATCCTGAAATGTAATGTCTCTTGGCTCTTCACTTATCAACCACCACCGTGCCTAACAGCTGTCTGTAGACCTATTCTTCACAAATTCATGGCGTTTGGGGTGGGATGGGGGAGAGCTGATTAAGCCAGTGGCTGTCATCACCATGTCTAAAGAGACTAAACTTAGGACTTTATCAGACTAGCCTCTAAAAGTGGGGGGGGGGGTTTGCAGGTATAATTAAAGGAATTTTTATGTCAGCAGAAGAACGCCCCCAACACAGTTACCTTTTCTCCTGGCAAAGGCTTCCCTGGCAATGAAGAGGAAGTGAACAGAGCTCCGTTCACTTTCTCGTTCAAAATTCTGTGGATTCTTGTGAGAAGACGCTTGCGTGGGAAATTCAAAAAAAGAAACAAAAACAACACATAAAAAGTTAAAATAAGCACATACACACACTTAAAAACTTCCACGTAACCCGGGGAGGGTCATAAAAAGTGTGTCACTTCACCTGGATGTCGCAATCTCGCCTGGAAGTGTTCTGGCTGGACCTGCCATTGACACTGCATTCATGTGAGTTAAATGGCGTGAGATTTCATATGCTGGCAATGCTTGCACTAAAGCGCCATGTGGATCAATTGACAGCTTAAGTCATCAATAAAATAGGATGGGTTTTGGCCAGGACACAAATGCAAAAGGGCAATGTCATCTGATATGTGCGCCCTTTCGTGTTTATGTGGCATCGTTACGATGCTGTATTTATTGCATCTGATAAAGTCCTTAGTTGAATATTATGGAAAGGAGTATTCTCCTCCCCATGCCAATCTACTGCCCATCAGTTTTGTTGGGTGAAACTGAGCTTTAATCTAATGGAAAAGGGATGAGAGGAAATCCTTTGTATGCATTTTCTGTGAGACCTTTATGATTCAATAGACCTCTTGCTTGATTCAAGGAGGTGTTCATCAGACTCTGCCTCTGAAGAAAGAGGTTTCGTTTAACTGGATGGCTCCTCACCATTGATAGACCTGTACTCCAAATCACTATGAAATTGTAGAATGCATACAACCTAGGGATAGGCAAGTCTGTCCGTTTCACTTTCTCCCACATTTGAATTTTGGAACTGTTGATAAATTGTCATCCTTACTACAACAGAGGCAGCCAAACAGTGGAGCCCTATATTATAGGTAGCACATGTAGGGAGAAAGTCAGAAAAACTAAAGTGCAGAACAAGTTCAGGCTTGCTAGAGAGGTTCAAAACAACAAAAGGGGCTCTTTTTTTGCTATGTTCATAGCAAAAGGAAGAACAAAGAAATCATAGGGCCATTGAATGAGAAGAACTGTTAAAAACCTCCAAAGAAGGAGACTCCACCACACTCATTGCCATGGCTGCACCAGCATGTGCCCTTGCCTGCCCGCCCATCCGCCTGCCTGACAAGTGGATGGTGGGGCAGCTGGTGGTGGTGGTGCTGCCACTGCTGCACTCCCAGGGAGTGCAGGACGGGCAGGCAAAGGAACATGGTGGGGTGATGGGGCTCTTTTGCCCCTGCTGCGGCTTCAGCTGGCCTCCCCCTCCCCAGGACTGTGGCCGCACTGCCACTCTGCGTTGCTCCTCTCTGCCATCAGCCACGGCCCACACCAACATTCTACAATGTAAGGAGAAAAGTCACCACCACCACCAGCAGGCTCTTTAAGGTGGCACCACCATTTAAGGACGCTCCAGGAGAAACCCCTGCTCTCCAGTCTGGTTGGCTACAACAGGAGGAAGAGCAGGCCTCGCTGCCTCCCCTTTGTTTCCCATTCACAAGACTCCACTGTGGGTTAATAAGCATTGTCACCATCCTTGTTGTCCCCCAGTCTTTAGCTCAGCTAGCAGGCCCCTCCTGTCACTGCCACTGCTAAGGGGGCAAAGGAGGGAGGAGCACCTCACTGCTCGACACCAACACCACGGCGGCGGCAGTAGTCATTGAAGATCCTGAGTTGCTCTGATCCCTGGCTCAACCTTCCTCGTTCCTACCCACCCACTTTGCCCAGGCCCCCCAAAATGCCAGAAAGTTTGACGAAAGGAAGTTGGTTATTTGAGGGAGTTTCTGTGGGGTCCGGATGCATTGCAGCAGCCACAGCAGCTGCTCCCGCCCCCTCCTCTTCCCCTGGGCAGACTCCTAAAGGGACCTAGAGCCGCCTCCTCTGCAGGGAAGGTATGTGTGTGTGTTAGAGGAGGGCAGGCAGGCAAGGGCGGGTGGCGGTGCCCAGCCTCAGCTCTTCGCCTGGGGAGGGGAAGGTGTGTTTGTGTTAGAGGAGGGCAGGCAGGTGAGGGTGCGCGGTGGTGCAGCGATAGTGACAGGACTGTGGGAGCTGCTCAGCCCTCCCCTGCCCGCCCAGCTGGTGCATTGCGAGCCAGCGCCATCAGTTCAAACTCCACGAATACACAAAACCATGAAAGGGAAAGCCGCAAAAAGGAAGGAACGACTGTAATTTGATTCAGTGAACAACTCCTCCATATTGGTTAGGATCAAGTCCAGGATTGCTAATCCCCTTGTTTCTTCCTCTGCATTTTGAAATAGGAACTGCAAAATTTTACAGAAAAAACAACCCAGGTGAGGTCGAGGTTTAGAACCATTCTCCACACTGTGGTATCTTTCCATGGATTTGGAAACTCCTGAGACGGTGGTGCATTTAATCATGGGAGTCCTACACCAGCAATACAGAAGCCTTGGATCATATTCTGTTTTCTGTCCCCAATGTGTTTACCTAGAGAGGGTAAGTATTCAAATACAAAATTAAGATTCAGGTAGCTTATATTTTACACAATCACCCGCCTCATCCATTCTTGGGGAAATGGCAACCAAGAAGTAATGAAAAAAAAATCACCCACATGGAACATTTTCCTCCACAAAAAGGAGTACAAGGAATACTCTTTGAATGGTGAACAATGCATGGACCTTGAGATCAGAAAAGGTGCAGCAGAGCTTATCTGTCCTGATGAACTATGAAGTTCATCAAAATGAAATGACAGGCATTCCTGAGGTATTCCTAGTGTTTAATCTAGTTGGGAACTAATTGCTAGGATCCAGGCCTAGTGGTTAGTCCCCAGTCCCCAACCAGAGTAGACCCACTGAATCAGTTGTTGAATAGTAAGTCAACATATAGCTAAAGCCAATAGGTTCAATAGGTTTACAGACTGTAGGCCCAAATGTCTCTTCATGTAAAATAGTTTGTGTAGAAAAAGAGAACATCAGAAGGTAGGTTAAGCTATTTGCCTTTTCCTAGTCTTGAGTCCCAAATATCACTGAACTCAGAGCGCAGATATCAAATGTAACCTGTAACATATTGCTTTTCACTGCAATGGGGGGCAGTAGTGCTGTTATGTTTTCAAAGTAACACAAAGATTGGTAACACATTACTTCTTTCCAAAAATTAATGTTTATTCATTACTTCAAAACAGTCATTTTTGGAGGGTCATGTTGGCCTTTTTTCTTTTTCTTTCTTTCTTTTTTTATTTTTTGCAATAAAGAATAAGAAAAGTGAAATGGGAAAGTAACATGTTAGCAATATGCTACTAACATACTACTTTGGAACACACAGGTCACCCTCCTGTTTATGTGGGGGATATGTTCCCAGACTTACTGCAGATACAGTAATGGGAAACCGTTTATAATAGTGAACCGCCAGATTATACCATAGAATTGTGCCAGAGAACCTAGAAAATGCCTAGAGAGGATACCTATTCCAGTGGAAGTTGGCCATAGAGTCTTGCTGGAGGACCTCCCAGTGCCTAGAGAGACCACTTCCAGCACAACTCTATAGTCCTCCAGATGCCTAGAGAGACCTTTCCCCCGATTGTGGGTAAGTGAAAACCACAGGTACAATACTGCGCAAATGGGGGGGAGGGTGACCTGTATTGAGTAACATCCAATGGCTAGCATCCTGTTGGTGACATACATGGTGTAATCTGGTGTTACACATGCGTATGTGCTTTTCCAGATGTTGCAGAAGAGATATTCAATACCTCCCTGTACAGAGGCTCCCCCCACAGCTTTCTAGAGCTTAGAATGTACTGTCATGACTATTTACTTCCCCGGGGGTGAGTGGGGTGTGATCCAGGAAGCATCCAGTTCTACAGCTGGGAGAAGAATGCTGATGTTGCCCTTCCAGTTCTTCAGGAAATCCAGGGGGGTGACACTGGCTTTCTTGCCACTGCAGAATCGCAGCGATAAGACCTTTTTTTATGTAATGGGGGAAGCTGATAACTGACCCTTAGTTTTCCCATAGACAAGGTGTAAGCTGCTCTCTACTTCTGAGCCCTCCTTCTCTTTGATAGTTTAGCTGTCTTTCAACAGGGAAGTGCTTTCAGAGTGAAGCGAAGCAAGCCAATGTGTAGTTCCTCCATTTTTAGCATGAAATGATATAGAAGGTGTTTGCCACCTCTTTTTCTGAGTCTGTACTTCAGCTGCTGGTGCATTTTTGCACTATGTCATGCAGCTAATACAGGTTTGATGTGGAGGAAGAGAAATCAAGGAAGCTGATTCACTGCTGCCTCATTTGTAATATTTTAATGACGTGTCATCAGCATTACCATCAAAAGTGGTGAAGCCTGGCAGCAAAAGTGATTCTTAAAAAAAAAAAGCAGGTGTGGGAGGCAATACCTAATATTAACACCCTAATAACAAGAGCTGTTTATTACTTCACTTGAAAAGATTAAGAATCCTTACTGAAAGGATTCTGCTCCCTGTAAGCATGCCACAGCTTGTTAGAACAAACATACCCCTTGGAACATGCTTGACCTTGGTTCATCCTTAATACACCTATTTAAATTGTTGGTACCTGTAGTCTACTCAGCCAATGAAGGTATGCACCACTTGCGGCTTGGGATTCAGCAATGAACTCTGTGCCTTGTGGCTTGAAGTGCAGGTTGGCACAACCAAATATTTTGCAAAGAGCACATTCATCCAGCCCTCCTCCTTCTCTCCCTCCCCCCATATCAGCCTTTGAAAAGCAATGCAAAATAGGAGGTTTGGCCCCACTCTGGTGAGAATCTTCAAAGCGGGACTTCCCCCCTCTGTGATCTGAAGGATTTTCAAGGAGGAATCCCCTCCAGCACTAGCAAGTCTCAGAAGGGATGCCAGCACCCTGTAGAAAAAAAAAGCTTTGAAGATGGGGCCTCCCCATTGATAGAAGTCTTTGCAGAAGCTCCATCCCTACCTTCCCAGTTGGAAAGTCTTTCAAGTGTCAGGAAGTTAGAGACTTTCAAAGGCTTCAGTCAGAAAAAGGGTAGGAGGAGAACCCTTCGTTAGGATCCTCTGTGTGTGTGTGTGTGTGTGTCTGTGTGTCTGTCTGTCTGTCTGTCTGTCTGTGGGAAGGGGAAAGCTATGGGTTGGAAGCACCTGCTGCATGAAGGCAAAACCTACACCAGTTTCTTGTCAGTTATAACACCTGGAGACCTTGCTTCTGGGAGATCCTCATCCAAAACCAAGATAATCTACTTTATCTTTGTGTTGATCTTATCGATTTACAGAAAACTGTCAAGAGATACTTCGATTATTCTGTCCCACTCACTCATCACACTGGAGATACAATTAATTTTAAATTGCCAGGAGCCCTTCTACACAGGAGGGAACCTAATTCTGTTACTTGTCAAAGTGACTGTGGAGGACTGATGCCCAGGTAGTCCAAGTGCATTCCACCAATCTATAACTTGCCAGTAACTGAAAAAGTCTGATTAAGATGCCCTTTTAGTGGCACCTGAAAAGTACCAAGTAGCATGATTGAAAATATCATCCAATGACCAAATTGCAAGGGTTTTACCACCCACTCAGCAGAAACAGATAAGTAGTAGAATGTGTGATAACATGTAGGGGGGGTTCAGCTGTCCTGCCAGTCAAATTATTGATTCCATGCACACCTCACTACTGCATCTTCCATAGCCTTCCTCAGGTAGCAATCAGGATTAGGAGTATTCTTGCCTGATATGAAATCTAACCAACACTTGTATTTGCATTTTATTTAAATTTGTCCTCATGCCTCTTATTCCTAAACTTCCTCACTAGAAATGGGAACCTATGGACTCCTGTTGTTTGATAGCAAGAAGCAAGGGAGGGGAAGTTAGATATGTTAAATTTGGTGAAAGGGGTTCAGCATTCCAGATACTGTACATGCAACATGGTAGGGCAGCCTTTCCCAATCCAATGCTGCCCAGATGTCTGGACTCCCATCCACCATAATCCCCAACTACCAGCCATGCTGGCTAGGGCAAATGGAAATTGAAGTCCAGACATCTGGTGGGATTCCAGTATGGAGAAGGCTGCAGTAAGGCAAGTGCAGGTTTGAGGACACGGGAAGGGCTGAACAGAAGAATGCACAAGAGGACAGTGAGGAAGAGTGAGTGGAATTGTGGGATGGTAGAAGAATTTGGAAGCGAAAAATATTGGATTTTGGTATATTTTGTTATAACCTCCAATATTTTACAGATGAAAACTGGGATACGTGTGGCCAAGCCACATCAGAGTGTGGTCAAGATGGTAAGAGTTATCAACGAGGAAGAAAATGCAAGCTATGAGAAGCTGCAGCAGTTTGCTTTTGCCTGAGCCTACTGAGAAGGTGAGATTCCTCCCTCTCCTCTCCTCTATGCTGGATTAATTAAGTGCAAATTTCTTCCGCACTTTGAACTCAGTTTGTAGCACTGAAGTAAGCTGAGAACAAAGATGGGAAGTGGAAGGAGGAAAGGGAAACTTCCACTGCTGCCACATTGCAGAAATAATGCAGCTTTACACCTCTTCAACTATCATGGCTCCATCCTATGGAATCCTGGGATTTGTAGTTTGTTGTGGCACCAGAGCTCCCTGACAGAGAAGACTAAATACCTCACAAAACTACAAACCCCAGAATTCTATAGCCATGCCAGTGAAAGCAGTGTCAAACTGTGTTATTTCTGCAGTGTGTCAGCAGCCTGGGACATTTTAAAGTGGGATGTGGAATGACAGAACATTAATTGGGATGGTGCTTCCAAAGTGAGGCAATTGGAATGTATGTTTTGGGGAGCATTTTATATCTTAGGGTCTATAGAGGAAAGCCGGAGCAAAGGTTGGGATTAATTTTTTTATAATTAATTCAGTAGCTCTGATTTGCTAATATTTCATCCATCCATTCCTGTATTTATATCCTGCCTTTCTCCCAGATTGGGGGCTTATCTACACTAGCCAGGATATGCCGGCTCCCCACCAGCATATCCTGGCTGTTGAGGTGGCCTGTTCTGCCCCCATTACCTGAAGAAAATGGGTCGGAGTCCACACAGGAATGTCAGGCTGCTGTGCAGCTGCCATCCCCCCCTCTCTGCCAGATTTGGGCAACTGGCTGCACCATGTGACAAGCCCCCTGCATGTGACCAGCTTTGGTCACATGCTGCAGTCCTGCTGCCCGGATGCTGCAGAGCAAGGGTGACTGGCAGCAGCAGCGAGGAGCAACGTTTTGGGACGGGCTTCCATGGGCACACAGGGCCCAAACCATCCCATCCCAGCAAGGATGCATTAAACCAGGTATTTTCTTAAACTGCTGTAAAGGGCCCTATCTGGGTCCCCCCCCCCATTCCAGCCCTGTATCTGCCCAAAGGATGGTGAGACTGCCTGGGGGCAGATTGGGGCAAAAGCCCTGCATCATCTAGACTGCAGGGCTCTAGAATGGGGGCAAGCCAGGGTATTTGGCTGACGTAGACAACTCCTGGGACTCAAGGTGGCTTACAAAAAGGCTTAAAATACCATAAAAACACATATACTGTAGTTAAAAACATACAAAATTAAGGTTATAACAGTATTAAATAAAAACAGAATTAAAAACTATTTGCAATCTTGAAAAGATTAAAAACCGTACAGCACCATAAAAGCCCTTCATTCAAAATCAGTTTCCAAAGACTTGCTGGAAAAGAAAAGTGTTAACCTGGCACCAAATAGAAAACAAAGGAGCCATCCTAATTTCCATTTCAGCAGCAGTTTTCAAATTTGTTATTTTAAATCATTAAATGTCAGCAATGTTACATTTTGAGTAATGGGCAATTAATTTGTATCAATTTAATTTTTTAATTTGATGGGTAATTTGGGGGTGGATGGGCCGTTTTGGGCTATATTTTCATACTTTTAATTGACTTTTAAAAATGCAAAAGTGATGCATTAATAATGACTAATGCAACAGTTAATGTTAGAACATCATCTTAACAGTATAATGTTAACAAATTAATGATTTAATTTCTTTAATGATTTAATATTGACATGATAGCATTAATGGGAATATTTCCAAGTTACATAGACAGATAAAAATTCAGGAAAAATATTTTTAAATGTAAATCACTAGAGGGTACAAGATAGGATGGGGATAACAAATCTAAATAATAAACAAACTGTTAAACTGAAAGAATGATCCCTTTGTTCCTTCCTTTCTCATAATTGGCTTTATTTGTCAAAATATTTGTAGATATTCTTATTTGAAAAACTACTAATTGGAGGATGCTATGAGAAAAAGTTGAAACAGAGGGCCCCTTCACACTACACAGCTGTAGCACAATGATTCACTTTAACTTCGCCAAGGCTGCATCTTATAGAGTCCTGGGATGTGTAGTTTGCTCAGAGGCATCAGTGGAGCTCCCTGGCTGACAATTCCAAAGGCCCCTCCCTCCCTTGTGTATTTTTAAAATTTGCCATGCTTGTGTCTTCTCGTGAGAATCAGCAAGATCTCAAACCCTGAAGTAAACAGAGCTCTGTTCATGCTCTGTTTATGCTGGGGCTACCTATTGACGCTATTAAAGGTAAGGTCTGATAGGAAGGGTTCTTTTGCCGGCAGAAAAATGGTTTAAAATATGCTGGCAAAAGAATGTTGGAAGAGGATTGTCTGATAAGTTCTAAGGCAAACATATTATGAGGTTTTCTTGGCAAGATTTTTTCAGAAGGGTTTTTGCCTTTTCCTTCCTTGGAGGATGAGAGAGTGTGACTTGCCCAAGGTCACCCTGTGGGTTTCCATGGCTGAGCAAGGATTTGGACTCTGGTCTCCCAGAGTCCTGGTCCAATGTTCAAACCACTGTGCCACATTGGCTCTTTGTCCATTATTGTTGTTGTTCTGACTTATGGTGATCCTAAAATGAAACCTATCATGGTTTTTTCTGAGATTGAGACTGTATTTGTCCAAGGTCACCCAGTGGGTTTCATGAACGAATTGGGCTTTGAAACCTGGGACTTTTTCGGACAATGTAAAAATAATGGAAGCAGCGTCGCCAGGTTGCGACGCTGCAGCGCAAGAGGGTGTCAGTTTTGTATGATGCTCCTTCCCAGCGGTACTGTTGCAGTACCGCTGGGACATTTGACCATTATATTTTTGCTTTTACAGTCATATTTTACTCACGATCGCTAATCGTGAGTAAAATATGACGGTAGAAAACAAAAATATCACGTTCAAATATCCCAGCGGTACTGCAACAGTACCGCTGGGAAGGAGCGTCGTACGAAACTGACGCCCTCTAGCGCTGCAGCGTCGCAACCTGGCGACATTGCTTCCGTTATTTTTACATTGTCCGAAAAAGTCCCTGATCTCCAGAGTTCTGGTACAACATTCAAACCACTACACCATTCAAACCACTACATAATGCGGGCTCCATTATACAGGAACCTATTTGTCACATTTCAAACTCCCTTCATGCACACACACTGGACTGTTACACCTCCCCCCCCCCGCCTGTTCCCCAGTTCTATTTATGAGGAATAGATTGGAAATATTCCCTAGGTTGCCAGAGTGAAAGCTGGAGAGGACTCCTATACCTTCAGTGGTTATGTAGAAGAGGGAATTTCAGCATGTGTTGCTTCTTACCTGGTTGTGTGACAAGCAATATCTGCTGAAATTCCCTCTTCTATACAAACAAAAAGTTATAGGAGATTTCAGTCTGGCAACCCTATATTACTACCCTGTTCCTGGGCTGAAAGACGTTGATGGACTATCTCCCTCTGTATACACAATCCTAAGTGTCAAAACTGTGTTGGGATGGACAATTAACTTATCAAGACCTGGGCCCACTGCCACCTTCCACTCTCACCTCCCCATGGTGAAAAACAAGTCACTGAGAAATGTCTCAGGAGCCACTTAATCTGCCACTTATATGTTATCCTGCCTCCCTAGGGCCTTTTTTAGGTAGAAAAGGCCTGTTTTAGAAACAGGAAGTGATTACATAGTTTCTGTTTGTAAAACAAAGAAACAAATGCTGTTTGGGTCCTGAAACAAGACAGGGGACATACACTTTAAATGGTAAACTCTGGTTCTAAGGCTTCTGGGAATGGTATTTGCCATTTTATTGGAAGTTCTTCCCCACCATGGGAGGTGAGAGTCAGAGGAATGGTGTGTGTGGGGGTGTACTTTCCCCATCTCTGCCTTAGAGTTGGGCCAAGCCCCCCTCCCCACTCCTGCCCCGTGGCCTTACCCTCTAGCTCCACCACCAGTCTCATCCATTTATTCCACTGGGTAGCGGGGAATGGGAATTATTCCTTATGAAAAGTTATCCTCCACTGAACATGGTAGAAGATCCTTGCTCTTTTTAAGCCTGAGTTTCTCCTTTAGGATTGTCCAGCTTAAGTTATCATACCCTCTAACTGTCCCATTTTGGTAGGGTCAGTTTCAATTAACCTTCTGTCATCCCGTTTTTTCAGCTGCTCTCAAAATGTCCCAGTTTCTCTCTCTGCTTTCCACTTTCCCCCTTCGTCCTTAGCTTACTTCAGTTGATGCAAACAGATTTAATAGTTTACATTCCACTAAGTCAGCGGAAAGGAGGGGGCAGGATTCTGTCTTTCCACGTACATTCAGGCAAAAGCAAACAACTACAGCCTCTCGTTGCTCGTGTGTACTTCCTCTTTAATAACTTTTGCCATCTTGGCCACAATGTGATGTTGCTTGACCACATATGTCCAGTTTTCACCTGTGAAATGTTGGAAGGTGTGGGTTAAGCTTCTTAATTGGGAACCTGGAGGGTTGACTGTATCCTCTTAACAACTCAAGGCTTTTCCCCCTGCACACCAGCCTGTAGTTCCTTACTACCTGCTTTCACCAAAGGGATGTAAGAGGAAAACAGCCTGAACCCACGCAGTGGTGACTGGAGGAATTATCTGCTTGCTGCTCCCCTCCGAGGCTTGAAGCCAGGGACGCTCTTTGCAAAAATAAATTCCAGCCCAAAGTGTGTGTTTAACTTGGCTACAAGGCATGACCTGCTCTTCAGCACAGGTGCCCAATTTGGATGGTGGTGATGCCATTCTGCAGGACTCCCCACCTTCATAATACAAACAAGGTAAGCAGCCAAAGTCTCAGAAGCATCTGGCATGGCAGTAACTATTCTGGTGCAAAGCCTGATGCTTGTTTATATAATCCCTCCATGTCCTTCCACCTTAAAAAACAAAAACAAAAAACAACAACACCATGAAGAGTGTTGTGGCTCTATGTGTTTTTCCCCCAATCCATTTCCTTGCCATATTCCCCACTTCCCCAATGGGCAGGCATTTCACATTTCCCTTCTGTTTTATAAAGCTGGCACAGATTGTGTTCAGGATGGTTGGGGTGGGGGGTGGCAGAAAAAGTAAAATTTGCCTGCCTGTGATCTTTTTTCTTCCTTCCTTTCTGTTAAATGTTGCTCTTTGCAGATATATCAATGTGTTCCCACTACCCTACCCCCAGTCAAATGCTTATTATTAGCATGTCTTTATCCTTGTTGGCAAAACACATAAATCTCCCAGTTTCCCCCCCCCCACCTGAATGATGGGACATGGATTCTGCTAGCAGATCTGTCAGCACTTGATAACATGAAGATTGCTGGAGGATTTTCCTTGTTTTTTTTCTGGGCTGTGAGGCCCTGTTCTGGAAGAGTTTACTTCTGATGTTTCTGAAGATGCCAGAGAATGGTTGGGTAGGAGTGTCAGCCACAGATGCAGGTGAAACATCAGAAGTAAATTCTTCCAGAACACAGCCTCACAGCCTGGAAAAAAAAAAACAAGGAAAATCTATGGATGCCGGCCATGAAAGCCTTTGCCTTCACATAGAGCTGGAGGAATTTGATTGCATCATCCAGGTTGTATCACTGCCCCACCCCCTTTTCATCACCAATTCTTCCTCTACAACCATTCCAAGGAGCATCTGACTGCTTTTCCTTCTTCCACGTCATAAAGAAGAAATGATCTCTGGGAGTTTGCTTTAAGACTGCTCAGAGACTGTAGGGAATGCAGGCAGAGAGCTATATTGTTCTATGTTGTTAACAGGTTGCTTCATGGGTGCCTGGGGCTACCAAGTGAGGGGGAGGTATGTAGTTTGGGATTCACCTTTTCTGTTCATATCAAAATTCTTGATGGGCCCCGTGTACTAAAAAAGCATCCCTAGTACAGCTCATAAAACAATTTTAAAAAGCCACACCGCAGGGCCATCGTAGTAATAACACCAGAGATTCGTAAAGCAAACAATGCAGCAAGATTAGAGCACAGAAGGGAGGTATGCCTCAATGAGAGTCTTACTACACACCGAAGTAAAGCAGCAACACAGCAGGAAGGTTGTCTTTCATGCTGCCTTACTGCACGACGTCATCATTCTTCTGTTCCAGTCCTGTGGGAGACCTACTGCGTCTTTTTTCTAAGCAGAAAAACCTGCTAAAAAAAAGATGCAGTTTTACTTCAGTCTCATATGGGGCTGGAGTGGCAGAACAGTGGAAGAACAATTATGTCATGGGGTAAGGCAGCACAGAAAGCGGAACCTTCCGGCTGTCCTGCTGCTTTAATTTGGCATGCACTGAGCCTCTTAGTCTTGCAAAGCTCAATCATAACATAAATCATTCACTTGCCTCCTCAAACACAAGGAGGGACAGCTACTGTTGGGGCCCCTTGTACCAAAAAATTCATAGACAAGGTGCCAAGGTAGAGAAGACCCTGCTGCAGCTGCCTGCTACTTAGGTGGAATGAGAGCAGTCAGATTGCTACAGCAGATCTCCATGAACAGCAACATTCATGTAGAAAGCAGTAGTGGTGATTGCTTAGCAGACTACTGCTGATGAGCTCTGACAATGGTTGCCTCTGATGCTGAAGGTAGTGGACCACAGCAGAGGGAGACATGTATCCATTCCTTTGCCAGTGCTGATATTGCAGGTATTATTTGCTTGATTTACTCATCCAGATGGTGCTGGCCAATATGGTTGCAGCCCAGCAATCTTTCTGGCTTGCTGCCTGATATGAGCTGTCTTGCGCCTTTTTGCCTTTCTCTTATCATGACCCACATTCCCACTTACATCAGGCTGGGAGCACAACCATGTGAAATAAGTACCCTACACCTTTATGAACGCAGTCAAGAGCCTTAACGAATGGTGGCACCACCATCACATCTAGGGGAGGGGGAAGTTAAACACATTCAGGAAGCATAAAGTGCTTTGCACGTGCAAGCAAACGGGAAACAATGTAATGACCATGCTGCAAGGACAACATGTTCAAGATGTTTGATTACATAAAGGAAGTCCAAATGGCACCACCCTCCACAACTGGCACCAATGTTTTATAAAGTCTTGGTGCATCAATTCTTGTCTTCCTTTCTCCCTCCGTTCATGGTGCCAACAAATGAATCCCAATTGCAACTGATTCAATTGCTAATACCATTGATGCTGCTGTGCCTATAGAGGGCAACGTTGGATGATTAATTTTTAATTTCTGTAGGATATGACATAGCCTAGATCCTACTGCTGGTCCAACTAGAGTAGACCCAATGGCTACTCTATAGCTATCTGCTGTGTCACTACTGAACAATAAATTCAATGGGTCTGCTCTGCTTGGGACTAACCAAGAGGATTCTGGTCAGTGTCCCTCTTTGTTCCACTTTAACGATGGAAACAATATTTGAAAATAGTCATAATTTTTTTGGGAAAAAAAAACCTGACATCAAGAATCCTGAACTGGAGAGAATCTTTGTAATTCAGGATGTATTCTATACAAAATGTGGTTTTTTTTATTTTTATTTTATTTTTTATTTTTTTTAGAAAATAGCAGTTTCTGTGTAGGAACCAGATTTTCTGTACAGAAAAATAATATTTGTACATAGCAATATAATATTCTGTATAGAAAATGCTGTTTCATGTGCAGAAAATGCTGTAGCTGGAGACTTATTCTGCACAAAATGCACATATGGTTGTTTTGCAAAGAAAACAGCATTTTCCTTGTAGAAATCATAATTTTCTTGCAGTGGGAAGAAAACTGCTAAAATTACCTGTTGCTTCCTTTCAGAAGACATTTAATGAAAAATTGCATTCCTGTTCCATGTACCACTATCTCTGACCCTGCACACTTGATTGTGACATTATTAAAGGAGTTGTAAAGCGGTATTGGCGGAAGTTTCCGTCAATAAAAAGTGGCACCTTTTCCGTTGCTCCAGCATGGAGGAAGGACAGGAGGAGGACAGGGCGCACAGTATTGACCGCCGGAAGTGGGTCAGCGTCCTCCTCCTCCTCCTCCTCTGTGGTTTTTTTTTTTCAAGAGCATCTGATAAAGTCCTCAAAATGCAAAGAGGTGTCGGTTAGTTCTCTTCACAAACTGCATAAACCATCCCATTACCATATAGGACCTTCCTCCATTATTTACATTCCCCAGTTTGAAGCTAGGTGTGTGGGGACTGGGAAAATGGGTTAGGTGGTGTTTTTTCCCCTGGTCACGATGATGCCTCTGAGAAATCCCTCCCTAGAGAGAGATTTGGCATCAACCCTCCTATTGTTCCAACAATAGGTGAAGATTACAAGCTTTTGTTTTATTGTTAGGTCATCAGTAATCATACCCAGTGATGGCTTTGCAGCCTCCATGTCAGCAGGATGGTACTTCAGTCTGAACTTTGAAAGAGCTGTATAAGATGATGAGCCCTGTCTTCCAAACAGTCAATCACATTGGACAGTTTAAGTTCAGACTAAAACCCAAAACCAATTCATGACCACACTGGCACAGAAGCTATCAGCCACCTGTGAAAGAAGGGAAGAACTTTGTACTAAAGCCTAATCGTTGCCCAGACAAAATAATAATAATAATTATAATAATAATTATTATTTATTTCTATCCCCCCCTGCAACGCAATCGGGGTGGCTTACAATATAAAAACTCCATACCCTAGTCCTTAATATTAAATTAGAAAAGATTAAAAACTTACAATAATTTTAAAAGATATTAAATTAGAAAAGATTAAAAACATACAATTAAAAAAAATTCCAATGGCAGCTCAAAGGGAAAGGATAGCTGAGTCTTCAGGCCAGGATAGTTATTCAGGAAAGGCCTGCTGGAAAAGATCCGTCTTGACAGTTTTTTTTAAAGCTGTCTAAGGTGGTAATAAGACGGATCTTGTCCAGGAGGCCATTCCATATTCCATAAATGTAAAACTAAAACTAAACAGCAATGAGAAAGGAATGTGAATCTGGACAAATGCAACTCCTTTGTCCCTAGGAGGTCATCTCAGAGGTCTGATACATCCCATAATTTCCAAGCACCCACACCAAATGCTCCCATAGGGCATAACCCTATCCCTAACATACCCTTCAATATTTAACAATATTTAAATATTTAAATTGGAAACGTGTGACCAAGCAACATCAGAGTGTGGTTAAGATTGCAAAAGTTATTAATGAGGAAGCTAGAAAATCACACAAGCTAGAAGCAGCTGCAGCAATTTGCTTTTGCCTGGATTTACAGGGAAGGGCAAAATTATGCCCCCTCCTCTCCTCTCTGCTGAGATAATTGAGTGAAAACTATTTTTGCATTTTGAACTCAGTTTGAACCAACTGAAGCAAACCAAGGAGGAAACTGGGATGAGAGGAGAGAAACTGACATTTTAAAAGGTGCTGAAATAGTGGAATGACAGAGAATAAGTTGGGATGTCCCTGTGTAATCAGGACAATTGGAAGATATGCTACAAATATATAGCAAGTTAATGGTATCTACCACCAAAGAGATTCACCTTCTCAGGATATTTGCTGCCGTCTCAGAAATACATTTAATTATAATACAGTCCTTGTAAAAGCTGTATGTATGTGTCTTCAAGTTGCCTGTTGATTTATGGCGACCCCATGAATTTTATAGGGTGTTCTTAGGTAAGGAATACTCAGAGGTGGTTGTGCCAGTTCCTTCTCCCTACAGCACCTGGTATACGGCTTTCTAAAGTATAAAAGTTCATGCCACATTGGACCAGTCAGCCTCTCAACAGCCTTGTCCATCTGTCTTCATTCTAAAACCTGTTAAACAGTGGCTGCCGCTACAAGGCTCCTTACTTCTGGAGTGGTCTCAAAAGACCTAGTCCAGAATAAGTAGCTCAAGCCTTGACTACCCTTCAAGATGGAAGCCTGAACTCTTTATAGACTCGTAATGCTACATGGCACGATCCCTACAATCCCCTTTGTGCTGGCCAGAGGCCAGATAGGTCTCCCCCTCCCCTCCAGACCCACCCCAGGTTGACAAAGTCTCATTTGTCTAAAGAATTTCTGACTCAAGATGAACCATTGTGTGGTGTCTCTGGCTGGCAGCCCGGAAGATCCCACACGCACTGAAAAGACCCACATTCTTCTCCACCATGCTGGTCCTATGGCATCCAGTTTCAATGCTTTGTTAAGGGGATGGGTAGGAGGGGGGAGGTCCTTTGTCCCAGTCTCAGTGCCAGAAGATGAATATTCAGATGAAACAGGTATAGGAGCCAGATGCCTCATCTGGTGTAAATCACCAATTGTTTCTGGACTTTGGTGTTTTTTTAGCAAAGACTTACGGCCAGCAGAGGATGACTGAGAGAGCAGATGAAGACAGACTGAAAACATAGTTTCTCTAGCCATGGAACACAAGTTTTAAACAAAATGGAACAAACAAAATGCCCCAAATAAACATTGTCTTAAATCTAGGAGAGAACAGGCACATCTATACACACGTACATCTGTGTGTGCACATGCGGACACACACTCAGCAATGAAATGATCACTCCTTATAAAAGAACAAGCCTTTAGAGTGCTGTATTTTAGTTGAAACGGTCTTTGTGAGGCTAATTTTTTTATTTAAATGTACATTTAACAATGTAGCGCACTCCGTCCAGCATATCTCCTCTGAAGTAAAATCACAAAGGACTGAGATATTTCTTCTTACAGACTTTTTTTAAAAAAAAACTTTTTTTTTTCTTTTACAGAGCCACATCTCAGTGAAATATTCTCCATTCCTTTTTCTTGCTGAAGCTGCAGATGTACATTATGCTAGTGTGGAAAAAAAAAAAGCTAATTAAACTGCATAGGCTCCGCAGGAGGCAGGGAAGGCCTGCAGTGCACAGGGAATGATTGATTTGGACTGTCACACGGCTCTGCTGGGTGTCATAACTTAGTGACAAATAAAGGATTAGAGTGTCCCAGAGAAGCTCTCTCCCTTTTATTGTTCACCAGACATCAAAGCACAAAAGCATATTAGCATTTTTAATAAGTAGTTAGGTCAGTCTGTGGCTTACAGTTTGGAATTACTTTATAGAAAGCTAAAAGAAGGGTGGGTGGGGGGAAGAGAAAGGAAGGGGAAAAAAAACACTAACCCAAACTTCTTGGTAGATTAAAATATAGAATGTCCACAAGGCATGAACGATCCTTCCATTGCTTTAAGTTGAGATTGTATTATTTGTCTAAAGCACACAGGGAGGAAACATTTTTAGTGCACTGTCTAGTAGGCTAGATCACTCGCTGTTAAAAATAGAGACAATGCACACACCAAAAAAAGGAGGAAAAAAGATAAAAAGGGGGAGGGAGAAAAGTTGAAAGAGCAGCATCAAAGAGGCAATAAGCAACACAGAGGTTTGTGTGGAATGTTACATGTTTATTGTTCATGGGGAGTGGATTGTTTTCCCCTCATACAATTAGTGCATTGGATAGTTTAAAAAGAAAAGGGGAAAAAAAGACAGCTTATCTCCAATAAACATATATCCCTAAAAATAAAAACTGTTCGCTTTAAAAAAATATATATTATTGTTGGTGGTAAAGGGAACAGAGTGTGTTTACCTAAAGTAAACAGAAATAGGCTATGGAAATGTGAACTAGGATAGAATAATGAAGTTCGCTTTCTTATCAGCAGTAGTATTAGCTCACCAGAACTGTTAACATTTCTCTTTGAAGTGGGCACAGTCCCCTTTTTTGATCGTGCTGCTCTGTAATGACAGTACCGGAGGAAATGACACTGATTTGCATATCAGATGTCAAATCTATATTGCTCTTTTGAAGCTCGTAGATCTATATGCATTCTTATGTAGGAATGCTGCAGTACAACATTACTGAGAGTATTAAACGCATCTGCTCAGAGAACACAGCTAGCTACCGCTATGCTCTAGTTCAAACAGAACTGGCACTTCAGTTCCTGTACATAGGTGATCACAGATCCCATCCCAAGGACTAAAATGGTGCACCCTTCTCCTCTTTTAGCCGTAGATACTATTAAAGCTGAAGATACTATTCACAGTTTGTGTTTCTCACTAAACTTTCTGATCTTAACTGGATATTAAAAAAAATATATCAGTGAAATGCCATCCTTTGCAGCAGAATCAAACAAAGGTTCTTTTGTTTGGTTTTTTTTTTAAAAAAAAAAAACAGATTGCAGATGCCACCTGGTTTAAGAAGCAGATTGCAATTGATACATTTGCTGCTAATTGCCATCAAGTTGGCTTCGACTTATGGTGGGTGACCCAATGAATGAGAGACCTCCAAAACACCCTGCTATCAATAGCCCTGCTCCAGTCTTGCAAACTCAGGGTTGTAGCTTCCTTGATTGAGTCTATTCACCTAGAATATGGTCTTCATCTTTTCCTACTGCATTCCACCATACCAAGCATTCTCATCTTTTCTGGTAGGTTACACCTTAGTCCACATCCTGTCTGATCTTGGAAGCTATGCAGGGTCAACCCTGATTAATATGTGGATGGGGGAATGCCAACAAATGCCAGGTGGTATAGGATATATTTCAGAAGAAGGAACTGCCAAAACCACCTCCGAGTACTCCTTGTCTAAGAAAACCCTATGAAATTCATGGAGTCGCCGTAAGTTAACAGGCAGCTTGAAGGCACATGCACATACCTTGGTAAATGGTAGACTGATTGTAACTGTGATTACTTGAAAATGAATAGGCTGAGGATTACAGCCTTGTGTTGCATTTTTATATTCCTTCATTCATTATATTTATCTTACAACTTTCTTCCCAGGTGGCATACCTGGTTCTCTCCTCCATTTTATCTTCATTACAGCCCTATGAGGTAGCTTATGATGGCATTGCTAGTTGGCTGAAGGTCTCCCAGTGAGCTACCTAACTGAGGGATTTGAACCCAGGTGTTCACAGTCCTCCTAGGATAGCACTAACCACTGCACTAGGTTGGCTCTCTTTCTTTTGCTTAGTGGATGAGGATAGGATCTTTCTTTAAAAATACAAAAAAAAAAACCAAAACCCAAAAAACAAGGGCCTTGTATGAATAAAAAAAATGGTGATCAGTGTAGAAGAATAAGCCCAAGCAGTCATATTGGCTGAATTTAAGGTACTCCATGATCTCATGACCCAAATTAACCCACATATTTTCTTGAGGTGAGGGTAGAATTATCTACCAGTAGAGAACTGGTTGTTTGAATCAGCTGGTTATTTATTTTAAGTTTTCCCATTTTGCTATTAAAAAGAAATAGGCACAGTATCAAATAACCCAATCACTCTCTGTAGAACACTGCCAAATCTTTCATGCTCTACCTGTGACTAATAAGACCAAAGTCTTGGAGCTGCTGCAAAATAGAATGGAAGCTTCATCTCATATTACCTCTTTAAGAATTTTTGTTCACCCTTTCCTGACAAGATGTAAACAGACAGATTCCAGCACACAAACTGGCAGTTAGACACTATCTAACAGGCACTAAACAGTGATTAAACAACAAAGAAAACCCAACATGAACATAGATATGAGTCTACATGCATTCTCATTTGCATTTTCTGAGAGCCACTTCCCACACAGCAATAATCATCACAGGAGAGATTTGAAAATGCTATCATACCAATCAGAGTCATAATGGGGAGTCAATTCTAGGTCACCTTTGCCAAAATCAATGCAGTATTTCTAGGTGAAAGACAAAATTGCATCTTTAACACCAGATGTTATCTCTGGAACAATACAGAAGCCTCAAGGTGCTTATTCTGTTACAGAAGAGAGCCTTTTCGGTGGCTGCTCTCAGAATGTGGAATTCCTTTCCACCAGGAGCTAAGTTGTCCACCGTCCCAGCTCTCTTTCCACCAGTTGAAGGACCTGTTTACTCATGCATTTGAGTGTCTGTTGCAGAATGTTTTTTCATTGGGGTGTGTTATATTTTTATTATGACTACTGTATTTTAACAGCCTTTTAAAGTGGTTTCAAATTAGTTTTTAATTTTTTTTGTTTAATCAATTTAAAAAATCCTTTTGTTTCATCCATTGTGTTAACTGTAATTTGTTTTAACTTGTAATATGAACCTCCTTAGGTCCTATATGGGGAGAAAGGCAGGATATAACTAAACTGAACTAAACCAAGATAAATATCCAAGGTGTCCTAACACATTCATGAGTTTAACTGTTAAGGAAGAATTAGCACAACTACGGTATTGATAAAGGTGAGATACTAGATCATTTTTCCTTGAATGCAGAAGTCAGAATAGGATTTGTTTATACTTTTGTAGGACTTTGAGGGAAGAAATAATCTGAGCAGTAGCCAACTACAGGAAGAAGCCTGTTTTCAAACGTTTCAACCAGCCTCCAGAAGGTTTCATTTCCATTCTGCCCTTTTTGAGAAGGAACACAAAAACACCATGGGAGCTGGGTTAGGGAGCAGTCAGCTGCCTGTCTGAGAGTTAACCATAATCTTTATTATAGCGGTATGCATGTGATCTTTGTTTCTAAACATCTTTTGTTTTATAGAATGGTATTTTGGATGTTTGGAGTCCAGCTCAGTTTACTGGAAAGAACTGCCTGAGAAAATTCTAAAACTGCCCCCTCCTAACCAAGGAAACATGCCCAAGAAGAGGTTCTGGGAGCCTTAGGAGCAGCCAAAGTCATCTCCTTGGTTGTTGGATGGAATCACAGTAGGAGAAAGCTGAAAGAATCACTAGGCTGAAAAATGGATTGCTCTTCAAGGAAGGCTTGGCCAGTTTACTCCTTAACAGCAGCTGAAGTTGTATAGACCACCTGCTGAGGAGGAGGACTCTACTACAGGGGTAGGGAAAGTGGAGTCCAAGGGCCACATGCAGCCCCCACAGCCTCCAACTGTCCCAGTTTGGCAGGGAGAGTCCCAATTCATCCTCTGTTGTCCCACAATTTCAGCTGCTTTTAAAATGGCCCCATTTCTCTTCTCTCCACCCATTTTCATCCTTTGTCCTCAGCTTACTTCAATTTGCTGCAGACTGAGTTCAAAGTGCAAAAGTAATTTGCACTCAATTAACTCAGCAAAGTGGAGAGGAATTGAGTGGTTGAATCTTGTCCTTCCCAGTAGACTCAGCCAAAAGCAAACTGCTGCAGCCTCCCTGAGCTTCTCTGTTCTTCCTCATTAATATTTTGTGCCAGTTTGACTGCACTCTGATATTGCTTGTCTGCGTGTGTCCAAGTTTTCATCTGTTAAATGTTGGAGGGTATGAACCCCACTCCTTTTTCTTGCAGCTCCTGAAGCCCTCCAAGATATCCCCCAAGAAAAACCCACTTGATGATATATATTTTTGCCCCAAACACTTAAAAAACAAAAATCAACTAACAGCTATCCCCCAAACAGCCAACAACCAAGATTTCAGCTGAGAACCAATTTTGCCAACCGCCTGTCCCCCCAACCCCCACCCAAGAAATTAACAATGAAAGAAATTAACAAATAAACACTTCAACAAACATAAACATGTACCAAGAAAAGGTTACAGTTCATTAAAAGAGCATCCTGTACATCCTGTGTTCTTGCTGGGAAAGGGGAGTGGGGGAATAATAATAATAATAATACTGAGTTATTTATTACCCGCCTCTCCCCTCAGGATCGGGGCGGGGTACATACATTGCAATACACACAGTAATACAGTACAGTTCATCACATACAATTTTTTTTTTAATACAGTTCAGCAAGTTATACAGTGTTACACAGATCAGAAATCAGTACAAACATAGTACAGCAGTTATACGTTACAAATAGTTATAGACAATTGCACAACACAGTAGATGGTGCTGCTGGCATGCAGAAGTGACTCTTTTTTTTTTCTAGAATGCATTGTACATTAAATAAGCGACTGCTGCTGTTGTTTTTCTTATTGGAAACCGTATTAGTAGTTTCACAGCATGTTGCCCCAGCTCTTAGTGTGCTGGTACTCATTTTACCAATTTTTTAATGGAAGGCTGAGTCGACCTGGGGGGCCCTGGAATCGAACCTATGACCTCAAGATCTAACATGAGTTGTTGGCTGCAGTTTTGGCTGCATTAGCTTACTGTGCCACCAGGGCCCCTATTCACACTGTAATCATGCAAATACAGAGTGATATTGAGGGCTATTCACAGGTTTTCCTGTCAATGAAAAGTGATGAGCAATTAATGCGTGAAGCACACATTGACCATGGAAGGACAATAAGGGGAACCCATTTGTGGTACTGTCCTGCTGTAATTCCTTAATTATAGCCCTTTCTGATAAAGCCCACAAAGGATAAAAGCACTCAGATTGTTGAGGAACTACTAGCTTGATTGGTGCAATTTCTCACTTGCAAGAAACATAGCAGATGCACTGTTAACACTCAGGGGGAAAGGAACTTGATTTCCATGGTTTTTATTGGAGGTGGGTCTTAGGTCATTCGAGATAAACCTTCAGAATGGATGAAACTGGCATGTATCTCACATCATTTGACAAGAAAATGTGTGAAGTGTCCTGATGATACACAGTACAGTGTATAATAATAATAATAATAATAATAATAATAACTTATTTATTACCCGCCTCTCCCCTCAGGATTGGGGCGGGGTACAATATCACAATATTCATTACAATATACAATACAGTGCAACACAATTCAATTTAATACAGTTCAGTACATACAATTCAAAGCAAATTACAGACAAGACAAACAATTATGCAATTATGAACTGACATCATATGATATAAAATTGTTGGTAGTACTTAAGGAAGAATGCTCATTCATCATTTGATACCAGTTACCAATATGCCTGTGGCAGCAGAATTGCAAGTCAGTATGCTTTCAAGCTGCTGCAAAGTGGCAATGAAGAGCTGGCTGGCATTGCAGCGTCCATCTGTCGAGTATCCAAAAAGGTCCCCCCCCCCGCCCAGATATACATAAATTCCCTGAACAGAGCCAAAAAAAAAGACTACTGCATTTCCATTACAGTCACATAAAGACAATGCTTGGATGGCAGTTCTAAAATGAAGAATCAATGCAAACACATGTCATTGATGGAACTACGGTAATGCTATGCAATGCACCTATATTTCTCTGGAGCGCCTATCAAAACATCAGGCAACCACATTTGAAAACCACCTTCAGTTCTTCTAGAGATGCTAAACCTTTGTGGCTTTTACTCTGGAAGAATTAATGTTGTACTCAAAAGTAGTTGGTTCTCCAGAAAAAAATGTAGTAAGACAAGATGTGTAGCATCCAAATCAATGCTGTTCTGCCATAACAAGTGACTACTGCAAAAGAGGAATTGTCAGCCTCTTTCCTTTGGCAGCTCTGCATCCCCCCCCCCACACACACACTGTCACAAATACTTTTGGCCCCATTAGTAACACTGATTCTTTTTTAGGGTAGCTAGCAAAAGTTTCAGCAAGGGCAAATGCCCCCACCTTTTTCTAACTCAAGCTTATGGCAAACAGAGGTGAGTTGAAGAGCTTGTACTATAGTTGCAACTGTAACCACATCCCTGTTTCTTCAACTCCTGATTGGACAGACTGAGGACATTTTCAGACACATCTTACCTCACTAGAAGCTTTCGGGGGAGCTTTGGCGCTGCCGTGCGGCAGGAACTCCATCTTGGACGATGCTGTCCCTCTGGCAAAATTGTCTGTGTCACTTCTGTGTAGGATTGGAGGTGGCCGACCATATTTCGCCAGATTTTATTCACGGAAGTTGTCCGTGAATAAAATATGGTGCAGCTGCCCCCAATCCTACATGGAAGTGACACGGACGATTTCGCCAGAGGGATGGCGTCGTCTGAAATGGAGTCCCTGCCGCATGGCAGCGCCAAACCTCTCCCAAAAGCTTCTACGTGGTAAGACGTGTCTGAAAATGTCCTGATACTCAGGTTTAGGAAGGCTACTGGGAGAGATAATAATTGCGGTACCTAGAACAGAAAACAAATCAAAACAAAAACAAAAAAGCACCCATCTAGACAGGTGTGGTTTTAATTTCCTAATAAAATCGAATTCATTTCTGAAGAATTTTAGTCACTGCTTAAAATTAAATGTTGATCTATGAAAGAAGAAAAGATAGCATTCCCCTCATAGAAAGCAACCTAAAAAGTCAGTTCAAACATCCAAAGCTACCCTAGTTCTGCTCTGAGTGTTGATGCTCCATAGAGTACATGGAGCTCCCCAACCTGGAATGGTTTCAGTAAGGACATTGGCTAGTATTATGTATCAGCTACTAAGTTAAGTACACCTAACCTCTCCTGGCCCAGCTCCCCAAACCTGGTGGAAATGTCATTCACCCATGCTCCAGTCACTGGCAGAATGGACCTCCTGCTCCCCATGCAGCTAATGGCCAGTAAAGTAAGCCAGTGGGGGGGGGGTATGAGTCACAATTGTGACTAAGGACTTTATCCGACGAGCCCCTTAAATAATTATTTTGCTGGCATTAAAAAATTCATTTTTATGCCAGCAAAAGAACACCCCCCCACACACACACACTTACCTTGCTTTTCTGGTAAAGGCTTCCATGGCAATGAAAGAGGAAGTGAATGGACTCCGTTCACTTCCTCCTTTGAAATCCTGCGGATTATTGCGAGACTTCATCACATAGGATTTAAAAAAAAACCCACAAAAATAAGACAGAAAAACTTTTTTAAAGCACAGGAACACACTTTAAAGGTCTCACATAACCCAGGGAGGGTCATAAAAAGTGCATCACTTATCTGGCTGTCACAATCTCACCCAGAAGTGTTTGTGCTGGACCAGCCATTCTCACTGCATTCACGTTAGTACAATGGTACATGGTTTCACATGCCGGCACAAAAGTGCCATGAGGATCAATTGATGGCTTCAGCCATCCATTAAAAAGTATGGGTTTTGGCAGGGACATAAATGCGAAAGAGTGACATTGTGTGGTATGTGCGCCCTTTCGCGTTTATGTAGCGTCATTATGACACAGTATTTTATGAGTCTGATAAAGTCCTACGTAGTGATCATGGATACTGAACAGTTACAGATATGTAAATCTAAGTAGCTGTTCCATTTTCAAGATGACTACTTAGTCACAAATATGACACTGTTGCAGTGATCGTAACTCTCACACACACAACCTACTTTACTGGCCATTGTCAGGGTGTCCAATTCTGCACAGTATGCAACTAGATAATTCACAAAGTGAAATGAAGAATCCACTGCACAGGCAACAGAGACTGATGTGCATGTCTGACTGTGTATAGAGCTCTGTATGGACTATGGAAGTTTGCCTGAGACATTTTTAAAAAATAAACAACTTTTGTACCATGGATGGAGAACCTTTGAAGTGTCACGTTTTGGACTACACTCCCATAATCCTTTACCATTAGCCATGCTTGCTGGGTCTTCTCAGAGTTGAACAAATTTCCTTGAAGGTCAAAGATTTTCTACCCTGGTTTTATATAAACACCCTCCATAATTTACAGTTAACAAAGACAAGTTCAGCTCCTACCAGACTGACTTTACTTGCAGGTTGCTTTGTAAAGGTATGTGCAAGTGTGTATACATTTATACTTCTTATGCAGTAGCATCTTTAAATTACAACAGGCATTGTTCATACATCATTGAAGCTAAAAAAATCTCATTAAGAGATTGCATATGAGTGCAAGAAATTCTTTAACGCAATAGCCCTGTGTCTGTAATATAGTCTATTTGCAGGATGGGAAACGCCACACATTCCAAACCTCCGCATCCTTTCTTTACACACATTTGTTCTTTAAAAACCCACAACAACTAACAAAAGAAATAGTGGTGGGACAAAAGTAAATGTAGGAGTGCTAACATTTATTCATGAATACACAGCTAAGATTTTTCCAAATTCTTTCCCTGCTCTTTGGCTGCCTTTTCTGATGTGAATGTTGTGTGATGGCAGAGTTACAACTGTGACTATGGAGGCGCCTCTGCCTTTGGGAATAATAAACCTAATCTTTTCCCAAGCTGGAGTCACTTGTGAGGGTACAAGTAACATTCCACTTGTGGGATTAATGAAAGCACCCTTCTTTTCCCTGTAAATGATTTTACGTCATGAAGTGCTTCACATTCACACTTCTCCCATTTATCTGATTGGTATATTTAGAAACTACAGTATGTGTGAAATATAGCCTTATTCAGCTGACCAAGGCAATGAGGATGAGGATGATGACAAGGACATATAGATACTTGGTATCAAACCATGACATGCCTTCGGCAACCAAGACACCTTTTAGCCAAAAATTAGTTTTTTGCTTTTCAAGAAAAACTGATGCATGGGAAATCAAAGCAGTTAAAAGTATAAGGTCCCATTTGCAAAACCACTCACTGAGTAAGGGTGGGCAGCTATGGCAGGTCTGAGGGTCACTTCCTGTTTTGAAAATAACATGTGATGTTAACAGTAGAGGGGCCCATGCAACCAGGAATTTCTGTCCATTTCAGGAGAGGCAATTGATGGCTTTGGAAGAGAGGTAGAGAAGGGGGAGTCCAGGAAGCCTGGAGGGTTGAGCACCACAAAAGCAGGCTTGGGGGCCACACGCAGCTCCAAGGCCATGCTTTGCCCACCACTGCACCAAGACCTGGTTAGACTTCAGAAAAATTACCTTTGGAGACTTCTCGAAGTTTTAGCCTGAAGAGTAACTTTTTCAGTCCATAACCTCCAACTGACCCAATTTGGCAGGGACTGTCCTGATTAATTTTCTTTCATTCTACTTTCTGGCTGAGAGTAGTAAATACCCCTCTCTAAACTGCAAATCCCAGGATTCCACAGGAGGAAGCCATAGCAAATAAAGTGGAATAGTAACACTATAACAGTGTAGTGCGAAAATCTCCATAATGTTACACCCCTCCTTTTCTGCCACATCTATTCTTTTTGAATAGGTTATACGCTTCAATTGTAATATTCTACTCATGGGAGTCATCCCACCAGGTCTCTGCTCTATTTATGAAGTCATATTTACCTTACCACACTAAGACTTCAAGCTCATCTTCTTTGTTCCCCAAACTCTGTGTGCTGATGTACAGACGTTTCAAGCTTTGATTGTTCTCATTTATTAATTTAATGTCAGATTTTCTGTGGATCCCATTCACTCTCTCAGCTTCTCCTCTAGAATTCACATCCTTGCATTTAGAGCTTACTTTTGGATTGATGTTTGTGCTTTCATCTCCAACCCCCCAAGGATTTAGACTTGCCATGCTACTACCAAAGACATTCTTCCCAGTCTTTATGAGGTGCAGTCCATCTCTAGTCAGTAGATCTCTGTCTAAGACTGTGGTCCCAGAAGCCAAACCTCTCCCATCTACAGAGCCAGTCATTCCCTTTTAGTATCTTCCTGTCCCTATGTAGTCCTCTGTCCTTCACTGGCAGAGTTGACAAGAATACCACCTGTGGTACAAACCCCTTCCTGACCAGAGCGTCACAGTCAGAGGTGACTGTGTTCAAAGCTGTTCTTGGCAGTGTTGTTGGTACCCACCTGAATAAGGAGAAAGGGGTACTGAACTGTGTTGTTGATGAATTTTGGCAAGTTGTCAGTGACCTCCCTAATAGGTGCACCAGGAAGACCATTTCATTTTGTCAGGCTGGCACACAGGTGCCTCTATACCCCTGAGCAATGAGTCCCCAACCACCAGCATCTTTCTTTTCTGCTTGTTGTGGTTGGCAGTTAGCATGATTCCTCCCTTGGCATGCGGTATCCCTTGTTGCTGCTTTCCTGTTTGAGTATCTTCACTGCTGCTTTCCTCATGAAGAAGTAGGAAGTGATTGCTTAATTGGAAAGGTTCTGAATCCCTTCTGTACAGTCTGCTCCAGACTGTGTCTTTCCTCCTGGGTTTTTCCTTACTTTTATAGGCGTCCTCATTTTCCTTGGCAGTTCTTCTTTTTGTTTCTGTAGCATCAGCTCCCTCTATGTTCTATCCAAGAAATCCTCCTGTTCTCTGATGCACTGAAAGGACTCAACATGTAGCTGTAGTATACTGACCTTCTCTTCCAAGAGAGCTACCAGTTTGCGCTTGCTGCACGTGCAGCTGGGGATGTTCTGGCAAGAAGACAAATATTGCACATACATTGCAGCAGACGTATATGGATCCTTTTGCCTCCATCTCTGCAGTTATTTCTCCTCCCTTACTTCCTTCTTTACAGAGTTGCATTGCTTCTCAGTTTTTCCTGTATTCCTTGAAACTTTTTTCCAATGCAGCTCTGCTGTTCCCATGAAATTTAGCAGGATCGACCCAATTGCTCCAGGGTGCCCCAGCATCACCTCCAGGATAGGCAGAGACCTGCGCTCCAAAACAGTCACCATTGCCATGCTGGTGGCAGGGGTCATATTAGCGGAGATCGCTGTGGCTGTGGAGCTGTGGCTGCTCTCCCTCCTCCTACTCCTCTGCTGCTGCCGCCTGCCGCTGCTGCCACTCTGCATTGCTCCCCTCTGATATCAACCACATCCTGCGCTGACAGTATTTTTTTCAATACTTTCAAGGCTCTTGTGCCACCTTTTTGCATTTGAGGCACTCCTTGCACTGCCCTTCCTTCTGTCTCCAGCCCTATAGTTATTTCTCATCCTCCCATCTCTAGGAACCTTATCAGACACAGCAAAAATCACAGGATTATGATGTCTGGGTAGTGTGAATGGGCATAGCTATTGCATGATGTCATCATCATTTCGTGGTTACCCTGTGTCCCAGCTGTGAATAAAGTGTCGCTTTTAATTGATAGGATAAGCTGTCAATAGATTGTCAATATCGCTTTTTTCACAGTATCGAGGGCATGAGAAAACACAGTCCATTGTAATTGCGAGATCACAGCATGAATGGGAGTTCCACGCTGAGAAAACCTCCAGGTGAGAACATGAAAACGAAGTGCAAAACCCTCTTTTTATGAACTGTCCCCTTTAGTTTGAATGTTTTTTGGTCTGTTTCAGTGCTTGTGTGTTTGTTTACTTAGTTAATTAAGATATTTTTGCAGTTTTAAGCATGCTTGTGCCATCTCGTGAGAACCACCAAAATCTCATTCATGCTAAATTGCGGAAGTAAACTCCCATTCTTAATGTGCTAGTGGTCGTTGTGCGATAATTCAGTGGCAGTTCTTTCACATGAATACAATGACATATGATAGTAAGTGTAATAATGACATGATGTTTCCACTATCCTCACTCATAGAATTATAGTATTTTTACACGCTAGTCTGATAATGTCCTACAGCTTCTTGCTTTTTCCCATAGTCCTTGAAACTTTCCTCCACAGCAGCTCTGTTATTCCTGTGAAGTTTAGAAACCTGAACCCAATTGCTCCAGGGCTGTCCTACTATTGCCTCTGGACTAGGCAGGGATCTGCACTCCTCGATGGTTGCCATTGCTGTGTTGTATTTGCACTGGCCTTGTTATTATTATCTGGGGAGAGGGTTTCTTTGCTGGGGTGAAAGAAGTCAGGGGTGAGGGGGAAAGGTGGATGAAAAACTGTTGGCCCTGACCGATTGATTCCATGAACAGTCGAGAAATCAAGAAGAAGACAAGGACTTGGAAGGGCAGCAGTGAAGGAAGAAAGCCATGCCTTGGCTCAACCATAGATCAAAATGGTGAGTGTAGTTAAGAAATCAGAATAAAACTAGGACTTGGAAGGGCAACTATGAAGGAACTAGATAAGATCCTCAAATATAAAGATAGATAATTTAATACCAAAGCCAGGATCATCCATGCCATAGTATTTTCAATTTCTATGTATGGTTGTGAAAACCGGACAGTGAAGAAAGCTGACAGGAAGAGAATCAACTCATTGGAAATCTGGAGGCTCTTGGCTTGGAACCCCCAAAGTTAGCTCCCCTCTAAGGGTAACCCTGAGCAGCGTCACTCAAGGGCGCCCCCTAGATGCTAAAATGCTGCCACCACTCACTGAGTTGCCCCTTTTCACACAAAGCTCAGCAAAAAGCTGTGCAGGGTCTCTGAATAACCCGTGGGACTACCTGCCACTGTGAACAGTCAACTCCTCCCTCTTATTCCCAGAGAGAAAGTGAAATGTAACAATGACCAAGAGGTACAGGCACGTGCAGCATCAGCATATAGGAAGATTAAGAAAAGGTTATTTTATTCAAGTAAGTTCAAGTCATGCAAATATCTCATGAGGGCAAGGACCTTCCATGCCCCCAGGCACACTTTAGAGTTACAGAAATAGCAAAAATATGAAATTACATTTAACTATGTTCAACTACATTCAGCCAAAGTTTAAGAAAAAACCATAAAATTCCCTGATGCCATCTAAAACAGTCCCTAAAGATTCTACTCACAATATACAGTCTTCTGTTGAATTCAGATGGAAGGCTGGAGCCAGTAGATGTTCCAGGCTGGCTCAACTGCCTCTTCCATTGTTAAGATCTGGGGTTGGTGTCTGGGTCTCAGGCCTTTCTTTGTCTCTCAAACCTCATGGTCTGACTTAAGCCATGTGTTCACACAAAGCCTTTATACCTTATTTGGAATTCCCACTCTGGCATTCTTGATTGGTCAAGCCTACCTCAATGGTCAATGATGTCATTGATGATGCTATCTCAGGAGATTCTGTGGAGGTGGTGTTTTAGATCCTCACCTCTAATAAACCCTTTCCTTACCTGATGCCATGTTGATAAGACAATCACTGTTTGCAGATAATGGGAATGATGGGAGTGCATCATCCTGCAGGCAGGATAATGGGAACTCCATCATGACATGGGGATATGATGAATGGCTAAAAAAAACAAACAATGAATAGGTCTTAGAGTAAACCAAGCCTGAACTTTCACTATGAGTCAAAATGACTAAGCACTAGGCTATTGTACTTTGGAAGATTATGAGGCAATATGATTTCTTAGAAAAGATGATAAAGCTGGAGGCAATAGGAAAAGACCATGGACTTTATCAGATGAGCCCCTTAAAAGACTCTTTGCTGGCAAAAAAAAAAATCCATTTTATGCCAGCAAAAAACAAAAAACTACACACACACACAGAGGCCCCTCCACCACACTGACCTCTAATCCTGGCAAAGGCTTCCTTGGCAATGAAAGAGGAAGTGAACAGAGCTCTGTTCACTTCCTCGTTCAAAATCCCACAGATTCTCATGAGACTTCATTGTGTGGGAAATTAAAAAAAAACATCAACCAAAAGAACACACAAAATGTTACACAAAGCACATACACATATTTTTAAAGTCCCAAGTAACCTGGGAAAGGTGATAAAAAGTGTGGCACTTATCTGCATGTCACAATCTCACCTGGAAGTATTCATGCTGAACTGGCCATTCTCACTGTATTTACGTGATTACAATGGCGCGAAGTTTCACACGTCAGCAATGCTGGCACGACAGCACCATGGCCAATCTATTGATGTCTTCAGCCATCAATTAAAAAGTACGGGTTTTGGCAGGGACATAAATGCAAAAGGGTGATGTCATGTGGTACGTGCATCCTTTTGTGTTTATGTGGCGTCGTTATGACACCATATTTAGTGCTGTGATCCACAAATCACAGGTGGATAGTCAAAGAAACCACAGCCCTGAGTTTGCAAGGCCTGCGTGGGGCTGTAAATAACAGGGAAAGGAAAAAGCATTTTCTTGCCGTAGCTCTTGCTTGCTAAGGTGAAAAAACAACATGGCGAGGCTTGTCCTCTTAGCAAGCCCCACCCCCACGCTTGTCTGGCCAATCAGCTTTGCACTTCCTCTCCTATGGGAAAATGATTCATATTGAATCACTTGTCCCAACGAGGGGGAATATGCATTCTCCCTGCAGGTTTTTTTTTTTAACTCTGTGGAAAGTGGCAAAGGCTTTCCCTGCATAGTTTTTAATGTTTTGGGCCCCCCTCCTTCACGAATTGACGTGGCTTGCCATTTAGACAGGTAGGGTTCTCCTTGCATTCTGTGAGGAGTTTTTTTTTTTTTTTGCCATTAAGACCACCCCCTAGAGTTTAAGCTTCTCTCTCCACCCCTGCATTAATAGGTGAAGACTGTTGACTTTGAGCATTATTTGTGAGCACCCTGGAGGGATCTCAGTGGCCACTGTGAGAACTAAAGAATTGTGGAATGAGGTCTGTTCCAGTTGGGCTTTCCTTACGTCCCTAAAGTAAACATCTGCTAAGTGCAGAATATGAATGTTAGTTATAAAGATTTTTTTAAGCAGGTGGTTTGGGTTTATATTTCTATGATATAACATAAGATGTGAAAAGGCATTATAATAGTAGAATACTGTGTGGGATTACAGATAGTAATTTTAGGCTTAACTAGAATAACAATAATTGTAGAGAAGGAGAGGAGACCTTGTGGTTTTCTGGGTGTTGTTGCACTGCCACTTCCAGCATTCCTCGCTGTTGGCTATTCTACCAGGGGCTGCTATAACTTGCAGTCCTACAAACATCTATGAGGGTTGCATGGCTCCCATCTCTGGTGTAGAACTTCCTAAAAAATTCAGTAGAATGCTCTTAATTTCCCACAAATTTTCTGAAGGTGTTGGCTAATAGTAGCTATTAGTATGAACATATACTTGTAATATTGTGAATAGCACATAACAGTAGCCGCCACAATAGTAGCCATTATTAACGCACTAGAAAAAGCAGGAACCAAGGATGGACCTCATAACACTGATGAGGGAACTCACACAGGACTTTATCAGATGCACTAAATATGGTGTCTTAATGATGCCACATAACCACGAAAGGGTGTGCAGATCAGATGACGTCACCCTTTCAAGGTTATGTCCTGGCCAAAACTTATATCTCTTAATTGACAGCTTAAGCCATCAATAGATCCTCCTGCTGCTTTTTTGCCAGCATTGCCAGGTGAGATTGGGACATCCAGCCAAGTGATGGACTTTTTTTACCCTCCCTGGGTTACTTGGAGGTTTTTTATTGTGTGTATGTGCTTGGTGTGACTTTTTGTGTATTGTTTTAAGTTTTATTTTTGAATTTCCCGTGTGATTTCATCATACGCGATTTCAAAAGAGGAAGTGAATGGAGCTCCATTCACTTCCTCTTTATTTCCGGAGCTGCCTTTGTCAGGAGAGGAAGTAAGTGTGGGGGACGGGACACATTCTTTTGCCGGCATAAAAATTGATTTTTTTTAATGCTGGCAAAAGAACGTTCTAAAGGGAACATCTGATAAAGTCTGTAGTCTTGACATGAGAAGTAACAGTTACTTTTGACCACAGTTACATCTTGCTCTGTACAGAACTCTTAACGCTGTAGGATTTGGAGAGTGAGGTGAACAAATTCTAGAACGAAAGAACTTTAGTCAGAATCCTGTTGAGCAGTTACAAATGCATAACTTAAGAGTTATGTACTCATGACTGTTTTGTGTTACATGATCCCTACATAGCCTCTAGTTTAGGGGACATGTAGGGACCGGGAAAGTCTTCCAGTCCGTACTTTACTGGGCAGCAACCACTGTGATCAATGAAGGTCTGTTCCCCTATTAATGGAGAAGTATCTGGCTAACGGTCCTCCCCTCCCCACTCCTGGACACAAGCAATCTCCAACATGAGGGGGAAATGTGACAAGGGTCTTCCTTCTGCCTGTTGCACTGGAGATCATGTTACCCAAAGAGGTGGGGTGCTTTAGAGCCCCACTTGTGATATTAATATTTGGGGGAAATATTACCATTAGCTCAAATGGAATGCTGCCAGAGGCGGGTAATTTTGGGACCTTTCCACCTATGTATACCAGTATTAACTACAGAGAACTCCAGTTTAAAGTGAAATAAATGGTTCTTATTGGAAATAACACAAAAAGCTTTCACACATGCAACACATGCTCACAAGAACCACACGAGGCTAACGAAGAGTTTAAGGCAGAAAGGTTGGATAGAGGAATAGATTCAGGAGATAGGGCAATAGTTACCAGTCTGGAAAAGGAGTGAAATACTCAAACCAAAGACTGAAAGTGATGCTGGAAGTTCAAATGCAATGTGACAGAGAGTGGCCAGGATTCCACACTTTGCACACTTTGCTATTGTTTAGGCTGGGATATTTATAACCCATTTCATGCCTTGAAGGTGTGTTTTGGCTAGAACAATGGCTAAATGATTCTCTCACGGTGGGGGGAGGAGAACAAAACTCTACTGATTGACTTAGATAGTTGGGAGATAGACATTGATGGGTTTAAGACAACCTTGCATTGTAGGATAGGAGGGGGGGTCTGAGGGATATTTCCTGGGGATTTAGGTTGTGTAGGTCACTTGATAGTTTAGGATGTATGACTCACTGCCAAGGGGCCCAAGACTCACTGCCAAGGGGCCCTAGTGTTGTTTACTAGGGGGTCTGCTTAATCTTAGCTTGGGTGAGTTTACTCCCAGGTCCTTTTGACCTCCATCTAAAATATTTAGACCTCACTTAGGATCATCCTGGTCTACTAGACCCCTTGAAGTGTCCAGTGTTGCCAACTATGAGATATTACAGGGAGGAGGTAGTAGGGCATGGTAACAATTACTCATGGGAGGGGTTGGGAATGTCAGCTGCTTACCAATTGAAAGGGGAACAGAGCCCTATTGATCAGAATGGCTGCTGCCTGGGAAATGGGGGGGGGGGTCAGGCCAGGATTCATGGCATGGCACCATAACTACGGGGCTTACACATTCACAACTCCCAAATAGGATTCCAGCCAGAATTTGTTCGACCTTAGGAGTCATCTTTGGAAGAGCTCCTTTGGCGTGTAGTCATACACTTATTTTTTCCATCCCTACAGTGAGGGTACAATAGTGGTGGGGTTTTTTTCCAACTCCACAGTCAAGAAGAAAAAAATAAGGGCAGTTCCCAACTCTGCTTGCTGCTGGACTGCACAGGAGTCCTGGCCAAGCAGGGACTGTAACAAGATCCCACCTGACTCTTTCTACCTTTTATTGGGCAGTGAAGCCACTTGAAGGTCTAGGACAGCGTTCCTCAGACTGGCTTTTCCTAGATCTATTTGGACTACAGCTACTATCACTCTAGCCAGCATATCATATGGCCATACTCTGTGGTTACAGTGGGAACTGGAGTTCAACACACCAAGAGGGCATGAGAAAGCTATCCTAGAATATATAAAATAAAATATAGAATAGACCCCATGGAGAAAGCTAATGAGCCAGGTGGCTTTAAGGGTGAGTGATCAGAGAAGACAAGGCTCTTCTGAAGTGAACATTATTGCCAGGTGGGGAGGGGTCATGCTATTTTTACCCTCCTGGCATGGGCCACTTTTCAGCTTCAGCACAGGCAAGATGAAAGGAAGCAGTGTGTGCTAATAAAATGACAGGAAAGTGGAATGGTGGCAACCAAGAAGTGTAAAAGAAAAAGCTGTGGAAGAGGTAGTTTTATGCAACCGCCTTGGGGAAGAGCAGTCGTGTGGGTGAGACCTAGTTCCTATGTAACAACATAATAATATTGAGTATTATTAGATGTAGATTGGTAGTGTCATTTCCACAGGAGGTGGGGTTAATTTAAGAATAACACATTTCCTTTAGTAAGAAAGAGGCTACAGACTGACAAATTTTGTATGATAAGAGCCTATATTTAACAATAAAAATACAAGCTAATGAACAAACGCCTAAGTCCAACAGCACACTAGCACCCAACTGCTAGCACTGTGGGACATTCTTCTTTTCCCCTTACCATCCTCTGCACAATCCCCAAACAGGTAGGTTTTGAGGTCACACAGCAAGATGCTGGAGAAGGCCAAAATACTCCTCCTTCTGTTGGAGTAGTCTGGCCCTGGAGCTGGCACAGATCCCTCCCCCCCACTGTTACCGTGAGGAAACAGGCAGAAGTCCACATGCATGTACCAACCAGTATTGCCCGACACCTCCCCTGCTGTTGCACACCACACTCTCTGAAGCTGGAAAGGAGGCCCTCAGCATATGTTCAAGGCTGGTCACATGCAGAGGGCCTTGAGCATGTGCTGGGAGCCTCCTCCCCAGCTGCAGAGTGACACCAGCAGTGGTGCCATCTGGCAATACAGGCTAGCATGCAAGTATGGACCCTGAGTTTCCATGCTGGACCCATCCGGGTTTTCCTGTATAATACAGGTTTTCTCCGGGGGTTATTTTAAAATGTTTAAAATGGGTTTACCCAGGCCACCTGCCCTCCTGGTTTGCCTCGGACAATATCAGGATTGTCTAGCGGTGAATCGGGAAAGAGCCCTGTGTCATTTGCACTGCAGGGTTATAAGCCCAGAGTGATTTCCATTGGATCCTGGCTAAAGTGTGAAGCCAGCTCCATACTTCAAGGAAATATGTCCCATTCAATCCATCCATCCATCCATCCATCTGTCTCATAATACTTTCTAGTATTAATATTTGGAGGGGGGAAATTTAGAATCTCTGAAAGCCTGTCATTTCATCTCAGATATAGAGTGGTGGTAAGGATTATCCAAAACGATTTCACAAGGTTATAGGAAAGAAGGATTCCTTGTAGTTCTACACCTGAAGGCCATGGGATCATGGCCCCACCATTGGCACCATCTCTTACATATGTAGACATCAATCATGAAATCAGCACATCTGGTTTTAGTATCTATAACCATCCTATAGAGAGAGGCTACAATGAACACCGGGGCTTTCCCCTACAGCTTCCCTGTTTCTTCTAAGGAGGCTGCTGTCTGGGAGATGTGATTGTTTCCTGTGACTCTCAGGTGTTTGTCTACATATCTGTGCTGATATATGAATGCTTTTCAGATTCTATAGAAAAGACCATGCTTGCCAGCACGACCATAGTGAAAAAGCGAGTGAAGCACTGAAGCAGTTCACTATGATAACAGAAAAATATAAGTGCTCAAATATTCAAAGTAGAACTTGGACCAAGTACTTTTTGGACCACAGCTCCCAGAATCCCATAGGCCAGTATGGTCAGTAGATTGTGGGTGTTGTAGTCAAAGAAGTAATGTATCCAAGCTTTGACTCAAGGCTGCCACTGTATATCATGTAACATCCTTTCACACATTTGCTCATATGAGACCTGAGACCTGGAGCACATGCACCTACCATGAAGGGAGACAGGCAGGCTGTGTGGGACATTACACTTGCTTCAGACCTGGCACAGAGAGTGTGAAGAGAAGCCGGGCAAGTCACTCATGCTTCCTGTTGTCTCCTGTGAACTGTCCAAAGCCACCTTCCCCACCCCATAATTCCTGCTCCATCCTACAGTGCACAAAGACAGTTGTAATCAGACGTGACTGCAAGCAGAGACCCTGCAAGTATTCTGACCTCCTACAATAACAATATGAAAAGTTACACATTAAAATATTCCTCTGTGAGATCACAGAAGCTTCTGAAATTCCTTTTGCCTTCTTCCCTCTCCCCACCCCCTCATCTCCCACCCCTTTTTTTCATCTCTCTTTGGTTGCTTGGCCCATATGTTGCTAATTTTCTGTCTTTTCAAAGTGCTCTGTTTCATTTAAACTCCAAATATGTTCTATTCATCACCAGTGAATGCTGGGTGGGGGATGGGGAGGAAGAAAAGCTATCACAAAGGTCAGCATTGCCCTTAATATATAAAATAAATGAGTAAAGCATGATGTTTCTTTTTCTTTAGCTTATTACTTTTTCTTAATCCACTTTTTAGCTCTACTGTGCAAGATCACAGGAGGGGCTTAAGCAATCATGCCTAGAAAGGCTTCTTATATATTCTGCGCAGGAGGAGAAGGGGGGAAAAGAGAGAGAGTTCCTCCAAACTGCATGCCTTTGTAGTTGGAGCTGCTGTGCAGGACCTGAGCAGAGCTAATTACTGGTCAGCAAGCTGGTGCTTTGCAGAAGAAGTGGCAAAAGCTCCTTGGAGGAGTTGACATGCCAGAGGCCTCACTTTAGAGGTTGTCTACCCTGTTTAAATGACGCTAAAGTGGAAGGCTGAGGTGGGTGCATTTGCAGGATTAAACCCCATTGAAGGCAATAGGACTGAAGTCCAAATAACCGTAGGTAGGCTCAGACAAAGGGCTTTATCAGACCACCCTCCAGAAACATTGTTTTGTCAGCATATTTTGAAATGTCTTTATGCTGGCAGAAGAACCCCCTTTATCAGACCCAACTTGAGCAGTGTTAAAGAGGCAGCTCCAGCATAAACTGAGTACGAATGGAGCTCTGTTTATTTCCAGGTTCCAAATCTTGGTGATTCTTGCAAGAAGGAGACCCCACCACCTCTCCAGGCAATTGGTTCCATTGCTGAACTGTCAAGAAGTTCCTTCTAAAGTCCAATTGAAATCGACTCTCCTTCAAACCATTAGACCTGGCTCTGTTCTCTAGGGAAGCAGAGATGAAGCATCCCTCCTCCTCTCTGTGACGTCCCTTGAGGTATTTAAAGCGTGCAATCATGCCCTTCCCCCAGTCTTCTCTTCACCAACCTGAACATATCTTTGAGTGTCCCTCTTTATTTTTTCCTGTTAGTGACTGCTTGCCATTTGCTACTATGAGGAAGAATAAAGCATTATTTTAGTAAGATGCAGGGAGGAGCTGCCCTCCACTGGGAGGGTTCTCATAGTGTCTACCTTGCAAGCTAAAAGGAGAGTTGGAGAAATGTTTGGCCTGCTATTCCCATAATCCCCTATCCAGCATGGCTACTACCCAGTTGCAGATCTGAGCCCAGTAAAACACCCTGCATACACTAAGAGCCATTATGAAACCCACCCTCACTGATCAAGCTACCTGGGTTTTTATTTCCTTAGAATAAAAGAATACTGGAGAGTTTTGGGTGGGAGTGCGGACATTTTCCTTTATTTATATAAATATACAGAGCATAAGTGAAGTGAACACAAGACAGAGCAGATTAATTATTCTTACATCAGATGCTCAGAAAAAGGCCCAGCATGCTCAAGGCAGCTTCAGTCAATGCACAGGATGCTGATGTGCTCTCTCTCTCTCTCTCTCTGTAGCTGAGATGAAACACATAAGGCCCTTCAGATGTTGCTGGACTGCAACTTCCATCACTCGAAGGAGATTGTCAGACTCTCAAAAAGCCCCACAGGAGCACATGAGGACAGCGTCACTGTACCGGGAATGGGTCCCAGTTTCACACAACATCATAATCCTTGTGTGCTGCCTCTGTGCACACTCTGTGCTGCAGTGGAGAATAAGCTGTCACTTTTCATTGATGGAAGTTTCTGCCAATGATAAGCAATAGCCTGCAGCACAGCTCTGCTGCAGCACAGAGTCTGCACGGAGGTAGCACGTGAGGATTACGACACGTGCAAAACCGCATGGTATGATGACGTTATCCTCACGGGCTTTTTGCCTGGTCTGATAATCTCCTTATGGACATTGGTGAGAGATAACAGAGTTATAGGCCAACAACATAAATCTTGCCTGATTTCAGAAGCTTAAACAGTCAGCCATCTCTATGAAAATGAAGTCTACCTGATAGCCAGTATTGAGCCAGATGGTCTGGCTCAGTATAAGGCTATGCTCCTGAAATATGGAGGGTCACATATTTCCTATCCCTGTTCTATAGAGTGCAAAAATCCATTGGCATCCTTTTTTAAAAAACAAGTTTTAAAAAGTTACTCTGTGGACTACAACTCCTCCAGATTGAGCAAATCTCCCTTGCCTTCAGACCTCAAGTGACATACCTAACTGCCTCTGATTCCAAGGCTGATTTTGTCTTCCTTCTTTGCTTCCTTTCAGTCATTCAAAACATGCATACAAGGACAGTGGGTTATAGGCTTTCCCCTAATATATAGAGAGTTTCATTTGAACACCTGAACACCTCCCACACACACTCCACAAAGAGATCCATGTTCTATGAATGTGCCATAGGGGAAGGGCAGAAAGCCTGTTCCAGTGATGCTGGTATCCCTGTGTGTTCTCCACGTGCGTGTGTGTGCAGAATGACTGAAAGAGGCTGGAGAGCCAATCTTGTGTTTCAGGTACATTTGCTCATTTTTCTTTCCCAAGTGATCTGCAAGTTTATTCGATTTGATACTCATGCAATCAGTGCACCATTATTAAAACATATTAAAACAAATGCCCCTTTAGTTCTTTCAGAACTGTGACAAACCCAAACCCAGTAGAACTGATTCACCCTGAATTGGATACTTCAGAGAAGTTGACCAAATAGGATGAAGACTTGGATGGTTTTGTTGTAATCATGGCAAGCATTGCTGAAAGGCATTTAATGGTGTTTAAATCTTTCCCAATCCTTTCAGCACATGCCTCTGATGAATAGTAATGGTAACTATGAAAAGAGATGAGTAGGTGAATGGCAAGTTCCCCTGAGAAGCATGGATTGGATCTGGCCATCTGTCACAATGGATGGGACTCCCAACAAAATGAAACAAAATAATCCATTATCAAGAAAAAACAAGAAACAATCCTGTTTTAAAGAAGCATCTCAGAATATTTATTATGCAGAATGTGGTCACTGGAGAATTATTAAAATATCAAGTTAGAAGCAGAATGCATGATTTATTTTGAATTTTTCAAAGAACTGGCATCTCCAAAGAAGATAAATGACAATTTCACTTTAATAATAAAGCTGCGATATTTTTTTGCTGATATATACACAACAGCAAAAAAGAATAATGCGTGACATTTCTAGATGACAATATATAAATTCTTGTGCAATTGGCAGAATAAATTGTGATCACTGAGCAAGCACTTGTGGTAGGACTCTGGCCCAGGATCACTTAAGAAAACTGGGGGTTTGTCTAAATACTCCTCATAGAATTCGAGGCAAATACCTTTTGTCCCAACGGGATCCTGCGGTGAATCACTATATTTGGAAGGAGGGGTGTGAAAAACTCAATTTACTGCAGCTTTTCCTGAATTTTTAAAAACAATGCAAGGAAATGCGCGTTAGTGCTCATTAGGACAACCAATTCAATTTGCTACACATTCTCAGAGAGGGTGGAACTAGAGATTGGATTGGTCAGACATGCACAGGGGTGGGCTTGCCAACAAGACAGTGTCGAGGAGCTCTCTGTTGGATTTCATGTTAGCGATTGTTCACTTTTTCCCTCCACCGAGGTGCCCAAATCATTTTTTAAAGCAGAAGGTCACACTTGCACACCTTTGCTTTAATGTTTAAAAAAATACTGTGCAGTGACAGCAATGTATAACATACTAATTTACAGCCACCATCTTGATTTGCGGGTGTGTGAACTTCAAATGTGGATAGCTTCTCAGCTTATCGTTTTTGCTGAAAGAGCAGGGAGACAAAAGAATGCTGCTACAAATTTGCAGTAATGAGCAGGAATGAGCATTATATCCTCTCATCTAGACTAGCCCTGAGAATGAGTCTCAGTCAGAAAATATGAAGCAACTAGCTGTACCTGACGTAACATATGCTGGCGGTGCATTAAGGGTGAGTTGCTCTGTTGCCCTGCCCCTGCTGCCACCGCCACCACCAGTTGACTGCCTGGGTCTCGTCGCAGCAGGAGCAGCGGGGCGATGGTGTGACCCCCTGGGCGCCCGGGCAATATCAAAACCCATATCAAATGTTGATCTAGTTCTATAACAGAGTAAATAATGTCCACTATTCCAAAAATCCAGTTCATTAGTTGTGAGGTCCATCTTCACTGACTCATTTCTTACAAAATAAACTATATAATGTTTCCTTTCCCAGTGTGCTGATTGGCGGCTTAGGAAATATACCCAACCAATCCTCTCACTCCCTCAGCCAATCACCAACCACATGCAAATTCCCTCTCCACCTCACAATCCACTCCTGCCACTCAATCTGCATCTACACCCCCAGCCTCACAAGGGACCCTCCCTCCTCTCACTCCCTCAGCCAATCACCACCCACATGTAAAAAAAATGCAATATTTCCCCCCTAAAATAATACTATGTAGCTGAACCATGTGAAGGAACACTGCCACTCTAAGCTGCAACCACAGCTTGAAACCCCAGTAGGGCACATAACAGTGTATGTTACGCCGGGCACACCTATACTAATACTAACATTATTACACCAGCAGCTCTTAACCTTTTCTTTACCAGGGGCCCCCTTTAAATATCTTTTATCCCCATGGGCCCCCAAGACTTAACTCAAGATTTACAACCCTAACAACAACAACACAATTACGCCAGTGGTTCTTAACCTTTTCTTTACCAGGGACCCACTTTAAATATCTTTTGTTGCCACGGGCCCCCAAGATTTAACTCAAGATTTAAAACCCTAACAATAATAACAATAATACCTGATAAAGACAACAACAATAATAATACAATTACAAAAATGCCTCTTAACCTTTTCTTTACCAGTGGCCCCTTTAAATATCTTTTGTTGCCATGGACCCCCAAGACTTTAGATTTAAAACCTAATAATCATAATCATAATCATACCTAATAAACAAAAAAAAAACACAATTACACCATCTATGAAATCTTTCCTCAGAGGTACTGGAGTGAGACGGAAGACTTTTCTCCTGCTTCTTCCTGCAAGTTTGTGGCTGAAGTGGATTGAATGGCAATGTGCAGGCCAAGCCAGCCAGTCTTGGCTTCTTGGCTTCTGTCATGTGGCTACTCCACTGCAGGCGGAAGGTGGTCTGAGTAGCCTTTAAGCCTTTGTGGACCCCCTGTGAGGACACTGAGGACTGCTGGGGGTCCATAGACCCCAGGTTAAGAACTACTGGTCTAGATACTTGGAGAACATAGCATGCAAAAGCTCTGCCTTGTTTAGAGAAGAGGGGGTCCAAGGACCCTTGTCTACCACTTGTTAAAATAGAAATGAATAGAAAAGGGAGCAAAGGAGTCTCTCCAGCAAGGGGTGGAATGGTCACCTCCAACTTTTTCGTGAGTCTTTGGGCTCACCTTTGTTCCACCCACAGACTGCAGAGTCTTAGCCTTCTGATCTGACACCAGCTGCCCTTTGAGGGTAGCATGCTGGATTCCCACGGGGAGGGGGTGGCTGGTGGCCAATGAGAGCCCACTTTTCTCCATTCTTTTCCCCCTCCCTCACTAGCTTTGGCTTCTCCCAGTGGCAAGAGGATTTTTTAGCAGGCAGCAGCCTGTCCAGTGCAGCATTTGCAAAGAAAGCCTTTCTTCCCACAGGAAGCAGAGCCAGGGGTGGCCAGAGGACCCCAGGGAGTCCCCCAAGGAGGAAAAAGAGGGCCTGGTCCTTCCCACACCTTTTCAGATTTATTTATTTGTTTATTTGCAGCCTGTAAGTTCCTCAGGACAGAAGGTGCCCACTCAGTATAGGCTCACTGAGAGGCACCTGGCACAGCCTGAGGACAAACTAACCCAGCTGTAGCCAAAACAGTAGAACTGCACAGCAGAAAGGGCACAAAAAACAAAGGCTTCAGCTAGCAGCTGTTCCACAGTTCTGACCCACTTTCACACACAAGTAGACTTACGGGCAGCAAGGTTCATCCAAAAATATCTGGAGGTCTTTATCTTCAGTTTCAGTGTGAACAAACACAGTATATACACAGCAAACCTCATTAACAAACAGCAACACTCCTTTTTCTCCACAATATCAACCCACACACAATGCATTGTGTGCTTTGGCTATATAGGAGTGTTTCCTCGTCATCCCTCTGCCTAGCCACAGCTGTGAGCAAACCCACTTCAGCTGTGTTAGTCTGTGCTCTGTTGCTCCAACATTTTTCCTTTTGCACTTAAAGCAATATTACCCTGACAGAAGTGGGGGGAGGGCTCACGGTTTTGGGGTGCAGAAGGGTTAAAGAGCAGAGGAAGGGGAAAAATCCTACCCTGCAAGGTAGGACAGGAGGAAAAAGAAGAAAGAGGGTGGGGGCACATAGAAAGCAACATTATTTTCCCCCATGCATGCATATTAAGACAGCAAGGGTTGCTGGGTCAGTATTTAGTTACTGCAGCTCAACCGGCAAAGATGTGGCTGTAGGCCAAGGAGGTGGTGCTGAAAAACACCCTCAAGCTGCTGATTGGTCAGCCAACAGAGCACTATGATTGGTTGGGTATGTTTCCTAAGCAGCCAATCAGGACACTGGGAATGCCAACATACCCAAGAGAATTATATAGAGAGATAATAATGAAAAATGCCTCTGCGAAAGTACAGAGTGCTTTAATTTCCCCACTGACTAATCCTAATCTTTCCTCTGAACCTGAGGGTAGAAATGATATCAGGAGACATACAGACTTTGCATATATTTTCCTCTTTTGTGAGAAAACTAGCTGGAGGCCATTTTGATTGGCGAAAAACAGTACAGTTGTCCCTCTATATTCACGGATTTGGCATTCACGGATTTAAGTATTCACGGCTTGAAAATATTCTTTAAAAAATAATAATCCAAAAAATAAACCTTGATTTTGCCATCTTATATAAGTGACATCATTTTGCTATGCCATTGCATATAATGGGACTTGAGTATTCATGGATTTGGGTATTCACAGGGGGTCCTGGAACCAACCCCCAGCGAATGTGAAGGGACAACTGTACAGTAGCACCCCATATCCACTGATTCACCAACTGTGGATTCAATTATCCACAGTTGGCGATGGTGGGGGGAAGGGAGTGGGAGGAGGGATCTTACCTCCCCTGTCCCTTCCACTGGGAGGGCTCCTGTTGCCATGGCAGTGATCGTGGGGGCGAAGGGAGAGGGGAGTAGCGAACTGGCCTTGTCCCCTTCCCCCTTTGTCCCTGCGATTGCCGCCATGGTGGAGCCATGGGCAAAGGGTGAAGGGGGCAGAAAAGCAAACTGGCCTCGTCCCCTTCCCCCTTTGCCCCTGCAATCACTGTTGCGGTGGGGCTATAGCAGGGGAAAGGGGGCGGAGGAGTGAACTTGTCCCCCCTTTCTCCCAGGATGGCCCTCTGGGATGGTGTTTACTATTATCCACAGAATTCGCCATCCGCGGGCACCCCCGGCACCAATTCCCCATGGATGTGGGGGTGCTACTATGTGTAGGACAAGAGGTGAGTGCCACCCTTTAACCATTATCTAATCAAATGGACTACATTGCTCAAAGGTCATTCAAGTCTAGGGTGCTGAATCATGACCCTCCGGAAGGGGTGCCAAGTGGAGGTTCCCACTTCAGTATAAAACTCAGGACTCAGATCATTCCCCCTAAACGGTCTTTTGCTGGCCTATTTTGTGTCATGTTTATGCCGGCAAAAGAACTCTCCCTAGCAGACGTACCTTTACCAGCATCAATGTGGCAGCCCCAGCAGCAACAGAGCACGAACAGAGCTTCGTTCACTTCCGGGGTTGAGATCTCACCAATTTCTCGCGAGAAGATGCAAGTGCGGCAAATTTAAAAGTTAAAGAAACACAAAGACATAAAATATACACACAAGCAGATAAACACACTTTAAAAATTACAAGTAAACTGAGGAGGGTAAAAAATAAAAATAAAGAATGCCTCCTACTTGGCTGTTGCAATCTCACTTGGAAGTGTTCTGCCAATTGACGCTGCATTCACTTGATTCAAACACCAGCAATGCTGGCACAAAAGTGCCACAGGAGATTAATTGATGATTAGGGCTGCCAATAAAAAAGAATGGCTTTTGGACAAACAGATCTACCCAACTGAAGTGGTGGTGGTGGAGAGAAAATATTTTCCAAATCAGGTTTACATCTCTGCCATATTGATCCTATTTGAAGGACACAAAGTGGGAAACTGAAATCCATTAAAAGCAGGACAGTCTGTGGTCCCGTCTACACAATTTAAATAATATGTACGGCAAGCGGAAGTTCACGCTTCGGTACACACAGCCGTTTGGATTCACACACATCCAAAAGAGGGGGGGCAGTTTTCCACCCTGAAATACCTGAAATAATGGCTGAAATAATAAATAACCCTGAAATAATGGCTGACAGGTCTGTACAGTCCGTTCGTACACATACGAACAAGCTGTGTAATCTGATTGGCTGGCCGAGTAGAGGGGGCGAGGCTAACATGGAGGGGAATTGGGAGCGCCCGCCATGTTGGATTCCCGGCTAGCGAGAGTCCGGTAAGTCTGTGAATTATGTTTATTTATTTTTTATATATATATTGTAAATAGGGAAAACTGACTGTCCGCAAAGCAGGAACCTTTTAAAAAAAATGCGGCGGGAGATTTTAAACCGCCGCTTGGCTTACTCGCTCAAGCCAGCTTGGGGAAGAGGGAGTCATACGGAGTTTAGGGGGGGGTAAAAAATCATGTGGGCGGTTTGTATGCATACGAAAGACAGCCTATTTGTATTTTTTACCCCCAAACGGATTTTTTTAATGATCGTATAGACTCACCCTGTGTATCTGTGTGAAAGAGAGAGAGACTGAGAGGGGGCATGATTTACAGTTCTGGCGGTGTGCTAATACAAAAGAGATTCCTTCGCGAAAAGCCCCTCTTTGCTAACCAAAACCACAAGGATAACCCTCACACAGTAAGCTACAGTACTGAAGCTAACATCCTGGGAGTAGCTGTAACAGGGCTTCGTTTTCCTAGGAAAGTCAAGACTCCTCCCTCTCCTCTCTGCCACAGTAGGAAGGCTGGCTTCTCCCACTGGGCTAGTTGTGTGCAAAGTAAGTAAGGTCTTGTCTATACAGTCAAAATAATCAGAACGGCATGCAAATGTACGGCGATCCGTTAATATGGACATGCGCATAAATACGTATCATTCAGAAGGGGGCAGCCAAATCTACCGCAAAGTCCATGTGCATTGCATCCAGGGTTTCACATGGATTTTTAAAAAAGCTCCGTACGACATGCGAATGTGAGATCGTTCGAACACTCGCATTCATGCAGATACGAACAGGCAGTGTAATCCAACTGGCTGGATGGGCATGGGGATGGGGCTAGCAAACAGAGAAAGTGCCTGCAGCCACCATGTTAAATTTTCAGCTAAGCGAGGGTCCGGTAAGTCAATCAAAGATCTTATAGTCTTTCTTTCTTTCTTTTTTAGTAAATATGAACGATTGCTTGTGCACACCATGGGAAACTTTTTTTTTTCTATTTGGCGGTGGCAGATTTAAAATCACGAGTAAATCACTCGCAGCTGCCATTTTTGCTAGGGGTCATGCAGAGTTGGGGGGGGCTCTTTTGACCATGAAGACAGTTCACATCTTTGCGAATGCCTGCTTTTTTGGACGTGTTTGTATTCCCCCCCGCCGTCATATTAACAAGACCTTAGAAAGAAAAAGGAACATGTGGCTGAGAGGAGGAATCCAGGACTTTTAAAAACAAGGAGATAAACTGGGAATGAAAAAGATTAGGCAGGGGCATCACAGCTGATCCCGTGGCTACTGCTGGGTATGGGAGAATTAGAGCGCAGGGAACAGCAGGATAGAAAGCGGTTCGCATGTATACAGGGCTTTGCATGCATAGGAGCCTTTTAACATCAAAGATTGCTGTTGTTGTGTGCCTTCAAGTGCTTGCTGACTTATGGCAACCCTAAAGTGAACCTATCATAGGGTTTTCTTGGCAAGATCCGTTCAGAGGGGGGTTTGCCTTTGCCTTTCTCTGAGGGTCAGAGATTGTGACTTGCCCAAGGTCACCCTATGGGTTTCCATGGCTGATTGGGGATTCAAACCCTGGTCTCCAGAGTCATAGAACTTTATCAGACAAGCCTCTTAAAATATTCTTTTGCTGGCATAAAAAAATCCATTTTTATGCCAGCAAAAGAACACCCCCACCACACTTACCTCTAATTCTGGCAAAGGCTTCCCCGGCAATGAAAGAGGGAGTGAACTAAGCTCCATTCACTTCCTCATTCAAAATCCCATGGATCCTCACAAGACTTCATTGTGCTGGAAATTTAAAAAAAACACACAGAAGAACACACAAAAAGTTACACAAAGCACATACACACAGTTTGAAACTTACAAGTAACCTGAAGAGGTTCGTAAAAAGTGTGTCACTTATCCGGATATCGCAATCTCACCTGGAAGTGTTCGCAGCAGACAGGCCATTCATGCTGCATTCACGTGAGTACAATGGTGCGAGGTTTCACATGCTGGCAATGCTAGCACCAAAGTGCCATGGGGGATCAATTGACAGCTTCAGCCGTCAATTAAAAATTACAGGTTTTGGCAGGGACATAAATGCAAAAGGACAATGTTGTGTGGTACGTGCACACTTTCGTGTTTATGTGGTGTTGTTATGATGCCGTATTTAGTGCATCTGATAAAGTTCTTAGTCCAACAGTCAAACAACTACACCATGCTGGCTGTGACAGTGTGCTGGTAGGCATGTGGGTTTCAGGACAGAGGAATGGAATAGGCCTGTTGCTGCTTCCTTTTGGCCTACAGGTGGAGAGGAATCATCTGTCCAGAGTTTGAAAAGTTAGTTTTCAAAAGTTATTAGTCATAGTTATAGATTCAAGGCCTTCCCGTGGTTGATGAGTTACCATTATGTTTACATATTTTTAAAAGTAACTCTTTACTTTCCCATTTCTTGTAAACCCCTACCTGGATGCTACAAGTTGATGGCCTTAGGCACAAAACTCTCTGCTCGTCCACCTCATTGTTGCTTCAACACCCACAACAGAGAGCATGAGGCAGCAGCATAAAGCACAGCACAAGCACAAGTGAGCACTTGAACCATATGTGGGGGTATAGCTATGGGGGGGGGGCAAAATGAGGGCATTGCCCCCCCCAAATAAGAATTGACCCTCCTGTTGTAATTCTCCTTCAATCCTCAAATGTCCGACATTGCAGTGAGCAATGTTGCAGTGAATGTCAAACATCAGTTGAGCATTAGAAATACAGGTCAACCTCCATAGCATGGATTCAGTATCCATGGTTTCACTTATCCACGTCTGAAAAAGCAAGTTCTCTCTAGGCATTTCTAGTCCTCCAGTATGATTCTGTGGTCAACTTCTGGCATTTGTCTCATTGAAAATAATAGGGTTCCCTATTATCTACAGATTTAGGTATCCACAGGAGGTCTTGGAACATATCCCTCATGGATACAAAGGATAGCCTGTATAAGTCACACACACCCTGTATCTGCAGAACCAAGGAATCCTGGTGGCGCAGTGGTTAAATGCCAGTACTGCAAGTCACCACACTGCACGTTCGATTCCAGCGGGCTCCAAGGTTCACTCAGCCTTCCATCCTTTTGTAGGTTGGTAAAATGAGTACCCAGCTTGTGGCGGCAATTAGCTAACACACATTGGAAACTGTTTAATGCAGTGTAGATGTGTAAATAGCTATTGCTTAAAACAATTTGTAAGCCGCTCTGATAGCCTGTGGCTGAAGAGCGGGGTATAAATAAATAAATAAATAAATAATAAAATAAAAAATATCTGTGGTTTCAGTTATCCATGGCTGAAAAAATAGGGACACATGCCATAAAGTCACACTGGGAAATGCCGAGAGAGCTGTCCTCTCTAGGAATCACTAGGTCCTCCAACGCACCTCTGTGGTATGTTTGTACCAGAAGTCCCTTATTTTCATAGGGTTCACTATTATCTGTGGCCTCTGGTATCCATGATAAGTCTGGGAACCAACCCCACCACAGATACTGTGTGATCTGTACAGTTTAGCCATCCAAAGAAAAGGGACAGGCACAATTACCAACAGAATGCAAACAGAGCAAACATAAGATGTCAACATTTTTCTGAGTCTCACTCTGCAATGCTGGAAATGTGGAGATTGAAGGAAAATTTCATTTCAGAGGCAGAATTCCTATTTGGGGGTAATGCCCTGTTACGCCCTGCTCCTGTAGCTACGCTGCTGACCCGTGTGATATTCTTTCTTGCCCATTTAATGAGGCCACACACCCTACAACTATACAAGTGGCTAAAATGTTACCCTTAAACCATCACAGGAGGAGAGTTAGGTCTCGTTACAGTTGTAATATAATGTATTCATGCCTTCATTTCTGGGGGAAATGACTAATTAGGAGTACTGTATTACCTAGTTATTTTGCAACTGAAAGGCCTACTTCTGCCCCATGGACCATGTCTGAATGTGGGCAGCCCTTCTCAGCTGGGCTTGCCAGTATGAAAGCCTTGCTGGTGCTGCAGTCTCTCTGCAGCTCTCTTCCCTGCATTCAGTCTTGCAAGTGCAGCCTCTTGTGAGGCCAAGACCTTACGTACTGCTTCATTGCCAGTATTCTGTATTAAATCTGCCAGAAGTAAATGAGTTTAATCTTTTGCTTTATCATTCCACTGCTGACCAGAGCATCTTTTACGAAGGTTACTGCAGTCACCTTAGACCAGAGAAACAAAAGGACTTTTGACAAAGTGCGTACCTTCAAAGAACAACTCTCTCTCTCTCTCTCTCCCTCTCTCTCTCTCATCTTCTGGTGCTTTCTATGTATGCGCAATTAATTTAACACCCAGCTGGCAGTAAAATTAGGTGCTTCCTGAGCATTATGCTTTTTAAATTGCTTTTTTTAATGCTAGCCGGCATATAGGAGTTGTCCTGCTGAGGATGGGTCTAATATCCTCTCCCAAATTCAGCCTTGCTCTCTGGAGCTGCATGAGGGAGAACAAAGTCCCTGTTGTAAATGTTTCGTTATATCCATAATTCCAACAGGCTCTCCTGAATCCTTATAAATCTTCCACATCCTGAGGAGGTTTAAGATCTTCAACTCTCTCAGATTCATTAAGCTCTGCATTCTATTACTGTAATAAGAACACTGTGAACTCCTAATAAGAAAACTTGGAGTGACCGCTTTCTCCTATCCACAACTAAAAATGTGAGTGCTGGTTTTCATTTTATTTTTTTTAAATTGGTAATTATTTTTGGCTTCTAACAACTTAAAATGTATGGCAATATAACACAGTTCTTTTAAAGTCCTCCCCCCTCCCATGGAAGTAGTTGTTGGTTTGTGGCATCTTTCAGGGAACCATACCTTTTAAAAATCTGTATTTTCTCTCATATATCTTCATTTCTGGAAACTTTCATATAGAGATTAGCTGACCAGCAAAATAGAGAAATTCCTCCGAGTTAATGGAAGGTGATTCTACACGTCTAATTTTCTTTAAGAAATATAGTACTGATTGATTAATGGATAAATAGAATGGGGCAGAGGGGGACAATGATGTGAACTCAGATTATCACACTACATTGTTATAGTGCTATTATTCCACTTTAACTGCTCTGGCACCCTCCTGTGGAATTCTGGGATTTTCAGTTTAGAGCATTGAGAACTCTCAGCCAGAGAGTTCCTAGACCTCACTAAACTACGAACCCCAGAATTCCATAGCAGTTAAAGTGGAATAATAGCACTATAACAGTGCAGTGTGATAAAGTGAATCATGCAGCTCTCTGTCAGCTTTGGGCCTATTCACACTATGGAATTATAGTGCTGTGATCCCACTTTAGCTGTCATGGTTGCCTCCTATGGAATCCTGGGGCTTGTAGTTTTCTCAGAGGCACCATAAGAGCTCCCAGGCTGAGGAATCTAAAGGCCCCTCACGCAACTACCAGTCCTAGGATTCCATAAGATGGAACCATGGCAGTTAAAGTGGAATGACAGTGGTATAAAATCAGTAGTGTGAATGGGCCCTTTGACAGGTCAGGAAAGAAAGTTTGGAGGGGGGGAGTGTCTCCCATTTTTGACAGTAGGAAGAGATTTTCCTATGCCACTTCTATGGCTGGTATACTTGACAGGAGTAGCTTTGGATTCAGTAGATCCAAAGCCAGCTCATCCCACCATCAACTGCATCCACAGCACCAGGTTTCAGAACTTTCTGCCAGTAGCACAGCAGCTGGTGGAAGCTGTCTGCCCACCAAGCCATAGCAGCCACCTGTGTCAGTGCAGAACCTCTCTTTGGCAGCACACCCCTCCATCAGCAGAAGAGCACCAACGTGCCATCTTCCAAATCCCTTCCAGCCGACAACTCTGTGTGCATGTGTGTGTGTGTGTGTGAGAGAGAGATGAGATTATGCTAAAAATTTATTTCAGTACAATCTTACACCTCTCTGCTTAGAGGCAAGCCCCATGCTGCTTAAGAGGACTCACTTGCAGATAGGTGTTTCTAGAACTTCAGTCTGAGTCATATTTCTAAGCCATTTGCTCTTTAGGCAATGTATAAAATTTGAAAAACTGAAATCCTGTTATATAATAGCAATAATTCAATCAAGGTAGCTGGACACTCATTGCCTTGCAAAACTGGTTTCTCCTCACACCTGTCCTTAAACAATAAAGAATTGCCTGAGACCCATCAGTTCCAATGTTCCAGCCATTAACAATAGTTAACATATCCAGAGAACCCATTGTTTAACCCTGTGAAACTCCGGCAGACATTGTATTCCACTCATAACACCCCTTCAGAAGGAATATCAAGTATAAATGTCACCACCCAAAACAGACAAAGTGTGCACGGATTCCTCCATCTTGTCACTCTGTCAATCTGTGTCACAGTTTCCCCTACCTCATCACTGCTGGTTTACTGAGCAGTTTCTCCTACCCCATCACTGCTGGTTTGCTGAGCAACCCTCAGAACTGTATTCTGAGTATCTTCTACATGAATCTCTGCTCTTCAGACAGGTATAGTATAGCCCATCATCCTGAACTCTATTTCTCTACCCCAATACTTTCTACTTTCTTTTATTGCCTTTTGTGAGTGCTTGAAGCCTGAGTGTATGTGTGTGTCAGTGCCCTGATTATTTTTCAATTAAAAATATTTTTATTTTATCCCCTGGCTTGGAGTCTCGTCAAGGCAAAAGATCTTGCCGCTACCCGACCTCTCACAGCCACTATTTGAGCTAATTAAAATTCCCCACAGAAATATCGATTTTTGGTAGACATGTGTGGAATTTCCAGGGTCTTCAGTAATTTGGATAACAGTGAGGGCACAAAGAGGGCCTAGCTTTTGCTCATCAGGATAAAAGCACAAACAATAAGCTTCTCTACAAGGTCTAAGATCTTCAGGAGGGAGTGCCAAAGCTATAGATCCACAACCTATCAACCTGTGGTCAGAGCTTGACAAAGTTACTTTTTTGAACTACAACTCCCAGTGCCTCCCAGTAGCCATGTTGCTTGGGGGATTCTGGAAGCTGTAGCCCAAATGCATAACTTTCCCAAACTTACTAGGGCCTCATCTGTTTATCCTCTTGTGGACGGGTGGGAGAAAGGAACATAGGGGTGCAAAATCCAGGCCACTAAAGTGTTAAGAAGAAAAAGAATTAACATCTTGAATTTGGCCCAGCAGCTAATTGGAAGCTAGTGCAGTTAGCACAGACCAGCACAGGCACAATACTTCTTCACTTTGAAAATTTCAATCTATTCTAGCAAACAACATAGCCATGCATCTTTTGCACACATTTCCAGCTTTTGCAACTTTTCTGTGGGGAAGAACATTCAACTGAGCTCACATTATCCTTAAAAGCAAGAAAAACTGGAACCAATTATAGGTGTCAAAATAAATAGGGAGATAATAAACCGACATAGGTTTCCTTAAGCTACATAAAAGTACAACCCCCAACAAAACACATCGCATGTCTGATTTCATTCCGTGCATCCATGGCTATTGAGTCTCTGTGATTCTCCTGTTTGAGATTTAGCTGCAACATCCCATTTGTTTAGAGAAGATATGTAAAGTCTCCCTGGTGTTCAGGTTCATTTAAAGATTTACATTTTGTATTTCCTTGCTCCATTTCTGACTACATACATAAAACGGAATTGTAAATGTTTAGGAAAATCAAAGCTATTCTTAGATGCCTACAGTTCCACTAAGTTTGGATTCTCTAATTTGGGCAATAAAAGAAAATGGGGATTTTGAGAATATGCTTATATGTTTTTCACGATAGAACTCCTTCCCGCATCCACCATACAATTCTGTTTCTATTGAAACTTAAGAGATTGGCTCTAAGTTATACATAGTAAGTGAGTGTGAGTGTGTGTGTGTGTGTACTTTATAGAGTGAGCCAATCAGCACACATTACTCATTGTAACTATCCGGGATTTACAGGTGCCAGAAACTGAACCAGAGACTAGAAATATGGTCTGGCAATGTGCTGTAATCCTTTTCTTGTGTATCTGGCCACAAACTGAACTCATATTTCTGTGAGAGAAAGGCAAATACTCTGTTATTCCATATTTACTATCAAATGGACAAACACCGCAGCTTAACTGGTTATTCTTATAACAGATCAATTTGTTTTTCGTGAGACTTTATATGCCAGATTTTAGCCATGGCATTTTTGAAAAGTCAAACCAGTTTGCATCACAGCTCAGCCCTGTTTTAAAAGTAGCTAGCTTGTGGCAACGCAGACACTTGTGGTGTTCCTAAGGCCAGTGTCACCCCGCTCTCTGACAGTGTCACCTGGTGTGGTTCAGCCTCTCCACACACCCCTAGTGCCGCCACTGACAGACACTTCAGTCTGGGCCCAGCATAGGAGACTCAAGATTGGTGCTCATGTAAGATCAGGGAGAACCAACGTGGTATAGTGGTTTGAGCATTGAACTACAACTCTGGAGACCAGAGCCCGAATCCCCACTTGGCCATGGAAACCTACTGGATAATCTTGGTTTAGCCACGTGCTCTCAGAGGAAGGCAAAGGTAAACCCTCTCTGAACAAATCTTGCCAAGAAACTCCATGATAGGTTTGCCTTAGGGTCACTATAAGTCAGAAATGACTTGAAGGCACACAACAACAAAGATATGGGGAAAAAGCCCTTCTCATTCTTATTTCTTGAAAGCCAGCAAGCAATGACATGAACTCTCATAGACAACTGGCCTACTGGAAGATGGTTCTTTTAGACTGCGGTCCTGAGCAAGGATTAGTCCACCTTATACAATTAAAGCAGTTTGAAACTGCTTTAATTGTCATGGCTCCTTCTTATGGAATCCAGGGATTTATAGTTTGGGGAGCTACTTAAAATTCTTTTTTAGAGAGCTGTAGTCCACTCCCTTGCACGGTAGCTCTGCAGCCTAGCAGAGAACGCTGAAGTATCTCACCAAACTACAAAAAAATCCATGATTCTGTGGGATGGACTCATGGGAGTTAAAGTGCTATCAAACTGCTATAATTGTGCAATGTGGGTGCCCCCTAAGTTGCTTAAATTCTATAGACTCAGTTAAGTAGGAGTGAAGCAGCCTAACTGTACAGAACTGCATCCCACCATGTGCTTGTTGAACTTTCATAATGGCATTTCTCTTTAATGGCAAGACCTATGTACCAGTATCTCCAGGGTGCAGGAGATATCACTCTGTTGTACTTAGTAAGAGTTTCTAAGGACTTTTTCAAACAGGGTAAAAAACCCTCGAGGAGGTCAAGAGAAGAATGGGGCTGTCGCGCTTACAGAGTTCCATTTCAGATGCCATCGTCCTCCTCCATCCTCCTCCTGACCTCCCCTCATGCTTCCTCCATGCTGGGGGGTGCTGCTTTTAACTGACAGAACACTTCCATCAATAAAAAGCGGCGCCCGCAGCATGGGAAAAGGTCGGGAGGAGTTCGGGAGGAGGACAGAGGAGGGCGGCAGTGTCTGAAACGGGGCTCTGTAAGCGCAACAGCCCCATTCTTCTCCTGACCTCCTCAGAGTTTCTTTACCCTGTTTGAAAAGTCCTATGAGAGACTGAAGGCGTCTGAAAGGGGGGAAAAGCCACCATGCTGGACACCTTTATTGTGATCCCTTCCTGAATGCTGCTTGTAGCCCATCCACCTAAACGTAGCTAAGGAGAGTGTTTTGCACACATCTTGGTGCAGTTAACGGAATTTGGTATGGGGCTTTGCCTTCACAGGTCACCTTCGGAGGAATGTTTTGCACATATGAACTATCTCAAGCTCACCAAGCAGCTTATTAGTTTCAGGCCGTGGCCCCCATCCTCTTATGCTCTTGATAACTTTATTAAATGCAGCCCTGAGCATTCATCTAAGCAAGCAGCCTTTTTACTGTTTGTAGATAGTTTGAAGTAGCCATCCTTGGTCCGTGATGGCTTCCAGATCTCACCAAGAGGAGTGCACATGTTTGAAATGCCTGCTCCCCTTCTCCATTTCGCCATAAAGTAGCCAATTTAATTTTGTACAATACTGTTTGATAACAACCATGTGTGCCTGTGTCTTCTGCATTTAGACACTTCAGAGAAGACCCTGTTTGGTCAGTGTGGGAGACAATTTCGAGAGCAAAACAGAACCAGATGTTTCTCTTTTTATCCTCCCTTTCAATCCAGCTAATTCCCAGTGTCAATCACCTCACAGGGACATGATGGAATTACCTGCTGTCAGAAGAGGCTTCCCGCTGCATCTCTTTCTGAGTCAGTGCTCTGGACATGCCCTTGTACTTCTCTTCCAGTATGACTGAATCACAGAATCAGAGGTCTGGAAGAGGTCCCAAGGGCCATCTACTTCAACTCTCTGCCATGCCTTCAGTTTCAATTTTAAAAATTATAGCATGCTGCATTTATCGGATGTTTAGAGAAACAGTGAATTATGGCAGGTTAAGTTTTGTATACCCGCCCAAAGAGATTTGATAGGTGGCTAAGTGGCTCTCAGATCAAGTTTTTGAAGATATAAGACAGTTTCATTTATCTAGATTGCCTAGTGAAGATCTGAAACCATGGAAAGATAATTGGGACTTTTGGTAAAATACAGTTGCTACATACTGCAACGCTGACTCAGAGACTCATCAAGAGCCAAATGGGAAGAGCGGTTGTATTGCTCTGTACCAAGCTGAGTAACTTTCATTTCCATTCACTTAGTTATAAAATAGGGGTTTAAGATGTAGGACTTTTTCAAATGAGGGAAAAAGCTCCGAGGAGGTTGGGAAAAGAACAGGGCTGTTGCGCTTACAGAACCCTGTTTCAGACAACATTGTTCTCCTCCATCCTCCTGACCTTCCCCCATGCTATTGAGGTTTTCCGTCTATAAAAAGTGGGACCCACAGCACGGGGGAAAGTTGGGAGGAGGACGGAGGAGGACTGCATCATCTGAAATAGGGCTCCGTAAGCGCAACAGACCCGTTCTTCTTCCGACCTCCTCAGAGTTTTTTCTCCCCATTTTAAAAAGCCCAGATGGCAGCCAGGTAGCAAGTTTTCCAGAATTTTGAAAGTGCTATAAAAACTATGTCTTTGGACACTTATTTTTTCCCCTGTCCTATTGTGGGCACTAATAAAATGGGCATGGATTGGTGCTTTGCCCATGGATCATAGTGAAATTGGGAGGGGAATGCAACCAGGAGTTACACCTGATGAGGAAAACACAGGAGGTTTGTTGATGGGAAGGGGAAAAAATGGACTGCTCCACAGTAATAGCAAGTCGCAGCACCTGCAACCTATCTTAATGGTTTTACAACTCCTCTAAACTGCATGCTTGTAGCCAAGATGAAAGATAGCACAAACCCCTGTTTTATTGCCTTAGTGATCACTCACTAAGACAAAAATCCAACATGGCGGCAGCAGGCACCTGCCTGGTAACCAAGCCCTGCCCCCTGTGTTCATCCAGCCTATCAGGATTGCACTTTGTCTTGTATGGGGAAGCGATTCATGTTGAATCACTTGTCTTAGTGAGTGAAAATGCACATATCACGGGAGCTTTTTTAAAATGTTGGGGAAAGCAGTGAATGCTTTTCTTGTGTAGTTTTTCCTCTTTTTGGCCCCTCTCCTCCACAATATGATAAGATAATGCGAGATCCTGTTAAGACAGCTCATATTTCAGGTGAATTCTGTGAGGAGTATTTTCACCATATAGAGAACCCCAGGCTTCCCAACCCTGCAATTTCTTCTTCATGCTAATGTGCAGGCAGAAGTACCAGCATGGAAGAATCAGTAGGCAGTGGGGGGGGGGAGAGAGAGAATGAGAGAGAGAGAGAGATACTTCTATGGTGCTGAAACAATTTGGGGAAAAGAGTTCATAATCTTGGGTAGTTCATTTAAAGTTCAGATGAAACCAGAGTTGATTCAACACCCGATTGACATGGAAGCCACTGGCTATCACTGTGAGGCATTTCCCAAGGGAATCTACAGACCTAAGAAGAACAGAGCACCCTTCACTCTGGACTGCCAATTCTGCCCTGTAGGTCCATGTAGGCACCCCCATTCATTGCCTTCCCCTCCTAGTAGCTGAGGATTTTGTAGCAATATGCCCTCACATATGCATGTTTATGTGTGCATGTGTGTGTGTTTGTGTGTGTGATCTGATCCAAGTCAATTCCAATATGAATTGACTTAATCCACATCTCCTGGACTAATACGTAAATCCAAATGTGCCTCCCAACCAGATTTTACTCTTCTCCAAAAAATGGGTTGCCTGACTTACCGAATGGCATTGTTGCAGTCCAGGGTGGGAGTGGAGCTCTGGGGGTTTCTAGTCTGTTGGCTTCCTCTTCCTGGGTTTCTGAGAGGCTTGGTGCAGCCCTGGGGAGAGGCAGGAACTGGCAGCCAATGAATTTAAACCTGGATTTGAATTCATTGGCTGATAGACGGGCTGGAGTGAGCTGCCTACAGTTTTCATTCCAGTCAGGTGGGAGGGTATTTAAGTTCCAGCCTGCTTGCTCACTTGGCAGTGCTTCTTTGAGTCCCATCCCACCCACCTTCCCACTGTTTAATCTTGCAATTTTGTTTGTATGTGGTATCGTGGGACATGTTACCATCTATGTTATTGTCACAGCCTTTGGGGACAGTTAGCATGGGTCCTGGAACTGGGATATTGAATACCAGTGTCTTCCTGGCATTGGTAACATATCAGGGTCCCCTAAAGGGACTCAGTGGTGTGTGGGACAGATCCAGTCTTGCCCAACTTGGGGGGCAGACCCTGTTCCTCCACCCTCTGGTGGCAGAGGGACCACGCTAGTGCACCTGCCCAGGTGGATCATTTCCTGTCATCCCAATGGTTCTGGCCACGGGCCAGAGGATCAGGTTCATCAATCAACAGGTGGGTTGTTTGATGCCTGGATCTGGACCTATGCAGGTGCCAACCCTATCTATAGCCGTAACCAATAAAAGTTGTGGCCTACTTATTCTACTCTGTCATGTGGGCTATTTTTTACAGAGTGGAACTCGCCCCAGACACACAATTGTGATGCAGTTTGTCAGAAATAAAAAATAAAAATATTTTGCCATGCATGCATTTTTGAGATAAAATATATTTAGAAATGTGTATTTTGAAAGGAAGTTTGGTGACAAATAATATGCCTTTAAAAACATGTTTTAGTACAATTTTTCATGTAGATTTCTCTCTCTCTCTCTCTCTCTCTCTCTCTCTCTCTCTCTCTCTTTTTTTTTGTGGCTTAATATGGAAATGAGATGGAATGGACATATGAGGAAAGCTGCTCTGTTTATCCCATGTGTATGCATGTGCGAACTCAGTATGGCTTACATGTGAGGACAGAACCACCCCTTCTCTCTCTCTCTGGCTTTTCTTCGCAGGAGATAGAAATGTTGTTTCATCCAGCTGCCACAAATGCAAAACTAGTCTGTTCACACAGTCAGCTGCCTGCCACCATGTGCTGAGGTGGGGCAACTACCCAAGGTCTGAGAGCTATGTACATATGTCCCTGATTGGACCTCAAAGTCCCCTGCCATGAACACCCCCACTCCCATATATTTTGGATTTTTTTTCTAGGATATTTATTTGAACTATCCCTTGCACCCTCTAGGGGGCATAGGGGCTATTTTACCTGTTTTAGGCCTAGGAGAAGGCCTTTTCCAAAGCAGAAACTAAACCAGAAATCACTTCCAGTTTCCAAAAAAAGTCCTGCCCCAAAGCACAGTGAAACTGTCACCCATACCCCCTGGAGGCCACAGGAGGCATTTTGTGTACAGTTGGCCCTCCGTATCCGTGGATTCCACCATCCACCACTTGGAAATATTTTTTTTTTTTAATGAAAAAAGCAAACCTTGATTTTGCCATTTTTATATAAGAGGAACCCATTTTACTACGCCATTGTATATAATGGGACTTAAGCATCCATGCATTTTTGTATACACGGTGTATATGTCTTGGAACTAACCCCCAGTGGATATCAAGGGCCCACTGTATTTTATTTTCAATCCAAAACATTAGGTAGCCATAAATACAGAGTTGGGGCTACATGTAGGCCATGAGCTGTACTTTCCCCACCCCTGAATTAAATGATGGGGTTGGGGGAAGAGACTCTGGTGAATTTCCTTGTATGAACCAATATTTAGTTCACTCTGGGAAAACATGTGCCGTGCAGATTTTCCTAGACACTGGTACTGTGAGGTGAATTCACAGGGCCATTATGGAGCAGTAAGATGTCTGGGACTGTTTTGTCCTGTTCAAAATCTGAAATTCTGCATGAAGCATCAACACAGCCCAAGTAATAGTACTACAGTGGCTAATTTTAGCCTCTGCACATGACAAACCAGCAATGCAGTCACTTTGAACTGTGGCTGTGGGCTTAGGGCCAGCCATCAAAAGCAAGTCAGATGTGTATCCTGGCCCTTCCGGCTAGGCCCCAAAATACAGATTGAAAAAAATTAAGTGAATGCAGCTTTGGTGATACTCAAGCTACCTCATGAAGTGCAGGCATCTTTAAACACTTGGTTTATTTCCAAGGATTTATATCTTTTGCTGGTAGTCTGGGAGGCACCAAGAATGTACCGGAGTCAGCATCTCTACTTACTGTTTTAAAAAAAGTGTGAGGGAAGGGGAGGTTATGTCCTGTATTTTTCAACAGTTGCTTTTGGGGCACTGTGGATGCAATGCTTCTGTTCTTGGTTCATGGAGGGTTGATGCCCTTATTTATTTATTTACTGTAGTTTTTTTAACCCAGTTTTTCAACTTTAAAAGCCCTCAAGGTGTCTTACAAAGCACTCCCCCTTCCGAAAAACCTCCACACATAAAATTTGGATCTGTGCTGCTTTTTTCCAGCCTCAAAACAACTACACAACTGGAGCACAGGCTGTTATCTGGGTTGTGTCTCTCGACATCTGGCAAGTTGGTTTCCAACTGATGAGCACCATTCAGCACCTGATGCATTGTGAGGGCATATGTAAAACTTGCTGGTGACTGCTCAATTGAGATATTTCAGCAGGTTTATTGCTTTGAATGTGCAAAATGGGTAGAAATTGTCTGTGAGAAAAATGCCAAAGATCCTAAAGGGAAAACAAACCACTTGGCTTTCAGGATGAAACATGTCTTGCTCTTTGGAGCAAAATCTGGGCTTATCAAGTGCGGCTTATGTATATTGCTGCTCATTTGGTTTTAATGAATTATGAATCAGCAGAAATCCTTCACTACAAGCCAGCTGATCTGATGCAGTGCGTCTGTTGCAGTGAACGTTTTCTAACAGAAGAGGTAAAGAACAGAAAAGGAACAAGCTTTTAAGCTACACTGGCAAGCATGGCCATAGAAGACTCTGGAGGGCACATGGATGGTCTTTTGGTCTTTCTTCCAGCCTAATCCAAAATGACTTCCCTCCCTAAGACTTGGCCTGTAGGTGAAACAGCAGATGTCCATGTTGAAATTCTGAGGCTGTTGTTCTTACCACCACTTTCTCTTCTACTGGTACACTGCATTTGTTTATTTTAAAGGGCTCTGCAATCATTCGGCATGCTGAGTATTTCTGATCGGGGTAAGTAAATGAGTTTACAGAAACAAGTGGACATACCAGTCTGCAAGTACACACATACACCAAGGCCGAACAGGCATAAGGTATCTTTAACCCTCCTGATGTCATTGATCTTCAACACCCTTCAGTTCCAGCCAGCATGGCCAAGAGTCAGAACACTGGGGTGTCAGTTACATGGCAATTTTTGTCACTGGGCGTCCTGGGATTTCTTGATCCCGTATTCGTCCCTCCCTATTTACATGATTTTTGTCTCTGAACTTGATATCCCGGGATCATTGTTTACATGGCATCACGTCCTGTGATATGTACCTTCTCCCACTATATACTATCCTGGTTTTTTTTGTTTACACGAGTTTATGGTACCGGGATTTTTTTTAAGCTGTCAATCAAGGATGCGATTACTCGTTTTTTCACAACCTCAGTGACGTACTTCCTTTAGAGTTCCACGCCACGAGCGATGCTATTGGCTGGCTCAAATGTTTGTTAAAGCTTCTGCATTGGGGATGAGGGGGAGCGATCAGTGGCTAAATGCTGTGCTTTCCTTTAGAAATGAAAGATCACCATTTAAAGCCAGCTAAACTGGGGGGCGGGAAAAAATGATCAGTTGGTGCTGGGGAGTATGAGAGAGATCAAAAGCGGAGCCAGCACGCATGCGCGCACACACCAAGCCCAAGCTAGTACAAGCGGAGTGAAGGGGGCAGAAGCTTGCCATTGTCCTGTCTCTTTAAAATGTTAACCCTTTAAGCAGAGGCAGCTGTGGAGTGAAGGTTTCAAGCCAATGACACACAAGGCATTTTGAAAGACCCAGACACTGGCATTTTTTACTGTGCCATGAGGGAGGGGGATGAATGAATGTGTGATTTGCTCAGACGCTGGCATTTTTTATTGTGCCTTGGGGGCAGGTGGGTGAATGTTTGATTATCCGTTCAGACCCAGGGAGGGGATCCAGGCAGGGAATGAATGGGTGCTCCGCTGCCCACGATCTCTTTATAATTTACTCTCTCTTTAAAATTTAAACCCAGCATGCCGGAGAGGAACAGGTTAAAGCTGAAGGATTTGCAGTGTAGAAATCCATTGAACAGGGTGATTTAGTACACGCACACACACACAAACTTTCATGCAGCTGGAAGGGATGCCTTGGTTTTCAGCTGGTGAGGCTGGATCTGTTGAACGGGTGACTGACCCCTCCCTTTGTGGTCGCTGCTTTCTGAGCCCGCCCCTGATCATCATTTCCAGTCATCCCCTAGTAGCCAGATAGCTTGTCCCAGGCTGTTTACATTTCCAATTTTCCGAATCCTCCAGTGACTTTTTTAAAAACCAGCACAAACCGCAGGACTGGAAGTCCCGCAGGTTGAGGGATAAAAGGTGCCCCCCCTTCCGAAAATTACGTGCCCAACCCAATGTACGTGTAAACAACCAGGGTTCAACACGAATTCTTCCCACTACATTTTCATCATGTAAACGGCACCTGGGAGCTGTAGTTACAAATATTAAGGAATGGTATTTAAGTTCCTACCCAGCCACCCACCCCCACAACATCTGCATCATTTGACCTTTGCTGAATCAAAACAATAATGATGGATAACTGAGTGTGGCATCTTGCTATAGAACATGTTCTTAAGCACTAAAGGCAGGACCTTATTTCAAGACAGAACAGCCAGCTCATGACTTTCTCCGCTAAATTCTAATCTTAATCGAGTTGCACATAATCTCTGGCACAGCCTGGCTTGCTTGCCTTTGCTTGGAGAAGAGGCACTTTTCAGCGCCAAGTTGTGTTTTCACAGAGGAAGTCAAGTTTTGCAAAGTTTTATGAATTCATTTGCAAAGAAGGTCCCATAGATACCAGAAACACGAGTGCAAGCAGAGGGCCAGTTTTCACAAAACTGTTGATCTTGACAAAACATAGCGGTAGAGTAATATTTCTTAGTAGGCTCACTTATTGCCTTGGCCTCTCATCCTGTTGGCAATGAGTGCAATCTAACAAATGCCTTTTTTCCTGGGTAAGCACTCAGCTCTGTCAGTGTAAATGGGGGGTTGTGAAGGAGCTGGCCCTGCAGGATTGATCTCTATGGGAGTGTCAAAAGGTCCTGGGCAGAATACAGATGGATAGTACAATATGGTTTCCCAGCAATTCTTCACCCATAAACCATGGAATCATTAGGGCTGCTTGCCCCATCACAATTAATGAATTTAGCAGGCCAGTCCAATTCGAACCTGACAAGCCAAGTCAAAGAGTCCCTCCTGCCACTCCTCATTACCACGGCAGTATACACTTACCAGTAACATAGCTTAATCACAGAAATTAGTGAGAACATTAACCATCCCGGAGAAGCCGTGTGTGAGGGTGCATGTAAAAAATGGTTCTCTGCAAGTTCCTCAACCCCCACCTCCCAAAAAGATCTCAGAAGTATTAAATCCTCATTAATATAAGCTCAATGCATTTACGGTGTCAAAAATGTGTTTTATAAAAGCCAAAAGCAGAGTTGCACAAGTTGCCTCATTATCAATAATCTAGCAGGGTCTCTTTTATGTGTCATTTCTTTACACAATATACTATCATTTATGACTTTTAGCAAATACATCATGGCGAAGGATTACTCTCATCAGAGGCAGTCTTTGAAAAGGATATGCTAATTTCTAGAGAGCAAGAAAACATCAAAACAGTGCCAGCAAATAGCCAAGGGACTTTCATGTCTTAATATCCCTCAGAAGTGCTTTATCTCCTAGTGCAACGTGTATCATAGTATAAACAGGAAATGAAACAGCCAAGGCATCAAAGAAGCACCAGTGCATGGCTGTAATTTTAGATCAGGTTTAATAAAGGTTATCTACAGCAGGCTAATCAAACAAAAGGGTGTATGTTTTAAAGCGCCATTTGATAATTTCCATTTAAGCCCTCCCCCTTCCTTCAAAGAGATCCTAACAATCTCTGGGTGACTCTAGATAGATCCCTTCCCCTTGCTTTTCAAAGTAGCCCAGTTTATTGGTTGTAAAAAATGGTTTTGATGTCCTAATGGTTATTGGTGGTGGGGAGGTTGGCAAGGCAGCAGAGACAAGAAACTGCTTGGGTCTCATCTGTGCCATAATTGGAAATGCAACTAAAGTCAGGTTGAAAGGCAATCAGCAGACCTATCCCGGGTGGGGTGAGATGGAGCAGAGCAGGATCTTCTCAGTCACCTCTGCCCCTTTACTCCCTGGGGAGCTGAATGGACAGCCCTGGTTTTAATTCATCAGCAGTTTCTCCACAAGTTATGTATTTTTGTTTTAGTTTGTCTTTCTGGAAACAAAGAAAGCAACACAATTGTTATTAGTACCCTTTGTGGTTGGGCAAGCTGGAGAAAGAGAAAGTCAGAATGATGATGAAGATTGATGGTGGTGGTGGTTATGAAGGTGACATTTATTTATAGCTTGTGTTTTTCCCAGTCCATGACTCAAGGAGGATCACAAAGGCTAAAAGAAATGTAGCTTTAAAAAATTCTCATCTTATAAAATTTTAAAAACTATATATACAGGTTGAGTCTCCCTTATACGGAGTTCTGAAATCCAAAATACAGTTGCCCCTCCACATTCGCGGCTTTAAAATTCACGGTTTTGACTATTCGCGGTTTGGGGAGCACACCCCCCTCCGCCATCCAAAAAACTGCAACAGGGTCGCTGCTCCTGGGGTGGGCAGGAGAGGGTGGGAGGAAGCAGCAACGAGGCTTCAGTAGCCCCGTTGCTGCTCCTGGGGGCGGGGGGAGAAGCAACGGGGGTTGCGGGAGTGTGGTGGCCTGAACTAGTTTTTATTCACATTTTTTTCACATTCACGGGGGTCTCACGCCCCTAACCCCTGTGAATGTGGAGGGACAAATGTATTCCAAAGTCATCCACATGAGTGGCTGAGATATTGATAACTTTGCTTTCTGATGGTTCAGTGTATACAAACTTTGTTTCATGCACAAATTTATTAAAAGTATTGTGTATAAAATTACCTTCAGGTTATGTTTATAAGGTGTATATGAAATTTTGTGTTTAGACTTGGGTCCTATGTCCAAGATATTTCTATGTATATGCAAGTATTCCAAAATCTGAAATATTCCAAAATCCAAAATACCTCTGGTCCCAAACATTTCCGACAGGGGAGACTCTACCTGTAATGAAAAGGGCAGCTCCAACTACTTAACATCTATGGGTAATTGGGGAGGGGGGCAGGGAAGCCCAGGAGATCAAACTGCATATGCTTATGACTCCAAGGAGCTACAGCCTCATTGGAAGTCCATTGAAGTCAATGAAAAGAATATCATTGACTTCAAGGGGCTTCAGATCAAGCTCTCTGTTTCTCCTGTCAGTTTGTACTCATGTAGAGCAGGAGCACAGTCACTACACCATCATCACTAATAATGGCATGGGTATGGTGCCATCTTTGGAAAGAGGGATTTTTCTCACTGAGAGAGAAAGAGAGAAAAAATAAGGATTTTAAAAGACAGGAGCAAGAATTTGTTGACAAAGCAGTATATCCTTCATGATTCAGTTTGTTGCTCAAGAACTGCATTCCTTCCTTTCTGTGATCAGCGTACAAGAATGGCCATCCAGCCTGTTAAACTCTTTCTTTTATGTACTGGGAAAGAACAACAGACCGAGGTCATTGCAACAGACTGGGCCTGCCTAAGCTGTGATCCTCCACCAAACTAAACACATCCCACCAGCCACAGATGCTGGCTCACCAGGGATCCCATAAACTTACTGCTTTTGATGCCTGCCTAGGACTGCAACATGAGATGGTTTGTCACATACCTGGCAAGCAGCAATGTATTGCTAGTGGGCTATATTCAGCTTGGTTCTACTTCTAATGTTCTCTTTGATAGTTGTCAGCAACCCTAGCTTTAGCAAGTAAGTGTTAAATGGTTTAATAGTTTTAGCAGGTCAGTGCTGGTTACAAAACCATGCCCTTACTACAAACCATAGTAAAGAAGAACATGGCTCTGTTGCAGAATACTCAAATCAACCACATCTACATGCAATAGCAGGTAACCAAAACATCAGTGTTGATGGAAATGAAGACTAAAAAGGTTTCATGCAAAGTTCATACACACAAAGTAGTTCACAAGCAGGTTTGCACATACACTTGTTACCCGAAGAGGTGGGGCTGCTTTAGGACCCCACCCATGGCGTCAGAGCTATATTAATATGTTGGGGAATTATTATTAGCTCAAATGGAATGATGTGAGAGGAGGGTAATTTCGGGACCCTTTTACCTAATGAAGGAATCTGCCACTAAGGCATTACTCAGGAGGGTAGGGAAAGAAGAGCCTCAGGTATTTGTTGCACGAGAGCTGGTTTGGCCTATAATTGGAATGGTGGTCCTGAGTGGTACAAGGCTGTCTAAATGAAATTTTAAAAACCCAGCTCTTTGAGCTGACCTTGGAAATAAATTGGCAACCAGCACAGGTAGCCAAAACTGGGGCAATATGTTTGGAACACCACATTCCAGGAACCAATAATCCCATTGCCACATTTTGTACTCATGGGCAAGCTGTCTTCAGAGGCAGCCCCACAGAAGACCTTCCGATCATCCAACCTAGAGGTTACCAGAGCACACATCACCAGATGAAGCAATCACATTGTGTCTCCATCAATGACAAGGATGAGTCCAAACTGCATGCCCACTCCGTCAGATGGTGAGTGACCCCCATCTAGGCCTAATGGTACCTTACCTATCTGGAGTGAGAAACCACTATTAAGAGTGTTTCTGGATTACTTGGTTCCAGTTTCAGACTGAGCAGTAAGAACACATGAATCTGTGATGACAACAAGGGAAAGTAGGTCACCTGCTCTTCCTTGCAAAGAAAGAAAGGAATTATTTATTTAATTGCATTTGTATGCCACCTTTCTTTCAAAATGAGACCAAAGGCGGCTCCCAAAGACAATCATAAAAACAGTAAAACCAGATAAAACAGTATAAAAACGTTTTAAAAGCAGACACAAATTTTAAAAGAAAGATAAAACAGATAGGAAGGAAGGAAGGAAGGAAGGAAGGAAGGAAGGAAGGAAGGAAGGCAGGCAGGCAGGCAGGCTGGTTCAGAATCAAATGTGTTCACATTCCTATGGTTCACATTCCTATGGTTCTTGGTATCTCTGGGGCCACTGTATGCTATGAACCTCCATTCCCACCCCCAATGGGTGGAGCGAAAGGTAGAAGGGTTCATTTGAGGAAGCCCTCCCTATATACCAGAAGCCTAAAATGTGGATTCCAGGTGCTGATTCTAACAGTCCCCATATCTAGACCCTCAAGGGAAGTTTGAAAATGCAATGAAGATGTGTTGATCCATATCAACAAATTAGTTCCTCTCCACTGGGAACAGTCCTTTTGTAAAGCTAATGGTTCATAATTCTTCACATAAGGCCAATTCACTTCCTACGCCCCCCCCCCATTGGTATTGTTAAGTTTTCAGCTAAGACTGCAGCTTTGCTCAGAGGTGGGTTTATCACCATTTTAACAGGGAAGTCCAGGCAGAGTGGGTCAGAGTCTCTGCTAGTGAAAAAGTCGTAGTGCTCTGGTGGCCCCAGCTCCACTACACTGCTGTTAGACACCAGAACCCTCTCTTCTCCCCCTCAGTCTCCTATTACACAAACAGGGCTGAAAGCTATGGCAGCCTGGCATTGTAGTACATTCCTACTCACTGAAGGCCATGAGATGGGACACTGGAGGACACAAGGCAAGCTTAGACACTGGTAGTTCCTTTGTCATGGATCCTTGGGATCACTACACACAAACACAGATTGAGAGAGAGAGAGAGAGAGTTGCTGCTGTGATATCAAGTTGACTTCAACTCATGGTGACCCCATGAATGAGAGATATCTAAGTCACCAGCCCTGCTCAGTTCTTACAGATTCAGGGCTGTGGCCTCCTTGATTGAGTCGATCCATCAGGAATGTGGTCCTCTACTTTTTCTACTGCCTTCTGCCTTACCAAGCATTATTGTCTTTTCTAGTGAATCGTGTCTTCTCATGATATTGCCAAAGTACAACAGTCTTAGTTTAGTCATCTAGGATTCTAAGAAGAGTTCATGATTGATTCGTTCTATTATTTATTGAGTTTTTAGCAGTCCACTGTATCTGTGGAACTCTTTTCCAGCTTCAAATGAGTTGATTTTCTTCCTGTCAGCTTTCTTCACTGTTCAGTTTTCACAACCATACATAGAAACGGGAAATATGATGGCATGGTTTGGCCTAACTTTAGCATCCAATGATATATATTTATATTTACACTTCAGAATCTTGTCTAGTTCCTTCATAGCTGCCATTCCAAGTCCTAGTCTTCTTTCTGATTTCTTGACTGCAGTCTCCATTCTGATTAATGACTGAGCCAAGCTATGGAAAATCTTGAACTATTTCAGTGTCTTCATCGTCTACTTTAAAGTTATATAAGGAGATTATCAGACGTGGGCAAAAAGTCCGAGAAGAGCATGTGAGGATGATGTTACTGTACCGCGAATGGGTCCTGGTGTCAGACGTCATCGTCATTCTTGCATACTGAATCTGTGCTGCAGCCACGAATAAGGCATCACTTTCAATTGATGGGGAGGTCCTGTCAACTGAAAATGACACCTTATTCATGGCTGCAGCACAGACTCAACATGCGAGGATGAAACTGGGACACATTCATGGGACAGTAATGCTATCCTCGTGTGCTCCTCTTGGGCTTTTTGGCACATCTGATAATCTCCTATTTCATCTTTTGTGTTTTTTTCTTAATGTTCAACTGTAAACCTGCCTTTGCTTTAAGAAAGGACTGTGCAATTAGAGCAGGATGTGTTTTCGCATGCTCTTCAATACTGCAAAAAAAAAAAAAAGCGATACTGAGAGCTATTGACAGCTTGTCCCATCAATTAAAAGCAACACCTTATTCACGGCTGGAGCACAGTTTGACCACGCAAACATGACAATGTCATGCGATAGTGGGAACCATGTGCGCTACCATGATGTTGTAATTGTATTATTTTTGCCGCATCTGATAAACTCACTTGAAAGGGACAGCACAGCCTTCAAGTGGGGAAAAGCTTTCCATTGGTTAGCCAACCTAGTGGTAATCTATGCTCACAAAGTCTAAACAGCTTTGCTGCATTTTCATGGAACGACAACCTGTTGCATGGGAAGTTTCTAATTTTAAAACATCTCCATTTCCTAAAGCAAAAGAAGCGGCTTTATTCCCAGAAGACCATTTCATCCATCTAGCTCAGCACCATCAACAGCAGTCTTCATAACTGGGGGTAGGAAATAGGTCCCTGCCAGAGGTTTCAAAGAAGAGCCTTTCCTGTCCCTGAGCACTGGCTATGTTTGCTGCTGGTGGTAGTGCTGCAGGGTGTCAAAGCAGGAGATCTACCTGGGATCTCAAGCCCAAGGGTCAAGATGGGACCTTCTGTGTGTGTGCGTGTTTGTGTGAGTGTGTGTGTGTTAAGCAAATTTCTGCCCTAGATTCAGAGGCTATACATGCTATACACATAATCAAGATTCAGTTTTCAGGACAAATAAATCTGTAGATTCCTACCCTCCCAAAATATATTGCTGTGATTCTTAAGCCAATATACAACTTAAACCTCCCAATAATAGAGCTGTATGCCTGTGTTACAGGGCAGGGCAAACATATGACAAGTATATCAGTGCAAATGTACTGAAATATTTAAGAGAACCACAGCAGGGATCTTTCCCCTGCCCAGATGTTCATGAAATACAAGGGAATGATCACATTTGGGAACCACAATATCTTTCTGCCTCTCTCATTCCCTTCCAGGGTGAAGTACATATTTATTTGTGTTTTCACTTAAATACCTGTTTCAAATGGTTTAGGTTATGAAAAATAATCGTGAAACCATGAAGGATTTTAGTGGAGAATTAGTAATCTTGAGGCCCTTTTCATCAGCTCCACATACATCTCCTTAAAATGAAGAATGTTTCCCTGCCTGTCCCCCCCGCACCCGGTGTGTGTATTATCTATGTGACCAATGATATTGATCAAGGGCTCATCTAGACGAGACAATATAATGTGGATTGCTGCGCATTAAAGCTAAATCACAGCAGCATTCATTTGTCTTCATGGTTTTTTGGCAGGATCACTGGTATGTGAAATATCTGTGTTTGAAGTTCACATGCAGCCATGCTTGTGAATCAAGATGGTGGCCGGGAGTGAATTAGTCACAGTATTATTCTTTACAAGTTGCTGCCGCCACCCAGCTTTTTTAAAACTTAAAATCTAAGGTGTGCAAGTGTGATCTTCTGCTTGAAAAAAATGTTTGGTTGCCTCAGTGCTGCAAAAATGTGCATGATCATTACTGTGAAATTCCAAAATGGCACTTCCAGCCACTTTGTGGCCGGCAATCCCCCCTCCTCTCACATCTGACCAATCAGCTTTCCACTTCTGGAATGTGCTGAACTACAAATCAGCTGCTCAAATAGGTGGTAACACACATTTCCATGTATGTTTTTTTTAAAACTTTTGGAAAAGCCACAAAGGCTTTTCTCTCACAGTTTTTGCAGTTTTTGGCCCTCTTCCTTCTGAAAATTGCGACTCACTCCAGGATTGTATTGGGACAAAACATACTCTCCTCGAATTCTATGAGGCATTTTTCCACCATCTAGACAACACCTAAGATGTTCTAGAAGTGCTTAGCCCATTGCCACCAACATGGAGTAATACAAAAGCTATTGACACTAGACAGTCCTTTGGTGTGTTCCAATGTCAGGGGACCAGTAAATCCATTCTGTTCCATGGTTCCAATGTCAGGGGACCAGTAAATCCATTCTGGATTTTAGACTGACACTGATGTTTTCAGGGGCTTGTAGATTTATAATGTTAGGGACAGGGTGGACAACTTACAGGGTTTGTGGGCCTGCCATCCATTGTGAGAGGAGCAAGAGTGCCATGTAAGGGCTTCCATTTATCTCTACCTCTGCCACCAATGTGAGGACCTCTTCCTATCCCACTGCTATGGCATAATATCTGGGGCCCTTCTAGATGCCCTTGTGATTTCTGTAAGAGACTTTATTCATCTAATCTCCCCACTGCCCCCCCCCACTGTGTCTGTCAGGATCGATCCCCTTTGCTCTTGCTCCTTCCAGATACATTAGTTTCAGAGTGTGCATAGCAGTTTGTGTGGGGTGAAATGATGTACCGTATATTCCGGCGTATAAGATGACTGGGCATATAAGACTACCCCCCCCCCAATTTCCAGCCAAAAATCTAGGCTTAGGCATATATTCGCCCTATAAGACCACCAAACACCCCCCACCCCCGATTTGGCTGGCTGGCTGGCTGGCTGACTGGCTGGCTGGCTGGGGGAACCTTGCCAGCTGATCCTCTTTGTTTCCCAACTCATGAGGATTTCCTCATGAGTTGGGAAAGTGAACAGGATCAGCTGGCAGAGCACTCCCAGCCAGTCAGCCCCTCTCTTCAACCTTCCAGTCAAACTTGACTGGAAGGTGGAGGAAAGGGGCGAAAATGCCCAGTTTGCCTCAGGAGCACCCTTCCCTCCGTCTTGGCTCTTCCGAAGGGGACAAAGGCGGGGGAAGCGAGGGGCGGCCGCGGCAAACCCCTAGATTCTCCCCCTCTCCCCACCTTCAATGAAGGGGGGGAGAAGGGGCTAAGATGCCCCGTTTGGCTCCACAGCCCCGATTCCTCCTTCTGGACTCCCTTCCGAAGCGAGCTCAGGAGGAGGACGCGGGGGCTGTGGAGTCAAACCCGGGATTCGCCCCCTCTCCCCACCTTCAAGGAAGAGGGAGCAAATCTAGGGGTTTAACTCTGCAGCCCCAATGCCTCCCTCTGGGCTCCCTGTGCAAGGGAGGCCAGAAGAAGGCATCGGGGCTGCAGAGTAAAACGGGGCATCTTCGCTCGTTCTCCCCAGGAGAAGGGGCGACGATGCCCTGTTTGGCTGCACAGCCCTGATCCCTCCTTCTGGGTTCCCTCGTGGAAGGGAGCCCAGGAGGAGGATGCGGAGGCTGTGCAGCCAAACCCAGGATTCACCCCCTCTCCTCACCTTCAAGGAAGGTGGGGAGAAGGGGTGAACGTGCCCCGTTTAGTTGCACAGCCCCCATCCCTCCTCCTGGGTTCCCTTCCAGGAGGGAGCCCAGGAGGAGGGAAGGGGTATGTTCGCCCCTTCTCCCCACCTTCAAGGAGAGGGGGTGAATCCCGGGTTTGGCTGCACAGCCTCTGCATCCTCCTCCTGGGCTCCCTTCCAGGAGGGAGCCCAGGAGGAGGGATTGGGGCTTTGCAGGCAAACCCGGGATTCGCCCCCTCTCCCCACCTTCAAGGAAGGTGGGGAGAGGGGGCAAATGCGGGGGTTTGGCTCCATGGCCCCGCGTCCTCCTTCTGGGCTCCCTTCGGAAGGGAGCCCAGAAGGAGGGATCGGGGCCGCGGAGCAAAATGGGGCATTTTCGCCCTTTTCCTCCACCTTCAAGGAAGGTGGGGGAAAAGGGCGAATCTAGCGGTTTGCCTCGGCCACTTCAGAGGCGATCAAGTGGCGGCCGCGGCAAACCGCAACATTCGCCCCCCTCCTCTGTCTTCCGTTGCTCCCCAAAGGGGGAGAAGGCAGAGGAGGGGGTGAATGAACTGCCAAACACTTTGCTTCACCCCCCTGCCCCATCTCCTGCCTCTTCGCTCCCTTTGCGAAGAGGCAGGAGATAGGCAGGCAGGCGAAGCAAAGTATATCCGGCGTATAAGACAACTGTCAATTTTGGAGGGCACTTTTGGGTGCTCAAAAGTCGTCTTATATGCAGGAATATACGGTAGGTGTAACTGTTTTGGCTTTGCTTGGGAAAGGAGACAGCAAGGCATCTGCAATTAACAGTTTTATTTTCAAGGCTAGAGCTACTGGGAAGATGGTAACTTTCAGTTTAAGGAATGCATGTGTCAGTGCATGATGGACAACCAATGGTTATGCAGCCAGCCAAATTTTGTTGATTGTAAAATGCCTTTAGCTTAGAGTGTATCCATTAGGTTCTCAGTCTCAGCAATGACTTTGTATTGTATGCTTCCTGGATTTCTGGCAATAAAGTTTCCGATGAACCCTGAAGCTTGTGCCCTATGAGATTGGGAATGCTGATACCTGGCAGTGTGTCCGTACTCAAGCTTTCCAATATTGCTTATGTAGCATTCTCAGAAGTGCAAGTGTATAATACAAAAAATAATTTATTAAACAGAAGTTGAACATAACATCAAAGATTACTAATTTAATACATCTAAACCCTGACTGACCCTAACTCCAACTAACACCTGTCTCTCATATCACTAACACCAACACTCAATTATCTCACTCTTTCTCAACTCATATACAAATTAATTGAGCTGAGTCTAACAAATCTCTGGACTTGTGTAGATCAGAAGATATAATGCAGATTGATGCGCACGATTGCAAATTCACAACATCGTTCATTTGGCTCCATGATCTTTTGGCTAAATCTATTATATGAGAAACTACCCACGTTTTAAGTGCACCCTCAGCCATGCCTGCGAATCAAGATGGTGGCTGAGAGTACAGCGTGTTATTATTCTCCACATGTGTTGTAGCTGCAGCACAGTATTTGTGTGTGTGTGTGTGTGTGTGTATGTGCAAAGGTGCACAAGTGCGATATTCTGCTTATAAAAAGCTCTTTGGTCACCTCGATGCAGCAGCAAAAAAAAAAAAAAAAAGGAAAATGGTGTTTCCAGCCACTTCCTTGCTGGCAAGCCCTCCCTCCGCATACATCCGACCAATGCACTCTCCACTTCATACCCTCACCCCCTCCTAAAAGATCACTTACCTTATGACATTTACAATATGATACATGCATCCTCATACCTTATCTTAATTTATCTAATAAACATTTTTTACATCAGTCCAGAACATTATAGACCACAACCCCAAACTCCCACCCATTTCTGCTGTACATTCTCTGCAAAAAAATTCACGCTTGTAATATTTTCAGAAAAATTAATTACACCCCCTCCCCTGAGATAATGGGGTGCAATTAGCCATTTTGCCCATTTTCATCCTCCCCTCACTTGATTTAAACCTAAAACAGATTGGAGCAATGGGGCAAAATGCTGACTGTGCCCCTTGGTACTTCATGGGCACAGTTAGCCATTTTTGGTAGGAAAAGGGGGAGCAGTTTGAGGGTGAGCACAAAAGCCCATGTGGGGGTGAGGACATATGCGGTCTACTTTGGCCAACAGGCACAGAGTGATCCATGAATCTTTGCACTGCAAATCTGCACAGCCCTGGCTCTGAGATGTAAGTGAATCCCCATATCTTTCTCTGCAAGAGCTTTTCTGCTCATTTTGGTAAATGCAGAAATGCTTTAAGAACCACACTTCCTCTACCTGCTGAAGCAGGAGTCAACCCTACTGGATTCAGTACACTTTTATTACCTGAGGTTTGTAATCCTTCCAGTAATCCTACCTCAGGATCAGGCCAGTATAGGCTGAGTATAGGAGTATAGGAGGCTGAGTATAGGTGCAGTTAAGTAACAATCTTCTGTTTCCTATAAATCTCCTTTGAAAGGAAAGATTCTGAGAGGGAAACTCAGGGCTGGCCTAGACAAGGGAATAAAACGTGGACTGATGTGCACTTACGCCAATTCGCAGCAGCTTTCATCTGTCTCAATGATTTTTTTGCAAGGTCACTGGTGTATGAAGCTATCCGTGTTTGCTGTTCACATGTAAGCATGCCAGCGAATCAAGATGGTGGGCACGAGTGTCAGGATCTGCCTCTCCCTGCAGGACGGGGCCCCTGGCTGCTAAAGCTGGCTCTGCGTCTCTGTGCTGGACTAGGCCCTGGTTGTGGAAGTCTTGAAGGGACCAGGACCAAGTTGTCAGGCATAGCCGGCTGCACTCAAGCAGCACACCCTGGAGCAGTCAGGGGAAATGCTATTTAAGAGCAGCATTCTCCCCTCAGCTTTTGCCACAGCAATACAGGTTTCTGTGCTGTCTAGACCTTGCCCTGGCCTCCTTCTGCTTCATTGTGTCTGGACTATCACTTGCTTCCTGGACCTGCCTTTGCCTCTGGCCCCTGGATACCCAGTACATGTTCTGACCTTGGCTTGTGTTTGGACTTTGGCTTTTTTGGTCTCTGTCTCCCATGCTCCTGACCTGGCACTCCCTTCCTGGACCTGCCTTTGCCTCTGGCCCCTAGATACCTGATACGTGTTCTGACCTTGGCTTATGTTTTGATTTTGGTTTCTTTGGACTCTGTCCCCTATGTTCCTGACCTGGCACTCCCTTCCTGGACCTGCCTTTGCCTCTGGCCCTCTGGACTCCTGATACGTGTATGGCCTTGGCATTGTTTTTGGACTTTGGCTTGTCTTTGACCCTACCAGGACTTTGTACTCTGTCTTCCATGTTCCTGAACTGGCACCTGCTTTCTGGACCTGCCTTGGGGTTCTGGTTCTCCGCCTCCCTGCCTGTCCCAGCCCTGGCATCTCTGCTCCAAGACCTTGCCACCCATGCACCAGATCCTGACAGCGAGTGAATTACTTGTGGTTCTGTACTACCCAACATGCCCCCGCTAACAGTACAGTTGTCCCTCCACATTCACGGATTTGACATTCACGGATTTGAGTATTCACAGCTTGAAAATATTCTTTAAAAAAATAATAATCCTAATAGCAAACCTTGATTTTGCCATCTTATATAAGGGACACCATTTTGCTATGCCATTGCATATAATGGGACTTGAGTATTCACGGATTTGGGTATTCACGTGGGGTCCTGGAACCAAACCCCAGTGAATGTGAAGGGACAGCTGTATTTTTCTTTAAAAAACTAAATCCAAGGTGCAGAAGAGTGATCTTCTGCTTAAATAATGAAAAAAAGGAGGAAATAAAGGCTGTTTCATCACCTCAACACACAATCGCTATGGCAACAATCCAACATGGTGGTTCTGGGATCTGCCTTCTTAGCAAGCTCCGCCCCTGCACACATCTGTCCAATCAGCTATCCTCTTCAGCAATGCGCTGCAATGCAGTTTGATTGTTCTAACTGTCAGAGGATGATAGGCCACTCAGTCCCCAGCAGAAGCCCAAAAAGCCTGTCTCAGTAGACTCAGTAGCAACCCACTCCCAAGAATACCCACACACAGAGTGTTTGACGTCCAAATAAGCAGGAGGCACTTTTATCTTCAGTTGCAATATATACAAGTACAGTATTTACAATTCCAGAAGAAACTGCTTCACCAGGCCTCAGCACTCACAGGAAGAAGAGTGAGCTCTGCTCTGAGCCCTCCCATATACACAGTCACAGGGCACTGGGTTACTCAGGGTGCATCTATACGATCATAAAAAAATCCGTTGGGGGGGGGTAAAAATATGAATAGGCTGTCGTTCGTATGCATACGAACCGCCCACACGATTTTTTACCCCCCTAAACTCCGTATGACTCCCTCTTCCCCAAGCTGGCTGGAGCGAGCAAGCCAAGTGGCGGTTTTAAATCTCCCACTGCTTTTTTTTTTTTTAAAGGTTCCTGCTTTGCGGACAGTTGGTTTTCCCTATTTACAATATAAAATAAAAATAAATAAACATATATTTCACGGAGTTACCGGACTCTTGCTAGCCGGGAATCCAACATGGTGGGCACTCCCAATTCCCCTCTGTGCTAGCCCCGCCCCCTCTACTCAGCCAGCCAATCAGATTACACAGCCTATTCGTATGTGTGCGAATGGACCATACAAACCCGTCAGCCATCCGAACGGCGTACGGATTTCTCATCGCGATCCGCTTTCCCTCCTGAACACCGCATGTGCGTATTTCAGGGTGGAAAACCGCCCCCCATCTTTTGGATGTGTGTGAATCCGAACGGCTGCATGTACTGAAGCACAAACTTCCTCACGCTGTACGTATTATTTAAATCGTGTAGATGGGACCTCAGTCACACAATCTTACACACCAATAAGAACCCTCCTTCTGTAGCTAAGGAAGACTAGGCAGTTCATGGAGTCAGCCATTTTAACTCAGCATGACTCTGCAGTTTGTTTGGCCATTTTAAAATGGAGTTCTAACTCCTGACACTAACATGCAGGAGTGCACATTTTCCCCGCAGTTGTCAAAAAACTCAGGAAAAGTACCGGAGGCTTTTGTTGAGGACTTTCCCTGAATTTTGCTCCCCATCCCTCTAAAAATGATGGAACGCTGCAGGATTCCATTTGGACACATGGGATCCCTGCGGATTCCATGAGGATTTATTTCACTGTCTCGACTACCCCTCAGTGCAAAGGGGTGTTTGCTGGTCTACAACATTATTTATTTAATTAGCAAATAATTTTAGTAATATGCAAATGAGGCTGCCTGAATTTAGGGGGCTGGAGTGTGGCAAACCCTACTCTGCCTTATAGATCTTAGCGAAAGTGAGAGTAAATCAAACTAAGCAACACTTAAAAGAAGCCTGCTTCTTTTGTTCACTGTAGAGTATTTTGGCTTTATTGTTCCCATTGTGTTAATGGATTACACTTAAAAGAGGTTTGATTTGTTCACACAAGTGCTTGAATCTTAGGACTTTCTCAGATGATCTTTGCAGCGCAAGGATCGAGCAGGACAGCTTCGTAGCTGCATGAATAAAATGTCTGTGAATAAAATCTGGCTGAATATGGTGCGGCAGGCTCCAATCCTAAATGGAAGAGACATGGACGATTTCGCCGCAGGGATGGCGGTGTCCAAAATGGACTCCCTGCTGCATTGCAGCTACGAAGCTGTCCCGCTCGATCCTTGCACTGCAAGGATCATCTGAAAATGTCCATAGTTTACAAGCTTAGAATTAACAGACATGGCCAGGATCTCAGGAGATTATCAAACTCAGAGGAATGTGCCAAAAAATTGCATTCTCAACCATGTCAGAAGATTGCTACAAGAACAGAAAGGGCGACCTTACCAGACACCCATGTCCTTCTACCATTCCGGTCGCATAGTACTGCCGCGAACTAGGCCTCCCTTTTGCATTGTTAGGGACAAGCCACTAATACAAAGAGACATCTTACTGACACCTGTGCTACAGATGTCACCATCTGGTAACGTCGCCCCTACCTGTTCTCTTCATGATCTTTTGATGTGGTTTTTGCCATGTCTGCTAATCTCCTCACTCTCCTACTTTTAGTTTGTAAAATGCTATTTGCCGTTATTCACCAGCTTTTTACAAACTAAAAGTAAGAGATTGAGAAGGCACTTCACACACCTACTCATGCAGACACAATTAATAGACCAGTCTGGGTAGCCCCATGCTGTGCAGCCCTTGAAAACTGGGCCCCAGGAATCATTCATTTCAACCATGGGATTCCTTTCAAAGCAAGAACTTAAGGGTAGTTGAAGGTATCGGTGGGTTCTAGCAACAGAAATAGGAAGTGATGTGTGATCAAAGTCAAGCGGTATTATTTCTAGCTTGTTTTTCCGCTAAAAGGAAAAGGTGTGTGCCGTTCCTACCAGTATCTATGGCTGCAACATTTGGAAAGTATCTACAGGAGCTTCCAAGAGAACTGACAAAAACAGCTGAGGCTCCCAAGTCCATAATGGTACAATGCAACCATTAATGTTGTCAGGACTCTGGCTGTTAGCTATATAGTTAGGTATTGTCTGCTGTTGTATTAGTTAGATATTGTTAGACCTGTTTGTTAGCCAGAGTCTGGACATGAGTGGAGTGCATTGTGGGAAAGGTTGGTTGGGGCTGGAATGTGGTGGTACTATCTGCAGACACCTCAAGGACGTTTAGAGCCTGGGAAAGGAGTCAGGGAGTTACAGCTTGGTACATACAGACTCCAATTAGCCAGGTGGATGGGGGAGAACGAAACCTAAGTTAGATACTAGTGCTGTGCTTTTGGCGCACTTTCCTCAGATCGTCAAATGACCTGATGCAGTTCACTTTGATTCCTTGCAATAAAGCATTTGAACTAATGCCTGTTGTTCAAGTGATTGAAGTTTGACTGAGTTCATCACAAATGTTCAGGCTCTTTCACAGCTTTAATCTGTTGGGGAGCCTCCTTGAATATAGAGGATCTCCATTACAGGCAGTTGCCTTAAAGCTGTCGAAGGAAATGAGAACAGGGACGGAGATGGACAGAATGTATTCAAGCCTGCCTCCTGCCCCCATTTGTATCTAGAAACTGTTGTGGTTGTGTGCCTTCAAGTTGTATCCAACTTAAGCAGTCTCTAAGATGATTCTATCTTGAGGTTTTCTTGGCAAGATTTGTTCAGAGGGGTTTGCCACCATGGCTTTCCTCAAAGGCAGAGTGACTGTGGCTTCCCCCTGGACTCCCAGTGGGTTTCCATAGCTGAGTGGGGATTTGAACCTTGGTCTCCTGGATTCTTAGTCCAGTACTCAAACTGCTACACCATATTGGCTCTATTGCATTCAAATGCCTGAACAAGGGTCAGATCTACTTATCTTGACAGACTTGGTGCCTAGGCTGCTGTCAGGATTGGTCCCTAAAAGTGACCTCCCTGCCAAGAGTACTATCTGTATTGAGTTACTGTGTGCTTTCATGTTTGATGTTTAATGTTTTGCATTCTTTAACACTAGAACAAGTTGGTGTACTGAGAGGAGACAAGGGAGGATGGTGTCTGTCGGGAAAGCGAACTGGATAGCCTTGTACCTGAAAGGGCTGTGGGAAGCAATAAGTGGAGCCCAGACTGGGTGAGAACAGGAAGTGTGGATGATGAGCAGCCAGTGAGGGGACTGCCTGCTGCTTGAGGGGACTGCCTGCTGGATTGTAAATACCTTTTATTTAACTGCTTTTCCTATGAGTTTCATTCAAAGCAACAAATTTGTATACAGGTACTTTGCTCTTTATAGCAATAAACTTGTTGACAGCAGCAAGGTTAATAATAGCAAAGAAATGGAAAATACAAGGTGAATATAAAATAGAAGAATGGTATGAGGAAGTATGGAATATAGCTATAAATGAGAAATTAACAAATATGGTTAAAGAAAAAAAAGGAGGGTTAAATAAGAATGTTTTTGGTGAAAAATGGAGTAAATTTTTAGAATTTGTATTAATAAAGGGGAGAGGAAGCAAACCTGAGTTGGAAACAATGATTTTCTGGAAAGAGGGATGAAAGTAAAGGGAAGTCCCTCGGTGGAGGGAATCACTGTTATATATGTTTGTTAAGTCTTATGTAGTATTTGTATGTTCTTTTATTATTTTAAAAATTAATACAATATTAATTAAAAAAAAGATTACTGTAGCAATAAAGGCTTCTGTTTAACTCTGAAGCTGCTGGTTACTGGGTCTGAAGAAGCTAGTACATGGCAACTGCCTGATCCAATCAGAAATGGCAGTGCTGGGGCACTTTCTTGGAGCCTTACCACACTCCGAAGAAAAGCGGCAAAGCAGCAAGAACGTTCTGTCTTCCCTGCTGCCTTACCACATGGCGCCAGCATTCTTCTGGTGTTTGTTGTTGTTGTTGTTCTGGTTCCATGGAGGATTGAGGTAAAAGCACATCTGTTTGCAAATAGATTTTTCTGGTTAGCAAAAATATTTTGCTTCTGGTAACCATGGGACCAGAGCAAAAGAATGCCTGTGTGATAGCAAACTTTTACATGGAACGCTTCAAAAAGCAAGCCCTGAAACAGCACCAAAAAAGCCTGCAACATGGTTCCGATATGTGGATGACACTGTCACCATTTGGAGCCACGGAGAAGATTTGACCATGTTTCTGAACCAATTGAACACCATCCACCTGAACATCCAATTCACAATGGAAAAAGAAGGGCAAGGAACATTGCCATTCTTGGATGTCCTGGTCATCCAAAAACCAAACCAACAATTAGGACACAAGGTATACAGAAAACCTATGCACATGGACAGATACCTACACAAGAACTCAGGACAAAAAAGAAGCACAATAAAAACATTGGTAGACCCGCAAAAAGGATTTGTGAACCCCACTATCTGGAGGGTGAACTGAAGCACCTAAACTGGGCTCTGCAAGCTAATAGTTACTCCAGCTCAGACTTCGCAAGAGTGGCCAGACCCAGGAAAAACCACAGGAGTGAAGAAAAACAATCACAGCCCAGAAAAAAAAACACAAAAAAACCTATGCTGCTGTACTACCAGTATATATATTCCGGTGTATTAGACGACTAGGTGTATAAGACGATCCCCCAATTTTAAAGTTAAAATATAGAGTTTGGGATATACTTCCCATGTAAGACAACCCCTCCTTCTCTTACATGGTGAGTATAGTTGTCCCTTCACATTCACTGGGGGTTGGTTCCAGGACCCCCGTGAATACCCAAATCCATGAATACTCAAGTCCCATTATATGCAATGGCATAGCAAAATGGTGTCCCTTATATAAGATGGCAAAATAAAGGTTTGCTTTTTGGATTATTTTTTAAAGAATATTTTCAAGCTGAGAATACTTAAATCCGTGAATACTCAAGTCCCATTATATACAATGGCATAGCAAAATGGTGACCCTTATGTAAGATGGCAAAATCAAGGTTTGCTTTTTGGATTATTATATTTTAAGGAATATTTTCAAGTCGTGAATACTTAAATCCGTGAATATGGAGGGACAACTGTATACCTCAAACTCCCCCTTCCAGCCACCACCCATCCACCTTTCCCAAAGCCACAATAGGAACCCCGATTGTGGCTTTGGGAAGGGCGGGTGCTGGCTGTAAAGCCTCCCCCCCTCCAGCCACCACCCATCCACCCTTCCTGAAGGAATCAAAGGTGGAGGAGAGGGGCAAATGTCAGGGTGGCTGGAGGGGGTCATTTCCAGCCAAACCCCCAGTCCCTGAAGCCGTGATCGGAGCCCGATCACGGCTTCAGGGAGGTTTGGAGGGTGGCTCGAGGTGGGGCTTTCCAGCCAACCCTCCCCTCCCTGAAGCCAAGATTGGGAGCCCGATCGCAGCTTCGGGGAGGGTGGCTCAAGAGGGGGCTTTCCAGCCACCCCCCTCCCCGAAGCTGTGACCTGGAGCCCGATCGCAGCTTTGGGGGGGGGTACGGAGGGTGGGTAGGTGGGTGGGGTGTCTTCTTATAGGGCTTCCCATCGTGGCTTCGGGAAGGGTGGGTGGTGGCAAGCCACCCCCCAGCCAGCCACCCGTCCTTCCGAAGCCTCGATGGGGAAGCCCTATTCCGGCATATAAGAAGACCTCCTAATTTTTAAAAGGTTTTGACAAGGTTAAAAAGTTGTCTTATACACAGTATGTTTGTTAATCTGGGTTTCTTTTCTTCTTCTTCTTTCAAATTACTTCACTCCACATAAAGTTCTCTTGGAGTTCCATGACATCTCTTGTGTTCAGTATTAGCACTGTCCAATCACAAATTCTGAGGATTTTCTCCCCCACTGTGTGGATTTCAAAATATCAGTGAATGGGACGCTAAGAGACTGCATTATTTATTTATTTCTATAGCACCATCAATGTACATGGTGCTTTACAAGTAAAAGAGCAACAAAAAATATCCAAAGGCATACAATCTAATACACACACATAGAAATACAGGTTGAGTGTCCCCTATCCAAAATGCTTAGCACCAGAAGTGTTTTTGGTTTTTGGTTTTCAGATTTTAGAATACTTGCATAGACATGAGATATATTGGAGATGAGACCTAAGTCTAAACAAAAAATTCATTTATGTTTCACCTTATACACATAGGCTGATGGTAATTTTATACACAATATTTTTTAATAATGTTGTGCATGAAACCAAGTTTTTATACATTGAATCATAAGAAAGCAAAGGTGTCACTATCTCAGCTACTCATGTGGACAATTTTGGATTTTGGAGTATTTTGGATTTCAGATTTCTGGATAAGGGATATTCAACCTGTGTAAAACTATGCAATACATTCCTAAACAAATTATCGAGCAAGAAATACAAAAACCAGGGTGATATATTGCAAAGCAAACTGACAAATACATATAACCAAAATATACAAGGTATGTGACAGACGCAAAAGGAAAATGCACAAATGTGTTCTAGTTGTACATAATGCCTTTGCAAACTGTGCTTATGCATGAAAATGCAACCTTGTCTCCACCTGGAAAAAAAAATCCTGCAAATTCTTATGACACCATCTCTTCTTTCTGAAGAAGACAAAGGGAAAGCATGACCAGAAAGCATAATTTGCAATCAATATTTTTTTTTCACCAGTTCTTAAGTGTGTGCTTCTAACTGGTTGATCACAGTAACTCGGGTTTCCTAAAGGAATTCTGCTGTGTGCAAGAATCAGGGGACATAACCTGCCAAAAGAACCCAATGGATAACTTTTCTGTGATGGGGGAAGGAACTCATAGAACTAATCTTTCCCTTTTATACACACACACACATACATAAACATATACACATATATATTAAAAGCATGCCTTCCATGTAGCAAAAGGCTGGAAATCAATTCCATGCGCGTGCCTGAGCCAAGTAGCACTCCTAAGTCCTAAATTATCTGAGGCGGCTTCCATAATCTTTATGAGGGAAATATTAAGTCTTCAAAGAAAGAAGGAATTTAAACAATCTCTCGTTCAAAGAAAATTGCCACATGCCGACAAACATTAAGAATGATAATATTTTCCTAAAATCCCTTTAAATCATTATGTGGCTTTTCTGCATTTCCTTTCCCATTGCCTCTCACTGAACACATACCCAGGCGATAGCCATGGGGAAATAAAGAAAACAGGGGAGCGGGAGAGAGATGTGGGAGAGAAAGAAAGAACTTTGTTCTGTTTTCTTTAGCACTTCAGTTGTATGCATGTTTTGTTATGGTTTCAACATCATTTCCCAATGTACCTGAGTGCTACTTGGTCATTGGTGAGCTCGGCACACCATCTTCCATTTTATCAATGAGTTTTTATTAAACACCATCATTCTTTTTGAAAGTGAAACAGCTTTTTACTGTGTTAGGCCTCTTCACATACTATGTTGAGCATGGAGAGAGAATGGAGCTGGCTCTTCTCCTCTGTATATCCACCGGACATAACCTGAATGGCACTGTCTGCACAGAAAGTGCATGTACGTGGGCTCTGTAGATGTGCTCCAGAACTTTGCCTATTTGAGATTACATACAAAGTGTGAGACTTTTTGAGCACAGGATTCCACAGGTTATGCTCTACCTGTGTAGGGAGCATGGATGGTGTAACTCACCCTGCTCTATGCACCCTCACTGTGAAATGTGAAAAACACCTATATTACACATACTAATAAACAATCATGTATCACTGACATGTTATGACCACCAAACTTTCATGCATAGATACGTCAGTGTTGCCCATGTGCTGGTGAAGCTTTGGAGAAGTGGTATTCTTCATATTTTGTTTATTATTTAATTAGGTATTTATACCCCGCCCTTCAGCCACAAAGGCTATCAGAACAGCTTATAAATTGTTTTAAGGAGTAGCAATTTACATATCTACACTGCGTTAAGCCATTTCCAATGTGTGTTCGCTAATTGCCCCCACAAGCCGGGTACTCATTTTACTGACCTACAAAAGGATGGAAGGCTGAGTGAACCTTGGAGCCCGCTGGAATTGAACTTGCAACGTGGTGACTTGCAGTATTGGCATTTAATCACTGTGCCACCAGGGCTTCTGTGTAGCTGTACTGTGCTGTCTCGATTTTTGGAAACAAATATTGTTCCCTTTAAGGCAAACCAGTTGATAAAACAGTGTGGATCCTTTCTTGTTCTCTGTGTTTACTGGAGAAAATGAGAATTTACTCCACAAGGACCATATCACCTTATTCATTACTTGCTGCAGGGTGTTTACAGATTGCTAAGTGTTGAAAAAAAAATGGGATGGTCCTGAGTAAAAAGATGGCTAGGACATGTAGGGACAAGAGCACTACTGGAAAAATTGACTTATGAGTTGAATGCTACTAAAGGAGAATAAAGACCCCCCACACACACACAAAGACTCTTCATCATATTGTCCACCAGCACAGTGGATGAAAAACTGAAAGAGTGTTTCTAGCAAGATCCCTTGCAAAAGATGCAAGAACTAAATAAAGATATGTATACATAAATTTTAGCACCAGCCTAGTATAGTTGTTTGACTGTTGGACTAGGATCCCCCAGGCAAGCAGGGTTCAAATCCTTACTCAGCCATAGAAGCCCACTGGGTGACCTTAGGCAAGGCACACTCTCTCACCCTCAGACAATGGCAAACCTCAACCAAATAAATCTTTCAAAAAAAAAAACCCTATAAGTCAGATTCAACTTGAAGGCACATAACAAATATTGAGGCAGCATGGTGTAATGGTTTGTGTGTTTGGACTAGGATTTCATGAGACCAGGGTTGAAATCACTTCTCAGCTATGGAAACACATTGGATGACCTTGGGCAAGTCACATTCTCCCTCAGCTTCTGAGAAAGATAACAACAACAATATTTTTTAAATGTGCCTCTCCCTATGCATCGAGGTGGGGAACAATACATTAACACATAAATATAACATTGGTTAAAAGCACATATCAATTAAAAACATATATCAATTTAAAAGAACAAGTAAAACCAAGACATTTTAAAACAATCAACACACAATTTAAAATTCACAGTTTAAAATCATCTGGATAGGCCTGCTGGAAGAGGCTGGTCTTTAATGCTGATTTGAATTCTGACAGCGTATTTGGCTGTCATATCTCTTCTGGCAGGCCATTCCACAGTCTAGGGGCGGCTGAAGAAAACATCCTCTGGGTGACAGTTGCCAGCCTAGTCCTGGCTGACTGGAACAAATGTCCCCCAGAGGACCTAAGATTATACAGGAGAAGGAGATCCCACGGGGAACCTGGGCCCAACCATGTAGGGCTTTAAAAGTCATATAGTTGTCCCTTCATATTTACTGGGGTTTGATTCCAGGCCCCCCGTGGATACCAAAATCTGTGAAAACTCAAGTCCCATTATATGCACTGGCATAGTAAAATGGTGTCCCTTATATAAGATGGCAAAATCAAGGTTTGCTTTTGGGGTTATTATTTTTTAAAGAATATTTTCAAGCCGTGAATACTTAAATCCGTGGATACCAAATCCGTGGATACGGAGGGACAACTGTAACCAACACACTGGCCGCCTTGAGTCTCATTGGTGGCAGGATAGAAATGAATAAAATAATAAAATAATAATAAATAGTAACACTTTGTACCTTGCCTGGAAACTAATTGGCAGCCTGTAGAGTGCCTTTAATATTGGTGTGATATGATCACTCCTGGCTGTACCAGGGTGTAATGGGTGCAATGGCAAACCTCTTCCAAATAAATCTTGTCAAGAAAACCCTATGAATTGGCATTAACTTGAAAGCACACAATGACAACAACAACAACAACATATAGTTATGAGCTTATTTTTCATTGCCATATTTTTTGTTTACCATATAAATGCTAAAAGAAGCTTTTCTGTCTTCTGGAGAAACTCTTGCTGCTACAGCTGCTAAGCTTTTCAAAGGAACACATCCCAGCTCCAGTCCATCTGCACCCAATTTTGTAGTCCAAAGGAGGCTCAGCTACCTTAGTGAGAGAATATGACATTAAACTGATGAAGAACAGAAGTGGTTCAGCAAAGATCAAAAAAGGTACATAGCTCTATCCTGACCCTTTTAAACATGGAGCATATTAAAGTAACCACATCAAAACAATGCAGAGATGATTAAGTTCAAGGTTAATGACAGAACAGTTTCATTCTGAACTTTGTCCTTGTATTTATTTTTGTTTGTTTAAGGGCAACAGTTTGATCTGGAATTTGCAGAAGAAAAAGGCAAACACCTGCCCTTAATAAACACAGACAAAATTAGGCATTACACACTCTGGCAAAGCTCTTACCTCCTCCCCTCAATCCCTGATTGTGGGTCAGTGTCAGTTTTATCTTACAATAACATTAGCTTGATCATGATGATGTCAGTGAAAGTTATGGAAAGGGTGAAGAGAAGATTTCCACAGGGAACTGGAGAAGGCTGCACACATTTTGTGATGTGTGATATTGACTAACCAAACAGTAGCCAGTTAGAAAATGGAGAGGACAGGTTTAGGTAAGCCCTGGGAGCGGGGACTTCAACTCATCACTCACCTTATTACCTTATTGCTGCTGCAATGCTTAAATGAAGACATGTGGTATGAAATGAACACTGAGGGAAGCTCCATATTGGATGACCAAAGCTAATCTGTGACTTATCAACATACCTGAAGATTCTTCTTTGTCATTACTGTAGCCAGATATTGAAAAGTTAGCATACTAAATATGACCAGTGCTGTCCATTGCACGTTTACTCCGATGTTGTGTCCCATGGTGTTGAATACAGCATGCTCCTAAGGAACATGGATCTTATATTCATTATGTATCCATTTAAGGCTTTTATTTATCACCTTTCAACCCTCCAGGGCCCACTGGGTCAAAGCACAATGGAATGGGATTCGCCCTAAAATAGATCTGGAACTGCAGTTTATATTTCTATACCTCCAGTCTGTGCATATGCTAGGGGAAGAGTGGGGAGAGTTACTTTTAAAAAGTGTATTCCTGCTACTAATTACAGGGTTTCAGACAGAATTCATTTTTATTCATCACTTTTATTTATTTATTCATCACTTGTATTACTCATTGTATTACCTGATGCTTCTCTCTTACTTTTTGTTACTTTAACCAAAAAAACTAGCTAACACACATTGGAAACTGTTTAATGCAGTGTAGATGTGTAAATTGCTATTGCTTAAAACAATTTGTAAGCCACTCTGATAGCCTTGTGGCTGAAGACCGGGGTATAAATAAATAAATAAATAAATACACAAAACTTAATAGGATTAATAAAAGAACAGTATAAAATCGGGGGGGGGGAACCTTTAAGATGCCTCTAAAAATATTTCTAAATGTCATTTAAAAGTAAATTATAAAATAGGAAGATGTTACTCATGCCAATTGCACTGCGATTTCCCCCACTTGCTATGGCACCTTTGGAATGTAACTTTTGTTGTGTCCTCATTACCAAGAAAGTAACTCATTATGTCCAACCTCTGGTTTGATGACCTTCTAGAGGAAGGTCCTTGAGGCTTATGTGACTCACTTAGTGCCCGTCCACACTAGTGAATTACACTGCTTTAATCCTCATTCCCTTTTCTTGGAAACTGTAGTTTGTCTCTCTAGCAAACAATTCTAAGGACGTATCTACATGGGCAATTTACACTGGTTTGCCCTCATTCCAGAGCCCTGAAGTCCAAATGATGCAGGGCAGATATGGGGCTGGAACAGGGCAAGCTGGGATAGTGGCTGATAAACTGTTCTAATATAATACCCGGTTTACACTGGTTTACCCAGTGTGTCCATGGGAGCCCATCTGGCATGCCGCTCCTCACTGCCACCACCAGCCCCCTGGCTCTCCTAGAATCCAGGCAGGGGTCCCTCAGCATGTGGCTGAGGCTGGTCACACACAAAGAACCTGCTGTTACATGTTGCAGGACTCCTGCCTGGCTTCTGCATTAGTGGGTGGAAATGGTGGCAGCAGCTTCAGCAACGGGACAGCGTCCTGTTTGGACTCTGGCCTGTTTTCTCCAGGTAATGGGGAAGGACGGGCCAGCTCCGTAGCCGGGATATACCAGCAGGAAGCTGGCATATCCTGGCTGGTGTAGTTGAGTCCTAAATCTCTGAGTGAACCTCAAATGTCAGGATTCCATAGGATGGAGCCATGACAGTTAAAGTGGAATCAAACTGCTAGAGCTGTGTAGTGTATATATACTTTCTGATGCTTGTCAGACTTGTTTTGTTTAGATTAAATTATTACATTTTAAAGCATGTAATTAAATTATTACATTTTAAAGCATGTTTGCATGTGCCTTCAAGTTGCCTGTTGTCTCATGGTTACTCCATGAGTTTCACAGGGCTTTCTTAGGCAAGGAATGCTCAGAGGTGGTTTTGCCAGTTCCTTCCTCTGAAATATAGCCTACAGTACCTGGTATTCATTGGTCTCCCATCCAAGTATTAACCAGGACTGACCCTGCTTAGCTTCCAAGATCAGGTGAGATCTGGTGCCTTTAGGGTATTTCAGCCTGACTTTTAATGTACCACCCTGTCTTAAGGAGGTCAGGACAATGTGGCTGATTCTCCCTGCAGTTATCCTCACAGCAATGCTGTGGGATAGGCGTAAGTACTCCTGACCTTAACTCCAGCTCTCTATTTGCTACACCACATTACTCCTCAATTTCCATGGCCTGCTGGGATGGTTATATGTATATTGGCTTGTACTGTAACTCTGTTGCAGGTATTACAGTGATGATGAGGTAGACAGGAGAAGAGTATTTTATATTTCAGGCCAGAAGCTTATAGCACTCAGATTTTTACAAAAGGTAACAAAGAGTACCTGTTTAGTTACTTTTGAGAAATGGGAAAGGGTTATGGCTATAGCATTTTACTACAGTGCTTTGTTTTTGGGGGGTGGGTCTTGGGACTAGAACAGTAACTAGTCACTTAAAATTAAATTTCCAAGCTCCAGTAGCACAGGGTGACAGCTCATGGCATTCAAACATGGTTTTCTAAAAGTAACTAAATGGCAACTAATTACATTACTTTTGAGAAATATGAAAGAAAGAATTACTTTCAAATGGTAATTGTAATGCTAACTAGCTAAGACTTTAGGGCCCTATACAGTGGGCCCTCATTATCCACTGGGGTTTGGTTCCAAGACTCCCTGTGAATACCAAAATCCGTGGATGCTCAAATCCCATTATATACACTGACATAGTAAAATGGTGTCTCTTATATAAAATGGCAAAATCAAGGTTTGCCTTTTAAAATTATTATTTTTAAAATATTTTCAAGCCGTGGATAGTGGAATCTGTGGATGCCAAATCCGTGGATGCCAAATCCATGGATACAAAGGGTGACTGTAATAGTACGGTAACTGATTACTTTTCCGAACAACAAAGAAGAGAAGGCAAATTTTGCCATAGTGGTTTATGCCATAATTACCTCCTGATTAGACCATTAGAATTAGACAATGTGGACCTGTCTTTGGAAAGTGTTTGAAAGTGACACAGCTAGTGCAAAATGCAGCAGCCAGATTTTTATCTGGTATGCACTTTACAGACCACATGTCACCAGTCTTGAATCAACTGCAGTGGTTTCCAGTTTGCTTCTGAATCCAGTTCAAGGTGCTGGTTTTGACATGGCTGGGGCCAGAATATCTGAAGGACTGCCCCTTCCTATATGGACACACTTTGTATCAGAGATCGCCAAAGATTTATAGTTGGTGAGCACATAAGATGGGGCTTTCTCCTAGCACTCCCCCATATCAGCTGTGGAACTCCCTTCCAAGGTCAGTCAGGCTGGCTCCATCCCTCTTAAGGTGGCCAAGACTATGCAGTTTTCTATGGCCTTTGGCCCCTCAAATCAGAGTGAACTTTTGGGCTGTTCTAGTTGAGTGCATCTTTTTCAAGCTGGTTTTTAAAACAGTACCTTGATTCGTTTTTAATAATGATTTCATCTGTTTCTAATCTGTTGTGCATCACCTTTGGGGCCATGGCAGTCTGAGAGGATATATATATCTATATCTGTATCTATCTATATAAATATATAGATATATATAGCCTTAGTGTGCATCCAATAATCCAATCTGAGTTGTAGTTTGTTTATTTTATTTTTTATTTAGGTATTTATACCCCGCTCTTCAGCTACAAAGGCTATCAGAGCGGCTTACAAATTGTTAAGCAATAGCAATTTACACATCTACACTGAATTAAGCAGTTTCCTATGTGTATTAGCTAATTGCCCCCACAAACCGGGTACTCATTTTACCGACCTACAAAAGGAAGGAAGGCTGAGTGAACCTTGGAGCCCGCTGGAATCGAACTTGCAACATGGTGACTTTGAAGTACTGGCATTAAACCACTGCGTCACCAGGGGGCCTTTGGCCCCCCAAATCAGAGTGAACTTTTTGGACTGTTCTAGTTGAGTGCATCTTTTTCAAGCTGGTTTTTAAAAGAGTACCTTGATTTGTTTATAATAATGAATTTATCTGTTTCTAATCTGTTGTGCATCACCTTTGGGGCCATGGCAGTCTGAGAAGATGTGTGTGTGTGTGTGTGTATGTACTGTATATCCTTAGGGTGCATCCAATAATCCAATTTGAGTTGTAGTTTGGTGAAGCACCAGCACTATTTGGCAGAAAGGGCTAAAGACCTTGTAAAACTACAAATCCCAGCATTCAATAGGAAGGAGCCATGGCAAATAATCCATTTTCAAGATGGATTATTTTTGTAGTGTGGATTAGGCTCTAGGACTTTATCAGACAGACAAAATACGGCGTCATAACCATGCCACATAACCGTGAAAGGGCACGCAGATCAGACAACGTCACCCTTTTGTGGCTGTGTCCTGTCAAAATCTCAAACCTTTTAACTGATGGCTTAAACCATCAATAGCTCCTCAGTGCCACTTTTATGCCGGCATTGCCAGTGTTCAAAACCTCGGCCTATTTAACTCTCATCACTGCAGCAAGAATGGCCAGTCCAGTGTGAACACTTTTGGGTGAGAGCAGGACATCCCGGTAAGTTTCACTCTTTTTATTACCCTCCCCAGGTTACTTGGGAATTTTAAAGTGTGGCTAGGTGCTTGGCGTCACTTTTAAGGCTTTGTTTTTGTTTTTGTTTTTAAATTTCCCCTGTGATGAAGTGTCACGGGATTTTGAATGAGGAAGTGAATAGAGCCAGGGAGCCTTTGCCAGAGAGCCTTTGCTGGGAGGGGAAGGTAAGTGTTGGGAGAGTGTTCTTTTGCTGGCATAAAAATGTTTTGTTTTTTTTAATGCCAGCAAAATAATGTTTTAAAAGGGGCGTCTGATAAAGTCCTTAGTTAAGATTCATTCTGTATCTGTACCTTCGGAGAACAAAGAGCCAGAACAAAGAGGTCTGAGTGCTGGATTAGGGCTTCAAGAGACTAGGGTTCAGATCCCTACTATTATAGCCTAAGGACTTTATCAAACCACCCTCCCAAAATGTTCTTTTGCCAGCATAATTTGTGCCATTTTTATGCCACCAAAAGAATGCCCCATACCTCACTTACCTGGCATCCTGGCAAAAGGCAGCCCTGGCAATGAACAAGGAGTGAACGGAGATCCGTTCACTTTCTCGTCTGAAATCCCATGGATTCTCGCGGAAATATCTAGCGTGGGAAATAAAAAAAAAACACTCAAAAGGTTACAGAAAGCACACAAACACACTTTTAAAACTTGCAAGTAAACCAGGGAGGGTCATAAAAAGAGCGTTACCTACCTGGATGTCGCAATCTCACCTGGAAATGTTCTGGTCGGTCCGACCATTCACGTTGTAATGACAAGGAAAAAAAGGTGTGAAGCTTCAAACGCTGGCAATGCCAGCAAAAAATCGCCACAGCCCATCTATTGACAGCTTGGGCTGTCAATAAAATAGAATGGCTTATGGACAGTACATAAACTTGAAAGGGCAATGTCATCTGATATACGCACCCTTTCATGTTTATGTGGCATTGTTATGATGCTGTATTTCATGTGTTTGATAAAGTCTTAAGAGGAAAGCAATGATAAACTGTTTCCAAAATAAATCTTGCCAGAAAAACTCTAGGGTTGCCTTGACTTGGAGTTGAGTTGAAGGCAAAAAACAACAACAAACAAGAATAAAAAGATTTTAACAACTAACAGTTATGTATAAATAAAGAAGAACAAGCAATACAGTTCTTTTTTTATCATCACATCTCTCCCCCCGCCACATCTTTTAACCCCTAAATAATTTCCTGAGGAGCCATAACATAGTCTTGAAGAAGAGTTCTTGGATCTTTGTTACCTGTGGCAATGTCTCCAGCCCATCCCTGCTGTGTTCATTATTAAACCACCCTTCATTCCACAGTACAGACAAATTGAAACAATACAAAGACTGGAAACTGAAAGGGATATTAAGAATCTTAGACTTAAAAATAAAAGGCAAGTTCAGTGTGTTGGCAAAAGCACACTGAAACCAATCTGGATGAACTGGAAAATACAAATTCTCTGTCAAACAAACTACAAAAGAAAACAGAGAAGGCTTTTGACACACTGCAGAGTGAAGGCTCCATCATGCCCAGTCGTCTCCTCTAGACATCCTGGGTAAATTTAGACACCAAGGGTGGATGCAGCTTCAATCTGTTATGTGTCCACACTCTTCTGTGAGTTACAAAAATGTTTTAGTAATTTTGTTTGGGGTAGAGGGGGTGCTCTGTGTTCCAGGTTTGTGATTGTAGCAGTACCACTGGAAGGGATTTATGCCTTGTAGTAATCGTCACCTGTTTCTTTCTGTGCTTTCAAATTAGATTAAGTTAGATTAAGGACTTCTTCAGATGGGCAATTTAATCCGTGGGAGACACAGAACAGGGTTGGGAAAAAGTCTTCAGAGGACGTTGATCCTTTTCCGTGTCTCCCCCATCCTCATTCTGCATTTCCCCATGATATTTTCATCATGGGGAAACATTGTTTTGGGGCCACCCATTCCATTGTAGTAACGGAATCAGGGTGGTCTGAAAGGTGTCCCATTCCTCTCCTGCGATGACAGCCACGGGGGGGGGGGATCCATTCTGGACACTTCTGGGCAGGAATGGGATACCCAAGTAAGTGTCACCCTTCCCCCCTCCCTGGGTTACTTTTATGTTTTTGTATGTGTTTTTGTGCTTGGTGTACTGTTTTGATGTTGGGGGGGGGTGTTTTTAAATTTCCCGCCTGCCTGTTCTCTCATGAGAACGAGCAGGATTTCAGTTCCCAGTCATAAAGGCAGCCTTACAATGGCTGCATTTACGGCCAGCCAGCTTGGGGAGAGGGAGGACGTCCTGCCGTAGAATAAAGTTAAGTGTTTGAACATCTTCCTTTTATTCCACGGCAGGAATGGGATTGGGGCTTGTGGAGCAGGAATGGGGCATTTGGCCCTGTTTGAAAAAGTCCTAAGTTGAGGATAACAGAACTGGGATTTGCTTATACAAGAATAGTCTGCATTAATTCACTGTTGAAAATCAATGTTAAAACTAACATAGGACTTTATCAGATATTACCATATCTTGTAAAAAAGCCATTCTATTTTATTGATGGGCCAAGCCATCAATAGATCTCTCTTGGTGCTTCTTTGTGCCATTGTGATCGCATGGATGCAGAGTTAATGACAGAACACTTCTGGATGAGATCGGGACAGCCAGGTAGGGGGCGCTCTATTTTCTTCCCCATCAATAAAAAGTGATGCCTCATTTGTGCCAGCGTGACACAGCGGGAACAGGTAAACAACTACGTCGTCTGATAATTTCAGCCCTTTGTGCTATTGTCGCACCCTAATGACACGGTTTTTGCCGCATCTGATAAAGTCCTAAGTTACTTTTGAACCATGCGAAAGCAAAGGGTTGCTTTCTAAAAACTGCAGTTATACAGTTGTCCCTTTATATTCGCTGGGGTTTGGCCCCAGGACCCCCTGTGGATACCAAAATCCGTGAATACTCAAGTCCCATTATGTGCAATGGCATAGCAAAATGGTGTTCCTTGATGGCAAAATCAAGGTTTGCTTTTGGATTATTATTTTTTAAAGAATATTTTCAAGCTGTGAATAATTAAATTTGTGAATACCAAATCCGTGGATACAGAGGGACAACTGTAATAGTAACCAACCACTTTTCCTGCCTGAGAACATTGCCCCCATGACTTGAATGGCAACTAGAGTAGCAGTCCAGAACCACCACCTCATTGCCTCCATTTTTCCTGTTGTTCCCTGTCCTTCAGCATCTCAGCCGATGATCTACTTTGGGAACTGGAATCCAACACATCTGGAGGATTCCAGGTTGGAGGGTACAGTGGATTACAAAAAGACTGTTTAGCTTTTCTTGAGATGCGTGTATTTTAGTCAGCAGTCCTGCATGTGCTTCTTTCCAGTTTATACACAGTTGCCTCCCATATCCACAGGTGATACATTTCCAGACATACTGTTTATAAATGAAACCATGAATAATAGCAAACGCTATTAAAATAAAGGACTTCTGGTACTAACATACCATAGAGCTGTGTTGGAGGACCTTGCAAGTCCTAGAGAGAACATCTCTCTGGGCATTTTACAGTTCAGCTCTATGTTACATGTCCCTTTTTTTAGCTGTGGATAACTGAAACCTCGGATATTGCTTCCATGGATACAGATGTGATACCTGTAATCAAAAGGTCCTGATCTATCTCCCCATCCCTAATGGAACTCACTGTTTTATTTTTCTCTCTGTTTGATTTTTGCTTTGTTTATATTAGTTAAAAATTAATTTTAAAAATCTTTAATTTTAAAAGAGGTAGATAAATAGTGTACCATAGTTGGTAAAGCAGCTTTAACCGGAAATTGAGAGGGGAAGTAATACATGATAACTCCTAAAATGCAGGAGCTCTTTGTGAAAACCCCAGAGGCAGGTCCCTTGTCCCCAGGAGAGTGATAGTCATGTTCCCAGAAGATTTCTGTTGTGGGGGGGACCTGCTTTTAGAGAGCAAGCATGGTACAGTGGTTTGAACGTTAGACTACAACTCTTGAGATCAGGTTTTGAATCCCCGCTCAGCCATTGAAACCCACTGGGTGACCTTGGGCAAGTCACAATCTCTCAGCCTCAGAGGAAGGCAAGGGCAAACCCCCTCTGAACAAATCTTGCTAAGAAAACTCTGTGATAAGTTTGCCTTAGGGTCAGTGTAGGTCAGAAATGACTTGAAGGCACACAACAATATCCTGCCTTTGCAGGATTTGTTACTTGAAGGACCCAACTCCAGTTTAACACCAGTTAAAAACTCTATTGTAAAACACAGACACCCAAAACAGACAAACCAACCACTGATAAAACCCCACAATTGAGTTTATAGAACATGACTGCCATCCTGCGCCTAGGTGCCTGAGGTTGCAATCTTCTAGCTGCATGAGTTCAACAAGTAGACAGACACTAGTTTATTGCGTGCAACCAAATGCCTTTACAAAGGAGATTTTCACACAGGCAATTTGTCCCATTACTGGCACAGAACAGGTTCACTGAAAGATTTTCCTTTCAGACACATTTACCCTGTTCCGTGCCCAAATTGTCATTATTCTGTTTTCTCCCCGTGATATATTATTCACAGGGAGAAGTTGTTATTAGGCACCTGGTTCCATTTCTGAACCACAATGCAGGTGGCGAATAGGACCCTCATCCCTGTTCTGGAATGACAGGGATGGGGGAGGAGCTCTGTGGCAGGCACTTCCTGCCACGATCTGGACAGCCAGGTAAGTGCCACTCTTCCCCCACTCTCCCCGGGTACCTTGTGTTTTTTTTTTTTTCATTTTATTTTTTACTTTGACAGCTGGGGGTGGTTAAAGTTTAAATTTCCCTCCCACTCATTCTCTCATGAGAATGAGCGGGGTTTCCTCCAACCGGTCGTAAAAGCAGCCTTACAACGGCTGCATTTATAGCCAGCTGGAAAGGAGGCAGGGAGCCCATTCCTGAAGCAGAATGGAGGTAAGTGTGTGAACATATACTTCCATTCCGTTGCAGGAACGGGAGGGGAGGTGGTGGGACAGAACCAAAGGTTTTAGCCCTGGTGTGAAAATCTCCAAAATAAAAAGAATAAGAAGCATTTACGAAATTCAACATCCAAAACACACTGAGCTTCATCTTCAGCCAGTTGAAAGGCAATTTTTAACTTTCTACTAGAAATGTAATGATAGTGGGCCGGGCAAAGATAAGGGAAGCATGGGACCCCGTGCATAGTGTGGACACTGGCCCACAGAATGTGGGGCAGGCTGTCATGGGAGGAGGGCACCTCCTTTGCTTGCAGCAAGTCCTGAGTTCGGATCTTGGGCTCTCCTGATGAAAGGAGTTTTGGGGTGGGGGCTGGAGAAAGAAAAGAGCTTACTCTACGGGAGACCCCCAAAAGGAGTTGCTGCTGAGGTCACAGCAGGCACCACCGGGCTTGGTGGATATTCGCCTGGCGTGGGTCATGGTGGGACCCAGCATCCCTTTAAAGGAGATTGTGAAATGTCACCAAGAAGGAAAATCAGGCTGTGGCCACACTGCAGAAACAATGGAGTTTGACACCACTTTATACAATTGTCATGTTGAAATATTTGAAGGGATGTCATATTGAGGGTGGAGCAAGCTTGTTTTCTGTGGCTCCAGAGACTAGGACATGGAGCAATGGGTTCAGACTACAGGAAAAGAGATTCTATGAGCTTTCCGTGGTGCTGAAATTGTTTAAGACTAGAGGCTGGATGGCCATCTCTTGGGAGGGCTTGGTTTGGGCCTAGGAGGTTGGACTAGATGACCCTTGTGGCCTCTACCAGCTCTAGGATTCTGTGATATCACAAAAGGATTGTCTAAACTGTGAACATAACCCTCATGGAATTCACCAAGAAGATGGCCTGTCTAAATGGGATCCCACATCAATCCACTGTATTCGGAGGGAGGGGGACCACAATAGCAAAAACAATGCAGGAAAAGCCTTTGTGGTTTTTCTTGTCATTCTTAAAAGCAGTGAGGGGGGTGCATGTTCCTTTGTGTTGGGACAAGCAATTCAATATGAATTGCTTTCCTACAGGAGAGGAAGAGTAAAGCTGATTGGTCGGGTGAGTGTGGGGGCGGGCTTGCTAACAGGGCAAGTGCCTGCTGCTGCCTTGTTTGATTTTTGCCTTAGCGAGTGCTCACTAAAGCGATAAAATAAGATTAATTTTTTTTTGCTTTCTTTTTAAATTAAAAAATCGCTCTAGCACACCTTTTTTTTTAAAAGTTTAGCGGTGGCAAATTGAGGTAAGTAGAAATGCAAGTAGATCACTCACGGCTGCCATCTCGCATACGAAGCTTATGGAGGCTTATGGGGCAAAAACACCGTCAAGACAAGTTGCTGCTGCTGCAAAATGCCATTCCTGAGATGCACTCTGGGTTTTTTTTGCCTCGTATAGACAGGCCTCAAGATTTACCATTTTAATAACTTTTATAAAGTAGGAATGCCATTAAATGGAAGACGAAATAGGTATGCAGCCTCTGAATGGCTATTTTCCCAATTCCTTTACTCCCTCCATGCAAATGTGTCACAAACAACAGCTGAACTTGAAAGCCAGTGTCACTTCATCGACTTGCCTGAACAATGAGGGCAGATGCCACAATTTCTGCTCTGAAAAAGTTCCCAGAACTGTCCTCCATACTGCTCCTCTTCCATTACTATACTAAAGGGAGTGGGTGATTTGGGAAAGGCCTAGCATTATTCTTTGATTTAATAACAAGAGTGTAACAGGTATATTGCTGTTGCTGCTGCTGTTGTTATGTGCCTTCAAGTTGACACTGATGCCTGGCAACCCTATATATTGTAAAGTGTTCTTGGCATGATTTATTCAGAAAACTTTTACCATTGCTTTCCTCTTAGGCCGAGAGAGAGTAACTTGCCCAAGGTCCATGTTTGAGTGGGGATTGAAACCATGTCATCCAAAGTTGTTCTCCAATACACTAACCCCTACACCATGCTGGCTCTATGCAACCATGTACAGTTGTCCCTCCACATTCGCGAACTTGACATTCGCGGTTTTGGTTATTCGTGGTTTTGGGAGGGCCCCCCCGGGCCCCCCCAAAACCGCGACACGGGGCCTCCAGAGGCCCCGTGAAACGACCTGGAGGGAGCGGGGAGGCCCGGGGAGGCCTCCACGGGGGCCCCGGAGGCGCTCCGTAGGCCCCATGAAGGCCTGGGGAGGGGTGGGGAGGCCTTCGCGGGTCCCCCGGAGGCCCTCCGGAGGCCCCGCGAAGGCCTGGGGAGGGAGGGAGGGCCGGGGAGACCTCTGCGGGGCCTAGCAAGGCCCCGCGAAGGACTGGAGAGGAAGGGAGGGGGGGAGGGCCGGGGAGACCTCCGCGGGGCCTAGCAAGGCCCCGCGAAGGCCTGGAGAGGGAGGGAGGGAGGGCCGGGGAGACCTCCGCGGGGCCTAGCAAGGCCCCGCGAAGGCCTGGAGAGGGAGGGAGGGAGGGCCGGGGAGACCTCCGCAGGGCCTAGCAAGGCCCCGCGAAGGCCTGGAGAGGGAGGGAGGGAGGGAGGGCCGGGGAGACCTCCGCGGGGCCTAGCAAGGCCCCACGAAGGCCTGGAGAGGGAGGGAGGGAGGGCCGGGGAGACCTCCATGGGGCCTAGCAAGGCCCCGCGAAGGCCTGGGGAGGAGGGAGGGAGGGCCGGGGAGACCTCCCCGGGGCCTAGCAAGGTCCCGCGAAGGCCTGGGGAGGGGGGAGGGAATGCCGGGGAGACCTCCCCGGGGCCTAGCAAGGCCCCGCGAAGGCCTGGGGAGGGGGGGAGGGAGGGCCGGGAGACCTCCGCGGGGCCTAGCAAGGCCCCGTGAAGGCCTGGAGAGGGAGGGAGGGAGGGCCGGGGAGACCTCCGCGGGGCCTAGGAAGAAAAGTCATTATTGATCATTCCAGTTGCTTTCATCCTGCTTTCCAGACCAGAAAGAGTTGAGGTTAGTGAAGTTTTTTGGCCAGAAAATATAACACTCATTATCACCTGTAACACCGTTGTATGTTGAGCATAAAGGCGGGAAAGATATTCTCAGAATAAAGGTAAAGTATGTAGCAATGTTGTGCAAGGGACCAGTTCCTGGATAAAAAAGCCTGTTGGGAGAAGGATTCCCAGGATGTCTTGGCCACCTGCCTAAAGACAGCAATCAGAGAACTGAAAGAAGAAAAACATGAAAATAGCTCTGTTGGCATTTCCAGTGAGATTGCACAACTGGTAATGAACTTCATGTCTGTGCATGAAATGAGCAGGAAGACAGGGGCGAAGGTACAGAGGAGGGTAAGAATGAGTCAAAGCAAATGGGGCGAAATCTATTTCAGTGAATTAATTTAGTCCCAGTATTGGTTTGAGATGAAATGTTGTTCCTGGACAAACTGACACAGCATCATTCTTGTTTTGTTTTCAAGCTCTCTACCCTCCATACAAGTTTTGCCAGCATATTTTGCAGTGTTTTTATGCTGGCAAAAGACCCCCCCCCCAGACCTACCTTATCCAGTGTCAATGAATCATAGAATCATAGAATTGCAGAGTTGGAAGAGACCACGAGGGCCATCCAGTCCAACCCCCCTGCCACACAGGAAATCTTGATCAAAGCATCCCCGACAGATGGATCCAGCCTCTGTTTAAAGACCTCCAAGGAAGGAGACCCCACCACGCTCTGAGGGAGCGTGTTCCACTGCCGAACAGCTCTTACTGTAAGAAAGTTCCTCCTCATGTTGAGGTGGAATCTCTGTTCCTGGGGCTTGCACCCATTGCTCCGTGTTCCAGTCTCTGGAGCAGCAGAAAACAAGCCTGCTCCATCCTCAGCGTGACATCCCCTCAAATACTTAAACGGGGCTATCATATCGCCTCTTAACCGTATTTTTTCCAGGCTAAACATACTCAGCTCCCTAAGTCTCTTCTCATAAGGCATCGTTTCCAGACCTTTCACCATTTTAGTTGCCCTTCTCTGGACATGCTCCAATTTGTCAATATCCTTTTTTAATTGTGGTGCCCAGAACTGGACACAGTATTCTAGGTGAGGTCTGACCAAGGCAGAATAGAGTGGCACTATTACTTCCCTTGATCTAGACACTATACTTCTATTGATACAGCCCAAAATTGCATTGGCCTTTTTAGCTGCCGCATCACACTGTTGGCTCATGTTCAACTTGTGGTCTACTAGGACTCCTAGATCCCTTTCTCACGTAGTCTCATTCAGCCAGGTCTCTCCCATCCTATATTTATGCATTTCACTTTTCCGCCCTAAATGCAGTACTTTACATTTCTCCGTATTGAATTTCATTTTGTTAGCTTTGGCCCAACTCTCCAGTCTATCCAGGTCATTGTGAATTTTGATCCTGTCCTCTAGAGCATTAGCTACTCCTCCTAATTTGGTGTCATCTGCAAATTTGATAAGTATGTCCCTAATTCCGTCTTCCAAGTCATTGATAAAGATGTTGAATAGCACTAGGCCCAGGACAGAACCCTGTGGCACCCCACTGGTCACATCTTTCCAAGACGAAGAGGAGCCACTGCTGAGCACCCTTTGGGTTCGGCCGGTCAACCAATTACAAATCCATTGAACAGTTAACTTGTCTAGCCCACATTTTACAAGCTTGTTTGCAAGAATGTCATGGGGAACCTTGTCAAAGGCCTTACTGAAATGAGGCTTCCCTGGCAGTAATGGAGCTCGAATGGAGCTCTTTTTACTTCTGGGTTCCTGATCTCAGCAATTCTCATGAGAAGACGCTAGTTTGGCAAATTGGAAAAAAACAAAAAATAAAAAAAACAAAGACACAAAAACTTCACACAAGCACAAAAACACACTTTAGAAGTCCCAGGTACACAGGTGGGAGGTGTCATAAAAAGAGCATCCCCTACCTGGCTGTCATGATCTCAATGGAAGTGTTTGCCCATTGAAGCTGCGTTCATGTGAGCACAATGGCACGAAGATTCAAATGCTGCCAATGCCTGCAAAAAAAGTGCCACAGGAGATCAATTGATGGCTTGGGCTGTCAATAAAAAAAGTATGCCTTATTTCCTACACATGATTATGAAAGGACGTCATCTGGTATGCACACCCTTCCATGATCATTAGGCATCCTTATTACACCATATTTGCCACATCTGATAAAATCCTGTGTCTAAAGGGAATATAGTGGCCATCTAATCCAGGTTAATAAAGTGAGAGCTAGAGATCATAGGGTTCAACTTTCAGTGTATCTCAACTCACTGATACAGACATCCACTATCCTCTGGCTTCTTCTTGAATCCAGGCGAGTGGTCGGTGGTGGGGAAAGACTACCTAGTAGGGCTAACACAACTACCAGGGACAGCCCTGCTATTAGGAATAGTGAGGCAACCATCTAAGGTGGTAGGGGCTGGAAGAAGCCACCCCTTCCTGCCCTTCCCCAGCCTTTCCCTTGGTAGACAGAGGTGTCTGATGCACAGTCTGTCCTGCACTCCATTAAACCAGCAAGCTGGCCTCAGGTATGCTGTAGAATTCTATCCTGTTGCCAGTGTTGAAGTACGAAGGTTTAACTTCCAGTCTGGTATGTGGAATGAAGGGGGTGCTGTTTTCTTTAATGCTTCAGGCAAGAAAATATCTTGGCCTCATGGGCTCGACAACTACTCGTGTATACTAAGGGTTTGTCTACACTATCAAACCCCCCAAATCCTCCTGCAAATCCCCCAAATCTGTAGTGATCAGGCCATACGTGGAATGACCTTTCCCCCAAATCTGGGGTGATCTGGCCACACATTGCATAGCCCAAATTTGGGGCATTCTGGGGTATTTTACCCAGATGCAGAGTACAGTATGTAGGATTTGGGGGTTTTCTCCACATTTTTGTCTCCTGCTGCAGCTGCAGCTGCCGCCACCATCACTGCTGCCACTGTGACTAGTTGTAAAGCCCAGGAGGTAGTTCTGAAGTGAAGGGAGAAGTTTTTTCCCTTCCCCTGGCTTGACAGCTGTGCCTCCGCCTGCTGTCCACTTGCCCGTCACTTCCTTCCAGTGCTTCCGCCACTTTCTTCAAGCACCTCTTCCTGTTACAGGTGAATGGGAGGGTGGGTTGAGACAGTGCTGCCAAGCCAGGGGAAGGGAGAAAACCTCTCCCTTCAGCCAGTAACTTCCTTCGGTGCCTTAAATTATGGTTGAGGTGGTGGTGGTGGTGGCGGCGGTGGCAGACAAAACTCCACAGTGACATTGAAGACAAGGTACACCACATCTCTGTGGAGAAAAATAATGTGCAGGGCTTCAGGGAGAATTTAGGGGCATGTAGGCAGAACTCCACTGAGAGTTTTTGCCCCACATGTAGACAAGCCCTAAGTCACCTCAACCATGAAGTTCCATGAAATGTTCTTCCTCCATTGCCCTTTGAGGACAAAATGGGAGGAATTACATTGAAGGAAGAACAAATGGCAAACAGGAGAGAAGATATGGTTTTCCTCCCAATATTGATTCTAATGGTCTGTTAATGATTCAAATAAATTTGTCAGCATTTAAGCAATGATGCTTGATATGGATGGAATTTTGACCTCACTTCCTATCTCTAAAAGCTGAGTGAAGGTAGCAATAAGCACAAAAACAAAATAATAACATGCAAAAGGCTTGTGTTTATTTTCAAAGCCAACAACACAAGAGTCCCTTCATCACCCTCTGCCACCCAACGCTTGCCCAAGAAACAGGCTTCATGTTGTCCCTGGCATGCTGGGAGTTGCTTGAGTCTTTTATGAACTTCTGAAGAAAGAGTTCCAATGGTGGCAACAGTGGCCACAGAGATTTCCTGTCTAGCTGCCATCACAATTCAGATCTGGTTGAGCTTGGAGATCAAAACCAAGGTGCTATTCTCAGATTACTGTAGAGATCACAATGGCATAAAGGGAAAGAGGCAATCATAAAATTGTATCGGAGTTGTAGATCAAAGCTGGTATCTGGCATTGTGCCTGGAATCCCACAGGAAACATGTTCAGACAATATAATATAGATACAGAATTTTCCCAGCATTTGACCCATATCAGAAGGCTGTGTTCTGCAAGGCAGCCCCGCATAGACTGTATTGCAGTAGTCAAGTCTCATAGAGTGATAGTGTCCAGAGAATCTTCTTTCTATGTTCAAATTCACATCCAGTCTTCAGTTTTCCAAAGAGTTGTAGCCAACATCTCCTATCCTAAACCATCATCCGAGAGTGTCAAAGGGATAAAACACTGCTGATGAGCTCCCTGGAAGGAAGGATGGGTGGAGTACAAAGGGAACAGACAAACTAAAGCACCTCACAGTTTTGAGCCTAAGGGCTCATCTACACCAGGCAAAATATGCTTGCTCCTCACTGTCATATCCTGCATTCAGAGCTGGTCTGTTCCCCACCCACCCATTACCTGCAGAAAATGGGCCAGAGTCCAAACAGGATGCCAGCCTGTTGCTGAAGCCACTGCCACCATCGCCATTTTCTCTGCTAATGTGGAAGTCAGGAAGGAGTCCTGCAACAGGTGACTGCAGTCCCCCTGCATGTGACCAGCCTTGGGGCCACATGCTGCAGGACCCCTGCCTGGCTTCCAGGAGAGCCAGGGAGCTGGTGGTGGCAACAAGGAACAGTGGGATGGACAGGATCCTGTGGACACATGGGGCCTGATCCAGTGGAAACAGATTAAACTGGGTATTTTCTTAACACATGGTAAAAGGCCCTATTCTGGCTTCTTCCCATTCCAGCCCCATATCTGCCCTGGGGTCATTTGGACTGACTGGGGGCAGATTCGGGTAAATACCCTGCATAGTTTGGACTATAGGGCTCTGGAATGGGGGCAAGCTGGTGTATATGGTCAATGTACACAAGCCCTAAGTGATCTGGAGCAGATGAATTGAGTCAGTAGTGGTGAATACACTCCCTATAGATCACAGGACTTTAATTCTCTTATATGAATTTATCGTCTAGCTGACTGGAGTCTAATCTTCAGAGCTGACATCATGATGGCACTTCACAAAACACTTTTGCACATGGTGGCCCCATGTGCCCACTGAGGAAGAGCAGGGACAATGTAGAACTCAACAGAACGACATAGGAAAATTTCTAAGAGAAAGCTGAGCATCGATCATCAGAGCCTACTGAGCCTTGTTGCCAAGACCATAGCAAACTCCTGTTGGTAGTTTTTCCTACTTCTTCCACCATGGGTGGCAATAGCACCTCATGTACAAGAGGGAGGGGAAGCCATAAACCTTGAGTAAACATGGAAAGATGTGCATGAGATTATCCTACAGAAGTAGAAGTGGATACCAATTTTTATTTGTACACTTGCACATGCAATATGTATTGACTGAAATCCAAAAAGCATGCTTGTGGAGTGCAAGTCTCTGCCAGTGTACTTATACTACAGGGTGTAAGGAGGTGGAGGCTGTTCCCTCTTTCCTACATCCTCTTGGGTACAAAAGCAGCAGCTACAAGGCCCCCGTTACCCAATTTGCTGGGGGTCTGTGGGGGACCCACTCATGACACCAAAATTATGATATCATTTGGGAGAATTATTATAAGCTCAAATGAATGGCCAGGAGAGGTTGAGCAACTTGTGAGATATTTTCACCTGTGTATACCAGTACTAACTGCTGAGACTCCAAGTTAAAGTTTTTTATTGGAAAATAATATGGAAGTATTCACACATGCACTCATGCTCACAAGAACCACACAAGGCTAATGAAGAGACAAGGCAGAAAGGATGGATAGAGGAATAGATTCAGGGAGGTATGGCCAATATTTACCAGTCCTGAAGAGCAGAGGTTCGAGGCAGCAAAGAAGACTCAGATGTGAATCTGACGGTGACTCAGCACTCTGGCAGAGTGACAGTGTCAGTAGAAGTGTGCACCCTTGGCTATTATTTGGGGCTAATATTTTGTATCCTGAAGAGATGTTTGAGTGTAAAACAATGCTTAGATGGGTTTCCCACAGTTAAACAAAGAAAACCGTGACTTTGCTAATGATTGCTAATGGCTGAGATATTAGAGTTGATGGGTTTATGACAACCTTCTTATTGTGAAGTCAAAGGCTTTCATGGCCAGCATCCATAGATTTTCCTTGGGTTTTTTTTCGGGCTGTGAGGCCATGTTCTGGAACTCTTCCAGAACGTGGCCTCACAGCCTGGAAAAACCCGAGGAAAATCAAACCTTATTGTGGGATAGGAAATGTGTGAGGAGAGACTTTATGGGGATAATGGAGGTTCCGGTCACTGTTTGTGTATAATAGATGCCTCATTGCCAATGCATCCAAGAGGGGATTAGCACATACCTCAGTAATGGATTTGTTTACTAGGGGGCTTCACATAATCCCATTTTGGGCATGGATGCCAGTACTTTTCCATGGTGCCTCCCTTAGGTCCTGACAACTTCCATTTGACTGCACTTATCATCCTCCCCAATCTATTAGACCACATGGAGCGTCTAAATATTGCTGAATGATGAAATATTTTTTTGGGTGGGGTATAAGGCATGGTAACACCCCAGACAGATTTCCATTCTCTCAGCACCTCATCTGCTGTGAAGGTGTACCTAGGCATATTCCAGTTGCCTTTGCACTCCATGGCAAGAAGGAGAAGCCACCACCACCACCAGTGTAATCATGTCTGTTCTTCTCTGGGTGCTAAAGAGCATCCAGAACTTACCTATGTATACTCCTGCACTGATTGGTGGAGTTGCATCCATGAACACCCCAGCTTCTGCTGTACATCCAGGACAAGGGGTGTTTGTGCAGGAGATATAGGATACCTACTGCTATGACATCCCACCACCCACTCGCGTGCATGCATAACCAGGGTTATAGCTCCATAGCTCTGCAACAAGATTGCAGCCACCCAAAGCAGTTCTCTCTCTCCCTTCCCCATCCCCTCTCATTTTGATGAGTGTGTGGGAGGTAATAATAATAATAATAATAATAATAATAATATTTATTTATATCCCGCCCCTCTGCGAACAATCGGGGTGGCTTACAACAGTAAAATAGTACATAGTATAAAACAACTCAAAGTCCCTTCTCCCCCTTAAAACATTATTAAATCAATACAAATTAAAATCAGCATATAATACAATTGTTATTAGAAACCCTTCCTAGCGAGCAGCATCAGTTTGGAGCTCCAGAAGCAACCTCCAGAGGGGGTTCCTGAGGCCAGGGTGAGCTATTCCGGAAAAGCCTGCCTGAAAAGATCCGTCTTGACAGCCTTTTTAAAGCTTTCTAACAATGTCAATAGGCGGATCTCATCCGGCAGGCCGTTCCACAATTTGGGGGCGACAGCCGAGAAAGCCCTCTGGGAGGTGGTCGCCAGCCTAGGTCTTTGTGGCTGCAACAAATTCCTCCCAGAGGACCGGAGGGCGCGGGGAGGATTATAAGGGAGAAGGCGGTCCCTGAGATAGCTTGGGCCCAAGCCATTTAGGGCTTTAAAGGTGATAACCAACACCTTGTACTGGGCCCGGAAGCTGATAGGCAGCCAGTGGAGGGACTTCAGAACCGGAGTAATGTGGTCCCTCCTAGATGTTCCAGAAACTAGCCTGGTTGCCATATTTTGTACCAGCTGTAATTTCCGAACTAAGCGCAAGGGTAGCCCCATGTAGAGTGCATTACAGAAATCAAGACGTGAGGTTACCAGCTCGTTCACAACGGTCTCAAGATCCCTTACTTCCAGAAAAGGGCGCAGCTGGCGTATTAGCCGAAGCTGATAACAAGCGCTCCTGACTGTTGCATTTACCTGATTTGTCATCAGGAGCGATGAGTCAAGGAGCACCCCTAGACTGCGAACACAGTCACTGGAGGAGAGTGTGACCCCATCCAGGAATGGAGATTGCAACCCAATTCTTGGTTTCGGGGCCGTTACCGTGAGCACCTCCATCTTGTCTGAATTCAGTCTCAATCTGTTTTTCCTCATCCAGCCCATTACTGCCCGAAGACATTCATTGAGAGAAGAGATGCCGTCAGAATTCACCAATGAACCAATGAACGAGATATTCTCCAAAGACTTCACCAAAGACCAATGAACGAGATACGGAGAAATAGATCTGAGTGTCATCAGCATACTGATAACACCCAGCTCCATAACTCTGGATAATCTCACCCAGCGGCTTCATATAGATGTTAAATAACATTGGGGACAGAATAGCACCCAGTGGTACTCCACAGGTAAGCTCCCTTTTACTGGAGCAACTGTCCCCAAGCAGCACTCGCTGGGTCCTGCCCGAGAGGAAGGACCGGAACCTCTGCAAATCAGTGCCTCCGATGCCTAACTCCCTCAGGCGATCCAGAAGAATGCTGTGATCTATCGTATCAAAAGCCGCTGAGAGGTCTAGGAGCACCAACAGGGTCACACTACCCCTGTCGATGCTCAGACGCAGATCGTCGGTCAAAGCAACCATGGCAGTCTCAACCCCAAAGCCTGTCCTAAAGCCAGTTTGAAATGGGTCTAGGTAATCGGTTTCATCCAAGACAGCTTGGAGTTGAAGAGCAACCGCCCTCTCGATCACCTTGCTCAAAAATGATAATAAAGAGACTGGCCTATAATTATTCATAGCTAGGGGGTCCAGGGAAGGTTTTTTCAAAATAGGCTTAATAGCCGCCTCCTTTAGACATGATGGAATATATCCTTCCCTGAAGGACGCATTGATGATGCTCACAAGGAACTTCCGCAATGCATCCCCTCCCTGGATGGCCAGCCAAGATGGGCAAGGGTCGAGGGGGCAGGTTGTCTTCCTCACACTACCAAGGAGCTTGTCCACGTCATCGGTACTCACAGATTGAAGCTGATCCAGTATAATTACATCGGCGGAGTCGCTGGACACCTCGTCTATTGTTTCTGTTACAATAGTGGCATCTAAGTCGGCTCTTATCTGAGACATTTTATCTGCAAAGATGTTATTAAATGTGTCACAGCAGGCAGTTGTCAGGTTAAGCAGGGGATTTGGTGCAAGGGACACCTGCGTCAGCTCCCTCACCACCCTAAACAGCTCTGCTGGACGGGATTCTGCAGACGCAATACGTGCAGAGGAGAAGGATCTCTGTGCTGCATGCATTGCCTCCCGATAGGACCAAAGAAAGTTCCTATGGCGAGTTCTGTCAGATAACAGTCGAGTCTTCCGCTACCTGCGCTCTAGTCATTGTCCAAACCGCTTCATTCCCCTAAGCTCAGGCGTATACTATGGCCTACAGTTAGAAGCGGATTGGCAAGGACACTTGGGAGCAATCATGTCGATAGCTCTGTTAAGGTCGGTGTTCCAGGTATTAATCAGAGCATCGACAGGATCACCGGCATTTCCAACCATTAAACCCTCTAAGGCTTTCTGGAAACCCATAGGTTCCATTAGCCTTCGAGGGCGGACCATTTTAATGGGTCCACCACCCCTGGTGGGGCAGATGTAGGCTCTAAGTTCCATCTTGACCAGGAAATGATCCGTCCATGACAAAGCGGAGGTACTGATTACCTCCACCCACGGATCTGCCTGATCCGAACTAAAGACCGCATCGAGTGTATGACCTGCACAATGCGTGGGCCTGTTGACCAATTGGGATAGGCCCATGTTTGTCATGGTCTCCATGAACTCCCGAGCCACACCTCTTAAGCTGGTCTCGAGCGGGATGTTGAAGTCCCCCAAAACCAAAAGTCTGGGGGACTCCAGCAGCAGCTCTGAGACCAGCTGTGTCAGCTCAGTTAGGGAGTCTGCTAGACAACGGGGTGGCCGGTAGACTAGCAGAATCCCCAAGCTGTCCCTGGTCTTCAGGCTTAGGTACATACACTCAAAGTGGGCTGTGTTCCGGACAGGTATCCTGGTCAAGGTCAGGTGGTTCTTATGGACTAGAGCCACTCCGCCCCCCACCCACTTCCCCTCACCTGCTCGCTAACAGATTACCTGGCTGGGAGGGCCTGCGTCCATGTGACAGCGCTATTCTCTCCCAGCCAGGTCTCTGTGAAGCAAGCCAGGTCAGTGTCCTCATCCAAGAGAAGATCCTGGATGATATGTGTCTTATTCTTCACCGACCTGGCATTGCAGAGGAGCAGAGTGAGGTTCTGTGGAATGGTTGGTCTGCTCTCCAAGCCATTCTGGGAAGCAGAGGGAACTGAAGACGGGATAGCTTTCAAACAGCGATCCCGTCTTCCCTTGAACATTTGTTCACTCTGTTCCAACCATATCTCCCATTCCCCAACACTACTCCGATGGCTGCCCCCAACTCCTTCCTGGCCTCAGGTAAGACAGAGGAGCACAATACCATCCAAGGGGAGAAGCTGAAGGCCCCAGGTGCACACTCTGAGGCATACACCTCTCCACCTCAGTCTGGCCTCCACTCCGCCGCTAGAGAAGATGGTCCCTTGGGCAAGTTTCAGCCTCCAAACTGGCCATTCCCACAGCCTCTAAACGAGGATAGCCTAATTGTCATTGCTGTGTTGGTGGTGTGCTGCTAGGAGAGGTAATACTTGGGCTCTAAAGACCAAGATTAATCTTGGTCCCACAGCTGCCAAACGTCACCATTGCGCCGCCACCACTGAAAGATGGAAGTTGGGGCTGGGCAGGCACACACCCTCAAGGCTTCGCAGAGGTGCCGGGGGGAGATGGTATCCTGGGATGGCTAATATAGCCTTCCCCGCCCTCACCGTTACCGCTGCGCCGCCGCCGCTGAAAGGTGGAAATTAGGGCTGGGCAAGCACATGCCCTCAAGGCTTCGCAGAGGTGCCGGGAAAGATAGTGTCCTGGGCTGGCTAATGTAGCCTTCCCTGCCCTCACCGTTACCGCTGCACCGCCGCCACTGAAAGGTGGAAATTAGGGCTGGGCAAGCACGTGCCCTCAAGGCTTTGCAGAGGTGCCGCAGCCTGACTCAGCAAGGGTCGAGGCTGTGCTGTCAGCCATGGCTCTTCCTCCTCCTCTTCTTCTTCTTCTTGATCATCCGTAGATGTTTGCTGCCAGGAGTCCTGCCAATGGTAGAGAAGGAGCCAGCTTTAAAGGCTCTCTAAAGGCCAGGTGTTCCGAGGGAGGAGGGGGGGCCAAGCACTCACTGCCCACTCCCAGTTTGAAGCCACGCTGCTGCTGCTGCTCTGTAGGAGTAAGTGAAGCGAGTATATGGCAGGCTACTTTATTTCTGTAAATATACAATCCAATATTGTATTGGCTCATCTGCAGTTGTACAAAATCTGTTATGACCCATAGCTATTTGTTTCAAGTATGAGATGCATTTTAACTGCCGTGCAGCTGTGATTAAAATCACATTTTTAAACGGGTGGTTTGTGATCTACAAGTGGGTCATGTTCCAAGCTTAGATGGGTCACACAACCAGCCTCAGTGAAAATTTGTGAAAAAAATATCTAAATACTAGTAGTTGCAAATGAAAGGATAGCTGGGGGAAATGAGGGAGATAAGGATAGACAATGAAACAGATAATTTCAGATGAAGAGGTGGAAGAGATCGGAGTATGTGTTTAAAAGTTAAACATTGGGAACCATGATACATATTGAAATTAAAGGTAAGTGTCAGATCTCAGTAGCATGAAGACTAACACTAACACACTAAATAGAAGTGAGAGTTTGGGGACATAGGAGATTTTCAGACGATCCTTGCCACGCAAGGATCGCCTGGGACAGTTTCGTCACAGCAGCGTGGCAGGGGGTCAATTTCAGACGACGCCATTGCTGCTGCGAGACTGTCGTTCCCTCTCACGCTAAAGCTTGGAGCCTGCCGCGCTATATTCGCCAAGATTTTATTCACGGAGGTTGTCCGTGAATAAAATCTTGGCGAATATAGCACGGCAGGCTCCAAGCCTTAGCATGAGAGGGAACGACAATCTCACAGCAGTGACGGCGTCATCCAAAATCGACCCCCTGCCGCGCTGCTGCGACGAAACTGTCCCGGACAATCCTTGCACGGCAAGGATCGTCTGAAAATCTCCATAGTCTTACTGGAAATAATTATGGGGCATAGGTTTACTCCCCACTGGACAGAGCAGGCCAGAAGCAAAAAGGAACAAACAAACAAACAAACAAACAAAACAAAACACAGAATTGAGTTGGAAGGAACCCAAAAGATAATCTAATCTAAATCCCACATGATAGGGAGAAAAAAAAATGGCTGCAGTATTCCTGATAGGTGGCCATTTATCTTCTGTTTAAAAACTTCTAGCAAAGGAGAGGCCATCGACTTCCTAGTCAGTCTGTTCTGCTTTTGAATAGCTCCTACTGCCATGTAGATTCCCCAAGTTAATTTGTACAGGCACCGTGGAGGATTATAAAACAAATTAGCTATCATCTATGCAATTGTTTTTCAGATATTTGAAGATGACTATCAGGTGGCATCTGAATCATTTTTTCTCCTGGATAAAGATTCCCAGGTCCCTTAAATTTTCTTGATAAGGACAAGGTCTCCTGACTGTGGTGCTCCAAAATGGACAGAGAATTCCAGACGACATCTGAACAAAGCGAAATAGAGCAGTACCATTATTTCTTTCAGTCAAGACACCATACTTCTGTTGGTATAACTGAGAACTGTATTTACTGTTTCAACCACCATATTCTAATGCTAACTCATGTTTAGCTTTGGGTCTATTAAAATTCCCTGATCCTTTTTGATAAGTACTGTTGTCAAGACAGGTGCCCCCTGTCCTACATTTGTGCTACAGATTCTTCCTGTCTAAACACAGCACTTTCTATTTATCTCTGTTAAAATTTGTTTGGGTAATATTGGACATTGTTAAAAGCCACACTGAAATTAAGATCTGCTATGCTCACAAAATTCCATCAATCTACTGAAGTCAATGTTATAGTAATGTTATAGTCTGATATGAGCAGCTGTTGATAATGCAACAGCACCTGAGAAATTATTAAGGGAATCTAAAAATAGATGGAATATCTCCAGGTTGAAAGTTGTATTCTGGTGTTTTGAGAGGCTGGGCTTACATTCAAGTTTACCCTAAGTACCAGAGGCTAGATCCTAGCATTTAGCAGAACCATAAGAAATCCCTGTGGTGAAAAAGCAATAGCAACAAAGAGAGAAAAGTTTATTTTTCCCCACAGAGAGAAATACATTCTTGTTTTTACCATTGAAGAGGGCATTTCAGAGTGGTTAACAACATCTGAAGCTTGACAGGAACATGTCAGATAGTTAATTATAATGTCAAACTCCAATTCTATCATCCTGGAAAATAAAGTAGATTGTCCTTTGGCTCCACCATCTTCTTGTGCCAAAGATAAAAGAATTAAGTTTAATCATCAGATCTCCATCTTGATTCCTGTAAGTCACACACAGAGCCTCAGACTCAGACATGTAGCATTTAACAACCTTATCTCTTCTGCAATAAAAGAGCAAATCGCAGGCAGCTCTCCCTTGGCTGTTCTCTCTCTTTTGGTGCATGTGTCCTCATACATGTGCATTGTCTGTGTGTGTTTACAGAAAAGTTACACACACATGTGTGTGTACATGTGCACGAGTATGTGTGTGCATGTGAACACACACACACTTAAAAGAAAGCCATCTTTTATCCAAAGACACCTGTCAAGGGGAGGGGAGCTTTCTCTGTTCAGCAGCATGAGTAAACAGGATGCAATCAGATAAAGAAATTACAGTAAAAAATATTGCCTCATCTCCAAAGCTCAGAACTTTCCTTTCCTTTTTGCTCTTTTTTTTTTTAATCTTTGAGAAAGATAATGAAAGAGGAAGCTTGAAACCACATTTCCATTGATGTTCGAATACACAACTGCTGGATTTAAGAACTGGAGAAGATCAAAGAGAATGGTTTTCATTCCGATAAAATTATACCACTTTTAGTACAGGGTGATGGGCTCATTTATGAACTCTGTGAGGCAAATAGTTGCTAAGGCACCTTCTCTCACCCACTATCCTCCCCTCACCCCCCCTCCCCACCATTCCCTTGCTTTTCTTTTGCTGAAACTAAAGGGGGAGGAGGAATTCCTGGCATTCCAAAGGATTAATCAGGAGCACAGATAACAGAGTAATAAAATTGATATATAGTAATGGCATGTCACTGGATAACATCCAGTAGATGTGAGTCTTATAATGAAGGCTTCCTAAAAGCAAACAAAATGAATATGAAAATGAAAAAAAATTGATGGGCCAACTGGAGCTAAAGCATACTTACTCAGAAGCAAGTCCCACAGAGTTTAATGAAACTTATCACAGGCAAGGAGGTACAGAATGATAACTATAAGCCATGGGTAATTTAAACAATAATTAGTAACCCAGTGCATGGTTGGAAGCAATAGTGGCTGGTTTCAGTGGGGCAATCAATTTACTCCAGATTTTAGTTTGAATTTAAAGGAGGTATTAAAGGAGACATCATCCAAGGTGCTGAATGATGTCTCCAAATAGGTTCAGGATTTCGGATAACTCCATTAAAGTCCAAATTAAAACCTGGAGCAGACCCACTGCTCCACTGAAATGGGAGCAGCCAGTTGCCACTGGCTTGAAGAAATCTTGAAAAAACTGCACAGAACTTGGAAAGCTTACTTTTTTGGATCACAACACCTAGGTTTTTCCAGCCACCAGAGCCACTGGCTATGTTGGCTGGGAAATCCAGGGAGCTGTAGTCCAAACAAATAGTGTTTCCAGGTTCTGATGCTCAGATGGGACAAACTATCTACTATTTCCATGTATGCTTCTGAGTCCCATCAAGACAAAAAGGGTAGGATAAAAATGTGATCAGTAAGAGCCATTGATTTCTACAAGGCTAAATAAATAACAAAGCTGCACTGAATTGTGCTCTGGGTTGTAAGGCCTTTTCTGAAAAAAATCTCCCCTTGATCCTACTAAACTGGATAACTATAGGCCAGTCTCTATAATCCCATAAAAGTGGAGGGAGGAAGAAAATTGTTCCAAGTAGCAAGGCTTTCAATCAAAGAAAAAGAAATTTGCCACTAGATGGTGAATGGGTGTCATTGCACATAAAAACAAACAAACAAGCAATGAAGAAGAAGCAGGTAGAGGAAAGAAAATAAGGAACGGGGAGATAAGAAAGATGAAGGCTGCCAATATCCATGTTAGGAGCAAAGGTAGTATTCTGGTGGTCTTACTAAACTTCAGTAATGAAAGATTCAGAAAATACTCCTAAAACAATACTGCCATAGCATACCTCCGTGCTCCCATGTCCATATATGGGGATGCTGGAGGTTGAATAGTGGCCACTGTATTCCTAAGTAGGCCATCTGAATATATTTTGACAATAATAGCCCATTCCATGACTGATTTACATGCTTTGTTGTTATTGCTGTGTGCCTTCAAATCGTTTCCACGTATATCGATCCTAAGGCAAACCTATCACAGGGTTTCCTGAGGCGGAGAGTGTGTGACTTTCCCAAGGTCACCCAGTGGGTTTTCGTGGCTGAACAAACCACTATGCCACGTTGGCTCCAGGCAGAAATCCTGCTCTAGTTTAACACAGTTCCTTCATTTTTGTCGAGCACAAACCTAGGTGCACCTAATGAAATAGGTTCTATAAAGTACTGCAATTGTAATGGAATGTCGTTTTCTGCAGTTGTCAGACTTATGGACAAAGAAATGGATCAGAGCTGCATGTAAGCCTTTACTTTGATCACACAATAAGAAGAGGCAAAAAGACTAATTGCATCCATTCCAGGGTGTCAGTTCTTATGTCTTTTTATTATTGGGTTGAGGGAGAGATGTGTGAAAACAGCATGTACTTCTTTTCCTTTCCTTTCCTTTTCTCTTCTTTTTTTCTTTTTCTTTTTTGATAAGCAGAACCTTCTGGTGGTTATTAACAGAGTACTTTTTTAAAAAAATCCTTTTCTATATACCACCATGAATGAGAGATGACTTATCTAATACTAATACAACCCCCTGTTCCTTCAGCCACATTCTGCCCCTGCTGTTCTCTTGTTTCTGTCTTTGTTGGAACTTTAAACAGATTCCCCCCCCCTCCAGCCTTACTTGTGCCAAGTTACTTATCAGAGGTGGCATATGCCTCAAAAGAGCACAGGACTGCTCAAGGCACTAACCCAAATCATTTTATTTAGAGTTTCCTTTCTTGGCAAAATGCCCCATATAATGTCACTTACACTTACATTGTGTATTACCTTTTGGATGACATAGTTTACAAATTGCTCTGTTTCTGGGTCAGTTTGAGCAGTTTTTAAAAATTATAATTAAAAACATTACTCAGTAGTTCCCTACCCACAAAGCACATTACTCTTAGTAGGTGGCAGGATAGGGCAGGAGCACAATGAACTATGCACTCAAGGGTGCTAACTGTTCATTCATCCTGGTGGCACTCTTTCTAGTTTTGTCTGTCTGCTTATCTATCAACTCTCCCAATTTTGCTACCAAATTTACACCTTTATCTTTGCCCTTTAAAATATTTGTATATTTTGTATATTTTTCAGTTACTTTTTAAATGTTCCAGTTTCTCTCCCCACCTCCCACTTCCCTCTTTCATCCTTGGTTTGCTGCAGTTGGTTCAAACTGAGTTCAAAATGCAAGACTAGTTTTCCCTCAATTATCTTGGCAGGGAGGAGAGGAAGGGGCATAATTGTGTCCTTCTCAGTAGGCACAGGCAAAAGCAAACTGTTGCAGCCTCTCTTAGCTTGTGTGATCTTCCCCATTAATAACTTCTGCCATCACTCTGATGTTGCTTGGCCATACATGCCCCAGTTTTCATCTGTGAAATGTTGGAGGGTATGCAGATCTGATCACCACATCACTGTTGCCAACCCCCTTTTCTCATAAAGCAAACCATTACAATGCTCCCAGGTAAACAGCTTATACCCTAATATCCCATTGCACATTTTAGAACAATGCATAGTGATCCAATCCAAACATGGGGAGACTGATGTCACTGTCAGATTGAAAATGTATTTGAATACATCATGACATTGTGGAGATTATCAGATGCCCCTAATATGGTGTTACAGGAACTCCAGGAGATTGCCAAAGGGTTTCCCTTTTGGACAACGTCATCCTCGTCCTGTTATGCTCCCATGCTGGCCTTGTTTTGCCCTTGTTTCTTCTTATTCACGGCTTAAGCTTAAGCCATGAATAGATCACCCTTTCCATTCCTGTGATGGAATGATGGGCAAGTGAAAAGGTGCCCCGTTCCCGTAGTGTGATGCCAGCTGCAGTGGGAGGTCCATTCCAGAACACTTCCAGGTGCGATTGGGACATCAGGCAAGTGACAACCTTTTTTGTACCCTCCCTGTGTTACTTTGTATTTTTTAAGTCTGTTTTTGTGCGTGCTGCCAGTTTGGGATGTATTATTGGCTTTTGTTTTTTGAATTTCCCACATGCACGTCCTCTCGTGAGAATGGCCCGGGATATCAACCAGGAAGTGAATGCAGCTCCATGCAAACTGCATTCACTCTGTGGCTGCCAAGGGAAGTGAATGGACGCACGATTAAGGTAAGAGCAAAACAGTTCATTACTGTGCCAGGACAGGGGGGGGGGGGTAGCAGGAGAGGAGATAGCAAGACAGGGACACTATTTTTGTCCCCATCCGATAATCTCCTGTGACTACTTTTGCTTTCACAGAAACTTTGCTGAAGGAAAAATGCCACTTTCTTAAACCACACAAAAGCAGGAAAGGGAGGGGGAAGGGGAAAAAGAGCTACTCCACCAGCTATTCCTGAAAGTAGGGACTAGGCCTGCCCCACCTAAGACATCAGAAGGACTTGTTTCCCAGGGGGGAGGAGAAAGGAAAGTGTGCTGCTTTATTGATATCTATGCAGTGAGCTGTATCTGGAGACATGACCTTGAGGCTTCATTAAGATTTTCTGCCTTGAGAAAAAGTACAAGAAAAGGACTCCATCTTAGAATGATTAATGGTGCAGTTTGCTGCACAAGGAGATGGTCACACTCAGCAATAAGCGTTCATTTCTCACAGAGCAGAAAGAACATCAAAGTAGCATTCTTGAACAAGGCTAAGAGACAGTATAAAAGGTTGTTACCTTGTGGGGAGGGGGGACGCCCTATCTTGGCAATTTCTAGGACTTTGCACATTTTAAAGCAGGGCTGGGGAATGTGTAGCCCTCCAAATGTTGTTGCATTGCAACTCCCAGCAGCTGTAGCCAGCACAGCTAGTGCTGTGGAAATGATAAGTGACAAGTTAACATCATCATCATCATCATCATCATCATCATCTTTATATCCCACCTTTCTCCCAATATAGGGACTCAAGGCAGCTAACACTGAGTTTAAAACAATCTCTCTGGCTTTTCTTCGCAAATGAAGATTCAGGAAGGACTCATCCCGCGCTTTCTGCAAGTGCGCTGATGACTAAAAAGGCCAATCCGAGATAAACAAGTCCGGTTGCAGAAAGCACAGCTGAAGGTCTCCTTGGGTGATGTTTCCAGGTTGTGATTCTTTCTGCGTTGTCGTTTCTCTTCAAGACTTGTTCAACGTGAGTTCTCAAATAAAACTGCAGCATTGTGAATAGTGCGTCTCCATGCCTCCCAAAGTAAGGCCAGGGCGGACCATTGTTGGTGATCAATTTGGCTGAGCCTGACATGTTGCTTTAGGGAGTTCTTGTATCGCTTTTTGGAGCACCCCTCTTACGCTGACCCGTGGTGAGTTCACTGTAGAGTACTATTTTTGGGAGGCGATGGTCCTCTATCCTAGAAACTTACTGAACCCTAAGTTATCAGAAAGAGCTCTGAAAGAGCATCGCCATATCTGACTTGACCGCGCTGGCCCTCATGTAACAAGATAATCATTTTAAGGAATTTGGGGGGACATCCTAGTCTTTCCAGGATCTGCCACAGACCTTTTTTACTCACAGTGTCAAAGGCTTTGGTGAGGTCGACAAATGTTACATAGAGACCCTTGTTCTGCTCTCTACATTTTTCTTGCAGTTGTCTAAGGGCAAATACCATGTCTGTAGTACTCCTATTGGCTCTGAAGCCACATTGGCTTTCAGGGAGAAGTTCTTCTGCAATAGCAGGAACTAATCTGTTCAGGAGTATCCTTGCAAGGATTTTTCCAGCAATAGAGAGCAGTGTTATGCCTCGATAGTTTGAGCAATCGGATTTTGCTCCTTTTTTCTTGTACAGGGTGATGATGACTGCATCTCGGAGATCTGATGGCAGTTCCCCTTTTTCCCAGCAATTCACTAGGAGTTCATGGAATTTACCATGGAGTACATGTCCTCCATGTTTCCAAACTTCAGGTGGGATTCCATTGATCCCAGCTGCCTTGCCGTTTTTCATCTGCTGTATGGCCTTAAGGGTCTCTTCCAAAGTGGGAGCTATGTCCAATTCATTTTTCATCGGTTTTTGTATTATATGTTGGATAGCTGAGCCTTGGACTACACGGTTGGCACTAAAGAGACTTTGAAAATGTTCAGCCCATTGATTCAGGATGGAGGCTTTATCAGTAATTAATGTTTGACCATCTGTACTGTATAAGGAGCTTTGGACCTGATAAGTAGGTCCAAACACTGCTTTAAGAGCTTCATAAATTCCTCTAAGATCATCCAGATCTGCACAGCATTGTGTGTTTTCTGCTATATTGATCCACCACTTGTTCTGCATGTCTCAGAGTTTTTTGTTGAAGTTTACTATGTGTGAGATGGAAAGCTGCTTTTCTTACATGGCAAGTTGGCTGGGCGAGGTATACCTGGTGAGCAGTTCTCTTCTTTGCCAACAGCTCCTGGATCTCTTGGTTGTTTTCATCAAACCAGTCTTGATTTTTCTTGTGGGAGAACCTGAGGGAATCTTCTGCAGACTGGAGAATACTGTTTTTGATATGTTGCCAAAGCACTGTAGGAGAAGGATCTGTAGGATGGTCTTCAAGTTTTGTTTGCAGGTTTGCCTGGAAGTTGTCTCTCATGGTAGCTTGTTGAAGATTGTTGACTTGGAGTCTCTTCTTTAAGATGCCACCCCTCTTAGGTTTGAGCTTAAGATGAAGATTTAGTTTACATCTGACGAGGCGATGATCTGTTTGGCATTCTACACTGGGCATCACTCAAGTATGACGGACATCACAAATGTTTCTCTGGCGGACTAGAACATAGTCAATGAGGTGCCAATGTTTGGATCGAGGATGCATCCAGGTTGTTTTCAAGCTATCTTTCTGCTGAAAGATAGTGTTTGTAATAGTCACCTGTTGTTCTGCACAGAACTCTAGCAAGAGGCCTCCGTTATCATTGCAGTTTCCAACACCATGCTTGCCTAAGACACCTTTCCAGGCTTCGGAGTTCTTTCCGACTCTGGCATTGAAGTCACCAAGGATAATAATTTTATCTTCTACAGGGACTTTTTTGTATGAGGTGGTGTAGGTCTGTGTAGAATTTGTCTTCCTCTACAGGGTTGGCTGGCATAGTTGGGGCATATATACTAAAGAGAACAACGTGTGGGAGGTGTAAGGAAATAATGCGATCAGAGTGTCCTGTTGGCAAGGTTTCGAGTTTGGAGGCAATGGAGTTTTTAATCATAAAGCCTACTCCTGAAAGATATTTTTCAGTTTTGGGTTTGCCAGACCAGTAAAGTGTGTAGCCAGCGCCGTGTTCTTTAAGGCTGCCTTCCTCATGGAGACGAACTTCACTAAGAGCAGCGATGTCAATATTAAGTCATGATAGTTCATGGGCTATTAGAGTAGAACGACACTCAGGCTGTCCACTATCTGCAGAATCTCGCATGGTTCTGATGTTCCAGCATGCAAGCGTCAGTTTATTTACACCTTTGGAGGCTGGTGTGTGCCTTTGTTTCTTTGCCTTGGTTTAACCACATCAGAAGATGCTTGTTGGCCGCGGCTAGCCAACCAGGTAGTTGGGGATGAGCTTTCGTTAGGCCACCTTTTCTAGGCTCCTCTACATATGGAGCAAGCAGTGCTCTCCTTGAAAAAGGCTGCTTGGTCATTCAGGATGCTGCTGAATAAAACTGTCATCTCCTGGGTCAGCCTCGAGAGACCAAAGTCCTGAACCGCCTGCATGCAGGGTTGGGTCTGTGGCTTCCAGTGCATCTTTACACCTGCCATTTCGTCCCTCGCCTATCGCTACAGTGCTTTTTCGTAATTGGATTTGTCCTTCGAGCCTGTGCAATGGATTTTCTGGTGGAGCGCAGCGTGCACAGAACTGGCCTCACCCTTTAAACCAAAGATTCATCTGCTGTGGCCTTGCAAGCATGGACGGTAGCAGCGAGGCCCTCGGGTTGTAGGTTTGATTAGAGTTTCCTTCTCTTAGATGGTTGACCTTACAGGGTTGGACGAGCACCATCTGCCCGGATTTGGGATTAGAGTTTTCCTTCTCCTAGGATGGTTGCCATAAGGCTAGTGAGCCCATCCTGCCCTTTGACGGTCTTTGTCAGACCCTTTGGTTTTGACCTGTCTGGCATGGGAGACCCTACCGGTGGCTATCATGCCACCGCCAGCATAGCCCAAAACATCATTAGGGTACGCAAGCCTCTCTCCCATGATTAAAAATATAAGTATGAAATATAAAAAACAAATTAAACCATTCAGAATGTTAAAACATTTAAAATATTAAAATACAATAAAACTATATACATCTTAAAAACAAAACTACACCTCACATACAAGCTCAGCTCCCATCAAATTGTGAATGCCTGATGACACAAGAATGTTTTTACTTGTTTCTGAAAGGAGAGCAGAGATGGTGGCATCCTGGCCTGTCTAGGGAGGGAGTTCCAAAGTCTGGAAGCAGCCACCGAGAAGGCCCTCTCCCTCATTCCCACCAAGCGTGACTGAGATGGTGGATGGACAGAGAGAAGGGCCTCTCCAGATGATCTGAGGGCTCTAATGGGCTCATAAAGAGAGATACAGTCCTTCAAATAATCTGGACTCAAGCCGTACAAGGCTTTATAGATCAAAACCAGCACTTTGAATTGTGCCCAGAAACAGACTGGCAGCCAATGGAACTGTTGCAACAAAGGAGTTGTGTGTTCCCTGTAGCTAATCCCAGTTAACAACCTGGATGCTGCCCTTTGGACCAACGGAAGTTTGTGAGCACTTTTCAAAGGCAGCTCCACATAGAGTGCATTACAGTAATCCAAACAGGATGTAACCAAGGCATGTACCACCGTGGCCAGACCTGACTTCTCCGGGAATGGGCACAGTTGGCGCACTAGCTTTAACTATGCAAAAGCACTCCTAGTCACTGCTTGAGACCTGGGTCTCCAGGCTGAGAGCTGAATCCTAGGGGCCGTTTACACGATGAAAATGTCCTGGGAAGAATTCGTGTCGATCCCTGGTAGTTCACACGTACATCGGGTCGGGTACGTGATTTTCGGAAGGGAGGCCACCTTTTATCCCTCAACCTGCGGGACTTCCAGTCCCGCAGGTTGTGCCGGTTTTTAAAAAAGTCACTGGAGGATTCGGAAAATCGGAAATGTAAACAGCATGGGACAAAAAGTCTCGGTACTGGGATGACCGGAAATGGTGACTGGGGGCGGGCTTAGAGCTCAGGGACCAGAAAAGGAGGGGTCAGTCACCCATTCAACAGATCCAGCCTCACCAGCCGAAAACAAAGGCATCCCTTCCAGCTGCACGAAGGTTGATGTGTGTGTGTGTGCGCGTGCATGTACTCAATTACCTTTTTAAATGGATTTCTACACTGCAAACCCTTCAGCTTTACCTTTTCCTCAACTGCATGTTACAGAGAGATCGTAGTAGCTTGGTCACCTCCCTGGCACATTAAAATATTCAAGCCTCTGAGCGAATTAGCACCCTTTAATTTCCCCTCTCTGTGTTTGTGTCTTTCAAAACGCCTGCCTATAGCCATCTCTGCAGCCAGCTGTAGGGTTTAATATTTTAAAAAGGCAAGAGGAAAACCAAGCGCTTGATTTCAAAAGGAAAGCACTCAGCTTGCTTTCAAAGCACTCAGCTTGATTTCAAAAGGAAAGCCCTGCGTCTGAGCGAAAGATCTATCAGGATCTTTCAAAATGCTTTCTGCCTCTTCTGAAAGGGTTAAAATGTTCAAGAAGCAAGGGGGAACAACAAACCTCTGCCTCCCTCTCTCCCCCCCCCCCAGCCAGCCAATAGCATCGCTCGTGGCGCGGAACTCTAAAGGAAGTGCGTCACCGAGGTTGTGAAAACACGAGTAATCGCATCTTTGATTGACAGCCAAAAAAAAAAAAATTTAAACCTAAACAAAACCGGAACTATGGACATGTAAATATCAGTCACGGGACCACCCGGGATATCCAGATCAGAGACATAAATCGTATAAACAGTGAGGGGCGGATTCGTGATCACTATGTCACGGTAGGCAACGCGACAATTTCTGTCGTGTAACTGGCACCCAAGAGTACTCCCAAACTGCACATGTGCGCTTTCAGGGGGACCATAACCCCATCTAGCACAGACTATGAGAGTGTGCGCCTGCACAGTCAAGCTGTGCTACGCAGCCAGGGAAGGTGGAAACCCAGATGGCTTTGTCCTCTCATCAGTTTTAATATTTTGTTTTTAAAGTACATACAACTAAACAGTATGAAAAAGTAACACATACACTGAGATTCTGCATCAGGAGGTATATTGTAAAGTTCTGCCCAGGTGGAACTATGATATATCTCTTGTATATTCCCCTGCATGACTCACCTTTCTTTGTGCCTCTCCCATGGCCATTTAGTAGCTGGTGGAGAGTGGGGAGCATCAAAGAAATGTCTGACTATGGACTTTATCAGACAAGCCCCTTTAAACGTTCTTTTGCTGGCATAACAAAAAAATCCCTTTTTATGCTAGCAAAAGAACACCCCACCAGCACACTTATCTTCTCTCCTGGCAAAGGCTTCCCCAGCAATGAAAGAGGAAGTGAAGAGAGCTCCGTTCACTTCCTCATTCAAAATCCTACGGAATCTTGCAAGAAGATGTTCACGCAGGAATTTTTAAAAAAAATAAATAAAAAGAATACTAAAAAAGTTACACCAAGCACCTAAACACACAAAAAAAACTTCCAAGTAACCTGTGGGGGATTGTCATAAAAAGTGTGTCACTTACTTGGCTGTTGTGATCTCACCCGGAAGTTTTGTGCCAGACCGGCCATTCATGCGGCATTCACGTGAGTACAAGGGCACGGGGTTTCACACACCAGCAATGCTGGCACTAAAGTGCCATGGGGATCAATTGACAGCTTCAACTGTCAATAAAAAGGTACCAGTTTTGGCCAGTATATAAATGCAAAAGGGCGACAGCATGTGGTACGTGACCCTTTTACGTTTATGTGGCATCGTTATAACGCCAAATTTAGTGTGTCTGATAAAGTCCTATGTTCCTATATCCAGATGCATAATGTTGACATTATTCCCCCAGACTTTCAGAGCATCTGCACCCGGGTTACTTGGTTCTGGAAAAGCCCCTGGCCATCCTGCACCCGGCTATAGGGACATATCCAGACACTTAATTAGTCAGTCAGTCAGTTTATTGTGTTTCAAGCAAGCAGCCAGTTTACACAAATATAAAAATCAAGTAGGAACAACTTACAATAGAAGCAGTGATGCTTCATGGGTGGGGACATTTCCCAAACCCATCTTAGACTGCATAGAGCATATTTGCATTGCCTTAACTAAGAATTTAGACGTTCTAAAGGATACAAATTTCATAGCATCAGATAATAGGAAGCAAACCTTGGCATGCGAACAGAAGCCCTTAAATGATTTTAACAACGGAACAATATAAGTACTGTATTTCTAAAGTCATTATACATGGAACATTCAAGCAAAACATGGGTTAAGTCTTCAACTGAAACAGAGTTACTCCGCATACTCTGTCTTTGATAGGTAGACTCCTATATCGTCCCATCTGGACCACTAATGGAAAAATGCTTAATCTTGCCTGTACAAGAGCTGTCCTCAATTTAGTATTCATTATGTCCACCATGTACTTAAGTAAAGTATACAGTTAAGTAAAGTATACACTGAAGTTGAGTATACTTAACTAAGCAGCATCTCCTAGCCTGACCTTCCATCAATCCTACCTGAATAGCCACCAGCTGCTGTGAGTGACAGGTCTGCTCTCCTGTTGACTGGGACACAGCAGACTGACATTTCCACCACCCTCCCACCAGCAATTTCTGGTGTGACAATTAGAAGTATTGTAGCATCCCTGCCACAATTCCTCCTTGCACTGGAGGTTGCTGTCAGTCTGTTGCACCTCAATTGACAGAATATCAGACCTTGCAGCAGCTGGTGGCTGTAAAAGTAGGATTGGTGGCTTTTTACAATTGTGGCAATAGTGCCACAATCATGAAACACACAGCCTTTGTGAATATGAAGCAGTTACTAGATGTGTAGTTCCTAGGTTAAGAATCTTTAACTGCAGTACTGCATTCCAGCCATAGTATGGGAAATATTCCAAATTGGCACTGTAGTTGATTCTGATCCCTCCAAAGCAGCCTCGCAAAAATGTCCTGCCTTCCACAAAACCGATCTGGTAAGGCACACGGGAAGATTGAGGCTAGGCCATGGGCAACAGCCCTTCCAAGGTTTCTGCTGTTGTAAGGAACCATGGAGGTCCATTACTTGATACTGTTTGCAGTCTTTCCTTCAGATCTGCTGCTGTTGGAGGAAAAGCTCTGTCTGTTTTACCTTCATTCTTCTTAGTTCTGATTCAATCCATTCCATGTTCAGAGAGCTGTGGCCAAAATGGTAGCAGCAATGGACAAAAGAGAAATAGAAGTGAACTGGAGGTAACTCTCAAGTTTACAGATGCCCGAATACCTTTAGGAAAAAAATTATGGGGAGGGCAGCAATATACAGAAACAGTCCTAGCAGACCTCTTGGGGAGAATAACATTGTAAATACCCATTGATCATGGTGGTTTGTATAGCATAAATCACATACATACAGAGAGAGAGAGAGAGAGAGAGACAGACAGACAGACAGACAGACTACATACACTACATACACTCTCAATACCAGCTTCTGGGGAAGATAGATAAAAGTCTTCTATTGTACTCATGTCCTGCTTGTGGGCTTTCCTGAGGCATCTGGTTGGTCAGTTTGCAAACAGAATGATAAGACTGGATGAGTCTTTGGCCTGACCCAGCACAAACCTGTATCTTACTGCATAGTTCAAAAGGGTAGGAAGTGGGAAAGAGACATATAGATATAAAAAAAGAGTAGAATGAACCGTTTAATTGTCTGGATAGCTCATGTCCTGATTCACACCGAGAAGCTATTTTTATAATCTCAAGGGGCAGAAATGAAAGCTGCATACAGATATGAGTGGAGATATCAAAGATGTTGATGAGGCATGGCTGCCCTTCATCCCTTTTGCTGTTTATTGTAACTTATGAACCCCTGGCAGAAAGTATTCAGAGTAATCTTGAAGGCTAAAGGGACACATAAGTGCAGATGCACTTATGGTGTGAGGGTAGGTTTCCTGATCAGCTTTACCAAATCTGAAGCATATGCATGAGATTCAGTACAGAGGATCCATGCCATCTCAAAAATATTACTGGACTCAAAACGAGCTCATAGTCAATTAAATACAGGAATAGATACTGGATGGATCTTTGCTTCTTTAAACAGGAAAATTTTAAACCTTAGTTGTAAAGAGGGCTTAGTGTAAATTAGACACCATTTAAATTAAACCTCTTTTGACATAGATACATAATTGCAATCCACATTGACAAACATTCTCTTTCTGTTGTAACTACAGTTGTCCCTTCATGTTCACTGGGGTTTGGTTCCAGGACCTGCTGTGGATACCAAATTCCGTGAATGCTCAAGTCCCATTATAGGCAATGGCATAGCAAAATGGTGTCCCTTATATAAGATGGCAAAATCAAGGTTTGCTTTTTGGATTATTATTTTTTAAAGAATATTTTCAAGCCATGAATGCTTAAATCCATGGATACCAAATCCATGGATACAGAGGGACAACTGTATTGTCAATCATATTCCGGAATGTTTATCTCATCAATTGACAAAAAAATGTTTAATAATTTTGTTTCAAAGGAGGAACAATCACAAGTAGCAAAGCATTTAGTATGTAATGAAACTGAGCAAGGAAGGCTGGGATTGCCAGATTTTTTTAAAAAAATATCATGATTCTTAGGAGATTATCAGATGAGTACCTAAAAACATTATTATGGTACTATATTTTACAGAGTTCGTATTGTGGCACGATACAATGACACATGTTTTTGCATACTGCCATGATAACGATACAGGATTGCTCTAAGAATCCGGCAATACAAGCGCTCGTGCCACTTACTTCTGTGTTTCTCCGTGAATGAGATTTTGGCGCATCTCGCAAGAAGACACAAGTGTGCTAAAAAGCCCCAAGACACCAACATTAAAAAAGAAAACATTCAGAAAAGCACAGACACACATTTAGAAACTTGCAAGCAAGACGGGGAGGTTCATAAAAAGAGTGTATGGTACCTAGTATTCCCATTCACACCCAGAAGTGTTCTGGCAGGACCACCCATTGACACTGGAATTACGCCAGCAGAATGGGGCACCCATGAAAATCCAGAACACAAACGTAATGGGAGATCAATTTTCAACTTCTCCCCAACAATAAAAAAAGAACTCCCTTGTAATGGCAGCAGAATGCTTGCATAATGCTGGGGCATGATGTCATCTGATAAGGAAGTCCTGTTGTGATCTCATGGTGTCCTTATAATGCTATTTTTTATGTGTCTGATAATCTCCTTAGACAGTTGTCAATCACTGATGCATATGAAATGGGGAGGGATTGCAAATGAGTTGGAAAGGGAATCCTTATTTGGGCTCCCTTTTGTATTGCTCTTAAAGACCTTGCAAAGATAAAAAACTCATTTCTCAGGATTATGTAAGATGTAGAGGAAAAAGTATAAAGTTTGGGTCACCAAGTTCTCCCCCTATACCTATAACATCATACCCTGTGTTACCATCCCGATAAGTTCTTTTATTTTGGGTTTAGGGAAGAAAATGGAGTATTCAGACTGGTTGATTTTATATACAAGCTAAGCATCTTTCAGGCCACAAACTCAGAGATAAACTGTCTGGGACCATAGGTTACAAGCTCCAAAGTAAATTACTCAAAGTCTCGATATCAGTAGGAAGGTTTAATAGCTGGTGGACTTTGGGTCAATTCCTTAGGAAAATTAAGTAAAATCCATCACCATTCATAACTAGTAGGGTGTTTTTTTAAGAGTGTTTTAGGAGCCATTTTTTTCTGACACTTGAAGGAAAACCACATCCACCTCAGAAGTTCCTTGCATGTCTTACTGAACCATTTCTGCAATTTTTTTTGTATCTTGAGAGAGTTATCCTAAGCCCTTGATTCTCTGGCTTGCTTGAATTAAGACAGAGTGGAGATATTCCTTCCTTCCTATAATACGGTATAACCTATATAACCTGCCCTCTTCATCCTCAAAGTTTCTTCCACAGAAAAGGGAGAATGGCAAGAGGTAATTATAGCTGTGTCACTCTTTTTAGCTTTAGCGCCAGATAACTAAACATTTCCCAAGTTTATATTAAAAAAAAATCTTTCCTCTCTTTGTTTATCATGAATTTCTTGAAGTAAAATTGTACCCGCTTTTATCATTTTCTCATAACACTTCCAGTTTCTTCTCCTTATTGTCTAAGTTTAAAATCATTATACTGATAAATATAATCTTGATTTCCAATTTTTAAGTCATTCACCAAAAATGATCATCCATTTTTACATTACACTAAAACAAACAAAATTATAATTTATTTGAAGTCTCTAAATTATTCAGATTTTCATTATTTATTGCTACGCCATATCCAGCACAGAACTTATACCAAGGTGAAACTCTGGAGATTTAGTAATTGCTTCATTACACCCATTTGTTCCAATTAGATCTCCAAAAGACTTTCACATCCTTGCTTTTGTGCAGTTTCCCTTCCAGTACCTTCTGCATCTGATCTGTTCAGTAGTACTGCTCCAATTTCTTGTTTTAAGAACACAAGAGCATCAGAAGCACCATATTGGATCAGACTAAAAGCCTATCTAGTCAAGCATTCTGTTTACACAGTGGCCAATTGATTGCCCACAGGTTGCTGGCCACAAGCAGGACATGAGAGCAACTGTAACCTCCATCTCCCACTCTCCAACAACTGTTACACAGAGGGGTGATTTGTTGTTGTCGTGTGCCTTCAAGTTGTTAGACTGACCCTAAGGAAAACCTATCACAAGGTTTTCTGAGGGCTGAGAGTGTGTGACTTGCCCATGGTCATCCAGTGGGTTTTCATGGCCAAATGAGGATTCAAACCCTGGTCTCTAGAGTCATAGTCCAACACTCAAAGCACTGCACCACACTGGATTTGTTACCCTAAACACTCAGGAATCTTAGGCACCCTCAAAATGTCAATATTAATTTGGGGAATTAATATATCCGATTTGGCAATGCAAGAGAGGGCAACAGATTTGGCAATGCAAGAGAGGGCAAGAGTGGGACCTTTTGACCTATGTATACTGGTAATAAGGAGGATACATTAAGCTATATAGTACAATTATTAATTTTATTGAGAAAGCAATATTAACAATGTACACGCACACACTCAGGCTTCAAACATTCACGCAAGGCTAGTGAATAAAGTAGGAAGGATTGGGATAGAGGAACAGAGAGGAGAGTTTGTTTTCGGGTGATACTGTACCTATCTGATGAGTTGAGATTGTGGAGAAAACCAGCAGAGTGGGGGTCTCAAAGTCAGAACGGGGACACAGTCTGACATGGAGTCCAGAAGCAGGGAAACTATGCATGCTTGAGTGGGGTTTTGAAGGGGTTTATATACTGTAGTCAATAATTCCCTTCAGGGGTTGGAATTTAGAGTGAAAGACAATGCTCCTCTGAGGTTCTCAAGGTAAGACAATGGATACTCCAGATATGCTAACAAACCTTAAAGTATTGATACTTTGTTACTGAATAGAGGAAGAAACTCTCATTGTGTGGGGGAAGGCAGAAGGATGAGGGTTCTTTACAAACCTTGAATATCTCAATTTAGGCTAATGGGATTATCCAGATGTTCAGGCAAGATGTTGCCTTGCAAATTATCTTTCTTTGGAATTTGGGTTGGCCCCTCCTTAGTGCATACCTGACTGAGATTATCAGATACAGCAAATGTGGCGCGATCACACCAGTGGAATGCAAAAGGACACCAATATCAGATGACAATGTCCTTTTGCATTCCGTTGGCGTTATGGTCTCATTTCTTTTTATTGACAGCTGAATTCCATTTTGGTGCTGACATTGCCAGCATGCGAAAACTCAGGCCATTTAAATCCCGTCACTGCAGTGGGAATGGCCGGTCCAGCACGAACACTTCCAGGTGAGATCGGGGCATTCAGGTAACTTTTGCTCTTTTTATGACCCTCCCCATGTTAACTTGGGACCTTTAAAGTGTGTTTAGGCACTTGGTGTAACTTTTTATGTATTTTTGTTTTTATTTTTAAATTTCCCATGTGATGAAGTCTCATGGGATTTCGAACAAGGAACTGAACGGGGCTCTGTCCACTTCCTCTTTATTGCCAGGGCAGCCTTTGCTAGGAGTGGAAGGTAAGTGCAGGGGGGAACATTCTTTTGCCAGCATAGAAATGGGTTTTTCTAATGCAGGCAAAATAATGTTTTAAAGGGATCATCTGATAATCTCCTGAGTCTCAGCGCTAGTCTTTTGGGATTCCTGGCTTTTGGAATTCTGCAGTTTAATGGACACACTCCAGGAAGAACACATTTGGCCAAATTATTAAATATTGCCAATTATTACAGATATGGGGCAGAGGGTATTAGGGTAGGTAACAGATTCTTGGGATTATATATACCAGAGGTGATATAAAACTGCCTGACTAGTAGAAAACATACATCTTTCTACCTGATGTGCCCCATCTACTGTTTAAGATATTGTCCATATTGCTTTTATAACAATTGACAAATGGTATGAAACCCCCTTGTATTTAATTATATGAGCTCCAATTTTAATTGTTAAAAATCTAAAATCCCTACATTTAGCCAATACTTCTGGATGTAAATCTTCTAAAACTTAAGAACAGTGTTCTTCAACCAGTTCTTACCTGCCTAGTAACAAAATTTACTGATGCCTTAATTCGTAGACACCTCAATTTAACTAGAATATCCCTTGTAAATCCAAACCACAGAGTATTTAGAAGGCCTATTTTAAATGCTGTTCCAACTCCCATAGAACATAACCTATCCTACTGAATAAATCTCATGAAGTGTTTATATCTGAAATTGCTACTTTAAATTTTCTAAAATCCCACTTAGATTTTAATGTTTTCTTTCAGTCTCTTGTGAAGGCTCTTTCCAAATGATCTTTGTTTTGGTTTTAATTCAAAGTCTTCCTTCCTGAATCTTCGTTTGCGAAGAAAAGCCAGAGAGAGAAAGAATCCAAATTCTAGTTCTCTAATAATAACAATCGGTTTCTCTTGACACCCTACTCTATTCTTGATCCACTTGGTTGAATGCCCAAATTCTGTTCTGTTGTTCAAAGTCAGATCTATCCTTAGGCATAATGTGTCAGGAATTGGTTACTGAACCCTAAGTTTTAAAATGGCCAAACAACTACAAAAATCATGCTGAGTCATGATGACTGACTCCGTGAACTGCCAGTCATGCTAATCATGCTACAGTTGCATAAGAAAGGTTGCATCAGAAGAGGATTATTACAGTACAAAGCCATGTAGCATGGAAATCTGATGCAATGTAACCATGTGCTTGGGTAAGCCAATGCTGTGCTGAGTTGTATATAAGAAAGCTCAGTGTTCATTCTCTTCCTATGATCCTCTGATACCTGGTGTAGCACTTTGTCTGTACATACTGAAACTACTGAAGGTTAAAAGCACCTCCTGTTCTCTGGATGCCAAACACTCTGTGTGTGAGTATTCTTGGGAAAGGGTTGCTACCTAGTCTGCTGAGACAGTTGTTGGCTTCTGCTGGGGATTGAATGTCCTATCATCCCCTGACATAATTAAGTGGCTGCCTCCGCTGGCAGATGGAGAGTGGAGGTGAGATCTATACATGTCACATGCTCTATAATATCCTCCCCCAATCTTTTCTTCCTTGCCTTCAGGAGAAGTGGAGGATGGTCTCCTGACACTGGGGATGTTTCAAATGCCAGTCTCTGATTTGTGCCTGAACATGGGAAGGAGGGGAGGAAGGTGCCATCTTGAATTCTTTCTTAGGGAGCAAAATGTTTTGCACCAGCTTTAATGTTCTTCCATTTTAAAAAAAAATATTTGTGTGTGTGTGTTTTGTTCAGTCCAGTAATATTATCTCGGTGTTGTTTATTTTCTAAGAAATCACAGCCAAATTTTCTTCATTTTTTTAAATATTGAAGTTTTAAAAACTGTTTTATTTTCCAGTTCAGACAATGGCTTATGAAGCGTCACATCTCTTTCTACCAACAACTCCCCCCACATACACACTCACTTTTCTGGAAGTACTTAAGCATATGTGCCTTCATGCAAATTGAATTGTCTAGCGAACATTTCTTGTACTATCTCCATAGATCCTAAATAAGGAAATCCCTCATCTTTTTCTTCAGTCTCTTGTAGTTTGGGATCTTTTCCTTGGTGACACCATATTTCTCAAAAGTTAGCATTTTTCTATAATATTGAACCACCATTAAACATGAGTAATTCCTTAATCTTAATCTATTCTCATCCTTATTAACTATTTTACTGAAAAATATAAACAAGATAGAAATCTAAGTGTTAAAAATTCATACCTATTATTAATTCATTAGACAAAATCATAATCAGCTGCTCATCAGATCAGTAAATAAATCATCAAATAACTCATAGCCCAATTAGTCATAAAATTCATTTAATTCCTTTTCAATATATTCATCAATTTACACATATATGTATACCAAAAGGTCAATATAACAATGACCTTTCAAAAGAAGTAACTTAAGAAGGAGCAAGAACTTCTTCAATATCTGAGAAAATCAAATATACGAGTCCAACATTTTATTTCCCTTCGAATAGTATTTCAGACATAAGCAGAAAGTCCATCAGTAAGCATGACCCCCTCACTCCTGCTATCTTCTGAAGTGGTACTTGTAAAGCAGCAATGGAAGCAATAGCTGTCATCCTGTTGGTGAATTATGATGGTTTTAAGTTGGACTTATTTGTTTGGTCATTGCAGAGGTCCGAATTGCCAGTCATACAATGACCAAAATCCCCTGCCCCTCACACCAAAATCCACCTTTTCTCAGCTGCAGCCCCTCAAACACAGACATTTCCCAATTGGTGGAGAGTGGCAGGAGCAGCAGAGAAGCATCCAACTGCCTGAAGGTCCCTGAAGATGCCTGTCACTGTGTGTCCAGTTATGGGGAAAGAGCTGGACATTTATCCATGCAACACCAGCTCTCCATCAACCAGGAAATGGCTGGGTTCAGGGTCTGCAGCTGAGAGAAGGTGGGTTTTGTGGAAGATTGGATGGGAGACTATTGCAGATTTGTCTCATACCCACATCTCCCAATGCAGGAATGTAGTCAATATTTTTCCACAGATGTAGCTTATAAACATGCTGGCCTTACAGCTGTGCACAATTGAAAAGCTTGCCAAAGAATGCAAGGGCAAAAACCTCATCTTGTCAATATTCAGCTACAGCTCTTCCACATTAATGCGTCATGTGTCTGCGAGCAGATGGTAGGGTACATTCAGCTCATTGGACTGTGTGTCATAGCGGAACAGTCTGATCATTAATGGTCCACACTGAGGTATGCCATTCCTAACCTAAGAGCACATGATGGGTGTGTGGCTGTTACAGAGCATGACTCAGCCTCTCTCTGCCATCCCCTTGGTTTTGGAGGGAGCAGTTAACAAACAGGAGTGAGTGACATATTCATAAGGAATTATTAATGCAGCTCTTTATGATAACATTCCAGATGAAGTGAGACTAAAAGGGATTCCCGAAGTGTTCAGTAACAAGCCACAAAGCATGCTTTGCCTGTGGGAGGCAACAACCATTGCGTTTAGTGTTTGTAGCAAAGCCCTGTGGCAGTTTTTGGCACATCTTCTTGATTTAACATGTTGCAAAAACTGATCTGAGAAGCCATTGAACAAATCCACTGGCTCTGTAGCCTCCCTTCCTTCACTTCCATGGAACTCCCAAATAACTCCATCAAGAGAATGAGACCAGCAGGCCTTCATAGACTGAACTGCTTTCTCTCTCCAAGCCAACATTATTCTTTTCTGAATTTGTCCTCAAATCTTGAGAAGAAATTTGGGCATGTCCATTTGCATGCACACACACGTCCCTCTACACAAGAGGTGGGCAAACTGTGGTCCTAGGGCCACAGGCAGCACCCAAGGTACTTTCATGGTTTTGACATCATCCTGATTCCTTGTTGTTCTTAACTATCATCAAGTCGACTTCAATTTATGGTGACCCCATGAATGAGAGACTTCCAAGTCACCCTATCACCAACAGTCCTGCTCAGGTCTTGCAGACTCAGGGCTGTGGCTGCCTTGTTTGAGTCTACTCATTTGGAATGTGGTCTTCTTCTTTTCATACTGCCTTCTACCTTACGAAACATTATTGTCTTTTCTAGTGAGTCATGTCTTCTCATGATATGTCCAATGTACGACAGTCTCAGTTTAGTCATCTTGGCTTCTAGTGAGAATTCAGGCTTGATTTGCTCAAGGACCAAATTATTGGTATTTTTAGCAGTCCACATTATCCGTAGAACTCTTCTTCAGCACCACATTTCAGATGTGTTGATTTTCTTCCTATCACCTTTCTTCACTGTCCAGCTTTCACAATCCTACATGAAAATGGGAACTACGATGGCATGGACAATCCTAAATTTAGAATTAAATGATATATCTTTAGGCATCATACTTCCTTCAAAGCTGCCCTTCCAAGTCCTAAGTCTTTTCTGATTTCTTGATTGCAATCTCCATCTGATTAATGACTGAGCCGAGGTATGGAAAATCTTGAACAATTTCAATGTCTTTATGGCCTCCTTTAAAGTGATGTAAACCATCTGTGGTCATTATTTTTGTTTTGTTAATGTTAGCTCTAAATCTGCCTTTGCACTTTCTTACTTTCTTCAGTAATCATTTCAAGTCTTTGCTATTTTCAGCTAGTAGTATGGTGTTATCTACATATCTTAAATTATTGATGTTCCTTCCTCCAATTTTCTCGCCTCCTTCCTCTGAGGCCTTGTCTACACTGACGAAAAAATCCAGCTTCACCTCACATTTTCCTGGTCCACAGTGACCCCACCACGACCCCGTTAATGCCACATACAGACACAGCGAAGTCACGTTGGCATAGCAGGCCACACATTTCCCACTGGCAAACTCCCACAGCCTTGCCTGATCCTCTTCCCCCCCCCCCCGTCTTCCCAGCATGCATGCAGCAATCTATCAACCAAAAGCCATTATTGCTTTCCTACTAATCTATTTGGTCCAATCTGATTGGATGCCTCCCACATCCAATCCCCTTCCCCTCTTGAATGATCATCAGTAATGGAGGGAACTTTAAATGTATACACACACACAATAGAAATAAAATATTTTATTTATGAAAATGTTTAGCCATGAGAACATTGAAGGGTGAAGGTGTAGTGAGTGAGTGAACGATTGAGGAGTGACTAAACCTGCAAGCACACACTGTCCCTCATTCTTCCTTCACCCCCTCTGATCCCCTTTCATCTGATGGCCTTCCCCACTCACCCTCTTTCATCTGATCACCAAGATGCACATTTAACTTGTTTAAAGACCTCCCCAAAAAGAGAGTCCATTCCATTTTTCATTCCATTCCTCTTTAAAATAGCTCCTATAGTTATTCACTCACTCGCTCACTCACTAGTGCAAACATCTGCATACATACATACGTACACTGAAGTAAAAAAATAAATGACAACACACACCACGCTTGTTGGAGCCAACCAGTCCCGCTCATCAAAAACTCCTCCACCACCACCCCAGCTCTACACCAAAGCTGCTTCAGAGCACTGGCCACGCACAGGATTATCAGGATTTTCTGGAAAAAAATGGGGTTAAGATGTGAGGATTTTAAAAAGTAAATTACAGTTGTCCCTCCGTATCTATGGATTCGGTATCCACAGATTTAAGTATTCATGGCTTGAAAATATTCTTTAAAAAATAATAATCCAAAAAGCAAACCTTGAATTAGCCATCTTATATAAGGGACACCATTTTGCTATGCCATTGCATATAATGGGACTTGAGTATTCATGGATTTTGGTATCTGGGCAGGGGGGGGGGAGGTCCTGGAACCAAACCCCAGTGAATATGGAGGGACAACTGTCTCTCTCTTTCTCTCTGGCTTTTCTTCACAAATGAAGATTCAGGAAGGACTCATCCTGCGCTTCCTGCAAGCGCGCTGATAACTAAAAAGGCCAATCCAAGATAAACAAGTCCGGTTGCAGAAAGCACAGCAGAAGGTCTCCTTGGGTGATGTTTCTGGCTTGTGATTCTTTCTGCATTGTAATTTCTCTTCAAGACTTGTTCGGTGTGAGTTCTCAAATAAGGCTGCAGCATTGTGGATAGTGCGTTTCCATGCCTCCCAATGTGAGGCTAGGGCGGACCATTGTAGGTGATCAATTTGGCCGAACCTGAGATGTTGTTTCAGGGAGTCTTTGTATCACTTTTTTGGAGCGCCCCTCTTATGCTGACCTGTGGCGAGTTCACCGTAGAGTACTATTCTTGGGAGGCGATGGTCCTCCATCCTAGAAATGTGCCTTGCCCAGCACAGCTGTGTTCTCAATATCATGGCCTCAATGCTGGTGATCCCTGCTTGCTCAAGGACAGCAACATTCGTCACATAGTTACTCCAGTGTATATTTAGGATCGTGCCTATATAGTGCTGATGAATTTTTTAAAATTTATTTAGTTATTTATATCCCGCTCTTCAGCCACAAGGCTATCAGAGCGGCTTACAAATTGTTTTTTTTTAAGCAATAGCTATTTACACATCTACACTGCATTAAACAGTTTCCAATGTGTGTTAGCTAATTGCCCCCACAAGCTGGGTACTCAATTTACCGACTTACAAAAGGATGGAAGGCTGAGTGAACCTTGGAGCCCGCTGGAATCGAACTTGCAACGTTCGAACTTGCAACATGGTGACTTGCAGTACTGGCGTTTAACCACTGCGCCACCAGGAGTCGTAAGTGGGACAACTGTACAGCTCTGATAAACGCATCACTGTGAATCATCGATAATGTTGTGTATCCTGATCGCAGGAACTATGAGATGGGTACAGATTCCCTCCATCCTGTGTAGACAACCCCATAGCCTCATACTCTCAGCCTCAGAAAACCCCATGATAGGGTCACCTTAGGGTCGCCATAAGTCAGAAATGACTTGAAGGCACACAACAACAAACAACAACAACAACATCTTCTGTCACTAATGCTATTCCAGCACTAGGTAGACGTTCCAGTGTGGCCCTGGCTTCTGGAGACCAAACAAGATGTGGTGCTAAACACATTCATTAGGCTTTTTAATATACATGAACCACAGTAATGGGCGGGCAAGAGCTGATTTTCATCAGGACTACAACATACAGGGAGAGATGGTTTATACACATTCCTGGCTGGGTCCTGACAAATATCCCATCATTGCTATTAAAAAAGAGGCTATGAAGCCATCTTTTGAAAGTAATGTAAAAAGTGTTGTTACTCTATTAGTGTAATGTGTACTGTCTCTTTAGTTCATTTTTGAGGCATTTTTTTCAAGTGCTCAGCCATCCGGAACTCCTAAGAGTTGCCCCTCCCAAACAGCAGAAAAGTAGCAAACATTTCAACAAGTCCCCCCTCCTTTTTTCTTATTTCTTTTTTACAATGAGTAATCACAATAGCACTAAAGTGAGGATCATTCAAACAATCGTATTTTTGTCACCATGTATGGATGTGAGAGCTGGACAGTGAAGAAAGCTGATAGGAAGAAAATCAATTCATTTGAGATGTGGTTTTGGAGAAGAGTGCTAAGGATCCCATGGACAGCCAAAAAGACAAACAAATGAGTCTTATGAGGTATCAGGCCTGAACTCTCCCTGGAAGAGAAGATGACTACATTGAGGCTGTTGTTCTTCGGACACATCATGAGAAGGAACGGCTCACTAGAAAAGTCAATAATGATAGGAAAGGTGGAGCGAAAAAGAAGGAGAGGAAGACCACACACTTAGGGACTTTATCACACTAGATTGTTATAGTGCTATTATTCCACTTTAACTGCTATGGCTGCCTCCTGTGGAATTCTGGAGTTTGTAGTATAATGAGCCCTAAGAGCTCTTTGGCTGAGAGTTCTAAATGCCCCTCCCTAAACTGCAACTCCCAGGATTCCACAGGAGGCAGCCATAGCAGTTAAAGTGGAATAACATCACTATAACAATGTAGTGTGATAATCAAGGAAGACACAGGCCTGAACCTGCAGGACCTAAGTAGGGTGGTTAAGGACAGAGGGTCTTGGAGATGTCTCATCCATGGGGTTGCCATGAGTCGAAGCCTACTCAAGGGCAGTTAACAACAAAATAACAATATTGCAATGAATCACTTACAAAATACTATGAAGAGTAACAGGAGTAAATTATTTTCAAAATGTAACTTTGAAAGCTCTGCTGTTGGGCCCAGAAATGAAGCCTCCATGTTGTCAATGAGAAGTTTTCTTATGGGACAAACAGAAGTGTGTATTGAGGGGAAGTTCTGACCAGGACCAAATCATAAAGGAGAAGAGAAGAGTTAAGCCCTCCCTCCTTATCTAGTGAGTTCCAACGGAAATCCCCACCCCATCTGTTTTTAATCATTGAAAAGGCAAGGAAAACACTGATGGGCTTCTTAGTGACATGTTTTGTGTTATATGTAGTTTGATCCTGAGAAGGCGTCTGCTTATATTTTATTTAATTTACAAGCTGAGTCACACTGGAGATTAATGAGGTATCATGTCCTTCTCCAGCTGACCATGGGTGATGGTCATTTAATTTAATCAGGGAGAGAAAAACAGTATGTGAGGGAACAGAGATTGGGGAGGAGAAAGATGCACAAATTTACAGTGAGATTAAAACAGTGTTGCATCTGTTTCTCACCGCCATCCCATGCCCAGCTCACAGGCCCTCTATATCAAAAACATTCCATCTGTGCTTGTTTTCAGCCACAAAAGAAGCCAGCTTAATAATTAATGGTAAGGCCTGGTAGAGATTAATCTCTGGGATGCTTAAAGTAGAATAAGGGGCTCCTAAAAGAAGTGGAACATTGTAATGCTTTCTCATGCCTTCATAGAAAATTTCTCCAAAAATGTCTTTACAGCATCCTGTCCTCCAAAGCATATTACCATCTCTTCTCAGGACAGGTGTACTCCAAGGTCAGTTACTACAATCTCCATCACTACTTACTAAGGATGTATAAGTTGTTTTTCATAAGCACAGAAAGCATTCCACTCCTTATCACCTCACTGATCCTTAAAACATCCCCATAGAGGAAAATGGGACATTTTCTCAATGAAGAAATCTCTGGCTCAGGAAAGTTGCCTTGATGGTTGGGCCAACAAAACACAAATGTGTTCCACCACCTAACTTGAATCCTCCATAATTTATAGCTAGTTGAAAGAAAAGTGAGAAGATGACTATGAAACAATGCTGATAGTTCCCCACATCATATTTCATGCCAGTCTTCCCTTAGATGAAAACCAGGACACATGTGGCCAAGCAACAACAGAGTGTGATCAAGGTGGCAAAAGTGGAGGAACAGACTAGCTAGGAGAGACTGCAACAGTTTGCTTTTACCTGCGCCTACAGGGAAGGGCAAGATTTTGCCCTGTTCTTTTCTTCTCCCCCAAACTGAAGGCTCATCTACACAAGCCAGGATATGACGGACTCCCACTGGCATACCCTGGCTGTCAATCTGACCCATTGTTCCCCTGTTACATGCATGGAAGAGGAGGAAGTCCTGACAGGCACATTGGCCTGTTGCTGTAGCTGTCACCACCACCGCTATTTTCCTTGCTGACCTGGAATGCAGAAAGGGGGTTCACAATATGTGACATGGGCCCTCTGCATGTGACCAACCTTGGTCACATGCTGTGGGACTCCTTTCTGCCTTCCGGGAGAGCCAGAGACTGCAGCAGCAGTGAGGGCCAGCCTGCAGGGATAGGCTCCTATGGACAAACAGGGCCCGGTCAATTTTCTGCTGTTGGTAACTAGGTATTTTTTTAAAAAACTATTGGGCCCTGCCCCACCTTGCCCCTGCCTGAGCCCCAGGGGTGGTGAGGACTGCCTGGGAGCAGAATGGGGAAAATGCCCTGTGTTGTCAGGACTGCAGGTGGCAAGGCAGGGTATTTTGCCCATCTAGACAAGCCCCAAGTTAATAGAGGGCTTCCATTCCAGCTACAAAAGAGGAGCCACCTGGCCAGCCGCTAGTTGCAGAGAAGGAAGAAGAGGGCAGCTCTTTGCTGCTCTGTTTCATCTCACCTTCCCAGGCTGGGCTGCTCCTTCTCTCATGCCTATCTGCTGAGCTCAATATCAGCGGGCTTTGGAAGCAGGGAAGGCGAGATGAAGCTGGAGCAGTGAAGAGCTGCCCTCCTCTTCCTTCTCCACAACCTGCAGCTGGCCAGGCAGCTCCTCCCGACCCTTTAATTACAGCCGGAATCGGAGGCCACCGCTGCTGCTGCCAGGATGAGTGAAGGGCGGGCAGCTCAGTCTCTCCTCCTCTTCCTCGTGGTGGCCGCCCTCCTTCTCATCTCCAGGTGTAGCAGTTCCCTTTTGACAGTTATAAAATAAAAGTTTTTAAAAGCGCACGATTGCTAGCACTTCCGGGCGCTTGATGGCAAGCCTGTGCCTGCACACGTCCAACTAATCAGATGTAGAGTTCTGCCCTCTCCTGACTACGCTACAAATTTCATCAGTTGTCCAAATGAGCAGGAATGTGCATTTCCTTCTGTACTTTTAAAAAATACAAAGGCTTTCCCCCCAAAGTAGTTGGAGTTTTTGGCCCCCCTCCTTCCTAATATGTCGAATCACCATGGGATCCCATTGGACAAAAGGTATTCTCCTCATATTCTATGAGGAGGTTTTTCACCATCTAGAGAACCCCAGAGTGCTAAGTAATTTTGCACATTACATTCAATTTGCAGCAGTTGAAGAAAGACAAGATGAAGGGGGAAAATGGAAGCAGGAGAGGGAAATTGGGTCTTTTTATAAGCAGCTGAAATAGTGGGACAATATAAAAGTAATCAGGACTGCCCATGCCCAATTGACACAGTTGGTTGTTACGGTGTTAGAAACTGAGATTTGCTAAAATCGAGTATTGGATATGGAGATTGCTTCCCCCAGATCAGTTTTGGATTAGAATCATAGAATCATAGAACTGTAGAGTTGGAAGAGACCACAAGGGCCATCCAGATTAGATTTAGGGTTACTCACTGGGGGAATCACTGGGTGTGCCTGGAGGCCAGGGTAGGGCCCAGAGGGCTCTAGTTCCCAGTTTGTGCCATTATTTAAAGAGCAATAAAAAAAAGTTGGACTGGACCCTCCTAGCCAACCCTTGCACTCTCCCTCAAACAGTCATCTGGAGTGGCACAGGCTGTGAACCTTTCAGCGTTTGGTAAACATATTACTGTCACAGCAACCAAAGCTGTGAAGTAGTCAGAACTTGGACACGTTATATTTTTGGACTACCACTCCCAGAGTCTCCCACCCAGCATGATCAGTTAGCCATGCTGGGAATTCTGGGAGCTGTAGTGAAGAAAAAAAAAGGTTCAAACTCTGTGAACAGCAGCAATCTGTAGAAAGCACTCCAGAGCCTCCTGCCGCATCCCTACAGCATTATGAAACCCTGAGGGGCAAGCTTAGAGATGTAAAATTTCTGGAAATTTTAAACCCATGGGGGAAAAACCATTTTTTCTGTTTTCCAGAAAAAATGGAAAATTTCAGAAAAATTGAAAAAATACAACATTATTAGCACTTTTTACTTTAGGAACATAAAATATTACTATGTACAATTTGATCTGGCATAAAATGATCACAGTTTGTATACTGAAAATACAGTGTATTCAACAATTATTAGAAACTGAATTTACTTTTATTATTATTTTTTTTCATTTTTATTTGTAACAAATGGAGCAACAATCTCCTGAACTGTAGGGAACTTCTTCCTTTTTTTCCATTTTTTTTTGGGGGGGGGAAACAAACAAAAAAGGCTTCAGGAAAAAAATGGGGGGGGGCTTTTTTTTCCTGAATGTTTCCAGGTTTTTTTCCAGGCCTTCCCATCTCTAGGCAGGCTGCAGCTGCTCAAGAGTTTAGTATAATGTGTTCTAGCACCAGTAACATCTCCTGCCCAGAGAACCTATTCCTATTTGTAATTAATGTAGACAGACATTGGTTATCAGATGCCTGTGACATATTTCGGGGGGGGGGGACAGTCCAATGTTATCAAATTCATTCCAAATGTGAACATTTGGGTTCTGCTTCTCCCTACTTATTATCAATGTTATAGATTGATGATTATATAAGCAGATGTGATAAGTCTGATGCTATAGATTTTTAAACTATTTCTTTTAGAAGTGGTGGTTGCCAGATGGTACTTTCTAGCCTTGAAAAATGAGTCTGTATGCTGGAATGCTTGCCTTCCCGCTCTCAGCTTTCCCATTCTTGGACTCCAAGCACAGTCAAACTCTAGATGAGTCCTTTAACTCAGATCCATAATCCAGCAAACCAGTCTGTTTCTGGAGTCAGGAAAATGAGTGTGTTTAAGCCAATGCTTATGAAGTGCCATTTGCTCTTCTAAAGTGCTATGCCATTTGCTCCTGATGGGAAGAAAAGGGGAGAAAAAGCAAGAGAGCTGTAAAAACAACACACAAAAGGAAACAAATCTGGGATGGGAGACCAAAGCCAGGGAAGCCTCAGAATAAAAAGAGGAAATAAAGTTTCAGAAAGCTACACATTGAACCAATTTTGAGAATGGCATTTAGAAGCAAAAACTCAGTTTAAAATTAAAATCTGATGTCATATGGATGCAGGGGGTGGGGTGGATTCAGCTTCAAACACTGGAGTTTCAGCAGAGGGTCAGAGCACTAGATTTAAGAAGAAGCAGAAAGCTTTTGAAAGTAAAACTGGAGACACCAAAGAAGGAAAACAACAGGAATCAGGAGGAGGCAGCAAGATAGTTGGGGCACACAGTCTACAAACTGAACTGAAAGTCTGTTGGCTCTCTAGAGAGCAAAATAGTTTCTGGGAGCTCCTTGGCCTGACTTCGAAAGTAGGTTTTGTTTCACGAAAATCCCAAGTTGCTCAAAAATGAAAAGCCTGGGAATTCCACCAACCTTTTTGTATAAAGTTGCCAGCCAGCTAGTATCATACATGTGAAAAGCTGTCCCTTTCATCTTCTGCAAGTGGAAGAGTAAGGAGGATTCCTCTCTCCCTGTAACATCAGACAGCCATACAGCAGGGTAAAAGCTGCCAAAGTAAATATGGCAAGATTTATCTATATACAAACACAATAGACAATGTCCCTCCCTCCTGCCCCTCTGCAGCTCCAAAAGCCAGAAAATTAGTTATTTGTGTTTCTCTGCATTTTCTCCTGCTGATTTCCCAGTCTCATCAGATATCCTGAAAAGCAAAGGGAAGAGAAATGTCATCGGTCTGAGGTAATTACTTTTTGAACTGTAATTCATTATATAACTCATTACAGAGCCTCTCCTCGGTGCAATAAATGTTGCCGTTCCCCCATTACTCACTGCTTTCCTCCTCCCCAACTCTTTTTAAGAAAAAAAAATCAATTTTAAAAATTTATCTAATCTGTGTGAGGAACCCTCAAAATACCTACAAAAATGCATTTAAGCTCCCCCACCCACGAGAAATAATGTAAACATTATTTGCTGCATAGAAAATAAAATAAAGACATTACTAGGCATTTCATTAATTGTGAAATGACCATTTTTATGACCCATTACCCCACAAGGCAACTTGTTACAGATAACTTTTTATAACTCATTACTTCCAGGCTCTGGTCTCAGAAGCCAAAAAACCCTGAGAGATATAAATGGTGGCTTTTGAGGTGTGTGTATGTGTACAGTGGCTGATCTTTTACCACCCCCTGAGCAAGCTGGTTTTGCTCCCCTGTATTTTGTAGGCAGGATTAGGATCTAAAATAATCCCACCCATTTTTTCAAGTGAGGCATTAACCAGTCCTTGGTTGTTTCACACCACCAAAGTTTCTTAGAAGATTAGACATGCACTTGAAATGCAAATAAATCCCATTGACTCCAATAAATCGATACTATAAAGTATCTGTCTCTCTGTTATTATATTATACAAATCCACATGGATTCACCAGAATTAGTATGCTCTTTTAGGGGACAAAAATGAAGACCACATTAAGGTTTTTGACCTGCTCTGTCATTAATTACATCAGTTACCTCCCAAACAAGTGCTTTCTGGATTTCTGTATTTTTTTATTTTTGCTTTATGACCAAATTTGATATTTACACTTAAGCTGACATCCTGAACATTTCCATGCAAGTTGAGGACATATCAGTAAACTTTGGCTTTTATTCTTTTCTTTTTTTAAAAAAAAGTTGCTGTTCTTTGTCCATTTTGCATTGAACTTGGTGTGAAACCAGTTTTAAGGATTGTAGATGTTAGCAGCAAACTTTTGTTTCATACAGATCTTAAGCAAAACCATTCACATCAATCCAGGGTACCTCAGGTAAATGTCCTAGTCTGGACTGCAGAGTCTTTAGCTCTCTTTTTAGCTGTCTGTAAAGTTGTTGGTTTGTTTGTTTATTGGATTTCTATCCCACCTTTCTCCCAAGATGGGATTCAAGGTGATTTACAATAGTTTTTTAAAAATACAACTAAAACATTTTATAAAGTTACAAAAGTTTAAAAATAATTAAATTAATTATCATTATTAAAATATAAGAGTTAAAAACACAATGTAGATTAAAAACATAATATTGATAAAAATTTACACATATTCAAAGCAGCACACCAATTAAAATTCACACTTCAAATGCCTGTCTAAATAAAAACATCTTCACATGCTGATGAAAAGAGAACAGGGAAGGGGCCAACCAGACTTTCTATGGAAGAGAGTTCTATAGCCTGGGAGCAACTATGGAGAAGGCTCTCTTCCAAGTCCAGCTGTTTCAACAAGGGGATCACATGGTCCCTGTACCTAGCCCCAGTCAACAGCCTGGCTGCAGCATTTTAGACCTGCTGAAACATTTTGGACCTGCTGAAGTTTCTGGACAGTTTCCAAAGGCAGCCCCACGTAGAGCACATTACAGTAGTCCAAACAGGATGCAATCAAGGCATGTGTCCCTACAACAAGATCTGACTTGTCAAGGAACAGGCGCAGCTGGCACACTAGTTTTAACTGTGTAAATGTGTTCCTGTACACAACCAAAACCACTGTGATCACCTAATATTAGTTCCAAATGTACTTCTGTCCACAGCCAAAACCTGAGCATCTAGGCTCAGATCCGAGTCCAGGACTACACCCAAGCTTCAAACCTAAGATTTCAGGGGGAGTGTGACCCCATCCAACACAGGCTGAATCCCTATTCCCTCTTCTGCATTTCTACTGACCAGGAGCACCCCTGTCTTGTCTGGATTAAGTTTCAATTTGTTCACCCTCATCCAGTCCATTTCTAACAGAAGACACTGGTTCAATACAGAAACAGCTTCCTTGGAGTCAGATGGAAAAGAGAGATAGAGTTCTGTGTCATTAGCATACTGTGATGCTATACAGCCTCACATGTTTGACCAGAGGGTCACTGGACTTGGGCCAGAATCCTAGTGGTGACACATGCTCTTGTAAACCAGGGGTTACACAAGCATATGTCCTTTTCCAGACATTGTGGAAAGAGACATTCAGTATCTCCTCATGCAACATCCCCTACAACAGAAAGCAGCTTCCAGACACCAAACTGAGCTGCCATGTCCATTTCATGGCCAGGAAGAGTGGGAAACATATGGACAATATCTGGCTACAGATCTGGGTGTGGCAGTGTGGTCTGGTGCTTGGAAGCTGCCTTCTGTGGGTGGGGAAAGCAGAATTATGCTTGAAGTGGTATGCTCCATAACCACATAAGATGTCACCCTTGGTGGATTACCTAACGGGAACAAACCAAAGCCCATAGTAAGGTGTTGAACCCAATCCATCAAGTACTTCAAGTACCTTCCCAAAGCCCAATTTGGATTTCTCTGAGGGTTTTTTTTGGGGGGGGGGTTCTTGTTGTTTATTTTTGCTCTAGAATGTATATGTATGATCCTGTTTTTACCAAACCTGATATTTAGAGTATAGTAGCACCCCTGTATCTATGGGGCATTGGTTCTGAGGGCCCCGCAGATACAGAAATTTGCAGATAACAATGTACGCCAGGTCTCACCCACCACCACCACCCTGCTGCCGCTACCGGAGCCCTCCCAGAGGAAGGGAGAAGGGAGGCTAGATCTCTCCTCCCCTCTCCCTGCCCCCTATGCCTTGCTGTCACCCCCGCACTACTGGAGTTCTCTCAGCAGAAGGGAGGGGGAGGCAAGATCTCTTCTCCCCCCCTTCTCCCCCGCCATCGCCAACTGTGGATAACTGAATCAGCGGATGGTGAATCAGTGGATATGGGGGTGCTACCATAATGTTGACATTCCAAAGATTTCTGTGCAAGTTTGGCATAATTTGGGTTTTTGTTGAAAAAAAATAGGGTTTGGTCCATTTTTTCATGGAACCTGGTATGAAACAAATTTTAAGGAGTATAAATATTACCAGTTAAACTTTTGTTTCATTCTAATTAGCAAAATCATCAATATCAGCCTGAACAATGTTGGGTAACTTTCCCAAATGATATACTGTATATAAGGACAAATTAAATAAGGATGTAAATTGGTTTAGAAACAAAGTTGTGTGGACAGACAAGCATGACCATGTCACACCCAACAATTTTAGTTGATGTGCATTACAGAATTCACATACACAGCACACTAATGTTAAATAGAGACACGTGTTTATTTTGCCACAAGTTGCAAGAGCTTAGACCCAGCTGTGGATTCAAAATATTACTGGCTCTTCATGACTGTGGAGAAAAACTTGGAAAAGTGTAGACAATGGCTACAAAGATTTACAAATTTTAGTCTTAAAGAAAATTCCTATGTTGGTACAGTGGAACAGTTTCCAGCAAAAAGGGTTCTGCGTGGTTGAGGTTTCACACATCTGCAGCATGTTTGAACTGGTTTCCCACATAGCTGCCTCAACCTCTGGATGTCCCCGTGCCAGTAGCACCAGCAGCCCACAGACAGGTGGCATATTTGGGCCCAAAGCACACAATCCAGAATAGGAACATGAGAATTCATTTCAAATGTTCTCACCATCATCAGAACAGAAGCCATTTTTAGCACCACCGTTACTGAATTAATATGAATTTACTCCCAGACTTCAGTATAGGAGGACCATTGCCTCCCAAAAATACTACTCTACAGTGAACTCGCCATGGGTCAGCATAAGAGGGGCATACCAAAAAAGCGATACAAGGACTGCCTGAAACAACATCTCAGGCTCGGCCAAATTGATCACCAACAATGGTCCGCCCTGGCCTCACATCGGGAGGCATGGAGACACACTATCCACAATGCTGCAGCTCTATTTGAGAACTCACACCGAACAAGTCTTGAAGAGAAACGACAACGCAGAAAGAATCACAACCCAAAAACATCACCCAAGGAGACCTTCTGCTGTGCTTTCTGCAACCGGATCTTGGATTGGCCTTTTTAGTCATCAGTGCACTTGCAGAAAGTGTGGGATGAGTCCTTCCTGAACCTTTGTTTGCGAAGAAAAGCCAGAGAGAGCTCCAACTAGAGTAGACCCATTCAATCAATTGCTGAGTCATGAGTTTTGTAAAGCCCATGGACTGAATGGGTCTACGCTACGCAGGACTAACAACATGATTTAGGCCAGTATTTCTTATCCCAACCTTGTGGCCCATCTTTTGTTAATATCCAGTCCTGACCATTCTCCTTTGGAACTAAATCATGTGTTTCATTCTACACTGCTTAACAGAATGACGCTAGAAGAAAATGACTGTAAAACAACCACTGATCTTGTTTTGAGTGTGGACTCGAGTGCCTTCCTCACCCCCATCCTACATGGCCAATGGCCAGGGATAATGGGAGATGCAGCTCAAAGCATCTGGAGGCTACCCCATTGGGGAAAGATGGTAACTGATTTCTTTTGAACATGCATCTGCAGTACAAAAAGGAGAAGTTATACTCTGGTTCTTCTCATACTACAATGAAATGCTTTCAGGATATCATGTTCTTTGCTCTTGAGTAATCTGGCTATATTTCTGTAGCTGAATGGACAAAGTGTTCCTGTCCCACAATCTCCAGTCCCATCCCTGTCCTGGAACAATCACACTCCCCACCACACTTACCTCTTCTCCTGTCAACAGGTTAGCCCAGGAGTGAATGGAGCTCTAACGGAGGAGCTCTGTTCACCTACTGGAGTGAAATCCTGCGGATTCTTGTGAGAAGACACAAGCGTGGGAAATTCAAAAATAAAAATAACACACAAAAAAGTGACAGTAAGCACAAAAACACACTTTAACATTAACAAATAACCCGGGGAGGGTCATAAAAAGAGGGTAGCTTACCTGGATGTCCTGATCCCACCTGGAAGTGTTCTGCAGGGACCACCCACTGACGCTGAGATCTTGCCAGTGCAATGGGCACTTTGTCCCACACATGGAAATCCATGACAGAAACAGAATGGGGGATCTATTGATGGCTTCTCCCGTCAATACAAAACAGCGGCCATGGAACAGGTGCGTAATGACTTCATCTAGTAAGGAAGCCCTTTGGCGATCTTCTGGCATTGTTGTAATGCCACTTTTGACACGTCTGATAATCTCCATAATCTGGAAATCTGCATCTGCAAAGGGTGAAGAAAGTTAATCTGTATCTATTCTTTTCTTGGATTATCTTGGAGAGATCTGCTATACTGAGTTGTCCCTGATTTAGACTTCAGATCCGGGGTTTGACCTCATAAATTGGTTTTTTTATTTGTTCAGCTCATATCCTATCTTTCTCCCAATATGAGAGCCAAATCAGTACAATCATTACATCATTACAAAGCTAATAACTTCCCACAGCACCTTTCCCATGATGTCTGGAAAGATGTTATGACAGGAAAATATTTCCTTCAAGCATACCCGTTGAAACTGATAAAAATAATGACGAGCAAATGTATTTAGAAGGAAGTATGCCATTTTGATAAAGCTAATCAGAATCAGGTTAGTACTTGGATGGGGCACCACCAGGGGATACCAGGGGCTGTAGGTTGCATTTCAGAGGAGAGTAATGGCAAGCCACCTTTGAATCATCCCCGCTTAAGACAATCCTATGAAATTAATGGGGGGCTTGTCTAAATGGGCAATTTACCCTGGCTTCCCCTACCTTGGAGCCCTGCAGTCCAAACAACGCAGGGCTCTTGCCCCATTTCACCTCCAGACACTCCTGATGCAACGCAATGCAAAATCAGGGGAAAACTGGGGTAAACCCATTTAACTCCTTTTAAATTAACACCCAGGAAAACCTGCATTATGGGGAAAAACCTGGATGGGTCCAGCATGGGAACTCAGGATCCGTACCTGCACACCAGCCTGTATAGCTGGCTGCCACCAGAGTCGCTCTGCAGCCAGGAAGGAGGCCCCCAGCATGTGATCAAGGTCCTTTGCATGGGACCAGCCCTGATCACATGCTGAGGGCCTCCTTTCTGGCTTCAGAGAGTGCAATGCATGACATTGGGGGAGGCGCCCACCGATACCGACCAGTGTGTGCGTGTGTGCAGCAGCCGGCATGTGCATGCGGACTTCTGCCTGTTTTGTCTCAGTAACAGGGGATAGGGGGACAGGATAGTTCTGGAATCTGAATATGCCAATCAGAAGGTGGTGTATTCTGGCCAGTCTAGACAAGCCCCAACTCACCACAAGTGAACAGGTGACTTGAAGGCACGTGTATACACACATCAGCAGGCTCCAGCACCTTTGTTATTTGCTATCAAGTCAACTTCAACTTATAGCAACCCTATGAAGTAGACACCTCCAACTGCCATCCACTGCCATGCTCAGGTCTTGCAAACTCTGGGCTGTGGCTATCGTTACTGAGTCTATCTGCCTATAACCCAGTCCCCCTCTTTCCCTACTGCCTTTCACTTTATTAAGCACTATTATCGTTCCCAGCAGATCACACCATCTCACGCTATGTTCAAAATACAAGGGCCTCACTTCCAAGTAAGCAAGTTGGCTCACCAGCAGAAATGTGAATGGATTACTTACTCATTATTTTAAAAGGAGAGGGGGGGAAACTAGGTCACTTTTAGCCTGTCCTCCACTGTGCGTTGTACTTCAGTGCTGAAAATATGTAGAGAGCAAAGCAAGAACAAATGAAGAACAAGGCAAACAATAAAATTCAAAGCAAATCCATATGAAGCGACAGGAATTTCACAAAGAGGCTGTAGCGCAGAAACATGCTGAGAGGGGGTCTTTTATATCATATTTGTGCCAACATGCAATGAATCCCCACTGGACAATTCAATGGCCCCAAAGTTATCATCAGTTTCTGTAATTAATTTACAACTGCAATGTCCATGACTTTCAGATACAAAGAATATCTCCTCAACTGAAATTCATGTACAAGCAAAAGCGGATAATCAGGGATTGGCCACAGATTATCTACATTCTATAGAGATGGTATTTTAAAGACATTGTTCTGAAATGCTTCATCTTCTTAGTTTAATTTTTTTTAAAAGAACGGGAGACAGTAATTGAAACATGTACTGATTTTACATACCTTAGATCGAAGCTGAAGAAGTGAAGGTGGGGTTTTTTTCCCCTGCTGAAAAAATTATTTGGCCTTGAACCATACAGACCTTGCTAGCTGTTCTGCAATTGAAAAGATTCTTTTGTGAATACTTTTTAAAATAATTACTATAAAGCACTTCAAGTCGAATTCTGATTGTCGTCTATTCCTCATTTCATGCTTTGCTTTCACAATGTTTTTGTTAAAGGATGAATCTTTTATGAAATATCTATTTTAGGTTACGCCCTTCCGAACCTTATTATTTGCCCACAGGGAGGGGGGAAGCCATTGTGGGCTGATAGTTATTCTTTAAGCTTTCCCATTAGACCAACTAAATTCATCAGTGTAATAGAACTATTCATGAAAAATAGGTGTCAATTTTTCTTTATAACGCCAAGCCTGTCAATAGATTGAGTTTCAGTGCATGTGACTGAAATTCAGCCAGAATTGTCTGTAACACTTGGGGGAAATCCATTCCAGTGAGTTCTTATTTGTCTCGTCCCCTATCCCCACCTCCAGTGTATACACATACATTGGACACAGCATATATGTACTATCTATTAGCTTTCATTGAAGCTGAAGGTAGATATTTCTAAAGCAATCTCTTCAAATACAGTAATCTACCTAAACTTTCACTGAAGATGGCAGAGATGAAGAATTATCAACACTTGGATTTGAGAGGTTTGGGGTCTATCTCCCACTAAAGAAGCTTGGAAATAAATGGGCCTGGCCCAAGAAATTTTGCTCCCTACAGCAGGAGAGAAGATGGTGCCCCATCCAAGTCTAGATACACATTATGCAAAGCGAGACACGTGACTTGGGCACTGAAGCAGAAAATCTCACAAGCACCTCTCCCCATCACTAATAGCATCAACACAATAGCAGTTGTTGTAGTGTGCCTTCAAGTTGTTTCTGACTTATGGTAACTCTAAGGTGAACCTATTACAAAGTTTTCTGGGCAAGATTTGTTCAGAGGGGAGTTGCCATTGCCTTCCTCTGAGGCTGAGAGCGTGCAACTTGCTCAAGGGTCACCCTGTGGGCATCCATGCCAGTGGGAATTCAAAGCCTGGGCTCCAGAGTCATAGTCCAACACTCAAACCACTACATCATGCTGACTCTCACACAGTAGAAGTACAGACATAGTAAAGAACTTATTGCTGACCTTTGATGACATCCAGAGCTCCTCCCTGAGGTGGCCACCTCACTGAGCCTAATGGTAAGGATAGCCCTGCGGTTAAACTCCACAACTGGTGGGTCCATGTGGTTGATCTAGTGCTGAGCTCTGTGTGTGTGTGAATGGGTAGATGCGTGACCTTCTGCACCATGACTCCAAGGCCATGAAACATGGCATGGATATTTAGGGGACCCTAGTAGACTGTACTTTTTGAGATTACAGTTGTCCCTTCATGTTCACTGGGGTTTGATTCCAGGACCACCACCATCTGTGGATACCAAAATCCATGAATACTCAAGTCCCATTCTAGGCAATAACATAGCAAAATGGTATCCCTTATATAAGATGGCAAAATCAAGATTTGCTTTTTGGATTATTATTTTTTAATAATATTTTCAAGCCGTGAATACTTAAATCCATGGATACCAAATCCGTGGCTACAGAGGGACAACTGTATTTTATTTTAAAAAGGGATTATTTAATTTTAGTTCATTCAAAACTGCTTAGAGTTTTATGTTATGTGTTATACATTGTTAGTGATTTAATTGTTGTTGATATTATTTTGGATGGTCTATTTGGTTTTGGTGTTTTTTCCCCCTCTTTCTTTCTTTCCTCTCCGCCCCTCCCCCCCACAATACTATTATTGTTTGCAAGTGATTTTGATTTCTTTTTCAACATGTGTTTAATAGATATATTTAAGGGAGGGGGAAAGATGATAGATTTTTATAAGCTTCCCTAACCAGCAAAGAGGAAACATCCCAGTGGGGCCTGGGGCATTCATGTCTACAGAGGACCTCTATGGCACCCACACATGTTGTTCTATATAAATACCATACTTACTATTCAAAACATGTGCCTGAAAACATTTTTGGACTTCCAACAAATCACCTAAGTCCAGCTTTGAATTATTATTTATTTTCTCTTCTTTCCTGTCTCTTCATATAACCTTCTTGCCACTGTTTCATGTCTTTTAGACATTCTAAGGTGCTGAAGATTTGGTGCATAAAAAGGAGGGCAGAAAAAGGAATGTAGCAGCACCTTTAAGACTTACTGGGTTTTTTAAATTTCAGCATAAGCTTTCATGATGCATTTCTGCAACATGGCCCTTACACTATAAAAAGTTGCATCTCTGTATTAGAGGAAAAATCAGCAGGCTGAGATTTTCAGCCTCCCTTGAGGATGAAAACAAAGGGTTCATCTACACGGGCCAGATTACGCTGGCTCCTTTGGCCCATTCCTCCCCGTTTACCATCTCCAAATGGCCCAGAGCCTAGACAGGCACGCCAGCCCACTGCTGCAGCTGCCACCACCACCATCTCCTTGGCTCTCCTGGAAGCGAGAAAGCTGGCTCGCAACATGTGACCAAGGCCCCCTGCATATGACTAGCCTTGGTCGCATGATGTGGGGCCCCTTCTTGCTTTGGAGAGAGCAAGGCAGACCAGCAGCTGCAGCGACAGACCTGCCTGCCAGGACGAGCTCCTGTGGACATGCAGAGCTTGATCCATTCCTTCCTGGCAGGAACAGATTAAACCAGGTATTATTTTACAATCGTTTATTGGGCCCTACCTCACCTTAGCCCTGTCTGAACCCCATATCTACCCTGGGGGTCATGAGGACTGCCTAGTGGCAGAACAGGGCTAAAGCCCTGTCTCATCAGGACTGCAGCGCTCTAAGATGAGCGCAAGACAGGGTACATTGCCTCTGCAGACAAGCCCAAGGTCTCAGGCTGTGCTGAGCCACATGGGCCCATGAGTGCCATGATTCAGCACAAGTCTTCTTCCCAACAAGCTGTTCAAGTTTGTGCCTATGTCACAGAATTTGTAAAGGTCCCAGAATGCAGCATCTTCTTAAAACAGTATTCGTGGAATGTCTTGATGCCAATGTATTGCTTTTCAGCAGAGAATATGCACAAATACTATACCTTCCAACATTTCACAGATGAAAACTAGGCCATGTGTGGCCAAGCTAACCAGAGCATGGTCAAGATGGCAAAAGATGGCAAAAGTGATTAATGAGGAAGAACTGACAGGCTAGAAGAGGCTGCAGCAGTTTGGTTTTGCCTGAGCCTACAGGGAAGGACAGAATTCTACCTTCTCCTCTTCTCTCTCCCCTGGCTCCTTTTGCACTTTGAACTTGGTTTGCTGCAACTGAAGAAAGTTGAGGACAAAGGAAGAGAAACTGGGTCATTTTAAGAGCAGCTGAAGAAATGTGACAACAGAAGATTAGTTGAGACTGTCCTTGCCAAATTGAGACAGTTGGAAGAGAGGAGAGATGCATACATTCTATTATCTCCAGTACTATTTGAAGGGCAAGCTTATGTGTGTTAATTGAAAGTTAAGTCCTACTGCCAGGACTCTAGAATTGTTTTTAAGGAGAGGGTGGGCTCAACATTTGCAAGTGGGCTGTTATTAATTGTGCCTACTGGAAACTACTACTTCCCAAGGGAGGACAAATGACTTTTCCCATCAATATCACTGAAACATCTTAAATATGAAGATTCTTCCAAGCACAACATGTTCTTAGAAGAGCCCTCCATATGTTTACTGTCACTTAATTCCAAGTAAGTGTGCATAGTATAGATTGCAGACTTTCCTAGGAACTAGGCTCCATGACAATCACAGTATAAAGTGCCTGATCATTTAGTATACATTTGGTTGAGAAAAAACAGTGAGTTCTGTTATTGCCATTGGCATACAAATAGCTGTGCTTCAGCCATATATCCAGTTGGGATAGAATCTTGGTGTTCCAATTTTGTAAGACTTTTTCAGGGTTAGAATCCCCACCCCACCTAGTCTGTGGGGGCTGAAGCCCAATCCCCCAATTTTAGAGCCCATGTCCTGCTGTGTTAAGTGGGATTTCCTTTCAGGAACATGCATGGGGGCCTAAATACCCTAAATGCACTAGATCCTGTCTGATCTTGAAAGCTAAGCAGGATCAGCCCTGGTAAGTCCTTAGATGGTACTTAGTACTTGGATGGGAGATTACCAATGAATAAATACCAGGTGCTGTATTCCTTTCAGAGGAAGGAACTGGCAAAACCACCTCTGAGGATTCCTTGCCTAAGAAAACCCTGTAAAACTCATGGGGTCACCATAAATCAACAGGCAACTTGAGAGCCAACGTGGTGTAGTGATTTGAGTGTTGGACTACAACTCTGGAGATCAGGGTTTGCATCTCCACTTAGCCATGAAAACCCATTGGGTGACCTGAACAAATCTTGCCAAGAAAACCCTGTGATAGATTTGCCTTAGGCAATCATTCCCTCCTCAACATCCCCTGCTTAGAGGGTTTGATTTTTAAAGGGATAGTCACACTGCAAGCCTCTGGGCTCACGATCGACTCATTCAATTCCTCCCCACCCCGTCCCCTGCACTCGGCTTCCCGGCTAAAGGCAAAGTAGGCGCAGGGCATGTGTGTGCGCGCCTGTGCCGGGGGGGGGGGCTCCAGTCAACTCTGCTTTTGACTTCTCTCACCATTCCCAGCGCCAACTGAGGCTTGTCTTTTAAAATGCCTTGTGTGTCTGTACCAGCATTCTCCTTTTAAATGGATTTTAACATTTTTGGGGCATTTACCTCTGTGGCAAGCCCATCAGGTTTTTTTTTAATGAAATTGTTCAGAGGGGATTGCCTTCGCCCTCCTTCTCTGACCAATGCAGAAGCTTGAACAAACGTTTGTGCCAGCCAATAGCATCGCTCGTGGTGGGAAACTCTAAAGGATGTCACCAAGGTTGTGAAAAAATGAGAAATCGCATCCTTGATTGACAGAAAAAACAAACAAACAAAAAAAAACAAAAAACCCCAGGATCTTAGAAGCGTATAAACAAAAAAAAAAAAAAACAGGGGATACTTTACCACTGGAGACAAAACATATACCGGGATGTGATGCAGTGTAAACAATGATCCCGGGATATCCAGGTAAGAGTTAAAAATCATTTAAACAACAAGGGACGAATTCGGGATCAAGAAATCCCGGGACAATAAATAGCGTCTAACCGGCACTCCAGAATCACCAACACAGCATTGACAAGTTTTCCAAGCCTTGATAAAGATGATGGGAGCAGAAACTCTGAAGAAAGAAGAGACCTCCCTCTTATTATTGGTTGTGCTCAGTGCTCCTGAATGTGACCAGCCTATGAAACACGAATTCACACAAGCATGGTTTAATCTGCTGAAGTAAGTGTGTCAAATATGAACAATTTACCTTCTTGTGTTTTTTTTAAAAAAGAAAGAAGGCATTTTAAATCCACCCTAGAAAGCAAAACTAGTAAGTTAAACTATTGTAGCAATTTAACAGCCTACCCACATATTCTGCCATGGAGCATGGCAGATAACTCATAAACAGGGTGTTAACAAAGGAGTTTGGTTCCTCTTTGAAAGGGAAGTGATTGCAAACATTCATAGGTTTCAATGGGAACAAGGAAAGCTAGGCCAGCCCAAGATCTTTGAAGGGGGAGCCAGAAAAATCAAAAGGGTGCCTCCCAGATACACTGACTGATAGACACAGGCTGCTTAGAAGGTTTCCTACTCAAGCCCCAGTTGGAAGGAATTCATTCATTCATTCAATGTGCAACTCCCGTACCCCTCAAGGAGGAATCACATACCAGACTGTCCTGGTGATTTTTGTCCTCTGCTTCATATGAGCTTTCCCACTTTGCCTTTATGTGTGTGTGTGTGTGTGTGTATGTGTATGTGTGTGTGTATGTGTGTGTGTGTGTAGAGAGAGAGAGAGAGAGATTGATAGATCTCCTTGGATAGTGGAGGGAAGACAGTGAAGGAGGGACACAACAGTCTGTTGTGTGAATGTCTTAGAATGCAACCTCTGATTGAAGTCACCCAGGACCATAAACTGAGAGAGTGTTACACCACACCAGACAATGCATCAAAAGACCGTTTTATTCCAAACAAAACAGTTTGGTGGGTAATCAATTTGTTTGGGTTTGATCAGCAAATTAATGATTGCTGCCAGTTGGACTCCAGCTCAGAAACACTGACAAAGATCTCATCCATTTCATTCAGTTTTTTACCGAGATGCCATTTTCCATCCACTTATCTCTGACCCACAGCTTAGAAAAGTTTCTTTTGGGGGCATGTGGGACCTTCTCCCAGGAGGTTGATCATGCTGAATGGATGATTTTGGGAGTTGTAGCCCCCTAAAAGTGACTTTTTCCTATCTCTGCACTGATCAGCTGTACAGCAGTGTTTTTGCAACTACACTGGAGAAATACATCAGTTTGACACCATTTCATCCACCATAGTTCCATTCTATTGAATCCTGGTGGATTGTCAGGCTGTTAGTGATGAAGGTTGGGATCATGGACCATCAAGAACTAACCAAATTCACTCACAGTTCAAGACTTGGACCTGAACATTATGGAAAGATCTAAAAGAAGAAGCCCAAGATGCTTGTGATGTCCTACGCTGTCCTCCTCACTCCTTGTCCTCACATTGCCAGCTTTGGAGCTGGTATCATGGCTTTTTAAGACCACAATTTCCTGTTATAGCCAAGCCATTCCTGTTTTCATAGCCTGGTTAACAAACAGTGATTAACCAGGAAATGTACCATTCTACCATGGCTGCAGCCAATCTGGAAAAGTCTGAAGCAATAGGTGGCTGCAGAGTTCCCAAGCAGCAATCTGCAACTGATTTACATTTCACAGTTCTGAGTGGAACATTAATAATCACTATAGTATTCATATAAAAATGTGCCTTAAAGAAAGAAATTGTGTGTGGTGGGGGTGAGTTGGGGTGTGGTTCTGTCTCTGCAGTTTGAAGGAACAAATTTCATATTTAAAACTTGAATAATGAAAATGACAAGACTACATTAATGGTGTTACACTGGAAGAAAAGGGTTTTTTTTAATCCAATAGAATCTAATTTTATATGGGCATATGCAAAAAGAAAGTCAGTTCTGGCACATTTTATGGATTAGTGCATTAAGGAATCTAAAAAAATAAGTTTTTCAAACTTTTTTTTTACCTTAGCAGTCTATAGAACATATTGGATGACAGTTCCCCAAATCCCCCAACCTCTGGTCATGTCCGTGGACATGGTGTCTGGGGGATGCTGGGAGAAGTCATCCAAAAGTAATGTTTTTAAGCTCTGATGTGAACTGGACCTAAATGTTCTATAGACTTTCCCAAATTCTGTTTCAGGTATAAAGATTTTAGGATGATGAACTACAGTCTATTGGCCTAAGAATAAGTTAGGTGTTCATATGCTCCCACATCACTCCTACTCTGTTTTGCTAAAATGAGTTAACAGCATATCTAAAAGAAGAAACTGCGGAAGTGTGTGTACACACCTATATCCACAGATGTGTAAAACAATAATAAATGCAAAACATATAAAATAAATAAATTTGCAAAAATGTGAAAATGTAACATACAGGCAAAGAAACAGACCCTAATCTTGACTGTAGAAATGGGCTATTTATTTAGTTGTTGTTGTTGTTGTTGTTGTTGTGTACCTTCGAGTTGTGTCCAACTTATGGTGACCCTAAGGTGAACCTATCACAAGTTTTTCTTGGCAAGATTTGTTCAGAGGAGGGTTGCCATTGCCTTCTTCTGAGGCTGAGAGAGTGTGACTTGTTCAAGGGTCACCCAAAAGTATCCATGCCCGAGTGGGAATTCAAAGTCCCAGTCCAGCACTTAAACCACTACATCACCTTGTATACATATGTTATTTATTTATTAAGAGAGTTTGAGCTGCAGAAGGAGGAGGACTATGACAATGACAAAGCATGATTTCCACAAGGAAAGTAAACAGGTCAACAAACTTTCCAACAGCAGGCAGTATTAATAGCTATCCATTAAGTCCATAACTAGCTTCAGGAACTCTCAGAAGAAAGGACATCATTCTATAAATTTGCATTTATTATGAGAGGATGAAGTCTACTAGAGCTTTCATTTATGTATTCAAGAAATTGCAGCCATACACTGTAAAAACTCTCCACTCTGTCTACATCTCTCCTATCTCTGACTTTTCCACCACTGTGCACTCATTTCCATTCATGGCTGGTCTTGTGGGGTCTTGTCATAAGACAGCAAAGGCAGGACACAAATATTTTAAATAAATAAATAAATACAGGAAAGATGTCCTTTTTGTTTGCATGCCAGATTTTTGTATTTTTAAAAAAATAATAATCATCATGTTTTTACTTGTTGAATTTAAAAATGTATGCCCCACCTGTTGATCAAATTATTTCCAAGGTGGCTTGCAACAGATTATATCAACTGAAATTGAAGTCAAATATAATGGAAAAGCTTTTTTTTTTCCTGCAAAAGGAAAAGAAGTGTGGAGGTATTTTCATTTTTAAAAAACGAAGAGAGAGAGCGCAAAGAGAAAGCCCAGCTCCCTCTCTCTGTATGATGCATGCAAAGCTGAAGAAGAGAATGAATAAAAGTAGTTGTTCAAAGCACATTTTAATTGATGCTGATCTGGGAATCCCTTACTCACTCATTAGCACAAGTGCAATTAATGGTCCTGGTAGCATGAGTAAGTTCTGTTCATGTTAGCAAAGGCTGTGAGATCGAGCCCCAGGGCTGAGAAATGACTGAGGTTAATCAAAGCAAGAAGGTTGTTTTAATTGAGTTTGTAATGATTCTGCCCTTCTGGCAAAACTTTACCTGGAATATCCATTCTCCAGGTGCCTAAACAGCAGAACAATGCCAACAAATTGGATAAGATTCAGAGAAAAGAAATTAAAAAAAATGATGAAAGGTTTGGGCTGGTTTATGAAGAAACTTTAAAAGACCTACGTGTGTTTAGCTTGGCTAAATGACGACCAAGGGAGGATATGATAACTGTCGGCTGAATCCAAAGGGTGTAAACACTGGAGGAGAGGAATTATTCATTGAAGTTCAAAGAGGATGAGAGAAATGGGAACACAACAAGATGACAAAGGATCTTTGTGACTACATAAGTAGGAAAAAATGCCTGATGTTTGCTTCCCTCCGTTTGTGTGTGGAAAGCACATGACTTAATGTGTCTAAATCATTATAAACAAGGCAAGAAGGACAAGTACTAGGGACCTCAAGGAAAATAACATATAGAAGCAATTTCTGGTTCCTATTACCTACAGTTCCAAACACGCCCTAAAAGTTAATCCTGAAGGTTTGAATCAGGTAATTAAAATGAAATGGGTGGGGGGGAGGCAGGAGCAGGAGAAAAGGGAATAATCATATAAAAACCATATACAAATCATCCAAGCGCCAAAAAAAAAAAGTGTAAAGAGCCAAAATATCAAACATTAAAGAAAACTGTGAAATCCCTTCTTGTTAGGAGAGAAACTGTAAGTGCTGTTTGGGTAGTACATACAATAACATTGGCTGGCCCGCAGCCCTCAGCATCTTCATGATTAGCAGTGAGCCAAGCTGACGCTGGAATCAAAACAGAGCCATTAGCAGGTTGCCGGTCTTTCTGTGACTTGAAGAGTAATTAGAAAGATCTCTTCTGCCACATTTCTGAAAGAAAGAGAATATTAATAAGAGAATAATCATTTAATATGAAGTACCCTGCTTTCGCCAAACAAGAACCATATGTTGATTTATCATGAGAAGTATGTAAATACAAGCCTGCGCTGATATAGAGCACATGTTATTAGTCATGAAGCAACTATTTAAAATTCCACAGCCAGATCATTAATTTCACAGGATCCTTTTGAGAAGACAACAGAGGGTGAATAATAACTGTGGCACTGGAAAGAGAAAGACATTTCATTTTGCTGGGTTTTTATGGGAAGCCCTTTGTGATCCAGCTTCTGAGTCAGGCTGACTTTTCCTTTGTACCAATTAAAGGACAAGCCCCAATAACTCAGAAAACTCGCCCTATTACCTTAGAAAAACTGGGGAAGCCCTAACTGAGGAGTCTGGGAACAGTCTATTGCACTCAAGTGTCAGCTTGATATGGGGATTTTAATAGTATTTAGCAGTATGAAATCGTGGAGGGGGATGTAAGACTGAATATTTATGGGAATTTGTGATGTATTGATGGCATCATTCAAAGAAAAAAACCTCAGAAAACCCCCAGTCACATGACTAGGGATGCATCTACACTGTAGAAATAATGCCCTTTGACACCACTTTAAGTGTTATAGCTCCAGCCTACGGAATCCTGGGGTTTGTAGTTTTATAAGGTCTGACGTCTTCTCTGCCAAAGAGTGCTGGTACCTTACAAAACTAAAAAACCCAGGATTCTGTAGGATGGAGCCATGGCAGTTAAAAGTGGTGTAAAACTGCATTATTTCTACATACTGCATAAGAGACATTGCTGAATGGTAAGTTAAGATTCATGTAAGTCCCATTGTTTTAATAAGTCTACTCTAGTTGGGATGAGCAATTGGATTAGACCACTGAATTCTTCTGAACCAACCAACCAACCAATTATGTAATTTTGGTGAAAGAAATATGACCAGGACTTTCCTGCTTATTTCAGTATTTAGAAATGCCTGGAGTATAAAACTTCACTATGAACATGGAGTATTTCCTCTGCATTAAAGTGGACAGAGGATTCCCTCCCTACACTGAGCTCATTACACACCAGAACTTCTAGACTTGTAGCAGAACATGGGTCAATTGTCTATCAGTCATACATGGGCAAGGGAACCACTTTTAACAAGAGTCTTTAATATAAAAGGAGGCCACGTTTCCCTAGAAGATGGTGCAGATTTGGAAAAAAAATTGTATACTAAAATTTACATGCATAGATCTTGATCTAGAAAATAATTTGTTGTAAAAGCAATGCCATCCCATCATAATTGGAGCTACTGAGCCTAGATGCTGCACTATATGTCATCCAGACAGGCTACATCAAACCCCTGGCTTCTGTCCCTTCTTAGAGTAGGGCTGGGAATCTCTTTAATGAGAATAATTTTCAAAGAAGTAACAGTGTTAGTCCCTTGCAGCATAAAAAGGAGGAAGGGAAGGGGGGGAGGAATGTGGCAGCACCTTTAAGACTAACAGATTTTTATTTTAGCATGAGCTTTCCTGGCTATGAACCCACTTCTTCAGGTGTATGACTTGTACAGAATGGTATTATGTCTCTACTTTTCTTCACAAATGAAGATTCAGGAAGGACTAATCCTGCACTTTCTGCAAGCATGCTTATGACTAAAAAGGCCAATCTGAGATAAACAAGTCCGGTTGCAGAAAGCACAGCAGAAGGTCTCCTTGGGTGATGTTTCCGGGTTGTGATTCTTTTTGCGTTGACATTTCTCTTCAAGACTTGTTCGGCGTGAGTTCTCAAATAGGGCTGCAGCATTGTGGATAGTGCATCTCCATGCCTCCCGATGTGAGGCCAGGGCAGACCATTGTTGGTGATCAATTTGGCCAAGCCTGAGATATTGTTTCAGGGAGTCCTTGTATCACTTTTTTGGAGCGCCCCTGTTATGCTGACCCGTGGCGAGTTCACTGTAGAGTACTATTTTTGGGAGGCGATGGTCCTCCATCCTAGAAACGTGCCCTGCCCAGCGCAGCTGTGTTCTCAATATCATGGCCTCAATGCTGGTGATCCCTGCTTGCTCAAGGACAGCAACATTTGTCACATAGTCAGTCCAGTGTATATTTAGGATTGTGCATATACAGTGCTGATGAAAGCATTCCAGGAGTCGTAAGTGTTGGCAATAGGTGACCCATGTTTCAGACCCATAAAGGAGAATAGACAGTACAATGGCTCTATACACACTTAATTTTTGTGCTTCGCCTCAGGTGTTTGTTACTCCAGACTCTTTTGTAAAGTCTTCCAAATGCACTATATGCCTTTGCTAATCTGTGATCGATCTTTTTGTCAATCTTGTCATCTGAGGAGATGATGCTTCCCAGGTAGGTGAACTGCTGAACGGTCATAAGCACAGATTTGCCTACGGACAATGTGAGGATGGTGGTGTTCATCCTGTGGTGCAGGATGAACTTCTGTTTTCTTCAGGTTGACTTCCAGCCCAAACAGCTCTGCAACTGTTGTGAAGCAGGATGTTAGGCACTGCAGAGCTGCTTCTGTGTGGGCAACAGGGGCAGCAGCATCAGCGAAGAGCAGCTCATGGACTAGATAGTTTAGAGTCTTAGTGCGAGCCCTCAGACGGCTTAAGTTAAACAAGCTACCATCAGTACAGTAATGTATATAGATGCCGTCATCTTCTTCAAGCTCTGCTGTAGCCCTTTGGAGCATCATGCTGAAGAAGATTGTAAATAAAGTTGGAGCAAGAACACAACCTTGCTTCACTCCATTAGTTATCAGAAAGAGCTCTGAAAGAGCATCGCCATATCTGACTTGACCGTGCTGGCCCTCATGTAACAAGATAATCATTTTAAGGAATTTGGGGGGACATCCTAGTCTTTCCAGGATCTGCCACAGACCTTTTCTACTCATAGTGTCAAAGGCTTTGGTGAGGTTGACAAATGTTACATAGAGACCCTTGTTCTGCTCTCTACATTTCTCTTGTAGTTGTCTAAGGGCAAATACCATCTCTGTAGTACTCCTATTGGCTCTGAAGCCACATTGGCTTTCAGGAAGGAGTTCTTCTTGAAATAGCAGTAACTAATTTGTTCAGGAGTATCCTTGCAAGGATTTTTCCAGCAATAGAGAGCAGTGTTATGCCTCGATAGTTTGAGCAATCGGATTTTGCTCCTTTTTTCTTGTACAGGGTGATGATGACTGCATCTCGGAGATCTGATGGCAGTTCCCCTTTTTCCCAGCAATTCACAAGGAGTTTGTGGAATTTCTCATGGAGTACATGACCTCCGTGTTTCCAAACTTCAGGTGGGATTCCATTGATCCCAGCTGCCTTGCCGTTTTTCATCTGCTGTATGGCCTTAAGGGTCTCTTCCAAAGTGGGAGCTATGTCCAATTCATTTTTCATCGGTTTTTGTATTATATGTTGGATAGCTGAGCCTTGGACTACTTGGTTGGCACTAAAGAGAATTTGAAAGTGTTCAGCCCATCGATTCAGGATGGAGGCTTTATCAGTAATTAATGTTTGACCATCTGTACTGTATAAGGAGCTTTGGACCTGATAAGTAGGTCCAAACACTGCTTTAAGAGCTTTGTAAAATCCTCTAAGATCACCCAGATCTGCACAGCGTTGTGTTTTTTCTGCTATATTGATCCACCACTTGTTCTGCATGTCTCAGAGTTTTTGTTGAAGTTTACTACATGTGAGACGGAAAGCTGCTTTTCTTACATGGCAAGTTGGCTGGGTGAGGTATGCCTGGTGAGCAATTCTCTTCTTTGCCAACAGCTCCTGGATCTCTTGGTTGTTTTCATCAAACCAGTCTTGATTTTTCTTGTGGGAGAACCTGAGGGATTCTTCCACAGACTGGAGGATTCTATTTTTGATATGTTGCCAAAGCACTGTAGGAGAAGGATCTGTAGGATGGTCTTAAAATTTTGTTTGCAGGTTTGCCTGGAAGTTGTCTCTCATGGTAGCTTGCTGCAGATTGTTGACTTGGAGTCTCTTCTTTAAGATGCCACTCCTAGAATGGTATATGGTATTAAAGCCTCAGGTTATAAAGAATATTTCTTAATTCTTTATAGTTATCTAAGTGGGATAGAATGTAATAGGGTCCAGAAAGATGCAAATCATGTCCCTTGCCCTAAATTTTCAAAGTACAAGGTAAGGTGACACAGGCCAAACAGACACTAATCCTCCTTGCATATCCTCCCACCCTAGGAACTAGACATTCAAATACACAAATTAACATATCCTCTCCAACAGGGACTCACAGTATATAAACCCCCCACACCCCTACACAACCATTCTCTGAAGATGGCAGCCACAGATGCAGGCAAAACGTCAGGAATAAACTCTTAAAGAACACGGACTCACAGCCTAGGAAAAAACCACGAAAAACTATGGCTGCTGGGTTAGTTACTGCTATCTAAGAGGGTTGGGTGAGTAGGTGGGATGTTGAAAAAAGGAACCACCACTTTTGCAGTTGAGGAAAGAACCTTACTTAGGAGACTATCAGACAATCCCCTTTTAAACTTTCTTTTGCTGGCATAAAAAAACCATTTTCATGCCAGCAAAAGAACGCTCTCCACCACATTTACCTTCCTTTCCCAGCAAAGGCAGCCCTGACAATAAAGAGGAAGTCCTGTTTGCTTCCTCATTGTAAATCCCGCAAGACTTCATTGTGCGGGAAAAACAAAAATAAAGCTTAAAAGTTACACCAACCATCTAGACACACTTTAAAAGTCCAAGGTAACCTGGCAGGGTCAGAAAAAGAATGAAACTTACCTGGATGTCCCAATCTCACCCGGAAGTGTTCACGCCAGACCGTCCATTGACGCTGCATTCCCGAGTTAAATGGCCTGAGGTTTCGCATGCTGGCAATGCCGGCACCAAATCACAATGGGGGATCGAAAGGCCAGAATAACGCCAGCGGAACGCAAAAGGACAATGTTGTCTGATATTGGCATCCTTTTGTGTTCCACTGGGATTGTTATCTCGCCACATTTGCTGTGTCTGATAATCTCTTTGGGGTTTATTGTATGAGAGAAGGGAAGCAGCAATAAAGCCCAAGCGTATCACACCTTGCCTTGCCTTATTGCATGACGTCAGCATGCTTCAGCTCTTCCCCCGTTCCGGGCTTTACTGCTGCTTTCCCTCCCTCGTGCAATAAGCCCCTTAGTCTCATAACATTCTCATAACAGTCACAGTCTTAAGGACTAGCAACAAGTTTATGCATTCATTTAAATTTTATAACCAAAAAACACCCACATGTTGGACTTTGCAGTAGGTACAGGAATTATTTTCTAATGCTGAGTGTAGATCAAAGATTAGGAGCCACTGACCTGCTCTTCATCTTGCCTGCAAAGTCTTCTACAGTCATCTCTGGAGGCTGGAGAAAAGAGGGGATTTAAAAGCCAGGAAGCTGTGGCGTGGAACTGAGCTTTGCTTTACAGGCAGCCTGTTCCTAAGCTAGGATGCATGGAATTGAACTGCGCTTTCCATGCCTGAAAGCTGTTGCACTGGGGCTTACTCCTTTGTAGAGAAGCATAGGCCTGAACTCTGCTTTGCATGCTTGGAGGAAAAAGTCCAAAACGTCAGAATTACCTCTAACACCACTCCTTTACTTTGGCCCTTAGCCACATCCCACTCTTGGAAAGTGTCACTCAGCTCTTCACAGTTCGCCTCCTATTGAAAATATTGGCTGAGATCCTGTACTAGGGTTTCCTAACAAAAATCTCTGCGTGAGGAGGTATGCATAGATTGTGCTGGGCAACTCTTATACTGTATAGTGACATTGTGGAACTGAATGTGTGCCCAATGTGCAAGTGAATGTGCATGTGTATCTCCATGAACATCACTATGTGCATGCACACGCACCCACACATGTGCCTCTGTCTTTACAATGATACCACATGTGAAACTCCACACCCACAACCCTGAACTGAATATGCATATCGGACATTCTGCATCAGATCAAAATGTCCAACTGCTTCTGTAGGGGAACTTACATGTGGGTAAAACACCAACAGGATACTGTCTATCCTGTCTGATGTGGTGCTTGCTACTGATGACTTTTGTAAGAGCTATTTAGCATACATCAATCATCTCTTAATATTCCCACCACTGAGTGAATCATCATCACACACATGTTAATTCCAGTCTCTAGGGATGGATCTTCTGTTTATATGCAGCTCTACAGACACAGTTCTGCACCACTTTTTATAGAGCTTTTCTGATTGTTTGCTAGACGTTTGAAAGTATTGCAACTCATGGAATGCATTATTCTAGACCACTTGATTGTTTTCCATATTATATGGCTGCTATTTTTATGTTCTGCTTTGAAGAACATAACATATAGCCATGGGAGGAGAAACATTGACTGTATTCTAAAGTGAGAAAGGGGATGACACAAGTCCTTTAACTTCAACAAATGCAGTGATGTTTATAAAATATGGTTCCATATGGCCTACAGCAATACCACCTCGATAATATGGAACTGAGCATGTGGACTAGCATCATATGGGAGATTTCCAGTGGAGTCTGTTTCCACAAGAGCTTACACTTTATAATGGGGACTCTGGATTGCAATTGCTGCATTTCCATCTAGATTTGGTTGAATTGACCAAAGCAACTCTTGTTCCCAAAGGTTATCCAAGAAAATAATTCAAACAGCTTTATACAACTAAAGGCTGATTTTATAATTCTGTCTCACTTGACATGAAGCATGGGTGGTTCCATCAACAACTTAAACTGGGCCAAGATGGCACTATTATTGCTTCAATGAAATAGTGAAATGTTTGCATCAACATAAACCAGGGTGAATTGAATTCTATGAAGATTTAACTAAAAAGACCTCAAACCCAAAGTACTCTCTGAGAGTAGTGCTACTGGAACTAAGAGTAGGAAGCAGAATTTTTGTTTCAGATCCTTCTAGTCTCAAATTCTCTAGCAATGCCACTGATCTACCAGACTAATGGGCATGCTGATTTGGTCAACTGTTCTGGATACCTGAATTCCAAGTGCACAAAGGGCCTTTCCAGACAATGTTTCAAATGCCATCAATTTGCAGGTGCTATACCAGCTCAATATTATCTTTTGTCAAGGTCATTCCTCTATTGCAAAGAGATACAGCATTTTCCCAGCATTCAAACCACAATATTTTGGCTTTGTGAGGGGAAATTGCTCCCCCCCCCTTTTCAGTTGACACATCTGTTGTGATTGTTAGGTGCTTTGAGAGATATGATTGCATAAGTATCTCATGAGCCCATGGATATGCTTTATAATCCCAAGCATGGTTATTGCCTTAGATATCCTAGTGACAAGACATGCATATACACAAGCACAGCTATTTTGTGTACTTTAAACATATGTATTTAAACATGTGAAGAAGCATATCCAAGGCAGATGAAGATGGCTCCAAAAAGATATTCTGCTCTCTGCCTCAGTGTGTCTATATCCTTTTACAAACACACACACTCACAAGCTGGGCTATACAATTCTGTCTACAACAGGAAATGTCACCGCTTGCTAATCCTTCTTTAAAGATTCTCTCTCTCTCATTCTCTCTCTCTCTCTCTCTCTCTCTCACACACACACACACACACTTTTTGGGCTGCAGTCTTCTGCTCACATAACCTGGGAAAACATCCCATTGAACTCAAGGAAATTAGTTAATGGATCTCTGTAGAAGTTTCTGAACTCTTTTTCTCTCCTCCTCCTCCTCCTCCTCCTCCAACTGTGCAAAAAGAACAAAGAAGTGGGACATGCAAGAATGACTGCCCTCCATTAGCAAAGTTATGTCAGCAAAAGCAAGTCTGCATCCATCCTAGTGGGATGGAACACATTGTGCATTTGGAACTCTGTGGGAGGGGAAGCTGTTGGGAAGGGACTTAATTTAGAAAGTTGCCTAAATACAAGCTCCCATCTGATCTCAGAAGATACTACTGTAGATCCCATCTGATCTCAGAAGCTAAACAAGGCCAGGCCTTGTTAGTCTTTGGAAAGGAAATAGCCAAGAAATATCAGGTACTGTAGGCTAAATTTCAGGGGGAGGCAATGGCAAGCCATTCCTTGCCTTAAAAATCTTATGAAACTCATGGGGTCACCATAAGTTGACAGACAACTTAAAGTCTCATACTTGTACTCGATTTAGAACAGAAGAATGGCCAACGAGAAAAAGGTTACCAGCAGACCTCAGCTTAACACTTCTTCCTCAGAATTATCCTTCCCCACAAGGTTTTTTGTGTCCCCTTCCCCCTTCTTCCTTTAGTTCTGTTACCTAGAAGTAAGCCTAATTGGGCTTGCAGTCTGGGTGGCTTCCACAGCAGAGCTATGATTTTGCTCTCGTTTTTAATCTGAATGGTAAAAGAGGTAGCCAAGAGGTTGAATCCCATCCTCAAAATAGGTTCAAGTTGGATACCTCTGTAAAGTTTGGCCTAAATCTCAGAACAGATTCACAGTAGCACTAATGTTGAAACCACTGTCTGCTACTACCTGTATCAAGGGGTAGACTGTGGTTGGGAGTGTAAAACTGGAAGAGAAATGGAAGAGCTGCTCCTACTGCCATCTTTTCATTGCTTTGGGGCTGTTGAAAATGCAGGAGGGGTTGCTATGTGTTGCTGTGTGTCTTCAAGTTGTTTCCAACTTATGGCAACCCTATCATAGAATTTTCTTGGCAAGCTTTGTTCAGGGTGAGGGGCTGCCTTTGCCTTCCTCTGAGGCTGAGAGAGTGTGACTTTCCCAAGGTCATGCTCAAGACATTACACCACGCTGGCTCTCTTGCAATACCAGCACAAATATGGGTACACCCCTTCCTTGCCATTTACCCTCTGCCATGACAGAATTATTAATTTGGTGATACCCCTATATAGTTTGAAGAGTTGGCAGTCTGAGCACTCACCCTGAAGACATTTGGCGGGTGGTGGTTATTTTACATCCATCATCTGGAATAAAGTCCTGGACTGAGGCAAGAGTTCTTGAGCAACATGGTTTGTAACACCACTCTACAACTCCCACTTTTTCCACATTGTTCTATGTTTCATCTCAGGGTATCTCCTCTTGCTTGCCCCTAACACTCTCAGCATTCCCCAACAAAAGGAGTGTGTGTGTGTGTCTCATTTTGCAATATCCCTAAATATCACAAAGAGATGAACATTCAGTTAGGTATATTGCACAACATGTGTGTTGAGTGGAGAGGAATGCCTTTCTCTGTTTGGCGCTATGACCAGTCCTTATTGATATGCTTTGGTTTAGTAGATCTGTTTGCAAAAATGTCATTGTTTGAAACCAGTACTGTTCTGGAAGATTTTTTATAAGATTATTTTCAATACCATGCATTATAGCCCAAATATGTAAAAATTAAAGAAAACAACAAATGCAACAAAGTTAGAATGTTTAGTTAAGATGTTCAGAATCATAAACCCTTGCAACAGAAATTATATTCTTTTCATAGGTCAGCAAAATCTTGATGGCTGAGATCCAATTAGCAGGCTGATGGAGTGTAGGTTTCTGCTAGCATACTTATCGCCTCTCAAAAATACTACTCTACGGTGAACTCGCCACGGGTCAGCGTAAGAGGGGCGCCCCAAAAAGAGCGATACAAAGACTCCCTGAAACAACATCTCAGGCTCGGCCAAATTAATCACCAACAGTGGTCCGCCCTAGCCTCACATCAGAAGGCATGGAGACGCACTATCCACAATGCTGCAGCCTTATTTGAGAATTCACGCTAAACAAGTCTCGAAGAGAAACGACAACGCGGAAAGAATCACAACCCGGAAACATCACCCAAGGAGACCTTCTGCTGTGCTTTCTGTAACCAGACTTGTTTATCTCTGATTGGCCTCTTTAGTCATCAGCGCGCTTGCAGAAAGCATGGGATGAGTCCTTCCTGAATCTTCGTTTGCGAAGAAAAGCCAGAGAGAGACTTATCCCAGTCATCTGGAAGGTGCAAACTGCTTCCTCTTCTGCAGCTGCAGGCATGTTCCTCAGCACAGTTCCATTCTACTGGCCACTAATAAAGTTTGGGGATGCACCAGGCGTAATCCAGCTGCCCTTGGACACGTAGAGAAGAAAGAGCAACCGAAGCCTGCTCCTTCTCCTCAGATGCTCACGAACATATCTGGCACATCCTGGCAGCCACTGAGTGGCCAGGAGGACAAAACAGCACTGCTGTTGTACATGTGAGGTGAAGCCATTGTGGAAAGATGTACTGCGTACCTCCTTCCATAACGCCTCAAAAGCCACATACACTAGAATAATTGTGATGTAGTGGTTGGAGTGTTGGACTGTGATTCTGGAGACCAGAGTTTGAATCCCCATTCAGCCATGGAAACCACTGGGTAACCTTGGGCAAGTTACGTGTTCTCAGCCTTAGAGGAGAACAAAGGCAAACCCCCCTCTGGACAAATCTTGCCAAGAAAACCCCATGATAGGTTTGCCTTAGGGTCGCCATAAGTCGTAATCGACTTGAAGGCACACAACAACAACAACAACAACAACAACAACAACAACAACTGTCACCAAGAAGATTCTAGCCAATCCATTCTTGAGTTGTAGTGGTTTGTGAAGTATGACTGATGGGCTAGAAAAACAAATATCATGTTGCATAAAATGATCCAGGTTTTGTATGACTTTTAACTTTCTTAATATAGTGGGTCAGCTTGCCCATTAAAAAAAATTACCCCAGAGCTTACAAAGCGCAGCCTTGATACAAGAGTCTATTGAACTTTTCCATGGGTTGCAATTGGTGCAGTGTTGTTGCAACTCATACATGTAAAATAAAGTCTTTATTTAGTACAGAGTGTATAATCTTTGGAAAGACACCTAGAATTACAAATACTGTCATCTTGAGTATGTTTTTCTTTGATCGGATTGTTCATTTCTTTCAAGTCTTCATGCTTCAGCTGAGGATGTGACCCACCACATAAGGATAAGGGAGAACATGATTCAACATGTACTGGACGCCATACTGAAGATTTCGTGTGCCTGCCTGGATGGGTCTAAGTGCCAACAAGGAAGTATTTGGAATATAAATGGTCTTGCACTAATTGCTTTCACTGAGCCAGAAATAAAACATTTGCTCCAAAGAGAATTGACTGTCAGCATCCCAAAAGCCACATCCCAGCCTGATTTAATGCTTCAGAGGACCCAAAAAATAGTTCAGTCACCCAATTGTATAGCTTAGGTATCACTGCCCTTTAGCAACCTGAAACTGACATGACATTCTAAGGAGATTATCAGAGGCAGCTAATGTGGTGCTAGAATAACGACAATGGAACGCAAAAGGATGCCAACAGAACACAATGTCATCCTTTTGTGGTCTGCTGTCATTATTCCGGCATTTCTTTTTATTGACAGGCTGAGCTGTGACTAGATCGCCCATTCCATTTTGGTGCCAGCATTGCTGGCATGTGAAACCTCAGGCCATTTAACTCACATGAACGCAGCATCAATGGCCGGTCTGGTGCGAACACTTCTGGGTGAGATTGTGACATCCAGGTAAGTGACACCTTTTTAAAACCTTCCCTGGTTTACTTGGAAGTTTTAAAGTGTGTGTATGTTTTTTGTCACTTTTAATGTTTTTTGGTTGTTTTATGTTTGAATTTCCCATGCAATGGAGTCTCATGGGATTTCAAATGAGGAAGTAAATGGGGCTTCGTTCACTTCCTCTTCATTGCCAGGGAAGCCTTCTTCCAGGAGAGAAAGTATGTGCAGTTGGGGGGGGGGGATTCTTTTGCTGACATAAAATGGATTTTTTATGCCAGCAAAAGAATGTTTAAAGGGGATTGTCTGATAAAGTCCTAGGTCAGTGGCAGTACATTAAGCAGCACACATGAGAACTGTATAGAAGATGGTATATTAGCATATATTGGAACTCATGAATACCTTCTCCTTCATATCTGCCACAGGTATACAATGCCTATTCTGAATAATGTTGCAAAACCAACACTGTCCCCTTTCCTTTCCAAGCCTAATAAATAATATTAATACAAATGTCTTTAAAACCCAGGTGAAACATAAAGAGTGTAAAAGGAAACTTTGCAGCTGCAATATTTTGTGCAACAGTTGCACTAATTGAAGGGAATTCCGGTTTCATGTAATAGTCTTCATGCAGGCAGAATTACCACGATCTCATTAACAGGAAAATGTGCTTTTAAAAATTGCTTGGCAAATGCTACCACTTCTTGGAATGCTGGTGATGGGAGCGCTCAAACTCCAAGGAGATCTTGCAAAATGTAGAAGTATGCACCTGAATGGTGTGAATGTATTCTACATCTACCCACAGAACTTGGAAAATTTACTTTTTGGACTACAAGTCCCAGAATCTCCCAGCCAGCATGTTCTTTTCCAGGCTTTGCATACAAGGCAGACCATCTGCAAAAAGGCTGTCCCCAGCAAGGTCATTCTATCCTTGAGGCCTATCAACAGCGTGTATATGCAGAATTTTAAGCAGAATATCATCTCACAAGGGATAGATTTTCACAGTAACTATCAACAAGAAAGCAGTAAGGTGAAACTTTAATAACTCTGAAAGGAAAGCAACTCAAATCATATCCAGAACAGGACAGGGAGTGGGGGACAGGGGGAGGGATCTATGAGTCTATTAAAACATCATTTTCTCCTCTTGATTGATATTTAAGGGGATCAGAAGCAAGAAGTTAAGGCAGCATTTAGAATCAACCAGCCTGCTAGCTTAATATGTTAGAGCACCTGTGTTTCTCATCAAATGTGCTACCAAAAATGACTGGTTAAAGGGGCTTTGATCTGACTTTAAATACCTCCAAACATCAGTAGCTGGAGGCATTTTAATCTGATTTTACTGGAGCTGGGGTGGGTTTAAGGGAAACAGAATCTAAAATTAACTTCACATTTTCCCATCGATCCTTGAAGTTTCTAATGTACCCCTGACCCCAAAGGTAGGGGTGGCAAAGAGGCATATCCTCAGGTGGTTCACACATGGGTGACAGTGGGAATACAACATCTTGGGAACACACGGTCCTCCACTAGCTTATTGGGTGCAATAAGAGCTTTTTAAAGTTAATACGCACATGCGGTCTTTCATGTTATATGCTGTGTCCTTGCTTTTAATTGTTCTATAAAGCAATTACCCTGAAAATTAACCTTTCAAATGTATGTTGGCAATTATTTCAGCACTGAAATTAGGAAATACCAAAGCAGTCCGGAAAAGACTGTGCAAATAGACATGTGCAATAGCACTGATACCAGATGTACTAATTTTGTCTAGTTGAAAACTGTGGGCACTGTGAATGGCAGCCATACTCATTTAAAATAAAAGCAATCAACAGGAAACACCTCTAGGTGAGGCCAGCATCAAGACATGGTTCTTCCAGAGGGGCCCTGGTGATATTGGCCCTGGGCTCCCTGTACAAAGCAGATAAGACTGAAAGCCACCCATCGCCCACCACATTGCTTTGGTGCATTGTGGGTAATTAATGGTGAGAGTCTTGCAGCTGCCCACCACAATCACCACTATGAAAAAGTAAACCAACTTGGGGTGGTGTATTAATGTAGAAAGGCCTCCTCAAACCGCAAAGGGCCTTACTTAATCTTCTCTCAAAATAGGCTGGATTTTATCTGTAGGAAGGCAAATTGCCTCCATTATAGACCAGAAGTAAATTTATGGGCTAAATCAATCACCAAGTAAATTTTTACATGTTCTTTAGACTTTTGTTAGTAACAACCTAGAATCTCTCTATATAATTCTCTTGGGTATGTTGCCATTTTCAGTGTGCTGATTGGCTGCTTAGGTGTCAGGACCTGCCTCTCCTCGCAGGACTAGGCCCCTGGTTGTAGCAGCTGGCACAGCCTCTTTGCAGACTCAGGCCCTGGCTGTGGGAGTCTTGGAAGGACCAGGACCAAGCTATCAGATGCAATTGGCTGCAATCATGCAGCACACCTGAAGCAGCCAGGGGAACTGCTAGTTAAGAGCGGCATTTGGGCCTCAGGCATGGCCACCACAACATGGTCTTCTGTGCTGTCTGTAGCTGCTCCTTGGGGCTTCTGTATTGTCTGTAGCTGCTCCTTGCTCTTGGGCCTTGGGGTGGAAACATGTGGAAAGCTTCAAGTCCTTTCTAAACATGGCTATGGACTGTGTGAGATGTGTGTGTAGCATGGGGTGTGTGTAGTGTGTGGGTGTAGGTGTGTGGGGTGTAGCATAGGAGGGGGGTGTAGCATGTGGGAGTGTAGCGTGGAGTGTGTGTATGTGTGGTTGCATGGAGGCAGCAGAGGGGCCCTCATGTCCAGGTGCACATGGTGTGTGTATGTAGTGTGGTGTGTGTGTACATGCAGTTGCACGGTGGTGGAGAGGATCTCGCATCCTGGCATGCATGGTGTGCGTGTTTGTCTAGCATTGTGTGTGTGTGTGTATGTGTCTGTGTGTATGCACAGTTGAATGGCAGCAGCGGAGGGGCTTTCAGCATGAAACTAGCCATTATAGTTGATTTGAAAGGTTATATATCAATGTGTCCAATAATTGTACTCTTGACATGTTTCCTAAGTGGCCAATGAAAAGAGTAGGAACAGAAACATACCAAAGCAAATATACAGTAGCACCCTGCCATCCACTGATTTGCCATCTGCTGATTCAATTACCTGCAGGTGGTGACAGCGGGGAGGGGGGATGGGAAGGGAGAGGATGGTGACCTGATGGCGGTTGTGGGTGCATGGTGGTGGCAGCAGAGACCTGGGAGGCCATGAAAGCAGCAGCAAGGGTGATGACTGTGGTGGAGGAGACTGGGCAGGAGCAGCAACTGAGCGAGCGAGTGGGCGGGTGGGCAGGTGGGGGAAGGAGGCAACCTTGTGCAGGGGTTGCAGTGGGTGGGTGCCAGGAAGGGGAAGGAGTCAACCTTGCCAGGGGGGTTTCCGGCACGGCACGCAAGCAAGTGGGCAGGTAGGTGGGAGGAGGGGACCTCATGCAGGGGTTGCAGTGGCTGGGCAGGAGAAGGCGGGAGGAGGTGATGTTACGGGGGGGTTCTGGTGTGGCAAGCGGGCAGGCGGGGGAAGGAGCTGACTTTGCGGGGGGGGGGCTCCGGCAAGTGGGAGGAGGGTTCTAGAGTGGCAGCATTCACTATTATCCATGGTTTTCACCATCCACGGTGAGGCCTGGAGCCAATCCCCTGAAGATGGTGGGGTGCTACTATATGTAGATAATGTGTATGTTATGCCAGGTATAGCTAGTATAATTAACATTATTTTTATATATTTGTACTACCTTTCCATGGTGGTGGAATTGCATGTTCCTATGAGGCAAGAGGTTGTGCTGATGGCAGCAGTGTTGCTGGTAGGGTCTCCCATGTCAGGCAGGATTTTCCTGAGGAGCCAGACTAACTGTGCCAAACAGCTACTGGGTGGTAGCAGTAGTGGGGGGGGGGAGACGCTGGCAGAGGATCTCTCAGAGACAACAGCAGCAAAACCATCACTAACACTTGTTAGTACTGCATAGAAGGAGGCACGGTAAATCCCTTTTGAATGTCTTTTACCTTGAAAAGCCTATGATGAGACAATCCAAAATGAAACAAAGGATAGTGATGGAAGATGAAACTTCTAGGTCAGGTGGCACTCAATGAGCTAGCGGAGGACAACTACAAGTAGCAATGTGGTGAATGACACAAATGGACTCGAGCTGAAAGGCCGTTCAGCTGTTCACGTGTTCAGAGGCAAAAGGAAAGTCTAAAGCTGCACAACACATATTATAGCAACATGGAATGTGAGAAGCATGAATCAAGGGAAGCTAGATGGAGTTGTCATAACTCACCCTCGGGACAATTCAGACAAAGAGATGGAGGTAGACTGCCAGGAATCTGCAGCTCCTGATAATGAAGGTTTCTCTGAATCTGAGGAGCTGGGGCTGGGACAGTGGGGGGCCCTGTTCCCTAGCAGAAGGTGACAGATGCTGAAGACACACACCCATCCTTTGCTGAGCAATGAAGAGAGAAATACTGATCCCAGCAGCTGTTAAATAGGAGACGCTGATTAATTAGGCATCAGGTGTTTTTGAGACAGTTGCCCATAAATCTCCCAGCATTTTTTCCCCCTGCCCTTTGGATTAGCTACAAAGGATGACTCTGTTTTGCTCCTTGCCAGGTCCTCTCCTGCTTTTACTGAGTAAGATGGGACCTCCAGAGACCATCTATCTGAGCTGCCACCACCCACTGATTTTAACCCTTCTTAACTAGTAGCTCAGTGGGAAATTACAGGCGAATTGGACTTGCACTTCGCCTTTGACTCTGCAGAGACTTTCCCTCCCGCACCCTTGAGAGGAATGAGACAAGGGACATGAAAGCTAGCGAAAGAGAGGAAGTCTGTAAAGGGAGCTTTATTCTAAACAGTGATCTACATCAGAAGAGGCATCTTTAACATGAAGGCACTTCCTTCAGGCACACTTAAGAATTACAAGTTACAAAGGTCATTCAGCTGAAGTTACAAAAGAAACATAAGCCTAACTCATCTACCTAAGATTTCTTGTCTACTCACAGAAAGATGGAGTTCTGAGTCTGGATGTTCATGGAGATGGGAGCCTAGGCACTCGTCAGCCTGGTCTCTACCAAGCATCCACTTAGATGGGACACATCACTCCCACCGCCCCGTCTGTTGTTTGCCTTTTTTTTTCTCTCTCTCAGCCTTGTGGTATCCTGAGGCTTTTATCTCTTTTCCTCAGAAGCATCTGACAACTACCCTCTTGTTTCTTCCATCATTTTGCTTATATAACCAGCGACTGACCTGGACTGACTCGACAGCTCTTGCACTACAACCACCTGGTACCTGGGCATCTTGCTTACTGGACTAAAGGACAATAGCAAAACAAGAAATGGAATGTATAAACATTGCAATACTTGGAGTGAGCGAGCTAAAGCGCACAGGAATGGGACAGTTTTGAGTCAGATAATAACACAGTATTTTACTCAGGAAATGAAAACCTAAGAAGAAATGGGGTGGCATTTATAGTGAGGAGAGATGTAGCAAAAGCAGTCAACAATATAATGCAAAGTCTGACCAAATCATGTCAGGGAAGAATGCAAAAAGACACTGTCTGCAGCCAAAGAGAAAGAAAAGCCTCAATGGATGACAGATGAAACTCTTCAAGTAGTTCAGGACAGACAAGAAGTAAAAGTCAAAGGTGAAAGAAATGGGGTCAGAATGGAGGTTTCTCATTCATGGGGTCACCATAAGTCAAAGCTGAGTCAGATTCAGGTCTGATTTGGGTTAATGAAGACCAAATCTGGATCATGGAATTAATCTCTGAGTTCAATTGGTGTGTGTGTGTCTCAAACACCCCTAATTTCTCAATTTTCTGTTATGAACATATGCTGTGGGGGGAACCAGATTGATTTTGTATTTTTATTCATCATTTGTAAATATACCTTCCAAGATTTTTCAAGGACTCATGCTGGCTGGTTTCTTTATTTTTCTAAGTTAACAACATAAGAATACAGACATTTCAGAATAACTGAAAATTCATACTAGCTTTATTTAACCCATCTTCTTACCAAGAAATTGTCATACAGTCATCCCTGTCAAAAGCAACATTTGAGTGCATTGAGCTGATATTTCTAAATGGTTGCCAATCAAAGAAAAACATGAATGAAAAAATACTGTGTGCATTCTTTCCGGACAACTTTACATGGACATCCTCTTCTGTTGCTTGCTCTAGTGCTACTAGAATATTTAAAGAGCAATTCAGTGTCAATACTTTTCAAAGTCTGAAAAGTAGTGCGCTCTCTCTCTTGTTATATTGTTGCTTTCATTATTTCTTCATTACTTTTTGCATGGGTGAAAAAGCCTCTTTAGAGAAGGAGGGAGAGTCACGCAACCCTCCAAAAGCTGTTGGATTGTAACCCCTGGCATTCCACACCGTTGGCTATGCTGGCTAGGGCTGCTGAGAACCCTGGTTTACAGGATCTCAGTTACTTGGAACTTATTACTTCCAAGCACTGGGTAAAACACACACATAACTAGTAATGAGTATGGCCATTTTATGCATCAACTTTATGAGAATTGTTCTCTAGAATCACATTTGGTAATATCACAAAAGGCCTTTCACCAAATGTATACAATAAGGTCTCAGGCATCATACTAATCACTCTTCTAAAACCAACAATAACAATAAAGGTCTAATAGTTTGCTGCCTCCTAAAAGCACCAAAACCCCACTGCCTGACAGAATCAAATCATTGTGTCACATGGTAAGACCTGCAGTTCCATATATGTAAAACATACCTCTTTCCATTGAAGAGCCATTGCTCTCTCAGCCCTTGTACATGATAAAACTCTTATCCCAAAGTCACCCTTAGCATACATCTTGGATGTATGCTTAGAATCCCTTCTTGGGAGAAAGGCATGATAGAAATCCAATAAACAAACAAACAATACATACAAAGGAAGGAATGCTCTGCAGCCAGGATATGAGGCAGGAGTTCACACCCTTGGTCATCATCCTCCCAAAGCAAGTGTAACAAAACATGCCAGTTTTTAAACATGTACATGTATGGAAAACCTGATGCATCTATAGAAGAACTCAAAGCCTATTATCTCAAAGAAACATTAAGGGTTGGTTAAATATCCTTTTCAATGAATTGCTTCAAAGTAGCTTACTGGTGATTACTCCCAAACTAGGTAGAATTCCCCTCATTTATGTTTGGCGTCACTCTCTTTTACTTTGTGTTAATGTCTAATCCACTTATCATAGACTGCTCCTAGATATCAATAGAACCAGAAGGCTATCATTCAGTGCTAGGACATGTGCTTTGTACACATATAAAAAAGGTCACAGGTTCAATTTTGGGCATCTCCAGGTGAGGTTGGGAAGATGATGACTAATGGTTTGATTTAAGCCTTGTTTAGGTGTTCATGACCCCTGTTGTTGTTATTGTTGTGGGTGTTCTTACCATTGTCATTATGCTCATCATCTTTATTATAGTTAGGGATTAGGGACAGGTGAGTCTGAGTTCTAATGGGCTTTCCATAGTTTCCCTCAAAACATTCTTGTCCGTGATGGCTGCTGCAAGCACTATGGCGCCTACAGCACAGGGAGCATCTTGGACATCTGGGGCTATTGAAATATCTTCATTGGCCAAAATATATAAATGCAATCAATACCATTTATGAAGGGGATGCTAATTGCACCTTATAGCTGTGATAATGCTGGTTGATTGGTTGAATTTAAATGCAACCTTTCTCCCAGCATGGGACCCAAGGCAGCTTACAAAGACTAAAAACAAGATTAGCTTTAAAAACTGGTAATAAAAAAAGTTAATACATAATTAAACAATCATCACATTAAAACACCATTAGTTTTTTTCAAAAGTATAAAGTCAGCACTGAGGCACTTGAAAGAGGATAATCTATGCCCAGCAGGAGTTGGGAATACAGGGTGATGCCTTCAAGTAACATATGCAATTTACACAAACACACACCTGCTAACTGGTTAATTTGTGTTCATCTTTCTGGTCCAACTGAACAGGACAACAGTAAAAGGTGGCTTCCTATGTTCCCAATGGTTGAGTTACTGCTACAACTTTAAATTCCCTACAACTATAAACCTTCCATGGTAAAAAATGTATTTGTTTATTATTTATTTGTTAAAATATTTCTGTGCCACCTTATAGCAAAAGATTTTGGGACATACAATAAAACCAATTTAAACAATTTAAAGCACCTTCAATTTTAAAACAGCAGAAGATAATTTATGACAAGCTGAAACAGATTAAAAACATGTATGTGCAAAAATTTATGCAAAATTGTTAAATACCCCCTCCTCCCTCAGGTTTTAATAAAAAGCTGTATTTTAATTTGACACAGGAAAGAAGCCAGCATCAGTGCTAATCTGACTCCCTAGAAGATGGTTTTCCACAACTGGGATGCCACAGAAGAGAAGGGCCTCTCCTGCATAGAATTCTTACACAGGTGTAAGCCCTACTGGAGATCCAGTGTGGGGTAGCGGTTTGAGCATTGGACTATGACACTGGAGACCAGGGTTCGAATGCCCACCTGGCCATGGAAACCCACTGGGTGGCCTTGGGCAAGTCACACTTTCTCAGAGGAAGATAAGGGCAAACTCCCTCTGGACAAATTCTGCAAGAAAACTCCCATGTAGCTTCGCCTTAGAGTTGCCATAAATTAGAAATGACTTGAAGGTACACAACAACAACAATGCCCCAGTGAACACTGAGGATTGTAATGAATGTCAACTAGACCTGCTCTGAACTGAGAATATCCACCCATGAGAATGGCCAAAAGTGCCTGATGAAGAAGGCCTCCTTCTGAAAAGCCCAAAACACTGGTTCTTAATCTGTGGTCCGGGGACCCCCCAGGGGGCTGCAATATCCTCATATGGGATCTGTGAAGGCTTGAAGGCTGTTTGGCCCCACCTCCTACCCGCAGCGGAGTGGGCATATGACAGGATCCAAGGCAAACACTGGCTGGCTTGGCCTGCGCTTTGCCATTCAATCCACTCTAGCCACAAACTTGCAGGGAGAAGCAGAAGAAAAGTCTTCCCTCCCCCTCCAGTGCATCTAAGGGAAGGTTTAATGGATGGTGTAAATGTACAGTATTGTTGTTGTTGTTATCAGGTATTATTGTTATTATTAGGGTTTTCAATCTTGAGTTAAGTCTTGGAGGTCTGTGGCAACAAAAGATATTTAAGGGGTTCCTGGTAAAGAAAAGGTTAAGAGACACTGGCCCACAATGTTCCTGAATACTTCTATCCACCTGAGGATATACAGACCTAGAGCTGCAAGAAACAAGCTCCACTGTTGTCATCAAAGCATCTTCAGTAATTCACAGTTGGACAGAATTGTTTGGATTGTTTATACAGTACTAAGAAAATAAAAATGGTGAAGGGGAGTTGGGGGGAAGTGTGCCACATCTCAGTTTCACATCTTTAAAAGTTTTGTCCTGCCCTTGCTTTGAATTCCCATTGTTGTTGTTTTGGAGGTGATAACAAGATTAAGATAAAGATAAAGCCAATAGAAGGAATCAAATGAGCCTGGAAATGCTGCAGCCAGGAAAAGCCTGCCCATTTCTCTTGTCTTTTAGAAGGGCTGTGAGAGGGCAGGGGAAACTGTTTTCAATAAACAAGAGTTCAAACAGTGAGCCTCCATAGCCAACAGTCACGCCATAAACTCTAAACTTTACATAAAAACTTTCTGATCTCTTTGAACTCTCCCCCACTCACCTCCCCTTTGGCAGAGGATTCCAGGGTTTATGTTCCTCCTCTTCCTCCTCCTCCTCCTCCTTCTTCAGAGATTTGCTGGCAGGATCATAAGGAGGGGTTTAATATTTTTTTTAAAAAAACAATCTCTTGCCTTCAGAAACCACTAATGCCCACTCAGAAACATCAAGGCATTGCTTTGAAGTGCCTTCTGGCTATAACCCTCTTGCACTCTTTGGTTACTAGGCAATCAAATAATTAAAGGTAGGCTTGGGGGGAAATATCTTTTACCTGGTAATTAAACACACCATGTGTGCAGTTGTGAGGGCACTGTGATATATATATATATATATATATATATATATATATATATAAATTTTCCAAAGAGTTCAAACACCAAACAACAACAACAAACCACCAACACCTGAATAAGTGAAGAGACACTTAGAAGTTTTTGGCAATCTGTCACAGGCAACACAAATCCCTGGAACATTCTTTTGCTCTTGGTCTGTTACAGTCATCGCTTGAAGGTAAGAGTGGTTCAGAAGTGGAATGCACTGTCTTGGGAGTGTGGTGGAGTCTCCTTCTTTGGAGGTTTTTAAACAGTGGCTGGATGGCCCTCTATCGCAAATGATTTGATTGTTTATTCCTGCATGGCAGGTGGGTTGGACTGGATGGCCCTTGAGGTCTCTTCCAACTCTATGATTCTATGATACACAGAGAGTAAACAAGGCTTTAGATGCTGTATCCCATCACACAACAGGGCAAACGGCAAAGTGTGCATCTACATTTCCAATAGTTGCTCTGCCAGATTCAACCCACACAGACCAAGCTGTAGCCAAGCAAATGTTGTAGTAAAGCAAAGATAGACCATTTATTCTTTCCTGCATATTTTATCATTGGGCCCTTTCGCACTACACAATCATGGTGCTATGATTTCACTTTAACTGCCAATGGCAACCTCCTTTGGAATCCTGGGATTGGAAATATAGGGAGGGACCTTTTAAATCCTCAGCCAGAGAATTCTCTTCTGGTGCCTCTGGTCAAACGACAAACTCCAAGGTTCTAAAGAATGCAGCCATGGCAGTTAAAGTGGAATCATTGTGCTATAGCTACTTAGTGTGAAAGGGCCCCCAATGTCTGGTTTTCTTGGTCCATAAACTCTAGATCTTGGGACATACAATAGGGAGGGAGAGTCACACACATAATAGTGCAGGAATACACATATGAGCACACCACATCAAACCCCCTTTGTCCAATAAAATCTGTTTGTGTAAGTCTCAACAACACCTCACTTCCTCTGTCCATCTGTCCCTCCTTCCCTCCCTCTCAAGCTCATGTTTTGGCAGGTCTCCAAGGGGAAGGACTTCCAAAGACAGGGAACAGCAGCCATCATCATCATCATCATCATCATCATCATCATCTCTATTTCTATCCTGCCTTTTTCCCAGTTCAGGGGCTTGTCTAGACAGCACTATACCACATTTGCCTCCATCTTAGAGCCCTGCAGTCCTGACGATGCAGGGCATTTGCCCCATTTTGCCCCTAGGCAGTGCTCATAACCCTCAGGGGCAAAATGGGGCTAAGACAGAAGGGAAAAGGTGAGGTAGGGCCTGATAAAATGGTTTAAGATAATACCTGGTTTAATCCGTTTCCACCAGGAAGAAACAGATCGGGCCCCATGTAACCGCAGGAGCCCATCCTTGCAGGCAGGCCCATCATTGAAGCTGCTGGTCTGCATCACTCTCCCAGAAGGCAAGAAGGACCCCTGCAGCATGTGACCAAGGAGTCCCACAGCATGTGACCATGCAGGGGGCCTTGGTCACATGTTGCAGGCCAGCTTCCTGCTTTCTGGGAGAGCAAGGGAGACTGTGATAGTGGCGGCAGCAGCAGCAACGGGCCAACGGGTCTGTCTGGACTTCCTCCCATTCTGTGGAGGGAACGGGTCAGTCATGGGCTTAATCGGAAGCCAGGATGAGCCAGCATATCCTGGCTTGTGTAGATGAGCCCCAGGACTCAAAGTAGCTTACAACAATTTAAAAGACGTTGTTAAAAATCCACAAGATACAAAAGTTAAAACAAGATTAAACCATAAATAAATAAATAAATAAATAAATGGAGCTGAAAACATACATCATTACATTACTTCATAATAGCTGAGGCATTCAAACCTTAGCAAGAGTTAGAATATGGAAACTGTAAAAACAGGATGAAAATTGGCAATTAAAAAATCTGTCCCAAAGTCATAAGTTTCAGTTAAGTTAAACTTAGAAAAGCTTTTTTAGAATGAATTCTTAAAATTCCTAAAACAAGTAGGAAAAAATATGGGTCTTATCCACCCCATAGTTTGATTACTTTTTTAAAATGAATATGAGAGTCCTACCAAAAAAAAAACAAAAACATTCCACAATGTTTATCTGAAAGCAGATTCAACATTTTAAAAAATGCTTTGTGGCATTTTTTCTGAGGAGAAGAGGGGAAACGAGATGAATGGTGTAGTGTAACTCAAAGCCTACTTGATGGCAAATAACAACAAAAACCATGCATAAAAAAACCCAAGTAAATCCACTGAGTTGAACAACACTTATTCCCAAGTAAATATGCTGCTGAATTGGAAAATAGAATTGACAAAACATTTTAGGGACAAAGTTAGAAGAGAGAAAAAGGAGTAACTAATAAATCATAACTCAGAACTCATAATCCAGAGTGCTTTTCCTTCATCAGTTCAGAACTACTAGTTTGGAATTAAGGAGCAACACTTCTTTCCAGAACAGGTCAGATATTCTCCCAGGCAGTTGAAATTAGTAACTTCTTTTGACAACTCAGCACTGCATACATCTCTCTAGACAACTTTCTGAGAACAAGATTGCTTTTGTTAACTGTTGTTAACTGCCCTCAAGTCCACCTCAACTTATGGCAACCCTATGAATGAGAGACCACTAAGTCCTATTCAGGTCTTGCAGACTCAGGGCTGTGGCTTCCTTGATCAAGTCGATCCACCTGGACTATGGTCTTCCTTTTTCCCTACAGTCTTTTACCTGGCCAAGCATTATTGTCTTGTCTTCTCATGATATGTCCAAAGTACCACAGTCTCACTGTAGTCATCTTGGCTTCCAGTGAATGTTCAGGCTTGATTAGTTCTAGGACCCATGTATTTATCTTTTTGGCAGTCCCGGGTATCTGCAGAACTCTTCTGAAGCCCCACATTTCAAAGGACTCAGATTTCTTCTTATGAGATTTCTTCACTGTCCAGCTTTCACAACCATACATAGAATGGGAAATATAATGGCATGGACAATCCTAACTTGATTATATAATGACATATCTTGACACTTCAGGATCTTGTCTAGTTCCTTCATAGCTGCCCTTCCTAATCCTACTCTTCCTCTGATTTCTTGACTTCAAATCTCTATTCTGAATAATGACTGAGCCAAGATATAGGAAATCTTTGACTTTTCTCAATGTCTTCACTGTCTACTTTAAAATTATGTAAACCATCTGTGGTCATTATTTTTCTTAATGTTTAACTGTAAACCTGCCTTTGCACTTTCTTCCTTGACTTTCTTCAGTACAGTAATTGTTCCAAATCTTTGTTATTTTCTGCTAATACGCAGTATGGTGTCATCTGCATATCTTAAATTCTCGATCTTCCTTCCTCCAATGTTCACACCTCCTTCCCCAGAGTCTAATCCAGCATTGTGTATGATATGTTCAGCATACAAGTTAAACAAATTGGATTAAAAAATACAGCCTATATACATGGTAACATCCATGTATACAGTTTCCTCTTTGGTTGCCTGTAGAATTTGTTTGTGATGAACAATGCTGGATTAGACTCTGGGGAAGGAGGTGTGAACACTGGAGGAAGGAAGATAGAGAATTTGTTTGTGATGAACAAAGTTCAGTCAGTCGCTCTCCTGATTCATTTCTTGATCCTAGGTCAAATTCCTCTACCATCTTTGATTCTGCTCTGTTTCCTACTTTTGCTTTCTAATCACCTATGATTAACGTCCTATTTTGGTATGTGATCAATTTCCTCCTGCACTTCAGCATACGCAGTAGAATCTTTCAGTTTCTTCATTTTCTGCCACGGTGGTTGGAGCATAAACTTGGATGATAGTTATATTGATGGGTTTTTCCTGAAGTCTCTTCAATATTATTTGGCCAGACTCTGCATTATATGCCTTGACTACTTTTGTTACATCTCTCCTATTAATGCCACCCCATTTCTATGTTCCTATAATACGTGGTGTGTCATTCAGACTTTCCTTTCACCTCTGAGCATGTCAACAGCTGAATGTCCTTTTGTCTTGAGTCTTGTGTCATTAGCCATGGTGTTAC